>CM051831.1:38628428-41483463 GCA_028451465.1 Erethizon dorsatum
GGCTAACACTGCGGAAAAGAAATGCACCACCTAAGTGATGTGACAGCAGGAGACACTCAGATCCGCTCGCTTGGTGAGCAGTCAGATCCATCAGAGCTTGTCAAACTCCATCAGTAGACTAAAAAACCACCAAGGCTACATTTTTTACTTATCATTTTGGAGACAAAGTCTCAGTAAGTTGACCATGCTGGCCTCAAACTTGAGATCCTCCTGCCTCAGCTGAGTTGTCTGGATCACAGGCACGTGGCACTATGCCTGGTGGGTTGTACATTTTATTTGTTTTTGCAGTGCTGGGGGTGGAATCCAGGGCCTTGCGTGTATTAGGCAAGTGCTGCACCGCTGAGCTGTATCACCAGCCTCGGCTTGTATACTTTAAGTGGGTGAACTGATGGTGTGTGAACTATATCTTGGAAGAGCTGTCTGGTTTTTAAAAGCTAGTGAAAATGAGCGAGATCCTATTCAGCCAATCTGAAAGCTTAGCGAGAAAGGAAGTGCTAAGACGAGTCCCTCCGATGCTCTGTGCAACGACCCAGCACCACTCCCCAGAACACATGCTTTCTTGTGCTGCTGGGTGTGGAACCAGGTTTTCTCATGTGCTGGGCAAGGGCTCACCACTGAGCACCCCAGCCCCAACACAGAGCTGAGGACAGGAAATGGTGCAGGAGTAAAATTCAGGCAGCTGCTGTGGACACTGCCTGTGTGGCTTTCAGTGCTTAACCGCAATATCCAGTGACTCCATTACACAGAGAAGCAGGATGAGGTAGGTTCGTGTACGCAGAAGGCAGCCCTGCACCTCCCGGAGCTGAAATAACACGCTGGAAATGAATTCTTTTTTTTTTTTTTTTTTTTTTGGTGGGTACCGGGGGAACGACCTCAGGACCTCGCGCGCCAGCAGGCGCTCCTGCCGCTGAGCGATATCACCGGCCCCTTTTTCGTATGTGGGTTCCGGGAGTCGAACTCGGGCCCTCGCGCTTGCCGGGCAGGCGCTTAAGCCGCTGAGCCATCTCACCGGCCCTGGAAATGAATTCTTAAATGAAAACGTACCTCTTCCAGGCTGAGCTGCAGATACTCGAAGATCCTGTAGGGGTTTCTCCTGCATATTAATCTCTTTCTTTGCACCAACTGAAGGCAGAGAAATAAAATCAAACACAACAGAATACACTGATGCACTACAAGCCACATGGAAGAGACTGCATTTAAAAATGAACACTTTCTTGCTGGGCATGGTGGCGCATGTCTGCAATTCCACACTCGGGAGCCTGAGGCAGGAAGATTGCCACAAGTTGAAGGCCTTCCTGATCTACAAAGCAAGGCCCTGTCTCAAAAACAAACACCCCCTCCAAAAAGAAACCCAAACAAACAAAAATCCAAAACCACTTTCTTATACACTCCCAAGGTTCACTTGCTGTTGGATGAACACTACAAAAAACTCATTTTTTTTTTTTTTTTTTTGTGGGTACTGGGGGTCGAACTCAGGACCTCACGCACCAGTAGGTGCCCGTGCCGCTGAGTGATATCACCGGCCCTTTTTTCATATGTGGGTTCCGGGAGTCAAACTCGGGCCCTTGCACTTGCCAGGCAGGCGCTTATGCCGCTGAGCTATCTCACTGACCCCCAGAAAAACTCATTTTTTTTTTGCGGGTACTGGGGTTCAACCTCAGGAACTCGCGTGCCAACAGGTGCCTGTGTCACTGAGCGATATCACCGGCCCTTTTTTTGTATGTGGGTTCCGGGAGTTGAACTCGGGCCCTCGCGCTTGCCAGGCTGGCGCTTACACCGCTGAGCCACCTCACCGGCTCCCAAAAAATCATTTTTTATAACTTATGTGGAGAAAGAAGTTTTAATTCTTCCCCACTATGAACATTTTATTTCCTTTTTCCCCATGCATTTTTTCTGCAGTTGTGCACATGGGGGTGAATCTGTGTTTTTACTCTTAAGCATGCGCCTGCTCTTACTTAACAAGACTTCTTAAGTGTCATTCTTTCTCGATCTCTGCTCAGGGTCATGTGTAATGCCATTGCCATCTGCAATTATCTGTCTTGCTTTAGCTTATGAGTTTGAGGAAGTTAATGTTATCCGCCCCCCCCCAGCCGTAGTGGAAAGGGTGCCCACACTGCCGTGTGCCCGCCTGTTCCTGGGAGTATCACGGGACCAGTTGTGGAAAGGGCACCGGGGTTCCCTAATACCATCTATAGGCCAGGAATAGAGGGCTCTGCAGGCAGGCATTCAGAGCAGCACCTTTTCCCCGGGGACACTATGCTTTCCCTATCCAGCATACCTATGATATACGAGGTGTGATCAAAGCATACGGTGAATGTGTACCTTTTAGAAATTTATCATGATAAAAGACTCATTGCCATTAATTCTGCTCAAAACACTCCCCCTTGCTTCTTCCCCCTTTTTCCCACTGTTCTTGCCACTCTGCAGAAGCTCTGAAGTCCTCTTTCATGTCTATGAAAATATGATGGATACTACTGCTGAGTGCCGTCCAACGGAAAGTCAGCTTCACAAAAACATTTTGGTGTGTCTTCATCTACCTTATTCACCAGATCTAGCATTGTGGACTTCTGGCTCTTTTCCAAAGCTAAAATGATCATGAAAGGTAAATGTTTTGAATCATTTGAAGACATTGAAGCAGCTACAACAGCACAACTAAAGATATTCATGAAAGAGGACTTTTAGAATTGCTTTGGAAAGTGGTGAAAATGATGGGATCAGCATGTTCAAAGCAATGTTTGGAGGGAGATTAGCAGCAATGTGCCTTTTTTTTTTTTCTTTTTATTTTGAGGCAGGGTCTTGCTGTGTAGTTCAGGCTGGCCTTGAGTTCACTATGTAGTCCAGGCTGCGAAACGATCCTCCTGCCTCAGCCTCCCACATGCTGGGACTACAGGCATGCACTACCATGCCTGGCACAATGTGTCTTTTATAGTAATACATTTTTTAAAAAATTTAAACATTCCCTGTGTTTGTCAATCACATTTCAGGTTTAGCTTATAAATTAGGCTCAGTAAGAGATTAACAATAACTAATAGTAATAAAGCAGAACAATTATGACAATATATTGTGACAAAAGTTAAACTCTTAAAGAGGGTGGTCTCTTTCAAGCAGTCAGGATATATGACACTTCTGGGCCATGGGTACCGAAGCCATGAAAACAGAGTAGTGATGGGGGACAGACCCTATCTTTCTTTACCTCCTCCTCCGGGGTGTTCTCCCCCTCGCTTCTGCTGCTCGCCTCCTCCTCCACCAGCACGAACTCAGGGCCAGGCTCCGTCTCTCTGGCGCAGAGAATGCTGGCTAATGGGCTGCTGGCCACAGGCTGGAGGCCACACTGCAGGCTGAGTGCATCCTGTGCGCAGCTGGGGACCTGGGGAGTAGGTGGGGGGTCCTCTCCTGTGTGCTCCCTGAAGCTGGTTGCAGCCCGTGGGCCAGGCCCAGAGCCCAGGCCGGGCTCTCCCGTCTCCTCTGTGGTTCCAGAGGCTCCATCCATCCCAGGAAGTCCCCCTGTCCCAGTAAGCCCAGCCCGATGTCGCCCCTCTGCACTGCCCTCTCCACTGGGACACTCGAGTGGCCTTGTATACTCCTCGAGGACTCTGCGCACGGTGCTCTCGTCCTGGCCCTGTCTGCGCAGGAGATCTGTGGCCCATGCCAGACGACACTGATACCTGTGGACAGAAGCACTGTCAGCCACCAGAACTGAAGACAGCAGAGCACACAGAGACTGGCGGGGGCCTGGGAAAATGCTTACCACAGTCAGCCTGACCGGCGGGTTACAGGAAAGTTTTTGTTTTTTGAGGGTACTTGGGACTGAACCCAGGCTCTTCACACTAACGTGACCCATCACACTACATCCGTGACCCATTTTTTATTTTGAGACAGGGTCTCCCTCAGTTGCTAAGTTGCCCAGGCTGGGCTTGAACCTGCAATCCTGCCTCAGCCTCCCGGAGTGCTGGGATTACAGGCATGCACCATCACACTTGGCAAAATTTATATAATTTAAAACCAAGAGAGGCAGGTAAATATATAGAGAATATGGCCATCTTTTATCAGGATTCATTTTGTTTTATTTTCAAGATGGGAGATTACAATGTTTTCTGATGCTTAATCCATAATATAAAGACCCTCTGTTTAGAGGTGCAGAGCAAAATGAGAATTTCGACAAATATTTTTCACAGCACCTAATAACTTCTTCACTGGATACAGAAAGAAATAATAGCCCTTTTCCCAGGAATAACTTTCACAGTGTATGTTAATGAGAAAATACAAGGGAAGTTTTCAAACTTGAAGGCAACACCTGAACACTTCCCAAGTTACAAAAAAATGGCCCTTTCTCCCTTCACCCTTCTGCCTGTTCCTGCTGCTACCATCCTGTTATCTTCAATAAACGTAGCTACTTACTACTTACTAAAAAAAAAGACTGACAAGAGTACAGGGCTCTGCTGGTTCATGGCCTGAGGCTACTGTGCGTGGACATCGGGGACCCACAGGTGGCTGTTGACGCTGCAGCCGCAGAGCACCCATGACACCTGCAATGTTGCCTGCTCATGAGGCAGGTGCCCCCGACTCCTCGCCCACCTACCTGTGTGCAGGTGACTGTTGTGATGTACACAATGCACATGCTCTACTGGGGAAACTGACTTTGTATACTTAAGAGACTGGCAGGCTCTTCACCCTGATCCATCAGAATCCCCAAGTGGTCCGCACCCCATTATCTCACATGGACACGAGTGTGTCCACACATACGGGGAACTGAACCTTAGATTCTCTTTTTTTTTTTTTTCCTGGTACTGGGGATTGAATCCAAGGCTTTCACACTGAGCCACAACTCTGGAATTTTTAACAATTTTAGTTCTTTGAGACAGGGTCTCACTAAGTCACTAAGTTGATCAGGCTAGGATTGAACTTGTGACCCTTCTATCTCAGCCTCCCAGGATGCTGGGATTGTAGCATGTGCCATCAGGCCTGGCTTGAATCTTAAAAGAGTGAAACCTAGATGGGAACTGTGGTGCCTGTCTGTAATCTCAGCTACTTGGGAGGCTGAGGCAGGAAGATCATAAGTTTGAGGCCAGCCTGGGCAACTTAGTGAGACTCTATCTCAAAATAAAAAAGGGCTGGGGGTGTAGCTCAGTGGTGGAGCATTTGGTGAGCCTGTGCGAGACCCCAGGTTCCATCCCCAGGACCCCCGCCACAATGCGCAGAAGGCTGAACCCTGACAAGGCTACTCCTATAGCTGAGCTGCAGTGACTTTGGGACCACACATGCTCTGTGTCCAGCCCTGACTTGGTCACCTACAATTGTGTGACAAGCAAATGACATAACTTCTCTGTGTTTCAGTTGCCCCATCCAAGAAACTGTCACTCCCGCTACTCCTACCCCACAGGAACCTGGCATGGATCACTCCGTGTCAGCGGGGAAAGCGGGGCTGCCCACGAACAGCAGGTGGCTCCCGGCTGTGCCCGGTCACGCATACGCAGGGATGGGAACTTCCCCAGGAGAGTTGCAAAGACCCAGAGAGAACCTGCTTGTCAGAACTGCAGCCTCGGCTCCAGGGGCTTCCAGGGTCTACAAACCTCTGTTATGTAAACCCAAGGTTTTTTTTTTTTTTTTTTTTTTTGTGGGTACCGGGGGGTCGACCTCAGGACCTCGCGCGCCAGCAGGCGCCCGTGCCGCTGAGCGATATCACCGGCCCCTTTTTCGTATGTGGGTTCCGGGAGTCGAACTCGGGCCCTGGCGCTTGCCGGGCAGGCGCTTAAGCCGCTGAGCCATCTCACCGGCCCTAAACCCAAGGTTTTTATCAACATGGTTCTTTTCTGTGGGAAAGGGTCCACAACTTTCAACAAGTCTCTTTTTGTTTCTCTTTCATTTAGGGGCCGCTGGGGGTGGAACCCAGGGCCTTGTGTGTGCCAAGCGAGCGCTCAACCTGAGGTGCATCTTCAGCCCTCATCCATTTCCTCAACTCAAACAACACGAGAGAACCACCGCACTGAGAGTTCGGGGCTGGGGTGTGCTCAGCAGTACAGCGCTTGTCCGGCACACGTGAGACCCTGGGTTCTGACCCCAGCACCACCCCCGCCCCCCAAAAAAGAATGAGAAACAAAAAGGGGAGGGTACGAGGGGCTCACACTCAGGGCCCCACAGGTGCATCTCCCAGATCAGAGTCCGCTCCGGTCCAGGCTGGGTTGTGGCCACAGCAGCCAGAGCCACCTCCCCGTGCCACTTGCTGGCCATCGGCACTGGGCTGCCAGACTCTGCTGGTGTGTGCCAGAAGCAGGACGAACGCGGAATGAGGGGCCACGAATGGAGCCCCAAGTGGGAATACTGAGGCTGGGGTGATGGAAGGGACCACCGCATGTGGGGCTGCAGAGAGGAGGAAGGTCTGGTCCCTATGGCCTCAGAACGGACACCTGCACCAAACGTGTGAGGGACAGGGAGCACAAGGCCAGAGCAGCAGCCAGAGATGGAGGTGGGTGGGGACACTTGGATGGTGTCTAGAAAACCCTCTCTGACCCCACAGAGCACAGAAGGAGGGAAATAGGCCTCCTGATGCCCGTCACTCCACGCTGATGGCTATTTCCAAAGGAGCTGGGCTGGCAAAGGGTTCAGCTTAGGGTGACTTAAAAAAAACTTCAATGCATTCAAATAGAATTTGATCCACATTCAACTCAGACAGACTTTTCAACAATGGGTCTAACGCCGAAAAGAAAGAGAAGGTGGGCTGTCGACAGGGAAGACCGCCCACAGACAGGTCTGACTGAAGTGTGACTTTGAGCCGCAGCCGAGGCTCGCCGTGACGTACCTCTCTGATGTGACGATGGGCATGCTGGTCTCCACATCTGTAATGGCAGAGGAGCTCTGTTAGTTCCAGACATGTTTCCCTTAAGAGGGAAAAACACACACTAAAAATCGAGGAAGGGAGAGAACTCAGGTCCCAAAGTCACAGCCTGAAAGGTGAGTGCTGACCGGTCAGTGATGGCTCGATGTGACCTCAGAACCGGCTATCACCCCAGCTCAGCAGAGACAGCAGGTGACACCAGCACAGGGCCCTGAGACCCCCAGTCCCTTGTGTGCCCAAAGGGGCTGGGAAGTGTGCTGGGCGGCACCATGAGTCTGGGTATCGATCTGGGCTTCTGGGCTCTGGCTCCAGCTCCGCACATCAGGTGGGCTGCATCTCTCCCCGTGAAGTGCTTCCGGGTCGCTGGAGGGTCAGGTCTTAGTCCTGGTCCCCTGCCCCTGAACAGCTTCCTTCAAAGGTGGGAGAGGCCAGGCCTATGCGCTGCTCAGTGTTCAAAGCCCAGGAGAGGGTAGAGCCGCCAAGGTCAGTGGATCTATGGGCAAGGGAATCCATGCTTGCTTGATTCGCTGTTGTTTTATTTTGGTTTGTTCTGAGACAGAGTCTCACTGTGTAGTTCAGGCTAGCCTTGAATGCATGGAGATCCTCCTGCCTCAGCCTCCCAAGTACTGGGATTACAGGTGTGCTCCACCACCTTCTGCTTGGGTTACTGTTCAAAGCTGATGAATTCTGGGGTGGTTTATTAAGCAGTATTTTTCTGTCAGAGAAAATGGACAAAAAGTCTATCCCACTAGGATTGAGGAAATATCTGTTTTAGTTACTCAAAAACAGTTTCTCCCTATGAAATTATGCAACCCAACCTGACATGCATGTTTGGGTATCTCATTTTTATAAAAAAAAACCCTACTTTTTAAAATTTAACTTTTTATTTATTTATTTATTTTTTTTGTGGCTACCGAGGGTCGACCTCAGGACATCGTGCGCCAGCAGGCGCCCGTGCGGCTGAGCGATATCACTGGCCCTTTTTTCGTATGTGGGTTCCGGGAGTCGAACTTGGGCCCTCACACTTGCCAGGCAGGTGCTTACACCACTGAGCCATCTCACCGGTCCCTTAAAACTTAACTTTATTTTGTAATTTCTATGTTGTACATTTACAAGTTTCCAGAGTTAAATCTGTATGGTCTCACCTCTTCGCAACCTATTTCATTCCTTCCTATAGACATTTTAAAATGATGGCTTAACTGGGCACGGTGGTAAATGCCTGCAACCCCTGTACTATAGGAGGCTGAGGTAGGAGGATGGAAAGTTCCATCCCAGCCTGGGTGACTTAGAGAGACCCTGTCTCAAAAAATTAAAAAATCAAAAAATTAAAAAAGGGGAGGGGGGCTGGGGATGTAGCTCAGTGCAAAGGCACCCTGGGTTCAATCTCAAGTACTGAAAAAAAATTATGGTTTCTCCTTCCATTTTTATTTTTAATTAAATTTATTTTTAACCTGATAGATGAAAGTACACAGTAATAGAATAACATGTTTCCATAGCTGTATACATTGTGTAACTCAGGTTATACACACTTATCTCCTTAGATCCTTTTTTGGTGGTGGTATTGGGTATTGACCTAGGTCCTGGCTAGGTTGCCCAGCTGGCCTTGAACTTGCAATTCTCCTGCTGGGATTACAGATATGTGCTACTGCGTGAGACAAATTCTTTCATTTTCAAAAACAGAATTAAGCGCATATTTATACACTCTTCTTTCTAAATAAACCACAGCTCATGGTACCCTTTACCTTCCTGCCTGTGCCCTACAGCAGGCACCTTTCGGCTGGGCATCGGGTTGCTCCCAGCCTCTGAACGTCACAAATAGCAGTGAGCATCCTTCCACCACTTCCTGTCCTGTTTTTGCCAGTGCGTCTTTAAGATGCATTCCAGGAAGTTGGGGTGCTGGTTAAAAACAAAGCATATAATGGGGCAACTACATACCCACAGGCATGGTGAAGCTGGACCTTCACCACTGCAAAAACCACTCAAATGGAACAAAGACCAAACGTGAGGAGCTGAACCTGTAACACTCAGAAGAAACAGGGCAAAGCCTGCATGGGCTAGGGTTGCCACTAGTTTCTTAAAAATGGTACCAAAAGCACAAGCAACAAAAGGCAAAACAGCTAAACTGGACTTCATTAAAATTAAAAATCTTAGCTGGGGTGCAGTGGTGTGTGCCTGTAATCCCAGCTACTCAGAACACTGAGGCTGAAGCAGGAGGATGGCAAGTTGGAGGTCAACCTGAGCAACTTAGCAAGACCCCATCTCAATAAAAGCAAAAACAAGAACTACAACAACATAAATTTACCAGTTAAGACCCACTAAGAGGACTTGTTTTGGAAGGTGAGGGGCAATACGGAGAATCAGACCTAGGGCTCACACTTGCTAGCCAATGCTCTGCACTGAGCTGCCTCCCAGCCCAGTATGACTAGTATTTAGCAAGCACGCAAGCAAGCAAAGGTTGGCAAGGATGTAGAGAAACTGGAACCCTTGTGCACAGCTGACGGGAAGGTGAAACGGTGCAGACATTGTGGTAAACAAGTTGTTCCTTAAGAAGTTAAACATAGCCACGTGTGATGGTGCACTTGGGAGGGTGAGAAAGATCATGAGTTTGAGGCCTGCCTGTCTCAAAAACAAAATAGAAAGTCAAAAGTTAAATGTAGGGGCTGGGGTATAGCTCAGTAGTAGAGTGCCTGCCTAACATTCAAGAGTTTCTAGGCTCAATCCTTAGTACCACCACCATCACACACACAAAAAAGTTAAATGGAACATCCATATGACTTAGTAATACCACTTCTGGGTATACATGCCAAAGAACTGAAAAGAGAGACTCAAACAGGCATCTGTAGGCTAATGGCCACATTATTCACAACAGCCAAGATGTATAAACAACCTAAGTGTCCATTAGCAGGTGTATGGATAAATAAAAGGTAGTTTAACCATGCAGTGGAATATTATTCAGTCATGAAAAGGAATGAAGTTCTGTTATATGCCATAGCACAGAGAAACCTTAAAAACATTGTGTTAAACAAATGAAGCCAGACACAAAAGGACAAATATTGTATGAGTCCTCTTTTATACAAAATATCGAGAAGAGGAAAATTCATAAAGGTTACCAGGGACTGAGGGGACAGGAAAGGGGGAAAAGGAAGCAGGGAATGATAAGTAGCTTTGTGGACATTGCTGGATTCCCTTCGGGAGGGGCTGTACCACTGACTCCTACCAGCCATGAGTGGAAATGCATTTCCTGGGGCCCCACCATGGGACCCTATTAGACTTCCGCACTTTTCTGCTGAACTGGGATCTCATTTGAACGGTGAATATTTTCTTATAATAAAATGTTTTAAAAATGTTTTCTAATTATATTGTAACCAGATGGAACTGGTTCTTTTATTTTTTCCTTTTCCCTACTTTCCATGGTGCCGGAAATGGTAATTTCCGACGTCCCTGTCACTCCTCTGCAACTTCACTATCTAACGGAGAGGTGAGACCCCAAAGTGCTAATGTGCCAGAAAGGACTGAAGGGTGCGCTCACTTACCTTTCCATTTAGCAACCAGCTTAGGGTCCGACACTGAGAAGTTTGGACGGCTTCTTGAGAGGGTGCCTTTTCCAAAATAACCCTTCCGGGAAGAGAAGAAGCAGTGAGCTGGCGGTTAGACGTCAGTTTCCCAGCTGCAGTGGAGTGCGACTGTTGGGGTCACGAGGGGCTCGCCCCTTCTCATGGCTGTCCATGATTATGCAAGACGATTCCTGCACTCTGGGACTCCGCCCTTCGGGGCAGTGCAGGAAGTCTGCGGTGCACCTTGTAGACCGACTCGGGTCCAGGTGTGACACACAGAGGTGGCGGGGACAGAGGCTGTTGCTTGCGTGTGGCTCAGGAACACTGGGTACCCGAGGGACAACACTGCCCAGGCCCTCTGCACCCCAGAACTGAAGTGTTCCTCCTTCGGGCTGATTCCAAAAGCAACACACAGTCCCCTACACCTTTTTGTGAGGCTCTGGGGATTGAACTTCGCACTAAGCTCCGTCCCTAGCCCTTTTAAAGTTCTTTATTTTTTTTTATTTTTTTGTGGGTACCAGGGGGTCGACCTCAGGACCTCGCGTGCCAACAGGCACCCATGCCGCTGAGCGATATCACTGGCCCTTTTTTCATATGTGGGATCCGGGAGTCGAACTCGGGCCCTCGCGCTTGCCAGGCAGGTGCTTACGCCGCTGAGCCATCTCACTGGCCCTAAAGTTCTTTATTTTGAGACAGGGTCTCACTAAGTCTCTCAGGCTGGGCTCAATCTTGTGATCCTCCTGTCTGAGCCCCAGAAAATTGAAATAATAAAAACATAAAATCGCTTCACCCTCCATGTTGATCTAAGAGCCAGAATAAGCAAAGTGCACAGCACTTTATAAAGACTCTTGCTTGACATCAAGGACCGCGAATGAAGGCCTTGCTGCTGAGCCGCGGGGAGACGGGTCCGTGCTCACCACCAGAGGCACG
The DNA here is from genome assembly GCA_028451465.1 of Erethizon dorsatum. Lineage (NCBI taxonomy): Eukaryota > Metazoa > Chordata > Mammalia > Rodentia > Erethizontidae > Erethizon > Erethizon dorsatum. Next base: position 38,639,745 of record CM051831.1, read on the forward strand.
GCCGCCCCTCCCCTCCGTCTCTGGAGAGGGCGCAGGGGAGGCAACAGGGGCCGCTCACGGCGTGCCTCAGGCTGTGAGTGGGAGCAGGACCCCGTGTGACGGGCGCGGGAACTCTCTGTGGCAAAGGGACCGTCCTAACACTGGATCGTGGGGTCAGGGGCGTAGCTTGGTGTCACGGTGCCGGGCCCTTGGTTTACTCCCCAGCACCACAAAAACCCAAAATATTAAAACTGGATTGTTGTGGTGGTTGTGCCCTCTCTAAATTTAAGACAGTCACTGCGTTGTGCATGGAGAGGACGAGCTTTATGGTTGTAAATCATACCTTAATCCAGCTGTTTTTTAAATGGCCCTAGTGATGAATGAGCTGCGGGGGAAAGGAGTGATCGAGCTACCAATCTCAACCCAGCCCATCGTTGCTGGAAAACAGTAAAAACCAGACCTTGTCCCCATCTAAGATGCCCCCAGCCACGAGAGAGCAGGTAAGGAGCGAGCGTTCGGAAGCCTCAGCTGACTGGTCCAGGAGCAGGGACGAACCTGTAGGAATGGGGTGGGGGACAGGGGACGCTCACCGATTCCACAGCACATTCCTCTAAGCAGGACCTTTGTGCTGCTTGTATAATCGCTTCAGTGCAGGCTGGGGTATGGGGGCTCCCACGTCAGCCCACTACTCCCACAGTGCGTGGCTCTGGGCACCTGATGCCAACTGCTCCGGACCAGGCTGGCAGGGCTGGGGGAGGGCTGCCCACACTCACTTTCCCATACAGCTGCTCCATGTCCGACGGGCTCCTCACTATCACGTGGTTGTTGATCATCTCGGCACGGAATATTCTGAATTCCTTCTGAGGACCTGGGTCCTGACCGAATGGGATCGGCAGAGGAGACTCATAGCTCTCATACACTCTTCTTTTCCTCTTTGGGGCATGGAACACAGCTTCTGCCATCCCTCAAGAGCAAGAGCTCTTTAAAGAGACAGCTAGTAACACACTGATCATTTATATCGAGTCTTGGAAAGCGCTGCGGTCTGTGGGGAAAACAGGATCTTTACAAAGCAGTTACCCAGAAGACAGGGAGTCACAGGAACATGCAGTACGTGCAGTGCTGATCTCCGCACTGAGAGCGTCTCAGCCCCGCGGCCCCCAGGGAGGCGCTTGTAGCATTTCCATGGAAAGGGGACAAGTTCCAAGCCACAGCACAAGGTCTCCTGGGAGCAAGTGCTCCTGGATCCCTGCCTGCCGGGACTTTGTCCCTGGCTTCACTAAGCCAACCATGTTTCCTGAGGATCTTCAGGGCTCCCTGTATTCACAGGACATAGATGAAGCCAAGTTAACAAATTAAATCTAATGAACACTGTGTTCCAAAAAGGCCTTGAATACATCTGAAACATCAGCTCTCAGGATCAAACCCAGGGCCCCACACACGTAAGGCAAGTGCTCTACCACTGAGCTACACCTCCAGCCTCCGGCTCCCAGCCTTTTAAAGTAATCAATAAGGAATAATTGACGGGGGCCATCGTCATTTAAAGGTCCGGTGGGTATCGCCCACACAGGCCACCGCGAGCAGCTGGCTTCGACAGCATTTGCACCAACACTGGGATGCCTTGACCACGTCCCGTGTAATTTTGGGCAAAAGTTATGGGATCTCTCTGTGCTTCAGTTCCCTCAGCAACAAAATAAGAATCAAAATAGACTCTCTTATACTTAAGACTCATAAGGTGACGGGGTATGCAATGGGCTGCCATCTGTCCCTGACAGAAGGGAGTAAATCCCGGTGCCCTGAGCACTGCAGGATCCAACCACAACAAAGCCCCTGACTCAGGGAGACTCCACAGCAGGCAGGGGACAGGAAGAGGCCTCGGTGTGAGGGATTCAGCCACCACCACGCGTGGTAAGCAGACACACTGGTGGGAGCTAGGTCTGGGCTTGATATAAACCAGGTGCTCGTGCAGGGCTTGAGGACTGAGTTTGTGCACAAATGCTCACAGCTGGTGTTATTCAGCTGCGTAACTGCCAAAAAGTGGCTACTATTCAAATATCCACCCACAGGCGACTGATCAGCAAAACCTGGTCTACCCATACAATGGAACCTTACTCGGCCACGAAAAAGGTGCAAGCTCTGATACATTTTACAACGGAGGAGCCTTGAAAACATTATGGTGAGTGAAGATTCCAGATACAAAAGACCACTGATGAGATCACTATATGAAACTTGTAGAACAGGCAAATTTGCAGAGCTGGGGGCTGCTGGAAGGGGAGAAAATGGGAGTGACCATTAATAGACATGGGGTTTATTTTGGGGCTGAAGAAAGTGTCCTAAAATTAGATTGCAGTGAGGGTGATAGCCACACAATTCTGTGAATCCTACTGAATTGTACATTTTAAAAATGATACATTTTATGGAAATATATATCTTGAAATAATATAAAGCTATTATTTTAAACAATTTGGCAAGAGGAAAAGCATCTTACTGGCTATGTACTGCAAGAATGGCTTCATACTGTCTCGAAAAGTAAAAAAAGGTCTGGGGATGTAGCTCAGTGTGATGGCCCTGGGTTCAACCCCCAGTACTGTAAGTAAGTAAATAAATAAAATAAATTAAAAAAATAAAAGAATGGCTTCAGAGATACCAACATTAGCCTTCTGGAAAGATCGGAAGGAACTGTCTCACAAAGTAGTTCCCTTTCCAGGAGAGGGAAACTCAACAGGGAAAGCTTCATAAATGTCTTTCATGCTGAGCCTGGTGTGGTGCGCACGCCTCTAATCACAGCGCTCAGGAGGCAGAGGCAGGATTGCTGTGAGCTCTCAGCCAGCTGGGGCTACATAGTGAATTCAAGGTCGCCTGGACTACATAGCAAGACCCTGTTTCAAGAAAAGAAAAAGGGCCGGTGAGACGGGTCAGCGGCCTACGCGCCTGCCTGGCAAACGCGAGGGCCCAAGTTCGACTCCCGGAACCCACATACGAAAAAAAGGGTCGGTGATATCGCTCAGCGGCACGAGCGCCTGCTGGCGCCCGAGGTCCTGAGGTGGACCTGGGTACCCATACACACACACACACACACACACACACACACACACACACAAAGAAGGGGAGAGGGGAACAGGGGGACAGGGGGACAGGAGGAGAGGGATTTCCTGATGAAGTTGGAAGGCAAAGCAGAAGCGAAAGGCCTGCACCTGATGCCCTCTGCATCTGCAGTGGGCATTCACGCACTCTTTCCCTAGTGCCATGACAGCAGAAGAGCATGATGGGAGAGGGGGAACGTGAACAAATGAAAACTACTCATCATAGGCAGGTATGGGCTCCAGACCCCAAGTACCACATGCGCTCGGGTGACAGGTGACGACTATCCTTATTTCACAGAGACCAAAGTGAGACGGGGCGGGATGGCAAGGCCTAAGGAAGCCAAGAAAACGGGTGCTCAGGAAAGGCTCGGTGGCTAGTCAGGGGTCTGAACGCGGGGCTGGGTGTCTGCCTCTCGATGGTGGAGATCACACCCGGGCTCGCGCGTCCTCCACCGGCTCCACCTCGAGCTGCACCCCAGCCCAGGCACCGATGTCGACGGCGACCGGGGGCGCATGAGCCTGTAGGGACTATCACTTTCCATGTCCCAAACGTGGGCCCGCCTGACACCGAAGCGCGCGCAGTTAGCGTATTTACTGAGCCGGCTGCTCCTGGATTCTCTCCCGATGCCCACTCCTGGAGGACACTCGGACCAGGAGCCGACACGCCTCCCCCAGCCAAGGCAGCCACGAGTCCCCCGGTCCCTCCTGGGAGGCCCCAGCCCCGGAAGACGCCGGGCCCTCCCCCGCCCGCCACGGAGGAGGTCGTCTGGAGACCCGCGCCCACCCCGGCCTGGCCTCTCCGCGTCCAAGAGCTCTCACCTGCCTCAGACCACGCGCTCGCTGTTACCCGGCAACGCCGCCCGGGGGCAGACACCGGCTGCCGTCAAGTAGCGAGGCCGCAAAACCAGCCCAGTGCGCAGCCTCAGAGACGGGGCACGCCCTGCCGAGTCTTCCGAGTGCGCCTGCGCAAGTCTCCGGGGCGGCCTCGGCGTCTGTGCTGCTTCACTACGAGGTGGGAGGCTGAGGCAGTTTGTCCTCTTGCCTTCTGTACGGGAGCAGTTCTTGGTTACTCCTCAGAAGACTCGTTTTACAGCTGAGTTGCGAAGCTACCTGGCCTGTGTTGCATAGTCACGTGGGTAGTGGAGTCAGTACCTTTGGGGATGCCACTGCCCTTCATGCAAAGGCACGGGCCTGGGGACCGTGACCTCAGCCTGTGCCATGTGACCCGAGCCTAGGAACCTGCGGTGCAAACAGGGAGCATGCAAGGGCGCCCCCTCCCGAGACCCTGCCCAGAGCCGAGGGCAGGGCCTGGGCCCAACCTGGGACCCCACCACCACTGCCCCTGGCTGTGAGTCATTCAGGGACCCCGGGGACCCCAGAGCCTCGTCTCTTCCACCGAGAAGCGGGTGGCCAGGACTCTGAGGGTGACAGGAAGTGTGACAGCCCCCTCCTTCCTGGTCATCTAGAACAGCCCTTGCGGGAAGGCCACAGATGCCTTCCCGGGTGGGCAGGAGGAAAGAGGTCGCGAGGGTGACAGATGTGCAGGAGATGCTAACAGGGCCGCTGTGCCCAACGCCGAAATTGTGGTGCCCTCTCCAGTCTTCTTTGCCCCTGGGCCTTTGCACGCACTGTGCCTCTGGCCGAAGCATTCTTCTCCCCTCTGCCACTGTCATTTCTGGTTGTCCTTCAGATGTCGGCTCAGAGCTCGCCTGTGTCAGGACACCTGCTTGGGTGACCGACCTCTGCGTTCTGCAGTGTCTGGCTCAGCCTGTGTTGTCCATTTCTTGTTCTTTCTCAACCGGATGTGAGCTCTTGGGAGAACAAGATCACAGTGTGGCGTCCATGGGGTGCTTAGCCCACGTGGGCCTTGACTGCCGGTCCAGGAGCACAGGCTTCAGACAAAGCAAAATCCAAGAGCTTCACGAAGAAGAAGGGAGGAGTCATTGTCAAGATTCACAGAATAGTGGCCGCCAGTCTTCCTCCTCTCACTATTCTGTATGTCTGTCTCACTCTCTCTCTCTCTTACTTCCTTTGTGAGATTGAACCCAGGGCCTTCACACTGAGCTACATCCCCAGCCCCTTTTTTACTTTATTTTGAGACAGGTCTTTCTAAATTGCCCTGGTAGGACTCAAATTTAGGATTCTTCTGCCTCAGCCTCCTGAGTGTGTTCACCACACTCAACCTTAGTCTGTTTTTCACTGCTCCAACAAAATACGTGGGCCTGGGAAATGTGGTAAAGAGGCTTATTTAGTTCACCATGCTGGAGATTCAAGGGCAAAAAAGCATCCACATCGCTTGGCCCTACCGCATGGTCCGAGGCGCGCTGAGAGGCAGAGAGCAGTTCAGGGGTTGGACTTGCCTGCTCCTCCTCTTGAGAACCAAGTCGGACACCGGGGTTCCCTTCCCGGGGCCTGATGACCTCCATACGGCCCCACCACCCTGAGGTCCTGTCCTCCAACACGCGAGCCCCTTAGAGGCCGCACAAAGCACGCCCAACCCACTGGGGTGGTGAGAATGGATGGGGCAGCCGGAGGCAATGCTGTGCCTGGGCGAGCCAACCTCGGAAGTACGGGCTGGGGATCCCTGATCTGAAATGCTTGGGACTGGAAGTATTTTGGATTTTGGAATCTTTGGAAATACAGAATGAGATATTTTGGGAATGACATCCCAATCTACACATGAAATTCATTTCTTTCACACACACCTCCTCCATACACACAGCTGGAAATTTGACAGTATTTTCAGGTCCCCTGCATTTTGACTGTGACCCATAACCAGAGCTCAAGCATGGAATTTTCCCCCCTGGAACATCGTGTCAGTGCCGAAATTTTCTGATTTTTCTGAAGTTTTTTTGGAGCATTTGGGGTCTTCAGGTTACAGACACTCAGCGCATACTGGGTTTGGAACTAGAGGGTTTTAACAATGCAGGTGTCAGAGGTTGACCATTCGGCTTCCTCATTTAACAACGCAATCACGGGCGAGGTAACAACAAGTCTGGATGGGGCTGAGATAGAGCTTGGCTTCCTACTGAATTTCAAGGGGTCACCCCTGGGCCCTGTCGTCACAGAGGAGCCAGAGTAAGTGACAGTGAATGAAAAGTTCCTCCCAAGACTTTCTCCTGTGTCCGCGTTGCAAATCTTTGGTTACGATCACTTTCAAATATACAGGAAAGCAGGGAAAGTAGTCTTATATTGTAAATCACCACTTGCACAACCTTTGGTCTTTGGTATCTTGTTTCTTTTACACTCTTCATGTACACATTTTTATTTCCCAACTGGACTAGTTCAGTTTTGGGACAGGGACTCTCTGTGTTGCCCAGGCTGGTCTCAAATTCTTGGACTTGGGCAATCTCCTGCCTCAGCCCCCTGAGTAGCTGGGACTATGGGCACAAGCCACACTAGAGTATTTTTAAAACAATCCCAGGACCCAGGTGTGGTGGCACATGCCTGTAATCCCAGTACTTCGGAGGCTGAGGCAGGAGGATCGACAATTAAAACGCCAGCCTCGGCTACATAATGAATTCCAGGCCAGCCTGGACTAAGTAGTGAGACTCTGTCTCAAAACAAAGTCCAAATAAACCACTCCAAAAACATACATAACAAATGTCATAGAAAATTCCATGCAGCTCTTTATGTATTTCTGGTAGACAGAGGCTTAGCTTATTACGTATGTGTGTAGCGTATATATCCATACATAGTGTACATATCCATGCGTGTGGCAGAGCTGTGTAGTTGATTCCCATTGTTTGAGACACTCTTGCCCTAAAGTTGCTGAATCACAGACAGCAAACATGGCCCCGCTGTTCCCGAGGGAAACACGGGCTGGGTTCCTGGGCGCCTCTGATCGAAGCATTTCCATCACCTGATAAATGCTTGGCCTTGTTCTCCATGTTTCTATTTAGAGACGCCTTATATAATAGCAATTGTTGATTCATTAACATGGAACTCCCAGCCAACAGCTCAGCGACCGTCACTCGAGGGCAGCTTATTTAACCCTCATCCTTCCTCCAGGGAGGTGCAGCCCCTGGGAAGCCCTCATTGCTCAGTTTGGGGGCCTCAAAAAACAGCTAAGTCACCAGACCCTGTCCAAAAAAAAAAAAAAAAAAAAAAAAAAAATTTTGTTCATCTGAGATCCAAGTTTACCTGGATGTCCTTCTCCTTTTCTGCTCTTTGCAGTGCTGGGGATGGAGTGCAGGGCCTTACCTATGTCTCGTATTGTGTCTGCCACCCTCCTGTCAGTTTACTGAGTGTTTACTGGATGCCGACCACTGTGCATCCGCTGTCCCTAACCCGTAACAGCCCTGTGAGACGGTGTCATTGCCTGTCCCCAGGTGAGCCACCTTGCTTGCCTGTGGTCTTTTGGGCAATAGCGGAGACCAGGGAGGCCCCAGATCTGAGGACTCCTGGGCTTGGGTTTCCTTTAATCCATCATGCTGGACTCAGGAGAGGACCCTGTTATTCCACGCAGAAATAGAAAAATGACCGACAGCATTGTGAAGGGTGCAGGGTCTGGGAGGCTTCCCGGAAGAGGTGGACCATGAGCTCAGCCTGGAAGGTGGGGACAGGAGGGGTGGCAGCCCAGGGCACTTGTCAGTCACAGGCAAGGCTGGGCTCTGAGGTCCTGTAGGGGAGGAGCGGGCCCGGCGGGGCAGGAGGTCAAGCCTGATAAGGTCCCTTAGGTGGGGCCCGATTTGCAGGAGCTCGGTTCCGGCTTGGCTGCCGGACTTTACCCCACAGACAATGGGGAGCCGTCGGCATTTCTGAGCAGGGCTGGGCTGTTGCCCCACTGATGTCCTGAGACAGGCCGAGCCATGCAGTACCACAGAGCGGCCACCAGAGGGAGACATTTCGGCAGATTTCAACGACCCAGGCTCCTGGACACTGCGTTTCGGGCTGAAAAGAAGGCCGGAATCCCCAGGAAGCACTTACAGCCAGCATCCTTGACCGAAAATAAGGCACAAGGCCTGCGGGACAAAGTGAGATCAGGGACAGAGTCCTGCTCAGCTGACTGCGGACACTAACCCTAGGTACTGCCCCAGCTCTGCGGGGCGTGCAGGAAAGGGCAGAGCGGGGGTCACTCTGTCCTGCCTACGCCAGCACGGAAGCCCAGGTCCTGGGTTAAGCCCCATCAGCTTAACCCTATTCACCGGCATGGAAACTGAGGTTCCGAGGGGACATGGGCCAGGTTGTGCGACCGAGGGGACACCATGTGCTGAGGGAGCCCCTGCCCTGTCCTGGCCCAGGGCCCTGTGCAAGGGCTGGGTGTCATCTCTGCACCCCGCTGTGTTGGGGAGACAGCTGACTCCCTCCACAGAGGGCTCCCAGCAAGGGGGCTGGGTCCCAGGCTGCTGGCTTCAGGTCAATCTTCAGGAGAAACTTGGGCATGTATTCCGAAAGAGACACTTAGCAAAGGTTTTTTATTTAGTCAAACCCTATTGGTTTTGTAATCTTTTTTTGTGGGTACTGGGGGGGGTCAACCTCAGGACCTCGTGCGCCAACAGGCACCCGTGCCGCTGAGCGATGTCACCGGCCCCTTTTTCGTATGTGGGATCCGGGAGTCGAACTCGGGCCCTCGCGCTTGCAAGGCAGGCGCATACGCCGCTGAGCCATGTCACCGGCCCTGTAATCTTTTTAAAAAGGAAAAGAGGGCCGGTGATATAGCTCAGTGGCATAAGTGGCCTGGGAAGCACGAGGTCCTGAGTTCGACTCCCAGGACCCACGTATAAAAAAAAAATGGAAAAGAAAAGTACCTAAATATCCCTGCCTTAGGAATGGATATATAGAATGTGATATAGAACATCCACATGGTGGAATACTATGCAGCAGTTAAAAGGAATGAACTAGGCACATGCCTGTAATCCCAGGTACTTAGGAGGCTGAGGCAGGATGATCCCAAGTTGGAGGTCATTCTTGGCAACTTAGTGAGACTCTGTCTCAAAATAAAAAGTGGGGGAGGCAGGGAGGTAGCTCAGAGCTCCCAAGGTTCAATTCCTCATATGAAAAAAAGGGATCAAATTTAAAAACTGCTAATGAAGTCAAGATGCAAAATAGTATGAATCATACAACACCATTTATTTAGATTAAAATATGCACAAAATATCAAGTATGGATGTACATATAGCTATGTTAAATTATTTTAAAGACTTCAGAAGTATAAGCACCAAAACCATTAGTTCTCTCAGGGACTTTGGTAGTAGATAAGGAGGCCTCAGCTTTATCTCTCCTTCTTCATTTCTTAAATAAACCAGAAGTGGTAGGAATATAGGTGACCGTCACATCCTTTGCTGTGCTTATCTTTTCTCGTGGTACTGGGGATGGAACGCAGGGTGTTTGCACTGAACTGCACCCCAGCCCTCTTTTTTTTGACACAGGGTCTCACTGAGTCACTAAGTTGCCCGGGGGGGGTCCTCAAACTCGAGATTGTCCTGCCTCGGCCTCCCACAGTGCCAAGATAGCAGGCGTGTGCCACCCCACTGGCCCTGGACACCTCTCCGTGAGTGTGCTTGGTGGCTTTGCCTACTCTCCCGTGCCAGGGCTCCAAGTGGAAATCAAGGGTGATTCTCACCAAGGTCTTTTCTGTCCTCCAGGGCTGGGGTGACTGGCATGTGAAATCAAGCCTAACGCTCTTCTCTTCATAAACCACTGTTCCCTACAGGAACAGGAAACTCCCAGGCACCATCTTGCACTGCCCAGTGGCATGTGACAGCCGTGTGGACACGCGGGGTGTAGGCTGTGACACCTGGGTGTGCGTTCAATGGGCAAGAATGCACCTCACTGGCACCTGGAAGGGCTCCGCTCTAGCACAGCCACCGTCACTAAGCGGTGTGTCACTCTGCCCTCCCTTGTCCCTCCTTCCTGCTGGTCCCATTACACAAATTATATGAGGTGCATGTGTCTTTCTTTTTGTTTTCTTTCTTTCCTTCTTTCTTTCTTTCTTTCTTTCTTTCTTTCTTTCTTTCTTTCTTTCTTTCTTTCTTTCTTCCTCTCTTCTTTCATTTTGTCTTTTGAGACAGGGTCTTGCTGTGTTGTAGATCAGTCTGGCCTTGAACTCGTTATGTAGCCCAGGCTGACTTCAAACTTGCGGCAATCCTCTTGCCTCAGCCTCCCAAGTGCTGGGATTCCAGGTGTGCACCACCACTCCTGGCAGAGCACCTTACATTTCTGGACCCATTTTCCCACTCTTTTATCCCTTACTACACTTCTTTAGTAAATACTTTTATTCTCCCCATTTTAAAGACAAGGAAAGTGAGAGAGAAGTTAAGTAGTTTACCCCAGGTAACCCAGCCCCGAAATGGCAGAAGTAGATTTAAATCTGGGTCCTGCAGCTGCCAGGCCCTTTGTTGGGGCTGATCCTGTGTTGCTGCACTGCGTTTTATGGCCTCCTCTCTTATCCTAAAAGGAGACGAGGAGAACCCTTTGTGTTTTATTTTTCTCTCCGTCTCTTCGTCTCAGAACCACATGAAGTCTCTCTCCTTGGTTCCAAGTTGCTTTTGTCTTGTGTGTGACCCTGGAGGTCCCCACCTTGGGATCATGGTTTCCCAGTGGACTGAAGAAGCCCCAATCAGCTCACAGGACAGAGCAGAGGAGAGGCCTGGCCGGGCTGAAACCCAGCTTTCCCGCGTCCCCGCTTCGTCCGCCTCAGATGTCAAAAGGCTTGAATTCCAGGCAAACCAGGAATAATGTCCCAGTCATCAAATTTGAAACCAAACTTCAGCAAAGACATGTATTTGCTGCCAGAAAGCAAATAGGTTTTTCTTTTCTTTCTCATTTTTTTAGCCCAAACAAAACATCCTCTTATGAAATATGTCTAATTTGCAATATTTACTTTCCCTTTATTTAATAACAGGAAAGGGTTTGCTGGACTTTTGTTGATTTTTGCATTTCTTATTAAAATTCTTAAGGGGGTTTTGGGGGAACTTAATCAGCAAAAAGGAGGAGAAAAAAAATCTCATCTGCATTCCACAGGACTTATTAATGGAGGAAGCGGCTGTTTGTCTAGGAGCGTTGTCTGGTGGGTGGGCGTGCTGTCCCCGGCTCCTTGGTCCAGTGTCCCTTTCTGTACAGTGTCCTGAAAGGAAAAGGTTTCTGTGTCCTCATAGCAGCTCACTGAGCTACGTAGACAACCTCCCGTTTTCAAGGCCCAGAGAGGTAAAGTAATTTGCTAAAGGTCACACAGCTGGATGAGAGCTGGAGGTGACATCCATGTTGATTTCACTCACAGGGCCACCAGTGTGACGATTCCTGATGTGAACGCAGCTTTCCCTTAAAGTTTAAAGTCTTCTCCCTCTCAGAAGTGTGGGTCCTGCCCTCCCTGCATTGAGTGAGACCTCAGTTAGCTTCGGGGACTCTGCGTTTCTGTTTTGTTCTAACGGAAATATTTATGGGTGTGGATGTCACGTTGCTACCCAGGCCTGCACATTGCTGGGCCAGGGCCGGGGGCTCTGCTGCAGCGTGGGGTTGCGATGCTGCCCTTCCACAGATGGAGAGGCCGTGGGATCTAGGTTCTGTGTACCAGGCCTGAGAGGCCCGGGAGCCTCTGCCCACTCAGCTCCTGTGCCAGCATGGGGCTGTGGGTCAGGGACAGTGAGGCCGGGCCACACAGGCTCTGCTGGCCCAGCAGGAGGGGAAGCTATGGAAAGGGACACTTGCACGGCTGCCTGCTCTGAGGCTCTGGAAAACCGACTCAGGAGTGGATGTCGGAGGCAGGTACAAAGGCATTGGGCAAGTCGGGGGGCCCTTCCAGGCCAAGGGAGCTGGGGATGCACATGGTGTGTTCAGGGCCACCAGGCAGGAGCCAGGGGTGGTGGTCTGCACCTATAGTCCCAGCACTTGGGAGGCTGAGGTGGGAGGATCACTTGAGCCCAGGAATTCAAGGCCAGCTTGGGCAACATAGGGAGACCCTGTCTCAAGAGAGATGGAGATGGAGATGGAGATGAGAGGGAGGGAGGGAGAGAGGAAGAGAGAACAAAAGCCAGGCAAGAACAGTCAGGGCTAAGTGGTGTCCTTCGGCGTTCAGTTCCTATCCCGAAGGTGGGGGGACCCCAGGCAGGGCTGAAGGCGGGTCAGGAAGACCCCACTGGAGGCCCAGGCCAGAGGAGGTGGGGGTGCTGAGGGCCCAGGCAGGAGATGCCAGGTGTGCCCACCTGCCACTCTGACTCCCACTCCGTCCCTGGCCCTTTCTATCCCTCGGGTGCCGCTGCCTGTCACCACAGTCCCCAGATTGCCCGCTCCTGGAGCCCAGTTCCGAGGTTCTGATCCCTGGCGTTTGCAGGCTCAGTCTTCAGGGTTCTCAGCCTTGAGGCAGTCAGAGCACCGAAAGCTAAGGAGGGGCCAAGTCCTCAGGAGCGTCCATCGCCCCACAGGGACTGCGTGATGTCACAGGTGCCAGAACCACCTTCTCGCGAGGGGCGGCTCCCCGCTGTGCAGCAGGCAGACACACCTGGGCTCAGGCAGAGCAGCCGGGAGGAAGCTGCCCACGCAGGGCTGAGGACGGGGACACAGGTCAGGTGTGGCTGGGTCTCTGGAGAAGGAAATGCGCGCCGGGGAAAGGAGGGGTGGACACTGGACACTGAGGCAGGAGACAGGGGGAGCCAGAGCCTCGCCCTGATTCACATCTGGCGTTGGGTGGCAGTGAGGCCCAAGGAAGCCATGTGTTTGCGGGGGACAGGGGGACACGTGCATCCAGTCCGCTTGGCAGCCACACTTGTCGTTGTGAATTAGTAAATTGGGAACAGACAATTCACAGGGAAGCTGCACGAGTGACTAAGAAGCCCGTGAAAGAGTAAAGGCCTCATCCTCACCAGTACTCAGAGAAACCTAAATTCAAACCAAACTCAGACTGAGTGCGGCTGGCAGCCAATGAGAAAGCATTTATTTATTTATTTATTTATTTATTTATTTATGTCTTTTTGAGACAGGGTTTCGCTATGCATTCAGGCTGGCTTTGAGCTCACGCTATAGCCCAGGCTGGCCTCGAACTCGCAATGAGCCTCCTGCCTCAGCCTCCCGAGTGCTGGGATTACAGGCGTGCGCCCCCATGCCCCGCTGCATTTCTCCTTTTAAACTGCGCGTGTTGCTAGGAGACGTCCGAGCAGGGGCGGGGCTCCCGGGAGACGCTCTGGTCTGGGTCAGGTCGGGCTGGGGTGGCCGCTGGTCTCACCCTGCAGGTTCTCCTCATTATTCACTCCTTGTCTGAGGTGCTGACGTGGAACCCGGGGCCTTGCACGTGCCAGGCGAGCGCCCCACCCTGAGCTGCACCCTAGCTCAAGTTTCCCCAACTTCTAGAGAAGGCCAAGATCTCTTGGCCCGAGGCGGGGGGGGGGGGCTCTCCCAGAGCTGTTCAGCGCGAGCTTGCTGAGCACCTGTTCCGTGCAGACCGCCCTGCACTGCAAAGTTGAGGGGGAGACTCCTCCTCCCGGGGGCGAGTGGCTCAGACCGCGAGGGGGGTGGAGAAACAGACAATTGGGAGGGAAGGTGGGGGGAGGAAGACCAGCTCCTGTCACCTTGTCCCCCAGCCCTGCAGTTCCTCCTGCCCGCTGCCCACTTGTCGGACTCCTGGACACCAGGTTAGAAGCCCTTGGGGGGGCCCAGGAACAGCCCGGAGCCCCCTGCCTGGTCTGACTCATCAAGGAGGGGCCTCTGCACAGTAGCTTTAAAGGCATCCCAGGTGCTGGGGGCACTGGCACACTCCTGTAATGCAAGGACTCTGGGAGGCTGAGGCAAGAGTATCGCAAGTTTGAGCCCAGCCTGGGCAACTTAATGACTTAGCAAGACTGTCTCAAAAAATAAAAAAGGCCTGGGGATGTAGCTCAGTGTGAAGACTCTGGTTCAAATCCCATTACCCCCACCCCATGCATCCCAAGCATTTAGTTCAGCAGTGCTGCCCGGATTGAGAACCAGAGAACTATTAGGAAAATGGAAAATAAGCAGCACAGGGCAAGGTGGTGCATTAAGAGCACCGTATGAGGCTCACAAACATTGGGTTCCAGGGCAAGAGTGGCAAACTATCCCTCCCTTTCCCTGGTTCTTTTAAAAAGTCATTTAAATTAGTTAATTTTTCAATCAGCAAATGAGACTTGTACATACTTCCGGGACACTCTGTACATGTATGCCTTGTGTAATGGTCAACTCAGGTTAGGAAGGTCACCTATTATCCCAAACTTCTATCACCCCTTGGTGGTGAGAACACCCCAGATCCTATCTTTTGGCTATTATATTTATTCAGTGCCAGGGGTCAAACCTGGGCCTCACATGTGCTAGGCAAGTGTTCTACCACTGAGCTGCACCCAGCCCCTCTTCTAGCTATTTTATGGTTAACGGCCTTGCCTTTTAGTTCTTTTCTATGTAAAACAAAGACTGTAGTGGGACATGGAGTCACACTCCTGTAATCCCAGCATTCTGGGAAGCTGAGGCAGGAGGATCACAAATTCAAGGCCAGCCTGGAGAATTTAGCAAAAGCCTGTCTCAAAATTAAAAAAAAAAAAAAAAATTATAAAGGACTGGGGATGTAGCTGAGTGGGAAGGCCTTGGGTTCAACCTGTAGTGCCAAAAAACTAAAACCAAATGTCCCCCACGTTGCCATGGTGGAAGTGCTCCGCCAGCTGGGTGACGGTCCCCACTGCAGTGACAGCTGTCAGCTGGGTTCAGTCCCCACGGTACCTGCTCCCAAGGCCCCTGACCAGCACAGCACAGCGACTCGCTGAAGCGGGTGGACCTCAGCCTACTTTCCCATGACTGTGACTGCGACTGCGGGAAGTCTCGTTCCGGCTAAGCGGCAGCTGTGGACACGGGAGCAACCCCGACTTGGGCACCGCAGCCCCGCAGCAGCACCCAGAGCCGATCTCTTCCCTTTGTCTTTTTTCTTCAGTTTTTATTTTTTATTAGTACACATTTGTAGTATGTAATGACAGCATTCCTCGTGTGGAGTTGGTGCCTGGACGCAACACATCGCAACTCCTTTTCTTATCCCTTTCCCGTCCCCTGCATCTTTTGATCCCTTTTCCATTTGAGAGAGATCTATCTCCCTACTTCTGATTATCTTTATTTTGCTCTTTATTTATACTTTGGGTTTCTCATATAAGAGAAACCATGTGATATTCAAGCTTGTGTGTCTACTTTATTTCACTTAACAGTATGATTTCAAGGTGCAACCATTTTCCTACAAATGACTCAAGATTGCCCTTCTTTATAGCAGAGTAGTACTCCATCATGTAGAAATACCACATTTTCTTTACCCATTCATCTGCTGATGGACATACAGGCTGCTTCCAAGATTTAGCTCTGACGTGTTGTGCTGCTGTAAACACGGTGTGCATGGGTCACTGTGATATGACGTCCGTAACTCTTTCGGGAAGACCCCTAGAAGGGGAATCACTGGGATATCAAATGGAATTTCTAGTTTCAGTTTTTGAGGGACCTTCACACTGATCTCCATAGTGGTTGTACGCGTTTACATTCTCACCAACAGTGTAGAAGGAGTCTTTTTTCCCTGCAGCCTCTCCAGCATTTATTATTTGATTTCTTGATAATGGCCATGCTTTCTGGAGGTGGAATCTCATCATTGTTTTAATTTGCATTTCTCTAATGGCCAGAGATGCTGGACATTTTCTCATGTATTTATTGGCTGTTTGTACTTCTTCTGAGAAGTGTCTGTTCACTTCATTTGCCCATTTTTGCTTGGGTCTTTTATTTTGGGGAGGTCTATATTTTTTAGTTCTTCGTATATTCTAGATATTAGTCCTCTGTCTGAAGAACACCTGGCAACATCTTTTCCCATTCTGTAGGTTGTCTCTTCACTCTGTTGGTGGTTTCCTTTGCTGTCAGAAGCTTTTTAATTTCATACAATCCCATTTGTTGGTCCTTGGGACTTCTTCTCAGCCAGAGGATTTACCAGCTCATTGTGCATTTAAGAGCGGGCAATCAGGAGATCTCAGACCCGATTCTACCATTTTGCTGTGTGACCACCGGCCAGTGGCTTTGCCTCTCTGAGCCTCCTTAGTTTCCTTGCCTCTCACATGGTTCCTGCCACAATGGGCAGTGGGTCTGGGGGGGATCAGTGGGGTAGCGCTGGCAACGCTTTGGCACAGAATCTGCTGTGGGGTAAAGGCCCTGAGGATGCCTCCCGGGAATGGTCACCCTGTGGATCCCTTCTGGCCAGGAACTTCCCTGCCCTTCCTGTAACAGTCTTGGTCCCTGTGCCTCTCTCCTGTGGGGCTGGGGCTGTGGTTGCTCACTCGTGCAAGTGGATCGCCGGCTTCCTCAAGCACTTGGTCAGTGTCACATTTGGCCACTGCGTGGGGGACATAGGCAATGCTGAGCTGACCCCTGCCCTTCCACAGGCAGGGATGCCCGGGTGGGGGTGATGGCACTGGGGTTGCAACACCTCGGGCCTGGAGCCTAGCAAACCCTGTAATCTGGAAGGGATCTGCCCCTTTCCTTCCCTTCCGGTTGGAGAGGCTTCTCCTCCTCCACCCTCCAGGGGCCAGGCCTGGTGCCCTGCTGTGTAGACAGGGCTGGGTCTCATCCATCATCGCCATAGAAAGGACCACAGTGGTGGTGGGTGGGGACTTTCTTGGTCTCGCTGCCCAGGAGGAGTCCGACCTTGGCCCAGTGGAGTTCAGAGGAGAAAGGAATTTTTAAATCTGATTTACCAATCCCACTCAGTCCCTTGTAATTCCCAGTTTTATATGGGCACACCTTTCTGTTTGCTTTGTTTTCAGGCCATGAGAGGGATTAAATGAATGACACCATCCTCCCCGTGATCTGGATGACAGGGCCACCCGGGTTGTGTGAGAGGAGCAGGGTGGCAGAGTGGGTGCTGGGGACAGTCCTGTTGCTGACATGCACGGATGACAAGCAATGCTTGAGAACATTAGAGCTCTAGTGCCCTGCACTCGGAGCCCTGGGGATGTGACCTCCTGCCACACAGGCTGCTCATCTATGATGGAGGGGTACACAAATGGTGTCCGGGGTCCCTGGCTGCGGGTCCTTAAGGCCAGCGACCATGACCCTGATCCTTGGCAAGGACAGGAAGTTCTTTCTGGGACCAGTGACAAGAAATTTAACAGTGAGTTTACCTAACAAGGTGACCTACACCTTGCTTGGTTGAGGGGAGCCCAGTGGGGCGTGGAGGAAAAGTGTGCAGGGGAATCCAGGGGTTCCCCACAGACAGCTGCTGCCAGGATTTCTTGTTTTCAGTTTTTCACGGTGCTGGGGATGAAATCTGGGGCCTCACAGTGCCAGGCAAGTGCTCACCACTGATCCGTGCCCTGGTCCCACTTCATGCATTTTTGGTCACCCCTAAAACCAAGCCCCCCACCAAGACATCAGCCCACTTATCTCCTCCATGTTCACCAGGCTGAAGCTCCGTCTTCCTGCGGCCCTCGCTCCCATCAGTGTTTACCTCTCCCTCCGGAAGCCCCTCTCTGCCGGCGACACCCCAAGTCTAGCCCTGCCTTTGCCCCTTGCCTGCTGGGCATGGCCACACCCGCTGCTCCCTGTCCGGCCGGAACCCAGGGGCTCAGTGCCCCCTGAGTGCCCTTGACCCTTGGGTGAGGTTGTGTTCTCACCACGTGGCAGGAGCAGGTGACACTTCAGCCACTGTTGTCAGGTGGGACCGGGGCCCACCGGGTGACAAACCAGTCCTTGGGGCAGTGGGATTGGATTAGACGCCACATCCGAAGGGCTTGCTGAGGGCAAACAGTGCTCACCTGTGCCATCTGTGTCCCCACCTGCGTGCAAGGGTGGACACGGCAGGCCAGGTGGGGTGTAAAGGAGCAAACCCACAGCCCCAAACAGCCCTAGCCTAAAGATACGAGGTCACATGCTTCTGATCACCGCAGCCAGGGTCCCACGGCCTCTCCACCCTGCAGGCTGCAGCCGCTGGTGACCATGGAATCGGGCTCACCCTGGATCTTTACAGTCACAGCTTCTTTTTTCTCTTAAAACAATTTTCTTTTGTGATACTTGGAGTTGAACCCAGGGCCTTTTAACTGAGCTATATCCCTGGCCTTTTTTAATGTTTTTTTTTTTTTTTTTTGAGACTATGTATTCCAGGCTGGCCTCGAACTCACAGTGATCCTCCTGCCTCAGCCTCCCAAGTGCTGGGATTACAGGCGTGCACCATCATGCCCAGCTTATGTTTTGTTTTGAGACAGGGCCTCAGATGTACAATTTCCTGCTTCAGCCTCCTGAGTGTTGGAATTATGGGTAGGTGGCAGCACACCTGGGCCCATCAGTATTTCTTTATTCATTTATTTACCCATACTGACCTACACTTCACATACCAATTCACTCTGTTCAAGTGTACAGTTAGGTGGTTTTTAGTACATTCACAGTATTTTGTTTTGTTTTTGAGACAGGGTCTTGTTATATTGTTTGGGCTGACTTTGAACATAGCCCAAGCTGGCCTTGAACTTGCAGGGTCACTCCTGCCTCAGCCTGCTGAGTACTGGGTTGACAGGCACATGCCACCATGCCTGACTAGTATGTTTCCAGAGTTTTGCAACCATCATTACAATCAATTGTAGAACATTTTCAGCACCCCAAAAGCCTGCCCCATTGGTACTGCCTCTTTGGCCTCGGGCAACCTCGATCTGCTTTCTGCCTCTGGATTTGCCTATTCTGGACATTTCCTATAATGGGGCTGCTACATCACATGACCTTTGTGACCACTCCTCTGCCTTAGCACGATGTTTGGGGGGTTCACCCATGTGGCACGTGGCACTGCATCACCTCTTTTCATGGCTAATACTCCAGCGCGTGGCCAGATCCCATCTTTGCACTCACTCGTTGGTGGCTGGAATAGTGATTTCTGCTTTCTTGGATGACACAGGTGAGCGCTGTTTGCCTTCAGCAAGCCCTCAGGATGCGGTGTCTAATCCAATCCCACTGCCCCAAGGACTGGTTTGTCACCTGGTAGGCCCTGGCCCCACCTGACAACGGTGGCTGAAGTGTCACCTGATCCTGCCATGTGGTGAGAAGAGGCTGCTGGTCTTCAGTTCCCTTTCATCGGCATCCCCCAGCCCCTAGGGACTGGCCAGGCTGCCCAGGATGTGTCCCCGAGCCAGTGCCCGGCAGCCCGGAGTCCACGTCCTCCTTGGCAACCTGCTCACTGCCCAGTCATGCCTGACCTGGGCTGCAGGATGGCTCTGCCGCCGCCCCACAGCTCCCCCTGCTCTCCTCCAGTGATAAATAGGTGGATCATTTACAAGATATCTCCGTGGCCTACAAAACAGCTCCCTGGAAGGAATTAAACAGTTACGCATTAAAAGCTCCTAAGATGCAGGCATGCGTGGACTGTCGGGCAGAGAAACAAGTTACTGAAACCCCAGGTAAGGTTGGTGCCCTGAGGACGCCCGCTATGAATGTGATGCTGTCACAGAATCTCACATGGGGACACTGTGCACAGCCACAGCTTGGGGAGGGGATGTCCTAAAGGCAGTGAGGATATTTTATTTTTTTTGTTTGAGACAAGGTCTCGCTATGTAGACCAGACTGGCCTCTATCATGTGGCAATCCTCCTGCCTCAGCCTCCTGAGTGCTGGCATTGCAGGTGTGCGCCACCACGCCCAGCTAAAGATATTTTAAATGGGAGAGTGCTTGCCTAGAATGTGTGAGGCCTGGGCCTCCATCCTCAAGAACAAAGAAAAAAGAAGTTTAGGGAAAATGCTCTGAAAATGCCTGAAGACAAACTCCAGACAGAAGTCCCCAGCCCTCGGACACCACGGTCTCCTCGGGTCCTCCGAGGCTGGTGCCTGTTGTGACACATGAACCAGGGGCAGAGGTCTGGAGAGCGCCAGGGCCGGGGCAGAGCCAGCCCTGAGCGCCCCCCGCAGCTCTGAGCCGAGCGCCTTCCCCAGCCTGGCGGAGTTCTGAACATTCTGGCCACGAAGCAGTGTTTGGTGCTAGAGAAGGTTCTGAAGAGGAAACTGGACAGTCACTGCCACAGCCTGCAGGTAGGACGGGCCGGAAAGTCAGCTCTGGGTCCACACCCACCATCCCCTCGCTCTGGCCAGGGAACAACTCGGCTCAGTAAGCTGCTGGGCCCTGGGTTCAGCACCAGAGACCTCATGAATCAGACACAATTCCTGACCTATGAAGTTCATGGTCCAGGGCAGGAGACAGATGTAAAAAGAAGTGAGGAAGGTGGTGTCAGGACATGAACATGGACAGGGCACCTGGAGGCACAGAGGAGGAAGTGACTCTTTGGAAGACGGAAAGGGGGACATGAGTTGGCTATTAAGGGATGAATAGGAGTTCATTGGACAATTACAGAAGGAACAACCTACCAGTCAGAAGAGCAAGCAGGAGGCACCAAGCTGTGACACCATAGTAGCTTCAGGAGACGTGGGGTTTGATGGAAATGGTGGGAAGAATCTGGTGGGCACAGCAGAGGCCAGAGCTCAAAGAACCCCAAGGACTGAGCGGAGGAGCTGGGCTGAGCCGAGGACAGGGGATGGAGGGGGCAGGGCTGGGTGCCACAATGGGAGGCCCTGCGACAGGCACCTGGGAATGGGTACCAGCTGCTGGCACTTCCTGGGGACACTGGAGTCTGCTTCTCAGAGCAGTTCTTGCCCCACCCTGCAGCCGAGGGAACCATGGCCCTCTCTGTGGCCACAAGCGCAGGCATCGGCGTCAATGCCCGCTCCTTGCCCCACGTTCCCAGAGCTGCAGGCGGCCTGGGAGAGGGTCCCCGATGACTCAGGGATGCAGACCAGGCTCCTGGCGCCCCAGGAGCTTGAGGGACAGAGCCACTGAGACCAGGTGCAGAACTCGGTGCTCCGGCCGGGACTTGCTCTTCTTTCTTTAAAATAAATAATTTTTCTCTTTTTGACAAATGGTGCAACCTGGCAACCAGGGGAAGTCACCCCCCTCTCTGCAGCGCCCACTTCCTCTGGGCCTGGCCAGGGGCGCCTGCTGTCTCCTGCGGGCCAGGTCCCCGGGTCTGTGTCACGGAGGGGTCCGCATGAGTCAGGCCGTCCCGGTTTCCTGTGAGAGCTCAATTTCCCTGCATTGTCTTGGCCTGTGTCAGAGCACGTACTCCTATCACCCCACCATGTCTGCTGTGCAGATGCCCAGGTGGGGAGCAGGGGCTCCGGGTGTCAGGCCAGGGTTGTCCCCACCCCTGTGGTGGCAGAGAGGATGGTGACCACCTGCTCGGCGGCGGGCTGGCTCTCTATGTAGCCCAGGCTGGCCTCAAACTCACAGCGATTCTCCTACATCAGCCTCCCAAGTGCTGGGACCACAGGCTTGCACACCATGACTGGCAGATGCAGGGTCTTTGGAGCCAGCTGGTCCTGTGTTCAAATCCTGATGCTGCCCCTTGTGACCTCTGGTTGCCTCAAACCAGGCTCAAGCACAGTCAGAGGCGTGTGGGGAGCGGCTGCCATGGCCCGTGTTCTCATAATGCAACTTGGAGCCAGGCTTTGCAAAGGAAATGCTTTGTGACAATGCGCCTCCCGCTAGGCCTGCATCATCAGTGTCCCTTGTCCTCAGACTGTCCCCCAGGGGCCTTTCAATCAACCCCCTGAGCTACTGGACAGAGCAGATACTGCCCTGGTGCTGAGAGACGACTATCAACCCTAGGGGCTCAGCCAGGAGTTTTTGAAGAAGGAAGTTATCACTGGGTGTGGTGGCACACGCCTGTCATCCCAGCACTCGGGAGGCTGAGGCAGGAGGATCACCCAGGAGGTGGAGACCAGCCTGGTCTACATAGCAAAGCCCTGTCTCAAAAAAACAAAAAAAGGGGGCCGGTGAGATGGCTCAGCGGCGTAAGCGCCTGCCTTGCAAGCGCGAGGACCCGAGTTCGACTCCCGGATCCCACATACGAAAAAGGGGCTGGTGATATCGCTCAGCGGCACGGGTGCCTGTTGGCGCGCGAGGTCCTGAGGTCGACCCCCCGGTACCCACAAAAAAAAACAAACAAACAAAAAAAGGAAGAAGAAACACGCCCACCCCAGTTTTCCCGGCATCCCCGCTGCAGCCCCTCCCTCGCTCTCTCCCTCCAACCTGTGGACTCAGGATGGGCCCGTGTGTGTCCTGTGACATCTCTGACATCATTTTGAACTCTGGCTTGTCTTTTGCTGCTGTGGAACATTCCAGTGACAGAGGACATTGCCTGCTTTATCCAACCAGCCTCTCTGGGTCCCCTTCTCCAGCATCAGACTTGGCTTTTGTTTTTACCCCAACCAGCTTGAGGGCCAGTCCCCGTGCCTGTGCTGGGACTGGCAGGGGCTCCTCAGCAAGAACACAGGGCCCACTTCCGGCAGCTGAGTCCAGGGTGACCTCGTTAAAACAGGGTGGGTCCTTCCCACGCTCACTCATTCTCTCAACAAACGCTGGGGGTGTGGAGGAGAGACTCCGCCCACCGGCAGCCTTCCAGATGTGCAGGGGGCGGAGCTGAGCGGAGTGCCCACCCCAGGAGGTCAGAGCACAATGCGGAGGGAGGCCCGGGACGGCCCTGCTTCATAAAGCGTTGTTTCCAGCCTCACTGAGGGGTACAGACCGTAAACCCCGCCCACTGGGCTGGTTACTTCGTTAAAATACGGGAGCTCTACAGTCGCCATCTCCGGCAGGTTTTAGGGTCCTCTCCCCACAGAGGTCCCCTGGTCGGCACCGAAAAAAGCAAAAATGAACCGGGTGCCGCAGCACATGCCCCTCATCCCAGTTACTCGGGAGGCTGAGGCAGGAGGACCACAAGTTCAAGCCCAGCCTGGGCAACTTAGTGACTTAGCAAAATCCTATCTCAAAATACAAAATAAAAAGGACTGGGGGTGTAGCTCTGTGCAAAGGCCCTGAGTTTCATCCCCAGGACAACAAAAGAAGAAGGAGAAGGAGAAAAGTAAAATCACAGGGCTGGGGTGTGGGGTGACTGGCACGTGCAAGGCCCTGAGTTCAATCCCAGAACCCTCCCACCCAGTACAAACACCAGAGAGATGCAGCAGAGATGCAGTCTAAATCAGTTATTCTACAGCTGGAGAAACTGAATCTTGGAGAGGCGAGGGGACCTGCCAGGAGCAGTGGTAATTCCCGACTCGGCAGTGTGAGTTCAAATCGTGGCTCTTCCGTGGCCATGGCCAGCGGCTTAACCTCGCCAGGCCTCAGTTTCCCCGTGGGCTGGTGTGCGGATCCCCCGGGATCACAGGTCCGGGCCCAGGGCAGGGTGTGGCGCAGTGCAAGCGGCGGATGCCCCCCCCCCCGTGCCCTCGGAAACTTGGAAGTGGGAAGCGGTGACTCAACAGCCGCCAGCGGGCGGTGGGGCGCAGACGGCTCTCGAAGAATGCGGTGATGGAGCAACCGGCCTTGCTCAAGGCGGCCGCGCCGCCGCCGTCCCTCCTGCGGCCGGGTTGCCCAATTGGCCCACAGCATGGGGTTTCGTCAGCGTCCCTGGGGTCAACGGGACGGCTGGCTCCACGGGGCTGGGCAGGGTGGGGACGCCTGTGGCGAAGCCACCTGCTGTTCCCTGACCACTGAGAACCTGAGCGCCTACTGTATGCCGGCCCCGTGGAGCTCAGCAGGGACTTAAACCAAGGCCCTGCTGTGAAGGGGCGAGTGCAAGTCTCCAGGCAGCGGGTGGTGACTTGGGGCATGGACCGAACCCCCGGGCCCCGACTTAGAGAGGACACAGAGCCTGGGGGCTCAGGGCTTATAGTGATGTCCTGTCCCCTGGCCTGGCCCCAGGGCAGGCGGCGCCTCCTGTCCCTGGGACCTGAGCCAGCTGCCTCCCTATCCTTCCACAGCGAGGCCTTGGGAGAGCGGGGACATGGAGGAGGCCACTCTCGCTTTGGTCAGCTAAAGCCCCTGCCCATGGGACACCCTGCCTCCTGCCACCTGTCACATGTGACCACAGACAGGAAAGGCTGCCAGTCTGGCCTCCCTGCTGTCCCCAAAGCCATCAGTGCCAGGTTTGTACGATGCTTGGGCTGAGCTGCGCTGGGGACCCCGGTGCTGTGTGGATGGATGGTCGGTCCAGGGTGTGTCCCCTGCCCAGGGTGTAATCCTCAGCCCAGGGCCAGCGCCATGGCTGCCGGGCCCAGCGACCACCAGGCCCACACAGCCCCAGCCCATGGCCTGCCACACACACCCAAGGACTTGTGTGGCCATCACAAAATGCCCGAGGCTGAGTCGCCTGTGAGGGACTGGAGTCCAAGTGGCTCATGGCTCTGCAGCCTGGGAAGCCTGAGGTCCAGGGGCTGGATTTGGTGAGGGCCTGGTATGGGGTCATGATACAGTGGAGGATGTCACCCAGGGAGAGGGAGGAGGAGGAAGATGGAGAAGGAGGAGGAAAAGGAAAGAAGGAGGAAGAAGAAGAGGAGGAAGAGGAAGATGGAGAAGCAGGAGAGAGTAGGAGAGGAGGAAGAAGAGGAGGAGGAAGAGGAGGGAGATAAAGAAGGAGGAAGTGGAAGAGGAAGAGGTGGAAGGGAAAATGGAGAAGGAGGAATTGAAGGAGGAAGAGGAAGTAGAGGAGGAGGAGAAAGAGATGGATGGAAGAGAGGAAGAGAAAGAGGAGGAGGAGGAAGAGGAGGAGGAAAATCAGAGGATGGGGAAGGAGGAGGCAGGCAAAGCTCTCCCAGCCTGGTCAGCTCTTGTAGCTGCCACCTTGCTGCTGTGGGCATCGTGTCACTGGGGGACTTGCGGACACCATCACCACCACATTCTCACCACAGTACCACCAAACCCAGCTCAGGCCACTGCTGCACCCCTCTGGGGATGCTGAGGTCCTTGATCCTGCAGCTGGAGAGCCCCAAAGAGGAGCTGAGGATCACAGGGAGGATGGTGTGGAGGGTGGGCGGGGAGCCTGGCTATGTCCCTGGCGAGTGCAGGGGGACCTGCTCGGCAGATGGCCTGTGGGCCTGGTGATGTCGGACTTGTGCTCATGAACAGAAGTGGGGAGATTGGGAAAGAGAGGGAGAGAGAGGGAGGGAGGGGGAGAAGGAGGTCTCCTCTCTCCATATGGGTTTTCCCCAGCGGCTCCCCAGTACCCGACCCCAAGCCTGTGCTCAGAGTCCACAAGGCTGTGCTGGGTGGAGCAGGGACGGAGAGCGGGCTGTCAAGGGCACTGTGAAGGGCATAGAAGCCCATGGGCCTGGGGACCACGGTGAGGGCTCCCTCCCCTCAGCCTGACCTTTAGGGAGAGAGCTGCCCCCTCTCAGAGCCGTAGCAGGTACAGCCGTGGAAGGGGCACTAGAGAACATTATTATTTTGAGGTAGTGGTGACTGAACCTAAGGCCTTTGCCCCTGAGCTACATCCCCAGTCCCCTTCCTTCTTTATTTATTATTTTTTAAACTTGACACAGGATCTCACTCAGTCACTAAGTTGTCCGAGATGGGCTGGAGTTGTGATCCTCCCGCCTCAGCCTCCCAGACTGCTGGGATGACAGGCATGTGCCACCATGCAGGAATTATTTCCTATCATAAACATTTTTAAGAGGATGAATCAGGTTTCCAAATATCACCTTGATTTAAAAAAGTCTAGAAACATCTGTATCTGCTTGGACAAAAAGGTGGGTGAGTCCTGATGGCACCTGCCTCTCTATGGCCAGGCTGAAGTGGATTCTTTGTCTCATTTCTGGTTTTTCGCTTTACATTCTGAAATGAATCCACTTGGAACCAACAGTTTTTTTCTACAATTAAATGAATTGCAAAGAAAAAGAAGTGTTTTCAGAAGGTGAGGGAGGCAGCTTCCCTGACCCCACCCTAGCGAGAGCCCCAGGCTGAGGAGAAGGAGGATGTTGGGGGGCGGGTGTGAGGTGAGCCAGGTGCCCAGTGCAGAGCCAGATGGCACATGAGGGTGCCCAGGAGACTCATGAAGGCTGGGCCTGGATCCTTCCCTGGGGCATCCTGAATGTGACAAAGGCTGACACTGGTCTGTCGAGGGCTTTGGGTGACACAACGTGAGAACATGGTAACGGGGACTAGTGGAACCAAGGATGGCTTCTCAGAGGTGGTGACATTTGTGCTGGGCCTTGCACCATCTGCTGGAGTTTGCCAGGCCCTGTGTGAGGCAGATACATAGATCTGCAGGACAGTGACTGCCACAGTTTGAGTCCTGAATGTCCCCCAAATGTCATGTGTTGGGAGGTGATGCCACCCGTAAGAGGCGAGACTAGTGGGAGGTCACTGGAGGCATGGTCTTGGAGGGGATATTGGAACTCTGCCCTTTCCTTTCTCCTCACTTCCGGCCACATAAGGTGAGCAGCCTCCTCTGCCCAGTACTCCACTGTGATTGCTGCCCTGCCACAGGTCCAAAGCAAGGAGGTCAAGTGACCATGGACTGGAGTCCTGAGTCCAGGAGCCAGAGTAACCCTTTCCTGCTCCTAAGTTGATGGTTTTAGGGATTTCGTTACAGCAACAGAAAGCTGGCTGACACAGTGACCACAGGGGTCCTAGACACGTGGGACTCAGGCCCCAGACACAAAGTCCCAAATGCTTGACTTTCAGGACAACAGTGTAAGCTGATTAAAAACCCTGTGATGTGTTCATACACTTGATTTAGCCACTCCACACTGCATACATCTGTACTTCTCAATAGCATGGCATATAGGGTAGATTTATACAATTTTATTTGTGAATGAAAAATATAAAATGTTTTAAAAAGCCATCAGAGTGGGCTGTGATCCCAGCACTTATGAGGCTGAGACAGGAGGATCGCTTTGGGTCCAGGGTTACATTGTGAGTTCAAGGTCAGCCTGAACTACATATCAAGACCCTGTCTCAAAAAACAAAACAAAACACCCCTGCAGGTGGACCAGTATCAGCCGAGACTTCCAATGCACCCTCAGAAGTGGCACTTGTTGGACTGTCCCAGCACCCTCACCCAGGCCAGGGACCTGCCTGGAGCCACACGGGCGCCAAGTGTGTGGCGCTGGTCTCGAGGCGCTGGTCACCCTGTTTAATCCCGGGCTGGGCTGCAAAGGGCTGCTGTGGTGACCACAAAGAGACCCCAGCCAGTGGGGCTCCAAGCCGCCAGGGCCAGTGGGAGCTGCCGTGGAGAAGGGTGCTCAGTGACCCTGAGCCCTGGGTGAGTCCTGCTCCACCTCTGGCCTCAGTTTCCCTGTCTGTAGAGTGAGTGGTGATCTCCCCGTCCATCCCAGGCGAGCTGGGAGCACAGGCCATAGAGCACACCCACTGCCCTGTGCTGCGGCCACCACGCCGCCGTGTTGTGCTTGCACCCCGGGAGCCTGCACTGTTTACCGGGGCCTCTGACGGCAAACCCTTGACCCATACCATTGCACAACGTGGGTCCCGGTCAGAGGAGCCTTTGCACCAGAGCTAGGTCCCCCGGGTCCCCATGGCCTTATCCCGAGATGCCAAGCTCCCAGCGTGTGGCAATAACACCTCCCACGTGGGGCCGGCTCCCTGTGCCCGTGTGGGGATTGCTAAACATGACCAGGGAGCTTGTGCCAGGGCCAGGACAACTGGCTCCCCCCCAGCCACCCATTCTGCCACCCCCCGCCACCTGTCTCATCCACCAGAGAGACCTGTGGGAGTCTGGGCCCAAAAACCTCATAGCGCCACGGTGGGGCTAGCTCGTCCCCTCTCTGGGCTGCAGGGTTGTCCTCTGTACCCAGGTCACCATGCCTGCAGCTCAGGGTGCTGTGGGACTCTAGGACAACGTGGGGTCCAGGCTCTGGCCCAAGGGGTGCTGGGCACTGCCAGTATCCCAGCGACCTGGGGGAGCCCTGTTTCTCTCTGGACTTCAGTCCTTACACCAGGCATGAGACCCGATGGTCTCTGGAGACCTTTGTGGCTTTCAGTGTACCTAGTCTGGTGCAGAGCCGGGTGGTCGTCGGGTGGTGTCAGCCACCGGGCAGAGTCAGCTCAGTGTCCCTGGCCATGCAGCTGGAGGCCCCGGGCCATGGCAGCGAGGCCTAGGGCTGCCTACCACAGCTGGGCCAGGAAGGGCACCTCCTTGGGGTCCCACTGGGAAATAGCTGCTCCCTGCCTCCCACCGACATATGCCAAGGACATATCAGCCCTTCCTGGGTCACTTTTAGCCACCTGGGCTTTTTCAGCTGGTGGTGCTCTGTACACCGGCTGGCACTGGCCTCTCCCTATTTGAACTCTGTATTAATTCAAAAACCAGTATACTCTCTGCAAGGAAGGGCTGGGGTCTGCGTGCCCGCGCTAGGCCTCAGCCAACTGTCACCAAGAAGTGCTGAGTGCCCATATGCGCCAGGCGGTGGTGATGCTGGGATGGTGGCCCACCTCTAAGACAGCCTTCTGGTGTGTCCCCCGTGTGTCCATTTATGGACAGCTGACCACTGTGATCTCGTGGAAATGACAAACGTGACTTCTGGCCTAGGTCATGGGAGGCCTTATAGCCTCTGCCCGGCTCTTCCAGGATTTTGCTTTGGGACCCACAGCCTCCCACACACTGGCAGGGGCCACCCCTTGGAACTGCACCTGGCTACCTGGCCCTTTGATACCACTCTGGGGGAGGCAGTGGCCCTTGGTGGGGACCCTGGCAGGGAGGTCTGCACTGCTGTGTCACACAATCCAAAGCTGTGTCACACCGTCTCCTGGGCAGGAACTGGGCAGGGAGCAATGGAGACGGATTCTCTCCCAGACCTGGAGGCTGAGTCTGAGATGTGGGCCAGCAGGGCTGCTTCCAGAGAGGCCCCTCCGGGAATGGCAGATGGCCTGGCCGTGTGCTGGGTGTGACTGGTGTCTTGTCCTCCTCGGGTAAGAATGCTGGTCCTTTGGGCTCACAGCCATCTCCACAGCCTCACTGAACCTAACTTCCTCCTTGAAGATCCTGTCTCCTAATATGGTCGTGTTGGGAGTTTTAGGGGATGCCAGCACACGGCCCAGTGTGTGAGCCATCTTGGAGGAGACCCTGCAGCCCAATCCAACCTTCAGATGATGCAGATGATGCAGTCTTGTTTTCTCTTTTTCCCTCCCTCCCTCCCTTCTTCCTCCCTCCCTTCCTTCCTTCTTTCTTTGAGACAGGGTCTTGCTATGTTACCCAGGTTGGTTTTGAACTCCTGGGCCCAAATGATCTTCCTGCCTCAGCCTCCCAGGTAGCAGAGACCATCAGAGCATGCCACCACCATGCCTAGCACCAGCTTATTTCCTGATACAACCTCATGAGACATCTGGAGACAAACCTGCCTAAGCAGACTCTGTGGGAGGTGGAGCCTCTGTGGCAGCCCCCTCAGCCTAAGGCAACCCTGTGAGGACACCAAGGTCAAGCCCTGACCCAAGGCATGGGAAGTGTCCCTTAAACAATCTGCAGTGTTTATTACTGAGAAAACAGCACGTTCTCCTCCTTCCCTGTCTCACTCCCGACTGCCTCCTCCCATCTCCCACCTACCTGCACCAAATCCCTGTCTCAGGCTCTGCCCCAGGTGATCCTATCCTAAGACCAAATGGAACAGACTCTGGGGCCACCCTAGGACACCACTTTTCTGGAAGTTCCCTGTGATTCTTGGGCCCCCTCACACCTTCCGGAAATCTTCTCCACCTGCTTTCATCCACAACATCCTGCCCTCTGGTTTCTGGTTTTGGTGAAGGGGACACACCCAGGAGAAAAAGGGGAGGACAGAGGGGCTGGGGTTTACTGGCTCCTTCCTGGGTCCGAGATCAGGCTCCTGACTGGCTGTCCTCTCCCCACAGCTGCAACCCTTTCCATGTCCTGGTGACTCTCACTGTGAGTGGCCTCAGGTTCTACTCTACCCTGTGACCTCCCCACACCCCACCCACCCCTTGTCAACAATCACTTTAGTAAACACTCTTCAAACTCCCCAACTGGAGTGTGCTGCTATTTCCTGGAGGTGTCCTGACACAATTCCATGAGTGTTCCATGCCCTACTGTGGAGGGAACAGACATGTTTCTCTTGGGTGGCTGCAGAGGTTGCCAGTGACTGCTCCTCCAGAAATCATGTCCTTCCTCGGGCAGCAGCCCAGGCAGTGCTTGAAGCAACTTCCTGGCCACTGTGGAGGAGGTGGGGCCTCAGGGATGGCAAGTGACTTACGCATAAGCCCACTGGCTCTTTGCATTCCCTAGACACAGTGATTGGGCAGGCAGTATATCAGGTGACACTGGTTGGCCCAATCAGATTGAAGTTTGGAGACTGACAGGTGCTGCCTACAGAACCCAGCAGTGTCTGGTCTGGGACACCATGTCTGTGCTGGTCTTTTGGGGCTGAGGTGTAGTATTGGAAAGAGGCTTCTCTGCTCTGACAACTTAAAAACTCTGGTCTCCAGGCAAATCACTCAGGAATTCTGTGCCTCAGTAGCCTCTTCTTAAGAAGGGGCACAGTAACTGGTGACTCAGGAGGAGACCTTGGAATGGTAGTTTATTAAAGCTGCCCTTCTAGGCTGTACTGAGTCCTCTTCTCTGCTAGGCCCTTGCACCACTTGGACTGGCAAGGTTTTGAGTGGCAGTTTCCCCCATCCTGTCCACTGTCAGACCTGTGTCTGGCCTCTCCTGGAGCCCAAGCTCTTCACTCCTCTTTGGGCATTCAGTGGCAGCTGAGTCCCAGGAGGCATCACGCACACAGGGGCTGTGAGGTGACAGCTGGCCTTGGTGATAAGGGAGGTGGCATTTGCTGTCTTCCTCTAAAGCCTTGACAGTCACTGCTGCAGAGACGCCCAGCACCTTTTCCAGCAGCTGTGTGGCCACAGCCTGGCCCTTGGCACCTCTGAGAAGTGGCCTAGAACGAAGGTGTCCCTGGCTGTGCTCCTGGGTGGGCACCAGAGCTGTGTGTCTGGACACCACACTGCTCTGTGCGGAGGCCAACGCCCCAGGGGCCCTTCCTTGCCCCACGCATACACCGCAGCTGCTGCTGGCTGAGCAGGGCCTCCCCTCTGTGCCTCTCAGGGTCTCCTCTGAGTCTGTCACTGCCACCTGGCTCTGGCTGGTGACTGCTGCTCTTGGGTGACTGCCCTGCACCGGGGTCTGGTATGCAGTAGGCACTCAGCAAGTTCTCAGCAGCTGCAGAGGGGGAAACGTTGGCAAGTGAGGGAGAGCTACAGAGGCGGTGATCGGGCAGGGTCCGAAGCCCTTAGAGCCCAGATGCAGACAGCGGGCTGCTTGGTGGCTGGGAAGACGGAGGGGCAAAGGTGGCCGCCAGAAAGGGGCCGCTGCCACACAAGGCCACACTGGGCGGGAGGCTGTTCCCCACCCTGGGCCTGTGGGATTGCGTGACTCCTGGGACGCTGGGGCCCAGGGCGGGGACCGAGCAAACGCCATTAGCCCTATCAGTGATCTCGAGGGGCAGATAGGGAAGTTTGAGGAGGCCCAGGCGGCTCTGCCCAACTGTAAAGAGGCGTGATTGAGGTGGGTCACCGGGAGGTGGCGGTGATTAAGGGGGGCTGAGTCCCGCTCACTTCCTGCCTGGCAGGTTGCGGTGACAGACGAAGCCGAGGATGGGGATTAGTCACAGTACACATGCGTCTTGCTGAGCCCATAAAACCTGGCAGTTGGCTGGGGACCCCTCTGGCAGGGCCTGTTTCCCTGGGGCAGGAAGTGGGGCCCCCAGTTGGGCCGATTCAGGTCCGCCAGGTGTAGAATGCAGCCCTGGGCAGTGACAGTAACGGGGCCCCTGGTTTCTATTTATAGCCCTGCAAACACTTCCCCTCCAGCACCTCACCTGGCTCCCCACAAACGTGCCCTTTGTTACCTCCATCCTAGATCTTGGGGTCTTGAGCCCAAAACAGGGATGTGGGGAGGGGGCAGGCGGAGGTTCAGACCAGGGGCCTGAGTTTTGTCCCCAGTAAATCTGGGTTTTGACTCTGGCTCAGCCAGGATGGGTGGGGAGAGTTGGGGGTTTCCTTGGCTGGGAATGGAAGGGCCCTTGGGGACAAGGGACTTAGGAGGGAAAAGACTCTGCCCTTGGCCACCGGCTGCCTAAGCCCTGCTTCCCCATAATAAAACTCTATAGAAGATGAACTTGGAGCTCTGAGACTTTTCCTTGAGTGGCCAGAGTAGCTGAGTGGAAGTACCCTCAGGGACTCCTCTCCAGAAGCCTCAGGCCCCTATTCCAGGTGGTTCTTGGCTCTGCCACATGGAAGGACAGTCACTGTCCTTGAATTCAGAAGACCTGAGTCTAAGTCCCAGCTCTAGTACATACTAGCCTCAGTTTTCCCACCCATGACATGATGCTTTTTATCTCAGAGGGCCTCTGTGTATAAGAAACGAGACAACAATGTCCCGGCCCAAGGAAGGCTGGGGGAACTAGGAGTCCAATTGAATCCTATTTCTCCAGTGGTCCTGGCATGGAGATGAGCTCTGGTAAATATGCAGGGAGCCCACACTGGGTCAGAGGGGAGTGGAGACAGAAATAGTTCCTGTGACCTGTGTGGCACGATGGTATATGGAGGGGGAAATGGTTTTTCCGCAGCACCCCCGGGAGGGCAGGTGACCAGCAGGTCCCCTTTCCTGTCCCACACTGTGGCAGTCATCACCTCCTCCCACGGCTCCTACATCTCTCCACCAGCCCACCAGGCCTCTGCGGGATCTGACAGCTGACTGGATGCCACCCACGTGCCCATGGTGCTGCCCCTCAGGGCTTCTAAACTAGAACTCACTTTCATTCCAGCAGAACAAGCCCCACCCCAGCAAAGGGCCAGCCCTTAGCCCACAACCCATGTCACCCAAGTGACGTTTGCTCCTTCTGTACCCATCACCGAGGAACCCTCCCCAAACCACCGCTGCCTCTGGTCTGCAGGGCTGTCACGGCTGCCCACCTTCCGGTCAAGCTGTCTCCTGGAGAGGTTGCAGAGGGACTATGTCATGTGCCACTTCCTGCCGCTTCTGCTTAGACTTCAGATATCCCACAAAGGTACAAGGACCATCCCACCCAGCAGACGTATGACGGGGTGAGAAGATAAGCAGATAACACTAGCTGAGTTGGAGCACAAGTGCTTTCCTACTTCTCTTTCCCTCCTCATGGTGACTTCAGAGGAAGCTGTGATTGCCCAGTCATGAGAGCAGAAACCAGGCCAGGGTCCTGGTCGCCCAAGCCATGCAGCCAAGATGGCGATGCTGGGAGCTGGACGCCCGCCTGCCCCGAGCCCTTCCACTCCTGCACCAGTCAGGTGGCGCGGCGGCTGCCAGCTATATTTATCTGCTCCACACTGGGTTCCTTGGTGGCGTGAGTCATGCCAGACTTATCTGTGTGTCCCCAGAGCATGAAGCAAGCGGGAACAGAGAATGCCGGTGAGCACTGCTGACAGGAGCCCGTCTTCCCTCCTCTCCCCTCCGACTGACCAGGGGTGACCTCTTTCCTGCTTCCGGCTCTCCCTTGGGCCCCGCTGTGGCCAGATTCGCTTTGTCTCAGCCGGGTAGGGAACAAGGTCATGGGACTTGGACTGTAGCTGGGTGAGGTTGAGCAAGTGACTTCTTTCCTCTTGCGTCTCAAGTTGGGGTACACAGCCCTATCTTAGGGGTACCTAAAGGACAAAGGTAGCCCTCTGTCCTTCTCAAAGTCTTGGGGCAGGTAGAATTTCATGAAGTAATTTAACTTTTAAGACATTTTAAGCATTGATTTAAAAAATAGATCTCTGTATCTGGGTTCCACATGGATAGAGTCAACCAACCTTGCATCAAGTATTGGGGGTGTGTGTGTCACGTTGGGGGTCTGGGAACCCATCTCGTGGGCAGTGGGGTGACAGTGCCATCTGCATTGCAGTCACCACCTCCCCCAGTGGGGGGATGAATGCCACACTCTACACCCACTGGCTCATTTGTGTTCTGGCTGGGGATGGGTTGGGCCAGTGGGCGACATGGCGGACAGGACAAGAAGACAGGTCTTCCATCCCCGGCTCCTGCAGTGTCCCCAGGCTGTCTCCTCAGGAGCCTCCTCCTCTGTGTGCACTTGGGGATGTGGGGTGAGCCATGGAGTGGCCCCCTGGCTCCCCGGTTCCCCGAGACCCTCGATGGCTGTGCTGCAGCCTTTCCGTGGTCCCTGTGCTCAGCCATCTCTTTTTTGAGCCTCTCTTGCCTGCTGGGGTCCTGACCCAAGGCTACCCAGAAGGCCATGTATGGGCAAAGCTCACATGCAATGTTGGAAGTGTGCAGACAGGGGACAGGGGACAGGGGACAGGAGAGAGTGGGAGAGCCCTGGCTAGCATCCTGAGGGAGGAGGCAGCTCCTAAAATGTCTCCTTCACCAAGCACATGCCCCACCCGCAGCCCTGGAGGCCTGGCTGGGGGACAGGGCACACTGCCCACTGCCGTGCCGCAGGGCAGTACCGTCAATAGCGTGCAGGCTTCTCTGAGGCCCCTGGCTCTGGTCCATTTGGCAGCTGCAGGTGGCCAGGGACCCCAGGCCAGCATGGCCAGCTGCTGACTCAGCAGATGGGTGGGGTGGGGACAGGCAGGCTATGGGGCCAGTGGGGAGCCTTGGAGCCCCAAGCCCACGCTGGCCCGGCCTCAGGCCCATAATGAGCACTGGCTGCCGCCTGGTCCAGCCTGGCCTCTGGTGGGCAGCCAGGGAGCCTGTCTCCTTGTCAGCCTCCCCAGGAGGGCCTGAGGTCATGCCCTGTCAGTGCTGGATGGCCAAGAGGAGAAACTGAGGCTCAGAGAAAACAGTTTCCCAGGGCCCTCTGCAAATCACTGTTGGAACCCAGGCCCACACTGGACAGCTGTTCCCGGGCGGGCAGCCGTGTGCTTCCTTCTCTGGTCCAGGGTACTGCTCATCTGTGTTCTCGGGGCAGGATGTGAGGTGGAAGACTCATCTTTAGAAGAGTTTCAAGCCAGGCGAGGTGGTGCCCACCAGTCACCCCAGTACTTGGGAGGCCGAGGCAGGAGAGTCAGAAAACAAACCAAACATGGAGTTTCCTATTGATGGGGCTCTGGGCACTTCTCTAGATGCTACCTCTAGTTCCCACAGCAGCCCTGCATGGCAGGAACTAGGGGCTTCTCCATTGAGATGAAGAAACCGAGGCCCAGATACCAGTCAGCTGGGCGAGGTAGTGGAGCTGGAGCATGGTTGAGCTGAAAGGCAGATTTCAATCTTTCTTGTCCCAAAGGTCGTGCTCTGCCAGCACAGCAAGACCAACCCTGCTTCTCCCTAAGATAGCATGGCATCCAGGGAGAGAGACCTTGGTGGGGGCTCAGGGAGCTGCATCCAGCCTGGGCCCGGCCTGTCCTCCTCTGTACAACAGTGGGCCAGTGCCTGCCTCCCTGGACTGCCCGCTCTGTGAGGAGCCGTGATGAGGGAGCCCGCTTCCTTGATTTGGTGCTCTGTAAGATAAGCAGGCTGTACACTGCTGCCCCATTTCACAGATAAGGGAGGTGCAACTGTCCCTGTGTTCCTGATGAATGAACAAATCCCACCTAATTGGGGGGCTGGGGGCTTCTATGGGCCAGGTACTGTGTCCCCAAGAGGCAGGTGGCCTGCCAAGGCCTTGCCCCACGCAGGGGCAGTGCCAAGCCTCAGGCCACCGCGGGGGTTCAGAGCACACGTCATGGCTTCTGATGGGACGACGTGACCTGGGGACCATGGGTTCCTGCCCTCATCCAAGGCCCCTGGGATGCTCCAAGGGACCAGCCCAGGGTACTGAACGGACCCTGGAGAGCACACCCTCCTGGGAACCCCAGCCTGGAACTATTTACACAGCTCCAGAGGGGCCGGAAATAGCCCAGTCCGCTCCCCACAGACTTGAATTAGCAATTTTCCTCTTCTTTCTAACTCCTCTGGAAATGCGAACTATTTAATATCTGTCTAAAATTAGCAGCGTAAGTCACAAGAGGAAAGACCCGCTGCTTTTGGAGAAAATGTTTTCGTGTCTTCATCCTGAGCATTTGTTCCGAAGCAGAACACAGCAGTTGCTCTTCCAATATTTTTCTCCTAATACATGTGGATTGGGACAAAATCTTTTGAAAGAATCTGTCCTGCACCCTCTTCTTCCTCTCCCTCTCCATCTGCCTGCTTTCTCTCTCTCTCCACTAGCCAGTCCTTTAAAAAATTTTTTTTAAAGACAGGGTCCCACTAACTTGCCTAGGCCAGCCTCAAACTTGTGCCAGCCTCAAACCCTCCTGCTTCAGCCTCCTGAGTGGCTGGAATTACAGGCGTGCAGCACCATGCCTGGCTTTTTTTTTTCCTGCGGTGCTCGAGATGGAACGCAAGGCCTTGCCTACACTAGGCAAGCACTTCGCCATGGAGCCGCGCCCTGGCAGGTGAAGGGCACTTTAACAACAACAAAGTTGCCTGTGGCCATCGCTGGCCGAGCCTGAGAGGAGCCAGGGAACTGCGCAGAGTGTTTTATAACTGTTATTGCGTCTAATCCCAGCAACCCCATGACTTGGGCACGGCTGTCCTGGCTTACACAGGCGGGCAATTCAGGTCTAGGGAGGCTCGGAGGTTGGCCAGAGCTGCGGACTATTGAGCCAGTGAGTCTCAGCCCAGGTGAGCGCGACTCTGCGGTCCACACTGCCTGTTCTTGCCATGTTGCACGCACCGCATGCTGGACACAGAGCTGGTGCCACACGCTTCCCCTGCCAGGACGTGGCTCCTTCCTTGGCCCTCGGCCCCCACTGCAGGCATCTGTGCTGCTTTAGGTTTCACAGGCGCTGAGACCCCTGGGGGATGTCAGTGTGTGATAAATGCCTTTGAATAAGTTCTTCTGTGGCCTCTTAGGACCTCGGGCTCTTGGTGTAACTTCTCTGACACTCAGAGTGCCCGCTTGTTTCGTCAAATAAGTTAGTTGGCTTCTTTCTTTTTGTTGTTGTTTGAGACAGGGTCTCCATATGCAGTTCAGGATGGCCTTGAACTCACTGTGTAGCGCAGGATGGCCTCAAACTTGGAGTGATCCTCCTGCCTCAGCCTCCTGAGTTCTGGGATTACAGGCGTGTGACATCACGCTTGGTGTTTTGTGGTTGGCTTCTTTGAATTCTGAATTTTGTACTCTTTCTTTTTTCCTTTTCCCCCCTTTTTTCAGTGCTGGGGCTGGAACCCAGGGCCTCACCCACGCTAGGGAAGTGCCCCACCCTGAGCCACATTCCGGCCCTAGCTTTCTAGAATTCAAGGAAAAAGGCAGGGCCTTTCTAGAGCAGGGAGGTAGGACGGCAGGTTTTGTGATGGGACTGGAAATGACCTTGAAGTGTGAGGAAGCAGAGGCGGAGGGACCCGGGACATCTGTCCTGGGGAACCTACATCTGGGCTCCTGGGCACAGGGAAGGACTGGGAGGGCAGTGCCAGACCCAGGCCAAAGCCCAGAAGTGGATTAGAGGGACCAGAGTGAGTCACCAGCCTCAGGGCGCAGGAATGAAGTGCGTGGGGTATGACCCCAGGGCAGAGCCGCCCAGGGCTGCTGGTCACCCAGGGTGGCAGAGAGGGGTGGTGAGGCCCTGGTAGGAGCCAGGTGTCTGCTTTGGGAAGCACTGACTTCCAATTTGAATGTGATCCTAACCCTCTTCTCTTGGCTATGTCCCCTGGTCCCAAGCATCTCCGGATGCCATCCAGGATGGAGCCTGCTCTCCAGGGTGACGACATTGATGCCCTCATGCCAGCCCTTACCTCACCCTCCTGTGTACCCACAGCCTCTGTGAGTGGTCCTAGCATCTCCAGCCACTGTCACTTCCACTGCGTAATTGTAGCTACCCATCTGAAGCCTGGGTCCCCTTGGGCAGGGTGGGTCCCCTCCCCTGCCTCCGCAGGCAGATGCAACTGAGGCTGGACGGTGTTTTAAACTGTAGCATCCTGCTATTTTATTTAGTTTTTGAGACAGAATCTATGTTGCTCACGCTGGCTTCAGATTTCTGGGATTAAGTGATCCTCCTGCCTTAGCCTCCCAAGTGCTGGCATCACAGGTGTGTGCCCCCATGCCTGGCTTCCTCACTCAGAGTCAGTCCAGGTTTGGACTGTGGCTGGAGAAATAGGGTATGCAGATACGCCCTTCTCCTCAGGTCCCCTGTTGTCCCTGTGTCCCAGCAAGGAGCCACAGGGGGCTGGGCTGAGGGCTCACACAGATGCCTCAAAACTCTTTTTTGACTCCTGACCAAGGTTCCTTTTCTTCCCATTTTGGTGACCACAGCCCGAGTGTGCTGAGTGCCGAGAGAGTACTATGAATAACTCGGGACACATTTGCTGGTTGACTTGTGAGTCGCCCTGGGGGAGCGGGAGCGGGAGGCTGAATATAATGTGTTGTAAAATATTTAGCAAATGCTCTTCCAAGCCACAGGGAAAGAGTCCGAGAGATGAGAATTTAAGAGTTGCCAGGATTTAAAAGCTAATTTAATGCTAAGCATTGGTGCCAAAGAGCTGAGTGGCTCTCCCCCTGCGCTGGCAGCTCAGCCGGTAATGTGGAAAGGGCTTGGCTGGCCAGGATCCCTGGTGGGAACTGAAGGGCTTTTTGTCTGAGGATCTTGTAAACAAGGGATCCCTGGTCCCCGCAGGACCCCGCCTCGCCACCGCCTGCACGTTCTCTTTCTCAACAAGGGCTCACTGAGACCAAAGCACCAACTATCTGGATGTCTCCAGATACCCTGGTGCAGAGAAAAATCCCCACTCGATGGGCTGCGTTTGTCACTTTCCTTCCAAATGTTTGCATGTCACTTAGATAATGGCTGTGGTCTCCAGTCCCAGTGCGGCTTGGCTGTTACCTGCTGTTCTGAGGGCTTGAGCTCTGAAGCAACTCCCGAGAGGGTTAGGATTCTGCAGTCTCAGGGCTGGACTGGGCGCGTCTGTACCCCGACTCGCAGCTGGTGGACTCTAAAGTAAAAAGGATGAAAGGATCTTTCTTGATGTTTGGGCTTGAAAGCCCCAGATTCAGAGCCGCGTTGTCCTGTGTAGAAAAAACTACGGAGAGATAAGCTGAGGGAGATAACTTAGATTGGGGGAGCAATCATCCTGGAAGAGGCTGTGGCCAGGGCACAGGACAGAGACCACCTGGCAGGGTGGGGGGCTGGGCTGTGGCTCTGCGGTGAGCATGTGGCCCTCATGCAGCAGGCCTGGCTCATCCCCAGCACAAACACAAACACACAAATGTGGTGGCTTCACGGGTAGTCAGTGCTAGTGAGCTCGGTGGCTTTATTTATTTTTTGTGGGTACCGGGGGGTCGACCTCAGGACCTTGCACACCAGCAGGCGCCCGTGCAGCTGAGCGATATCACCGGCCCTTTTTTCGTATGTGGATACCGGGAGTCGAACTCAGGACCTCGCTCTTGCCAGGTAGGCGCTTATGCTGCTGAGCCATCTCACCAGCCCGTTCAGTGGCTTTAATCAGCGAATCTGTTAATTGTGCCAAGAAGGCCCCTGCCTGGTAGGCTCTAGACCTAATGGGTCCCTAAGAGTCTCAGGTGTGCAGAGGGACTTCCGGGAGGTGACTGGGTCACAGAGCTCTGACATCAGCAGCGGATTAACATGTTGATGAAAGCATGATGTGAGGGCATTACTGCAAGGTAATGGAAACTTGGGCAGCAGGTGGTACTGAGTTGAGGGAATAGGTCTTAGGGCTGTGACCTTGCAGGCTTTATCTGGTCCCTGGCCCCTTAACTCTGGCTTCCTTGAGGCGAGTGGCCCTCCTCGGCCACGGCCTTCCATCATGACATTTCCCCTCACACAGGCCTAAAAGCAATGGTGCCACCTTACCACAGACTGGGACCTCTGAAACCGTGAGCCATAACAAACCTCTCCTCCTCGGAGTTGCTCTTCTCAGGCATTTGGTCACAGTGACAGAAAGCTGCTGAACATGCCGCCTTTAGGGAACATAGGATCTATTTGCTGGGGAGGGGTGCATACATATATGACATGAGTTGTGAGCCTTTCGGTTCTAAAAGCAAGAGATCTCTGCACAGACTGTCCCAAGGGGGTGACAGGAATAACAGCAAAATTACTCAACTAGGAACCAGGAAGTAGCTATTTTCCCTCATTTTTTCTTTTGTTATTGTTCCTATTTTGCTTTTTTAGAATGTCTTCGCCACTTTCCACCTATCTCCTACCTGACACAATCCCTGCTTCACAGAGTCTTAGACTTTCTTGTTATTAGTTGGTCTGCATCGCTCTTTACCTCTGTGGAACTCTTGCAGCGCCCAAGAGTCTGAATCCCTCAGTGGACTCGTGGTCACTATGGTGTTATCATCTGTTTTAAGAAAGCTTACTTTCTCTCCTCCATTCAACTGTAAGGGTGTTTTTTTGGCAGATCCAGATCATAAGACACCTCTCGCCCCCCAGAACTTTCAGCTGCATCAGTGTCCAGTGAGCGCTTGCTCTGGGAACAGGTAGCTCTGCACCTGTGGATTCAACCAACCGACCAGGATCAAGCGTTTGAAAAAATGACATCTCCATACTGAACTTGTACAGGCTTTGTTTTTCCTTGTCTTTATTTCCTAATCGACACAGCCTAACCACTGTGGACCCAGCACTTGCAATGTGTTAGCTATTCTAAGTAATGGAGAGAGGAGTGTAGAGTGTACGGAGGTGGACGTAGGTCATAGGCAAAGACAGCATTTTCTATAAAGGCTGTGGCTCATGATTTTGGCATTTCTGGAAGTCCCTGAATATTTAAAAGGCTGCTGGTGTGTGTGGGTGAACTCCGTCAGGACTGCGGAGAGGGAAGACTGAGTTCTTGGCAGGCTTAGGGCTGTGCCACCATCCAGGACAAGAAACGCATGCTTTGAGCAGCTCTGCGGCCGAAGTGCCCTCTTCCCTCCTAGCCGTGACTGTGAAGGCAGATGGGGAGTTGAGAAAAGTTGTAAATTGAGTAAAAAAGAATTTGGGGGAGAGTGAAAGTTAATCAGCTGTCCCATTCACATTTTAAATAGAAAGAACAAAAGAAGGAAGAAAACACTAGGGGGGAGAAAAGCCCAGG
The DNA here is from genome assembly GCA_028451465.1 of Erethizon dorsatum. Taxonomy (NCBI): domain Eukaryota; kingdom Metazoa; phylum Chordata; class Mammalia; order Rodentia; family Erethizontidae; genus Erethizon; species Erethizon dorsatum. The sequence continues at coordinate 38,680,560 of CM051831.1, forward strand.
AGAGTTGAAGGAGGACACGAAAGAGTCTTTGAATACTCTCAGCAATTTTATAACGCGATAATTTTTAATATTAAAAGTAAATTGTAAATGTATCTTTATAAACAATATGCATAAAATAGATCATATTCTAAACCTTTTCCTTTTAAAATGCTTTTTTGTTCACAGTAAATGTCGCCGGCGTCGGTTCTCCACGGATACTAGTGCAATGGGCAGCGGGGCGCGGCCCCGCTAGTACAGGTCCTTGTAGATCTCCTGCAGCAGCGGGTGCAGGCTCATGTCCGTCTCCGTCTTCTTGATCACCTGCAGCAGCTGCACGTGCTCCGTGACGATCTGCCTGAGGTCTGTCATCTTCTGCAGCAGCTTGGCGAACAGCTGCGAGGACTCGGGGTGGTTGAGCTTGAGCTGGAGCTCCAGGGCTTGCAGCAGGTTGTCCTGAATGTCCTCGATGGGCTTCACATTCAGCAGGCCTGGGCGGTCTGCAGGGTGGAGAGACAGGGCAGGGTCAGTGTGGGCAGCGCTCAGCTTCTCGCCACTCACTGTGTGGGGATGGAATCCAGCCCTTGCCAGGCAGGGCCCTGTTGGCTCCCTGCATGGAGCCTGGAGGGAGGGCAAGTGGATAGGGGCAGGGACTGAGGACAGAATGGAAGTTACAGCCATGGGATCTCCTTCCAGGGCCATGCTTGTCCCTACCAGGACTAATCTGTGTGTCCCAGTTACATGGCATCGCAAGGATCCTGTCCCCAAATTTAGGACAATCACTTCTCTCCAGAAAGCCCCTCTCCAGCATCTCCTTCTGGATCTCTCCCATGGCTTCGACCTATTTCCTGCTATAGCTTCAAATAGACCTGTTTTTGTGTTTTGTTTTGTTTTTTTTTGAGACAGGTCTTGCTATGCAGTCCAGGCTGGCCTTGAATTGGTTAATGTAGTCCAGGCTGGCTTTGAACTCACGGTGATCCTCCTGCCTCAGCCTCCTGGGATTACAGGCATGTACCACCAAGCCTGGCAAATACACTTTTCTAAAAGGCTCATCTTTTTTGCTTAATATACTATGTTACTTTTTTAACATGATAAACACAGTTTTAAAATAATGTTACAGATTGGTTTTGGTAGCACAGGCCTGTAATCCCAGTACTTGGGAGGCTGAGGCAGGAGGGTCACTGAGAGTTTGAGGTCAGCCTGGGCTACATAGTGAGATCGTGTCTCAAACAAACAGTAAAAAAGGATTAAAAGGTAAAATTCTGTTGCATATTGGAGGGATTTCTTCTGAGTGCAGAGCTCACAGGTAATGCTCGTCAACTCTTCTTTACACCCGTTGGGTTCTAATGGGCAAAGGGGGAGTCTAAGTTATTTTGAAACTCTGGATGTTTTTCTTCATGTAGATCTCGTTAGATCAACCCTTGAATGCTTTAGTTTCTACTGTGAATGACCCTTCATTTTCTAATATATCCCTGCCGATGTTTAAAATGTTACATCTAGTCCAATTTTCTGAACTCTTGTCAGTTTAGTTTTTAGTCATGAAGCTTTACTTTTCTGGATGGAAAATTATATCTGCAAATAATGGTCAATTTATTTATTCATTTATTTTTCTTTTCCAGTGTTTACGATTGCTTTTCTTGCCATACTGTGGTGGCTGAAGCTTCTGATATGGTACTAAACAACTGTAGCTAGAAGAGACTTTAAAAAAAAAAAATCAAGGACTTGGGATTAAGTCTAAGGGTGCTCTACCACTGAGCTACATCCCCAGCCCTTTTCAGTTTTTTATTTTATTACAGAGTCTCACTAAGTTGCCCAGGCTAACCTTGAGCTTGTGATACTCCTGTCTCAGCCTCCCAAGTAGCTGGGATTAGAGGCACACACCACCTTGCCCAGTCAGACATCCTCGGTTTACTTCTAACTTTGAAGGAAATGCTTTTAAGGGCTTACCACTAAGTAGGATGTTTGCTGTAGACTATGGTGAATATGTTTTGCTCCTGGCTTTCCAAGAATTTTAAAGTTCTAAATTTGTTTTAGTCAAGAATGTTGGCTGAATTTTATCAGAAGCTTTAAAATCTCTCTATCTTAAGAGATAGGATATCTAAAGGGATAAGCTTTTATCTAGACCTAGCTCAGTGAATGATAGGAACAGACTTCCTTACACCCTTGCACAAGTTTGCTAAGGTTTTATGCGGGGTTTTTATATTTGCGGGACACTGGTCCCAAGTGTTATTTTTGGTGCCATCCGCCTGCCTCAGAGCTGCGTGGAGGCTTCCACGTCGTAACCACGCTCCCTCCTGCTTCTGGGAATTCTTCTGCACAACCATCTGACCCTGGCGATAAATCTTTCACTAACTTTAATTTTCCTCCCATAGTTTTTCATCTAGTCAGGCCTTCTACAATGTACAAAGATCTTAGTAATTTATACTGAGATAAAGTTGTACATGATATCCTTTCCGAATCTGGAATCTCTTATTTATGCTCCTCCAATGCTCCTTTCATTGTGCATTCTCTCCTTTAAAACTCTGATCTGTCAAACGTTTATCTATTTTTTCCTTCTTTTAAAAATATAGCTTTTGGCTTTATGAACTTTTTATTTTAAAGAGAAAAAAATAAAACAAAATTTCAAAACAAAATAATAGGAGGGTAACAATGGTTAATACATTGCGTATTGTTATCTCCAAACTAGTTACTCAGGGTACAAGATACCGACATTTAATCGTCCAAACAATATTAGCACAGACCTTTCTTTTCAATGAACTAAGAGAAATTAGTAGTATAACTATCTTAACTATCTTTTATATATATACACACACACACACACACATATATATACTTTTTTTTTTTTTTTGCTTTTCCCTTCTCACACTAGGGAGACAATACGATGTGTACATATGTGTGTCTGGTTTATTTCACTTATGAGTATGGTCTCAAGTTGCATCCATTTACCTATAAAAGTCTCCAGTTTATACTTTTTTATGGCTGAGTAGTACTCCATTGCATTAAAAGACCACATCTTTTTTATCCATTCCTCGGTTGATGGGCATTTGGGTTGTTTCCAAGATCTAGCTATTACAAATTGTGCTGCTATAAACATGGGTGCACATATATCGCTGTAGTATGATGTTTTTAACTCTTCTGGGAAGATACTCAGAAGGGGAATAGCTGGATCAAATGGGACTTCCAATCCTAGTTCTTTGAGGAATCTCCAAACTGATTTCCACAGTGGTTGCACCAGTTGACACTCCCCCCAACAGTGGAAAAGGGTTCCTTTTTCCCCACAGCCCCTCCAGCACTTGTTATTGGTTGATTTCTTGATAAAAGCCATTCTTTCTGGGGTGAGATGGAATCTCAGTGTTGTTTTAACTTGCATCTCTTGAATGACCAGTGATGTTGAACATTTTTTTGTATCTTTATTTGCTGTTTGCATTTCTTCATTTGAGAAGTGTGTATTCATCTCAGATGCCCATTTTTGGATTGGGTCTTTAAATTTGGGAAGTCTGATTTTTTTGAGTTCTTTATATGTTCTCAATAGTAAGCCTTTGTCTGAGGAACAGCTGGCAAACATTTTTTCCCACGTTGTGGGTTGTCTCTTCACTCTGTTGGTGGTTTCTCTTGCTGTGCAAAAGCTTTTTAATAAGATGAGATACCAGTTGTTGATTCTTTGTGATAGTTCCTGTGCGGTCGGTGTTTTATTCATAAAGTCTTTGCCTACACCAATGTCTTCAAGAGTTTTACCAATTCTATCTTCCAGCAGATTTAATGTTTCTGTTTTAATATTTAGATCTTTGATCCATTTCAAATTTAGTTTAGTGCATGGTGAAAGATACAGGTCCAGTTTTACTTTGGCATGTGCAAAGCCAGTTTCCCCAGCACCATTTATTAAAGAGGCTATCTTTCTTCCAGTGAATGTGTTTGGCACCTTTGTCAAAGATAAGGTGGCTTAGTATGCCTGGAGTTGTTTCTGCATCTTCTAATCTGTTCTATTGATCTTCGGGTCTGCTTTTTGCCAGTACCACATTGTTTTTATCATAGTTGGCTTTATTAACTTTTATTTTCTAAAAATTGTATTTTGTTTCCAACTTATCTAGTTCCTTTAAGCTTTTTTGTAGGTTTGCTGTGTTCTCCCTTCCTGGTCCCTCTTGGGGGACACTCGGGGCCCTTGTACAGGTTCTTTGTGGCCTGACACACGTGGCTAGGGTGCCGACTTCTCTCTCGCTGTCCCTTTGGTTTCCTCCCACAGGCACGTTCTTTTCTAAACAGTCTGTCTTACAATTTTGATTTCACTCCTAACCAAGTGTTACATAGAAGCGTGTTTGCAAATTTCTAAGTAGAAAGTTTGGGCTGGTTCTTGTTCGCTGACCCTGGGTTTGGAACATAAGGTTTCACCTAAGGCCTCTGGGTACCAGGTGCATGTGCCACACCCAGCCCATTCCCCCTAGCATCTCCTCTGGGTTGCAAACATTTGCTCTTAGAGGCTCTTCACAAGTGTTTTTTTTGTTTTGTTTTTGCTTTTTGAGACAGAGTCTCTCTATGCAGCCCAGGCTGGCCTCAAACTTGTGGCAATCCTCCTGCCTCAGCCTCCAACTGCTGGGATTTCAGGGGTGCGCCACCATGCCCGGGTGACTCTCTTTTAATCATCTTCTCCCCTTCACTGTGTGAGTTTCACTTTTTAACACCCCAGGAGCTGCCCCTAACCAGCCCATGGCCTCAGTTTCTTTAATTACCCCCAGCCACACTAAGGCACTTCCATTCCATCACCTCAGATGTCCTGTGTCCCTGGGGACCCTCTGCCTATGCAGACTCTGTCCCTCCTGCCAGGAGCCTCTGACCTTCCCCATCTCAGTGCTTCCCCTTCTCAGCGTAGAGTGGGCCAGTTCTATCCCCTTGCCACCTTTTTATCTTTTTTCTCTGGGCCCTGTAGCACCCTACAGATACCCGGTCACTGCCATGCCGGGGTGCACTTCTTGGACGCTATTCTTTCCCTTCTACACGGCTCATCACTCGATCTTCAAATGAACTCAAGCTCATCCTTACAGGGAGGGCCTGGAGGACAGCTGCATGTCACTGGGATCTGCCAAGCACACACAGGGTAAGGTAGCCCTGAGTGAGGCTCCACCTTGGCTTGTTCCGTGCACGCTCAGTGCCAACCTCTGAAGCCAGGAGGCGTCTGAGGGCAAAGCCCGTCTCGGCTGGCCTGACCCACAGGCACACATCGTTCCCGGGTGGTGTGGCTAAGGGCTGGGAAGGCCGTGCTGGCCAACAGCCCTGGCTCACAACATGTGCTTCTGCTTGGGGACGAGTCCAGGGCAGGGTCCCGGCACCAGTCCTATGTTGCAAACTCCCGTAACTTTCCTGTTATCACTGAGCCGGAACTCAGGGAACCAAGCAGAATGCATGGGGCTCCCAGGTGGCCTTTCTAGGACTCAAAAGTCTCCAAATCAGCTTTCTTATCTTTTCTTTCATTACTGAAGGAAACGTCTTTGGTTTGACTGCTTCCCCCTCAAACTTCTCTAACATATCCCACTGATCAGATTAAGCATAATTTACAAAAATAAAAGTTTCAGCATTTAATTTTGGAGCCATCAGCAAAAACCTCTCTGATTCTGAGAAGGAAACAAATGATTTAGCCCTGGCTGGAGACGCTGGCCCCAGAAGAATTGCGCCTTTCTTTTGGTTGCTGTGAGGTAATGAAAACCACTGGAACCCCAGGAAAGCAGGTTCTATGCAGCGCCTCTGGCTGCATGATTGCTGTAGAGCTGTGGCCCTGTGAATTCACGTGCTCTGGGTGGCAGCTACAGCCGGGATGGGTGCTGAGCCTGCAGCCCTGGGTTGGATCCGGCCTTCTTCCCAGATCTCCTTCCTTGGGGCCAGGAATCCTGCTGAGGAGGTGACGCTAACTGAAGAGGCCTCCTCCACCACACAACCAAAGCCTCAGGGCCGTAAGGGGCCTTGCCGGGAACACTTGGCTGGCCGGTGGCGGGCAGAATGGCTCCTTCTGCGGGGGGATCTGGCCTGCATTTTCAAACCCCTCTTTACAATGTGACGATGATCCTGGCAGAGGCCGTGTGGCCGTGGAGTAAGTGTATTCTCTCCCGTGGCAAGTTAGATCATTTACCGCCACTCCTGCTGTCCCCTGGCTGAAATGATGGAGCCTCTGTTGGGGGCAAAGAGACCCCAGAGTCCCTCACTGGGACCTCGGAGCATGCAGATCCTATCCCTCCTCCACATACTACCTGGGTGGGACTCACTTGAATTCCGAAATCAAATCTGAAATCCCTAATTAAAAAGGTCTAAGATTTATTTGTATTTCTAATTCCCTCCAGGACACAATTCACATAATCCAACTGGGGAAAAAAAACCTCAAAAATCGAATTAGAAAAGTATATCACTGGGCTTGTATATGAAACTGAGAACAACGGCTTAGTTAAAAACAAAACCAAAGCCAGCCTCCTTTCTGGTCTTAAGCAAGGGCTAGCCCTGGGGTCAAGGCAAAGGTGACTGTTCTGGGCCCTCAGTGGCTCCAAGGCCTTGCCTGCCCCTTCTCCCATCTCTCCGCTCACACGCAGGTCTCTCCTGAGCTAAGTCACCAAAGGGGGTGCTCAGAGCACCCCGGTCCTGGCCCAGCGCCTGCCCAGATCCTCCCTGGACCCTTAGGCGGGGCCTCTGCATCTCCTGGACCCTGTGGAAGGCAGAGCAGGCCAGGCCCCGTGGGAAAGGGCTGCTGACTCATGCAGTCCCGAGGGCTGGACTCAATTACGGCCCCTCGCTCTCGCTCCCCAGGCTGCAGAGGCTTGGGAAAGAAACCTTTCCGGTCTCCGTCCACGCAGTCCTGGAACTGATTAGAGCTCTGTTGCTGAGGGCAGATCCACAGTGCTTCCATGGTTCCAGACCCGGTTCCTTGGTCTTGGAGAGACCTGCTCTGGCCCTCCTGGGTCTACCACTCAGGTGGGGTGCGAGCCCAGACATGGCAAGGGACCAGGGGACCACAGGGTTCTCCTCAGGGCGCCACCATCCAGGCCTTTCCCCTGCTGTGCTCTGACAGAGACTTTTCGGGACATTCAGGAAAAAGTGTCCATGGGCAGGGGAGCTGTGCATGGATCCAGAGGGGACAGGGGACAGAAGGCTCAGGACAAGGCTAGCACCGCAGGAGGCAGAGCTCCTGGAGGCTCAGGGCAGTACAATTCAACTTCCTTTTTTTTGAGACGAGGTCTTGCTATGTAGTCCAGGCTGGCCTTAAACTCACTACGTGGCCAGGCTGGGGCTGGCCTTAAACTTATGGCAACCCTCCTGCCTCAGCCTCCCGAGTGCTAGGATTACAGGCGTGTGCCACCACATCTGGGTCATTCAACTTCTTCTTGCACTTCCCCTCTCATGTCCTTCATTGCTTCCCAAGTTCACAGCCAGGTCCCAAGGAGCAGTGGATTTGGAAACAGAAGACTTGACTAAGTCTTGTCTCCCACTCCCTTTCTGTGCACCTTTGGACAAATCATCTACTCCTGGGTTCTGGCTTCATTTTTAAGACAACATTTCTTTAGTAAGGCCATGGTGAGAAGGCACCAGGCAAAGGGACATCAGAAGATAGGATTGTTCTCTGAGCTTGTTCCAACCCAGGCAGGGCCACAGAGGTGGATAGGATGGGGTGGCATCAAAACAGCCAAGTTAGGGACAGGGAAGGTTTTTGAGATGTTTGTGACAAGAGCCATGATTTGGAAGCAAGAGAAAATAATTCCCAAAGTAGACCCAAGTTCCGGGCTGGGCAAGTTCTCATTCCCACACTGAGTGCATGTATGCAAGATGGTTTGGGAAGAGCTGGGTGCCTGACTCTGCGATTTCCTGAGAGACACCACGCTTCGGGTGCTGGGGTGCTTTCGGGACACAGCCACCAGAATGGCGGCAGACAGTGGTGAGACCGGGAGCTCGGCACAGTGATCGGCGGCATGGCAGGTGCCCAGTGCCTTCCCGCTACCCCCACTGTGGCAGGACACAGAAGGAAGTGCCTGGGTTCTTGGTGAAGGGAAATGGGCACTGGGGTTGGCGCAAGCATGTTCTCAATTCTGGCTGCACACTGGGGAGATTAAATATAAATTAATGTGTGGTGTGGGCACCATCAGTGGAAATTCTGATTTATTTGATCCAGGTGTCACCTTCGAGATTTTTTATTTTAGGAGATGAGATCTTGCTTTGATTCCCAGCCTAGACTCAAACTCTGGATCTTCCTGCCTCAGCCTCCTGAAAAGCTCAGATTACAGGTGCACACCACCATGCTGGGGACTGTCAAGATTTTGTAAACTCTGGTGTAAGTATTGGATTAGTGAGGAGCAGCTGGAATTTCAACTTTGCAACTTACTTGCTGGTTGACAGTGGGCAGGTGCCTTAACCTCTCTGTGCCTTGGTTCTTCATTTTCAAAGGGAGAAAACAGCCAGGCGTGGTGGTGCACACTTGTAATCCCAGCACTCAGGAGGCTGAGGCAAGAGGATCAGTGTGAGTGCAAGGCCAGCCTGGATTACACAGCAAGACCCTGTCTCAAAAAATCAATCATCAGAAATTTAAAAAAAAGAGCAGCCCTTGGAATTTCAAGCCTTGGGAGCGGCAGGCGGAGCGGAGCTGCTTTTAAATGTCACACTGGAAGGGAAATGAGCATTCACTGTGGCTTGGCGCATGCCAGGCTGGGGCCAGAGACTGCACACGGTGTCATTTCATTGCTCTGGGAACTGATAAGGAAATCAAGGCTTAGGGAGGGGAATAATTGCCACAACCGCACATGGAGGAAGTGGTGTAGCAGTGTTTGAACTCCTGTCCCCGAGGGACTCCGAGCCTCCCCTCAGCAGTCCCACCTGTGTGTGTGGCTGGTGGGACGCGCTGGGGCTTCCCGGGGCCTGAGTGGCACTGTCCCGTGGTGGGTGGCAATTTCACTCTTCCTCCCTCAGATGATCTGAGTCCTGTGCCAGGCTGGAGGCTGCCCGGGTCACCCAGAGTTTAAACACACAGTGAGAGCCGCTGTGATAAAGGCACGATCAGTGGCACGCGGGACCTTCTCCAAGCCTAGGGTGACTCAGCAGTGTGACTCTCAATGCCCAGCTCGCATCAGTCCCTTGGCACTGAGGAGGTGGTGGCCTCACCCGCCCTGGTGGAGGAGGAAGTTGTGCTCCTGAAGCCTTCACAGATAAGGGTTTTCCTACAGTCGACACGAGACAAAAGCCTGTGTAGACACGTCCTGTGCACTTTCTGCAGCTAGAGATATTTACGCTTTGTCTAGCATGCTTCACCTCTTCCTGCCCTCTCCGCCCCAGCGCTCTGGGCTTTAGCAGCTGTGCCAGGCGAGAAGCGGCCTCCCCCAGCGCACCCGGCACGAGGGGCTGGAAAGAGGGAGCTCGGGGCTATTTCCAGAGAACTCAAACTGAGGCATTGCTCGGAGTCACTCTGTGAACACAGACACATGCACACAGCACAGGTGCACACTGCACATCTGCCCTGATAGCACATGATGCTAGGACCCTGGGACACAACTGTCACCCAGATGGAGATGCAAACCCTGGAATGACCCTGGCTGTCCTGCTCCAGGGACTGGATGCTGTGCTTATGTCCAGCCTCATCACAGGAGTCAGGGGAACAATGGCGGTGGAGGAGGGAGTCAAGTCTACAGCTGGTGCAGGAGAGGGAGAAGGGGCCAGAGCTGGGGGACAGTATGCAGTGGAGCACATGTGGTGCTGCGCATGCCTGAGGGTCTGGTCCCTTCCCCAGCACTGGAAACAGGGAGGGAGGAATGATAGTTGGCCTATTGTTCATAGATTTCTTTTGTTTTTTGTTATTTTGGTTTTTCAAGACAGGGTCCCACTATGAAGTCCAGGCTGGCCTTGAACTCACTACATGTATGTAGCCACACTGGCCTTGAACTCATGGCAATCCTCCTGCCTCAGCCTCCTGAGTGCTGGGATTCTATGTGTGTACCTGGCCATGGTTGTTTTTATTATCTAAGTCTTAAGACATTTTGGGTTTTAGGAAGATGCTCCCAGGATGAGAGAATGTGGGGTTCTCTGAGCTTCCAGAACAGTACAGGCCCACCAGGGCAGGCAGACTCTGCTGCTTCAGAGAAAATACTATCCAATGTAACTGTGGGAACTGGTGTGTAATAGAATGGAAGGACAACATTCTCCATGTTAGAGTCAGGAATACAACTCACTCAAGATTTTGAAAGGCAGCCGGGTATGATAGTGCACACCTGTAATCCCAGCATTTGGGAGGCTGAGGCAGGAGGATCACCACAAGTCCAAGGCCAGCCTGGGGCTATACAGTGAGTTCAAAGCCAGCCTGGAACACACAGCAAGATCCTGTTTTTGCTTTTTTAAAAGATTTTGAAGGATATGGGGACCCTGTGGGCCTGTGAGCTGGCACAGCAGGGTGCACTCTGCCCCGCACAGCCAGGGCCCATCTGCCTGTGTGTTTCTGCAGGGCAGGAAGAAATGAAGGCACTGGATGGTATTTTAACAGTTTTTCATTTCTCTCACAAATTCTTCTGCAGCCACTTATCTATGTTAGGGCTGGTATAAGATGGTATTGGTTAAGTAGAATGTGTTTGTTTAGCTCTTTACAGTTTACCATCCGTTTTAGTGGGGAGTTCTGCAAACAGCACCATCGTGTCCGGTGCCTGGGGTCTGGGACAGAGCTGAGCCCCCTACGCCAGCCTTCAGGCTCAGCTCCGTGCCCTGCATTCACTCTGGCAGTTTCCAGGACGAGGGAGTAACTGTGTTGGGTTAAAATGGTGTCCTAAGGCCTTTGGATATGAATGGAGAATGTCTGAACTATGACTAAAAGCTCTTCACTGTAGTATTTGGAAATAGGAACTATTTTTGGTAACTGCCAAGAACTGTAAGGCCAAGGTCATTAATTGAGATTTTCCACATCTAGTACATGAAAGGCCACAGAACCTAATGGTTAAGTGTACTTTTTCCCAGTGCTGGCCTGGAACCTAGGGACTTCTGCATGCTAGGCAGGCACTCACTGCTAGCTGCACCCCAGCTCTGGGTGTGCTATTTTTAAAGTCCAAGAGATCTGGGTCTGAACCTTGTGACCTTGGGCAAGTTGCTTAATCACCCTAAACTTCCATTTCCTCCATCAGTAAAATCAGGGTAGTAACGGGCCAAGCAGAGCTTCAGGGAAGATTAAACAAGGGTTACGGATGTGCATGAAGTGCTCGGCAGCATCTGACATACAGTGAAGCATTCAACACACGGTGGCTATTATGATTGTCTCAGATTATTATTCGCTCAATAAATATTTGCTAACTTATTCTGGGCCAAGTATTGTAGTTTGGTTCTATTTTAATTCCAAAAAAAATTATAAAGGGTATCCATCTATCCATCCTATCCATCCATCCATCCATCCATCCATCCATCCAGTCATGACTCAAGGTGAGCTGTGAGGGTCCCAGGTTACTGACAGAACTGCTATCAAACTGACCCAGAATGTCCACTCCTCCTTGATGTGGACACGTGTCCTTATGGGAACAATTCCTCCGCCTTCTACCTTCTTCTTCCTGCTCACTCTAAGAACAGTGGTCCAAAGCTGCTTCGGAGCTGGGTAAAGGAGGAGGTGCTGGATAGGTGGTTTGTACATCCACACCGGACTCCAGGGCGTCACTGTGGAGGCTGGGGACCTGCCACCCATGGCCATTGTGATTCTTGTAGCTTCTCTGTCATTCAGACAGCAATGGCAATTTGCCTTGGAAAGTACACTGTAAAATCCAGTGAATTCCCTCCCTCATCTCTTGGAAGTTTAGGAAGAACTGAAATGGATTCCAAACTGTTTTACATTAGCAGAAAGAGCCTTTTCCTGTCTCTGAGTTCCAGCTGGAAGGAGCCCTCCTAGGCTTCTCTCCACCAAAAGGCACCCGGTGAGGGGGTGACATCCCGCGGACACCCCAGGGCTTGTCAGCCTTCCCAAGCTTCGCACGTGGCCCAGTGGCTCGCTTGCTAGCAGAGCTGGCGTAGGGCTGCAGTGCTGGATGCAAACATCTCCTTGCTGGGGGCAGCTTTGTCATGCCTGACACCACCGCCCCATGTGAGCGGCGAGGACAGAGGCGCTGAGGGAAGCTGCCATCTGCCAGAACTTCAAGGAGGCACTTGCAGGCTGGGGCTTAGTGTGCAGACCACAGTTCCCTGACCAGGAGGCAGAGGGGACAGGGCAGGCAGGGGTGGCAGTGAGGATGCTGGTTTCAGTCCTGTTCCACCGCTCCTTGGTTACCAGATCCCAGACAAACCTTTAGGATCCAATGAGAGGCCGCCACCTGCCAAATGCTCTGAAGCAGAAGCAAGACTGAACTCAGGTTGTGGGGTGTGGCTGCTCTTTCTGTTTAGCCAAACTTTGCCCTCACATTGACAGCAAGAGGAGGACAATTTGAAAACTAGGTCTTTCTCAGCAAGCTGGTTCAGGGCTGCAAGAGTGGCAGAGATGATGTGCACAGAACAGATCTAAGGACACGATCAAAGGGGGTCAGCAGTTTTTAGGGATGAAGGTGAACGCAGGGATTTTAGAGTAGCAGTACCAGCTTCCCCAGCAAATATCAGGTTGAGTCAAGTCAGTTCCTTTCAACCAAAAAGCCCCTCTTGGGCCAGGGATAGTGGTCCATGCCTGTAATCCTAGCACCCAGGAAGCTGAGGCAGGAGGATCATGAGTTCAAGGCTGGCCTGGGCTATATACCAAAACTCTTGTTTCAAAAAAAAAAAAAAAAAAAACCAAAACAAAAAAACCACACAAAACATCCAAGAAACCCTCTCTGGGACCTCTAAGGGCCTCCCTGAGAACCTCCCTGGTCCCTGCCACCCTGCTCTTACACAGTGTTCGGCTCCCCCATGGTGCCCTCAGTCTAGGGGCTGAGGCCACCAGGCTGAAGCTTTTCCTTGCATCTAGGGCTCAGGATGAGGTCACCTGAGTCCCTGCCAAAGCACTTCTTTTTTTTTTTTTTTTTTTGTGGGTACCGGGGGGTCGACCTCAGGACCTCGCACGCCAGTAGGCGCCCGTGCCGCTGAGCGATATCACCGGCCCCTTTTTCGTATGTGGGTTCCGGGAGTCGAACTCGGGCCCTCGCGCTTGCCGGGCAGGCGCTTAAGCCGCTGAGCCATCTCACCGGCCCCATCTGCCAAAGCACTTCTGATGTCACTAACAGAACTGACAGACTGGATAAACTGCAGAGAACAGCACTGCTTTGGCTAAGATGGGACTGGGTCACACATCTGTCCAGTGGATCAAAGCCTCTTATCTCCACACACGCTTTCCCTTTCTGGAATTCTAAGATGGGAGAGAAACTAACTGTGAAACTACTAAACCACAGTCTGGGCCATTGACTCCACACCTATGGATGGCTCCCACCTTCCTGGAAGCCAGGCTTTGGGCTGGAAATGTCTGCTGGGTGGTGCTTTTGCCTGGCCTGCGCCCAGCAGTTTCTCTGAGTAAAGAAATCAAATTCCTGTGAGCTGGGCAAACATGGGGTCCAGTTTATTCATTCTTATCTACTGCCTGTATTTAGACTTCATCTACAAAAGCAAACTCCTGGTTAAGGAACGATTTGACTTTTGTGATGTAGGAATGAGTCAATGGTAAATTTTTTTCAGTAAGGCTAAACTTATACTAGGTTTTCTTTTTACCACAGGACTTTAAAGCCAACCATGGTAATACAGACCTGTCATCTCAGCACTTAGGAGGCTGAGGCAGGAGGATTGCAAGTTTGAGGGCAGCCTGGGCCACACAGTGAGTTCAAGGACAGCCTGGACTACAGATCAAGGCCTTGTCTCAAATGTAAAAAAGAAGACTTTAATTAACCCTGGCAGGCTGTTCCCTTCAGATTTCTTTCCTTGTGAGGATCACAACAAGATCTGGAGGGAGGCTATGGTAACACTGGCCTGAGTAAGGCTAAAACAAGCTTACTTATACAATGTCTCCATTCAATAGCACCCTTTTTAATTTTCATAAACCAGTATGAATCAGACCCACTAAAGCAATGTTAAATCCAATCTACTCCATACAGAACTACTTTCTGGCCAAAGACTTTGTCCCCAGTGCTGGGGCTGGACCTCAGCACCCTGAGCATGCCAGGCTAGCACTCCACCTCTGAGCTGCACCCAGCCCTCTGACTGCACCTGCTTGGGCTGCTCCTACTGAGGCACCAAGCACCTTCGAGTGGTTCATTTCAGATGCTTTCGTTGGTATCAGTGCAGGGAAGCTAAGCTGCTACAAACTTTATGGAACACACTCTGGCAACAACACAATAAAATTCAAAATGTTCGCAGCCAGCAATTCCATTTCTGATAATTTAGAATGAAAAAATAATCTGAATTGTGGATGGAAGTTTACACCTAACAATTTTCATTACAGCAACATTTAGAATACATTTTGAATAATCTCTATAGGTTTTTTAAAACTAAGAAATAATAAGCAACCTAAACATATATGGGGAGATAATTTACTATGCAATATAAAACAGAATATTTTATAGTCATTAAAAGTGGTGCCTTGCTGGGTGTGGTAGTGCATGCCTATAAACCCAGCACTTGGGAGGCTGAGGCAGGAGGTCACTGTGAGTTTGAGGGCAGCTCACTACAAAGTGAGTTTAAGGTAGCCTGAACTGCATAGTGAAACCCTGTCTCAAAAAGACAAAAAAAAAAAAAAAAAAAAAGAAAAAGAAAAATGGTGACTTGATGGGTGTGGTGGCATACACCTGTAATCACAGCATTTGGGAGGCTGAGGTGGAAGGATCACTGTGACTTCAAGGCCTGCCTGGACTACACAGTGAGACCCTGTCTCAAAAAAGAAAAAAAAAAAAAGAAAAAAGAAAAGGTGCCTTGGGGGCAAAAAAGAAAAATATCTGGAAACAAAAACTAAAAATGTACTTCTATGGTTGGATTGTCATAAAAAGACCAGGGTCACATTAATTTTATCTTGTCATCTAGATGTTTTGTACATTATATGCCATTTTAAGAAAATATATTAATATAAATTGTCAAGAAAGAGTATAGTTTGTTTTTTGGGATTTTTTTGGAGACAGGATCTCACTATGTAGTCCAGGCTGGCCTCTAACTTGAAGTGATCCTCCTGCCTCAGCCTCCTGAGTGCTGGGATTACAGGTGTGCACCACCAAGCCTAGCCTAAAGGAAGAGTATAGTAATAACATAAAAACAGCACCTCAAAGAATATATCATATATATGGAGCTATATGTGTATGTGTAGAAACTTTTTGGTAGGAAAAACAGGACTTTAATAATTTTGTTCTATTCTGAGGACAGAGAACTTACTTCTTACATATACCTTCCTGTATTTTGAATTAGAAAAGATACATTTATTTATTTACTTATTCATTAAGACAATGTCTTGCTAGGTACTTCAGGCTGGCCTTGAACTAACTATGTAACCCAGGCTGGCCTCAAACTCTTGGTGATCCTTCTGCCTTACCATATCGCATTCAGTGCTTGGATTACAGGTGTGGGCCACCTCACCCAGCTAGCATGCGTAACTTTTATAAAAAAACAGGTATCAACAAAGAGTATGCAATGACATAGGAAAAATGGTTAAGATAAAAGAATAAACATTGTATATGTAGTATGTGTGGTAAAAATATTAGCAAGAAATAGATAATGCTAATAATTATATTTCTATTTATTATTAAAAATAAAATACGCCTTAAACTAGTCATGGTGGCACATTCCTATAATCCTACCACGCTGTGAGGCTCAGGTGGGAGGATCACAAGTTTGAGCTCAGTCCAACTTAGTGACTCAGAGAGACTCCTTCTCAAAATTAAGAAAACAAAAATGTAAAAAAGCTGGGGATGTAGTTCAGTATGAAGGCTTAGGTTCAATCCCGAGTACTGCAAAATAAATACAGTAAAATGTGCCTTAGAATACAAACTAAGTGGATATCAGTTTGTTTTCTAATTAAAATTTTTTTCTCCCAACAAACTTCAAATACATTAAAATCTCATTCTTCTTTGCTAAATTAAAGATCCCAGAGGATCAAGGATTAATTAATTTAAGAGGTAGATTTGGTCAAAATATTAAAACATGTCGGATGTTCCTGCTCTATTAAACAACATCAGAAGTATCTGAGAGCGAGTTACAGAGCGACAGCTGATCCCGGCCATCCTGCTACCTGCGCGGTCATCCAAAGGGAAGCGGACTGCACAGTCGCAGTCAGCAGCACAGACCCTGGAGGCGGATGGCGGCCCTAGCTCCAATCCTTTGCTAGCTGTGTCATTTAGACAAGCGTCCTAGTCACTCCCTCGTCACCAGGACACAGTACCCAACATCCATAACCGCAATTTCAGAACTTTCAGTCCATGTTCAGCAGGCTGAAACACAGAGATGGGTGGTGGAAGGGCCCCGGGGAAAGACAGCTGCTCACACCACGGCTCCCAGAAAACAGACAGGAAGGAGGCGGAGCAGAAGACACCTTTCCAGGCCACGCCCCAGGCCCGCCCCTTCCACCAAGGCCCCGCCTCCTGACGGCACCCTCGTGGTTCAATTCTCTTGCAAAAGCCCCGCCTCTGAGTGCACAAGGCTTTGGTGGTGTCCAGATATACATCCTAAGGGCAACGGGTGGACCTTGTACGCGCTGGACGACAGCAATCACCCCTCTGGGCTGCATGCGTGCGCAGCGAGTGCTCAGAGATGGCCTTCCCACAGCCTTTGCTGTCGCTGTCACCACACGCTAACCCCCCAGCACCCTCGTGTGGAACGCTCACCCTGAGTCCATTTCAATAGGGGACTTCTCAGGTAAAAGCCATTTGCCGGCCGGGGTGTAGATCCGCTAGCATGGGTGAGGCCCGGGTTTGCTCCCCAGCAGCAAAAAACAAGCAAACAAACTCCCAAAATAAAA
This sequence comes from Erethizon dorsatum, assembly GCA_028451465.1. NCBI lineage: Eukaryota > Metazoa > Chordata > Mammalia > Rodentia > Erethizontidae > Erethizon > Erethizon dorsatum. The sequence continues at coordinate 38,697,400 of CM051831.1, forward strand.
GCAAGCTGCACATGGTGGGGCAGTCCGGAAACCCAGCTACTCAGGAGGCTAAGGCAGGAGGAGGGCAGATTGGAGGTCAGCCTGGGCAATGAGTGAGACCCTGTTTTAAAAGAAATCGCAAGGGTTGGGATGTATCTCAATGGTAGAGAGCCCCTGGGTTCAATTTGAGGAAAAAAAATTTTAAGCAATTTTTTATGTTGAGAGATGAAAGGAAGACTTTCTTGTACTCTACCTGGGAGCATGAGAGAGGCTAATGAAAGTCTCATTTAGTATAAAACCTGGCTCTTAGAGTTGGCTATTAGATCATGGACTTGCAAGGCCAAAAAATCAAAAAAACAACTCAGTTAATTTCTCTGCCGAGTTATGTGGTTCACATTACTCTTAATCACAGCCAACCACCCCACAAAGGGACCTAAGGGGAGGTGTCTGTCTGGGGATCCGCAGGACAGAGCAGGTGGAGGTCAGCAGATGCATAGTCTTTGATTTATTTCGCTTGTTTTTGCTACTTAGCCCAGGCCGACCTCAAGATGCTCCCACCTCAGCCTCCCAAGTAACTGGGATTAGAGGCACACACCACTCTGCTGAGCCCCCAAACACTACAGGCCACAGTAGCACCTTCTCTATGGCATGTGGGCACCAGCTAAGTTATCCACATCCTTAATGAACTGAGGGTTGGATTGGCCTTCTGGGAAGAAAAGGAAAACAACGTGAAAAACATAAAAAGGAGAAGAGAATGTCTGTCTTCCATATTTGGGTGTGACTGAGGGCAAAAAGAAATATTGTAAGGGATAAAAGCAATGAGCTCAGGTGCCCACAGCCTCCACTCAACAAACCTAGGGCCTTCCTTTGTAGGTGACACGTGACACAGGCAGGACCCGCCACACATCATGTCACTGGTTTCTCTGTATGAATAGTGGGGCAAGCACAGAGGGAAGAAGAACACAGACCAGCCGGAAGCAGATGGAGGCTCCTCCCCTCCCACCACCTCCCATGAGGGTCAGAGCACTCTTACCTCCGCTGAGGATGATGACGGCTATAAATATGGCCAGGTCGCTGTCGTCCAGTTCCAGTGCATTGAACTTCACGGCGAATTCGAACTTGGGCTCCATAAAGTCACCAAAGGGCTTCCGCAGGCTCTTGAGGAACTCGCGGGTCATGAAGCCCTGGCCCTCGGAGATGAGCACGCCGTCCTTGTTCATCAGCGAGGCCAGCATGGTGTAGATGATCTCGTGCACACCGTACTTGAGCAGGGTCACCTGGTCGTTGAGGTCGAGGCTCACGAAGCCCGGGATGCTCTTGGCGTACTCTGTGATCTCCTGCACGGCCTCCACCGAGCGGAACTGGCAGCCCTGGAAGATGCGGATGGCCACCTCCTTGCTCTGCTCCTGCAGGGGTGTGATATGCTTGAACTTGATCTTGTCTTCGCCCATCATCAGGGAATTCATATCGTAGATGACGAATGGCTGCAAGCGAAAAGGGGGAAAGTGGCTGAGTTGGCGGTTTCTCCCCCGTGGCCTACACCAGCCTGGATCAGAAAACTTTCTTATGTCCATTTGCTTTGCTGGCTAAAACCCTGCAGAAAAGATCCATCTTCTTATTCATCTTTATAATCTGGGGCATCAACATGTTTCACCAATTTTTATTTTTTCCCTGCAACTTATGCTGTTAATACTTCACCTATGACTAGCTGTTAGTTCTGATTTCTGTTGTTTGATGTTTATTTACTAGGGTTTTTTGTTTTTCATTTTTTTGTTTGAGACAGATCTCGATGGCCTTGACTCACTGTACAGCCCAAGCTGGCCTCAAACTCATGGCAATCCTCCCGCCTCAGCCTCCAGAGTCCTGGGATTACAGGCATGCACCACCATGCCCAGCTTGTTTGACTTTTAAAATGATAAAAAAAAAATCTTTTATTTGTCTTGGCTTTCAACAGAATACATTTTTTTTCACCTTTCATTAAAGAACAAATTCAGCCAAGGTTAGAAAGATCCAGTTGAACAGAGAGTAATTTTGCAGTTTTAGATTAAATCTACTCGTATTGTAAATGAAACACCGTGTGCATATACAACAAGCTTCACCATACAAATCACTCCAGAAGCAGATTAGAAATAGCCAAGAAAACATCTATTTCTTTTTGAATGCTCTGGAAGCCATGTGTTTCAGAGAGAGCAGATGCAGGAGGCCTGTGGTAAGCACTGCAAAAAGTAGCAACATAGAGGCCGGTGAGATGGCTCAGCGGCTTAAGCGCCTGCCTTGCAAGCGTGACGGCCGGAGTTTGACTCCCGGAACCCACATACGAAAAAGGGGCCGGTGATATCGCTCAGCGGTACGGGTGCCTGTTGGCGTGCGAGGTCCTGAGGTCGATCCCCCGGTACCCACAAAAAAAAAAAAAAAAAAAGTAGCAACATAAAAAATGGTTTTGATTTCTTTTTCTTTTTTTGGTGGCCTTGGGCTGGGACCCAGGGCCTTGTAGGTGCTTAGGCAAGCACTCACCATTGAGCTGCACCCCCCTGAACTTAACTTGTTTAAGTATCTGTCCTTATGGGTCGGCTGAATCAATAATGTGCATCACTTCCTCAGCTTTGCAGTAGGCTGCTCTGAAAGGCAAGGTGCACGGCCGGGAATGCTCTGTCTCCCTCCTGGCCTTGTGTAGAGCTCACCAGAAGTGGGTGGCCCTGTGGAGTCTCTAGACTCCTCAGACTCAAGGGGCACAGGCGGAAACTTCCCACAGCTGCCGGCTCAGCGCTGGGCTGGCCTTTTGTGCTGCCATTTGGCCTCCTGGCACACAGCGTATACACACACTTCTTCTACCACCACGGAGCGATTATCTGGACCCGTGCCCTGCTAAGTCACCCTTGTGACTCTTCCCGACTTCCCCTGTCCCCTCGTATAAAGCCCCAGGTTCCTGTTTTTGAAATTCTGGGATAGTTGGACATAGGGCACCAAATCCTGCTAATTTTCTCTCCCGATTTAACAACAATGTGACTTTAACCCCTTGGCAATCAGTGTTGCTCAGGATTTCCTGGCAGTAAACACTCAAGGACAGAGAAGGGAACCAGCACCCCCACTACCATGCCACGCCAGACCCAGGGCTTTTTTGTTTGTTCATTTGGGGTTTTTTTTGAGACAGGGTCTTGCTATTTGGGCGAGGCTGGCCTCAAGCTAGTGACGATCCTCCTGCCTCAGCCCTCTGAGTGCTGGGATTACAGTCCTGCGCCACCACGCCTGGCTTCAGTCTCAATGTTTAAAAAGAAAAGTCCTTCAGCATTTGGAAAAAGTGGGAAGGTGGCAGAGAATGCTGGGTACTGACAAGCAAATGAACACCAGGAGGAACTTTTTGCTGTTGTTTTCCCTAGTTCTGCCCCAGGAGGCTGTTTTTTGTGCATTTTTAGACTTGCTTGGCTCTTTGCGCTGACACGTGGATCCGTCAGACTGCAAGTGTGATCCTCAGTGAGCAGGTCCCCAGGGCTTAGACTGCAGGCGGTCCGCTTTGCCACCACTTTCACTGCTCACAGGGATCTCCTTGACCCAAGTCGGAAGAAGACAGCAGGGTCTCTGCCTTCTGTACTGGAGTGAGAGCTGAATCGTAAGCCCGAGTCACCAACTCAGCTGTCCTCCTCTGGGACTGTGTCCCATGTGAAATACGCTCTCCTTCTGCTCTCCGGTTCCCTCTCACATGGTGTGCAAAGCAAAGTGCACTCTTACACTTCTGATCAGCGTGGACAATGTCATCGGATGACCTGCCACCATAGGAGGGGGAATAGTGACTTCCGAATTGTTTTGGAGAGTTGACGTTTCTAGATTGGGGCTAACAAAGGGTTCAGACACTGCACCCAGTGGCTTGTGCTTGTCACATACTGGACAGACCTGGAAAAGGTGACCAGGGAAGGACAAAAGCTGAACTAGAACCCAATGTTCTTCCTGAAGAGCAAAATGGTTTCCGTAAGAGAAATCAAACTTCTTTGCAGAGATGCATTAAATGTAATTTATTTTGATGTCGTGGTATCCTCAGGCTCCTTGTTCTGTCCGGGGATTCCCATCATCCTCTTGTTGAGAACCACTGAATATACAGAACAAAAGCATCTTTGGGAGTCGCCAGCATCATCATTCCTTGACTCTGCATAAACAAACTGAAGCCAAGACACCATGAAGTCAAATAATTACTCTTTGTTTTGTTTTGTTGTTTTTTTGAGACAGGGCCTTGCTATGTAGTCCAGGCTGCTCAAACTTGCTGTGTAGCTGAGGCTGGCCTTGAACTCACCATCCTCCTGCCTCAGCCCCCTGAGTCCTAGGATTACAGGCGTGCAGCAGCTGGCTTAGAGTCAGCGTCCCCTCCTGCAGGACAGCTAGTTTAGTCCCCCTTCAGGACTTCTCGATGGTGTCTCCACTCCTCTTCAAGAGCATCCTCTCCTGGAATGCGCCAGAAGCACTTCTGAGCGCAAGTTTCCTGAGGTGCTGCTGAGTGCTGTGTGTGACAGAAGCTAAGCTGGAGAGCCTGTCAGCTGTGATTCTGTCTCCCCATGTGGTTTAGAGAGTTAGGACAAACAAAAACTTACAATGAGGGATTATCCACACGCAAATGAGCTAGCCGGTAACCGCAGCTCTTCAAACCCATCCAGTGGAGCCAAAGGATTACTCTGGGTAACAAGGGTGCCAGCCAATGGACTCCGACCACTGGGAAAGTGCACTACCTGTGGCAGTTTCCTTCTTGATGGGGAAAATATTATTAATGCTTCTGCTGCTGGGGATGGAATCCAGGGCCTCACACATGCTAGGCAAAGCCCTACTATTGAGCACACCCCCATCCCTGATCATCTTTCCCTTATTCTCTGAAAAGAATACTGTTGGTCCAGATTTGTTACATCTTTAGCTATTGCTGATGGCCCTAGCAATAAAATAATTATTTATTAACATTGATACATGGATCAATGATCCCAGAAACCATGGAAACCACCCTGCTGTACTGGGTTCCCCAAGTCTCCTCCTCTAAGGACCCCACTTGCAAATTGCAGCTCACTCAGGTTTCTCCAAAGACCATGGGAAAAGGGGCCACTCTGGCAGCAAATGTAGGATTTACAAAGAGAGGGACCCTTCCGGTGGCGGGAGTGCCTCAGTCTGAGGGCCCCTGTGAATATTAGAAGGCACACATGAAAGTGGGCACAGAAACATTTTCCCAGACGTTTACAACTTCAGACTGGCTTCACAACATTGGTTTTGCATTTCACATGCCGTGCAGAATGACCACTTTTCCGTGTGCTCTTGTCCTTATAGGAACAGTGAGTCCACATGCGTCTACCATAAACAAAGTGATGCTTTGGAACCCAAAGTCCAATGTAGCACAAATAAAAAGTTTTATTCCTTGTTTGTAGATAGAGTGCAGCCAGCACTTCGCCACCTCTCAGATACGGAGGGAAACGTTGGCAGGCGCGCCAAGGGCTTTTCTATTTATGGTTTTATGACAAACCCTGGCACTGAGGATGGTTTTTGAAAACTACTCTCTGTTTATTTCCATCAACAAAAGAGATCATGTGACGACGACACACCCTGTGTGTCGCACCAAGGTAATAGTCAAACATCGGGAACTTCCAAAGTCCATTCAGTTATCAAACTGCCTTCAAGAAATGCAGAGCCATGGGCTTCAGGGATCAGCAGGGTCCCAAGAAGGGGCTGTGGCCCCAACAGACCACGCAAAGGGGACAGAGACACCTATGGTCCTATACCTTCTTCTCCAGTGACTCCACTGTCCATCTATCCCTCCCCCGGGTCTAAAATTCCCAACTTATTCTTTTAGTCAAGAAAGTGACCTGTAAGGGCATCTTATCCCAAAGATGTGCCATGAAGGTTGATAGGAGGCCAGCGGGCACATTTAATTGATCTGTTTTGAAAGGTGCGAGTGGCCCTGGGGCATAAGATAGAGAAGAAGGAAGTTTAGCTGGGGAGGCCCCAAACACTGAGGAGCAGCTGGCCTCAAAATAGGCAGTGGTTCAATGGAGCAGTGAGATAAATTGGAAGAATAGCCTCTTCAACGGAGTAATTTCCTTTTCCAAGGGTTGTGGGTGACTGGTCATCCACTAAGCCCAGCAGCCTCCCCCGGCTTGGCCCCACCAACGAGGATGACATCAGTCTCTAGCAGGGCCACTCTGAGACCCAAAGTGCTCCTCCCTGTCCATCCCCCACCCTCTCCAGAGGCCACACTTCAGCAAAGCTTTTCCTATCAATGCAAATCTTAACTTTCACAGTCCCGGCCAAGAGATAACATAACACCCCTGAGATAGATGCTATCAAATGAATAACACGACCATGCTGATAAAGAACAAATCTCCAGTCTCACTGGAAATCACTTTTTTTTTTCTTGCCCATATTCCTCTCTCAACTATTTCTTTCCACTGGTGCTTAATTTGATTTTGCAAGATAAGGAGAAAATAGAGCACGCCAAACAATTCTACTTCAGTTTTGTGTAATCAGCGAACAGATTATTTTAATTTGGCCCAGTCTCTCTTTCCCTTTCCAGACCCGAACTCGAAGTAAATCTGCCTTTATCCAGATCATTAATGATGTCCAGTTTGGTGAGCAAATATTGAACCAGTGAAAAGCCCTCTGTGGAAAGTCCAGCATTTCAAAGGGCATGGGCAATAGCTCTTAATCCAATTAAGCAAATACAGCCTGAGTAACCATTACTGACAAGCGCAGCCACAGCGACACAGGGGAAAATGACCAGCACTGGCTTCTGAACTTGAGGGGCTTCTGATCAAGCATTTTGTAGTCTTTTCCCTTACGTGGCTTACTAGCTATTCATTCCATAAAGAGCCTCCAACTATCTCACTTTTAACTCAAAGATTTAGAGCCAAGAAGTAGGTTGGAATGAGGTCTTAAGGTGATTTATTGTGATTTGGGCTCTGTGTCCTTCAGAACAAAGATAAGCGCACCTGTGGTAGAGATTTAAGTTCTTGACTATTAAGGGTTTCTCTGTTTTTTTTTCCCTCTCTTTTCTTTTTGTTCAGGACTATTAGAAGGAGAGACTTCCCCGCAGGGATGGCAGGTGTGGAATGGGTCTGAGGAGGTGAGAAGCTAGTGCATGTCAATTAGAGGGCCAAGGGCAAAACTGAGGCCAGGCCTGCTTCTGGGCTTGGCCCTCGAAGCTGTGGTGCACGGGGTCCGCGGATGGCCCTTCCCTGGGCTGCTCCCAGCCAGCTGTCCTAACCTGCCTAGGTGCTAAAGGCTGCAGTCACCGCATTGTGGTCCTTTTTTTATTTCTTTCCTGGAAATGAGGACAGGTTTATTTTCTGTAGTCAGATCAGCTGCACACAAGTCTTCTCTCATGTCTGGTTTTCTACAGCTCACATTTTTCATTTACTGAGCCTCTAGAGAGACAGTTTTCCTGTCGCCTGTGTCCTGTGGTTCTGTGCACATGGGAGGCAGCCATCCTGGCAACAAGGACCCGAGGCCAATGGCACAAAAAAGAGGTCTCCACTATGGACATACTGAGGTGGCAGAGCAGCTTGGAAACTTGTGCTGTTCTATAACTCGGTAAAAATAAATCACACTCAGGAGGTTCCCAGTGGAAGACTTTCTTGGTGTGCATGACTCTCGGCTCACTGCCAGCCCAGGGGACCCTTCCAGGAGCAGCGAGGCACGAACATGCTGTGAATGCTCCAGACTGGAAGCCAGGATGCCTGCATGCTGGGCCTGCTCCTTCCACACACTTGCTGTGGGATCCTAGGGCAGAAGGTTTAACCTCTCCGAATTTCAGTTTCCTTGTGTTTAAAAAGAGGGGAATAATAAACTGGGTGTGGTGGCACAGGTTTGTAATCCCAGCTACTTGGGTGGCTGAAGCAGGAGGATCCAAAGTCCAACTAAGTGGCCAGGGCAACTTAGCAAGGCACTGTCTCAGACCAAAATAAAAAGGGCTGGGGATGGAGCTCAGTGGTGAGTGCTTGCCCAGTGCTGCAAAATAATAAAATAAAATAAAATAAAATAAATCAATAATAGCTTTTGGATGGTCGTGCAGCTTGAATATAAGGAACATGTAATGCTTTTGGAAATTGTAGCAAACCGGACCTGGGTGTATTATTGCTAAGACACCAATGACCTCTTTTGCAAGTGGAAAACTCACTGTCCTGATTGTCACTGGCTCCTCGCACAGCTTTTTATCAGCGGAGCCACATTTACTAAATGATTTAACTAAAAAGGAGAAAGTGACACTTTGCCATGTTATCAATACACATGAAAGGATAGCAAGAGCTCCCTGAAATCCATCGCCTGTGCAGAAAGTGCCTGCATCTACCAGCTGGGGACACCCCTCTGCTGGACACGGTCCCTTCAACACAGGCAGGTGGCCAGGGATGGCGTCCTCTGTGAGTGTCCTATGGGTCTCACTGCCCCGGAATATCCTGCTGACCTTGAAATCAAAGCCAGACCCTGTCTGTAAACGCCGAGGTGCAGAGACACCATCCAGGTAGTGCTGTCCACAGGCAGCACAATTGGGACCAGAATCCAGGTATACTTTTGTTGTTTTCTCAGCTTCTACCAGGGAAGAGTTCTGCTTGCTGGAAAACTTTACTCAGTGATAATCATAACCCATTCAGAGTGTTCTAAACAGCGCTGCTTCGTGGGCCTGCAGGTGTTTTAAGAGCCTGTTTGAGTGTTGAGATGCAGCCAGTGGTAGACCATTTGCCGAGTACAGGCAAGGTCCTGGGTTCCTTCCCCAGTGCAGCAAAACAAACTAACAAACAAACAGTCAACCCCTGGCCTCCAAGTACGAGTTGCCTAGGCTGCGCAGATCCCCACAGAAGACTTCATTTATAATGAAATAATAGAGCTTCCAGTTCCCCAGAATGAGCACCAGGGCCTGCAGGTTATGTAATATATAGGTTAGATTATAGGAAAGTTTATATAATATCTGGAATGAACTTCCATGCCCCACACCAAGCTTTGCAAGGGGTGACTCTCCTCCTTCTCTGGAAAAGTAAGAGCGGGATCAGATGCCTTGTCCAAACCTAGGTCAGGCTCTTGCAAAGAAAAGCAGGGCTACTGGAATGGCTGTGGCCAGGTGGGTTTTTTGTTCATTTGTTTTGTTTTGTTTTTGTGACACTTGGGATTGAACCCAGGCTCTTCACACTGAGCTACGTATCCAGCCAGCCCTTTTTATATTTTTTCTTTTGAGACGGGGTCTTGCTAAGTCTCCAAGTAGCCAAGGCTAGGCTTGAAGCTTGCAGTCCTGCCTCAGCCTCCCAGAGTGCTGGGATTACAGGTTTGAGGCACCACGCCCAACAAGTGGTCCTGAAAGAGGGTGGTAGCATGAGGGGCTTCCAGCTCTTCCATTAATGTTAAGTTGACCTGTACATTCTTACGCTAGTCTCCATGATTATATTACAACTTGGAGGGCTTTTTCCTTTTTCGAAATAATGTTTACCTAGCCTATCTGAAGACATTTCCTGCGGAGTGTTACAGCCAGCAGCTGAAGCACCCAGTGAATCATTGACTCAGAAGAAACGCCCCGCCCCCACCCTGCCCCCACCGCCCAATGGAGACAGCAGAGGAGATTAACTGATTTGTCCGTCGTCTTTCCTGTCAAGATCGCCCGGGCCTTGGCTTTGGTCAGAGGGAAGGACTTGATGTATGAATCATACAGGTGCTTGGCCAGGGCCCGGAGGTCCGCACACTCTGGGGTCAGCTGGTCGATGTCGCTGGAGATCTCGGCCAACAGCTTCTCCTTCTCAGCCTGTGGCATCCGCCCAAACCTGATGGCTGCAGAGGAAGAGGAAGGACAGGGTGAATCACCGAGTTACTCTCTCTAGTGTCCCCCTGATCGCCCGGCCCTGGTTCCCACATAGGAAGACTCCTGCTGTCCCCACTCCTCTCACCTTCTGGTTTCTGTCGATCGCTTTGAGGGTGTTTTTATTTCATGCCAGTAGCACAGATCATTGGTAAAAGTTAAATTGTCATTTAAATAATGGAACGAGAGATAGTGCTAGGAACGTCAAAGAGTTTGTTTAGCAAAGGGAGGGAAATCACTTAAACATGAAATAACAGAGAGGCAACTCCTATTCGTTCCTCACGGCCCAATTCAAATGTCACTCCCTTTGTGAGGCTTTCAAGTCCAGCTAATTATTCCTTCCCCCGAATACACTTTAAGGAGAGCCCTTTTCACAATGCCTGTTTATCCCACTACAGTACAACATCCCGAAGGCCATGGACAGTGTCCTGTTCATCTTCGTAGTCCCAGCATCTGATGTACTGCCAGGCACAGAATGACCTGTGCATTTCATGAATTAAAGTCAGGACCTGTGCAGAAGTCAGAGGTAAACGCACAGGCTGCGCTCTCAGGGAATTTGTATGATCTACTTTGTCTTTGCTGTAAAGAAGTATGGATGGTGTTTTATGTCACTTACCAGGCCACAGAGCACTTTATGCCTAGTGGAGAGAAGCCCTATTTATTCCCTTGACTTAATGACGTCTGTCAGAAAGATAATATCCTCCCATTGTGTTGCTTGTGGGGTGAGGAAGTGGAAAAGCAAAGAAAAGGAAAGACAGGCAGGGAGGAACACGAGTGAGGCCTGGATGGGGGAATAATTTGTGGGGCTGGCAAGCGGCTCACTACGGGGAACTTGCCAGGCATGTGCAAGGCCCTGGGGCCCATCCCCAGGAAAACAATTCACAATAACTGTAACTTTTCAATTTAGGTCGGTTTTCCTTTCTCCCTGCCAATGCTCTCTGTAAAATGTGACTTTGAAAGCCCTCCTTGGGGGCCTCTTTGGACCCTGAGTTTCCCCACCAGGGGCGCTTGGCTACCATATCCGCTACTACGCATGTGCGGTGTCAGAGTGATGGGTGATGGTCCGTTCTCCAGGTGAGCAGCTCCTTGGGGCACGATGGTGTCTTGCTCACTCATCTCGAGTGCTCAGTGGCACTCAGTCAGTGGCTGTGGAATAAAGGAATGTACAGAGGGCTGGCTCTTCGAGATACTGCGCTACAGGTAGCGTCTCTACCGGAAGTGCAGAGACACGCAGTCCTCTGAGTGCGTAGGGGATTGTGCTGACCTGTTTATTTACTTGGTGCTGGGCATGGAACCCAGGGTCTTGTGCATGCTAAATATGTGATCTGCCACGGAGCTGCATCTGCAGCTGAATTTTTTTTAGTAGATCATTTGTGTCCTTGAGTCTCAGATTCATAAATTCATCTCAGGTGACCCTGAATCAGCTTTATCACCAACCGATCCAGGTGTTGTTACCAAGTCTTGGAGTCAGAGGGAAAGGGACTCTTGCCTCTCAGTGAGGATTCCTTTCACGTAAATTTGCCTTTCTTTAGACATTTTTGGTAGGTAGATCCTTTGCACTTGACCCTTTCAAATAGAAGTCTTTAAACGTTGCCAAATTTTGGTCAAAAAAATCTTTTGCTCTTTCCTTCCTCTTTCTTTTAGTTCCCCGGGCTGGGGGGTGGCGGTGCACATTCTCACAGGGTGAGGAGACCTGTTCCTCAGCTGAGACTTGCTGGAGCACTTCAGGGTACGACGCATTCACCTCTCGCTGTGTCTCACAGCTCTGAGCTCGGCCGCCATTTCTAATGTTTTCTTTTCTCCCCTGCAGTGTGATCTCCATGCAGGCAGGAATCTTGTTCATTATGTTACCCTTGGCCCTTGGTGTATTATCTGGCACATAGTAAATTCACACACACACACATATACTTTTTTGTGTGTGTGTGTGGTGCTGGGGATCGAACCTAAGGCTTTGTGTGTGCTAGGCAACCACTCTGCCACTGAGCTACATCCCTAGCCCTTTACAAATTTAATTCAATTTTATTTTGAGACAAGGTTTTGCTAAGTTGCCCAAGTTGGCCTTGAACTTGCCATCCTCCTAGCCCAGGCTCTTGAAAAGTTGGGGTTATGGGTATGTGCCACCATGCCCAGCCCTTGTATATTAGGAAATAAAATGCAAACACAACTCCAGATGGCAGATTCCTTCCAACCTCCCCTGAAGCTGTTTCTGACCATCCTTCACCCAGACAGCAGCCCCCAGCCACTTCCTGTTTGCTGGGTGTTCAGTAGCCGCTCTCTGCTGAGGAAGAGGGTAAAGGAGGCAGAGCACCTGGGAACTGCCTGCTAACTTCCCAAGTTGCGTGTCTCCTAGGGGACATGGTGCTAAGCCACCCTTACACCCAACAGGAGTGACTAAAACCCTTGGGATTTGAAAAAGCTTCCTAAATGCTGGACTCGGTCCTGTGCCCACATGAGACCATCATTGGACTTAGATGGGTTTATGCTGGTTACCGGGGTAGAAGTCCTGTAAGTCCTACGAGTACCAGGTTTTCCCATCTTGGCTCCTGGGTGTGGCAAAACACACATAGTAGGTACACAGTAAATGTTCAATGAATTAAACTCCAAAATACTCAAGTTTAAAAACAGGCAGAAAAGGAAACAGTAAATCCACCAGGAAGTTTACAGAGGTGGTTGGGAGAGAAAGCAACAGGGAAGAGTTAGGGGATATTAAAAGAAGAAGAAATTGTGGGCTGGGGTGCAGCTCAGTGGTAGAGCACTCACCCTAGTGTATCTGTGGCCCTGGGTTCTACCCTCAGCCCCCCCCCCCCCAAAGTTGCAAAAAAGATGGGAAAAGTGAGTTATCATATAACAAAACAGAGGTGCCCTGAATCCCCAACTATCTGTTACTCTTGGACTTATTTCAAAGACCACACACAATTCTGCCTTTTCACTGAATAATAACTGAATGCCTATCATGTCCAGATGTTGCTTCAAGCTCTGGTTAAATTTTTACAGGTAAGAAACTCTAAACACACATAGAAGTTTACATGCCTAGGAAAGCATTTTTTTTTTCCTAGTAGGTAATCAAAAACGTTAACTTGAACACACGAAGATAGCTGCTTATTATATTTAACAAAAATAGCCAAATAAATGGTAATTTTTGAATTAGGAGATAATAAAGCAAAATTCTTTTTGCTAGTATCTAAATAAAATGTGAATTTTCATAAACTGAAGTGTTCCCAAAAGGTTAAATCTTGCGAACAAATTACCTATATTGTTAAATGACCATGCTACAAATTAGGTTCAACCATCAGTTATACAGGTGATTTTAGCATTTTTACACACCAGAGGTTCAGAAAAGGGAAGAAAAGTACATCCCATTTGGTAGGACTAAATTTGCATGTAACATATAAAAATCTGAAGTTGTAGAGGAAATAAAATTTTTAATTATATTGTTTTGTTTTACTTTTGTTTTTTGAGATAGGCTGTCACTACGCAGTCCAGGCTGGCCTCAAACTCATGATCCTCCTGCCTCAGCCTTTCATATGCCAAGCAGGTGCCAGCACACCCAGCTTGTATTTTTTTTAAAGGGGAAAAGCTGATGTTATTTTTTATTTTAATTGTAGTTACCCACTTATACATCAGGACTAGCCATAGCGTACTGCTTGCCTATAGACAATAAGGCCCCAAAACCCAATCTATCTGGCTCCATCTCTCTGTCTTTAAATTGTTTAGGAAATGGTGTTTTTCAGTTAAGTCACTTTTTTTCTTTTGCAATGCTGGGGATGGAACCCAGGCCTGGTGCATGCCAGGCAAGTGCTCACCACTGAGCTGCACCCTGGACTGGTTCCCAGCCTCTGAGTGGAGAATCAGAGAACCAGGACAGGAGAGGTTACAGAGATTAGACTGCTGTTTCCTAGAAAGACTGAAATTACAGCTTCAAAATCCAAGACTTTCTGGACTGAGAACCAGAAATTCAGAGGCCCAGCATGCCCATATGCAAGTGGATTTTTTTCTATTTCTACTGATGATTCATCTTAAAAGACAGAAGGCGATTCTCCCTGCATTGCTGTGAGCCCCTGGCAGAGATGTGGGCTTCTGCATGGCCACGACACGTAACTTTCTAGTTTCCCCCTGTGACAAACCAGCCTTGTGGCTTTTGGAAAATCACTGATCTTCTCTGGTCCTCAGTCACTTTAGCCATAGAATGGCGTCCTTGTGGGTATAGCTCAGGGGCAGAGCATTTGACTGTAGAATAGGGACGTTGGAAAAGAGGATCTCTCTGCTTCCTTCTTTTGGCTCTCAATTTAGCTCTAAAATTCTACAATGTCTACAGTACATGGAAACTTGGGAACATACTCCGCTCTTTTTTTATTTTATTTTAGTTTTTTGGCACTGAGAATTGAACTCACGACCTCACGCTTGCCCAGCAGGCGCTGTGCCGCTGAACTACATTCCCGGCCCTTTGCTCTTTTTTTTTGAAGCAGTATTTGTCTAGTCTTTGAGGCCCTAAGAAAAAAAGAAAGAAAAAAAAGACTCATTCTGTTGTGCAGATTTAGCACCTATCACATAAAAAAAACTTCCAGAACATTGGCATTTGGTTTCATTTTGGGGATAACTAATCACCTCCAGAGGGTCGGGGTGCAGCTCTGTGGTGAGCGCTTGCCTAGCATGGGTTCCATGCCCAGCACAGCAAAGTCAATCAATCAACCAATCAATCATCACCTAAAGTGAATTCAGGTATCTTGGTTAAAAACACCAACCTGTTACCATCTGGACTACCTAGTTCCAGTTCCCTGAGGAAGACTAGGCTCGATACAGGGCCAATACATATGTACATACTTTACACAGCCGGCTTTTACTCTCATACGAGCATATGACAGATTCAGCATCACGTATTACAGTACTGATCTTACTGAACGACAAACTCCAAGCACACGGAATGATTACGCATCCTGTTTTCTGGATGTGGGTAGTGCGTTACGAAACAATTAATTGACATGTCCTTAAAATGCCTACTGAACTGTGGGGGCATTATAGACAGATGCTACCTAATTACAAAAATTAAAGTAGACTTTCATAATAATGTCAACAGAAAGTAGAAGAAGGAAATAAGTTGTGTCTTTTTTTTAAGTTGTGTCTTATTAAAACAGTTTTGTCTTTCAACATGTGAGGGATGATCTCAGGCTTTTGACAATTAGCCGCTATTTCATGGGCACTTTCCCCACTTTTTACATGTTCGTTTCACATGAATGAGACTGAACCCTGTTATCATCTGTATGGCTGCTGGTAGTAAGTCATGTTTTTTCACTGCTCTTTTCTTCCTTTCTGTGGCACTGGGCTGGAACCCAGGGCCTCGTGCCTGTTAGGCAAGCACTCTACCACCGAGCCACATCCTTGGTCCTTTACCTCTCTTGAAAAAAAAAACAACCCAAACATGCACATTCTAATTTCACAGGACTTGGCAACCTAATAACTATCATTTCCTAGTTCCTCCAAAGTAAAAAAGGAGCAACCCTGCACCAATATGAAGTTATTTTCCTGTGGGGGCCATTTTTCAGATCATTTGTAGAGGACATTTGCCTCGGTTTCTTCCCAATGCAGGAATGAGTGAAGCCCCACAATCTCCCCTTTTAGCTGCTTCTCCAACACCCTGAAGTCTAAAATGACACCACAGGATGTGTTTGCTGGATGCCTGTTGCTGTAAGGCACTGTGACACCGTGGGCTAGGTGACACGTGGATGATGGGAGAGGTGACACGAACAGACACACTTTCTGGTAACCCCCTCCCTTTTTGTTTTTTGAGACAGGGTCTTGCTGTATAGTTCAGGCTGGACTTGAACTCACTGTGAAGCCTAGGCTGGCCTCAAACTCCCAGTGACCCTCCTGCCTCAGCCTCCCGAGTGCTGAAATTACAGTCATGTACCATCACACCCAGCTTGGTGACCCCTCGGTACCAGCTCTGCCCTGCCTGAGCAGAGGTCCAGGCTCTGATCCAGTGTTTCCTTCCAGCTCCTTGCTCCCCACTGAAAGTCTGAACGCGGAGTCTTCACTCCGTGCTGTCTGTTGCCTTCTGTTTACTTCTTGGCCTGCTGCTTTCTAGCTTGGGCTGCATTTGAAGTAACTAAAACTTCGCTCATGGAAGACCTGAGTGCTTTTCTCCTGGCCAGATCTGGGACCTCTCCTTAGTCTCTCCACCATTTCCTCAGCCTTTACCATGCTGGACCACCTCTGCCTGATTTCTGCTTTCCAGTTCTCCTATCTTTCTGCTACCTGGAGCTCTTCGGCGGCCCCTCCCCCTTGGCTTGTGTTCTGTTCACAGTTAGATCCTCTCCCCCTTTGCAGTAGGTCCTCCTGATGCCTGCGCTCGCTGTCCTGAGAAGCAGATGCTTACTTTTTTATTCGTTCTCTATTCCTTTATACACGGATGCTGAATATCACACGAGTACCTCAAACGAGTACCTATTTTTTTTTTTGTGGGTACCGGGGGTCGACCTCAGGACCTCACGCGCCAGCAGGCGCCTGTGCCGCTGAGCGATATCACCAGCCTTTTTTTCATATGTGAGTTCCAGGAGTCGAACTCGGGCCCTCGCGCTTGCCAGGCAGGTGCTTATGCCGCTGAGCCATCTCACCGGCCCAAAACTAAATCTTAAAAATCTTCTCCAAACCAGCCCATCTTCCTGTGTTCCTCTCTTGGTTCACTCATTCTATCACCCAGTGAGTACTCTGAATAATCTCTCTTATCTCAGATGCTTTGACCTAGTGGTCATGGCTCTGAGATTTCTTTCTCTTTAAAAAAAACATTATTATTATTATTATTATTGTTTTGTGTTTTTGAGACAGGGTCTCACTACATAGTTCAGGCTGGCCTTGAACTCACTAGGTAGTCCAGGCTGGCCGTGAACTTGCAGCCATCCTGAGTGCTAGGATTCCAGACCTCCACACCCAGCTTCGGAGATTTCTCTCAGCTCCTTCTTTCTCACTCTTCTGGGTAATTTTTTTCCACACCACAAACAAGACCCTGTTGTGGGCCCCAGCGTTGGCCTGCAGAGGCGCAGCACATCAGGTGGGAGCCTGTGGCCAGGAGGTCTGTTTACCTCCTGGGGGCTGGGATGCAAGCAAAGAGGGACAGGAAGTGCAGAGGTCTTAATGGTCATCAGGGTCATGCCCAGTGACCTCACTTCCTGTACCAGGCGCTGCCTCCTAAAGGTCCCACCACCTCCTAATAGCATCAGGGGATGGCCACCAAGCTACCAAGCCTTCAAGCCCTGAGCCTTTCAGGGATGTTGGAGATCCAAACCATAGCAAAGATATTTTCTTAAAGTAAGAGGTTAACGTTTAAACCTATGTGACATTCAGGATCCCATTTCCTAATACACATGTGCTACTCTTGGCAAGGCATGGAGACAGCCACCTGAAAAATGCTGAACACTCCAGAAATTTGTGAAACCATTTCTCCAGATTTTTATGAAGCCACTGACAAACTATTTTTTTTTTAAAGCTGTCAGCATTTAAAAAAAAGAAAAGAAAAAAGCCCGCATCATTTATATCATAGGACATCCTAATCAGCAAAACTAAGGCTTTGCTAATTTTTAAACTTATGAAAAGTACTATTTTAATCAAATGTCAATGTTATAGGAAGAACCTAACTGAATGACTCATAGATAACACAAGACAAATTTTCTCTCCTTAGATTATTTCTTTTTTTTTTTTTTTGTGGGTACCGGGGGGGGTCGACCTCAGGCCGCTGAGCGATATCACCGGCCCCTTTGTCGTATGTGGGATCCGGGAGTCGAACTCGGGCCCTCGCGCTTGCCGGGCAGGCGCTTAAGCCACTGAGCCATCTCACCGGCCCCTAGATTATTTCTAAAGTACATTTCCCCTGAACTTATTATTTAGTTCATATATGGAAAGCAACTCTGAAATAGTCACTTATCAAAATTCTTAATGATTAAATTACTTTATTAAAATAAAGAGGATATGTTTTAAAAATTGATTAATATCAAGGACCCGACAGCAGGCCTTTAAAACAAGAACAACTACCGGGCACAACTGTGACAATACGTGCAAGTGCCTGTGGCCTGGATAAGTGACAGTGCAGGGTGGGATTTTCCCCAGCAGACGGCACCTGGCACACGGTCACTTAGTAGGTGACGGGCACTCTGGGGAGCCTGGGCAGTGGCTCTTTGCTTCTGCTTCTTTTCATTTCAAGCTTTCTTGTGAAGGTGGTGTCCCTACCAGGTACAGAGTTGACTGTGCTTGGGGTGACTCGGGAAGATTTCTGAGCAACCAGTGGGGCTGACCAGTGGTCTAGAAATGCTGTATTTTTAAATGACCGAAATATTTGGTGCATGTGTTTATCTTGATGACTTACAGGAAGATTACAACCAAACAATTGTTTCCAATCACATCAAAATCCATCCAACACCAGAATGCTTTTTTTTAAAACCCAATGCTGAAAACAGTATCTGAGAAACAACCGTGTTTCCTGAAAATGGATATTTGAGAAACAACTGTTTCCAGTGGGAAGGATTCTGAAATCTGTTCTTTTTTTTTTTTTTCTTGTGGGTACCGGGGGTCGACCTCAGGACCTCGCGCGCCAGCAGGCGCCTGTGCCGCTGAGCGATATCACCGGCCCCTTTTTCGTATGTGGGTTCCGGGAGTCAAACTCGGGCCCTCGCGCTTGCCGGGCAGGCGCTTAAGCCGCTGAGCCATCTCACCGGCCCCTGAAATCTGTTCTTGCAGCACATTTGTGGACAATCAAGATGGAAGTTCTACCTGGTGAGCTGTGACTGTGTGCTGCAGTCTAGATCGGGAATGTCCCCACAGCCAAGTGTTGAAGGTGCCCAGCCCATGGCTACCTGGAGGTGTGGGACCTTCCAGAGGGATGGGGACACTAGGTCACTGGGGCGCACCCTGGGAGGGGTATTAGGGACCTGGAACCTTTCTCTTCTTCTTCCACTCCCTGGCCATATGGGAAACGGTTTTCTCTACTTGCTGTCCCCACTGTGATATGCTGTGTCACCACAGGCCCAGAGCAACAGCGGTTAGGGTTGGGGTTAGGGTTAGGAACTAGACCAGGGACTAAAACCTCCACAACTGTCCGCCAAGATAACCTTCCCTCTCTGTAAGTTGATTTATCCCAGGTATTTCTTGTAGTGGTGACGAACTCACCACCCAGCACTTAATACACCACTTGTACTTCCTGTAGCCGGACTGCTTTGGATGTGTACTCTGGGACTGTATCACCCCTGCAGCCATCAACTCCTTGCCTTACATTGCCGAACAATTGATCATAATATACAGACCTGACTCGGGCGAGTAAAAGATATTTTGACAGCACCAAAACATGTAGGAGGGGAACTTTTAAATTCAGGCTAATGTCATGCCAGGTGCCTACCCATATGGGAAGATAGTAATATTGTCTAAAGGATGGGAAGTAGTTGGTGGAAAAGTGAAAAATTCAGTGACTTAGGTTGATTAATGATAAAGAATCAGAAATTTCAGTTGAAAGGACTTTTTTTTTTTTTTTTGTGGGTACCGGGGGTCAAACTCAGGACTTCAGCAGGCACCCATGCTGCTGAGAGATATCACTGGCCTTTTTTTCGTATGTGGGTACCGGGAGTCGAACTCAGGACCTCGCACTTGCCAGGCAGGCGCTTTTGCTGCTGAGCCATCTCACCGGTCCTGAAAGGACTTTTGGATCACTGATTTCAGTGATTTTCCAACAGTATTCCTCTTTGAAGATGATTGTAGAAGCCTTCTTCAAACACATTGAATGAACTGAACAGAGACCAAAGAGCAGAAATAAAAGTCACACAGATGGGGTGAGTTTACTTTGGGGTGTTCATTTCCTTGTGCACAGTGAGGAGAGCTGGGTGCTGACTTTAGTGTAACATGGGGTGCCTCAGTGGTAGCTCTGAAAGGCCTTCCATATATGACAACCTCATACCATGCCACACACTGGCCAGGGCAATGGATTTAAACAGTGACTGCAGCCACCTAAGAGGCTTTATATTTAGATGGTTTCTCCATCAGAGTAACATGCAAAACCAACCAAAAGCCAGCTGCCGAGCTTCCCTTCTTGTGTACAGAGCCCCTGATACTTTCCTTCCTGCACAGCAAGCACAGTCCCACAACCACTCTTAGAAGGGATTTTCTTGGTCAGGTTTGCAACCCTTTAAGGGTTCAGCTGCACGCAACTCTGCTCTTATGACATTTAATTCCTATTTTCTCTTGCTTTTGAAAGAACTGAACACTCTGTCAAAATTGCCCCGCTCTAAATAGAATATATTAATTGTTACACAAAGTGAAAAGATGACCTTATTATCAAGCTCATGATAGCTTTCTTTGACTTTTCTTGGAGAAGAAAATTATATCATCCACACTGCATGGACTGGGCATTTTTTTGGGGTGCTAGGGATGGAACCCAGGGCTGCATGCATCCTAAGCAAATGCTCTACCACTGAGCTGCATCCCCAGTGTCTTAGAAACATTTCTTCTCTGGTGCTGGGGATGGAACCCAGGCTCTCATGGATGCTAAGTACATGTATGCCATGGAATTACACCCCAGCCTGCAGGCTGGGCTTTACATAATATTTGCTTATAAACAGTAAGCCACAGGGGGTATATTTTATGTGAATGTGGGTGCTCTGCTTGTAAGCAACGGGAAATATATTTTACATCCATGTGTGTAGAGCCTGTAAATACTTGGAATTAGAGTTCCCATGGATGTGTGAAGTGACAGATTTCCAACAGACAAAGCATAAACAGCATTAAAAGCAGAACTGGCATGTTCGCCTAGGCTGTCTTGGTGCTAATGACCTCAAAGTCAATGATTTCTCCATACGGATGAAATAAGCATATTGCAACTGGGTTGCATCATCTAAAATATAGCCCTTGACTTGAAAACTTGTCCTTATGTTTTATGAGGTTTGAAATAAGAAGGAAACTAATGGAATTAAACCAGCAAATTATTTTGCAATCAGTGACTGCAGTTTCCATGGCCACAAAGCAGATGTGGCCAGTTGTTGGGGAAAGTTGGACCAAATTTCCACCCTGTCCGGTACCGTTGACAGCTTGACACATAATACGTTCTTACCTTTAGAACTGACCCATATTAACAACTCTGATTTTGCAAGCTAATTTAAAAGAGTAGAGGATCAACCCATAGTGATTCCCAAATATCTTGATGGCTTTCACTCTGAAAGCCAAACTTCTGCAAGACTGAACAAAAATGAAAGTTTCTCAAATTTACTGGAGTCCATACAATGAAGACTGACCTTAAAGATCATCCTTTTACCAGATCAGTTTTGCAAAAGATTAAAGTAAAAGAAAGAAAAAAATCAGAGCTGGGGTGTGACTCAGTGGAGCGCTTGTCTAGCACACATGAGGCCCTGGGTTCCATCCCCAGCACTGTGGGCAAAAAAAAAAAACAAAGCAGAAAATAGATATGAAATGAAATGAGACTTCTGATTTAATTTGATCACTTTGGTATTGTTTTCTTGAGCCCATAATAATTTCTGAAATAAAACAATTGACTATTTCTTGATTAATACAATGCCATCAAGTTACAGCTAAAATTTATTTTGCGGGCCAACCAATCAGAACCCATGAAGAATTATTTCTTTTAACAGGCATATCTTCCATGATTTTATTGAGTTAGCTCCACAATTCATGAAAACATAGGTCTTCTCAGGTCTTTGACATTATTTCACACCCAAATTTACATGTTTGATGATGACTATGATGATTTTTATGGTGCTAGGGATTGAGCCCAGGGCCTCAGTGTGGTAGGTAAGCACTCTACCACTGACCTACACCTCCAGCCTCATAAGCTGGGCTTTAGAGACAGGCTTGAGAAGTGCAAACTTGTATTCTCTTATGTCTCCACGGCACTGAAGTTTTGTATGAATTCAGAATATTTGCTTTCTTCTTTCTACAAGTCAGCATATTCTCCGAAATCAAAAATAATGCTATACTCATCTTTGCATAGAAAAGAGAAAAGAGCACGCATAAATCTAAATCCTGATATGCCATTTAAAATTCCATATCCAGAGATCTTCAGAATTTTCTTACATTTATGAGTAAAGTAGACAGAAACTACCAATGCACATAAGAATTATTCTCTTAAAGGGACATAAAAATTAAGCACAATTGTTACCACATTCTTTTAAAACACTACACTTTTTTTCCCATCACCCCACAGATTTTCAAGGCTCTTATCCCATCCTTGCAGATGCCCAGCTACAGAGAGAAGCATTCGCCACCAAGTTTGAAATCACTGACCTACATGAGAAATGTCTGGTCAGCATGCAATATTCAGAAACCTGGCATTCTGTGGAAAAACTACACATTTCCATCAGTGGCCCTCGAGCCCCCTGACCTGACAGCTACAACGAGGAAGACAGGGTATGAAATGGTTAAGTGTCACCTACCGTTATGAGACATCCCCACTGCGAGGCACTTCTGAAACCGACAGTACTGACATTTATTTCTACTCTTTTTGTGGATCCGACAGTTAAGATCACACCTATCATAAATAAGCTTCAATCGGATGGTCCTCCGGAAGAAACCCTGCAAGGAAATATGGGAAAAAGAAGCCACCTTTGAGTCCACGTGACACAAAGAAGCAGTGACCTATGGCTACAGGCGCATGGCTTGGAGATCAGAAAAGGCAGGCTCTGTGCTGGTGACCTGGACAAGGTAGAGAACCAGAGGCTCTCTAGTGTCCTTTCTTAGTGTGACCATGTCCAGCTCATGTCACTTGGCGTACCCTGGCTCTCCGTGTGCTTTGCCCACCTGCACTGCAGAGACCTCTGGACTTAATGTAAGCAAGGAACATGCCATGTAATCAGTTCAGTCTCTGCAAACCACCCCGACAGCATGCCCAGCCTTTAGCACTGTGCAAAGCAGTTTGGCAAACTGATAATCACTTCATTCTAAAACACGATCAGGGCCAATAAAAATCCACATGTGGATAATTTTTTGGAATTCTCACTGTTGCATAATTTCCTGCAGAATACATTTCATTTATTTATGTAGTTGACAGAGTGCCCATCATCACAGCCTACAGACAAGAAGAGATAGCAGGAAATAACTTGAGCAGTAATGCAGAAATCCTCAGAAAACCTAGTATAAAATGGTAACACTTTGGGGGCTAACACTCGGCTATTCACTGTGTCTTTCTGAGAGAGCTGGCAACTGATTTCAATTGGAAATGTCTTCAACTCCACTCTTGGGGTTTACAAGAGCTGTCCTGTGCTTGGTTCTTAATTCTGTCACGTGGACTTAGTCCTGTTTGGTACCAAAATCCCTGCCTTGGCTCCCACTGACATGTACTTGGGCTTTCTGCAGACCCGCCCTTCAATATGTTTGGGGACTTGGGACAGAAAGTGTTTTGGATTCTTGCGGATTTTGCAGTATCTGCATATATGCACTTTGGGAGGGAGCCCAAGACTACACATGAAATTCACTTGTGTTTTACATCTTAAGCCGGAAGGTGATTTTATACAGTATTTTTACTGTGTGCATGATTTTATACAGTGTGCATGATTTTGACTGTGACCTGTCACGAGGTCAGCTGTGGAATTTTCCATGTCCATCATGTTGGTGCTCAAATATTTTGGACTTTGGGGTATTGTAGATTTTAGGGTTTAAGATTAGGGATGTTCGACCTGCATACAGCTCCCTGTTTCCTTCACTGTAAGTTTTGATGACGTCTCAGTTCTCTGGGATCCTCACCTAACCTTCCTTCATTCTGTGGCTGTTACTGTCCCCACCTCTCTTCTGGACCTCTCGGTCCCCTTTACTTCACCCTAGTTTGTCTCATTTCCAGTAGCACCCACGACTTTCTCACCTGCCATAGAAACAACCTATGATGTGTGTTCCTTTTCTGCCCCTTTCCTACTTCTCAACTACACCCCCAGCCCACTTCCCAGTTTCTTATGGATTAGATTAAAATTGAATTTTAGTCTTGTTTCTATATTCTAGACATTAATCTGTTCTCTATTAGCAGTCTTGCCTATATCTTCTCTCTTTTGTCTTCAAGGTGACTGTCTTTGGAATGCACTTTTTCAGTGTATTTATTTTTTATTTTTTTAACTTGTAAAGATTTTCATTTCACCTTCATTCTTTTTTTTTTTTTTTTTTTTTTTGTGGGTACCGGGGGGTCGACCTCAGGACCTCGCGCACCAGCAGGCGCCCGTGCCTCTGAGTGATATCACCGGCCCCTTTTTCGTATGTGGGATCCGGGAGTCGAACTCGGGCCCTCGCGCTTGCAAGGCAGGTGCTTATGCCGCTGAGCCATCTCACCGGCCCCTCACCTTCATTCTTGAGCAATTATAGGGTCCTCAGTCATTTTCTTGTTACATTTTGAATTCTCTTTTGTTTTTCTGCTCCCATTGCTGCTGCTGAGAAGCCTCCTGTCAACTGATTTTGTTTGTTTGTTTGTTTGTTTGACACAGGGTCTCACTATCTATTCCAGGCTGGCCTTGAACTCAGAGTGATCCTTCTGCCTCAGCCTCCTGAGTGCTGGGATAACAGACACATACCCACACCTGGTGCTGTCAATTAATTTTGAAGGTAACCTTTCTTTTCTCATTGGTTATCTTTATACCCTCTTTTTGTCTCCAGGGTTCTGCAGTTTTATGCCTGTGCAGGCATGGCTTTCTTTTCACTTATTTTCTTGGACAAGTTTTCTACTTCATTAGTTTATTGGCTCTGGGACTCCAATTATACAATTGTTAGACCTTCTTTCTCTAGTCTTTGTATTTTTGAACTTTTTATTTTCCATCTTCTTGTCACTAATTATTCACTAACATTGATTGCAAATGTAAAAAAGCAGAACAGTAGCCAAAGAAACCACACAAAAATATGTAATTAGACTGGCAAGTTTAAAAATGTTTCACCCCGAATTTCATCAGTAAGACCATTTCTGCATCTCCTTTTTCTATGGCTGAGTGAAGAAAACAGGCCCTTTTAATATTCAAGGGCTTGTTGGGTGTGGTGGCATGTGTGTGTAATCCCAGCACTGGGAGGCTGAGGCAGGAGAATTGCTGTGAGTTCAAGGCCAGCCTGCACTACATAGCAAGACCCTGTCTCAATAAATAAATAAATAAATAAATAAATAAATAAATAAATTTAAAAAAAATTCAAGGGCTCTTTTATCCCTTCAATAACTACAGAAGCTTTGAATTCTAACAGATCCTGGGAAGGGTATATTCTTCAGGACAGTGTTAGTCTCATATCTGGTGACTTCACTGGGTCTCCTTTTCAGTTCTGTCATTTCTCCTTCTGTTCTGTCTCATGTGCTGTTTGACCCTTCTTTCCACTCAATCTTCCTTGCAATCATTGTCCATTTCCCTTGGAGAAGTTTCACTTGATTTGGTTTCGAGTCTGCCAGCTCAGTCCCCGTGTCTGTTGCTGCTGGTTTGTTGCTGGGGCCCCTGCTCTGTCTTTGCACAACCCTTGCATAGCTGTTCTGTATTCTGGACCTGTCAGTCCTAGCATCCACTTTTCTTGGGTGGGGGTGGGGATGTTTATATCAGGTTTTTGTTTCTTTGTTTGTTATGAAGATCATTCAAGGTGATGCCTTTGTTATATGCTTGCTGGTATTTTATTTTGCAATCATTTCTTGACTTTAAACTGTGGAAATCCTATGGGTTTAAAATGGGAAATCTTTTCTACAAGGAAAACTCACAGATGCTTCTGCCAGAGCTGGGTGCCACTGACTTGGGACCTTCAGAGACCCCGGAACATCTGGCTCAGTGGGGAAGGCCCAGGCTAGGCCCCTCTTCCCATGGGCTCGGAACTCCATGCAGCTCCAGCTGTTGTGGTGGTGAGGAAAACCCTGCCCTCCAGGCCAGCCTGCTGCTGATGGCTCAGACCAGGGCCTTGCTGTCTGTGCATTTGCTTTCTCTTCCTGTTGTTTGGGTGATCATCAGCATCTCTGAGAGCCTGTCCCAGCTAGGATCTGCTGGAAGTTGAAGCCTCTTTGATTTTCCAAGCATTGCAAGGACCTTTGGACATGACAAAGGTATGTTTTTGTTTTTGTTCTGTTTTTCACTGGCCAGTAGAAGGCTAATGCATAGAACCGTTCTCACTGAGAAAGGCCAGTGCGAGATCTTTCTTTTTGCCACTGTGAACCTAGGTTTATGATGGCCTGTGTCTCATTTACTCTTTTCAAAACTAGTTCCAAATCCACACAAGGAAAGTAAACATTATGGACTGAAAACATGCACTGATAAAGTAAAATAAAATAAAAATTAAAAACAGTCAAACTCATATGAACAGAGTAGAACAGTGGCTGCCAGGGGCTGCGGGGGAGTGGAAGTTCTTATTCCATGGTTTTTAGGTTTCAGTTCCACAAGCAGAATAACTCCTAGAGATCTGCTGTGAGGCACTGTGACTCTAGGCAACAATACCATGTTGCACATTTTAAAACTTATTAAGACGGCAAATTGCATATTACCAGTTCTTATCAGAATTTAAAATGAAACAAAGTAAAAATCTAGACCCAGGGCTGATAAAAAGTGAATAACCCATGTGTCAAATCCACCCTGCTGCCTGCTTTTGTAAATAAAGCTTTATTGAAGCACAGCCATGAAAAGCAAAAAAAAAAAAAAAACCAACCAGCCAAACAAACAAACAAAAAACAAGTATGGGAGGCTTTAATGCTGCTCAGTGGCAAAGGGCTGGGTCAGTCAGTACTCAGTTTTGTGGTCTGGCCACTGAGGACAGTTTTTGTAAGAGAATGATGTTATTTAAGGTTAACTCTCATAATGCAAATTTTGAGCTTGACTCATAGGAGGCCTTTCAACAGTGAATCATATTCCTGTTGTGATGATACAGGGCCTTTCAATGCCAGAGAGCAACCATCCTGAAATCATGTCTGCACTGTAATGGACAGAAATTCCTGAACTGAATTGTACAGACTCCACCATGCATCTTGAAACTTGCATTTACTGTCTTCCCCCTCACTGAGTCCATCACAACACCTTGTTTTCTTGTCGCTTAGCTTTTTCAAGAAATGAGAAGACGATGTAAGGATTTTACTGCGTGTTTTGCAGGCATCTCCAAAGTTTCTTGATATGACTGGTAAACACTCTACAACAGTACTCTTCGCTATTGCAGACTCCATAAAACTTCTCAGCTTTCATTCTTACTTTTTATTTATTTATTTATTTACTGCAGTACTGGGGACTAAACCCAGGGCCTTTACACTGAGGTGCACCCTCAGCCCTTATTTTGAGACAGGGGTCTTGGTAAGTTGCTAAGTTACACAGGCTGGACTTGAACTTGTGATCCTCCTGCCCCAGTCTCCCAGAGTGTCTTAAGAACTGCAGGTATGGATCACTATGTCTGGTCTCTGCTATCTATTCTTTCTTCCTTTTCCCTTCTGAAAGGACCAATCTAAGGTAGGGAAGTGGATGAAGCAACCCTGCTTTTAGCTTTTATCAGTTTTCAAATATCATCTCACTAGAAGAATGAGTTCTTCCAAAGGGGAAAAAAAAAAAAAAGAAAAAGAAAAGTGTGATGATTTTATTCCAGCCCTTGGGATGAGTCTGCTGCAGGAAACACAGCAGTTGTTTTCAGCAAACTGTCTCCTGATGGTTGTATACCTTGCACCCTTCGCAGGCGTGGACTCCGTAGTGGAAGCCGGAGGCCTTGTCCCCACACACGCGACACTCGATGGCCATGAGCGAGTTAGAGGGCTCCTCATGAGGCTTGTTGTACAGCTGAGTCTTCTCAGAGTAATAGGGGGGCGACGCAGGCTCCACCTTGATGGCACCTGTGCGTGACACATGGACAGGGTCGTTAGCACTGGAAAGCCCTGCTCCGGAGACTCGGGGCCAGCACTGCTGCACCTTAGCTACCTCAGCGGGGGGACGAAGGGTACGGGTCAGGCTCTGTCACAACCCCTCTGGGCCTCTGTGACACGGGGACGGGAATTAAGCCCCCCAGTGCACGAGACACCCAGGCTCCGACAGGCAGCATGGCCCAGGTGACGCGGGCGGCCTGGTGGCCACGAATGAGCTGCATCTAGCATTTTACCCACCGTTAAACAATGGCTTTTATTTCAACACTGCATTTTAGAATCATTTGTCCCATTTTACACTCTAATATCTCCCTTCTGTCTACCAGAATATCCTCCAATGGATCAAAGACTTGAACATACAAAACGAAACTAGGAAAACAGCATGTGACATGAAACAATTCCTTGATAGTCTGGAAGTTAGACCACTTTAGCAAAAGAAAGGCAGAAGGAGCAGTGCTGTGAGAAGGTCACTGTGTGCCCAGCTCAGAGGGAATCAAGGAAGCGAAGCTGGGGGGTGGCCGTGTGGCTGGGGCACAAGCGGTGGTTTGGCCTCGATCTTTGATAGAGAGAAATGTTTTCCACTACTTGGGGCCAGGCCTGTTAAATTTCCATATTAGGCTCAAACTGAAAGCCACATCGATATATATAACCAACTATACCATTTATCTAAGAAACAAACCAGAAATACAGGAAGTTCTTACTTATTGTCAAATGATGGTTGCCAATGACACAGAGGTGGCTTTGGGAAACCAGCACATCAGCCCACGGCCAGATAAAAATCAAGGAAGCAGCAGCACGGAAGTTACATTTTATCTTGAAAAATACAGTTCTGGTTTTTCTTGCATCTGATGTTTTGATGTTAATTTCCTTAATGGCATGAAGATTTATCAGTAGGCTATCATGTTAAAATGTAAATTTGTATATCCCTTCAAAATAGATGTCAGGGTACATTTCAAAAACTAAGGATTAGAAAAAAAATGATGAAGGTAAAAAAAATTAGAAAATAAAAAGTTACAGTAATAGTCACTTAGTAATGATAAGTTATATACGGTAACTTGCAAGTACTACTTATTAACTTATAAAAACCAGAAGAACTAAAGTCTAGAAGATGGACTCTTAGCCTAAGATACAACTGGCAGTGAAACATGCTAGAAAATGCTCCTCGCTGGGTATGGTGGCAGACACCTGTGATCCCAGCACTCAGGAGGCTGAGGCAGGAGGATCACCACGAACTCGAGTCCAGCCTGGGCTAATAGAGAGTTCAAGGCCAGCCAGAACTATGTAGTGAGACCCTGTCTCAAAAAAACAAACAAAAAGCAAAAAGAGCAAAAAAGGAGAGAGAGGAGGGAGGAGGAAAGGAGGAGAGTCATTTACATACCACCTTCCTTTTTTGCATATCACAAATAGCTATTATTTCATGACTAGATGGGTGAATCACACATGGTAACGGCCTTGTCTCTACAGGACTTATTCTGGAGCATTTATTCCAGGGTTATGGAGTGACCCGCCCCGGCCAGTGTCTGCGGTCTGGAAAGTGAACAGAAACATCATACTTTGGTACTCCTGGAGCTTCAGGTCATATTTATAATCAGCAACCATTGGGTCCACCCTTGGGAATGGGATGTCTTCATAGTGTGGCGTCGAGATGCTAGAGAAGTCGACCGTGGTGAAGGGCTTGATGTCAAAGGAGTGCGAGTGGTCGTCCATCACTGAGAGGTCCATGGAGCTGATCCCGAAGTTGGTGGGCCAGAACGGCATCTCTGTGTCCACCATAGTGATTCCTGCAATGGAAGAGACAGGCTTAGGAAGCTCAGTCCAGAGACATGCAGAGAGGAAGTGCAGTGCGACAGAGTGAGCTCATCTGGGTCATCACTGCGACCATGAGGACACTGCCAGCTTCTTGGTGCCATGCAGGTGGTGGCAGATCAGAAGTCACCCCTACCTGAGCATCCAAAGAAAACCCTGGAACCCTGGAACAGGTGCCCACAGACACCCCACAAATGCCCACCTGTGTTTAGAATGTTTTTGTATAGTATAGTTGGTTAAATCAAATTTAGACAAATGAGCTTATTCTTTAACTATGTTCTAAAGTAATGTTCTTCGCGTAAAACTAAATTAAAATGAATCTTTGAAAAAAAGGAAGAACTCTTCTGTACTATGAATAGATACTTTGAGTGTTTATCTTTTTTATGTAGACAACTTTTCTTCAGCAAAAGAGGTCTCGCTCATGTGGGGAACGGTCAGGTGAGGGCTGGCCACGTGGGCCACAAGACTGTCACTGGTGAGAATGTCAACACGGTACCCAGGCTGGCACTAGTCGGAAAGCCATTCCCAAGATGAAACCAAAACAAAAGCCAACCAAGCTGGAAACAGGAATCAGTATAAAGACAGAGGGGGAAATGCTCGCATGGGTGCTAAGGCTGCGGAATAACTGGTCTTGGCACGGCCTGCCCAGGATGCCGCACACCACACGGATTCTTCTAACTGCCAGGCATCATTTAAATGGTAACTCTCTGGTCAAAAAATACCAACGCAGAGCTGAGTAGCTTCAGGATTGCTAACCCTGGGATGTTGAAACCAGAGGTGTCTCTGTCTTGTTTGTAGCCACAGCCGCACCACTGAACAAAAAGCCTGGGCATAGCAGCTGCTCTCTGGATGTTCAATAGATGCGAAATGAACTGATGACTGGACGGGGGCTGGGAAATGTAGCAGAAGGGGCAGGGATGCAAACTGATTTGCCGAGCACCTCCAAAGCTCTGGACACGATCTGCCTTTCACTCCACGTAATCTGAGATCTTATCCCCGCTGTATAGAAAAATGAGCCAGGGCTAGAGAAGTTGAGTGGCTTCCCAAGGCCCATGGGCTCGGAGGCGGGGATTCCAACTCCAGGGAGCCAGAAGCCCTCTTGGGCAGCTGTTTCCTCCTCTGCCATCGATGGAGAAAGGGCTGTGCCCTCGAGGGCGTCTGGGAAGGGCCTATTGCTCTTCCCAGCGAGCAGGGAGCTGAGGAATCTGCTCTTGGCGGCCGACTCGTGCACGAGACTAAAGATCTCAGCTGTGGTCTTCGTAAGTACAACAAAGTGCCTTGAGAAGCCCAACAGGGAGACTGGTTCTGTGAGTGCGCTCAGGCTGCCAGGGGCTCCTTTGGACCGTGTGGGTTCCTGCGTCTGGCTATCTGCACAAGTACCCAAACAACCCTCAGTTATCTGGGTTACAGTGTAAACACTACACGCCATGAAGAGGAATGTGCACTGCGATAGTGTAAAGGTCACTCAGGGTCTCAATGACATTCAGCAAAAGTCTGTACTCCTAACGACATGGGCACCCACCCAACTGCAGCCTTTGTTTCCAAACTCATCCAAAACAGCCTGGCCTGGGGCCGCTCTGTGTATGCTGCCCATCTCCTTGGCACGCTTAATTTTCACTTCTCTGTCAGTTTTTCTTAGCATCGGTTACTTTTATATCAGAGGCACCTCGAGGGTCTACAGTGCAGTATCCTCAAGGGGGGCTCTGTCAGCTGTTTCTCACAGCGCCTGCTGGAGTGTCCTGCATGCAGAATAAAGGTTGACCGAATTACAGGTAGTACGCACCTCTGTATGAACATGAGCTGCAGGAAAAACTGGTCATTTGTCATTTTATTGGTTTACTTTTGTTTCATTTTTAATATACAACTTCAATGACTCACTGTCAAGCTAAGTCATGCTTCCTTTTGTTTGGGAGGCGGGTTGAGACAGGGTCTCGCTGTGCAGTCCGGGCTGGCCTCGGACTCACAGTGATCCTCCTGCCTCAGCCTCTTGAGTGCTGGGATATAGATGCATGCCACCTCTCCCGGCAAAGCCTCCAGTTTAAAGCTCTCCATTCTGTCTTCCCATGGCACTGTCTGCCCCTCCTTTAATATCACTGCCATTCAATTTCTAGGTGAGAACAAAGGTCTAGACCTAGAAGCACCCTTTATTCGATTTCCCTTTAAGTCCTTATTCGAGGTAGTTGTACAGTAGATATCTGCCAATTGAATGATCCGATTTTATAGAGAAGAAAATGAATTCTCATTTCATTATGACAGACAGAGCAAATAAAGATACTTTCTGAATGATTTAATTTTGCTAAGACTAAAGCCCCCCCCCACCGAGATGCTGACCTTCAGTATTATAAACAGAACAGAAGCCATGGCCCTTCCTTTCAACAGTGTATACTCAGTTGTTTCTCTCTGGTTGGTACACGGGGAAGATGAGGGTCCTGTAAGGTTTTCTTTTCTTTTGCGGTGCTGGGAATGGATTCCAGGACCTGTGCGTGCCAGGCAAGCGCTTACCAGTGAGCGCCACCAGGCTTTATTTTCCTAAGTAGAAAGGACAGAAGAAAAACAGCTTCTCCTCATCACTATGAAAACCCATAGCCCAAGTTTCCCCTTCCCTCCCCATTCCCACTCCTTTACTCTGGGGCACCTGGACCGGACCGTTCGCTCTCTGTGGACCACAGTCACTGGGTGGCACAGGGGTCCATGTCTTTGGCAGGGGATTGACTTAGAGATGGGTCTAGGAAACCTGCTTCTCATTTTGTCTCTAGAAAACACAAGCTTCTGGGGCTGCCAAGCTGTAAGCTGAGGAGGTATTTTTTGTTACTCCGTGCAATTAGCCATGAAGGAACAAATGGACAGAATATTTGCAGGAACAACAGCCCATCTCAGGACTCGGCAGCTGGGTGACAGGAGCCATGTCGCCTCGGGGCGCTTCCCCAGCCTCTGGCACATCTGGAGGAGGCTGCCATCCTGCCCTGGACCCTGTGTGCAGTGACAGGAAGTTGGGCCATTTCTCCTGGACCTTCAAACTTGGCTTTAAGCGCAAGCAGACTTCTGCAACAGTCCATAGTGTAATGTGTTTCAAACAAAAATATAACCTATTTCACCCAGGAATCAACTACTCTAATTTGATAGGCAGCATTATTTGGGAGATGGAAGCGGGATGGGAAAATGCGAAATTAGAAAATGGAGCACCAGAACGAAATGGTTTGCCTTTGGGGCTGTATGTTGTCCCTGATAAAAAGGAAAACTGTCAGGACAGCTGGGGACAGGGCTGAGGTGCAGCTCAGTGGTGAGTGCTTGCCTGGCACGTGTGAGGGCCTGGGTTCCACCCCCAGAACCGCAATCAAAAAGGGAAACAAAGGTACAGACACAGAGGAGCAGTTACTGTGCAGAAAGCTAGGTGTGGGTCCTGGTGGCTCGAAGGTCTGGGGTCACACTTAACCTTCTGCACCAATTGTCTTCCCGACCTTCTAGATCTGTGTTAAGTTGCACTTGATTCCAACAGTGTTCACTCAGTGCCTATGCTGTGTCCAGCCTGGCAGAGGGGCTGGCATGGCACCTGCAAAAACCTCTGGGGAGGTGTCTGGACCAAGATGCGTGGCAGGCAAAGACTTTCACAGGTTCTCTAGAAACTGCTAGAGAGGATCTTCAAGAGACACTTTACCCCTGGGTGTGGTGGCACACGCCTATAACCCCAGCACTTGGGAGGCTGAGGCAGGAGGATCTCTGTGAGTTTGAGCCCAAACTAGGCTACATGGTGAGTTCAAGGCCAGCCTGAACTACATAATGAGGAACCCCCATCATGAGCTCCTAATAAATAACAGTAGTAGTTATGACGTTTGCACGTGTTAGTAGCCAGAATACTCTAGTCATATACAAGGTGGGCTAAAGGCCTCCAATGCCACCACCAGTGGTCTGGAAGAGGAAGAAACACCTCCAAAGCCCTATTGTTCAAACAGGACTATGCCTAAAATAGATGTGTTGTCTCAGAGAACCCTGGAAAGGGGAGACCCTGCATCCTGGGCCTCTCGGGCTCCACACCCTCGCTGTCCTGCCTGGCATCTCCCCACAGGGCTGCACACATGTTCCCTGAGATCAAACACTCACGCTCCTTTCCATCAATCAGCGGCAGAAGGAAGCTTAGGAGATGTCAGGAGAAGCGGCTGACTGCAAGCCTTGGACTGAAGTGCTCGTGTTTCCTGGGAGCAACAGAAGGGGAGGTGTGGATGGAATGTGGTTTGTGAAATGACGGTTGACTGTGTGTCAGAGTTTGCAGTGGTCTTTTTTTCCCATTTTCTAAACACACAGTCATCACCTTTTGCACATTACCCTTTCCTTGTGTACTTGAAAACTGTTCAGTTGCCCCTGGGCTTCATGAGGATTCACACTGCTTTAAAACAAAAGCCAGGAGAGAAAGGATTTCTGAACACCTCAACCACATGGAAAGGAAGGGCTGTATGTTATTGCCCTTTCCAGAGAAACTGTCCTAAAAGCTTCCAAAGAGGAGAGAAAAACGCCATGTGAAAGCTCAAGAATCATAACACTGGAGGCTAGAAAATCAACAGAACAATGTTTTCAAAAGCAGGGAAAAAAATGTTGCTAATTTAGAATTTTATATGCAGCCAAGCAAAGACATTTTCAGAAATATAAGGTCTCCCAAAAGTGACCTACTCTTTCCCAGAGTTCTTCAGCAGAACAAAGAAAGCCAGGACACACTGGATCAAACTACAGGGAGAACTGGCCTGGTGGCACATGCCTGTAATCCCAGTATTCAGGAGGCTGAGGCAGGAGGATCGCCATGAGTTTGAGGTCAGCCTGGACTACATAGTGAGACCCTGTCTCAAAACAAGCAAAACAAAGCAAAGATGCACTTCATTTTACTGACTACTCGGACCGTATTAAACACTAGGCCTGCAGTTTCTGTGGTGCGAGTCCCACACATAGCCTTGGCAGAGGCGGAGGCTGGCTGATGCACATCTCTATGTGCACATTTCCTTATAATAAACCAGAAAGTCTCACAGAGAAATTTCAAATTCAGACCAGCCAAGCCTCAGAGAAGCCCCAGCCTTATCACTAGCCGGAGAAAAGGTGATGTTCACTTGCCCTATAGCTTGAGCCAGCCCCAAAGGATCAGGAAATGGGGAAGGTCCTAAATCATGCTCTCACCTACACTGGCCATTTTCTTCTGCTTCCTTAGCTGGTGATTCATGTTCTCTTCCCATCATGGTCCAACCAGGCTCTTCTGCTAAGCCTGCCCTTCTCCAGCTCCTCCCCTTCCCTCCTCCTCCTCTTCTTCCTCCTCATTCTTCTTCTTCTTTTTCTTCTCTCTCTCTCTCTCTTTTGACAGAGTCTTGCTAAATTGCCTGGGCTGACCTCCAACTTGTGATTCTCCTGCCTCAGCCTCCTGAGAACCTGGAATACAGGTCACACCACCACATCTGGATTCCCTTCACATGTTTCTAGAGGGAGGTATTGCTAGAATCTAATCAGGATTAAGGCTAACTGCTGAGCAGTTACTATGGCTGAGCTGAAACCCCTACTTTGCCTGCTCCACATTGGCAGCAGGAGAAGAATGTAGCTCATTTAGAAATGAAAAGTGGGACATCACTACGGGTCTCACAGACACAAAGGAAGCTAGAGGGGGATGTGGCTCAGGGTAGACCACATGCTTAGCATGCACAAGGCCCTGGCATCAATCCTCACCACCACCACCAAAGGGAAAAAAGGATAATACAGGAATAATAAGAAGAACTCTGTACCCACAAGTTCAATAACCTAGACAAAATGAAGCCATCCCTTGAAAGACACAATCTGCCAAAACTCAGACAAGAAGATGCAGACAATCTGAGCGGGCCTGTATCTACTAAATAAATTGCATCAGTAATGAATGACCTTCCTCACTAGAAAGCACCACTACATGGTGCATTCATGGATCAATTCTACCAGAAATCTAAGGAATAAATTATACCAATTCTTGATAATCTCTTTCAGAAGATAGAAGCAGAAGGAATGATTTCTAATTCTATGAGGTCAGCATTACCAAACGGGACAAAGACATTACAAGAAGCTCCTAGAAACCAAATCTCTTAGGAATATAGATACAAAAACTCTCAACAAAATTTGCAAATTGAATCCAACAATGTATAAGAATTGTATATCATGACCAAGCAAGACTCATCCTGGGTGCAAGGCTGGCTCACCCTTCCCAAGTCAACGAATGTCATTCATCACCCCAACAGACTAAAGAAGAAAAATCGCATGATCATATCAACAGATGCGGTGAAAGACTCTTGACAAAACCCAATACCCATTCATGGTAAAAACTCAGCAAACCAGAACATCTACAAAAGGCCTATAGCTAACATCACCTAATGGAGAGCAACCCAAGCTTTCCTGCTGAGATCAGGAATGGGCAAGGATGTCCCTTCTTGACACTGCTCTTCAACCCTGGACTGGAAGTCCTTGCCAATGCAAAAAGACAAGACAAGGAAATAAGTACACAGGGGGGAAGGACAAAATAAAACATCTCTGTTTGCAAGTGACATGATTGTCTACGTAGGAAATCTTAAAGAATCAACTAAAACACAACAAAACAAAACACTTCCTGAAACTAATAAGCAATTAATAGCAAGGTTGCAGGATACGAAGTTAATTCACAAAACCACGCTGGGCGTGGGGACCTGTGCCTGAGGCTGAGGCAGAAGGGATAATCACTTGAGTTCATGAGCTTGAGACCAGCCTAGCAATGGTCAGGTGTTTTCCTATGTACCAGCAATAAATAAGTAAAATTTAAAATTAAAAACACTGTACCATTTACATTAGACCCCCAAAATGAAATACATAGATAAAAAGCCTACAAAATACATATAAAATGTATATGAGGAAAACTATAAAAATCTGATGAAAGACCTCAAAGAACTAAATAAATAGGAGACACAAGTATTCCATGTTCATGGAGAGGAAGATGCAATATTATCAAGCTGTCAGTTCTTCCCAACCGGATCTATGGATTCATGACAATCCTTACGACACCCCAGCAAACAACCCTGCGGGAATAAACTGCTTCTAAAGTTTATACGGGGAAGCAAACAACCTGGAAGAGCCAACTCAGTGTTCAAGGGGAAAAACAATCAGAGGACCTAGGCCACCTGCCTTCCTATTACAAAGCTATAATAATCAAGATTGTGCTGTGTTAGCAAAAGAACAGATGAACAGATAAGAGGAACAGAAGAGACAGCCAGAAACAGACCCACATAAATGTCAACTGATCCTTAGCGAAGGCGTAAGGCCAATACAATGAGTAAAGGCCGACTTTTCGGCAAAAGGTGCTAGATACCTACCTGCCAAAGTGAATCTAGGAAGAAATCTCATGTGAACTCACTCAAATGGACCATGGTCTAATGTAAAACCATAAAATTCACCAAAGATAACATAAGAAAAACTCTGGATGACCTTGGATGTGGGGTTGACCTTGTGGATACAACACCACAGCATGGTCTGTGAAAGAAATAAGTGATAAGCTGACCTTCATTAAAATTAAACTCTTCGCTAAAGTTCAAGGAAAGCAATGTTAAGGAAACGAGAAGCCAGGCCACAGAATGGGAGAAAATATTTGCAAAAACCTTTCATCTGATAAGGGACTGTTATCCAAAATATACAAAGAATTCTTAAAACTCAACAAGGAAATGAGTAGCTCGATTAAAAACTGGGCCAAAGAGCTGGATGACACCTCACTAAAGAAGATAAGATCTTAAACATCATATGTCATTAGGGAATTGCAAGTGAAAGTGACAGCTACCACTGCACACCTATCAGCATGGCCAAAGCCCAAGTGGTAGGGTGTGGCACTTCTGCAGCGCTCTGCTGGGGGGCGGGGTGGGGTACAAAATGCGCAGCCACTTTGGAAGGAGTTTGGCAGCTTGTTACAAAACAAACCCTACAACCCAATAGTCTCATTCTTTGGTATTTGTCCAAATGAACTGAAAACTCAGGCCCTCATCTGAATACAAATATTTATAGCAGTTTTATTTGGAATTGTCCAATTTGGAAGCAACTAAGCTACCCCTCAGTAGATGAGTGAATAAACTGTAGTAATTTAGAGATGGAATATTATCTCGTAATGGAGTATTTAGTGACAAAAGGGAATGCGTTATCAAGCCATGAAAAGATGTGGGGGAACTTATATGCATGTTACTAAGTTAAGGAGGCCAATCTTTTTTTGTGTGTGTGGGTACCGGGAATCGAACTCAGGACCTTGTGCTTGCCAGCAAGCACTTGTGCCGCTGAGTGATATCACCGGCCCTTTTTTTCCTTTATGTGGGTTCTGGGAGTCGAACTCAGGACCTCAGGCTTGCCAGGCAGGCACTTATGCCGCTGAGCTATCTCACCGGCCCAAGGAGGCCAATCTTAAAAGGATGCAGACTGTAAGATTCCAGCTACATTGCCAATCTGGAAGAGGTGGCAGACACTGTGGAGATGAAAACATCACTGGTCATCAGGGAGCAGGGGCAGGGAGGCAGGGATGGACGGGGGCAGCAGAGAAGGATTTAGGGCAGCGAAACCACCCCGTAGGATTACAGTGGTACTCCCATGTCATTACACATTTGTCCGAACCCACAGAAAGTGCATCATCTAGCTGAGCTCAAATCAAAACTATGAGCTCCTGGTGACAATGACCTGTCCGCCTCGGCCAGGCGGGTTATCTAGAAGGGAAAGCCACTTCTCATTCAGAGCTGGAACCTGATGTAGTCTGGAACCTGACATGACATGCTGTGCCTTTTTGTTTCTGAGTTATGCTGCTGAGCTCCCTTCACAAGGTCAGGGTAAAACAACAATGAAAACAACAGTGAAAACCCAATGTCCACAGATGTGGCCAGGTCATGAGTGGCTGTGGGTGACTGGCCGATTTTGACCAGCTATACTATTTATTATTGTAAAATATAGGACAATGTGATATAAAAGTATCCATAGTAAGCATTTTTTTCCTCAAAAGCCTCCCTCTTGCGCTATTATAACATTATCAACAATATTTTATATGACTTTGGAGGTGAGTAGGAGGGTCACAAGTTCAAGGCCAGTCTGGGCAACTTAGCAAGATTTGAGATCCTTCGCAAAATAAAAAAAGTAAAAAAAGGCCTGGGGATGTAGCTCAATGGTAAAGCACCCCTGGGTTTGATACTCAGTACTGCCAAAAAAAGCGACTATATGAATGTATCTCATATAACTAAACATTGATTCATGATTTAAAAGACCTCTTATCGAGGAAGAAAAGGGCACTGCATTAGTCTGATAAGGAATATCCATAAAGAAACAAACAAACCTACAGTGGCCTCCATAGTTGGTGAAACCTTTAAGGCTTTCCTCTGGCGCAGGGATGTTAAGGGTACCAGCACTCTCTACTTTCATTCAACCCTGTACCCGAAGTCCTGCTGAATGCAAGAAGGGGGAAAACACACGAGGATTGGAAAAAAAGAAGTACAACTAATATTCCTCTCAGAGAACCTGAGTGTTTCTCAAAATCAGTAAAAACCCATAAAATAGAATTTAGCCAAGTTGCTGGATACATTATTCAAGAACCAGTTGTATTTCTATAAACCAGCAACAAATAGAAAATGAAAATTAAAAATGACTTTTGTAATAGCATAAAGAAACACCAAATGACTAAAGGAAAAGTCTAACAAAAATGTGTAATATTATTAAAAATTCTAAAATGTTATTATATATCTATGCACATGAAAGGATAGTCCATGTTCCTGGGTCGGGAGACCGAGTAACGTAGGCTGTCAATTCTCCTTCAACTTACGAGAACGATTCCAGTCAAAATCCCATGCTTTCGTGTGAAAGCTGACACGTAAGCCTGTAATTTAAACAGAAATTCAAAGGACTGAGAATAGCCAGGGCATCCTGAGCAGAGAGACGAACACTGGAGGACTCGCGTTCTCTGGTGACACTTCCGTCATGAAGACAATATGCTAACTGGTGCCAAGATAGGAAAATACACCAACGCAAGAGAAGGGTGCATCCAGACTCAGTCTCACACCTACAAGGGAACCTGGTTCATGACAGAAATGTCGCCGCTGGGCGATGGAAAAGATGATTTTTCAGGAAATTTAGTCAGTCAACTGGATGTCCACATAGAAAGGAATGGACGTCTGCCTTACATCAGACACAACCAGCTCCTTGTGACTTCAGACTTATTTATTTATTTATTTATTTTATTTTTTTTTGTGGGTACTGGGGGTCAAACTCAGGACCTTGCATGCCAGCAGGCGCCCGTGCCGCTGAGTGATATCACCAGCCCTTTTTTTGTATGTGCGTTCCGGGAGTTAAACTTGGGCCCTTGCGCTTGCCAGGCAGGCGCGTACGCCGCTGAGCCATCTCACCGGCCCCATGACTGCAGATTTAAACGCGAAATACAAATCAAGAAAGCTTTGAAAATCAAAACTTATTATCAACCTTTGAGCTGGCAAAGCTTTTATCAATAGGATATTAAAAAAACTGAGGATAAATGAAAAATTTAGTAGACTAGACTATATCAAGAGTAAAAGCATGTTTTTGTTTGCTTTGTTTCATTTTTTAAGATAGGGTTTTCCTATGTAATTCAGGCTGGCTTTGAACTCCCTTGTAGCTCAGGTTCAATCCTCTTGCTTCGGCCTCTCAAGAGCTGGTATTACAGATGTGCACCACCACACCCGGCTAAAACTCAAGTTTATTAGTGAATGGAAAAGCAACACAGAGAAGATCTTTGCAATACATTTATTTGATGATGTATGCTTTAGAACTCTTAAAAGTACCTAGTTTAAGAATAGGCGAAGACTTGAACAGGTGCTTTATAAGAGAGCCAAATGGACAGCTAATGCTTTAAAGTGGGTTTATCATTTTAATCATCAGAGAAAGGGCAATTAAAATCATAATGTGATACTCCCACATACCCACCAGAATGGCTAAACTATAAAAGACAGAAAACGCAAGTGGCAGGAAGATGTACAGGAAGTAGATGGGCACCCACGTGCTGCTGGCGCAAGTGCAGATTGGTTCAGCCACGCTCGGTGCTGGATCTCCCGGACTTGAACACACCCTGCGGCCCAAGCATCCAGCTGCCAGCAACGTGCACACGCGTTCACCAGGAGACCTGTGCACGAACGACCCAGGGCGCCTGCGTCCTGCTGCAAGCCCCCAAGTGCTCATCAGTAGCAGGACAAACCACACAGGCACATGGCACGTCCCCGTACAGCAAAGAGGGTGACTGGAGATCGTGACTAATCTCACCATCTAATGTGAACAGCAGAATGGGGGCACAAGAGAGTACACAATGTATGATTCGATTTTTATATAAAATTCCAAAATAGGCCTCGAATCTATGGGTTACAAATTAAACTAGCCAGAGGGTTCTGGAGTATCGCTCTGGTTCTTTATCTGGGAGCTGAAGACTCGAATGAATCCTTTCAGTTGTGTTAAAAGGACTGTCAGAATTCCTGAGTATTTGTTTAAGAAACTGTTCAATTTAGAAGTTCTAATGTGGTATTAAAACAAGCCCCAACATGCTATCTCTTTTTCTAACTGGCTTCATGCACAATAAAGGCCAAATTCATATCCAACTAGGGACCTCCAATAAGTTGCTATGGGACAGATAAAAATGCAAAGGGTGCATGTTTTATCTTAAGGAATGAATAAGCACTATGATAAACGATACGAGCCACGCCTCATGGCGCACACCTGTAATCCCAGAGGCTGAGGCAGGAGGATTGCAGTGAATTCAAGGCCAGCCTAGGCTACCTGGGTGAGTTCCAGGCCAGTCTAAACTACATAGCAAGACTATCTCTCAAAAAACAAACAAACAAACAAAGTATCTGTCAGATGATATACAAATACTCTGAGAAAAGCTAATGAAAGGATTGTAAGCAAATAAGCAACATGTCCAATTTAACCACAGAAATTGAAAACTTTAGATAGCCTGGATAATGAAAATCTATATGATTCCAAAGTGGCAACTTCTTTTTTATGGATGAGAAAAGAGAATATCTGCTAGTGCTTTATATATTGGATTTAGTCACTTACTAAAACAAACTAATTTTTTTTTTAGCATTGCTAGCCAGTAAGTCTTTTGGAAGTTAAAATGAATACTGAATGTATCAAAAGGCAAATAGATTTACAGAACTCAGGGATTTGGATAATTCACAAACTAGTAATATTTGTGAATAATAGGGAGGGACACAGAGCAAATAACTCAGTAACAGAGCATTCGAAACATACTTGTTTTGTACCTGGTTTGTGGTGTATACAGGATCAATGGTTTGTTAATATTAGCATTGGTTTTATGAAAATATTTTGGTTTTAGAATAATGTCTGACCTACTTTAAACTTGTGCTTTTATTTACTAAACGTATTCCAGCCCCTGCCCTCTGGAGCTTGCTGAGGTGCAGGAATACTGGCTTGGGATGAAGGAGCCTCGAGAACTTTAAGTCCCCACCCTGTGGCAGGGATTTAGGGTCTGTGTTAAGGAGAGGAGAACACGGCCTTCCCTCGTCACTAAAGAATGGGCTGACCAGGAGAGCTGACTGTCTGCGATTAGGGCTCCTTGGTATGGTGGAGACCATCATGTTGGAGGCTTTACTCCTCTTCTCCCTGGGTCAACATTGTGGTCACTCGTGGGATGCAACATACCCTAAGCCATGACCATCACCGTCAGGAAGTCACAGGGGAAGGGCGGCCGAGAAGTTCTCCCCAGAAGTGAGCTCCGAGCACCGGTACGCAGGAGCTGAGCCGAGGTCAGGCAAAGAGGACCACCGACAGGAAGAAGCCGGAGGAGAGGTGCCAGGGCAGGGTGGGCCTGGTGCCAGGGACTGACAGGAGGCAGCAAGGCTGGAGCATCAGGAAGGGGATAGACAGAGGAACAGAAGGACAGAGGGACAGAGGGATAGGCTGGTGTGCAGGGCCATTTGGGCTTCCATGACACAGGGACCAGGGAGGGGCTCTGAGCAGAGTGACAGACCTGACATCCAGACATCCCCTGATGACAGGCTGACAGCAGAGCTGGGAGCGAAGGACAGAACCGTGGTACCTGGGCAAGACAGCAGTGTGGGCCAGGCCGGTGGCACCAGGGAGGTAGAGCAGAAGATATCCGAGTACTCGTTCAGATTACAGTGAGCAGCGGTGTCTTCAGACAGCACTTCCGGAGCATAGGGACTTCAGCTGACCTTGGATCTCAGGGAGGATTCGGGAAGGTGGGGGATTAGGAAAGGCAGTTCAGGCCGAAGCAGGGGCCACAGGGAGCGTGGCTTCCTCTTGGATAGGGAATTTAATTGGAATAAGCAGACCAGGCCAAACCCTGGGATCTGGTGAAAAAGAAGGGAAAACAATGTGAAGCCAGGGTAAGAGCTGTGACAGCAGGCCAGGGTGTCTGGACATCACGGTGTCCACTACGGTGCCTTGCAAACAGTAGGTGCTCAGAACCAGAAGATGCATAAAGACAGGTTTACAGGCTGGCTTATCTGCCAGTCTTTCAGAATGGCAGCTAGAAGGCCTGGGGACCTGGCCCGAGGTGAGGAGGGAGAGGTCCCGGAAAGGCACCTGACAGTTGCCTGTTTTACATCTACTCTCTAATGCTAACCACAAGTGCCGTTCACCACTGTGGGAAACCTCGATCTTGTGCTGGCAATCTCTTGTTCAAATAAAAATTACATGGGTCTAAGGCACTGTGTACTCAAATGGCCATGTGATCTTGATTCTGAGATTGTGAAAGTTGGATTGCCGCTGCTATCGGCTACACGTGCAATTTCTGTGTCTAAATTAGTTACAGGTGCAAAACTGCATGGCGGGGAGTGAGCTGGCAGAAGTTGACAGAAACTTAGTTCCATTCAAACGAGTCCAATTCACTGTCACACATATTTTCACAGACACGCCACACTAGTTGGGGGAGGAGGACAACCTCTAGTGCCTGCTTTCAAGAAGCTAAAACAACGGCCTCTCTGTGCTGGTGCTCTGCTAACCTAAGACAAGAAAGAAATGGACTTTGCTCACATGTTTTTCACCCAAGGAATACGCACCTACCAAAAAGCCCTGCTTTTGTGGTTTCCCTGGGTCAAAGGTGTGAGAATGCTCACGAAACAGTGCTCCATGGCAACCTCTATGAGAGGGACAGAAGTTGTTTTTGGTTTGAAGATTCAGTTTTATGGCAATTAGCACTTTAATTATCAACTTAAAGTGCTAACTGCCATCAGGTAGCCTTCAATACTGGTTGTAATAAGATGAAAGGAAATCTGTGTTTTCCTGTAAGCATCTAATGTAAACGACACTCCTCCTTTCAGGTATTTCTTACACTAGAATTCATAATTTTAAGGGAAAGTACAAGAGAAGTGACAGTATTTGGAAAAGTAGTAAGATTCTCAGAGTCTGGAAATACTAAATCTACTAACTCCTGGAGTTCAGGAAAGAAGTTTAAACATTTCAATCAGAAATAAATGGCAAGACTAGAAAAAAGTGTTAAGGGTCACATAGATATATTGTTTTTTTTTTCAATGCTGGGGCTCAAACCCAGGGCTCTGTGTGTGCCAGGCAAGCACCCTACCACTGAGCTGCACCCCCATGAATTGTTAATCCATGGGAGACTACGAAATTCAGAGCTAGGTGAATGACATGAATCTTTCCTCAACTTCCACTCCATCATATAGAGAACATTATTGTCCAAAACAGATTTTCAGTGTTCTGAAAAGATTACACGTAATTGCTGCTTTCATTGAAGCCCCGTGATGATTTCAACTTTTGGCAAGCTGGTGTAATTTCTCCATCTAAAAAAATTACTTAAAAAAAAATCACACACAAAGATGCTTTCAGTCTGATTCTTTCCTCACTGAAACATTCACAGGGTTTGAATGGAGAAGGCTCGTGGAGAAGATTATGCAGGAGGCTTGCTTTACTCAAATAATTCTGCCACTTGTTTTAGGGCAAAGAAGAGGACTTCTAGTTTTTTTTTTGGGGGGGGGTACCAGGGGTTGAACTCAGGACCTCACGCGCCAGCAGGCGCCCGTG
Source organism: Erethizon dorsatum (assembly GCA_028451465.1). Taxonomy (NCBI): domain Eukaryota; kingdom Metazoa; phylum Chordata; class Mammalia; order Rodentia; family Erethizontidae; genus Erethizon; species Erethizon dorsatum. Next base: position 38,741,796 of record CM051831.1, read on the forward strand.
TCGCTGAGCGATATCACTGGCCCTTTTTTTGTATGTGGGTACCGGGAGTCGAACTCAGGACCTCGCGCTTGCCAGGCAGGTGCTTATGCCACTGAGCTATCTCACCGGCTCCAGGACTTCCAGTTTTGTTTTTCCATATTCTGGAAACAGCTTCCAATTTAGGGTATTCTGTGGGAGCCTTCTAGTCCATCCTCAAGGGACTGGCACTACATGGGGCTGAAACAACAAACCCCACACACACAGGCCTTTCGATCTGCTTTTGCAAACACCGTGTGGCTTAACCTGCACACTCGGCAGCTCAGATGGGTGAAAACTGCGGTCTGGGACCCGACCATTTCTGAGTCCCCCGCTGCCTGGGGCCCTGGGCGGCCCCAGTGGGCACAGTGTGCAATGCGCCACTCACTCCATCCCCGGAGAGACTCTGTTTCGAGGGCTTGCCGATTGCAGCACTTGCCACGTCTCTGAGGCCCATTTCCGTTGCTCAATCAGCTCCAAGGACAAGTGTGTCATCATCTCTCAATGCTCTGGTGCAACAACTCACAATTACAGAATTCACACAGGACTAGGTCTGGCACTAAAAGCAGGAGGCGCATTCAGCATGGGCTTTGGAAGCTTTTCTTGCATCCTGCCAATTTTTCCTAGTGGAAATGGCTCCAGAACCAGCACGGGGTTACTTGGGGTTGCTGGAGGAGCCCTTGATGGGAAAAGGAAGCGGCGTGAAGGGGCCACAGCAGGCAGAGCCTGGGCAGCCTGGGGCTCCTGGGGTGACGGGGTTGAGCACACAGAGGTTTTTAATCTCATGAATCTCCTCAATGCGGTGGACATCTAGGTCATTCACACCAAAGGTGTCACTTTTTTTTTTTTTTTTTTGTCTTTTTGCAACAGGGTCTCACTATGCAATTCAGGCTAGTCTTGAACTCACTTTGTAGCCCAGGCTGGCCTCAAACTCGCAACGATCCTCCTGCCTCAGCCTCCCGAATGCTGGGATTATAGGCATGTGCCACCACGCCTAGCCACTTTTTCTTCAACAGCAGCAACCAACTCCTTGCGAGGATTCCCAGTTCCTCTTTGCCCATGAGGAAGAAGGCAGAGCACCTACTGAATTCTCTACCTAGGCCCAGTTCGTATATAAGCCCACAGTGTTTCATAGATGCCGGCCTCACATGGCTCATAACCAGACATCCGATTTATTTTCAGGTTCATCTGTTTATTTTGGCAGGAGTGGAGTACTTAGTGGTCATCTACAAAACACAAAAGAAGCAACAAGCATAGAGTGTGGGCATCTAGGAACTCATGTTTTCAATAGAAAAATCCTTACAAACAAGAGGAAGGAGAACATATAGGACAAAGCTTTTTTTTTTTTTTTTAAGATACGGGATCTTGCTATGTTTCCCATCCTCCTGCCTCAGCCTCCTGAATTGCTGGGACTACAGGTGTGCACCATAACACCTGGCAAATAATTCTATTTCGTACCATGTTAATTAAGGAGGAAAGTACTCAGCTATTCTCTTGTATGGATTTAAGACTCAAAGAAATTATACTCAGGGCAAATTCAAGGCATAAAAAAAGAGATTAACATAGAATGATAACTAACTTGGGTCACATAATCGTTCTTGGCCATAAACTGTACTTGTCCCCTTGTTAACCTAAAATATTTGTTGTGCTGTATTCTAGACATACTCTTCAAAGAGACACAACTATCAAATTTTGACTCAAGAGCTCTACTTGCAGTAGAGCCAGGACATTCTGCCCTGAGGTGGGCTAAAATTGCTAACTCACAAAAGCAAAAATTCTTATGGCTTACAGAAAGATAACAGAATGTGCTAACAGTAATGAAACATACATGTGATCAGGGATTGGGATGGGGGTGCCGCTCAATGATAGAACACTTGTCTAGCTTGTGTGAGGGCCTGGGTTCCATCCCCAGTACCACACACACACACACATGCACGCGCGCACACACACACATGACTGTAATAAAATAGTATTTCAGGAAATTTTTTCTTTTTTTTTTTTGAGACAAGGTCTCGTGATGTAGTTCCAGCTGTCCTTGAACTCACTATGTAGCCTAGACAGGACTTGAACTCAATGTAATCCTCCTGCCTCAGCCTCCCGAGTGCTAGTATTACAGGCGTGCACCACCACACCCGGCCCCAGGGAAATTTTTCTTAATTTTTTAAAAGCTTGATGTTTTAAAAACTTGTGACTAATGTAGTCACACTTCAGGCTTCCAGGAAAATTCAAAGGTCAAGAGCCAATCATTTTGACCATTCAGTGACTGAATTTTAATGCTTTAGCACTTATAAAAAAAATGAATCACCACAGTTAACACAATCTATTTTTATATGCAATCTATGAGAAGAGAAAAATTAATAGAAATATAGATATAAACATGAAACAAAACAGAAGAGGCTGTGCTGAGAAAGTCCAGTAGAAGGAGCTGTAGAAATGAAGAACTTCACATTTGGCAAAGGCCAAGAAAGAAATGTTGAAAAATGAGGTTTCTGTTTCAATCTGACAAATATGAATAGAAGTAATATATTTAGTTATTTATTTAGTATACATTTAACCTTTTAGGCACCTCCTTTTCTTGATGTGAAAAATGACATGCTTAAAACAAATTTTCTTCAAGGCTCCCACAATCTATTTTTCTAAAATGTATTAGGCCAGGAGGTATCAGAAGAAATCTAAAACAGAATGAAACTTTTCCCTACATTCTGGGAGTCCCCAGTTCTTTGGGAGAGATCAGATGTGCATACAAATATCTAGATTTCCAGCTGGAACTGAAAAGTGCTGAGAGTACTTTTAGAGCAATAAAAATGCTACATGTAAGAGGAACAAAAACAGCTTTGAGAGGTATCTGACATATGAGATAAAGAGGTGAAAAAGTGGCCCTTCGAGTATTTTAATAAGCCCATAAGTATTTTTAGGAAATGTATGCAAACTCAGAAAATAAAAACTAACAGGATTGCTTTGAGATATACATACACCTTTCATGCTTAAAATCAAGGAAGTGGCAGCCACACGAGAGACCAGATATGGATTAGGTGAGTTTTCTACGTTTGAGGTTATGGATCATTAATAAGGGACCGTTACTGCAGCAAGCACAGCACGGAGGTGCTGGAGTGCACACAGGGTGGTCCCGAAATGAGCAGAATGTGGAGAACCAAGCAGCCGGGCAACTTCACCCTTACACAAATGCCCGGGGCCTCCCTGGAAGCTGCACTCGCAGCCGACTTTACCTTGCAGGGCGCTGGCGGACAGCGTGTCAGCGAAGGACTCACTCTCTGAATCCACAGGAGGGTCTCCCACAGTCTCACCCATGGCAACAGGGGGCGGAGACACTCCCAAGTTCGCACTGATGCTGGATCTAGTTCTTGCAAAAGATCAATCCATCAAGGAAAAGGACTCGTGGTCCTAGAGCTCGTAAATTCACCAGTGAGTGAAGACATCAATTTCTCAAAGATTCAGGAGAGATAGGAATAAGTACAGCAAGGACCTGGAGCGAGTTGGCCGGCGTTGCCCTGTAAGGAGCCAGCTGTGACAAAACGTCTCCTAACACGGTTTGCCGCTTTGGCAAGACCTGGTACATTACAAGGAAAACATTGCCACACTGTTGTCGCGCCAGAGACCCACACGATGGGTGTCTTGAGGGGCGTGAACACTACAGTACTGGGAAGTCCCAGAGCAGAAGTCACTCCACGGCAATTCCCTTTGTTACTGTGGTAAACACATACCTACTACTTCTCAAAGAGAAAACCTCAAATCTCCAGATTATAAAATACTAGAGCAACTTATGTAGGCAGTTTTTCTTAGATGTGTATACCTGGCTGAGTCTCTAATCACACTATCTGAAAAAAAATTTGGAAATCACATATGTATTTATTTATTTATTTATTTGAGACAGGGTCTCTCTGTGTAGTGCAGACTGGCCTTGAACTCACATATGTAGCCCAGGCTGGCCTCGAACTCATGGAGATCCTCCTGCCTCAGCCTCATGCTGGGATTTATAGGCATGTGCCACCATGCCTGGCTCACATATGCATTTGTAGTTTAATGTTTTGCTACTAGCATGCTACCAAAATGTTCTATTCCTAAGGCATTTATTTGACTATCTTAAAAAAGCCCCAAATGATATTGACTGCTCTCCAGATTCTACAAAACTGAACAGCTGAGACCATGAAGTTCTGATACGCTTTCAATTTTATAGATCAGGGTTTGCTGCTTTTAAACTTCAGTTTATCCATCTGCAGCAACTGCAGCAGCATCCCAAGAGTTGATGTTTAAACACTAAAAGCTATGCCATAATGAGAAAATGGAGTTCTCTTCAAGAAGAATAATGCATTACCAGAAAAAGAAAGGGGGTGGGGGTGGGGAATGACTTACCCTGTCAGGTTGGCGAGGAAGTGTGGTCAGTTTTGTAATCAGGAAAAAGCTGGCTCTTCACTCATGGCCTATGCCCTTTTTGGCAAAGAGAAACATGAGCTGTGCCCAATTGTGAATGTGGGAGCAGGTCCTGTCACAAAGTGGCCTAAGAGAATGGCCCCACACATGGCAGCATATATCAGATGGCAGTAAGTCTCTGAATGTCACTCGTCCCGATATTCGCCAGGTAGAATAACCGCCTATCTACTTAATCTGTGTTGAATAATACTCATTCTTCAAGGGGACTAGTACAAGTCCCCCTGTCCACCATGGAGCAATAGCCCCATGGGAAAATGTTTACTGGGTCTGAACAGTGCAGAATAAAGTGGAGAGTTGGGCAATGACTTGTTATTTTTAAGCTCCCAAGCACCTTTGCTAAGGTAATTTACGGCAAGGAAGTTTGTGGACAGTCCAAATGAGGGAGGTAATTATTGCTATATAGAATGTTTTATCTATAGCTGATTCTCAACAAAGAAGTGGTTCCTTCCCTCTTAATGCCTGGAAATTTACTTACATTACAAAGTAGTCCAGATACAAGTAAGACAGGGCAACAAGGTGAGAGACACTCCCCATAGGGTGACACCATCACCACTGGACACAGAACCAATCAGAAAAGTGCTCTTTTCAATCCTTTATTAGAATCTGCTGCTGTTCATAGGGCCAATCAGAAGATGCTCTTTTCAATCCTTCATTTGCCTGTGGGCACAACCAATCAAAAGTCACTGTTCCCGATCCTTCATTTACATATGGCAGGAAGCCGAGGGAACTTTTTGACAGTACAGTTTACACATGGCTGACGCCAACTGAGTGTTTGATAGGACGACTGTCCCAATACTTTATTTGCACGATAAGGAGATAACCTGGGAATTCTGGGTACAAAACACCCCTTTCCTTATCCTCAGGGCTATTCTCACTCTTCAGAGCATGTGTCTCTTCCACCTTCAATAAATGCACACCTTAGCTACCTTTTCTTAGTGTTCTTGTCCAATTCTTTGTTCGGGATAACAAAAACCTGGCAAGAAGCACCACAGGACCTACCACCTGGTAACAGGACATAATACAGTATTTAAGGATGTGATAGAATCCAAGATTCTTAGTGGAATCGATGATAGGCCAAAATCAAACCTAGGTTTACCCAGATGTGGTAGTAAACACCTGCAATCCCAGCTACTTGGGAGGCTGAGGCATGAGGATCAAAAGTTCAAGGCCGACCTAGACAACTTAGGAAGACCCTGTCTCAAAATAAAATGAAAAGAGCTGGGGTGTAGCTCAGTGTTACAGCACTTGCCTAGCATGCACAGAGGCCTGGATCCAACCCCCAGTACTGAAAAACAAAAAAATTAAGGTCAAGAACGTTTTTCTTCTTTTTAATAGAACAGAATAAAAGCTGAGGTTCCATTCCATCTATAAGTACTTCCACTCAGAGTCCAAGATGAGTTTGAGTCTAAAAAGCAAACTTAAGCAGATTTCCTATGAAGTGACGGTATCTTGCCCAATTCCCCAATGTCACCTTCTTCTGCCCCCGGAATCTCTTCAGCTCTTTGAAAATGGTTAGGGGCTGGGGTACGTGCTTAGCATTCCGTCCCGGCACCATAATAAATGTGAAAGAATTTACTAAAAATTTTTTTTTTTTTTTTTGGTGGGTACCGGGGGGTCGACCTCAGGACCTCGCGCGCCAGCAGGCGCCCGTGCCGCTGAGCAATATCACCGGCCCCTTTTTCGTATGTGGGTTCCGGGAGTTGAACTCGGGCCCTCACGCTTGCCGGGCAGGCGCTTAAGCCGCTGAGCCATCTCACCGGCCCTAAAATGTTTTAAGACTATGCTGGGTGCTGAGGATCAGAACGTCGGCAGAAGGGTTCTGCCTAGCTTGAGTGTTAAGACAAAAAGGGGCCCCAAAGCCAAGCACCTTCTCCAGGTTTAACAGTGGAGGACCAGAGTTCCCACCTTCAGACCCATGGGCTTCTATCCTCAGAAGTGTCTGCATCACCTCTTCAACTCAGCCAGGTGCCAAGGTTTGGGCGAGCGGGGACAGAAGGGGACAATGCCCAGTGCTACGCAGCCCCCTCCGCAGGGCCAGGCAGGCTCAGTGGGAGTCCCTGCCCTTCTCCGCAGTCATACCTTCCTGTGCTCATGGTGCAGCATGTCCATGCCCAGGAATCTGCCCCGCCCGATGTCCAAGGCCAATGCCTCTTGAGCTCTGTCCTGCCTCTCTTTCTAGTTGGAATATACAGGTCCCTCCTCACGGCCATCCCCCCAGGAACGAGTTTCTGGATGCTCAGCCTTGCTTTTCCTTTCCGGGACATATCCAATGTGCGCATCAGCTGGGCAGGAGGCCATCTAAGCCCTGATACTGTAGTCCCCTTTCAGGCATCAGCTACTTGGACAAAATACGACTTTTAGCAGTGAATTCTTCCCTAACACCTGAATCCACGAACTCCTACACATATGGCTCTTACCATGTCCTGTCATCCCTTCTTCTCTTAGGCTACCCTGGTTTTGACTTGAGAGCAAAAATCTCTCTTATGTGTTTGTTGTACTTCATCTGTTTGTTCAACAAACATTTCTATATGATAGATGGGAAACACTGAGCTTGATGCTAGGGACACGACAGTGAGCAAGAAGGCTGAGGCAGGATTGCAAGTGTCTTGGCAACAGTGAGACCATATCTCAAAATTAAAAAAAAAAAAAAATTAAAATGGCCCAGGCATGGTAGCACATGCCTGTAATCCCAGCACTCTGGGAGGCGGAGGCAAGAGGATTGCAAGTTCAAGCTCAACCTGGGCAACTGAGACCCTGTTTCAAAATAAATAACTTTTTAAAAGGAGGGGCAGGGATGTAGCTCAGCATGGAGATCCTGGGTTCAATCCCCAGTACTGCAAAGTAAGTAAATAAATAAAAATTTAAAATTAAAAATAGGGTAGGGATGTAGCTAAGTGTGAATAATCAATACCCACAATTTACAATTCTGATAAATAGCCAGGCACAATGCAGGCCCAATAAATGTCACTTACATTCTTGAGAGAACACACGAACATTCCAAGTTACTCACCAAACAGTTATACAGTGTGCACTGCTTGATCTTACTTTTGTTAGTGATAATCTTTTGTCCTATCACAAATATAGGCCTAGGTCACTTAAGAAATAACTTGCTAATATGCATGAAAAGGAAGGAAACCAATCTCATTGTTACCTAAGTATACATCTCTTTTTTTCCTTAGATATTGAAAAGATGTATGAGTTTTATTTTGCATCTATCTATCCATTCATCCACCCACTCATCAAATAGTCACCAAATACTTATCAAGTGTGGGCATTATTCTAGACACAGGAAAGAAATACGGTAATCAGCCAAGGCGCCTATCCTTGTGAATTCATATTTAACTATATCTACCCAAATCATCCAAACATATCTGAAAGGGTGGTCCTTTGGTTGCTTAACTTTTACGGTCAACTAGCATTCACTGATATTAGAAATAATATATCTGCTTCCATGAAATCATTGCTATCAGCGGGCGGCATGAGATACCAGAAACTTCTTGAGGGTTCTGACATGCACGTGACAGTCCCTATCTCCAATCCTTCAGATTCCGCCAGCGTCCTACTCCTTATAAAACCAAACCAGAAGGAGACTCACAAGAGCCCGCGGCCAGTTGCATCACAGCCTCAGGTTTTTGAGCTTCTGACTGGGGGAGGGGTGCACTGCACCTCCTGGAAAAGGTGACCGCTGTCCAGCTGCCCTGGAGAGGCCGTCCTCAGTCACCTGACACCTCAGGGTAGAAGCCCACAGAGCACAGGAAGGAACCTCAGGGCCACAAGGAATGGGGACTTGGTGCCGCTGGGGGTCTCTCTTTGGACTGTGGAGACACGGGGTGATGTGTGTGTTCGTGGGTCTCCTTCCCCAGAAAGAGTGAGGCTAATAACAAAGAGTGATTATTAAATGAACAGGACAGAAAGTTATTCAACTGTTCAGGGTCACGATACTTGGAAAAAAATGACAAAATTTGGTGTTTGAGAAAGCTGCTCTTTATTATTCAGTTTTCAATATTACTTACGGGACCTGCCTTTGGCCAAAAGAATCTGCACAGCACTCAGCAAAAAGCCAAAAACTTCCCAAATTTTAGTATACTTAGGAGAAGGCAATGAGACCAACAAAAGCTGTGAAGGATTCAATGACAAAAAAAAAAAAAAAAAAAAAATGAGTAAAAAGACCTAGAAATCTGCAGTTAGAAAAAATCACAGTATTATATGTAACATTTCTTTAAGAATTACTCGGGCCGGGGCCGGTGAGATGGCTCAGCGGCGTAAGCGCTTGCCTTGCAAGTGCGAGGGCCCGAGTTCGACTCCCGGAACCCACATACGAAAAAGGGCCCGGTGATATCGCTCAGCGCACGGGCGCCTGCTGGCGCTCGAGGTCCTGAGGTCGACCCCCGGTACCCACAAAAAAAAAAAAAAAAAAAAAAAAAGTATTACTCGGGCCGGTGAGATGGCTCACCGGCTTAAGCACTTGCCCGGCAAGCGCGAGGGCCCGAGTTCAACTCCCGGAACCCACATACGAAAAAGGGACCGGTGATATTGCTCAGCGGCACGGGCGCCTGCTGGTGCGCGAGGTCCTGGGTTCGACCCCCGGTACCCACAAAAAAAAAAAAAAAAAAAAAAGAATTACTCAATGTTATGGTGAATCAAAAAGAAATGGTCAAAAGGAAAGAGAGACTGGGATGAGGGAATAGGGAAAAGAAACAAGGGAAGGGAAAAAAAATTGTATTTATATATAAGATGGTTAAGATAGATACACTACTAATTTTACTTAGTTCAGTGAAGAGTAAGGTTTGTGCCAATAACGTTTGGATAATTGAATGCTAATATCTGGTATCCTGAATAACTAATTTAAAGATAACAATACGTAATGCATTAACCATTGTTACCCTCCTATTATGTTGTTTTGAAAATTTGTTCTTTTTTGATTTGTTTTGTTTTGTTTCTTCTTCTCTTAAAAAAAAAAAAAAGACGGGCCGGTGAGATGGCTCAGCGGCATAAGCGCCTGCCTGGCAAGCGCGAGGGCCCGAGTCCCACTCCCGGATCCCACATACGAAAAAGGGGCCGGTGATATCGCTCAGCGGCACGGGCGCCTGCGGGCGCGCGAGGTCCTGAGGTCGACCCCCCCGGTACCCACGAAAAAAAAAAAAAAGAAAAGAATATGACTTTTCTCCTCCTCTTCTTCTTCCTTCTCCTCTTCCTTTTTTATTTCAGATTATATATTGGATGTTCATAATTTTTCTGACACAATATCATGTACATGAAATAAAATAAAAATATAAAAATGTGCTATATTTGAGACATAAAAAAAGAATTACTCAATGTTAGATTTCATAAAATCTTTGTATTATGTAGGTCATTAACTATTTTTTGCACTGTGCTATTCTTTTTTTTTTTTTTTTGTGGGTACCAGGGGTCGACCTCAGGACCTCATGCACCAGCAGGCGCCCGTGCCGCTGAGCGATATCACCGGCCCTTTTTTCGTATGTGGGTTCTGGGAGTTGAATTCGGGCCCTTGTGCTTGCCAGGCAGGCGCTTACACCACTCAGCCATCTCACCAGCCCGCACTGTGCTACTCTTAAAAGTGAATGAAAAAAAAAAAGTGAATGAAAACCTTGCCTTTCCTGCAATCAGTTTGGAAATTTAGGCTGTCGATTGAATTTGGAGTTTTAAAAGTGGTTTTTTGGTTGGTTTCTTTTGTGTAAAATGAGCTGTGTTTGTCCTGGGACTGGGTAGCACGTGTAGCTGCTGACACGTACACCGCCCTAGAGCCGCTTGTGCCTCCACCCCCCACGGCCTAATCCGGTGCCCCTAGTTGGCATCAAATACGTGTTTATTGTTGTTGATGGAGTGAATGACGAAAGAATAGCTGCTTGCCACATTTGTGTCACATGTACCATTCAAGGAGGAGTCTGGAGACCTAATCGACTGATAACAGCTTCCATTTTCTTCTTGTTCCAACAAGACGTGCATTTCCCGATGATGTTCCAAAGCAGCAGGCAGCACCAGCACCCAGCTCGCACCACTGTCCGGGGAGAGCTGTCTTGTCCCAGCGCGGCAGCAGCTGGCGAGGACCTTATCTGCAAGCGGAGGTTGCGTCGGCTCGGGGTTTCTTCACAGTCACAGGGAGCCGGCCTGGGAGGAGCGGTGTGCCAACACGACACACGCCTTGAGGCCAACAAATAATCCTGTGTCGTGGATGCGCATTCCACCACAGCCCTCTCCCCAGCCAGACATCCCCATGGAAGGGGACCCGGGAGGCCACCACTGAGTATGTCCGCCGCTGCCCTTCTGGAAAGGGAGAGTCCACCCATTTTACCAAAAACTGTAATTTCCTCCAGATTTTTAAGAAGTAACATCTTAAAGACATGATTAATGTGTTAAAGAACTATATTTTTTTATTTAAAGAAAAATAACTGGACAAAATGATGTTCACTCGAAGTCAACAGCTCTAGTAGATGGCTATTAGATATTTTGTGATTTTTTTCTTTTTTGGTGGTGCTAGGGATTGAAGATATTTGATATTTTAAAAAAGTCTTGACTCTGAAACAGCAGACAAGAACTCTGACATGGAGCCAGGAGACCTAGGTTTTAGATTGTTATTTTGGTTGTCTGTTTTGGTGTTTTTGAGACAGGGTCTCAGTATGAAGTTCACACTTGCCTTGAAATCACAGTGATCCTCCTGGCTCAGTCTCCCGAGCACTGGGATTATAGGTGTGTTCCACCACATACAGCTGTTTTTATGTTTTTATCTGGGCTCAGCCACAGATTTCCTTTTCAACTCTGGGTTGATTCTTAATTCTAGAATGAGAAGAGGGCCTCTGCAAAACAGAATGATCCTCAAGGACCTTATGGGTTCTAATATAAAGTTAATAGTATGCCTGTCAACAGTTTGTTGAAAGTTTAGTGGAAATTCTATATATTTATTTTTAGTCATGTTCTGACCCTGAGTTACTATGTCCTTTCTATACCTGATACCAAGGTGACAGTATAAAATGGGCACTTTCTTATGGAAAAATAATGCCCTATCAGAAATTATAAGTCTGAAAAACAAAAGCCCAACTGAAAATTTCCTTTTTCCCCTTTTCCTTCAAAAGTTAACTTTTGTAATACCTGAAAAAGAGCCTGACCTGTCTGACCACTTTCTAGGGATCAACAAAACACTTTTCAAATTGCTGTACCTTTGTACCAAAGCTAAACTATTCTAACTTGTCTTTGCATGTGGTATCTGAAATTCCCCAGTAATTGGGTCGCTAGCATGATAACATACCATGAGCTGTATCATCATCAGATGAATACTATGTTGTGGGAAATCCTAAACTTCCAAAGCATGTATCATCACTTTTCAGATTTTATCAATTAATTTTTCCAGATCAGTTACATGGAGATTTCTTAGGTAACATCTTCTCTGGGGGAGCCACGGAAGGAGACTCAGGTTTAGTGTAGGTAAAAGAAGCTGTTTGCCAGCATTGCAATTGGACTGAAAGAAATACATGGATTACTGAAATCACAGACACATAAAATAATACCAGGGAGAATAACCCATTCAAACTCTTAATTTGTCGCTGAAAGAAAAGGACTTTGTGAAGGATGAAATGATTTGCCAAGGCGTTACCCAGACAGGACAGAGTTTCAGCTACAAATCAGGTTTCTTGATTCCTGGTTCAAAGCTCCCAACTGTGCTTCACCTCATTAAAGTAATGCAATAAAATGTTTGAATACTTGTTCTGATCAGTTGTCCTTAATGACCACAATCACATTTGAAGCCTACCAGCACGAGAGCGTTTTACCAGACTCTGTTCGCTTTGCGTGGATGAATTAGCCAGGAAAATGCCACCACTCCTCATAGCGTCCAGACACAGCGCTTGCTACCAAGAAGCACTCCACAGTGCCCAGGTGATTAAAGTTGGGTGATATCTGAACGGCGATTCAGGAGTTCACTTTGCTGTCAAACGTCCTCTTGCCTCATTCTGGATTCTGCAGGAGTTGACTTAGAGCTGTGGAGTTCTTCCAGTACCAATGTTTTTCCCCCCCTAATGACACAGTTCCTTGCTCTTAAGAAAATAATCAGATGACAAACGATGTGAAAATTTCCACTTCATGATAATAATACTTTAGCAAAAATAATACTCTAATAAAATAGTATTTGATTTCATTTGAAGCTCATAACAAGGAGCTGCTAGGAGCTAGGAGGCTGCTGAAAGTGAATCAAGGAAATCATAGCAGCTGCCAACTAGGGCTTCACCTTGGGCTGGGGTGCCAGCATGTGCAAAGCTCCGGGTTCCAGCCCCAGCACTGAAAAAAAAGACAAAAAATAAAAACCAAGCAGAACCCTGGATTTGGGTTTTGGCTGCAGAGCTTTACCTATGTGTCCTCAGTCAGTACGGTCTAACGAGTCGAGCCTGACAGTCTGAGCTCTGTCATTTACAAATGTCTTCCCTCTGGGGACGCAACTTCGTCTTGCTAAGCCTCTGCTTGCTCATCTAAGGGAGAAGTCGTGAGAGTCAGAGTTGACTTAAATAAACCACTGCTTGGAACAGAGTAGGCTCTCAAAATTAAAACTTTAGGAATTCTTTGGGGACAGGGAGCTACATCCCTGTCCCTTTTTATTTACTTATTTTAATTTTGAGACAGGGTCTTACTAAGTTGCCCAGGTGGGACTCGTATTTACAATCCTCCTGTCCCAGCCTCCCTCCACGCTGGGATTACAGGATTATGAATTCTTATTATCGGAAACTTAAATCTTATACTTGACACTTGATTAATAAACTAATGAGATCAGCCATCAAGTAAGATGCCTATTGTTCTTATGTTAAAAGGAGCTTCATGAATATGTTTCAGGAAGAAATGCTGTACGAGTAAAGCATGCAATATTAAAAACACAAGCAGGGTCAGTAAGATAGTTCAGCAGCATAAGCGCCTGCCTAGCAAGCGCAAGGTCCTGAGTTCGACTCCCGGAACCCACATAAAGGAAAAAAAAGGGGCCGGTTATATCGCTCAGCAGCACAAGCGCCTGCTGGTGCGCGAGGTCCTGGGTTCGACCCCCGGTACCCACAAAAAAAAAAAAAAAAGAAAAAAAACACAAGCAGGACTTTTAAAAGTTCCCTTGGCAGACACAGACACATTTTATTCCTGATAACAAACAGAAACATGATGGAAAACAAGAGCTGGGAAATCTGTCTTAGTGAATGAATTTGCTGACAGTTAAATAGTGGGGAGTGTGGAGTGTATTTTTGATATCTACTTTTCTTAAATTGCATCAGCTGGTTGACAGCACGTCAGGGCAGTTATCTAAAGGCTTGTCTCTAGCGGTGTTGCTTAGACACAACACTATAAATTCTCTTCCAATCCAGGATTCTACACTCGATTTACAGAATATATTTTACAATCTCTATTAGTGGAAGCAAGCACGTAGAATGACAAAGTATGAACTAGCTTTAAGACTGAAATGCCGCTTTTACTGAGCACCAGGAGCTGTGCTGTCTTCTGATGTACAATCCCGTTTAGACTTCAGAACAACTGTGAGTTTGAGAAGGGCTCCCTGAAAGACACCACCAGGAGCCGATCAGACGGCCAGCGAGGGGCAGACGCAGGGCTGTGCGCTGAAGAACGGACAGAGCCCTGGGGGCGGCAGGTGGAAGGATCTGAAGGGCTCCGGCAGGGAGCAGCGACCTGGGAGGAGCCCGAAGGCCTGAGCAGCTGTGGCTGGCACAGGAGAGAGGAAAGGCAGCTGCCTGCAGGGCCCCAGGGGACGGCCGGGTGGAAACTCCGCGGGAGACGGGCAGGGAGTTCAGATCAGTGTAGGAGCCTGATAACAGCCCACACAGTTTAGGGCTACCGCGTGCGCGGGTGAGTCTGCAGCGCAGCCCCGAGCCGTACAGCCGCGCGGGACTCGAGGAAAGGGACTGCGCGGGGAAGGCATGCCCAGCTAGGGTCAGCCCCCGTGCCGGGACCCTCCGTGGCTGCGGACTCACGTGTTCCTAGTCTTTACACCTTCTTTCTTCAAAGGAAACGTTTTTATTTTCCCTAAAGGACAGAATACCTTGTTGCTTTTCTATTTGAAAAGATAGCTAAGTTTTGTTGTGTTTTAAAATAATCTTTTATTATTACAGAACTCAACCACATTCGCTGTTAATAATTAGAAAGTCCAGACTGGTAAAAATAAGATCTGTATTTGCACTACCAGAGATCAGCCTCGTTGAAGTCTTAGTATTTATCTACCTGAATCTTCTTCTGGCTGTAGCATCGTGAATACATACATATAACCTAAGTATACACACATACGTACATGCACACATACAGCATTTATATTTTTTAATCAAAATGAGATTTGGCATTTACTATTGGTAAACTGTGTTTTTAAAGTTAATAATCACCATATTTCCACTTACATTAAGTTTTCATTTCAAATAATACCCAGCTCCTGTTTAAATTTCCCCAGTTGACCCAAACTGTTCTTGAGAGTTGACTTGCTCCAACCTGAATCTAGCCCCAGATGATGAAAGGCACTGGTCATATGTCCTTAAGTCTTTTTAAAACAAGCACTGCAGCCTTCCCTCCACCAGTCCCCTTCATTTTCAGGCCACTGACCAGTCGGGGCAGTTACCTTGCAGAATGTCCCATCTTCTGGACGGGTCTGGCTATCTTCTTGTGGTATCATTTAGCTTGTTTCTTTATCTCCAGTGTTTCCTACAAACTGGATGTTATACCTAAGCATGTATGGATTCAAGTTAAATATTTCTGGCTGCTCCACTGCCCCAACAAGAGGTGTGCTTCCCCCTCTGACACAACAGAAGGCACACAGCGCAGGACTGACCCTTCCGTGGATCACTAACTGGAAAGGATGGTGGTCTGATCTCTCCCTGGCTGCACCACTTTTCTCTCCTTGCAGCTAGAGACCAACCTATGAACTGCTACTTTGGCATTTTAAGGGTATTCAATTTCTTTAATGATTTGCCTAAGTTTTTAATGAACTTGGTCATCTTTTCCCTGAATCAATACTTGGAGTTTGTGAAGTGAAACTGCTCCAATTGCATCACTCCTCCACTATTTATCTGGCACTTTTTCTGTATGAAAGACTTTTGTGATTGCCCTGAAATACAGTTCCAATGGGGAGGTGGAACTAAATGTTTACTTTGTCCTCTTTCATTAGAAGGGTAGGTATCCTCAATCCCGAACTTCCTCGGTTAGGCATACTGGTTTCCTCTGTCTACTGAATGTTCATCATAAAACACATACATAAGTTTCTCCTTTTTCAGTTATTTTTAGACAGTTTTATTTCAACTTCACTTTTTCTCCTGTGACAGCTACCAGCGAGGCCCAAATCCCTGGCTCTTGGGGTATCTAACCGTTTTTCTTTCTATTGTATATAAAATCACTCACTACACATAAATAATATAACTAATGCTTCAGTTTCACCTAAAAATTTCCATTCACAGGAATTTTCAGGGTTTGCCAGTAGTTATTCCTGAATGAAGGGGGATAGCTGGAGTACAAACTTAACTGGTTCTTCCAAAATGATGTTGTGTGTCTGCACAGCTTTAGGAAGAGGGTCCCAGATTCCTGACGGGTTGAAACCACATTCCAACTACCTAGCTTGTTCTCCCTTCTCCGGGGAGCTTCTCTGCAGGTATACAGGACTGTAGGACTCAAGATGTTACACTTTTATATTCACAAGCATAAGCTTCATGTTAGCAAACTTCTTCTGAAACATTTATAAGCATTTTATTGAAACACAAAGGGAAGGAGAGGAAGACAAGAACAGGAAGATAGCCAAGAAATACCTATCTCAATTCTAAAGTAGGTGCCCCCAAATAACTCCAAGATCGAGTCTTAACTGAGTCCTCCTAATGATGTTTTGATTTGTTATCTCTCACACACTGTCAGATGAAAAGCTTAAGTGCTACAGCAATTCTGGGCAAGACGACAAGCATCCTACAACCTGGTGGAGTGGGAAGGGGGCCAGACTGCTTAATTGTTTGTTGCTTGGGAATCCAAGGAGGTGGACAAGCCAAAATCTTTCTGGGGACCCAAAGAGCACAACTCCTTCCTCAGGCAGCCAAGGAAACAATGGGCTGGTTTGAGGTCGCTCCATGGTGCAGGCCACTGTTTCCTCGTGTACCGCCCGAAGGGGAAATGTGTTGTTATCTCCGGGAGGCAGGCCCAGGCCCCAGAGTTGCTATGGAGGAGAACACGGCTTGGGATGCTGACGAGCCCATGTGCCTTCGTGTTAGGAGGGAACTTTCAGATCAACATTTTGGGGCACTGTGTACCTAAAAGACTTGTGGATTAAGGTTCAGTGACCCCGGGTTAAAGAGAAAAGTCAGGTCCAGGTGGAATTAAGGGGCTCTGAGAAGAGGCAACTAGGAGGGTGGAACACATAGAAAACAGAAATGTTAGGGTGAGATTGACATACATGCAAGAAATCCTAGAGGATGTTTACTCTAACCTCCTCTTTATTTACAGGTGGGGAAACTGAGGCACAAAAAGTATTTTTTTTTTTTTTTTAATGTGGGTACCGGGAGTCGAACTTAGGACCTTGCGCTTGCCAGGCAGGCGCTTATGCCGCTGAGCTATCTCACTGGCCCACAAAGAGGTTTTTTCACCTACAGATGGGGAAACCAAGCCCCTCATCTGCCCATGGCCTTGTCCCGGATGTTACAGAGTCAAGCGCAATGTCACAGCTAGAATCCATGACATTCTGATTGCTGGGTCCAGTCCCTGGTTGGACCAGAGCAGAATTTTTGTTTTCAGCTGGGCCTCTTACACTGGGCAAGTGTAGATAGCTACCAGATAAATATTCCTAGCCATCCCAGAGCTCTTTATAAAAAGCTCTTCGAACAGCTTCATCGAGGTATCCTTTACATTTCTTAAAGTCTGCCATTTCACACGTACAGTTCAGCCCAGTGCCGGGATTATGGGTGTGCGCCACCACACCCAGCATGTTTCTAATTTTTGATAAAGTTCCTAATTCTAAATCTTTGGCTTCTTGTTTGTTTTGGTGCTGGGCATTGAACCCAGAGCCTTGGGCTTGCCAAGTATGTGCTTTCACCATGGAGCCACACACCCCCGGTCCGATTCTAGGTTTTCCACTTTGCTTTCATCTTGATGGAATAAAAATTCACATACAGACTACCTGGATGATTTTATAACCAAATACTGACACGCAGTTTCAGCGCCGTGGCTTGTATCTGATTTCAGCACTCCCAAGTCCAAGGGTGCCATAAAGGGCACAGGCAGACTTTTAAGATACAAATGATCCACTGGTGTTAACTGAAGGCCCAGAGAGATCCAGGATTTTGTGGAAAGGAGTGTTTCTCAGAAGCGTCCAAAACAAGAAAAATCAGGGAAAATGTAGTCACACCTGTGGCAGCCAGAAGCGGTGTGGCGTGAGAAGGATGTGTGGCAGGTGTTTTCGGACCTCTGCTTTCAGTGTGAGTGGTGAGGGTTTGTGACTTGTTACTAGCTAATTTGTTTTGGCTGCACAGATATAAAAGAGCTATAATTTTAAAGAGTCCATAGCTAGTTTTGTACTTAAGTTACATCATAATAAAAATTATGTGAATACTGAGAATTGTTAAGAAATTTTTCCCTTTAAGTCTGTACTTTTCTCAAGTAAGATAAAGCTATGTAAAACAATTGCAACTGGTTTGAAGGACTTTTAACCCTCACGTTTTTGTAAATACAGAAAGTGATTGGGCGTGGTAGCACATGCCTGTAATCCCAGCGCTAAGGAGGCTGAGGCAGGAGGATCACTGTGAGTTCAAGGCCAGCCTGGGCTGCATAGTGAGTTCAAGTCCAGCTTGAACTACATAGCGATACCCTGTCTCAAAGAAAAATAAACAAACAGAAAACAAAGAGGGAGGCAGAGGAGGAGGAAGAGAAGGAGGAGGAGGAGGAGTAGAAGAAGAGGTAACAGGACCTTCATGACAGAGCTGAGTCTACAGCACAGCTCTCCGAGGTTGTACATTGTCAGGCTCATTGAGCCTTTTCCCATTTTACAGAGCAGCTGTCTGCTAACATGGGGACATACAGCATTCGTTTTCTAAATCCTAGTTCTGTGCCGAAGGCTCCATGAGGACAATCCCAGCCTTTAACCTGAGATCTGAGGCTGGTCCTCACAGTGGGCTTGGGAAGAAAGTGAGTTGCGTTAGTGACTTTTGAGCCTGAGGAGGCGGCGTGGGCTGAGCTGGCCCAGGCTCCATTCCGCCACCAACTCAGTTTACGGATGGAGGGAGGCAAGTCCCAACAGCGCCACTCTCACAGCCCATTTCTCAAGCAGAGATAGGGAAAACAGAGTAGATTAGATAGCATCTAACATTTTCTTTTGAGCTCTTCTATTCAGTGAATTTAAAGTATTAAGGTCCCATCTATTATCAACTCCTGCCCCCAAATAGAACCAGCTAAACCTCTGCATAGGTTTATTATTGCTATCACACACACACACACACACACACACACACACACACGCAACTCCCCCTTATTGCCACTATTTCCTAATAAGTAGCTTCAGTTCCATTAAAAAGAATCTATCCACTCACTCCTATGCACCGAGGGTGTGCAGAGGTGCCTACTGTACACAGCAGGGCTCAATAAGTGCCCTGAGCATCACTGGATGAGGGTGTGCGCCGCCGGCACTTCCTGCCAGCCCCTTATTTATGCTCTAACACATAATGATATACGTTTTTCTCGGTTAGCAAAAGGAAATGCTCACTGAAAGCCAATCGACTACTTCTGACCCCTGATGAGTCCTTCAGAGCTGGCTCGTTTCACGTTTATTTCTTCAGGTAGATACTGTTAATCCTCTGAAAACTGGAGGGCACGTCTTTTACTTCATGTGTAATTCCCAGCACAGCACTGGGTGCTCCATGCTTGAGGGACCAACTGTTAAATTCCAAACAGATAAGGCCTGTTTTTAAGGCCTTTGGGAAAGTCCTCTGCCCCAAACTTAAATGTCCGCGAGAAGCTCATCCCCCTTGATTTCCTTTCATGAGAGGTGCTAAGAAACATGGTTTTTATTCTTTGAAAAATGCTCTTATGCAAACTTAAAGGCCATTATTCATAATATTCCTCCTTACCGTCTTTTCCCACCTAAATAATCAGTGCCCACAATTTGTTCTTTGGGTCTTATTCAATTTTTGGTAGTTCTAGTATAATTAATTCCTTGTTTTGGAGACAGCTGTGGGTTGTGAAGGAGTAGAGTTCTAGCCCAGGCTGTCCTAGTTCCCGATGTCTTTGGGCCTCAGTATCCCCCATGTGTATAATGCAGAACAACATAGGTCTTGCTTAAAGAACTGTCATTAGGAGTAAATATGTTACTGTGTGAGAGGATTTGAGACATTTTAGAGCTCTATGCAGCCAGGTGTCCCAATTACTCAGGAGGCTGAGGCAGGACTGCCTTGAGCCCAGGAGTTTGAGGCCAGCCTGGGAAACAGCAAGATCCTGTCTCCAAAAAAAAAAGGAAAACTTTTATGCAAATTAAAAATTTTTTTCTTCTATTGTTGCCAGAACACTAAAAATATTTTACTTAAGGTTATAATTTAAGAGCTTTATTGAATAAACTAAAGTACATATTCCTGGGCTAGGGTTGTATCTCAGTGGTAGAATGCTTGCCTAGAATGTGCAAGGTCCTGGGTTTGATCCCCAGCACTGCAAAAATAGAAAATAAATTAAAAACATATACAGGTTTCCTATATACATATATATGAAAGTTAAAAGGAACCGTGCCATAGTGTTAATATTAGTTTTTTTAAAAATACTTTTCTGTATACTTTGCAATACTAGCTATTCCTCTTACAACTACAAAAACTACTTTAAATAAAATAAAGACACTGTAAACAGTTGGGTCTTAAACAAGAAGAGCTATGGATCTGGAGGACTCTGAAGAAGATACTTCCAAGTAAGCCTTCTACAGTGGATAAAATTAAATTTCTGAGTTGACTAGTAAACGGTGGGGATGTTTAGCTAAGCCTTTTCAAAGAATAGCAAGGTTATCAAGAATAATGTTAATCTTTCCATTTTTCTACAGAACTATTATCTTCCATCTTTTTTTCTATGAAGTGTCTATTAGATATCAGTATCACCCCATCCTGAGAGTATCAAAAGGTGAAAGACTCAGAACATGGAAAACCTCAGACAGGAAGTTAACGTTAGTGGTGCATAAAAGATACCACAAGCATCTGACCTCATTATTATCCTCTACCTCCCCAATGCCCTGAGAACAACCATCACTAATCTGTTGTTTTGTGACGTTCAGAATGTGGATATAAATCAATGTCCACCTCAACTTTCATCTTATTCCCGAGAATTCTTTTTTTGAGATGGAGGTCTCACCATGTTACCCAGGCTGGCCTTGAACTCCTGGGCTCCAGAGATCCTCCCGCCTCAGCCTCCTGAGTAGCTGGGACTACAGGCACGTGCCATCACACCCAGCTCCTTTATCCCGAGAATTCTGACCAGAGGCTTTTTTTAGTGCTGCCATTGTCTCAACCCGAATGTCACTGTTCTCTTTAATACATTCTTATCATTTCCACTCCACACCCTTGCTGATTAATACCATCGAGATAAAGGGATTAAAGTAAGGTGACCACATACTTAATTACCTGAATCAGGACACTTTTAAGGAATGAAACAGGGTTGTATTAAAAGTTTTGCTGGGACAACAGGCATAAACTGGGACTGTCATGAGAAAGCAGGTCATCACCAGGTTAGGATTAAGCAAAGTAAGGAGGAGGTAGGTGTCATGATGCCTTTGGTCCCAACACCAAGAAACTAGGTCAGTGCTGTTATAATCCCCTGCCCACACGCATGCTACCCCATGTCCCATCTTAACTCACCCATCCAGGGGTTCTATGGACACTTCGATTAAAAACCTACAGTTAGGACGCAGCACAGTGATTTTTCTTTTCATTCCTTCTTTCTCTCTCTCTTCCTTTAAACACCGAAGGCTCACACAGGCAGCTGTTTTGCAAAGGAGGGTGGGAATTGCAAAGTCTGGCCCGAGGCTGTCTTGCATTGAGAGCTGTTGCTTCTGGCCCCTTTTCAAGAGACCAGATGTGAGGCAAGTCATGCCCATCTGGATTACCAATCTCATTTTCATCTCTTTCCACACAAATAACAATAACAATAGCCAAATTACGTATTCCAAGGCTTCCAAGAGGGGAGCACCATTAATCGCACAGGAGCCCAATACTCACAGAGTAGTTATTCTAGTAAAAATGCCAGTTTAGTTCAATGAAGGGAGTGAAATACAGCTTGGTTTGTGGATTACAGTTAACTCAAACACCAAAAACGCCAAAGCGAAATAATTCAAGCCAGTCAATTCTTAGCACTTTGAGAGTCTGAATCCTGAGGCCTCCTAGTGAAATGGCTGTGTTCTGGGGTCACCACCAAGACTCCTGGAAACAGCTCTAGCGATGGGCGCTTTGGCGGTGTCAGTCCTAACATGCTCCGGGGAAACCCCGAGCTCCACTGCCAGCAACAGAGCACCTCAACATCCGATTCCTAACCATAAACCCTTTCTATGGACATGAAACGTCAAGTAAATGGACTGAACTGACTTGGAAGAAAGTTAGCAAGAGCTTCTCTTCTTCCCATTTTTGCCTGGGACGGCTCCCCATGCTGATGGCCTGTGAGGCTGGACCAGTCTGCGACAGTTTCCCCCAGTCATTCCAGGGCCTTTGAGGAGACGAAGACGCGGGCGCCATTTACTTCATCTTGAGACGTAAGAATTATTTCTGTCTTATTGAAAATGGAGATTCCCAGAAGTAGTGACCTGGCCCAGGAAGTGGACCAGGAATCATAGACAAACTTAAAAAGTGTAACCCAAACCAACAAACATTTGTTGAGTGAACCTAGTCCCAAAAAAGCCCGGTGCAGTGTGTGTACCTATAGCCCCTCCACAGGAGGCTGAGGCAGGAGGATTGCTTGAGCTCAGGAGTTCAAGGGCAGCCTGGGCAATATGTGGAGAGCCCTTTTCAAAAACAAAACAAAACAAAACAAAACAAAACAAAACAAAACCAACCTGCCATTTACAGGATACTGTGGGAAATACAAAGAAGTATAAGTCTGCCCTCAAGGAATTTGTAATCTTGCTAGTGAAACAAACTACAAAGAGGTGAAAAGTTGAGCAATGATTTTTGATTTGAATAAACATTCTAGCCAGTGATTAGGAGCCCATGTCACAAGGTAGCACCTGGTTAATTGTGCCAAATAAATGGGAAAATTAGAAGGTTTCACGGGCAGTCAGAAGATGGAGTCAAAATGGGATAGCTCATGGAAAAGATTCCATGAAAGACATGGGATTTTATGTATTCATTTACTCATACATTTATTGATTTTTTTTTGTTTTGTTTTTTTGAGATAGGGTCTCACTGTGTAGTGCAGGTTGGCCTTGAACTCACTATGTAGCCCAGGTTGGCCTTGAACTCACATCGATCCTCCTGCCTCAGCCTCCAGGAGTGCTGGGATTACAGGTGTGTATCATCACACCTGGCTAAAACATGGGATTTTAGCAAGGGCCATATGGTGAGTAGAAGCCTGGCATCCTGAAAGGTGGTGACCATGCATGTGGGCCCCTCCCACCATGTCACTCAGGAGACAGTGTCACGACTGGTGTCGGCCTGACAGAACCCAAGGGCAAGGGGCAGGATGGAAGATGACGGTGTGGGGAGAGTAGCTGAAGGTGAACCGATCCGTCATTGTGCTGGAAAATGGTTGGGAAGTGGCTTAGTTGGGGCATGAGGTTAGAGGACACAGCAAGAGCTCAGCACAGTCTCCTGGCTCCTGGCGAGGGACACAGATGGAAACATGAAGAACGCTGGCCTTTAAGTCAAACGTGGCTAAGCCAGGGCTGGCAGCACCATGCACATCCTTGGCACAACTGAGCAAGAGCCTGCAACCACTGGGCCCAGTGGCCTGACTGCAGAATAGGATCGCGGCACAGATGGGAGCAAGTGCAGACGGGCCCTGCCCAAAGACCTGTGTGTCTGTCTCTGGCACTGGGAGGTTACCTAGGGCCTCACACACACTCGGCAAGCTCTTCCGATGCCCCCTGCCCCAACTTCAGTTTGGGGTGTTTTGGATACAGGGTCTTGCTGAGCTGCCCAGGCTGGTCTCACAGCAGAACTTGTGGGCTTGAGTGATCCTCTGTCTCAGCCTCCTAAGTAGCTGGGACTACAGGCTCACTGAGACTTCATTTTAAAGGGAATTTTCTTCTTTTCTTTCTCTTTCTTTCTTTTCTTTCTTTCTTTCTTTCTTTCTTTCTTTCTTTCTTTCTTTCTTTCTTTCTTTCTTTCTTTCTTTCTTTCTTTCTTTCTGACAGAGTCTCGCTGTGTAGAGCAGCCTGCCCTTGAACTCACTTATGTAGCCCAGGCTGGCCTCAAACTCATGGAGATCCTCCTGCCTCAGCCTCCGTAGTGCTGGTATTACAGGCATGAACCACCATGCCTGGTGGGAATTTTATTTTCTTAAAAGATCCACTTGGCATTATACCATTGGAAGGGTCCCCTGTAAGCTGACTCATGGCTTAACTCAAACTAATTTAGACATAACTTTCCAGGTAGCTGCTGAACAATCTGCCATGTGTATGGGGACAGTGGTTAAGGACTACAAACTTTAATGAAATTAATAACATTGAAGGATGCAGCCATATACCTAGCTGCATTGGGTGGGATTATATAAAAACTTGTGTATTAAACAAGGACACTTAACTGATGGACCATTGAAAACTTCAGATACTGGAAGTCCTGAGGCCGTGGGAAGACCTGGACAAAGCTGTCTGGTGGGGCTTGGTTTTAGTTACTTGCTTTTAATTGTAGATCATGAAGTCTGAGCGGCGCAGTCTGCCCCCACCCCCAGTGCTGCCACACGTGACACCCCTATCCTGTGGGTCACGATGACTGTGGTGACCCATGTGGCTTTCAGGAACCAGGAGGCTATTTCTGTGCCTTTCAGATGGGCTGAGATCACCGAGCCCTGGCTTGGGCCTGTGTGAATGTCAGATAGAGCCTCTCGACTTCAAAGGCCAGAACTCAGTGGCTCACTCTGCTATCTCTGCTCGTGTGGCCTCCAAGAGCCATGAGGCTGGGCCACGCATGTGCAGACTCAATTCCTGCACGTGTCCCAACCTCCAGGCACCGATCACTGAGGGGGAAAAAGGCAATTATTTTTTTTTTTTTTTTTTTTTTTTTTTATTTTGAAAAAGGCAATTAAAAAGCGATTTTTTTTTTTATTAAGCAGCTTCCAGAGAGTTTCCTGAGATAAGCTTCAGTGTTTTCTATATGTATAGTAAAATGTTATTTGCTATTCAAAATGAAACTGACATTGAAAGTTCCTGAGTCACTGGGCGTGGTGAGGCACGCCTGTAATCTCAGAACTTGGGAGGCTGAGGCAGGAGGACCACCACAAATTGGAGACCAGCCTGGGCTACATAATGAATTCAAGGCCAGCCTACACTACATAGTGAGACCTGTCTCAAAACACACACACACACCCACAAAAAAAAAAAAAAGAAAGAAAGAAAAGAAGAAAAAAGAAAAAAAGTTCCTAAACCATCAACTCAGGGTTATCTGTATCCAATTTAAATTTTATTTCACCCTATAATATTTACTGACACACACAAAAAAGCCTTAATACATTGAAGAAAAAGTTTACACAACCACAAGTGGAAAGGGCGTTGTGCTTGACTGAGTTAGCTAGATACTTAGTCCCGGCAGGATCAGGGGTGCAGGTGGGGCTCAGGTCCTAGGTTCCATCCCTTGTGCCTCCTCCACCCTGGCAAATAAAACTTCACCACGAACAGCGTACACATGGTGCATCCCAGTCCCTCGCCATGGCCGCTTCGTAGGCCATGAACCCTGGCTAAAGAGCTGGAAAAATGTTTCTCCTGATGCTCATTGCCACCAAACTCTGTCTCAGTATATAAGGTTTTCCATGTCGGGAGCTATGTAGTGAGACACTGTCTCAAAAAATCAAAAACCAAAACCAAAAACCAAAACCAAAAACCAAAACCAACCAACAAACAAAAAACTTTAAAAGGGCTGGGTATGTAGCTCAGTGCAATGGCCCTGGATTCAATCATAAACACACACACACACACACAAACAGGTAGAGCAAAAAATTAGGTTTGATCAGTTTTTCTTAAATTTAACTCTAGGGATCACTTGTAAATAGGAAAAAATCCTCCACACCTGCCGCCGACCTGCTGCTGCAGGTCTGTGAATTCAGGTTCAGAAAACTGATGTAAGAAACCAAAGTTTTATCCCACATGGATATTCTTAAATTGTGAAATTCAGGTTTTATAATAACTGTTTAGGTCATGACTGATGTACAAATACAATATTTGCAAACTCTGGAGCTCTCAGAGCCCTAGCTCTCAAGTGCGGGCCTCTGGGAGTCTGCGGCTCTCGGTGAGGGGAGAGATGGTCTCTTCCGCTCTGAAATGTCACCCTTCCAAGAGCAGGCGGCCGCTTCCCCTAGGACGTCCCGGTGACTCCTGATGCACAAGTGGGCTCACTGACCTGTCATATGGGAGCGAATTCAAGGAACTACACTGTATGAACACGTTTTGAAAATTGTTTTCTGGGCTGGTGAGATAGCTCAGCAGCATAAGCGCCTGCCTGGAAAGTGAGAGTTCCTGAGTTCAACTTCTGGAACCCACATAAAGGAAAAAAGGGCTGGTGATATCGCTCAGCGGCACAAGTGCTTACTGGCAAGTGCAAGGCACTGAGGTCGACTCCTGGTACCCACATAAAGAAAAAGAAAATTGTTTTCTTTTTAAGGGAATTGAAGTCCCAGGTACTGAGATTTTTTTTTTTTTTTTTTTTCATTTGTTTGTTTTTGAGGTGGTCTCCATATGTAGTCCAGGCTGGCCTTGAACTCAATCTGTAGCCCAGGCTGGCTTTGAACTCACAGTGATCCTCCTGCCTCAGCCTCCCCAGTGCTGAAATGACATGTGTGTCACTGTGCCTGGATCCGGTACTGAGTTCTGACAAGAGCAGGAAAGGCATTCAGCCCTAAGTCAACATATGAGGCAATGGGAGGCTGAGGACAGAAAGCATTTGCCTCTGCTCAAACATAACAGTGTTTCTGATTATGCAGAAAAGTTTGTGAGGAATTACAAAGGGGAGATGAGCAACAGAAAAGCAAAGGAAAGTGAGCCGGGTGTGGGGGTGCAAGTCTATAATCCCAGCATTCGAGAGGCCAAGGCAGGAGGATCGATGAGAGCTTGAGGCCAGCCTGGGCTACATAGTGAGTTCAAGGTCAGTCTGAACTACATAGCAAGACCGCTTCTCAAAACAAAAACAAAAACAAAACAAACAAAAAGCAAAGGGCAAATGCCCCAGATGACAATGGACAGAGGGCCCAACAGATCTTTCTCTAAAGAAGACCCACTGAGCGTCAGCGAGTGCGGGGACAGAGGCTCGGCACCATCGGCCATTAGAGAAATTCAATCCCGTGTCACAGCTGCTAAGACAGCATCATAAAGTAAATACAGTGTCAGAGGACGTAGACACCGGAACCCACCTGTTCGGGGTCGGAACCTGGGACAGGACAGGAAAACAGACAGGCAGCTCCTTCAAAAGCAAACCCCAGCATCCTCTTATGCTGTGCTTTATCCCCAAAGGTCTCTGTTTGGAGCCCTGGTCCCCAGTATGGTGAACTTAACAAGCTGTGGGGCCTTTGAGAGGTGAGGTCCAGTGGCGGTCGAGAGGTCAGCAGGGCCAGCCCTCATAGTGACCCTGTCCTCTGGGAGTCCCTGTTTAGGTCCCCAGAGGTGTCACACAAGAGCGGGGCTGCCCCTTGCTGTCTCTCCGTCAGTTCCTGTCACATGACACCACCACTGTGCTGGAGCCCAGCCAAGGCCAGCAGCGCTGTGCCAAGGCCTCCCAAACCTCGAGCGGCATCGACCCCTCTCTTTCCAAAGCTCCCGCCTGGGGAGCTCAGTGCGGCCTGGGACGCGGCCCTGTCCGCCACAGGACCAGCGATGGCCTCCCCAGGTACCTGCTGCAAGCAGGGCTCAGACAGACGCTCGGGTCCCAGTGTTCACCGCCTGTTCTCTGCAAGAGGTGACACGGCCATCTCGGAACTCAGCAAATTCAAAGAGAGAAAAGAGGTCACCACAGGTGAAGGACGGGCGGGGATGGCTGTGCCACACTGGGAGCCTACTGATGCCCTGCACTGACAATGGCTCAAATGGTAAATCTCATGTGAAATCTATTTCTCTATCATTGGAAAAGCGAGAAGATGAGCAGCTTACTTACTAGTTGAACATCTAAACTGCCGATCTGGTAAGGATCTGCCAGAGATATAAAACATCTGAGGCTGTTTTCACAGGGGAAGGGCCTACAGTCAGGACTCGCAAGAACCAGCGGTAACAGAGACTAGGAGTGCGGCTCGGCGTCGAGCACCTGCCCTGCGTGTGCGAGGCCTGGCTTCCGTCCGGCTGCAAGAACAAACAGAGCGAGGGCCCAAGCCAGTGTTTAGCCCACCTGCGAGTCTTGGAACTGTGCAGGTCCCCTCGCGGGCCTATCCCTATCAAGCAATTCAAACTTTCATTCTATGGAGGAAGTTAATTATTAATCATCCACAGTGATAAATGTCACAAGTCTCAAGGATAAGTGAAGAACAGCTGAGCTACAAATCTAAATATCCCGACTTCCTATTGGCCTTTTCACACTCCCCCGCATGGAGGTGATGATGAGGGGAGAAATGATTTTTTGGAATGAAGGAGAAAAAAATGTCACCAAACAATTGTTCCACATGGTAGGTTCCAAGCACAGATCTTCACACTACTTATTTCAGCTTTTCCTGTACTGTACAGACATTTTGCAAGGAAATAAAGAGCTTCACATGTGCCACCTAGGAAGTAAAGAATCACGCCTGTAATCCCAGCACTGTGGGAGGCTGAGGCAGAAGGATTGCAAATTCAAGCCCAGCCTGGCAACTGTGCTCACACTCTGTAAAGCGCTTGCTGGCTAAACCAACAGAGAGGACGTCTTTAGGGTGTGTGTGTGTTTGTGCACATGTGTGTGTGCATGTGTGTACACGTGCATGTGTGTTTTCAGGCTGCTTGACTCGAACTCGAGTGGAAGAAGGTGCCAGTGGCCTCCCAGACTGGATATTCTGTTCTGTCAACTTCTTCAGGGTCCCGGAGGCCACACACGGGAATAATCTGGAAACAATGCTGGCTTCCTGGCCCAGGCCTCCTCGGCCAGACCCCGCCTCCCTACACAGCTGACCCCGGGGGGCAAGCTGTCCTGGCGGAGGCTGCAGCAGAGGTTGGTAGCGCTGCCACAGGAGGCAGAAGGAACAACTTAAGGTAGCCCCAGCCAGCTTGAAACATCCACCTCCTTCTCTTTCCCCACTTGATTCTGTACTTAGGTCACAAAATAATCTCTTTCAAGGTAACGTCTACCTGTATCGCAGTAAACAGGTTGCTGATTTATTAATGTGTGGTACCGAGGGTTGAACCCAGGCCCTCACACACACTAGGTGAGCACTTCACCCCTAGCTACAACCCTGTACCCCCGGTCCTTCTTTGCTTTGTATTTTGAGATGGTTTCACTAAGCTGCCCAGGATGGGCTTGAACTTGCAGTCCTCCTGCCTCAACCTCCCTAGTAGCTGGGATTAGAGGTGTGTACCCCACATCCAGCTTCTTGGGTGCTCTTTTAAAATAACACAGTGATAGTTCATATTTGGAAAAAAGAATAGTTAAAAATGAATGAAACCTCAAAGGAGAAAAACATCAATCACGGTCCTTAAATTCTTTCCCGGGACGGCACCTGACCCTCTGTGCTGTGCTACTATTTGACTCAAAATTCAGGACAGGGCATCTATACAGCTTCCGCTAAGCATTCCAGTTTTGAATACTCGGTTGTCCTGCCCAGCATTTTAGATTCTATCCGGGAACCAGGAGCTGCTTCCGAGAATCTGCATTTTTCTGTATCCCATATAAACAAACACTCTAAGTCCTCCCCAGAGGAAAAGGGGCGTCACATGTAACCTGCCAAAGCTTGAGGTGATGAGACAGAGGACAAAGCAACTCCAAACGCCTGATTGCTAGAAACCCAACGCTAAGTGTGAAATACACAACTCGGGCCCCAGCTCCTGATCCTGAAAGACAGGAAGAAGCAGTGGCTTCCGGACAGCGCTCACTGAGGAGACTCCAGGAGGCAAGTGTGTAGACGTGCACACCTAGACCAACGCTCCTGCACCGAGCCTCTGCCCTCCGAGCACTGACCCGAGTCTTTCGGTACAGCCGTGGCTTTTCCTCCCCAAAGCACGGAGGTTACAAACTGGCGCTGCTTTCCAGGTCTGGAAAAAGGACTTCACTGGATCACTGTAAATTTAAATCCATTTCCCCTGGTTCCCCACTCATTTTTTTTTTTTTTTTTTGGTGGGTACCGGGGGGTCGACCTCAGGACCTCGTGCGCCAACAGGCACCCGTGCCACTGAGCGATATCACCGGCCCCTTTTTTGTATGTGGGATCCGGGAGTCGAACTCGGGCCCTCGCACTTGCAAGGCAGGCGCTTACGCCGCTGAGCCATCTCACCGGCCCATCCCCACTCATTTTGGCAGAATCTTGGTAACTAAAAGTGCAATAAACTATATTGTCACACTTCAGGGTTTTTACAACTCCATCCACCGCATTTGGGCTGGGGGTGGGGTAGCAACAACCATAAGGAAGTCAAAGGTATTTCGGTGAATTTTGCAACTTTTTGCTGGCTGGAGGACAGGACAGATCATGTGCTTAAATGGGAAGCGCTACTAAATCTGGGATGACTTCTTGTGGTTTTGGATTTTTTTTTTTACACCAGCATCGCTACGTTTGTTCAGAAAGAGATTTTTGTTTTCCCAGATCATTTTTCCACCATGATATAAAAATAATAGTTTCTTTTTATAAAGAAAACATTCTTGGCAGGTTTTAAATGAACCAAAATGAAAAACTAGAAGGCAAATTGATTTTTAATTTACTACCAAGGGCATTTTTGAAAATCCTAAGATTTCCATTAAATGTCAGTCAGTTCCTAAGTTTGGTTCCTTTTTCACCGAAAGTCAGCCTCATGAAAAACCAATCAATTGATACGCATTACAATGAACAACAGCAAGCCTCTGAACTGTCTCCAGGGGAGGAGGAGACGGAGAAGAGAGCAGGAAGGAGAGAAATAATGGCAGGGGCCATCTGGAGCTCCTAGCAAGGCATTTTACTTTGTAAGACAACCTTCATTCCTTCACTAAATACTGATCCAGCGCAGTGACATCGGGGACGCGGCTCCACACTGGGGGCACAATGTGGGAGAGTGAGGCCTTGCTTTCAAAACAGTGGGCAGGTTGTATATTCAGGTATTCTACCAAGTAATTTCCAGAAATTGTGACCTGCAGGCTTAAGGTCTAAACATTTCCTTTGTACTTCTGAAAGTATTAGTTCTCACTTTAGTAACTCCTACATTTTCCTTTAGTATACAAAGCTATATAATTGCCATATCTGTAAATGGCTCAAGGCCGTCTCACTCCATGATGTGTAGAAAGTTAAGAATTGATGGTCTTAAGAAAGTTAAGAATGGAAAGTTACAGTTGGGGTGGTGGCGCAGGCCTGTAATCCAACACTGAGGAGGCTGAGGCAGGAGAACTGCTGCAAGTTCGAGGCCAGCCTGGACTACATAGTGAGATCCTGTCTCAAATAACAAGAACAAAATCCATTTGTCTAAAATAATTTATCTAGCATCTGGGAAAGCTGAGACCGGAAGAGAGAGAGGGGCTTGGTTAGGGTCACACAACTGCCATGTTGACAACTGCTGCATTGTTCTTACTTTTATGGGATTTCTCCCAAGTGACATATAACCTTGGAGGTACATAGTTGTGCTCTGTGTCCACAGGGGGCTGGGCCCAGGACCCTCAGGACACCAATTCCATGGATACCCCAGTCCCTCATACGAGGTGTAGCATTTGCAAATAACCTACGCATGCTCTCCTTTTAAACCACCTCTAAGTGACTCAAGACACCTGATACAGCATAAAGGAGCGGTACTTAGCATTTAGGGAATCATAGCAAGGTAAAAAGCCTGTACACATTCAGCACAGACACAAGTCTTACTTTCCGAAGATTTCCGATCTGCCGTCAGGGGAGTCGGTACTTGTGTACACGGCCTGCGGACATGAAAGGCTGCCTGCACCCAGCACCGTGCTTTTGTAAATCTGTGCTTACCTGCCACCTCTGCCTGTCCTCTCTTATCCCATGGCACGTGGTCACAGTACCCTTGTATCCTTCCTCCAAACACGGTGTCCGACCTGGTCTCATAGGGTTCGTCTCTCCCTGTCTGACTTCCTCCTCCGGTGCGCTGCCCTCCCCCTTACTTGATGCACCACCCAGGATTTGCTGCTAATGTTGTCACTAGTCTGAAGCCATGCCCCATGACCTTTCCACCTGTCACCTGCAATGCCTTTCCCGGTGGTGTCTGTACCTGACATGTCCCCTTGAGAACGCTAATTCACAGCCTCTCTCCTTTGGTCACTCTTCAATGTCACTTCAAGCTCTCTGGAAAAACATCCCTGGGCTTGGGAGTCTAACAGATCTCAGCTCAGATCCAGGTTCTTACCTTGGGCTGGTAGAATGATCTTTCTAGAAGTTATCTGACCATGCTAGATCTTGCTCAGCGCACACCTGGACACTAGGACAATGGCGACAATTCCCTCCTATTGGGCAACTGGGAGGACTGCGGTTGCCACACCAGGCCAGCAACACCAGGCAGACGCTTCTCAGAGCCCCTCTGGCGCCCACGACGCAGCTCTCGCTTCCTGGCTGAAACTCCTCCTCAGTGCTATTCCCTAAGACCTTGACTTCTGACACATTCCAAGTGCAGCCTGGAGACTCGGGTATTTCCATAGCACCTTCGAAAGGTGAGGTTCTACATCGTTCTTAGCGCATCTCTCTTAATTTTGCACTTGCGGTGTCACGTTGGTGTTTAAAAAGTTTTGGTCTTTTGAGCATTTTGGATTTCAGGTTTTCAGATCAGGGATGTTCGAAGCTGTATGTGTCTCAGACATTCTTAAAATAATTCAATTCTGTAGCATGCTTTGCGACTCAGGTTGGAAATAAAAAATCTATCTCAATAAGAGAATTTTAATAACATAGTTTTCCTGCATAATATTGGCTGGGAAGGGTGTGAAGTGCTAGGGACACCTTGAAGACAGGCTGTGTTCCGAGACCACACTGCAAAGGCACAACATTTGGGCCCTGTGACAACCTTGCTGCTGTGATAGGACCTTGAGGATCAGAGACATGGGGGTTGATGACACAGAAGGGTGGGGTGGGGACGAGCACCAACCAGCTGCCATCACTCCACGAAAAAAAATGTATCCTGAGACTCACTATGTAGCCGAGGCTGGGCTTGAACTCATGGAGATCATCCTGTCTCAGCCTCCCAAGTGCTGGGATTGCAGGTGTGCACCATCACGCCCAGCAACTGTGGCTATTTCTCTTACTCTGAAGTCTGGTGGATAAAATGGTTACTTCACACATCAAGCAGTTGCCTTGGCAAGATGTGTTCTAACATCCATGTGTCTCTCAGTGGAAGTCCCTTCATCCCAGGCCCGGGGGTCCTCAGGAGGAAGTGACTCAAAGTCTGCTCCACCGACACGGAGCCTCGCCTCTTAGAAGGGTGATCACCCCAGGAAGCCAGCTCTCTGCTGACATGTGGCAGGGTGCAGATACGGCTAAATAATTTCAACAGATGGCTTTTGCTACAGACACCCAGATATGTTCCTATAAATCTTAAATTACTATGAACAGGTTACCACTGCGAAGAAAATAAGTACCAGAAGGTCAAAAAGCAAAAGCCACACTCTGCTCAGCTTTCCCTCTAATAATTATGCAGACTCAAGGAATAATGGTGCACATTTCTAAAGCAATAAAGAAAGAAATATGTAAGATACATTTCCAACAAGATATCCTCAGCCGGGTGGGGTGGTGCATGCCTGTAATCCCAGTACTCCAAAGGCTGAGGCAGGAGGATCGCCAGGAGTTCCAGGCCAGCCTGGACTACATAGTGAGTTCAAGGTCAACCTCAACTACATAGCATCTCAAAACACGAAATCAAACCAAAATAAAATAAGACGAAACAAAAGATCCACAGGGAAGGTGAGCAGGTGCTAGGAGCCGACCTTCCTGTAAAACCTGGTGTGTCTGTGCTGGACGGAATGGAGCAGGGACTGTGAAATGCCGCCCTTTCAGAGCGCAGCTTGGGCTCTCCCAGTGACTGGGGTGTGAGTTACAGTGAGTGACCGTGAATCTGAGGGGACAGAATACGTTCCTTCACCTCTCTCTAGTTTAATTCCATTTGGAAAAGAGTAAAAGGCGATGATTAAAGTAATGCCTTAAAGACAGATGATACTGTACAAATTTCTGAGGCCCTTTACCGACTGGTCCTACTTGACCTTTCAGTAAACACCTCCCTCCCCGACAGACAAGGAAACTCAGTCTAGAGCTTTGGGAGGTGGCCGAGTGACAGAGGCCACACCAGTGGCTGCCTCCCCAGACAGCCAAGGTCTCTGGAATTACATGTTTCAGGTTCTTCCAAAATCTAACCAGGGTCTGTGTTAGTAAAAGGTGGAATATTACATCCTGCTAGAGTAGCAGGAAAGATCATTTCTATTATATATAATTATTATAATACTTTCTGAGTAACAAACCTTATATTTCCAATGAAAGTAACAAAATAAAAATCAGTGGTTTTTTAGATATGCTAGATCTTTCTGGATTTTCCTAACAGTTGGAATCTTACAGTCTGCATCCTTTTAAGACTGGCCTCCTTGCCGGGTGTGGTGGCACCTGCCTGTAATCCCAGCACTCAGGAGGCTGAGGCAGGAGGATCACCACAAGTTTGAGGCCAGCCTGTGAGTTCAAGGTCAGCCTGAACTACATAGTGAGACCCTGTCTCAAAAAAAAAAAAAAAAAAAAAAAAGTATGGTTTTGTCAACTGTATTTATACTTCAGCAGTTACTTCTGTACATAAAAGTGCTGGTTTCATGATGCTCTCTGGAAGAAGTTCAGCAGCACATTGCTAATACGCTACTCCTACAAAATGATTTCAAAGCTCCTTGGGAATTCAGATTTGCACAAGTTATTAGGATGTGACCTTTCCCTTAGATTTCTTATTTTAGGATCAAATTAGCGTGGTATTTCCCCAGTGGGAGCTGCTGTACTTCCTTGGCAGATAAGAAAAATAGCAATCACAAATTATAGTGAGTAAACTGGCAAAACTTAGATTTCTGTGATGCAGACAAAACTGAAATCTTAAAAGGCGCCCATGCTACATATTCCTTGAGTTGGAAAGGAAAGCACTGGGGCTCTCTAACAAAAGAAAACCAGAGTCATGCCATAATGGTATTTCCCTGAAATTTATTCCTAATTGTTTCTTGTCCGGGCTACCAAGTCTCATGACTTTTAAAGATTATTAAAGATGTTTACGTCACTTAATTTCCTATGTCCTGCCTACTGGGAATATAAAAGGTTAAAAACATCATATAATTTAAATTATTGCAGACCACAGGATCTGGAGAACAAGGAGTTCATGAGTTTTAAGTAAAAAAAAAAAAACTAGAAGAAAATGAAAGAGATCGTAGTTACCCCCTTTTGCTCCATAGAATAATAGTAGCTTCCATTTTTGAACTCTTACTATATAATATTTCAGTACAATTATACACATTATTTTTAACATATAAGTTATTATAAGTAACCAAAGAACCAAGCATGCCCTAGCTAGAACTGTAGAGCTCATAACTGGCTTTTTTTTTTTTAAAGCGAACAAAACTGAGGAAAGTGAGACAGTGAAGACCTTTAACCTCAAGCAGAAAGTTAAAAATAGAAATAATTTTACCATAATATTTTTCTATTCATTTTAATTTATTTTTAATTAATTAATTAATTAATTGTTTTGAAACAGTCTTTCTATGTAGTTCAGGCTGGCTTTGAACTCACTGTGTAGCCCAAGTTTGTCTCAAACTCACAGTGATCCTCCTGCCTCAGCCTCCTGAATGCTGAGATTATAAGTGGGCGCCATGATGCCCAGCTCTTCATTTTAAAAGATATTAATTATCTAATTTTCCTATGCTATCTTTATTATAAAATTGTTCCCTCAAATATTCAAACCCAAAATGTAAAACAGTTGATACTTATCCCCTTGTGGTGCTGGGGACGGAACACTTATGCTTGCTGTGCAAGCAAGGGCTCTACTGCTGAGCTGCACCCCCGGCCTCTAACGCAGTTGACTTTAAATAAATACTTTTTTAAAAGTTGACTTGTACCCATCTATATGGAAGCCCTACTTTGTTAAATCTGCATTTTCAAAAGCAGTGGTTCCTTCCTATTAACTAGCAACACAAGGCCTTAGAAAATCTCGAGGGACCTGCAGCACACAGTCTTCACGTTTTCTTTAAATCTGCATGGGAACTTCTTTTTAAACAACAAAAAGCCACGGTGTTTATCTGCTCCTTAAATGACTGGGGACGCTCTCTGGCTGCCACCACAGCACAGCCTCAGACAGAGATAATTCACTGACGGACAGACAGAAGGACAGACGGAAGCCGCTTAACCTTAGCCTGTGAGGATTTGCTGCTAATGTACCCGCAGGCCGGTCTGCTGGGTCGCAAAAACCAGGAACATAAGAGCAAGGGAGCTGCCCAGGCACCTTCTCTTCCACGCTCCTTTCCTGGCAATTTACATGAAGAAAATAATTTTTAAGATGAAATGAAATAAGCACCTGAAGATATGCATGGTATGCAAGAGCGTCAGAGTCAGCAGGACTGTAATTGTAGAATAACAATACAAACTACAAACACCTGAAACCTGGCTTAGTAAATTAGGTGATGTCACTGAGACAGATCCTCTGGACACGTCGGAGAGCCAGGCAGAAACAAAGCGATAGGTACATGATCTAGCAGGGAAAGAAATGAGTAAAAGTGCTACCTGGACTCTGCCAGTAAATAAATGTGTACAGAGCTGGGCGTGGCGGCACACGCCTGTGATCCTAGCACTCTGGGAGGCTGAGGCAGGACGACTGAAAATTCCAGCCCAGCCTGGGAAATTGAGTGACTTAGTGAAACCATGTTTCAAAATAAAAAATAAAAAAGGGCTGGGGATGTAGGTCAGTGTGGAGGCACTGGGTTCAATCCCCAGTACCGATATATAGATAGATGCTAGCTAGCTAGCTAGCTAGCTAGCTAGACAGACAGACAGACATATTAACAAGAACTGGAAGAAACTAAGGAAGTAAGAATAGTTTTTGTATAATTAAGTGTGATCTTTTTTATAGCTATTCAGTAAAAAATTGTTTTAAAAGAAATTAACATGGGCTGGGTTGTAGCTCAGTGGTAAAGTGTGTATTTTGCATGTACAAGGCCCTGGGTTCAATCCCCAGCACCACCAAAAAGAAACAAAAAGAAAGAAAGAAATCAACGTAAAATGAAATGAACTCAATAGCCAGAATTCAGAAGTAAGTTGTCCTAGTTCCGAATCTTAGTTCCAAGGCTACCATGTACCACCTGCCCACCCTAAGATCTGATCTACACCAATCCCCAAAGCCCTGGGACTCAGGCCGAGGGGCGGCCAGGCCACGTGTCTGGAAGGCAGGCCCAGCTGTTGGCCACACGAGAGCACAGACAGAGACGACAGGGAAGACGGAGATCGCGTGTCCCATCGGTGATCTACAGAACTGCGACCTGTCCCGTGCAGCACACCTGTAACTGAATTCCTCAGTCATAAAAGCACTGGGACCAGAGGAGTTCAGGTATCTTTCATCCAAACCCCTTTTCTCCTTTACCATCACTTGACATATTTCTTACGGGACTTTCTCCTTTTTTATAGACTCATCTGTCTTAGGTATAAATTAACCCCACAAGTCAACTCTCCCAGCCACCCGCTCTGCTGTTTCCCGTGCACCAGGCTTTTTCTTTTTCAACTGTACGATTTAAGGCATGGGGTGACTTAAACTGTCAGTAGACAAATTGTGTCTCACTACATTAAAGAAGTTTCCTAAGGATAAATGTCCCCAAGCAGAGGCTGTCCTCAAGGTAGATGCCTTGGCAGAAAAGTGGAATGGAACTACTGAAGACTTCTGTGATTTCTTTCTTACTTTTTAAAAATTATGGTCAAATAGACACAGCATAAATTATTTATTTTACACTAATTTTAAAGGGCAAGGTTCAGTGGCAATGCTGTGTGACTGATCTGCAGAATGTTTTCATTTTGTAAAACTGAAACTCTGTCTCCGTTCTTTCCCTCCCTCTCTTTGTCCCTCCTTCCCTCCCTCCTCCTCCTTCTCTCTCTCTCTCTCTCCAGGTCCTTTAGGTCCATCTTCTGTTATTACGTGTTTCACCCCAAAACTGCAAACTCACATAGTTTACTGAAATGGCTGGAGGTGCAAAGAAGTGCCACCCCCCCCGAAAAAAATCGGGGTCAAATTCCAAATACTTCACATTTCGGTTTTCATGCCAAAACTATTGAGTTTAGATCACTCATTTTTAGATGCCAAAGTACACATCTGCCCTTTGTCTCTTAAGAGTTTGGCCTTTCTATTTTAAATGGAGTCAGGCTTTTCTAAGGTTAAGTAAATTCTTTAGGCAACCTTCCTGCCATCACTGATTTCCTTTCGGCATCCAGGGTCCCTCAGCACTGCCTATACTCACAAAATTCCTACACATTTTACCTAAAAACAATAGTCATCTCACCATTCAAATAGGAGACTAAGGTCTTGGTTAAGTCTCATCTTGCTGATAAAGATTGGTGAAGCAAGAGATGATTCATGAGAGCCAAACACGTCCACGGTTTTGGCGGGAACATTCCCATGGCACCCTGGCTGCCTCCAACTGAACCTGTGGCTCAGCCGGGTTCCCAAAGAGGTGCAGTTTGAGGAGCTGTGTTTTGTTGTGGTTTCTTTTTTGCAGGGACCTTGGGAGCTGGGCTAGCGCTGTCCCACGAGCTGTGCCCCAGCCCCGTGGAGTCGCCCACTCACAGGTCTCCCAGGGTAGTGAGGACTTGGCCCGCCTGAGGCCCTAGGTTCAATCCCTCGCCGCCAAACACAGCTGAGAAGAGAATTTCCAAACACAG
Organism: Erethizon dorsatum; assembly: GCA_028451465.1. Lineage (NCBI taxonomy): Eukaryota > Metazoa > Chordata > Mammalia > Rodentia > Erethizontidae > Erethizon > Erethizon dorsatum. Next base: position 38,780,358 of record CM051831.1, read on the forward strand.
CTCACGAACAGCCCAGATGAAAAGGATGCCCTGCCTCACGCCTTCGAGGATTTCACACAATCAGCAGTGCTGCTCCTCAAGTTAGAGAAAACTTAGTAAGAGGGATTATTCAGTGACTCCACTGGGACTTTTTTTTTTTTTTTTTTGTGGGTACCGGGGGGTCGACCTCAGGACCTCGCGCGCCAGCAGGCGCCCGTGCCGCTGAGCGATATCACCGGCCCCTTTTTCGTATGTGGGTTCCGGGAGTCGAACTCGGGCCCTCGCACTTGCCGGGCAGGCGCTTAAGCCACTGAGCCATCTCACCGGCCCCATCCACTGGGACTTTTTAAAAACTTATTTGATGGCTGGGGTGTGGCTCAGAGGTGAGTGGTTGCCTAGCACATTCAAGGGCTTTAGTTCCATCTCCAGCCCCACAAAACAAAACCAACAAAAACAACCTTATTGATCTGAGATGCTCCAAGGTAGAGCGAAGTTAAGAGTGGAGTGTGGAGAGAGTTCCCGCAGTCGGATGCTTCTCCCCGCTTCCCCTGGTGAACAGGGTACGACCAGCTCGGCTACCCAAACTAGTAACCCATGGTGGCACGGTTCTGTCAACCACTCCTGGACCTCACCAGCTGTCCCCCTAACGTCCCTTTTTGGTTCCAGGGTCCCACATGGCATTCAGCTGCCACACCTGTCCATCTGTGGCAGCTCCTCGGCCCCTTCCTGGCCTCCTGCATCCCAGGGCACAGGTGAGCTGTGAGCTGTCTCCCTGCTCTTGTCTCAGCTTGCCAATGATCCCACAGGGAAGGAAGCCGAAGGCACGAGGTGCCTCTTTTGGGACACTGTACGTGGGGACAGGGGCTCAGTGCCTCTTGTTACCACTGACTGATCTTGGCCACTTGGTTGCAGCGGCATCTGCCAGTATTTTCCACTGTAAAGTTATTATTTTTCCTTTTGTAATCAATACACATTTGGGGGAAACACTTTGAGATTATGCAAATACTGTATCCTGTTCTTCTTACCCTTTCACCCCACACACATTAAATTTAGGATTTGCTGATGCTTCTGTAAGGCAGCGTCCTCTGTCTCCCTGTCTCCGTTTCGTTACGTATTTATTCGGTCATTTCCGTGCATCAGTCTGAACAATTATGTGCATATTTGGGGAGGGGTATAATCCAACCCTATAGTAGTTCACTCTGAAACTGTCCCAGCGCTGGCCACTGCAATCTCTTTCAGCCACGCCCTCACTCCCTGGCACCCCCAGGCTGAACTGTCCTGGTCCCTGCTGTGGCACTGACCACTTCTCCAAAGCATCCCGGGTTCTTAGAAAAGGAAATGGTATTTGGAAAACCACGTCTGGCTTGCTGCAGGGGGATCCCCACTGCTAGGCCCCCTCAGGCACCAAGTGAAGAAACACTCGTATGTATGCTGACCCCACCTCAGCACACGCCCCTCTGGATTAGCTTTGTTGTCCATCTATCCAACAGGTCTTGTTTTCAATGTGCAGCTTGTCCCACTACAGAGTTCAGGAAAATGAGCCATCCTGTGACTCCCCGTACCGACTGCAATCCAGAGTCCTAAAACTATCTACATTAGTAAAGTAATGCATGTCCCCTGTCTTCCCCAGATGCACATGGACCTCGTTCGAACTCTAGGATCAAGCCACAAAGGTATAAATGCTCAGCCCCTGAACTCACACCCCAATCCAGACAGGCAGGAAGGCGCGTCAGCGTGGGGCGCTGTGTACAGGCAGCAGCCCTTCCTCGGTGGAGCCTATGTGGTCCGAAAAGCCACTTTCCCTAGTGCGGCAGAGATTGGTGAGTGTGCGGCCTACATGAACCTGGCAAGATACAGAGGGGTTTATCTTAACTATAAACATCGTAAGAGCCCAAAATAATGTATGTGCGATTGTTACTTGGGTAGAAAAAGATGAGGAATGTAAAAGAGATTTCTTGTTTGGGATTTGCATTATTTCTCAACTTCTAGGTCATTTTCCTATCTTTGTTTTGTCTTAGACAAATCTATTACTGTGTGTTCCAACCGACTGGTAAATTATACAGCAGAACGTATAAACGCTAACTCACTTTACAGCGAAATAGTGCAAAGAATCATCACATTCTTTTAAAAGGGTACCTTTAAATACAAATTTAGTGTAATAAATTCTGATTTTACCTACTGTTAAAGGGCAACTCTTGTTGGAGAAAACAATCTTCTTGTGATCTGGGGTGCAGAGTTGGCCTTTCAAATCTGAAGGATTAAAAAGAAACACAATTTTCAATCCACATGCCACACTCACAATCCTCAGACCACCTAGACTGCCAAAAAGCACATACGCAAATAAATGATTTTCTCACTAGCGCTCGTCCTGAGTTTGTGTTCGCCGGAACAGTGATGGTGAACCTTCTAGAGCTTTCAATGATATGAACTGCCTGCTGTGGCACACGTGCCATAGGTTTGCCACCGAGGCTCTAGAAGTAACCAGCAAACCACTAAATGACTCGTCATAAACCTCGTGGGGCTGAGGATCTCTCTAAAGTTCTTTCGTAAAGAGAGACATGTGTTCGATTCACTTCTCCCACCTTCCCATTTTGCTCGGTCGTGTGAGCCAAGGCCTGGGTCTCGTGAATCTCACAGGTCAGAAAAATGATACCTGCGTGATAGTGCAGACTTAGAAAAACTAGATCTTAAAAGGCTCAGTCCCCTTGGAGGATGGATGTTGGGTAACAGCTGTACCCTGCAAAGTGAGGATTTACTGAGGTCCTAGATTCGAGTGGTCTGCAGTCCCCAGGGAAAGGCCAGACCTGGGCCACATCCGAGAGAGGGAAAACCCAGGGAGCAGCAGCTGAAATCAGCGACCTCCACACTGCCTTGTCTCTTGCGCTGGACTCGTCCATATAGACAAAACAGCATCCATGCCAATGGCCTTATCAGGACGGCCAGATGCCGGCACATTTGCCCCACGCCACACTCTCATCTCGCTCCGTCACTTCTGCGCCTTCCCATCTGGAATTTACAGAGCGATTCTCTTCTGCTGCCTGATGCATGGCAGAAGAGCAGCCGATCCCCGGGATAAACAGCCTTCCCATTTTGTTCCTCCTGATATGACAGTGCATAAACTACAGCCAGTGTAGTTCGCCTGTTTGCTTTCTCCAGCATGACTGAGTGCTTCTGTTTGGAAATTGAAAATATCTCAATGTAAACTTGGTATTAATAATAAAGCCACGGTCTGTTTTCAGGATGGGACGTGGCCCCATAGGAAGAGCTTCCATTGTGTGTTCTGGATTCTGCCTGTGCCTGCTGATCTGTGACACAGTGATTTACACCAACACTGCTAAGCTGCTGGTCACAAACCAGGACTGGTCATTGTCTGTGACCTGCATAATGCACAAAAGCAGTTTTATCTGTTAGAAGACTCACTTTTTTTTTAACACTTAAAGCAAATGCTAAAAAGAGTTCAAATATGTGCAAATGAGAAAATTAGCAAAGAAATTTTTGAAAAAAACTCTCTAAAAAATTAAGCTATAGTAGCGGTCCTTGATATCTGCCTGATTTGGAATACTCGTGAATTCATTAAGAAGTAGGCAGGAAGAAAGTAAAGATTTTGTGGAAACTGCTTCTATTCCTAGCTTGTAGCCCCAAGATTTGGATCAGACAGAAAAGCAGGGCAGCTCATACTACCATTTTTTTTTTTTTTTTTTTTTTTTTTTTTTTTTTGTTTTTTGAGCCAGGGTCTCACTATGTAGCCCAGGCTGCCCTTGAACTCATGGCAATCCTCCTGCCTCAGCATCCTAAGTGCTGGGATTATAGGCGTGTGCCACCATGCCTGGCAGCTTATACTACTTTTAAAGGCAGACAGAATCTCACAGCCTTTCCCCAAGGCCTCTCCTGTTGCTGAGATTCTTTCTGTTCCATTCAGATTTACAGTATAGCTGGGCGTGGTGGTGCACATCTGTAATCCTGGCACTTAAGAGGCTGAGGCAGGAGGATCTCTGTGAGTTCCAGGCCAGTGTGAGCTACACAGTAAGTTCAAGGCCACCTGGAATACATAGTGAGACCTTGTCTCAAAAAGCCAATCAATCAATCAATCAATCAAATGACCAAATTAAGTTTTTAAAAGTAACCCAATACTGACATGCAAATCTGACCAAAAAAATACAGAAAAAAAAATCAGTCCTACTTATCAATATTGATATAAAATTTTAAGTAAAATGCTCATTAAATAATTCAACAGCACTGTATACTAAAAGAGTAAATTACCATAAGCAAGCTGGATTTATCTCAGCAAGGCAAAGGGTATTTAACATTAGAAATATATTAAAACACGTCACAGTACCAGGTCAAATTTTAAAAGAAAGCATGATTATCTTAAAAAATGTGCACGTGTGGCAATGAGTCAAGGACAGCACTGCATCTGCCACCAGCACCACCAAGCTGCTTAACTGAGTGTGTTGCTCTCCAAGGTCCTCACTTGTCCCTCCAGCCCCATCATCTCCCCCGCCCGAACCTCAGGGGTAGGTGCCAAGCGGCCCCTGCTAATCCGCTGGACTTGCTGATCCTCGCGAGTGGTGCGCTGGCAAGTGCTTCGCTGGCCCTACATACGGGCGATCAGTCTCTGACTTGAGGGCTTGCCGGTTTCTGCCGTGTAAATACCTCCTTAGTGACTGATTTCAGGCCCCCAACCCGAGGTCCAAGCGCGGCTGGGAAGGGGCGCGGCGCGCATGGGTACGACCTCGACGACGAGCACCCCCAACGGTGTGCGGCGGCTAGGAAGCGATGCGGTCTGCGTGCTCTGACCGTTGTTTAATGCAGTCTGCCTGGCTGGAAATCTGTAGCGACTTAACTTTCAACGAGGTTGTGTATAACAACTGGCTCTTTGAAGCCCTGAAAAATCTAACAGTTGACCTTGACAAGCTAGTATAAGTGAGCTCCAGCCACCCCGCCTCTGCCTCTGCAGGGCTCAGCATTTTATTGTCTACTTGGACCATCTCCTCCCTTGCTACTGAGACTGGTTTCTCCTACTCCTCATCCTACCTTCTGACTACCTTTTCTGCTACCTCTTCTTTCTGAGATACTCAGGGTTTTGTTGTTGCTGTTATTGTTGTTGTTGTTGTGCTGTTGTTTGTTCTTTTTTTTAGTGCGGGAGAAGGAACCCAGAGCTTGGCACGTGCTGGGCAAGCACTCAGCCACTGGGCCACACCCCCAGCCCTGAGATTTTGTCTTGTCCATGTCCTAAAAGCTCTTCCTTAGCTTCTTCTTCCTACTTGCCCTTGGCATCGGACCCACAAATACATCTACTTGCTAAGCTCCCAAATCTTTATCTCTAACCACAACTTTGTGCGCATGCATGTGTGCATGCGTGCATGTGTGAGTGTGTGTGTGTGTGTGTGTGTGTGGTACCAGGGATCGAACCCAGGGCCTTAGCAGTGAATTACATTCCCAGCCCTTTTTATTTTTATTTTGAGACAGGAGGTCACTAAGTTGTCTAGGTGGGACTCGAACTTACAATCCTCCTGCCTCAGCCTCCAGAGTGCAGGGATCTAACAGCAACTCTTCTCTAAAGTTCTAAGTCTGTATTTCCAACGTTCTAATGAGCGTCTCAGACATCCCAGGCACAACATTCCCCCTCTGAAGAATGAAAGCAGCTCAAGTCACCACCTCGGTGGACGGTTCCCCTCTCCAGACTTTCAGAGCAATCCGTGCTTCACCAGGGTCCTCAGATATGAGGAGGAGACTGAACTCAGAGCCGCTTCTCACATATTTTATTCTCCCAAGTACTTGCTCTCCTGCATCTCCCACCCCACCACGTTCTCCCTTCCCTGCTCAGTAAACCAAACTCTTCCCACTCCTCCCTGCCCAGTGTGTCCGGCCTCCCAGCACTTCCTGCCCCTCCCTGAAGCTCCAGCACTCACGTCCAGGAGCCAACCTGGGACCTTTGCGAGGGGAGGGAAGGGGACATGGTGCTGTCCATCTGTAAGGCTCTCTGGTTGTCAGGGAAGGTGGACTCCGCGTGCCCCCACAAAGGACTGACTCTTCTCCCAAACTAAACAGCCCCCACGTTCAAGGGCCACAGGTAGAACACAGGCTTTGAAAAGTCCCGGGTCCTTACTGCACAAGTACATAGACTCCCCTTGTCATTGTTCCTGAATAGTCAGTGTGACAGCTATTTACGGAGCGCTCACATTGTGCAGGGAATGGCGAATCATTCAGAAATGGTTTGAAGTCTCAGGGGATGGGGCAGGTGTCACGCACGACATGCACCGTTGTATACAGAAAGTCCAAGAGTCAGGGTTTGGGCACACCCACGGCAGGGGGTGTGTGTCTTGGAACTGAGTCCTGTGGATACCAAGGCACAACTAAGTGTCCCTGCTGCCCTGCCCCTCTGCCATCTCAGATTGGGTCTATGACAGGCCGGATGGGTGGCTACACCCTCTCCAGAGTGTCACACTAAACAAAACTGATGAATCAGCTGACATCCACATTCTGAGGTCACAAAATAGAATGGCTTTATTTGTATTAAAAAGAACTTGGAGAGGGAGGTGGAGGAGGAGAATAAGGAGGGGGATGGGAAGAGGGAGAGAAAGAGAGAGAGAAAGAAAAAGAAAGAAAGAAGAACCTTCCTTGCTTCCTTTGGGGGGTTACTGTGCAAGACTGAAGCTCTGGAGATGGCACTTGCCTCGGACGGCGACACGAGTAGTTTCCATCCTTGCAAGCCGCTCACTACTTACCAGACACGAAATTGACCGGCTTAACCCTAACCCACTGCCCCGGTGTAACCGTGACATGGAATGGCACAGGCGGGCCAGCTACCTGGCTCTCTGGAAAATGATGCTCTTGCACAAGACGGCATGGCTAGGTTCACGTTGCCTGATTCAGATCCTAGTTTTATCCCTTGGCGGGCTACTTGGCCTCTCTTTTCCTGTTTTTTCATCTGACCTTACTACTGTGTATCTTATATGGTTTGGGGAGAATAAAATGAGATAATGTGTATAATGTGCTTGCAATAAAGTCTAATACAAAGTAAGGGCTCATAAACATTATTATTATCAATAATAAAATAATAATTTATTTAAAATTATAATTATAGGGCTGGTGAGATGGCTCAGCAGCATAAGCACCTGCCTGGCAAGCGTGAGGTCCTGAGTTCGACTCCTGGAACCCACATACAAGAAAAAGAGCCAGTGATATCGCTCAGTGGCACGGGCACCTGCTGGCATGTGAGGTCCTGAGTTCAACCCCTGATACCCACCAAAAAAAATTATAATTATAAATTAAATTATAAAAAATAATAATTTTTTGATGCTTGAGTTAATTTTAAAAACAATCCTGCCAGGCATAGTGCCGCATGCGTGGAATCCCAGCACTCAGGAGGCTGAGGCAGGAAGATTGCTGAGTTTGAGGCCAGCCTGGACTACATAGTGAGACCCTGTCTCAAAAAAACAAACACCACCACCACCAAAAGGAAGATGGTTCAGTGACAGTCTGGCTGAGAATTAATCTGTGGAACAACTAATGGGCACAATGAATGGAAAGAGGTTTCTCCACACAGCCACATATGTGAAGATGCAACAAAGATGCTAAAGATTATCTGCCACATGCCCCATGTGAGAAAAGGACGGCAGAAACGGAAGTTGTTAAGGACAACATGAAGTCACCACAAGTCACCGTGTGTGACAAGGATCTGTCAATCAAGGCCCATTGACCCCACTGCCAATGTGACGATTAGTAATCCAAAACTTGTTTTGAAAAAATCAATGACAGCTAGACATGGTGGCCCAGATCTGTAATCCCAGCACCAGGAGGCTGAAGCAGGAAGACTGTTTTCAATTCCAGGCCAGCCTGGGCTACATAGTGACTTCAAGGCCAGCCTGAACTACATAGTGGGACCGTGTCTCAGAAAACAAACAAGACAAAAATCACTGAGAGCCCATTTATAAGTAGTACCCAATTTTGGTTTTCCAGATTTTTAAAAATTTTAATATTAATTTTATTGGTACATTATAGATATACATAATGATAATATTCATCACAGGGAATTTGTACCTGTACATGATATATCTTGTTCCTTCTTTTTTTCCCCTTTTCCTCCCCTCCCTTCAACCCCTCTACCCCTCCTTATTTGCAAAAGATTTGTTCCCATTTTCCTTCTATTCTCTTTTTTCCTTGTCTTTTCCCCCTCCCCTCCTAGTTCCCTTCCCCCTCCCCTCCTAGTTCCCTTTCCCATCCGAACATTTTCTTCCTGTTTCATAATATCTATTATACATTTTAGTCCTGATTTACCCTTTTGGTTTCTCACACCAGAGAAACACTGCAATATTTAAACATGTGTGTTCAATTTATTTCACTTAAGAGTATGGTCTCAGGGTGCATCCAATTAGCTAGAAATGTCTCAAGCTTATCCTTCTTTATGGCAGAGTAGTACTCCATTGTATAAAAATACCACATGTTCTTTTTCCATTCATTGGTTGATAGGCATTTGGGCTGTTTCAGAGATTTAGCTATTATAAACTATACCGCTATAAACATGAGTGTGCATATATCACTATGGTATGATGCTTTTAATTCTTGTAGGAAGATACCAAGAAGGGGAATAGCTGGAATCTCTAGTCCTATTTTTTAGAGGAATTCCCACACTGATTTCCACAGTGGCTGTACCAGTCTACACTCCCACCAACAGTGGAGAAGGGTTTCTTTTTCCCCACAGTCCCACAAGCATTTGTTATTGGTTGATTTTTTGATGACAGCCATTCTTTCTGGGGTGAGATGGAATCTCAGTGTTGTTTTCATTTGCGTCTCTCGAATGACCAGTGATATTGAACATTTTTTGATATATTTATTTGCTGTTTCTATTTCTTCATCTCAGCAGTGTGTATTCATTTTAGATGACCATTTTTGGATTGGGTCTTTAAATTTGGGAGGTCTGATTTTTTTGAGTTTTTTATATATTCTAGATATTAGTCCTTTGAGGAACAGCTCACAAAAGTTTTTCCCACTCTGTGGGTTGTCACTTCACTCTGTTGGTGATTTCTTTTGGTGTGCAAAAGCTTTTTAAGAGGATGAAATCAGGGTTGTTGATTCTTTGTGATATTTCCTGTGCAATTAGGGTTTTGTTCATAAAGTTTTTGCCTACTTGGGCCGGTGAGATGGCTCAGCGGCATAAGTGCCTGCCTTGCAAGCGCGAGGGCCCGAGTTCGACTCCCGGATCCCACATACGAAAAAGGGGCCGGTGATATCGCTCAGCGGCACGGGTGCCTGTTGGCGCACGAGGTCCTGAGGTCGACCCCCCGGTACCCACAAAAAAAAAAAAAAAAAAGTTTTTGCCTACATCTATGTCTTCAAGAGTTCCACCTGTTCTCTCTTCCAGCAGATTTAGTGTTTCTGTTTTAATATTTAGATCTTTGATCCATTTCAACTTCAGTTTAGTGCATGGTGAGAGATATGGGTCTAGTTTTAGTTTAGCATGTGGAAAGCCAGTTTTTCCAGCACCATCTATTAAAGAGGCTATCTTTCTTCCAGTGAAGGTGTTTGGCCCCTTTGTCAAAGATAAGGTGGCTGAGTGTGTTTGTAGTTGTTTCTGTATCTTTTAATCTGCTCCACTGATCCTTGCATCTGTTTTTTTTTGCCAGTACCATGCTGATTTTATCACAGTAGCTTTGTAGTATAATTTCAAGTCAGGGATTGTGATGCCCCCTCCCTTGCCTTTGTTGCCCAGAATTGTCTTTGCTATTCTAGGTCTCTTTGGTTCCAACCAGATTCCAGGATTGTTTTCTCTAATTCTGTGAGGTATGCTATTGGTATTTTGACTGGGGTTGCATTAAATCTGTACAACGATTTTGTAGGTATGGCCATTTTCACTATGTTTGTTCTTCCTACACAAGAACAAAGGATATCTTTCCATTTTCTGATATCTTCTTTGATTTCCTTTTTCAGAGTACTATAGTTTTCAATGTACAGGTCTTTTATTTCCTTCATTAGATTGATTCCTAAGTATTTCTCTTTTTTTTTTTTTTTTTTTTTTTGATGCTATTGTGAAAGATGTGGTTTCCTTAATTTCTCTCTCAGTGAGTTTGCTATTTGTGTACAGGAATGCTATTGATTTTTGAGTGTTGACTTTTGTATTCAGCTACGCTGCTGAATTTGGCTATTAAATCTAGAAGTCTTTTGGTGGAGTTTTTGGGGTCTTCTATGTAGAGTATCATGTCATCTGTGAATAATGATAATTTAACTTCTTCCTTTCCCATCCTTATTCCTTTTATTTCTCTTTCTTAATTGCTGTGGCTAATGTTTCCAGAACTATATTGAATAGGAGTGGGGACAGTGGACATCCTTGTCTTATTCCTGATTGTAGAGTGAAAGCTTTCAGTTTTTGTCCATTTAGTTTGATGTTGGCTGTTGGTTTGTCATAGATGGCTTTTATCAGATTACAATAAAGACTGTCTATGCCAATATTCTGTAGGGTTTTTATCATGAATGGGTATTGCACTTTGTCAAATGCTTTTTCTGCATCCATTGAGATGATCATGTGGTTTTTGTCCTTGGCTCTGTTAATATGGTGTATTACATTTATTGATTTAAATGTTGAACTATTCCTGCATCCCCAGGATGAATCCTACTTGGTCCAATTTTGTTTGGTTTCAGGAAGAATAACACAAACATTTTGTTCATGTTAAATTCAGAATAAAAACAACCCTATATTTATCATTTGATTAGCAGACCAAAGTACATATCGTTTCCATGTTAGTCTAATAAGACTTCACTGAAGAGAGACACTAGGGATTAGGAATCAGGAAACAGAGAAAAAGGAAGGGAGGGACAGAAAGAAAGGGATAGAGATAGTAAAGGAAGGCGGGGGGGGAGAGAATAGGAAACACCAGGAATGGAAAAAGGAGGAAGGGGTGTGGGAAATAAGAACTAGAGCTCTGGGAGAACTGAGAGAAGAGAGGGCAGATGGAAGGGAGGGAGGGAGACGGGAGAGAGAGTGCCCACAGCCCTGGTCGCAGGGTCATTTGGCCAGGCCCGGGCATCAGACCTGGTCCTCCCTGGGCCTCTCCATACCATGCAATAGGCAGATGCTACCCAAGCCACTGGACCGAGAGTTCATGTTGGTAACGACACAAAGCCACACCACACCTCAAGGACGTTACCTGTGCTTTCTCTGAACTCCCACCTCCCCTACCTCTGGCCTACACCTGCCCTCGATGTCTTACCCAGCTGCTTTACCCCACTGAACCATATTCAGCGAATATCAGAATCTAATCAACACTTACTGCGTACCAGGTACTGAGTCAAATGTTACCCATAGTTCCATGAAAAGTATGAGCCCTTTGAATAACACACAACAAAAAGCAGCTATTTTAACAAAATACTCTTCTAGTCTTTAGGTGAAACAAGTTTTTTCTTTTGCAACTAACATTTTTCTTTGCCTGACACTGCAAGCACTCAAACAATCTTTCTGAAAGGAAAAGATGGCACCTTATTTGAATTAAGAACATTCTAGAACCCCCCCACATGACAGTGAAGACATTACTTCTATAAGAGTCCTCCTACAAAGTGCAGTTAAATCTGCAATAACTCCAGCTGCTAAATGTTGAGGTAGCCAATATTTGTAACCACGAATAGGTTGAATCAAATAGGTTGAATAATAAAGGCTGTTTCAACTTTCACCCACATCAGAATGGCAACCCCAAGACATCCCCCAGGGGCAGTTTTGCCAGCTCTTGGCCAATCGTGACATCCACCACAGCAGCAAACAAAAGATGGAACCATCAGCAGCCTGACTGTGATTTATGCAACTTGTTTCTGCAGAGATTTGCATGACTTGTGAAAAATATCACATGAAAGAGGAACTTACTATAAATATTAAAATTGGAAAGCAATGAATGGCTGAGAAGGCATTGGAAAATAGTAATTTCTTTAAAAAGAATTGGGGAACTATAGGTCTGGGGTGTAGCTCAGGGATACAGCACATGCTTAGCATGCAGGAGGCCCCGGGTTCAAGCCCCAGCACCAAAAAAGGAAAAAAAGAAAAAAAAAGGGAATCGTTGAACTGAATGTAAGACGTGTTTTACAATCTAATTTGCATACACATTTCCATAAGTAGAATTACAAAGACGGATGCAAATGAAACATTATCTATTCATGTTCTGAGACAGCCAATCAGAAAGGCATTCTGCTAGTTACTAACATGGCTAGGAAGTCCCAGCACTAAGGGTACGATGGGTTCTCTTCTCCTACCAAAGCAAGACTTACCATGGATGGCACCTGGACACACAAACCGAGCACAGTGGCACACAGGGAGGGCACCCCAAACATGACCAGTGCCCCTTGCCCCTGTGCCTGCCACAAGTGTATTCAGTTCACTGTCTAGCCTGGGCTCCTCTAATTCTGGGGTGAAGGGAGATGTCTTTCCAATCCACTATGGAAATAGATATTTTTAATTTTAGTTTTTTGTTTTGTTTCGATTTTTATTTGAGACAGGATCTTGCTATGTAGTCCAGACTGGCGTTAAGCTCACTGTATAGCCCAGGCTGGCCTTGAACTTGGAACGATCTTCCTGCCTCAGCCTCCTGATTGCTGGGATTAGAGGCATGTGCCACCAAGCCCAGCTAGATAATTTTAATTTTAGAATCAGTTTGATTTAAAAATGTCTAGTGGGACTATACTTGGGATTTGACTGCATGTATAGATCAATTTTGAGAAAACTAGTATCTTAGCAATGCTGGGTCTCCAATCTGTGGCCTCGCTCTCCATTTTTTCAGATGCTGTTTCCTTTCTTTGTATAAAGTGAAAAGCCACGCAGCTTGAGATGCGTGTGAATGCATAGCCACAAATCCATCTGGACCGCGTGCCAGGTCAGCAGCCAGCAGTTTGTGGGGCAGCGCAGTCCCCAGGGCGCACCTGCACCTCGCCCTGTGCTACTGCAAGGCTCCCATCTGCCCTCCTGTCCTGCCTGCAGCTCTCTGCACGGGGTCGGATTTTGCAACAGCTTCCCCACTGCCTCTGCGTGGCTGGCAAGTTAATCTTCTGCTTAAATCATCTCACTGTTCTTCTGAAGACCTGCAATCGCTCCACTCTATGCGAGATAAACCCGAACTCCCTCTCCTGCATTCCAGACCTTTATCATCAGACCAAAAATCTATGCTTCCAACCATATTTCTTACTTCTCACGGCCCTACTTGCCCCTGAAACTGGTTCATCTCTGCGAAATGGCCCCCAAAACTTCCCCCAGACTAGCTTGCTTTCTTGCCTTGAACTCAGGGCCTTGCACATGCCAGCCAAGTGCTCTACCACTGGGCTACATCCCCAGACTTTTTAAAATTTTATTTGCCCCGCTGGTATTGTACTTGAGATCCTCCTGCCTCAGCCTCCTACGTAGCTGGGATGACAGGTGTGTGCCACTGTGCCCAGCTCCAGGCTTTGTTTTTGTATACTGGAAATTCTTTTTCCTTCCTCTTTGACTCTTTCAAGCTGGGAATACTTGCTTTTACTTGAGGCAGAATTCACAGAACATAAAATTAACTGTTTTAGCTACTACATTCTTTTTTCTGTTTTTATTTTCTTTCGAATCGACACACGATAATTGTGCACGTTTCAGCGCCCATCTACGATGTGTAAGGCTCAGCTCAGGGTAACTGGCTCCACTCAAAACTGCACAACCAGGGGCTGCAGGGGTGGCTGGCTGGGGAGGGCTTGCCCAGCAGGCACAGGCCCTGGGTTCCCTCCTGGCACCGTGCACAGGAGTGTGCACACACACATACACGCACACACAGCCCTGCGATTGTCTCTTCTTTGTGGTTCCAAAACATCCCGTCACCTCCTCCATTTAACAGTCCCTGCCCTTCGCTTTCATAGGAATGGAGCTGCTCCAGGAGTCCCTGCTTGTCCCTTTCTCTGTACTTGTGTTGGGATCTTTTCCTCGGCCCCCTGTCCATCCCTGCACTTTTGAAGTTCAGCTCAGTCATTCCCGCCTTCAAGCCTGGGACGTCCCTGGCCAGTGGGCCACTCACTGCGTCCAGTACTCCAGAGAGTGGTGATGATGAGGACATCGCACACGCCGGCCTCATTATCCCTGCTCTGTCGCTGTCCCCATGTGTCCCAGTGGCTGAGAATGTGAGGAACAGAGGAAGATGGCAGGGTGCCCAAGGCAGGGAGGTTGGAAGCTCCCCTCACTGATCCTAGGCAGAGGCTGCCAGCTTCACTCAATGGAGACCAAGGCTGACCAGCAGGACAGGATGGGTGTCCTGGATGTCACAAGGCCTCATTAGAAAAGGTGCATCCATCTGCTCGGCATTTCTATAAAAATCAGCTCCCTCCTCAGTCAGGTATTTTGATTTGAAGTAGTTTGCAAGTACAGATCGTCCTTGTCAAAGGAGATGAACTGTTAAATTATGATGACAGTACTTGTGACTCACATATGAAATAGCTGAACACACCTGTAATTCTGGCACTCGGGGAAGCTGAGGCAGGAGATCAACAGTTCAAGTCCAGCCTGGGTAACTTAGTAACTTAGCGAGGCCCTGTCTCAAAATAAATTAAAAAAGACTGGGGATGTAGCTCTGCACGAACACCCTGGGTTCAGTCCCCAGAACTGTAAACAAGAACGACAACAACCGAAGTGTGAAAGGCAACCAGTTTTGTTTCACGCACGAAAAGTAAGCCTAACATGCTGCACCGTGCATCCTTATAACCTTTCTCCAGCCCGCAGTACTAAGCAGAATTTGCTACAGCTGCCATTGCAAGTTTGGAGATAAGAGGGAGAAACAGGGCTCGGGCCTCAGGCCATTAAAAACCCGTTCTCAGCAGGACCACTAAAGACCCAAGAGGAGGCCGAGGTCTGTAATTAACATTTTTCCCCTTCATATCCCATTCTGCCTGCTTTAGAACAACAACATGGAAATTTCTTCTGGCATTAATTTCATCATTACGTGTCATAAAGATGTTACATAAAATGGAAATTAACATTTTCAAGAGTAGCTCAGGGAACGCTCCGAGAACACGCACGATAGCTGCGCTCAGGCGCACGCCCTCGTTGTCACGGTCAGGCGGACGTGTGTTTCTAAGGGGCTTACACCGCACAGTCCCCGCATCTGGCCTCGAGTCAGGGCGCATACAGGGACGCAGGACGAGAACTGCGACACTCTTGCCTATGGGCGAGGGGTTGGCAGTTTTGTCGGCACAGACCTTATCCACAAAAATTAAGGACATGAGAGCAAATAAGCAGCGAATGCCATGTGCAATACAGAATCCAAAGTAGGTGAAGGCTAATTTTCTACCTTTCCACCGCGCTCCTCGTGGGCTACGACGAAACCTGAGCTCCAAAGCTGCCACGCGGGGGAAACACTTCCTATACGCTCTGTGGCAAAGGCGGGCAACCCGTGGCTTTAGCGCGCACGGTGAAAACACACTAGTTGTGCGCATGCGTGTGTTGGTTCTGAGACGGCCCTGCGGCAGAGACACGCATGGACCCCTCGCCCACCGCCACACACGCGCCACGGCTGCCCAGAGCCAGTGCGGCCCCATCTGGGCAGCGCTCAAGCATCACGTGGTTCCATGAGAAACCCAAAGTCTAAATAAATTAAAAAGCAAAATAAAACAGCGTAGGAAACAGGGAGAGAGATCTTCTGCTAATGGGAGGGGGACCAGAAAATGGAGGGAGGGAGAGGGGGTGCAGAAGGAATGAAGGTGTGTGAGGACATCCGTGGACTGGCTCCGCGCGAGGAAGATGATCCTTACACACTGCAAACTTGGACTGATACACACAAAAATTAAAAAAAAAAAAAGAACAAGGAAGGGGCCAGTCAATAAACGTGGAGTTTGTGGAACAGAACACACAAACTCTGGTAAAATTTGCAAAATTGGAAAGTTTTAGTTTCCTCTGCATTGAGGTACACACCATGAAAGAATGAAAGAATGATTTCCTTCTAACTTCACATAAATCCCTCCAAAGCCTATTTTCCTTATCCTCCCCCAACACACAATTTATGATCAGAATTCATTTCTCATTCAATTTAAAAACAATTGTTTTCTGTTAATCTAAAAACAAAACTGAAATGGTAGTTCAATAATTCATGAATATCGAAGTTGGCAATAGCTATAATAATTTAATCAAAGGATGGTGATTTAAGTAGATATGGCAGCCCTCTGGGAGGCTGAGGCAGGAGGATCACAAGTTCCGCTCAGCCGGGGCACATAGAGCTACCCTGTCTAAATAAAAAAGGCTGGCGATGTAGCTCAGTTAACCCCTGGGTTCAACCCCTAGAACCAGGAAAAGTAAATAAATATGACATGAGTCTTCTTCTACTCAAATATTATATTCTAAATATGTAAAAATTTTTATGAGGCTTTTAAGGAGAAAGTAGTCAACTTTGTTTTCCAAGAAAAAAAAAGGTTTTATTTCAATGGGACAGTCTCAACAAACTTTGTTTTACAGTGAGGGTAGATGTAAACAATTTTTGGTAAATAAATTATAAATTAAATCTGTTTTTATAGTTAACCCCATTGATAAAGCCACTATGAGAACATTTTAAGAAAAATACTTTGCAAGGGGAGCAGTCACCTTGCTGCTTGGATTTGCGATGCTTTTGTGACAGTGACATGTGCCTGTCTCCCTGGCTAACAGCCTGTGTGCGGCTGGGGAAAGACGTCTAATAAGTATTCTCTGCCTGACACGAGGACGCATTGCTCCCTCGTAGCCTAAAATAACACGGGGCTGAGAGATCAGGCAAATACATCAAGGCCACAGCACGTCCTTCCCATCTAACTCAGACACAGTGTCCAAGTCCTTGGGGGCCTCACGACACTCCTCCAGAAGGATGGGCTGGGCCCAGTTACCTCCTCTACCACCAGCTTTGCCCCGGAAATGTGCCTGTGTGAGGTCTAGAAGGCCCCAAGGCCAGACCCAGGCAGGGAGCGGTGTGTCTGACTGTCCACTGGTTTATCCTCCTTCCCTTAAACAGCTCTGGACACAAAGCAGAAATGCAATAGCACTTGTCAAACAAAGACATTTTCATTTAAGAAGAGCTTTAGACACTGGGTGTGGTGGCACACACCTGTAATCCCAGCACTTAGGAGGCTGAGGCAGGAGGATTGCTGCAGCTACACAGTGAGTTCAAGGCCAATCTGGAATACATAGTGAAGCCCTGTCTCAGAAAGCCAGGGAGAGAGAGACAGAGAGACAGAGAGACAGAGAGAAAGAGAGAGAGAGCACTCTGGAGGTTGGGAGTGTAGCTAGCACAGTTATCTTCCCACAGGCGGGTTTGAGGCCCAGGGTTCAGTTTCCAGCTCCCAAACAAAAACAAAAAGAGAAAAAGCGAAATAAAAGCTTTGGTTCCAGTAGATTTGTTCTTTAAGGTAACATCACAGAGAGTGTGCTCTAACCAGAGACAAATTCTTAAGATGTAGAAACTGAACTTTTTTTTTTTCGAGACAGGGTTTTGCTATGTAGTTCAGGCTGGCCCTGAACTCACTATGTAGCCCAGGTAGGCCTCAAATTTGCAGCAGTTCTCCTGCCTCAGCCTCCCGAACACTAGAATTACAGGCGTACACCACCAGGCCTGCAGAAACTGAATTTCATTAGCAGTTCGTTCTGTCCTCTGTTCAGGACGAGTCACAGGAACCCAGGAAGCAGACAGAGGAGAGGACCGCTCAGTATCAATAACACAAAATTTCTAACAAGCTCTCAAAACATTCGACGAAGAGCACCCTAAGACTCATGACTTATGACACAAGTTTCACAAAAGAAGTCCCAAAGAAAGCAATGAGAAAACTGTCCTGTGTGAGCTGGGTCCAAAGCAAAAGCTCTCGATTTTCTCCTGTGGGATTTCTACAATAGAGCAGTAGAAAAAACTGAAGAAAACTTCAAGGGCCTCGATGGGGCGGGCGCGGGTCCACGGGTTTGAGGAAAGCGCCACACCCTTGCTGCTGCGTACCTGCTCCTGGAGAGCAGCATCACACCCGGCTCCCGAGGCGGCTGGTGACAGCACAGCCTGACCTGCCTCTGATCGCTGCTCCTTCTGATTACAAGTTCAACATTTCCTCAGGAGTTGGAAAACAAAATAACTCTACCATGAGGTCATGCGACCTTAGAAAACAGAACATAATGGGCACACATATTTTTTAGGAAAAGAAATTTATTTTATAAAGGAGGACTTTAAAAGAATAACTCTGGAAGCCATTTCTTAAAGCTCTATTTTACAGCATATACCAAAGATCCAACAGATCAGAGACCCTAACAAATCAGCAAGACTGAACCTTATATATGGCCGTAAACCATATAGAGGTTGTCACAGTTACACAGGAGGCTGAGGCAGGAGGATCACAAGTTCAAGTCCAGCCTGGGCAACTCGCTGAGACCTTGCTCAGAATAAAATATAAAAACAGCTGGGGATGTAGCTCACTGATAGAACATCCCTGGACTTGATTCTCAGTATGCCCCTCCCCAGAAGAAAAAAGAGGTTTTAACAGAGGGATGGATTTTTAAACTCCCCCAAAAAATAGGTAAGCAAAGGGTACAAGGATGTCCAGTATATGCAAGGAAATTAAGTATGAAATAAAATCTGCATATATCAGAAAAAATTCATGTAGCGCCCTTATATTTGTCTTTAATGGCTTTAAAGGAATAAAATAGGTAGGGTATTCTCAATGTGGAATTTTTTCTTTCCTCTGACGGTTACTAGTCAGAGCCTCCATATATCAGTACTTTAATACAGTGACCATCATTTCTGTATGGTCCCTTCCTGACTTTCATGTACCTATGTTTTTATAAAATTGTAATCAAAAGTGCATATACCGCTTTTTTTTTTTTTTCAGTACTAGGTATCAGACCCAGGGCCTTTGCACTGAGCTGTATCTCCGGTACTTTAAAAAAACAAAAAAAACCTTTTATTTATTTTTTTTTTTTGAGACAGTGTCTCCCTAAGTTGCTAAGCTGTCCAGGCTGGGTTAAAACTTGTAATCATCCCGCCTCAGCCTCTTCGAGTGCTTGGCTTACAGGCATGCGCCATTACATGTGGTTTACATCTTTTATGCTTTTTATTTCTCTTAGTATTTTTCAGAGTTCCTAGTAGTTTTTCAAATTGCTGTTCATAATTGTATAATATTCCACACAGTGGTTACACCATAATCCATTTAATCATTTCCTTCCAAATGTGGGTTCTTGTAACAATGCTTTCATGAAAGTCTTTTGTCTACACGGCTTTTCCTAATCTTCTAGCCCTTTGGCAAAAGTCCCAGGCAGGGGATAGCATGAGAATATGCAACGCATTGCCCAATGCTTTCTAGGCAGCCTGAGCCAAATCACAGTGATGACAGAGATACGAGAGGGAGTCAGTCCCTGAATCGCAGTTTGTTGAGTTGTGCGTTTGTGTTGTTTTGCAGCGCTGGGGCTCAAAGGGTCTCTCCCATGCTAAGAAATTGCACTGTCCCTGAGCTACATCACCAGCCTCGATCCCTGAATCGTAGAAGTTTAGAACAAGAAAAAAAATCATCGACAGCCATTAAGAAAGGTATATTTCCTACCTTAATTAAATGGGACTTGAGGTTTTGAAATCTGTATCTTATAAATCTGTTTCACATGAACTAGCCCTCTCCAGCTGTATCACATCATCTTACAACAGCCAGTCACAGACCCAGAGACTGAGTTCCTAACCTGCATTCCAAGACAAAAAGAACTGGTGACATGAGGCCTGGTGTTGCAGACCTGTAATCCCAGCACTCTGGGAGGCTGAGGCAGGGGGATCCAAGTTCGAGGCCAGACTGCACAACCTAGTGACTGTTTCAAAATAAAAACTAAAAAGGGCTAGGGATGTGGCTCAGTGGCAGAACACCCTTGGGTTCAATTCTTAGTGAAAGGAGGAAAGGAAGGAAGGAAGGAGAGAGGAAAAGAAAAAGGAAGGAGGGAGTGGCAGGGAGGGAAGGAGGGAGAAAGAATAAAAAAGGGGATAAGGAGATGGAGAGAAAAAAGAGGGAGAAAGGGAAGGCAAGGGGCAGAGGAGGAAAGCTAAGGAGAGAAAGAAGGAAGGAAGAGAGGGAGGCTGGGCCAGGGACACTCCACGGCGGGAGCCTGTGGCCTCTGTCGCCCTGAGCTGGCTGACAACTCCGAGCTCTTCCCAGCAAACAAGTGACCAGCCAGCGAGTGACCTCACAGGATGGTGCTAAGGGATCCGCAGGGGACAAACGCGTCCCAGAGCTCCCTGCGCGCGAGGGCAGGGCCAACTCCAGCCCCGCAGACAGCAGTGACTGGCTGCGGGCTGTGGGACAGACAGTGCAGACCCAGGCCGCACTGCGGGCTTCTCATTCGGAGAATTGGCCTTGAAATCACAGCCATCCTCCTGCCTCAGCCTCCTGAGTGCTGGGGTTACAGGCCTGCACCACCATGCCTGGCCTCCTCATCCTTTTCAAAACATTTATTGAGTGGCGTCTAAGCACGTGCTCCATGCTGAACACAGAGATGAGTAATGCCTAGTTGGAACTTCCTCGGAGAAACTGGTAAGGTATGTTTGCAGGCATTAGACTGCTCTAGTCCTAAAGCCAATAAATTTGAACCCTGTTGAACACAGTTTATTAATATATTATATTGCCTTTAAATAAAATTGGACGCTTCTGACTAATTCCAAAGCCTTTAGAAAAACATGCAGTCATCCTCCATTGCCAAATGCCTGCCTGGGTATTTTCTTCACCCTTCTGTACCATATCGACATATGCAAATAATTTCTGAAGTTTCTACTTCACTCATATTTGTATTATTCATGTGTTTGTTCTATCTTTTATAAACCTCATTCACCATATAAACCAAGAGAAAGCATACATGGGTTCCTTCCATCTGCCACCAAAAATTCATTTACACAGGTAATTTCCAAGTGCCACAAAAGGACAATGTTTAGGAAGGGAAGACTTTTGAAATTTTACACTAGCAAGATTGTGTAAAAAGTGAATCTCGAGCAAGCAAGGTGCTTAGTCATGGGGCACAGGGTGGCCCATACCTAAGTACTAAACACTACCAATTAGCTGATTCACACAATTAACCAACTTGCTTCTGAGGTGGCTACTAATCTTTTGTTCCTAAGAGATGCACTGGCATGCCGTAACTATTTTTAGCCAAAAGAAAAGGAAAAAAAAAAACATATGTAATGTAATTTTATGATCTGTAGGTCTGCCAAAGAATCTAGCATTATTTCTACTTCTCTGGCACACCCTCCTCCCGGAAGTGAATGAAAAGTGCCTCCCTTTTCATTCAGTTTATTAAAAAGCTACTTTAAAGTTTGGCAGGGTAACTCACCACGAGATCAGATAATTGGTCCAGCAGGCCCAAAAAAATAAAGGACAATGAAGAGGTGATATTCAGATATGTGATAACATGAACCATCTATCAGCTCATAACTTTTAACTTTGATAACATTTCATGGGAAAACTCGCTGTTTCCGAATACACTCTCGTACTGAGGTCCACGTGGTTCAAGGAAGATATGCAACCTGTCTTGATTTTCCCAAGGGTGAACCTATCTTTCCTGATCATTGCTTTCTCATATTCTGTTGCACGGCACCTGGCTCAGGGGAACTGGGACAAGCATCGCCTTAATTTTATTTTTCCCTCTCCAGTCCCCAATTCCCAACTCCAAATCTGCTTCCTATTCCTGAAAGCCTCGTTTACAGGTAGCAAGGAAACAAGAAGTAACCCCGGGATTTTGCTGAGAGCGATGTAGCGAGTTATCCCCATAGGGATTCCCAGCCTTCTAATGCCCAGGACATTTTGAGGGGTGGGGTGACAGCCACAGAGTGGGGTCTGATTAAGGAGTTCTTTCTAGAACTTCGTCACCACACACAGACAGCCTGACGGTTCTGTTTCCCGCTGCCCTCACCGTAAGGAAAATCATTGCTCAAGCACACATGATGAAAGAGAAAGACTCCTCCACCAGACCCTCTCACGAAATAACTGCAGAGCCCGCAAACCTAAGTGCTGCGCGGCACCTTAGAACCTGAAGCGGCCCCTGGAACTAGAATCCAACCGTGTCACCCAGGAGCGGGAAGATTCTTTGAAACCAGGAACCGCACATCCTGCTGGCTGTGGGGGTTGAGGATCTGTCTCCCTCCCACTCAGGGTATTTCCCTGTTTCTTACCTCTGCCTATCTGCCTTTTCCTTATCTGTAGCAAACTGCGAAGCTTTCTCACTGAGGTTTACGCTAATCTGAACGCTTCCCAGAGGTCAGAAAATCTGTCTCAACGCATCCTATGCCCGTAACAGAATTCTAGATGAGTCCACAAATTAAAGTGTTTTTTTTTTTTTTTTTTTTTTTTTTTTTAGGGGAAGTAGTTAAACCTAGGAGGGAATTTATTTTCTTAATGTAAAGGGAGGTCTGGCATTGTAGCTCAGTGGTGAGCGCTTGGCTAGTATGCACGAGGTCCTGGGTCCCATCCCTCAGCACCCCCCAAAAAAATGGGGACTGGAGGTGTGGCTCCGTAGTGGAATGTGTACGTAGTATGTGCCGGGCCCCAGGTTCAGTCCCCAGCACCAAAATAAAAACATAAAGAACAAAGATAAGAAATGATTAAAAATAAAAACAACAAGGGAGAATAAAAATGTTTCCTAAACTGATATCAAATTCCACTAAACTCAACCATTCTGGAACCCAGTTTGAGTCCCGACAGTTTAAAAATCTCTATTTTAATCGACTCAAGTTGCAGGGGTGGACGGGGTCATTTCTTTGCTTTGTATCTGAGAATGTGAAGTAGGGAAGAGAGATTCATTGCACTCCGTCCCAGAAAAAACTGCAGTTGAGAAAGGCTCGGTCCCTGGAACAGCAGAAGGGGGAGCAGCAACCGAGGACGCCCAGACAGAGCTTCCTGGCAGGAGAGGAGAGGTGAGGTGCTGGCTGCCCCCCACCGCAGCGGGGACCCCAGGACACCAGACACTTGCCCCACCTGCAGGCACAGGCTTGCACCTTTCCTTGCCGCTTCCCACTTCCCGCATTTTCCTCGGGTCCCTTCTGGGCTCTGGAGCCCCACATTCCAGGGAGCCGCAGGGCCAGCGGTCACGCCCTGCAGTCCCACACTCAGCACCCCAGCCCTACGATCAGCACTGCCAGCTGCCACCCAAGGGCTGCCTGCCACATGCAGCCCGAGTCCCTTCCTTTCCTGTTCACTTTACAATTTCAGGTATTATTTAGGTCCCAAGGAGAATTTGAAAATGTGTCATTTGGATGGTGCATGATTAATTACATCTCATCCAATAACTCCCTATTCATAAGCAGGTGCATTACTAGGGGACAGTAACTCTTCCAGCCACCAGAAGAGTGTTTCTTGGCTACTGCTTTTTGAAAGAGACCACTTTTAGTGACGAGCAGAAGTCACTTTTCAGTCTTTTAGACTCCGGTACTAAACTGTCTCCTAAGCCAAAGGATCGCAGGCCTCACTGTAAAACAAACCAGCCCCTGAGTAGTACATGTTAAATATTCTCAGGGTGCTCCCTAAAATATGGAAAGAGTAGAAGGTTGGAGTTGCTGCTTGCTGGGAAAGTGCTTGTCTAGCATGCAGGAGGCCCTGAGCTTGATTCTAGCACCTCAAAAAGAAAAAAAGGTATGGAAAGAAAGAGCTTTTATCAAGTAAAATGCACAAGCCGCACCTTCTAGATGTATTAGGAACACAGTACTAACGTGAAGGGTCTACATGAGTGTATAGGACTCAGAAAGACAAAATGTACATAATTATTAGATGATTCTGTCCAAAGTCATAGGAAATATCACTTTAAAATGAATAATGAAATAGTCCCAGAAACAGTTTATGAACTGACAAACATAATCTTCTTTCTTAACAACAATCTCAAACTTGGTACTTACTGTGAACTAGTAACTTTCCTAAGAGTCAGCTACGACACAGCCACGAAGGTTCTCAGGACAGCAGCTCAATTAAGTCCCGGGCCAAGGTCTTATCTTTTAAGATACACAGGTTCGCTGATAAAGTCTTAAAATCATACCAA
Organism: Erethizon dorsatum; assembly: GCA_028451465.1. Classification (NCBI taxonomy): domain Eukaryota; kingdom Metazoa; phylum Chordata; class Mammalia; order Rodentia; family Erethizontidae; genus Erethizon; species Erethizon dorsatum. Next base: position 38,804,305 of record CM051831.1, read on the forward strand.
AAAAAAAAAAAAAGCAGGCATAATAACTGTAATACTTTTCTCCCTTCTTAATGAGGAAACCGAGAGAGAGGATGAGTGACTTACTCTGGCTAAAATAATTGAGACGGTTAAACAATGTACACATTTACATTCCGAACTGGATGCTCAGTATTAACATTTTGATGTGTACCTATGCATTTTTGTTCTTGGTTTTGTGTGTGTGTGTGTGTGTGCGTGCGCACGTGCACATGCGTGCTGGGGATCGAACCCAGGGCTTAGCAAATGCCAAGCTCTCGCTCTGGCAGCAAAGTGCACCCCGAGCCCCATATACTTGTGGCTGAAGAAAAATATTAAGAACACATAAGCCCATTTCTTAAAATTACAACTTCAGCATATATTTTTTCAGCGCTAGATGTCATCTTAACATCTATCATAAATTTCTCCCAAAGGATGGTCTATCGTATTTGAGTAAATTTCTTTCCAAGATACTAATTACGATAAAGAAAAACTACAACTTGCTATTTTTTATCAAACAACAGCTTAAAATATATAGTGTACAACTCCCCCAAATTTACCTCTATACTGTGAGAAAATACAAATAGCAAATAACAAACCCACAAAGATATTTTTAAAATCTTAAAATTAGCTTTGATCTCATACGTATGCTATGAAACTAACTGAAGTAGGACATGTTTTGTGCTATGCGGCTATTTATGCTTTCGAGATGGACATTTACTGACCTTACTGGGTTTTGGTGGAATTAAATTAGACCAATTTCAAAAGATCTTTGTAAGCAATCATTGCTGTCCTTTATGCTCCCTTTAGGCATTAAGAGAATTAAGAAATAGATAATGGAGAAATTTACCACACAAAGTAAGAAAAGCACGTTAGAAGTTCAATTTAACAGTGGGGGGCACGTATTTATGTTTATAGTCCGCTGACTTAAATCAAGGTTTTTGACCAGTGATTTTAACAAAAATCCTCTACATCGAATATTTATTTAGTGGAATCCTATGAAAGCAAAAACTTCTTCCAGTACATTTGCCACACCTCATGACACATAGCATATTTCCAAGCTCAAATGACAATAAATTCAACAGAAAGACGTCCACAAATCAGAATGACCAACATTTTGTGTCATATGCCTGGGCTTGTATAGATCCTATGAGAGAAGTGACAAAATGGGCCAGGATGCATGAAACATTTGGAAAACATTATCTTAACATAGTTTCCCTACTTCATGAAAGTCTCCCATTATTAAGAACCAATTCACAATCTGAAAAACTACATGAAATGTGTTACTAATACTTTGTGTATTCACAGCAGTGCCTCTACCATGGCTTCCACACAGAATTAGCTCCACCAGGTAAGTGTCAAATATCCTTATTTTCAGAGAATTAGAGAAGCAAAAAAATAAGTATTTGGTTATAGTTACATAGCCTACTGATTAAATACAGTCAGTCTTATGATCAGTTATCCATTACTACTTCATACTCCTAAGGTCACACTTATTCTCCTGTATATATTTTAACTGTCACAGGGATTTTGAAATTAATATAGTGATTTTCAAAAAGATGTAATCTAGAATCTTTTACAGAAATACATAAACATTAAGAAAACGAGTCCCTTTGAAGAAAATACTGTGTTTAATTATTAAAAGTAGTAACTGCATACAGTTTCAAAACCCCCAAGTTCGTTAAAGAATATGATGTTGGTGGGCATTTTAATTTTTTAAAAAATAAAATATATCCTTTCAAATATAAAAGAATAAGAAAACATCTAAAATGCCTTCGGCCTGGAATTCTCCAAAACCTTATTACTTCGCCAATGCAATGGTTTTATAGGAGTTATTATAAGCACAAGAAACAAACTTTTACATATGAAAAAGAGTTTTTGATTAAAAATAAAAATATCAGTGGTTTTATTTTTCTTCCAATGAGCTGCAGTACACTGAGATGGTCATAGTTGATTCTCAGATCTTTTCACTGAAGTTGTGATCATCAGAAAATTAAATACCAAACATCACATAATTTTAATAAAGGAGAAAAATTATACAAATTACATAGGAAGACAAAAATGGGTAGTTTTGCAACACGCTTCACTCTTTGGCTAACGCGATGTAAGTTTCAAGGTTTTTTATACTGAAATAAACACTATGAGAATCTGACTGAAAGTATACGACCCCAAAATTACTTTAAAGCTGGAGCAGAATCTTTTGAAATGTCATTTCAAAGGCTAATTTTTGGCATCTATGAAATACCAGGAAGCATCTAAATCTGTCATACTTTCGTGAGAGTAGAAGATGTCTCTTTGGGAAGCCACTGTGAAGGTCCGCGCCTGTGCCTACAGCAGAAAGGTTTTAAAATCGTCTCGCTCCATCCGTCAGTCACGCTTCCAGTCAGTGATCGATCACTTGGCTATAGGCAGGCGACTGCCACAGGACACCTGACATTAGCTGCAACCTGACCAGGTCCAGGAGCCGGTCATTGCTCTCTTAACAACTCCTGTTAACAATTTGTTTCATGAATGATTAAAAAAAAAAAAAAAAAAGCCCAAACGGTTGGCATTATAACCAGGTACCTCAAAATCCAGAATTTTCCCAGAACAGCTATCACACCACTGAGTTCATCACTTTGTCTAGCTTGGTTTTCAAATGAGAGTTAACCCAAATTAATTTTCCATTTCACTCCTAATCTCGAAAGAAGGAAAACTTTACTTTTTTTTTTCCATGACAGATGACTATTCTTTAACTTTTTTTCCCCTTGAACTAATTAGCACGATTTTCCCTATCATTAGCCTCAGACCCAAGTGAATCACATTTTTATTGTAAGAGATCACTGCAAAGTAAGAACAGTGGAGGAACAAGCCTGCGAGTTTCGAACAGCTCGCAACCCATTCCGACAGACTGCGAGTACGGGGAGCCGACTCACCTGAGGCTGGGAGTTAACAAGGAGAATTTGCAACGCAGCCTTCTGGTCACCAGCAGAGGTAAAGGCCCCTTCTTTACCTACCAGCTGCCCTTATATAAAAGCAGCACTTCGGTTACTCCCAACGTCTGCCTCCTCCTCAGGCTCCTCCCCACCACCAGGGCATAAAGCGCTGCACGCCCACCTTCCACCCGCGCGGGCCGGGCTCCCGCGGCCTCGTCCCTGTGCCTAACCCGGATGCTGACCCTAAACCACCGCGGAGCCCCTGCGGCGGGCGCGACCTTTCCAATGGGGGGGGGGGGCGGCAGAGGGCGCAGCGGCACCCCGCGCCCCAGTCCGGACCCGGGCACAACGCAGCACCCTGAACCCCACACCCGCACGGACACACGGACACGCGCACACACATACACAGGGACACATGGACACGGACACGTGGACGCACACACGCGAGTGCACACACACACACAGGGACACAGGGACACGGACGCACACGCGCGCGCGCACACACGGACGCACACTCTGGCTCCAGGCGGCCCCGGTAGCGCTGGCCAGCGCTGTCCCCGCACGGCCGGACACGGAGTCCTGGGGCCGGGCCTCGCGGAGCGCCCACGCGGCTCCCCATCCCGGGCGCGCGTCCCGGTCCCCAGTGTCGGCCCGCGGCCCTTCCTGACGATCCCGAACTCGAACCTGGCTCTCGGGCTCCGGTCCGCGCCTCATGCAGTGCCCGGCCCGGGACCCTGTCGCCCTGTCGCCCGGGGCCCCGCCGGCCCGGGTCCGCTCCACCCGCGCCCCGACTCTGACCTGGCGGCGCTCTGGCTCCGGCTCCGGGTCTCCTCGGTCCCCGTCGCCGTCCCGGTGCGGGTCCGGGTCCCGGCGCGCGGCGGGCCGGGCAGGCGACAGTGCGCCGGCGACAGTGGCCCGGCCCCCGCGTCCCGCCCGCCGGGTCTCGCTGCGCGCGGCCGCCGCTGGGAGGCGACCGGAGCGAGCGGCCCGGCCCGGCGATCCCGCCCCGCCTCCGGACAGCCGCACCCTCGACAGCGCCCGAGCGGGACCCCGAGGCCCGGCGCGGCCCGCGCTCCGACCCGACGGCATCTGCGCCGCGTCCGCCTCCGACGGGCCCTGGCCGGCGCGCGCGTCCGTCCTCTGTCCCGCCCGGGCGCCCGGCGCGGCTGGTGGGGACACTCGGCCCGGCTGTGGCCGCCTGAGGAACTGAACCGGAGCCCGCCCTGGGCAACCCGATGTGTGGGGGTCCGCCCTTCTTCCCCTTAGAGCCGAAAGCCCCCATTTGTGGTTTGAAGCAATTTTTTGGCGTGTGACAGAGTATCACTTGGGAGAAAGTTCAGTGCTCGGTCCTCAGATTCATGACCTTCCGCCCCCAAGCCTTTTAAGTTTCTGCCTCCATGCTCTATAAGTACGACTCTGCCATAAAGAAGGACAAAATTGAGTCATCTGCAGGAAAACGGATGCACCTTGAGATCATAATGTGAAGTGAAATAAATCAGACGCACGAGTTCAATATCGCATGGTTTCTCTTATATGAGAAACCCAAAGTATAAATAAATTAAAGAGCAAAATAAAAGATCGTAGGAAATAGGGAGATAGATCTTTCTAAAACAGGTAGGGGACCAAGAGATGGAGGGAGAGGGGAAGGAGAGGAGGAAAAAGATTTGAGATGTGCAATGCACGCGGATCAACTCCGCACAAGGAATGTCAACGTCAGCACTGCAAACATGGACCAATAAAAATTAAAATTAAAAAAATCGAGAAGTTAAGAGCCATGGGTCGAAACCATTGGACCAATCACAGCAAGACCCCATTTCCTTGCCTGCCATTTATGAGGTCAGGTTGACGTAGTTGACGTCTACACACGCGGAACAGCTGTGTGCCTCCCGCTCCTTGTTAGTTCCGGAATTCTAATCCACTTAAGAACAAAACAAAAAAAGCTTTAGTGAGATATAGTTTGCACAATATAAAATTTAAATATCACACATTTAAAATACACAGAGAGTTTAGCTCTCTGACAAGGTTGTGTCGCCATCACCATAATCTAATTTTAACACATTTTCATCTCCAAAGAGAACTTCCTCCAAATGGAAAGAGCCGTTCCCCACAACCCCAGCTAACTATTAGCCCGCTTTCCATCTCTGTGTATTTCCCTATTCTGGGCATTTTCTATCAATGGGATCTACCATGGGGTCTTTTGTGACAACTGGCTTTTCTCACTTGGCATAATGTTTCCAAGGTGCGTCTGTGTTTCCAAGGTTTGTATCAGCATCACCTCCCTCTTGGCAACAAACCATACCCCATTGTATGGAGACACTACAGTTTGCTTATTCATCCATTGGAACAGGCAGGTTCTTTCTTTCTTTCTTTCTTTCTTTCTTTCTTTCTTTCTTTCTTTCTTTCTTTCTTTCTTTCTTTCTTTTTTTTTTTTGCTATTGTGAGTAATGCTGCTATGAACATTCATGTACATGGTTATATGTGTAAATATTTTCATGTCTCTTGGGTCTATACCTGGGGCAGCTTTGCTGGATCACATAATAACTACGTTTTTGGTTGTTTTGTTTTCGTTGTACTGGGGATTGAATCCAGGGCCTTGGCACTGGGCTACATCTCCAGCCTTCTCTCTGCCCTTTCTCTCTCACTCTCTCTTTCTCTCTCTCTCTCTCTCCCTCCTTCCTTCCTTTCTTGCTTCCTTCCATTTAGATTCAGGATCTTGCTAATCACTAAGTTGTCTAGGCTGGGCTCAGACTTATGAACTTGCAACCCTCCTGCCTCAGCCTCTCAGAGTGCTGGGATTACAGCCCTGGCCACCACACTGTGCAGTGACTGTGTTTTTGAGGAACTGCCAAGAAGTCTATATGGCTGGTGAGAGTGTAAAGTGGCACCATTTCTACCTTCCCACTGGTGACACAGGAGAGTTCTACTATTCTCACACCCATAGCAGCATTAGTGTCTTTTTGATGTCAGCCAGCTGCATGGCGACGAAGCGATACCTCATTGTGTTGATTTGCATTTCCTTCCTTACTAATCACGTTGATCCTTTTTCATGTGCCTGTTGGCCATTGTGTGCCTTCTCCAAAGATGTCTATTTGAATCCTTTGCCTATTTTCTTATTGAGTTGTGACAGTTAGTTATATATTTCTCATACCAGCCCCTTTTCAGATACATGATTTGCACATATCTTCTCTCATCCTGTAAGTTGTCTTTTTACTTGATGGCGTTATTTTAAGCACAGAGTTTTTTGTTTTGTTTTGTTTTAAATCTTCAAGATGTCCACTTTATCTACTTTCTCTTTGGGCACTGTCAAAGATGAACGCAAAGCCATGAATTATTTGCTCCTAAATATTCTTCTGCAAGTTTGATTGGCTTAGCTCTTACAGTTAGGTCTGCAGTCCATTTTGGGCTCAGTTTTGTGTGTGATTTGAGGTAGGGGCCAATTTTGCCTTTGGTGGGGAAATTCCTATAATTCACCAACACTGGCTAAGGGGAATTCCACACAGTGAATTCATGAATGGTGCAAACCTAGAGGTGATCTGAATATTTCCTAAACTCTTCTGAATCAAACAATTTGTGATTTTTAAAACTCAATTTATGGTTAGTGAGATTTGTAAATATAAGTGGTTAAGCAATATAAAATGAAATAGTACAACTCTCTCAAATACCTGGTCTTGACCCATTACTGAGTTAATCAAGTTAGTGGGTTGTAACCCACATTTTTAAAAGTCAAGCCAAAGGAACAGAATAGAAAACAAACTATCAGAAGGTAGCATCTGTGTTAAAGAAAGTATTGCTTCATAATTCCAGTCGTGTGTGTGTGTGTGTGTGTGTGTGTGTGTGTACCAGGAGTTGATGTGAAATGGATATCTTAACTGTGGGCCACATTTGTAAGTTGGGAAAACACTGTCTTAACTCCCAATTGCAGAATTATTTCATTGCACAAGCATTTACTAAGTGCTCCTCTTGTGTCAGGTCCTCTGCTAGGCACTGGGATGAGATGACAGCGAGCACATGGTCTCCACCCTGCTGCAGCACACATAGCAGTATGGCCCATGTGGGGCTCCAGCCACAAGGGACAGGGTCTGACTCAACTTTCCTCAACCACAGGGATCCCTTCCAAATACTTGCATTGATTCTCCCTTTTTTTTTCTTTTCTTTTCTTTTTTTGTCTTTTTGAGACAGGGTTTTGCTATGCAATTCAGACTGGCCTTGAACTCACTTCGTAGCCCAGGCTGGCCTTGACCTTGCAGTAATCCTCTTGCCTCAGCCTCCCGAGTGCTGGGATTACAGGTATGCGCCACCACACCTGGCCATGCTCTTTTTCCCCTGGAGTAGAACTTTGTTCCCAGGTTCATAATCCATGCTTTTTTTATTGGATTGGGAAGGAAGTGTGGCTCTAGTAATGAGAGTTGCACTGCTTACCATTTTACTGCAACTGTATTGAAACTAGCCTCACCCAATACAGCTCAAGTATTGAATAATAGTGTTGTGTTGCTTTTTACAGGAGAAGTTAAAGATTATAGCAAAAAACCGTCATTTTCCAAGGGTCCCCAAAACACAGGGCCTTGCATTAATAGTGACATTTAGGCACTCTGCAGATACATTTAGGAAAGTAAATATGATCCCAGCCATCCAGTGGAATCGCCATTTACAGTAGCCGGGCACACTGAGGGCCCTGCCATTTGCTCTGCCTCTCTATTGAGGCATCATTTATCAATCTCTAGACACTATAAATTCCCAGAGATTTAGGAGATTCTAATTTAATTTAAAAAATCATAACCAGTTCAACATGCTGGACAGGTTAAACACACATACATGCACGCACTCCCACAGATGCGTGTACTTTCTGAACAACTCTAACATGTTCCCACATGTGCTTTTTAAATCCAGCTATGAAATTTTACCTGTAACTTCCCCATTTTACTCCAAATTTTATTAATGTCCTTTTCTGTGTTTATCAAATGACTAGTCTATTGTTATGAGTTCTTAAATAACAAAGCCAAGGTTGTAACCTTTTCTTCTCAATTCAGATTGCTTGCTCTTTTCATTGTATCTTTCTGCCTAACTCAGCACTTATTTTGTTTTGAGTGGTTGCCTATAAATAAAAATTCTGGAACATTTTAATTAAAGAATCAGTAAGTAGGGCTGGCGTGTAGCTCAGTGGTCGAGCATTTGCCCAGCACACACAGCCCCTGGGTTCCAGCCTGTTTTAGTTTGTGTCTCGATGTCCCCCAAAGCCTCATGCGGTCATAGATGGGCTTTTTCAGAGATGGGTGAACCTAGAGTGTGTGATGCTGGGATCAAGGGTGTGTGATTACTTAATCACTCCACTGATTGCTTTTGCCACCGCCCTAATCCTGGTAGCCTAGATACAATATAAATGGGGCAGAAAGACGCTCTTAAGGTCCCTCCCTTGTTGCTTTGCTACCTTCTGCCCACCATGAACTGTTCTCCTCTGTGAAGCCACCCTGCCTTGGAGCCAGTCGATTATGGACTGAAATCTCCACAAACTGTGAACTAAATAAACCTTTCCCCCTTTAACTTTTGGTGTTGGGTATTTTGTCTCAGCAACGTGAAACATAACTAAGACACATCCCCAGTACGAAAATAAGAAAAGAAAGAAAAGAAAAAGCAGCAGCAGCAGTGGCAACAAAAACAATATATCTTTGCGGTGATATGCAAAAACAAACCAACAAAAACCAAAAGAACATGGAGAATACAGATAAATTGGTATTTTGGATACTGAGTTCAAGGCCAGCCTGAACTACATAGTGAGATCCTATCTCAAAAAACCAAAAATAAATAAATACACTAAAAAATAATAGTAAATTGGTATTTTGTGTTTCTTAATGCCTCAACTTACTGCTGTTTAAATGTAATTTGCAAAAACAAAAAGAAACATAATTTTAGGGCCATTTCTTCAATAATATTCTTTCTTTTAATATTGAATGAAATATCTCCTTTTTATTTTTACTCATCTATTTTTTTAAAACATTGCTTTTCATAATTTTAAAACACCCATTAATTTTTTTTTTTTTTTTTTTTTTTTTGGTGCAATGCTGGGGATGGGATGCAGGGGCTTGTGCATTCTAATGCACACTCTACCACTGACCTCAGTAAGATGTTTCATTTCAAGGAAATTCCATTTGGTAATTTTAATAATTTTGGGTTAATAATTACTTAAATGTTAAGCTTTTAATGGTTTGAAAATATTTTAAAGCTTCAAAAATACTTTTGATATTCAGGAAATAAAAAGAGAATCATTGCCTTGCACTCTCGATTTTTCTTTATCTTCCCCCTTAAAAAAATGGACCTATCTCATGTAGTTGATTAACCTCTGTGTATCAGAAAGGAAGATGCTAAGGATAAGTTAGGTAGAATACCCACGGTTACCTCGAAATGGCAAGCTAGCCTGCCTTCTGCCCTTACTTTTGAAGAATTTGGTTTTAAGTACTGGTCTAATGCAAAGAGATCTGACTTCTAGCCGGGTTCCTGTGGCCTCAAGCAGGAGCATCAGGCTCTCTGGGGGTTGGTTTCCTCGCTTACAAAGCAGAACTCCAGTGGGTGCTCTGAATTTCATCGAAGAGAGAACACATGGAAACGCTGTGTCAGGCTCCTGGTCAGAACTCCGCAAGCGTTCCTCACCAACCGGACGGAAGCGCTGAGTTCAGTGCGTCAATCCTTACGATTAAAACAGTTTGGATGCTAAACAGAAGGGTTTCTACCTGCCCGTGTCCGTTTTTGTTATCCGTCGATATGGACATTCTACTACTACTGTATCTCTTTCTTTCCTCCATGTGAAAAACCACTAGTGTAATGAATAGATTTTGAAATAGCTCCAAACCCTGGATATCCATAGGAGAATGGTTTTCTCAGGACACTTATATAAACTTACAGATCCTGGGCCTTGTCCTATAAGACTAAAAGAAAATGTGTTATGGAAAACATCAGCGATTCTAATGCACTCCCTGGTAGCCATGGCCTAATTTCAGACCCGGTCAATCTGGTTTAATCTGTGCCTTCTGCCGGGTCCCTCCTTCCCGGATCATTCTGAAATGCCGGGGAACACATTTTATCCTCAGACTTTCGAAGTGCTTTAAATGTGGTTCTTCTATCTTTGATTTAAAAGTGGAGAAGAGAGCCGGGCATGGTAGCACATGCCTGTAATCCCAGCACTCAGGAGGCGGAGGCAGGATGATCCCTAGGAGTTTGAGGCCAGCCTGGGATACACAGTGAGTTCAAGTCCAGCCTAAATTACAAATCGAGACCCTGTCTCAAAAAAAAAAAAAAAAAAAAAAAGTGGGGAAGAATGAGTTGCTCTTGGAGGTTCTGGATTTATCAGAATAGTTTGTGTACTGTAATTGTCAACACTCTCACCGGCGAGTGGTAAAATGTGTTCATTGTCAGAGGACCTCGGACACAAATCTGTTCAGGCTGAGAAATGGGCAAAAAACCTGGGCGCAGGGAGATTCAGTTGCTAAAAACCAAAACAAGGAAAAACAACATGTGTCCCCGTGCCAAGAACAGATTACAACACAAGCTGATTCCCTAAACTCTGGGAGAACCGAGTGAGCCCCGGGTTGGCGGCTGCCTTGTTTGCGCTGTAAGCAAGGCTCGAGGGCGCGGGGAGACGGCTGGGCCGGGCTGCAGCCCCTCATTCCCCTCCAGCTCCGCTGTCTCTGAAAGCCAACGTGGGGCAATCCTGTTCTATGCTTTGCCCTGAGTGTGGTCTCTGGCCTAGCACTCATTCTATTTTAATACACTTTGCTGTGGAGGAGTCTCCCCTCCCGCCTTCGGGTGTAAGCGCCGGACAGCAGAAGCCGCACTTCATCTTTTATCCCCAGACTCCCTGGACACCACTGTGCGAAGCCAAGCCAGCGGCGCTCGAGGATGGATGCTGAGTGAATACTCGTGAATCCAAGGCCACTGTGTACGAAGGAAGTCATTCAAATGTGACTACATCAAGAATTGCAACAGCTTCTTTTGTTTTGCCCTGTTTTGGCACTGAGGATCAATCCCAGGGTTTTGTGCACGCTAGGCAAGCCCTCTACCACTGAGCCATACACTCACCTTTATTTTCATCATGCCGCTTTTCATTGCCTGCACTCACATTTTTTAAGTTTACTTGTGTACCATCTGTCTCCCTACACTAGACTGCTAACTCTGTGAGGGCAGGAGTGGCTTTCTATTGCCTGTCCTAACCCCAGCGCCTCCTGTATTGTTGAAGCAGTAGAATGCCACCAATTCAGCCACCTGTAGGGGTGCATTCTTATCTTTTATATCTACCAAGCTGATTAAGATTCATTTATGTAAATCCCGAGGTTCAGCAACTGATACGAGCCTTCCTTTGTCTGCCAGGCACAATTCTATTTTTAGAAACAAGTAGCCCGGCTGCCAACTTCCCTCTTCACCTTCTGAAGCGCTGTTGACACCTCTTTTCGGTCTGGGAAGTTCTGGAGGAAGGCGCGGGACCAGGCATCTGTGAGAGTGACTTCAGCCAGGCTATTCCCACTGGGATTTGTCCATAATAGAATTTCCCTTTCCCCTTTTTACAGGAGGTTTTGTGCCCCGAAGTGCCCTTCCTTGCACGCATGAAGGTGAGGATAGGAGCCAGGCTGCTGACAGACTCCTGAGCGCCAGCCCTGGAACCGACACCTTCAGGAACCAAGTTCATCTGATGCAGATGTGAAATTTGGAGCCCCTTTCCCGTGCTTGATGCATGGGCCTCACGCATGCCGGGCAGGTTCCTACACCAAGCTACCCACTGGCCCTGAATCTCTTCTAATGTCCATTTATCCTCTCACGAAGTTGCAGGAAGACCATTTCCTTCAGGTTAACTTTTGCACACCTTCCCCTGGTGTAGACAATTTTTTAAAGAATTATTCCCACAGTAGTAAGAAGTTGACTTGTTTTAGCATAGAGCTTTAAAAAGATAAATTTAGTTGACCTCTTTAGCTGTTCCAACAAATGAAATTGCAGAGACTCAGATGACTGCATAATTTATTAACACAAAGGCAAAGGATTGGCTTATAGGGCATTGCTTCGTCAGACTGTATAAGACATACCTCCTACTATGATATCCTAAGGTATTTCTAAACACTTCCAAAAAACTTCTTAAAAATCTCCTTATCTCTAATACAGCATGCTCAAAAGTGGTAATGTACAAAATTAACATTTGCAAGCTATCAAGTCAATAGCAATTTAATATATGGTAACTCAAGGCAATACAAAAGAAAAAAAAAGAAAAGAAAAGAAAAAGAAAGCCTTAGGCTTTTATGTAAATAATGACTTTTTTCTTTTTTGGAAAATTACAAAATAGAAACTTCTCATCAAAGGTCAAAGCACCTGTATATGAATATTTCTAGCAGCATTATTCATTCACAACAGCCCCAAAATGGAAGCGTCCATCATCCAGTGAATGGAGAAACAGAATATGGTTTATCTATACAGTACAGTGCTAATCAGCAGCCATAGAAAGAAATGAAGCCAGGCATGGTGGCACTACACTCAGGAGACCGAGGCAGGAGGATCTCTGTGAGTTCAAGACTCACAGGGCTACATAACAAGACCCTGTCTCAAAAAATAAAACAAAGGAATGAAGGGGACTGGGGTGCAGCTCAGTGGTGGAGCCCTAGCCCAGCATGCACAAGGCTCTGGGCTCCACACCTTGTGCCACCAGGAAAAAAAAAAAAAAAAGAATGAAGTACTGACACATGCTACAACATGTGATCTTCAAAAATCTGATGCTAAATGAAAGAAGCCAGGCATAAAACACCATGTACCATAGGGATCATATATGCAAAATGAGCAGAACAGGCAAATCCATAGAGAGAGAAAATAAGTGAGTGGTTGCCAGGAGCTGGGGTAAGGAGAAAAGTAGGAAATGGTTAATAATGGTACCAAGCTCTTTTTGGGGTGATAGGGTGCTCTGGACTTAGATAGTGATGATGGTTGCAGACTTCATCAAATATGCTAAAATCTTTATCGTATACTAAAAAGTGTGATTTATGGTATATGAATTATATCTCAATATAAAATCTTTTAAAAAATGATGCTTAGGAAAAAGCGACTATTTCTACCCCGCAGACCGAAGAGGAGGCCGCCTGCTTTTACTCTGTCGTTTCCACTCGTGTCCTGTGTCCTGCAGCCATCGTGAGTCCCAGCAGGGTCCTGTCGCCCAGGAAACCATGCCTTTTGCTAAGTCACAGAAAAGTGTGCCAGCAGTGACCTTGGTCACTTTCATGGCCTTTTGGGCAGGGACAGTGGATAAATAAACATAAATTTTCAAGTCCACTCTGTTGAATTAGAAACCAAGTACTTCATCTTACTATTACACCATCATGGTTCACTGTAAGGTATTATTTTCTGGAATTCAATACTCTTTAGACTTCTTTTAGCAAATGGGGTTGAAAATTGTCCAGTTAATCTCAAAATCTCATTTCCAGTTTAAGTGTGTGCTGTATAGTTCCTTAACTTTTGCCTTTTTTGTTTAAAGAAGATTCAGTATATCATTTACCTCTACCTTGGGATCCTCTAAGAGAGTTTTCACATTTGATATCGCTGAGGCACCACCGCCACCACAGGGATTTCCTAACAGTGACTTATTCCAACAATGCTTTTCTGACAGAATTCTTGTGTAGGTTTCCAAAGAGCTCAAATAATAATATTTTCTACACTAAATTTAATCTGTGACTCAGGGCACGTTTAGTGAATCACTATGTTCAAAATAACCCCATTCGAAACAGGAAGAACATCCCAAAGGCTTGCTCTTTAATGGTGCTGTGCTGTGTGCCTGGGACGGGGGAGATTCTGGATAAATGTTTGCAAATGAATCAGGGAGTGAAGGGCAAGCTTGCTTATTTGTGCTGCCAAAAGGTCAGACAATGGCTAGTAACCACGGAACTTAACAGGCTTTTAATTCAGCTCACATTCTAGAATGGAGACTTTCTGGGTGAAAAAAAAAATGCAATATAATTTGGACTACCAAGATAAATCTAAGAATTCTAATAAAGTAACAACTTTGTTTTAGCCATTTGTAGTGTTTTACATTGATAATTGTCTTTGGCAATTTTTTTTTGTTTGTTTTGTTCTTTTGCCTGTTTATAGAAGAAGTATTTACTCTTTTTGTTTCTGTTTTTTTGAGATAGATAGATAAACTACTTACTATGAGTTTATTTGTTGTTGTTGTGGTTTAAGAGAGTCTTGCTATTTCTGGCTGTCCTTGAACTCACTATGTAGCCCAGGATGGCCTTGAATTTGTGCTGGTCCTCCTGCCTCAGCCTCCCCAGTGCTGGAATTATAGGCATGCACCACCATGCCTGGTAAAAGAAGTATTTACTGGAACTGTTAACTTTCTTGATAACTCAAAAATGTTTCTACTTAAAAATCAATGGTCAGTGGTTCTCACATCTGGCTGCACATCAAACTCTTAGTGTTTTGTTTTTGTTTTGTTTGTGTGTTTCTTTCTAATCCTAGCAAGGTAGAATCCAGGCTTGCTGGACTACTTAGGACCACCTGGTTGAGCCCAGGAATCTGCAATGTCAGAAGCACTTGAGGTGATACTATTAAATTTTAATTTTTACTATACAAATTACTCATAAATTCTTTTTCTTATAAAAAATTGAAAAGGTTTAAATAAAATCAAATTCTCTTCCTCATTCCTAACTGTGATTCCTTCTCTCCTTCCCTGGTTCAAGTGTTTCTTCTGAACATTAAAATATGAGAATCACCGGGTGTGGTGCTGCACGCCTGTAGTCTCTGCACTCAGGAAGCTGAGGCAGGAGGATCGCTAGGAGTTTGAAGTCAGCCTGGGCTACATAATGAATTCAAGGCCAGCCTGAATTACATAGTGAGACCCTGACTTGATAAATAAACAAACAAATAAGTAAATAAATAAAATCTGAGAATCATTGCTTTGATGGAAAGGTCAGAGATAGTCAACTGAAAAGCATTTTTTAGAGCTCACACGTAAGGGCAGATCTTAATCATGTCCTTTATTGTGTGAATTATACAGTCCAAGTCCTGTTTGAGACGGAGAATTGCCTTTTCAAATATTTGAGAGTCGTCATTTAAGACGCTATCTTACAAAAAAATCCTTTCCCTCTCACAGAAAACAGTTTAATTGCGGTTACTCTCAGTAAGCACTCAGTAAGCAAGCAATGGAAATAGTAACCATACCCAGCAAGTGGGGAAACGCGGGCATTCAGTAACAGCAAGTGATTTTTTGACTCAGACGGGTTCCCTGGGACTCCAGGATAGAGTTAACTCTTAATTATCTGGGCACAAGTTTGCTCTGTGGTAAATGGTTTGGGACGTTCTTGGGTCCCCTCTCCAGCATCTTGCTGGCTTCTAGGTCTGCGACAGTAGGGCTGAGACAGCCCCGAGGTCACTGCGCCGAGCAGTGGGCAGGGCGGAGGTTGCCTTTCAGTCCAGACAGAGCAAGTCCGCAACTCCGCAGGACACTGCTCAGCACGGGCTAGCAAGTGGGGAGGGCCTGGGTTGGTCCCTGCACTGGTGATTAATCAATTAATTCTGCTGCTAGGGAGCCCATAGGGCAGCGGAGGAGACACACAAGTTTTTTAAAAAGATAGGGGGCGCGGGGGTGTAGCTCAATCCTACAGCACTTGCTTCGCACACAGAGGCCTGGGGCTCCATCCCCAACACCCAGGTAATAAAAACAATAGTAACACAACATAGGCAATGATCTAAAAAGTTAACTGAAGTGATTAACTCTGTATTGTGGCTTTTGTTAAAGTAGATTAGGAAACATGAGGGCTACACAGGCAGAGAGTCACCTCACCAGGGCTGGGGGAGCCGGAGGGGAAGATGCCCAGGACGGGGTACCGAGCTTAATCTTGAAGCATGAGTAGAATGCAGCCATATAAAGCAACTGAGAAGGGACAATCAAGGGTGCTTTAGAAAAAAATGTTTGAACCATTTTCACTGGAGAGCATAAGTCCAAGTGGACCCCACCTAATGCCTTGAGCCCCTGAGAGGCGTCGCTGGAGATGTGCAGAGTCTCCATGTTTGATTGGTCCCCAAGGGGAGGCGTCTGCAGACCTTGGGCCGTGCAGTCCTGCAGCTTCGGAGCATGGCGCTGTTATCATGTAGCTACCAAGGGAGGCCACCGAGGGGATGAGATGGCCAGGAACGGGGAGAAGACGAGGAGCCGAGGAGGCATTGTTGGAGAACACAAGCTGTGAGGGACAGGTGGAATCTGTCCCTAAAGAGAGGTGACAGTGGCCCGGGAGAAGGAAGGCAAGAAGAGAGCGGGCAGCACTGTTGGAGGGCACCGAGCACCAGGGGAGAGGCCTGGGCACTGTGGCGAGAATGATCGCTGCAGACAGCTGCACCAGGCGCTGGAAGGAGGGCGCTGTTCCATCCTCACCACCATCCTCCGACTTGCACATGATCCTAAGCTAAAGAGAAAGAGCCAATGAAGTGAGAGAGAAGTCTCAAGAATGAAGGGATTGCCGGATGTGGTGGTGCATATCTGTAATCCCAGCACTTGCGAGGCTGAGGCAAGAGGCTCACCTTGAGTTCGAGGCCAATCTGGGCTACATAGCAAGATCCCATCTCAAAAAACAAAAACAAAACGAAGGAGGAATTGGTCTGGGGATGTTGCTCTTTGGTACAGCACATGCTTAGCATTCATTTAAGGCCCTGGATACCCTTCCCAGTAAAATAAATAAGTAAATAAATAAATAAATAAATAAATAAATAAATAGGCTCCATGCCTACCTACCCATGCTTCTATTTCTGGGGTTAGGTCAGAATCTATCTAGGGGGGAAAATAACAAAACTTGCCAGTTTGAATAACTGAAGCCACTTGATACTGTATGAGTGTGTTTTTATGAAAGAAATCACCTGCAATAAATGTTCATCCAATCTCTTCTCACCGTGGGATTCATTGATATCATGAACATAATTTACAGTGAAGCAGACTAAATCCCTCCAGTTTAGAGTGGCACTTGCCATATCTGTCTAGATCCAGGGCAAATGGAAACGGGGTGAGGCCCAGGACACTCCTCCTCCCTTTGGCCCCCTGTAAAATCGAGCACCTCCTCTTCCCCCACCAGTCGCTGTCCCTCACCGACAGACTTCTTTCTTTTGCAACAGAAAAAAATGGCACCCACTACAGAGCTCTCTGCTGATCCCGCTGTGAGCCTGGAAGTTATTACTTTCAGTTCTTCCAGATCTTATTTTCAAAAAATATATGCCACGCATGGCTAAACTTTATTTAAACTAGGCTTCTAATTATACTAAAAAGAGGGATTAATTCCAATGTTTATAATTTCATCACAAGGACTTGTAATGAAACGCATTCCCAGGGCTCTTTGTAGATTCCTCTCCAAGAGATAATGGTTTTGCTGGCCTGGGGGAGTCATGGCTTTTAAATCACACTCCAGTCATTTCATACTTTCAAGGAAGACATACTTAGGACCTCCTGGGACAGAGCAAGGGAAAGTGCTGTGGACAGTGCCTATGTCACTCTAGATGTGCTTCCTTAGAAGAGATGACATGGTCATAGAAATGATTAGCAGCACTGGGGGGTAGCTCAGTGGTAAAGTGCTTGCCTGGCATGCCAAGGCCCTGGGTTTGATTCCCGGTTCAACAAAACAAAACAAAACAAAACAAAACAAAACAAAACAAAACTAGAATTCACAGTAATAAGGGGTCAATTTAAATGGTAACGTAGTGTTAGGTCACTTTAGTTTCTTCCATTTAAAAATAATTATACCAGTAATGCATGACTCAGTTCTTGCTGAAAGGGACACAAAAATCTCTAGAATAAATTATTAACGTTCTCCCTTGCCACCTCCACTTCCACTCCCTTCCCAGACTGGGCTTTTCTTACTGATCTCTTTTCAAGGCATTTTTGTTCCTGTGGAAGCAAACATGGGTGTCTCTGTACACACGCACTTCCACATATTGTGTTAGGCAGCTTTTCTTTGCTGTGACAAAATACCTGAGATAGACAATTTAAACAGAATTCAAAGGTGCTGATGGTTTCTCCTTCTCCATAGGCCTAAAGCAATGGAGCTGGCTGACCAGGGTCTAAAACCTTTGAAACTATGAGTCAAAATAAATCATCATGGAAGAAGGGTTGGCGGAGGAAAGCTGCTCATCTCAGGGTGGCCAGGAAGCAGAAAGAGTGAGAGAGCCCAAGAAAAAGGGACCTGGGACCAGATAGAGTCCTGAAGATCACTTGCTCCCTCCAGCTAGGTTACACTTCCTGTTCCCATCACCTCCATTGAATGAATGCCATTGAATTATAATAATAATAATAATTATTATTATTATTTGAATTTTTTGAGATAGGGTCTTGCTATGTAGTTCAGGCTGGTCCTAAACTCACTGTGTAGCCCAGGCTGGCCCCGAACTCACAGCAATCCTTCTGCCTCAGCCTCCCAAGTTCTGGAATTACAGGCATGCGCCACCACATCCGGCAATGCCACGGAATTGTGATCTCACCAGTGTACCAATCCCCTGATCAAGTCAGAGCCTCATGATCTGTTCTCTAGTGCCCTCACTGACACAGCCTGCAACACAGAAAGCCTTTTGGGGGACATCTTGGTTCCCAACCATAACATGTATACACATTTATCATCGTTTAGCATAAAGTATTTGAAATTCATGGGTCTGTGAATTTTTCACTTAAGAAGTTCTTTTTTCATGTTAGAACATATACAGAGTCCACCAAAAAAAATGCATACACACTTCAGCTGTTCGCTATACTAACAATGTCTGGAAGCGAATGGCCACCACTGTGAGCACTGCTTGTAACTGTAGAGGCCAAAGGTAACTCATATGAACCTCATGATGTCTCAATAAATTTAGTATTAAAATATTTATACACGTTTTTCTTTTCCTGATGTATACTTTTTTTTTTTGGCAGACTCTGTAGATCCATTCTTTTTAGTCGTTGTACTCTTTCTTTAGTTAAAAATTTTTGTTTGCTTTTGAGATAGAGTCTCTCTCAGTCGCCAAGGCTGGCTCAAATTTGCCATCCTCCTGCCTCAGCCTTCTGAGTAGCTGAGGTTATAGGTGCATGCAACTATATGGGTGTAAGCAACCAGCTCCTTTTTAATTTTTTTGTTTTTTTCATTGCTGGAATGAAGCCCAGGGCTTTGTGCATGCTAGGCAAATCCTCTACCACTGAGCAGTGTATCAGCCCTCACTTGTTAAAATTGTTGACACATGTTAATTGCACATATGTATGGTGTGATAATTTTCTCTCTCCGCATGTGCAATGATTAAGTCAGTGTAAAGAACATTCTACCTCCTTAAATGCTTATTACTTCTTTGTGCTGGCAAGCTTCAAACTCCTCTCTTCTAGTTCTTTTTAAAGCATTTAATAGGGAGCAGGGGTGTAGCTCAGTGGGAGAACATGTGCTTATCACATGTGCGGCCCTGGGTTCAATCCCCAGCACCAAAATCCATAGATAAAATGAAATACACAACAAATTACTATAAACTGTACTCACCCTACTTTGCTGGAGAACTGTAGAATTTATTCCTAGCTGTATTTTGGTACCCATTATCCAACCTCTCTCTGTCCCTTCCGCCCAGTCCTAGCCTCTAATAACTGCAAGAGATCAACTTCTTAACTTTCACGAGTGAGTGAGAACATGTGGTTTTTGTCTTTCTGTGCCCGGTGTAATATTATGACAGAATACACTTTAGAATGCATTCTATACAAGAGACTGCAACAAAAATGACTAAGTCCTAAAACTCTTGATTGGCAAACACTGGTGATTCTGCTAAATTACTTCCATATTTAATTACTTGTTTGAAGAGATGAAGCCTCACAGAAATTTTCTCTTACTTTAATCTTTGTGAAACATAGATTTAATGCATAATTTTGATATACAAAAGGCCTTACATAAATGTTTCTGCTTGAAACCAAGCATTCTTAAAAAGAATACTTACATAGAAAATACCGGAATTCTCCCTAACAAGCATATATAATTGAATGCTGGAGATCTCATGCGGCAGAAATAAAACAAAATTAAAGAAAAAACTCTTAAGTATCCCAGGATAATGGGAATTATTATGGTGTCCAAGTATGATGGGAGTTCTTTTTAAATTTGCAGTCCTTTTCTTATTGTTATTAAACTGGTAACTAAAATATTAAAACAAACAAACAAAAAATACTATCAGTTGTGCATGGTGGTATGTATCTCCCTGGGCAACTCACTGAGACCCTGTCTCAAAATTAAAAATCAAAAAGGGCCGGTGATGTAGCTCAGTGGTAGAGTGCCCCTGGTTTCAACTCCCAGTACTGCAGAAAGAAAAAATTCTACTTATATTTAAAGATATATTTGTACACAGACATGTATAAAAAGTGCAGTAAGTTTATATACGGACAGTCGTTATCTCTGAGTGGTGCTATGGATTTAGCTGATTCTTAAATTTTTTCTGAATTTTACAATTTTTAAAATAAGGAATACATGTTAGTTTTCTTAATTAGAAAAATTGAAGTAATAGACTTGAAAATAGAAACTATACTTCTTTATTTGTACATTTCCCCACATGACTTTTACATAAGTAGCTGTCCAGACACTTTTTTTTTTTTAATGTGGGTACCGGGAGTTGAACTCAGGACCTCACGCTTGCCAGGCAGGCACTTATGCTGCTGAGCTATCTCACCGGCCCCAAATACGTTTTAAAATTCATGAGAACAAAGCCTTCGTTGGATAGTTGCACACACCTGGAATCCCAGCTACCAGGGAGGCAGGAGGATTGCAAGTTTGATCCTGGGCAATTTATCAAGACCATGTTTCAAAACAAAATTTTTAAAAAAGCAGCTGGAACCATAGCTTAGTGGTAGTGCAACGGCAAGCAGAAACACTGGAAAGACACCCAGGATTTGGAGGCAGATTTATTTACGTCGATGGGCACTGATCAGGATCATTCCCAGAATATCAGGCCCCGATCTCTGGTGGTCTAGGGCTTCTATATGATGCACAAGCAGGAGGTACAAAGGCGAGACAGAACAGCCTGGCAGTTCTTCTGATTAGCTAGCGGGGTGAGATCATTGGTTACAAGAGTAGATTAATGATCATCAGCTCATGAAGCTTGGTACAATGGAACAATCAGGCATCTTGTATGTTTGGTTACGCTCTGGTGGTTACAGGGGTCAAGAAAGTAACTACAAAGCCATGAAGCAGTTACAAAGCTAGGCAGTTTCAAAAGAACAAAGTTTTAAAAAGAACAATTGCTCTTGTACAGTTTTTCCTTTTCAATACAGCACTTGCTTAGCATGTGCAAGGCCCTGGGCTTTACACCCAGTAACACACACACACACACGCACACACACACACACACACACACACACACACGCAAATTGCTTTGACCTTTAAATGTAATTCATAAAATTATAACCTTGGGTTAAAAAAAGTCTTGTAACAAATAAACACAACATCTAAAGAAGTTTCTTTTAGTACTATTAGACCAGCACATGGAATGTACTTTTATTTACTAATGAGTTAAATCTCCTTTGTCAAATCACTAATATTTTCTTAATTTATAATTTAGCAAAATTTAGCTTTAAAAAAAAAGAGCTTATTCTTGTCATTTCCAAAAAAAGAGAAGGGAAAGGAGAGAGGAAGCTGTGCTTAGTGGGAAAATTGCAACATGCGGTTTGTAAGTAGTTTTTGCTTTAGATTTTTTTAAACGACTTCTCTTACATAAGAGCCCTGTAATATCTCCATAGGGAAAAATAACACGGGGCTACATTATGTCTTTAATTTTTCCTCCAGATAGTGTTTACAAAGCAATGTGGACGAGTGACTCCATATTTAAAGTTATTAGCCAACTTCAGTGTCCATTTGCCATTAAGGACAATTGGTAATTTTAACAATCAATGAGAGTTTATTTTGGTAGAAAACTTACTGAATTTTGCAGGAAATAACCTTTTTGTTCCACAGCAGCTGTCATTGAACACTATTATATCTACAACAATTAAAATTATCTTTGGTGACTTTTAGCATCTGGCATCGCTCCATTATTGTTCCGTTAAATATTTTTCAAGTTTGCTAGGACTTTTGCCCACTGTGTGCTTATGGCTCTTTATTGTCAGTGTGTGTCTTAGAATTCACCTTTGTGACATTACTTTTTTGTACTGTGGGAGACAGTGTTAATTTCTGCAGCAAACTGCCTGAGAAATCAAGTAATATTAGGAAATTGCGGCACATGCCTACAAGTTACTTACCAAAATATGATCTCGGTTTATTCCACTATGTTTGGCAACAATGTCCCCTTCTTTCATTTTCTAGATCCTTGCAAAAAAAAAGAATTAGCTACTGGCAAGTAGGAAAAAAAACCCAGAAAAACCCACACAGAACAAAACAAAATAAAAAACCAGCAAAGGGTAACATATGATGTCACTTTGATAAATCTGATTGAAAATTGTGAAGAAAATTTTCAAGTTGAAGCCACCCAGACTATCAGTGCAGGGGACTTGGCTGTCAAAACCAAACCAAACCAAAAGCTTCCTATTTTGTACCCCAACAGAAGTCATAAATGTATTAGTTCAACATCCATCCAAAATAGTCCCAGAAAAATTAACAAACCTGCCATCCCTGTAATAGTTCATCTGTTTTAAATCTTAAATAAAAACTTATGTTTGTTCATTTAATTGTGAGAAGTAAATACTTGCCTTCAAAATCAGTAATTAAGTATTGCAATATAATATCTTAGGAAGCCTAAATGCTATGATAAAAGGTAATACTTTAAAAATACTTCCAGCCTTGATTACTATTTTTTTATTTCTATATTATATTTTTAAATTTTATTTTATTTTTATTTATTTTTTTGTGTGTGTGTGTGGGTACCAGGGGTCGAACTCAGGACCTTGCCAGGCAGTCACTTATGCTGCTGAGCTCTCTCACCGGCCCATTATTTCTATATTTTAAAGGAAAGAATTTATTTGCCATGATTTTACTCTAACCAAAAATGTATTTGGAAAATATTTAAGAATTATTACTCATTATTTAAACCTACCAATGAACATTTTAAAATATCTTAATATTTTTCTGAACACTTAAAGTCAATAAATAACCTTTCAGATAAAAAATATTTTGGCAAGGATTTATAAGGGGGAGAGAGGAGAGTGAAATTTATTTATCTTCCTTCAAAAATTCACAGAATTACAAAGCAATTTGAGCTCCACATGATGTATGCAGGATGCTGTTGATTTACACAAATTGTTTTCACACTAACTCCAACAGATACTTTTATTCCTGAAATGTCTCCCACCTCCTCAATTTCACATATTCAAATCCTGGACTGTTTCAGAGGAAAAATAGTAGCTTACAAAATTGTCTTCCTATCCTAAGCAGTTGAAAATGGAAGGCATGCAAAATATGGTTTAAAAAGCAAGATACAAAACTAACTCTAACAAATTTAAAATTGACAAATATTCCAAATTGTTAAAAAGATCTTAGCACTGAGGGGCAGAATACTGCCACTTTTTCTTTTCTTGATATTTTCTGAATTTTTCAGAAATTCAGGTTTTGCTTCTGCTACAGTTAGCAAAACAGTATGGTCAAACACAGGGAAGAATATCTTACCAGTTGTGAAAATGTAAATAAAATACGCGCTGAACACTGAATGGTCTCCAAGAAATTTTTGTTTAAAAAAAGAAAAGAACACTCTACTTTAGTAAAATAATCCAGGCCTCCAAGCTCTTCCTTTCATTTGTGGAACATAAAGTATATTTTGGATCAAAACTTGGAACATTCCAAACAATGTGAACTCTAGAAAGGAACTGCACCTGTATCCTGACACAGCGCCAGCACAACGAAGCTACCGAATAAATATGCACCCTAAACCGGGAAAAGGGATTTAAACTCCACTTTGCACTCACTACTGTGTGCAAAAGTGAAAGTTTTATTCTTGGCACAAATTGGCTAGAAGTGGTGCAATGCTAACAATTATTAATTAGGCATTTTTCAGTTTTATTACGCTGAGTGGTTTGAAGTGGAGAAGAGTTTTGCAGAGCGTAACTGAGAGCTATATCTGAAAACGTGATGATTTTGAATTAAACTGTAGTCATTGCCTTTGTGAGATTTGAGAATTTCTTGATTATTTTCCTCAAAACTATTACTTGTACCCAACAGAGAACACTGTGTTTTTGAGGGTTTGTTTACCTAAATTGATGCTGTTGGTGGGGATGGGTTTGGTTTCAGCAGAATTTTCTGTAAGAGTCACATTTGCATAATGGCAGTTCTAAAAAAAATCACCTTTTTCATAGGAAAATGTGAAGCAATATTCGTAGAAAGCTGCAAAATCTGGAGTTGCAGAAAGATTAGGCAAGGCACATTGGGTATAAAAAATAAAAGAATCAAATCACGGCTGAACAGTTTTCCAGCAGAAGTAATTAATATGTGGAACAAACTATCAACATGACTTTTAAAAAATAATCAGAAGTTATACAAGAATTCTGACGGGAGATGAAGAAACATGAGACAAACAAGGAAGTTGAGAAAGAAGAATGAATATGTGACCAGACCTGTGACTTCAGCATTATTTTAATTATATTAGATGAAAACGCCAAACTAGCAAGGAAAGAGAATTGAGAAGCTATAATTTAGCTCTAGGTAGATGAGATCTTTCTCTGATATTTTTTTCTTTTCCCCCCACTGTGTGCATTTGCTGGGTGTGTTTCATGGTAGAAAAATTCCCCCAAATAAATAAAAATCCCCCAAAATAAAACCTTCAGTTTATTTAAAAACATGAAAAGGAAATTAAATATGTAAAACTATTCTTAGACCTATAGGTAGAAGAGAGACAAAATAAATTTTCACCTTTATGTATTGAATTTCTTTTAAAAAGTTAGTTATTGGGGCCGGTGAGATAGCGCCTGCCTGCCAAGCACGAGGTCCTGAGTTTGACTCCCGGAACCCACATAAAGGAAAAAAAGAGTTGGTGATATCGCTCAGCGGCACAAGCGCTTGCTGGCAAGCACAAGGTCCTGAGGTCGACCCCTGGTACCCACATTAAAAAAATAAAAATAAAAATAAAAATAAAAATAAGAAATAAAAAGTTAGTTATTATTATTTTAATTGCACGTATTTATGGGTTACAGTATGATATTCAGTATATGTATATAATATATAATGATCAATCAATATCATTGGCTTTTCCATCTTTAACATTTAAAACATTATTTGATTAATATACAACAACTATATATGTGCATCTTAAATTTCAATGGAAACATTGTAGGTTTCTTTAAAATATTATGCTTCAGCAGCACTCATTTTTTGCAGTCATCTTAGCGAAGCACAAGGACCCTAAATTGCTGTAGCCAATTCCAGTCTAGTAAAATTGTCTGTTTCTTTCTTCATTGAACCTTCTTTTTAATCTGCCGGTCTCTCCATTTATGAGAATGTGCAACTGCACTTGAATTTACTTTCTTCTATTTAGATGTTTGAGAATATAACCCATTATTTTATTGTAAATAATAAATATAATTATATATTGTGTATGTCAAGCATTATGCTAGACAAAATACACAGCTAAACAATTCAGAAGAGATTCCCTTTCTCAGTGTACACAATATTCTTTTCTCCCAAAAAAGTTTGTCAAAGTTCTAACAATCTCTACAGTGCTATCAAAAATAATCTTTTAATTTGAAAAACATGCACATTAGCCATTATTTGTTTCTTAGTAATTTTCCACATGCCAATCACCGGCTCTTGGAACTCCTCCTCAATCTCAGACCAAGCCTCTCTGCTGGTGCGTGACTTTTCCCATGTGACCCTTTAAATAAATTCTAAGATTTTTCCCATAATTAGTTAATCTCAGAAATCAAAGTGAAACATGTCACCAGGGTCTTATTTAAAGCCAAGAAATTTATTGGCTATTTTCCAGACTTCTTCCTGAATTAAACAACCCTGAACACTACTATCTCAGCATCCCTACCTCTGGACAGGAGCACTCAGTCTTCAGAGAAGCGGGGTGCCTGGTAGAGTTTTGGTGACAGACGCACCTTGGCCGGGACCACGTTTGTTTTACTTCAAGTATCAGAGGGAAATTATCCTCTAAAATGCTAGAATCTTGTGCTTTAAAAAAGAGACATGAAATAGAAATGAATCTCCCCATACTTGATAGCAAAACACTACCATTTCTCTTCCCTCTTCTCTTTGGTGGGTGGTGCTGGGCCTGAACCCAAGGACTCCCATGGATTAAGCCTGTGTGCTCCGCCACGGAGCCGCCCCCAAGCCCCGGGCTTTTTATGGCTTAAAGGAGCCAAAAAATAACAGCTCAAGATCTTTCTCAAAGTCCAACTCTCTAGACCCGGTAACAATTTAATGTACAACTAAATCTTTATGATTTCTAGGTGGATTGCCTGAATTGTACTTTATCCTTGATGACTCAGCTCTTCCGCATCTTGGCCACTAGGCCAGGTTCAAGGATGCTGGAAAAAGAGCTGAACTGAGCCAGGGTCAAACGTGTACAGTTGAATCTTGGTCTCCGCGTGTGTGTGTGTGTGTGTGAGAGACACAGAGGGAGAGAGATAGAGACACAGAGACACAGACAGAGACAGAGAGACAGAGAGAGACAGAGAAAGAGAAAGACAGAGACAGAGAGAGAGACAGAGAGACAGAAATAGACAGAGACAGAGAGACTGAGAGACAGAGAGAGATATTTAATTCCTAAGCCAGGTTCAAGATTGTCCAGCATTTTGAAGTCTCTCTTACTGAGTTAAACAATTTCTTATAACTGAGAAGAAAGCTGGGCACTTTTTCTGCTTCCTTCCCTTCTTTCCTTCCTCCTCTTTCACTCCTTTCCTTCCTTTCCAATCAACAGTCTCACCTTAGCCTACAGTGAAGGGTCCTTTCACAGCGGGGTAGGTAGGATACCTCCCATTCAGTCCTCCTTGGTTTCGCCCAGCGCTTTGGGCCACCCGGACCAGGACATCCTCAGATCCCATGAGGACCAGGACAACCGCAGGCCTCAGTGTCCTGCTCCCCCAAGGGCGCAGCCTCCATACAGCATCTTCCTCCTGGCCAGGGCTCCAGCTTCCCGACACCCTTCCTTTGTCCTCTGTCTCCTCCTTTCTCATCTCCATTCTTGCTGGGGGTGAAGCCAAGGCCAAGTGGCCCGGCCCCGTCTGTCCTCCCAGGGCCAGGCCTGCGCTTCCTCCGCTCTGTGGCTCTGTTCTCCCTCTCTTTCGCTCACTCACATTTTCCTGTTTTCCTCATTGAGATCTCTAAACTGTTAGAGAAAACTTTTCATTCTTTAGTTTAAAGGTAAAAGCTGAGAACCTGATACATTTGTATTGCTTCCAATGGTTGTATCTTCTATATTTTGCCCATGCATTGGTCTGTGACCTTTGAGAAAAACGAAGTCTTCCCCTGAAGCTTACAGAATTCCCACTTAGAAGGTGAATCACATATCCAAGTTGGGTTTCTGTTCTTTTTCTTATGATTAATTTAGAAAATTTCTCATGATTATTTTAGGAAGAAAACATCATAAATATTGAAATGCATAATTACCTGTAAGCATTGTTGCCAGATTTAGAACATCAAAATATGGATGCCTGGTTAAATTTGAATTTCAGGTAAATAGCGAATAATTGTTTTGTATAAGTATGTGCCATGCCACATTCAAGGCATAGGTACACAAAAAAGTATTTGTTGTTATCTGAAAATGAAATTTAGGCATTCTGAGTTTCATGATTGACTATAGATGATATTCGTTTGTGTGTGTGTGTGTGTGTGTGTGTGTAATATTTGTGAGCTGGATGTTTTAAATTTGAAAACTAACTGTTTTTACAGTTTCCTGGTGGCCTGTCTTCCCTGGTGCAGTTTCCTGTTGACATTTTAAGGTTCCGAGGGTGGCCATCACAAAATGTAAGGGAAAGCACAAAAACTGTAATTCAAATTAGCTTATTTTGCTATCTATGAGTTCTGGTAAGTTCCATGGGAGGGGACAGTACATTTCTCATTTATTTATTCCCTGCTGGATCTGATCTCAGAATAAAGCACTGACTTCATATTTTCTCCCTTGGGAATATACTTTATTCCACTTCTTTTAAGCGCCAAATTGAAAATGTAGATGGCTTAAGAGGAAAAATATATATTTATTTCCCTGTAACCTGCTTCTGAAGCTTACTCATTTAATAAACATTGTTCAAGGACAATGCTTATTAAATGAAACTCTCAGGAAACTGTCAGCTGTATAGCTGCAACAGGTAGATTTTTTCTTAATCTCTCATTTTAAAAGAAAATACCTAAAAGTGTGACTAACACTAATAAGAATAGCCAATATTTATTGAGAATGTACCATTTTAAGGCACTGTTATATGGTGACTTAAATCTTTTAAGACCCCAAACCAGTGAGGTAGGTACTGTATTATGCTTACTTCAGAGAAAGGGAAACTGAGGCACAGCAAAGTTAGGTAACTCCATTTCCCTTGCTAGTACCATTTTACATTAGTATGATACATTTGCACAGTTAATGGACCAATATTGGTATATTTAGTTATTCAGAGTTCTGTAGTTTTCCCTAATGTCCTGTTTCCGTCCTGGGATCTCATCAAGAACACCACATTACACTTAGCTATTGTGCCTGCTTCGCTGTGACAGTTTCTTACATTTCCTAGTTTCTGAGGACTTTGACAGCTTTGAGTACTGGCTGGGTACCCCACAGAGCAGCCCCTGACAGGGATTTGTCTGCTGTCTTTCTCTTGTTTAGACGGAACACGCAGGGGTGACCGCCCTCTCCTCTCACGTGGTCACCTGGCTGAGGCACTGTTTGTCTCCATTGTGAAGTTTATGCTTTTTCCTTCCTTGGAAAGGAAGGCATTTATTCCCAGTATGCACTTAAGGAGTGGGGAATTATGACTGAGCTGTTTTATTTGCTAGTTTTATTGAGATATAATCACATACCATATAATTCACCCATCCAAAGTGTATGAATTGGTGGTTTTCCAAATATCTGCAGTTGTGCAGGCACCACAACGATCTATTTTAAAACATTTTCATTACTCCAAAAAGAAGCCCCATCTCTATTAATAGTTATTTCCCTTTCCTTCACTTCATCCCCTCTCCCAGCCCATGGCTACTTTCTGTCTCTACAGATCTGCCTGTCCTAGACATTTCATATAAATGGAATTATACCATATGTGGTGTTTTGTGACTGGCTTTTTTCATTCAGCAAAATGTTTTAAAGGCTCGCCCATTTTTATTGTCTGTGTTAGTGTGTACTTCCTTGCTATTGCTGAACAATATTCTATTGTATGGATATACCACACTTGGCTTACCCATCTGCTATATGTTGGATATTAAATGTCCCCAAAGGTCCACCTATCAAAAGTTTAGTCCCCAGCCTGACACTTTTGGGAGAGGTCATGGAAACTTTAGGAGGTGGGGCCTAGGGAGAGGTCTTTTAGTCATTGGGGGTGGCCCTTGAGGGGACCGAAGGACCCCAGCCCTGTCCTCTTCCTCTCTTTCCTGGCCGTGTGGCAAACAGCTTTGCTCTGGCGTGTGCTCCTCGCCATGATGCACAGCCTCAACATAGGCCCCAAAGCCATGAGGTCAGCTGCGCGTGGGCTGAAATCTCTACAACTGAGGGATGAAATAACCCTTTGCTCTTCCTAAGTTGATTGACTTTCTATAGTAGCAGAAGGCTGACAATATATCATCCATCAGCTGACAGACATCAGGGCTGTTCCCACTGCCTGGCCACCATGAGAGTGTTGGTGTGAACATTGCTGTACGGATTTTATGTGGAGCTATGTTTTCATTTCTTTTGGCAAACACTCAGTGTGGATCCTGTTTTAAAGTAAGAAAAACATGGCTGATGAGGCTGTGGGCTGTCACTGCCCAGGTAAACCTAGACAATTACCCCATAAAGCTATAATGCAAGGCCCCACCTCAGCCAGCTGGCAGGTTCCCAAAGGGAAAGTATGCTGCCTAATATGAAGAAACAAAAAGACAGGGCAGAATAAAAATAAGAAAAGCCTGCCGAAGCACACCACCATATAAACCTAAGACAAAGAACAGTGACACGCACTGAGAAACTGCAGAGACCATGGATTAATAGTTTCTGTTATGAAGTTATGATGGCGGAGCCCTGTCCTGCTCTTCAAGATGCTCTTCAAGATGCAGGAGGAGTAAGTTGTTTGTACACAGTGCTGTATTTGTTGAGGGACTGGGTCAATTTCATATCTTAGCTCTGGGCAGCACGAGAGTGCAGGCAGCTCTTCAAACATTCTGATTTCACTTCCTTTCTGTTCGGTCCCAGGCTGGTGATTGCTGGATCTATGGGAGTTCCAGTTTAACTTATTTAGCAAGGCCCATGGTGTTTTCCACCATGGCTGCACCAACTTCTACGATCTCCAACAACGGGTGAAGGTTTCCTGTTCTCTACACCCTTGCTAACACTTCTGATCCTTTGTCTTTTTTATTATAGCCATTCTGACATTCTATATAGAATGGAGTTGACAACCATACCTCCCTGAACGTGCCTGATCTCATCTCTATACAGTGGAATAGCATGCAGCCATAAAAAGAAGGAAACCCTTCCATACTGAACAGCATGGATGAATCTGGAGGACATTATGCTAAGTGAAACAAGTCAGACACAGAAAGAAAAATACTGTATGATCTCACTCATATGTGGGATCTTAAAGAAAAAAGTGAAGCTACGGAAGCAGGGTGGAATGGTCGTTACCAGAGGCTGGGAGTGGGGGAAATGCAAACAAAGCTGGTCAGAGGCACACAGTTTTGGTTATGAAATGAACAATTTCTGGGCTTCTGATGCAGAGCACAGGCAGTGATGGATAATTAATTTGGCTGTGGTCATGACTGCACAGCGTATGGATATATCAAATCATGGAGTACACCCGGAATATATTCAATCTTTATTTGACAATTTAATTTTTTAAAGAGTAAGTTGTTTGCCTAAGCCCCCTTTTTTGAAATTCTTCTAAGGCCACCATTATCGCTACTAGGACTAAGTATTATTTATAACAAAAACGGGAACTGGAAGAAGGGGCAGTGCTGAAGAAAAATGTAAGTAATTATACACCTTTAGCCTCAACATGTCTACACTGGAAGATGGGGGAGGGACAGAAAAAAACAGTGGACCTAGAGTCAAGTGTACCATTCCTTCCTGTGACAGAAACTAGTTCCTATAACTGCAGGTTTGAAAGGTCAATAAATATTTGATCCTTTCCCTAACTTCAGTGAAAAGAAATTAAACCCAAGGACTGTGTACTAGATAACCTCTAGATTGTTTCCTCAAAACTAAGCACCCAGTCATGCTGCTACATAAACGATTTTTCCTCTACCCATTATTCATTTGCAGGATGATCACCACAATTAAGCAGGGCATTTTTAGTCTTTTAGTGGAGAACAACCAAAGTGGTAATAAGTCTGGTTTTAATGAATAATGAGACACCGGGAAACAGTGGTCAGCATACACTCAGCACGTCTTCTTTCTCTCGTTCCTTCTTCCTCCTGAAGGATCTATTATAGAGACTTGCCCACCACTGGACTAAAGTAACTCTAGCCTGACTGCTGGTCAACTCACATGTGTATCTACTTCTAGAATTTTGCTGACTCCTGGTAGAAAAAGTGCTTACCACGCGATCTATTTGGATGGAGGTCACAGTGAGGTCACTGTAGGTAAGATCGGTGTTGTTAGGGTGTTACACCAAAAAAAAAGAAAATAAAAAAAAGTCACAGGAAATTGCTTCTTTAAAGAATGTGACCATAAGGCTGGGCATGTAGCTCAGTAGTAGAGCTCTTGCCTTGCACTTGCAAGGCACCGGACTAGAAAAAATAAAATAATGTAAAATTGAGCCACTGATCTGAACACATGCTCAACCAAAGAAGATATAGATAGCAAATAAGCAGATGAAAAGATTCTCCTCATCGGATATCATCAGCAACGATGAGCTACCACTACACACGTACTAGAGAAGCCCAAATCCAGAATCTAGCGAAAAATAACGAAATGACAATGGTGGCCTTAGATGAGTGTGTGGTTTGAAAAAAGGAATCTCTTTGCCTGCTATTCTGACAGTGGCTGGGGAACAGCTGGAAAAACTTACCTGAGCAAGAGAGAGAGCTCTTTTCCTGGGGACGTTAATGGGCTGACTAGATTTTCCTCCACTGCAGACCAGGCTGATGGCGGGGCGGGTCTCAGCCGGGGTGAGGTGCCGGGGCGGGGCCGAGACCTGAGTCTGACCATCTCTGTCACCGAGGGCCCCAAGGCCGACCCCCACGCGTCATCAACAAAGAGCACGTTCTGTGTGCTCCACGATGTGAGAGAGGCTGAGAAGTTCATGTGGTGTTCAGGTTGAGGTTGGATAGTATTGATTATTCAGGGAGGATCGAGGACACGACACGTTCTCTACCATTCCTTCTCTTGAAGGTAAACCACGAGAGAATCATCGCACTGCATCCATTTTATTTAGGATTTTATTTAGAATTTGATCTAGTTTTTAGATGAGAACATAGGTGTCTTGAATATCTTTAGGGAGTGGGAATTGAGGTGTTTTAGCCCAACATTAGAAGGTTCAGCATCAAGTAACTGTGGCCACTAATTTAGTGTGTTTCTCGGTGTCTGGAGTCTCCTAGGTGGGATTCCACCTACTCCTCTCTGCCTGACTTCCTATCCCGGTGTTCTGCTAATACCCCAGATCTGCTAGTACTTAGGCCTCGTCATGTTTTTAGGAGTCTTTCTTCCAAACAAATGAACTTCTCTGCTCTTGAAATAAAGCCCAGGGCAATCTAGGAAGAAAAACAAATGACAAAAGAAAGAAAGCAAGAAAGCATGTGGAGAGATGTGGAGACAGGAATGAATGTGGCGTGGCAGAGACTGCAAGGAACTCAGCAAGACTGACACGGAACGGACGAATCTGAGAAGAGTAAGTGAGAAACCTAGAAAGGTAAGCAGGAGACTCCTTGCAAAGGACCTCGTGTGTCATCGGAAGGCACATGCTACGCCCTTGCCTGGCTGAGGAAACAGATGTACACATACTGTATGTAGCATAGGTAGACACAATACTTATGTTAGACTGTACTTTTTTTTTTTTTTAATGGGTACCGGGGGTCAACTTCAGGACCTTGTGTTTGCCAGAAGCGCTTGTGCCACTGAGCGATATCACCGGCCCTTTTTTTCCTTTAGGGGGGTACCAGGAATTGAACTCAGGACCTTGCGCTTGCCAGGCAGGTGCTTATGCCACTGAGCTATCTCACTGGCCCTAGACCGTACTTTTAAAATAAAAAAAAAAATGCATTTTCAGTATACAACATTTGGAAAATATGAAGACATTTACTTCATTACTATTGGTATTATTATTTTGGTGCTGGGAATTGAGCCCAGGGCCTTGTGTGTGTTAAACATGTGCTCCACCACCAAACCCCCCTGCCCCCACCCCAACCCTGATACAAAGAAAGCTAGAGAGACAGAGGTAACATTCACCATCTCATTACCCAGATAGGTTCGCTCACAATATTTGAGCATATTCTTCCCAGATTTCTCCTCCCTGCAGGGCTGGGGCTTGAACCCAGGGCTTTGCACGTGGTAGGCAAGTGCTCTACCACTAAGCTACACCCAGAGTATTAGGATTATGGGTGCACGCCTCCACACCCAGCTGTATTTGTTTTTCTTCATATCAGAGTCACTCAACATACTTTTCTCAATATTTAGCATTAAGTTGTCGTCGTCTTTGCCAATTTGACAAATGATGTGTCTATGGACTACAATGTGATGTTTTCCTGTACGTATACATTGTAAAGAGATTCATTCAACTAATTAGTGCATAGCGCCTCACCTACTTAGCAGTTTTTGAGAAGAGAACATGTAAAATCTACTCTTCTTGCAATTTTGAGGTATACGAGTACAGTACATTATTGGCTATGGCCACCACACTGTGAAATAGGTCATCAAAATGTATTCCCCTTGTCTGACTGAAATCCTTTGACCAACATTTACCAGGGCTCCTCCACAGCCCTGGTGACCACCACATTACATTTTGTGTGTGTGTGTGTGTGGGTACCGGGGGTCGACCTCAGGACCTCGCGCGCCAGCAGGTGCTCATGCCGCTGAGCGATATCACCGGCCCCTTTTACGTATGTGGGTTCCGGGAGTCGAACTCGGGCCCTCGCGCTTGCCGGGCAGGCGCTTATGCTGCTGAGCCATCTCACCGGCCCCATATTACATTTTATGTCTATGAGTGACAGTTTTAGGTTCCACAAATAGGTGAAACCATGCAGTATTTTTCTTTGCCTGGCTTATATTTTTTTAGTGGAACATCTACCTTCATAACTGATAGAATTCCCCCGCTTTTAAGGGTATATAATATTCCGTTGTATATATGTGCCACATTTTCTTTATCCATTCATCCATTGATAGACAACTTATGTTGCTTCCTTGTATGGCTATTGGGAAGAGTGCTAGTGTCTCGTCACTGTACTGACTTCAGTCCCTTTGGTTATACACCCGGCAGCAGGGTTGCTAGATCAAATGATAGTTCTGGTTTATTTTTTTGAAGAATATCCATGCTGTTTTCCGTAAAAGCTGTACATTCTCTCCAACAGTGTGAAAGTATTCCTATTTCTCTACATCCAGGCCAACATTTATCTTTTTTATATAGCCATTCTGACAGGTGTGAGTGCTATCTCATTATGGTTTTAATTTGGGTTTTCCCTGTGGCTTGTGATGTTGGGCATTTTTTTTTTTTTCATGAGCCTGCTGGCCTTTTGCGTATCTTCTTTTGAGAAATGTCTGTTCAAGTCCTTTGCCCATTTTTCCATTGGATTGTTCCTCTGCTACAGAGTTGTGCTTACATATTTCAGATGTTAACTCCCTCTCAAATGTGTGGTTTGTAGACCTTACGTTTAATTCTTTAATCCATATTGAGCTGATTTGTGTGACAGTGTGACAGAAAGGTCCGATTTCCTCCTCGTGCTTGTGGATATCTGGTTTTCCCAGCGCTGTTTACTGAAGGGACTTTCCCTTTTCCAGTTGGGTTTTCTTGGCACCTCTGTTGAAAGTCAATTGACCATGAATAGATGGGTTTATCTGGGCTCTCTATCCTATTTCATTAGCCCACATGTCTGCTTTTATGCCAGTATCATGCTGTTTTGATAACATAACTTTGTCATTATATTTTGAATGTATTAGGTAGTGTAATGCTTCCAATTATGTTCTTTTTGTTGAATACTGCTTTGCCTATTTGAGGTCATTTATGGTTCTGTGGGAATTTTAGGATTGCCTTTCCTATTTCTGTGAAAAATGACACTAGAATTTTGGTATGGATTACATTGAATCTGTAGGCCTTTTTTGAGACAGGGTCTCCCTATATAGTTCAGGCTGGCCTTGGACTCACTATATAGGGCTGGCTAGCCTCGAACTCACAGCAATCCTGCTTCAGCCTCCAGAATGCTGGGATTACAGGTGCACGACACCATGCCCAGCAATCTGTAGATCATTCTGAGTAGCCTGGATATTTTAAAAATATTGATTTTCCAGTCCACAAATATGGGATATCTAGTTATTTCTGCCATCCTTCAATTGCTTTCATAAACATTTTAGAGTTTTCAATGTACAGGTCTTTCTTCTCCATTAAATTTACTCCTATTTAAGAATTTTTCTGATGTTCTTATAAATAGGGTTGTTTTCCTAATTTCTTTTTTGGATATTTAATTGTTAGTGTATACAAACATGACTGACTTGTGTATATTGATTTTGTATCCTATAATGATACTGAATTTATCTGTGCTAACAGTTTTTTTGGTGGCGTCTTTAGGGTTTTCTACATATGGGATCATATTATCAGCAGAAATAATTTTACTTCCTTTCTGGTTTGAATGCCTTGTTTCTTCTTCCTCCTCCCCATCCTCCTCCTCCCTCCTCCCCCTCTTCCTTCCTTTCCACCACCTCCTTCCTTCCTTCCTCCCCCTCCTCCCCTCCCCCTTTTTCTTCTTCCCCTCGCCCCTCCCCCTTCCTCCCTCTAAAATTGCTCTGGCTGAAACTTCCATGCGCTTCTGGGAAGAGAAGTGGCAGGAGTGAGTCTCTTGTCTTGTCCCTAATCTCAGAGGAATGCTTCCAACTTGCTCACACTGACAGAACACTAGGGCTGAGCTCATCCTATGTGGCCTTTACTGTGTTGAGGTCCACCCCATCTATAGCTAATTTGCTGAGAGGTGTTTTTTTTTTTTTTTTTTTTTTTTTTTTTTTTGGTGGGTACCGGGGGAACGACCTCAGGACCTCGTGCGCCAGCAGGCGCCCGTGCCGCTGAGCGATATCACCGGCCCCTTTTTCGTATGTGGGTTCCGGGAGTCGAACTCGGGCCCTCGCGCTTGCCGGGCAGGCGCTCAAGCCGCTGAGCCATCTCACCGGCCCTGAGAGGTGTTTTTTTGTTTGTTTGTTTGTTTTTAATCATGAAACAATGTTGAACTTTGTCAACTGCTTTTCCCTCATCTATTCAGATGGTCACACAGCTTTTGTCCTTCCCTTTGTTAATATGGTGCATCACATTTATCCATGTACACATTGAAACATCTTTGCAGCCTAGGGACAAATCCCACTTGATCATGGTGAATGATCCTTTTAATGTGTTTTTGAACGTTATTTGCTACTATTTAGTGGTACCAGGGATTGAAGCCAGGACCACTGAATTGAGCTACCCCTTTAAATTTTTTTTTTTTTTTTTGAGACAGGGTCTTGCTAAATTGC
Organism: Erethizon dorsatum; assembly: GCA_028451465.1. Taxonomy (NCBI): domain Eukaryota; kingdom Metazoa; phylum Chordata; class Mammalia; order Rodentia; family Erethizontidae; genus Erethizon; species Erethizon dorsatum. Next base: position 38,840,919 of record CM051831.1, read on the forward strand.
TAAGTTGCTCAGGATGGGCTCGACCTTGTGATCTTCCTGCCTCAGCTTTCCAGGGTGCTGGGATTACAGGTGTGCACCACTGTGCCCAGCTTTTTGAGGGTTTTGCTATATATGTTCACCAAGAATATAGTCTGTAATTTTCTTGTAGTATTCCTGTCTAGCTTTGGTATCAAGATGATACCTGCCTCATAAATTGAGTTTGAAAGTATTCTTTTCTTCTCAATTTTTTTGGAGGAGTTTGAACCATTGATATTAGTTCTAAAATGTTTGGTACAACTCAGCCATGAAGCTGTCTGCTCTTGCCTTTTCTTTGATGTGATGGTATCTTCTTTTTTTTTTTTTTTTTTTTTTTTTTTTTCAGTACTGAAGACCGAACACAGGGCCTTGCACATGTGGTTATCTTTTTTAAAGTTAAGAATACTTTATGACTATGAGGTGAACATTACTTTAAGTGGCCGTTCGTCTTTAGCTGGTTAATGCTCTCATATGATTTTCCTATTAATGTTTTAATGCCCAAGTGACTATTTTATGAATGAGAATAGTTGGGTATATCAAGTAGAATATTTTTTAAAATCCCTCTATGAAAACCTAATTTAAGAATGTCTTGGGAGTTATTACACTTCCTCATCTTGGTTTATGTTCTTCTCACTTACATAAAAGTTAAACTAAAAATGGGCACATAGCCTAGCAGATAATGCCGTCACCAATCTAACCAGAATTGTCTATCTAAGTATGACTTCAGTGCAGCCACTCTCTCCCTCAGAGTTACACACTATAGCACCACCAATGAACTCTGGGAAGGAGCCGCGCAGGAAAATATTCCTTTCTTCCTTGACCACATAATCTAACGAAACCTTAGTTAAGTTTTAATGGATTCTGGGATGATGCATAGATTCTTTCCCTTTAATCTGAACATCATCAAATGGATTGCTCTTTGCCTGTGCTGTGTCACTGTTAGAGAGGAGAGAGAAATTCTACCTGTCCCCTGGCTGTGGTTTTGCACAAAAAGTGAACATTTATAAAGCAAACTATTAATTCAATCAAATTGCTTAATTTCCAGTTAGTTAAGGAATCATAATATAGTTCCCTTAGATACGTAAGCTATATTTTGCTGTGCAAATACAGTAAAATTAGCAAATCCCCTAAGTCAAACTGCACCCTAGGCAGAGTGTATTTTATAGTTGCTCTGCATTTTTATGACTGTAGAGTCAACCTCAGTTTCCCTATGTCATCATGATAACTTGGGTGTGTCCTCAACTCTGTCACAAACACTTTTTTTTTTTTTTCCTGCTGAGGACATTAATGAAAACCTAGCAAGAAAAACCTAGGAAATAAAGCCTCTCACATGATGTCTGGCATGTAATAGGTATTCAACATGAGTTGTTGGATATATGTACAAATTGACTTCTGTTTTCTGGCTGAATTTCCTGCCAAATCCACCCTTAGATCCTGTGTCATATTTGGACTGTCATTTTAAATGGTGAAATAAATGCCCATAGTTTGTATCCTACTCAAATCATCCCCCTTCCTGCTCGTACTTAACTCTGTTCTTTCCTAGGTTCATCTTGCAAAGGCAGGTGGAGTGGTGCGGATGAGATGCAAGATTACATGTTATGGGCTGGTGAGATGGCTCAGCAGCATAAGCGCCTGCCTGGCAAGCGCAAGGTCCTGAGTTTGACCCCCAGTACCCAACAACAACAACAAAAAAGATTACATGTTATGTAAAGAAACTAGAGTGCAAAGAGTCTCTCCTCACACCTTCCTGGAACAACTACATCACTTCCCTTCTTTGTGAAATCTCTAGGCTTGGGTCTTGTTGTCTAATCACAACACAAATTTAGCTGCACAACTTTCAAATCCCAGAGCTGTTGCCATGGGGTTTGGAAAGGAAAAATGGAGGCAGCCAGAACACTAATGGTAACCTGGGACTTTGCGTCTCTTGTCTACATTCAAATTTTGTTCATACTCCAGGTAAATAAGGCAGATCAAATATGCACCTTCCCCTCTGCTCCACTTCAGAACATCATCAGAATGACAGAACTGGAACTTAAAATGGACCAAACAGCCAAGCACAGAGGGAGTGAGAGAGGAGGCAGCAATGGATGGAAGATTCTCCACACTGCTAGGTGATGGGAAGGAGGAAGACAGGGGGACCCAGAGGAAACGGGGGCCAAAACCTAGGTCCTCCCATGACAGAGGGCAGTGATCCATTGTGCAGAACCCTAGAAGGGAGGACTAAAGATGGAAACTTTATCCAGAACATTTAGCTCCCCCTTTCTCTTCCGACAGGCCACCCAGCTAAGTGGCTACTCCACACTTCTATAAAAGAATGGACACTTCGTCCTCGGAGCAACTGAGAGAGGGAAGTTCTGAGCTCAGGGGCTGTAAGCATACTGGGGGAGGGGCATGGAGCACTGCGACCAGCGTATCCCCTTTGCTACCCAGCAACCAAGCATTGTTCCCTCCCTTCCCTTGACTACCTGTCCAACCCTTTCCCTCCCCCATTTTTTCCCAAGTAAGATTGGATGATTTTCTCCTGGAGAAACTGACACATGATACAAAATCAATGGGTCCATAGATACTTATGTTCAGGGGCGGCCTTGAACTCACTATGTAGCCCAGGCTGGCCTCAGACTCATGATGATTCACCTGCCTCAGCCTCCTGAGTGCTGGGATTACAGGTGTGCACCACCATGCCCAGCTATGAAAGGTCTCTCTTGGCTCACAGTTTGAGAAGTCCCAGTCCATGGTTGATTGGACCACTGCCTCCAGGCCTCTGGTGTGGGGCCACATGGTATGAAGGAGTGCATGAAGGGAACTGTGGTTCTCCTGGAGTTATCTTGCTGCTTGTTTGTTTGCAATCCTATTTGACTTATATACATGTGTTGTTTGGCGAAAGATAAACAGATCTGGGCAAAGTGATACACACCTGTAATCCCAGCTATTTTGGAGCCTGAGGTAGGAGGACTGTGAGATCAAGGCCAGCCTGGGCAATTAGCAAGACTTTGTCTCTAAATAAACAAATAACACTCCAAAATTCTGCTTACTATGACTATTAGTAATATATTTATTTTATATTTCCTTTTGATTTGGTAGTGGTGGTGCCAATGAGCTACATCCTAGGCCTGTGTCTGCCCCCTCTTTTTTTTTTTTTGTGGGTACCGGGGGGTCAACCTCAGGACCTCGCGCGCCAACAGGCACCCGTGCCACTGAGCGATATCACTGGCCCCTTTTTCGTATGTGGGTTCCGGGAGTCGAACTCGGGCCCTCGTGCTTGCAAGGCAGGCGCTTACGCCACTGAGCCATCTCACCAGCCCCCAGTCTGCCCCCTCTTTGATGCTACCAAGATATAAGGTTTTCATCAGTGCCTTCTGTAAACTCACTGTCCATTTTATTTATTAAGCCCATTATTGTTTAGTTATATCGTCTTTCATGTCACTGAGTACCTTATTAATATGGTTTTTTATCTCCTCTTTTATCATTTGGAATAATTCAGCTTTTTAGGGAATCAGTTTTGGGAGGCCTTTTGTTTCCTTGACTTCTTATGTTTGGGTTTTTAAAAAAATTTGTTAGTTTTGTGCTAACATTTACAGGGTGCTTACAGTAGAAAGACTTTGTTACTAATACGGAGACCCCTTTGGTTAGTGTCTGCTTTCCAGCGATGCCCTCTGGGAATGGGTAACTATAGGCCTTTGCCTCAGTCCCAAGATCCAACCACCTCCATTAATTTAGGAGGGGAGGCTCAGTGTAATCGACCCACCATCCAGTTCTCTAGGAATGGGCCTCAGTATTGTTAGTGACACAAAGGCAATTCAGATATCAGCATATAGAGAACACCAATTAACAGCAACAACTATACCACCCTGGAAATAGTGACAAAATCAGCAACAGTAATAGCATCAAAGACAAACTGGATGCTGACATCCCATAGGAACTAATTATGTATCACCATTAACCATAGAAAAAGAGATCTATAATTATATATAAACACTAAGACCAGCTGAACATTAATATACAGTAAATATCTACTAAATGCAATAACTACACCTCCACAAACAATAGAAAATAGTTCAGCAGTAATAGCATAGAATTCACTATCTAAAGGTTCATAAAGCTTAATAGCTATTCTAGTAAAGAGAGGGGGTGGGGAACAAGAGAATGAAAAAATAAAAATTGAAAAATTAAGCAATGAGTAAAGAAAAGTGAGATAAAGGATTCTATTAAGGAGTAAAAGGAAATTAGTGGAATTAGATAAAAGGAACAGAGAAGAACAAGCAAGAAAAACAAAACAAAACAAAACAAAAAAGAAACCAGCAAAATACAGAAAAAATAAGAAGAAAAAGGAAAAATTAAAAGAAAAAAGAAAAAGGAAATCTAAACACCTAAATCCCATGAAGGTAAAAATGACTCAAAAAAAATTCCTCTGTAGTTTTGAATGACTGGTTTCTTTCTAGGGTCTGCAGCTTTGGAATCTAGCGAGTCACAGTTTTCTCTACCTGGCTTTATGGCCTGTGTGTTTGTGAGGTGCTTTCCCTGATGTTGAGGCCCCTCCATCCATACACCCCAGGCTGTGGCAGCCACCCAAGCTCAGGTGTGTCCTTGCTCGTGTTTGTAGATGAAGAAAGCAGTCCCAGACCATTGATCTCTGTGTTGGATGTATGCAGCAGGGAGGGAATTCAAGCAGACCACTGGACTTAATGCCAGGACTTTCAGACCTAGCTGCCTCTGAAGGCCACAAACATTGGGCCTGGCTTCTCACCACAGAGAGCAGGGCCCCATGACCTGCCTAGTCTGAGGTTAAATTTCTCAGGGGGTCTATGTCTAGCTCACACCCTCTCCATGTTTTTCTCTTGTGGCTGTCTCACCCAGTCACTGTGGCAGGGTAGCACTGCAAACCCTGAAGTGGAGTTGTTTGGTGGTTGTTCTGCAGCTCAATCTTAAACAATTAACTTCTTTCCAAAATGGCTCCTGGTTACACCCTCTCAAATATGGCAGGTGCTGCACTGGGTTTCTTCTCCAGTTCTAGCCTGCCATGTGGAAAGAGTCACTTTTGGAGTGAAACCCCATACTGTTTTTGCAGTTTACAATAGCCATGGGCTTTTTGTTGTTTCTCCCTGGAGCTGCCAACCCTCCGGGCTTACCTTACCTTTCTACATGAACAGGTTCATCAGTCGTCAGTCGGTCAGTGCCTCTCCACTTTTTGTTGCTCCAAAAATAAAGCTCTGTCCAACAAAACAAATTTCAATTGCTTTAGTTAACAGGTCCTGAGTTGTATCATTGTCCAGTGTTTCTGGAATTTTACTAGGATCCTGAAAGTATCTGTGCAAATCAGTAAGACCAAAAAAATGCATCTAAGCAGCTTCCCAAATACAATAATGTCAAATCATTTGATTTTGTAACTTTTAAGGAAAGTTTATATCTGTAACTTATACTTTCAGCTTGACCAGTAGAGCCGCGTTTTGGACAATTAGACCGTTTGGAGCCAAACATTATCTGAGAGAAGCACTTTTGACAGGATGCGTATATAAAACCTGAATTCTGGGGAGCAAGTACTGAGGAAAGAAGAAATTTTCTTTCTCTATTCATGTGTTTACACTGAGACCTGCGGCGAAGGCCTGGAGGCAAGCTCAGCCGTGCTTAATTTGCTGCTGTGATATCGGTAAAGCAAACAGACTGCCAGACAGAAAGTGCGATCATTATGTTCTATTCAGAATAAAACTTAGTTTCCTATGTGCTAGGTGCTATGTTTGCATGTGACACACATAACTCCTGTATTGAAAACTTAATCCCAATGATTAGGTCAGGGAGGCTACGCCTCATGAATGGATGAATTTATTATCATGGGACTGGGTTAGTTATCAACAGGGTGGGCTTGGTGGGAAAGCAGTTTGACTCTCATTGTGCCTGGCCTTTGCCCTGCCCTTCTACCCTGTCCTCCCTTCCCAGGCTCCAGAACTGTAAGAAATAAATCTCTACAATACCAGCCCCAGGTGTTCTGTTATAGTAGCATCACACAGACTACACACTATGCTGATTTTTAAAACCGTGTGAGCCTATGTGTGTGTCTGTGTTTTGGTTTTGAGAAGGAAAGGAAAAGGAAGGATCTGGGGTTTGGATAACTCAGGTATTTGTAAAGCTAAGGAAGGCATCGTGTTCATGACAGGCTTTGCAATATGCTCATGCTTAAGAATCTCTCTACAACCGTGGGGAGGGGGTGATGTTCCAAAATAAGAAGGGACAGCACAAAGAAAGGTGTTCTCATCAAAAAGAAGGTTGTTAACTATGGCCTTGGATACAGGACAGGGTGAAAGGGAGAAAATATAGAAAAGTTTTTGTTTGATTTTAACAAATTAACTGCTTGACCAACCTCATAATGTGGCACAGCTGGAGAATTAATCTCACCTGCAGGACAGTTATCCCTGAGCAGGCACAGAAGAGTTTATTCCTGTCGGATGGGCTTCACACTGAGGTTTCCATGGGGACTTGGGGACACTAAGGAGAGGTGTGTGGGTGGCGCACAATCTCACCCTCTGGCTGGTGAGAATCTCAAGGCTAAGCAGAAATATGCTGAATTTTCTTTGGCCAAAACAAAATACAAAAAAGTGTAAAAATACCAGTGATTTCTTAATCTAGTTTTGCAAGTACAATGACTATTATAAAGTGAGCTATTCGGATTTAGATTTCTTCATAGTTCCAATAAGGCAAAGATCAAAATATGTTAAAAAAAGAAAAGAGACAGACAAGGAATAAAAATATTCTAAAAACTTTGGGGCACTTTCATTGCTTTTTAGTTTATGACATTTCAAACTATAATTCTTGCAAATGGAAAGTCAACATGCAATCCTCCATGAATCTAAGGAGATTTTTACTCTCATGTCCATCTGAAATAAAGTGAAGCACACGCTTTTTTGAAGGCTGGTGATGTTGATTTATTGGTTGGAAATGCTTGGTGATAATGCCAAATATCCCATCAAAACAGAAATTTTTTGGGGGGGTACTGGGAATCGAACTCAGGACCTTGCACTTGCCAGGCAGGTGCCGTGCCGCTGAGCTATATCCCTGGCCCAAAACAGAAATGTTTAAATCCATCATCTGGATGTTTCCAAACATCTATGTAGGTATTCAGTGCAGTGTAGACAAAACATCAAAATGGTATAACCCAAAGCACGCACACATTTCATGGAACTTTGCAGGCTGTGTCTGAATATTGGTGACCATCTGGATGGATGTTTTGTGCACCTATTTTTGGGCTGTGTAAAGTAGAAGGCTTTTTCCTAACACCCCAGGATGAATATATTAATTATGCATTGCAAGCATATATGAATAAAAATCAAAATGAATAAATCTGTCTAAAGCTAGCTAGGCTTTTGCTGATTTGAGCTATGACTGTACTTTTCCCTTTCCTCATCATGTACATACATTTTAAAGTTTGGCTTAACACATCAAGAAAACAAAAAAGATTTGTACCCTGGGGTTTCCAAGCCAGATCAGGAATGTATCAGTTTTATTTTAGTGGTCAGGTATGTTTCTGGTAGACACATGGCAGCAACATTTTTAAAAATGTAGTATAAATCAGCCAACAAGGGTGATCTAGTTGTCATTAAAAAAAAAAAAATCTGAAGACAATGCAAGAGTGAGTATCCAGAATCAGAACGAGTATCCACCACAAACACAACATCCCCTGAAAAAACTTGAACTCCCCTGTCATACCAAATTTGGAACTTAGGAGAGAGGATAGAATTTAATCAAATGAATGAAACAAAAAAGGAAGAAGGGAGGAGGGGAAAGGAGGGAGGGAGGAAAGAAGGAAGGAAGGGAAGAAAGAAGAAAAATAGAATGAAAGAGAAAGGCTCCCCTTTTCGATAGCTCTTAACATTATTATTCTCAGTGTTGACACACAAACAAAAAATCTGGCTCTCATAGTTCTAGCACATCAGTAAATCAAGACCAAATGCAAACCATCCTGTCTGGTCAAGAAATAACTGAGACTGAAACAAACAAAACTACTTCCTGATTTCCAAGTTGCTGAGGTCTGAAGGGAAAGAGAGACTTCTCCTTGGCACATGACTACTAACTGTGCTTTCACACGTGACCCTGTGGGAATCAGACACACCCTTCTGTGACCCCACAGGGTTCTCTTTCCAGACCTACCCGATGCTTTGGTGCCTACCAGAGTGGCACTGTGACAGGAAAGAGCAGGAAAGGACATCTCAGAGGGAATTCAGCTCCACCTGTTAGTTTTATCTCTGGAGGAACTAAGCTAGAGGCATTAAATCACCCACCCCAGTCTCACGGCCATGACAGGCAGACCGGGCCTGCGGTCACCAGAGCTGGGGCTCCACGGGAGGAGGGACTGAGTGGCAAGGCGGCTCCTCCCGCATTGCCCCTGGCTTCTCAGGCTTGACTTTCCTTCGATATGCTTTTCTCTTGACTCCCATTTTCATGTTTTCCCTCCTAAATGACTCCTGTGATTGCTAACCTTAAAATTTGTGACTCTTGGGAGAGAGAATTTATACACAACTCCTGGGTGCATTTTAGGAAGTATGGAGGCAGACTGGTGTGACGAGAAGAACATTACAGTAAGATTTGGGAAACTTAGTCTGTAATCCTGAGTGTTTCTTTCATTTTCTATAACTTCAGGCAAGTCTCTTTGCCCCTCTGACATCACTTTTTTAAGCTATAAAATAAGAGAGTTGGTCTGGCTGATTCTTAGGGTCTCTTCTACTTCCCTAAGGATTCTTTTGCTTTTTAATAAATTCTCTAAGGATCTCGTAGACTTCTTTTGCTTTTTAATAAATTTAATGTAAAAACAAACATGAAACACCATATTTTTCTTTTCTTTTCTTTCTTGGTACTGGAGATTGGACCCAGGGTCTTGTACATGCTAAGCCATACACCAGCCCACCCCATGTTTTTTAATCCTCATAATTTCTTACCCACTAGAACTAACTGATATTCTTCATGGTGTCCCTCAGCCTTAACTTCCCTTCCCCCCCCCAGTGGGAATTGTCTCAATGTAGTTCTCTTTACACATTGCTTAGCCCAGCACCATTAAGACTTACTGGCTTAATAAGTAGTTTCCAATGTGATGATGACCAGTTATGAAATACAGAGCAGGTGGAGACATTCTAGTGCCTGACATTTAAAAATCTTGCAGAAACTTCTTCATTTTTTTCTGTTTTTCTTTTCTTTCGAAGACCAAGATTAAAACATTGGTTTTGGCAGGAGAAGATTAATTAAATCTCTCTAGGATCAACCTCTATCCAAAGGGTTCGTTAATTAAGTTCAGGGAAATCCAAGGGGAGGCATCTTTCTTTCCTGGTTCCTAATAGTCAGACTGCTTAATCCACTCAAAAAATATTGAAATTCAAGTGGATGAAGAAATAGTTGAAATAGAGGCTAAGATTTTAGCCCATGGGGAAACTAAAAATGCTGGACATGAAAGGAGATAACATGTTTATAAATAAAAACTTAACTTGGGTTTATGGTCTCTGGAATTTGCCATAACATGTTTACCAGAAAAGGAGTTCCATAGTATTCAAAAAAGAGCAGCTTGTCTTCTGCCTAAAATGAAAGTAGAGTAGTCAAAGGTAACTGCCCAATAGCAAATATGAGTCACCACTCCAAACGATAAGCAAAGGACAAAAATAAAATGACAGAGAGTAGAGAAAAAGCAGCATTACCGGATTACCCAACAGTTTAACTTAACAGTCCTTATTACAGAATTGGATTTGCCCTTCTAAGAAATTTAGTTATCTATCGCCATAATAGTGTGACCATGTAGCTCCACTGATTTATAGGGTTTTCCATTTTTTTTTCTTGCCTGATTGTAGTCTATGCAAAAGAGCTGGTTTGACTACACTATTCCTCCTTAGGAAACAAATCCTAGTGTTGAACTTTCTCTTGCTATCCAGTACTGTACACCGACAATGCAAACATTTCGAGGGGGCTTTAAGTACGCTGCAGGGAGGTTCTTGCTTTATTTGGCACAGCACTTCAAGGAGAGGCAATGAAAGGAAAGACGAGGGTGGGGAGATCCCTTAGGCCAAGTGCAATTAAAAACAATTAGCATACGAATATGATCTGATCTTTCCTGAGAACAGAAAGTGCTTTCATTAGGGTGAAGACCACACTCTGACTTCAGGTGTCTTGTGGAGAACAATAGATGAGCTCAGGGACTGCGCATGTTGGCGGTGCTGGCAGCGGAACTGACCCCAGTTCTTGAACTCTGGTAGAAGGATATATGTGCCGTGCCATTCATTGAAATGCTTTACCGTGAAGGATTTATTTTCAAGGGTTTACCTCTATAAACCACATCATATTAAAAACACATTTTTTAAAAATCACATTGGCCATGTCAGCCTTGTGAAGAGCTTGTAAAGAGCTAATAATTCCATGTTCCTCAGACTGCATTTTCCTGCCACCTTCCCTAGCGATTCCTGACCATCTCACTTCACTAGCTTCTCCAATGAAATGCAGAAGAAATCTGTGTGTGTGTGTGTGTGTGTGTGTGTGTGTGTGTGTGGTGCTGCGGATGGAACCAGGGCCTCGTGCATGTTAAGCAAGCGCTCCAGCACTGGGTCAGAGGACAGAACCAACACAGAAGCAATTCTAGCAGATGAAGCTCAAATAAGCATTTCATCTGATACAAAAGCAGCAGATTCGACGCGATACAAAAGCAGCAGATTCGACGCAGCCTCTCACAGAGGAGAGGCTGTAACTTTATTTATCAGAAATTTAAGAAACATGTTTCAACTCATTCTTTTTGAAATCTCCCAAAGAGAATTTTGCAGAGTTGGCCACCTGAAGAGATAGCAATTTTGAGTCAGGCAAGTCAATAAACGGGGGCTATAAACCACTCAAAAGTAGGGACTTCGTCATTTGATTTCTCTGACCGCAGGGCCAAGCAACAAGAAATTTCAGGCGTTGTTGTTTTCTTCTAAGGAGACACTGTCACAGAGACAGGGCTGCTGACTTGGGAGTTCAGAAGTGGGGTGGCTAGGTGGCTGGATCATCCATATACACCAGGCCTAGGGAGCTGGAAAGAAGGGAGAAGAGGCACAGCTAGATATGTGCTGGATGCGTACCTCAAAGTCCTCCATCACAAGGCCCTGCCCCTGAAGTGGCTTTTCCCCAGGCCCGCTCCAGTTGCTAGCATCTCCCCATTCAGGAGAGCAATCATTTGCATTGCCGCCTCCAACAATGCACGTATCTCCTGAGAGATGAACATATATCAAAGAAACCATTTTCTTCCCATTCTGCATAGAACTTCTGCAGTCTGATTCTATTTTCTAGTGTGCTAGTTCCCTGAAGCCAAATTTGAATGTGTAGGTGTGACAGTGACACAAGTAGGGAGGTAGAGTGACACAGAGATGGAAAGAAGGAAGGAGAGGGTGCAGGAACCAGTAGGTGACATTATGCAAAGGGCAGGCACTGCCCCGGGAGACTGAGAACTTCTGGGCTGAGCACCATGGGTGCCTCTGAGCCCCAAGCAACCATGCGACAGCAAGTAGGCTCCTGAAAAAAACTTTAGCTTCACATTTTTGTTCGGTTCTGGTCCTTGGCCACCTAGAGAGTAGAAAGGATGACAGAGCTTTGGGTTTGGTGATAGGTCAGCCCTGGGGAGGAAGGGCATGTGGGACTGGAGGAGGGTTTTGGTCTACTTCTCTGTGTGTGTGGGGGGGGTCAGGAGTTTGACTGCAACGTGGAGACTTCCGGTATGAACAGCAGCGTGATTGTGACGAGCAGAGGGATAGGAAAGGTGAGCAGAGCCAGGAGTCAGAGGGGAGTTGGTGTGTGGAGGTACAACGGTGGGCAGGCCACGGCTGAGCGGCTGAGAAAGCTGTAGGGCCTTGGTGTCTCTCTCTCCCTGCATCCTTTCTCTCTACTCCCACTTCCCTCCCTCTCTCTCCCTCTCTCCCTCTATTTCTCTCTCTCCCTCTTCCTGCCTCCCACCCCCTGGGCACACGTTGTCTTTCTCTTTTTCATCATTCTGTGTTTGTCTCTTGTCCCTGATTTTCCTCTTATATTTTTATTTATTTAATTGTATCCAAACAGATGGCCTAAAATTTATTTTCGTAACCATTTACAGTAGTGTTGTCTATCTACGCGTTCTGTAGCCAACTCCAAAATTCCTCTCATCTTACAACACTGAAACTGTCCTCATTAAATGCCACCTCCCTGTCTCTCCTGTTCCTATCCCCAGCAGGCACCATCCTCTCTGTGGCTATGAATTTGGTGAGTCCAGGAGCCTCATCTAAGTGCACTCGTGGAGTACTTGGCCCTTTGTGATGGGTTAACTTTGTTTGAGGCAGGGTTCTCCAGGCTCCCCCATGGTGTAGCATTTGAAAATCTCATTCCTTCTTAAGGCTTGGGTTTAACAAGACGGGTCTGAGCCTGGGATGGCGAAAGACTTCCAGAGATGGACAGTGGTGATAACTGCACAGTAATGTAAATGCGCTCACTGCTGTTGAATTGCATACTTAAAAACAGTTAAAATGGTAAATCTGCTGTGCATATTTTGCCACAATTTTTTAAAATGGGCTCACAGAGTCCTCAGGAGAAGTACAGCTTGGTGAGCACAATTTGAAATGAATTTGACAGGTAAAAGGAGATAAATACAGACCAGAAATCTCCCTGGTCTGTGGCTGGGTAACCACTATGGCACATGGCTCCTTCAGCCCCATGGCAGTTCCTCCAGAGCTAGAAGAACTCTTGTTAGCATTGTTGGTATGGAGCGGGGCATGGTGGCATATGACTGTAATCCCAGCACTTGTGAGGCTGAGGCGGGAAAATCTCTGTGAGTTCAAGTCCAGCCTGGGCTACATAGTGAATTCAAGTCCAGCCCGAGCTAGATAGTGAGACCATCTCAAAAAACCAAAATGAAACAAAACAAAAAACCCAATCCCCACCCCGCAAAACCAAACTGTTGGTACAGGCTGAATTGAGTATCCTTGTCAAAAATAGTCAAAAATAACAGCTAGGTCAAAGTCCTAACCCCCAGTACTTTAGAATGTGACCATATTTAGAGTTAGAGTCTTCATGAGGGCTATTAAATTAAAATGAGGTCTTGGGGAAAGTCCTAATCCAGTATTTCAGGTGTCCTCACATGATAAGAAGATTTGGACCCAGATACATCCCGGAGAAAGACTGTGTGAGGACACAGAGAAGACAACATTCGTGAGCTGACAAGAGAGGCCGGAGAGACCAAGTCCTGCCTGCTGCTTCCCCTTGAGCCCAGCCTCCAGAACCCGGTGACAATAAACTGCTATTGTTTCAGCCACCCCGTCTATGGCACTTGGTTACAGCGGACCTAGCAAAGGAATGCAGTCATAACACACACCTTGGTTTTATTTATTTAACAAACATGTCCATAGAGCTCACCATGTGCCAGGCACACTTCTAAGTACAGTACTTTAAAAATAGAATTGAATCCTCATAACAACCCCACAAGGCAGGGACTACTGTTGTTCTCACTTTACGGATGGGGTCACCAAAGCCGGGAAGGTGACCTGCCCTCCTCGGTGAGTGAGGAGCTGCGGCGGGGCCTGGGCAGTCTGGCTCCAGTCTACCTAACACTGCTCTCCTGCGTTGCCTGCTGGGACTTCAAGATGCAGGCTTAGACTTGTCTTCCCGGCGTTGTGTAGGTTTCTCAAATCGAATACCACACTGTCCCTCACTGCCAGGAAGACGGAAATCACATTTCACCATGTTTTCCTAGATGTGTAAGCCTCACATCAAGGAATTTTTTTTTTTTTTTTTTTTTTTTGGATTCCAAGATTCCTGTGAAATATTTCCAGGGTTCCTGTAAAATTTCTGCTGGTCCTTCCTGAGAGAACTCCACAGTCTCCAGCTTTGGGTGACAATTTCCATTTCTTACCCTGCAGCATTCCACAGAGGCACGAGAGGGGTGATGTTGTCTCCTCTGCTGACTGTACAGATAACTAGAGCTGCTCAGAGCCCAAGGAACTGTGGAAAGGACGGGGCTCTGCAGCTGTCCAGGGCGCCACGCACAGAGGGCTTTGTTGTCGTGGCCTGGGCTGCAGTGGACAGCTGTGGGGTCCTGAGCGGGATCTCAGAATACAAAACACATCTTCTACAAAACCAACTGGAGATACCCAAACATTCTAGGACACAAGCAACTAGAGGAGGAAAACAAAATCACTATAGGGAAGGAGGGAGTACTTTATCTCCAGCCAGGACACACAAAGGTCTTGAAGCTTGGTGTTCAAGCTTGGTGTTCAAAGGTCTTGTCCTAGTGGTGTTGTCCGTGAGAAGCACCGGAAGCTGGACCCAGCTCAGTGCAGAGAGTTATTCTGTTCTAAGCATTGAAGGGAAGGAAAGGATGCAGCCCTGCTCACCTGCACTGCACTTCAAGCCTTCCACTCCTGCTCTGAGAGCCTCAGCGCCCAGGCTTGGTTTACACTCATTCGTTGCTCAGAGCCCTGGGCACAGGAGCCAGAGATACACCTCTCTCCTTTTCCTCTTTCCACTGACTGACTTGTCACTTTTTTGGAGGTGACTATGAGAGGCCAAGGTGGTGCCAGCAGAAGTGGAGACTGCAATGCACCAACCTCCTCAGGGTTGGGACACACAGAACAGAGGGAGGGGCTTCTCACTGGACATACATTGGACATGCATTGGATGTCCACAAGTGGGCTCTTGACTTTGCTCAAGATTGGGTGCTGGGCCCCCGATACAATAAGCATCCTGATAGAAGGCCAATGACAGACCTGCTCCCCTAGGCCTGGGGACAAATTCAAAGTCCACTCAAAAGGCAAGCAGTGACCTGCCACCTCATCTAGGCCCTTCCTCCATGACCACTCCAAAGCTTGGCTTCCTGAAGATGCCCTCTGTGGGTTTTGGGCTTGTTCTGAGAGGAAGCACTGGCACCTCTTTTCCCACGTTACCTCTGGCATTTCCAAACAGGTCCCAGTCCCAAGATTTCAAGGCGGAGTCATGGGAGGCCAGCACTTTGGCAGGTCTCTGCTGCTGATCCGGGAGCCAGCTCTGCCCCAGGTGTTCTAACGGGGACATGTGCTGCAGGGGGCCAGCTTAGAACATCTGAGAACAAAAGGAGAAAAACATTATGAAACGTGATTTCTGCCTGCATAGGCCAGATAGGAAGGAAACACCTTTGTCAGAGAGCAGGTCTCGACCTGTGTGCCTCTCGGTGCCCAAGGAAAGAGTGCCAGGAGATGAGCGGCCGTGACGGTGGCAGTGGGGGCAGAGGTGGGATGAGGGGTGTTATCCAGGAGGAGGCTGGAGAATTTCTCAAGGAGCCTGCCTGGTTCCAGAACAGCAGCAGGGTGCTGAAGTGCCTGCGGTGACATAGCTGTCAGCACCAGCCAAACCACGGTAGGGACAGGACATGGGGCTTTTGGGTCCAGTCTGTTTGTGTCAGGCAAACACAACGAGCAGTATCAGAGTCACACTCTCAGGGGAGGACATTTCACAGGAAGCCCGGGAAACAACTCTGCGACACACTTTGCAGATCTGTGAAGTCCTGGAGATGTTGTTAGCATGTAGAGTTCTAGGCGAGGTCAGGCATGGGTTCACTTCTTCTCTGGGTGGCTGAAGCCCAAGGAAAGCTCTGCAGAACTTTCCCTCTAGGCCAAGGGAAATGTCACCCTCCTCGACCCCCCACCACTGCACTGAAGTTCTTTATCACTCTCCGAGGGAGATATCGGGACAAAACAGCAGGCAGATCTCTGCTCCTTCGGGTCCCCCGAACTCGAATGACAGCATTGTTAGTTTATCATTTCCAGTGAAGTCAGGCCATACCTGCTACGCAGGATTTCCAGGCAAAATGATTTGCTGTAAGAAATTGTCAATTACTTGTCTGCCTCGGTGACTCCAAGAAGACTGACAAAGACTAGAGATATGAAAGGAAAATATTTGTGAAATAGAATCAGAGTTCCCGCTCCCTCGACTTGGCACCACTCTTATCTTTCTTGAGAAATCCTAAGACTCTTATTCAAGTTGAAAACTCACCCACTGCCATTCCATGATGAATACTTGTGTCAGTAGATATTTGTTTGCTACGTATTTAATTAGTTTATTGTAGATGGTGCCTAAGTATATGGGAAGTGAATCAGCTTGAGGGTACTTTTTGATCATAAATGGTTTCAACCTACCACAGGCAATGCCACAATTCCCACAATGCAGCACATTACATGAAAGGACCACACAAATTTCCTGATCATGATTTTAGTACATTGGGTTCAACTGGAGCTCCTAAAAAGGGCTTATCAGGTTATTCCTAAAAAAAAAAACCCTGAAATCAATGAAAATGCCTACATATTTTCTCACCCAGGCTAACTCGTGTTGGTGAAATTATATTGCTGGATTGCATAACCAAATTAGGAACTGGGAATGCCAGAAACCCACTTGAGGTTGGAAGAGTAATGAAGTTAAAATAACTGTGGTCACCAAGTATTGAGTTAAGAAAAGTCCCCGGGTTCATGGAGTGACGTGGAGAGAACGTGAAAGGAGTTCAGCGGGTGTGTGGTAGGGTAGAGAGGGCCCAGAGTCCAGAGATGGAGCTTCAGGGTCCAGCTTGGCGCTGCCTACCTCTGGGCATGACTCGGGAATTCATTCTGCGCTTCATCTATAGGACGAGGCGCTTGGAGTAGGTGTCTCCAACACTTCTTCATGCCTGTTAATCTGTGACACAGGTGAAATTGGGTTAGGGTATGTTAGTTTTGATCAGTGGTACATTTTGTTGTTGTTGTTGTTTATGAGTGATTTAACTAAATTAAAATTTGTACTATATTAGAATGTGGGAATTTTTTCAGCAGCTTTTCCAATCCCTGTGTTCAGCTTGGTTAACTACGCTATTTAAATAGTTTAGAACTAAAAACCTCTCATTGGAATTAATGCCACAGACAGGGTATCAGAGCCAACCATCCAAATAGTAGGATGGAGAACTTAAAGAAAAGAATGAAGGTGTAGACTATTAGCCTAAGTTTTAGCAGCAAATATCAGAACTCGGGATTTTTGTTTTGTTGTTGTTTGTTTGTTTGTTTGTTTTTACTTGAGACAGGCTCTCTCTTGCTATGTTGCTCAGGCTGACCTCAAAATCTTGGGCTCAAGAAATCATCCTGCCTCAGCCTACCAACTAGCTGGGAGGACAGGGATGTACCACCGTATCAAAGAGCTAGAGAATTTAAAGAAGGCCAAGGTGGGAAAATATTCATAAATATTCTTTGTTTTATAACATAAACCACTGGCTTAAAAAGAATAAAGAAACATTGAGAAAAATAAAAACAAAGAGTTCTAACACTGAAAAATAAAGTAACATAAAACAATGCCTGATACTTCATCAACTATAAGCAGATGTAAAACCTCTTGAATAAAAGTGCTGTACAGTGGTCCCCCCCTTATCCATGCTTTCACTTTTCACAGTTTCAGTTATCCATGGGTCATCTATGGCCCCAAAACCGCAAATGAGACATGAATTTTCCCTTTGTTCAGTGTATCCACCCATATGTGCTACCTGCCCATTAGTCATTTTGAAGCCATCTCAGTTAGCAGGCTGAATATTACAGCAGCTCAGTGCTGGTGTTCAAGTGACACTCATTGTACTTAACCATGGTCCCAAACCCAAAAGTAGTGATATTGGCAATTCAGGTAGGCCAAAGAGAAGCCATAAATTGCTTCCTTTAAGTGAAAAGGTAAAAGTACTACATTTTGAGTGAGTGAGTGAGAGAGAGGCCATATTTACATAACTTTCACTACAGTATTTTGTTATAATTTTTCTATTTTATTATTCTTGTTGTTAGTCTCTTGTGCCTAATTTACAAATTAAGATTTATTTCAGGTAGGTACAAGAAAAAACATGTAAGTAGGGGTTGATATTACCCAAGTTTTCACGAACTGACTGGGCATCTTGGAACCTACCTCCTGCAAATAGGAGGAACACCTATTTCTGAAGACCTAATTTTTATGACCTCATCTAGTAAACTTCAAAATCTCCACTCAAATAAGGAATTCTATAGGAAATGTGAAAATCAAGAAGCTGGAGCAGAAGAAGGTCAGATGGCAGTACTGTACTGTCACATAGCATACATACTTGTATCGCGGAACTGGGAATGGCTCACTCCAGCCAGGCTAGAGGGGGTCAGGAGAAAATCATTTCTGCCTCTCTCCAAAACAGATCCTGACAGGGAGCGCTGCCTGCAGAAGGCTCGCTGGGCTGGGAATGCTCTCTGGAGCAACACCTTAAGGGAATGAGGGCAGAAACAAAGCTGCAGCAGAGGCCTCAGCCAGGCCTCCAGAAGGTTCTGGAACTGAGATGGCCTTGCACCCTTATCTCAAGCCAAGGCCGGGAGGCCAGGCCTTTGTACCCTCATGTCCACAGGTCCCTGGATATGAGCTGTGCAGGGGGCTCAGCTCCCTGAAGCTGAGGGTGACACCACAGAGAAGCTCAGCTGTGGACTGAGGCAGCCAGTGCTGTCAGCAGTGGGCACGAAGAGTGTCTCTGGCCAGAATTGGGGCCCTGCACCACAGCATGCTCCTCTGCTGTTAATTCTGCAGTATGAGGAAGGTATAAAATACTGTACACCATAGTAATGCCCCCTCAACTAATAAGAGCTCAGCTCCCAAGCAGCCCCACCTATTTGGAACACTTCACCCCAAAAGAAACTGAGTAAAAATGTCTTCAAGCAGATGACAGATGTCACCACGTCTATGCTCCAAAGCTAATCAACTTCATTCAGTCTCTGTCCAAGAAACCTGGCAGTAACAGTGTCTAGGCCACATTCAATTTGAAATCAATTAAGGAAGATATTTTGAAACTTCTGAACAACAGAAAGCTGTGACCACAAACAATGGATCTGTGAGGGAGGAGCCAAAGGAAATGACATGACGTAAGAAAAAAAAAATCCCGGAACTTAAAGGGCTTAGGATCTGGAACTGTTTAGTGCAGAAACACACATCTGAGCATCTCAGTAGCCTGAGGGCCCCCTGGCATGGTGGCTCATCACTGAAATTGATATTTATAGTATGTCCCCAGGAAAATTGTCCTCTGTATTCTGGAAAAACAATTTCCAGAATGATTTCCTTCCAGGATAGTTAATTTCTTTTAGGGTGCTGGGGATCAAACCCTGGGCCCTAAGCATGTACTCCACCACTGAGCCACACTCCCAGCCCAGAGGAGCTGGTCTTTAAAAGCCTGATTGCTTCTCTGCAGCCATCCAGGAAGGTTGGCTGTCAGGCTGCACTCCATTCTCTGCAGGCTCTGGAAGTCAGAGGTTAATGGGCATGGCTTCAACCAAAGCTTTAGGAGGCGGATGTCCACGCCACAGACCTGTGCCAGGGCCTCTATATCCTGTTTCTTTCCTTCCTCAATCAGGTCCCCCAGGGAGCACACTCGATAAGCTAGGGACCAGGCACCAATTCTTCCAGGTGAATGAGACAGATCTACTGCGAGGAATTCAGGGCATGGCTCTGCCTCACCTGCATCTCAGCTTACCCTTGCTTAATGGGCTCAGAAAAGCTTGCTGCAGCAGGTAAATCTGCACGCACCCCATCAAAGGTGAACATTCAGGGCAGAGTGGGCAGAGGGGCCAGTGTACACACAGCTCTCTGACCAGCCCTCAGCGCTGCCACTGCTGCAAGCCTGAGCAGCTGCTGCCTTCCCACTGGCTTGCCAGCATGCGAGGAGAACGAATTCCTGAAAATTACCCAACTGCAGTGGCAAAGAAATTAATTTTTTTTTTTTTTTTTTGTAAAATGCTGGCTCATTCTGATGCTCACAGCCAGAAGTTTATGCAATTGCTCTGTTTATCTCCGGAAGATATTTAGTAATTTTGGGCACTCCTCTTATTTCAATAGCTTCACAGAGGGATTGTTGACACCTTAGATTAAGCCAGTGGACACGTGCCACATTTTCCCATTCATAAAGTCGAAGAACCAGAATGTACTGAAAACCTGAAAGAAGCCTTTAAAGAACTGGACTTTAAAACATTTTTTCATCTTGAAATCTTTCTAACATTCTTATAAGATCCTCATGCTATGAAAGCAGGAATCTTCTTATGCTAAGTGTTTAAAATCCAGCCTTTCCCCTGCTTCCCTTCACCAAACATTCTTTGTCCTTAGTCAAATCTCCTGGCTTAGATGACATTCAGGGCATCCACAGGGATGGCTGGGTTATCAGTGTGAAAAGCGCCACACACTCTACACCCTGGTAACCTCTCTGCTAACTAAGCTCATCCTAGTTTTCCAGGTGATAGCTGTGCTTGTATTGTGTGTGGATCGTAGTACCAAGAATCCCATGGGCCCTTGAATAAGGGTTAAATAGTAAAAACAATTTGTCTCTTTTACTTACGTTCTGCATTAGGTTACTTAACATCTCATGTAATTCTCAGCAGATATAACACAAACTAATTTAAATCACAGATTCTTATACCTAACCAAGAGATTCAGTTTTACATGTATCCTAATGGTTAATTTTTTACTCGGATAAAACATCTAGTATGTTACAAGCCTTGGAGAACAGGCCCTCTATGAGAAAAATATACATGAAATTCCAGAGACTCATGCTATTAACTCTGTCCCCATGACTAACAAGATCAAAATACGAACACAAGCCGAGAGGAAACTGGCCATAATCCCAAAACAGAACATTATACATTTATAAAGAAACAACTTCTTTTCTCTATGAAATAATAAAAGTGAGTATGCCTGACCTTGATAGTAGAGTTGGATGACTTATTTCTAATATCACCACAGCAGCCTGCAACTTTATTATTTCCACCCTGGTGAAGTAAGGCAGATCGGAGCACAGTCCGTGTCCCTAACCTTCTATGTTGGAGGCATACAGCTAATGCCATCGGAGGTGGCATTGCCATTGGTGTTAATGACTAATTGAAGGCCCATTAGGAAAGGATAATTTCCAGAATATGCACGGCCTGGATGGAAAAATAGGCCTTCAATTAATCTGGCAACATGACTTAAAGTATTCTTGTTTAAGGAGAGACACTGAAGCTTCTCCAAGCTGTGGAAGATCACCATTGGCAATCTATTTGACTTATTTCATACACTCATTCATTCCTACTTTACAATAAAGATGAAATTGAAAATACATAAAAGAGCTGAATGGGCATTTAAGAGCAGAAAAATACCATATCTGATATGAAAAATTCACCAGGTAATATTGAGTACTTCAGATAGTGAAAAACCAATCAGGAAACTTGAAGCTATAGCTATAGAAATTATGTAATCTGAACATAGAAGAAAAAGATTGGAAAAAATGGACAAAGACATTGTGACTTGTATGACAATATTAAGTGGTCTAACATGAATATTTAGTGATCTAATATTAAGCGATCTAATGTCCAAGAAAAAGAATGGACAGAAAAAAATATGTGTGATGAAATAAAGGCTGATTTCCCCCAAGTTTGATAAACAAAACCAATAAAATCCACAAATCCAAGAGGTTCAATGAATCCTAACCAAGATAAACACAAAGGAAGCCACATCAAACAACATTATAATCAGTATGCTGAAAACAAGTTATAAGAGAACCTTTTAAAAGCAGCCAGAGAAAAAAGACACATTTCAATACACAGGAAATGAGATAACTGAGTCCTGCCTCAACTTGCAGCAATCTTCCTGGCTCAGCCTCCCGAGTGCTGGGTTATAGGCATGCGCCACCTTGCCTGGCCCAAGATAATTTTTAAATGCTGAAAGTAAAAAATATCCAGTGAAAATTACTAACAGACCAACAGCGCAGGAAATGCTAAAAGAAGTTATTCAGGTTGTTCCTGGTGATTTAGACCTGTTATTATTTTGTAGTAACTCACTTCACCTAATTCGTCTATGTCCTTATGTTCCAGTTTTGTCTCCATTCAAACGAATATAACTACCTTCTTTTTTTAAAATTGTTTTTATTTATCCATTTATATTTAGTGTGATGAATGATACATTTAGATTCATTTCTACAATGTATATTATACTTTCTATTTGTTTAGCTTTTCTTTGTTTCTTCATCAGATTATGGAAATTCCTTTATAGTTTTAGTTTGCAATAAGTTTCTATCTTGAATTGGAGTTTTATTTTTTCAAAGACTTTGTTTGAATTTCTGAAATGATCCTATTATTTTATCCAATTAAGCTGTTAGTGTGGTGGATGAACTGATTTTCTAATGTTAAACTAGCCCTAAATTTCTGAAATAAACCCATCTTGCTGTGACTGTTAAAAAAATTATATACAAGGAGCCCTCACTTTCTGTTGTGGTACAGAAGTATAAAAATGATTGTGGAAGCTGAAACCACGCAAAGCAATCCTAATCCACTGGGGGAAAAATCACAATTTTTCTGTGCTCTTTAAAATTTTTTGTCAAAGCATTAAAAACTCTCTTACTGTCTGTTATAAACATACAGAGATATGAAAAAAAAACTTATTAATGCTAAAGGGAAATGTTATCAGAGAGAAATCTGTATCTACTAAATTTTTCTTTTTTATATCTTTAAAAGATAATTAAACTAGTGTGGTTTAATTATAACCCAAGAACTATAATCCCAGAACTCCGGAGGCTGAGGCAGGAGGATCACTGCAAGTTCAAGGCCAGCCTGGGCTACATAGTGAGTACAAGGCCAGCCTAAACTACATAGCAAGACACTGTCTCAAAAAACAAAACAAACAAACAAAATAAAAATTAGCTGTTTTAAGCAAAACTAACAGTGTATTGAAGGACTTAATCTATATATATAGAACTAAAAGTAACAACAATAATACAAAACAGGAAGGAGAAATCGATTTTTTTGCATCTTAATTTTATAATTAAAAAGTGGTAAAACATATATCTTTGACATAAAAATTTCCATTTAACCATTTAAAGTGTGAAATTCAGTGGCATTATGGAATTCACGGTGCTGAGCACTCACCACTCTATTTCCAAATTTTTGCCGTTATATGTACCAAGCAGAAGTACCATGCCCATGGGCCGGTGAGATGGCTCAGCGGTGTAAGCGCCTGCCTTGCAAGCGCGAGGGCCCGAGTTCGACTCCCGGATCCCACATACAAAAAAGGGGCCGGTGATATTGCTCAGCGGCCTGGGCGCCTGCTGGCGCGCGAGGTCCTGAGGTCGAACCCCTGGTACCCACAAAAAAAAAAAAAAAGAAGTACCATGCCCATGAAAGGTAAGTGCTTTGAACTGATTCAGGACATTGAGGCAGCCATGACAGCACAATGAAAGACACAAAAGAGGACTCCCACAGCTGCTTCAAAAAGTGGCAAGAAGGATGGGATAAGTATGTTCAAAGTGAAGGGCTATGTGTCCTTCACTGTAATAATTTTTTAAATTAAACATTCACTGCATTTTTCAATCATACTTCTTACCTTGGAGTGGAGTCACTGGCTCTTACGCTAAGTCTGTGTTGGTTTTGGAGGAAATGTCAAACCATTTTCCACAGTGGCTGCACTATTTTAAACTCTCCCCAGCAACACATCTGGGTTTGAACGTCTCCATATTCACACCAGCACTTGTTCTGTCTCTGTCTCTGTCTCCATCGCCGTCTCTCTGTCTCCATCTTTCTCTGTCTCGGTCTCCACCTCCCCCTCCATCAAAGTAGTATCTCCTTGTGGTTTTGATGTACACTTCCCTAATGATCAATAATGTTGAACATCTTATGCGCTCATCGGTCATTTGTGTATTTCTTTGGAGAGAGGCCTATTCAAGTCTCTTGCTCAGTTTTCAATCAGGTTGTCTTTTTGCTGTTGAGTTGAAGAGGTTCTTTACATATACTCTGGATATTAACCCTTTATTATATATGCGATTTACAATATTTACCCCATTCTGTGAGTTATCCCTTCACTTTCTTGATAGCACCTTTTGATGCACAAAAGCTTTTAATTTCACTGGAGTCCAATTTATCAATTTTTTTCATTTTGTTGCCTGTGGTTTTGGTGTCATACATGAGAAAACGTTGCCAACACTAAGGTCATGAAAATTTGCTCCTATATTTTCTTCTAGTTTTACGGTTTTAGCTCTTAGATAAGTTAGGAATCCAGCTTCATTACTGCATGTAGATATTCAGTTTTCCAACACTATTTGTTGAAAATATTGTCCTTTCACCATCAAGTGGCCTTGACATTCTTGTCCAATATCAATTGGCCACAGAGCTGGGGATGTGATACAGTGGTAGAGTGCTTGCCTCATGTGTGCAAAGCCCTGGGTTTGATTCCCAGCTCTGAAAGCCACCATCCATGCAAGAGTTTATTTTTGAGCTCTCAATACTAGTCCATCAATCACAGCATCTTTCCCTGTGTCAGTACCACATTGTTTTGATTTTATAGCTTTATAGTAAGTTTTGAATTGGGAAATTGTGAGTTCTTCAGATTTATTCCCTCTCACGATTGCTTGGGCTGTTTGGGTTCCTTGAAATTCCATATGAATTTTAGGACAGATTATTCACTTCTGCAAAACAGATGCTTGAGATTTGGATATTTGAATCTGCATGTCATTCTGAACAGTATTATCACCTTCACAAAATCATCTTCCAGTCCATTCCCATTTATTTATATCTTCTTTAATTTATTTAACCATCATTTTATAGTTTTCAGTGTACAAAACTTGCATCTGCTTTGTTAAATTTATTCGTGTTTTATTTTTGATGCTGTTAAAAATAGGGCCTTTGCACTGAGCTATATCCCTAGAACTTTTATTTACCATTTTGAGACTAAGCCAGTAAGAACTTGAGATCCTCATGCCTCAGCCTCCCACAGTGCTGACATTACAGGGGTGTGCCACCATGCCTAGCTGAATTGTTTTAATTTGATTTTTGCCTGATGATTTTGTATCTTCCAACTTTGCTGAATTTATTAGATTCAATCAGTTTGGGAGTTTTTGTTTTATTTTGTTTTGTTTTGTTTTGTTTCAGTACTGGGGATTGAACCACCCAAGAAGCACTGAGCTTTATCTCCAGCCCTTTTTTTATTTTATTTTGAAACAGGGTCTCATTCTGTTGCTCAGGCTGTCCTCAAATTTTCAGTCCTCCTGCCTCAGTCTCCTGAGTAGCTGGGATTACAGGTGTGCACCACCAGGCCTGGCAGTTTTCTTTGATGGTATTCTTCAGTTTTTCTGCATACAAGATCATGTTGTCTGAAAATAAGATCATTTTGTTTCTTTCCAAGTTTGATATTTTAAATTCCTTTTTCTTACCTAATTTCTCCAGCTAGAGCTCCTGGTACTATGTTGAATAGAGGTGGCAAAAATAGGTACCCTTGTTTGTTTCTGATCTCAGGAGAAAAGCTTTCAGCCTTTAACTGTTTAGTATGATGCTAGCTGCAGATTTCACATTGTGTCGAGGAAGAGTCATTTTATTACTAGTTTATTCTTTCTTTTTATCATGAAAGGGTGTTGGATTTTGTCAAGTGCCTTTTCTGTGTCATGGAGTGTGTAGTTTTCTTTCTCTGATTCCATTAATACAGTGGATTAATTGTTTTATGTGATTGATTGTTTTATGTGAAACCACCTCTGTAATATTGGGATAAATCTTTCTTGGTCATGGTGTATAATCCTTTTAAAATTCTGCTGATTCAGTTTACTAGAATTTGCTGAGGATTTTTGCGCCCACATCCATAAGATTTATAGTCGAGGGCTGGTGAGATGGCTCAGCGGCATAAGTGCCTGCCTGGCAAGCACAAGGGCCCGAGTTCGACTCCCGGAATCCACATATGAAAAAAGGGCCGGTGATATCACTCAGCGGCACAAGCGCCTGCTGGCGTGCGAGGTCCTGAGGTCGACCCCCGGTACCCACAAAAAAAAAAAAAAAAAAAAAGATTTATAGTCGAGTAGGTGTTGCTAGTTTGTGTGCATCTAAGTTATCCAACTTGTTGGCATAAAATTGTTCATAATATTCTCTTACAATCCTTTTCTTTATGTAAAGTCAGTAACAATGCCTCTCCTTCATTTCTGACTTAGCAATTCCACTTTTTTCTTAGTCACGTAGCTAAAGGCACGTCAATTTCATTGATCTTTTTCAAAAACCAGTTTTTGTTTTTATTAATATTCGCTATTATTTTTCTATCTTCCATTTTGTTTATTTTCACCCTAATTATATTTCCGTCCTTGTGCTAGGCTGAGTTTAGTTAGCTCTTCTTTTTCTAGTTCCTTAAGGTGTGTGGCTAGGATACTGCTTGAGATCTTTCTTCTTTTTAGGCATAGGAGTTTATAGCTATAAATTTCCCTCTCAAGTCTTCACAGCATCCCATAAATTTTGGGATGTCATGTTTTATTTTCATTCACTTCAGTGTATTTTATAATTTCCCTTTAACCCTTTGGTTGTTTAAATGTTGGTTAATTTTCACATATCTTTGTGTTTTTCGTTTAGACCGATTGAGGATTGTCCTCTGGCCTGAGTAACGTACGCTCCATCCTGGTGAGTGTGTCGTGCTGTTGAGAAGAATGTGTGTTCTACAGTTGTTGGGTGGAGCGTTCTATATGTCTGTTAGGCCTAATTGGTTTATAATGTTGTTCAAGTCCTCTATTTCCTTATTGATTTTCTGTGTGGTTGTACTACCTGTTATTGAAGGTGTGTTGTTGAAATTTCCAACTGTTATCACGGAACCATTTTTCCTTTCAATTTTGTCCATTTTTTGTGTCATGTAGTTTGGGGCTCCATTGTTAGGCAAATATGTTTATAATTATTATATCTGCTTGATGAATTGAAATTTTATCAATATAGAATGTCCTTCTCCATCTTCTGAAAATTTTTGACTTAAAATCTATGTTGTTTGATAAGAGGGCCAACTACAGTAATTCTCTTTTGGTTATTATTTGCATGGTATATCTTTTCCCACCTTTTTTACTTTCAAACTCTTTATGTTTTTGTATAAAATTATCTTGTAGACAGCATATAGATGGATCACGTCTTCAAATCTATTCTGCTGATCTCCACCTTTGAACTGTCCAAACTGATTATTAATAAAGAAGGACTTACTTTTGCCACTCAGCTATTTGCTTTTACTGTCTCCTATGTTTTTTGTCCCTCCATGCCTCCATTACTGACATTCTGGAATTTGTTTGGCCTTTTTGCAGCCTTCCATTTTGATTTTCTTATCTTCTTTTTTCTGTGTGAAGTTATTTTCTCAGTGGCTAATTTGGAGATTACTATTAACATTAGAAGATTATAACAACCTGTTTTGAATAAACCCACTTAGTTTTAAGAGTATGCAAACATTCTAATCCTATACATTTCTATTCCTTACCTTTGCAGTAGTCACTGTGACAGGATGTCTTTATACAGCAGGTGCCTATTGATATGTATTTAAATAGGTGTTTTATGTGTTAGTCTTTTAAAATGCACAGAAAAAAGAGGAGTTACGAAGCAAAAGCAAAATAAAATAGCACTGGCTGTTATCTTTAGCTATGAAGTTGCCTTTATCTTATTCTTGATGTGGCCTTCAGTTACTGTCTGGTGCCCTTTCATCTCAGTGTGAAGGACTCCCTTAGCCTTTCTTTTTTTTTTGTTTTTGTGGGTACTGGGGGTTGACCTCAGGACCTCGCGTGCCAGCAGGCGCTGTGCCGCTGAGCGATATCACCAGCCCTTTTTTTTGTATATGGGTTCCGGGAGTCGAACTCAGGCCCTCGCGCTTGCCAGGCAGGCGCTTACGCCGCTGAGCCGTCTCACTGGCCCTAGCCTTTCTTATAGGGAAGGGTGATATGACCCCTTTTAGCTTCTATCTATGGAGATCTTGACTTTTATTCTTTTTCTTTTTTTTTTTTTGTGGGTACCGGGGGGTCGACCTCAGAACCTCACGCACCAGCAGGCGCCCGTGCCGCTGAGCGATATCACCGGCCCCTTTTTCGTATGTGGGATCCGGGAGTCGAACTCGGGCCCTCGCACTTGCCGGGCAGGCACTTAAGCCGCTGAGCCATCTCACCGGCCCTTGACTTTTATTCTTGAAGGATAGTGTTCTCTGGAAATAGAATTCTTGGTTGACCGTTTGTTTTCCTTAGGTATGTCTTCCCACTCCCTTCTGGCCTGCAGATTTTTGATGGGAAGTCCATTATTAATCTTACTGCGGACCCCTGTGTATGGGCAGCCAGCTTCTCTCTTGCTGCTTTGGCATACCTTTCGAGTTTATCTTGCTTGGAGCTTGAGGATTGGACTCATGTCTTCCATCAAAATTAAGAACTTTATTTTTCAAAGAAGTTGAATATTTTATTTGTTTCTTATTGTGCAGAAGAGCTGTTGTTTTACTGTACAAAAACAGCACCAGTGTATTGTAAAACTAAGAAAGTATTGTTCTTCATCGGACACTGTACAACTGACACACTCCTCTACTCCCAGTTACTTTCAAGGGGAAGATCATTTAAGCATTTCCACCCATGGAGAAATGTAAGCAAGTTACAGTATTATATAAGGTCTATGATAACAATGTTAACCTAGAGTCACATCATTTTTATAACTAGCTTTTACCATGGATAATTTCATGAAATCTGAATATCAGAACCTGTAGCCTAGTCTAAAAATCACAAGGTATATATAAAAAAGATGCACAATGTATTTACCCTCAATCGTTAGGGAGTTAAGCAGTGCTGAGGGTGGCTTTTTTCCATCGTTAAATTATCGCTAGAAGTTGTTATCTCAGGTCTTCTGTCCACCACTAATTGCGGACCATGGTGCCGGAGGCAGTGATTTTGCACCGGTTTATTTAGGGTGCCACTTTGCTCCTCGGTAGATTTCACGTATTTTCTCAGAGGCTCCTTCGCTCAGGAGTTCATCCAGCTCTGCAGGGTCGCTCACTGTCAACTTTGTCAGCCAACCATCGTCATAACAGGTTTGTTGACAAGCCCTGGATTTTTGGCAAGTGCCTCACTCATTTCAGTGACTTCTGATTGAGGAGAATAGAGCTCACTGGCCACACTCTCGAAACACCAAACCCGTCTTGCATTTTCAATTTTATCCGGACCGCAAGCGGACTACAGTAAACAACATCTCCTGTACCTCCCCACGCGAAGTCGCTGATCCCTACAGTTCCCGCGGCATTTGCTGTTGTTATCCGTTCACGTTTCTCTGTGAATTTACCCACTGCAATCTGGCAGGGGGCGGCGGGCTCCGAGAAGATTTGGTCACTATTTCTTTAATATTTCCTTCTATTTTCTCCTCTCCTTCAGAGCTCCCATGAAGCCTTTCTTGGTACATCTGGTCACATTCCCCAGGTCCCTCTGGTTCTGTTCATTTTCCCTCATCATTTTTCTTATACTCTACACACTGGGTTATTTCAATTGCCTTATCTTCATATTTGCGAATTTTGTCTTTTGCTTGCTCAAGTGTGCTTCTCAATCCTTATTGTATTTTTTTTTAAAAGTTTTAACTCCTGGAGTTCTCACCTCTGGACTTTCTACTTTGTTTATCTTTAGTCATATTTTTTAGTTGATCATATCACTCCTGTCTTTAGTTTTTTGTCCATGGTTTCATTTAGCTGATAAAGCATATTTAAGACAGTTGATTTAATGAATTTAAGCATTGATTCCAATATCTGGACTTCCTCAGGGATATTTTCTGTCAAACACTTTATATTTTCTTATAAACAAGCCACATTTCCCCACTTCTTCATATGCTTTGTATTGTTTTTTGTTTAAATCTGGGTCTTTGGAAATATTATAATGTACTTTGGAAATCAGATACTACATCTGTCCTCAGGGGACAGATGCTACTGGGGGCTGAAGTTGTCCAACTATTTCTTATAAAATCGTATTCCTTGTTGTGTGTAGTCACTGAAATCTCTGAGGTGTCTGTTCTGTTATCTCTGAGGTCAGCCTATGACCTGATAGTCTGCATCCAAAAATAGAAAGAAGTGAGGGGAAGGAGGGAGAAAGAGAGAGAGAGAGAGAGAAGACATTCTGTCTCTGTAAGTCTTCTGATAGATGCCAGGAAGTCACTATAGCCTAAAAGGGCTGGAACAGAGACAAATGCCTGTGCCCAGTCCGGTAGGGAACCACCAAAGGAACGAAAGTGCACTGCCCCATTGAGGGGCAGCAGATAATGCACACACCTCCAGTTTTGGAGGATAAGGTCCTCACCACCCACACTGGCTCCAGCCAGTCAGCCTAGACATCCAGGCACTGCCCCACAGCGGAGGGTGGGCTGAGGAATGGGACGGCCGCTGGGTCCCACAGGCCACTCTCTTACCAAGGTTTTGCAGCCTCTTCCTTCATCAAGTGCCTCCCTGGGTTCCAGAGCTCTGAAATAAAGGGTTCTGATCTTTTTTTTTTTTTTTTTTCCCCTTTCACTTTAAAGTTTGTCTTGGTGGAGAGGATGACCCTTAGAGTTTTCTACTCCATCATTTTCTTTGACCAGTAAATATATTATTTTAACATCCTACATTATGTGTAAGAGGTATATTATTTGGCTGTGATAATAGAAAAATACACACGGCAAATTCAGAACAAACACAAAAAGTAACACAAAGAGTAATAGCTAATATGTCAATTAAGGATAGAAGGTGGTATTCTAAAAATATTAAAATAATCCAAAGAAGGTAGGAAATTAGGAAAAAAAAAAAAGGAGCAGAGAACAAAGGGGGTAATTAAAAAGTAAGTAGCAAGATAACAGATCTGAACCCAACCACACCTATAATTACATTAAATGTACATGGCCTGAACATCCTAATTAAAGTGCAGAAATTTTTTAATCTTGATTTTTAAAAATCCAGGTTGTATGCTGTTTACAAAAGTACATTTTAAATATAAAGACATGTATTAGTAAAAGTATACTCCCAACATATATAAAGGAGTTTAGTAACTAAGTAAGAAAAGACAATGCCTTAAAAAGGAGCCAAGGGTGCAGCTCAGTGGGAGAGTACTTGCATAAAGCCCGAAGTTTAGGCATTTCTCCAAAGTACACAAACGGTCAGTAAGAACATACAAAGAAGCTTAGGATCATTATTCATCAGGGAAATGCAAATCAAAATCAAAATGTGATGCCACTTCACACCCACTAGGATGACTATAAACAAAAAAATAATGACAAGTGTTGGTGAAGATAGGGAAAAAGTGAAATTGTCATACACTGCTAAGTGAAATAGCCAGGCCACAAGTTAGGTTAATATATTTATATAATATTCCAAGACATACATGTTTTAGGAAAAAATTTACAAAATATATGTAAGGACCCTAGAATGAAAACTAGAAAGATACCTAAGAGAAACTAAGGAAGACCAAATTAAATAAAGAACCAAGACATATTTATGGATGAAAAGACTCAATTCTTCTCAAACTGATTTATAGACACAACATAATCAAAACAAAAGTTCCAGCAGTCTTTACAAAAGGAAATTGATAATCTGAATCTAAAAATTATATAGAAACAAAGAGGATCTGGACTAGCCTAAACAAGTTTGAAAAAGAAGAAATTGGAAGACATATTACCTGACTTCCAAATTAACTATAAAGATATAACAACCAAGGCAGTGTGGTAATAGCATATGGTTAGACCTATAAATCAATGGAGCATAAAAGTAACTCTGGGAGTAAAATCATGGATATATAAGTTCAACAAAGCATTAAACATACATTAGCTAGAAAGTATTAATTGTAAATTTACCACAAAAAGTGAAGGACATCTATGAGATTCTTGCATAATGTTATGGTTTAGATCTAAAATGTCCCCCACAGATTTCATGTGTTTGGAGGTGGGACTTTGAAGTCATTTGGACCATGGGGGTGCTATACTCATCACTGATGAGTTCCTAGCTGAATGTCCTATTAAGAGATGGGGCTTGGCTGGAGGTGGGTCACTGGGGGTATGATTGCGGCAGGTATAGCTCGGGGCTCCTCACTTCTGAATTTCTGTTTTCAGTTGCTAAGAGGTAAACACCTGTCCTCTACCAGCCCCTTCCACCATGATGTTTGTGCCTTGGAGCCAGCCTACCATGGAATGAACCCTCTGAAACTGTAAACCAAAATTAACTTCTCCTCCTTTAATTTGCAAGTATCAGGTATTTTGTCCCAGTGATGGGAAAATGAGTAATACAAATAGGAAGTTATATAATTTAGGATGTATGTTAGTGTTAACAATTAATAAATAATGAAGTATCAATGACATTGTATACTTTTTGCTTTATCACTTCTTTTTTTTTTTTTTTTTTTTGGTACTGGGAATCAAACTCAGGACCTCGTGCTTGCCAGGCAGGCGCCATGCCACTGAGCTATATCTCCAGCCCTTTATCTCTTCTTTTATAGACATACATTGAGATGGTGGGACAAGTATGGGCTTTGGAGTTAAACTTAATAATAATAATGGCAAGAGCAACAACTAACATTTCTGAGGGTTTAGCAGGTTCCTAGCAGTGGTACAGTAGTCTGTGAAGTTACAGATGAGGAAACTGAGGACTGGAAAGGGTAACTTTGTGTTTATATACTTTGTAATTCAGAAAGTCTTTGTAATTCGGAATTAAACACAAGTTTACTGATCCTGTAGTCTAACTCCTAAACTATTTTACTGCCCCAAATTCCAGTTTGCTACTTATCAGCTGCATGACCTGCAGCAAGCAACATAAGGTCTTCGAGCCTTAGGCAAAAGGCTTGAGAGCAAAAATAATTGAAGGAGGCCGTTATAGAGATTAAATGAGATAATTTAAATTAAATCCCTGAGCACAGCTTTGGAAATACTACAACAAAGATTAGTTTTCTTTTTACTTTAGACTTAGTTAATAACATACATAATAATAACATAATAACATACAGGACTTTGTGAGGATCAAATGAGGGAATTACATAAAAGTCCTTTGCAAGTAACAAAACACTAAATAAATTCTGATGATTATTATAAATATACAGAAACACAAGCAGAAACTAGCCGTGGCTTTTAAAATTTCAGCATATAAAATTCAGACTCCTGGGACTGCCCTAGAACAGTCATTCCTAAACCTGGGCAACTGGCAGAGTCATCTGGGGAGTGTTTGTGGAACCCAGACTTCTGGGTGGAATCCATTGAGACAGACTTACTGAACCTGAGGTCTCCCATGGTGAGGCCCTGGGATCCAGATGGTTCTAAAGCCAGGTTTGGAGCATGGCTTTATTACGAAAACTTTTTTGTGTTTACCAATCATTCAATAAACATTGCGTGTATTTCAGTTAAGTCAAAGCACTGTGCTCGACCCTAAGATCAATGATTTGCAGTCAGAGATATCAATTATTCATAATCGGAGTTTCTGAAGTACATAATGGCATTCTCTGTAGTATCTTAAATATTCGTGATTTCTTGATAAAACCCTTTATTGATAATATCAACCATTTCCCGATAAAACCATTGTTTACTAGTCAGGTTTCTCTAGAGAAACAGAACCAACAGGCTAGGTGCAGTTGGCCCTCTGTAGTCACAGTTTCTGGGTCCTAGACTCAACCAATAGTGGATCCAGAATACTTTAAAAATAAATAATTGATCAGTCTAAAAAAGTACAGACTTTTTTCTTGTCATTATTCCCTAAACAATACAGTATAACAACTATTTATATAGCATTAGATATTATAATTTATCTACAGAGTTGGGGCATATATGCAAATACTCTGCTATTTTAGCTACTTTATATAAGGAATTTTTTTTTTTTTTTTTTTTTTTTGTGGGTACCGGGGGGTCGACCTCAGGACCTCGCGCGCCAGCAGGCGCCCGTGCCGCTGAGCGATATCACCGGCCCCTTTTTCGTATGTGGGATCCGGGAGTCGAACTCGGGCCCTTGCGCTTGCCGGGCAGGCGCTTAAGCCGCTGAGCCATCTCACCGGCCCCTATATAAGGAATTTGAACATCTGTAGGTTTGGGTATCTGTGGAGGGTCCTGGAACCAACCCCCCATAGAAACTCACAGATGATTGTGTGTGTGTGTGTGTGTGTGTGTGTGTGTGTGTGTAGCACCTGAATTAGATAATAGCAAACAGAAATAGCATTCAAATAAGGAACCCCAAACACAGATAAGCACACCAAAGCAAATCATGATATCTGAGGAAAATCTATGGCATGATATGGAGACATCGAACTCAACACAGACATTAACCCTGAGCTGGCCAAAGAGGAACATGAGAAGCACAGCAACTTTCATGAAGATGCTAACGTAAATTCCACCTCCACACACCCTCTCTGAAGTAAACATGTAGAAGTGACTGTAAAAAATAAAAGCAAAATACAGAAGTCCTCATTCTATGGTCCACAGACAAGGGTGCCCAGACAATTTACTCAAGAAAGATTAATCCTTTCAACAAATGGTGTTGGGACAACTGGATGTCCACACCATATACAAAAGTTAAAACAAATCAAAGGCCTAACTATAAACACTAAAATGATAAAGATTTTTGAAAATAATACAGATACAAATCTTTCTGATACCTGAAGTACAAGCAACCATAGGAAAAAAACAGATAAGTTGGAGTTCATCAAAAATTTTTTAAATTGTGCTTCAAAAAAACACTATCAAGAAAGAGATGATAACCCATGGAATGGGAGAAAATATTTGCATATTATGTAACTGATAAGGGTCTAGTATCCAAAATATATAAAGAACTCTACTCATTCAACAATAAGAAGATAGATAACTCAATTTCAAAACAGGCAAAAGATCTGACTAGATATAGAAGATAAACAAATGGCAAACAGGCAGAGGAAAAAACACATCATTATCCATTAGGAAATTGAAAATCAAAAGCACAATGAAATACCACTTCATACTAGGGTGCTTACAATTAAAAAGACACATAATAACAAGTGTTAGAAAAGATGTGGATGGAGAATGTGGAATTTTCACACTGCTGGTGGGAATATAAAATGGTACAACTGCTTTGAAAATAAACTGGCAGTTCCTGAAAATGTTAAACATAGATTTACTATATGACCCAGTGATTCCACTTTTATGTACATGCCCAGGAGAAGTTAAAACATATGTCTGCACAAAAACTTGCACATAAATATTAACGATAGCTCTGAAGTCAAAACAAGCCAAATGTCCTTTAACTAATGACTTGATAAATAAAATATGGTATAGCCACACGATGGAATATAATTCAGCAATGAAAAGAATAAAGCATTGATACATAGTACAACATGGATGAACCTTGAAAGCAATAAAGAAGCCGGTCACCAAAAACTGCATCTCTCCTGACTCGATTTACATAGAATGTCTGTCATAGGCAAGTCCACAAGACATGAGGTAGATTAGTTGTTGCTGAGAGCTGGGGGAGGGAAGGGGAAAAATTGCTAATAGACAACCTGATTTCTTCTTAGGATGATAAAAGGTTCTAGCCTTAGATTGTGGTGTTAGCTGCACAACCCTGTAAGTATACTAAAAAATACTGAATTGACGCTTTAAGCAGGTGAATTATATGGTATTTGAATTATATCACAATAAAGCTGTTAACACATGCATGCTGTAACTGCTACTCTAACAATAGAAGAAAAATTAAAAATAAAATAAATACAAGCTAAGGGAAGGAGCAAGATAAAGCAATAAACATTTCTTAATTTATCCAAAAGAAAACATGAAAGGGAGGTAAAAAAGGACGCAGGACGTACTGGACAAATAGGAAAAAAATAAGATGACAGATTTGAATCCTAAATATACAGTAATTACATTAATTGTAAATTAACAAGTTTATTTAAAAAATAGAAGTTTTCAAAGTAAACTATAAACAGTCCAATATTAGTTGTTTACAAGATATTCTGTGTCTATATAATATTCATTATAGGGCCACAGATAGGTTGCAAAGAAAAGGCCACAAAAGATAGAGGATGCTTGTACTCAGCAAAAGGAACTATTGTGGCAATAATACTACCATAGAAAGTAGAATTATCAACATTTGGAATGAAAAAAGGGACATAGCTACAAGATATTATAGACAAAATACTGTGAAATCTTAAATAAATAAATTTCTAGTAAAACACATCCCACCAAACTGACACAGAAGACATAGAAAATGTAAATCACATTATATTGACTAAAGAAACAAAACTGCAGCCAGGCATGGTGGTAGACACCTATAATCCCCGCACTCAGAAGGCTGAGACAGAGGGATTGCTGTGAGTTTGAAGCCAGCCTAGGCTACATAGTGAGATCCTGTCTCAAAAAAAAGGAAGGAAGAGAGGGAGGAAGAAAGGAAGGAAGGAGGGAAGGAAAGAAAAGAGAGAAAGAAAGGGAGAACGAAAGAGAAAGAAAGAGGGAGAAAGAGGGAGAAAATTGTAATTAAAAACTTTACAACAAAGAAAATTCTAGGATCAGATGATTCCGCCAGTAAATTTTCACAAATATTTAAAGAAAAACAACATCACTTTAACAAAAACCTTCTCAGAGAAAAGAAGAAGTGGGATCATTTTCCAAATGATTTTATGCGGCCAATGTAACAATGACATCAGAACTAGGGAAGGACATCATGACAAAAGAAAATTCTAGGCCTATCTCTCTCGTAACTATGGATACAAAGAACTTAAAACATTAGAAAATCAAATCTAGTGTGATGTAAAGAGGCTAATACACTATGAACAAGTCTGGTTTATCCCAGGAAGGTAAGGTTGATTTACAATTTGAAAACCAAACAATCTAATTCACAAATTAACAGTGCAGGCATTCATTCAAGGACCTACCTGTTTAATGACTGATTTATGGCAGAAGTGCACTCTTTGGACTTACAACCTGCTGCTCGGACAAACAGCCCATCTTTTTTGTACAGTTCTGTACATCTTGTTTATAAAGACTCAATGTCTTTTTTGTACAATACATCTTGTTTATACAGTACTGTAATTTTTGCTGATTGTACTGTGCAGTACTGTAGTTTTATGTTCAGTTATACATTACTGTATTGTATGTAAGAGTTATGAAAATAAAAGCAAAGTCATCAGGTTGGAGTTTCCTTTGATGATGTCTTTGCTCTGAATATTGTAAAGTACATACTATATACAACTCATTTAGTGACTAATTCAATTAACGATCTGGCCACGGGGACTGAACTCAGTCATTAAATGAGGGACGTCTGTATAGGGAAGGAAACTCATAAGGTTAGCTAATAGATGGAGAAATATCATTTGAGAAAATCCATTATTGATTTTAATAAACACTTAAAAAGCTAAGAGTACAGAGAAACTTTCTTAATCTTATCAAGGTTACGTTTAAAAAATAAACAAAAAAATCAGCAGATATTTAATGGTGAAATACTGAGAGCTTTCCCCCTGAAATCAGAAACAAGACAAGAACATCTGCTATCATCACTTGAGTCAACATTACATTGGAAGTTCTAGCCACTAAATAAGGCCAGAAGGGGGGGGGGAAGACACATAGATTGGAAAGGAAGAAACGAAGTTGTTATCATGCATGGATAAGAGGGTTGCATATGCACAATCCAAAAGAATCTCCAGACAAACTATTACAAATAAGCGAAGTTAGAAAGATTTCCAGGGGGCTGGTGAGATGGCTCAGTGGCATAAGCGTCTGCCTGGCAAGCGCAAGGTCCTGAGTTCAACTCCCAGTACCCACATACGAAAAAAGGGCCGGTGATATCACTCAGCAGCAAGGGTGCCTGCTGGTGTGTGAGGTCCTGAGTCCGACCCCCGGTACCCACAAAAAGAAAAAAAAAAGAAAGAAACATTTCCAGGTATCAGGTCAGCATACAAAAACACCAGTGCATTTCTGTACTCCAGACAGAAACAAGAGAATACAAATTTTAAAATGATAGTATGTACAATAGAAAAAAATCAAATACTCAAGAGAAAAAAAAATCTAGCAACTGACGTGGAAGACCTCTACATAGAAAACCACAAAATGTTATTCAGAGGAATTAAAGAGGGTCTAAATTAGTGGGCTATGTCATATTTATGGGTTGGTGGGCTTGCTATTGTAAAGATACTGATTCTTCCCAGTTGACCTTTAGAGTAAATGCAATCCTAATCAGAACCGACAAAGTGAAGAACGACAGAGAAAATTTACATGAAGACACTTTGGAGAGCAAAACTACTAGATAAGGAGGCATCCAATAAAGCTACAGTAATTCAGCCTACCTGCCAGGTACATGGGATAGACCAATAAACTCAACAGAGTTCTAAAACAGACTACTGGATGGTAATGACAAAGATTTTGCTATAATTTAGTAGGTAATAAGTGGAGAGCAAAACTACTAGATAAGGAGGCATCCTATAAAGCTACAACAGTTTGATATCTATATGGAAAAATAAATAAACCATTATCAGTTCCACCCAGATAATCCCCCGACACCACCCCCGTACCGAGGACTGAACCCAGGGCCGCGCACAGGCTGGGAAAGTACTGTAGTGCTGGGCCACGTCCTCAGCCCTTTAAAACACTCTTCAAGTAGCCCAGGCTGGACTCAGACTTTGAACATTTCTGCCTCGGCTTCCCAGGTAGCTAGGACTCTAGGCATGCACCACCACATTTAGCACAGACAATATCTTAAACAGGAACGGAAAGCTATAACCATAAAGGAAAGATTGATGACTACGATTTAATTATAATTAAAAACTTTTCATCAGCAGACAAAGGAAACAAGAGGCTAAAGAATTATAAAGGGGGCAGAAAGCAGTTCTTTCTCGTAGGTAATATAAATACCTACACAAAAAACCCCAAAATTTCTAAACAGGTAGCTGATGAAAGAATTGAGCAAAATTACTAAGGAGAAGATGAACATTAAAAAAACTCAGCCTGGGGGTGTAGCTCAGTGGTAGAGCAAGTGCACGGCCCTGGGTTCTATCCTTAGCACAAAAATCAATAATCAATAAGTGAACAATCAATAGCATTCCTATTCAACAGTAATAAAACATTTAAAAATAATGTAGAGTCCCTATCATAATCACAAAATCCATAGGCTAGAGATAAATCTAAGAAAGCTCACGTAAGATAATTGTGGAAAGATAATTTATAAAGCATCACTGAAGAACAGAAAAGATGTCCTACATAACTGAGAGGTATATATCACATTTACAGACTACATGACTAAGTACTGCGGGGGGGATGTGGAAAGAATTGCGATGTTGTGTACAGGTACTGACTACCCACAATGAACATAAACATTATATACTGCAAATGTGTACTAATAAGATAAAAAATAGCAATCTCCTCCAAATTAAGGTTTAATGCAATTACAACAAAAATCTCCATAGGGTAAACTGTCAACCTGACAAAAATGATTCTACAATTCATACAGAGGGTCAATAATCAGAGACAATTTTGAAAGGGAACTTGGTGAGGGGCTTTCCCTATCAGACATTAAATTCATTATATGACTATCATGAATTGGGATTGAACCCAGAGCCTTCTCAGCTACACCCCCAGCCTGCTTTTATTTTTTAATTTTGTTGCTATGTTGCTAAGTTGCCCAGGCTGGGCTCAAACTTTTGACCCTCAAGGGTGCTTCTTAACTCACAATTTTCAATGTTTTACTGGAAGTCCCAGCCAATAAAAATACAAAATAAGAAAAGATGTCAGATATGAATATTGGAAAGAACAAGACAATGTTTGCAAATTGTGTAATTATCTATCTAGAAAACCAAGAAAATTAAGTGAGAAACTATTATAATTTAGTTCTAATTTCTAATCAGTTAGAAAGTGAGATGGAAAAACTTCTCTTCACAATAGCAACAATAACAAAGATAAATAGGAACAAATCTCCAAGAGAATATCTCATGTGAAGAAGAACTATAAAGTGTTATTGAAGGAACAGAAAAAGACACAAATGCATAGTGCATCAGCAAAGATTTGTTGAGCACTTGTTAAGTGTCCATCACTGTGCTAGGTATTGGAGCTATTTTCAGCAGTAAGCAAAACAAAGTACTTGTTGCTAGTAAAAGGAGGCAGACAATAAACAAGATAAATAAATAATATATAGAATGTGTTGGAGACAACTGCAATGGAGAAAATGAAGCAGGAGAGAATTGGGAGAGCTGGAGGCATTAAAATAGGGTGGTTAGAGGCTGGGGGCAGCTCAGTGGTAGAGCAGGTGCTATGCTGTATGTGTGTGTGTGTGTGTGTGTGTGTGTGTGTAGAAAGAGAGAGAGCGAGGATGAATGAACGAGCTCTGCTTACAGGCACAGTATATGTTACACAGTGCTGTTACGTTGCAGAGATGCCAGTTCTCCCAGTAAATAAATATGTAAACTCAATGCCTTCTCAATCAAAATGTCAAAGGCTTATATTAATGAACTTAACAATGTGGTCCTAAATTTCTTTTCTAATATGGAAGAGAAAATGTGGGAAATGAATTTACCCAGACTTTGAAAAGAGGAAGACAAGGTTAGGATTTTCCTAATACAATCAAAACATTTTGTAATGTTACAGTAATTTAATGATCAAAACACATTATATCCATTGAACCGCCTGGTTTCACATCTTGGAGGAGCGGAGAGTAAGGGAGGG
This sequence comes from Erethizon dorsatum, assembly GCA_028451465.1. Taxonomy (NCBI): domain Eukaryota; kingdom Metazoa; phylum Chordata; class Mammalia; order Rodentia; family Erethizontidae; genus Erethizon; species Erethizon dorsatum. The sequence continues at coordinate 38,881,268 of CM051831.1, forward strand.
TGATGGAGGAACGATTAAAGAATGTTTTATGTGTGTATAAATCTGCCAAAATGAAATCCATTGGTCTCCGTAAACCATCTACACTAATAAAAGGAGAGGGGCTGCATGATATTGTTGCACACATAGAAAAACAGAAGAATGGAATGAAACACAGCGAACAGAAATGTGGTATATCGAATAAACACAGGGACAGGACCTAGTGTCCTGCTTCTTCATTAAATTCTCTAATTGTTTGTAGTTTTCCCATCAATTCTATAGGATTTTTCCCAAAGAGAGATAATTTTATTCCTTGTTTCCAATTCTTACGTTTGTTTTTAAATAAAAGCAAACTATTTATTTGAAGGTGGGGGAAGGGGGGGGAGAGAGAGAGAGAGAGAGAGAGAGAGAGAGAGAGAGAGAGAGAGAGAGAGAGAGAGACTCTGGATGAGTAGGGAGTATTTGAAAGGAAAATACTCCCAATTCTTACAGTTCTGATTGCTTTCTCTTGTCTAATAGCACTGAGTAACCTTCCAGTATCAGGGTTAATCCTAATGGTGAGTGTGGTCACCCTTGCCTCATACTACTTGATTTTAATGAGAAAGACCTTAATCTGGGAGCCAAGATTAGATAGATAGACAGACAGACAGACAGACAGACAGATAGATGATACATAGATGATAGGTGATAGATAGATGATAGATAATACATAGACTTTATGTACATTAATTTGTATCGGGGAAATGTGATACTTTTTGTATGTTATCATTTTAAGGAAGTTTCCATTAGATCCTATCTTATTGAGTGTTACTATCAGGAATGGCTGTTTAATTTTGTCAAATGCTTAAATCTATTAACATGATGAAGTGCAATAACAGATTTTTTTAACATTTATTTATTTTATTTTTTCGTGCTGCTGGGAAGGTAACCAGGTCTCTCATATGCTAGGCAAGTGCTCTACCACTGAGCCACACCCTCAGCCCTTAACTGAAGCCTTTTTGCATTCTGGAATGTGTGCTTACTACGCTTCCGGTTCTACTTACTAATATTCTATTTAAGGTTTTCATGTTGATATTCACAAGTGATATTGGTCTGTATCGTTATTGTTCATAAATAATATTTCCTGATAAATTACATTTTCCTAGGATATCAAGTCACAAAGTGTGGTCCTAGTATCTCCCATTCCTGAGACCCTCTCAAGAAGTTAAACAAGATTAGATTTATTTTCATAACACTGCTGAGACATTACTTCCTGCTTTCAGGTTCTCTCGCGGTTTCTCACAGGCTACAAGTGTGTGTGACGTCATACAGACTGACTGCAGAAGCACGCTATGAAGAGGCACTCCTAGCAGTTTTTGTTGTTGTTGTTGTTGTTTAGGAAAATACAATTATTTTTCATAAAATTGTTATTGATATTAACATGTAGTGAGTTTACTATTATTTAAATGATATATTTAATACATCATTTTTAATTTTCTAATTTAATATCTACCATGGCCAATTGCCCACCTAAATGAAAGTTCTGAGTCTTTAGTAATCCATTTTCTTTTGGGTGCTTGGTTGTTTCTTTTGGCCTTGTGCCCCTTCAGTAATTTTCTAGGAACCCAAAAAGTTTGAGAATTGTTATCCTCTCAAATTATCTATTTCATGTACCATTTCAATATGTATTTGCATAGGATTGTAGGTTTTTTGTTTTTACTTTATGAAGAACTAAAACCAAATTTTATGTAAAATAATAAGAGAATAACAATAGTTAATACACTGTGTATCCTCTTCAAAGTACTCAGCGACAAAAAAGATTCTCTCTTACAAAGAGGATACAAACAAATCATAGCACAAAACTTTCTTTTCAGTGAACTAAGAGAAACTAGTCGAATAAATGAAATGAATTAGCATATAGTATATATTAAAATATTTTAGATACAGCGGAATAGGTAATTTAGGGAATTATTTGAACTTCTTCCTACTTCTTTTTATCTGTCTTCTATTTATAATAGCTAGAGCTTGGAAACAGCATAGAATTCCATCAACAGATCAATAGATAAAGAAAATGTAGTATTTATACACAATGGAGTACTACTGTGCCATAAAGAAAGATAAACCTGAGACATTCATGGGTAAATGGATGCAACTTGAGAACATAATGGTAAGTGAAATAAGTCTTAAATATCACGAGCTTAAATATCACATGGTTTCTCTTGTATGGGAAAGTCAAAATATACATATACAAATAAGGATTGTGGTTTTTAAGATTGTCTCTCTTGACAGTCACCTTACTTTTCCTAATGTCATATCTTACTTACCATTCCGTGGGCTTTCTCACTCTTTTAGAACATTAGGTTAGGGCTGTGGGTGTAGCTCAGTGATACAGTGCTTGCCTAGTGTGCCTGGGGGCCTGAGTTCCAGTTCTAACAAGAAAAAAAAAAGGCTAGTTATTAGACTGTTTATTTAATTTTTCAATTGAACCAGTTTTTCCATTTATTAGTGTCAGTATTTTAATATGATAATTTCTGCTTTTATCATTACCCATTTCTTTCTGCTTTCTTTCTACTTGTTATTTTCCTACTTTTTAGTTACACACTTAATATATTCATTTTAGTACTTATTAACATAGGTATCTGATACTACTTATTTCCTTTCAGAACTGTTTAACTATGTTGCAGAAGTTCAGACTGTTTTCAATATCATTTTATAGAAATTCTGCATATAATTTCACATTTCTCCTGTAATTCCAGCACTCTCTGATTATATATTTCCAATATCGTACAATATGGGGTTTGTGTTTTGCTTTGTCTCCTGTGCAATATTGCAAAATTTGAAATGATAGGATTTGAAGGCATGAAGGTTTTCCGCGGATCTGTGGGTGCTTTGTGAGCCCCACACACAGCTCCACACCAACCTGTTATAAGTACTGAGATTTGATCCCCTCTGAAATTTCTTTCAGTTCTAAGACTCTATTATCCTAAATGTACAAGCGATTTAGAAAAAATATGTTTTTAATGATTGTTTTCTCCTCAGCAAAATGTATGGCTCTCTGAGAAAGCCAATGTCTTCATTTCTGACTGCACCTAGAGGGACAGACAGCAAGGTGGACTGGAGGGACATAAACCTTTAAGAATGCCTTCTTAAAGGACATGAGCTTGGGATAAAGTGGAAGTGGCCAGAGTGGGGAGGCTAAATATAATTCCAGCCATTACGAAGCTCAGTTCCCTGGTGTCAGGTCACTAAGCCATGTCACCTCACCCCACACTTATCTCAGACACATCACAGTTATCTCTGGGGGGACAGAAACGGTACACTGCTTATGTCCAGTGAGAAGAATTGTGCAGCAAGGAGCCCAGCTGCCTTCTCCTCATACACTGATCACGGGAAGCCACCCAGGATAGCATTCTGTTACTGCACATTAAATAACAAACCTTTTATAGCTGGAGCAATGGTGCATGTCAGTAGAGGCAGAAGCACCAGAGCAGTTCCATCCATGTTGATGAATTTGTTTTGCGGTTCAGTTTGAGCACCTGGATTCCGTGTTCAGAAAGTTTGCAAAGGATCTTCTCAGAAGCAGTGTTCTCTTTTTTGCTTCTTGATATACATGTCCCCATTTGGTACCATGTGACATTCTACCCATAGGCTGGCACACATCTACAAAAATCCAACATTTGTTGGATAGCACATGCCAGCCACAACCTGGAGTCAATTGAACCCACCGGTGTGGAACCACAAGTAAGGAGAGCCAGCTGTGTTTTTAAATGAGTCACTGCCTTTCTTGTAAAGTGGTGCCTTCCTCTTTGCTCTTCCGCCACACGAGCCCTGGAGTGGCAGGGAGTTCAGGGCTTGTTGGCCAGCAGGACCCCTAACTTGAGAGAGTGAGACTCTGCCCAAGAGGCTCTGGAAAACTGCTAGTAGGAAGTTGTTTTCCTCCACTAGTGCTCATCCCTGATGACCTGCCACATAGTACCTTTCTTCCGTGAAACATGGTGTGAGGACTAAGTTGCCATCCCAATGTTTATTTGCTTCCAAGCTCCCTTTCCTTGCAAGGAAAAATATAGGTCTTTTCTGACCCTGGATGATCTCACCTATTGAGGTCTTGGAGTTCCTTACAGAATAGAGACTCAGGGAGAGGTGTTAGTGAGACAATGATGTCTCCGTCAGTTTTCTCATCACTGAGAAATAATACTCAACACCCACAACTTAAAGGGGGAAAGTTTTATTTTGGCTCACACTTATTGTCTATGGCCAGCTGGTTCCACAGCAGGACGACATGGCAGAGGGGCATGGTAGAGGAGAAGCTGCTCATGTGGTGGCCAGGAAGCAGACAGTGAAAGGAGGAGTTGATCAGGGACATACACCCTTCCAGGACACACCCCCAGTGACCTGCCTTTTCTGACCAGACCCCACCTCCTAACAGCAAGTTAGCTACAGTCCCCCATAACCCCGTCACCTTCCAAAATCCCTGCCTATGAGCACATGAAGCTCTTGGGGGACAGCTAGATATAAACCATAGCATTCTGTCTCTGTTTTCTAAATGACTCATGCACATCCCTTTATGTAAAGTGCATTTAGTCCATCTTTAAGAGTTGCCAAAATCTTAACAGTTTCAGCATTGCTAAAAAGTCCAAATCTAGAGTTTCCTCTGAGACTTAAGGCAAATTCTTAGCCTTGTAAATATAAAAAGAAATTAAATACTATCAACATATAAGCATTGATAGTATGCTATCATTGCTTACACATGGTAAGCATTCCCATTCCAAAAAGGAGAAATATAGGGATAGAAACCAATAGGACCAAGTCAAGATTTAAACCCAGTAGGACAAGCATTAAATACTGTAGCTTTTTGTTCGGCACCCAGTCCAGATGTTGTGAGATTCAAATTCCAAGCAGCTTGGATGGTTCCACCTGTATGGCATTGCCTGTGGTTGCAGCCCTCGTGGCTTCTCTTCACTGGCTTTGCTCATTGCTTGCAGCTTTCCTCAGACATTCCTTGTTCTAGCTTCTCCAACTTTCTGGGGTCTCCACTGCATTTTCAGCTTTACACACTGCCCTTTCAGGGACACACTGCCTGGCCTCCCAGGTCTTCTTCTGAAATCTGGGTGGAAACCTTTCTGACCCCACAACCCTTGCACTCTGCATGTCTGTAAAACCAGCATCATATGTATGATACCAAGTTCTACCACCAGCTTGAACAGTAACTGGAATCCCTTGAATCATGGCTGCACTGGTCTCTGAGTGCCTGGATGGCCGAGCACTGTGAACTGAATCCTGGGGAATCAATTCCCTAGGTGGCTGTTCTTGTTCTTAAGCAGAGTGCCCTGGGGCTGTCTTCTCAAAGCAGTCTTTCACTTTTGAGCTTGTGATGGGTGGGACCTTGCTGGGTCCTGACATGCCCTCAAGCCATTTTTCTTATTGTCCTGATCCAAAGTACTTGGCTCCTTTTTAATCTTGTCAGCAACCAAGTGCTCCTGTGCACCAACTTCACTGGCTTTACAGGAGCTTCCTTTCTGGTGAAACTCAAAACTTTTAAAATCACTTAGCTGTGCTATTTATTTGGTCTTGATTCTCAACATAGATCTGGCTAAAAACTGCCAACAGTATCCACGCCACAGTCTGAATCTTGGGCTGCCTTGAAGTTTCCTCTGTCAGATGGATTAGTCTGCTACCCTTAATCTCAGTCTCCTTCAAAGTCTCAGGACATGAGCAAAATGTAGATAAATTTTCTGCCAGAGCATAACACACATGGCCTGGCGTCCAAACACCGATGGAGTCCTTCTTCCCAACTGAAACTTCCTGAGCATGTTCTTTATCATAGGCATTTTTATCAGCATTTTGGTCTTCTGAGCTCCAATTAGAATCTCACATCAAGCTTGGCTCACACCATTCTAGGACTGCTTCCCCATCTGGCATCTTCACACTCTTCCCACAAACCAGTTCCCAAAGCTTCTGAACCACATCGTCAGGTAACAGTCAAAGCAATGACCCCACTCCTGGTACCAAAATCTGTTTTAGTCACTTTTTTCATTGCCGAGTCACAATATCTGACACCCACAACTTACAGGAGGAAAGATTTATTTTGGCTCATGTTTATAGTTATGGTTGGCTGGCTCCAAAGCAGGATAGCATGGTAGAGGGGCATAGTGGAGGAGAAGCTGCTCATGTCACAGTCACCAGGAAGCAGAGAATGAAGGGAAGAGCATGTAAGGGAGATAAACCATTCCAGGCTGCATCCCCAGTGACCTGTCTTTTCTGTCCAGATCCCACCTCCTAACAGCAAGTCATCTAGAGCATCCATAATCCAGTCACCTTGCAAAAGCCCCACCTATGAATGCATGAGGCTCTTGGGGGACATCTAGATGCAAACCATAACAAATGGCAATAGATGAAACCCATTTTAAATACTCTCCACCCTTAGCTTTTAATTGTTCATTAGATTAATCCTGTCACTTCAAGTAAATGTTTTAATTAAAATGATAGTTCAAGCAGCCAGCAGCCCAGGGGCTTGAAGTAATTGTAAGGATAAAGATACCACCAAAAAGCCCAATCCTATTTTCCAGGGTGCTCTCTGTGGAACCCCTCCCACTTGCCTCTACCAGCTGGAAGCAGTGGGCTCTGGTCCAGGGAACAGTGCAGGGCCTCTCCCTCCTGGAAAATGGAGTGTCCTGGCATGCATAGCATATGGTGCTATCTGCTGACAGCTCCTGCCCTGTGTGTCCCTGGTGGGTTTACATCTGAGAAGCTTCTGCTTCTTCTTCTTGGTAGTAGTTATGATGCCTCCCTAGCTCAGACTTAGCAGAGCAGGAAGTCTAGAATCTCGTATTTAAAGACAGGCTGAATGACTACCATTAGGGGTGTACACTGACTTATATCATTGTAATAAACTATGCTTTTTATTGTTGTTGTTTTTTTTCTTTTGTTTTGTTTTGGTTTTGGTTTTTTGAGATAGGGTCTCACTACATAGTCTAGGTTGGCCTCAAACTGGTGATATTTCTGCCTCAGCCTCCTGAGTGCTGGCATTATAGGCATGTGCCCCCACACCTGGCTCTAAACTGGTTTTTAGAGACTTGGCTTTTTATAGAAGGGACACAAGGATCATTTGGGATAAAGGAACAATAGAGAGACCAACCCAGTGATGTGCCTGACCTGTGGCCCTGATTAATTAGAATAAATTTGCTGCAACCTGAATGTATTACATGCTTAAGGTCCACATTAAAAACATTTTTAGAAAGTGTTCAATTATCAAAAAATAAAGTTTGAAGACTACTGGGCTAAAACTAACTGATGGTTAGTGGATTTCCTTGAGAACCCACAAGTTGCTCTGTTTCTCAACACCTACTCTCCACATAGCCTAAGAAGCCACAGTGTGGGGTTCCAGGGCCTGCAGGGATTGCTTGGCTGCAGAGAGGTGATGTTGGAGTTTGTATTTGTTCCTAAAGTCTAACTCAGCGAGTGCCAGCACCACTGGTTAGCATTCCAGAAGCTGAATCCGGCCTTATGAAATAGCCTGGAATTCAGTGTTGAACTTTCTGTGCCTTCTGCTGAAGCTATAAGGCCCCTAAGAAGGTACAACCCTAAATCATTTCTCTGACTCTTTAAGTCAGGCAATACTGGGTCCCCAAAGCCTGTGTGGACCTGTGTTCACTATGGTAGCAACAGGACCCGGATGCCTTGCAGTTCCATGGAGATAGATAGCTTCATGGCCAAGCAGGAGAGGGGCTGGACAGGTGGGGAGTGTTTGGACACACAGAGGAGAAAGAGATATCTCTGCCTCATGAGCAGAGGTGATATCTGGGGAAAACCAAGCAGACCTTTAACTTGGAGGAGGGGATCTATGTGGTAGGAAGCTAAGACTGCACTTGGTTTTCTTGGCAGAAGGCCCCAGTGAGAAGCTCTAGATTGGCTTTGTGCACTAGGCAGCAAGGAACCATTCAGGTTTGTGAGTCAGGGATGCATTATGATGAAAGTAGTGCTTTAGGCTTTATTTGGCCTTTTTAGAAAGGATCGGACAGCAGATCTGGGAGCAGCAAAAACAGGGCGAGAATATATTTGAACAAAGGCATTACTTGCTTTTGAAAACGACAACATCAAAGTCTTGGAAATAGTGATTCAATTAATAAGTACTTAGAAGTCAGGGTTTGTGGGGCAGGCCTGTAGTCCTAACACAGGAGGCTGAGGCACGAGGGTCCCTGTGAGTTCAAGACCAGCCTAGGCTACATAGTATACTTAGAAATCCAGGGGTTTTTTGTTTGTTTTAGAATAGTCATTTCCATTCCTACTATATTTTAGTTAGTCCCCTCAAAATTCAGCAGATCTTGTAAAAAGCACTGCTGGGTTATACAGCACTCCACAGGCGGGGTTCTTCTGTGCTTGCTCCTTATCAAGTTTTATTGTATCACATTGATAACCATACTTTCAGATAAAAATCAAGAAAGCCTGGGGCGGGGGTGTGGCTCATTGGAAGAGCACTGGAGGGCCCCAGTTCCATCCCCAGAACCAAAGAGAAAAAAAAAAAAATCAAGAAAGCCTGCTGATTTCTATCATGAGGTTGAAAGAAATTTCATTTTCAGGTAGGCTGCTTGAAAGAATTGCATGAGATATTAAAAGCAACCTTTCAGTAGTACTGTAAGTCATCTCAATAGGCCGTGCGTTTTCCGGGACAAAGCAAACTCCAACGTTTAAGAAGAACTGGCAGTCCACGAAGAAGCTAACAAACACATGTAAATATTTTAAAGTCAAAGAAGCACCATTGCCTCTTCCAGTACAGACTTCGCACCTCTTTGGATACTGTCCTCGTTCACTTGAATTAGGCTTTGAATTCCCAAACCATCTGCTCGGAATGTTGCAATAACCAATTCAAAAACCAGCTTTTTGAGGAATCTCACCAACTCTAGGCTAAACTCCAGGGGAAGGCCTGTCCTTAATACTTTTTGTTGATATTTATCAGTCAGCTGTGGTATGAAAACAACTCTCAAATACCAATTTCTTACAACATAAACATGTATTTACCACTCATATTAGGTGCGGGCAGCTGCAAACTGGCTGGGGCTCTGTTATACTTGTCTTTCTACTCTGAGCCCAGTTTGACCACTTCTCTGGTCGTGGGAGAACCAAGGGAACTGGGACTTGCGGAGAAATTCTGGTGGTTTCCATGCCACTGGCTAAGGAAGGCCCCATAAACAAGCCCAGGAGGACAGAGAGGTTCATCACTTGGTAGTGGGTGGGGATGTGTTGACTGCTTACAAGAAAGGGCACTGCAGAATTTGCCGCAATAATACAACTCCTCACCATCTCGATGACATCCATTCATTCAGTAAGATTTTAGGGTTATCTACAAATGATCTAGTTACCACATGAAAATGAATGAAAAGAAACAAGAGAGCTAGTCTCTCTAGGTATAAGGACGCCCTTTGAAAAGGATCCTGTTGAGAATGTATTTGGCCAATCCATTAACACAGCTTAGTGAGTGATCAAACTGTGGCTTCAGAAGTTTAAAGATCAGACCTAGAGCCTGACATTAGAGATTTAATAAATCTTTGACTTACTTCCCCATTGTTTTTTCAGTACTGAAGGATTGAACCCAGGGCCTTTGCACTAAACTATAACCCCAGGCCTTTTATAATGTTATTTTGAGACAGGGTCTTGCTAAATTGCCAGGCAGGCTAGAACTTGCTATCCTGCCTTAGCTTCCCAGAGTGCTGGGATTACAGGCATGTGCTTCCATAACCGGCTTACTTCCTCCTAAGGACCCATTTCCTTACCGTACAATGGTAAAAAGATCTCGACAGAACAAACTTGGAAGAAAAACTGAAATAATTAAACCACTCACCAGGAGAGAAACTTGTAGAAATGTCCTAAGGAGCCAGGCATGATGGTACATGTCTCTAATTCCAGCACTTTGAGAAGATGAGGCATGAGGATCACATGTTTAAATCCTACCTGGACAGCTTAGTGACATAGCAAGGCCCTATCTCAAAAAAAAAAAAAAAAAAAAAAAAAAAGGGTCAGGGATATAGCTCAGTTCAGTGCACAGAAGCCTAAGATTAAAGCCCTGGAGTCAATCAATCCCCAGTACCAAAAACAACAACAACAACAATAATAATAATAACAGTTCTAAGGAAAAGGCATGTTTCACTCACTCTACTTAGCCTTCTAGAAAATTATAAAGTCCCGCTCAGGTGTGGCTTTTCAAGAAATCCTTACACCTGTAATTCTGTGCTCCCACCCGAGTCACACCTCCTGTCACAGCAGGCTGTTTGTATCATTGAAAACTCTGAAAAGTTCGCCATCACTGGCTAGGGTCTTTTTTGCTGAATTCCTACTCCTCCCGTGCCTGACCTCAGCATCTCAGCGCTGGCTCTCCGGAGATCAATGTTCCTAGTCACAGCTCAGCCCCCTGGCTCAGGCCAATGCCCCATGATCTTCTGCGCAGACTCCACACCAACTGAGGATTCAGTCTCTTCAGCAGGAATTTGAGAGGCATCTCCTACGATTACAGCAACAATGATTCTGCACTCCAGTGATCCATTCTTTCAGAAAGCAGAGATGGTTTTTACACCTGACAGCATTTGAAGAGCAGCACAGGTAAGGCTCTGTGGTTACCTTCTGAGATGCTCTTGTGTTTTCTAATGACGCCTCAAAATTCTTTTACTAAGGCACCAGACTTAGTTAGACCACATGTACTTTATTACTTAACTCTTTTTTTTTTTTTGTGGGTACCGGGGGGTCGACCTCAGGACCTCGCGCGCCACCAGGCGCCTGTGCCACTGAGCGATATCACCGGCCCCTTTTTCGTATGTGGGATCTGGGAGTTGAACTCGGGCCCTCGCGCTTGCCGGGCAGGCGCTTAAGCCGCTGAGCCATCTCACCGGCCCTATTACTTAACTCTTGATACTGATCCATTCAATACCCATCTTCCCCATTAAGCCATAAGTGCCATTATAGCAGAGCCTTTATCTGTTTTAGTCATCACTACATTCCCAGGACTCAGAATAATATTGGACACATAGTAGGTCATCAGTACATAGTCACTCATTTATTGATTGACCAATGTTAAACTAACTGCCTGATATTTTAAAAAGATAGTTTTTAAAAAAATGTGTAGACTCATGGGCTGATCTTGATTACTTTCAGAGTTCTCATCAGATAGAACTGATTTATATGCATGATTTATCAAGTGTCCTGAGGTCTGTGACAGACTAGGAAATGCATAAAAATAAGATGGGTTGTTGGATACTCTGCTGGAGAGATATGGGGTGATACAAATACAATAAAATAGTAGTTGTAAAATATAGGTGATGCGTATAATAACTGTACAGTTACTTCTACTTCTTGTGTGTTTCAAATTTTTCACAATAAAATGTTGTGAAAAACATCTGAGGTTCAAAGTAGCCTAAAACGTGGCCTTTGGTAGAAAAAGGAGCTGACAACAATAATTTAATTCAAAAATCAACAGCAAGGGTTAAACATTATGACTAAAGATGTAAAAGACATGCACTTTAATAAAACTGTATGAATGTGCAGAAAAATCAATGATTTGTAAATAGTAAAGGCAATCAGTGTGTTTTAAGAATTACAGGTGAGCGAGCAGTCATGGAGGACCAGTAGTATGGGCAGAAAGTGCCTCCTGGAATAGGCGCTCCCCAGCCGGGCTGTGGAGATGTGTGCTTTGGATGGCCAGTGAAGATGAGAAAAGTAATTTTAAGGGGCTGAGGAAGCTTAAAGTGACAGAGTGAGCAGGGTATGGAGCCAGAACACAAAAACAAGGATGGTTAATTTTCTATCAGTTTAGCTGCACCTGAGAGGGGAAAATTTGGGAAAAAAATAAAGAGCAATGATAATGAAAAAGAAAATGTTTTGGGTTCTTCCCTATACACGAGGGCACCAGCGTGTGGTACTTTCCACCCACTATCTCATTTCATTCTTAGAGCAGCCAGATGAGGTGGCACTATTACTACTACGGTTGTCACTAGTGAGGAAATGGAAGTTTAGAATTTAGTCACTGGCTGAGGCTGTGCAGCCAGTGAGTGGTAGAACCAGTACTGAAACCGGCCCCAGACCTGGACACTTCACTACTAGGCACACTCCCTCTCTGGTAAGTTGAGGCTAGATTCTAGGGAGTTAAGGAGATCAAGCCCTACTTTCTAAACCGTGGGATTCACTAAAAGATTTCAACCAGATATTCACCTGGTCAGAGATTTAAAAAGCAGTATAATTGATAAACTGGGCAAGAGACTGAAGCCAGGAAACCCCAGGAGGAGGCTATCATACTAAAGGTGTGAATAAAAGCCCTAGTCCATAATAATCATCATGACTTGGAACAAAGGAATGGTTGGTTCTTCAAAAGGAGTAACCTACTCCCCTTCTCTGTCTGCTAAAATTATACTGAAATATATTGAACAATTCACTGCTGTGATGTGAACTATTCAAACTCAAAGCGTCTTCAGATTTCAAGAGACAGAGTGCATTAGTCTAACAGAACTCAGGAGAGGGACTCGCAGCCCCGATGAGTTCCAGTTCACTTCCAAGTTGCTCAGGGCTTGGGGCTGGCTTGAGGTCTTCAGTGTCTGGAGGTCCATGCACCCTCTCTGGACCTAATCTTACAGTTTCTTTCATTACCAAGGAGCTCCAGAGACGATCCAAGAAATCTAGACCTGTGCTGTCCCACCCTAATCCTATGGAGCCAATCTCCCTCCCCTAGGAACCAGATCAACTAGGGTTTGTTGGGTGGTCGCTGAACTTACCACAGTGGCGGTGGCTGTCTGCTGTGACCTGCCTAGAGGAGTTGGTGGGTGGAAGTTCTTATCAGAAGAGATGTAGGTGGATATGGAAGTGGCTGAAAATGACCAGAGGGGCAGCGTTCCCTGGGGAGCATTCATTTATGCATGGAGTAAAGCCCTTTAAAGTCTCTAGTGTTCCTTCCTCCCCTTTCCTTTGGGTTACCTCCTTGATAAAGGTGTTGGCCTGGGGAGTGGGACCCATGAAATAGAAAAGTCCAGAAAATATAGACCCACTGTGTGTGTATGTTTGTGCGCACAACTATACACATGCATATACAAGTGACACAGAAAGCAAGTTCTTAAACTGATAGCAAACCAGACAGAGTGACTAACTGCATTGTTTTCCTACAGGTTTACCATAGACGGGTTTGAAGTCCACAGAGACTTGTAAGGAGCAAAGTACTGTTCAAGTTTGAGCCCCAGTTCAGACACTGTGAAGCCGCCCATAATGAGGAGAGCCTTACCCAGGTGCTGAGAGAAATGAAGTGACAGACCAACCAGAGCTTTGTAACTAAGTCACCTTTAAACAGCACCATTAAAACATTAAAATTGTAAACTGATTTTAGCGTGGAACCTGTAAGCTAGAAAGTAATAAGGTTATTTTAACATAATTTTCCTGTTGGAATGCATCTTCTGTCTTTCAAAACTAGTAACCTAGATGGGCTAAACATTTATTTCAAAGGGCAACTATGCAAAAACATATTTGAGACTCTGGGATTAATTTCCATAAGAATCAGTTTACAAGCCACACAACATTGTCTCATTAATTTACAATCACAATGTATTTTGGATGTTACATATTACCTGGCTTAATCATTAGATTTGATGCAAAAGAGTTTTAAGTGTTTTCTTAATCAAAATTAAGCAATGCTTCTTAATCTTTTTTTTTTTTTTTAATCTGTTGAAGCCCTGCTAAAATGCACAATGCACAAAATACATAGGATGGTTTGCACAGGAATTTCTGAAATCCCAGGTTAAAAAAAAAACAAAAACAAAGAAAACCAAAAAACAACTCTTCATCTTCCAAGAATTAATGTGTATCTTTAATCCCAACTACTACTGCTGAGGCAGGCAGATTGGCAAATTCAAGGCCAACATAAGCAATTTAGTAAGACTCTGTCTGAAAATAAAATTCTAAAAGGGACAGAAACGTAGCTCAGTGGTCGAGCATTTGCCTAGTATTCAGGAGGCCCCAGGTTCAATCCCCAATACTGAAAAAATATTTCAAATAATTTACTACAGTTCTTAGGGGCAATTATTTTCTGTGCACAGGCAGCAGCCCAGTTGGAGTAAATAGTTAGCCTCCCACAGGAATTGCCCTGAAGGTAAAGCACACCACTGTAGGAGTGGTGGTAGGGGGTTCACATTGTCATTTCTGTAGCAGTTGTGGTTTTGGTGGGTATGTTCATTGCTAGTGGGAAGCCTGGCAGCAGCCCCTACCTCCCCAGGAATCCACCCTCAATTTAATTTAGCCAATTCAACTTAAATAGTCATAGCCCTAGGAAAAGGTACTAGAAGGGCTGCAATTGCCCTAGAGGTCCACCTGGTTGCCTGAGCTGGAGAAAAGCATGATGGGCATTTGTTTGGCTGCTCTGGGAGGAGTCCTGGGGAAGGAGGACTTGGGTCTCACACAGATGTTCTGTGTCTGAGACAGAGAGGGTCTCTTGCGATCCTCTCACATGCCAATCACTGTTGGGAAGAGAGTTTATTAGCTCATTTAATTTTGTTCGTTTTTTGAGACAGGGTCTCACGATGTAGTCCAGGCTGACCTTGAACCTCAATCCACCTTCCTCAGTTGTCTGAGTGTTGGGAGCCACCACATCTGGCTCATATAAATCTTAAACTCCTGGAAAAGACAGTATTGTTCTCATTTTATAGATGAGGAACTTGAGACACAAAAAAGCTAAATAACTTACAGGGTCAAAATCAATTAGCTAACGATTAGCTGAACCAGGATTTAAACTAGGATTTGATTCCAAAATGCAGGCTTTCCACTGCCTGACACTGTCTCTTCCCATTTCCTCTTGGCCCCTGTGAATTGCTCCTCCCTGGAGAGCCCTGGGAATGAAACCATTTCACTGACTTCAGGAAGGACCATGACAGCCCCTTGGACACCTAGGATTAAGACTCACTCACTTCTGTAACAATCTTCCTGACCCTGGCAAACTCCTTCTGTGTCTGGGCCTTAATCTTCTCCTCTGTAAAATGAGGGGCCAAAACTAGATGCAACCTCAGCTCTACAAGGCACAGGCTGAATGCTTTGCACCCCACCCACCCCTTCCCCCACCTGCGTTCCCACCCTGTGGGCTGTCACATTTCTCCAGTATGGTGCAGCCTTTTCTGACCCCAAGCTACAAGTGTGCTCCACAGCGACACGTATGCTTATTGTCCGTTTCACACTTGGCTAGCTCCCTGCACTCTTTCTGCTTCCGTATCTTATCTGAACTCATCTGAATTCCTCACATAGTTTTGTTTAACTCCTACACAGTATTCCTGTTTATGAACAAACCACAGTATGTTCTAATTCCCCCATAAAAGACAGTTGGTTATTCCCATTTTTTTCAACATTGCAGCCAATATTCTTTCACTTGCTTCCTTATGAATATGTGAGGAGATTCTCTGGAGTAAGTGTCCAGCAGTGGGATTGCTGAATCACGAGGTTTGTGCATTATATGTTGCCAAATTGTCCCCTGAAGTGGTAGTAGCACCAACGCAGGCTCCCACAAGTAATATGTAGCACTTCTGTTTCCCATATTCTCATCAATTACTGTCAAGCTTAATTTTTCCCCCAAGATAACATTTTCAGTCCATTTGTCTCATGGCATTACACTTTTTTCTTATATTTGCTTATCTATCCTACTGGGCTGTAAACTTTGTGAGGGCCGAAGCCTTGCTTAACTCATTTTTATATTCCTCACACAAAATATACTGAGCTTAGTAAGTATGCAATAAAGAGCTGTGAACACATGCACAATGAACAGAATTAATTCATCTTGACCAAGGCGATACTGAGTTCCATGAAGGCAGGGATGAGGCTGCCATCTATCAGTCTGGGTAAGGACATGGGCAGGGGAAACCAAAGAACCGCAGAGGTGATT
This sequence comes from Erethizon dorsatum, assembly GCA_028451465.1. NCBI lineage: Eukaryota > Metazoa > Chordata > Mammalia > Rodentia > Erethizontidae > Erethizon > Erethizon dorsatum. The sequence continues at coordinate 38,897,106 of CM051831.1, forward strand.
GGCACAGTGGTCACAACTGGCCCAGAGAACAAAGGCCCCACAATCAACAGAGGACTGTGACCAGCCTTTTGAGATGCCAGCTTTGGAACTTTCATCATCACCGCATGTAGTGAATATTTATTGATTGGCATGAGGAGCCAATCCCTCAGTCTCTGGGGCACCCTGATGAAGCATCGAGAGGCCTGTCTCTGAAAGGCGCGCCCCCACCCCTGGTCCCACCCCATTACTAAGTCTGGGTAGAGTCCATGTGTCCTTTGGACTAGGGTGCTGCATGACCTGTGATTAATGCCTCCCCTTTTGTCACCCCTGCAGTTCCTTCAGGCTGACTCATTTTCTAAATAAGCTACTTGTGGTTTTTGATCTGACATCACATGTGGAAGAATGAGCAATTTTTCAAGAACCAGAATTCTATTTGATCAGAATAAGATACATAGGGTATGTTACTCATGATTTTAGGACAAGGGGTCAACATCGGTAGTGAGCTCTCTAACATTCTCCTGTCCCTCCCTCTCCTGGGCCAGGGGATAGAGGAGTTGAAGGGAAGAGGTGGACACGGTCGTGGAGAATTTTTGTACACTTATTTTGTGATCATACTATGTAAAATTTAATAAAATGATATTATTGCCTCTGCTAGATTAAATAAAAGTGATATGGCAAAGGAACTAAGGCCATGGGTTCTGCTGCTATACTGCTTGGGTTTAAATTCCAGTTCTACTGGAAGCAAGTTCCAAAACTTTAATGTGCCTCCATTTCTTCAGGTGTAAAATAATAATAGTGCGTCTCCTATAGGCCTGTGTAAAAAAATAAAGCCTATGTTAAGTGTTTAGAAAGGAGCCTGGTTAATAGATGCTAAGGAAGTGCTAGGAATACTCCTTTGAATCCATCACAATATTTCTACTCTTAGTAAGTGCTCAATAAATGCTTTTGATTAAATGAATGCATTCTGGAAACACATGTCTGGAACCAGGGGGATGGAAGCACAAGAGTGGAAGGCTCTTGGTTGTGAAGGGGTCAGAGCAGGCCGCAAGACGTGCCACTTTGGCACACCAGCTCTTTTGTGCTGAAGGGAATTAGCATGACAGGGGCTGTGGGGAGAGTTCTCCAACCTCTCTATTTCTGCTGAAGCAGGACCCAAAGCTTCTCATGTGAAGGGTGTCCCCCTAACCCATATAAGGAGGAACAATGATTTTCTTTTTCAGTACTGGGAATTGAACTCAGGGCCTTCGCACTGAGCTACAACCCCAGCTCTCCCCCATCCTTCTTTATTTTGAGATGGGGTTTCCATAAATCACTAAGTTACTTGCAACTTCCTGCTTCATCCTCCCAGAGTGCTGGTACTACAGGTGAGCACTACCACACTTGGCTGGAAGTGAACATTCTTATCAGTCACCAGAGACAAGGGACTGACGCAGAGATGGATCTGTACAAACAAAACCTTAGGAGGATGTGTACCCCTTCTCCTACTTACTTTCCCTCCGTGTACTGGCTTTCACCCAGACCCCTTTGCCTTGTCACATCATTGCGATTTATCATTCTGTGTTTAAACTGGCAAGTTTCGGGCCTGCTAGCTTCTTCAGGTCCTCATTTTTCTTATGACAACTCCTGTGCGCATGTAAAAACATTAAACAAATGTGCTGGCCTGGGAATGTAGTTTGGAGGTACAGCACTGGCCTAGTGGGTGTGAGCCCTGGGTTCCATTCCCAGCACTACCAGCCAGAACGTAAGAAGGCAGAAAGAAGAGGTGCTCCCCATGGTTGGAAACTTGATCCTCAGTATCCCCCAGCCTGTGTGTTTGGTTGGCCTGTTCCCTAGTTACACATACTAAACAAGGAGGGCTGTCCCCCATCGGGGTCACTAGATGGCAGGTTCTATTTCCTCTTTTACATGTGTCATGGGCTGAGTGTGACTTGGAAAGGAAAACTTTCCCCTTAGCATTTTACTATTTGTGAAGAGGGTCAGCAAGACAGTGGCCTTTGGAGTAGTGCTATCATGTTGAGATAGTGGGATGGGTCATGGAAATTATTTAGCTAGATGTTAATACATTGATTTCTTTTATCAGTGCAGATGTGTTTATCTTCAGAGCATGTGTGGTCTCTGGGAGCATACGCTTGAGTATCGAGGGGGTTGTGAAGACGCCAGAGTCCAATCCCTCAGGCCCACTCTCAGCAGCAGGCCTCTGAGGGAGCCTGAGTGGGGCGCTGGGACCCCATCCTTCAGAGCCTCAGTAGCACTACCACCTGGGCTCTAACCAAGGAGCTTGACAGACCAGAAAAGTGGGTCTAACCTGGCTGACCCTGGAGTGCGGGTGCTATGCTTGTCAAAAGGTCACATATTTAGTAAGCAAGGTAGAAACGCTGAATTGCTGAAGGAAGGAGAGCTCGCCCCTCCCCCCCCCCCCGGAGACCGGTCCTTTGGGCAGTGTCCACAGGCCTAGGAGAAGAGGCATGTGAAGGACACACACATTTCTGGACACACAGGTGTGCCTACAAGCTCTCACACATATCAACACAAGCAGCTTCACCCTCCTGGACTGTCATTCCCACACTCGCAAATGCCCACACCAACCTCACAGATACTCTCAGCCTAAAGGGTGACAGGGGAGACCTCACGACTGAATCAAATGTGGGTTAATGTTGCTGCTTTTATTACACCAAAGGTCTTGACGTTTATTAGGTGATGAACATAAAATTGGCATATGGTTGTTTTAGTGGCATGCATTCTCCTCTACAGCACAGCTTGGAGTTCAAGGTCCCAGCAGCTCGCACAAAGGAACCATGCTCCAGAGCAGAGGAAGGGGACCCTGCAGACTACTGTTCTCAGGAGAATGGGCAGCCTCCAGGTGCTTCATCTCCACAGCGGCTGAGAGACCAGGGGGGCTGGGCAAGTGTGCTTGAGATCCAGGTTTGGGAACGTTCACACATCCTCAAGTCAACAGGGTGTCCAGGTGAGTCCATCTTCCACACAGGTAGCACTGACTACGGGAGCACGCTGGGGACTGTTAGAGCGAGGTTAGGCTGCCAGGAGTCCTCGGTGCAAGTGATCCTGGCTTCATGGGGAAGAATAAGACATGACGGCTGTCACAATAAGGCCACTAAACTCACAGCAATGCCAACTTCAGAAGGAACTCTCATGACTACAGGGAAGCAGCTCTTTCCTCTCTGATGTCAGGTACCCCTCTGGGTCAGCGCCTGCCCTGAGACTGTCACAGACACGGTCCTTTCTAGGCTGCACAACATCACCGAGCACAACGGAGCAGAGAAAGGGGCCACACACGTCAAAGTCAGGGACATCACCACCAGGCGTGGCTGACTGCTATTAGTGACTGTCTTGGATGGTTTTCCTGGCTGGGCTGGGTGCCCCAAGTATCAGAAGTGCTAATCAGAAAAGAGGCTGGCAAAGGACTTCCTCAAGCTCCGGATGGTCTCTGCTTTGGCTTCATCCTCATTGGCTGAAGACTGGAAGAAGGAAGACTCAGAGAAGCTGAAGGCATTTGTCAGGGACTGCGACTTGCTTGAAGATAAAAACCAAAGAGAATGTGAGAGGGTGGTGTTCCCAGTGAGGCAGGGAAGAATGGAGATGCAAGGCTACAACCTGGAGCCCCACTCCCACCCCCAGAGGTCAGGGTGACAGGAGAAAGCGAGAGTGGCATGCTACTGCCCCTACACTCCTTCCTTACCTCAGGGCCACTAAACAGGGAAGGACAGGAGCATCGTGGGAACCAGGGAGAAGGGAAAACAGAGAGACAGGAAAGAGGAAGAAGGGATGACTCAAAGGCTGTTTCTTTCAATTATTTTTATTTTTTACTTTTCTGCAGTGCTGGGATGGCACCCAGGGTCTCATACCTGCTAGGCGAGTGCCCACCACTGAGCCGCACCCCAGCCCTGTTTCTTTTACTTAATGCTGAATGGCTTGAGGGCCCCAAGTTAATAAGTGCTGAGCTAGGGTTTCTCACCCTCTCCTCTGGTGACAGGCAGAGACTAAGGGCCTGTGGGCTCTTGCAGTCCCATTCCCATCCACTGTCACAGGGTGGACTCAGCACCAGGAGGCCCTTGTCACATCCTTGGTTCTGCCCCTCAACTCACATCTGACCTTAAGCCATGTGCCTCTGTGTAATTTGATTTTCATGTGTGACATGAAGATGTTTGGTAACACAATGATCTCTAGGCTCCCTCAGCCCTCCCCGTTCTTCTCCCTTCTCTGATTCAAAGCTCAATGCCAGGGCCGGTGAGATGGCTCGGCGGTGTAAGTGCCTGCCTGGCAAGCGCGAGGGCCCGAGTTCGACTCCCGGAACCCACATACGAAAAAAGGGCCGGTGATATCGCTCAGTGGCACGGGCGCCTGCTGGCGCGTGAGGTCCTGAGGTCGACCCCCAGTACCCATAAAAAAAAAAAAAAAAATAGCTCAATGCCTCCATTGCTTTCCCTGTTCTTAGAGTGGGCATAGCCACCCTTGCAGCCTTCCTCGGAGGGGCCTTAATGTGAGGTCTGTGGGTTCAGGGTGTGCAGGACTGAAGAGATATACATCAGGCCATGATTATTAGGTACTTTTCTAATGAAGAAGTCCAAACCACACCCATTTTGGGGATCTACTTTTCCCTTCAGATACTAGCCAGTGATTCAGAGAAAAAAACCATGAAGGGAAGAGGCCATGAGGAGGCCAAGCCTACACTTCAGAAGGGGACATGAAGTCTGGCTTCTCCAGCAGCCTGGCTTGTCTCCTCCACTCCCACAGGGTCTTTCTGCTGGCGTCTGGCTTCAGCACTCTTCTGCTGGAGTCTCGGGTCTGCCAGCCCTCTCCTAATGCTGGGTGCAGCCTAGGAAAGGACCTCTACAGGACCCATAGCAGTCTCTCCTCCTGCAGTGACTATGGACAGATGCCCTGCCTTTCGCCATGGCTAAGGAGGAGCCCCAGTATACTGGCCTCTGGGAGGAAGACTTCTATATGCACCAGCGTAGGCCTCCAACATGTACGCCATCAGAGGCTGGCTCGATTCAACAGCTTCAGCTCAGACGCAGTAGTAAACCAAAGATCTGCCTTCACACAGGCTAGTGGTGGCTGTGAGAAGGTAGGCAAAGCCCAAGAGTCAGCCTGCAGAAAGTGACTGGCGGAGGGGTGGTGATGGGCAGGCAAGGTGTAAGAGGGGCCACGGCAGGAACTGGGGAGCAGAGGGGGCAACGCTCCTCCCACCTCTAGGACTGGAAGACCCAGGGCAAGTGACCACCTGGACTCCTGAGCCCCAGCCCTGGGTCTGCTGTTCACCAGAGGAGAGGTTTTGGGGAAGAACAGAATGGAATTGTCCTCTGTGCAGAGACTAGATGGTCTAAGTGGCTCATCTAAACCTAAACACCCAGCACGCCTCTCCCCCTGAAGATTCATTCACTGCCTCACGCTGGAAGTATGGTGGGTCACTCCCAGGTCCCCCAGCTACCGCTGTCTCTGCTGACGTGCGAGCGTCTGTCCAGGGATACTGAAAGCAGCCAGAGGCCTGCCTGGTTCGGGGGAGCAAGTGGAACTGACAACTGTCTGTACCCACATGCTGCCCTCCTGTCTCCCAGGGGTTCTGGCACATTCCTGCACAGGACAGTGTAGAGGGAATGAGGGGACCCCAGAGCTGGGAACCCAGAGAATGATGCTCCATGGGCCTCTATCTGAGCACTGAGCACCCCTCACTGCCCATAGCACCTTCACACAGAGCTGAAGGTAGAAGCTGAAATGCTGCTAAAGACTTCCCCTTCTCTAGGGCAGCCTTGCTGCCTGTATACCCTGACCTGTGAGTCAGAAGCAGGACAGAATCTAGTATTTAATTTTTGGAAGGAGGGAAACACACACAACAGAGAAGAGGAAGGAAAAAAGAGTGGGAGATGGGGTTAAAAAAAAAAAAAAAGCACCAAACCCTAAGCCAGGGCAAGACTAGTGATGGTTGAACTTCTGTGGCCGTGCCACTCCCCAGGAAGAAAGGGGAGGGTGTGTGTTTCTGCCAGACCTTAGACTTCCGTGTCCCCCTTTCCTCCCCTCCCTGATCAGCCCCAACCATTCTCCTCACCAGAAAACCAAAACCCAAAAAAAACCCAAAAACCCAAAAGGCAAACACAAAGCAACCCACAGAAACCCACCACAAATATCTGGAGTTGGGGGGAATGCCTGTCTGGAGGAGCTTCTAGCAGCTCGGGCCAAGCGGAGGAGGGCAGGAAAGGGTGGGGAGGCGCTGCCGAAAGTCTTACTTGAGCTGTGGGTGAGGCTGGGGCTTCTGTGGAGGCGCGGCCGGGGGCGGCTGGGCCTCTGCCAGCGAGCTGCTGCGGGAGGATGCATCGTCGTGGGTGGCGGTGGGGCCGCCCGGCCGCTGAGGAGCCGAGGAGGAGGAGGAGGAAGAGGAGGAGGAAGAGGAAGGTGGCACTGATGGTCCAGGGGGGAGCCGGCGTGGAGGCAGCACCTTGCCTGGGGGCTGCATTCCTTGGGGTTGCCCAGGGCCCCCTAGGTTCAGTACAAGAGAAACTTCATAATTTAACCATATCAAAGGCTTCCTTAGAATCTAAGGCTCAAAGGGTGTGGTTAGTTAATTACTAAAAGGATAAGCTCTGTAACAAGAAGCCACCCGAGGCTCTGGGGGCCTCTGAAGGGAGTCCCTGTCCTTACACATCACCACCATTTGCTCCTCCTCAGAGACAAAGCAACTGAGTCACCGCAGAAGACAGAAGGTGGGGGTGAGGGATCCCGCCCTCTCCCCAAGGGTTCCTTGGGTACAAGCCATCCTGCTCTACCAAGAAGTCCTGTATTCCACACATCGGAGGCAGCAGAGGGCGGTGGGAAAATTACCATGCTGGGAATCAAAAAACCCAAGCCACTCCCTGAGCAAGTCACCAAGCTTCTCTGGGCTTTGGTTTTTGCAACCATAAAACCGTTAAAGAATTAAGCCCTAGTCTTAGTTATCATTTAAGAGAGTAGTGTTTCAAAGACGACAATGGGCAAGAAAGTTCTTTAAAAGTACCCTGTGCTTTCTGACCGTCATTGATGACCACCGACTTACACTGCCTCTGCCAGAAGCATGCCCGCAGTGTCTGAGCCACCTACCCCACCTGGGTGTCACCGTGGCCTTAGCTCCCATGACAGGACCAACTCTTTCTTTCTGGGCACTCTTCTGCCTCTCAGGGACATCATCAGGGGCTCCAGCATGATGTACTTTTCAGGTGTGTGGTGAAACTCTCCAGATAGCCAAACCCCATTCTCCCCCAGGGATACTGTGGGCACCACCTGGCCAAGAGCCTGCCTAAGAAGAACTGGCATCCCGCTCTCCCAGCAAGAGATGCAGAATCATCTGGTAGCATGAAGACAGAAAAGCCCTCCTCCCTCTGGGGGTTGACAGGCAGCACATGGGGTATGAGTTTCCTCAGACCTCACTGGACCGTGGGGTCTGCACACTAGAAGTCAAAAGACAACCCAGGAACATACTGACTAGTGGGAATGTTGCAGAGTGGGCCTCGAGGGCCCAGTTTCTCAGCCTCAGTCCCAGAGCCCACATCTAGCGGCCTGCTGGAGGGAGTGGGCTCACCGAAACTCAACAGTTTGGGATGTCCTGGACCACCATAGCTGTCCCCTCTGGAAAGGCACAATGTGTGTCTATGCTACCAGGCATCCATGATTAGCAGCCCACTTCCCCACTCGTTATCACCGATAAACAATTAATACATACCCAGGTTAGTTACACGTAAATCAATGCATACATAAATACATGGAATTCTGCATGTGTAAGAGGTGCTGAGTTCAAATCAAACAACTGGCGAAGATGATAGATTAGCAGATTATTTCATGTTAGTTAGCTTTTGTCTTTCCCCAAATTTGATATCATTTGTATTGTTAGTGTTTTCTTATAAAGGAATTTGGGTTGATAGCTCAGCTTCTTGTACCAGAAACCTGCGTGCTTTCCCACTTATACAGAGATACTTGAATAGCCAGAAACTGTACAACTTAACACTGAAGACAGATATAACTTTTCCTTTATTGCACATTAAGCTGTACAAGAGTCACAAAAGAGAGGTACTTCAATCACACTTCCAGCAGTGGCTGAGGGTCTCCCAGCTGGATCAGTACAAAAGAAAAGGGGACAACATCAGAAAAGAAATGGATACAAAACACCTGAATGGCAATCCTATACTGTGACACATGTCCCCCAGGCCACAGAGTTGTCCCTTAGCATGCTGCCTGAGGGCACATGACAGTCAGGTGATGCTGTCTGCTTGCTTTTGGCAGTGGGAGTCCTAATCAGCTTCTTCCCCACCTGAGAGGCCTCTGCTGACACCATCCTGAGCCTGACTGAATTCAAATGGCAACTTTGTATTTGTGGCTCACAAATGTCACATGAAAAGCACCTGGATGAACACACTGATAACATGCAGAGAAGCAACACCACTCATTATCAGCTCACCACTTGACAAGAAATTTAAAACAAAAAAAAAGTATTCCTCCATTCTGAGACATATCACTTCATTCCCTTCTATCATTCATCTGATTGGGAGGTATGCAAGGACCTGGAAGTTCATATATACATATACGGAAGAACTCACAGCAGACCAACTACCCTCGCCACCTGGGGGCGGGGTCACAGGCCAGGACACTCACACACTATGCATTTCTCCATGGCCTTAGAATTTGCCAGCAACCTGAGGAGGAAGCAGGGCACATTCCCCTGGGCACGTCACTCATGCTACATGCTACCAGCACTGCCTGCACCTCGGTTCTGGTGCTCCAGAGTGGGGCCATGGCAGTACAGAGGGGAGGGAATGTAAAAGGACAGCCAGAAGCATTTCCTCTCAGAGGCAAACTGCTGGCATGAACTCCAGCAGGCCATGGTGCTACAGAAGGCCACCTGGTACCTATCCCTGGCCCTGCCCAGAGATGGCAAGATGAGGCACTTCCCCTGAGCCCTAGTTTATTTCCTGCCCATGTGCTGCTCGCTGGAGGGGAGAGGACAGGCTGGTGAGGGCTTTTCAAGCTGAAGGCCTCTGTCCAAAACACACACAGATGCTACATCTGAGATGGCTCTCCCCAGAGAGCCCTTCACCCTGGGCCCCTGGAGGACCACAGCAGCAGCTAAGAGAGAACCCTCGGGGTTCAGCAGGCAAGCAGAACACCCACCCGGGTGCCATGAGCATTTCCAATTTACTCGCATGTTATGAGGCCTCAGGAATGCTCAAATACTTCCAGACTTTAAGCAGCTCCCTGAATTCTAGGCTCAAGATTGCTAAAGAATCATCTCTGTGCATAGGCCAAGCTCTGGGGCACACGGAGCAGCCCCAGTTCCACAGAGGCACACGTATGGCTGGTTCCGAAACAGCAACCAGGAAGGAACAACTTCGGGGGACTGAGATCAACACACAAAATACTCACAAGTTCACTTGGATGTTGCACACTGGCGGCCCCATGGGGTTTTTGTTGTCTGTTGTTTTTTGTTTAATCTCACAGCTAATTAGTTAGTAAGGAAATCAAAGGGTATACTGGGATGTGAAATACAGAACACATTCCTGGAAGTAGTTTGTTCTTTGTATTTCATCACTAAAAACACAAGAGCTGTACAGGTACAGCCAGCCTATTCACATAAACTCAAACTGCACCAAATTTTAGCAAGTGGAGAAAAAGGTGGATGACTTCAAATTCAACAGATGAAGCGATGGAAATTAGACCTTGAATATCTCTTAGAGTTCTATCTATTTACCCGAGTCATGCAGAAAGGAAGCAAAAGCATAGTTCACTGAAGGTCCGAAGCACACTCAGGGAGGTGGGGGGTTCATCTGAGCCCCAGGGAGGAGGAGGGGAGCTGGGTCTTATTTTCTGTTTTTTTCTTCTCCCCTGTTCATCCCCGTGCTCCTAGCGTACGCCGTATTATGTAATACTTTAAAAACACTATCAAACCACCCAGAAGACAGTCACACTAGGCTGGGAGAGGCACGCTTCTTTTGTACACTGTTGACACACAGCCCCGGAATCACAGGTTACACAGAGGAGTGAGACTGCGCATTACAAGCACAGACAGGAACAGGTGAAGAACCTCACGGGCTGACACGGCATAGGAAAACAGTCCAGGCAGCAGTGGGGGAGCCGTGCGGGCTGCAGGGCCGCAGCTCCCTCCCGCTTTCCTTCCTTTCCTTGATTTTTTTTTTTTTTTTTTTTTTTTGGCTTAAAATTTCTGCTTTGAAAAAAGAACTAGCGATCACTTAGGAAGCCTGGACCTGCTTTGGCCCTACTGCAATGCCGTTACAGTCGAGAATGTACTGTAAACAACCTTGGGGGGGTGGCCGCTGAGGTGGGGTTTTGCTTGAGTCCGGGTCCTTGAGTGTTCCGCTCTGGAAGACAAAAATGCAAGAGATAAAAGCGAAACTCTGAGTGAATTCCAAAGAGAAACCCTGTGGCTCCATGGCTGGGCTGCAGTGTTCTGGTGGGGTTTGTCACAAGCTTGTGCTCTTCCCCAGGCCTCAGGCTGTGGCTAGGCGAGGTGGGTCACTGACACTCTGACACGCACTGCTCAAGACCCATCAGCCCCTTCCTCATTCATTCTCAGGCTTGCCTTTTCTAGGAACTTTGAGTCTTCCAACCCCACCTGGTTTCTTCTCGGGAGCCCATCTAATGTCCAGGTCCTATGTGCATTTACGGGTCTGGCTTGATGAAGGGAAGGGGATTTGGCACCAGCTTGAGAGACAGGGTTGGGTGTGGGGAAGAGGTGGCTGGACCTGGTGAGCTACACGAAGCTCATTTCTCACCTGGAGTGAGCAGAGTGGGTCAGTTCTGAGACTGGGGTCTAATCCACTCTTTGGGCTGGGACCCCCGTGGGAAGGGACTGGAGAGAAGACAGCCCTGTGTTTGCCAGAACCCTTCTCACCCAGAAGGAAGGAACAAAATGTTAATATCTGTGCAGTGCTCAAGGCCAAGCTGTTTTCCCTCTCAAATAGCATCATCCCATTTGCTCAACATGGCTCCAGACCCTTGCTTCCTCTCCTCCCAGAATCCCATTCGGGATTCTGAATCTGTCTTGACAGGATCAAAGTTGCCCATGGCTTAGCTTGTCTCCCATCTGTGTTAAAGGCAGGGAGCACTCGGAGCTTGACTTCAGCAAAGAGAAACAGTCTGTGGAGCCTAAATCCTGCCCAGTGTGCAGATGGTGATGTCACCAAGGGGCTCCTAAGGGTGGGCTGCGGAGGGGGCCCCACTTCTTCACCTAGTGCCCTCTCCCTGTCTTGCCCTCCCACACTTCCACTGAATGCTGCACCTCCTCTTGTCCTCATTTTCCCTGGGCTTTGATTCTGGTCATCCATCTTCCCTCCTGCCTGTTATGGCCCGTTTTCAGACTTACTACCAAAAGTAGAAGTGCTACTCTTTCCAGTTTTAATGTCTTTTTTTTTTTTTTTTTTAATGTGGGTACCGGGGGTCAAACTTAGGACCTTGCGCTTGCCAGCAGGCGCTTGTGTCTCTGAGTGATATCACCGGCCCCTTTTTTTTCCTTTATGTGGGTACCAGGAGTGAATTCAGGACCTCACACTTGCCAGGCAGGCACTTATGCTGCTGAGCTATCTCACCGGCCCTTACTGTCTTTTGGTAACAGCCTTATTTCAAACTACTCAAGAAGAACATTGGAAACTGCTCCTGTACCTGTAAACCCCAACCACTTGCAAATCATAGCCAGAAACCAACACCCCCTTTCTCCCAACTGCTCTCACGGGATCCGGGAGACTGGCCCTGGGCCCTGACTCTGTAAAACCCTTACCCAGTGAGCCGGCCAGGGACCACGCCACCCAACAGCCATCAAGGCACCTCAGTTGCTCCCTCTTGACCTCTAAGATTCACCAGCTTCCGTACCAACCTAGACAGACCTCTATCGGTTCTTGAGTGGACTAGAACAGCCTAATTTGGAGGTGGATGTGTTTAAGCAGAGGCTAGAGGGTTACCTGGCAAAGATATTGCAGAGAATATTTCTCCACTAAATATGAGGTAAATAAAATGAACACTAAGGTTTCTCCTAACCCTGAGAACCTAGGATTCCAGAAAAAAACCTGAAAGTCTTCAATGGAAGAACTCAGGCACTTTTAGATCCACTCGAAGTGGTGATCCTAACATGTAGGCTGGGCCTGGCTTTCCTCAGCCACAGAACTACATGTGTGAGATACTCAAAGGACACGAGACTGAAACTGCCCTATTCAAAGCTCTGAGTTGGAGCCTGGGAATGTCCTTGGCCACCCTTGATGGCACCTAGAGAGCTTCTCCTGTCCTGACTCCACCGAGATTGGGACTGAAGACTTCTCAGGGATATGCTAGCCCTGGAGGATAGTCCCCAAGGACTGTGCCTTGCCAGGCTGAGACACTCTGGCTCCTCCCACAAGCCTGCCGTCTTCCAGGAGCTGAGGCCTATTCCCGGTGGCTTTGGCTACCATGGGATCTGTCTCCAGTCACCAAGAGCCTCCTGGGATGCCAAATTCCACACAAGTCTGGCCACTCAGGCGTCACTGCCAAAATCTGGCCTGTAGCCAGCCTGGGGCAGCAGCCCACGGTCAGACTGAGCAGAAATTTCTCTCAGGAAGTAAGGCTGACTCAAATAGGTAAGAATGTGAAGTCCAGTGCTTATGACCAGCTGTACACAAAACGGAAGGGGGAAACGGTTTTATAGCAGTGTAAGAAAAAATCCCGAACAACTCTGGGTTTATAAGGTGACTGGAAGCTCAGAGTTGGTGATGCTGCTGCCAAAATCTGATGTGGCTGGAGGTACAGCAGTGTCTCAATGAGGGGAGTCAAGGTCCTCTGCTTTTCCAGCTGAGCAAGCCTCATGAGAAAGCACCATCACCACTTCCAGTCACCTCTTGTAAGGCACACGCTAACAGAATAAAAAGTGTCTCTTGAGCAGATAAGAAGGTGTGAGGTCTGGAAACAAAATCTTTCCTCATGTGACTCTGAGCAGATTACTTAATCTCTGAATCTCGGTTTCCCAAATGGATAGACTGTAAGGACAAAACGAGGTAACCATGGGAGCACCTAGGGTTTGCAGAAGACTTCAGATTAGAATCTGTGTCCCAGCAAGGGCTGGATTTGGCAGTAGTGAACTTCTTGGCGTGAGGGGTGTTTAAGCAGGGCCTGGACAGACTCTGGTCAGAGACACTGCAGAGGGTGCTTGAATGGTCACGGGCAGATGACTTCTACAGACTCTTGTGGCTCTGGGTGTCCATTAATTCCATCATGCATTTTTCAGTTGGTTAGGTGTCTGAGATGAGACAAGAGGATAAACCTTTCTCAATAGTGCAGTCTTGAGCCCAGCACGACCCCAGGGCTGCTGGTCCTGAGCAGAGATGTCCACAGGCAAAGGCTTTGGGTGGCCTGGTAGGGAAAGCAGACTCTGCCCTCTGTGGAAACCAACTAGGCTGGTATCCTGCTGTGCAGAATCCTCAGGGCTTTGCTGGTCAGTGAAGCCGGGGGCCAGGGCAGAGCTGGTGAAACTTAGAGACTTCCCAGGTCAAGGGAGGAGAGCAAGTATTTTCCTTATACAGGGCTACGGACACTCAGTTCTCTCCATTCCTACTTTTCCCTGTGCTGCAGTAGGGGAATAAAAAGGGCTGGTCATGGGATTGAGCAGAACTCCCTGGATGGGGGACCAGAAGACCCAGCTCTCCTCCTGGGCAGCATGTGACTTTGGGCAAGCCATATGTAAGCAAAGACACAACTGCTAGCCCAAGCCATCTCACATAAGGGTTGTGAGCCTTAAAATAATGAACACACTTTGTAAACTATAAAGTGCTGGGCAAAGCAGTAATAGAAGCAAGCATCACTACTATTACTTAAATAATAGCAAATATTCCAGGGGAATAAAGTTATAATGTTAGAAGTGCACGCATCAGTGGAGAAGATACTGCTGGGTAGCTTCCTATCACCTGGTGCCTGGTGGTTTCATGTGCAAACGGTTCTGGGCTGGGCTATACCAAGCCCTCTGCATATCGCTGACTTAGTTCCAGCAAGGCTCCTGCAGATGCAGCAAAGCTAGTTTAGAGAGAGTAAATATTAGCTCTTTAGGTGACTGGGAAGGAAATCACTGGCCTGGAGGGAAACCAAGCCCATGGATGAAGGTCTGTGGGTCTTTGTCAAAGGCGCCTTCAATTTGCCATACTGTGGCTTTCAGCAGACAAGCTAAGAGACAGGAGCTCCTATCTGAGGTTCCAGCAGGATGGAAGGCTAAGGAAGGAAAGACAATGAGTGACTCAATTCTTGAGGGTTGTTGGCCTGAGACCAACTGCCCCCACCAAGGAGGAAGGCCTGTGCTTGGTCAGCATATCTGAGACAGGAAATTGGGAAAGGGTCCCAGGGTCTGGCCCCAGGAAAGGGGGCAGGCAAAGCTCCTTGCTGGACATGTTGCAGAACTATTCTGATCAGCTCCCCCAGGCCCCGCTCCCCCGGTCTAGGACCCCAGGGAGAATGAAGCAGCAGGAAGGAATGTGGTCAGGAGGTTATAGGTTTACTCAGAGCAAAGGGGACAGCGTGTTTTCGGCACCTTGGGACCTTTCCAGGCTCACCCCTGCACTTACCAGTGCCACCTTACTTCCTCTAAAAGGTTATGAAAGGTGCCCAAGGACGAGCTGCTCCTCCTTCCTTCCTGAGGGCAATCACTGCTCTGAGGGCAGAGCTCAGCTCCTGAATCGGGGCTCTCCCATAACCTAAGGACACCAGAAATGTCCCAGGGGGGCAATCCATGAGTCCTGTGGGGGCACTGAGGGTCTGGTCACCCTAGGTCAGAATGTCAGCTTCAAGTGATTAAAGATGTCCCTGAAAGTTAAGACAGTCCCAAAATAGTCAGTTTCTCTTAATAGTCTGTTAAGGGATCTAGTGACCAGTGGCTTTATCTGAACGTGCCCCAAATCTCCTCAAATTCTCAGCTTACATTCACTGAGGAACAAATTCTCCAAAGCCAGTCCTGCTGTGGGAAGCAGGAAGGCCTTTTGCTTGTCCTAAATTTACCTCTTCTGAGCTTGAGAGAAGCTTAGTCCCACGTTTGGGATCTGAGGGACAGCAGCATCCCTTCCCTAAGCGCACAGCCCTCTGGGCTCCACTTCTCAGAACAAAGAGGTCCCTTCTCCATCTTGGTCTCCCTGCACTCAAGAGAGCACAGCTTGTAGAGCCTTCATGGCTACAAAGACCTGGTTGGAACCGTGTTAAGTCTCTCTTTAGGCCAGGCCAGCGCAAGAGGCTTGGCAGAATGTCCCCCCAGAGCCAAAGACACTCTCGTCACAACCTCCCCAGTTCCTGTGGCTGCACAGTCTGGATCACACTTCCTAGATCTGGAAAGAGATTTTTAAAAGTCACCTGCTCCACCAGTCCCAGTCCCAGCCCTCCCTCATCCTGTGCCTGCCTGAACACCAGCAAGGATGTGACAGCCACACACCACTCCCCAGAGCAGCTATTTCCTCTTAGTAGTGTTTGGAAGTTGACTGCTTACACTGCATCAAAACCTGTTTTCCAGCAGATTTGCCTTTGGAAGCGTTTCTAGCCCATGACGGCATCAGAGCTGAAGGTGCTGAGTCATGGGCTCCTTGAGACGACTGCCTCCCCCAACCTTCAGGTCTCTCTCTTCTGAGTACATTCTGAGTAGAGGTAAGAGTTTGTCCTTGTTAGATTGTGACTTCCACACTGAAAATGACATTCCAGGTATGGTTTGATTGGCTTGGGGACAAACCAGAAATAGCTCATCTTCAGACCGGCACCAGACGTGTATTAATGCTTCCACAGGCTGAGTCTCAGGATCGCCCTCCACAAGTCTACCTCACAAGCCACACAGAAAGCCAGGTCTGTGCCATAACTGAGGGGCACTGAAGAGACCAGGCCCTGCTTACCCATCAATGTCTGAAATTCCTGCATTAGCAATTCAGCCTCTGGCTCTGGAAGATGTTACAGGAAAATAGAAACAGTGAGACTACTGTCATGAGGCATGAAAGAAGATCAGCCACGTGAAGGAGAGGACCAGGACACCATCTCTACTGGATGACCTGAGAGCTTTGTCCACAGAAGCTCTCTCCCTTCCTTCTGGACGATTTGGAGCAGCCCCCACCTCTCCAGAGGGGTGTAAGGCCCATTTCAGATCCAGGATGACAGACCCCAAAGGACTATGAATGTGTTGAGGGATTTCAAACTGGGGTACAGAGAGGTGGCTCTATTAGCATAGAGCCTGAAGGTTCTGGCCATCCCTGGCCACCAGGTGTCACTGCCATCCTGAGAACAGTGTCCCTGCATGTGGAGAGGGTCAGTTGTCCTGGCGGCCCAGGGGCTGGGAGTCCTACTAGGCTAAAGCCAAACTCCCAGAAGCCGAATCGGGCTTCACCACCCACCTCCTGGCTCTCACAGACATAGCTAGTCCTTCTACCACTGCCCCTATTCCTTGGGAGTGTGCACGGCAGCCTTAGTACACCTCACGGCTTGTTTCCCATGATGAACGAGGCTGGGGGGCTGGCTGGTGACAAGGGAAGGTGTGCCCTCTGCTCACCACCTTCTCCTTCCCTGTCTGCCAGCCCCCTTTAGTGCCCTTCTGTGGCCACAGAAATGAACACCCTGGTGGAGGACTGCAGGCAAGGACCAAGAAAGAGAGGTAGGCAAGCCACTGGGCTCTTCTACAGCCACTGAGAGAGGCCTGCCAGAGAGGCCTGACTGCAGGGTGCGGTGTTGAGGCAGTGTCCAGGGGCCCCATTGGTCACTCAAAATCCAGGCTGAGCCCAGTAACATCCTCGGTTCACATCCCTGCCACCTGTGCACTACCAGGTCTCCACAGGCTCCAGCCATCAAATCCAAACAGGCTGACAGGACAGTTAAAAGCGGGAAAGAGAGGGCCAGTGAGATAGCTCAGCGGCATAAGCACCTGCCTGGCAAGTGCAAGGTCCTGAGTTTGACTCCCGGAACCCACATAAAGGAAAAAAAGGCTGGTGATATCACTCAGCGGCACAAGTGCCTGCTGGCAAGCGCGAGGTCCTGAGTTCAACTCCCGGTACCTACATTAAAAAAAAAAAAAGAGGGAGAGAGGTGTGGTGGGAGTGGTTTGCCCAGAGAGGAGGAGCACTTTTCCCCTGTCATTTGTAGAGAACTGCTATCACAAGGGAGTGATACAACTAATAACAAAAAGCAGACAGACTTAGTTTTGTGATTGCCATTTACATATTCTACAGACAACTGACCGCACATGGACAAACCACTCTTTGCCAACCTTTTTTTTTTAGCACTGGAGATTGAACCCAAGGCCTTCTCCCTGAGCTACAACCACAGCCATTTTTTTTTTTTTTTTTTTTGAGACAGCGTCTCACTAAGTCATTACATTGTCTAGGCTAGGTTTGAACTTGTGATCCTCCTGCCTCAGCCTCCCAAGTACCAGAACTACAGGCTTGGGCCACCATGCTTGGCTCCCACCACCCTCTTTAGTACACCTCTGATGTATAGTCATGTGCTACATAAAGACATTTAGGCCCATGGCTGACCACACATGTGACGGTGGTCTCATGAGATTATACTGCCCAGTGACCACACAGCCTTTAGTTTGTGTAAGTGCACTCTTGAGCATGCAAGTGCCTGAGACCTCAGTTAGGTAGCCAGTGGTTAGGTGACTCAGAACTGTATTCAGTGGCTGCTAGGTGCCATATACTTTGCTAAGCCCTGGAGATAAAGTGGTGGGTAAATCCTGACTCTTGAGGAGCTTACATCCTAGTAGAAGTAGTAAACAAATGAACAGACAAAAATAATCCCAGCTGAAAGTGCACCCAGAAAATTAAAGAAGGGAGAGCTGGTAGCCAGTGAGTAGGTGGCAACTTTGGACAGGCTGGTTGAAATACCAGTTACACTGTCATGAAAGAGCAAGCTGTGCAGAAGGGGGTGGGCATCTCGGAGAGAGGACCCAATCCATATGAAGGCTCTTCCCTTATCAGTGTAGCTAGGGCACCATGAACAAGAGGTGGGATGGGATAAGGGCAAAGAGGAGCTCAGAACCTACATGAAAACTGGCTAATCTGCTTGGGGGATATTAGGTGAGGGGGAGGGACAGGTTTAAGGGAATAAAACACAACTTCTGCCCTGACTATGTTAGGTTCAGGATTCCCTTTAGATAGGTCAGGAAAGGTGTCAAGCAGAAGTCAGGTGCGTGAATCTGGAGTTCAAAGGAGTGGTCAGGGCAGGGAGGTACCGGCCGGCCAGGATCTCCAAGGAACATGCACTAACTGGGTTGTAAGCATTGACACTCAGAGGTCTAGCAGAAGAGGAGAGGTCAGTAAAGAAGGCCAAGAAGAAGCCAATGAAAACCAGCCAAGGTTGGCCATAGGGTGATAGCAGAGAAAGTAGTGAACCACACCAAAAGCTACCAAAAAGGCAGCAAAGTGAGAACAGAAGTGACTTGTGACTTGTGACATGGAGGGGACTCTGCCAAGAGCAATTTCAGTGGGTGGTGGCTAAAGATAAAGTAGGTGATGATGAGGAGACAGTGGCTACAACAACTCGAGAAGATTCATTGAGAAGGGGAGCAGAAAAATGGGGCAGCAGCTGGAAGGGTAATGGGGCTGAGGGATGGGTTTTGACTTTTCAAATGGGAGATGTTTATATATGGACATGCACAACTTTTGGAAAAGGAGAAACTGATGATGTAGAACAGCGGGGATACCTGGAAGCAAAAAGGAGGTGGGATCCAGCTCACAGGTGGGAGGTGGGCCTCGGAAGCAGCTTCCTGTGGGTGAAGACGCAGGGCAGTGGGGAGATGTGACTGTAGACAGAAGAAGGCAGTCAAGGCTGACAACTCCGTGGCTCCAGCCCAGCATGGCTGGACTTTCTCCCCAACAATAACCAGTATGCCATAAGCAGGTACAAATGGGATCACCACAGTCACAGCCTTGAGCCCAAGTTATAGCATTTTGCCAAGTGTGACAAACCATTGAGTTCCCTCTGTCTTCTGGGTGGCCTGGAGTCAAGGAACAGGCTTAGGAGGAAGCTAACAGGGGACACAAGAAGACAGCGTTCTGTGACCTGTGAATTCAGTCACAATTTCAATTTAGAATATAAACAACTTTTGGGCAGAAATTCTTATCTCATAAAGTCCTAAGGCCATTAGCTAATTTAAGCACACTCTATGGACTAGGCCTGTGTTAGGCATGGGCTGAAAGCATTTGAGAAACATCTGCTACGTAAACTTAATCATGTGTGCAGAAAAGAATTTGACCTTGCCCTAAGAGAGGTCTGGTCTTTGTACCATGCTCCGAAAAAGAAACCTCTAAACTTCTATTATGTCCTGAGTGATAGGAACATCTTTCTTATTTGTGGCAGGCCCCTTAGGCCACATGATATTGGCCTGACCCCAAGGGAAGGGGTGGCTGGGGACAAAGTCTGACCAAATGATCAATTGATTTTACACTAACTCTGAGCACAAAGCTCACATGAGTGGCCCTGGCTCCACTGCACACCATCACATATTAATAACAGGAAGGTAACACAGCTAAAGACAGGGACACTTGGCCACTGAACTCTCTCAGACTCTGCTCTGTGTATCTTCTTCTGGTTTAGTTTTGCCCTGTATCCTCTCTATACACTCTATACACTACTCTATACACTATAATACACTATAACTCTGACTGCAATAGCTTTCAGTGAGCTCTGTGAGTTCCTCCACACAACCATGGATCTTGAGGTGGCATGGGATCCCTTGAATTTCCACTTGATGTCAGCAGTAAGGGCAGTCCTACCTGAGAGTGGTACTACTGGACTGTAATCCCAGCTACTCAGGAGGCTGAGGCAAGAGGATTACAAGTCAGAGGCCAGTCTGGGCAACTTATCAAGTCCATCTCAAAATAAAAAGTAACAAAGGCTGAGGAGATAGCTCAGAGGTAGAGGTCCTGTGGGTTCAATCCCCACGATCAGAAAAAAAGAAAGACTAGTAAAGGCAGTCTTATGGAGGATGGTGCCCTCAGACTGTAGTTTGGCTAACTCCAGGTGTTATGTGACCTTAGAAGTAAAAAGGAACTCAAAATCATCTCATTCAACTCCATTTCATAGGTGAGGGAACACAGGTCTAGAGAATGAAAGTAGCTTGTCCAGGGTCATGAAATGTGATGGCAGAGGATAGAATAGCCCTTGAGTATGCCGACCCCAGCACGGTATGCTTTCTATGACACCCTGTCATAGTTTTTGAATGTGAAGCTAAGCAGAGAAAACCTACCCTGCACTCACGCTGACTTCCCTGCAAGCAATTTCTGCAGGAGCTGATATATTTAGGGAAGCTTATTCCTTACTACATTTGTTGCCTGGACTTCGACAGATTATGTATTTCTCTTTAAAATGTTTAAACTTCAGTATTGACTGTATGTAAAACAATGGATACTATAGCTTGGATATGGGTTGAGTGTGTCCCCCCAGGGTTTATGAGCTAAAATTTCACCCCCATGATGAAGTATTCAGAGGGTGAAAGCTTACTCTGACTATGGTGTTTCAAGGTGGGGACACTAGGAGATGGCAATTAGGATGGGATCAGGCCTTCAGGTTGAAGACCCAGGACTGAATCCTGGTAGCTACATAAACATAGATAAGAGGAGGCAGGGACACATGTACACTCCCTTTCCCCTGCTCCATGATGCTCTGCACCACCTTGAGACTCTCCTAGCAAGGCCACCACCAGATGCCACCCCTCAAACTTGGACCTCCAGAACTGTGAACTTCTGATGTAGTAGCCTACCTCAGATACTCATTCTAGTAATGAGCTGATTTAGGGGCTTGTGCCAGAGAGCTTTCTGTGGGGTGAGTTATCTCTTTGATATTGACATTTTATGCTTTCTGGGAAGTTTTGTGCTTCTGATGCAACCACCATATGCCTGACTACATTTTCCATAGGCAGTTGCTTCACTCTGCCATGTGGAACTCGCAGATGTGGAGGGCCAACTCTCTACGTCACTCTAGAGCAGGGACAAGCAGTAATCTGTCACTCATTCTCTAGAGAAGGGACAAGTCACAATCTGGTTAACAGGTTACTTCTAATTATCCACTGAGGTATACTGTGGGCTAAAAGACAGGACTATGTTCAAATATCTTGATTTTGTCACATTTACCAAATTATAAAATCTAACCACAGGCCTGACTTTTTAACAAGAAAATCTTTCTTTTCTTCTCCTCCTTCCCCTTCCCCACCCTCTGGTGGTAGAGACTGAACTCAGGGCCTTGTGTGTTCTAAGCACAAGTGCAAGCTCAATAACTGATCTACACCCCACAGAGTCCAACCCCAGGGAAACATTCTTACACTTGGTCAGAGGACAGAAGAGCACAAGTCAGCTAAAGCTGTGATGACATTCTGCTGCACAAGACCACTCTCAACTTGGGAACCCAGAAAGAGGCAGAGGTGTTATCTATTGGCCCAGAAGTTCTACTTCCCAAGCATCAGTGACGATGGACATACTACATTCTACTCAAAGACATTCTCAGAGCACACAAGATATTTAGATGTTGTGTCTCATATGACAGGTGGGGAAACTGAGCTCCAGAGAAGGAAGTGACTTACCAATTGTCACATATTTTATTTTAGTCAATTTTGGAAGGAACTATGTCTTAAGCTTTATGTTTCTAGGTTTTTAAAAACAGAATATAGGGCCGGTGAGATGGCTCAGCGGTGTAAGCGCCTGCCTGGCAAGCGCGAGGGCCTGAGTTCGACTTCCGGAACCCACATACGAAAAAAGGGCCGATGATATTGCTCAGCGGCACGGGCACCTGCTGGCGTCTGAGGTCCTGAGGTCAACCCCCGGTACCCACAAATAAAAACAAAAAAACAAAAAACAGAATACAGAATATGGACTAAAAGACCAGTATTCCCTGTCTTGATGATTCAGGTTCATTATTATGAATATCAACAGTACTGCTATGCTATGATTCTGTGACCATCTAAATTCTAGCATCATTTGCTTATCCTAAGTAGTCCAGACTGTTTTCTATTGTTTCTTCTCCCCCTTCAGTATAGGGCTGTCAGCCTCTTCTTCTTTCTTATTGAAGAATTTCTAGAAGCCAATTGCTCTTTTTCTGAGTCAGTACAATCTATGGGTGCAGTATAATCTTGTGAAAGCACTCATCTTCCAAAAAGGGAGTGCTACTCTCCAAGTGTAGGGTTGTAAGGATCCAAGCCCAGACCCTGTTTCCTTACATAATAGTAACAGTTACCCTTTACTGAGTGCCTTATTTTGTGCTATGTCATACTTTAGGCTATTCATTTATTTCCCATAACAACCCTATGAAATGGGGGCTGCAGGTACCTTTCATGAGCCACAGATAAGGACCTTGACCACTGACACAAAGCCAATACATGCAGGGTTTAGAACTCAAATTGGGTAGTTTTCATTTCAAAGCCAACATTCTGAATCATTATTCTATTCTACTTCCCTAACTGTTTGAAGTTGGCTTTTGAAGGAAAGATTTCTGAGACAATTCTGATTTACAAATGACAAAACCTGAATTCCAAAAAGGGTTCATCACCCCTCTCATCCCATTATACAGCTGTTTAGAGAAAAGGCTAGACTAGGACTCCGTTCTTTACCATTATTCCAAATTTTTACAACTTCATTATACAAAAATCCAGTGGAGCAAAGAGCTTGGGGATGTTTTTGAAAACTGAGATGCCTCCATCATGGGACACTTGGTCCATGCTCTCTCTTCATTTCTCTGGCCCATTCTAGACCCACAGGGCCTCGTGGTCCACAAAACCTCTAGTGTGGCTTTCCCAACCGACCTGCAGCTGGGATACAGTCACTGGGATGTGACTGGCCCTGAGTTATGCATCACATCAACTGAAGAAGGACATCTCCTCTCCCTTGGGAAGAAGAGCAGATTTTTAATTTGAGTTTTCCCTTGCAACCTTCCCAGAATGAGGGATCTGATTCTCTTATTTTCACAGATCAGCAGATTTCTCAAAAAGATCCTTTCTTTACACGTGTTGGGAATAGCTAGTGAGCACCCTGACCTAGCCCTTCCTCAGAGGCCTCCCAGCTTAAAAATGCAGAGTCCCTGGAGACTCTATACTCTGAAAAAGCACTCTGGAACTCCATCTCTGCACAGTTCTACAGCTGCCCTGCAGCGTGCTGGGAGAAGGCTCCTGCAGTGGGGATGGGAGATAACCATGCCTCCAGAGGGACAGAAAGGAAAGAAGGAAGAGGGAGAGGCTCCTTAGATACCATGCAGGCCTATGGGCATCTGACCTCTACATATCCTAGAGCCTCCAGCATCCATAGCAGTGGTTTCTGGCTCTTCTGTGTCTCTCTGTAGCTGCTTACCTGTGGCTGCTGGGTGGTCAAGGGTCTCTGAGGAGACAGGACCGGAGTCCTGGACAGCAGCTGGTTCATCTTGCTGATGACCAGCTCGGTGATGAGCTGTCTGTCCTCTGCTTGGTGTTCTCCAATCAGTGGCATGCTACAATCCATCACCTGGTGGAAGATGTGGAGCAGGTAAGGAAAGGGTCTGGAAACATAAAAGGCCTGGGATGTTCTTTCCAACTGGGTGCATCTTAAGCCAGCAAAGACAGATAGATGATGAAGCAGGTGAGCTTGTCTCCAGCTGGAAGCAATTTCTTCAGCAGAAATTGGACCTTTGTCTCCTCCTCCTATAAACCTTGGTCTCAGTTCCCTTCCCTTTACCTCCACCCAGGTAAGGGCTCAGTGAGATGAAGACTGCTGGCTGAAGATAGTGGGAAGTGGCAGAGAACAAGAAGAGGGTATAGCCTAGTGCTCAAAGTAGCAGACAGAGGGGCAGGAAGACAGAAAGGGCATCCCCTTCAGTCTCTGATGGACGGCAGGCAGTTTTCATCCGTGTGACTTCAATTGGCACCATCTCTGTCTCCTCAGCGTACTCTGCTCATTGAATGACTAGACTCTTGCCTTATTTCCTGACCTAGGTGACCTTCCCTATTTGCCACTAATCATTTTTCTTCCTGTGTCTCAAGGTCCAGATCAATAATTTTCTCCATTAGGAAATGACTGCCTTGTGGCTCAAACTCTCTCATATACGGAAGAGAAACATGAAACCCCCTTGGAGTGGGGAGGTGTGGCCATCCAGAACATCACAGGGCAGATTTGGAATCTAAACCCACCTTGGGCTCCTTGTACTAGTACTCTGGAAGCACCACAAACTTCTGGCAAGGAGCCTTGCCTGCTCCCAGGAAGACTAGGCGGCAATCTGTGTGAAGAATTTACATAGCTGCGGGCCTTCCCTCTAACACAGGAAAAAGGAGTAAGCAAAGTCGTGAGAGAATCAGGCTGAGGAAAGTATCTCCAAGGCTCAGAGACGCTGAGAAGAATCTCCTGCATCTAGGTGTCCAAGCTGAGACACCAATTTATCCTATGGCCTTAAGCACATGCTCATGGCATTAGGCTTCTTTCTCACCTATAAATGAGCAGGTTGGACCAACTGACCTGAAGGCAGCTTTTTCAAACTAAACATGTGAAAATCCCAACAGATTTGAAGACGAATGCATCAGTCTAGGACCCCAGTAACCCAGATCTGGCATCAATTACCCATGGCCTGGGTCAGCTGAGCAGGCTGAAATAGCGTCTCTTCCCACTGGTAGATGTATCTTGCTATGCCGATCTGCCATCTGGGACTTCCCATAACTCGGGAGACTCTAAACTAAATGCTGTCTTGGCTGCCCACATAGTTTTCCAGACAAGAGTGTGGCCTGAAGTCCTGAGTGCTATTTCTCACTGAAATACTTTGTGGGCCAGACTTACCTCAAAAATGTAGTCTTTCCCATCTTTGCCATGTACAGCTTTGACAGCACAGATGTCAAGGCCACCAAACATCTCAGAGCAGGTGTCCACCCACAGTTTGTACCTGGCAGGGATGGAAAAGTGTCCTGAGGTGAAGACATTAGCTCATTGTGGGCATGCTTGCTGATTGGGCTCTCCTGTTGCCTCCACCTCTCCCCCATCAAGCATGATCCCTTATTTACAATGCCTTCCCTTTCTGCCCTCCCGATCCTACCCATCTTTCCAAGCCCAGAGCAGGTCTCTCCTCCCCTAGGAGGCCTTCCTTGGCTATCCCAGCCCATGCTAACTTCTGCTTCTTTCTTGGGGCTTCTGTGGTAGGCACAGTCCTTTTCTCCATAACTGAGCATGTGACCAGATCCTACCCAGTCTGGTTAACTGGCAGCCAGGTCCTTTGTGTCTTCTGTGTCCTATTTGCTCAGAGGCTGCCTTTGGGCAGGCTCATTTCTTACCCTTCTTCCTCATGGCAGCCACCCTCTCACTGGGGCTCGGACTCCTCCCACTCACCTATCTGACATGGCGATCTGCTCTAGCATTGCAGAGCCGGTGTTCGTCTTCCAGTTCCCTGAGATCGATGTCCTCCTGCAACAAGGTCCACCAGGGATTGGAAAGGCCATGAGCCATATCAGCAAAAGGAGGGCATGCAGCCTTCCAGAATTCAGCTCACTGCCAATAGGCTCATGCCCAAGAGCTGTTTATTAAGCCTCAAGCCCACGGCTTCTCCCAAACCCTGCCTGTGAAGCCCTCCTCTCTCTACAAGGGTCTAGCTCAGGAGGGTCTGGCTCCATGGAGCTTGTCCTGATCTTCAACCAGATGAGCTCTTGCTCCCCTTAGAACTCCTATAGAACTTTACCTGTACCTCAGTGACAAATTTATCTCTACTTCTTACTTTAGTTATTAGAGCTGAGTCTTAAGCCAAGACTGTCCACAGCTATGGAAAATATCTGGGGTACACATTGTATCTTGTAGTCCTAGCAGCCTACTTGCTCAGCATCTGGGCCCACTCAGTCTGTGCAAACTGAACCCCACTCATCCTGGGAATTCCTGCAATATCCTGTGGGTATCACCCAGTGTCTTCCTTACTGGCACATTCATTCAGTCATTCAACAGGCCACTTCTGAGGGCCACTACAAGATTAACAGTGTGATCTGGGAAGTCAGTAAACCTCTCTGGCTGGCTCGTCTATCACACAGAGCTGACAGCATCAAGCCACCAGCCTCTGCTGTGCTTACTGCACCCTCCAGCCATGAGCACGCACTATGTCAATTAGTTTGGGCCTAAATAGAAAGCAGCCGGTGAGATGGCTCAGCAGCGTAAGCGCCTGCCTGGCAAGCGCAAGGGCCTGAGTTTGACTCCCGGAACCCACATACGGAAAAAAGGACCGGTGATATCGCTCAGTGGCACGGGTGCCAGCTGGCACGCGAAGTCCTGAGGTCAACCCCTGGTACCCACAAAAAAAAAAAAAAAAAAATAGAAGGTAGATGACCAGGTTTCTGGTTCTGGATTTTCTTTTGATAGGCTAGGTAACCATGGGAGAGTTGCTTCGCCTCTCTGAGCTGCTCTTATCTGTAAACTCAGGGTTGCAGATTGGTACTCAGGGACCAATTGGTACAAGTTTAAGCAAACTGTAAGCACTAAGAATATGTATCTTAAATTCTTAGTCTTTACCCAGACGCAGTCAATGGGAAAGGGATGGCCTATGGGACAGAGCCTTCCATGTGCTGTTGTTATCACCAGCACTGTTGGGACAGTATTTGCAGAGGCTGTGCCAGTTCCCAGGAGGGTCCTCCCCAAAGAGTTGACTCCAGATATCTAGAAGCTGTAAATCGGCCCAGCTTTCTTGAGCCCTGAGGCAGCCTTGTGAGGCCACTAATGGTAATAACAGGTCTCACATTAAGTGGCGCTGAGGCTTACAAGGTGCCTCCTCACCAACCCTCAAAGAAGCCTCCTGTCAAACCCCTGCCATGAGAGGCCTGCTTTACTGACAAGCAAAGGAAGACCCCAAAAGTCTGGGTGACTTGTCCAGAGCTGTGTACCTAGTCAAAGCAGATACAGATACAAGTCCAGGAACCTTGGTTCCCTTGGTATGATGAGCTTTCCCTACACCCAAACAGCTGAATGGTTTGCAAACCTGAGTAGAAACACAGACAAAAGCCAAATAAAAATAACTCTGTTTTCCTAACATTGATGGTTTAAAAATACAGTATGTCGTTGTGACCATTCTCAAGTCACTCACTTCCTTGTCCCCAGCATAGAACTATGAAACCCAACAGAGACTCAGAAACTAGTGTAAATAATAATAACGTCTCCTATATTGGTGTGGCACTGTAAAGTCTGTAAAGTCCCTTGAGGCCTTACACCCTTCTCTAACAACAGAACACAGGGCACAGCTCCACACAGGCTCCCTGGAGTGTGGGAGCAGAAGAATACTGAGGGGCCAGCCACTTACTAACAACTCAACTGCCTCTGAATTGGCAGGCCACATGACCTCTGTGGATGGTCCCTGTTATGTCCTGTGAGGGAGAGGACAGGACCAGCACCTTGTTCCCAACAAACATGGCTGCCCTGGCCATCCAGGGTAAGAGCTGGGGGGCAGAGAAGGAATCCTGAACCTCATCTGACCTCTGCTAAGTCAATTCTTTCTTCTGAGAGCAGAGATGGCCACAAGTTTGGGGAGAGGTGAGATGGAGAGAAGCCAAGAGGATCTAAACATTCCTTCACATCACTGCTGGTCCCTCACAAATAAAAACAAGTCAATGCCCTCTAAAGCGTCTCCAGTTGCCCACTTCCCATCGACACTTGGTACTTCTCTTGTGCTTCATTTTAAATTGCTTTTAGAAACCCTAGGCCTTAAAAATGTGGTATCTCCTTTTAAGGATCAAAATATTCGACAGTACCACTGTCGTCAATAAATGTTATTTATTTATTTATTTATTTATTTATTCATTCATTCATTCATTCATTCATTCATTTATGTTTGTGGTACTAGGGGTAGAACCCCAGGCCTCATGCATACTAGACAAGAGCTCTACCACTGAGCTTTTACATCCTAAAAGACAGAATATCTGCTTTCCTAGATATCTGAAAATATCACTTTTCTGCTTCTTTTGGCTAGTTTTTAGAAAGGTCTTTAAGCTATTCTACCTTATATTGTGCCTATTTCTTAAGCAACTCTAAAATACTTTTTTGAAGCAGGAAGACTATAAACATAAAATTATAAACTTTTAAAAAGTAGAATTCTAGTCAATAAAATGTGAAAAATAAAATTCCTCTATGTTGGGAGTGTAGCGCAGTGGTAGAGTGGTAGAGTATGTACTTAGCTGATGCTAGGTCCTGGGTTCAATCTTCAGCACCAAACCAAACCAAACAGAAGCAGCTCTGTGCCTCAGTGCTCTGCAAAAGCTCTTCCCTGAGTGCTTCTGGTGTCTACTGTGTGCCTGCTGCTACGCAAGGCATGGGCTGCATAGGTGACTCCATCTGCTCACCTAAGAGGAGCTGTGGGAGGAGCACAAGACGAAACGCCTGTGTGTAAGGTATGGGAAGGAGTGCAAGGAAGTAGCCCCTAACAGATTCCAGGGCTGGGGGAATCTGAAAAGAAGGATGAAAGCATGAAAAGGCAGACAAGTGGGAAGGGGCAGAAAGCCTCCGCCCTGATGTCTACTGAAGTCCTGGGTGGCAAAGATCAAATTCATATTAATAGTATTCTTCGTAAGGAAAATACCATCTTAAATGTTCTTTAAAGTGGGAGATTATTAGTATTTTCAAATTTGGAAGTATAAGCCACTTGCATTCCTCTGTATATTATGGAAGGTCAGGTAGTTTTGAAATCTTTTGTGTTTCTAATGAGGAAATAGTTTAACTTTCCATTCTGCTAAATGGACCCCATCTATTCTTATGACCACTAGGATTTAATGCTGTGTAGCATTTTCAGGGCTACATATGTATAAGTTAATTTTTTTCTTTGGCGCTCTGGTAAACCATATGGGTTCCTTTCAATATATAAAATATATAAGATGCATAATGTAAAGTACACAGTCTCACAAAGGTACCCAATTGGACTTATCAAAAATACTTAACAAATAAATCTGTGACTAGTCAATTTATGTTTCTCTAAATAACAGGATATAATGCCAGGGCTAATGGCTACCATGATTTTAAAATAGTGATGAGAGTAACTGATAATTAGAGATATCTGTCACAGTTGTAGTGTAACACAAGAATATCTATGATTATCTTTAGTGACAAAGTCCTACATACTGCTACTCCTATAGCTTCTGTTTATAACTGAAGAGAAAGCTGAATTTCACTTAGGCTAGTGAAAATGAGTATTAATTTTACTTCTCATCTCAGTTCATAGACGCCCCCCCCCGACTTAAAAAGAACCTGGGTTAAGAATCCCTTCTCTGTTACCTGTCTTATGGGCCAGATGAGGTTACTCCAAGGGTTGGCTACTGAGAAGAAATGGGGAGCTTCTGCTGGGACCCCCACCTACTCACATGTAAGCCTTGTAGTTGTTGCCGATCTTCTGGACTCGAATGTCATACTTGGCATCAATGAAGGGCTCTGCTGTGGCATAGGTCTGGGTGAGGGCCACCACACTAGCAATGTCCTGGAAGTCATAGTGGTTTTCCACTTTGACCTAAGATTGGAATAAGGCAAAGAGAGAGAAGGGGGTTATATACATATGTGCACTGAGAAGTCACAAGGGCCTAGAGCTCCAAACCCCTCATGATGTTTCCAATCCAGGCACAAACATGGGTGTCACATCTCCCCTGGGGGCCCCTGCTCTCTAGCTTCCCTTCCCAGGACTCAGGGGTCACATTTCCTGCAAAGGACCCAAGGAACCAATCAAGTGGCCTGCACTCTGCTTGCTGAAAGAGGCTGGGAAGCACTCGTGGCTTCGAAAAGGCCAGATCATCTCCTTGGAAAGAATTCAGGAGCAGAAGACAAGCAGTCCACAGATGGGCTTTCTGAAAGAAGCCCGGAGCGCTGCAGGCCCCTCTGCCTTACCTTGCCCATGCCTGAGTGAGCGTGGCCGATCTTCACCACCACAGGGAATGTGGGCAGTGTCAGCTGAGAGCAGAGAAGAGAAGGACAAACTGGTCAGCATGTGCCTGTCTCTGTAGAACCCTACAAAAGCTTTCCTTGGGAACACCTTTCAGAGGGCCCTTCAAACAAGCCACCTGCTCTACAAAGAGAGTCCATAGAATGCCAGTGACTTTGCCAAAGGCAAGCACGTGTAGCATGTTAGAGGCAGGGCAATAAGAATCCTACTTTCTATATCTCATTGTTTCAACATGCTCTGTATTAGAGAAACCTTGGGCAGGAGTGGCTCTCAGCTAAAGAGATTTTTTTTTTAATGTACTTTTGAAAGGCTAAATTTAACTATATTTAACTGTAGGTAAATTGAACCTTAATAAACCTGAAGGGTTTTTTTTTTAAGGCTTTTTTTTTTTTTTCTTTTTTTTTTTTTTTAGTTCTGGGGATGAAACACAGCACTTCACACATGCTAGGCAAATGCTCTACCACTGGGTCACACCCCAGCCCTTGAATGCATCTTTAGCCTCTTAATGCCCCTTGTACCCTGCACCTCTTAGTACCTGCCCCCTTCAACACCTATCTTTCCTGCACTGATCTGCTGTCCTTTTCCTCTCTGACATCCTCCCTGCTCACCAGCACCACAGACACAACCAAACACAGCTTGGTATACAAGGCCTACTTCCGCCTTGCTTGGGGTCTAGAAGAGAGCTGATGTAAGAATTCAACAGGTTTATCCCTGGAAAGAGATTCTCATGAAAAGTAAACTCCACCTTGAGGTAGCCCTATTTTGACAGAGGAGCAATAAAAACTTAACAGAATTGCCCTCCAAAGACAGGGTCTCGAGCTGTAACAAATGCAGGTGGAAGGAACACGGTGCAGTAGGAAGAGCACTAGAGCAGGCACCAGATTGTATGCTTATCCACTCTGCCACTCACTTCCTACAGGTCCCTTTACATCACTGAGCTTCAGCTTTCGTGTCTGTTAAATGACGAGATTGGGCCAGGGATATAGCTCAGGGGCACAAATGCCTGCCTGGCAAGCACAATGTCCTGAGTTTGATTCTGGTACAAAAAAAAAAAGACAAGATTGAACTGGATACTTTTTGAGCCAACTGCAAGTAACACAACTCTCTCTTGGGGTAGACACTACAAAGGACCAGCTTGGACACAGACTTGGACCTATCCTTTCTCAGCCTGAGTCAGCTTGCTTTTAATTTCCTTCTCTTGAAACATCACTAGCACCATCCAAGTGAAAAGCCACCCTCCGAAAGAAATAATGCCGATGAAAAGTCGGATTTTCATGGAACCTGGGTGTGACCAGACACTGGAGTGTCTGAGCTGAGGATGTCAGCATTCCTAGCTGAGCCCAGTGAAGCTGGGGGGAGGGGAGGATAGTTTCAAAGGGCTTTAGAAATCATGTTGGGGTATAGCCTAGTGGTAGAGCACTTGCCTAGCTTGTGCAAGATCCTGGGTTTGATTCCTAGCATAGAAAGAGGTATGGGTTCATGTAGTTTGATCGTATTATATGGAGAAAAAAAAAACTGAGGGCCAGGGCGACAAAGGTCACAAAACCACCTAGTGACAGCCTGAAGTAGAACTCAGCTTCTTACTTTTCAGTCCAGCCCTGGAGGACTATCCTGTCAACAGTGGACACGGCTTGGGTCACAGTGACCCCCACTGCCTTGTTTCCTAGGCTGCCCCACCTCTGTATCATGACAGTCTCCAGTGGGCAATGACATGGAGGAAGAATGAGCTTGGCCCATGGCCTGAACACAGGGATTTGAGGCCCAAGGTTTTCTCTAAGTGATGGGACACCCATGTTCCAAGAGCACTGCCCCAGCTATCAGAGAGTCTAAGGCCTGGCTATGAGAAAGGGTTTCTAAAGCACTGGCTGCTTTCTTTAACATCTCTCCCCACCCCACCCCCCAGCCGACAGAGCCAAGACACACACACCCCAACTTTCTCTGCCCCATTCCCTTACTGTTTGCTGTTGCTCTGGAGCCTCATAAATAGGGCATTGAAAACACTTCCTGCAGCTGAAAGAAGCCCTGAGTAGCTTGTCTCATTCCCAGTATGCAGCGCAGCGAGGGGTCCGTCTTTCTCTGTCACTGTCTCTTTTGCCTGTTGTAATTCTGTCTGCCTCTCTCTGACTCTGCCTGTCTCACTCTCGGCCTGTACCTCCCCTCACTCGTTTCTGCCGCCCAAAGCAGAGCCCCTTGCTTGGTATTTCTGCCCTCTCACATTTGGCTTTGGTGCTCTTTGCATCTTTCTGTCCCACACCGATTCCATTCCTTCTCCCAGAGCCTTCCCTCTACTTCAGGCCCTGGTGACTGGGCTGACAGGGTCTGTGGTCTAGGGCCTCGGGACCTGCAGTCGCGCGTGGCCTCAAGCCAAAGGAGGGCGGAGCGCATGGGGCGGAACTGGCCACAGGGGCCACCTCATAAAGCCTGGCCAGGAGCGCAGAGCCTGGAAGGGCGGTTTGGTCCCACAGACCTCACACGCCCTGAAGGGGCTCTACGGTGTCATGCGCCGGAGCCCTCCGGCAGCGCCGAGCTGGGTGCTGGTGCTGCGGCTGCTGGCGCTGCTTCGGCCCTCGGGGCTGAGTGAGGCGTGCAGCTGCGCCCCTGCGCACCCCCAGCTGCATGTTTGCCGCTCCGCGCTGGGTGAGTCCGAGGTCCACGGAAAGGGCGGGGGTGTGGTGGGGGTGGGGGTGGATGGGTGATGGAGTGGGGCCAGCTGCAGACTAGGAGTCTGGGGAGGAGGGAGGAGCTCAAATCTCACACCCATTGCCTCCTGCTGAGGCTGATGTGGGAGGTGTCATAGCGATCTGACTGGTCTGTAAGGAAGTGAGACTGTGTCAGGGGCCTCTGTAGCTACCCTTCCCCCAGGTCATACTGCAGCTGGGGCACATCATCCAGCAGCTGTCACCCGTGGTCCAGTCATTGGTACTGGCCTGGGATGGGGTGGAGGATGAGAGAGGGACTGGCTGTAACAGCTCTCTATACAGCCCTGGAACTGTGGTTGCCACTGTGCCCTAACACATACCTTTTGTCCTGTCTTTCCTCTCACCTGCAAGCTTTCTCAGACCCCTAAACTCATCCTTCAAGGCCTAACTCATGTCCCCTCTTTTCTGGAGCTTCCTGACTCCTTGGTGCCACCACAGCATCTCTAACATCGCTGTTCCCACTATGCTGTGCTAGTGTCCTTCACATGCGTGTCCTCACTAGATCCAGAGTTCTGCAGCACTGGGACCCTGTCTTGCGGACGTCTGTGGCCTTGTGCCTAGTGCCAGGCCTTCATAAGCAGTTTCCAGTGGATGCCAACACGTCAAGAGATGGGCGTCCTCATTACAGGGTCAGATGTTCTTGAATGCAATCAATGTTACTACCATCAGCTCTGGGTGAGCTCTGAGGTCTTAGGCGGCATCAACAGATGAGCCCAGGCCAGCGCCTTCAGTTGAGGCTCCTCCTCCCTCCAGCACCCGGGCTCCTACCCTGCCACTCACCAGGCTCCGAGTGAGCAGGTTCAGGTGGCCAGATGAGCACAGAGGGTGAGGACCTTGGACACTATGGAGCAGGTATCTCCAGATCCCCCCTCACAGACACCTCACACTGTTCACACCCCACTGACACCTAAACCAAGAGCTCCCTGCAACATTCTCCAGGGACCCCTGAGCATCTGGCTCCCAGGTGGACTGTGCCCACAAGGGCTGAAGGTCCCCTCGTTTCCTCTGCAGTGATCCGGGCCAAAATCTCCAGTGAGAAGGTAGTTCCTGCCAGTGCAGACCCTGCTGACACTCAAAAAATGATCCGGTATGAAATCAAACAGATAAAGGTACATGGGGACAGCACAGGGTGTTTCCCCACATGGGGCCCCTGGGGGGGATGGAGCCTGTGCTCAGGAGGAGCCGGCCTGCCTGGTCCATTGCAGGCAGTCTGGCTCAGAGTTCCTGGTGTGGAGATGCTGAACTGGAACGGGGTGAGATGTTGGGGGCACACGGATCCAGGCAACAGTATAGGGTAGGACCTTAGTGTCCCACTAGTCTCATAGCTGCCTGTGTGGGGCCACTGGAGTACCTCCCCTTCAGGGGAATAATCCAAGGTTTAGATTTTTACTTTTTTTTTAAGACAGAGACAACCCAGTGGGGTCATTCATGTGCATTAATTCCTGAACTAGAATTTTGCTTAATATTTTTAGTCTGAGAAATGGGATGTTTTTGTGTGTTAATATACAAATGACACTCATTGCTTTTTGTAACTGACTTTCAGATGTTTAAAGGGTTTGAGAAAGTCAAGGATGTTCAGTACATCTACACACCTTTCGACTCTTCCCTTTGTGGTGTGAAACTAGAAGCCAACAGCCAGAGGCAGTATCTTTTGACTGGTAAGGTAGAGACCAGCAACTGGCCTTGATAGAAACAGAGTTGTGACAGTGTTAAGAGAAGCCTTGGGGACCTCCTTTTTGATACGGGAGTCCTCATAGTGGTCATGGCCTCCACTTCACTATTTTAAGGGCAGGTGGCTCTCCCCACCTAAGGCAGCAAGTTCCAGTTTGAAACAGTTTTAATTGGTACAAGATTTTTGGCATCTTGGATCAAAATCTGGCCCCTGAAGCTGGTCCTTATGGGTTCATCTCTGACCTTTGCCAAGGCCCTGATGGGAGCCTTGGGTCTAACACAGTTCTTTCATGACTTGGGCCCAGGTAAATCTCCTCCATGTGAAATGACTACATAATGAATGAATGCAACGGTAAATTATTTTGGAATTCAGGAAACAGAGGTGTTTGTGTAACTGTGAATAATCATGGAAACTTCACTGTGGAAGTGGGGTCTAAACTGGCCCAAATAGATGAAGACTATTTAGAGGGAAAGCAAGGAAAATAAAAGAGCGCAGCAGGTGGAGAGAATAGGTGGAAGAATTCTGATATCTATCCATCTATTATGCCTTGGGCAGGAGAGGGGCCGTACAGGAACAAGTCACAGTCCTCAGCAGTCACAGACTAGACATTGCTCCTGAGGAGGGATGGGATCCCCAGCTCCAAGGATGTACACTTGTGCTGCCCTGGAATGGAGAGGCAGAGGCAGGGCTCTCGGTTCCCATTACTGGCCCACCAGATCTTTGTAATCTCTGATACCCACCTTGTTCCCAAGCACTTCACCTGCACAGGCCCTGGGGAGCCTGTGCCCAGCCCTCTGTTAGGACTCGGGCCCCAGGAGCTCCATAAGCAGACTCCTGATGCTACACTGTCTTCTATTTCCCCTGAAGGCCAGGTCCTCGGTGATGGGAAAGTTTTCATCCATCTGTGCAACTACGTCGAGCCCTGGGAGGACCTGTCCTTGGTGCAGAGGGAAAGTCTGAATCATCACTACCACCTGAACTGTGGCTGCCACGTAAGAGGGGGTCTGTTTCTGAGATCTGGCGGGGAGGGGGGCTTGAGCCTTGCAGCCTGGCACATCAGGCATTCATTCCTTCACTTACTTACTCTACCATACATGAGCTCTGCTATGTATCAGGCACTGTACGAAGTCAGTGAGTCCACAACACCTGACCTCAAAGAACTTACATTTTGGCTGGGAAAGTGGCCATCAAATAAGGCAGACTGAGATGGCATTACTACAGCCACACTTAAAGGATGTCTACTCTTTGCCAGGCCCTATAATAATGAGTTTTTAAAAAATATTTAATTTAGTCTGTATAACAAATTTGTGAAGAATTAAGATTTCTACTTCAAGGTAAAGAAATTAAAGCTCTGGGAAGTGAAGTGACTTGCTCGAGGTCAGTGATAGAGTAGGAGCCACCAGGGCTGATTCCAGAGATGATATCAGAGGTGCAATCCTGCACTCAGGGAGTGTGGGGAGGGAGAATTCAGGGGAAGTCTGGGGACAAAGGGCTTCCTAAAACAGGGCTGCTGAGACGGACCGTGAGGCTATGTAGGCGTCTAAAAGGCAGCAATGGAAAAGGAAGAACATCCTCTCACTTTTACACATGTGTCCATGATTCTAGATCACCACCTGCTACACAGTGCCCTGTACCATCTCAGCCCCCAATGAGTGCCTGTGGACAGACTGGCTGTTGGAACAGAAGCTCTATGGGTACCAGGCCCAGCATTACGTCTGCATGAAGCATGTTGATGGCACCTGCAGCTGGTACCGGGGCCACCTGCCCCCTAGGAAGGAGTTTGTTGACATCATCCAGCCCTAGTAGGGACTAGTGATCCCCACGTGCTTTTAAGAGTCCTGAAGACCAAGCTAGTCCTCCTTTCTTGTGGAGCTCTGACTATCACCACCTGGTGAGTTGCTGCCTGCCAAGTGGACAGCATGGCCAGCATCACAGTGGGGATGGTGCGTGTTACAGCTTGTGCCCGAGACCCCAGCCCACGGCCTGTCAAGGGCTGGAGAAGGCAGCCTGACTTTTCTGTCCTGCCGTCAGGCCTTCTCTGCTCCCAAATCCCATTAATCTAGCTTATACCTGTTACTGAAAGTTTTGATTCTGGCTTAGTTTGTTTTGCAAAGCCAGAACTATTCCCTTTCTCCCCACAATGATGTGTTTTCCCTCCCCTTAACTGACCTGAGAAAGGAGAAAAGGAATGTTATACACAGAGATGGTGAGACCTTGTGATGTGCAATGCAGAGTGGTGGGGGTGATGGTATCATATACAGGTTTACTGGCAGGAATGAAATGAACAACTTACTACAGCTGCGCATCCTCTACTCCTCTTGTCTTGGCGGTCCTAATCCTTTGATACACCTTCATCTGCTCGGGACACAGAATCACTCGATTCCAGAACTAGGACAGCCTAACCTCCCTCCCTGCACTGCAACCCCCTCAGCACCATCCCCAGTGAAGGTCTGGTCCTGTTAGCACACTCTGGACAAGAGGAGGCATCCTGTATACAAGTAGACATTTTCCTCCAGGTTAACTGTCCCGAATGCCCTTCACTGATGTCCATAGGGCATCTCTTCTGTCTCCTTTACATTACTAATGTCCTCATTCCTACTTGACAATGTTTTTTAAGCCAAAAAAGCCTTTCTCTAGTGGAACTGAAATCCCTCTTACATCACCTTTGGACAGCTCAAAGAAATGCTCTTTTCTGAGGGCAAATTTCAGGACAAATGTCTCCACTCTTAGGGGGAAAGGGTGCTGGGGGTGGGGGGGAGAGACCACTTGCATTTGATGCAGTTTTCCAATGATCAGCCCTGCTGGGCATTACAGCAGGAAAACAGCTCTGATGCCCAGAGAGCCCTCCACCTTCAGCTCAGGCCCCTCACCATTGTGACCTGCACTCCCTGAGGTCTCTGCCACAGGCTCCCTAAGGTTCCTTGCCCTCTGCCAGCCTTTCTGACTTGCCCTGAATGGGAAGGCCTGATACTGGCTTCTAGGATTTATTAAGGACAAGTGCCTAACATTCTAGAGCCTCTCCCCAGGGAAGCTCCGGCAAAGACGACAGAGACAGTTCTTCTCAAAGCAAAGGTTGTGCTCATCTCCTCTGTGTGGTCTGCTGGTACAGGGCCACATACAGCGTGCAGAAGGCAGCTCTGGACTCACAGAAATGCTGTGAGTGGAGATTCCTTTAGTACAAGGGAATGCGCAGGGGAACAAGCAAGCTCTGTGCTGGAGCACAACACTAAGAAGACCATTGGTAGCTTACACAGAGTCCCCCAACTGATCACACCAGCTTTGGACAGAGGGGACAGGAAGGATGACAGGAGTTTGAGCTCCAGGTTACCCTGGAGGAAAAGCATTAGCAACAGCCTTCTTACCAACCAGC
This sequence comes from Erethizon dorsatum, assembly GCA_028451465.1. Lineage (NCBI taxonomy): Eukaryota > Metazoa > Chordata > Mammalia > Rodentia > Erethizontidae > Erethizon > Erethizon dorsatum. Next base: position 38,934,670 of record CM051831.1, read on the forward strand.
CATGCCATCTCTCTGATCCTCCTAACCTCCTAGGATGGATGGAGAGAAGGCTTAGGGTTCCCTCAGCCTATCACTGACTGGAGGAAGCTGAGGGAATGAAGTCCTGAGAACCACAGATCTCAGGAGTGCTTCACACTTTACAGAAGGCTATTGCTTTAAAACTATCATTTCCATCTTGTGCATACCTATTACATTTCCTGGTCAGCAAAGGTTATGCCCACTGTCTGGTTGGGAAACTGGCACTCAGTGAAGGAATATTATAATTTGCCCAATGACATGTGGCAGAGCCAGAGCTACACCCCAATCATGAGAGCTGATTGTTGGCCCACAGGCCATTTCTCTCTTAGACTGATTGCCATTGGTTCTACTCTTCTCTGTCTCCAGAATTTGAAAATGAGGCTGGCAGCTAAAACCCAGCTACTCCAGGCCCACAAAGGTCCCACAGGAGAGCCCTGGGGGATGAGAAGCTGAAGCCCTGAGCAGAGCCTCATGGTCACCATATGGCAAAGCTCAGGGGGAAACCAGCAGAGACTTGGCCACCACTCAGCCACCTACCATTTCTTTGTGGTTGGGGTAGTATGTCTGCTCAATGAGTGGGAACTTTTCTCCTCCCAGTGTCTTGTACATAGCCACCATCTGGGCAAACTGCAAGAGAGAAAAATGCTTCAGCTCATCTAAAACAGCTTCTGGAACAGACACAGCATCAATTTATCAAGCAAATCTATAGCAATGCTCTGTAGAGGCCTTTGTGATAAACACATTAAAGATGTATGAGAAGTGTACATACGATTTCTGTTCTCAGGGAACATATGCTTTAGATGGAGAAGGGAAAGAGAGAGCAGGCTAACATTCATTGAATACCTGCTCAATTTTAATGGTGTTTCATTTGATCCTTAAATCAAAATGGATGAACTAGGTTTGAACTAAAATCACAGAACTGAAAAGAGGTGAAGCTAGGATTGACACTTGGGTCTCTACCTCAAACACTCTCTCCTCCAAGCAATGATGAGAGATAAAGCTGGTAACATGGGCCAAGGCAGGGATGGCAGCTTTTTTCTATGAGTCAGACTGATGCACCAGAGTTTGAGCAGAGGTGTCATGTGTGAGGCAGTCCTTCAGGAAGATTTGGGTGGCCATGGTGTGCAGGACACACAGACCCAGTGTTTCTGGAACTGACTTGCCCACGCCAGGACTAAGCTCATGGACCCTTCCCCCATGTGAAGCTTGAACAGCTCTTAAGGGAAAGGGCAAGTACACATACTCACAGGACAGTGTTGAAAGGCCTTCTGCACACATCCAGCACATCCTCCACCTTTACAGAGGAAGAAACTGAGGCCCAGAGAGGTCACTTGCCTAAGGTAACAATAGTTGACTAGAGTCTAGCCGGGGCCCCTGCATTCCCAATCTGTAACTCTCCTGATTCCTTCAAGTAGCTGCTTTTCAGGCTGCAGAGATCATGCTCTTCCCGCAGGAAACACAGGACCTTCCAGCTCGGTCCACCCTATCCCCTGTGCACAGGGAGCAGGGGAAATCAGCATCGTCTCTCTAAGAGCTACTGGGTTAGTTCACACTCCAAGTCACCGATATCTGGAACTGCTGCAAGGGAAAGTTGTTGGCTCAAACCTGCCTTCTACTTTGCAGAGAAAGGAAAGCCAGAACACATTTCAAAGGCCCAGGTCCTATTCTCTGTAAGGGATGTTAGCACACACGCCAGGTGGAGGAGAGGAGGTGAGAGCAGTAAAGGCTCAGAACCAGGCTACTAGGAAACTGGAGTCTCTGGTCCTGTTCTGCCTCTTAACTTGCTAGGTGTCCTAGCCAATGATTATTCCCCTCCAGCCTTCATTTTCCTCTTATATAAAGTGAGATTGTTACATTTGATCAGTTCCTCAAATTTTGTACCACAAATAACATTCTTTATTTTTTTCTCCCAAACTTCATTATCTAATCACAGTATAAGTAGTGATCTGTTGTGGCCCTTTTGTGAGTAAAGACAGGTTCTGTTAGTTTTAAAATGCTGAAAAACATTGGAATTCCTGGGCTGTGCCCTTTAGTGACAGGTAATTCGTGGCTCCAGAGTCCCAAGGCCTCTGTCGGGACCCAAAATAAGATTCACACACTCTCAAGCCCTGAGAGTTCACTGTTGAAAGAGAATTAAGACCAGGCCTCCCATCTCACAGGTAAGGAGATTAAGGCTTGAGAAGCAGGGGAAAGTGCAGCTCCCAGATCCCACCTGGTTTCAGGGCTGCCCAGGAGAGCACCAGCTCTCTTCTCGCCACCCAGTGTATCTACCCTGCTGTCCTCACCGTTCTTCAGTTTGTTTTGACTGCCAAGACTGGGCCCTCAGACCTTTCGTGTCTTTTGTGGCTCTCCCCACCACCTCACCTGACCTTTAGGATCTGCCTGCCCACCTGGGCCTGGCTGGATGTCTGCCCTGCCCGGGCTCTCAGAGCTCTCAGTATCCCTGGTGACTGATGCCAGCTCTGCGGACGACCTCTGTCCTGCTGCAGCCCACACGCTGGCACAGCACCAGGCATGTGGGGCCCTATCTTCCCTCATGTGGGGGAGTTACACAGACACTACACGGATGCCAGGAAGGCCTGCGGCAGACTCCCAGGGCCCTGGGACAGCCAAGACTAAAATGACAGCCAGTTCCCAGGCTCTAGTTGGGTCCCGGGGAGCTCACTCCACCCTCCTCACCTGATCTCCAGCAGTCCCTGTCTTTTCAAGGTGCTGGGTTTGGCATCTACCCTCTGTCCCCCTGGAACTTAGATTAAGTCACAGGTACACAGTCACCAATTTTAAAAATGTAATATCTGATAAGGGCTATTTCCTCTACCCACAGACAAAAGAATGAATTGGAAGGTGGGGGTGCTTTTGGCAATAAATAGGAAGATAAGCTCATTATAACCACTTATTCAGCGAACTAAGAAAGAATTCATGGATGAAATGGGATTTCAAGATCAGTTTGAATAATATATTACCCCTATCTCTCCTGGAAGTTAAAGACTTTGATTTAACCCTGGTTCATCTGTCTCCAAAACCCCAGAAAGCTTGACAGGAATTTAGATAAATTCAGCAGTATGGGTGGTGGCATCTTGCTTTCTCCAGAATGTGGCTTTCATTGACAGGCCATTTCTGCTTCTGCAATCCCAGTGGCCTGCCCTGACCAATTCCAGACGTAGCAGATGTGCTCTGAGACACACTGGTTGCAAGGCAGAGCCTTTTCCAACCCACCAAGGCCTCTCCTCACATCACGAGCAGCCACGGTAAGAAAGTTAGACACATGAGCCAAAGTCATCATCTCAGAGGCACCCTCCCTTCACAGTCATCAAATCTGTCCACTTCCATTAACAGCAGAGAACATGTAACATGTCATTTGTGTGCCATTTAGTGAAACTGAGGGGAGAACTCCGTGTGTGGCCAGGGAACCCTGCTGCTCTCATACAGTGACAAAAGGCAACGTGCTGGGATTATGAATGGGTGAGAATATGACCCCTCACCAGATCCCAGGTCCCAGGAGGGGCAAGGCCCTAGGCAGGGTTCTGCCTGCTCCTCCCCTCCTTGGCCTCTGTCACAGTTTAGGAAAAGAGCACAGGAAACTAGTTTGTTTTTAAGAGATCTCAGCTACTTGGGAGCTATAACAACCAGGCTGGCAAAGTGGTGGCAGGTATACTAGTGATCCTAGGTTGTAGACAAAGAAAGAGGTTCAGACAGAGGGCTGATAAGTAGTGAAATCACCCAGAAAAAAAACATATAGCACAGCACAAACCCTCAATTCAAGAAGAGCTTGGAATGATGTATTGCAAGCTCTAAAGGAAAATAATTTTCAGCCCAGATTGATGTACCCTGCAAAACTATCTTTCAAAATTGATGGAGAAATAAAATACTTTCATGACAAAGAACATCTGAGAAAATTTATGACCACCAAACCAGCACTCCAAAACGTTCTGAAGGACATTCTAGAAAGAGATAGGAACCCCAACAGAAGGAATCCACCAGGCAGGGCAAATAATTAAATAGCCGGAAAGCGGAAAAACAAAGAGTGGGAACCAACAACAGGAAAATATCATGACAAGTCAATACATATCAGTTTTAACCATCAATGTTAACGGTCTCAATTCACCAATCAAAAGGCACAGACTGGCGAAATGGATCAAGAAGCAAGATCCAACAATATGCTGTATACAAGAAACACATTTAATTCAGAAAGAAATTCATAGACTGAAAGTCAAAGGATGGAAAACAATACTCCATGCTACAGGAACCCAGAAAAAAGCAGGGGTAGCTATTCTTTTTGCAGACAAAGTGAACTTCAAGCCAAGAAGGATTCAGAGAGATAAAGACGGTCATTACATCCTTGTAAAGGGAACAATCCAAGAGGAAGAGATAACGATCATAAATATATATGCGTCAAATACCAATGCACCCAGCTATATAAAACAAGTACTAAAGGACATGAAAAATCAAATAAGCACTAATACAATTATATTGGGAGATCTCAATACTCCACTGTCACAAAAAGATAGATCAACTGGACAGAAAATCAATAATGAAATAGTAGAACTGAACCAAACTTTTGAACAAATGGACTTAGTAGATGTCTACAGAGTGTTCCATCCCACAACATCAGAATACACATTTTTCTCAGCTGCACATGGGACGTTCTCCAAAATAGACCACATACTAGCTCATAAAACCTGCTTAAGTAAATGCAAAGGAATTGAAATTATCCCATGCATATTATCAGACCATAGTGCAATGAAATTGGAAATCAATGGCAAAAGATCCCACAAAAACTCCCTAAACACATGGAAATTAAACAGCATCCTCCTGAACAACCAATGGGTCACAGATGAAATTAAAGAAGAAATTAGTCACTTTCTACAACTGAATGATAATGACAGTACAACATACCGGAACTTATGGGATACAATGAAAGCAGTCCTAAGAGGGAAATTTATAGCATTAAACACTTATATCAGGAAAATAGAGCAAGCGCAAATAAACAACTTAAGGGTGAACCTCGAGCTTCTAGAAAAAGAAGAGCAGGTTAAGCCAAAAGCCCGTACAAGGGAGGAAATTATAAAGATCAGAGCAGAAATTAACGTATTGGAGAATAAAAAAACAATACAAAGAATCAATGAAGCAAAAAGTTGGTTCTTTGAAAGAATAAATAAGATTGACAAACCCTTATCCAACCTTATTAAAAAAAGAAAAGAAAAGACTCAAATCCATGCAATTGAAAATGAAAAGGGTGATATCACGACGGACCCTGCAGAAATCCAGAAGATCATCTATACCTATTTTGAAAATTTATATTCTACTAAGATGGAAAATGCAGAAGAAATGGACAGATTCCTAGATTCGTATGAATTACCAAAGCTGAATCAAGAAGATTTAAAAATCCTAAATAAACCAATATCAGCCAGTGAAATTGAAGATGTAATTAAAAACCTCCCAACAAAGAAAAGCCCAGGCCCTGATGGATTCACTGCCGAATTCTACAAGAAATTTAGAGAAGACCTAACGCCCCTACTTCTCAAACTTTTCAATGAAATTGAAAGGGAAGCAATACTCCCAAATTCATTCCTGGAAGCAAGCATTACCCTGATACCAAAACCAGAGAAGGACCCAACTAAGAAAGAGAACTACAGGCCAATCTCCCTAATGAACATAGATGCAAAAATCCTTAATAAGATACTGGCAAACAGAATCCAACAAATCATCAAGAAGATTATACACCATGACCAAGTTGGATTCATCCCAGGGATGCAGGGATGGTTCAACATACGTAAATCAATAAATGTAATACAGCATATTAACAGAACCAAAGACAAAAATCACATGATCATCTCAATAGATGCAGAAAAAGCTTTTGACAAAGTCCAGCACCTTTTCATGATAAAAACCCTACAGAAAATTGGAATAGAGGGTCTTTATCTCAATCTGGTAAAAGCTATCTATGACAAACCAACAGCCAATATCATACTAAATGGCCAAAAACTGAAAGCCTTCCCTCTAAAATCAGGAACAAGACAAGGATGTCCACTGTCCCCACTCTTATTCAACATAGTTCTGGAAACTTTAGCCAGAGCGATTAGACAAGAGAAAGAAATAAAAGGAATAATGATTGGAAAGGAAGAAGTTAAATTATCATTATTTGCAGATGACATGATACTCTACACAGAAGACCCCAAAAACTCCACTAAAAAACTGCTAGATTTGATAAGCAAATTCAGTAGTGTAGCTGGATACAAAGTCAATACTCAAAAGTCAATAGCCTTCCTGTACACAAATAACAAACTTACTGAAAGAGAAATTAGGGAAACAATACCTTTCACAATAACATCCAAAAAAATGAAATACCTAGGAATCAACCTCACGAAGGATGTAAAAGACCTCTATACTGAAAACTACAGTACTCTGAAAAAGGAGATTGAAGAGGATATCAGAAAATGGAAAGATATCCCTTGCTCCTGGATAGGAAGAACCAATATAGTGAAAATGGCCATACTTCCAAAATTGTTATACAGATTTAATGCAATTCCAATCAAAATTCCAACAGCATATCTCACAGAATTAGAGAAAACAATCCTAAAATTCATTTGGAATCAGAAGAGACCTAGAATAGCAAAGGCAATTCTGGGCAACAAAGGCAAGGCAGGGGGCATCACAATCCCCGACTTGAAATTATACTATAAAGCTACTGTGATAAAAACAGTGTGGTACTGGCAAAAAAACAGACCTGAAGATCAATGGAACAGATTAGAAGATGCTGAAACAACCCCAGACATACTAAGCCACCTTATCTTTGACAAAGGTGCCAAACACATTCGCTGGAAAAAAGATAGCCTCTTTAATAAATGGTGCTGGAAAAACTGGCTCTACACATGCCGAAGATTAAAACTAGACCCATATCTTTCACCATGCACTAAACTAAATTCAAAATGGATCAGAGATCTAAATATTAAAACAGAAACATTAAATCTGCTGGAAGGTAGGATAGGTAAAACCCTTGGAGACATTGGTGTAGGCAAAGACTTTATGAATAAAAACTCAACCGCACGGGAACTATCCCAAAGAATCAATAACTGGGATCTCATCTTATTAAAAAGCTTTTGCACAGCAAGAGAAACCACCAACAGAGTGAAGAGACAACCCACAATGTGGGAAAAAATGTTTGCCAGCTGTTCCTCAGACAAAGGATTACTATCGAGAACATATAAAGAACTCAAAAAAATTAGACCTCCCAAATTTAAAGACCCACTCCAAAAATGGGCATCTGAGATGAATACACATTTCTCAGATGAAGAAATACTAATGGCAAATAAATATACAAAAAAATGTGCAACATCACTAGTCATTCGAGAGATGCAAATTAAAACAACACTGAGATACCATCTCACCCCAGAAAGAATGGCTACTATAAAGAAATCAACTAATAACAAATGCTGGAGGGGCTGTGGGGAAAAAGGAACCCTTCTCCACTGTTGGTGGGAGTGTCGACTGGTACAGCCACTGTGGAAGTCAGTGTGGAGATTCCTCAAAAAGCTAGGGTTGGAGGTCCCATTTGACCCAGCTATTCCCCTTCTGGGCATCTTCCCAGAAGAATTAAAAACATCATACCACAGCGATATATGTGCACCCATGTTTATAGCAGCACAATTTGTAATAGCCAGATCTTGGAAACAACCCAAATGCCCATCAACTGAGGAATGGATAAGAAAGATGTGGTATTTTTATACAATGGAGTACTATTCAGCCATTAAGAAGGATAAACTGGAGACTTTTATAGGTAAATGGATGCAACTCGAGAAAATACTCATAAGTGAAATAAACCAGAAGCACATATGTAAGCATCGTATTGTCTCTCTAGTATGAGAAACTGAAAGAGTAAATAAGATCCAAAATGTACAATAGACATGGTGAATCAAAAAGAAACTGGTCAAAAGGAAAGAGAGACTGGAATAAGGAAAAGAAAGAAGGGAAAGGGAAAAAAATTGTATATATATATATAAGATGGTTAAGATAGATACACTACGATTTTCACTTAGTTCATTGAAGAGTAAGGTTTGTGCCAATAATGTTTGCATAATTGAATGCTAATGTCTGGTGTCCTGAATAACTAACTTAAAGATAGTAATACGCAATGCATTAACCATTGTTACCCTCCTATTATGTTGTTTTGAAAATTTGTTCTTCTTTTGATTTGTTTTGTTTTTTCTTCTCTTTAAAATAAAATTAAAAAAAAAAAAAAAAAAAAAAAAAACATATAGCAGCATCACTCTATGTGACTACGAGGGAGCCAAATTCAGACAAGTGCTTGCGGGGAGGACCTGGGCAGGAGGAAAAGAGGAGGTCCCCAGGAAAGGTACTTGGTGAAGGTCTCTTTTGTGCTGTTCTGGGGCTGGCAATACACTCCCATCACACAATGCTTTTATCCTGTTTCTGTGAACTCTAGGACTCTGGATGCCTTATGCCACACACAGGGAAACAGGAACCTAACCTCTCCTTAACTTGGCAGCTCTGGGACCCTCTCACTCCTGTTCACTGCTCTTTCTCTACAATGTAACATCTCCCAGGTGTGCAGGAGAACCAGAAAGTTTTCCATTAAGTTGTGAAAAAGTGACCAAGATCAGAGGTGCTAGATCTGTTTGGTAAAAAACACAAACAAAAACAAAACACCTCTCCCAACTCCCTGAATGGTGAATGGGCTTGGGGTTCAAAAATTTCACAATTAGCCACCAGTGCTAGGAAGCTTGCCAATCTAGTGTATGTGACAGCTGAAATCTGATTTTTGAAAATTAAGATGAAGAGATGTGATTAGGGGCAGGCATTTCCTTCCGAGAGGGCCAGCCTGGAGCAGCAGAGCCACTGGCGAGCTGGGTCCCTTCAGGGGCCCATGGGGAGGCCAGAGTGCCCCAGTAGCAGTCACAGATCACTCTCTGTCCTAGCTGCACTCCTTCATTCCTTCCTCTGTCTAGAAGTTCCCATTGCCCTCCCAGATTTCCAGACTGGCTGAGAAAGAGGAAACCAGACCAGCTTCTCCTCACACTGTAACTTAAACTATGTGAGAGGCAGTGTGATCTAGAGAAATTCGGGCTCTATAATTTGGCAAGTTACTTAGTCCTTTTTGGGTTTTGTTTCTCTGTAAAAAATGAAAATAATAATACCTTCCTTATAAGGTTACCATGAGGATGAAATGATATGAATGTGGGAAAATCTCAGAGTGTACACCATACAGTAAGTGTATAAACCTTCTCTCTTTAATTTTCACATCTCTACATGATGAGGTGAGATGAATGATCTCAAGGGACACTTCCAGCTTACTTAATGTCTGATTCATATGTACTGTAGGTGGATAAACTTCACTTGGTGTTGAACAACTTCATGGAACTCTGTCACTAACACCCCTCAGAGTTGGACTGTCCTCTCGGTCCCCACTAGCCACAGGCCTTTCCAAGAATTAAACCATCCATTCGAGAGGCAAGAATCCAATACTTTTATCACTGCAGCCAATGGTCAAGGGCAGGGCCTACAGACCTGTAAGGACTTCTTCATAGAATCTTTGTGTAACTTTGTTGAGAGGCCAAAAATCTACTCTGCAGCAAAGATGCCAACCTGAGACACGTGGTGACATGGTGACATGCTGCTGTGACAGGACATTCTGTCTCATGTCCCAGCCAAGGCTCTCCTCACAACCTATCAGCTGGTGCTGACCAGTTGAGTACCAGTGGTCCCTGCTTGGGGGCTGGGAATGCAGGCCTGAGGCCCACTGTTTCCTGGGGAAGGAGCCCTCACTCACCACCCAAGGCTTGTCACAGAAGTTGTAAATGGATTCCAGGGAGTTGATACTGGGGAGGCCTGCATACTGCATACCAATAATCAGGTGGCGGAAGTCCTCGTTCTCTGCCATGCCGAAGGCATGCTGCCGGACAAGCACAAAGTCTGGGCGGAAGGACCTGGTAAGAATGCAGAGGCAGTTTCCATCATCACAGCTCAAGTCACACGCTACTTTGTCTCCCATTCCCAAAGCTCTGACAAAGAGGATACATCAGGGACCACCTAGTCATGACCCTCACTTTATTATTATTGTCCTTTTTGGACTGGGATATCAAGCATTATGGTACTTTCCAAAGAAAATTTGAGGAACAGATTTCTGAAATTCTCCTACTCCTTTGTGCCAAGCCCTGCCCTTTTCTAAGTACAAATATCCTCAGGGGGGAGGAAACACTTTTAAACCCTCACACCTTAAGTAAAAAGATGTCCCCTGAAAGCCTGAAGCACCATGCGGCTCCAGAGTTGGTGCTCAAAGTAGGCCTAGAAGACTTTGAAGACAGCATGTGAGGCTGCCTTCACCACACTGCCTTGAGGTTTCTGATCTGTGTCCTGTTCCAACTCCTTAAAGCTGTTCCTTAAAATAGGCAATGCTCTCATCGGGCCCCTAGAGAGCATGGGGCCAGGCTGGCTGAGAGCAGATGCCAGACCTTCCAATGTTATTCTTCCAAAGCGAACACTAGGGAGGGGTGCAAATATTTTTCGAAGAACTGAGGTTGAGCAATGGCTGCAGGAAGCACTGCAAGTACAGAATGTTCCCATGCATGGGAAAGCTTCCCTGTTTCACATCCAGGCAGCAAAGCTGCTGGTTGCAGCTGCTTCACAGGGCCAGTGCCTGTCCTTGTGCCTTAGCTTCAGAGGCCTTCCCAGAGAGGCAGTTTATGGCAGCACCTACCCCCAGGTTCCAAGGCTCAGAACTTTCACACCTTGTACAGTGACCTACCTGGTTCTCTGCCTGGGGAACCCATCCAACCCCCACCCAGGCCCAGGGATCAGGCCTTTAAAAATTATAATTATTAGCACATATTAATTGTACAAAACCATGAGTTTCATTGTGAGTTTCCATACATGCACAGAATTTGAACTGGAGACCAGACTCTTATAGTGGGTGTTCAAGTAGCTCTCCTTAGTTGCTCAGGGATTAGCATCATGATACCTGCTTGGGCTCCTCTGACTGTTTTCCTAGGCCTTTCTTGTTACTGCCAAGGTCATGTTGGATGCTGGAAGCCTCTAGCTGTATGCCTGAGATCAAATTCCAGCCTCATATCCCAGTAAAGAAATGGAGCTTTAGACTTGTGGCCAGCCCCTGAGTTTCTGCACTGAGCACCTGTTAGGGCCTGCCTTACTTTTGCCAGATCCCTCCTGGCACCCTGCTACTAAGCTTTTCTGTCACCATCTGCTGTGCGCATGTGTCTCCAACACACAGTTGGAGGAACCTGTCTAGCCTTCATTGTAGGGTTCTAGTTGAGCTCACCTCTCACCTCTCTTTCTCTCTCTCTCTCCCCTCTTCCCTCTCTAAACTTCTTCTTTAGTCTTCAGAATGGATAAGCTCAAACTTCCTATTGGTAGGTCCCAGATATACCCTGGCCTTTCCTGTCCCTGACCCAGATTCTCTTGGAAACTGGAATCCTTAGGGTCGGGATACTACAGACTAAAGCGGGGAAGAGGGTGAAGTAGAGCCACCTCCTGGAACACGAGTGAGCTCCTGAGAACAACAATGTGCAGACCATTTCCCCCATCTGGAATTCTCATTATCTCCTTCAAAAAACTCTTGTGTGTATGACAATATCTCATGTATAAGGCACCAAGCATGCCACCTGGCATGGAAGCACTCAATAACTGATAGTTCTCTTCTACCCAGAAAGTCTATTCTAACCCTAGGTTTTCCTTTCAGACTTAGGAGTTCCTGAGAATGAGGAATATAGGAAGAATACCAGGGTGAGAGGCAAAAGAACTCACACAGAACACATAGTTCTGTCATCAAGTTACCAGGTAAATCTAACTGTGAAATGAAAAGGTTGGACTAGATCAGATGTTTTCAAATTTTTAAAAGAGAAATGGACCCTTGTTTTCTGGGAGAAATATTTGGAGAGAGAAAAGTACAGACCCATGCTGACTGAGAGGGAGGAGACAGGAGTCCCAGGACTCCAGTTACCGTCTAAGTGAGCACTGAGTCCTTGCAACTTAAAGTTGCTTTCTCGACCACTGGACTAAGAGTTCCTCGAAGGCAGGAGAGCTTCCTTCCCTACCACTTCCATGCAACACACACCATTAAGTTCTGAACACCATACACAGAACACTGTTATTTCACTGCAATGCCTGGCTTTAAAACCAGCACTTCAGGGTAGAGGTGGAGACCGTGATGGTGACCCCAAGGACAGAAGGGCCCGTACCGGACAACCTTTGTGCCATTCCGAAGCACCTGCACATCCACGGCATAGGTCCCATCTGCATGGGCCACCAGATTGAGCTCTGAAAATTCCGCCTAGAAGATAACAGGGAGTTAAGTCCACAGTCTTGACTTTGCCAAGTCCCCCACAGCAGCAGCTCTACTACTAAACACATGCCATTTCAAAACATTTTCACATACCAGTATCGTCTAATTCTCATAGCAACCCTATGAGGCAGGTGGGACAGAGGTGATTATCCCCATGTTTGTTTGTTTGTTCATTTGTTTGTCTGTCTCTCTGTTTTTTGGGACAAGGTCTTGCTATATAGTTCAGCCTGGCCTGAACTCAGTATGTATGTAGCCCAGACTGACCTCAAACTCAAGGCAATCCTCCTGCCTCAGCCTTCCGAGTGCTGGGATTGCAGGTGTGTACTACCACACCTGACTGATTATTCCCATTTACCAAAGGAGGAAACTGTGCCTCAGAACAGTTAAGTAACTTTTCTGGACAAACAAAATTTACCATTGGCATGGACAAGAGTAAAACTCAGGTAGCATCTTTGTGCTGCCTCTCCACAGTGAGGATGTGAACCAGGATGAAGGTCCTCTTCCTTAATTTTAACATAAAAACACTGGGTTTAGCTTAGGTAACTGAGCTTTAGTTCTGCTCTGCTCCCAAGTAGCTACATAACATGTCAACAGACTTACTTGGCCTGCCTGGGCTTTAGTTTCCTCACTCTATAAAATGGGAATAATTTGATCAACTCTGTCTAACATGTTGTTTTAGGAACTGAATGTAAGGGCCGGGGATATAGCTCAGCGGCACAGTGCCTGGCTGGCAAGTGCAAGGTCCTGAGTTCAATTCCTGGTTCAAAAAAAAAAAAAAAAAAAAGAACGGAACGTAAAAGCCGTGCTTGGTGGAGCATTCCCGTAATCCCAGCACTCAGGAGGGTGAGGCAGGAAGATTGCCACAAGTTTGAGGCCAGCCTGAGTCACACAGTGAGTTCAAAGCCAACATGACCTACATTCTGAGACCCTGTCTCAAACAATAAATGAAATAAAATAAAATAAACAATATAATAATGAATAGGAAAATATTCTGTAAATCATAACACACTGTGTAATCAATGAGGAGTAACTTCTATTAAGGAAAAAATATATACGTTATTTAAACTGGGCATCACCTCCCCCAAATGGACCTAGTCTATTAATCATGAAGAGAGGGACAGAGGAAGGTAAAGAAGAAACCTTTCAGGACTTTGCTGGGCACACACAAGGTGTGCTTTCTAAGCTCCCTCTGGAGTACAGCCTCAGGCCCCAGACAGTATCTGCAGATGCGCCCACCAGGTGTGGAAGTGCAGCCTGGGTCCTAGGCAGCCACTCCTCTACAGTCTTCCTCAGAGGGAGCCCTGCACTGCAAGAGGGGCCTAAAAACCACACTGCTCACCTCTGTACCAACACAAGAACTGTGAAAAGACATCAAGGAAACGGAAAGCAGTGGTCTCCAGGACCATACCTCGCAGAGAAAAAAGCCCTAGGGAAAGGGTGGGAGGGAGGTGATGGAGAGCCCAGAACCAGGAGGACGCTGTGCTCCATGCAGCAGGACTAGACGGTCCACTCTGGGGTGCCAGAGGGAGTGGCGAAGGATGACGCAGATACAACTTGAGGCTCCAGGCTGCTTACCTGTTCCACCTTGATATCATAATCTCCAAGGACTTTCTTGCCCCGAAAGCACTTGGCCCTGGAGAAAGGGAAAAAACCCACACATATTAATTTTGTATAAGTGTTTGGAAGGAGACATCTACTCTTATGAAGAAGAGAACGACTGCAGAAGGAAGCCCAGCATGAGAGCCGAGAGATGGGTTCTCTTGGTATCCTAGGATACCAAGAAAGCCACGTCCTCTCTTCTAGCCCCAGTTTATCCACCTGCAAAATAATACCAAGTGTCCTTTCTCACTCTGCCTTTGTGATTTTATGGTAAGATCCCTGGGTGTTTGGCTACCAAAAAAGTCTAGAAGTGGGAACTTCTTCAATGTTATTCTTGGTAAGACTAGGTCAATCTTATGTATTTCTATGACTTCCTTATTTTCTGACCCTATGTTTCACTCTGATTTTCAGGCTGTTTTCCACCCTTGGATTTTTAATTTTTAAAAAATTGCTATTAATACTTTACCACTTCATACCAATACAAGAGAGGAGGAAACTGAAGAAAGCCACTACCATTGAACATAAAACCCATCCTGTGTTTCTGAGCAGTCACAAAAATTAGTCAAGCTGAGTTACACAGCACACAGTATCCTCACAATTTGTCATGGACCTAGAAGAACCGTACATTAACACTAATGGCATCACAACTCCTTGTAAGCAGTCTATGTTTATGTCTATATTTAAATTCATTCTTACTTTGCCTTTAGCACACTCCCCTCACTCATCTCTACACACTTAGGCTGCTTTGCCACTTGTAACAAGGGCCTTTCTACACTGAACCTGTCAGCTAGACTTCTTCAGTACTTAAAATTTCCAACTGGCATATTTTCTTGGAGGTTTTCTGGGCATCTATTTCCAAAATAAATGAATAAACCAGCTTCTTTAAAGGACATTTAATTTTCGTGACAGCTTAGGAGAGAGGGAGATGGGTCTTCATATTAGAAACAAGGAAGCTAAGACTCAGAGGAGGAAAATGGCATAGCAAGGCCATTCAGCAAGTTGGTGACAGAGCCAGTATTCACACCTAAGCTCTAGGACTCTGAGTCCAATGCCCTCCACATGGCACTGTCTCCCTCTACTGATTTATTTGTTCCATCTTCTTTCCCACACCATGAAAACTGATTTGCCGTGTGTGATGCACTGAAGTTCTTTTCTATTTTCCTTCTCCCACTCAGAACTTAATGATGTTATGAGCACTAATCGTCCCACTCCAAATGCTTCCTACCCTGGTTCCTGTCAACTTATCCAGGATGAGGCCAGGCTATTTCCTTTTCTCTACTGATTCTGGAACAGCCTGTTTTAGGAAGTTGTCATTTATCCTATCCAAGTCCCTGGCCACTCTGAAATTGCTCCTCTGAGGCACTCAGCCATCCTGGAGCTGGATTACTGAAGTCCATCCCGCCACCTCTGCCCCAGTTCCTTACTAAGCCTCACATCAACTTGCTTCCAGTACTCTGATCAACATTCACAGCTCAGCAAGCCCCTCAGGCAGGGGACTTGTAGCATATGCCATCCCATCGATGCATGGCACTATTGCTGCTCTGCAGATCTTGGACTCTGTAGGTCTTTGTCCATGATTATGAAAAGGAGGAAATGGAGTAACGAACCCATGAAGTTGCTTTCTTTTTTGGGTTGAGGTATATCTATGCTGCTATCAGAAATACTTTTCTGATACTTCCTCCTATCATTCTGTATCAAAATAGCTTTCTTCTGGGAGATAAGTCTCAGTGTATTAACAATAACCTCTCATTCTCCACAAAGCCTTGCATTTTCAAAGCACACTCCTTGACTCATTTCTCACAACTCTGTGAAGGAGCCAAAAGAGACAGTCTGTCTGTCTGACTGGTGGGGAAACTGAAGCCTGTTCTGGGTAAATAATATGCCCAAATCGCAGAAAATTCCATAGGAGGAAAGCCCAGAACTAAAGGTTTATGTCTAGGTGCTCACACGCTGCTAGCTTTTATAATTCACTCATTTATTTTGTGGGTTTTGAACACTGATACTGAAGTATATTTATAGATCCTGGCTGGGTTTATCTGCCACTTCCTGCACCTGCCCACTGACCAAGTTGGCTAATGAAACTGTTTTCATGCCCTCCCTCTACCCCCACCTCTCTAGCTATCCTAATGCCTTTTCCTTAAGGTAATTTGTCCGCTGGAAATCTTAGTTTGTATTTCCTGGCCCAGGGTCACTGACCTCTCTTGGCAGAGCCAGTCTTAGCATGAAGAAGCTAAGATGGCAGGCAGACGGGGCACAGAGCCCTCTTCTGGAGAATGAGCACATTCTCACAGCTCCCGGCCCTTGGACATTTTTATTCCAGGTATTTTCATGAATATTTTATAACTTGCTAGCAAATGACAGAAGTACTTCCTGATACTAAGAAAGCACTGGTAGGAGGCGGTGTGCTAGGATTTGGAGATAGGTTCTGGCAGCTCAGTCTAGGCTGTGAATCCTAACTGTACCCTTTCCTGGCTGTGCAACCTTAGGCAAGAGGACTGCATTGAAAAAAAAAAAAAATAGTACATCATAGAGTTAAATCAATCATTCAGTCAGTTGGTCTTAAAAAGTACATAAAGGAATAAAATAAAATGTTCTCTTTTGCTAGTACTCTCTTACCACACTTATACTTCCCATCATCAGTTGCAAGCATATCCTACCAGCAGAGGAAAACATGTGGACATGATTGCATGCATATCTACTTTAAACACACACATGTGGCATCATGCTACAAGAACATTTTTGGGAACCTTGATTTTTCTTTTTTGCACTTAAAATATGTCTTAGTGATTTGCTTTCAGAACACACCAATGGACCTCTTTCTTTTTATGAATTGCGTTAAATTCCCTTTGAAGGGCATACAGTAGTTAGCCAATATTTATTGGCCAGCACTTAGAGTTCCAGGTTCTTGTTCCTGCAATTATAAATAGTGCTACAGTGGCTTGTATTTTTAAATATATGTACAGGATAAACAACTTATTGCAGAGTCACTAGTATAAGGAACAGACATAGCTACAGTTTTTAACTGAATTATCAAATTACCCACTCAAGAAAAAGATTACATCACTCTCATCTGGGTGTGAAAGTATCTTGTGAGTTTTATTTTGCCTCTCTCAGTTTCCCCATGTGGTCCCATGCATAAGATAGGAACAGAGTAGAGGTTCAGTAGTGACTTTCTGATTGGCAGTGCTGTAGAATAAATCCAAACTCATCCCCTGTTCTCAATTCTAAACAGAATCCAAGATGTACATCCTTGAAGTACACACTAAAAATATCTGTGGTGCCTGTGTTGTCAATTTCCCCCTATTGTAACCTTTTCTTAATAAGCCTAGCAGCTGAGATCTATGTGAATTTAATGGCTTGCAGCTTCCTTGGACCAGGTAATGAACCATCTCCCCTTATTGCTAAAATGAGTAGAGGCTTTAGATTTAACTCTTGTAAACCAAGAAAGAGTGTACCTTCATCATTTCCCACGCACTTCCCAACTAGGGCTTGTGAGGCTGATGAGCACAATTTCAGAGACTTCCGTGCTGACACCATCTGAAAATGTGGTTCAGCCCAGGCAAGCCCCGGGTAAGTGGTCCTTGTTATCTGTGGGATAACGGAAAAAGGTTCTAGAAATAGCAGCCAGGGAACTGAATTCAGGCCCACTCGTACCACTTCTCAGTCTGGTGACTTTGGGCAAGTAACTGCCTCTGAGCCTCAGCTTTCTCATGTAGGCTTCCTCAAGGCCACACTCAGTGGTGCATGTCTACAGTCCCAGCTCTTGCGAGGTGGAGCTGGGAAGATGGTGTGAGTCCAGGAGTTTGGGGACAGCTTTGGTGACTTAGTGAGCCCTTGTCTCAAAAAGGGGGAAGGCTAATGATAACTTTAATAAAAAATATTGAACACTTGCTGAGCACTCAACACAATTCTAAATGTTTAATGTATTTTACCTCAATTCATAATATCTGGCCTACAGGTCACTGAAGAGAGTGAAATCAGATACATTGAAAGTGTTTTGGAAACTCTGAAATGCTATGGAAATAGAAAAATGCTGTTAGCAAGACGCAGCCAACATTTATGCTCTTGTACTATTACTGCAGCTAACAAGGCTTCTTCCTCTTCTGAATGGTCGTCACATGTACCATCTGCTCATGATGGTGGGTAGCATCTATGTCAGATACCATCTTTCAAAGTCAGTTGTGTTGTAATCTGACCCCCAACCATTCCAAATGTGAGTCCTGGACCTTCCAAAATATTCTGGATTTTAAATACTGATTATGTCCTGTTGTTTGATTAAATGCTCTGAGCTTAGTTAGGCCTGGACAAATGTAAGTGCTGCATTTATAAATTTCCAAATACTGCACACAGGAGTGTGCTATGATTCACAGTGTGGACTTGCTTACTGACTAGAAATGTTAGAAGTAGTAGTTTGGGCTGATATAGAAAACCAGAAGAAGTCTCCCTGAGACTGAGTAGACCATGTGCTCCTGCAGGCCCAGCTATCTTCTCTCTCCTCAAACGTGCCAGTTCCAGAGTGGTGTGGTCTTTCCTTCCTCTCCTTCCCCATAAGAAATTCTACTCTCACTCTCTCAGCCGACAGTGTAAATTCTCCTGAGATGACCAAAACTCACATAAGGGTCAAACTTCAAGCTAGAGGCTGACAGCACTAGCTGGGCACCCCAGAAAGCATTTGGGGAGAAGCCTTTCTTAGAGCTTTGGAAATAGTCTTGCACCTAGTGGCTTCCCACAACTGGTCTAGAC
Organism: Erethizon dorsatum; assembly: GCA_028451465.1. Classification (NCBI taxonomy): domain Eukaryota; kingdom Metazoa; phylum Chordata; class Mammalia; order Rodentia; family Erethizontidae; genus Erethizon; species Erethizon dorsatum. The sequence goes on from CM051831.1 coordinate 38,953,346, forward strand.
ATTTATGTCTAAAAATGTTCAGTTTCTGGTTCTCACTGACTCTAACTCAGGCTCCATTCTTTCGACAAAACATCTCAAGGCTTTAAGAAGTTAGAAAATAAACTAGAAATAGCAGGGGATTCTATTTCCCACCCTCCACTGGAATGGCAAAGCCAAATCCACCTGTTTTGGTGAGTGTGTAAGCGCTTGCTGCCACCCACTGGCGACACATGTCAGCTCATCTACCCTGAGCCAGCAAGGACTCCACACCCCGGAGAGCCCTCGAGGTGCTTCCCTGCTGCTCTGAAAAACCACCATGGGGACCAGGGTGTGGATCAGTGGTAAGCACTTGTCTAGCCTGCTCCACGCCTGGGGTTCTATCCCCAGAACTGCAAAACCAAACCAAAACAAAGCCCCCGTGCCCAAAGTTCTACTGTCTTCTAAAAAATGTACATCCACATACATCCCAAGCTAGACTGCAAAAAGGCTGTAGTTTGTCAGAAAATTCAGTAAAAATTTATGAGTACCTAGTGGTAAGTGCCTGAAATGTAAAAATGCATTAGCAGTTGCCAGACAGTGAAAACACAAGGGAGATCAATATCCATACTGGTAACTGTTAAGGTCCTTTCTAGTCTGAAGATTTGTATAGTAACTGTACATTCCCATTTTTCAATCTTTCCCTTACAAACCAATTTAAAGCACACAACTAAAATAACAATGAGTTTCCTATTGCTCAGAAAGATGTATGTGGAACATAAGTTTTTTCTTCTTTCAAGGTAGAAAAAGTAAATTTCATCCACTGCACGTGTTAGCGGGGAGACAGAAACAACAATAAAAGACTGTAGATAGGGTATGAGCTGTAAGAATTCTGAACAGGGCACCAGGGAACCAGGAGTGGCAGTTCTGCCTGCCTGGAGAAGTTCAGGAAGGCTCCGCAGGGACTGTGCTGGGTCTGGGCAGATGAGAGGGCATTTGCCAGCACACGACTCAGAACTGCAAGGTGAGGCTGCAGGCCCAGAGGTCTGAGTGAGGCTGGGGCACTGCTGGGTCCAGCTCGCTTGGGTGAGCAGTGAGAGGTGAGGCTCTCAAATGTCAGGCTGAGTACTTGGGACCTAATGGCCAGCCTCCAAAAGATACTTTAAAAACTCTATCTTGTGGAAAATTGTATCTTCAATAATCATCAACATTTTGCCAAGGCTTTTTATATACACTGCTGTTTTTATTGCTGGGACTGTGGTTTGAGTTTTTTTTTTTTTTTTTTTTTTGTGGGTACCGGGGGGTCGACTTCAGGACCTCGCGTGCCAACAGGCACCCATGCCGCTGAGCGATATCACCGGCCCCTTTTTCGTATGTGGGATCCGGGAGTCGAACTTGGGCCCTCGTGCTTGCCAGGCAGGCGCTTATGCCACTGAGCCATCTCACCGGCCCATGTGGTTTGAGTTTTAAAGCAAATCCCAAATGTTGTTTCTCCTCCCCATTTTTAAAGAATTAGTTCTAACTAGTAATGACTTATTTTTATTTTGTGCTGTTGTAAAATATCCATAATAAACTGCATTTTAACTATTTTATATCTATAATTCAATGGTATTAAGTATTCACAATGCTGTGCAATCATCACCACTATCTATTTTAAAACCCTTTCATCATCCTAGGCAGAAACCATTGCTCTCTTCCCCCAGTCCCAAGTAAACCTAATCTCTTTCTGTGAAATGGCCTAGTCTAGGGCAATGACTTTTAAAATATAAGCACCATGTCATTATCTCTCTGAACAAAGTTAACAATTTTTATTAACATCTTTACTGAATCTATATCCAAGTTTCCCCAACTATCTCCAAAATGCTGTCAAAGTTTGTACACAGAGAGGAAACGTGATTAGATGTGCCCAATATGTGAGAGATCATTTTGTCTGGAAATGGAGGAAACTAGAGGGAATGAATCAGGGCTGGAGATCACTTGGGAGCTAGTACAGTAACTAGACTCTAGGATTTTCTATTTTCTGGTACTTGGCAAACCAATACTTATTGCACAGCACTTTACTTATTGCACAGCACTTACCTGACAACTCAATCACTTGACTGATTAGGCCTGGGACTTTAGAAACTAGCCTGGACATGACTGTGACAGTTAAAAATAGGATTTAATAAAAGAATGGAAAGGAACATAGGACTCACAACTCTAGACATTCTAAAACAGAGACATAAATGGCACCTAAACTAGTCAGGTAGGGCCTTATAATGGTGAAGGGGTTCCTAATTCAAATTTGGATTTATTATCTAATTCAAGGACCATAAAATTTTCTTTCAGTACATGGAGAACTTTCTGTTATAGATAAATGCTTTAGGAATAAAAACAAAGACTAGGAAGACATCAGCATGTGTCTGAATAAGTGCAATAATCTGCGGCTAGTCCTTGATGTTATTAATTTGGTGATGAAGTTGCTAAATGCTCTGCCACTAAGGTACTGCTTATACAGAGAGCAAACTGCATGGTGTCTTAGTCAACATTCATATAAATGATCTGGAAGAGAGTGCATGGGGAAACTGCCAGGTTTGCAGATGGCATTCAGCAGTTCCAGAGATTAAAATGCCAAGCTGATTAGGGATAAACTGAACAAAGATGTGGACGTGGGCAGAAAAGTGGCAGAGGAGTTTTAATGTGACTAAGTGTAAGAAAACATATTCAGGGGAAATAATCTTATCAGAGGATTATGAGCCAAGGTGCTCAACTACAACCTGGTAAAGGAATCTGGAGTGACAGAACATTGTTCCCCATAAGACAGTCCTGAGCGATGTCACAGAGAAACCAAAAAGATTGAAAGAGTGAAAAGTGAAAACATGTTATAATCCAGCATAAAGGGTTTCTCACTCTCTGACCTCAGCTTGTCCGAGCTGTAGTAGTTCTTTATTTGCAATACAGTATATCATGTCCACTCAACTTACCACAAATGACACAGTGAAGGTAGAGAAAAAGAGAATCCAATGAAGTGGCTCTAATTTTAGGAAAGCTAAAATAATAAGTCTTCCTCAGTCTATAAAGGTAAACACCCAAAGATGACGCCTGGGTATGGACAGGAGGGAAAGAGAATGCACAGTGACTAAGCATACAGTGTCGTTCTCCGTAGATAAATGAAATTCATCACGTGCCTCCTACAGGAAAGGAACAGCACCGGTTTTATAGGAAAATGAGGCTCAGAGGAATTAACTGACTTGCTTAAAAGTAGCAGTTAGTAGGGGGCAAAGCTAGTAAAATCAAATTCCATTTCTCCTGTCATTCAAGTTTAGAGACTATATCCTTGTTTAGATGGACAGTGTGCTCTATTCTTGCTTATATTCCTGTGTTCTACTGTTTGACGTAAAGCAGATGCTGAGAAAATGTTTATAGGGATACTGAATTGGATATAGCTAGATGTTTAGAAGTTAATACCAGAAAAGACAACCAGACCGAATCTGACACAGAAGACCCATGAGGATGCCCACTTAGTCCTTTTCCAGAGTTTATGAAACTCCCTCAGTGATCTGCAGGAGGCTTCAACAGCCTGGGTGGCAGATGAGACCCCTTCCGAAAAATAACAATCCCAAAGCTCTGAAAATAACTAATTTCCAAGTGAATACCCCAGCTGTGACTTCAGTTGAGAACAGCAAAACACTTTCTGAGCAGATTTCTGAAGACATCTATTTTGGGGAATTATTAAATGATGTAGTATCACAAGATAACGACATTATCAAATACAGAAAAAAAGAATTTTGTAGCTCAGGAGAACACATGATGGGAAGATTAGATGCATTTGTCTGTAATTATAGTGGAGCTACAGAACAGAATGCTTTGGAGTCATGTGACACACTCTCTTTCCATGACTGGCTTATAAAATTAAATCAGACTGATTTGATATTGGGGCAAAGTGGATCACCTATAAAGTCTGCTTCGGAGAAAGATCAGGCAAATACAATTTTCAAAGGGCACAGATGTGTTTCACATAAGACAGACAGGACTCCTTGCCTGAGAAACCCCAGTTCACACAAATGACTCCTGTGACCATCACCTCTACCACCCAAGCTGCATGTTCCCCCTTTGGCTCCAATCCAGATCCAAGGAAGTGCTCCCCATGACCCAGCCCCCACCAGTCAGCCCTCCAGGGGTGCTGCAAAGACACAACCTGCACGGGGGTCTGGGAGCGCCGAGTGGAGAGTGCTACCGCACTCTGGCGCACTCATCCCCTCAGTCACATGTCCCTGTTCAGTGAACAACCTGCACACATATGTAAGAGCCCTGTCCCGCTCCATCTGTGCTTCAGTTTCCCAGCTACCACCTGGGCTTGGGTCCACACGGATTCACCCCCGTCCTTCTTTACAGTCTAAAACAAGCTCTGTGTACCTTATGAAATCTTCCCTGACCTCTCCCCACCCCCATGAAGTTGCATTTATTTTTATCACTTTTCTAATGTGTTGGCTCTATTTGAGATACTGCATCATTAGCATACGGTCCACAAAGCAACCTGCTGCAAGGAAATAAAGAAACTCCCCACATTCTGCTCTCATGAGCAAAAGAGACTCGATTCTCCACTCCTGGTCCAAGTGAAAACCACCCTGGCTCTGCAGAGACAGCCTCGTATCTCAGAGCAATAACACCTTGGATTTCCAAACCCGAATCCAAGTGGCACATTCCATTCTGCTGTTTCCCAGCTGGCACTATTCCGGGGAGACATTGTTCACCAGAGCAGCACTCAGGATGGAAGCTCATCAGGCTGGGCAGGGCCTGGCACTGTCCCAGGGCACCTGAGTTTAGCAAGATGGCTCCATGCGACTTCTTTTTTTTTTTTTTTTGTGGGTACCGGGGGTCGACCTCAGGACCTCATGCGCCAGCAGGCGCCCGTGCCGCTGAGCGATATCACTGGCCCTTTATTCGTATGTGGGTTCCGGGAGTCGAACTCGGGCCCTCGTGCTTGCCAGGCAGGCACTTACACCACTGAGCCATCTCACCGGCCCTCCATGAGACTTCTTAATGGTGAAGTAATCTTAAATGCTGTCCTCTCATTTTCATAGGTGGAGAAACCAAGACTCGAAGGGAACAAGTGAGAAAAGTGGCCCCAGATCATGCAGTGGGAGCCCTGTATAAGTCTCAACAATACATCAAGTTTAGCACAGAGTAGAAAGCTCATGCCTTAGTGCTGGAGTTCAAAGGTATGCAGTGCTGTTCTGCCTCTCTTCATGAATCTGTCCATCCTTTTAGCCTCCTCTAATGATCCATTCAAATATTCCTCACATTCAGTAAGCCCTAACGTGTAGTTAAAAAAAAAAAATTCCAGCATTCTTGGAGGCTGAGGCAGGAGGATTGCAAGTTTGAACCCAGCCTGGGCAACTCAGTGGAACCCTATCTCAAAATATAAAATAAAAATGGCTGAGGATGCACCACAGTGCAAAGGCCCTAGGCTCATTCCCCAGTACCAAAACAAAACAAATCCAAATTTAACAGCCTGAAAACCTAGTTCATTTTACCCTTAGCATTTGAACATACTCCTTTGAAAAGATGTCAGCCAAGCATGGTGGTGCATGCTTGTAATCTGAGCACTTGTGAGGCTGAGGCAGGAGGATCACAGTGAGTTTGAGGCCAGCCTAGGCTACACAATGAGTTCAAGACCAGCCTGAACTACATAGCGAGACCCTGTCTCAAAAAACAAACAAACAAACAAACAAACAAATCATAAAAACAACAAAACCCCACTGCATGATGTCAATTATTCAGTGTTGTTATAATGAAATATATTCTATAAACCTTAAAAAATATTGTAATTCTCATTCATTTACTTATTCAACAAAGATTCACTAAATTAGGCACCTATTATTTGCCCAACTGTATGTAAGACACTGGGTAGAGGGTATGGGAAGGAAAGGCCTTGCCTACCTCTAACACAAAGAAGAATGAAAGCCAGGTGTGGTGGCACATGCTGTAATCCCAGCAGTCAGGAGGCTGAGGCAGGAGGATCACCTTGAGTTCAAGGTCAGCCTGAGGTACAGAGTGAGTTCAAGGCCAGCCTAGACAATATAGCAAGACCCTATCTCAAAAAAACCAAAAACCAAAATAAAACAAAAAATGAATGAAAATAAATTGATGATAAAGAAGTATAATAGATTAATTATTCAGGGTATAAGAACTAGAATTTTATTAACTTTAGTAAAATTAATAATTGGTAAAATTTATTAAGCATTTAGCACTAGTTACTGTGGTAACACTTTACACATTTTATTCAGTTAATCTTCACATCAGTCCTAATAAGTGGAGAGCATTATCTCACAATTTATAGATGTAGAGATTAAGTGACTGGTTCAAGGTCATACAACTACTGAGTGATGGATGCAGGATTTGAAACCAGGCAAACTGACTCCAAACAGAGCTTATTAATCACCTCATACTACTTCTAAAATATTCAAAAAATAAAGAAAGAAAGAAACACAAACCCTCAAGTCAAGAAGAGCTTGGAGTGAAGTATTTCAAGTTCTGAAAGAAAACAACTCCCAACCCAGATTGATGTATCCTGCAAAACTATCTTTCAAAATTAATGGAGAAATAAGATACCTCCATGACAAAGAACAACTGAAGAAATTCATGACCACCAAACGAACCCTACAAAGAGTACTGAAAGATATTCTAGACAGAGACAAAAATGACCACAATTCCAAGAAGAACAACAGAAAGAAACCACCAGGGCAGGACAAACAATTAAACAGAGGGGAAAAGCAGGGAACCAATAGCAGGAAAATATCATGACAAAGATAAGCCAATACATATCAGTCATAACCATCAATGTAAATGACCTCAATTCACCAATCAAAAGACACAGATTGGCAGAATGGATCAAGAAACAAGATCCAACAATATGCTGTATACAAGAAACATATTTAACTCAAAAAGAAACTCATAGACTGAAAGTCAAAGGATGCAACAGGAGCCCAGAAAAAAGCAGGAGTAGCTATTCTGTTTGCAGATGATGGGAACTTCAAACCATGAATGATGAAAAGAGATAAAGAAGGTCACTACATACTTGTTAGGGGAAAACTTCAACAGAAGAGATAACAATCATAAATATGTATGCACCAAATACAGGAGCACCCAACTATATATGAAAAATATTGATAGACATGAAAAATTATATAAGCAATAACACAATTGTAACAGGGGACCTTAATACCCCATTGTCACCAAGAGATCAACTAGACAAAAAATCAGCAAAGAAATATCAGAACTGAATCAAGCCCACAAACAAATGGACTTAGTAGATGTTTTCAGAGTGTTCCACCCAACATCATCAGAATAAACATTCTTCTCAGCTGCACATGGGATGTTCTATAAAATAGACCACAGAACATGCTTAAGCCAAATGCAAAGGAATTGAAATTATCCCATGCATATTATCTGGTCATAGTGCAATGAAATTGGAAATTAATGGCAAAGGAAACCACAAAAACTCCATAAACACATGGAAATGAAATAGCACCCTCCTAAACAACCAATGGGTCACAGATGAAATTAAGGAAGAAATTAAACAATATCTACAACTAAACGAGAATGCAGATACAACATACCAGAACTTACGGGATACAATGAAAGTAGTCCTAGGAGGAAAATTTATAGTGGTGAATTCTCACATGAGGAAAACCGAACAAGCACAAATAAACAACCTAATGCTGCACCTCGAGCTTCTAGGAAAACCAGAGCAAGTCAAGCCCAAAGCCCATACAAGAGAGAAAATTATAAAGATCAGAGCAGAATGTAATGTAATTGAAACTAAGAAAACAATACAAAGTATTAATGAATCGAAGAGTTGGTTCTTTGAAAGAATAAATAAAATTGATAAACCCTTAGCCAACCTTATCAAAAAAAGGGACAAAACACTCAAATTCATGCAATGAGGAATGAAAACAGTGACATCACTACAGAGCCTATGGAAATTCAGAAGATCATCAATACCTACTTCAAGAATCTTTACCCTCATAGGATGGAAAACACAGAAGAAATGGACAGGTTTCTAGAAATGTACGCATAATCAAAGCTAAATCAAGAAGATATAAAAATTCTGAATAGCCCAATATCAGTTAATGAAATTGAAAATGTAATTAAAAACTTAGCAACAAAGAAAACCCCAAGTCCTGATGGATTCATGGCCGAATTCTACAAGAAATTTAGGGATGATTTAACGCCAATATTCCTTAAGCACTTTAATGAAATTAAAAGGGAAGCAATTCTCCCTAACTCATTCCTGGAGGCAAGTATTACCCTAATACCAAAACCAGAGAAAGACCCAACCAAAAAAGAGAACTATAGGCCAATCTCCCTAATGATCATAGATGCAAAAATCCTCAATAAGATACTAGCAAACAGAATGCAGCAAATCATCAAGAAGATTATACACCATGACCGAGTGGGATTCACCCCAGGAATGCAAGGATGATTCAACATACACAAATCAATAAACATAACACACCATGTCAACAGAGCCAAAGACAAAAATCACATGATCACCTCAATAGACGCAGAAAAAGCTTCTAAAGTCCAACACTCAATCATGATGAAAACCCTAAAGAAAATTGGAATAGATGGTCTGTACCTCAATCTGATAAAAGTCATCTATGACAAACCAACAGCCAACATCATACTAAATGGACAAAAACTGAAAGCTTTCACTCTACAATCAGGAACAAGACAAGGATGATCATCACTCCTATTCAATATAGTTCTGGAAACATTAGCCAGAGCAATTAGACAAGAAAGATAAATAAAAGGAATAAGGATAGGAAAGAAGAAGTTAAATTATCATTATTTGCAGATTACATGATACTCTACATAGAAGACCCCAAAAACTCCACTAAAAGACTTCTAGATTTAATAACCAAATTCAGTAGCACAGCTGAACACAAAGTCAACACTCAAAAATCAATAGCATTCCCGTACACAAACAACAAACTCACCGAGAGAGAAATTAGGGAAACAACACCCTTCACAATAGCATCCAAAAAAATGAAATACTTAGAAATCAATCTAACAAAGGAAGTAAAAGATCTATACATGGAAAATTACAGTACTCTGAAAAAGGAGATCTAAAAGGATATTAGAAAATGGAAATATATCCCTTGTTCATGGATAGGAAGAACCAACATTGTAAAAATGGCCATACTCCCAAAACTGTTATACAGATTTAATGCAATCCTGATCAAAATAGCATTAGCATACCTCACAGATCTAGAGAAAACATTCCTAAAATTCATTGATTTGCAAACAGAAGAGGCCTAGAATAGCAAAGGCAATCCTGGGCAACAAAGGCAAGGCAGGAGGCATCACAATCCCTGACTTGAAACTATACTACAAAGCTACTGTGATAAAATCAGCATGGTAGTGGCAAAAAAACAGACCTGAGGATCAGTGGAACAGATTAGAAGATTCAGACACAACTACAAACACACTCAGCCACCTTATCTTTGACAAAGGGGCCAAACATGTTCACTGGAAGAAAGATAGCCTCTTTTTAATAAATGGTGCTGGAAAAACTGGCTTTCCATACATTGAAGACTAAAATTAAACACATGTCTATCACCATGCACTAAAGTCAAAATGGATCAAAGACCTAAATATTCAAACAGAAACACTAAATCTACTAGAAGAGAAAGTAGGTAGAAATCTTGAAGACATAGGGGTAGGCAGAGAGTTCATGAACAAAACCCAAACTGCATGGGAACTACTTCAAAGAATCAACACCTGGGATCTCATCTTATTAAAAAGTTTTTGCACATCAAAAGAAATCACCAACAGAGTGAAAAGAAAACCCACAGAGTGGGGAAAAATTTTAGCCAAGTGTCCCTCAGACAAAGGACTTCTATCTAGAACATATTAAAAATTGAAAAAAATGAGGCCCCCCAAATTCAAAGACCCATTCCAAAAATGAGCATCATCTGAATACACACTTCTCAGATGAAGAAATACAAATGGCAAATAAATATATGAAAAAATGTTTGAAATCATTGGTCATTCGAGAGATGCAAATTAAAACAACACTGAGATTCCATCTCACCCCATCAAGAAATCAACCAATAACAAATGCTGGAGGGGCTGTGGGGAATAAGGAACCCTTCTCTACTGTTGGTGGGAGTGTAGACTGGTACAACCACTGTGGAAATCAGTGTGGAGATTCCTCAAAAAACTAGAAGGGCAATTTTTATTTGAATGTTATTTATTTTCTGTGTTTCAGATTCTGTCAGGTTTTCCTAAGATACATCCTGAGACCAAGTGTAGATTCCTCCTTTGTGTCAGTAATCCTGGATGTGGCTATCTTCACTTGAGCAGCTTCAAGACTCAATAATCTGTCTTTAAAATTCCCCTACAATAAATTTAAATCCAAATCATCAAATCCCACCTCACACAGCAACACAAGATCCTACTCTACTATATTTATAACAAGGGGCCATCAAAGAAATTCCTTAGGGCTCTTACGTTTGGTTTCATTTTCAGATACTGCAGTAGATTTTCAAACTGGGCTGAAATTTCCCATTTAAAACTTGCTGTTTGATTCTGGCTTTGCCCACATAAAACCAGTCTGCTTCTTTCTTGTCCATGTCAGTGAACAGGTCCCTTTGTGACTTCATTTCTTCAGTCTACACTGTCCCTGTTCTCTCAAACTTCCTTACATGACCCAGTTTTCAGTCTCAGCCTCAAGTTTCCTCTATGAAAGGTACCATTTATGTTCTTCAAGCATGATAATTAGAACTTCATAAAATTCTTCTGGATCAGACCTGAGTAAGGCAGCCAGTATTAGAAGTTGAACAAATGTAAGATTTTTAAAAAATTTTTATTTATTTATTTATTTTGGTACCAGGAATCAAATTCAGGACCTTGCACTTGCCAGGCAGGCACTGTGCCAATGAGCTATATCCCCGGCCCCTCTAAGATTTTTACTGAGTATAGCTTTTTTTTAGCAAACTATCACTTAGGGAAAACATGACCTTGGAGAAATGCAAGTCTCTTTATTTCTTTAAAGTTATGGATTTTAATGAGACTTGATAGAATCTGTTTAAATTTGTGCCACCACTTTATACCATGATTTACTATGGAAAAAATAAAAGCAAATTAATTAGAATTCCTACCAAGCTATATATATTTCTTCAAACTTAAGTGCATGATTGTCTAAATGAAGAAAGATTTCAAGCATAGTTTTTCAGATTTTTAAAAGAATACACTACTAACACTGTTGAAATTTCTTGCACACTCCTTCCAACCCCATTCTCGTACATTCTTTTCTCAGGGATAACTATGCTGAATTAATGCCTGTCATTTCTGAGTGTATATTTACTTAGTTTTATTACATATATATATACCCATAAACTATATACTTGTAGTGTTTTGCTTATTTTGGGACTTTGTAACTGGCATTATTTTATACCTATCTGCCTATACTTTCCCTTTTCTCATTCAATGTTACAATTTTCACATGTATTCATGTTATTATACAAAACCCTGGCTCATCTCTTTTTATTTTTTAAATATAACACAATTTATCTATTCCCCCAATGATGGATATTAAAATTACTCTGAATATTTGTTATGACAAATAATGCTGAGTTGGTCTTTCTGGTACAGGGTCCCTTGTACAACTCTTTTCTTTTTAATCATCTGGTAATTATACCTTTTATTTCTATCCTTTTTGTGATTACCCTTAACTTTTTTTTAAAAAAAATATGCATACTTTGCTTACCTAGGTATAAATTTAATCAATAGTTCTACTCTCCTCTCTAATTTTAGAATACTTTAAAACTAATCATATTCCCTGTTCCTTGTTCCCCTCCTTTGTTACATATTATTATTGTACATTATTTTAATTTTACTTGTTTTCATATTTACTGAATTAATCATTATTTTTGTTACTTTGCAGTCAAGACTTTTCTGGTTTTTTTAAAATTTTGCTTTATTTGAACTGGCCAATATTTTTGCTAACTATTAATTTTTTCATGTTATTACCTCTTTTTGGATTTGTTTCCTACTTCCTAAAGAATATTCATCTTTTTAGAAATTTCTTTCAGAAATGATCTGTACAATGTAAACCTGATGTTCTTACCTGTCTAAAATTGCCTCCATTTTGCCCTCACTCTTGAATGAAGGCTTAACTGGAAAAGTTTAGAATGAGTGTTTCTTCCTCTCAGTTTTTAAGGACCTCATTCCTTTGTATATTCTGCCTTTGATCTCAGTCTAATTGTGATTCCTTGTAGGATATTTCTTTCATTTTTGGATGTTCTTGAGACTGACTTTTTTGTCTCTGGTGCTCTGCAGTTTCACTATGATGCCTAAATGTGGCCTTATTCCATCCTGGGAACTCATCAATTTTGGGAAACGTCAACCATTTCTTCTGAATGTTAATTCTTATCCATTCACACTATTTCTTCATTGTAGAATTATTATGGGCATTCTGTCCTCCATGTCTCTTAACTCTGCTTTCATATTCTTCTTTCTGTTTCTTTAAGAAGCATCTTAGGTAACTTCAGCTGTACCTTCTTGTTCGCCAATTTTCTCTTCACCATGTCTAATGTCATTAAATAACCACTGCAGGGCCGGTGAGATGGCTCAGTGGCATAGGCGCCTGCCTGGCAAGCGCGAGGGGCCGAGTTCGACTCCTGGAACCCACATACGAAAAAAGGGCCGGTGATATCACTCAGCAGCACGGGTGCCTGCTGGTGCGCGAGGTCCTGAGGTTGACCCCCAGTACCCACAAGAAAAAAATAAAATAAAATAACCACTGCATTTTTTATTTCAATTACTATATTTTTATTTCTAGAAATTCTATTGTCATATGTGCCTTATTTTCCTCATGGTATCTTGTTTCAGGTTTTTAATTATTTCTTGTCTTTAACAACTTGAAGTATAATGGTTTTGTAGTATAGTTCTTTTATTATTTTATAGTTTAGATCTTTCTTCATCTTACTTCTTATTTTTGTATTTGTGCTTAGGATTGAACCAAGGGTATTGCCCATGCTAAGCACATCCTCTACCAGTCTAGATCTTTTATCATCTTAAGAGGGGTTGTGTTTTCTTCTGCTAAGCACTCCAAGATATCACTGGAAGGGCACACTTTTTAAATTAAATAATCTACTTGTACAACCTCAGATCAACCACAGAGTACAAATCCAAATGCAAACCCAAGTGAAGACAGTTTTGTGGTGATGAATTCTCAAAGGGAGAATTTTTCTTTTTTTTTCTATCTAGAGCAAAAGCTAGACAATAATAATATACATCATATGAAAATTACTTATTCACTAATTCCACAAATATTTATTAAGTTCCTACTGTAAGTGAGCTGCTGCTCAACACTAGAAATAGGGAGACAAAGGATAGATTATCTCCTATGGAACACTGAATAGTGGGGACTCAGATACAAAAAGATAAAATATAGCAGAGACAGACACACTCTGTTATGAGAGGAACCTACCCTAGTTTGGAAGGGTAAGGAACACATCCTGGAAGAAATGACCCTGAGCCCATCCTAAACTTAAGCAGTAGTTAACCAAATAAAGAGTGAAGTAAAAGGTTATAGCAAACAAAACAAACCCTCTGGGCAAATGGGCAGCATAAGCAGGGCCCAGGCCCAGAAGTGAGAAATGATGGGTGTATGCAAAGTCGCTGTACATAAAGCATGAGACAGGGAATGATGGACGATGAGGCTAAAAAGTGATGATACTACGACAGAGAGAGACCACATAAGGTTGGAAACTGAGAAAGCCTTCTTTAAAAAGGTGACATATAAGCTTGATCAGGAAAGATGAGCAAGATTTTCATAGATGACAATGACAAGGAAGGAGGCAAGCATAGGGTACCCTAGGAGAAAATGGAGAACGCTGGAGAGAGTGCAAAATAGAGCCCAGAGGTAAGTTGTGGCCAGTCAGGGCACAGAGAGCTTTGAATGATGGATGAGTCCCAGATTAGAGGCTGAGATGTGTTCCCTCAGGTAGTGGCTGGAGGCCTGTGAAAATCAGAAGTTAATGAGGAAGCTGCGGTTAGAAACACCCACCACCTCCAAGGGCTTGGAAGGCCCTGAAAAACACACCTGGCCATGGCATTCAGCTTGCTCTGAAAGACACAGCCAGACCGGCCAAGGGACAGGAAACATCTGTGCCACTGTGACCTGCCTGAATCCGCTCTCTCCCTATCCTTCTTGGCACCACAAAAACTGGGAACAGAACAAAGGCTAAGGCAAGCCCCAGCCTGGGCCCCGGAGAAAAACAATAACAAAAGGGGGGCCAACCAGATTTTCTAGCAGGGAAGGAGAGGTGGACGCTGTCAGATCTCATCAAGGAGAATACAATAAAAGACTCATTGTTACTGTTTCCTCCCCTTAGGAAATGAAGCTCCGACAGTAAATTGTGGTTAAAAGAAAATTGACCTGGAAAGGAAGCCTGGGTTCTAGTCCAGATCCTGCCCCCAGCTTGCTGTGTGGTACACCAGGCATGCTGTTTCACTCCTCCAGGTCTGTTTGGGAAGGACTTGAACCAGACTAGCGGTTCCCAAACCATGTTCTGTGGAACCCCAGAGGATCTCTAAGAAGCCCCAATCCCATTTTTAACCAAAGCAGTCCCCACCCCCAGTTTTAAATGTAGGGTTCTGCCTAAAGCTTTGCTTGAAAGAAAAACTTTTTTAACTTTAAAAATGTAAAACCTCCTGGACTTGAATCTCCAACATACTTTCTAACTATAGTAGTCTGTGACTTTGAGATCTCAGGATAAATTGCCATTAGGGTGGCCCCACCTTGAGGTCAGCCAGGGTGACTGCATGAGAAACTTGAAGTGAAGGGAAGGTTCAGGCAGAGCAGAGGTGGGTATGAGGGGAGGAGAAAGCGCACCTGAAAAGCATCAGAAATCAGTCTCCAGTTAAGCATCTAGGCCTCCAGGTATATCCCAAAGGCGTTCTTGGCATGAGTAAATAATATCAGACAACCTGAAAGATGAAAAGGGCTTCTGGAAAGAAAGATAGATAAGTCTAAAATTCTTGCTCTGTTTTCCTGTAAATAATTAAAACCATAAATAAGAAATGTTGCCTCTATGTGCCACAGAACAGCACTATACAAAAACTACTATTGCAGAGAAAAGAGAAAAAGCATTGATGTTGAGAAGGAAAAAAAGAGCTGGCAAGGTACCAAGAATAGCTTATTTATTTCTTTATTCAATTATCAAAAGTTTACTAAATTTCTTTTAGGGGCAGACACTGTGTTAGGTTGCTGGGATCACAGAAATGAATCAACACTATTCTTGTCCTCGAGGAGCACAGAATTTAGTAGAAGAGACAGACTCATACATAAAGTGAGATGAGAAGCGCAGTTCAAAAGAGCAAAAAAGGAAAGGGATCATTCAGGGGATCCTAGCTGATTTCAAATAGTAGCTACAAGAAAAGATGTATAATTTTTTTTTTTTTTTTCTGTACCTGACACTTAGGCAGAAAAGAAGCCTGCTTCTTAGGGACTAAAGAAGGAAAAAATAAGCAAGTCCATGAAAAGAAAATAATGAGGACAAGAATGAAGGTTAAAAGCCAGAACTAGAAAGGCAGGGAAAATGGAGACTGTGGAAGGCTACGCTTTCCACTACAGCAGCCCTCAGTCTTGTGACTGCCCAGCACCCGAGGAGTGGCTAGGGCAAAGGAAGTGTGCCGGGAGAGAACACATGCCCTATTGTGAAGATTTGGTATGGAAAAAAGATTACAAAAATATTTCATTAATAATTTATTTTATACTGATCATGCTCAAACAAGAGTATTTTGCACATAATGTATTAGATAAAATGCATTATTAATTTTACTTGCTTCTCTTTTTGAGATGGCTACTAGAAAATTTTAAATTTGACACTTGCAATTCATATTATATTTTTATTAGATATTGTGCTAAACCTTTGCCAACCCCAATGAATAGTGAGAATATATTCCCACATCTAATATCCTTAAGAAGAAATATGGACCCCCTAAAGTTCCTCACAGCCTTCCAAAACACAATTACATGGGGCCAACAGCTTTCCAGTCACTTGAGAGTCTCAGCGTATACAAGGACTACAAAGAAAGAGAAAAGGGAAGAAAGCCAGGCTGTTCTGTGCCCAAGCAACAAATGCCCATTTGATCACAAGCATGGCAACTTTCAGCACGGGTTTTCATCCCTTCGTTACTTTTCTTTATCTGTAAAATGGGATAGGACCACTTTCCACTTATGTTTGTATTTTAATTTGTGTTTTCCAAAGTTTTTCTTATAATATCTCACTTGCCCTTGAGAGTTGGGTAATCATTATTCTTTTGGGGGGGATAGATGAGTAAACTAAGGTGAAAGAGGTTCATCTGCTCATGAACATACAACTGCGCCCTGGAGCCCAATTCCCTTACCCGTGAGACCCTGCTCTTATCTCACACTACCTCTCACTACACACCACCACTCACCTGAGCCTTTCTGCCCTGCTTTTTACTTTGTTGTTGCTGTGAATAATCCATGTGCCTGACTGGACTTAATTCTTTGAGTGAGCTATTCATGGCATGTCACCGCCATGTCATCTAAGGTTCTTCATGTAGTAGGGACTCAGAGTTAAGAATGAACAGTGAGGTGTAGAGGGCCAAGAAAGGAAGGCTTGGGAATGCCTGTTTTCCTACTCATTCCAGATAGGCCAAGTCCTGTCTGAAGGGAAAATGCCACTCACTTCAGGCCCGAAATTCTCTCTCTCGCCAGAAAAGTAAAAGGCAGAAAACATATAGACATAGCAGAGAGGATTTCATACTTGATAACTCACATGGCAACCTCAAAGCAGAATTTTGAACAGGTTACATGACAGATTCTGGCACTTCCCACTCTTGCCATCCAGGCTGCTCTTGGTTCCTGTTGCTGATGTTATGAGGGAAGGTGGGCTGGGATTGTGTTATTCTTGGTAGCTCAGGGCCTTTCTAAACAATGAGTGATAAAATCTTACATGGGCCAGCACTGAGTGATATAAAATCCAGAGCAGGATAGCAAGCATTCTTTGAAGATTTCAAGATCAAATTTAAACAAGATAGGATATTTCTTTTCCTAAGAATACTTGATAAAGTATAGTTAGGGACTAAATTTATTTCAACATTGAATTTAAAGTACCTAGCAAAGCTGTCACTTGATAAATATATGCTGAATGACTCAGTAGTCATTACTAAAGAAACTGCCTTGCAGTTTTCTCTAGGAATAAAAACTGGATCTAGTGACCACATATTTAACCTTCGTCAGTAAAAAGAAATCACAGTGATGGCAGATTCTAAGTGAATCTTTTTACATACCTGGGGAAAGGACCACTGGGTCACAACTAACTGCACTGATTTTATGTAACTTTCACCAGGTAACATGGGCACTGCACGACCTTTAGTTCCCTCTGGGGTTAAGCCCCAATCAAAAATGCCCTAGATCTAGAGCTTACAACATTTGTAATCAACAGCTGGGAGCCCTCTCTAAAACACTAAGCATGCTTCGAGAATCTTTACTGTGGAGGAGGGTTGCTGTTATTTAAAGCTTTTTTTCCCTCTTCTCCACCCTCCATGTAAAATTCACTTTGGATCCCAAGATCCTGCAAGACTGGAAAAGGGTTGTGAGAATGGTAACAACTGAAGTCAAAGCTCAGACACTGGCTCTTCTGGCCACTGAAGAAACAGCTCTCCTGCAAAAAGTTCATATGTTACCTGTTCACTGCCTGATCACACCAGTGTGAGGACAATGCCACTGTTGTTTCAGAGAGTCTTTCCCTCCCTCTGAATTCCTAAACTACCTTTCTCTCTTCCTTCTCCCAACTGTGCCCCTAACACTTCCAGTTTCCTCCCAACCTTTCTCCAATAATGCTCACCCTCTCCACTGTCAATCTAAAATTTACCATCAAAAAAACAAAAAAACAAACAAACAAACAAACAAAAAAGACAGAAAGAAAAGAAAAGAAAAAGGAAAAGAAACCCTACTTTCAAGTCCAGAAATTTGGTTGAGGAGTTTTTATTTCCTTTCCCCAGGAGTTCACCAAGAGCCATAATTTTTGCTGTCTGAGAGCTATGGGTTTATTAATGCCAGTCGTTGATTTATCTAGGCTACTTCTCCCACAAGAACAGATATATAGCCCATGAATCAGCTGATAGGCTCAGCCATGTTTTCTGGGTTATCGCTAACCTTCTGATCCTGATTCAATGACTCATTCAAGGTTCTAACTCTCTTGACTGAAAAAATGAGTTGTTAAAAGAACAGGCACATATCTAAAGTGAAATAACAATCGCAATTCAATTCTTTGTAAAAATTATTAATACCTATGCTATGCTGGGAGTTACAATAACAGGAGATGGGCATTGGAGATGAGCAAGCCCAAGACCCTGCTCTATGGAAGCCAACAATGACCCAACTCATCAATGGTGCATAGAATGCCTACTATGTACTGCTTACTATGTTGAGTGCCAGGGACAAAAATTATATTTTGGCAAGCAAGGTAGTATTTCCAAAACATAACCTCTCAAACTGTACAAAATTAGAGAGGCAAAAATCAAAGACTTTCCATTAGAACCCTATGGGACTTAAGTACCTATGTAAACTGGAACTCCGTGTCCTTTACACACCTTTTTGCAGGACCTGGTTGCTTAAGAAGAATTTTAGAGACAGCTCCTGAATCCTGAAGGTTTCATCTGACATGTGGCACAAAATTCATGTTCACAGCCAAATTTCCTGGTGCTTTTTGTAGGTAATGCAGAAAAACAATCTACAGATATGCAGAATGAAACCATCTTTATGCCGCCACTGAGAACAGTCTATGGACTCTCTTGTCCCAAAAGCTGACTTTACTTCACAGCTAGGTTCAAAAACAGGCAGCTATCCATGTAGCAGGATTGAGTAGCAAAACATATCCTTGCCTTCTGAAACTCCACCACACACTCCTTTCGGTCCTAAAGGGCAGCAGTTAGGATTAGGATTAATGGAATAAGGTACCCCAGATTCAAGCTTGGAGCCCAGTGAGTTACCTCCTGCCACATCCATCTTGCCCAGCATTTGCCTTTACTTCACATTATGCCACCTTATGGAGCTGTGGAGAAGGTGGGTAGGAGAGGGTACTCAAAGAGGAACCAGTAGGCTTCTAATTTGGTCTTCTTCCCTTTCCAACATTTTATTATGGAAAACATCAAACAGCAAGCAAAGTTGAAAGTTGAAAAGGATTTTACAGAGAACCCTCCACCCATATTACCATTAATATTATAACACTATACAAAAATAGCTCAAAATGGAACAAAGATTAAAGGGTAAAACTGTAAAGCTTTTAGAACAAAACATAAGGACAAATCTTTATGACCTTGAATTAGGCAACAATTTCTTAGATACATACCAAAAGCACAAATAACCAAAGAAAGAACAAATTAGGACTTCATCAAGAATAAAAAAAAAAAAAAAAAAACTTTTGTGCATCAAAGACACTATCAAGAAAGTAAAAAGACGGGCAAGTGAGATAGCTCAGCGGCATAAGCGCCTGCCTGGCAAGCACGAGATCCTGAGTTCAACTCCCGGTACCCACATACAAAAAAAGGGCTGGTGATATCGCTCAGCGGCATGGGCGCCTGCTGGTGTGCAAGGTCCTGAGTTTGACCCCTGGTACCCACAAAAAAAAAAAAAAAAAAAAAAAAAAAAGAAAGAAAGAAAGTAAAAAGAGCCAGGTATGGTGGTGCACACCTGTAATCCCAGCACTCAGGATGCTGAAAAAGGAGGATTATAAATTTGAGGCCAGCCTAGGCTGCACAGTTAGAACTTGTCTCAAAAAAAACCCAAACAAAATAAGATGAAAAGAGAAATAAAAAGACAATTTACAGAATGGGAGAAAATATTTACAAATAATATATCTGACAAAGGACTAGAATTCCAAACATAAAGAACACTTACAACTCAACAACAAAAAGACAACCCAATTAAAAAATGGGGAAAAACATTAAATAGACATTTCCCTAAAGAACTTATACAAATAGCCAACAAATGCATGAAAAGATGCTCAACATCATTATCCAGCAGGTGAGTGGAAATCAAAACCACAATGAGATATTACTTTATGCCCACTAGGATGCCTGTGAGAACAACAAAAAGATGAACAATAACAAGGTTGGTGAGCTTGTGGAAATAGGAACTGATGCATCACTGGTGGGAATGTCAAATGGTGCAGCACTTAGGAAACAACATGGCAGTGCCACATAAAGTTAAATACAGGCTGGGCACAGTGGTATGTGCCTGTAATTCTGACTACTTGGGAGGCTGAGGTAGGAGGATCCCTTGAGCCCAGGAGTTTAAGGCCAGCATGGGGAATAGAGCAAGACCCTGCCTCAAAAAAAAAAAAAAAAAAAAAAAACTAAATGTAAAGTTACCACATGACCCAACAATTCTACCTCAAAGAACTGAAAACAGGTATTCAAAGAAAAACTTATTTACAAATATTAACAATAGTAGCATTTCTAATGATAAAAGGTGAAAATATTCCAAATGTTCATTAACTGACAGATAAATAAAATGTGGTATATCCATATAATGAAATATTATTCAGCCATAAAAGGAGTAAAGTACTGGCTGATACACTACAACATGAATGAATCTCGAAACCAATATGTTAAGTAAAAGAAATCAGGCATGAAAGAGTACACTGTATGATTTCACGTATATGAAATATTCAGAATAACCAAATCTACTGAAACAGATGGCAGATTAGAGGTTACCACAGTTGAGGGGGGAGAAATGAAGAACAAATGCTTATTAGGCACAGGATTCCTTTTAGAGTGATAAAAATTTTTGGAATTAGTGGGGATGGCTGCCTGACTCTATAAATATACTAAATATCACTAAATTGTACACTTTAAAATAGTTAAAATTCCTCCAGGGATTTTATGTTGTGCAAATTGTATCTCAGTTTTAAAAATAGGGAGGGGTAAATAAGGCCTGTCTTCCTGAAGCATAATTCTTCCTCAAAGGTTTTTTTCCTTTTTGCTTTTTTAAAAAATGTTTTTATATTTACCAGTTATTAATATTACTGGATTCAAGTTTTCTATTTAAAATTCAACTCATAAGGTTTTAAAATATTTCAAATTATGGCCAGCAGCTCTTAGGTTACAAATATACTCTCTTGTTCTTAGGAATATTGTATGATGATATCAACACACAGAACTAGGATGCTCATCTGGTCCACAGTCATTCCTAGAGTGGAATGGAGAGGAGTGTCATCTTTAGAATGTAACAGAGAGATTAGTTCACTGCCCGAGCTTAGAACCTGCACAAAGCCCTCTCCACAAAAAACCCTGTCGCTTAGAAAAGACACTAAATACCTGTTTGACTGTTCCCCTGCTCATTTAAGACACAAATTAAATCTATCTATTAAATCTTATCTATCTACAAAGCCCAGCCTGGTCATTACAGCCCATGATTAGCATTCCTCTCTGGACTGCTATAGTACTATTTGTACTACAAGTATACACCATATACAAACTTAACCTCACTTCACTTCCCCACAACCCCCGGCCCTGGGGATTGAACCCAGGCCCTTTACACAGAGCTACATCCCTAACCCCTTTTTTATTTCTATTTTGGAGACAGGGTCTTGCTAAGTTTCTAAATTGTCCAGGCTGATTTAACTCGTAGACCATTTGTTTTTTAAAAAATACATTGTAAGATATCCATCAAGATGGCTCAGACAGAGTGCAATGAGTTTTTGCTTGGAGGCAGAAGAAACAGGTTCATGTTTTTTTTCTCCTCTGGCATTCATTAGCAGTGTGTTGTGCCCCTGGCTGGACACTTTCTCTTATTCTGACTTTAGAATCCTTATCTACAAAAGATGTAGTAATTAATAAAGACTATAAGAGAAATTGTGGTAAGCAAAAGAAAATTACGTGCAATATTTTGCCAACTGGTGAATACTACACAAATGTGAGGGATTAATAATTATATTTCCCTGGGTTAACAGACTTGTAACTTCACTGTAGAATTTTTGAAAGCACGGCCCATATGTCTGTGTCCTCCACAGCTGCAAGGACAGGTGCCTGCAAGTAATGAACTGAATTGAATCCAAATCCAAGTAGTGCATGTCACAATCTAACTGATACAAAAGCTAAACAATGCTGATAAAGAAATAAAATGAATTAAGTGACTCCGAATATGAAGTTGCCAGTAATGCCCTCAAAGAATATAGAGTTGCTCCAAGAAGTGTAAAAATGGGACAGAGGATGGCAGATGGCCTGCAGCATAGCATTTCACTCATACATAGGTGCACTGCTTTCAGACCCCCAAGCCAAAGGCTGGGCCTCTCCTCCAGACCCCAAGTATCTCTGGCAAGCAAGCTTCATTAAACACAGCTCCTCCGAAAGCAGAGGTCCTAGTGAGGCCACACCAACAGTCCTCTGGGGTCTCGTCCTGGGGTTCTTCTCAATGTCCTGAGTGATTTCTGAAAGTTTTCCTCCCTAAAGCCTGCCTGAAATGACCAATATTCCATTTCATTTTATGGAATGGCACCATAATTCCATCTCCCAGCCACTTAATACAAAATCCCAAAATTATACATCACAGTATACTGGCCAAGGATCCTGATTCTTTGGCATTAAACAGTCATCAGTATCCTCAGACATGAATGCCCAATGAAAGAAACTGAGGTCAAAAGAATTCCAGGGGTTTAATCCTTAAGAATCACCCCACTGACCAGAACCATTTGATAGGCTGGTATAGTGGACAATAAAAGCAAAATCAAAGCTTTTAGATCAGAAGTCCCATTTAAGATAAAGAAGAAGAAGATCTAAAAAGGGAGACCTGTTAATGATGAAGACTATTTCATCTAAGCCAGTGGTGGCAAACCCATGGTATGCATGCCACAGCCAGCTGTTATTGAAAGCTCTAAAAGGTTCTCCATCACTGTTCTAAACCTTGCGACAGGACTGTTTAGGAACTGCCAGTTCTGTAAAGGTTCATGCAGGGTTGCCTAAGGGCCTGGAGGGTTCTGGATAGGATGGAATGCTGCTGATAACAGTAATGAAAACTAACATTCATTGAGTGTTCTACTGTTCCAAATACAAAGCTAGGGACATTCAGGCCGCAACTCCATTAGGTAAATATTATAATCACTGCCATTTGGAAAAGGAAAAAACAGAAGTTTCATTAAAGAACTTTAGTACTTCAACCAGTAAATGACAGGAGACAGGATACAGACAGGATACAGATCTAAATTTCTCCTAAGCCTGTCTTTCTCTAACCTATGGCCTTTTCCAGACAGTCTAGGCAGGCAGAGCTTCCTCCTCTTACCCTTGAGCTACTCCAAATTCAGGAGAGTTTTCTCTACAACAGTCTTATTCTTTTCCTACAAAGGCAAAAACTGGCATGGGCAGGTAGAAAAGAAGGCTGCATTGGGAAGGAAGGAAAGAGAACTATCATTTTACTGAGCTTTGTACAATAAAGCAAAAATTGTTTATTGGTTTTCTGATCTCACTTAGTGTAAACATTTCAAACAAAAAGGGAAAAGTAAAAAATTTTCTCAATCTCACATACCAAAGGCAAACTCAAATGGTTTGAGAAATGTAATATAATAATATAATAAACAGCCATAATTTGATAGATGTAATCTTCATAATCCTGAGGGTGGGTAGTATTATCTTCATTTTAGAGATTAGATAACCAGCTCAGAAAGATTAACACCTTGTCCAAGACAACACATCTCAAAGTGCAGGCTTCCCACTGCCATGCTTCAGCAGCTGTTTCTTCTGTGCCTTCCTATCTGCTTCTTGGTCCATGCCTCTCCTAATCCCCAAACCCCCAATCATGTTCCTTTCCTGAGTCCAGGCTATTTCAATTTCCATAAAATATTCCCTTAAAATTACTTCTGATCATGTTACTTTCTGGTAAGAGAAAGAAAGAATGAGAAATCTTCACCATATAAAGGAGTACGTCTTTAGGGACGGAAATACAGATTGTTAGTGGGGGCAACCTACAAACCTGGCTTAGCCCTTAGGACCACATCTATTTTCTTTTTTAATTGGACATTAAGAATAGGAATTTGAGGGCTGGTGAGATGGCTCAGCGGCATAAGCTCCTGCCTTGCAAGCGCGAGGGCCCGAGTTCGACTCCCGGATCCCACATACGAAAAAGGGGCCAGTGATATCGCTCAGCGGCATGAGTGCCTGTTGGCGCGCGAGGTCCTGAGGTCGACCCCCCGGTAACCACACACACAAAAAAAAAGAATAGGAATTTGAGCTTTCTATATACAATCCTTGCTCCCCTAATTTTCTATCTCCTTCTTCCCTTTCTTTTAAGTAGATGGCCAGGTAAAGCTCTGAGAAAAATGGCCCTACCCTGATTATATTTTAAATGAACAAACCAACCAAAAAACCCCAATCACTAAATAATTTTAGGAAGAACACAGAACCATACTTGGAATGTCCATTCCTATGGTAGAGGTATTAGAAGATGGCTGGATGAGTTCACACTAGCCTCTGATAGCTCAATAACTGCCTTCACTCCTGATGGGAAAGGAGAGACAAGAGGCTCTTACTTTAAAAGAAGTCTGGAGCTGGGTGTAGTAGTGCATACCTGTAATCCCAGCCCTGCTGAGGTTTTAAGTTCGAGGGCAGCTTGTACTACTTAGTGAGACCCTGTCTCCAAAAAAAAGTCTGTATTCAAAAAGAATGGAACTGGAGTTGGAAAAGCCACTTTGTGATAGTCTTTAAACAAAAAATCAGTATATACTTTAAGTAAAAATCCTCACCCTACCTCATCTCCAAACTGAAACTCAATGTTAAATGTATAGCCATCTTCAGAGGAAAAAAAAAGGCTTACGGTTCATAGTAGTTTGGTTTTCTCAGTTTGCTAAGAACTGCATTATATGTAGTAAGTAAAGCACAGAAGAAAGAAACAAGATGGTTATTCTCATCCAAGCTCTGCCACTAATGCACTGTCCTCAAGAGCTTAAGTTTCTCCACTTGTTGGAAAGTAGTTCAACCACATGACTGATGACTAAAGCTACTTCTAATAAAAATATGCCGATGTTCCCTAAGAGTTGGTCTGACTTTCTTAGATTAGGGTAAGTCAACCTTTCCCAAAATGTGTTCTATGATTTATTGTAGTGGTGATGAACCTATGACATGCATGTCACAGGCTGCTGTTTTACCACTGAAAGCACTAAAAGGTTCGCCATCACTGGTGTTCTGTCATAAGACTTCTAAATGATTTTTTATAAATATTGAGTTAAAACCTACCCTACACTAAAAAGTCGTAGATGATGAATAAGTCATATTGCAACCTCTTACATGTCAATCCAAAATACAGCACCATATTCCAGAAGCTCCATATGAGTCATCTCAAGTGAATTGACCCCTCTGGATGACCATTAGCAACAGAACCAAGCAGAGAATTACATTACCCAGCCTAATTGCAGTGATATCATTATACCGGCATGCTCTCTGGTGGTATATCTGCTAATCTGTTTTTCAGCAGATTGTCAATAAGGGCTCAGCAAATGTCATTATATTGCAACAACAACACCCATTACTCAAAACTGTAGG
The DNA here is from genome assembly GCA_028451465.1 of Erethizon dorsatum. Lineage (NCBI taxonomy): Eukaryota > Metazoa > Chordata > Mammalia > Rodentia > Erethizontidae > Erethizon > Erethizon dorsatum. The sequence goes on from CM051831.1 coordinate 38,978,864, forward strand.
TTAATAAGCTGCTTCAGCAGGAAGGAAAACATAAGCATTAGATAATCCCAGGATAATAGAATTTCAATTTGAATGATAAATCTGTTTTAGAATCTACTGTTGGCATCTATCTGGATGCTAGGGGAAACAGTTAATCTATGATCTGACTTGCAGCAATTTTTCCTTTAGCTGGAATGCTTCTATGGGATATGTGCAATGAAAATGTATAAGACATATGGTTATATAATATTGTATGTTTGAACAGTTGACTAGTACATGCAGTAGTAGCCCAAGGTAGTAGAACATAAAAGACTAGCTAATTCAATTTGTCCTTTGCACTACAGCACACACCCCTCACTAGCTGGTGGCAGGGCAAAGATCTGAATCCTACTTTCATTTCCTATTCCAGTGTTCCTTTTTTATGCCAGAAAAAGTACCAAAGACATTTATGTGAATAAACAATTTGCAAAATTTTATTTTAAAAGTTTTTTAAAAACTAGAAGAGCCTATCTGTACTCTACCAAAGAAATTGCATACAGAATTATATATTATTTTTGAAAAATATATCATGCTATATAATAATCATAATAGTAGCCATAGCCCTGAACTATATAATTCATTTTTAAAATTTATTTACCTAAATACTTACTAAAACTATACTATAAATTACATATGATGCCAGATACTAGGGAATTACATGAATGCTATTGTTACCTTCATACATACCTCCTGTAACACGTTAATTTTTAGTCATTGAAAATGTAAATAGTACCAGTATTTACTAAGTAAAGTATTGCACCAGGTATTAATGTGCCCTCAACACTCTAAGGATCTGGTAAATGAGATAAAACAAAATACAAATGTGGTAGCCAGAATTGTAAGATGGCTCCAGATTTTCCACCTTAATCCCAGGATTATTGAATATGGCTATTGTATGGCGTAGCTGGCTTTAAGATAGGGAGATTATCCCAGGGAGCCCAGTCTAATCACACAAACTCCTTAAAAGCAGAAGTTTTCACCTGTTGGGGGCTGAAGATGAAGTCTGAGAACTGAAGCACCAGTGGGTTTGATATACTATTGCTGAGCTGCAGACCAAGCAGGCACATGCTAAGGAATGCAGGCAGCCCTGGAGGAGTGGCAGGTGCCACTCGCTGACAGCTAGCAAGGACACAGGGATCGCAGCTCTATAACCACAAGAAATGAATACTGCCAATAAAAAGAACGACCTTGGTAGCAGATTTTCTTCACACCTCCAGTTGACACCCTGATTTGCACTTTGTGACCCTAGGCAGAAATCCACCCACCTTACTATATCAGACTACTGACTATAAAACTGTGGTCTAGTAAACAGGTGTCATTGTGCAGCAACAGAAAACTAATACAACAAACCATCTCTAGTGTTGGACTCATAGAAACTTAGTGTGTACTAAGGTGGCAAGGTAGGTCTTGCCACCAAGAGAATCCATGTGTTCTCATGAAATCTCAAGAGAGAACGATTTTCTGCAGCTAAGAGTCTTTGAGAACATTATGGGTTGTGTTAAGGTTTGTGTTTAGATGTACCCCCAAAGCCTCATAAGGTCACAGATAGGGCTTTTTCAGAGGTGGCTGGATCTAGAGTGTGTGATGTTAGAATTGATTCATGGTGCAGTGCTAGGCTCAGGGGCACCAGGATTAAAAGTGTGAGTGCTACCCGCCCTAAGTAGTCTGGATAAGATAAAAGGGGCAGAAAGATACTGTTAAGTTCCCTTGTTTGCTTGCTTTTGCTGTCTTCTGCTTGCCATGAACTGGTTCTCCTCTGCAATGCCCCTCTGCCAAGCCATCCTGCCTGGGAGCCAGCTGATTATGGACTGAAACCTCTACAAACTGTGAGCTAATAAACCTTTCCCCCTTTAACTTTGAGTGTCGGGTATTTTGTCTCAGCAATGAGAAAAGTAACTAAGACAGATGTTTCACTCCACGCTTGTGCTCTTTTCCTTCTTTACAAACCACCAGAGCTGTCCTACAGCAGTGGTGAACTTATAGCATGTGTGCTGCAGTGGACTGTTTGTATCATTGAAAGCTCTGTTACTGTATTTTTCTTTTACTGTGTGAGTTGTTTTTTTCTAAACTAAAACCTCAATATTCAGGTTTAATTTCAGTGTTACCACTTTGCGATAAATAAGCGTGTTTGCGTTGTAGTTTGAACGCTCAGTCACTAAAAGGTTCACCATCACTACCCTAGAGCAAGGCTGTCTTCTTGTGCTAGGTTTTCTTTCTTTTGCTCTCCTGGGATTTATAAGACAAACACTCCTAGAAGGTACGGATCTTTTTTCTCTCTTTCCCTTATCTTCCATCATTCAAACATTTGCTAGATGCCCACCATATGCCAAACATTGTGCATAGGTAAAAGACTGCAGTGACTGAGAAGAGGTGGTGACTACTTCTGGCTATATGGGGGTATATTCTGGAACATCTAAAATTACTTCAGTAGGCTTTTTAGATATGCAAAGAGGTCTAAATTGAGGGTCAATAATGCTAAAGGAAGGATTCTGCCTCAGAATTCCAAAACCTCTATTCTTCTTACTCCAGTGACTGAATGCAAAGTCCTTGTCTAACACTGCAGCCATTGCATGAGCTGGCATTCTCTTAATTTAGACTTGATGAACAGCTGACATCAGATTGCTCATACAATTCAATTATGCTGTCAAAGACACAAGCAGTGCGCTCTCAATTCAGGCAGGGTCTGCAAATGGAACAAAAGAATGAGTTTCAAAGGGATGATCAAGGCTTCAGAAACAGTGATTACATGTATTGTACTCAGTGCTAGTAATGCTCAAAATCAAGAAAAGATTTAAAAAGAAAATCAAGTTAATGCTTATCTACATCACCATCTCTTCCTTCTTATTTAAGTTTTATTATTTTGTTTTGAAAAATATTTTAAATGTGCTTAAAAAGGGTATATGCTATCTAATTGCAGGGTACAGGATCTGTATATATGCCCATTAGATCACGCATGTTAACTGTGATGTTCAAATCTATACTAATTGTTGTTCTATATCTTTACTAATTTTTGATGCTTTATTATCAAATAATTTGAAAAGCTGTATGGAACTCTCCTAGCAAATATGTTACACTTATAACTTTTCCCTGTAGTCCTATCAGTTTCAGTTTATATATTTTGAGCTACTTTAGAATTATTAAATCTTCTGAGTTGAACCTTTTCCCTTGAAAATATACTTTGTCTGCTATTAATATAGCTACCTTAGCATTCTTTTAAAATTTTTTCTAAGCTTTATCAAGGTATTATTATCTTAATGTTCTTATGTTTAGTGATTATCTGGTACATTTCTTTTTTTAAATTTTCATGCCCTTATGTTGTGGGTATGTTTCTTAAACATAAAATAGTTAAACATCAAATAGTTCTATTATTGAAATCCTATTTGGCCATCCCTCTCTTAACTGGCAAATCTTGGCCGCTCACATTTGTCACAGTCCCTGTTACCCTTGGACTTAACTGTGCTCTTCATTTGCCCTGGGCCTCTTTTTCACTATTTCTGCTCTCTATTCTTATTATTTGTTCATTTTTTTTTAATGTGGGTAGCGGGAGTCGAACTCAGGACCTCGCACTTGCCAGGCAGGCACTTGTGCCGCTGAGCTATATCACCAGCCCTATTTGTTAATTTTTGAAGTCAAATTTTTCCCTGTGCTTATCTGGAAGTCATATATATATTATTTCTTATCTTTCCATAGTTACTCTTGAAATTATATTATTGGCCAAGCAATTTGAAAGTGAATTGATGGGCCGGTGATATAGCTCAGGCATAAGCGCCTGCCTGGCAAGCGCAAGGTCCTGAGTTCAACTCCCAGTACCCATACATAAAAAAAAAAAAGAAAGAAAATGAATTGATATCTTTAATTCCCATTCCAAACAATTCGAGGACTTTGGAAGATTGCTTTGTCACCTTTTTTGTGCATAGGAATAACCTGAGAGTGCTAAAACACAGAGTGCGACTAAGTAAGTGGTGATACTGATATTCTGCATGTCAAAGGTCTCAAGCCATGCAATGCTACTGAAAAACAAGGTTCTGGACTATTTCAGTTATCCCTCTTTAGACTGACATGCCCTTGTAAAAACTCAGAATTTTAATTGTCTCTTAAAATTCTATAATCATACATTACTTATACAGACAATGTTCATTTAGACTTATAGTAAGTTTTACTAATTTCTTTGCTCATCTTTCTTACATTTCAGACTTTCCTCCTAGGATTATGAAGTTCTTTAAGCAAAGCTCTGCCAAATGCCCTATTATGCCAGTGACCAAATGTGAACCTGAGGAAATCCAGAAAACTTCTTTAGTCCTCAATTTTCTCATCTATAAAAGGAGGGCGATAATAGTACCTACCTTAGAAGGTAGTTGTGAAAATTAACTGGATTAATATAAAGCTCAAAGAACTGTGTCTAATATATCATAAATTCTCAATAAGTGTTAATCATTATTATTACATAATTCTAGGTTTTCAGTTATTTCCTCTCATCACTGGAGATCTTTCAGTTTTTCTGGCTCCTATTCTTGCTATTGAGAAGTTTGGTACTGTTTGTGTCTGTATCAACTAGAATAGGCTAAGAATTTAGATGTATTTTAAACCTTTTAATTCTAGTCTCCACATGACATAATTTCACTTTCATATTTTCCATCTACTTATCTATGTGCTGTATTCTGGGTAATTTCTTTAGATCAGTAATCTGTTAATTCTCTCCATGGCTGTATCTAATCTGCTGTTCAATCCAACCTAGTGAGTTTCCTTTTTCAATGATACTCTGTTTTCTAAAATAAAAATTATTCTATTTGATTATTTTTCAATTCTTCCTGGTAATGTTATATTTCTTTAAATCATCCTTGAAATTTCTACTGTTTGAATTCCTTGGGAGTCTAAGTTTTCTGCTTATTTTGTCTCATTTGTTTGATTGTGCTTTATTATCTTAAGTGTTAGGTGATCATTATAAATTCACTTATGATTGAACTTAATTTGTGGAAATCTTAAAAAGCTAAAAATTAACTGTTTAACTAAGGATGTTTTCCTCCAGAAGATCCTTTTGCATTTATGGATTTCAGGAGTCAGGGAGATACTACTACTCTGTTACTATTTTGGCCTCCTTGAGGTATTATAGTGATTGAAGTTTCATGGTCAGCAACTATCTTTCAGAAGACGCAAGGCTTTGGCCAGTGTTGATATCGGTGCTTTCTCTAGGGCTTACCCAACTTTTGTTTTTATCATTTACAATTCTCAGCTAGGTCTCTACTCACTTTTATTCTTCTTCTTTCCTTCCTCTTTTCTTTTCTTCCTCCTTTCCCCACCTTTTTTCAATCCATGGAAGGATGAGAAGAAGGGGAATTTGGACATTTTCTTTACGGGTTTTCTTTTACAGGGGGGTGGAATGTTTCTTTGGTGGTGCTGGGGATTGAACCTCGGGCCTTTGCACTGAGATACATCACTAGTCCTTTTTATGTTTTCTTTGTTTTAAGTCACTAATTCCCCAGGCTGGAACCAAACTTGCAATCCTCCTGCCTGTCTCCCGGAGAGCTGGGATTATAAACATGTGCCACTGTGCCTGTTTTGTTTGTTTGTTTGTTTTGAGAGTCCAGACATAGTTAAAATGAATATTTTTACTGTGAGTTATCAAGGATTTCATTATATTATAATGGGGAGAGTCTTCAAAATATCTACTCTACTATGCTGCAACTTGTTATACATTTTAGAAGTCTTCCCCTCTCTCTCCTCTATCCCAGCCATCTAAGTCTTTTCCTGAAAGACAACAAATATGTTCAGTTTCTTCACTACTTTCAGAGATAGTCTATGCTTATATAGTAATTAAATTTATAATTTTTATTGTTTTATACAAAAAAGAATCATACTGTATTTACTTCTTTGTCTCTCTCTCTTTTTTTTAACATGGGTGTGCAAATATCACTGTGGTATGATGCTTTTAATTCTTTCAGGAAGATATCCAGAAGGGAAATAGCTGGGTCAAATAGGACTTCTAGTCCTAGTTTTTTGAGGAATCTCCACACTGATTTCCACAGTGGTTGCACCAGTCTACACTCCCATCAACAATGGAGAAGGGTTCCTTGTTCCCCACAGCCCCACCAGCATTTGTTATTGGTTGATTTCTTGATAATAGCCATTCTTGGAATCTCAGCATTGTTTTAATTTGCATCTCTCAAATGGCCAGTGATGTTGAACATATTTTCATATATTTATTTGCTGTTTGTACTTCTTCATCTGAGAAGTGTATATTTATCTCAGATGCCCATTTTTGGATTTAAATTTGGGGTATCTGATTTTTTTTTTGAGTTCTTTATATATTCTAGATAGTAATCCTTTGTCTGAGGAATAGCTGGCAAAAATTGTTTCCCACACTGTGGTTGTCTCTGTCTCTTTTTTAATTTAAAAAAAAATCTTGAAAATTGTTCCATTTCCAAACATAAAGAGCTTTGTCATTTTTATACAACTTCTTTTTTTCCATTTAATGTGTCATATGAAATCCTACTTTTCTCTAATGCTCTATAGTCCTTCAAGAATATATTTTCACAAGATTCCTTGCATTGCCTTATCTGTTAGAGTTCAGAGTGGCCTCTGTTTCTGCGTAGCTTCTAATATGCTCTCATTTCATCTGCTGAGCTTAGCTTGCATAAAACATCTTACTCCAGCCTCTACTTCAAGTTCACAGTATCAAGCTGCACATAAAGCTGAGTTCTATGACTTGTTCATTTAAAACATCCCAAAGAAAACAACTCTCAACCACTGACTTTAGGAAAAAGAAACAATACATTCAAGAAATATGACCTGACTGTATCACATTATTTCCAAGACCTTGTATAAAGATATGTTAAATCAATGGAAAAAATGGCCAAAGCATTTGAATAGACATTTTTCTAAGGAATATTTATAGATGGCCAACAAGTAGATGAAAAGATGTTCAACATCATTTACTGTCAGGAAGATGTAAACCAAAACCTGGTGAGATACTGTTTTACACCCCTTGGGGTTATTATACTCAAAAAGATGCGCAAAAACCCATGTTGGCAAGGAAAGAGAAAAACAGGAACCCTCATATACTGCTGCAGGGAATATAAAATGTTTGAGCCACTTTGCAAAAGCACTTGTTACCCCTTAGATGATTAAACATAGATTTACCATATGACCCAGAGATTCTACTCCTTGGCTGAACTGTTGGTATACATCTTCAGTTCAGCCAAGGAGTAGACATATGATTTGGAAATATTTTCTTCCATTCTGTGACTTATCTTTTCACTCTACTGACAGTGTTCAGTGAAGCAAAAAAGTTTTCAATACTAATTAAATGTAATTTTTCTATGTTTTATTTCCTGTCCTCTAGTGTTGTATCTAAAATTCCATTGTCGAATACAAGGTCCCTAACACATGGAGTTTCTTCTAGATGTCTTATTGTTTTAGTTCTTACACTTAGTCCATAATCCATTTTTAATTAATTTTTGTATATACTGAGAGATAGGGTTTCAATCTTGGATTCTTTGCACATGGATAGTCAGCTATTCCGGAATCACATGTTGAGAAGACTTCTTTCTTCATTGAATCATCTTGGCACCCGTGTCAAGCATCAACCGACCATAAAGGTATGGGTTTATTTCTGGATTATCAACTCTACTTCACTGATTTATCTGTGTAGTCATTTGTCAGTACCATACTGCTTTGATTACAGTAGCTTTATAATCAAGTTTTGTAGTAACTTTTGAAATCAGGAAAAGTGAGTCCTCCAACTGTCTTTTTTCATATTGTTTTGGCTATTTTGGGTCTCCTGAATTTCCATGACTTTAAAATCAGCTTATGATTCCTGCAATAAAACATTGCATGGATTTCACTGAGTCTGTGATCAAATTTGAAGAGTAATGCCACCTTAACAGTGCCTCAGTCCATGAACATAGTAAGTCTATTCATTTAGATCTTTAGTTGCTATCAATAACTTTTTGCAGTTTTCAGTGTATAAGTCTTATACTTGTTTTGTTAAATTTATTCATTTTAGTTGAGCCTTTTTGATGCTATCATATAATGGAACTGTTCTCTAAATTTTATTCTTATATTATTCATTGCTAGCATATAGAAATATGAGTTTTACCTTTCCAACTGTGTGTTAGATTTCTGTTACTAGCACAAAATACCTGAGATAATCAGGTATTTGATTGGAGAAACTTGGAGAAAAGATTTGTTTTGGTTTACAGTTTCAGAGGTTTTAGTCCATGTTGCTTGGCTCTGCTACTTTGTGCCTGGGGTTGCAATGGCAACAGAAACACTGAAATGACACCCAGGATTTGGAGGCAGATTTATTTACATCAACGGGCACTTATCAGGGTCATTCCCAAAATATCAGGCCCTGATCTCTGGTGGTTTGGGGCTTATATGGGATAAGCAAGCAGGAAGTACAGAGGCACAGTCCTTGGCTGTCTTTGATTGGTTCTTACAATATGCATCATAGTGACCAGCTATGCATCACAGTGACCAGCCATTTCTAAGAGACAGAGGCAACCAGAACTGTAACAGGAACTATCACCTGGGCAACTAAGAAACTGAAGTACAGTGGCTGTGAGGGGCGCATTTTCTGTTACAGGGTGTCACAATACATTATGGCAGGAGTGTGTGGTGGAAGAGGCCTGGTCACATCATGGTATCAGGAGCAAAGAGAGAGGACGGTTTCAGGGTCCCAATATTGCCTTCAAGGACATGCATCCAATGATCCAATTTCCTTCTACTAGGCCCCACTTTCTAAAGGTTACACCATCTCCCATTAGTGCCACAGGCTGGTGACCAACTCCAAGATATGGGTCTTTGGGGGATATCCAAGATTTGAACTACAGCAAACCTGAAGGACTTCTGTTTAATTTTCTTAATTCCCCTGACTAGTTCTCCAGTAAAATACTGAATCGAAGTGGTGGGAATGGATATCCTCATTATGTCCCTAGACTTAAGAAAAAAACTTTCAGTCTTTCACCATTAGCATGATATTAGTTGTAGAGCTTTTGTTGATGCCCTTTTTCAGCTGAGGAATTTGGCTTTGATTCCTAGGTTCTGTCTACTTGTATTATGAAAGTGTATTGGGTTTTGTCAAATAGTTTTCAGTGTCAATTAAGATAACCATTTGGTTTTCCTTTGTTCTATCAATATGGTATATTACATTCACTGATCTCTGTATGTTGAATCAACTTTAAATTCTTAGGATAAATCTCATTTGGCTCATGACTGACAATCCTTTTTACATTTGCTGAATTAAATTTGCTATTACTTTGTTAAGGACTTTCATGTCTATGCTCATAAGAGTTATCAGTCTGTAGTTTTCATGTAATGAATTTTCTGGTTTTGGTATCAGGAAAGTAATGGCCTGATGAATAAGTTAGTTAGTGAACAAGTTTGTGAAGAGTTAGTATTAATTCTTCGTTAAGTGTCTAGGAAATTAAGCCATTTAGTCTTGGGCTTTTTTTTATATATGTTTTTTAGAAATTATTAATTCAATCTCTTTAATTTTAGGAATCCCTTCAGATTTTCAATTTCTTCTTTTTACTTCTCTAAGGTGAATAATAAAGTTCCCTCTTTTTTTGGTCAGTATTTTATTGATGTTTTCAAAGAACAAATATTTTATTTCATTGATTTTCTGTATTATTTTTCTATTCTCTATATCATTTCTTTCTATTCTAAATCCTTATTTGCTTTGGATTTAGATTTCTCTTTTACACTTTCCAGGGTGGGGAGTGCTGGGGATTGAATCCACAGTCTTACTCATGCTAAGCAAGTGCTCTACCATGGAGCTATACTCTCACCTTTTTACTAATTTTTAAGGTGAAAAGTTAGGTTATTGATTTTTATATATTCTTTCTTTTTCAATCTAGGCATACACAGTTATAAATTTCCCTCTAAGCACTGCTTTTACCACATTCAGTAAATTTTGGTGGGCTGTACTATTTACTTTCATTAATCTCAAAGTATTCTAATACCCCTTGTGATTTCCGCTTTGACCCACTGGTTGTATAAGAATGTGTTAATTTCCACATATTTGTGAATTTCTCCAATTCCCTTCTGTTATTGAGTTCTAATTTCATTCCATTCCAGTTGGAGAACACATTTTGTATTATTAAAATCCTTTAAATTTTATTGGCTTTCTTTATAGAGTATCTTGAAGAATGTCCTACATGCATTTGAGAAGAATGGACATTCTACTATTGTTGAGTATTCTATAGATGTGTTGGGTCTAGCTGAGTTCTCGTTTTGTTCAAATCCTGTATTTTTTTGTTGATCTTCTAGATTAGGCATGTCCAACTCCCAGATAATAAGCCTCATGTGGCACTGGACAACTAGTAACTCAGCTGCACAAAAGCATTAATTTTTTAACAATATTATGCAATTTTTAGTGATACTTTCATGTCTCGATTGTGCTGTACTCAAGCACAGACTCTGCAGGTGACAATGGAAACTATGGAGGGGAGGGAACAATGCAATGCTAACTCTGCCTCCTATGCCCACCACACACAGTCAGCTGAATTGCAAGTTGTGTGTATCAGACATTTCATGAGCTTAAGTGACATGGTGAATCAAATACAATGATAACCGGAAACAGTATGTTTCAATTTACCTAGATATGTTTGTGTCAGGTCTTTGTTTCATTGATCTTTTTTACAGTTTTTAGTCTGTATTTCATTTCTTCCTGCTCTAGTCTTTATTTTTCACTTTCCTTTTACTGATTTTGGTTTTCATTTGTTCTTGCTTTTCTAGCTTCTTGAGATGCAGATGGGTTGCTTGAGGTCTTTCTCCTTTACTGATGTCAAGGTGCTGACTGCTAGCAACTTCCCTCTTAGTACTGCTTTTGCTGTTTCCTTGTTTATCCATTCATCATTCAAGAGTAAGCTGTTTAATTTCCATGTGTTTGTACATTTCCAAAGGTTTTTTTTTTTTTTTTTTTTGGTAACTAGTTCCCAGTTTTACTGCATTGTGATCAGAAAAGATACTTGGCATTATTTCAGTTTTTAAAACTATGGAGACTTGCTTCTGACCTATCATATGATCTATTCCCTCCTTTATTTTTGAAGGAAAATGTTGTTTGATCAAAAAATAATTTTCAGCTTAGAGTCTTTTAAAATATTTTTTCTGCTCCCTTTTCTCTGTCCTTCTAGAACTCTCATTGTTTTATATCAGTACACTTAATGGTGCTCTGCTGGTTCCTGAGGCTTTGTTCATTTCTCTTTTTTCTTTCTGATCCCCAGACTATATAATTTCAATTGACCCATCTTCAAGTGTACTGATTCTTTATTACTATCTTTGCCTGCTTAAATCTGCTGAACCTCTTTTGTGAAATTCTCATTTCGGCTATTGTACTTTTAACTGTAGAATTTATGTGTGTGCATACACACTTATATACTATAGATATATATACACACACATAGCTATATACATGTAACTATACACAACTATATATATATGGACATATATATTATTTTTCTTGATGTTCTTTTGATAGTCTACATTTGGGGAAATATCCACATATTTTCCTTTAGTTACTTAGTTACTTAGACATAATTTCCTTCAGTTTTTTGAACTTTTTTGTTTTTGTTTTTGTAGGTACCAGGGGTCGACCTCAGGACCTCACGCGCCAGCAGGCGCCCGTGCCGCTGAGCAATATCACTGGTCCTTTCTTCATATGTGGGTTGCAGGAGTCGAACTCAGGCCCTCGCGCTTGCCAGGCAGGCGCTTATGCCGCTGAGCCATCTCACCGGCCCAAACATATTTAAAATAACTGATTAAAGTTACACCTATAAGGAGAAGCTGATGACTACAAATGGATTTTATAATTCAATCCGGTCCATGTGCTTTCTTTTCAACTTTGAGGAAATGTCACTTGGAATCAAATCAGTGAGAATATCCTCCTGGAGCTCTGGATTGGTTCTTAGGACACTGGGTTCTCTTCTAAGCCACCCCCTGCCCTGCTGTAAGATTCTGAAAAAGCCATCAAGAATCCCTCTGTCAAAGTGAAAATGCTTAATTCTATTTTTAACTCATACATGCCCTTTCGAATTTGTATTTTAAGATTTCTCTTCCAGCTTTATGGAGAAAAATTTATGGGAAGGAAAGACTGAAACTAGGGAGAGTAGATAGGAAGGCAGTTCAAGAGTCTGGGTGAAAAGTGATGGTTACCTGGACTAGAGTGAAATGGATGACTTCAAATAAACACTCAGGGTGTAAAGGATTTGACTTAGTGTTTGATTAGATGTCACTAATAGGGAAAGGGAATAAAAAGTGACTTCAAAGTTCTAGCTTGATTGAGTGCATGGAGGCACTATTCATTAAGAAGGAAAAATATTGGGGAAGAGACAGAATTGAAAGAGGAAAAATTTAAGAGCCCTGTTTTAGACATGTATATAAGACATAAAAGTGCAGATGTCAAGCTATAATTGAAATTTAAAGGATAGGTAATGGTGGAAATAAAAATTTGGAAGTCATAAGATCAAGATGGTATGAGATCTATGGCAAATGGCTGAGATCACCTGAAAAAGAAAAAAAAGACTTTACAGAGTGAGAAAAGAGATACAGACTCACCTCTGAGCCTGGAGGAATCCCAACATTTAAAGATCAGATAGAGGGAAAATAACCAGGAAAGGGTACCTAACATATCCTACCTTAAAAAAAAGTTAACAAGCTGGGCATGGTGGCACATGCCTGTAATCCCAGCACTCAGGAGGCTGAGGCAGGAAGATCATTGTGAGTTCGAAGCCAGCCTGGGCTACAAAGGGAGTTCAAGGCCAGCCTGAACTGCATAGTGAAACCCTGTCTCAAAAAAGCCAAAAAAAAAAAAAAAAAAAAAAGTTAACAAACCATAAGGTGCATTTCACAATGCTTAGTGAAGGGTATGAATTCAATCAATGCTATAACCCTTACACTCTCTCACTCCCTTCCTCTTTACTGCTTCTGGGACCAGTACAGTAACATGGGAATTTGAGGAATGAGCAGAGACTATTCCTCACCAAGCTGGGGTGTGGTGGTGCAGCCTGTGATTCCAGCACTCAGGAGGCTGAGGCAGGAGGAAGGCCAGCCTGAATTCAAGGCCAGCATGAACTACATAGTAAGACCCTCTCTCCAAAAAAAAAAAAAAAAAGAAAGAAAAAGGAAGAAGAAAAAGAAGTAAATAATCTATTTAAGGAGACAAAATGGACATACAGAAAACAATGAGATAATAATATAAGCATTTAATTATAGACAGACACTTCTTAGAATTTTAAAGGAGAAAAGGCAGTCAAGGGATGGGTATGGGAGAGGGACTTTGAAAAGGACCAGTTAGAACACTTACGATATTAACAAAGAGCAGTAGGCCACTCAGAAAAAAAGACATAAATGTAGAAAGAAAAATAACATGCTCAGAGTCTATGATGAGAGCAATCTGATTTCAGCAAAAGGTACTTATTTTTTCCCACATCAAAGTATTTTTGCTACTAAGATTCCTTGTTACAGTTGAAGTTCCTGACAAAACAAAGGAAAACTTGAGCCCATTACTAAGACCAACTGTCCTTTAATGATGGCAGAATGATCATTAAACTGTCTACCTACCTTTCCAGGGGAGGAGACCAAGACCCAGACTCTGACACACATGAGACAAAAATAACTCAGATGCTAAAATGTCCTTTGAATACCACACTTGTCAAAATGGGTCTAATGACACCTTTTCCTAGCTTTCACCTGTTCCTAGCTTGTATTCTCAGTTGCAGCCACTAACATTGTCAAACATCACCATTTCTTCATCCAAAGTGTCCTTTGAAAAGCCCACACAGATCACCAATACTAAATAAGCCCACTAAGTCTGGGGCTGAGATAAAGGTTTTATTCTCCAGAACTTGCTCAAAAATCAAGTTGGCTTTTATGTCAAGGAAGTATTGTACATAGTTTGGCCCATCAGTCAGCAGAGATTTTGGACATCATAGAATATTAGAGTTGAAAAGAAACTTAAAGATTAATTTGATGTTATTTACTAATAAGAATACAGAAGTCCAGAGGAAGGAAGTAATAATTTTAAAGCCAAATGGACCCTGCAGGAAAGGAAAGTTCTTTAGAATCAATGGTAAAGTAGTTCCCTAGTATGCATGAGATCCTGGGTTCCACCCCAAGCACTAGAAAAAAATATAGTGAGAGGCAACGAACAGAGTAAAGAGACCACCTACAGAATGGGAAAAATTTTTTGCCAGCTACTCTTTGGACAGAGGACTAACATTTAGAATATATAAAGAGCTCAAAAAAATTAGACCCCCCCCAATAAAAGATCCAATCAAAAATGGGCAACTGAAATTAATACACTTCTCAGAAGAAGAAATACAAATGACCAATAAATACATTAAAAAGTTCAATTTCATTACCTATTAGATAAATGCAAATTAAAGCAACATTGAGATACCAACTTACCTAGAAAGAATGGCCATCATCAAATAATATAAAATGCTGGTGATGATGTGGGAAAAAAGGAACTCTTTTACATTGTTGGTGGGAATGTAACCTAGTACAACCACTATGAAAATCGGTATGGAGATTCTTCAAAAAACTAAAACTAGAAATTTCATTTGACCCAGCTATTCCCCTTTTAGGTATTTTTGAAAGAGTTAAAGTCATCACATTACAGTGATAAGGGCAAACCCATGTTTACAGCAGCACAATTTATAATAGCTAAATCTTGGAAACAGCTGACATGCCCATGAATAGAGGAATGGATAAAGAAAACATGATAATTATACACAATGGAATAATATTCTGCCATAACAAAAGATAAACTTGAAGTACTTGAATGTGCCTTGAGACCATAATATTAAGGGAAATAAGTCAGACACATAAGTTTAAATATTGCATGGGTTCTCTTATATGAGAAACTTAAACATATAAATAATGAGCAAAATAAAAGATAGATAAATAGGAAATAAGATCTTTTTCAAATTGATGGAGGAATAAGAGATGAAGGGACAGTAAGGGAAAGGAAGAAAAGGAAAAGAAAAAATAAAAATAGAGCTTTTGCAACTGGAAGGGAACAAAGAGTTGAAAGGGACAGGGAGGGGTGGGAAGGGTAGAGAATGAAAAAAAGAATTAAGGTATGTTATGTACATGGGCCAACTCCTCACTATAAATGTAACCATTATGCACTGCAAACACATACTAATAAAAAGGAATAAAACAAAATAAAGCAAAAAAAGGAAAAAGTACAGTGAGGCACATTTGGCAATCTATAAAACAGTGAAGTAGTCCAATTTTTTTTTCTGTTATTTCCTCATAGGTGACCCTAACAAGTTCAAATTCCAAAAAAGCCTATGGAAGTCTTAAAGATAAATACTGGGGGCAGGGAGGAACATACCTTGTTTAAAAACATGAATTTCCTTTGGAATAAATAATGACTAATGTATAGTAATTTGCTTTACCTGTTAGTGTGCCATCACCCTCCTTTGATAGTTATCACCTATTCTGTGCATTATTTTGTGAGTTGTCTAAATACTTCTGAACTCAAATTCAGAAGATTTTATGGTAAGATTTAATGTTCATTTTGCAATAGGCACACCTGGCTTTCAACCCCTAAGAAAGACTAGCAAGGAAACAGTTATACGTAGGCTACTGCCTTACATTTATTGGATATCACATTGTCTATCCCAACAGATATCCTGCAGGGATGTTGAGGAAGGGACTAGAGAGGCTACGCCACAGCTGTGCTCCCACTAAGTCAGTCAGTCAGTGGTCAGTTATTTATTTATTTATTTATTTATTTATTTATTTATTTATTTATTTATTTCGAGACAGGGTCTCACTATGTAGCCCAGGCTGGCCTCAAACTCACAGTGATCCTCCTGCCTCAGCCTCCCACGTGCTAGGATTACAGGCATGCGCCACCACGCCCAGCTCCCACTAAATCTTGAGGCTTAACTATTCTGACAGACATAAACTGCTAGCATAAATAATGTTCATAATCCTATTTACATATTTTTAATTCCCTAAATTAAGAACAGGAGTCCTGAGACAAATCAAAACACCTGGCTTCAAGTACTAGCTCTTCTGCTACTATTGGATGTGATCTGAAATAAATCACCTCCATATCTGGGTCTCACTTATAAAATAGGATCACTTGCGGCTGCCATGCATGGTGTAACACTCCTGTACCAGCACCGAGGAGCCTGAGGAAGGAGGATCATGAGTTCTAGTACAACCTGAGAGGCTAGTTATATTGCCAAGGTCTCATAACTCACAAACACAACTCAAGTTGTTCTGCTTCTGTGTGTTTACTCCAAAGCCAGTTCCTTTCCTACTACTATACATCATGCTCTCAAAAAGACTGTGACAATCAGACTCCATTTCATCCCGCCACAGCTAATTAATCAAATGTGCCCAATGGGTCACAACAGTCTGGGAAACACTAGCATTAAAAGCTATCAGCCTGAGAACTGTCCAAATGTTTCAGAGGAAAGATTAGAGCAAAGTTGTCTTCTCCAAGACCATGCTCCTTAAAAGGAAGTAATGAGTCAAAAAGTACAGGTGCACCCTAAGTATACCTGCGGTGGAGGCTTTCTCCTCAGTGTGACAGAGCTGAGGTGTGGGGTCTCAAGAGTGAGACCTGTGAGGCCTGTGCCCTCAGAAGGAAGGGAAGTAGCTCTCCCCAGAGAGCTGTCAACAGAGCCTGAGCCTGGCCCACCCAGCCGCTCACGCTTCTGTCAAGCAAGGTGATCACTTGCTCCCACACAAGCAAATTCCTTTGGATATATACCCAGGAGAACTGCTGGATCAGATGGTAATTCTATGTTTGGTTGTTTAAGAACCTCCGAACTACTTTCCAAAATGATTATACTATTTTCCAAAATGACTATACTAATTTACAACAGTGTACCAGGATTCCCTTTTCTTCCCATCCTCACCAACACTTCTCATCTTTCAATTTTGATGACAGTCACTCTAACAGGTATGGTGTGATATGTCATGGTAGTTGTTTTGTTTTTTGTTTGGTTTTGATGCTGGAAATTGAATCCAGGGCCTTGTGCATCCTCTACCACAGAGATACACCCAGAGCCCATCATCATGGTTTTAATTTGGATTTCCTTGATGATTGGAGATGTTGAACATTTTTTCCACGTATCTGTTAGCAATATGTATGCCTTCTTTTGAGAAATGTCTGTTTAGATCCTTTGCTCATTTTAAAAACTGGTTTATTTATAGCTGTGTGTGGTGACTCACATCTGTAATTTCAGCACTCTGGCAGGCTGAGGCAGGAAAATTGCAAGTTCCAGCCCAGGCTGGGTAACTTAGTAACTTTGAGCCTCTATCTCAAAATAAAAAATAAAAGGGGCTGAGAATGTAGTTCAGGGCACAGGCCCTGGGTTCAATCCTCAGTACCAAAAGAAAAGTTGTGTCATTTGTTTTGTTGCTATTGAGTTGCACACATATTATTATTATTAGCCCCCATCAGATGTCTGGTTTACAAATATTTTCTCCCAACCCATGGGTTGTCTCTTCACTTTGATGTTTCCTTTGCTATGCAGAGCTTTTTAGTTTGATGCAATCCCATTTGTTTACTTTTGCTTTTGGTGCCTGCACTTTTGGAGTCCTAGCCAAGGAATCATTGCTCAGATGAATGTCGTGTAGGTTTCCCCCTGTTTTCTTCAAGTACTTGTATGGTTTAAGGTCTTACACTTAAATTTTTATTTGAGAGGGCTGGGGTTGAGACAGGGTCTCGCTGTGTAGTTCAGGCTAGTCTTAAACTAGCCCAGGCTGGCCTCAAACTTGCAATAATCCTCTTGCCTCAGCCTCCCAAGTGCTGGGATTATAGGTGCGCACCACTACACCAGGCTACACTTAAGTCTTTAAACCATTTTGATTTTTGTATGTGGTATGAGATAAAGGTCCAATTTCATTCTTCACATGTGGATGTGCAGTTTTCCTAAAACTATTGAAGAAACTGTCCTTTCCCCATTGTGTGTTCTCGGCCCCTCTGCTGAAAATCTATTGACAATAAATACACAGTTTTATTTCTCGGCTTTCTATCCTGGTTCCATTGCCTATGTATCTGTTTTCATGCCAGTATCGTGCTATTTTCACTACAACAGCTTTATAATATATTATAAAGTCTGGGAGGGTGATGCCTCTATTTTGTTCTTTTTGTTCAAGATTGCTTTAGGTATTCAGAGTCTTTTGTGGTTCCATATGTATTTTAGGATTTTTTTTTTCTGTTTCTGTGGAAAATTACATTGCAACTTTGATAGGGATTACACTGAATCTATAGATTGCTTGCATAGCATAAACATTTAACAATATTAATTCTTCCAGTTCCAAATCACAACATACATCCATTTATTTGTGTTATCTTGAATTTCACACATTTTTATAGTTTTCTGTATATAGGTCTTTTACCTACTTGATTAAATTCATACCTAGGTACTTTGGTTTTTTGTTAATATATATGGGATTGTTTTGTTAATTTCTTTTTTGATAGTTTGTTGTTAGTGTATAGAAACTACTGATTTTTGTATGTTGATTTTGTATCCTATAGATTTACTGAATTCATTTATCAGCTCTAACAGGTTTTGGTAGAGTCTTTAGAGTTTTTTATGTCATCACTAGAGACAATTTTACTTCTTCCTTTCCTACTTAGATACCTTTAGGACCTGTAGTACTATGTTGATGAGAAGTGGTAACAGTGGACATCCTTGTCTTGTTCCTGATCTTAGAGGCAAAGCTTTCAATTTTTCATCATTAGATACAATGTTAGCAGTGGGCTTGCCATATATGGCCTTTATTGTGCTGAGATACATTCCTTCTATACCAAATTTGTTAGTTTTTTTTTATCATAAAATAATTGAATTTTGTCAACTGCTTTTCCCTCATCCATGGAGATGATCATGTAGTTGTTGTCCTTCCTTTTGTTAATATAGTGTATCACATTTATTGATTTACATATGTTGAAACATCCTTGCATCCCAGGGATAAATCCCACTTGAACATGGTATATTATTTTTTGAATATGCTGTTGAATCTGGTTTGCTAGAATTTTGTTGAGAATTTTTACATCTACGTTGACCAGGGATATTGTATTGCAGTGTCTTTGTCTAAATTTAGTGACTGAGTAGTGCTGACCTCATAAAATGAGTTTGGAGTATTCATTTCTCTTGAATTTTTGGAAGAGTTTTAGAAGGATTGGTATTATTCTTCTTTAATGGCATCAGCAGTGATGCCATCAGGTGCTCGATTTTCTTTACAGAAGATTTTCTATTATTGATTCAATATCCTTACTATTGGTCTATTCAAATTTGCTATTACTGATTCAGTCTTGGTGGGTTTGTATGTTTCAAGGAATGGACCCATTTCTTCTGGGTTACCAATTTGTTGGTATACTGTTGTTCACAGTGGTCTCCTATGCTTCTTTGCATTTCTGTGGATCAGCTGTAATGTCTCCTCTTTCAATTCTGATTTTGTTTGAGTCTTCTCTATTTTTTTCTTTGTTATTCTAGCTAAAGGTTGGTTAATGTTACCTTCTAATACCTATTTTTAATTTTATTGATTTTTTAACTATTTTTCTAGTCTCTATATTATTTATTTTGTTCTAATCTTTTATTATTTCCTTTCTTCTAAGTTTGGCCTTACTTTGTTCCTTTTTTCTAGTTCCTTGAGGCATAACATTAAGTTATTTCTTCCATTCTTTTTCAATATAGGCATTTATTGTTATAAATTTCCCTCTCAGGACTGCTTTTGCTTCATCTCGTAGGTTTTGGTATGTTGTGTTACCATTTCCATTTGTCTCAAGATATTTTTCATTTTCCTTTTAATTTCTGCATTGATCCACTGGTTGTTCAAGAGTATGTTTAATTCCCATATCTTTATGAATTTTCCAAGATTCTTCCTGTTATTTCTAGTTCTATACCACTGTAGTCAGAAAAGACAGCTGATATGATTTCAGTCTTCTTAAATGTTTTGACCTTAGTAGCCTAACATACTCGTGTGGTCTATCCTGGAGAATGTTCCATGTGAACTTGAGAAAGATGTTTTGGTGTTGGATGTAGGGTTCTATACATGTCTTTTATGTCCAATTGGTCTAAAGTATAATTTAAGTCCAACGTTTCCCTATTGAGTTTCTGTCTAGAAGATCTGTCCATTGTTGAAAATGGAGTACTGAAATCCCATTACTATTATATTGCAGTTTCTCTCTCCCCTCAGATCTTTTAATATTTGCCTTATATTTATGTGCTCTGATGTTGGGCACATACATATTTCTGTTATATCCCCTTGATGAACTGACTTCTTTATCATTAAATAATGACTTCTTTTTCTCATTTTAAAAGCTTTGACTTGAACTCTATTTTGTCTGATACAAGTATAGTTACTTCTGTTCTTTTGGCTTTTATTTGTATTGCCTATCTTTTTCCATGCCTTTGCATTCAGTCTATATGCGTCCTGAAAGGTAAAGTGAATCTCTTGTAGGTAACATATTGTCGAGTCTTATTTTTTATCTGTTTAGCCCCTTGATGTCTTTTGATTGGAGAATTTAATCCATTTATGTTCTAAGTAAGTATTCACAGGTAAGAATTTACTACTGCCAATTTAATTGCTTACTAGTTGAAATTAGACCCTTTGCTCTCCTTTCTTGATATCTTCCTTTGTGATATGATATTCTGTGGTAAGTCTAAATCCCTTCTTGTAATTTTCTGCCTGTCTGCTAAGGTTTCTTGATTTGTGATTACCGTGAGGTTTATACACCCTTATAACACCCTTATTAATACCCTTTTAACAGGATATTTTGTGCTGATAACAACTGAATTTTGATAATTTACACAAACTCTGCACTTCTATCTCCTCCTTTTTGTCTTCGCTGTCACATTTTACTTTTTATACTTTAAATCCTTTAACAAATTATTGTAGCTATAGTTATTTTTAATAGTTTTATCTTTTAATCTTCATACCTCAGATCAAATTTATTTTCCCATCATTTTTTACTGGTGAGCTTTACATTTTTGTTTTCATACTACTACTTAGTGATCTTTTTCTTCAGCTTGAAGGACTCCCTTTAGCATTTCTTAAAAGGGAAGTCCAATGGTGATAAAATCCCTCAACTTTTGTTTGTTGAAGAAAGTGGTTTTTTTTAATTCTCCCCTTCATTTTTTTTTTTTTTAATGTGGGTACTGGGAGTCGAACTCAGGACCTTGTGCTTGCCAGCAGGCGCTTGTGCTGCTGAGTGATATCACCGGCCCTTTTCTTTTTCCTTTATGTGGGTACCAGGAGTCGAACTCAGGACCTTGCGCTTGCCAGGCAGGTGCTTATGCTGCTGAGCTATCTCACCAGTCCTCCCCTTCATTTTTTGAAGAACACAAATACTAGATATAATATTCTTTCTAGATTCTTATCTGATCCATGGACAAGGAGGAAGAACGTGATTGACTAATCTGCATATAGATTTAATGAATTACACTTCCCAGAAGCATCTGTAGGTATGAGAGAATGCTAGTTAACAAAAAAAGAAGAAAATTCTCTAATATTTTGGGGGGCTGTTATGGGGGAAAATGGAGCAATGCAAATGATACCAAAAGAGATAATCAGAAAAATCAGAAACATGGAGGAAAGCAGTTTTTGCTTCAACATTATAAAGAATATTCAAAATGATGCCATGGCTTAACTCAAGAGGCAGAAATAAACTCTCGATCAATGAAGAGTTTTAATTAAAACCTAGATGGCTACCTGACAAGAACGCTGTAAGCAGATGTCTGGGTGAGACTGTTCTGGCATTCTCCTCTCCCCACCCCAACCAATGAACATTACTTGGCCTCTGAGGTTTTCTCTGCTCCCAAGCTTTGGTCATTTCCCACTTGGCAGAGTGCTGGCGACATATGGGTAAAATGGAGATGTGGTATTTCTACTAGGTAGATAGAAGGATTAGGCTTCCCTCAACCCCAGAGAGCTCCTGTATTCAGACAGATTATAACTAAGAGATGGTTAATCTCTGCCCCAACCTTACCAGAGAACACAAGTGAGCCAGATGATGAAGGATCATCGTTAGTGAGAGCAGCAGTCTTCATATAGCTCTTTGTGCTCAGGGAGAATCATGATGGTTCACAAAGACGGAAGTTATAGTGACACAGGAGTTTCAGGAACATTCATGTACTTTCAGTGTTTTCTATGTATTTTCCTAAATCTGAAGGCTCTCTAAGTCTAAGGAAAAATTTTAGGAGGAAGAATATGAACAACTATTTTCTTTAGTTCTCCCTTGAACATTCCCATTCCTCACTACCCCAGTTGCACCAGCCTCAAGTAAGAAGCTAAATTCAAACTTTAGCCTGCAAGATTTGTAAGCACCAAAACTGAGCGATAGGACTATTAGTCATAGAAATCCTAGGAGGCATCTCCTCCAAAAACGGAGATTTGGGGGCCGGTGAGATGGCTCAGCGGCGTAAGCGCTTGCCTGGCAAGCGTGAGGGCCCGAGTTCGACTCCTGGAACCCACATACGAAAAAAGGGCCGGTGATATCGCTCAGCGGCACGGGTGCCTGCTGGCGCACCGAGGTCCTGAGGTCGACCCCTGGTACCCACAAAAAAAAAAAAGATTTGTCCAAAAGATATACTTAAGAATAAGAATGGTTACAGATTATATTAACAATCAATGTAATCCAACAGACTTTCTCAAAAGGCAAAAATATGAGAGGTAGGAAGAACTTTTGAGATAAACAGGTTCAAGTCCTTTGTAAACACAAAAGAGAAATTAAGGAGATAGGCAAAGACACAACACTAAGTCAAAGCTCAGGTATTCTGACCTCTAACCCAGTGCTATTCCCCGGAGAATAAAGGACTAACACATGAAAAACAACAAACTATAAAATAGCATCTATCAGTGGACTACACAATCCCCAGTCAGATAGTAGCAATAGATGTCTTCTCTAAAACTTCTCATACATGTTTTTATCCAATTTATTTGTAAATACCTTTTAATAATAAAGCATTGCAACCTCCCTATTTCAGCTTTAAACAGCTCTTCAGAAAGGTCTTCCTAATACCATACTTTGCGGAAAAGTGTTAACACAACAGGCGTGAGACGTCTATCCTTAGAAAGGCAAGCCTGCAAGGTTGGCACTGGCTGGAATCTGGGAACGTGTATTTCAGGAAGGCCAAAGATCATCCTCTCAACCTGTAAAGAGTGGTTGACTGTGCCTAAATTATTCATACAAACAACATGGTGTATGCTGAACTGCTGCTCTTCTTCTGGGGGCCTGCAATTTGGTGTGCGCTAGGCAGAAGGTACGCACATGACCAGCTTGCAGGAAAACATTGGGGCCCTGAGAGTCCCCTGAGCTTCCCTGGCAGACAACATCTCTAACTTGTCATAACTTGCTGCTGGAGAAACTAAGTACATTCTGCGTGACTCCACCAGAACAGGACTCTTGGAAGCTTGTCACTGGTCTCCTCTAGACTCTGCCCCATCAACTTTGTTGATGTGCTTTGTATCTCTTCATGGCAATAAATTTAGATATGTGTATGACTATATGCTAGGTCCTGGGTATCCTCCTTCTGAGTCATCAGATCTAGGGGTGGCCTTGAGGTTCTGATGATAAGCCAAATTCTATCTTCCTTAGCTTCTGCCCATTGGTCCTTTGGTCCTACATCTTAGAACAAATGCTAGTAAAGCTCATGAGAGAAAATAAATATGAGAGCTGAGCCCTGAAGACAGAATGACAAATACATGAGTAGGAAAAGAGGTTACAAATCAATTCATTTGGATATTCAAGTGTTCAGTTTCAACACAGAAAAAGGCTGAGGACTGATGCGGGAAGGAACATATGTGGTTGGAAAAGGATGGATTAGATGGCTACTGTGAAAAAATACTTCTGGGATTCTGATTCTCTAATTTTCAAGATTGGTTGGAAAATCAGAAAATGGAAAGATATCCCTTGCTCCTGGATAGGAAGAACCAATATAGTGAAAATGGCCATACTTCCAAAATTGTTATACAGATTTAATGCAATTCCAATCAAAATTCCAACAGCATATCTCACAGAATTAGAGAAAACAATCCTAAAATTCATTTGGAATCAGAAGAGACCTAGAATAGCAAAGGCAATTCTGGGCAACAAAGGCAAGGCAGGGGGCATCACTATCCCCGACTTGAAATTATACTATAAAGCTACTGTGATAAAAACAGTGTGGTACTGGCAAAAAAACAGACCTGAAGATCAATGGAACAGATTAGAAGATGCTGAAACAACCCCAGACATACTAAGCCACCTTATCTTTGACAAAGGTGCCAAACACATTCGCTGGAAGAAAGATAGCCTCTTTAATAAATGGTGCTGGAAAAACTGGCTCTACACATGCCGAAGATTAAAACTAGATCCATATCTTTCACCATGCACTAAACTAAATTCAAAATGGATCAGAGATCTAAATATTAAAACAGAAACATTAAATCTGCTGGAAGGTAGGATAGGTAAAACCCTTGGAGACATTGGTGTAGGCAAAGACTTTATGAATAAAAACTCAACCGCACGGGAACTATCCCAAAGAATCAATAACTGGGATCTCATCTTATTAAAAAGCTTTTGCACAGCAAGAGAAACCACCAACAGAGTGAAGAGACAACCCACAATGTGGGAAAAAATGTTTGCCAGCTGTTCCTCAGACAAAGGACTACTATCGAGAACATATAAAGAACTCAAAAAAATCAGACCTCCCAAATTTAAAGACCCACTCCAAAAATGGGCATCTGAGATGAATACACATTTCTCAGATGAAGAAATACTAATGGCAAACAAATATACAAAAAAATGTGCAACATCACTAGTCATTCGAGAGATGCAAATTAAAACAACACTGAGATACCATCTCACCCCAGAAAGAATGGCTACTATTAAGAAATCAACTAATAACAAATGCTGGAGGGGCTGTGGGGAAAAAGGAACCCTTCTTCACTGTTGGTGGGAGTGTCGACTGGTACAGCCACTGTGGAAGTCAGTGTGGAGATTCCTCAGAAAACTAGGGTTGGAGGTCCCATTTGACCCAGCTATTCCCCTTCTGGGCATCTTCCCAGAAGAATTAAAAACATCGTACCACAGCGATATATGTGCACCCATGTTTATAGCAGCACAATTTGTAATAGCCAGATCTTGGAAACAACCCAAATGCCCATCAACTGAGGAATGGATAAGAAAGATGTGGTATTTTTATACAATGGAGTACTATTCAGCCATAAAGAAGGATAAACTGGAGACTTTTATAGGTAAATGGATGCAACTCGAGAAAATACTCATAAGTGAAATAAACCAGAAGCACATGTGTAAGCATCGTATTATCTCTCTAGTATGAGAAACTGAAAGAGTAAATAAGATCCAAAATGTACAATAGACATGGTGAATCAAAAAGAAACTGGTCAAAAGGAAAGAGAGACTGGAATAGGGAAAAGAAAGAAGGGAAAGGGAAAAAAATTGTATATATATATATATAAGATGGTTAAGATAGATACACTACCATTTTTACTTAGTTCATTGAAGAGTAAGGTTTGTGCCAATAATGTTTGGACAATTGAATGCTAATGTCTGGTGTCCTGAATAACTAACTTAAAGATAGTAATACGTAATGTATTAACCATTGTTACCCTCCTATTATGTTTGTTTGAAAATTTGTTCTTCTTTTGATTTGTTTTGTTTTTTCTTCTCTTTAAAAAAAAAAAAAAAAAAAAAAGTACTCCATACTCAGCTATGAAGAAGGATGAACTTGAGACATTTATTGGGAAATGCATGCAACTTGAGATCATACTCATAAGTGAAATAAATCAGATTTACATGTGTAAAAAAAAAAAAAAAAAAAAAAAGATTGGTTGGAAATTATCAGTTCAATTAAAGAACATTCTTCAGCCCAGAAATGTACAGAACACATTCTATGAGTCTATTACAAAGGACTGATTGCCATCTGAATTGCTTTCTCAAGTACTTTCAGAACATTTGCTATTTGTGTTGGTGACAACCACCAAAAAAAAAAAAAAAAAAAAAGGTAATTAAAGGAAGAATCTGAAAGCTCAAATACCTAAAATGAGCAATTTAATAGTGTGTGCTAAAATAAGGAATACCAAAAAAGTAAACCCTTTCAACTACCTACTTCTCACAGAAATGCAAAATAATCTGGAACAATAGCTTATTCCTTCAGAAACTAAGAGAAGGTAATATTAGTTATTCCATCTTCTTTTTAGTAGCTCCTTCCATGACTTGATCTTATATACACACTTGTAGCACTGTATTAGAAAAGATCATTGTGTGTGAATATATAAAAGGTAGGTTTTAGCTTATTTATGCAATGATTATTTTTCAAGTATTTATACGTGAAGCACTATACCAAGCTAATAGTGCAAATTAACCTTTGACTAAGCTTTGTTGCTTCTTGTCTAAAAAACCTCTAAAATCTAAACTCCAGATGTGAAATTTTCTCATCAGCAAAATACATTCATAGATGATATCATTTTCTTTCTTTATACTCCTTAATGAGATGGTCTTTTTTTTAATTATCACTTCTTGAATTTTTTTAATTTTTATTTTTATTATTATATTTTGGAAGTACATAATGATCACATTCATCATGGGGAGTTAGTACATGTACATAGCACATTTTAATTCCTTTTACATCCCCTTCCCTCTCCTTTTTTCCCCCATCTCTTGGTCTCCTTCCTGTTTGCAAAAGATCTTTCCCCATGTTTCATGTTATATATCTTCTATTTTTCATTTTAATTTATTTATGCTTTGGGTTTCTCATATAAGAGAAACCATGCAATATGTAAGCTTGTGTGTCTGATTTATTTCACTTAATATTATGGTCCCAAAGTGCATCCGTTTCCCTATAAATGACTCAAATTTACCCTGCTTTACGGTTGAGTAGTATTCCATTGTGTATACACACTACATTTTCTTTATCCATTCATATGTTGATGGACATATAAACTGCTTCCAAGATTTAACTATTACAAGTTGTGCTGCTATAAACATGGGTACACATGTATCACTATAATATGATGTCTTTAACTTTTCTAGGAAGATACCTAGAAGGGGAATAGACTGGGTCAAATGGAATTTCTAGTTTTAGTTTTTTGAGGGCTTTCCATACTGATTTCCAGGGTAGTCATTCTAGTTTACAATCCAACCAACAATATAGAAGGATTCCTTTTTCTTTACAACTTCATCAGCATTTGTTATTATTTAATTTCTTGATCATAGCCATTCTTTCTGGAGGAAGATAGAATCTCAGTGTTATTTTAATTTGCATTTCTCTAATGGCCCAAGATGCTGAACATTTTTTCATGAATTTATTGGCCATTTGTACTACTTCTTCTGAGAGGTGTCTAATCATTTCAGTTGCCCATTTTTGTTGGATCTTTTATTTGGGGGGTGTCTAGTTTTTTTGAGTTCAAATTCTTTTTTTACTTTAAATTTATGGTTATGGTAAGAATAGCTAAGTGAAAAACAATGGAAGGATGGTAAGTCACTGTATGTATGATTTTTTAGTTCTTAAATATACAACAGGCTCTAAGACATCACTTCATTCAAGCTATATGTTGCAAAAGATGTTATGGCAGGGGGGTCCAGATATTTTAATAGGAAACAGACTAGGCTCACCATCATCTCAGGCACAGGAAGAGCTTTGGTTTTGCCAGATTTCTTAATTCTAGCTGACACCTTTCCCTGTGGTCTTTGCTTTCAGCTCATTGAGTTTCTTCTGCTTCTCTTTTAGCTTCTGCTTGAAAGCCTCATCTTCTCTTCCGGCTCCTGGCCTGCTTCTTGGGCTTTCAAGGGCTTACCTATTGTCACTTTTGTGGCTGGACTTGGTGCCTGTTGCCCCTTTCTGACTCTTTTCTTTAGTCTTCAATTCCCCCCACCCCCCACCAATGCTGGGAATGGAACCCAGGGCCTCATACATGCTAAGCAGGTGCCTTACCACTCAACTATATTTCTAACACTCATCTTTAAAATTCTTAAAGGTGAACTTTTTTCTTCCACCACAACTGGAAGAGCAAATAGCTTAAAAACTTGTTTGCAAGGCTTGATTGAAATCTGTGGCCAAGCTTACAGTTATCCTTATATGAATTTTCCTGGGAATCAATCCATCTTAATTGGGTCACTAGCATCAGGGTTGGTGCTTAATTTAAACTAACTAGCTCTGGAGACTAGACTAGAGAGGAGATACTGTGATGAGATTGTCCATGTCTGAAAACCTGAAGTGAATAGTAAAATTAACAGGAAAAGGTCAGAGAGGAAGCTATAACTCCATTTTCAACACTTTTCCCTCTATCAGTTCTATCCCATTGGCAAGCAGCTGGTTCAGACTTTCCTTAACACCCTTTTCTCCCCTGCCTTATCATCTAAAATCATGCAATTTTCCTGGAGAAAGTTGACTTTGGTCAATCTCATTACTCCAAACCATCTGTCACTACAAAGGCATTTGACATGTTGTCATCTTCACATCCCTGGGATACAAAGTGAGATTAGTTTGTTTCCAGAAGCAGCATAATGGGAAGTTCAAGAGCTTGGTAATGACACAGACCTGGCTTCAAACACATTTCTACCACCAGAAAGCAATGTGATATGAGACAAGTTATTTAACCTTTCTTATCTTTGGAGAGTAGTAACATGTAATGGGAATGTTGTGAGGATGTGAGGATCAACTAAAACAAATGAAACATTTTGCACAGTGTGTGGCATCTAGTAATTATTGACAAAAAGATGACTTGGTAGTAGTATACTCTTGAAATTATTTTTCTCCTTTCACAATTCCCATGGTGGTCATATTACCCTAATCAAAAAGTGGCACAGATGGTCTAATAAAATATTATTCTATATTCAAAGAGCAATCTGGGAAATATATTGTACACTCCCAAAGCCTGGATTTTGCTTACTATTTTCAAGGCTCATGCTGACAAGGAGACTATTTCAAATCAGTCCTGAGAAAATTCAAGAAATTGGGTAACACAATTGCATTTAGTCTACCCATCTCACACTGGCACTGTTTTATTAGCCTTCTTACTAGCCGGCTTTTCCCCTCCTCTAAAGGCAGCATGGCATAACAAGAAAACTTTAAAGTGAATGAGATGTGTATTCTAGTCCTGGCTCTAAAACTTACTAGCTATGTGTCCTGTGCTTATGTAGGGATTCTGTTTGACATGAGGAGAGCCATCTTGAGTTGTAACCACAGTGAGCACCTCTGAATAACCCTGGTCCATTTTCCATACATAGTTCCCTGGCATATGATAAAATTAGAGTAATATAAGAAGCTTTATGGCTGGATCCTGGTGCTGTCAGTGCCAGGAATGTGCCTGATATCTTTGATATTAGCTTAAGATAAACTAGATATGTTCTAGCTTAGAAGTCACTTTTCTCCTAAACATTATAAACACCCCTCCTTCTGACCCAAACTGTGGGGATCTACTGGTCTTGCTGCCACCCAGGACTACACTCTGTCAGCAATTCTCAGAAATTAATTCACACTCCCTGAAACCCTACACTCATCTGCCTCTTTCTTCAGTCTCATGGTACCATTGGGACAAGGTTGTTCCAGAACAGCTTGCTACTCTACCCTTCTGTACCTCAATATCCTCATCCATAAAAGGGAGCTAATAAATTTACCTACCTATAGAATTGTTATGAAAATTAAATATATTAATGCACATTCCATAGTATATACAACAGTGCCTAGCAAATACTAAGTACTCAAGGAATGCAGGCTGTTCAGGCTACCAACTCTATGCTCTTTAAAGACAGTGACTGACCCATTGTTTTAAAAATCTCACTTGTGTCCTACTGCTAATAGGCATTATTTCTAAATTATTTCTGTATAAATAATTTGTAAAAGCATTTGTATACTCCTAATGAGATTTTAGAAATGGAAAATACCTCTTTAAATCACTGGCCAAACAGAAGAAAATATTGTCTTAATGATTTGTAGTACATAAATAATTTATTATTAGGAAAAGGAAGAAAAGCAGAATATCTTTCCAAATAGTAACCCAGAAGATTTAATTTTTTAATTTTAAGAAAATTGCAAGCTGGGTGTGGTGGCATAACCTGTAATCCCAGCACTTGGGAGGCCGAAGAAGGAAGATTGTGAGTTTGAGGCCAATCTGAGCTACATAGCAAATTCACACCCGCATAGTGAGAACCTGTTTAAAAAAAAAGAAAAGAAAAAAGGAAGAAAGAAAAGTGCAAAGCTAGAAGATGGAACTACTTGGAAACATACATGACTCTAATTCCTGCCTCTAACAGACTTCTTAAGCAGACTTCTGACTCTGCTTCCAAATACATGAAGCAGAAGTTCAAAGATTTGCAAAGAGAAAATGACAAATCTACAGTTGCAGTGGTAGATTTTAACAAACTTCTCTAGATAACTGATAGGTTAAGAAATAGAAAATTAGCTATTCAACGTGGCTGAACAGAGGAGGAGCCTCATTCAGAGATACTCAGAGAAATTCAACTAAAACACAGGTAATTGGAAGAAAGGGGAGGGACACACACCCTGAAACTAAAATCAACCTGACAGAAGAGACTAATAGATCAGG
Source organism: Erethizon dorsatum (assembly GCA_028451465.1). Lineage (NCBI taxonomy): Eukaryota > Metazoa > Chordata > Mammalia > Rodentia > Erethizontidae > Erethizon > Erethizon dorsatum. The sequence continues at coordinate 39,009,407 of CM051831.1, forward strand.
CAAAACATAGATAAAGGACTTAATAAAATGGCCAGCCAGCGCAGCCAGCTGTTGGTGGGTTGCCGGATCAGGATGACTGCCTGCAAGACTTGGAATCTTAAAAGAAGAAAAACGCTGATATACTAAAAAAGTGTGGCTAAATCAAGCCATACAGGATAGACTTGGGATATAAGGTCCCCTGCCTCTTCTGCCTTCCTCCAAACAGAAGATGCTACAGTCCAGCAGTAAATTCTGCTGACACGAACTGCTCCCTCCCTGATGATCGGCCAGTTTTCATTTTTATCGGTTTTTTTTTCTTTTTTTTTTTTTTTCTCTCTCTCTTTTCTTTTCATTTCTTTTTTCTTTTCTTCTCGTTCCTTTTGTGCACCAGAGCACTAACTGGAACTGCCAGGAACAAGATTAAAGACCACAGTGGTGCACAGTAAATGGAACAGCGAATCCCTCCCCCACAACCTGTGGTTAGAGAAGCACAGGGAATTACACAGCCCTGCACCTCAAGACTGTGCAGCCCCGGGCTGTCCCCACACTGCCAGAGCGGGAGCAGAAAGGCACCCCACAGCACACCCCCCACTTTGCCTGAGGAAGTAGACTACAGCAGAGGCAGGTGACATGGCAGAATTTGTAAAGCAATGAATGGGAAGTTAGCACCCCACCTCGGGAGAGGAGTAAGAATTGGGACTGAGCAGACTTGGACTGCAACAGTAGGAGCAGAGGACGAGACCATATCACAGCATTTCACCCCACCCTGCAACAAACAACCTGAGAGGACAGAGACTTGCCAATGGAAGAGGAACACAGAAGGCTGAGCAAGAACCAGGAGGAGCCAAAGTGCACAGGACAGGTAACAGCCCCAACTCTGTCTGAAAACAGCATAGCAACTTGGAGAGAGATGCTGCTGCCAAGAGAAACAGGGTAAGGAGTGGGAGGCCACTAAGGGACATACAGAAAGTACTGGCTGAGGACTCTGGCCCCGGGCCCCACATCTTGAAGCCAAGATCAGCCTCAAGTCCAGCACAAACTCTACTTCAGGCTTGGCAGTGTTATCCAGTAGTTTTGGACTCTCAGTGGACCCCAGAGGAATTTTGTTTTTTTATTTTATTTTATTTTTCTTCTTCTTTTTTTTTTTTTGTCTTTTACCTACATCTTTCTTCTAATCTATTTGTCTTCTTTCCTCCTTTCCACAATTTACCTCTAGACTTAATCATATTCTCATATTGGTGAACAGTCTCTAGTCTGGTTAACTTCAATAATCCCTTGCTTACTCCTTCATTCTTTCTCTTCTGCCCTCTTCTCTAGTTTCCCAAAGCTTGTGTGATCATCCTTTGTCCTGCAGCCTGGCTTCTACTTTATTTCTTTCACTTATCTCTGTTATATCCACTATCCTTCTTAAATTTCACCACCACAGGATAAAACCACTCTACCAGGGGGAAACACTTTGCATACAAGCTCCCAATTTATGATCGGTTCTATTATATAACTGTAGAATTTGCTTCTATGGTTAAGGGTACAAAATTAATAGTTACTACAGTTTGTCAGTTTCTAAACTGTGATTGATGCTGTTCTTAATGATAATTATACTACTTTAGCTGGGATGTCATAGCTGTTTTAATCAGTTGTTCTCACTTCTGTAACAATACTGGGAAGTTCTGGGGTAATAACCTCACCGCACCCCAGCACCAAAGGACTGGGGACTGAGCCAAACAGATAACAACATCTCACTCTTAATTAATTGTAAAGGTAGGATCTTGGGACAGACACAAACCAAGAACCTCCTACACACAGAAGACATCCTGAAGAACAAACCTTGCCTAGAGAGGCCTTGATACTAGTGATAAAGCTACCTAGTACAAAAACGTGTAAGGATCAACACAGAAAACAAAACAAAACAAAAAAAAAAAACTTTTAAAATAGAAAATGACAAGACACAGAAGAAAAATGCAACCTCAGACCTCCAGCCCCCCCAGAACAAGTCCAAGAGACAATGAGATACAGGAAGATGGAAGACACACACATGACATTTCTGAAATCACAGCAACCAAAGTAAAGAAACAAATCCATGAGGCTACAGAGGAAATCAGACCAGAAATAATCTCTCAGGTAAAAAAAGAAATGTCAACATTTATAAAGGAATTGCTTAGCAAATCTAGAGTAGAGATAGATTTAAAAAAAAAGATGATGAGAGGGTGGGCCTGAGGCAAAGCGTCCTGGCAGGCCCGCCTCGTGGACTGGGAATCCTGACCACCTGCCCTTGGTCCCAGGGACTTGGGAGACTGAGCTTGGGTCAGGGGTTCAAGGCCAGCCTGGGCCAACATAGCAGGAGCCCATCTCTTAAGAAATAATAAATAAGAACAAAGAAGAAGGAGCAGACCGCGTGCGCGCACCTTCTACCATCCCAGGAATCGCAGCGCGGCAGAAGCTCAATTCTAGGGACACACGGTCACAGCTGGTGCCCAGGGAGCCCCCACGGAGGATCCTGAGACAGCGGCGAGGCGGGGGAGTGGCGGAGAACTGCGCTGGCCGGCGGTGAGTGTCTCTCAGCCACAGCTGCCCCGCGCCAGAGAGCGACCGGCTGGGCGCCATTGTGGGGGGTGTGGTGAAACTCAGAGCGGCGCGAAAGAAAAACAGCGCTGGACACTCGTGCTCCAGACAGGGCAGCGCGGGGCCTCTCAGGCCCACGAAAGTGTGCTGAGGTCAGCAGGCAAACGAGACTGGTCTCTCAGCCACACCTGTCCCGCGCCAGAGAGCCACTGGCCCGGCGCCATTGTGGGGGGCGTGGTGAAAATCAGAGCGGCGGGAAACCAGTACAGGGAACCCGTGCTCCGGACAGCGCGCTGCGCCTCTCAGGCCCAGGGATAGTGAAAGGGCACTGAGAGCGGCAGGCGAGCTAGACCGGTCTCTGCCTGAAAGTACGGGCCTCTGCTCACCGCCCTGCCAGAGGGCCGCTCCTGGCTTACTGGGACTGACCTGCATGGAACAGGACTCTGTCACCACACGGTGCCTGCCTACAGCAGAGTCAACACCTGGAACTGATTCTTTTTATTTTTTTATTTTTTTATTTTTTTTTTTCTCACTCATTTGTTTTTTGTTCTGGCGAAGGTTTTTTTTTTTTTTTTTTTTTCTGGTGGGGTTTTATTTTTGTTTTGTCTGTTTTATTGTTTTTATCTTCGTTTTTGTTTCTGTATGTGTATTTGCTCTTTCCTTCATTATTCTCTCTGGTTTTTTATATGAGTGTAAACAGCACCTCTAACTTCTTTGTGATTGTGGTTGTGATCTGTTCTTCCTTTTATCCCTTCCTTCTCTTTTTACCACCAGTCCTCTGCACCAGTGTCCCAATTTTAGTGGGATCCCTCTTGGTCCTCTAACCATACATCTAATTCCTTCCTATTCTCCCAACTCTCTATTTCCTCCTTAACTCATTTTAAATTTAAACTCCTCAGGGAAAAATTGACATACATAGGACTTGTATACTGCATATAATTTTTCTGGTGTGTTTTAGATTTTGTTATATAACCGCAACTCTATACAGCTAAAAGTGGTAAATAACTGGTTAGCTCAGTCTGTCATTTTCTAGGCTGTGTTTGATGCTTTAGTTAACATTATAGCCAAATGTGAAATAATTGTTCTAAACATCTTTCCTTCCTGATATTTCGTGATTGAGATTGACTAAGGGACACAGAAAATACAGTGGCACAGTACCAAAGAATCAAGGACTGGGCCGAACAGGTAGCAACTTCGCATACTCAACAAATTGAAGAGGTAGGATCTGGCAGAAAGCTCAAAACCCAAAAGCAAGCTCCACTTGGAAGATACTGCAGAGAAGTAGTCATCTTCTAAAGATCTTAAACACTAGCAATAAAGTAACCTACCATAGGTAATTTGCAAACATCACCCCAGGAATTAAAAAAAGAAAAAATGAGACGACACTTAAACAAGATGCAACCCCACACATCCAATTCACCAAAGGCAAACCTAGGGGGCAACGAGGTGGGACAATCCGAAAGCCACCCACCTGGCCTATCTGAAGTGGTAACAACAAAGCAACTGAATGAGGCTCTGGAAAAAATTAAAACAGAAATAATCTCACAGATAACTGCAGAGATAATGTCCACATTGAAGACCATGCTTAAGGACACTATAGCTGATACAGACAAAAAAATAGATGAGCTTAAGAAAACTATAGAAACCATGAATGCTCAGCATAGGAAAGAAATGGAATCCATAAGGCAGATTCAAGCAGATATCCAAGAGAACAAAAATTCCATTGAAAGTATTTGTAGCAGATTAAGCCAATGCGAGGACAGGATCTCAGATATAGAAGACAGGCTTGCAATTAGTGATCATGAAAAGGAAGAATTCTTAAAAACAGCAAGGGACCATGAAAAACCAATTCAGCAGCTGCTAGATGACTCAAAGATAAACAACTTAAGAATAATTGGAATAAATGAAAAAGCAGGAGATAGCATCAATGACATTAAAACCTTGTTCAAAGACATAATCAGGGAGAACTTTCCTGGAAGAGAAAAGGAATTTGACGCCCCTATAAGTGAAGCTTTTAGAACACCAACTAGACATGATCAAAAAAAAACTTCAGCCAGACATATCATAGTCAAGATCCCAGAAATTCAACAGAAGGGCAGAATCTTAAAAGCTGTTAGGGACAAGAGACAAATCACCTATAAAGGAAAACCCATCAGAATCACAGCTGACTTTTCAGCACAAACCCTCAAGGCAAGAAGAGCTTGGAATGATGTATTTCAAGCTCTAAAGGAAAATAATTTTCAACCCAGATTGATGTACCCTGCAAAACTATCTTTCAAAATTGATGGAGAAATAAAATACTTTCATGACAAAGAACATCTGAGAAAATTTATGACCACCAAACCAGCACTCCAAAATCTTCTGAAGGACATTCTAGAAAGAGATAGGAACCCCAACAGAAGGAATCCACCAGGCAGGGCAGATAATTAAATAGCAGGAAAGGGGAAAAACAAAGAGTGGGAACCAACAACAGGAAAATATCATGACAAGTATAAGTCAATACATATCAGTTTTAACCATCAATGTTAACGGTCTCAATTCACCAATCAAAAGGCACAGACTGGCGAAATGGATCAAGAAGCAAGATCCAACAATATGCTGTATACAAGAAACACATTTAATTCAGAAAGAAATTCATAGACTGAAAGTCAAAGGATGGAAGACAATACTCCATGCCACAGGAACCCAGAAAAAAGCAGGGGTAGCTATTCTTTTTGCAGACAAAGTGAACTTCAAGCCAAGAAGGATTCAGAGAGATAAAGACGGTCATTACATCCTTGTAAAGGGAACAATCCAAGAGGAAGAGATAACGATCATAAATATATATGCCTCAAATACCAATGCACCCAGCTATATAAAACAAGTACTAAAGGACATGAAAAATCAAATAAGCACTAATACAATTATATTGGGAGATCTCAATACTCCACTGTCACAAAAAGACAGATCAACTGGACAGAAAATCAATAATGAAATAGTAGAACTGAACCAAACTTTTGAACAAATGGATTTAGTAGATGTCTACAGAGTGTTCCATCCCACAACATCAGAATACACATTTTTCTCAGCTGCACATGGGACGTTCTCCAAAATAGACCACATACTAGCTCATAAAACCTGCTTAAGTAAATGCAAAGGAATTGAAATTATCCCATGCATATTATCAGACCATAGTGCAATGAAATTGGAAATCAATGGCAAAAGATCTCACAAAAACTCCCTAAACACATGGAAATTAAACAGCACCCTCCTGAACAACCAATGGATCACAGATGAAATTAAAGAAGAAATTAGACACTTTCTACAACTGAATGATAATGACAGTACAACATACCGGAACTTATGGGATACAATGAAAGCAGTCCTAAGAGGGAAATTTATAGCATTAAATACGTATATTAGGAAAATAGAGCAAGCGCAAATAAACAACTTAAGGGTGAACCTCGAGCTTCTAGAAAAAGAAGAGCAGGTTAAGCCAAAAGCCCGTACAAGGGAGGAAATTATAAAGATCAGAGCAGAAATTAACGTATTGGAGACTAAAAAAAAATACAAAGAATCAATGAAGCAAAAAGTTGGTTCTTTGAAAGAATAAATAAGATTGACAAACCCTTATCCAACCTTATTAAAAAAAGAAAAGAAAAGACTCAAATCCATGCAATTGAAAATGAAAAGGGTGATATCACGACGGACCCTGCAGAAATCCAGAAGATCATCTATACCTATTTTGAAAATTTATATTCTACTAAGATGGAAAATGCAGAAGAAATGGACAGATTCCTAGATTCGTATGAATTACCAAAGCTGAATCAAGAAGATTTAAAAATCCTAAATAAACCAATATCAACCAATGAAATTGAAGATGTAATTAAAAACCTCCCAACAAAGAAAAGCCCAGGCCCTGATGGATTCACTGCCGAATTCTACAAGAAATTTAGAGAAGACCTAACGCCCCTACTTCTCAAACTTTTCAATGAAATTGAAAGGGAAGCAATACTCCCAAATTCATTCCTGGAAGCAAGCATTACCCTGATACCAAAACCAGAGAAGGACCCAATTAAGAAAGAGAACTACAGGCCAATCTCCCTAATGAACATAGATGCAAAAATCCTTAATAAGATACTGGCAAACAGAATCCAACAAATCATCAAGAAGATTATACACCATGACCAAGTTGGATTCATCCCAGGGATGCAGGGATGTTTCAACATACGTAAATCAATAAATGTAATACACCATATTAACAGAACCAAAGACAAAAATCACATGATCATCTCAATAGATGCAGAAAAAGCTTTTGACAAAGTCCAGCACCTTTTCATGATAAAAACCCTACAGATAATTGGAATAGAGGGTCTTTATCTCAATCTGGTAAAAGCTATCTATGACAAACCAACAGCCAATATTATACTAAATGGCCAAAAACTGAAAGCCTTCCCTCTAAAATCAGGAACAAGACAAGGATGTCCACTGTCCCCACTCTTATTCAACATAGTTTTGGAAACTTTAGCTAGAGCAATTAGACAAGAGAAAGAAATAAAAGGAATAATGATTGGAAAGGAAGAAGTTAAATTATCATTATTTGCAGATGACATGATACTCTACACAGAAGACCCCAAAAACTCCACTAAAAAACTGCTAGATTTAATAAGCAAATTCAGTAGTGTAGCTGGATACAAAGTCAATACTCAAAAGTCAATAGCCTTCCTGTACACAAATAACAAACTTACTGAAAGAGAAATTAGGGAAACAATACCTTTCACAATAACATCCAAAAAAATGAAATACCTAGGAATCAACCTCACAAAGGATGTAAAAGACCTCTATACTGAAAACTACAGTACTCTGAAAAAGGAGATTGAAGAGGATATCAGAAAATGGAAAGATATCCCTTGCTCCTGGATAGGAAGAACCAATATAGTGAAAATGGCCATACTTCCAAAATTGTTATACAGATTTAATGCAATTCCAATCAAAATTCCAACAGCATATCTCACAGAATTAGAGAAAACAATCCTAAAATTCATTTGGAATCAGAAGAGACCTAGAATAGCAAAGGCAATTCTGGGCAACAAACACAAGGCAGGGGGCATCACAATCCCTGACTTGAAATTATACTATAAAACTACTGTGATAAAAACAGTGTGGTACTGGCAAAAAAACAGACCTGAAGATCAATGGAACAGATTAGAAGATGCTGAAACAACCCCAGACATACTAAGCCACCTTATCTTTGACAAAGGTGCCAAACACATTTGCTGGAAGAAAGACAGCCTCTTTAATAAATGGTGCTGGAAAAACTGGCTCTACACATGCCGAAGATTAAAACTAGACCCATATCTTTCTCCATGCACTAAACTAAATTCAAAATGGATCAGAGATCTAAATATTAAAACAGAAACACTAAATCTGCTGGAAGGTAGGATAGGTAAAACCCTTGGAGACATTGGTGTAGGCAAAGACTTTATGAATAAAAACTCAACCGCACGGGAACTATCCCAAAGAATCAATAACTGGGATCTCATCTTATTAAAAAGCTTTTGCACAGCAAGAGAAACCACCAACAGAGTGAAGAGACAACCCACAATGTGGGAAAAAATGTTTGCCAGCTGTTCCTCAGACAAAGGATTACTATCGAGAACATATAAAGAACTCAAAAAAATCAGACCTCCCAAATTTAAAGACCCACTCCAAAAATGGGCATCTGAGATGAATACACATTTCTCAGATGAAGAAATACTAATGGCAAATAAATATACAAAAAAATGTGCAACATCACTAGTCATTCGAGAGATGCAAATTAAAACAACACTGAGATACCATCTCACCCCAGAAAGAATGGCTACTATAAAGAAATCAACTAATAACAAATGCTGGAGGGGCTGTGGGGAAAAAGGAACTCTTCTTCACTGTTGGTGGGAGTGTCGACTGGTACAGCCACTGTGGAAGTCAGTGTGGAGATTCCTCAAAAAACTAGGGTTGGAGGTCCCATTTGACCCAGCTATTCCCCTTCTGGGCATCTTCCCAGAAGAATTAAAAACATCGTACCACAGCGATATATGTGCACCCATGTTTATAGCAGCACAATTTGTAACAGCCAGATCTTGGAAACAACCCAAATGCCCATCAACTGAGGAATGGATAAGAAAGATGTGGTATTTTTATACAATGGAGTACTATTCAGCCATAAAGAAGGGTAAACTGGAGACTTTTATAGGTAAATGGATGCAACTCGAGAAAATACTCATAAGTGAAATAAACCAGAAGCACATGTGTAAGCATCATATTGTCTCTCTAGTATGAGAGACTGAAAGAGTAAATAAGATCCAAAATGTACAATAGACATGGTGAATCAAAAAGAAACTGGTCAAAAGGAAAGAGAGACTGGAATAGGGAAAAGAAAGAAGGGAAAGGGAAAAAAATTGTATATATATATATATATAAGATGGTTAAGATAGATACACTACCAATTTTACTTAGTTCATTGAAGAGTAAGGTTTGTGCCAATAATGTTTGGACAATTGAATGCTAATGTCTGGTATCCTGAATAACTAACTTAAAGATAGTAATACGTAATGTATTAACCATTGTTACCCTCCTATTATGTTGTTTTGAAAATTTTTTCTTCTTTTGATTTGTTTTGTTTTTTTCTTCTCTTTAAAATAAAAAAAAAGATGATAGGAAGAGGATGGAAACAGTGAATGATCGATATAGGAAAGAAATAGAATGCATGAAATGGATTCAAACAGATATCTAGGAAATTAAAAAACCCACTGAAAGCTGGCAAAACTGCTTGAACGAAACTGAAGAGAGACTTACAGACCTTGAAGACAGGATCTAAGATAGCGATCATGAAAGGAAAGATCTCTTGAAAATAACAAAAGAGCAGGAAATAACAACTCAACAGCTGCAAGACAGTGCAAAGAAAAATAATATAAGAATAATTGGTGTCAAAGAAAAAGCAGGAGCCAAAACAAATGACATAGAAAAACTATTTGCAGAAGTAATAGCAGAAAATTTCCCAAGCATGGGAAAAGAATCTGACATACAGATAAGGGATGCATATAGAACCCCAATTAGCTATAACCAAAATAAATCTACCCCCAGACATATAATAATCAAGCTCCCAGATAGTCAGCACAAAAGCAGAACATTAAAAGCTGTTAGAGAAAAGAAACAGATCACCTATAAAGGAAAGCCCATCAGATCACGGCAGACTTCTCAATACAAACCCTCAAGTCAAGAAGAGCTTGGAGTGAAGTATGTCAAGTCCTGAAAGAAAACAACTCCCAACCCAGATTGATGTATCCTGCAAAACTATCTTTCAAAATTAATGGAGAAATAAGATACCTCCATGACAAAGAACAACTGAAGAAATTCATGACCACCAAACGAACCCTACAAAGAGTACTGAAAGATATTCTAGACAGAGACAAAAATGACCACAATTCCAAGAACAACAACAGAAAAACCACCAGGCAGGGCAAGCAGTTAAACAGAGGGGAAAAGTAAGGAACCAGCATCAGGAAAATAACATAACAAAGATAAGCCAATACATATCAGTCAAAACCATCAATGTAAATGGCCTCAATTCACCAATCAAAAGACACAGATTGGCAGAACGGGTCAAGAAACAAGATCCAATAATATGCTGTATACAAGAAACATATTTAACTCAAAAAGAAACTCATAGACTGAAAGTCAAAGGATGGAAAACAATCTTCCATGCAACAGGAACCCAGAAAAAAGCAGGAGTAGCTAGTCTGTTTGCAGACGATGTGAACTTTAAACCATGAATGATCAAAAGAGATAAAGAAGGTCCCTACATACTTGTTAGGAGAAAACTTCAACAGAAGAGATAACAATCATAAATATATATGCACCAAATATGGGAACACCCAACTATGTAAGACAAATATTAATAGACATAAAAAATCAAATAAGCAATAACACAATTGTAATGGGGACCTTAATACTCCATCATCACAAAGAGATAGCTCAACTAGACAAAAAAATCAGCAAAGAAGTATCAGAACTGAACCAAACCTGTGAACAAATGGACTTAGTAGACGTTTACAGAGTGTTCCACCCAACAGTATCAGAGCACACATTCTTCTCAGCTGCACACAAGATGCTCTATAAAATAGAGCATATAGTAGCCCATAGAACATGCTTAAATAAATGCAAAGGAACTGAAATAATCCCATGCATATTATCTGACCATAGTGCAATGAAATTGGAAAATGATGGCAAAGAAACCTCAAAAACTCCATAAACACATGGAAGTTAAACAACACCCTCCTGAACAACCAATGGGTCACAGAAGAAATTAAACAATATCTACAATCAACAAAAATGCAAATACAACATACCAGAACCTGTGGGACTCAATGAAAACAGTCCTAAAAGGGAAAATTATAGTGGTGAATTCTCACATGAGGAAAACAGAATGAGCACAAATAAACAAACTAATGCTGCACCTCAAACTTCTGGGAAAAGAAGAGCAAGTCAAGCCCAAAGCCCATACAAGGGAGAAAATTATAAGGATCAGAGCAGAAATTAACGCAATTGAAACTAAGAAAACAATACAAAGTATTAATGAATCAAAGAGTCGGTTCTTTAAAAGAATAAATAAAATTGATAAACCCTTAGCCAACCTTATAAAAAAAGGGGAAGAAAACACTCAAATTCATGCAATGAGGAATGAAAACGGTGACATCACTACAGAGCCTGTGGAAATTCAGATCATCAAAACCTACTTGAAGAATCTTTACTCTCATAGGATGGAAAACACAGAAGAAATGGACAGATTTCTAGAAATGTATGAATAATCAAAGATAAATCAAGAAGATATAAAAATTCTGAATAACCCAATATCAGTTAATGAAATTGAAAATGTAATTAAAAACTTAACAACAGGGCTGGTGAGATGGCTCAGCGGCTTAAGCGCCTGCCCGGCAAGCGTGAGGGCCCGAGTTTGACTCCCGGAACCCACATACGAAACAGGGGGCCGGTGATATCGCTCAGTGGCACGGGCGCCTGCTGGCGCGCGAGGTCCTGAGGTCGACCCCCCGGTACCCACAAAAAAAAAAACAAAAACTTAACAACAGGGGCCGGTGAGATGGCTCAGTGGCATAAGCGTCTGCCTGGTAGGCGTGAGGGCCCGAGTTTGACTCCCGGAACCCACATACGAGAAAAGGGCCGGTGATATCGCTCAGCGGCACGGGCGCCTGCTGGCACGCGAGGTCCTATGGTCGACCCCCGGTACCCACAAAAAAAAAAAAAAAAAAAACTTACCAACAAAGAAAACCCCAAGTCCTGATGGATTCATGGCTGAATTCTACAAGAAATTTAGAGAAGATTTAATGCCAATACTCCTCAAACTCTTTAATGCAATTGAAAGGGAAGCAATTCTCCCTAACTCATTCCTGGAGGAAAGTATTACCCTAATACCAAAACCAGAGAAAGACCCAACCAAAAAAGAGAATTATAAGCCAATCTCCCTAATGATCATAGATGTAAAAATCCTCAATAAGATACTAGCAAACAGAATGCAGCAAATCATCAAGAAGATTATACACCATGACCGAGTGGGATTCACCCCAGGAATGCAAGGATGATTCAACATACACAAATCAATAAACATAATACACCATGTCAACAGAGCCAAAGACAAAAATCACATGATCACCTCAATAGATGCAGAAAAAGCTTCTGATAAAGTCCAACACTCAATCATGATAAAAACCCTAAAGAAAATTGGAATAGATGGTCTGTACCTCAATCTGATAAAAGTCATCTATGACAAACCAACAGCCAACATCATACTAAATGGACAAAAACTGAAAGCTTTCACTCTACAATCAGGAACAAGACAAGGATGTCCACTATCATCACTCCTATTCAATATAGTTCTGGAAACATTAGCCAGAGCAATTAGACAAGAAAGATAAATAAAAGGAATAAGGATAGGAAGGAAGAAGTTAAATTATCATTATTTGCAGATTACATGATACTCTACATAGAAGACCCCAAAAACTCCACTAAAAGACTTCTAGATTTAATAACCAAATTCAGTAGCACAGCTGAACACAAAGTCAACACTCAAAAATCAATAGCATTCCCGTACACAAACAACAAACTCACCGAGAGAGAAATTAGGGAAACAACACCCTTCACAATAGCATCCAAAAAAATGAAATACTTAGAAATCAATCTAACAAAGGAAGTAAAAGATCTATACATGGAAAATTACAGTACTCTGAAAAAGGAGATCTAAAAGGATATTAGAAAATGGAAATATATCCCTTGTTCATGGATAGGAAGAACCAACATTGTAAAAATGGCCATACTCCCAAAACTGTTATACAGATTTAATGCAATCCTGATCAAAATAGCATTAGCATACCTCACAGATCTAGAGAAAACATTCCTAAAATTCATTGATTTGCAAACAGAAGAGGCCTAGAATAGCAAAGGCAATCCTGGGCAACAAAGGCAAGGCAGGGGGCATCACAATCCCTGACTTGAAACTATACTACAAAGCTACTGTGATAAAATCAGCATGGTAGTGGCAAAAAAACAGACCTGAGGATCAGTGGAACAGATTAGAAGATTCAGACACAACTACAAACACACTCAGCCACCTTATCTTTGACAAGGGGGCCAAACATGTTCACTGGAAGAAAGATAGCCTCTTTTTAATAAATGGTGCTGGAAAAACTGGCTTACCATACGTTGAAGACTAATATTAGACACATGTCTATCACCATGCGCTAAAGTCAAAATGGGTCAAAGACCTAAATATTCAAACAGAAACACTAAATCTACTAGAAGAGAAAGTAGGTAGAAATCTTGAAGACATAGTGGTAGGCAGAGTTCACGAACAAAACCCAAACTGCATGGGAAGTACTTCAAAGAATCAACAACTAGGATCTCATCTTATTAAAAAGTTTTTGCACATCAAAAGAAATCACCAACAGAGTGAAAAGAAAACCCACAGATTGGGAAAAAAATTTTAGCCAACTGTCCCCCAGACAAAGGACTTCTGTCTAGACCAAAGACAGAATTGAAAAAATCAGGCCCCCCAAATTCAAAGACCCAATCCAAAAATGGGCATCTGAGATGAATATATAATTCTCAGATGAAGAAACACAAACAGCAAATAAATATATGAAAAATGTTCAACATCATTGGTCATTCGAGAAATGCAAATTAAAACAACACTGAGATTCCATCTCACCCCAGAAAGAAGGGCTATCATCAAGAAATCAACCAATAACAAATGCTGGTGGAGCTGTGGGGAAAAAGGAACACTTCTCCCCTGTTGATGGGAGTGTAGACTGGTACAACCACTGTGGAAATCAGTGTGGAGATTCCTCAAAAAACTAGGATTGGAGGTCCCATTTGACCCAGCTATTCCCCTTCTGGGTATCTTCCCAGAAGAATTAAAAACTTCGTACCACGGCGATATATGTGCACCCATGTTTATAGCAGCACGATTTGTAACAGCTAGATCTTGGAAACAACCCAAATGCCCATCAACCGAGGAATGGATAAAAAAGATATGGTATTTTTAAACAATGGAGTACTACTTAGCCATAAAGAAGGATAAATGCAGACTTTTCTAGGTAAATGGACACAATGTGAGACCATACTCATAAGTGAAATAAACCAGATGCACATGTGTAAACATCGTATTGTCTCCCTAGTGTGAGAAGCTGAAAGAGTGAATAAGATCCAAAATGTACAATAGATATTGTAAAACGGGAAGAAACTGTTCAAAAGGAAAGAGAAACTGGGATGGGGGAGTGGAGAAAAGAAGGAGGGAAAAGCAAAAAAAAATATATATATATATATAAATAGTTAAGATAGATATACTACTAATTTCTCTTAGTTCATTGAAAAGAAAGGTTCGTGCTAATATTGTTTGATCAATTTTTCATGCCTATGTCTTGTAATATGAGCAACTACTTTGTTTTTGTTTTGAATTTTTATTTTAAAGAGAAAAAATAGAACAAAATTTCAAAACAAGATAATAGGAGGGTAACAATGGTTAATACATTGCATATTGTTATCTTAAATTAGTTACTCAGAGTACAAGATATCAGCATTTAATTGTCCTAACAATATTAGCACAAACCTTTCTTTTCAATGAACTAAGAGAAATTAGTAGTATATCTATCTTAACTATTTATATATATATATATTTTTTTTTTTTTTTTTTTGCTTTTCCCTTCCTTCTTTTCTCCACTCCCCCATCCCAGTTTCTCTTTCCTTTTGAACAGTTTCTTCCCGTTTTACAATATCTATTGTACATTTTGGATCTTATTTACTCTTTTAGCTTCTCACACTAGGGAGACAATACGATGTTTACACATGTGCATCTGGTTTATTTCACTTATGAGTATGGTCTCACATTGTGTCCATTTACCTAGAAAAGTCTGCATTTATCCTTCTTTATGGCTAAGTAGTACTCCATTGTTTAAAAATACCATATCTTTTTTATCCATTCCTCGGTTGATGGGCATTTGGGTTGTTTCCAAGATCTAGCTATTACAAATCGTGCTGCTATAAACATGGGTGCACATACATCGCTGTGGTACGAAGTTTTTAATTCTTCTGGGAAGATACCCAGAAGGGGAATAGCTGGGTCAAATGGGACCTCCAATCCTAGTTTTTTGAGGAATCTCCACACTGATTTCCACAGTGGTTGTACCAGTCTACACTCCCACCAACAGTGGAGAAGTGTTCCTTTTTCCCCACAGCTCCACCAGCATTTGTTATTGGTTGATTTCTTGATGAAAGCCCTTCTTTCTGGGGTGAGATGGAATCTCAGTGTTGTTTTAATTTGTATTTCTCAAATGACCAGTGATGCTGAATATTTTTTCATATATTTATTTGCTGTTTGTACTTCTTCATCTGAGAAATGTGTATTCATCTCAGATGCCCATTTTTGGATTGGGTCTTTAAATTTGGGAGGTCTGATTTTTTTAAGTTCTTTATATGTTCTCCATAGTAATCCTTTGTCTGAGGAACAGCTGGCAAACATTTTTTCCCACAGTGTGGGTTGTCTCTTCACTCTGTTGGTGGTTTCTTTGGGCTGTACAAAAGCTTGAGCAACTATTTTGAATATAACAATACACAATATTTTAACCATTGTTAATCCCCTATTAGCTTGTTTTGAAACTGTATTATTGTTTTTATTTTTTTCTCATTAAAATTAAAATAAATAAAATAAAAATAAAAAAGTAGAAAACTAGTAAGGACATAAATATTTACATAATTTTCAAACTTGATTCCACAAATGATTAAGATATCAACAATTTAAAAACATATTCTTAAGCACACATGGAACAGTTATAAAAATCAATGTATCTAAGGCTATAAAACAAGCATCAAAAAATTTCAATTATTCAACCTTTGTCTTCAATGCACTAAATAGAAATCAGTAACAAAAATTGCTTGATATTCTCTCTTTTGAAGATGACAGAATGGACACAAATATTTAACTCTGTTACCTCCAGAAATTCAACTACTATCACATATGTATAGTATTACTTTTATTGGTGGTTTTCTTTTTAAGGCATAAACCCATAAAGACAAAAAAGGGATACCCACAAAATTGTAGATATTGGAAAATGGAAGAAATTGTGACTAATGGCAGATTAGAGAAAGCTAAATCCAAAGTAAGCCATGGGGAAAGCAAGAGATATATTCTGGTTTATACAATGGAGTCCCCAAAAGTCTCTGATAGAGGGTATTACAGCTACAGGTAAGCAGCTAACCTGAGCATTAAGAATCATGTAGGCCTCTATGTCTTCTCTACTACTATACTTAGTTAGGTAAGTCATTCCCCTTGACCCCTTAATCTAGGCAAGAAACAAGAGTTTATTCTCTGAAAAGGTAAAAAAAGGCTGTGTGTGTGTGTGTGTGTAGGGGCCAGTATGCATACTTGAGGATACGGATACTTATCTGAAAATAGGTGGGAATAAGGTTAAATGTCCTTTCTATCTGTTGAGAAACCCCAGCCTATGTCATTGAAATTCCACAATGCTAGAAGCCATGAATATGTCTTCTTATGAATAAGAATAAAAGAGTCTTCTGAGCTGTTCAAGAAAAAAAAATAAGATATTGACATACCGATAAGCTCTACTGGATCACCTGACAGTGAATTCCACAGTAGATAAGCTCTACTCAATCACACACAGATCCCAATCACTCTTCAATGCCCTCTCTCTACACCTGAGCAGAGAGTTGAAGATAATACACACTTTAGTAGCCACCACAAAATGAAACACAGAGATCAAACCCATAAACAGGAAGAGAAGCAACCTGGAAAATAGACTAGATAGGGAAATGAAAGTTTTAAAGGCCATTGTTAATATACTTAGAAAGATAAGGACCTATGATAGAAAAAGAGGTGGGCCGGTGAGATGGCTCAGCGGCTTAAGCGCCTGCCCGGCAAGCGCAAGGGCCCGAGTTCGACTCCCGGAACCCACATACGAAAAAGGGGCCGGTGATATCGCTCAGCGGCACGGGCACCTCCTGGTGCGCGAGGTCCTGAGGTCGACCCCCTGGTACCCACAAAAAAAAAAAAAAAAAAAGAGGTGAATAAGGGAATCATTGGGGGGAAAAGAAAGAGTCCTTGGAAGCTAAAAATATAAATCAGAGGAGCTCAGAAATAAACTCTCAAATTTATGGTCAACTTATTTTTAACAAGTGTGCCAAAACAAATAAATGGAGGAAAAAAATGAGTATTTTCAAGAAACAGTGCTGAGATGGCAATATATAATAGAAAAAATAATGAATTTCAACCGTAACCTTGTATTAAGTTCAGAAATTGACTCAACATGGATCAAAGACCTAAGCATAAAAGGTAAATCTATAAAATTCTCTCTCCTTTTTTTTTTTTTTTTTGTACTGGGAATTGAACTCACGACCTCATGCTTACCAGGCAGGTGCTGTGCCACTAAGCTATATCCCCAGCCCTCTATAAAATTCTTAAAAGAAAATATAGCTCTAAATCCTGTGACCCTGAATTAAACAATACATCTGACTTCAAAACTATAATTAAAAAAAGAAAAAAGTAAATTGAACATCATCAAAATTGAATTTTTTTGTGTTTCAAAAGATATTACCAGTCTAGGGGAGCAGCTCAGTGGTAGAGTACTTGCATAGCATGTGTGAGGCCCTGGGTTAAAAAAAAAAGGGCTGGACGTTTGGGTCAGGGATAGAACACTTGCCTACCATGTGCAAGACCTTGGCCTAGATCCCTAGCACTGCAAACAAAACAAAACACTACCAATAAAATGGAAATTCAACTCATAGAATGGCAAAAACAAATTTGCAAATCATGTTTCTGATAAGAGTTTTGCACTGAGAATACGTAAGATAATTCAATAATAAAAGACTAATAATCCAATCAAAATGGTCAAAAGATTTGAATAGATGTTTCTTTAAAGAATATATACACATATAACTCTCTCTCTCTCTCTCTCTCTCACACACACACACACACACGAGACACACCAATAATACATCATTAACCAGCAGGGGAATACAAATAAAAGCTATAGTATAAATTTACACCCACCAGAATTAATGTAACAAAAGATAGCAAATAACGAGTATTGGTAAAGATGTAGAGAAATTGGAACTCTAACAAGACTGCTGGTGGGAATATAAAATGATGCACTGGGAAAAAAGTCTGACAGTTCCTCAAGAGGTTAAACATAGAATTACCACATAAATTAGCAATTCCACTCCTAGACATATCCAAGAGATTTTAAAACACATGTTCACAAAATTTATATGCAAATGTTCACAGTACCATTATTCACAACAGCCAAAAAGGTCAAGCCCAAAAGTCCATCAGCAGATAAATGAATAAAATGTGGCACACTCATATAATAGAATGTCATTAAGCAAGTAAATGTAATGAATTACTAGTACATGCTATAACATGGGTAAGCCTTGAAAATATGCTAAGTGTAAGAAGCAAATCACAGGAGACCACATACTGTATAATTTCATTAATATAATATGTTCAGACAGCACTCTGTAAAGAGAGAAAGCACATTAGTGATTGCTTAGGGCTGCAAAGATGGGGGAAATGGAGGTATGAGTGTTAATGGCTTTATTCTGAGGTGATGAAAATGTTCTAAAATTAACTGGTGTAAATATACTAAAGACTATTGGATTATACACTTTAAATGGGGAAAGTTCTTAAAGAGAAAATATTATACCACAGAAGGAAAACTGAATAGAAAGATTGGGGGGGAAAGTTGAGAAAATCTTAAAAAAAATTTTTTTTTAACTCAGAGATGGAAAATAGGAAAAAAATAAAATTAATTCATATGGTTCAACCTTCAAATAATACTTTCCTTTGGAGAGAAGTGAAAAATATGGATTGGAAATTGACAATGAAAGATTAAAGAAAGAGTCCCAGAATCAGAGGGCTATTTCCCAGATTGAAAGGTGTCCGGGATGCCAAGCACAACAGATGAAAATAGATTCTAACCAAGATTCATCATTATAAATTTCACAAAAGCAAGCCAAAGAGAAACTTCTAAATGCTTTCAGGGAGGAGAGTAGGGAAAGATCACATTCAAAAGGTCAGGTATCCAAATGACTTCAAACTTTCCAGAAGCAATACTGAAAGCCAGAATATAACTAAGCAATATCTTCAATATTCTAAGGGAAAATGACTTAAATCTAAAATTCTAAAGCCAGCAAACCATCAATTAAGTTCAAGGGCAGTATAAAGATATTTTCAGACATAAAAGCCAGAACTTTAAATGTACCTAGGAAGAGAGATATCAGGTGGTAGGTACACACCTGATACACTTATTACCTATGAATTCAAATTTTAATCTAAAAAACGTTAAAGAATGCTTAAGAGGTGCAAATATGACAGAGATTGAGAATTTTTCCTCTCTCTTTCTCTCTCTCTCTCTTACGTGTGTGTATGATTGATTAAGATAGGGGAGTCTGGACCTTGTAATATGCCGATTGAATGATTCAGTAGAGAAGGAGAAACAGATACTATTTGGAATACTCCCTCCATCAGCTCTGTGACCCTTAATTTATAGCAGCATAAATAAGGAGCCAAGTAGGTACCCACTGAATCTCTGACAATTCTCTGAACACCATCAGCAAATCCTTAGGTTGTATCTGTGTGCCGTCATATAAACTTCGCTGTGCTAAAGCTGCAAAGACCATGAAGTGAACCTATCTATGAGGTTAATGCTGACAGTGCTTGAAGAGCTAACAGGAAATCACTGTGAAGTACTGTCTGGGAGAAAATATTGTATCAATTCTCTCACTGCCATAGGCAAGGCATGAGCATGGCTGTGGTGCTTGATACTCATATTGCACAGCAGGAGCTCCAAGCATATCTTAGCAACTTCAACCTAACACTCCAGCCATCCACGCTCTCAAACATTAGTTGTAGAAAGGACTGCAGCAATCAATAATGTTGGAATTGGATTCTAAAACAGAAAACCAAAAACAAACCGCAGATGCAGAATCAGAACTGGAACTCAGAACTCCAAATGCAATGCTCTTACATTCCACCTACCTTGCCTTGATGACAATTACAAGCCATTTTTACACATGCCACTTCCCCATGAATACCTGACATGCTATAATACTGTATCCATGTATACACAGAGGTTACACTAACTTATCTGATCAAAGGATCAAATAAAACACTAACTATTTTTGTACAAGTGGAGTCATTTTTGCCAAGGCCCTATAGGAAGCCCCAGGAAATGTGCAAATGGCCCACAGTGCCTGCAACATAGTAAGGTCTGCATCTCTCAGTGCTATGTGAAATAAATGTATCTTCTCGCCTTTTAGTAAAAATAGCAGTCTGATCTCAACTTCAAAATCTCAATAGCAATGACTCTACACACAGGAACAAGAGACTGAAAAACATTCAATAAAAAAAATATTAAAGTCAGACATGTTGGCATACACCTGTAATCCTAACATTCTGGGAGGCTGAGGCAGGATTGACAATTCTTTGTTTTTGCAAAATGGAGACATCAAGGCTAGGAAAAGTGACCAGGCTAGGTAAAGTGACTAGGAAAAGTGGTCCAATAGAGACCAGCTCACACTAGAATGCAAGTCAGAAGACTTCCTAATTACTCTTCTTGCTCCACCAGCTATAACCACACACCTGTGAGTACAGTAATTTTAAAGTTTCAATCCTTTTGCAAAAAAATAAAAAATGAGAGCACTATCCAACACATACACTAGAGAAAAATAAAAACCAAATCAAATGGTGTTAAGGCAAGGAAAATAATAGCAGCAGAAAATAATGAAGCCAAGAGTAAGAACAATATAGATGTAACCATAAGATCCTATATACAGTTGCTAGTGATGGACAATAAATGTCATGCAATTTCCATGCAACAAAGCAATAAGACAATTAGAATTGTCACATCATTAAATGAAAACAAACAAGTTAGTTGGGAGCCTAACTGCTCCTCACAATAAGAATTGTAAAGAATTTCTCCCAGAGTCCCAGAGTCTCACAAAAAGGAAATATATCACACATATAATGTGTAGATATTCTATGTTATCAGTAAATATAATATTTGAATAAACTACTATTTGAAGAATCAATGTAATGATGTCAAGTATATTTATTGGAGCAGTTCGACAAAAAGACATAATACAGACTTGAGAGGAAGAGGATTTCATAGAAGACTTGGCATTGAAGACGGAGGAACTTCAGAAAGAAAGAAAAGGTCTGCCTATCAGACAGAGTTGAAACAACAAGGAATAATCCCTTATACTACTGAATGACATGGACTTCTGTTTCTTTTACCTAACTAAAATTTGCACCTGTCTTTTCTGCGGAAATGTGGAACAGACTTTAATGAAGCTTGTGAAGAGGTTCTTGAGCAGAACTGCTCTATGTTCTGAATAAAACCGCCACACCACCCTCTGTGATGTTGCGGCTTCAGCACATTTATTTTCATATCCACATGCTATAAATAGCCTGACAGAAGTACACAAATGTTAGGGTGGCAAGGGGGAATTATTTGGGCTGAAAAACTCAGTAGCTATGTAAGTATAATGTTCAACTTACATAACACGCAGCCAGCTTTTCTACCAATATCTCCAAGAGTTGGTGAATATATTCAATTCATGCCTCGCAGTTTCATAGTTTGATTAGATTTTTGGTCTGCATCCATTTTTCTTAAACAACTAGCTAAAATTATCCCTGTTATTATAAGTGATCTTCTGTTTATTTTTACTTCTGATGTTGAAACAGATGCTTTCATTCTTTAAAACTAAACCTTATTTTTTAGGAATTAGAGATTCACAGCAAAATTGCAAAGAGAGCAGAGTTCTCATGATCTCCAAACCCAGCTTCCCTATCAGCATCTTACTGTACTACAGTACATTTGTTATAATTAATGAACTAATACTATTAACTAAAGTACATCTTTTTCAGGTTACCATAGTTTTTCTTGCCTTTATTGAGATATAACTCACACACAAGGAAGTTCACACTTTTGAAGTGTGTAATTCAGTGGGTTTATCTAATTCTAGAACATTTTTGTTACCCCCAAACAGAAACCATATGCCCTTTGCACTCATCTCCTAAATACCCCCATTCCCACCTCCAGCCCTAGGTAACCACTTACATGCCTTCTGTCCCTGCGGAGTTGCCTTGTGGATGCTTCATATAAATGGAATCATACAATGTGTATGTGGTCTCTTGTTACTGGCTTCATTCATTTAGCATAAGTTTTCAAGGCTCACCCATGTTGTGGTAAATATCAGTACTTCATTGCCTTTTATTGATGAGTGACATTTTGTTTATCTATTCATCAGCTGACGGACATTTGGGTTGTTTCCACTTTTTGGCTATATGAATAATGCCGCTTTGAACATTTGTGTGAAAGTTGTGTTTTAAACTCTCTTGGGCACCCCTAGGAGTGGAATTACTGGCTTACATAGTAACTGTAACCTTTTGAGGAACTGCCAAGCTGTTCCTCCAAGTGTACTATTTTACATTCCCAACAGTGGTGTAAAAGCTTTCCACATCCTTTTTTTTTTTTTTTGGGGGGTACCAGGGGTCGAACTCAGGACCTCGTGCACCAGCAGGTGCCCGTGCCGCTGAGTGATATCACCGGCCCTTTTTTCGTATGTGGGTTCCGGGAGTCGAACTCAGGACCTCGTGCTTGCCAGGCAGGCGCTTATGCCACTGAGCCATCTCACTGGCCCCCTCCACATCCTTACCAACACTTGTTATTGTCTTTTTAATAATAGCTGTTCTAATGGGCATAAAGTTGTATCTCACTGTGGCTTTGGTTTTCATTTCCCTTACAATTAATGCAGTTGACCATCTTTTCATGTACTACTGACCATTTTTACGTGTTCTTTGAAGAAATGTTTATTCAAATCCTCTGTCTTTAAAAAAGAAACTGTTGGGCCGGTGAGATGGCTCAGCGGCTTAAGCGCCTGCCTGGCAAGCGCGAGGGTCCGAGTTCGACTCCCGGATCCCACATACGAAAAAGGGACCGGTGATATCGCTCAGAGGCACGGGCGCCTGCTGGCGCGCGAGGTCCTGAGGTCGACCCCCCGGTACCCACAAAAAAAAAAATAAATAAATAAAAAAAATAAAAAAGAAAAAAGAAACTGTTATCTTTTTATTGTTGAGCTGTAAGTTTTTTACATATTTGAGACACGAGACCCTTCTCAGCTATTTTTCCCAATCTATGAACTCTTTATTGATAATACCATTACAAGCACAAGTTTTTAATTTTGTTTCTAAGACATTTCTTGTTTTTATGATCTTAATAGTTTTAATAAGTATTGGACAAATATTTGGTAGAATGTCCCTCAGTTGAGTTTTACTTAATATTTTTCTTAAGATTAGACTAAGGTTATACCTTTGGGGGAGAAAATAGGAAAGTTACTAATATAGAAAACTGGTACCAAGAATGGGGTCACTGCTGTGACTCTATCTGACCATGTGGTTTGGAAGCCATTGGAACTTATTTGTGGAAGTAGTTTACAAATGTTTGGAGAAGTAGGCTAGAGAAGCCTTAGACTAATATAAGCAGAGCTTGATGGGTGAATCTGGTTGGAGCTCAGAAGATCAGAATGCTGATAGGAATGCAGATAGTAAAGGCCAGGCTCAGGAGTTTTCAGTGGGGAACAAGGACTCCATTGGCAGGTGGACTAGAGGCTATATGTGGGATTTTCTGGTAGAAAATCTGTCTATGTTTTTCCCATGTTCCGAGACTTTGCAGGAGACTGAGATTAAGGGCAGTGGACTAATTAACCTGACAGAGGAAATTTCAAGTCAGCCCATCATTCAGGCTGTAGGATGGGTAATGCTGGCTGCTTTTAACCAGATCTACAGTGAGACTCAAGAGAAAAGAACAAAGCTGAACGACTTAAAACGTTTGCAGTTTCACTAGAAGGGAAGTACCTGCAAAGTTGGGGCCCAAAGAAGATGGTTTTTGACAATATTAATTAGCATTAAAAAGAAGTCAAATACTTTGCATCAGGACAAAGGCATCTCAGGAATTGGCCAGGCCCCACCCATTGTAGGCACAAAGGTATAAAAGTGTAAACTTTTCTTTGAAAAGAGAGCCTCTGGCCCTGCTATTGGAGAAGAGCCATCTAAGAGATTCATTTCACAGTGTTCAGCCATTTAGGCACTCAGAAGCTACTATAGCCATGGTCTAAGGGGGCCTAGCTACTCCTCGAGCTAGTGGCAGTCCTCGGCATCATCCACATGGTGCTGATTTTACAGGCATGCTGAATATAAAAGTTGTAGGGTCACAGAGGTGTCCACTCAGAAGAAGGCCTGGGAGGCCAGCCTGTGTGTCCAAGAGGTCAGTGGGTAAAGCTGTGAGAATAAAGCCCAAAACTGCAGTGGAGACCCCAGGAAGTTGGACATGCCAGGAACTGTGGAGCATCTGCTAAGGAAAACCACAGGCAGTGAGCAGAGCTAGCCTAAATGACAGTTCATGTAGGCAGCAACTGGTAAATCCATAGGGGTGGGGCTACCAAAGCCCTTTGGAGTTCAATCTCCTCCCAACCTGCCCAAGTTACTCTTTTCCCTCCACTTTCCATACTGTACTCTCTGGAAGGAAGTCACTATGCATAGCTCATACTTAAAGAGTAAAGAGTTATGCTGCATTTCCTTGATACAGAGCATCTGTGGCAATTATTCTGTATGAGAGACTTTTTCTCTTCTCTCCTCATTTGATTAATCATTTGTTCAGATTAGTATAGATCCATGGATATTTATTATGTATTTTGGATTATTTAATCCAATACTATTTTTGCTCAAATTGTTCCAGATTTAGCCACTAAGAATCCTCTCAATTAACTACTGTGGCCCTTTGATTGACATATACAGAGACACAGAAAGACAGAGAGAGAGATACTATATATAAAGTTCTATATGCAACCATCTGCACCTATATTGAGCTGATCATGCATTCATACCAGTGCCTCACACTCTAACCCATTACTATGTGGATTATTCTAGGTTCCTTCTCATGCTTATTTTTAAACTCCCATTCCAACATTGAGAAATGCGGCTCCCACTATTTGCCATTCATTTACTTGATTGATTTCAATATTCATGTATAGAAGTATCCAAATGTTTAGTCCACATCTCCAGGAGATATAAATGATTAATTAGGGTAGAGGATTTATATACATTTCTTTTATCTTCAGAAGACTCTACCAACTTCCATAGTTAATTAAGCTAGCACATTTTTCCATCACTCATTTTGCTGAGGGTGCTTTATATATTTGTATTTTGTCACATTCTGCATTCCATCCTGGGATCATCTGATCTCCTACATAACTTTTTAACCTATAAACCTCATGGTTCATTCTTTGTGTCACTGAGTTCCACAGATTGTGACAAATGCATTGTGTCACGTATCCACAATTCAGTGTCATATAGAATAGTTTCACCACCCCAAGAATTCCCTGTGCTTCACCTTATTAAAATCCTCCTCTCCTCACTTCCCCTGGCAAACACTAATCTTTTTTTACTGTTACTACAGTTTTACCTTTTCTAAAATGTCACATAATTAGATGCATATAGCATATAGCTTTTTCAAGTTGGCTTCTGTACCTTAATATGCATTTAAGATTCATCCATACATTTTTGTGGCTTGATAGCTCATTTATTTTTATCACTGAATAACATTCCATTTATAGATGTTTCATGGTTTGTTTACCCATTCGCCTATTAAAAGACACTTGGTTGCTTCTCCTTTTTGTTGATTATGAATAAAGTTATTATAAACACTTACATGCAGGTTTTTGTCTGGGCATATGCTTTCAAACCATTTGGGTAAACACCTAGGAGTATGAATGCTGAATCATATGGTAAGATTATGTTTAGCTTTGTACAAAGCTGCCAAACTGTCTTCCAAAGTCTATACATCTTACTGAGTTTTAGAATTCTTTGTATATTTGGATACAATTCCTTTGCAAATATTTTCTACCAATTTGTGGTTTGTCTTTTACTTCTCTTAACAGTGCCTTTCACAGAGCAAAAAAAAAAAAATAAATTTTAATAAATTCTAATTTGTCATTTTTTTTCTTTTACAAATCGTACTAGTAATGCTGTATCTAAAAACTCACTGACAAAACCAAGGTCACCTATATTTCCTCCTATATTTCTAGAATAGGTTTATAGTTTTGCATTTGAAGTTTCAATTCATGGTCCATTTTGAGTTAATTTTTGTCCAAGATGTAGGGTTGGTGTCTATGCTCACTATTTTGCATATGCATGTAGATTTCTTGAAAAGACTATTGTTTCTCCATTTAATAGTCTGCTCCTTTGTCAAAGATCAGTTGACTACATATGTATGCGTCTATTTCCAGACTTTCTATCTGTTCCACTGGTCTATTTATCTATTCTTTCAGCAGTACCACACTGCTTTGATTACTATACTTTATATGAAGCCTTAAAATCAGGTTGTGTGAGTCCTTCAACTTTGTTCTTCAACAAGAAGACTATTCTAGGTCTTCTGCCTTTCCATATAAACTTTAGAATTAGTTTCTTTTTTTTTTTTTTTTTTTTTTGTGGGTACCAGGGGGACGACCTCAGGACCTCGTGCGCCAACAGGCACCCGTGCCACTGAGCGATATCACCGGCCCCTTTTTCGTATGTGGGTTCCGGGAGTCAAACTCGGGCCCTCGCGCTTGCAAGGCAGGCGCTTACGCCGCTGAGCCATCTCACCGGCCCTAGAATTAGTTTCTTGATCTCCACACACACACAAAAAAAATGGTTTGCTAGGGTTTAGATTGGCATTCCACTGAATCTAAGATCAAGTTGGGAAGAACTGACATCTTAATGTTCAATCTTCTAATCCAGGAATAAGGAACTTCGCTCTATTTAGATCTTTGATTTCTTCATTAGGGTCTTACTTTCCCACATATAGATCCTATACATATTTTTTAGAGTCATAGCTAAGCATGTCTTTTTCTTTTGTTTTTGTCATACTATTAAAAACAGTGGTTTTTAAAATTTCTGACTGTTCATTGCTAGTATGTAGGAAAACAATCGACTTTAGTGTATTAACCTTGTACCCTGCATCCTTGTTCTACTTGTTTATTAATTCTAATTTTTTCATCCAGTAAAATGTTGAATATGAGTGGTAAGGAAGGATATTTTTGCCATATTCCCAACCTTAGGAGAAAAGCTTGGTTTCTCATCATGTAATACAATGTTAGTTGCAAGATTTTTGTAAGATATTTTCCGATGATGAAAGCTGTCTCTACTTCTTCTTTGCTGAGAGTGTTATCATATACACATGTTTTGTTTTGTCAAAGGATTTTTCAGCATCAATTTCTAGCCTTCAAAGATCTCCAAATATTTCTCCTGTTTCTTTACCTTCTGATATTCTAATTATACATGTTATACCTGCAGAAAATGCTCCACAATTCTTGAATATTCTCTTGTTGTTTAAAGATTTTTTCTCTTTGCAGTTCTGAGAAGTCTCTGTTGACACATCTTCAAGCTTACTGATTCTTTTCTGAGTTATGTCCAGTCTATTAATAGCCCACATGAAGTATTTTTCCTGTTATAGTGTTTTTACTTCTAGCATTTCCTTTTTCATTATTTCCTATGGTTTCCATCCCGCCACTTTATCCATCCATTCTCTCATGTTACTGTATCTACTTTTTCCATTAGGATATTTAGCATAGAGATCAGTGGTTTTAAATTTCTTACCAGATAATTTTAAAAATTTATGTCGTATCTGATTCTGATGATTGCTTGGGAGACACTTCAGACTGTGTTTTTATCCCTTTTAGCACAAGTTATAATTTTCTGTTATAAGCCAGATATGATGTATTGGGAACAGGAACTGGAGTAAAAGGCCTTTGGTGTGAAGTTTTATGTTAATCTACCTAGGGGTTTGGCTGTGTTGAATATCTGTTGTCACTATGAGTGCCAGAAGCTTCAGATTCCCCTAGCATCCCCGTTTACATCTCCCAGTGGTCTTTGAGCTTCCCTGAGAACTCCTCCTTAGGTACAGTCTCTGTTATAATGTTTTTGGATATAACTCAGTAATTATACTGGAGTCCTGTTGGTATGGTAGTAAAATGTGAGAGAAAGAAATCATTCCATAATCTTACAATTAAACCTCAGAACTTTCACCTTCACAAGAATTTCTGTTTTCTCCTTTTCTCTACCTTAAGACTAGAGGGCACTGGAGTCAGAGATTCTCTTACTGAGGTGAGAAAAGGCTCTGATAAATGCTTTTCCTCTGGAGAGTAGGTTTTTGTTAGGGAGAAGGCTCTGGGTATACTGTACAATGGTAACTCTTCCCCTCTTTCTGCCAGAGCCAGGGATCTTTCTTGGCTCTTCTCAGTGAGAACCCTGTGAGTTCCCGAAAACTTATGAAAGCATGAAGCTGCTCTGAAGACAGCAGCCTCCAGGAGTTTTGTACTCTCAAGTTTCTCCACACTCAGCCTCCAGTAAGTCAATAAAACTACTACTTAACTAAGAATTTCTACCAGCTTATGACTCCAGCAGCTTCTTCTCTGAGTAAGCAGATCTCAGCTGTGACTTTCTGGATTCGTCTTTCCGTATTTCAGGGTATCAGTTTGCTCTGCAATCTCAGATCTCTGCTGGTTCTAAGAAAAAATAATGATTTTCATTTTGTTCAGCTGTTTTCTTGTGTAAGGATGGGAGTAATGACTTCCAAGCTTTTTATATGTTGGAACTGATATTATATTTTCTGCTTCCATTTCCATTCTAGGTTTAATCAATTCTCTTAAAGAATCACTTTGGCAATGTATCACTTGGGAAGCATATAATCAGGGAGGCGGATTTAGGTACAACTAAGTGGTGGCATCCAGTTCATAGTCAAATGCTAAAGCTTCCTCGTCCAAATTGGTGGGAATATGGGGCTTAAATGTTATTGCTAGGGGATGGTTTTATAATATGAAAAAGTAGTTGGAACCAGCATGGAACTAGAAGGAAGGACTCTTAGGAGATGAGGGAGACAAGTGCTCCTTTAAATGCCATTCCCAGCACTGACAGGAGATTCCAACAGAATCTTTTGAGAAGGTCAGAAAGCACAAGACATCCAATACATCTCCAACACTCATGTTTCTTCCAGGTTTTTCTTTGCTTAACCCTCTCCCCCTATTCCAGCCCTATCTGCATGTTCTCCTTATTCACTGGGTCCACTTTGACATGATAGTGCCTGTTACCAGAAATGCTGGAAATAACAGAGGCAAATTTTCCAGCACTGAAAGGAACGGTTTACTTCAGAGA
Source organism: Erethizon dorsatum (assembly GCA_028451465.1). Lineage (NCBI taxonomy): Eukaryota > Metazoa > Chordata > Mammalia > Rodentia > Erethizontidae > Erethizon > Erethizon dorsatum. Next base: position 39,038,736 of record CM051831.1, read on the forward strand.
TGGAATAATCACTTGTCAGGAAAAGAAGTAAATTACTATTATCTTAAACCACACAGATGTAGAAAGGGTAATGACTGGAATAACTGACATTCACTCTGGAAAAAAATCTAAGTTCTGATTCCGTTTTTAGTCATATGTGTACACAGCATAACAGCATACCTTAATTTCATGTCTTTGACAATGTAGCTGAGAATCATCTAGAAATCATTATGATCAATAAAGGTATCATTAATTTGTGGGACAATGTATTTATGCTAAACTGTCAAGATCTCTAATGAACATAAGAAGTCTATTGCTTCAAAAACATTCAATAGTCTGCCAAATCAACTTACAAATGGTCCTGATATCCATGATGTTCATATATGACAGTAGATAAAAAATATATAGGGACATTAAAAAAGGATAAGATTCAAATTCTAGACATGTGCACTTTTTTTAAAATGTGGAGATTTTGACTGAGAAGGGTTAGGGTGTAACCTATAAAATATTCTTAAAGTAAGCCTTGGTGGTTTTGATTAAAGTAGTCAGAGGACCACACTTTAAAATACTATACTCTAAAATTAGCAAAATAAAGAATATGCTTCAAATCAATCTATACAATTAATTTTTAGTTTTAACACCTTTTAAACTATAAACCCAACTCAATTTACTTGCTTAAGTATTTTCATTGTATTTTTCATAAAATCTTCCTTGATTATCTCATAGCAATAGTAAAAAGCAGCCAAGGGAGTGGAAAAGCGGAAAGCCAAGGACAGTAGAAGTCGGTACCCTGTAAACTAAAAGAACAAAGTTATCAGAGTGGATAAAATAATAAGAGAAATAAATTGACATCAAAATTAAAACTACTAAATATAAAACCAACTTTCTAAAATGAAGCTATAACCAAAGAAAAAACACTATGAATCTTAGTCTACCTACAGGTATATCTAATCTACATTTATACAGTGTTCAGGGCCAAAGTCACACCATATAAAAAGATAAAAAATAAAATCTCTTCCCATAGTCTACATATGGCTGTTGTTTGAGATTATTCTGGTACTGTTCAACTGCTCGCCTATATTTCAAATTCATTTAAAATACCTTTCTCCATGTTCCAATACAAGAATGACTTCCCTACAAACATGAGATTTAAAGATGTCAATAGCCAGTAATGGTGATGCACACCTGTAATCCCATCACACTGGGAGGCTAAAGCAGGAGAACACAAGTTCAAGCCCAGCCTGAGCACGTAGTGACTTAGTGAGACCCTGCCTCAAAAATAAATAAATAAATTTTAAAATGGTCTGGTACTGCAAAAATAAATAATAAAATTTTAAAGATGTCACTATATTTTCATATCTGATGTAGTCTCCTTAGAACTATCGTTTTTTTTTTCTGTTAGAATAAATAATACAGTCTTTTCTATAGTAGATCAGTTGGGGTAAGAATCTAACATATAGATTGTCTCTCAGTATCACAAAGGGATTGGCTCCAGGACCCTCATGGATATTAAAATCCTCAGATGTTCAGCTCCCTTAAGTCAGCCCTCCTTACCCTCACCCACGGACTGAACCAAACATGGGTGGATCCCTGTGGGTATAACTGTAACGTTGCCATAGAATTTTAATATATATAAAGCACACAACTTTGTAGAAAGGTGGATACTGAAATAGCTACTACAGATGCTGGGTTTACAGAGCAGGTAGTGTACCACCCCTACTTCTACTTGCCAACACCAATGAAGGACACTAAAAGTCTACTTTGAAATCAGACCAAGTTCAGGCTTAAATTCCTGCCCTGCTACTCCTTCCCATGAACAAATTATTGAACTTTCAGGAGATTCTGTAAAATTGGGATAATTACTTTTTATTTTATCCAAGAAAACACCTGTGAAATGCCCTAGTATATAGCCTAGTATATAATAGTAGGCAGTAGGCAGAAAAAAAATTTAATATATAAGATTCGTTCTTTCCTCTTCTCTGCCCACTAATCCTCTTGCTCATTAGTTCAGACCACAGAAGACATTTTTTCTTTAATCTCTATATTGTAAAGTAAAACAAAGACAAAGAAAGTCGCACCAAAAAAAGTCGCACCAAAAATGGATCGCTTGGTGAGTTTAACGAGTTGCTCTAAAGTAAACACCCATGTATCCACTACCAAGGTTAAGAAACAGAACTTTACTGGCCACTGTAGCAGCAGTTTCAGTACCCTATCCCAGCCCTATCTCCTCCCTTCCCTCGAAGTAACTAACTCTGCTGACTTTTACAGCAATCACTTCCTTATGTTTACATCCAAAACTGCCCGTCAGAAAAACAACTTTGCATCTTTAAATCCTTTTTAATTCATAGATTGGCTCCTTTAGCCATTTCTTGTCCTTAGAGTTGACCTGCTGAAGAACAGAGAGCATTTGACCCATATGCAGAGGTACACGCAGCCCACATTTTGCTGATTGCGTTCTTGCAGGGAGATCAACACGAACCTCAGTTCTTTATGTTTCCCACAAATTGACAGCTAGATCCAGAAGCTTGATCTGACATATGTTAGATTGCTTTACCTTCTTTTATCGGGAGCTCATAACATCTGCTTGTGTGAGTTTTTGTTTGTGATGTAAACAGCTGTTAATATTCAATGTCTAGATTCACTGAAAATTGCAAAATAGTAATACTCTAATTTTATCATTTTAAGCAAACATTTATTTTATTTCTATGTGTCAGCAACCAATAAACAGAAAATGAAATTCAGAGTACACTATTTTTTTTGAGACAGGATCTCCCTATGTAGTTCATATTAGTCTTGAATTCACTATACAGCCCAGGTTGGCCTGACCTTGCAGCCATCCTCCTTCCTCAGCCTCCCAAGTGCTGGGATTACAGGCTGCACCATCGTGCCTGCCTTCAGAGCACAGTATTTATAACAGCACTAAGAAAACCACCAAACACTAATGGATAAAAGCAATGAAATATGTGGAAGATGTACACAATAAAAAAAAACCACAAAATATTGAGAAGAGTTAAACAAGCATCAAATAAATGGTGTGATACACCATGTTCATGAACCAGAAGATTCATAATCACAAAGATGTAATTTCTCCCAAAATTGATTCACAGACTCCAGGCTATCACAGAATCCCAGCAGGTCTTTCTCTGGGCATGATTCCTATGGGTAATCTTGATTACAACAAGCTCCTAACTTGTTTTTCTACCTCTAATCTCTCCTCCCACCAAACCATCCAGCTACCTAACCATTCATTCCTAAGCTAGCTCTTATATGCTATCCACAGATCAAGGATCTACAGTGTCTCCAAATCCTTTGATTTAGGTTCTACCCCTTCTCCATAAATTTATTTTAATTTCTCTAGTCCACTCAAACTTTGTTTCTTCTTGCCCTCTTCAGACAGCCAACTTAACTTTTTCCCCTTGGAAGTATAACCGACAATTAAGTCTTAACACTTGATTAACACTTATCTTAACAAATCTTGACTTCTTCAGGCATTGTATAAGTTGCGAAGAACAGCAAATATGACTTTTACTTCACCTAAGTGCTAAGCAGAGTTCTAATCAGGTGGTAGGTATCAAAAGGCAGAAATAAATGTAACAGAAGTTAATTATTTAATCTCTTTAAACTTCTACTTTCTCTTCTATAAAATGTGGATAATTAAGATCTTAAAAACTGAAACTTTAAAAAATTATGGTTATGTGTATGGTCGTGTGTATCTGAGTCTACCACAATGCTTAGCATATAGCTAATACTTAATAGGTGTTTACTGAATCTAAAATACAGATAATATCTCTCCTATATGATTGGTGTGAAGATTTAATAAGGGTGTCAACATATTAGCAACAAAAGATTTATAGGTGCATAATTACCATTTCAATGTACAAAAAAACAGAATGGAAGAGGACACAAGCAGGAAGCCAATGCAGAAGTAGTAGCCATGTGAGAAATATATGGTGTGATTTAATAAGATTTCTAGCCTCTGAAATCTGAGAAAATCCTCCTTGAAGGGGTAAAATCCTAACACCTCCACTACCAACCCACAAGGTCTTAAACAGATGCTGCTATAGCGTGTGCTCCAAAGGACAGTTTCTGCAACTGACCCACTTAAGGAATATTCCTCTGGTACAGAGACAATCTGTGGTAAGCCATTTCCAAGTGGGCTGATGCAGGAACAAGCCTGAGTGTTCAGTTTCTGAGATTTGAGATCTACTCAATGCTTAAAGAGTAGATAGAATTAACAGTACTGCATAATATGAAGGGGGTAGATCACAGGACCTCTAAGACCTTTCAGATCTGACATCTGGTGAGTCATCTGTACTAAAAAAAAAAAAACTTATTGCAGGCAGCAGCAATTTGACAAATAGACTGTTACCACTCAAAACTAGAGACCACCAGTAGCTCTGGTGGAGAATGTATCAGTCCCCATGCCCCTGCAAGAGATGTAGAAAAATGCAGAAACTCCACTCGAAGCACAATTACCTCTGTTTTAATAATTAAGAATATTCAACAGACCTTAAAGAAATTAATACTATCTCCTTGCCAGTCTTATAAGTTCATCTCAAAATTCCTTTCATCCAGAAAGCTATTTTTTTGCTAAAAACTTTGTGCAGGATTTATTACTTTTTATCATCATTATCTGAACTGTCTTTATTGAAAGAACAATTAAAGAAGCAAAAAATGATAGGTCCATCATCATACACTAAGCATTGGCTTGTGAGTCAAAAGGCTTGGATTCCCATCCAGAATTTCTAATGACTTGCTGGTCACCCTTTGGCAAGCCATTTATCCTTCTGCCATTCTATTTCTAGGTCTCTGTTTTGGGTTTTGTTTTATTTTTGTTTTTGCTTTTTTTCCCCCAACTTTAAAATGAAGATATTAGATGAGATAATCTCAAAGATCTTCCCAAATCTACAAATTTATTAAAATCACTTAAAACTGGAGATATCTTTGTCAAGCACTCCATGCAACATGAAGTGGGTAACTTAAGAATCTAGTCTGGTAAACCTTAACAGAATAAGATTCTTGCTGAAAATTACATTAATAGCCCAGGAACTGCTGAGAATTGGTGTGAGTTTCAAGGTTCTAGAGCCCACTTCGAGATCTCCAGGTACCGATTCCATCACTACCTGGTCTCTGTCTTCCATTCCTCTGGGAAAGCATGTTTGCAAACCTACCTACCATCCTGGCAGAGACACAGCACATGTGCACACACGTGCACACACACACGCGCGCGCGCACACACACACACAATGGATACATGAATGAACAAAAGAGAAAAATGTCATGGCAGAAAACATCACAGAACTGCAAAACAAAATGAGTTCCTAATGATGGTTTCCATTTAACATGTACCAGCCACTTTATAGGAATTTACTATACCATTTCCTACACAACCCCCAAGCCATTTATAGCACTCTGATAAATAGACTAGAACCCATGTCCCTAAACTTTCAATCTAATGTTCTTTCCACAATTCCTCTCTGCTTTTCTTTTAAGTTTCAATGCTAATTTTCCCAAAGTTATGCTAAATCAGTAAGCATTAAAACTGTTTTACTTACGATTGCACCTAGCACAATGGCCTGGCACAAGCTAAGTGTTTAATAAATATTTAAGGGATGAGAAAGATGGGTCCATGAGTATGCCTAAACCTTAAGTGCCTCTAATTTCACTGTGTCTCACCTGTATATTCATGAAACTCTGACAATTTCATCTTACACAGTACTCAAAGGACAGTTTCTCAGGGCTCTCGTCTCTCTGATTGTAACATTCAGAAGCCAGCTGATACAATGACCAAAAGTACACACTGCTGTGGTGACTAATCTCTTCCAACTAAACAGAATGTTCACACACTGCCTCCTTAATATCTATGACAGCCAAATGAGAAAGGTATCAGAACATTTTTCCCGTTTCACAAATGAATGCAATCTCTATTTTAACTAACACTTAGATGGTGCTGATGTACTCCAAAGTTTGATAATCACTGTCTCTGTTCCTCACTTGCTTCTCTATTCAACTTAGACTCCATCATCTCGTGTTTCAATAACCTAAATTTGAGCCGGTGAGATGGCTCAGCGGCGTAAGCGCCTGCCTGGCAAGCGCGAGGGCCCGAGTTCGACTCCCAGAACCCACATACGAAAAAAGGGCTGGTGATATCGCTCAGCGGCACGGGCGCCTGCTGGCGCGCGAGGTCCTGAGGTCAACCCCCGGTACCCACAAAAAAACCCCAAAAAACCTAAATTTCCTTTGCCTCTCATTCTCTCCATCTAATAAAATCCTCAAAACCCTTTGAAGAGCTCAAGTATCTACCTTCTGTCTGTCCAAGCTGCTGAAATTTCATTAAAAATAACACAGTACAGCAGACTGTCAACTTACAAAGACCTTCAACTCACAATAAATCAAATATCTGTCTGGTCAAAAGATAATGATGATTTCAAATCTTATTCATCCCCCTCAAAGAGCAGCCTTTCCATCAACCTTCCTCCTTCTCAGTGGTTGACCTACCCTCCTACTTAACAGAGAAAATAGAAGCCACCAGATGGATGTGTCCTCAACTTCCCACCAGCCAATCTACACAACTTTCTGTTTCTTCACCCATAGTCTCCTCCATCTCTCTGTTAAAATGATAAATCAAGTGCCCTCCTCTTATGTAAGACCAAAGCCACCTGTGAGCTGCATCTCAGTCATTTCTTTCTCTTAAAGGAAATTCACCAAGAGTATCAAGTACTGCTCTCTTTCCATATAATTTATCTTTTCCTTACATTTATTATGGAACATAATTGGCATGTTGGTATATACTATAAAAGGCCAGTCATGAAAAAAAACTAAGGAAGTTTTTTTCTGATCTGATGTGGCACAGTCATGGAATACGATATGCTCACCTGAAGCTCAAAACCCAAATGCCCACTGCCCACAGACACCCTCTCCTTGGATATCTCACAGGCACTTCAAACACAACAAGCCTAAAAACACACACCATTTCCCCACAAAATCTGTTCCTTCAGGATTCTCCAGTGTTCCTCATGTCAGTTCCTCATGGCACCTCTAGCAGTTAGAAACCCAGTTGACATGCCTTAATACCTTCCTGACAGTCTCATCTAGTAAATATTTCTTCCATCAGTCCTCCTCTTTCCATCTCCACTTTTATGATCTTTGTCCAGGACACCATCACCTCACCTGGGTTTCTGCAACAACCTTTCAGTCATTTCCCAGCACCCAGTCTTCCCCTCCAGCATCAAGTCTCCTCTAAGGGCAGCCAGGGAAGTCATTTCAAAAGAAACATCTAACTGCAGCTCTCCTTTATCAAAATTCTTACATACCTTCCACTTTCTATTAGAATAAAATGAAAAATTACAAGCAAAGCCTCTAAACCTCTGCATGATTTAACCTCTCTTTACTAAAGTTTCATTTCACACCACTCTGTCCTTCTCTATGTTTCAGTCACACGAGAATGCATTTATTCACACTAACTATGCTCTTTCCTTTTCAGAAGCTTCATATTCTTTCTCCCAGAATGTTTTTCTCCTTACTTGCCTAACTAATTCCTAATCATCCTTCAGGTATCAATTTAAATATAATATCCTCAATGAAACCTCTTCCAACCCTTCAGATTCAGTCAAGCTGATTTTAATTCCCCCATCCAATCTACCAGACATTCATTCAACAAAAATTTATTGAACATCTAAACAGTACCAGTTGTGCTAGGTAGAAAGGAAATAACTGTGAACATTGACAACATTTTTTAACTGACAAAACATATCCTAGTAGAAAGTATAATCATTAAGTATTTATAATTGTAACGAATACTACAAAAGAGAAGTATAGTGTGCTTTGAGAATGAATGAGTGTCTGGTGAATGAGGGAAGTAATTCAAATCTAGGTCCTGACTCCACATCCCATGCTACAGTAGGCTATAAATCCAAGCTTCATTTTTATTTCTAAGCATAACTGACTTTAGCCATTTTCTTCTTAACTCTACCAGAACCAAATTCCATATAGTTCTCTTCTGGGCTTCTTGGAGACATCCCTGAGCCCCCTATCACCCAACACGGTGACACACAACTCCACAGGGACCACAGATCAGCTCTGCTCTGGGAGATGGTAGTGGGTAGGGATCTAGCACAGTGCACATGCATGTTCAGAGGACTGTGCAAACACAAGGATGTGAAGACTCGTTCTGTCTGCGGCTGTAACATGCATGAAAGTACTCTGTAAAATATAAAACACTACTCGAATGACTGTTACATATTAGTGACAGCAATAGTGGAGTGGCCTCTCTAAGCAACAGAATCCCCCAAGAGAAAAGAATTAATCTATTCAAATTGAAACAGTATAGCCATGTACTTATTTAACCTGTGAGAAACTGAAATCATTTGTATTCACTCATTCTTAACCTCATTTTTACTCAGTTTATGTTTTACAAACAAAACTCCTACTTACAGCCAAAGATAAATTAATTTATGTATTTTATACCTTATCCGCTCCCTTTTCACTGCATCAGAAAAAACCTTAAATGTCTTACATTTCTCATTTATTATAATCACATGTCGGTCAGTAAGCAGTCATTGAAGATAGAAAAAATAAATGCTTAAATACACGAAATGCAAAAAAACCCTCACTTTCCTTGATACCACACATTTTGCCCCCTAGTGGTATCACAATGGAATGACACTCATTAAGAGACATCTTAAATTAGCTGATAGGCCCAGGATGGTTTGGAACCTCTGTAATCTTTAAGGCATACTATCAGATTTGTAGTGATTATTGTTCTGTCATTCTTAGCTGCATGACCTTGGTACATTTCTTAGCATCTCTAGTCTTCAATTTCCCCTTCATAAAATAAAAACAACAACTGCACCTATATCATAGGGAAATGGGATTAAATAAAAGTATATATGTAAAAAGATAATCTCAGTATGTAGCACACAATTAGTACTCATTTACTTTTTATTATATTTTTTTCTCTTTGGTTTTTCTTTTGTTTGTTTTGTTTTGTTTTGTTGTCTCTTGAGACAGGGTCTCACTATGTAGTTCAGGCTGGTCTTGAACTCACTATGTAGCTCAGGCTGGCCTCAAACTCATGGCGATCCTCCTGCCTCAGCCTCCCAAGTGCTAGGATTACAGGTGTGCATCAGCTTTGAACTCCTAAAAATTCTATAAAACTAATACCATAAAGCATAGTAAAATATAAACAACCTATACTAAGGGAACTTTTCTTGATCCCCACCCACAGGAATGTGATGTGTTCACAACTACAACTATGAACTACTACTGCATTCAAGAACCACTACCATGAAGACTTATAGTTAAAAGGGATGCCAGCTGCTCATCTAGGAATCTGAGTCTTTTCATACACTTCTATAAAACTAAATGACCACCACCCAAGATAAAAGGACTGCCCCTATTTTGAAAAATTCTAAGGTTCAGTCAAATGTCTTCATTGAGCTATTTTGTACCCATTATTCTAGTTGTTTCCTCTATGAGAATGGGAAATACTTGCTCAGAATTACTTTGGCCACAGAACAAAATAATTTAAGATAGTTAACTAAGTTTTCAGTCATATTTTTAGAACTCTTTACTTTTCTATAAGGATCTTATTTCAAATCTTCAAATATCCTAATTAGTCATGAAGTAGAAAAGACAAAATGGACGAAGCTATTCTACCTGGAGCTGAGTAAGTCTGATGATGACAGAAGAACTCCCATTCGCATATGCTCATGCTGTTCACATTCATGTCTCTCTCTCACCAGAATCCTACCTGTCATCTAAGGCCCTATCATACCTTTCTGCTGGCTCTGATTTCACCACATCATTTGACTTTCTGAGTTAAGCAAGACAGCTATCAGCAGTGGGAACTAAGGCTCAGAGGCTAAAAGATTTGGCTAAGTTTACAGAGCTGATAAGGGATAGCAATACAATTTTATAAATCCATTGAAACATCAGTGATCATGGTAGTCAAAGTTAACTATAAAGGAAACACAATAACAATCAGTAGTACCGTGAACATCTAGACCACCAATCTGGGTTCTTTTGATGAAAAAATATCTCGTTCAGCTTTGAAAACAGGTATTAAGGCAGAAGAAAATCCACCACTTACTGAACTCAGCATATGCATTTTAAAGATGAGAAAATAGAGGCTCGTTGAAGTTATCTAAAATTATTTATTCAGTTAGGACTCATACTCACAAGTATAAACTAGTCCAAAAAATAATCTATTAATGCACATATCTGAAAAGTCTAGGTTTAAATTAGGTTCAATAGAGCCCATGATATAGCTCAGCGGCATAAGCGCCTGCCTGGCAAGCGCGAGGTCCTGAGTTTGACTCCCAGTACCCACATATTAAAAAAAAAAATTAGGTTCAATAGAGTTTAGGAGTTAAAAAGATCTAGTTGCTCTTTGTGTCTGCTTTGCTTCAGTCCCAGGCAGAACTTCTCCTGAGGACCCCAGCCTTACATACTCCTAGATTCATGTCCAGAATTAAAAGAATACATATCTTCCCCCAAAATTTGATCAAAAGTCAGAATCACAGAGTCAAACTAAGATTGGAACATACTCCTAAACCAATCTCTGTGATCAGAAGGTAACACTCTAGTTAGCAAGGCATGAATCACATGTCTATCCCTGGAGCCAGGTGTGAAATGGGCTCTGTCCAAAGCACAAATTCTGAGTTCTGGGAGCATCTACGGGTTCTAAATCTGGACCCCAGTACTAAAAGAGGGGAAATAGATCCTGAGAAACAAAAGCAACAAAAGGCTGCCATAATGATTTAACTACTGTAATTAGAGCCAGATCTGGGCAAACCAGATATGAATTGGGAGTCACTGGCAGTCACAGTGACTCTCAAGTCAGTGTCTTCTATTATATCATGTTATTCCCCTGGAGGAACAAACTATAAAAAAGGATCTGAATAAGCTCTCAGCCTTCAATTATCTAAAGCTTAAAATATTTTGTTTTTCTTTCTTCAAAGCTATTTTCATGAAAAAAAATTATCTTTACAAACCCTCCAGGAAATAATCCTGGTCATGTAGAAAGTCTAACATCACCATTCAAGATGATCTTGGTCTTATGATTTACAGTAATTTTTATCTGCACCTAGGGGTAGCCATGCAAGATAGAAGGCAACCTACAGGGTTGAATACTAAGGGAATCAAAAGGCTCCCAACCCAGACCTCAACTCGTATTTGTTATTATGTTTTCTAAATCTACTGTAAAATTCAGCTGGACTTGGAAGACCTGCTGGGCTACCTATGTTCATAGAAAAACACAGATATCCTAGGAAAATAAACACCTTTAATTTACTCCATCAACATTCAATTAATGCAAAGAAAAAGCTACGCATTTGGGATATAAAATGAACATTTGAGAAAGAACTCTTCCTTTTGGAGATCCTGCAGTTTGTGGAGGAACATAATTATAACACATGATGAAAGAATTACAACCAATTTCTTATAAAGTGATATAGAATAGAACATATCAATCACTTCAGAATAGAATTAAGTGACAAAGACAAGCCATAGACAGGATCTGGAAGACATCATGAGGGATGATGCAACCAGGAAAGAAGATAGGAAGAAATCAAAGAACTTTTACTTCTAAAGATTGGCAATAGTGACGTAGGGGAGAGAAAACCAAATTCAACAATTAATTAGCAGATGCTATGAGTAAGGGTTCCTGGCAGATAATATGGAAATATAAAAGTGAACGAGACAAGAGCTCCAACCCCAGAAGACATATAATAATCTACGCAGATAAGAAAAGGCAGAAATCAAAATATGAAAGATAGATTGCAATAAAACTGAAGCAGATAATCTACTGTGGAGTTTCAGACATGAGAGAGAAACAGTGACAAAGAGACAAGAATATTAAGGATAAAAGGAATTAGTAAAGAGGTGACTATGTGGGAGTTGGGGAATAAGTGAAGATGTGGAGGAAGACAGAAAAAAAGACTGTATAAGACCATTGGCCCTTTGTCATCATATCAACAAAGCCAACACCATTCAGTGCGCAGTCACTCTGGGGGCCACAAAATAAATTCCTCAGGCAGTCAGCCGAAGAAGCGAGTATACAGTTGAAAATAGAATGAGAGTTTTCTGTTTTATCTAAGGCTCATCTTCCTAACCAACAAAATATGGATACCTAACCTTCACCCATATAAGGTTACTGGAAGATAAAATAAAGCAATAAGTTAAAGTACCTAGAATATGCCTGGTATAAAAGGAAAAACTTTTAGTAAGTGCTAATTTTTCTTCCCTTCTGTTTCCTAGAGTGGCCATAAGAAATTGCCACAAACTTGATAGCTTAAAATGAGTGAAACTTATTCTCTGACATTTTTGGAGACTGAAGTTTGAAATCAGGATATTAGCAGGACAACTTGCCTTTTGGAGATTGTGAGAGACTATCTGTTCTTTGTTTCTTCCATTTTCTAGTGGGAATTGACAATCCTTGCTGCTCCCTGGCTTGCAGCTGCAGAGATGTAATCTCTGCTTCCATCTATGCATGGTCTTATCTCTGTTTCTCTGTGTGTCCTTTCTTATAAGGGTACCAGCCATTGGATTTAAGGCCTACTTTAAATCTAGGATGATTTAATACTAAGATCCTTAGTTACTTACACCTACAAAGACCTATTTCCAAATAAGGTTACATTCTGGGATCGTGTTTGAACATGAATAGGGTTTGGGGACTGCTCCACCCACTACACCTTCCTTCTTCAGGTCCATTTGTATTTGAAACATTTGCAGGGCTCCTAACTGCCTAGTGTACAGGAAGATATTACCTCTTCATTGAGCTCCCAGGATGTTTCCATCATACCGAACTACAGTATCTACATATCTCTTAGGGAAAACTGAGTTTTAAGAAACCCAAAATCAAGCTAGTATTTTCAACAAAACCAAAAACTGCCCTCCAGTTCTGTCTATATTACAACTCTGTAAGATTCAATTTCTTCATCTTAAATGGGATTAGCACACAATGGGGGATAATCAAGGAATATAATAAACGTGAAGGCATTTCTGAACTCTAAATGATTTACAAATACTGGTTATTACTTATAAAACTTTTGATGTTTAATTATTTAACAAAAGGTACTGAGATGTGCCAGTCACCATCTTAAAAACCTTGAGGAGATAAGAGAAGGAAACAGTTCTATGACTTCATGGGTCTCACATCTAACACCAATACACAAATTAAAAATATTAAATAATTTACCACTACATAAATTTGGAAATTACTATGTGTGTCTGAAAGAGTAGAGAAGATAGTGGTCCATTCTAGTTTGAAGGAGGAAGAAATTGAGCTACTTCTTATAGAATAGGGAGAGAAGAAAGGAATGTTTGGGGCACAGGGTGCAGGTGGAAATGCACACTATGTCTTGGGGGACAGAGAGGAGACTAGCCTGCAGGAGCAGACTGGGAATGCTGGGGAAGAAGATAAGACATAAGGCTAGATGTAACAAATATCGAAGCTAGACGGAGCACCTGGACTTGATGCAGAGTGGCAGCCACTACAGGTACCTGAATAGAGAATGCCATGATGAAAGCAGGGATTTGGAAGAGAAGAGCCTGGGAGCTCTTACAGCCTAAACTGGCAAGGCAGAGACTAAAGGCAAGGACACAAACTAATCCAAAACACGCTCATCTTCACCAGTTGCTAAATCATGACTGCCAGCAAGATCTGCAATTTCTGGAAAGCTGCTTATTTTTTAAACAGTAATTCTAAGCCTTTCCAGACATTTTTTTTCCTGTGTTAACCTCACTAAATCAATCACTGGATTGTACAAAAGCTCCCATTTCACATCTCTCATAATCCTAAGACAGAAAAGCAGCTTGGCGGACACATAGGCAAGCTCCACTCGAATGTCAAAGTTCTCTCTAAAGCTAAGTGGACGGTGGAGTCATATAGTCTCTACTTAAACATTTTGGCTAAGAAATGTCCATTTCACCCATTACCATTCTTAAAAACAACCAAGTTGAACACATAGGCTCCTTACAGGAGTATTTAGTCTGCCTGAGTCCTGGGCAACTCTTCACCTGAGAAGGTTAGAGTTCTCCGCTGCTAGAGTAGGAGGGACATCGTGATCCTGCAGCTTCTGACAGAGATGCAAGCCAAACCCAGCGGTGGCTGGCTGCAGGGAGGCAGGTCTGACTCAGTCTGTCAGGCAGTGAAATCCTTACTCCATCTGCTCTGAGTTTTCTGCCAAGTTTCAATGCCTGGACACATGAGTTCCCACTCCCACTTCCACAGCCACCACTTTCTCCTCTGAGACAAATCTGCTGCAAAGCTTCACCTTTGGGCCGGTGAGACGGCTCAGCAGCTTAAGCGCCTGCCTTGCAAGCGCGAAGGCCCGAGTTCGACTCCTGGATCCCACATACGAAAAAGGGGCCGGTGATATCGCTCAGCGGCACGGGTGCCTGTTGGCGCGCGAGGTCCTGAGGTCGTCCCCCAGGTACCCACAAAAAAAAAAAAAAAAAAAAAAAGCTTCACCTTTATTTCTGTTCAGCCTCCAGTTCTAAGAAATTACCTCTTGGTTATAAGTTTTAGACAAGAATGGAGAAGCACACCTTCCCCTAATAACTCCAAGAGGACTGCAATGCAACTGACACTGGGCAAGGATGCCTGGCTTTCCATCATGAACACATTAGTTCCTCGCTGGGAATTGACCCTTTCCCTTTATCCCTCTATTTTTCTTTCTTTTATCTCCCCTGTTTTTTGAATGAAATAGTGTATTTTTAAATGCAATGTATATGGAAGTTATAAAGCCTAGTAATAAAAACAACACTCATGACCTGCCCTCACATTACTAAGTAGACATTTCAGATACTGTTGAAGCTTTCTACCACACCCTCCTGCCTCACTCTGGTTTCCATTAGAAACAACTGCTGTGCAGAACCTTGTGCTCACCATTCTTCCTTCCTATTCAGAGAACTAAATTAACTCACTCATGCAAAGGCCTCCTATTTTTACAGTTAAAAGTTCATTTTCACCTCCATTTCTGTCTGCACCTACACACTTGCCAGCCCATCTCTCAAATTCTAGTCATCTCTGGGAAGCTGAACCTCTACCAAATCCTAGTTCATGATAATCCAATAGTTGAACACCATGAAGTCTCTCTCCAAACGTGGACACAAATCTCCCAAATCACCAACTGTGTCCCAAATTAGCATTCGCCTGCCTGCCTTCTTCCCTCCCTCCCTCTTCTCTTTCTTCCCTTCCCTTCCTTCCTTCCTCCCTCCCTCTCTTCCTCTTCCCTTCCTTCCTTCCTTCTTTCCTTCCTTAAGAGATGGAGTCTCACCATGTTGCCCAGATTAGCCTTGAATTCCTGTGCTCAAGTGATCTTTCTGCCTCAGCCACCCAAGTAGCCACCCTGTAGGCACAAGCCATCAAGCCCAGCTAAGTTATTCTCCATACTTTATTATAATAGGTATACAACGAGTATTCTATGCTGTCCTGACTCCAGTGCCTACTTGGCTAATGTGGGCCATTGCTAGAGGCCCAGAACCTCACTGTACAGCTTCTATGTCATTCAGACTAGATCATCAAACACTTAAAGGCAGGAAATAGGTCTGAGAGAGGCTCTGATTTAGGGATTAAGGCCTGATTCTATCTGACCTCAAAAAAGGGTGGCATGCAACTAGGAGAAATGAGCTTTGCTGGACGTAAGGTAATGCACACCTGCAATCCCAGTTACTTGGGAAGCTGAAGCAGGAGGATTACAAGTTTAAGGCCAGTCCTTGCAACTTAGTGAGACCCTGTCTCAAAATTTTAAAAATTTTAAGAGGGCTGGTGTTGTAGCTTAGCACTTCCTAGGTTCATCTCTAGTACTACAAAACAAACAAATTTGAGTGTCTTCCTCTCTTTTCTCAACCCCTAACCCCTATACAAGATCTGTAGTCCATGATGATACCCACAACAGGACCAGTTCTGTTACTACACGCATTGAGCTAGCTTTATCAGAAATCAGTTATCATACACCTTCAAAAAGCCTATTGCTTTATTTAGCTCTGCCTCACTTCTCCTTGAAGAACCAGTCCCTATAGGAGAGAAAATAAGATCCATGCAATCAACATATATATATATATATATATTTTTTTTTTTTTTTTTTTTTTGTGTGTGTGTGTGTGTGTGTGTGTGTACCAGGGGTCAACCTCAGGACCTCGCGCGCCAGCAGGTGCCTGTGCCGCTGAGCGATATCACCGGCCCTTTTTTCGTATGTGGGTTTCGGGAGTTGAACTCGGGCCCTCGCGCTTGCCAGACAGGCGCTTACGCCCCTGAGCCATCTCACCGGCCCTCAACATATATTTTTAAAAGTGTCTTTGTGTCATTTTCTCATCTGCAAGACAAGGACACTACCACCTAGTATACAGTGAGGGTTAAGTGCCCTCTACTTAGCCCAAAGGTAGAGTTTAAATAATTTAATATATATGAAGACTTCATCATGGTGCTAGACATGACTGTTACTAAAATAACATCAGGTGTCTTTCATTTTTCTCTGTATAGTGTCAGAAAATCTCCTAAAATCACTTCACAAAAAGGCGCAGCAACAAATACACTACTAGCAGACCAAATCTATCAATACATAAAGAGTAATACATAGCATGACTGACATGTATCCCCCCAAAAAGTTTGTTCAACATATGAATATCAGTCTATGTTATATACCATATCAGTAGAAAGAAAAAAACAAAAACCACATGATCATCCCAATAGACACAGAGAAAGCATCTGATAAAATCCACCACCTTTTCATCATAGAAATACTCAGCAACCTGGGAATCAATGAAACTTCCTTGACCTAACACTACACTAATGGCAAAAGACTAACAGCTTGCTCAAAGATCAGGAAAGAAACAAGGATGTTAAATCTCTCCACTTCTCAACATTGTACTGGAGGTTCTGCCAGGACAATTAGGCAAAAAAAATAAAGAAAAAGCATCCAAATTGGGAAGGAAGAAGCAAAATTATCTCCATTTATAGATGACATGATCTTTAGCTTTTTTTTTTTATTTTAAAGAGAACAAAAAACAAAACAAATCAAAAAAATTGTATATATATATAAGATGGTAAAGATAGATACACTACCAATTTTACTTAGTTTATTGAAGAGTAAGGTTTGAGCCAATAATGTTTGGACAATTGAATGCTAATGTCTGGTATCCTGAATAACTAACTTAAAGATAATAATACGTAATACATTGACCATTGTTACCCTCATATTATGTTGTTTTGAAAATTTGTTCTTTTTTTTTTTTTTTTTTGAGATGACATGATCTTATATATAGAAAATTCTAAGGCATACACAAAGTTAGATGGCTTATATTTTCCTTTTTTTGGGGGGTTGCATTGTTTTTTGAGACAGGGTCTCACTATGTAGCACAGGCTGGCCTTGAACTCATGGCAATCCTCCTGCCTCAGCCTCCCAAATGCTGGGATTACAGACATGCACCACCATGCCCAGCTTCACTTTTAAAACTCATTACAAAGCTACAGTAATGAAAGCAATGTGGTATTAATATAAGTATAGAAAATGGATCACTGAAACCCATTGAATCATTGGAATAGGACTGAGATTTTAAAAAGTAATGCATAATTCTATAGTGAACTGACTTTTGACAAGGGTGCCAAGACAATTCTATGGGGAAAGAAAAGTCTTTTCAACAAGCATTGTAGGGAAAAAATAGATACCTACATGCTAAAGAATAAAGTTAGACTCCTCTTTCAAACTATAAACAAAAACCAAGGCAAAATGGACTGAAGATCTAAATGTAAGAAATGAAACTATGAACATCTTAAAAGAAAATATAGGCATAAATCTTTGTCAGCTATGATTAGACACATACACAAAAACAAGTAACAAAAGAAAAGAACAGATAAATTGAACTTTATTAAAATTAATTAAAAACCTGTGCTTCAAAGAACACTACCAAAAGTAAAAAGACAATCCACAGAAAGGGAGAAAAAACCTGCAAATCATATGATTGGTAAGGTATATGTACATAGAACATGTAAAAAGCTCTTATAACTCAATAACAATAAAAAATATCAAATTAACCCAATTTTAAAAATGGGGAAAAGGCAGGGTATGGTGGCACATGCCTGTAATCCCAGAAGTCAGGAGGCAGCCAAGGCAGAAGGATAGAGTTTGGGGCCAGCCTGGACTACATAGTGAGTTCAAAGCTGACCTGGACTATATAGCAAGACTTTGTGTCAGAAAGAAAGAAAGAAAGAAAGACAGACAGAAAGAAAGAAAGAAAGAAAGAAAGAAAGAAAGAAAGAAAAAGAAAGAAAGAAAGAAAGACAGAAAGAAAGACAGAAAGAAAGACAGAAAGAAAGAAAGAAAGAAAGAAAGAAAGAAAGAAAGAAAGAAAGAAAGAAAGAAAGGAATCAAATAGACACATCTCCAGAGAAGATATACAAGTAGCCAATGAGCACATGAAAAGATACTCAACATCATTAATCAATAGGGAAATGCAAAGCAAAACCACAACGTGATTCTACTGCACACACACTAGATGGTTGTAATTAACAAAAACAAAAACAAAAAAAAACAGACAATAACTTGTGTTGTCCAGCATGTGAGGCAAGTAGAACTGTTTTCCCACATTGACAGTGGGAAAACAGTCTGACAGTATCTCAAAGAGTTAATCAGAGTTATTATATGAACCAGAAATTTCTTTCCTGAATACATGCCTAAGAGAATTGAGGGGGCTAGGGGTACAACTCAATGGTAAAATACTTACCTAGCACATGAGACCCTGAGTTCAAAATTTACCACCGCATACACACAAGAGATATGTTCACACAACAAATTAACAAGTTGAACAAATGCTCACAGCACCATTATCTGTATCTGTAAAGTGGAAGCACTCCAAAAGTCCACCAAATGATCAATGGATAAGTAAAATGTGGTATAGCTACACAACAGAATATTGTACACAAAAGAATAAAATTCCATATAAGGGAAAGAAATACTGATGTACGTTAATCCTTGAAAAAGTTAGACTAACATGAAAGAAGCCAGACACTTCAGGAGACACATTCCATGACTCCATTTATACAAAATGTCTAGAAAAGGCCAATCTTAAAGACAGAAAGCAGAATCAGTGGTTGCCTGGGGCTAAGGGAAGGACAATTGGGGAATGACTGCTAGCGGGTATGTGGTTTCTTTTTGGGGGTTGTGGTGGATTGACAACTGGTGGTCAACTTGTAACCCCCAGCTGAACTGAATCAGCATGGTGCCTGGTGTAGAGCGCCCACCTCAGGACTGTTGCCAACAACATAAAAAGGAAAACTGGTGAGGAAGAGTTGGTGCTGTCAGTTCTCCTTGAGGAGCTTGTCACGCTGGCTTTCCTGATAGGAACTTGGCTGTTCTCATCGTCGGAGGAGCTCAGGACCTCGTTGTCGCTGAGGATGGCTGTGGTGCCTTTCGGGGGAGCTCCAGTCCTTACTCTGAGCATCGCTTCCTGGCTCTGGTGCAGACCCCTCAGCTGCTGGCACAGATCCTTCATCCCGCTGGTGCAGACTTTCTAGCTTCCACCGCTGCTGACCTTTGGGCCTTCCCAGCGCAGATCCGTGAAATACCCTTGCATGAGACATTGTTGTGGGCTCTGGGCCTCCAGTTGGACTCGTTGGGGGCACTGCCATGGGCCCTAGGCCTTCAGCTGGACTCATGAAGAACACTGCTGTAGAATCCAGGCCCTCAGCTGGATTCTTTGGGTCTTTAGTGTGTGGACAGATTTCCTGCACTTTTTGTATATGACTCTTTGGGTGACTATTACAAAATAACTCTATAAATTATGTGTCCTGTATTGTATTGTTTCCCTTGCAAACCCTGACTACAACAGGGGTGATGAATCTCTTATACATAAAAGAATGATTACAGTCTCACTTTGGAGTACACTAAAACCAATGAAATGTATATTTTAAAATAGTGAATTTTATAGTAGACAAATAATATCTCAATTTTCTAAAAAGCCCCAGGTACAAATCATATCAATCTCTTGCACCCAACTCTGCCTCACATCTAGAAATTACCTAAATTCACCACTGGTCACAGCATAATCTGTTTCATTCCCAGAGTAGAGAAAGTAAAACTGCCCATACCTCTTCATTCTGTATACTTCATAAAGGTTACTCTTCTGATAGTGGTGATTTCTCCAAAACCTCTTTCCTAACATCGATGCCTAAAGTCCTCTGTCTAAACTTTTTCCACTGAGCTATAAAATGTATACTTAATAGTACAATTATTCTGCTGTCAGAGTTTTGAAGTAGAAGAAACATGGCCTCCTGTTGGACTCGTGGAGGACATTGCCATGGGTTCTAGGTCTTCAGCTGGAGTCATGCAGGACAATGCCATAGGATCCAGGCCCTCAGCTGGATTCTTTGGGTCTCTAGTGTGTGGACAAATCTCCTGCACTCTATTGCATTTGACTCTTTGGGTGAATATTATAACATAATCCTATAAATTATGTGCCTTGTATTAAATCTTTACTCTTGTAAATGCTGACTACAATACATGGGTTTCAAATTCAGACATAAATTTAAATCATCACTCATTACTTTCTAGTTGTATGGGGTAGTTATTTAATCCAGTTCTCAGATGTAAAATGGAAATAATACCTTTTTGAAGGTGTGAGGATGCAGTAAGAACATAAACAAAGTACCTGTAACAATAAATTCCAATAAATGTCTGTTCACTTCTTCTCACTGTTTTGTAAAATATAATGATATTTGGACACCAATCTGAAACTTCCCTTAACCAGGATAGGAATCTCATGGGATCTAGGGACATGTTAAGATTACAGACAATAAAATGGAGGTTAATGGGTGAAACATCTTTCATACGTGTTTAATTGGAACTCCTAGTCCAACCTAATGTAATTAGTAGGCTTGGTACGTCAGGCTCTAAAACTCTCTAAGCAGGAAGAGGGGTGCTTGACAGGAGAATAAAAAGACATACTGTTCAAATTACCACAAATGGATACATTACAAATAAATATATGTTTCTAGGGATGGAATGAGAGGATCTTTTAAGGGGAAGAGCTGGAAAGGCTGAGCCAGGAAGTCTACTCTAATTTTTCACACAGGAGGTGAAATTACAATCTTGCCACTTCCACCGCTGATGATAAATGGCAGGGACAGCACTGAGTTATTTCAGTAGAAGACTTGCTGCCCCCCAGCAGAGACTTCTCCACTTGCCTGCCTCTTTGTTTTACACAAACATTACACATAGATTCAATACCCTTGGGCCAACTAAGAGCAAGAAACTATAGTAGACGCCAAGTCACCAAGGCTCTCTCTAATCGGAATCACTGCCTTACTTAACATCCAGACACTACTGTGTAAGTCAGGGGTCCTGAGCCTAGAGGAGCTCAGAATTAAGGCAGTGCTAACCCAGATATTCTTCATGAGTCCTCACCACTACAACATGTAAGTCCTTTTATAGCGTGGCCTGGTGACCTCCAACCTCATCTCCTAGTATTCCTCACTTTTTTCCTTTTCATCATATACAATATCCATGCCAAGAACATAGTATTTCCCAAACAGCAATGTCTTTTCATTTCGTCTTGCTTTATCCCTCTGCATGAAAAGCCTTATTCCTCCAATCTACCTGGTGAACTTCTATTCTTTCTTTAAGTCCACCTTAGATGTTTCCTCTTTTGTTAATACTTCCCCAACCTCCTACTTAGGCAAGTTAATTATATCCTCCTCATTCCCTTAAGGGGTCAAAGACTTGCATATATATAAAGAAAATGTTAAGGGTAAATATGTTGCTCATTTCAGTTTTGCCATTCATAATCTTTCACAAAGTTGATAGTGCCCTTATTAAAGATCCAAGAATATTATTTGTAATACAATCCTTTGCTTTAAGTAAAATGTCAAGAAAAAGCTCAATATATATACAACAAGTAGAATCACAGCTACTTTGGTTGTAATAATATACAGAGGATCCAATGCTTTTCCTACTTGGGTCTTCCCACTGGAGACCCTGAAGAGGGCCATGGAGCCACTGACTGCAGTCCAACACCCTCTTTGTACAAATCAGGGAACCTGGGCCATGAGAAGGGAAATATGGTACTCAGGGTCATGCAAAAGGTTAACAATAGGGCCATGACCAAGATCTTCTGCCTTCTAGCTCTTTCTATCATGTCATTCCTGTTTTCCTACCCTTGAGAGAGGGAAAAGCTATATGAAGAAGATGAGTGAAAGAAATAAGAGGCTTGGTTAGTCTTAAAAATTCAATGAGAGCTTCTTTCATCAGCTTGCCAGCTGGAGCGGAGGATGTGCCAGTATAATATCTACCTTGAGACAGCCTTAATGACTGGCTGCTAAGAGATTCAGCAGGGAGGCAAAGAGAGCAGGGGTTGGGGAAGTGCGGGCTAGAAGACTGCTGTTTGCAAGCCCAGGTAAGTATCATATCTCAGAAGGGGAGCACTTACATGATGGGATTTCTGGGTCATCAGGAAGAGCCCCATCTATCCATTCCCCCCCCCAACAAAAAAAGGCAAATATGTGCCTTACTGATAACTGCAATTTCTATGTGGCATGCCTGGTTCAGACTCAAGCAGATTCTAGGTTGGATTCTGGATGCCAAATACAAGTTGCCTGACTAGCCTGTAGTCTCAATTTCCTGGCCTATAAAATCAACATAGTAATACTGATCTTACAGTTTACATAAGTATCAACTTGATTAAATGAGGCAATGTAAGTAGAAGCACTCAGGGAGTACCTGAGTAAGCATTCACTAACCAGTATACTGCCCCTTTCTTCCTTCATGTTAGGCACAGCTCTCCCTGCACAAGCTTCTTGTAATATAAAAGCCTTTGAAATTTAAAACACTGACCATACCAAGTTGCTGTGGACTGAGTGTATGTTCTACTCCCAAATCTACATGTTAAAACCCCTATCTCCAATTGTGACAATATTTGGAGGTAGGACCTTTGGGAAGTATAATAGTTTAGATGAGTTTAGGCGAATATATTAGTTTAGATGACTTTAAGGTCATGAGGATGGAACCAGGATGGGTTTGTTGCCTTATAGGAGTACGAAGAGACAAAATCAGTCTGTCTGTCTGTCTGCCTGTCTGCCTCTCTCTTCCCTCCCCTAACTTCCTGTTCCTTCCCTTTTCCTCTCTCCCTCTCTCCCTCTTTCTTTCTTTCTCCCCCACCTGCCCCTCCTGGAGATCATAGCCACAAGGCACTGTCCACAAGCCAGCAAGAGAGCTCTCATGAGAACTTAATCATGCTGACACCCTCAGCCTCTCAGATTTCCAGCCTGCAGAACTGTGAGGAATAAATTTCTATTGTTTAAACCACCACAGCTGACTGAGAGTGTGTTGGTACAATCTCTCTGTTAAACTGCTATTATCTACTAAACCATAAATATGTATATGCTCTATAACCCAGCAAATTTCTGGGTACACACCCAAAAGAAGTAAGAATTTATACTCACCAAAACGTATGCACAAGATGTTCATGGCACTAGTGTTTATACAATAGTTTCAAACTGTGAACTTAAGTATCCATCAACAGCAAAATGGATACATAAGTAGTGAGACAGCCTTACAATGGAATACAAGTCAGCAATGAAAAATAAACTAATGCTACATAAAGGAAAACATGAATCTCATGAACATAATGTCAAACTAAAGAAGCCAAACAACAACAAAAAAAGCTATACTTTATGATTCTACTTACATAAAACTTGAAAACAGACAAAATTAATGGATGGCGAAGGAAGTAAAAATAGTGGTTGCTTTTTGAGTGAGGAGACAATAATTGAAAGGGATGTTACAGAAGGTTGGGAAGTACTGGTAATGCTGTTTATCTTGACTTGGGTTATACTATACCTCACATTTGTAAAATTTCATTGAGCTATACAATTATAACTGGTGCACTGTTATGTATGAAGTTTTATACTGCAAATTTTTAAGATTACAGAGAAAACAATCCTCTAGGAGACATACAGATTGAGGGTCATAAGGTCCCAAGGTTCCTTTAGTCAAGGACTAAAGGAGTAGAGTCTAGATATTAGATGTAGCTCTGCCTATTTTGGTGTTGCAACTTTAAGCAAATCACAATTTCTCTGAGCCTTGGCTTTCTAATCTAAACCGGGAATTATACCAATTTATCACAAGGTTCAGGTGACAGTTAAATGAAATTATATATAAAATCAAAGCACATAACAAATTGTAAAGCTTTACTTAAATATATTAACTTATTACAGAATTACAAATGCTACAATTTTCTTCCAAGGTAATGACTGAGTGCATTTTTTCAACCAAAAAATTCTACATAAATCATCTTGAGACTGCAGGAAAATCAGAGTTCTCCTACTTTGCCAAGTCAACTACTGGTTTACTCCTTCACAACAGACTTCTTGTGTTGGTATGTGGCAACAAAGAATGGTTCATATTTTCCCATAATTCTAGCCCTGAAATTCCACCATTAATGACTTAGAAGCTTTTTTATTTCTCATCTCTTTCTATGAAAATGCAAAAACCTGACAAAAAGATTGCCAATAGCAACTCATAGTTGAGCTAAGATTAACTCAGCCTGATGAAAACTAAGTGCTATGAAATAGGGATGCCAACAGCAATTTGTCCTATATTTTCTCAAAATCTACTGATTTCAAGTTTTCAGTCTCATTATCTCCAGTCACCAAAATTTCTCCCGATTTCAGCATCTAAAAATCTTCCAGATTATTTATTGCACTGGAAAACAAGACTTCAATACTCTCTGATTCCCATGTTCCATCTCTTCTCTCCAAGGCCAGCGTTCTATTTCAAGCTTCTGGTAACTCAGAGATGGACAACCAAAGCACATTCCTAATTGGTCTCCTGGGCTGCACAAGTTCTCTCTCCTCCCATCTGCTACACTGTATGCATAAACCTCCTCAAGCATTGCACTGGGCGAGTCAGTACCCCGACCAGAACAATCACTATTGTCCACTGACCACAGGATAAAGTAAAAATCTCTGGGCTTTGCACTTCAGGTTTTCCTCATCAGATCCCAACCTACTATTCTAGGGTCAGCTGATGATTATCCTTGTCCTGACCTACTGTTTCAATCTGCTAAAACAAATGAATCAAAACATGGCTCACACTCTGCCTCCCCCTTTTCACTGACATAGGAAATGGACTTGAATAGAAAGAAGCTAGTTGTTTGCTAATGTGATAAAAGTCTAACAACGTCTATATAGTCCCCACAGCTACCTCTCTATTTTCCATCCTTCCTCAATATTCCTGTGGAGGTATACTTTAGAAACTTCAATTTATCTTCAAATGATAAGGACCAGTTGCAAAATACAAAGAATAAACCTAGCTCCTGGCAAATAACAGAAGTAATTTAATGCCTCTATTCCTGGGTTTCCTACATGATAATAATGGTGACAATAACTTTCTATTTATACAGCACTTTAGAGTTTATAGAGCACTTCCATAACCTACTCTATTTCAATTAAGTCTCACAATAACCCCAGAAAAGAGGCGTAAGGACACCAAGGCTCTGGTGAACATGAAGGTACTTTCCAGTTCTCCTGTTCCGGGGACTCTGCAACAGTCTGACAGCTCCCGGCTGCTCTTCTGAGCACCTCTCACTTCCCCAGGGTTAGGTGTGCATTCTGCCCCTGCAGGTCGCTGCTCTCATACTGTGGTATAACCTCCAATATGTTACCTGAGAGCACCACATTTCCTCCTATAGGTATTAACTTCCTAGAAGTCTCCCAGATTAGAAAATCTATGACCTTCAAACAATTAAATAGTGACACTTCAGGCAACCCAAGGTAATGTGGGAGTGATATTTGGAAAAGACTATCAAGGGCCCCAGAGAACTTCATACTCCTTCACAGTTTGTTGAGGCCCACTATCGGCCAAGCTGCTAAATGGTGAGAAGAGAATAAAGCCCAGCCTTTGCCCTAAGGGAACCCACAGCCCACCCACAGTTGTAAATTCTACCCCAGCACTCACTGAAGCTTAAACTTAAAGGATCCTTTCCTTGACACCACAGAGTTTTTTTGCCAAGTTGTCACAAAACCCAAGGAGATATTCTAGCCACTGCCATCCATTCTTTCTCACTGACAATGAATGTTCCATTCAAAATCAAACCACTGTGTAAAGTGCCACAGTTAAGAACAGACATGAGGAAAAATTTAACCTTTACCTGACCCTAGTGAAATGTATGTTAAAATAGTCAAATACTGCCTTATACTTATCACATTAACACTTATGAAGATAATATCATGTGCTGGAAAGTGAGGTAAAAATGACTGATGGCCTATGAATTGAAAAAAACTTTTATAGATGATTTTACAGATATTAAAATGCAATAATATCTATCAAATGATATATAACCAATAATAATCTGGCTTTTAAGAATTGCTTTTTTTTTATAATAATCTTTGATCAAGTAGTTCCTCCCCTAAAAACTGAGAATGCTATGTAATAATGAGGAAAAACTAGAAGACAACACAGTTCTCCAACAGAAATGTAATTGAAGAAACTATTGCGGGCTGGGTGTGGTGGCACACACCTACAATCCCAGCACTTGGGAGGCTGAGGCAGGGGGATTGCTGCAAGTTCAAGGCCATCCTGGGCTACATAGTGAGTTCAAGGCTAATCTGAACTACATGGCAAGACCTTGTCTCAAAAAAAAAAAAAACAAAGAAAAAAGGAAAAAAAAAGAAACCATTGTGCATCAGCCATGAAAAATATTAAGATTATATAATAATACAATTATTAATATTCTAATATTATTCTACATAATTATTAAGAATATGTAAAATTACATATTCATTACATAAAAACTAAAAATGAAATAATAGACTATGATCATAATTATGTAAAATATGTCTATATTTGGACAAATGTTGGAAGAGATATGGAAGATATATGAAAAAATATGAAGGCAGCTGCTGTATTGCTAGAGTAAATTTATGAAAGAAACGTTTTCTATTTAAAACTTCCTTTAATCATGTCGGTATAACAGCAAACCGTACTATTATATTGCTTGTTTAATTCCTTGTCTCCCCCATTGAACTATAAGCTTTGTGAAAATAATTAAATGTCTTTTATGCTCAGCATTACAGCACAAGTTCCTATTGAATAGTTTGTTCATGAAAGAATCGACGAGTTACATGGGAAAGTTCTAAATAAACACCCCCAAGAAAAGAAAAGAAGGCAAATCATTAGAAACAAATGGCTCATCTCTATATGTCTGTTTCTAAGATTCAACTAAGGCAAGAACAGAATCAACCCACTGAAGACTCTCTGGAGAGTCTTTCTTCCTGCAAAGTTACTGCCAAGATCTTTGCTTCTGAAGGATCTGGAGAAAAGCACAGTATTTTGTAAGTGGTCATGGCAGCAGGGAGCTCCCAGGATTTTCAGAGAATACTCCCAGTAGGAAGATGAAGAGCCTCAAAAATCTTTTCTCTATCCCAAAACTCACATTTGACTACCAGAACCTTCTGTACATCTACCACTAGAATTAATGGGGGAAAGGAGGATGTACCAAGAGGGATTGGCTATGGGGGAAAAGGGAGAGCATGAAAAATATAAGCAGAGAACAAAAAGCCTTTTTATTAGTAACTAGAATTTAAATCTGACACCACCCTGAGCTATGGCTAAGAAGTAAATTTTGAGGTACAAAGAAAAATAAGAAGCTTTAAGGAACTGAGACCTAGAGTGAAAAATCCCCTTTCCTGACAATTTAAAATTAGTTTGAAATATATCAGAGGCACCAGAAGGACGCCTAAATCATGAAGTATTATAAGAATTAACAAAAACACACAGGAAAAGGAGACAGTCTTTAAGTTATTTTTCAACCAACCTACGCAACACCTGTCACAAACCACGCAGGCGCTTTTCAGCTTAAGCAATTTTTTAGCCATCCTTGATGCTTCTACGCAAAAGCATCGTCAGCTGACTAATGCACAGCTCAGAAAGTGCAGCTGCACAGAGGAAAGGGGCACCGAGTGAGAAGGGGCACAGAGTAGAGTCTAGATATTAGACATAGCTCTGCCTATTTTGGTGTTGCAACTTTAAGCAAATCACAATTTCTCTGAGCCTTGGCTTTCTAATCTAAACCGGGAATTATACCAATTTATCACAAGGTTCAGGTGACAGTTAAATGAAATTATATATAAAATCAAAGCACATAACAAATTGTAAAGCTTTACTTAAATATATTAACTTATTACAGAATTACAAATGCTACAATTTTCTTCCAAAGTAATGACTGAGTGCATTTTTTCAACCAAAAAATTCTACATAAATCATCTTGAGACTGCAGAAAAATCAGCGTTCTCCTACTTTGCCAAGTCAACTGCTGGTTTACTCCTCCACAACAGACTTCTTGTGTTGGTATGTGGCAACAAAGAATGGTTCATATTTTCCCATAATTCTAGCCCTGAAATTCCACCATTAATGACTTAGAAGCTTTTTTATTTCTCATCTCTTTCTATGAAAATGCAAAAACCTGACAAAAAGATTGCCAATATCAACTCATAGTTGAGCTAAGACTAACTCAGCCTGATGAAAACTAAGTGCTATGAAATAGGGATGCCAACAGCAATTTGTCCTACATTTTCTCAAAATCTACTGATTTCACGTTTTCAGTCTCATCATCTCCAGTCACCAAAATTTCTCCCGATTTCAGCATCTAAAAATCTTCCAGATTATTTATTGCACTGGAAAACAAGACTTCATGTCCCAATTTTGTTTCAGAAAATACGTTCACCTCTGGAATGGGCCCCAGATCATAGGACAGTGATGCCGAAATTTTTCAAGCTTTCAATGATAACAAACAGCTGGATGTGGCACACGTGCTGTAGATTCACCACCATGGTCAAAGGGTCTATGTCTATGGTTAAAGAAGTACCAGCGGGGAGAGAAAGCACAGAAAAAAATTCACTATCTCCTCAGCTCTAAATAGAATCAGCAGCCTAGATATTAGGGAGAAAAACCTATTTTCTCCTCTGTTTTCTCACTACTAGTAACTACAAAAGCTGCCCATAATCATATTTACATGGAAATTAAATGAATAATTTCTTCTCGTATCTATTCTCAATCCCACTTGTGACTACAGTTTCAGTCCACATACTATTCTGAGCATTGTGTATGCTACCATATGTAAGGTCCATCCACAGACATTAGCTCATGAAGAAAGCATGTCTACTACTCCAATTTTAAGGATAAGGAAAAACTGAGGTTTGGACAAAGGAACAGTAACCTTCTATGACCTGAATTAAACTGGTCTCAATCTTCCCATCACTACCTTCCATGGCACTGTTCAATGGCTTTTTGTGTCAGAATCCAGCAATTTCTGAAGAGAATCCCCAACTAGCACCAAAGGTAAATAATTAAGCTAAATGCCCTTGAGAGACAAAGCAGTCTGTAAAATGGCTTGAAGAATTGAGGTTTCTGTCCAATTACTAAAGTTTCCAATCAGATTAGCTAACTGCCTACCTGTTTGGAACCTAAGAGTCCAGGAAGCCCCTTGAAATAAACAGAGGATCAAAGTCAAAGACCTTGATTTTGGCCCCAACCCCCTCACTTCCTGGCTGTTGGAGCATGAGTAATCCTCTTAACTTCCTCAGATATTAATTCTTTCATTAAATAAAATGAGAATAATATTGATTACTGCACCACAGATACCTCTGTGCAGAGGATTAAATATGGCTTGGGTATGATAGTGCTCAAAGTTTCCACAAATAAGCCAACTTAAAAACATATTCATTGGACTCTGTTTCAAAACACTAGTAATCAGTGTTTTCTAAACTACGTACAACAAACTACTCCAGCAAAAATGAAGGAATATTCATCCAGGTTTGTTCTATTTTTCAAAATTATTTTTTAGTGTCATGGAAACCTTGCTACAAGTGATATTACTTGACTTGAAGACTCCTATAATTACTCGTGTAAGCTGTTGCCTTAAAGCTGCTATGAAAATCTGCTTGTCATGGTGGGATATTTATTGAAACTCTCTCATATGCCAGTTATGGTAATAGCCATTTTCAAAGTTTATTTCAACTGATTCGCATAAGAACACTGTGTTATACTTTATCTCCTTTTTATAGGTGAACAATATAAAATTTAGAGGTAATAAGAAATAGCCCAAGGTTAATCATGTGCCTGTGTCAATGAGGAAAAGAAACACCTTGGTGTTTAGGCAAAGAGAAATCTGGGATGTTGTGATCTGGAAATCTAGAGTGTGGAACTATTTACTAGTTAACAAAAGTAATATATTTAATGACTTAGTAAGTTAGTTAATATATTGACTAAAAATAGTGCCTACCTATCGCATAGTATATGCCCAGTACTTTATGTATTACCATCACTTCAACCACCCTGTTTGTCCAAATTTTTCTCTATTTTTTCCTTGCCTAAACCCTTGATGCCAACTAGCCTAAATCTGCTCTACACACACCTTACTCATTGTTACTATATTTTTGCTTTTTCTTTTCTCTTCCTCCTAATTGAAATGTCTTTCTCCTTCCTCAATAATCCAATCCCCTTCATCCTTCAAAGCCCAGCTCAGATCTGCCTTTTGTGAAACATTATCTGATTTCTCCAGTCCACAATATCTTCTTCCTGCTCTGAACAACTCTTTATACTCTCAAACAATTCAACCTTTAGAAAGCACTCAATTTTTAGAAATCACTTAATTTACAAGGATCTCTGAAGATAGAAGATTTAGCCTATATCCCTAAATTTTTAAATAGAAATTGAGGCTTTAAAGGTTAAATTGCCTATGGTAACACAAACAGTTAACTGGCAGAGTACAGACTTGAATCTAGATGTCTTAAGTATTTGCAATGCTCTTTCCACTATATTACCCTTATTTTTTCTTTCTTGAGATTCTATATGAGTTCTCAAAACTGAAACCATATATTCTGTATTTATGTGATTCCAAATATTTCACTGGTTTTGTAGTCTTCGTGGCAATTAACACACTGGAGTTAGCAGTTGTTGGCTGATTGATTCGTTTATCAATCTTTCATTGGCATCCTTTTATCCAACAGTTAAAATGTGAGTAAACACAGGATTCTGTAAAACTAAAATCCTCAACAAGAACTATTCATCAGAAGATAGGGACTGAAGAGGGCCACACATTTGTACATATCCCTGGAGTCTCACTGCAAGTGGAAAAAAGAAAAAAAAAAAAAACACTCGCTCTGTCACTGGAACCTAGAAGTATAAAAGAAAAATAGTTTTCTACTGTGTTATTATTATTGGAGCCTTCCAAGGATTCAAGTCCATAATTGAGAAATGGGACCTCAATTTCCTTCTACAAAGCCCAAGCCTCTCTGTGCAGGATTAAATCAGGCTGAAGTTATTCTATACAACTTGTTAGGCCCCTTGAACTGAGAAACAGATCAAAGGTATAGATCCTAGAAAAGGAATTACAGTTGTGCTTGGGAGGGCTGGAATGAAAGAATGGCCCGAAACAAGAAGAAGAAAAGAAAGAACAGACCTTGAAACTTGAGAAAGGCTCCAGTAAACAGACATCTTGGTGCCTCAGCTAAGAGAGGAAAAGAAGCCCAGAGCACAACAGCTGGTCTCCCAAAGGCGAGAGCAAACGTGGGGTGGGTACGCATACCGAAGAAGGGGGAATTCGAGGGAGGTGGAGCAGGTACATGATCAGCCTCAGCTAAGGAGTAGGGTGCAGGAAATGCTAATATAGAAACAATAGTCATTGCTTTTATGCCATTTTACAGTTTATAAAAAGATTTTTAACTTCCTATTGACCACTCACTGGTTACTGCAGTTGTTATTTATTATATATAAATATATATGTGTGTTTATTTATTTATAGGGACCTAAAGAGTCACTTTTACTCATCATTGATATAGTCATAATTTTTTCATGAGTCATGATTAGTTTAGAAAGTAATTTCTGGGCCGGTGAGATGGCTCAGCGGCATAAGCGCCTGCCTTGCAAGCGCGAGGGCCCGAGTTCGACTCCCGGAACCCACATAAGAAAAAAAGGCCGGTGATATCGCTCAGCGGCACAGGCACCTGCTGGCGCGCAAGGTCCTGAGGTCGATCCCTGGTACCCACAAAAAAAAAAGAAAAGAAAGTAATTTCTGAAAACCTTCTTTCAAAATGCTGGGGATACTGAAATAAAAGTTATGGTCATTGTCCTCAAGGGGATTACAGCATTGTTGAAGGTGGGGAGATGGAGAAGTCAGACAAATGAAACCTCACTGTGATACTGAATTAATGCTATGAGAGATATGCAAGCAAATGATGGTTTCTAACATAAAGTGAAAGAATTAAAGGAAGACAAATCTCTAGCCCTGACTCTAGAAGACACAACTGAATTTATATATATGTGTATATAGATATATAGATATATATATCTTTTTTTTTAAAGTACATCTTAAACTGAGTATAGTGGCACACATCTGTAATCCCAGCTACTTAGATGGCCGAAGCAGGAGGATCACTAGTTTGAGGCCAGCATGGCAACTTTGTGAGATCTTGTCTCAAAATAAAAGCCATATATGTAAAGCGCTGGGGGTGCAGCTCAGTTGCTCTGCTCAGAGTTGCTGAGGACCAGACACTACTTCGCAGTACTATGGGCTAGTATGGCTCTCTCACTCAGAGCTAAATCTCTAGAGATTTGTGGTTGATTTAAAAAACATAAGAGGGAAAGCGTTTTTTTTTGTTTTGCTTTGTTTTTGGGGGGGTTTTTTGGGTTTTTTGAGACATGGTTTCACTATGCAGTGCAGGCTGGCCTCGAACTCACAGTGGTCCTCCTGCCTCAGCCTCCCGAGTGCTGGGATTACAGGCATGCGCCACCACGCCCAGCTGGGAAAGCATTTTAAAGTGTATATTTAAAGAGAATAAGGATGACTTTCAACAAAATAGCATACCCCTCTAATCCTAGAACACTTCTCTTTCTCGGCTATTCCTTTCATTCTTTTTCTCATTCTCTGAATCTCTCTCTGATCAACTCCATACAACAACAAAGATGTATTGACCTCAAACTGTGTCAGCATTCTGCTGGACACTGAGGATGCTAAGCCCATCCTCAAAAGAATTCACTATTTAGTGGTAGAAACACACACATGAACGGATAATGGTGCTGGGTCCACTAATAAAAATATTCATAGGCCTGAAAGAAGGTCTGGAGAGGATACAGATGCCTAATGCAATGTAGGAAGCTGGAGAAGGATTTCTAAAAAAGGAGATATTCATCTAAATCTCAAAGGATGAATATGAGTTTAATCAAGAAAAGGAAGGAAAGAAGAGCAAAGGCAATTTAACACTGGTAGATGGCACAGCAAAGACAAGGAGGAGGAACCATATTATGAGTATAGAATTGCAAAGAGTTCAGGATTACTAGAAAATGAAGTTTGTGGATAGAAATGATTAAAAGGAGGCCAGGGAAGAAAGCAGGGGTCAAATTACAGAAGAGCCATGAACTGCATCTATAGGACATAGGGAGCCACTGAAAAACTTTAAACAAAGGAGTAAAAGGGACAAATTTTGCATGTTAAATAGTTTATTTAACTTAAGTGAAAATCATGAGAAGATTTGCAGAAGTTCCAGGTGAAAGTTAATAAGACCTTGAAATAGGCATCCATTAGGTGTCACCAGTTCAGGCAATATAAGAAGAGCTGAAATAGGAAGGAAAAATAAAGAATTCAATGTTGGATCAAATGACCTTGAGTTACCTTTAATCACCCAGATGAAAATGTCCAGCAGGCAATGAACATACGTGTGAAGATCAGGGTCTATTTCTGGGCTGAAGGTAAAGACATGGGAACGGATGGCATTTAGGAGGTAATTAACAGCTTGAGAAGAGATGAAATAGTGAGAGTACATAGAACGAAAAGAAAGAAGTATGCAGGAAATGGTTCCCTGAGGAACATTTAAAGAGGCGGGTGAATGGATGTCAAGAGGACAGGCATAACGAGAACAAAGTATGCAGTGTTCAGAAGTCAAGGGACTTCGGAAGGGAGGATAAACAGTGTCAAACATGTCATGAAGGTACAGACTGATACTTTCCTCCGGATTTAGCAATTCGGTTTTCCTGGAAAGAACAATTCAGTATTACAGAAAAAGCAGAAGCCACTGTCAGTGAAGAAGGGCAAAGATGGAAAAACGAAGTAGAGATACGAGTAAGAATTCTCTTCCCCTTTTGGAAGAGTGATGAAGACGGTAAAGAGCATGGGTGGGGATGGAGCTCCGTGATAGACCACTGGACCCAGAAGTGCCAACAAAACAAAACAAAACAACAACAACAAAAAAGAAGGTGAAAAGCAGTTTTTAACTTGATTCTTTATGTATGAAGATTGAGCAACCAGGGGAAGAAGCAACCAGTAGAAAATGGGAGTATGGGGCTGGTGAGATGGCTCAGCGGTGTAAACGCCTGCCTGGCAAGCATGAGGGCCTGAGTTCAACTCCCGGAACCCACGTACCAAAAAAGGGCTGGTGATATCGCTCAGGGGCACAGGCGCCTGCTGGCGCGCGAGGTTCTGAGGTCGACCCCCGGTACCCACCAAAAAAAAAGAAAATGAGAGTATGAACAGAAGGAAAAAGAAGGAATGAAAAAATACAGCAAGATTGTGGAGAAGCCAGGAAGGGATGGGTCCTTTTAAAAAGGCAGTACTCTTATCCTCTGAATACACAGTAAGAAAAATTAATGTTAAGAGAAAGGCAGGACCAAGAGTACTTCAAACAAGGGCACTGGGCACTAGTATCACAGCCTCTTCCACATCCAGTGTAAGTTCAGGGAAAGGATAATCCACAGTACATAGCAAAGTGATTGTTTGAGAGCCATGGGAAATGAGTCAGAAAAGATCAGCTGGGGGCAGTTTTTAAATAAACATAATGAGCAATGTGTGTTAGGAAACAATGTTAAGAAGGAAATTAATGTCATAAGATTTATGGATGCTTTTGTTTATCAGTGTTCTGAAAGCAATGTAAAAGATGGCTTGGATAAGGGAAAGAATACAAGCATCACCTTTTAAAGGCATCCTGTATATTTCTCGCCTTCGTTTCCTTCTTAGCCATTCTTCCTTAGTTATAAGAGAAACCAAAATAGAACTATCTTAGAGTTTATGTACTTTATTAAATAAAATAAAGATTTATGTGATTCTGTCCCTAACTATTAAATATACTTGAGTTATATGGGTAATGTTTCTTTCTTTTAAAAAATAAATAAATTGTATTTCATTTTTAAAAACACAAAAGAAACCAATGATATTCTCTTTGAGCCAGTGGCTCTCAATTAAAAAAAAACATTACAAATCAAGATTCCCTGTTCTTGAAGTGTACAAAATAAACAAATCACTTCCACAACAAAATTTAGAGAACTCAAAAAGACGAGCCAAAATAGGCAGGGTACCTGCCATTAAAACAAGAAGGATGTAACAATAAGCAGTATGTCTCAATCTTTTACAAAGTGCTTCCTTAGGATCTTCAATTCTCAGAACAGTGTTTTTTTTTTTTTTTTTTTTTTGTGGGTACCGGGGGGTCGACCTCAGGACCTCGCGCGCCAGCAGGCGCCCGTGCCGCTGAGCGATATCACCAGCCCCTTTTTTCGTATGTGGGTTCCGGGAGTCGAACTCGGGCCCTCGCGCTTGCCGGGCAGGCGCTTAAGCCGCTGAGCCATCTCACCGGCCCTCAGAACAGTGTTTTGAGATATAAGTATTGCTACTTCCATTTTATAGGTAAGGAAACTAATTTTTGTCTGTCTTATTCCACAACCTAGAATAGAGTTTAGCATATAGCAGATCCCCAGTAAAATTTGTCAAAATGGAGACTGGGTAAGGCTCAGAGAGATTCTGTAACTCTAATAAGGTCAAATGGGGCCTGAGTTCCATCCTAGGTCTTTTGACCCTCAATCCAATCTGCACATTGTTTCATACTACTAAAGACGATGGAGAAAATTATCGGTAACTGAATATAATCTTAATCTATTTTACAACTTTCAGTGAACTGGTTACAATTTCAGAAATTCCTGCTGTCAAGAGACAGACACCAAAACTAGTAAACTTCCACTGATTCTTAGTCATATGGCATGGGCATTGCAGCAGTGAGGGACCTGTGGTATTTGCTCACTTTATTCTGCCATACATCACTTGTCCTATCCTAAGCCATCTCTTCACGCTTATGGAAGCAGTGTCTGAAAAACAAGAAAGCCTTCTGGATCATCTTCTCCTCTCTATAATAGCTTTCTAGTACCCAGTTGCAGCCACTTGGGAAGCCAAAACAAAGGATGACAGTATGCCACCCAGCAAGCATGCAGAAGATTTCTCTCACAAGATTAGAGGTGTACACATAATGGAAATGCCATGAAACACACACACACGCCACAGTGCAATCCTCCATCCTGAGGCCATGCATTTAGCCATACTCTCACTCCATGCAATAGATATAATCCTGAAAACATTATGTGTATCAAATTTTTTTAAATAAAATTTCAAAAGCAGTGGGATGCTTACTAGGTAAATAAATCATCTGGCAAGTATTTTTTCAAGAGAAACAATTTTTATAAGAAAAAAATTGTCAGGGGCCAAACATGTTCACTGGAAGAAAGATAGCCTCTTTAATAAATGGTGCTGGAAAAACTGGCTTTCCACATGTTGAAGACTAAAACTAGACCCATGTCTATCACCATGCACTAAACTAAAGTCAAAATGGATCAAAGATCTAAATATTAAAACAGAAACAGTAGGGCCAGTGAGATAGCTCAGCGGCATAAGCGCCTGCCTGTTAAGCGCAAGGTCCTGAGTTTGACTCCCAGTACCCACATAAAGCAAAAAAAGGGCCGGTGATATTGCTCAGCGGCACAAGTGCTTGCTGGCAAGCACGAGGTCCTGAGTTCGACTCCTAGTACCCACATAAAAAAATAAATAAATAATAAAACAGAAACAGTAAATCTACAGGAAGAGAAAGTAGGTAGAAATCTTGAAGACATAGGGGTAGGCAGAGAGTTCATGAACAAAACCCAAACTGCACGGGAAGTATTTCAAAGAATCAACACCTGGGATCTCATCTTAATAAAAAGTTTTTGCACATCAAAAGAAATCACCAACAGAGTGAAAAGAAAACCCACAGAGTGGGAAAAAATTTTAGCCAACTATCCCCCAGACAAAGGACTTCTGTCTTGAACATATAAAGAATTGAGGGCCGGTGAGATGGCTCAGCGGCATAAGCGCCTGCCTTGCAAGCGCGAGGGCCCGAGTTCGACTCCCAGATCCCATATACGAAAAAGGGGCCGGTGATATCGCTCAGCGGCACGGGTGCCTGTTGGCGCGCGAGGTCCTGAGGTCGACCCCCTGGTACCCACAAAAAAAAAAAAAAAAAAAAGAATTGAAAAAATCAGGCCCCTCAAATTCAAAGACCCAATCCAAAAATGGGCATCTGAGATGAATACACACTTCTCAGATAAAGAAATATAAATGGCAAATAAATATATGAAAAAATGTTCAACATCATTGGTCATTCGAGAAATGCAAATTGAAACAACACTGAGATTCCATCTCACCCCAGAAAGAATGGCTATCATCAAGAAATCAACCCATAACAAATGCTGGTGGGGCTGTGGGGGAAAAGGAACCCTTCTTTACTGTTGTGGGGAGTGTAGACTGGTATAACCACTGTGGAAATCAGTGTGGAGATTCCTCAGAAAACTAGGATTAGAGGTCCCATTCGACCCAGCTACTCCCCTCTGTGTATTTTCCCAGAAGAATTAAAAAAATCGTACCACAGCGATATATGTGCACCCATGTTTATAGCAGCACAATTTATAATAGCTAAATCTGGGAAACAACCCAAATTCCCTTCAACTGAGGAATAGATAAAAAAGATGTGGTATTTTTATACATTGGAGTACTACTCAGCTATAAAGAAGGATAAACTCAAGGCTTTTATAGATAAATGGATGCAACTTGAGACCATACTCATAAGTGAAATAAATCAGACCTGCATGTGCAAACATCGTATTGTCTCCCTAGTGTAAGAAACTGAAAGAGTAAATAAAATCCAAAATGTACAATAGATATTGTGAAAGGGGAAGAAACTGCTCGAAAGGAAAGAACAACTGGGATGGGGAGAAGGAGAAAAGGAGGGAAAAGAAAAAAATATATATATGATAGCTAAGATAATTACACTACTAATTTCTTTTAGTTTATTGAAAAGAATGGTTTGTGCTTATATTGTTTGATCATTTTTTCATGCCTATATCTTGTAATCTGTGCAACTACTTTGAAGATAATACGCAAAATATTAACTTTCTATGGTTTTGAAATTCTGTATCATTGTTTTTATTGTTATTTTTCTCTTTAAAATTAAAAAAAATTGTCACCTAATTCTGCTAGAAATTTTGGCATATTATTGCAGATAATCTAGGCTCAGGTCTGGATACTTGAGTTTAACAGCTAGCTACTCTGAGGCAAATGACTGCCTTTCAGAGTCTGTGTATCTATGAAATGGATATTCTATATACTGCTCAGAACCATCGTGAAGATAAAATGAGACAAGGATGTGAATAGCTGTGTAAACTGTAAAGCATAGTGTACATGGCAGGAATTGAGAAATAAATGTCACTTGACAATTTAGTATATGTATATAAAAGTTCTTAGACCTATCAGGGAGAGAGGAGTTCAACTAAAAATCCCCAATTCCCAGCCTAGATGAGTAAAAATACACACAGCAAATATTACAGAATTAACCTTTTTCTCAGGATACCACAGAATTACAATACTTGTTAGAAGGATGTACTGAATGGAAAGGACTCAAAGGTGAACTTCTCATTCAAGGAAATGTCTAGTTATTTGTTGATACATAATTCTTCCAAAGATTTATAGGCATTACCCAAGAAAAAAATTACTGAGCTAAAGTTTTTGAAAGAAAATGGCACAAAAACATACAGAAGAAATAGTGTAGCATTGGAAAGGATCTCAGAGAATGTCTGTATCAAGACTCTCATTTGACAAATTTTAGAGAATGACATTCCAAAGATGCAAAGTGGCATACTCACTTTTACGGAACATTTCTAACCACATCTTCTTTCCCCAGAATAACCTATCTCTGTAATCCTGTAATACCTTGTGCAACTAGTTACTATGCTACATTCAAATCCCATCTAAATGCCTATCCCCGCCCCACCCACAGCAAGATCCTGAGAGACTAGGCTTGTGCTCAACTCATCCTTACAACCCCAGGCTTGTGTTAGGTACTCAAGTGCACTGAACCATATCCCAGTTAAAATTGTTCTGCAAATTTGAGGGGAAGTTATGAACTTCTGGGAAACTTTCTAGTTAGGCCTCCATTCCTTTTTACTTAGGAAGACATTACAAAGGCTAATGTCACCACAGATCAGAACTTGGGTACTAAATGACAGTAAGAAATGTTAGTCAGAGACATGAAGGTAAAAATGGGTTCCCAAAAGTAAGGTCATCGTGTAGCACAGGACCTGATCTTGGATTGGATTGTTAGGTTTTGATGACTAGGTCTCTAAGAGTCTTTTTCAACCATTTTAGAATGATTTTTGCTGAAACAACAATAACACAAATAAGAAGAAGTATGATCTCTGGCTATAGTGTGATATATTCATGTGGCTTTTTTTCAGACAACAACTCCACAATGAGGCTTCTTAAAAAGCAAATACAAATAGTATTCTTAAGTAGACAAAGGACTAAGTTTGACAGTCTCCTCAAAGGATGACTTAAGAGTAGAATTAGAATCAGAAGATGTTGAATCTTAATTCCCATTCTCTTGCTAAATTTTTATTTGTTCTTGAGTAAATCATTTATCTAGATTATATGATCATTCAGATTCCCTCAAGTTTAAATGCTATAATTATATGTGCAAAGTCACTTCCTTGAGAGAGTCAGAGATGGAAAAAGAGAAAAGTTAGGAAAGTAGAAAGGCTGTAAAAAATGGAGGGATACTATGGAATAGTGGAAAAAAGCTTAGTAGAGAGCATAAAGTTCTAGGATCTAATTCTAGTTATGCTATTAAGTAGCTGAGTAACCCTGAACAAGTCACTTTTTCTTTTCAGACCAAGATTTCCCCATTTATAAAGTAACCCAGATGTCCTTCCAGCTCTAATATCCCAGAATTCCAAAGTACAGACTATTGTTGCTATGACCAATGAAACTCTATGGAATAAAAATGTTTTATGTGTTTGAAAAAAGACACCAAATATTTAGCGGACAGAAACCCCAAACCCCATTTGAGCTCTTCCCAAGTTGCAATCCAAATATTTTTGTAGAACTACTCATAAGCACAGGTCCACATGAACTACTGTATTTTGAATATCCCTATTCTTAATAAAATACCCAAAGGCTGGCCAGAAAAGAATGAAAATAGAAACAGATGCTACGTATATAACACCTTAATCTAGTCTCTTTGTTGTTTTCTTTTCTGTCACTGTATTTTTTTTTTTATGCTACCCACTGGCCAGACTCAGCCAAACCTGTCTCTTTTGTCTCAAATTTCTTCCAGGCGCAGTTTTAATCTCACTTCTTCTATGAAGCCTTTCAGTCCTGCTCTAGCCCACATCCATCTCTCTTTTAAGTTGCTATAATACTACATTGCTACTGTAAACAGTAAATGAGATTTCTAAGGATCTTATAGTAACGATGGGCATATAGTAATTGCTCAATAAATGACAAGTAGTTGGTATTGCAGTGCCTTTAACACTAATCACATATCCAACAGTTCAATGTATCTCAAATTTAATGTGACTATGAATCATGTGGGGAGCCTGTTCAAATGAAAGTTCTAAATTCAGTAGATATGAGATGGAGCCTGAGATCGATTAGTTTGAAAAGTTCCTGGCTGATGCCAGTGCTGCTGGTACAAGGACTGTACATGGAATACAAAGGTTAATTTTTAACAAGCATTTCAAAAAATGTATTTATCGTACCTATCTCACTGGAGAGTAAGTTCCCAGAAGGCAGAGACTATTTCTTGTTTTTCTTGGGAAATGTATCTTATAAACGAACATGCTCAATAAATATTCGTAGGCTCTAGATAACCAAAAGTGTCTGTGCTGTCCTGATTTTCAAGTCAAACATTGAAATCTACCAGGATGAAATGCCTACTTGGTCACTGGGTTCAGAATCACTGGAATGGGAGCAGGGCAAATCTGAGAGAAAACCTACTTCTTATCAGTGACAGGACAGTACAAGAAGAAACAAAAACATACACATATGGGCACTTGTTCCTTGTTTAAGTGTAAAATCATTAAAGGGCAATCTTAACTGCACTTCAAATTTAGGTATGAACCTTAAAAAGAAGACATGAGGGCCGGTGAGATGGCTCAGCGGCATAAGCGCCTGCCTGGCAAGCGCGAGGGCCCGAGTTCGACTCCCGGAACCCACATACGAAAAAAAGGGCCGGTGATATCGCTCAGCGGCACGGGCGCCTGCTGGCGCACGAAGTCCTGAGGTCGCCCCCCACCTGGTACCCACAAAAAAAAAAAAAAAAGAAGACATGAAATTTAATTTAAAAAATTAATAACATATATAAGGAGCTTGATTTTATTTTTTTAGTGGCACACATATATTTTTCAATGATCCTTTAGTGTGAAAGTTAAGCTACAGATGTCAGGCAATCAATGAAAATACTTCAAGCATAAGAAAGAAAAAGAAACACCCGCCAATCTTCCCATCAACCTAGTCAGTAATGAGGTGTCCAAATTACACTGCCCACAATTACACTGACAGAAATTCAAAGAAATCTGCTGTGTGTTAAGGATGCTCTGAGAGGCTTCCTATTACACATCTTTCTTTTAAATCTCCAACTATTTAAATGTTTGTTAAAACCCTCTAATTAGCATTCTAATTTTCAGATGGGACCAATATTCTTAAATTCTACTGGGATACTACACTGACTTCCTATTCAAGAACCAGGAAAATTCTATTGGGCATATATGACACCTGCTTACTGAATACTATCTAGACAGCTTAAACTGTAGGACAAAGTTACTAAAATTAGCCATAAGTTACTGTGCTCATCACAAGCAGACACCTGCTCCTCAATTCATACAGCCCTTTCAGTAAAAAGTACTCATCAAGATTTGACTCGGTTGTTTTCAACAAATGTAGAAGATATGCATTAGAAGGAGACAAACTCTGCAATTCTGGGAATTGCTGTTAAGCACAAAAACAGAAGTACCAAACTGCCATCAAGCTCTAGACTCAAACTGTGCTTATGAGTTTTAATAAATCAATGTTATTACTTCAGAGAAGATCAAAAGGCAGTTGGGAGTCAGCCTACAAGAAAGTGGCTTCTACTACTGCCTTCAGAAGTCTAATCTCCAGGGCTAAGCAAATTCTCTGGTTTATGCCAGGCACTCTTCCTACAAAATACTAGTATCCAAGGAGAGCTTCACATCTCGATTGCTGAGGCATATCTAACTACACACAGATCTGCAGCAGCCTCAGAACACTCATACAAATAATTATCTACCTATCTGTAGGGATCCCCCTAGCAATTAGACTCAAACAAATAGCTTCAGTGGGATGAAAGACCAGGGCAAGGCACACAAGGGTGAGATTTTGATTAGAAGAATGAAACACCAATGTCATTCTCATTTCTGCCCCTTTTTTCCTGGTCTTTCTGCCAGACTCATCTTGTGTGAAACTTTCTCCAATAACTCCGGCTCTTACTAATAACTGAAACACTAGTCCCAACCAATAATTCTACATTCCTTTTTTTTTTTTTTTTTTTTTTGTGTGTGTGTGTGGGTACCGGGGGGACGACCTCAGGACCTCACGCGCCAACAGGCACCCGTGCCGCTGAGCGATATCACCGGCCCCTTTTTCGTATGTGGGTTCCGGGAGTCGAACTCGGGCCTTCGCACTTGCAAGGCAGGCGCTTAAGCCGCTGAGCCGTCTCACCGCCCTACATTCCTTTTTGTTAACTGTTTCATGAATCTGTTTCATCTCCCAAATTTGACTGTGAGTTCTCCAAAAGCACCCCTCTAGTCCCCAGCTACCTAGCCCCTAGTGAGAGCTTATTACTAACACTAATACTGCTAACAATAATACAATAACAGTGAGGAGATATAACACAGGGGCTGGGCAACAGCAGAGTCAAACCAGCCTGAATTCAAATCCTGATTCTACTATTTGCTGACTGTATGACTGTGAACACATCCCTTGCCTTTTCTACACCTCGGTTTGTGATGAGATAACCATGGGTTATCACACTGAAAGTACCTGCTCCAGAGTTTGGAATATAAAGGATGATCAATACAGCTTAGGTACCTTCCCTTCCCCCTTAATAAGCACTTGTCGATTTTAATTAGTTGGAGCAACTTTGGAGGGGTGGCATTGGCACCACAGAATTCTCCCACACTTTTTTCATGAACCCTCTTGCACGTAGCAAAGGTGTTTTCTACTCCACAGTCTTGAAGAGACTGTAAGTCACTCAGATGACTTTCTGGAATGGTCACATTAGCAGGAAGACATCCCCACATCTTCATCACTTCTACCAGCCCACCCCAGAACTCCCTCCCTCCAAATCTCTCGCTGCCAGAAGGACAGACAGAGTAAAGCACTGAAGCAGCCTAAAGGGAAAGGGAGATCAACAGTTCTCTGGCCTCTCTTTTGCGTGCCTCCCCTTGGGGGAATGCTCAGGGCTAAGCTCCGTCCTCCAACCCTGAGGAAAAAACCCATCCAACCCACCTACAAACCCTTCCTCGCATCCCTAAAGTAAAAGCACCCTAAATTCCTGGTCTCTTCTTTTTTTCAAGCCTTCATCAGTCAATTCTACCATCCCACTACCTGCTACATCCCAACTTCCTGCTACATCCAGCAGAACCTCTTAATTAATCTTAAATGAATCTCATTCGTGCGTTTCCCAACTAGATGTTTCTGCAGCCTTTGCCATTCTAAGTTGGTAAACTACCACATATCTCTTTAAAAAAGAAAAAAGAAAGAAAGAAAGAAAGAAAGAAAGAAAGAAAGAAAGAAAGAAAGAAAGAAAGAGAAAAAGAAAAAAGAAAAAAAAACATTATTTAAGCTTCCTATCGACCGCATTAAGGTGGATCATTTATGCCCCTATTTTACCTAGGTCTTCATCTCTCAGCTGTGAGAAGCCACCATGACTTCCATCCCCAACACACACGCAGCAAAAACAAAAACAAAATAACCCACACACCCCCTCCCTGGGGCACAGAATATGGTCATGGTCATTTCCTTCTCCTCCAACGAAGGGAAGCGGTCAGGGACGCGCGGGTCGCCACCTCGGGGATGCGCCGTGGTCCCCTGTGGCCGCACCTGACACCCGGCTCAAGGGGCCAGGTTAAAAAATTAAAACAAATCACCGCCGGCCTCTCCCTCAAACACGCGTGTGCATCGCAGGTCACCCGCCCCTCGCAGGCAGCGCCGTCCCCGTCCCCTGCCCGCGCCCGCGTCCCGGCCGCGCGGGGACACCCACCAGTCGGCGAGCGGCGCGTCCACCACCAGTAGCACCTTGGCCCTGCGCGCGGGCGCGGGCGCGGGCGCGTCCACCAGCCCCGCCGAGGCGGCCGTCTGCTTCACGGCCTGGGACAGCGAGCTGAAGAAGCCGCCGCCGCCCGCGGGCGCCGGGGCCGGGCTGGGCTGCGCGGCGGGCAGCGCGGGCTGCGCGGGCTGGCGGCGCTCGGGGCCCGGCGGGCCGGCGGGGGACGCGCCCAGGGCGGGCGGCGCGGCGGGCGGCGGCGCGGGCTGCGGCTCGGGCCGCTGCAGGTCGGTCATGTAGCCGTTGGGCAGGTTGGCGATGAAGCTGCTGTCCGACAGCCGGCGCCGCAGGAAGTTCATCATCTGGCCGGGGGCCGGGGCCGAGGGGGCGGCGGGGGGCTACTGAGGGAGACTGAAGAAGGCTGAGG
This sequence comes from Erethizon dorsatum, assembly GCA_028451465.1. NCBI lineage: Eukaryota > Metazoa > Chordata > Mammalia > Rodentia > Erethizontidae > Erethizon > Erethizon dorsatum. The sequence goes on from CM051831.1 coordinate 39,083,537, forward strand.
AAGACTGAGGGAGGTTGAGGGAGGCTGAGGGAGTGTGAGGGAGGATGCTGAGGAGACTGCTGAGGGAAGCTGCTGAGGGAGGATGCTGAGGGAAGCTGAGGCGCCGAGCTCCCACCGCCGCGCGCCAGCCCAGCAGACAGCCGCGGCGCACGGGGCGGGGCCGGCCGGGGCGGGGCGGGGCCTGGGGTGGGGCTAGGGCTGGCTCCGCCCTGCGCCGCAGAGCCCGCACCGCCCCCGGCACCTGCCGGCCGCCTCCCTGCTGGCGGGACTCGTGGGGAGAGCCAGGCCTCCGGCCACCGGCGCGTGACGCGCGACAGTGCGGGGAGGGCGTGGGAGCCGGTCCTCCCCACCTTTTTGTCTGGAGGCGAGAGACCTGTCCCGGCAGAGATGGAGGAGTAGGAAGCCGTCCCCACGCATCTCCTCTGGAAGGGAGAGAGGGATCAGCCCCCGCCCTGAAGAGAGGAAAAGGGACGTGTGCACACACATAGACACACGTACCCACAGCGACGACACATACACAGACATACACACGGACACAGGCAGAGACACGCACACACACGTGCACACACAGACACAGAAAACCATGCACGTACAGTCACACACTCATGTACACTCAACTCCTTTTCCAGAGCTAGAGAGAAGTTACCACCTCCCCAGCCCCAGGTGAGGGAGAAAGGACCAGTGCGCCCCCACTGACACAGCTGTGTGCTTGGGTACCAAGAGCTACCCCCTCCCGTGAGGGAGGGGGCCTCCTCTGCGCTGGGGGTAAGGGAGAGGCACGGATCTCTGTACCCGGTCTGGAAGGAGTGTGTGCGTGTTCATGGCCTCCCAGCACGCCTCTCCTGCCTCCTGACTGAGCCCTGCGAAGGCTGGAGACTCCTCTGCAGGACCCCTCAAGAAGGCTGCCCAAGGCCCCTGCCTCCTCAGCTTTCTTCCCGGGCATGCATTGCCCGCCCCCCCAAGGCTGTATCGTCCTCTTTCTGGTCGTTTTTCCCAGTCCATCCATCTGTCGGGCCTGCAGCGACCTCCACGGAGACTTTTCTGAGTGCCACCTGCCCGCATGCACTCTAAATTGTGTGTGACCCTTGGTCCTCAGATATACTTGTTTCCTGGGTCACGCTGGAACAGAACCCAGCAGCCATACTTTGGAGGCAGACCCCCGAGGGGGTATGTGACCTTGGACAAATTACTCCTCTGAGCCTCCGCCAATTTAAAGGAGTAAATAACACTTTTCAACGTTGTTAGAGTAAATGAGATCATGTGTGTGAAACATCTGGCACACAGTACTGGTATATTTTCCAGTAACGGTGCCTAAATTCTTATTATGATTGGATTGGTTCTCAGTAAGTCCTCACTGGGCTAAATGGAATCAGTGGCTTGTCACTCATGTTGGCAGGCGCTTCCTGTTTCCTACACCCCAGTTGCACTCGGCTGGGGACTTGGAGATGCACAGTCCAGCTCCTAGCCAAAGTGTCAGAAAGGTCTGCAGTCCTTTGGAATAATACAGGGCCCACCCACCCCTACTACAGTGGCCAGGGTCTGTGGTAGGAACCAGAAAGACTGATAGAAATGAGACCTGGCCCTTGTCCCTGGGAAGCCCAGTCTACCTAGGCTGGAGAATCAAGGGTGCAGAAGAGACACATAGACAACTAGCCACAGTAAAATGTGAGAAACGCATGAATATAGGTGGGCGAGGTGGCCTAGGAGCCCCAAGGAGCGAGAGACTCAGTCTGCCTGTGAGCATTAGGAAAGGTTTCTCAGAGGTGAAATTGAGATAGATCTTGAGGAGAAGTGGAGGAAGCACTCAAGGCAGAGAAGGCACGGAGCTATGCTATGGTGCCTCCTCCAGAAAATCTACCCAGAATCCTCCATTGTTGGCTAAGTGGTTCATACCTTGGCTTTTTTAGGGCACCTGATGAAGTTAAAATATTCTGGTGACTAGAATGTAAGTTGTTCAAGGATAGAATTGTGCCTTAGTTATCCCTGAACCCCAATGTCAAACACAGTGCCTGACTCAGTTGTTTGAGCATTGAACTGTATTCCTACCCAACTCTGTTCTTGTCTATTGGAGAATGAAGTTGATGTCACTAATAATGAAATCAACTCAATGTACTGTCTTTCCTAGAAATATTTTTTAGAGAATCAGAGGAGTCTTTTCCAAAGGAAGGTGTTTCTAACGGTGGCATTTCAGAAACTGTGTCACTTCCTTTTTTTTTAGGTGATTGGTTTATCTCTTCCATATGTATTTCATTAAGTAATTTCCCCTAACCATTAAGCTTGCAGTATGAGGATAATATTTTTTTTTCTTTTGTGGGTACCGGGGGGTCGACCTCAGGACCTCGCGCGCCAGCAGGCGCCCGTGCTGCTGAGCGATATCACCGGCCTCTTTTTCGTATGTGGGATCCGGGAGTCAAACTCGGGCCCTCGCGCTTGCCGGGCAGGCGCTTAAGCCGCTGAGCCATCTCACCGGCCCCGAGGATAATATTTTTTAAAGCAACCAATTAACAGACATGTTTTGAGCACCTAATACACACAAAGCATTATGCTAGGGATCAGAGAGGAAGGAAGATGGAGGATGAATGAAGCCCAAGTCCTTGCCCTAGGCATACAGCTCAGAACAGGGGGACAAACATGGTGGGGGGCACATAATTAGCAGCAGCACAGTTGGCTAACAGTGAACAGAAGTGTTGAGGGGCGAGTGTTAAAGGAGCAGAGGAAGAAGAGATGCAGGGTGGGAGATTTCACAGGGGAGGGGAGGCTCAGACCTCGGGGAATGGGTGGAATTCAGACAGGCAGAGATGAGGCAGGAAGGCAACTGCGAGCGTGGATAATAAAAGCAAAGCCAGGAGCCTGATAGGTACACCCTGGAGCTCCACAACCTTTGTCTGTGTTTTTACTCAATTCCCTGCACTGTGCCCTTCAGTATTTTCAGGGGAGGCTGGGAGACTAGGCTTGTGCACCATTGTTCCCTGTGGAAAGTTTTGCTTCCCACAATTTGAGCGACCTACTGTCGACTGTGATCCAAAAACATTCACGTAACTTTTTTTTGTGTGTGTGTGGGTACCGGGGGTCGACCTCAGGACCTCATGCACCAGCAGGCACCCGTGCCACTGAGCGATATCACCAGCCCTTTTTTCATATGTGGGTTCCAGGAGTCGAACTCAGGCCCTCGCGCTTGCCAGGCAGGCTCGTACGCCACTGAGCCATCTCACCGGCCCTCACATAACTTTTATTATAATGCATTGTCATAATTGTTCTATTATATTACTAGCGATTGTTGCTAATCTCTTACTGTGCCTAATTTATAAGTTAAACTTTATCACAGGTATGTATGTATAGGCAAAACCATAGTATATATAATTAGTGTTCAGTACTTCTGTGGTGTCAGGGGACCTGGAATATATTCCTACAGACGACAGGGATGATGGTACCTGTTTATACCACTAGTGTCTCTTCAGCTTGTCTTTGTACAAACACCACAAAGTAAGGGGTTCTGTCTTCTGCCACTCTCAGAAAGATCTACAAAGCCTGATGCGACACCTAACACACAGAAGTGCCGCATCATGGGAACGAGATCAGAATGTTCCCAGAGAATGACTTTAACTTTAGATTCCTTCATTAAGGCAATAGAGGCCCATAAGACCATAATTTAGTCTATTAATTTCTTACATTATTTTCTGGTAGGTATTAATACGAATATTAAAGAAAAGATTATTTTCTCATAATCAAACATTGATGGTCATTCATCAGTTGTGTGTGAGCAGAAGTTTTCATCCGTTGGTTCCAATGTAAATCACCTCTGCTTAAACCAATGCCTGCCACATCCTGTGGATCCTTACCAAGAACAGTCCTGGTGTCCTGGACTTCGTTACAAATGGGCCTGGATTCTGATGAGCTGTGATGGCAATCTCCCCTTTACCCTTACCTGTGGGTCTAGAGCAGTTCCAGGTCCAGGTAGACCACAGCACTATTAGTCTGTTTATGTCCTGCCTTTTACCTGGAATTGAAAAGGAGGACTGGATTTGGGTTCCAGAAATTCTATAAAGTATACAGTTCTGGCACTGTTTGAGCCTCTTTTCCCTATTTCCCTCTCAAACAGACCAACCTTTCTCCATCAGCAGACGGATCTCCCACACACATGTATTCATCCCTGGGGGACTTACTAAGCCAACCAATCGGATCTTGGAGGTCCCCTCCTGCGATGGAAGCCTGGACTCTTTAAGGACCTTCCTCATGCAATCTTTATCTGCTCGCTGAATTGTAAACACGGGTAAACATCTGGCAAATGCAGAGGAAAGAATCCTGCTAAAAGCAAAAACCAATTTAAATACTTGATTACCTCTCTGATTTCTCTTCCCCTGAGCAACAATGCAGCAGGAAATCTCCCAGGGATGAGGGCTGGGAACTTGGGTGGGGAGCAACTGAAGCACCTCCAAACCTCACTTCCTGGAAGAGGACCTGGTGTGCGAGCTACTTGGCAAAACGCGTGTCCCCTGGCTTTGCTCTCCACCAGGGAAGTTGGCTGGGACCAGGCCAGCCATGGTGGTCGCTCTCTTCCCACCCAGCCTCACCTGCTCTAAGGAGGAGCTGAGAGGGTTTGGGGTTCAGGAATTATGCACCCTAGTCCTGCTCCATTGCTATTGGCTTTGCAAGTTTTCGACGTGTTGCTCAGGTCCCCTAGCCTCCTGTGCAGCCCTGACTTGGGCCTCTGGTGAGATCATCTGAGAGCTGCTTTGGAAGCCAGAAAGCTTCACCAGATGAGGGAACATGACTGCCTACCACACCATCTTGATTTCTCTTTTTCTGGAGAGCCCCACCAGGAGAGCTCCTTGCCCCCATGGAGCCGGGTCTTCTAGACAATGCCCAGATCAGTCCCATGGATTCCTTCCCCTTTCACCTCTCCAAAAGGTCATCAGAGGACAGCCACATGCCCACATGCAGTTCAGCAATGTGGCTACATCAGCTGGGTCAGTTTGCTGTAGGTAGGAATCACACAAATGTAAGTAGGTTCCTTAATCTGCCTCATTGAACTGTGTCTTTGAGCAAGTCACTTTCAGCCTCAGTTTCCTCACTTATAAAAGAATAATTATTATAACTTCTTTGAAGGACAATTATGCTGTCAAGCACTGTGCAAATGTTAGCTATCAATATTTCTGACTCCCATGGAAACGCAGCTCTCCGGCACTGCAACAGAAATACTAAGTAAATACAGAAATAAATGGATTCTCCCCACAAGAGATTCAGACAGGTGTGGGGTCATAGCTAAGGTGGATGCAACACCCACTTCGACTAATGGCCTCTACCTTCCTGGGTGACCTTGAACAAGGCATTTGACTCCTCTCAAGGCTTCCATTTCCTGGCCTGGATGTGAGGGAGAGAGAGCTGAACTAGGTGATCCCCAAGGTCTTGTGTCGTGAGATTCTCTGGGCTGAATGTCACGGCGGAACCATGCCTGATGGCACCAGGGAATCAGGAAGACTCCAGGCAGGGAACAAACACTAAACACCAGCATGATTTCAGAGATCAAGAGAAACACACAGGAGACTCAAATTTTAATTCTAAGTTTGTCCTGACTTTAAGGAAGTCAGAGATGGTCATCTCAACCAAGTCTCCATTTCCCTGACAGAACTGGGGACTCCATAATAACTGCAATTAAATGTTGATCACTTGCCAGAAATTGCCCTTTGTTAACTTGTGCCATCCCCCCCAAGGGAAGCATCAAATATCCCTTGTTTTAGCAGTGAAGAAATTTAGACTCAGAGAGGTTATGCCAACTAACATAAAACCTTAGAACTAAAATGTTGCAGAGCTGGCAGGCAGGCCTGACAGGCAGCAAAACCCATGAGCTTCCCCATAAGGATGTACTGACAGGGCCCTAAGAGAGGTACCGTCCATCAGCAGCTTGCTTGTTAAGTACCCTAAATGGAAACCATAAGAGAAATAACATGCCCTCCTGGGTTCTCCTTCGAAGCTTTTCTGCCATCTCCTGTCACTTAGACTCTTGCAAGACATGAGTGGCTTGATGTAGCAAGGACCCTTTATAAATATTTCAGACCAAAGAACCAGCTAGCTTCAAGCAAGAAGAATCTAGCTGATGAGACACCCCTCCCCCAGCCCCAGTAGCCCCACTCCTGTTCTCACCCAGCTAGGACCACAGCTCCCCGCAGAGCAGCTCTGGCCTCTTGCAGAATGCTAGTGTGTTTCTGTTGCCATGGTGATGCAGGAGCATCCCTTGTCATGCACACATGAGCAATGCAGAGTGGGTTTCCCCTGCCTGGGAAACAGAGGATTTATCAGCAGTTGTTTTGCAGCCACATCTTCACACTGCTTTAAGGATAAATGCAGGAGCATCCCTTCCTCCTCACATTGGACCCATGCCAGAGGCAGGGCTGAGCTTTCTGTATCTGGGCCCTGCAGAAGGTACCTTCCCACTTCTGAAACCATTCCTGCTTCATCGAGGTGCCTTCCAGGTGGTAGGAAGTGCTGCCCACAAGGTGCCAGTGAAGGAAGTGCTGTGTTTACAGAGTCAACAGCAGCCCCTGGCGCCTGGTCCTTCTTGGCAACTCCTAGGTTATGGACTAATTAGCTCTTTAGAGTCAGACGCATGGGGGTTTATCCTCTGCCCCAGCCACTTATTAGCAGGGCAATGCCATGTCATTTCTTTAGTAAGACTTGGTTTATTTATCTATAAATGGGGGTTAATTATTGTTTGCAGAGTTACTGAAAACTAAATGAGATTTTTACATATAGTTTTCAATACCAAGTCTGGCACATGGTAGGAATATATTCATGATAGCCATTATTTTAAAGACAGTAACTTAATGAGACATGTTCTGGTTTGGAAACAAATCTCTGGTTTATCACTTAATAGCCTGACAGCTATGTAATGTTCTGTTTTCTTTCGAGCCTCTGTTTCTTCATTTGTAAAATGAAGACATTGGGATAAACAATGAGAGTCTATGTGAAGATTTTATTTTGAAGTTATGGTTATTATAGCTCTGCTGGGAATCTGAGGATTTGGACTCAAAAGAAAAGAAAAAGTCACCCTCTTCTATAGTGGAGAAATGTCACTGACAAGATGTCTCCACTGACACCTTGATGAGCACCAACTGTGTGCTGGGGAGCACCGTGGCAGATGCTACACATGCGCTCTCTCATTTCATCCTACCAACAGCCACTATAAGGTAAGAATTATTTTTGCAAATTTGTAGGAGAGGAAGATGGGCAACCTATTAGCAAGCTGCAAATTAAGAATAAAGAAATCCTAACTTTGCCTTTACTGTTATCTGTACCTGAAGAAGAAATTTTCCTCCCCCACCAACCCACAACACCACATGAGTTTCTGTGTGGCTGTCTCCGGGGAAAGGTTCCTCAGTGCCAGGGCCAGCTCAGAGCCAATGGCCTGATTTCTTCTCTTGAAAACAGCCAGCTCCAGGGATCTGAGAAAACAGTCGTAGGCCAAGGTCTCACACCTGACTGTTGTCTTTATGAGGGTGATTGGGTTTGAAACCCCGCGGGCACTTTCTCCACTTCTCCTTTCCACCCTGCATGTCTGCAGATCTGCCAGCATGGCTGGCTTGTCTGCCTCTGTTCACGAGTGAGTCAGTATTCCTAGTTCCTGGTTTTTATCTTCTCCCTACACTGCCAGTGTCAAGAGAAAGTCTTTTCTCATCTCCAAAATAGCATCTGGTCCATTCGAAGCAGGCTGACAGTGGGCTGTCTGCCAGCACCCTCATTTCTTGGCGGATAGATGGCATCCCCCATCCAATTATCTGAAAGTCTCCTCACTGGATGATTCAGCCAACCCTCCATCATAAGCCAGACTCGGGCAGCCTAAAGTCACCTTGAACAGTCGACAGGAACGATGGTTGCATGCCTTGTCTGGAATCCTTGCCCAGTTCTACTAGATAGAAATCTCACTCACATTTAAACAAATGAGGAAACAGGCTCAGAGAGGGTAAGAGGCTTTCCCAAGGTCACACAGCCTGCCACAGAAGCAATGAAATTCCAACTCAAATTCTCAGCTTTAGGAGGAATAGTTGAATGTTCACTGGTCACTTGCTTTTCCAACAGGCTGTAGTGAATGCCTGGGAAATTCTGGGGATTAAAGAGCATGGCAGCCAAGGGTAGCAGAAAATCAGCCCCTCTGGTATCCATAGTGTGCCACCCGGCCTTGGCCCAAGAGGCTCCTGGATGCCTTACAGATGGTGGCCTGGAGGGAATAGCCCCAGGCTGGTGGCAGACAGAGGTGTTCTGGAATCCTGACTCTGCCATTTGCAGATTTCCGAGCTCAGGCAGCTCATCTAACTCCTGCAAGGCTTACTTCCTCTGTGCAACGAGGCTGCGCAACCTCTTGGGGTTGACACGGGCATTGGTCTTGAAAGGCCTGGCATGGTGGACAGCAGCGCTCCTCATTCTAACTAGTCCTTCCAAATGCAGCTCAGGCTCGTGGCCTCCGTGAAGCCCTCGATCAGTGTCTCCTCCTTGTGCTCGACAGCCATCCATCTTTTTCTTTCTTCATTCAACCAATATTTAAAATACACTGTGTCCTAGTGCTCAGCACTCTTGTAATTACTGGGGTCCTGTTCTAGTTCCTCACTAGACCAGGCTCTTTCTGAGGGCAGAGATATTGTCTGCGTCATCTCTGAATCTTAAATGCTTAGCCCAGGGCCTGGAGAGAGGAAGGGAGGGGGAGAAATAATAGTCAAGATAGGAGGAAAAGAAAATCTGCTCCAAAAATCTGTCACAGCTCTGTATCCAGGCAGACAGGAAAAGCACCTGGTCCTTGCCAGCCTCCTCTGCCAGGGCCTCCCGAATCCCCATTGACGGAACGGACAGAACAGGAATATCAATGACCGCCCGGGTGGCAGATCTCAGATGAGCCTCGTGCCCAGAGTGCAGGCGGGCAAGGGAGGCGCAGCTGCAGAAAGGAAAATTCCGTCTGTGCAGCCCACGGGGACAGACTGCGGCGGACCGGCAGCAGGGAGCCCTGCCCACCCGCAGCCCATCCCTTGCCCCGCCCAGCCCCGCACCGCCCATGTCTAGCCCCGCCTCCTGCCCGTGCCCAGCCCCGCAGCGCCCATGCCCAGCCCCGCACCGCAGCCGACAGGCAGGTGCTCTGAGGGAAGCAAGTGCTGGCTGAGCTCTGCAGAGCTGGAGTTCAGAGCCCGAGCCTTGGGCAAGAGCTCCAGGGGTGAGGAAGAGGTCTTCTTCCTCGTGGTTCCCTGGACAGTGCCCCGTTCCGATCCCACACCCTTCTCCGAAGACTGCAGGGCACTTCTTGGCAAGGCATCCGCTGCCCTCCTACGACCTTCCCAACGCATCGCCCACCCCTCCAGCCTGCTCCTCCTCTGTCCCCTAACTAAACAAGGCCTCCTGGCTGTTGAACCTCTGTGCCTTTGCCAGGCCTCCCGTCTTCCTGGAGCCACCCTGCTCCTGCTCTGGAAACAGGCTGCAGACAAGGTCTGAGGAAGCACCCGTGAGCCCGGGAGCGGGGAGAGGGGTCGGGGTCGGGGAGGGCAGGTGGCCCCTCTGGGAACTGGGGTCCACCTCGCTGGGGAAGCCAGTGGACACTGCAGAGTACATTTTGGAGATGTACCACTGGAGGAGTGAGAAATGAAGGGCATTCAGCCACCCGGTCCCTTTGGAGATGGGTAAGCAGGCTCCTGGCAACACCACCTCCCTCCTCAGCAGCTGCAGGGTACAAAAGCCAGGCCCATCCTTGTCGCAGAGCCAGGGTGATGTGGAGAGTGATAGCACACTGCTACCACCAGCCACTTTTGCCAGTCTTGCTATCAACTCCACGTGTCAAGGCCCAGCTCCAGTGCCAATGCCTCCTATCAGCTTCTCTGCATCGCCACAGCATGCTCAGTACAGCTCCAGGGAGTGCTTCGCCTTGCTCCTTAGGGTAACTTTCCACACCCCTCCCCAGGCCACAGGCTCCTCCGTGGCAGGAAGATGACTTGGTCCCTTTCTGTGTCCTAGCTCCCAGCACAAGATGGCACGCAGACAGCAGACATCCATCAAGTGTTAGTGATGGCTGGGAATGCTACCAGACACTGAGCAATCCTGACAAGTGGCAGAGCAGTCAAAGGGGTTTTCTTAGGGGCTCAAAATTCCATTTTCCTGGGAGGATCCTGGACATTTTATTGCCTGTCATGATTTGAGGAGAAAATAAGGTCATTTTTAATACAGGCTGCTACCTCAAGTTTTCCTCAAGGTGATCAATTGTCAGGACACCAAAGATAAATCTATCCAAAAAGTCTCAGATTGAAGCAACATAAGTGTATTGTGCCACTTCCTGCCCTGCCTTGGTCACCTCGCGGTGAGTTAAAAGACATTAGATTTATACAGACTTTTGATTGTTTATAGCATACACAACATGATTGATCTCTTTTCACATGGAAGATACCCTGCTTTGTATAAAGACAGGGTCTCCCTTGGCCAGAACCCTCAGAGGCCCTCTGTCTGCAGAGGGCCAGGTTTCCTACACATTAGGGCAGGAACCGGAAGCCAAGTCAAATCAGATTCAAAGGCTTTCGGGGTAGTCTGAGGCAGCACAACTCAGAATCACAGATTTTAAATTGTTGCCAAAACAACCACCAGCTAGGAAAGATGAGGGAAAGAATAAATTATGAGAGCAATAAAAAGATGGGTCATCCATCAACGAACTTAACAAGACGTGAGCAAATTCTTTTTGAAAAAAATAACATTTAGTTCTAAGGAGCAACGAAGTACACTTGAAGAGTAACAAAAATGTCCATCATGTTCTCAGGAAGATGCAACATCATAAAGGTATTATTTCTCACAAAATTCATCTGGAAGCGCAATGCAATTGAAATAGAAAAAAAATCAAGAGAATTTGGGGGTAAATAGGCAACCTGACCCTGAAATCCCTTTGGACAAAATAAACAAGATGGAATAGTGAGAGGAATTCTGGAAGGGGACAGTAGAGAGGGACAGGCTGTGCCACTCTTTGAACTGCTATTAAGTTGCAAGTTTAAATTGTGTGGTACATCGAGAGGCAGACCAATAAATAGAAAACTCAGAAATAAACCTAACTGTACCCAGAAATCTAGTGTAGAATAAATGTGCTATTTCAAGCCAGTGGAGAACAAGATTATTCAATAAATGTTGGAGTAATTGTATAGTTACCTTAGGAAAAATTTAAGTTAGTTGCCTAGCTCATATATACTTAAAAATTTTTCCAGAGGGATCAAAACCAAAATAGTAGTGGATGGAAATGTAGGAAATTTTATTTTATAACCTTGGAGTAAGGAAGAACTAAGAATGATGCATTGCAGAAGTCATAAAATTTAAAATTGGTAAATTTGACTACCATAATATTTCTCTGTGAAAAAAAAACCTTTATAATTCGAAAGACAAACTGGGAAAAGTACTTTTGATGCATACCACAGGCATAGGGCAAAGTTCCTTAATATTTTAGTGTATGTGCTATCGAAGCGAGCACCAAAGTTCCTTAATTTATTAAAAAGATTTCTAAGTATCAATAAGAAGAAAAATCAAGAAAGAATAGCAAAAAGGGTATGGACGTCTAAGGAAGGAAACTCAAATGGCTTCCAAACCTCAACACAGCAGGAGAACTAGAAGCTGTGGCTGGATGTGAGTTGTCCCCCAGGCTCCCGTACCAGAAGCTTGGCCTGTGATGTGGCCTTGTTGCAAGAAGTAGGGCCTCGTGGAAGGTGGTTGGATCTCTGCAGCGCCGCCTTCTTAAGGGATTGATGCACCTTTAGAAAAAGCTACAGTATTATCTCCTGAGAAAGTGAGCTGTTATAAAATCAAGCCAGGCGTAGGGCATGCCTGTAATTCCAGCCCTCTGGAAGGCTGAGGCAGGAGGATCCCAAGTTCGAGCCCAGCCTAGACAATTTAGTGAGATCATCTCAATAATTTTTTTTTTAATTTTGAAAGGATTGGGGATATAGCTCAGTGGTAGAGCACATTCGAGTTTGATCCCCAACACTCCCCCTGCAAAAACTCTCCAAGCATGGCCCCTGAATTGCTCTGGTTTCCTGTCTCACCAAATACTCTCTCTCGCACACATGCTCCACCCCAGTGAAGCCCCTACCACGAGGTCCTCACAGAAGCTGAAGGGGGGACAATCTGAAACTTCCAGCCTCCCACACTATGAGCTGAATAAACCTCTTTTCTTTATGAATACCCAGCCTCAGGGATGTTGTTTATAGCAATAGTAAGCAGACTATTACACATACCCAGGGGAAATGTCTGTCTGCCCTTTCTTGCCCCTTAAGTTTGGTCCATCCTACCTAGTTCAAAAAGGACAGAGGTGGGCTGGGGATATAGCTCAGTGGTACAGCTCCTGCCTGCAAGTATGACGTCCTGAGTTCGATTCCCGGTGCAAAAAAAAAAAAAAGAGACAGGAAAGATCTGTTAATAACAGTCCATGCGACCCCCAGTCCCAGCTGAAAGGACAGCTGTGGATATCCAAAGCTCATGTGGAGAAGTAAGTCATAGAAGTTGGTGCAGGAGAAACTTGGTTAAAAGTGGAGTGGAGACAGGAAAGTGGGAGGAGCCATCCCACAGCCTCTGCTGTTCCAGTTCCAGATGGTCTTCGGGTAGCAGTGTGACTTTGACACTTGACTTCACCCTGTGACCCTCGATGTCCCCATCTGTGCAGTGGGAATACTCACTGCACAAATAGTGCTTCACCCAATGTCTGGCAAGCAAGAAGCAGGCACAGGAAGGGCCTCTGACCTTCCCAGAGTGACCATAAAAGTCACCTCCTTCATCTCTAGCCAGGCACAGTGATGCACGCCTGTCATCCCAGTGCTCAGGAAGCTGAGGCAGGAGGATCTCCATGAGTTTAAGGCCAGCCTGGGCTGCATAGTGAAATCAAAGCCAGCCTGAACTATATAGCGAGACCTTGTCTCAAAAAACCAAGAAAAAAAAATAAGAAGATGTATAAGAAATAAAGACCTCAAATCCTGTTTTGTAAATATTCTCTTTATTTCCCAAGACCTCTGATACCTAAGGATTAGCAGATTTTGTTGACTTGCACAGAATTCTCTGGCCCTGACTTCTCCTGGAAAATTCCACTAAGGTTCTAAATATACGATCTATAATTGTAGCTCAATTTAGTTTGCATTAAGAGTTCAGGGCGTGCATTTTGCCCTGGGCTGTGGCAGATCCACCCCTGGACCTGGGACAGGCCATCCCACTCACTTTCTACCTGCCTGCCAGACCTTAAATCCTAGCTTGACACAGTCGCCTGTATGCTGTACAGTCCTCAGGGGAGCTTGTCCCACTGCTACCAGATCCTAACCTACCCGCATCCATACTGTCTCCTGGGCTGAACTCCTAGCTCTGTGCCCAGACTTGATCCCTACCTGCAGCCTCATCCAGATGATCTTATGATATTTTTATTATTTTTTAATCTTTAATTTTTTAAAAGAATAAACAGTCTTTATTGGGCTCAGAGCAGGAATCTGTGGTCTTAAGGGCCCCTCTGTATCTATCAGTTTTCTTCCTCCTGTTCTTTTCTGCCTGTTTCTGTAGCCTCACAAGCTGTTTTCTCTTCCAGCAGTGGGTAGCTGTCACTGCCTGGCAATTTCAGCTGACCTCTTGGGCCAGGTGACCCAGAGGACAAACTTTCTTGGAGGCACCTGGCACACAATCTTGAGGACAGCTGGAACCACCGTTTGGGTTTTCTTATGGGGCAGTGGGATCCCATGGGAACTTGAGGAGGCCCGGGAGAGCCTGGCCTCACGTGGTCATAGGGGCAGTGACCTCACACTGTCCTCCAATGATGTGGTACTTTCACTTGTTTCTGTAGGTGTGACCACAGATGTGGACGCCCTCAGAGTCATTACCAGATGGTGGGTTCTGTGAGGCTTCTTTCCAGGTTCTTGGTGTCCTGAACAAAGAGACAAAACACAGAAAAGGCAGTGAAGGTGTACATTTATTGACAGCAGAAAATAAGTACACTCTGCAGAGTGAAAGCGGGTCCAAGGACAGGGGAAAAGGGTCACTTGTATCCAAACTATCATGGGTTCTCTCTCTTTTATGCAAATAAGGCATTGGGACAGTGGTCCTGTCAACAGCTCACTTGGCATCATGCCATGTGTAAACTGTCCTATCAAAATCTCCTTTGGCTCTTGTTCCATGTAAATGAAGGATCAGAACAGTGTCTTTTGAATTGTTGTGCCCACATGCAAATGAAGGATCAAAAAGAGCATTTCTGATTGGTCCTATGAATCATCCCAGTTTCAAATGCAGGATTGAAAACAGAAAGTTTCTGATTGGTCCAAAATAGCACTTGTTTCATTGGTTGATTCTGGGTACATCGAGGATGGTGTCACTGTATTAGAAGTGTCCCTCACCTTGTTGCCTTGTGTTACAACCACCACCTTCTGGCCCAGCCAAACCTGTTGCCATGATGGCCACCAGGCTGCCAAGAGATGGCCTCAACCATTAGGCACCAGGACGTGCTCCTCTTCTACCTCCAGCAGCCACCCAAGAAAACCCCTTCTGGACTTAGATCTTTCCTCCTACCATTTGGACCTCAGGGCTCCTGAAGAATTTTTATTGCATCATCTCATAGCGATTAAGCACTGGGTCCTTGTTCTCTCATTAAGGGAGAGCAAGGAAAGGCTTACTCCCAACAAAAGTGTGAAGAAGATACTGGGATGCCTACCTGTACTAACTTCCCACTCCCAGCCCATGCCCCTGGCCCAGACTGGAGGCCACCGCAGTGCCCTTGGACCCCATAATGCATTGCTCTGTGTGGACAACATCTTTACCCCCATGACACTAGCTGATGGGGGTTAAAAAGAATCCCTTCTTACTGTGGGGGACTTCTGCGCCTCTAAGGCCCTGTGGAATATTTTGATTGATTATCTATCTAGCAGCCTCTTCTCCAGCTCTTCTTGGGTAGTTTCTCTCCTACCCATCCACACAACTGCCATAATTTTGTTTTCAGTTTAAACGACAGGATAGTCTGGGATTAGAGATTGACGAGGCTGATTTCTTCAAAAGCCTTTTCTTTGGCTTAGATGTCTGTCTTCCCCCACTCCTCTTGCTATGTGTGTACACATTTGTGTCCAAACTTCCTTTCCCTTTTATTCCACAGTTTATAATTATGCATATTTCTGAAGAACAATTTGATATTTTGATACATGTATACATTGTATATTGGTCAAATCAGAGTAGCTATGCATTTATTATCTCTTGGTATCTTCCCCAAAGAGTTAAAGTCATCATACGACAGTGATCTATGCACACTCATGTTTATAGCAGCACAATTTATAATAGTTAAGTCTTGGAAGAGGCCTATATGTCCATTAATAGAGGAAGGGATAAAGAAAAAGTGGCTTTTATACACAATGGAGTACTACTGTGCCATAAAGAAGAATAAACTTGAGTCATTTGTAGGAAAATAGATGCACCTTGAGACCATAATGTTAAGTGAAATAAATCAGACACACAGACTTAAATACCACATGGTTTCTCTTATATGAGAAACCCAAAGTATAAATAAAGGGCAAAATAAAAAATAGATAAAAGGAAACAGGGAGATAGATCTTTTGCAGATGGGAAGGGGCCCAAGATGGAGGGAGGGAAGGGATGAAAAAAGAAATGATGTGTTATGAACATGTACCAACACACATGCAGAATGTGATCATTCTCTACTGCAACATAGACTAATAAATAAAAATATATATAAAAGAGACCACTCAAAAACCTCTCTTGGAGCTAGAGACATAACTTAGAGGTAGAACACTTGCTTACCACGTGAGACCCTGGGTTGAATCCCCAACACCAAAACCAACCAAACAACAACCAAAACAACAAACCATATTTAATACCTTATTGTCAGCTGGTCATGGTGGCGCACACCTATAATCACAGCATTCTGGGAGGCTGAGGCAGGAAGGTTGAAAGTTCAAGACCAGCCTGGAAACTTAGTAAGACCCTTTCTCAAATAAAATGAAAAGGATTGGGGCTGTAGCTTAGTGGTGAGTGCTGGCCTAGTGTGAACAAGACCTTGGGTTCCACCCCCAGGACCACAGGCTTATATATGTATATTTGGGTTTTTTTGTTTTTTGGGTTCTTTTTGTTTGTTTGGGTATTTTTGAGACAAGACCTTGCTATATAGGCAGGCTGACCTTGAACTCACTAGGTAGTCCAGTCTGGCCACAAACTCCAGGTGATCCTCCTGCCTCAGCCTCCTGAGTGCTGGGATTATAGGCGTGTACCAGCACACCCAGTCTGCAGACTTATAGGCTGCCACAGTTGTGACTCACTCTCTTGGGACAGTTACTTGGGTCAACCCATGCTGAGCCCATCAGTCTTGCCCTAGGAGATTTTTATTTGTTGTTTGCTTGTTTCTAGGATAAAAAATAACAATTAGCTTTTATGGTGGTGGGAGCTACAAGGCAAAATACAAGATTTGAACTGGGCATGGTTATGCATGCCTGTAATCCCAGCACTCAGGAGGCTGAGGCAGGAGGACTCCAGGAGTTCGAGGCCAGCCTGGGCTACACAATGAGACCCTGTCTCAACCCCATCCCTCCCGCCAAATTACAAGATTTACCCCCAACCGCCTGTGTCAGTTCATGTCTTTTGAAGAACTGGGGCAGGTGGGATGGACATGGGAGAGATTTCTCAGCCAGATGCCTGGGTGAAAGGGAAAGGGGAAGGGGAGGGGGCAGTAGGGCAGGGAGACCCCTCCGATCACAGTGCAGGTCTAAGGAATCATTGGCCGGGTCTGTAGGGAGTCACCATGCAAAGTGGCCACCTAGCAATCTGGGCCAGCGGGAGTCATGCTCAGTGACCGGGAGAGTGTGACCCTCAAAACACACCCCTGGGGATCCAAGGGGCTGCAACCAGCCTTTCAGTCCATTCTGCTCCCTTAGCACACTCTCTCTGTTTCTCTCTCTCTCTCTCTCAGTACTGGGGGTTGGACCCAGGGCCTTCACACTGAGCTACATCCCCAGCTCTTTTGATTTTTTATTTGGAGACAGGGTCTTGTTAAATCACTAAATTGCCCAGGCCGAGCTGAAACTTGGAATCCTCCTGCCTCAGCCTCCCAGACTGTTGGGATCACAGGCCTATGTCACCACCACACCCAGCTAAGCTCTCTTGAAGGTGTCTGGTATCCCAGTCCTCCAAGAAACAAACACCAAGACAGGGTTAAATGTCCAAAGATGTAATTACAAATCACCAGTGAGAGAAAAGGGTAAAGGCACCCCGGAAAAGCCAGGGGAGCCGTCAGAATATGACATGGGTCTGATCCAGGTGCCAGAAGAAAGCAGCGTGCTGGCCTCCCTGCAGTCCGAGGAAGGTTTGGCCAGGCTTTGGTGAGTCCTCAGGCCAGAACCAATCATCAGGGTGCACTGGGTCTTCTGGGGAGGGGCCTGCATCCGTGTCCAGAGCGCGTGGAAACCGTCCCACAGCCAACATGCCCGTAGCTGCTGCTCTGTCGCTCATAGCCTTGCAAGTTTGCAGTCAGCGGGGGCTACATAGTGAGTTGAAGGCCAGTCTGGAACACACAGCGAAACTTTGCCTCAAAATACAAAACAAAGCTAAAGAATTTAGCCAGACTACAAGTTCCTGCATCTTCTGATCCGAGCTTCACCATCAGTGGATATCCACACTCAGTGCAAGCCTCGGGACATAGTTGGTGCTCGTGGGTTTTAGGGCTTGTATTGAAGTGTGGTGGTGTGAAAACAAGTAGGGGAGGTAAGGCAGAACAAGCTGCGACCAGGTTGTGATACATATAATTTAAGTGAATAAGGCAAGGTGAGTGATGTCTGCAACAGCAAACATAAATTAGGCTGATGTACACCTGGCTCTGTAGGGAAAACGTCACGAGCATCGTCTCATTTAACCCTCTCATCTAGTAGACTCACAGAATAGGCACTCACGGCCACTCTTCTTTACAGCTGATGTTCAGAAAGTGGGGTGGCCAGGCCAAGGTCACACAAGGAGAGAAGAGAGTGGGTTCAAATCCAGGCCTGGCTTCTGTGGAGGCAACTGCGTCAGAACAGAACACCCTCTCCCAGACTCAACGGGACTGATGTGGCTCTTCAGTGACAGCGACCTCTGGAGCCAGTCCCAAGTGGCACTAAAGCCACAGCCCCTTCTTTTTCTCTGAGGAACATAGTCTCCATGATGAGCTGAGGCAGGGCTGGAAGCCCAGGACAGTGCTGGGTGGGAGAGGCCAGGGCCGTCAGGAAGGGCATGGGTGGGGACCATGCCAGAGAACTGTCCACCCCCCCAAGGATCGAGGACTTCCTCTTCAACCCCCCATACATGGTCGTGCTAGATGCACAATGACTCAGGAGCTCAGGGGGTGTAGTGTGGTACATAAAGCGAGGAGTCTCACCCAGGTGTTTCTGACCCTTAAGCCCACACTCTGTTCACAGCAGAACACTGATTTCCGCAGCTGTTTGTTTATTTGGTACTGCAGATGGAACCCAGGGCCTCTGCACTGAGCTACATCCCTGGCCACTTTTTTATTTTGAGAAAGGATCTTGCTAAGTTGCCCAGACTGGGCTCAAACTTGCCATCCTCCTGCCTCAGCCTCCCAGAGTGCTGGGATTACAGACATGGACCACCATGCCTGGCTTCCAATTTTTATTTTAATTACCTTATTGTCCTTTAGCAACATGGCCATGCAATGACAAGGGGCCAGCTATCTCCAAGGCTTAAGGGATTGTGTCAAGCCCTGGGTTCTGCCAGTGGTCGGGGTCCTGTTGATTTCTCAGATACTTGTCTGTGATCAGCTGTGTCGATAGATTTGCTGCTACTCTCAAGCTGAGCCATAGTCCAGACAAAGCTGATTTAGGAGTACTTCACTCACGACATTATTTGGGGAAATCCCCAAACATTAGCATCTCTTATTCATTTTCACAGAGGAGGAAAGTGTTGTCTTCCTAATCCGTGTTGTTGGTGAAAAAGCACACATTTGTTGAAATGCTTCGAATATGTTTAAATGTATTCTCTGAAGTCATGCTCCGATAGACTTGGATCTATAACAGAAAGCTCTCTGGCAGCAACTTCTAAACTAGCTGTCAGGAAATGTAATTGGAGAAAAAAAAAATAGCTTGAGACATCCATGCGTTCGCGCTGTTATAAAAAACTGGTTTTTTTCCTCCTTCTGTTTCATCCAGAGGTAAGAAAGGACCCCTTCAACCCTGCAAAAGTTGAGGCTGATCTGAGAGATGCAAACCCTTCTTTTATACTGTTAAGGGATCCCACCAGACCCACAACCTTCACAGGGTTAAAAAAGGAGAAAGCTAGGAGTGGTGGCACATGCTTGTAATCCTAACACTCAGGAGGCTGAGGCAGGAGGATTGCTGCGAGTTCAAGGCCAGGCTGTGCTACATAGTGAATTCAAGGCCAGCCTGAACTACAAAGAAAGATCCTGTCTCAAAACTGATCAGAACAAGGAAGGGAGGGAGGGAGGGAGGGAAAGGAGCAAGGCTGCTCCACTACTGATCCTCCTGTGATGACTGGGAGGAGAGGAAACAGATCAGAGAAGCCACTGGGAGGTAAGGAGTCACTGAAGGGTGTCCTTGTCAGCCTTGTAGGAAGCATGTGGGCAGGGATAATCTCCAGGAGGACTCACTGTGACAAGATGTGGGCGTTTCAGAAACATCATCTGTCCAGCAGCCAGGGCAATGTTTAGTTCCGACCCTTCCAATCTTGCCCTGTCTCCCATGAAAAGCAAATGCATGGGGGCGGTTGACCTTGCACAAGGTCACAGAACAAGGAGGCAGCAGAACCAGTGCTCATTTTCAAGCTGTTTCTAGCTGTGCCCCCAATCTATGCTGCATTTGTAGATGATCTTAAGGTGGGAGGTCAGGTCTGCTTGATGTTTTTTTCTCTATTCAAAACAAAAGCTTAAGGCTGGGGATATGGCTTAGTGATGGAGCAATTGCCTAGCACACCAGAAGTCTTGGCTTCCATTCCCAGCAAACAGACAAACAAACCCTAGAGCCCCTACAATCCGAATCAGTTCTTCAGTGAGGTGGTTAAAGGAGTGATTGTTGTCCAAGCCCTTCTCTTCACCATTTAGGCCCCTTTCCCTTTTCTGCTTCCTCCTACCCTAAGGCTGACCTCGGCTGGGTCCTGTCCTATCTGCTTTTTCCCTCCCTCCAGGCAAAACCTGCTCCCTGGAATGGAACAGGTGCACACATCCGCAGCGGAATGCTTGAGCAACTGCATCTTAGCACGAAAACCAGACTGGCCTACATTAGAGGAATTGGTATTTAGTGGCAGAACTTCAGACAGCTTCTAGTAGGGGAAAATCATATCCGACCTCCCAAAGCAATCCCAATAAAGAGTGGCCCGTATGCATTACGAATCAGATCAGTGTCGCCAGCTTTGATGGTTTGGGCCAGCTTCAGGGAGACTCACAGGACCCAGAATCATCTGAACAGTTTTCCTCCTAGGCAGGCACTGGAAGTTGAACCTGACAGTCTCCTGCCTGATGGTGTCATATCTATCCTTGGGGAGAGTTTAAGGGTCACAGCTCTGCAGGCAGCCAGGTCAGGACTGATCTATCATTGCTGTCACACTGGGAAGAACTTGGCAAATCACTGAACTGTGCTTGGCTTTACCTTCTCCATCTGCATGATGGGAACTAAAAGAACCTACCTCAGGGCATCATGGGAAATTTACTCTGATGTTGGCGCACAAAAGGGCTCCATCAGTACGAGTTATAATCATCGCCTCCTGCTACGGTGGCCCTGACACCTGGAGGTGAATAGTTTTCCTATAAAGTTTGGGGCTTGTTATGGTTTGTGTCTGGATGTCCCCCCAAAGCCTCATGTGGTCAAGGGGGGTGGGCTTTTTGGAGGTGGCTGAATCTAGAGTTTGTGATTGATTCATCGTCTAGTGCAGGGATTGGGGGTGTGAGTGCTACACCACCCTAGGGCAAGTAGCCTGCATACAATATAAGGATGGAAAGAGGCTTGCTCTCGCTCCTGGTGCTTTTGGTATCTTCCACCATGAACGGTTTTCCCTCTTCCAAGCCACCCTGCCTTGGAGCCTGCTGATTATGGACTGAAACCTCTACACACTGTGAGCTAAATAAACCTTTCTCCCTTTAACCTTGAGTGTCAGGTATTTCGTCTCAGCAACAAGAGAAAAGTAACTAAAACAGGGCTGAAACCTTCATTAGTTTTACCCATTTCTCTATCCAACTTCAGAGAGGTATTCATGTCTAAAACAATAGGAAATCTGTTGCGAGGAAAGAAAATGGGTTCTTTCTTAAACAAATGGAGGTTTAATATTCTAACTTTTCACCCCAGCATTTATGAGTCACTGAAATTAATTGGGTTTGGTTTTGAAAGAAGCAAATTATTCTCCTTATGTTTTCCTAATCAGCTCCCTGGAAAGTATTTCTAAAGAGAAATCAGCATGTCACACCTGGTCAACATTGTAACACAATTAGCTATTAAGTTAACAAGAAGAAAGAATGTCACATTTGATTAAAACCTTCTGGGAAATAAAGTTGGATTCTAGCAGCAGAATAGTGTGTGACTTTTTCAGTCTTATTCAGAGGTCAGCATGGATCACACTGGAGAAATTATGTAAAACTTACATGTCTTGTTCCTCAATAGTTAACATGTTTATCGTAGTTTAACATATCCCTTTATTTACCTGAGCGCCTGTGTCATTGGTTTCTTTTGTACCCTTTCTTTAACACACAAGGAAATTCATTAAAGAAACACAGTACAGCAAAAGGAAAAAGAATCCTCCAGACTGTCTCTACTGACTCAAACCAGACTGAGAAGGCACCCTTGATTTCTGCCGTACATCATGACCCTCACCTGATCTAGCCTCATGGCCACCAACCTCAGGCAAGCACTGATCCCTGTACTGCAGCACAGGCATCTCCGGAGAACGTGTTAGGAATGTGAAATGGAAGGCCCTCCGCATGCTCGCTGAATCAGAATTTGCATTTTAACAAGATGCTGGGTGATTCAGCTGTAGCTCAAAGTGTGAGCTGTTCTGCTGCAGGCCAGGTCAGGAGTGGGGCCCCAGATCCTGCGATATCTACCAAGCTGTCATGGCGCACCCAGACACACTCGAGAGACTCTTCATTTATATCCCTGCTTCTGACTTAGCCTTCTTCCAGTCCAACCTATAGCTTGCCAACAGAAGAATCTCCCTAAAGTATATTTAGTAATGTCATCTCCCCACTGAAAACCCTTCAACAATCCCTGCGGTGCACGTTTTCTCTTGTGGTAGCAGTAAGAAGAGTTGTCACTGTTATTGTTGCTATGAATTTGGGTTTCTGTAGTTTTGGAGGTACACTTTGGGTGACCCTTTCCTAATTTGGAAATCTTTCACTCTCCAACTCTTTTCTTTTTCTTTTTAATTTTTATCAGTACATGTTTGCAGTACATAATGATTACATTCATTGTGGGGAATTGGTACGTGTACACAACACATTTCAATTCTTTTCCCTCTTTCTCCTTCACCATTTTTTGCCAGCATCAGACTCATTTATTTGTCTTATAAGTCTTATAAAGTTAATTATCATACATACAGGTTAACACCCATACTAACAGGCAAAAAACATATCAAACACATAAGACAGTTATACTAAATCAAGGTACAATTAGATACATCATCCATGATGGATTATAATAATGTTTTTCTCTCTCTTTTTTCCTACTATCTGTGTTTTATGTTGTACTTTATTTACATATTGAGTTTCTCATATGAGAGAAATCATGTGATATTTATTTATTTATTTTTTTGTGGGTACTGGGTGTCGAACTCAGGACCTCATGCGCCAGCAGGCGCCCGTGCTGCTGAGCAATATCACCGGCCCTTGTTTTGTATGTGGATACCGGGAGTCTAACTCAGGACCTTGCATTTGCCAGGCAGGTGCTTATGCTGCTGAGCTATCTCACTGGCCCAATCATGTGATATTTAAACTCATGTATCTGACATACTTCACTCAGTATTATGTTCTCAAGGTGCATCCATTTTCCTACACACGACTCAAATTCATCCTTCTTTATGGCAGTGTAGTACTCCACTGCGTATAAATACCACATTTTCTTTATCCATGCATCTGTTGATAGACATATAGGCTGCTTCCAAGATTTAGCTATTATGAGCTATGCTGCTATAAACATGGTGTGCATGGATCACTGTAATACGTCTTTAACTCTTTCAGGAAAATACCAGAAGAGAAATAGTTGAGTCGAATGGAATTTTTAGCTTTAGTTTTTTAGGAATCTCCATACCAACTTCCATAATGGTTGTACTAGTTTACATTCCCACCAACAATGAGGAAGAGCCCCCCCTCCCAGCATTTGTTATTGGTTGATTTCTTGATAATGGCCTTCTTTCTGGAGTGTGATGGTTGATTGATTGTGTCAATTTGAGTAAGAGAAGCTTAACTAAATCGGCTCAGCAATTCCATGCCCTAGGGTGTGGAAGACTCACCCTAGGGCGGCTTCTGGCCTGGATGGTATAAAGGGGAAATGAAGAAGGATGGATCTGCTTCTTTTTCTTCAGAGGAGCTCCAGTCTTTACTTTCACCTCGGATGTCTCCTGGCTTCCAGTGCAGACTCTTCACCTTTCCAGCGAAGACCCTTCAGCCTTCCATTGCACACCCACTGGCTTCCTGACACGGACTTGCACTGGACACTGCAGTAAGCTCCAGACCTTGGACTGAATCCTTCGGTCTCCAGTGTGCAGACACCCCCTACATGCTTCCCATCCGACTCTGTGGGTGGCCATTGTGAGCCAGTCTTGTAGATTCTTATACATTTGTATACCTCGTGTTATATCTGTTTCTCTAGTAAACACCAACACATTATAGTGAACATGGACTCAGTCTCATGGACTGAGATGGAATCTCAGTGCTAAGATTTCCCAACTCTTGATGGGAGGCAAGGCGGCCTCCCTGTGTAGAAGCTGAGAAGCCCAGTGCAATCTCAGAATATCTTAGTCACTTTCTTGTTGCCAAGACACAGCGCCTGACACCCACAATTCTAAGTAGAAGATATTTAGACTCACAGTTTATGGAGGTTTCAGTCCATAGTTGGCTGGCTCCAAGGCAGGGAGGCTTGGCAGAGGGGCTCAGAGAGGGTCACTGCTCACAACATGGTGGACAGGAAGCAGAGAGAGATCAAGGGAGGAGGAGGGAGATAGACCTTTCCAAGCCACACCCCCAGTGACCGCCTCGCCAGGCTTCACCTCCCAACACCACATTTAGCTCTAAACTCATCAGTGGACTCACCCACTGATGAATATCACACCCCCATGATCCAATTGCCTCATCAAACCCCCACCCATGAGTGCATGAGGCTTTCGGGGGGCATATAGATATAACCATAACAGAGAACTTCTGACAACCAGAGCACAGAGACATGACTGAGGTTTGGCCAAGCTGATCCTCTCAGAATTTTGAGAGTTAATTCTGGAGTTAACTATAAGAAGCAAACCCAGATGAGCAGTCCCAACACCCAACATCTGGAAGTGACAGCAATGACCAAGGCTGGAGGTGTCAGCTGTCTTGATTAGAACATCTAGTGTTCGGCAATGAGAGTGGGTCACCCTCCACGGTCTGGTTGTGAGGTTGATTTTTACCTGGGGTTCTGGCTGTGTATTCTCCTTTTGTGGCTTCCCATTGTGCCTCCTGGCTCCTGGTCTTGCCGGCCATCCAGAAGCTACCCAATGTCCTTTAAGTTCATTCCTTTCCTGCTGATATAATCAGCCATCCATCTGTGGCTTCTGCCTGTGTGATTCAGCCAACCACTGAAAATACTTGGGAAAAAATTGCACCTGTACTGAACACAGACAGACTTTTGTCTCTTGTCATTATTCCAGAGACTACAACACACTATAACACTATTTACACAAGATTTACATTGTAGAGGGCTCTGTAAGCAATCTGAGATGATTTGAAGTCCATGGGAGCATGTGTGTAGGTCCTGTGAAAGTGCTATACCACTTTACGTAATGGACGTGAGCACCCACAGACCTTCGTATCCATGGGGGTCCCCGAGCCTGTTCCTCATGGACACCAAGGCACAACTGCATCCTCTGGAGCTATTTCTGCTGTTTGCAACTAAGACCCCCCATAAGTCTAGCCTTCTATGAAAATCCAAGCTCCTTCATCTGGCCTGCAAAGCCCCACTTCATTTTATGTTAGTGAAGGCAGAAACACATCAAATTCCAGAATTTAAACACTCTCAAATTCCAGAATTTAACACAGTATTTCTTGTGTACATTTAGTTCAACGTGTGCATTTTTTTTTTTTTTTTTTTTTTTTTTTGTGGATACCGGGGGGTCGACCTCAGGACCTCGCGCGCCAACAGGCACCCGTGCCGCTGAGCGATATCACCGGCCCCTTTTTCGTATGTGGGATCCGGGAGTCGAACTCGGGCCCTCGCGCTTGCAAGGCAGGCGCTTACGCCGCTGAGCCATCTCACCGGCCCAACGTGTGCATTTTTTATTTAAGGGGTTGTTCAAGAATTCAAGTGTGTTAGTCACTTTCCTCATTGCTGGAACAAAATGCCCATACTCACAATTTGAAGAAGAGGTTTATTTTGGCTCACAGTTTCAGAAGTTTCAGTCCATGGTAAGCAGGCTTAAATGCAGCATTGTATGGTGGGAGGGCCTGGGTGGAGGAAGACAGCTGCTCATGACATGGCAAACAGGAAGCAGAGAGAGAAGGGAGAGAGTTATACCCGCTTGGTCTCCACAGATTCTGCCTGATATCAGGGCTGGGGTGGAGGCTACAGGGGTGAGCAATGGGATCTCCGTTGTGCATATGAGAAGGATGTGGAGTCAAGAATCAGGTAGGGGGGCCAGTGAGATGGCTCAGCGGCTTAAGCACCTGCCCGGCAAGCACGAGGGCCGGAGTTCGACTCCTGGAACCCACATACGAAAAAGGGGCCGGTGATATCACTCAGAGGCACGGGCACCTGCTGGCACACGAGGTCCTGAGGTTGACCCCCCCCCGGTACCCACAAAAAAAAAAAAAAAGAATCAGGTAGGACATGATGTGACACAGAATTCCATCCAAGGCACCCTCAGTGTATGCCACAAGAGAGAAATCTTGTGGGCCAAACCTTCCTTCCTCCAGCTGAGAGAGGTGTCTAGAAATAAGCTCTTTTCCCCAAACTGATGTTCCCACCTTCAAAGAAATTCTCCATCAGTTCAGCCTCGTTTCCTGGTTTTCCCTGGGGCTTACTTATGCCTGTGAGGAGGGTGGAGAATTTGGAAAGAGGAGTTCAGAAGCACTGTCTCGTTGGATCCTCACACAGCCGAGGTGGACATTGTGACAACTCCTTTTATACAAATGAAAAGGCTCCAGGGGTTAAGGAAGTTGGCTGAGGCCCCAGACACAGTCACATGTGAGCCAGATCCCAGATGCCTCCCTGGATTGCTCTTGTGGACCTGCTGATTCTCACTCTTGCTGTCCACACAACATCTGTGACTTCTCAATGAGTGAAGCAGGGACACTAGCCAGGCAGAGGGCACCTGTGGGGCTGCTGGACATGGGAGCTGAGGCCAGGGGCCTGGATTTTAGGAATTGGCTGGGGACTGAAGACTCCTCTGTGCTCAGAGAGTTGGGAAAAGACAGCTTTCACCACCATGCACTGCTGTAGACTGAATGAGGCACCTCCAAATTCATATACTGAAGTCTCAACCCCCAGTGTGATTGTGTCTTAGTCACTTCCCTTGTCATTGAGACACAATGCCTGACACCTACAACTTAAAAGCAGAGAGGTTTATTTTGGCTCATAGTTCGTGAAGATTCTGTCCACGGTCCAGCGGCTCCAAGGCAAAGGGGCCTGGTAGAGGAGAACTGCTCACTTCATGGCACACAGGAAGCAGAGAGAGGGGGCAGAGCCAGGGCATCCACCCTTCCAGGCCATGCCCCCAGTGACTCACCTCTTCCAACCAGCCCCCATCTCCTCATAGCAGGTCAAGTATAATCTCCCATAAACCAATTACTTTCCAAAGGTCTCACCTATGATCACATGAGG
Organism: Erethizon dorsatum; assembly: GCA_028451465.1. Taxonomy (NCBI): domain Eukaryota; kingdom Metazoa; phylum Chordata; class Mammalia; order Rodentia; family Erethizontidae; genus Erethizon; species Erethizon dorsatum. Next base: position 39,110,545 of record CM051831.1, read on the forward strand.
CTTTAAGGGGACATGCGGATATAAATCCTAACAGATGGTGTTAGGGAATGAGGCATTTGGAAGAGAACTGAGTTTAGAAAAGGTCATAAGGTTGGGGCCTTCATCATAGGATTAGTGCCCATGCAAGGAGAGGAACACTCTTCTCTCTCTCTCTCTCTCTCTCTCTCTCTCTCTCTCTCTCTCTTCCTCCCATGAAAGGACACAGTGAGAAGGCAGCCATCTCCAAACCAGAAAGTGAGACTGACCAGAACCTGACCATACCAGCACCCTTGATATCAGACTTCCAGGTTCCAGAACTGAGAATACATTTTAGTGGATTAAGCCAGAAAGTCTATGGTATTTTGTTAGGGAAACCCAAGTCAACTAAGACAGATTTTGACTTGTGATGGTCCATTTCATGTGTCACCTTGACAGAGCCATAGCAAGTGCCTAGATACTTAGTCACATGTTATTTCTGGGTTCCATGAAGGTATTCCAAGTGAGGGAAGTGTTGGAATGGGAGGCTGAGTAATGCAGATTGCTATATCCCATCTGGGTGTGCTCATCCAATCCGTTGAAAGTCTGAGAAAAATGAAAATCTGAGCAAGAGAAAGCTCTTTCTCTGCCCACTTGCCTTCAAGCTGGGACATTAGTCTCTTGTCTTTGAGTCAGACTGGAATTAGAACTTAGCCCAGTGGTGCTCCTGATTTTCAGGCCTTTAATTCAGACGAGAACAATGTCATCAGCGTCCCTGGATCTCCAGCTTGCTGGCTGTAGCTCTTGGGTTTCCAGGCTCCTGCACTGTAGGAAATAAATCTTTGCCATTTAAGCCACTCCATGGTGGTATTTTGTTATAGCAGCCAGAGCTGGTGAGACACATCAAGTCCAACCACCTTTGGAGGTTCATCTTTTTTAGTTTTACTTAAATGTGTGTCCAGGGAGAGGCAAGGAGATAAGAAATGTCCCAGCTGCCTTTCCGGAGACAGGTCACAGCTCTCTGTCCCAGACCCAACATGGCAGCAGGAAAGGTATCATCCAGCCCCCAACAAAACAGCTCCGTGGTTGGAAGCCCCCATGGACCCTCTGGCCCACCTGATGGAACGCCGGGGAGGAGGCAGTGACTAAATGGGACCCAGGCCTTCTGGTCCTTCTCTCCCTTCATTTTGCCACTGTGTTTAGTCCAGGTCTTCCTCGGTGTCTTTCTGGAATCCTCCTATCAGCCTCCCTACAGGTTGCTGTGACACTGGTCTCTTCCCTCCCGTCTACCCTTCTCCATGAAGCTGGAGACATCTGGCCTGGATTTGTCTCTTCCATTCTTGTTGCTTCAGAACATGGGCTCTGGAGCCAGACGGGCTGGGTTCACATCTCTGCCCTGCTGTCACCAGCTGTATTTCTCTGGTGAGTAACTGTTTTCCCATCTGTAAGCTGGGGGTGTAGTGGAGTGATTGGTGTCCCCCATGAGAGACAAACATGTCCTAAGCTCAAGAAACTGCTGCAAGTGTAACTGTGCAGTACTTTAAAAAAGAGGTCTTCACAGATGTAATCAAGTTAAGGATCATAAAAATAAGAGTGTATGTCTGGATTCCCAGTCCTATTCCATTGATCTATCTGTCTGTTTGATTTTCTGCTTATTTAGAGATATGGTCTCGCTGAGTCAGCCCAGCTGGCCTGAACTTGAGATCCTCCTGCTTCCCTCTCCCAAGTAGCTGAGATGACAGGGGTGGGTCACCACGCCTGGCTGAGTCTGTCTTGAAATGGTTTATAACATACAATAAAATTCACCCTTCTGACGTATATAATTCAGTGACTTTTAACATATTCACAAAATTGTGCAATGTGGAACCATCACTGCTAAGTCAAGAACATCTTTATCATCTGTAAAAAAAATTTTTGAGCCTTTTTTTTCCAGACAGTAGTTTTGGTTTTGTTGTTTTGTTTTGTTTTCTTTAGTTTCTAAACAATTGAATCCGGGGCCTCCAGTTTGCTAAGCACATGCCAGGTGACAGATGGGCTTTAGCCCCCTAAATTGCTCTTCCCTATGGCTTAGGTGAAACCCTTTAGTTTTGGGCATGCTGGCACAGTTACTGGCTGTCACACACATTGTGACGCCTGGGTCATGCTCCCTACCATCCCGCCACCTGGGGCCCCCAGCACAGAGCACAGCAGGTTCGGATGGGCCCGCTTTGGAAGCGGCCCTGATGGCAGCAGAGCCTGATGCCCCTGAGGCTGCCGCCCGGGTAGGTCACCAGAGCAGATGCTCTACGCTGCTGCCATGGCTTCCCCAGCAGAAGCAGCTTCATTCCCCTACCCAGGTCGTGGCATCCCTGACACCCTTCATTGCTGCCTTCCCTCGCTTGCTCGGCTTTTCCACCCTGCTGTCCTTCTCTCAGGGTCTTCGGGCCAAATGCAAACCATGACAGCCTCACTGCCAGGTCTTGGATGGAGACAATGGCCTAGGGCTCCACAAATGGAGTTCTGGTCCCTCTCCCAGCTAAAGAGCTGCTCATGATGCCCCACATGGAAAGGCGGGAATCAGGCTCCCTTGCTGGACAGCGCTGATGTCCCCCAACACCTCAGCCCACACTCACAGCCCAACCCCTCTGGCCTCCATTTGAGGGCTCAGACAAATGGATCAGTGCTTCTAGTTCTGTCCCTTGTCCCCATCAGACTCCTGAGGCCCAGCGTCCCATGCCCCTGCCTGTCAGTAGCCAGGGCTGGCTCTGGATCCCAGACAAACTGCAGAGAAAAGTAAAATCGGGACACAGGCAGGGGGAGCAAAGGGACCCCAGGGATGATGGGATCTGAGCAGAGCCACATCCTGGGTCCTCTGCTGCCCAGGGTGCCATGCATGACCTGGGCACTTGACCCCACTGTGGACAGCTGTGCCAGACTGTGCTGTCCAAAGGCATCTGCACAAAGGGCCAGTCCTCTGCTTCTGTCCCCAGTGATGGACCACAGGTGTCACTGCCCCCCACTGCCAACGCCATGTGGCAGAAGTGACCCTGTGTGACTGTCCGTCTAGGTGCTTGCTACTTGCTCCCAGTCACCATACGTGGAGGAATCCACCTGCGGGCCCCTGGGCTCCAGACGGCTCCTGCCTCCAGACTTCTCGCAGGTGAGCACAAAACACTGTAGAGCAGTCATGACTTCTCTCTGCCCTGAGTCAGACCCACAGGCACTATGAGACATGAATGATTATTGCTGCTTCCAGCTTGGGGTTCTAGTTCAGTCCGTGCTGGGACGACTCTTACATCACTAGAGATTAGTTATCCACGCATAATGTCCTTGGTTGCATTAAAGAATAACTTCCCTGGGCCGGTGAGATGGCTCAGCGGCTTAAGCGCCTGCCCGGCAAGCGTGAGGGCCGGAGTTCAACTCCCGGAACCCACATACGAAAAAGGGGCCGGTGATATCACTCAGCGGCACGGGCGCCTGCTGGCACGCGAGGTCCTGAGGTCGACCCCCCAGTACCCACAAAAAAAAAAAAAAAAAAAAGAATAACTTCCCTAAGTGTAAGTGGCCCCAGATGGGGGAAATATATGAGGCTAGGTACAGTCATTTACACTTTAGTATGAATTGATCATCTTTGACACTACTCTTCTATCCTTTCCAGAAAAGTGATAAGGTTAAAAGTATTCAGAAACAGAAGATAGTGTCAGGACCTAGCATACTAAAAAGCCAAAAGTGATTGTAGGATACTTTATAGGAAGAGATCTGGATTTAATATCATATAGAGCTGGGTCTGAGTTCTAATCATGCCCCTAACACAATTTTCTCTAATGTGTGCAAGGGTTTCTGCTACTTATGAGGTGTGATCAAAAAACCATGGTGAATGTTTAAATTAAAATATTTTAAATTTATTACAGTAAAAGACACATTACTATTAATTCCCCTCAAAATACTCCCCTTCAAACACACGTATCCCATTATTCTTGCACTTTCCATAGCAGTTTTGGAAGTCCTCTTTCTTGAGTGTCTTTTTGTGGTTGCCTCAATGTCCTGAATAGATTCAAAATGTTTATAGCAATTTTTGTTGAATAAAAACATTTTGATATGTCTTCATTCACCTCACTCACTGAATCTGGCACCGTGTGACTTCTGGCTTTTCTCTGAAGTCAAATGACTATTTGAAAGGTAAATGTTTTGAATCAATCCAGGACTTCGAGGTACCCATGACAGTGTAACTAAAGACACCCATGAAAGCGGAATTCCAGATGTCTCCAGAAAGTGGCAAGAATGATGAGACAAGTGTGCCAAAAGCAAGAGGAGGGTTTTGAGGGGGATTCATGGCAACGTGTCTTTTATTGTAATAATTTTTTAAATTTAGGGCTGGTAAGATGGCTCAGCGTCATAAGCGCCTGCCTGGCAAGCGTGAGGGCCTGAGTTCGACTCCCAGAACCCACATACGAAAACAGGGCCGGCGATATTGCTCAGTGGCACGGGCACCTGCTGGTGCGCGAGGTCCTAAGGTCAACCCATGGTACGCACAAAAAAAAAAAAAAATTTAAACATTCACCATATTTTTTTATCATACCTCCTAGTAGCTATGTGACCTTGAACATATGCTCGGTTTCCTCATTTATAAAGTACTTACAATAATATTTATCACCCAAGATTGCAGGGAAAAGCAAATAGGACAATTGTCAGGGAGGTAAATGGTCCGTGTAACTTAGGAAAGGCACGGTGGACAGGGCATCCTATTGGTGGTCAGCAGATCAGGGTCCAACAGTAACCGTCTCTGTGACTCCTTGCTAACTCTACCCCCACATGATACCTACAGACCCACACCTCATAGTCACCAGGCCAAGTAGCAAGGCAAGGTCAAGGTGAAGGTCAAAGCAGGGTTAAACTGTCAAGGTGAGGACCCAGGTACTGTTAAGGGAATCCAAGGGAGTCCCACTGTCACAACATATTTCTCGGGTGTGACAGGGAGGGACCAGGGTGCCACTGCCTGGTGCTGGGACAGTCCCCTGGCAGTGTGACAGAGGAGTCAGTGTGACATTCCAGCCAAAGCCCTAGGCTCCACCTCCCAGCCCCGCCTCTGCTCCTCGGTACCCTTCCAAACAAGGCACCTGTTACAGGTTGATAGAAGTTTGCCCCATGGTAGTTATTTTCTCACTGACTTTCCTTTTACAGCAGGTGGGTCTGATTTGCTATTTATATTACGGTTTTTAAAATGTTCTTTTAAAATAAATGGGTTTAGTCAGGTGTGGTGGCACACATCTGTAATCCCAGCACTCAGGAGGCCAAAGCAGGAGGATCTGACCAGACTGAACTAGTTCAAGGCCAGACTGAACTACATAGCAAGATCCTATCTCAAAAAAAAAAAAAAAAAAAACAAATTCATGAATTAATTTTTTAAAATTTTGTTTTGTTTTGTTTGAGATAGGGTCTCAATATGTAGTTCAGGCTGGCCTTGAACTCACTATGTTGTCCAGACTGGCCTCAAAGCCACAGCAATCCTCCTGCCTCAGCCTCCCAAGTGCTGGGATTACAGTTGTATGCCACTATGACTGGCTGTGTTTCTTTTTAAAAAGCAGATCTATTTCAAAGTCTTAACTACCTTATGGCATAGCTGGTTCTGGGACACAGACAAAAGGTGGCAGGTACTCCAAGGAGCGGAATATGGGCAACGCAGCAATAAGCTCCAAAGGGCAGGGATGACGTCACCAGGGCATCAAATGTGTTGTCCCACAACCACAACTAAAGCACATTTCCTAGTCCTAGGCTGCACCCCACACTCCCCTGTTCTCTTCCCAAGGTCCCAGAGACTCCTGTCACTTTCTCATCCCTGTAATTCTGTTGGCACAACCCGTGGTACACATTTGGATGACCTGGCACGTGCATTATTTATAAACTGGCAATACCATTTCTAGGAATTTATTTTCACAAAATAACCACAGACGTCCTCAAAGATACTGAGAAACGTAGTAGCCACATTATTTAGGATGAGGAAAAACTGGGAACCACCTACAGGGCCAACAACAAGGGACCAGCATAGCCAATGGTGCTGTGTGGTGTCCCCCAAATGGGCTGCCCTCGTGACGAAGATGTGCCAAATCCTCTGTGACAGTTAAGCTTAACTGTCAATTGAATCGGCTTAGGAACCACCAGGGGATTAGTAAACCATGCTCTGGGAGTGTCTGGGTGGGTCCTGGAGGCATGGCCTTGGGGACTTCATCTGGTCCCTCTCCCCTTCCTCTCAGGCACTGTCTCCTGATCTGCTTCCTAGCCTCCAGGAACTGAGTAGCTTTGCTCCCCCATACTCTTCTTCCATGATGTTCCTGCCTTGGGGCAGCCAACCATGGACTGCATCCCCTGAAACCATGCACTGCATCCCGTGAGCCAATTACACCTGTCCTAACCAATACACTCAGAACCAAGTACTTCTCTGGGAATTTTGCAGGCATTAACCTAGGTCACCCTCAAAACAAATGAGCCACACTTTACAGGGGACAACACTGAAGCCCAGAGAGCTTACCTGTATTGCCCAAGGTAACACGGCAGCAGGTGAGAGCTGACATCTGAAACCAGATCATCAAGACTCAGAATCCATGTTCTTGGTCACTGTGCTGTAGTCCTCTCCTTGAAGCTGAGATTGGAGGCAGAGACGGTTGCCTTGGGAAAGCTTTCCTAATGCATTAGTGAGTGAAAGAGACAGGTGGGGAACAAAAGCCTGGAAGAACACACACCATATGTCAACAGAATGGTTCTGGATGTGGGGTTGTTATTTTTGTCATTTTGTGCGTTCTCATGTATTTTCCAGGTTTTCTGTACTGAGTATTCATTATCTTTCATAATAGAAGGAAACGAAAAGATGACTTTCCTATGAGGCTCTCCTGTTCCTTGCTGCTTTAAAGATAAGACAGCTGGTTCTTCGTGATGGCCAAAAAAAAAAAAAAAAAAAAAAAGAAGAAGATAATAATAGCCAGGCATGGTAATGCACACCTGTAGTCCCAGCACTCAGGAGGCTGAGGTAGGAGGATCACTACAGGTTTGAGGCCAGCCTGTGCTACATAGTGAATTCAAGGCCAGCCTGGACTACACAGCAAGACCCCATCTTAAAACAAACCAAAAAGTGAAGATAATAATAAGCAAACATTTGATGAGCTCTTCATATGTGCCTTGACCCTCGCAGCCAGCGGGGTCCTTAGAGGGGACGATGGGAGATTAAGAAAAAATAAGACACATAGAGAAAAGCTGGGACTGGGTGGGACCTGACCTCTCTGGTGGAGAAGCAGCAACAACCCAGCATGGTCTGCAACTTTATTTATACACAGTAAAAAGGGGGGAAGAGCATGATGAGGAGGAAAGTGCAAGGTATAAGTGTTTTGCTGAGGGAAACGTTCTCAGAGGTATCTGTGCTGTAGCTAGCAGGGAGGAACACCAAGGCTGGACACTTGCTGGACTGGCCTTGCTCTAGTCCCAAGAGCTTGTTCACATGGCTCGCCTGTGGTGCTCCGTGTTCTCGGGGCTGGCCTTGCTCTAGCCCCGAATGTGTGGTCCATCTCCAGCTCAGCCCCTCCCCACACAATATGCTGATGGATTGACAAGCATGATGTCACTTAACTCTTCACAGCCAGGACTGCCAGGTACGCCTTCTCAGGCTGTGCACTGCACAACTCCAGGGCCACTACAAATCCATCATCTACAAGGTGGACCATACTGCCCCATGGACACAGCTGCCCCATCAAGGCCTTAAGGGGTGGAGAGCAGAGCCAGCACCAGAGCCCAGCATCTGTTCTCTTATTTTTGATTGTAGAAGGGAGACAGAAACCCAAGGCAGGCAGAAGAAGGCAGAGTAAAATCTGGGCATCTAGATACAACTTTTCAGGCAACCTGGCACCCTGTAAAGGGCTGCAGCCAAAAGGCAGGACACACAGGCTTGTGTCACTGCTCCATCCCTACCTGGCTACGTGACCTCAGGAAAGTTCCCTTTGCCTCTGGGCTCAGCTTCACCATCTGGAAGACAAGGAATTTAGACAAGCTGCTCTCCAAGCTGGCAGCCTGGGAGTCTGCAATCACAGATGGCATTGCAGCCAGGGCCAGATCCGTGCCTCCCACACAGCGTGGCCACCTCCCTGTGCTCGCAGTGACCTACTTAGGTGGCGGGGAGAGGAGCCGGCACCGGGGAGAGGAGCCCAGGGTCGCCCTCCGGGAGCCTGGCACCTCCCGCCTTAGGGTCCCCTGCCTCTCCTCACGCTCCTCCTGATGCAGCCGCTTAAAATACCCGACAGGCTGCCACTGGTCGCCTCAGCGCCTGGCTTTCCCAGCCCTGCTGGTGACTCGCCAGCCGTCACTCTGACTTTCCAAAGCCACAAAGTTAGTCAGCCCTGCAGCTTTGTCACATGCAAAGGCCAGGTACAGGGGGCTGTGTGTGGGGGGGGGCAAGTTCAGCGTATGTGTGGTTTGTGCAAGGAGAAAGCGAATGATTCAGAAGGAACCAGGCCAGTGAGATAGCTCAGTGGCATAAGCGCCTGCCTGGCAAGCACGAGGTCCTGAGTTCGACTCACGGAACCCACATACGAAAAAAGGGCCGGTGATATCATTCAGTGGCACAGGCACCTGCTGGCATGCGAGGTTCTGAGGTCGACCCCCGGTACCCACCAAATAAAAAAAAAAAAAGAAGGAACCAGGTCAGCCGCAGCCGTGTGTCCTGGGAGGGAGACTGTCTTTCCTCAAGTGTGCCAGGGATGCTCTACCCCAAGCTATAGCCCCATCCCTTTCTATTTTTTTATTTTGAGGCAGGGTTGTTGCCCAGGCTGGCCTCAAACTTTTGATCCTTCTGCTTCAGCCTCCTCAGTTGCTGGGATTACAGGTGTGCACACAGAGCCTGGCTTCAGTATTTTTTTTTTTTTTTGTGGGTACTGGGGGTCAAACTCAGGACCTCGCATGCCAGCAGGCACCCGTGCCACTGAGTGATATCACCGGCCCTTTTTTCGTATGTGGGTTCCGGAAGTCGAACTCAGGACCTCGCACTTGCCAGGCAGGCACTTATGCTGCTGAGCCATCTCACCGGCCCTTCAGTATTTTAAAAATCATGAAGAAACACTCTTCTGACACTTCCTGGCTGTGTTCCTCTGCAAGGGCCACGAAGCAGAGAACTGCAGGCTGGACGGCTTCCCGGGAGAAAGCTAAGTTCTGGGGGAGAGGAGTCCAGGTCAAGGCGCGCACAGGGCTGGTTCCTCCCGAGACCAGCTCCCTGCTCGGAGACGCTGTCTTCTCCCATGTGTTCCGTGGTGAGTGCTCTGTGTGTGTCTGCCAAACGTTCTCTTCTTAGAGGGAAACTGCCGTACTGCATTCCGGTCTGTCCCTGGGATCACACTTGAACACAATGCCTTTTTAAAGACCCGGCTCCACATATGCTCGTGTTCTGAGGTGCAGGGGTTTAGGGCATCCATATCTGGCATGTGGGAGACACAATTCAGCCCTATGATAATTAATAACAATGATGATGATACTGTAACAGAAAATGAACCCCCAGCCAGTACACTTCAGTTTCTTAGTTGCCCAGGTAATAGTTCCTGTTCCAGTTCCGGTTGCTTCTGTCTCCTAGAAACAGCTGGTCGCTGTCATGCACAGCTGGTCACTATGATGCATTTTGTATAAACCAATCCCCAACTGACAAGCCATTCTGCCTCTGTACTTCCTGCTTGCTAATCCCATATTACGACCTAGACCCCCAGAGATCAGAACCTTATATTTTGGGAATGATCCCGATCCATGCCAGTCGATATAAATAAATCAGCCTCCAAATCCTGGGTGTCCTTTCAGTGCTTCTGCTTGCAGTTGCAATATAAGCCAGGCACGGTGGTGCACACCTGTAATCCCAGCACTTGGGAGGCTGAGGCAGGAAGATCTCCACAAGTTCGAGGCCAGCCTGGACTACTTAGTGAAACCTTGTCTAAAAAAAAAAAAAAAACGATGATGATGATCATGATGATGTAATAATTCATGGGCTGTGCTGATGAACGAAGCTGCTTGGACCACAGCCCGGTGAGAAGAGGTATGGGTTCTCATACTCCTTCTGCTCAGAGAGATCATCTCTGCGAGGAACAAAGTTTGGATGACGCTTGTGCCACACTGAGAGTTGACTCTGGCTGGCTGGGAGATGGCAAGGCTGCTCGACTAAACAGCAAACCTGACTATAGAATCCTAGCTGAGGCCTTGGCAACTTGGGGAGGAGCAAGTGCTTAACACGCACACGGCCCCAGGGCTGATCTACAGCACCACAAAAATAATGTTAAAATAAGCCAAATATTTAGAAATCCTGGAACTCCCACTGGTCAGCTGAGTTCACTAGGACAAGGTTTTAGCCTCAGCTCTCTGATTGCAAGCCAGGTCATAAGCCACACCTCGGGCCTCAGAAGGACTAGGGAGGGACAGTCTACAGGACATGGAGCACGTTGGAAAAGGTCAGTACCTGCTGGGGGTTTATCTCCTATTCAAATTTACTTTTTAAGGTATTTTTTGGTACTGAGGATTGAACCCAGGGCCTTGCACTGAGCCATATCCCCAGACTTTTAAAAAGTTTTTGAGTCAGGGTCTCCCTAAATTGCCCAGGTTAGGCTTAAACTTTCGACCCTCCTGCCTCAGCCTTCCAGAGGACTAGGTTGCCGGCACGCAGCACCACACCTGGGTAAATTTATTTTTAATTAAAACATAAAAATATAAAATTGTAGATATCTATGGGATGCTATGTGATGTTTGATACACGTATACGTTGTATAATATTTAAATCAGGGTAAATATATTTCCTCAAATATTTATCATTTCTTTATGGTAAGAACATTCAAAATCTCTCCTTCTAGTGAGGTACAGTAGCATATGCCTTCGGTTCCAGCTACAGAGGAAGCTGAAGCAAGAGGATCTTTGAGCCCAGGCCAGCTGTCTGTCTGTCTGTCCCCCCCCACCCCGCCCTTCCCTCTCTTGCAGTACTGGGGATGAAACCCAGGGCCTTCACCTGAGCTACATCCCCAGCCTTTTTCATTTTTTTATTTTGAGACAGAGTCTCTCTAAGTCGTTAAGTCGCTAGTGCTGGGCTAGAATTTGGAATCCTCCTGCCTCATCCTCCCAGAGTACTGGGATTACAGGAGTGCGTCACCACCACACCCAGCTAAGATCTCCTCTCTTAAAACAAAAGAAAACAAAAGCTTTCTCCTAGCCTTTTTAACTCTCCAGTACATTTTCATCCTCTAGAGTCCGGGTGGCTGGTGTCCATCCCTCCTGTCACCTCCTCCCTGGATTTGGGCGCGGGGGCAGGTTCAGGACACTCTCATTCTGTGGTCCTGGGTGTCGCAGAGACCACAGGGCACTGGCTGAGGGGTTCGCTGGAAGCTGTAGCGCAGACCGCTCGAGGTAGATGCACCCGAGGCACATTCCGGAACACCACAGGGCCACCTTTCCGAGCAGGTTTTTCTATTAATAACCTAAGAGTATTGGTGGAGCACGACGCCCTTGGGAACCGCGAGGGCTGCGAGGTGCGGTGTGTGTACGGCGGGTGCCGTGTGCCCTGCGGCTGCGTGCGTGTGAGCGTGCGGCGCGTGTCCGACCCGCAGCCCCGCCTGCCTGGCTCGCGGGCGCACTGTGGTCATGGGCCCCAGTGCTGCTTCCACGAAAGCTGCCCTGCGGGAGGCGACCTTCACAATCTACAGCGGGGTGTGGTCCTAGAGCCTGAGGCTGTTTCCGCACAAAGAGCCTTTAACGATGTTTCCAACAGAGGCGCCAATTAGCAGAGCTGTGGGATTAGCATAGCACCGCGCATTCCCTCCACTGAGAAAACAGCTCTTCTAATAAATTACAAGCCTCATATCAGCATGGAGGTTTTTGGTTAATAAAGCCCTTTCCGGTGTGTTGCCTCGAAGACTGACTCCTTTGAAATGCTTAGAAACTTGGGCCAGGCGCGGTGGTCCACGCTTGTAATCCCAGCACTCCAGAGGCTGAGGCAGGAAGATCAACAGAAGTGCAAGGCCAGCCTAGGCTACATAGTGAGACCCTGTCTAAAATTAATTAATTAATTAATTAATTAAATTTAATGCTAGAAACTTGGGCCCTGCGTGGCAGACGGATTAACCCAAACCTATCACCAGCACTCGTCTTGCTTAACTGCCCCCACTAAAATAGCCAGGAAAAAACTAAATATTTACCTTTGCAATTTCCTTTAGAGACCTACAGATAAGTGATCTAGTTCTGGCTATTGAGACTTAAGCAAAAGTCCTCTTTTCTGATAAAAAGTATTGCCCCCCCAACCCTGCTTTAACCAAGGATGTCATGCCTGGTGCTGCAGCAGCCATTTTTCAACCACAAGTTGACAAAAGTTAAGCACAGCACAGTAGAAATATAGCAAGGGCATGGACCCCTGGTAACATTATAAATAAGTCTAAACTGGGTGTCTTCCTCTGAGTCTTGTTATGTAAGAACAATAAACCACTCTTATTTGGGTATTGTTACCTGCAGTAGGAAGATTCCTAATAATAGCGATCATCTATAACAGCAAAAACCGTTCAAATTTCCAACTGGAGGTTGATGAAATAAATTGCAGTGTCTGTGTATTCTACACGATTCAGTCATTCCCAGAGCATTGCTTACAGGGTTTCTTAGCTTTGTGTTCCTAAATAACGCCCTTAAATATAGACATTTGGTTGCCTTTTTCTGGGTATGTAATTCTTACCAAATTCTCAAAGGTTTCAAGAAATGTTTAAGAAGCACCCATACAATTCATATTTGTAGCTATAGAAAGATGCTCACAATATTTCGGGGGAAACACAAATTTACAAAACAGGTCAGCTGAGGTAGAATGCATGAGGCCCTGGGTTCCATCCCCAGCACCAAGAAAAAATAAAGAAAAACAACAGCTTTATTGATTCTGTAAAGCAAGCTGATCTTAGGCTGCTCTCTCTCTTTTTCCTGGTGATTATAGGAAATGTCCTCTTGCAGCTCAAAGTAACCCTGTCACTTCTGGGTCTACCCCCATTTCTGGTTCCTTCCCAGCTGTGGAGGGTGATTTGCGTTCTGGGGTAGACAGATGTGTTGCCAGGAATCCCAGGCCTGACATCTGGTCCTCCACCCTCTGCTCCTCCTTGGCTCCGCAGTGCAGCTTCCCTGGTCCCTGTCCCAACTCTGACGATTGCTGCCAGCGCCTCTGGTCTTCTGGCTGCCTGTCCAAATGTCTGCACTTCCAGGCCCACAGGGGTTCATGGGAAATTCCCAATACTTCCCCACATCCACAAGGATGCCTGCACCTTCCCCAGGTGGGGTTGCTTTGCCCCTCGAGGTGCCGGGTCTGACATGGAGAGCGATTTCAGGAACCTGCACTCAGGAGGAAGGCACAAGGGCCTCTTGCCAATCTACTCAGGCTCCCTCAGGACCCTCCCAGCGCCGGGGGTTGGACAGAGCTGGGAGTCCTTCCTAGACCATGCAGTGGGAATCTTTTGGACTTCCTCTTCATGCACGCAGCCAGGCTGCACTAACCCAGCCACATACCTGGGCTCCCAGGAACGGGAAACACCTGGTCCCAAATGTTCACAAGTGCTGCTGGGTTTCTGTCTCCTTGGGAGTAGCCAAGAATGTGCCATTTGTTTTTGTAGCCCGTTTATTGTCACTGTGGAGGACATCTGTGAAAGGCCAGGCTGGGGGTAGAGAACAACAGATAGGACATAGCAGGTGCTAGCGGGGACAACTGCTCAATAATTCAAAACACTGTCCTGCCACGTGTGTGCTGGAGGGATGGAAAGACTCACCCGGGGTGCTGGCACCCTGCTCCCGGATGGGAACAGTGCTGGGGTAGTGGTGCTGCTGGGGACACAAAGAACCCACTTCAGATAACACACATCAGTTTTTTCTTACAGAATAAGACATCGGGGGTGGGCAGCTGCTGGCATTGGCCTGGCCCTTTATTCTCAGAGTGGCTGCAATGCCCATGTTCAAAGGACAAGGGGTGGCAGGGACCCTGTCTGCTCTTCCAAGTCTTGCCCCTTCCTCTCAGAACTGGGTCACGTGGCCACCCTACTACAAGGGAGGGTGGGAAACTTGGGGGGCAGGAGGTGCTGGATAACCTGCCTCATGGGGTCTCCCTAACCCAGAGCAGAACATAGCTGTTTTCCTTCTTGTTTCTTGGTATCTTCTAATTTTTCCACTATTAACAGGTATTGTGTTTATAAATGCTACATTTGCTAGGCATGGTGGTACATGCCTGTAATCCCAGCATTTGGGAGGATCGCTATGAGTCTGGGGCTTCGGTAAGATGACTGGATTGTGGGGTGACCCGAGACCAGTGTGGATTCCCATTGCGCCCCTCTCCCCCTCCAAGATAAATTCGGAGGTTGCAGGTAAAGACGGTGGAGCCACAAGCTCCCCAGGTATCTGCTCATGGAGGAGCTTTGGGGAGAAGAGCAATATTTACCCACATAACCATTGGTCAGGGTTGCTAGACAGGTAACTAAATGTGTGGTGGCACATAAAATGCCATACTGTTTAGGAACAAAGGGAAAGAGGTCTTGATGTATGTGCAACAAAGACGCAGCCACAAAAGTGACATGTTGTATGAGTCCATCCATTGATGTTTGTTTGTTCAGCTGCTGGGGGGTGGAATCCAGGGCCTGTGTGTGCTAAGCACAAGCTCTACCCCAGCCCCTCCTGGCCTCTGTATAATTCCATTCACAGGAAACGTCCGGAACAGACTAAGGCGGAGACAGAACGTACAGCAGTGCTGCCCAGGGCTGGCCGGGAGAGATAACAGGGATGAGGCCAGACGTTAATGGATACAGGGGTCTGTTGTGGGTGATGAAAATGTTCTAAAATTCTGTGTGATAGTTGCACAACTTTGTGAATATGCTAAAAGCCATTGCATTGGATGATTTCAGTAGCCAGATTTTATGATACATGCTTTTTATCTCATTTAGTTATTTTAAAAAAGAACTAAATCTTCTTTTGTGTTCAATCACTGACATTTCAGGGTAATTTGTTAGCCCTGCATCATCTTGTCTGCCCTAACGTAACCCTACGGTGCCCAGATGTCTACCGTCAGCAGGTCAGCAGCAGAGTGCGATGAGCTGTGTGGGGGCATAGATCCGGGTGAGCTCATTCCGCCTGGTGAGTGGAGGAAGAAGTTAACATTTGAGTTCTTTAATGAATAATGAGTAGAGTTGCTCTCTCCTCCAGAAATGGAGGGATGATGGCTGGATGGATAGATGATAGATAGATAGATAGATAGATAGATAGATAGATAGATAGATAGATAGAGAGATGGATGGATGGATGGATGGATAGATGGACAGGTGGACAGAGGGATAGATGGATGATGTTAGGGCAAAAAGGAAAAGAAGCAGGGGTACAAGCTCAACAGGACAGGTTTATTTCAGAACAAACCTAGAAGGGCTGCACTGGCACTAGAGACCAGAGCAGCTAACGCTCATACAGGCTATAAGGTCTTTATAGTGTCCTGAGCATAAAAAGGGGGAGCTGTGGAAGGGAAAAGTCACAATGGGACTTTCTGTGTGAAGGGTTCAGTACAAAGGAGCTGTCCGCCCAAGGCTGGGCTTGAGGATGTACAGGGAGTCACGTGCTGTTTGTCAAGAGCAGGGCTGACCAATGATGGGGACATGTAGGGTGGGGCTGTGCTTACTGGGCCTTATCGACCCATGACGACACCTCTGTATCAGATGTAAAAGCACAGCAGGGGGAAGAGATTTTAAGTAGTATCTACTTAGACCAGGATGATGGTGGTCAGATTCCTTCAGATGGAAGAATGGATGAACAGATGAATGGATGGATGGAAGATGGATGGATGGATGGATAGACAGATGGATGATGGTGGATGGATGGATGGTTGAATGTATGCATGGGTAGGAAGACAAATGGATGGATAGATGGATGGATGGGTGGATGGATGAATGGATGGGTGGATGGATATGGATGGATGGGTGGACAAATGGATGGATGATGGGTGGATGGATGGATGAACAGATGGATGAATGGATAGACAGAATATGAATAATTTATGACACAGCATGGGCTCTGTCTTAGTTACTTTTTCGTTGCTGAGATAAAATACCTGACACCCATGAGTTAAAGAAGGAAAGGTTTATTTCAGCTTACAGTTTGTAGAGGTTTCAGGCCATAATTGGCTGGCTCCAAGGCAGGGTGGCATGGCAGGGCAGGCAGAAGGCAGCAAGCAGCAGCAGCAACCCTGCCTTCTTTCTGTCCCTTTATATTCCATCCAGGCTACCAGCCTATGGATCAGTGCCATCCATACCCTGGGTGGGGCTTCCATTACCCACACCCTTAATCCACGCTCACACACCCTAATCCAGCCACCTCTGAAACTCCCCACCTATGACCACATGAGGCTTTAGGGGGACATCTGGACACAAGCCATCACAGGCTCACTGGAAGAAGATGCTGAGGAAACTGTTCCTGGTAGGACATGACCAGCATACGAGACCTGTCATCTGAGATGAAAGTGCTGAGGCAGCACAGGGGCGCAGATGACCCAGCTGGAGAAAGAACTCTGGCAGGATTGTTAGCAAAGGACTGGAGTGGGAATTTGTGGATTTTGGATCACTTCTGGTACCAGGCAAAGATCAGATTCACGTCAGTGACACACTGGGTCAGAAGCTGAGTAGTAACCAAGCCGGTTACTCTGTGTACATACCGTGCTCCTGTCTGCCGAAGGGCCCTCTGCCTGGTGCCACCTCCCTCCCCTCTTTCCCTGGTGGCCCTGCCTATTATTCAAGTGTCAGCATCAAAGTCACTTCCATAGAGCAGTGGGCCTGGATCCACCGCTGAAAGCAGGAAAGTTCCTTTGTGTGTGTGTATGTGTGTGTGTGTGTTTCTGGCAGTACTAGGGATTAAATGCAAGGAGCACTGCACTGCATCCCCAACCCTTTTTATTTTTTATTTTGAGACAGTGTCTCACTAAGTTGCCCAAGTTGGGCTCAAACTTGTGATCTGCCTGCCTCAGCCTCCAGAGTAGCTGGGATTGCAGGTTCGCACAACACGTCGGGCTGTCTTGTACTTTTATAGTAAGTTGTCCTTCTAGCACATACCTCAGTTGGAATTATAGTTATCCACTGTCAACCATGGTCTGAAAACATTAAGTGGAGAATTCCAGAAACAAACCGTTCGTAAGTTTTAAGCAACTTTTATTACAGTGCTTTGCTATAATTGTTCTATTTTATGTGTTGCTGTTAATCTCTTAGTGTCTAATTTATAAGTTAAACTTTATAGAAGTATGTGTGGGAAAAAGCACAGTAGATATAGGGTTTGGTGCTATCCGAGGTTTCAGGGTCCACTGGGGGCTTGGAATGTGTCCCCCACGGATGGAGGGGCTGCTGTCCTTACCCATCAGGGGACACTTGTGTGTGTCCCCCTCACTGCAGTGAGCTGGGCTTGTCTGTCCCCTGCACGTCCTGGCTGTCTGACCCCATCACATGCTGGAGAAAACAGTGGTGAATAAATCAAGTGGGCGGGGGAATGAATTGGTGCATGAATCTGGAGTTTTCATAGCTGGCTTAGAGGTGAAATTTCTTCAGAAGGAAAAGAGATGGAGAAGGTACTTGTCTCGCTCACTCAGGGGCCACCAAGTCATTAGCCTCATGTCACACAATAGTAAGCTCTCCGCAGATGACAACAGGACCAGAACAAGAGCTTTGTGTCCCCACTGCATCTGGGTAATAATTGTAGGAAACACCTGGGCCACAAATGATAAACACGGTCCATTGTTGGTGGGAATGTAGGCTAGTACGACCACTATGGAAATCAGCATGGCGATTCCTCAGAAAACTAAAACTCAAAATTCCATTTGACCCAGCTGTTCCCCTCTAGGAATCTTCCTGAAAGAGTTAAAGACATCACACCACAGCGATCCATGCACACCCATGTTAATAGCAGCTAAATCTTGGAAGCAGCATATAAGCACATCAACAGATGAATGGATCTATGGGAAATGGATGCACCTGGAGACCGTAAGGTGAAGTAAAATAAATCAGACACACAAACTTAAATATCACATGGTCTCTCTTATATGAGAAAACAAAGTGTAAACCAATTAAAGAGCAGAATGAAAGAAAGATCATAGGAAACAAGGAAACAGATCCTTTGCAAATGGGAAGGGGACCAAGAGGTGGACGATGGGGAGAGGAAGGAGCTACAAAAAAAGACATGCTCTCTCCGTGCACCAATCTCTCGAGGAGTGTAATCATTGTGCACTGCAAACATGTACAAATTACAAACATGTTAATTTTTTTTTACTAGAAATTATTTATTTATTTATTTATTTTTAAAGACAACAAGTAAACATTCTTTTTTTTTTAACAAGTAAACATTCTTATGTGTTAACAAACTCAAGCATTAGGGAATGTACAAATACCTTTTGGAGAAAAATACTACTCAGTATAAGATTAAGCCGGAACATGTTAATTATAAATTAATTTTAAAAATTATTTTTTAAAAGACAAACACAGATCCCCAAACCTTCACCCAGGGTGCCCTGACTTGGTGGCTCTGGGTGGAGGCTGGCATCCAGTGTCACCAGGCCTCCATGTAACTTTCGAACAGGTCTTTTCTGATGCAGTGACTCAGTCAGTCTGGGCCCAGGCGGTGCTGAGTGCTGAGGTCCATGTGGAGCCAGGAGCCTGAGGGTTTGTTTGCAGACTGCACACAGCTGGCAGGAGGCTGTACACAGAGCAGCCTGGCGTGGGCTTCTCAACCCCCCCTCCTGGGTGGTCCCACCCCACAGCCGGCCTCCAAACCACGGCTCTGCATCTGCAGTTCCAAGCGACTGAGGAAAACGGCACCCTTGTCGTTACTCTTGCATGGTGCAGTGCAACACTGTCTACATAGCATGCATACCACGTGGGGTATGGTGAGTGACCTAGGGGTGACTTAAAGTGAGTAGGAGGCTATGGTCAGATCTGTGCAAATGGTCCACTGTTTTTATTTTTATTTATTTTATTTATTTGTTTATTTGTGGGTACCGGGAGTCGAACTCAGGACCTCACGCTTGCCAGGCAGGCGCTTATGCCGCTGAGCTATCTCACCGGCCCGGTCCATTGTTTTTATAGAAAGGGCTGCAGCGTCCAGGGATTTTGGCCTCTGCAGGGAGATCCTGCAATCAGTCCCTGAGAACACTGGAGGATGCCTGGGACAGAGTTTGAGAACCACAGGTTTAGTTCAAAGTCAGGTCATTCTTGGCCTGGCATGGTGATGCCAAAAGCCTATAATCTCAGCACTGGGGGGGGGCTGAGGCGGGAGGATCACCATTTGCAGCCCAGCTGGGGCAACTTAGCAACACAGCAACACCCTGTCTCAATAAACAAAACAAAAAAACAAAAACAAAAAAAAAGCCTGAGAGAGCTCAAGGAGAAGGCATAATAGCATTACCAATATTGTCATTACTGGCAGTGTGAGGGGGAGACGCTGGGATCAGAATCTGCGGTCTGCAAGAAGGAGGGGGCCAAGCCACCAGCACAAGCAGGTGTGGTCTAGGGGGGAGACCCCGGCTCTTGTTCCTCTCTTTGACCACCAATTGTGAACGCCAAAGCCGTGGGGGCTGGGGTGAGGCTCGGGGCCGGCGGAGTCCTGTCCACGGACGATCTCATTTCATCTTCCCGCGGGCCTCTCAGTAACAGGGGCACTCAGGCGTGCAAGGGAAGCCCCCAGGTCACCCCACGGATCAGTGGCACAGCCAGGTGTGAATGCCACCCTGGCTTGTAACCGCTTCCTTTTGACTTCTCCCCATGCCGCTGAGCCCTCTGTCACAGCTGCCTTTGGCCTTTCAATGAAGAAAGGAAGATTTCTCCTCGCACCATGGAGTGGAGGACGACGGAGCCCTCGTTCGTCTCCCCGAGCTCCTGCTCTGCAGCCTGGGAAGGACCGCCTCAGAGGTGGCTGCCAGCCGAAGACACAAGTGCGAATGCACTGGGCTTTGAAGGGCGGCACCCGCCCGCTGGGAGGGGAGAGGTGGCGCAGCCCTGGGTCTCATCAGAGCTTCGCGCTGTTTGACTTTGCTCCCGGGGATCTTCAGACAAACCCTCTGTTCCAAAGGATTCATGCAGCAACAACTACAAGCGTGGCCATTTAATTTCCTTTCTTAAAAAAAAAAAAAAAAAAAAAAAAAAAAGACCCCTGACATTTTGAACCAGCGGGCAGAGCTTTGTTCTAAAGAGCAGTATTCTACTCGTTCTTATTTTATCCCTGCACCCCAGGGCAGCCTGGTGCTGTGTCCTCTGCCAAGGTGACTCCGGATCCAGCTCCATCCACCTGCCCCATCTGATCTGTGGTGCAAGAAAAGCCTTTCAGGGGAGGACAAAAGGTCTCTTTCCATAATTAGAGGAAGGCCCAGTGAGACCTTCCGGGAGCGCCAGGCAGCAGAGACCCAGACTTCTCCCGTTCGGCCTCTGACCCCGGCTCAGAGAACTGGCAGCAGGCTCTGAGTTCAGGCTTTTAGCAAATAATTTCAATTTTCTTTTTCTTTCTTTCTTTCTTTCTTTCTTTCTTTCTTTCTTTCTTTCTTTCTTTCTTTTTATTGCACACGAAAGAGGAAATGGTTTCCCTCAAGTTCAGAGCTAGCTACCGAGTTAGTGATTAACTGGGCTCCGCAGTGGGTTTCAAGCGCGTTTGTGAGCTTCGATCCATTTTGGTCCTGGAACTATTCAGCCAGCAGGCTTGCAAGTTAATTTTGGGGCTGGGAGCGCAGTCCTTGCCTAGCATGGGCAAGGCTGTGGGTCCCATCCCCAGCACCAAAATAAGACAAAAAGCAAACAAATGCTTAGGTGGTCACCTTGAGTTCTTTTCTAAAATTGTTTCGTGTATAAACCCCCGTCACGACTCTAGTTTTCCCACGGCGATCAGGTGTGACCTTAGCTTCCTATCAGGCCTAGGTTTCAAACTGGTCCCATTAACAGAAATCATTGCAGTTGCCCTGAGGAGAGCACTGTTTGCCAGGTGCGGTTTAGGGCTTCATACACGACCCTCATCTGCCCCTCGCAACAGCTCTGTGAGGTCCCACCTTCCTCCTAATGCGCAGGGAGAGAGTCTGCGACACAAGTGTCACTTGTCCAAGGACACAGACAGCCAGAGGCCAACTCGGGATTGCAACCCAAGCAGCCTGATTCCCAGGGCCACACTTCTTTTAAAATTTCAACTGTAAATATCTTATGGAAAAGCAACAAACATACCAAAAAATGCACACGTTCTCCATGTACAGCTCAAAGAATTTGCACAAGGTAAATAGATCGAGAGGCATTATCAGACCCAGGAATCCCTCCTGGTTGGTTCCAGGCTCTTGCCTCTGCTTTCTTCACCTCCTTTCCTTCTTCCTTCTTGTTCTTCTTGTTCTTGTTCTTCTTGTTTTTGTTCTTGTTCTTCTTGTTCTTCTTCTTGTTCTTCTTGCTCTTGTTCTTGTTCTTGTTCTTCGTTGTCGTGATTGTCGTCATCCTCATCTTGTTTTGCTTTTCAGATGCCGGGTATGGAATCCAGGGCCTCACACATGCTAGTCAAGTGCCTACCACTTAGCTAACAGCCCCATCCCCATCCTGCCTTTTAAAATCACAGATCACTGTGATGATTTTAGGACCAGAGATGGTTTTAGTTTATATAACCCTCTTCACCCAGTGTGGACCTTTGGTGTCTAGCTTCTTCCACTCTTCATTCCGTTTGTGCGATCAGCCCAGTGGCCACAATTAGTGATGACAACATACTCCTGCTTGCTACCTTGGTGTCCCACTGTCCGACTGTCCCACAGTCTTTCCAGTCTACTCTGGGTGGCCGTGTAGGCACTGGGCACTGGTTCACACAGCGCTATCATGCGTATTATTGGCATTGTCTTTTCATGAATACATGTGTGTGCCACTGCCAGGCACATTCCTAGGAGCAGACTTGCTGGATGACATGGCAAGTGTCATTCAGCTCTAGTAAGTGCTGTTGATAAGCCTCTGGGGCTGGGGCGAGCACTCCAGTGCTACCTGCCATGCCCTAAGTTCCAGCCCCAGCACTGAAAAGAAAAAAAATGTAGTTCCAGTTGCTCCACATCTTTGCCAACTCTCAGCTGCGTTTAGGCACCTGGGGGTACAGTAGTGTCATGTTGTGGTTTTAACCTCATTCCCCCCGAAACTGTTAGGGTGAGCACCTTTTCAAAGCTATTTCCCACACTGATGGCTATCTTCTTTGGTAAAATCTTGTTTAGGAATTGTCTTCATTTTTCCATTGAGTTTTGCGTCTTTCTCTTATTTATGTGTAGGAAGTCTTTAAGTATTCTGGACACAAACCCTCCACTGGACAGACACATTGCAAGTACCTTCTCCCATTCTGGGGACAGACTTTTCACTCCCTTAATGGCAGGCTTTAAAGCACAGAAGTATTTCTATAGTTTATTGAGATATAATTCACATACGATACTATCCAAACATGCGAAGGTGTGTGACTCGAGGGCTTTCATATGTTCAGAGTTGTGTGATCAGCATGACACCTGGAGAGTTTAGAATATCTTTCATCACTCCAAACCGAAGCCCAATCCATGAGCGGCCCCTTGCTATTTCCCTCCAGCTCACTAGGCAGTCACTAATCTAATTTCTGTAGATCTTTTCTTATTGTAGTTTAAATCATCAGTGTTTTCCCTTGTAATTTGAACATTTTATGATCTATTTAAGAAATCTTTGGCTGAGATTGGTGGCACTCCTGTCATCCCAGCACCCAGGAAGCTGAGGCAGGAGGATCACCCCCTGAGTGCTGGGATGATAGTTGTGCACCTCCATGCTCCACTTACATTTTTTTAAAAATTGGGATTGCATTAAAATCTGAATACGTTTGGTGAAAGTTGTCATCTCTGTAACAGTGGGTCTTCCAAATGGAATATCCCTGTTGTTCAGATTTTCTCTAATTTCTATCAAAAATGTTTTGAGAGAAACATACTTTTCTTAAGGTCTTGTACATCTTTCATTCAACGAATTCCTAGGAATTTGATGTCTGCAATGCCATTATCAATAGATTTTTTAAATTTCACTTTCTATTTGTCTGTTGCTAGCATTCAGAAATGAAATGAGATGACTTTTGTAAACTGACCTTCTATCCAGGGACCTTGCTAAACTCACTTATTAGTTTAATAGTGTTTGCATGGATTCTGTGCCTCCTGCCAACCTTTCTTGCTCTGGCTTTCTCTTTGCTTGTTTTGTTTTTTCTGTTTGGTGCTGGGGTGGCACCCAGGGCCTGCCACAGGGTAGGCAAACACTCCACCACTGAGCTACCCCCCAGCCCCAGGTTCCGCTTCTTAACCGGTACCACATGCCTCAGATTGCAATGCAGAAAGCAGAGCCCTCCCTTCCCAAGTCAACAACTGCTGGGATCCTGCAGCAGGTATTCTTTCCAAGAGCTCACTACTGAATTAGGAAGGCTCTCTGCTCCAGAGAACAGAAAAGCTATCCTGTCAAAGGACAGTCTTAAAGAATGGCTGCTGCAGCTCCAGCCATCACATCTACATTCGAGGCAGGAAGAAAAAGGAAGGGGGCAAGGACCCTCGTGTTTATACCCAAAGTATTTTCCTATAAGCCCCCTGCAGACCATGAGACTAGGGCTAGGTCACAGGAACTAGGTGACATGGTCTCTCCTGAGTGGGACAATGTGGTAGAGGGTGATCCCAACTGTCTCAGAGATCCATAATCTAGGTCAGGCTCATTGTCTCTTTGAATGAAGTGGTAGTTTAGTTACCAAAAAGGTGGAATGATGCCGAGTGAGGTGGTACATGCCTGTAATCCTAGCACCCAGGAGGCTGAGGCAGGAGGATTGTTAGGAATTCAAGGCCAGCCTGGACTATATAGCAAGACCCTGTCTCAAAAAAATTGAAATAGACAAATAAATAAGTAAAACTTTTGGAAAGGAAAGATCGTGGACAACAACTACCAGCAGCAACTACGACTCAGCAGACATCCCTCTACCACAGCAACCTTCTGCCAGCCCCCCGCAGGCACTGTGGAGGGCTCCTATCCTGCCTCAACAGCCTCTCCTCATGCAACCCTCTGTTACTGCTGTCTCCTGGAGCTGTCACCTGGGTTCAGATGTTATGGATATTTTGGTAAAATGGTTCACCTACAGCCCTGTCCTTTGGCGGGAACTTGACAGGAGTGCCTGGGATTGAGACCAGGTCTGGCCACAGCCTCAGAACATGTGCACCGCCCTCCAAAGACCAGAAGTCAGTGCTGAGTCAGGTGGCCCTCCTGGTGCTAGTTTAGAAGGTGAATGTCCCCAAAGGCCCATGAGTTAAAGGCTTGGTCCCCAGCCCTCCATGCTTGGAAGGTTGTGGAAACTTTAAGAGGTGGGGTCTAGAAGAAGTGAGGCAACTGGGGGGCATGGCCTTGGAGGGGATATTGGGACCCAGGCCCCTCTTTCTCTCTTCACTTCCAGTCACTGTGTTATGAGCAGCTTCCTCCATGTGTGCTCCCACCAGGATGTGCTGCCTTGCCACAGGCCCAAAAAATCAGGCCAAACAATGGGCCTAAGCAATGGGCCCAAAACAATGAGAGATATATCCCACAGGCAGGACGGGCCACTGCAGAAACAGGAGGACAGCAGAACAGGAAGATCGCGGTGGGGTCAAAGCCAATGGCCGCCATCTTTTACACCTTAGATCCAAGGTCAAAGGGAAGTTGCTCTGCCCACACATTCCAGCTGTGATTGACAGCTGTTGTTCAGCTTCCACTGCAAATCTTTGTAATTGACATGTCACACCATGTTTTCCAGCCAGTCTGCCATGCCCTAATCACCTGTTTCAAAGGAGTACATATATTTTTACACTTTCAAAATTCATTAGGAGGTTACTGCGGACCAACTTGATGCAGTACAAGCAGGCAATAATTAATATTAATAAATTGGCATAAGAATAAATTGAGAGTCTGTCCTAGGCCTACATAGCTTGTGGCAAGGCCCCCGGCTGGCTTACGGACAGATTCATCTTTTAGCCAACAGCCAGAGCAAGGCCAGCAAATAGCCTGTGAAGTTCTGGCACCTCAAAGCAAGATAACATGGCAGCTGAGGACTTTGACTCATGCAAATTCTGTCTTGCTTAGTAATCCAGTTAGCAGACAATCAAGTCACCCATTAACCATGATCTTTTACTGTGTGATTACCCAAAAATGCATTATTCCTCAATTCTTGAACCTGACCACATCAGCAGTTCACCCCCACTGCTTCCTGCAGCCCACCAGCACATCCCCCAATCAAGCTGTACACCTAATAAAAGCCAAAGACCCCATGCCTTGTGGTCTTAGCCTGTTGTTGGGCTTTGACCATCCCAGTACTCTTGTAACTAAAATGTATGTTTTGTCTGTGTTTTATTCTGTCATTGTACCTCTGAGCAGGAGATCGGTGATCCTAGGGCTGGACCCCAATAAAGATAGTAAGGAAAAAAATGTTTCCTTATTTCAAGGTAAATGTTCTGTTTATTAATAAGCTAGAACTTTTTTGTATGTTTTGTTTTTGTGTTTATGGGTTGTTGGTTATTGACTTCTGTTTATTTTCATATTGAAATATTTGTCTTTTTACTTGCTGGTTTTTTTTTTTTTTTTTTTTTTTGGATTGCTTATATACCAAAGAAACTAACCCTCATGTACTTTAGTTTCTTTAGTGTATCATTTCCGCTTTAATGTTTAATGATTTTTTTAAATTACATTTTTTAGGGCCAGTCATGGTGTCACAAGTCTATAATCCTAGCACTTGGGAGGCTGATACAGGAGGATACTGTGAGTTTGAAACCAGCCTGAGCTACATAGCAAATTCAAGGCCAGTGTGAATTACATAGTGAGGCCCTTTTTCAAATTGTTTAAAAATAACATCTTTTTACTTTCATGTAGTTGGCTCTATAGATCTTTTTCTATGTAGTGTTTGTCCTTGCTTGTATCCTTTAAAGGCCTTTTCTACATGGAGATAAATGTTCACTGAGGTGACTGTATTGTGGGGACCGTGTTTTGGAATGTACTGTATGAACGCTGATAAATTACCTGTAGAGCCTTGGTGTTTTACAATCATACTCTTGAATGTATTCCTTTACCTTTTTCCCTTCCCACCCATGTCTGATGGGGACCCACCTTTGCTGGGGGTACAGAGCTGGGATTTTAAGAGTTCACATATCTGCTTTGCCAAGGCCTGGCCAGTCCACCAGCCTGGGGCAGGAAGAGGTGGTGTCACCCTCCTGCTTGGTGTCCTTTCCCTGGTGGTCACATTCAGGTGTGTGAGACCCTGTGTCACCACTGAACCCCAGAGCTGTAGATGCTCCTTTGTCACCACCCACAAGGCCCGCAGCACCTAGGCCTCGAACACAGGGAGCCCTGGACCAACCTCCAGCACCAGCGAAAAACAAAAACAAAAATGCAGCCTATCCTAGGCAGAGTTCGTGGCTTTGCTCACACCCCACTCCTCCCAGGCTGAGCTCAGGAAAGGGCCCCACGAGCTCCCTGAAAGCCAGTTTCTAAAACTTGGGAAAGGGTGGCTGGACTCAGAAGGACTTGCACCCTGTTGATCCCTTTTCCTGGTGTCCAATCTCATTTCTGAATCTTACTTTGTCACGGGGTCTGGAGGATTAAACAATAAACTTTATATGAAGAAGCACTTGCCACTGTAGTAGTGGATGTTTAACAAAGTGAGTTTCCTAGAACATTTTTACTTTCCTCTGTAAGTGATCGGTAGAGGATGGATAGATGGATGGGTGGATGGGTGGATGGATGAATGGGTAGGTGAATGGATGTTTAGATGGGTGGATGGATGGGTGGATGGGAAAGTGGATAGATGGATGGATGAATGGTGGCCAGGTGGACTGGTGAATGTATATGTGTGAGGGATGGATGGGAGGGTAGGTGGATGGATGGGTGGATGGCTGGATGGGTGGATGGATGGATGGGTAGATGGATGGTTGGGTTGATGGCTGGAGGGCTGGAGGGCAAGTGGATGGATGGATGGATGGTGGGTGGATGGATGGATGAATGGATGGGTGGGTTGGTGAATGGATGGATGAGTAGGTGGATGGGTGGATGGGTAGACGGGTAAGTGGGTAGGCAGATAGGTGGATGGATGGATAGATGCATGGGTATATGGATGAATGAGTGGGTGAGTGGATGATGAATGGATGAAATGGCACTTACATACTCTAAATTTTTTCCCAGGATGTTGTGCCTTCTTTTACTTACACGATCTTTTCTAGCATTTGAGAAAATTTTCC
This sequence comes from Erethizon dorsatum, assembly GCA_028451465.1. Classification (NCBI taxonomy): domain Eukaryota; kingdom Metazoa; phylum Chordata; class Mammalia; order Rodentia; family Erethizontidae; genus Erethizon; species Erethizon dorsatum. The sequence continues at coordinate 39,137,723 of CM051831.1, forward strand.
AAGAGATGGATATGATTATCCCCGTTCTATAGACAAAGAAACCAAGGATTTGAGGTTCAGTGAGGTTGAATGATTTGTCCAGGATTGATTCATTTGAAAGGAACAAAGCAAGTTTCAAGTCCTAGCCCATTTCAGTTTGAGAGATGAGAGGGATAAGGAGACAACAACCTACAAATGAGGAAAAAATTATATTCCCAGTGCAAAAAACAAATAGAAACAAACAGAACTGAACTTATCATACATTGCCTCCTGCATTCTTCACATTTATATTGTTGCCAATGACTTTTAGATGGCGATGGATGGATGGATGAATGGATAGATGAATGAACAGCAGGCTGGCCCAAAGGGGCCAGTGTTCCTGCTGGACTGTGAGCATCAGGTGGCTCAACTCCTGTCCCTTCATGTCCAAATCCACAGGCTCAAAACCTCCTGCTCCCACTGTCTCTCCTTCTCCACTCCAGCCAGAGAATCACTGTGAAGTTTTGAGAACCAGAAGCCTTGATCTGAGCCCTCAGATTTTCTTCCAAATGTATTGAACATGCCCTGAGTTCTTTTCATTACCTCGGAAGTCCAGGCTTTGGAAACTCAAAAGCCACAGCAAAATCTTCACCCTCCCAGCACCTGGACTTGTCACACACTCTCAAGCCATGTGTGCTGTGGGTCCAAGCACTGCACTTTGAGGACTCCTGCCTAGATACCTCTGGGATACCTTATCCTGGCAGAGGGATGGATTGGCACAGGAGAGGATTTATTTTAAAAACTCAAGCATAATTTAGATACAGTAAAATGCAACCTTTTAACAGCCCAGTTCTGCAAGTTTTGACAAATGTACACAGTTGTGTAACCATCTCCACAATCAAGATATAGAACAGTTATGTCATTCAGCCAAATTTCCCAACCCTTCAAATCCCTGGCAACTACTAATCTGTCTTCCAGTCTTACACTTTTGCCTTTGCAGGAATGTCCTGTAAATGGAATCAAATGATATTTAGCCTCTTTCACGTAGCACATCTGCATGGTATATTTTCCCCTCCTCCTCCTCCTCCTCCCTCTCCTCTCCTCACTCACCCAGGGGCTGGGGATGGAAGCCAGGGTCTCCCCCGGGCAAGCACTCACCACTGAGCCACATCTCAGCCTCGCAGAGTATATTTTCAGCTGTTTCCAGGGCCCAAACCTCTGGTCATCATTCTTATAGGCTCTTTTCCCCCTTTTTAAGATGCAGGAAAAACACCTGGAAAGGTCAAGATAGAGTTGAAATACTAAGGGGAACAAAGCAGTTGTTATTTCAAATCTGCTTTCTTACTGTAATGATGACTCATGTATTTCATTTGCTGACATATTTGCAGCTGCTCACTTAGAACCGTGCACTAGGCCAGCTTAGAATATGTTATCAATGTGCTATCCTAATCTCCACTTTACAGGTGGGGGGATTGTGCTTGGAGAGAGGATTAGGAATTTGTCCTTTTGCTATTTGTACTGAGGATTTGTCATGGCTTGTGTCTAGATGTCCCCCCAGGGCCTCACGTAGTCATAGGTGGGGCTTTTTCAGAGGTGGCTGAATATAGAGTTTGTGATTGATTCATGATGCAATGCTAGGATTAAGTCTGCTGGGATTAAGGGTGGGTGATTACTAAATCAGTCCACCAATTGGTTTGGCACCACCCTAATCCCAGTAGCCTAGATACCATATAAGAGACAGGAAGAGGCTTGTTTCTCTCTTGTTTGCTTGCTTTGCTACTTTCTGCCCACAATGAACTGTTTCTCTTCTGCCATGCCACCCTGCCTTGGAGCCAGCCAGCTATGGACTGAAACCTCTACAAACTGTGAGCTGAATAAACCTTTCCATATTTAACTTTGTGTGTCATGTATTTTGTTTCAGCAACAAGAAAGTAACTAACACAGGATTGAACCCAGGGCCTTTGCACTAAACTACATTCTCAGACCTTTTTCAAATTTTGAGACATGGTCTTGGTAAATTCCACAGGCAGGACTCAACTTTACAATCCTTTTGCCTCACCATCCTAGAGTGCTGGGGTTACAGGTGTGCACCAGCCCACCCAACTGAAATTTGCCTTTTCTTACAGAGGAAATATTGGAGTTTAAGTTGAAATCAGTGCTGGCTGTGTGGCTCAGGGGTAGAGCGCTTGCCTAGCACACATCAGGCCCTGGGTTCCATCCCCAGTGCCACTGGAAGAAAATTGGAGCCTCATCAGTCTGATTTAAGAGCTGTCCATTAGCACTAACATTTTAAAATGCAGTTATGAAACAGTCAATATTGTAGGAAATGCCTTGTTTTCTTTTTTCTACATTTTCCAAATCTCTCCATGAACATGTGTTGCTTTTTAATCAGGAAAAAAAATTGCTATATTTTTTACAAAGCCAATCTGTACACTGTGGTCCCATATTGGTAAAATAATACTTATATGGCATATAATTATATAGAGATGCATATATATTAACATATATATCAACAAGCATATTAGATATATGAATGGTTATCTACCCACATGAGAAGACTAGAAGGCTTGGCATGAAAATGTCACCAAGGACTCTCTATATGTAGGGCTCTAAGTGACGGCAATTTTCTTCTACTTGCTGTTCAGTATTCTATATAATAAATATCCATTACTTTTATAATCAGAAAACATATTATTTTAATAACCTGAGGCTTTCTGACTCCAACTTCAGCATTCTCTCCTGGCAGACTGTCAGTGTTTTATAAAGCCTCCTTTTCTAGTGTTTTCCCTTAAACGAGTCTTGTTTTCTTGTCTCATGTTGTGACCAAGCACTTGTCCCATTCCACATCACCCAAGGAGAAAATAGAGCTTCTAAGCTGCTAGCTGACGCATCTGGTACAGTCCTGCCTGAAACTGTGTCATTCTACATAAAGACAGAAACGCATTCTCTCACCCAAGATAATAGCCAAACATGTGCTGATTTGTAATGCTCTTCTCCCTGAGCCTCTGACACATGTACATGACAGGCCTTGTTCCCTTCCTGGTTTCTCCAAAACCTTTCTGATCATACAGACCTAGGGTCAAATTCTGGCTATCGGGCCTGGGGGGTACAGTCCAGCACTTACCTAGCATATTTGGGGCTCTGGGTTTAATCATCATGGCAAAAAAAAAAAAAAAAAAAAAAAAAGGCAATTTGCATTTCTTACTAAATCTTGGCCATGGGTCAAGGGTTTTTATTTCTTTCTCTCTAAAGTTAGGCAGGAGCCTGGTAAGGTGGTGCACACTTGTAATACCAGTGCTCGGGAGGCTGAAGCAGGAGGATCACTGCAAGTTCAAGGCCAGTTTGGGCTACATAGTGAGTTCAAGGCCAGTCTGAACTACATGGTGAGACCATGTCTCAAAAAACAAAAACAAACAAAAAGATTGGATTCTGCAGATTTGTTGCTTCCAGTGAACACCAGGAAGAGGTACAAACTCTGCGTCAGGGTGGCTCCTAAGAGTGAGAGACAGCGCTGGTCTGTGCTAAGTGGTAACTGCCACAGAAGATCTGGAAGAAGGGATTCAAATGCTTGAGGAAGGAGATGTGTATTCCTCAGGGTCTCCAAGAAACAGAACCAACAAGATGCAGAAGCACAAGCATACACACACACACACACACACACACACACACACGGAATCAGCTTGTGCCATTATGGAAGCTGCCACATACTAAGATCTGCAGGTGGCAGCCAGAGACAGGGGGAGCAGATACCCTAATGCCAGTCCAGGACCTGCGAAGAATCAATGTTTCAGTGTGAGTCTTGCAGGAAATATGGGCATGGGTCACACACCTATGGTCCCAGCTACTCAGGAGGGTGAGGCAGGAGGATCCCTGGAGCCCAGGAGTTTGAGACCAGCCTAAGCAACACAATAAAACCCCACCTCAAAACAAAGCAAGGGGTTGGTGATATAGCTCAGTGGCATAAGCGCCTGCCTGGCAAGCGTGAGGTCCTGAGTTCAACTCCCAGTACTCGCATAAAACAAGCAAACAAACAAACAAACAAACAAAACAAAGCAAAACTGAAGGATAATGTTGCAGGGGAAGGCCCAGAGTGTACACCAATCCCCGGCCACACAAACGGGCTGTGAGAGAGACACCAGCAACATTAAAATTCAGTGACACCTCTGCCCTGCAGCCAGGACCAGTAGGGAAAAGGTCAGAGCGAGGCTCACTGCTTATGCTAGAGACCATTAGATCCCAAGACAACAGAGGCAAGTGGCAGCACCATGGCCAGAAACCAGATGAGCAGCAGGGTCGGAGTGGTACTCGGGGGACCTGACCAGGAGCCGGTCAACGGTGCTCAGCAAAGTTGATGGGTCCATGTGAACACAGAGGGTGCAGCTGAGATCGTTTCCTGGGATGAAACTGCCACAGAACCCCCGGGCCGGGCTGGAGCCTGGGCATGGACCAGCTTGGGGATGAGGAGCACCAGGCCTGCAGTCCCAGGGTAGCCTTCAGTGCCACCATCCCCATCAGATTCTCAAGAACCCCTCTTAGCTACAGCCTGGGAAAGGTAAAAACAAGCACTGGAACTATCCAGCACCTTCTCTACTGCAAGGCCACCTCTTCAGGGCCTGTCAGAGACTTCCCCTCTGCAGGAGGCATTTCCGTGTCTCCTGCCCTCTAGCCTTCCAGTGTCACCTAAAGGACGGAGGGAGAGACACTTGTGGTGGTCACAGCCAGCTGCTCAGCCCTACTACCACAGTGAGATTTCTACAAGCCTGAGACCCGTTCTCTGTTGCTTACCCTGCAAAGGCAAACAGAAACAGCGAAACGACACCCAGGATTTGGAGGCAGAATTATTTATGTCGACAAGCACTGATTGGGATCATTCCCAAAATTTCAGGCCCTGATCTCTGGTGGTTTGGGGCTTATATGGGATAAGCAAGCAGGAGCTACAGAGGCAGAGTCCTTGGCTGTTTTTGATTGGTTTTTACAATGTGCATCATAGTGACCAGCTATGCATCACAGTGACCAGCCATTTCTAGGAGACAGAAGTAACTGGAACTGGAACAGGAACTATTACCTGGGCAACAAAGAAACTGAAGTATACTGGCTGGTAAGGGCATCTTCTGCTACAACCCAACTGCACAGCCGGCCCCACCGCACTCCAGTGCTGGACAGGGCACTGCAGCTGGAAGAGCTGAACTCTGCCCACTGCCTCTGGAGGAGCCACAGGGAAGCAGGGGATACAGGGACAAGAGCACTGGCAGAATGGGAAGCCTTGGACACCTGCTGCTACAGCAAGCAGTGAACACAGACCAGCCAGGAAAACCTCACCGTAAAGGCCTCTGTGCCTCAGTTTCCATTTTGTGATATACAATATCCCATGTTCAACAAAATATAACAAAAGCAAGAAAGCACACACACACACACACAGAGTCTGACAAGCAAGCTTTAAAAGCAGCCTCAGATACAACACGGATATTGGAATTATCATACAAGAAATTTAAATTAATTATGACGAGCCAGACATGGTGGCGCACACCTGTAATCCCAGCACTCTGGAGGCTGAGGCAGGAGGACTGCTGTGAGTTCAGTGCCAGCCTGGGCCACATAATGAGACCCTGTCTCAAACAAACAAACAAACAAACAAACAAACAAACAAATAACCAAACGAAAGTCAGGTGTGATGTCCATGCCTGTAATCCCAGCTACTCAGGAGGCCGAAATGGATCAAAAGTTTGAGGTCAGCCTGGACAATTTAGTGAGACCCTGTCTCAAAATTTAAAAAAAAAGAAATAGACTGGGGCTATAACTCAGTGCTCCTTGAGTTCAATACACAGTGGGGGGGTATGCTCAACATGCTAAGAGCTCTAATGGAAAATGTAATCAACACACAAGAAGTGGGTAAGTACATAGAGATGGAAATTCTAAGAGTCAGAGGGAAATTAAAAAGAAATTTAAAAGGCTGTAGCAGAAAGGACTCACTTTGCTGGGGCTCACTGTAGAATGGATAGGGCCAAAGAAAGAACTCATGACCTCGACTGTAAGTCGGTGGAGACATTCTGAGCCTAGGGGTAAGGAGAAAGAAGAATGTGGGCCAAGGCAGAGTGGCCAGGTGTGGAGGGCACAGGGGAAGGGGCTTCTAGGCCCTCTCTGGGACCTCAATGTGTTTGCCAACCCAGATGCTGACAGATTCGCATGCAGACTCTTTGAGCTGAGCCTCCCCTCTGGCTCTGTGGGTGGGCCAAGAGTTTCAGCCCTGTGACCCCTGCATCCTCCTGGTGACAGCCTCATCTGGAGTCTACCTGGAGTCCCTCCCCTAAGTCCCCTCCTTAGCATAAAGTCAGGTGGGATGAAAAGGGGCTTCTTAAATTATATATATTTATTATATATGTTATGTATTTTTATTATATATATTTACATATTTTTATTATATATTATATATTTTTATTGTATATGTGTGTGTATATATGTATATATGTGTATATATATGTATATATACATATATATATATATATATATATATATACACATATATATACATATTTGTGCTCCTTCCAACTCTTGGTCCCCATCCCATTTGCAAAAGCTCTGTTTCCATATTCTTTCAATCCTTTTTTTGCTTCATCCCCTTTCCCTTCCCTCTCTCCCCCTCCCTCCATTTGTTGCAATTCCCATTTGAAAAAGATCTCCCTACTTCCTATCCACTATCTTTTATTTTGCTCTTTGTCTATAGTTTGGGTTTCTCACATAAGAGAAACCATGTGATTTATTTAAGCCTGTGTATCTGATTTATTTAACGTAACATTGGGCCGTTGAGATGGCTCAGCAGCAGAAATGCCTGCCTGGCAAGTGCAAGGTCCTGAGTTCAACTCTCGGAACCCACACAAAGGAAAAAAAGGGCCGGTGATATCGCTTAGTGGCAAAAGCACTTGCTGGCAAGCATGAGGTCCTGAGGTCGACTCCTGGTACCCACATAAAAAAAAAAAAAAGAAAAACCTTAACATTGTGATCTCAAGGTGCATCCATGTTCCTCCAAATTACTCAAGTTTATCTTTTTTATGGCAGAGTAGTAGTCCACTATGTGTAAATACCACATTTTCTGTATCCATTTGTCTGTCAATGGGTATACAGGCCGCTTCCAAGATTTAGCTATTGTGAATTGTGCTGCTATAAATGTGGATGTGCATGGATCACATGATGTCTTTACCTCTTCTGGGAAGATATCTAGAAGGGGAACAGCTGGGTCAAATGGAATTTTGAGTTTTAGTTTTTTGAGGAATCTCCATGTTGATTTCCATAGCAGTTGTACTAGTTCGAAGTCCCACCAACGGTGTAGAAGGGTTCAAAATGGGCTCTTTTTGAAAAACAAAAGATACACCTGTCACTCAGGAAATTCCAGGGGCTGTAAGAGCTCTGCACCAGGACTGGGGACAAAGATCAGATGCACTTCTGATTATGCCACACAGTGTTGCACACCAGCCTGAGGACGCCTCCTTCCACCCCTCTGCCCCTGAAGAGGCCCAGAGGCCCCAACTAGTGAAATGCCAGGTGTACAGCTCATGTCCTCAGACCCTGCAGCTTTGGACAGCCTTGTTCTAAACAAGATTGTACCTAGTGCTTTGTTGGTTCTGGCTCTGAACACAGGCATCCTCAGAATCAAGCACAGAAATTCTTGGGTTTTTACCTTCACAGATTATAAGAGTGTTAAATAAAAATTACAGGAGTCCATTGTTTTATACAAAGCTCCTGAATAGACCAAGACTAAAAAAACCAAAATGGAGTCACTCATGCTAAAGTTCCATGACACCAACTGAAGCTAAACTGTGCGTAATGTGAGCTTTTGAGAAATCAGGAGAAAGGTGACAGCCAATTTCCCAAACAGGCCCATTTCAGTTGGCATGATAAGGAAATCCCTCTGCCTTTATTCTTACTGTTATGGCATGTATCTAGATGTCTCCCCAAAGTCTCATGCACTCATAGGTGGGGCTTTTTGGAGCTGGCTGCATCTAGAGCATGTGATACTGGGATTAAGGGTGTGTGGTACTAAATTAGTCCACTGATTGGAATTAGCATAGTTCTGGGTGTAGCTGAGTAGATTTACTGAAGATAGAAGCCCCACCCTGGGTGTGGGTGTCACCACCCAAAAGTCTTATAGCCTGGATGAGATAAAATGGAAAGGAAGTCTGCTGCTGCTGCTGCCCCTTGCCTGCCCTGCCATGGACTGTTTCTCCTCTGCTATGTCCCTCTGCCATGCCACCCTGCCTTGGAGCCAGTTGACTGTGGACTGAAACCTCTATAAACGGAGCTAAAAAAAACCTTTCCTCCTTTGCCTATAGGTGTCAGGTATTTTTTCCCAACAATGAGAAAGTAACTAAGACAGACAAGTATGCAATTTAAAGTGACCTGATGATCCGTTCTGTTTCTATTGTTCTGTCTGCCTATCCCACCTGCCAAGGAAAGTGACTGAAAAAGGTCAATCCCCTTTTGGTTTTGGCATCTGTGTTTTTCAAGCCTTCTGTGTCTATAAAGCCAATCTCTTCCACCTGTCTCCTTGGTATACTTACTCTGTTTTATGTAACAAATGTTGCCTGATTCTAGAATCAGAAATAAAACCAATTAAGACCTTTAAACTAAACCATTGTGATTTTGCCCTTTGATAACAGTAATTCACATGTCAGGAAGCTCTGCAATTTCTCTCTTGGGCTATGGGATGCTTTGGGGCTGTCAGGCAGAGGAAAATGGCTTTGATTAGCTTGGGACACAAAGACAGTTGTGTGACAAGGGGGCGACTGCCATCAACATTTTCTGAATTGATGCCACAAAGTATTAATTTCAGAAGATGTTAAGGGAGAAAGAGGTAGGGGAGAGAGTTGGAGAGAATCCTAGGCTGGAAGATTGGAAAATGTTAATGTTCTATTTCTCCTCTGAAGCATCGCAGTGCTTATCTAATATATTAATTGTCTGAGAAATCCCACAGCAAGGAAATCCATTTGTCTCTATTTAACCCAGAATTTCCCAAAGTCAGTTGAATGTAGAATTTTTTTTTTCAAATAACATTAAGCAATAGGTCAGCAAAACCCACTTTGGGACATGTTATACTTTTGGGGCCAACCTTGGCAGCTACAGATAGACCTGGCATACAGCAATTAATGCTTTCTTTTCTAACTGGGTTCTTTGTCAACTCAATTTCTCCCAAAATTCAGGGCCACAAGGACATAAAATAGGCAGCTGCTTGAAGCCAGACATGATGGCGCATGCCAGTCCTCCCAGCATTCAGGAGGCTGAGGCAGGAGGATCACTGTGAGTTTGAGGCCAACCTAGGCTACGTAGTCAGTTCGTTCCCACCTAAACTACATAGTGAGAGCCTGTCTACAAAAAAGGAAAAAGAAAAAGAAAAGGCAGCTGCTGACTTGCTTGAATTTCAGGGACAGTAGATGATGATGGTGGTGCTGATAGCTAGCACAGACTACACCCACAACATGTCAGGTATTGTTCCAAGCATTTTAAGTAGGTTAACCAGTTTAGTTGTCATGGTAGCCCTGTAAGGACAGATTTCATTATCCCCCTTTATACATGTGGCAATTGAGGCACAGAGCTAGGTGTCCAAAGTCACAGGGAAAATAAATGACCAAGTCAGGACTGAAACCAGAGCAGGGAAGTTTTAAATTTACACTTTTCCTTCTGAAGTTTTGATCATTTTAGTCTCTAAAATAAACTGACAGCAGGCAGATAAGAGGGAAAGGAGCATGCAGGTTTTATTGTGTGGCTAAGCAGGGCTGCCGCACACCTCCAAAGGCCTGGGGCCTGGGCATCTGGGTGGAAGGGAGGTTTCACAGGTTATGGGAGGTTGGGGATAAGAGGCACACAGTGATCCGCACCTGTGCCAATCTCTGTCCATGCCAGGTGTCAGTCACCATCCTGTGTTCCTGTGAAAATTCCCCTCCTAGGCAGACCCGGCCAGGGAGCATCAGACAGAAATACGTCTGGCTGCAGCTGCTGCTTGCTCACTTAGACAGAGGCCAAGGTCCTTCCAGCCACCTGGGGTGTGGCTCAGTGGTGGGTCCTTGCCCGGCATGTGTGAGACTCCAGCACTGAAAAGAAAAAAAAAAAAAAAAAAAAAAGGAAGATAGAAAGTGTTTATCGACAGTCTCCTGTGTGGCAGTTGCCAGGGTTTGTACTTTTTAGACACAATTCCACTCAGTCCTGTGAATTAGGTATCATTGCAGTCCCTGCTTGGGGGGACTGGGGGCACAGAGAAGTTAAGTTGTCTTGCTCAAGGTCATCCAGCTATGAAATCCTGGGGCCCCCCAGGTGTGGTGGTGCACACCTATAATCCTAGCACTCAGGAGGCTGAGGCAGGAGGGTCACTGTAAGTTCAAGGCCAGCCTCAGCTACATATTGAGTTCAAGGCCAGCCTGAACTACATAAGGAGATCCAGTGTCAAAAAACAAAAGTCCTGGGGCCTGTATTCAAAGCCAGGTGACACCTCAGAGTCCTGATGAGAGACTAAAGATGCACTAGGATGCTCCGAAGCTGACCAGGCTGTGACACACGGTTCAGCTGAGTGTGGGCAGGCACGACAGGGGGCGGTCAGAGGCCTTCCTCCCCCTCCCGCCAAAGGTGCGCTGAGTGTGTGGTTCCATGGTGAGAACCCCAGACGGGGGGCGGGGTGTTTCCAGTTATTTTTCTATCCTTTTAAAACACTGTTTAGAGGAAAAACCACAGCATAAAAGTCATAGGAAAAAGTTATTAAAAAGTTACAGAATTTTATAGGGCTTAAAAAAAAAATAGGTGATCCTTTTCCTATTGAAACCGAGCCCGGCAAGGTCTTTGTTGAAGAATGAGAGAGAACCGGGAGATAAACCAGAAGAACAAGGCCCGACATTCGCTCAAATCGAGCCTCATTTATCTTGAAACGGTCGCTAACACCTTTATTTCGTCGGCATGAGGCATGAGCTGTCCAGCAGAGCCCTAAAGTGATTACTGAGAAGCTGGGGCTTTTTAATAGCTTCCAACTAGCGCCCCGGGAATTGAAAGGGGAGCGGGCGAGCGGTGCGGAGCGGGAGGCTTCTGCTGCCGATACAAATGTGTGCCGCGGCCAGAGGCAGAGTACGCAGGAGCCGGAACCTTCCAGATGGTGGGCTTGCGTTGCCAGAGGAGCCTGTGTTTGTGCAAAAGAAAATGACTGATAATTAGGTGCGAACACCTGTAAGGGACGAGCTCAAAGAGAAAGAACATCGCAGAGCCTTTATTTAGAGCCAGGGCTAAACCCTATGAGTGGCTGTGTGAGTTAGTGTTATTCTTTGGAGACACTTTGAACCAGGAATTGATCTTACGGCAATACTTGCATATACACATACATATATATATGAAATATATGATATATGATATATATATATATATATATATATATGGACGCTTATTGTAGCATTGGGTGCATGTATAAAAATGAAAAATAGGGCTTGGGTACAGCTCAGGGGCAGAGTTAGTGTGTGTGAGGCCCTGGGTTTGATCCTTAGTCCCACAGAAAAATGGAAGAGAGGAGGAGAAGGACGGGAAGGGGGAGGGGAGCGAGAGGAGGAAGGAGAAAAAGGAGGAGGAAGGAGCTACCTAGAAATAATTCGTATCCATCAATATGAAAATATTTAAACAATTCATGGCATATCCATATTTTAGGAAAATTCGCTCTAATAAACAGAATGAGATATTCTCACACGGGAAGACGTTCCTAATATGGGCTGGGGGTGTAGCTCAGTGGTAAGCGCTTGTCTAGTGTGCATGAGACCCTGAGCTCAATCTCCAACACTGAAAAAAAAAAAAAAAAAAAAGTCCTCATAACTTAACTTGGGGGGAAAGGCAAATTGCAACATGGTACCTATCTTATGATTCTATTTCAAAATGGTTCTAATGTTAATATGTTCCTTAAAAATATCCGGAGGACTATGTACCCGAGATCAGCCTTGACTACCTCTGCGGGATGATACACATATTTTGTAACGTTTACATTTTTATAAGCACAAATTCCTTTTGCAAATAGGGGGAAAGAGAGTTGAAATAGTCCCTCAGGGAAAAAAGAGGATTGCAAGAGATAGCAATGGCTGGTTGGGTGGGTTATTTGGTCTGCGGTGCAATCCCCCAGGCCTGTGTGGTGGACTCCATCGATGTGGGAGGGGTCAACCAACACCCAGTGCTGCCAGGGGCGCCACCCACTGTGTCCCTTCCTCCTGCCTTCCCACTCTGTCTCACGGGGACCCTTGGTTGCTGCTGCTCTTGAGCTTTGGTGATGGCTTAAGTACAGCTTATTTCCCATGTCTCCCCCCATCTAAGCCATTACAGAAGCACAGACAGTGGGAGGGAGCCTGGCCTGTGGAGTTAACGTGGCCCTGGGTTCAAATTCCAGTGTTACTGCTCTCCTGACTGCTGGGAGATTCACTTCCCCCTTTTAGGGTATCTGTTTCGTGGTGTGAAAAATGATCATCCTAGGGAACCTGACTTAATAGTGTCTTTGGAATGTTGAAAACAGGTAAATATAAAAAGTGCTTCTCGGGCATAGCAAATGCTTAATAAATGATACGTTGTTGTTATTATTATTATTATTTCTAGTGATGGAACCCACGGCCTCACACAGGCTATGCATGTGCTCTACCACTGAGCCACACTCCAGCCCAGCCTTGATACCTCTTTTTTTTTTTTTTTTTTTTTTTGCCACAGGGTCTTGCTATGTAGTTCAGGCTGGCCTTGAACTCATGGTGATCCTCCTGCTTCAGCTTCACGAGTGCTGGGATTACAGGTGTGTGCCACCATGCCCAGCTGATACTTATTATAATTGTCACTGAGTCCTATCCATTCTTCTATGGTAGAATTTCTCCCATCTATTTTCTTCCCATCCTTTAAGACCTGGCTCCAAAGCCAGCATGGTGGCCATCACGTCCTCCATGGTCTGTTCCCTACACAGTAGACAGGACTGGTGAATGTTCCTTCACTGGAGGGCCATCCGTTCCCTTGAGGCACTGGGTACCATGTTCATTACTGCACACTATATCCTGATTTGCTTGTGTCTCCTCCATAGACCTGGGGCTCATGAAGGTAACAGTCGTGATCTATTCATCCCAAAGTCCTCAGCATCTACCCAAAGTGTGAATTCCAATAATCACTTTTCCACTCGAATTAATCTCTTTCATTCCTGCTCTTCCACCAGACCTGGCTGTTGTGAGTTCACGGTGGCATTACGGTCACGGCTTCCTAATTGGACTCCCTGCCTCTTGTCGTTCCACATCCACCGAGGTTACATTTGACCTTAACAGGTCCCTGCTCAAAGCCTTCCAGGACAGAGTGAAACTGCAGAAAGAGCTCCTGGTGGAGCCGGTCCTGAGTTTTAGCTCCAGTTTTGCTGCAAGCTGATATGATCCTAAGCATATTGCTTTACCGCTCTGAGTTTGGTTCCATCTGGAAAATGGAGAGGCACTATGAGAAATGCGTGAGAAGAGTGTTAGCTATTACTTCCGTCTCCTTCTTCTTTCTTTCTTTCTTTTTATTTTTTTTATTTTTTTGACACTGATGGGGCTGTACCCAGGGCCTTCCTTGCACATGCTACTCAAGTGTTCTATCAATGAGTTACATCTTCAGCCCTAGCCTTCCTTCCTTCCTCTCTTCCTCTCTCCCTCCCCTCCCTCCCTCTCTTCTCTCTCTCCCTCTCCTTCTCTTCTCTCTCTCCCTCTCTCTCTGTCTCTGTCTTTCTCTGTATCTCTGTCTCTCTGTCTCTATTCCTGTCTCTGTTTCTCTCTGTGTCTCTTTCTCTGTGTCTCTCTGTCTCTCGCTGTCTGTCTGTCTCTGTCTGTCTCTCTCATTCTCCGCCCCCTTCCTCTCTCCCTCTTTCTCTTGTTTTGTTTTGAGACTAGTCTCATGATGTTGCCCAAACTGGCCTCCAACTCCTGGGCTGACACCTCCCTACCCATGCCAAGTTGCAGCCTCAGGCCTGCAGGGCGCTCCTCCGACCACCAGGGGCCGCTGCGAAGCCCTCGCGCTCGCACAGGCCGGCGAGCGCCGTCTCTCGGCGTGCGAGGCGCGTGCGTACGAGAGGCGGAGCCAGAGGCGGAAGCGCAGCTGGCGTGGTCACTGCCTCCGACCCCGACGTAGCTCCTACCCTACTGTGCTGGGCTGCCGGCAGCCCCGGCGGGTCCTCGGTGTCCCGCCTCCGTTGTGGGCCAGTCCCCAGTCCCGGTCTCCCCGTCCCTGCCCCGCTCGCCCCGCCCCATGGCGCTGCAGACCTCGGGAGTGGCCTTCCGCAGGATCCTGTCCCATTTCCCTGAGGAGCTGAGCCTGGCTTTCGCCTACGGCTCCGGGGTGTACCGCCAGGCCGGGCCCAATTCAGACCAGAAGGTGAGCCCGGCCTCGGAGCCGGACCTCCCGTGCCGAAGCGGCGTGTCCTCCGAGTCCCCTTGTTCTCCCACGTGTCACCGCCCAGAGTGCCACCGAGTGTGACAACAGCTCTAGCTGAGTCCCGATCCCCGGTACTGGGGTTGGCACCCAGGGTCCTGGCACTGAGCTACGTCCCAATCCTTTTTTATTTTTATTTTCGAGACGGGGGTCTAGCTAAATTGCCCCGCCTGCGCTCGGATTTGGGATCCTCCTGTCCCAGCCTCCCAGAGTGTTGGGATTACACGTGCACGCGACCACGCCTGGCTTTCTCTAAAATTTAAGTGTCTCCGGTGGTTTGTGGATCACAGAGTGAACGGGCCTTAACCTCTGGATGGCCTCTGCACCATTTTTCCCTAAAGGTTTTCCTTTGCGCAGAGCCGGAAATCCTCCAAGAAACCTTTCCTTAGTTTTCATTCCCTACGTTCAAGTTAAAGATTCTTGTAGTATTCAAACACTGAAATCTCTCAAGTCAGTCCGAAGCCTCAGTGCCTTGGCTGGTACCTTTTCCTCACCTAGAGTTCTGTAAGATCTCTTCCACTCTTAATCTCTGCTGCCTCTGCTCGGTACTTCTGCAGGGAAGTTTCCTAGCATAGGCAGTGCCTCTCTCTCTGGTGTCAGATCCACCACATAAGTGTGTTCTTTTCCAGCATTGTCAGACTACGTGGCTCCCCTGAGCACATGAGCAGGTTCCCTGGCACGACTCCCTAGCCTGCTTGGTACCCAAGTGCTTCTACCCATACATTATTCAGGGCATATGCTTGTTATCGCCAGGAAAATTTCTCCTTTGTGTTCTTGGATCATTCGTTCATTCCGAATGAAGTTAGTTCATTATGCATTCTTTCTCCAGTTCAGTTTAGTAATAAATTGTGTCTCCTGCCCCGTAGACTGAGCTCATCCACGCTAAGACCTAGCAGTCATTTGAGCTACTGCACAAGTGCTTAGTGAGTAGCTTATCTCCTTTTACCGACTGCTTTAGAGTTTGCCCAAGTGAGTTAATTTGACCCAGAAGTCAAGTGGAGCAGCTTTCCTACATTTAGCTGAAAGGCAGTGTAGCATAAGGACTCAGCACACAGGATTTGGGGCCACTCTACTTAGGGCTGGCACTCATTAGCTCTGTGTCCTTGGGCCAAGTGCTTATCCTGGGCTTTGGTTTCCTTTCCTGTAAAATAGGGCTAATAGTAGACCTGGTTCTTGGGATTGTTTTAGAGACAGAATGAGTTACTGTGTGTATTACATGTAAAGCATTTAGAAGAGTCCTGGCACGATACACATTAAGTGTTTGATGCCACCACTGATGAAAAGAAAGCTCTTGTTGGTCCCAGAGGCTTAAGTTTCCAATGCCAAACCTAGATCTTCTGTTAATCATAGTAGCAGAGTATTTCGGAGCTTGCATTTAGCTGCTTTTCTGAGGTAATGTGACCTCATGCTCGACAGAATGCCATGCTGGACTTTGTGTTCACGGTGGATGACCCCGTTGCGTGGCATTCAAAGAACCTGAAGAAGAATTGGAGCCACTACTCCTTCCTAAAATTTTTGGGGCCCAAGATGATCACCTCTGTTCAGAATAACTATGGCGCTGGAGTTTACTACAATTCATTGATCCTGTGCGATGGTAGGGTAAGTGACTGGCTTTTCCTCTTAACTCGGGTTTGTTCTACCTTCAATAGTAGAACACTGGTGAAGTATGTGTGATAGCACAGGCAGGAAACACTGGCTGGTTATCTTGAATCCAGGGACAGGGCAAGAGACGGAGTCCTCTCCTCCCCCTTGACTGTGATTGCAGTTTGAGAAGGTGGTTGGATGTGACTGACTTTATTTTTTGCCCTTTCACCAAGTGGTTCTCAAATCGTAATCTCTTGGACACACGGACTGCAGGTCTCTACTCGGGTTTATTTACTGTAGTGGGCTGGAGAATTTGATTTTCTTTCTTTTTTGTTTTGTTGTTTTTTGTTTCGTTTCTTTGAGACAGGGTCTTGCTACGTAGTTGAGGCTGGCCTTGAACTCACTGTGTAGCCCAGGCTGGTCTCAAACTCAAGGCTATCCTCTTGCCTCAGCCTCCTGAGTGCTGGGATTATAGGCCTGCATCACCACTCCCAAATGGAGATTTGATTTTCTAACCAACTTCCAAATGATGATGCAGTTGCTGGTCTGGGAACCATGCTAAGAACCACTGGATCGGGCAGTGTGAGGAATAGGTCTCCACTGAGGAGCAGGTGGAGATGGATCCTGCCTAGATGGAGGAGCAGACCCTCTGAGGAGGAATTTGGAAGTTAGCAGGCTATCAGGTGGCTGGAAGCAAATTTGACAGAAAGGTGTTGGACAGCAGGTAAGGAGTATGGGTCCCCAGAGAGGAGTTGCCTGGCAGCATGAACCCCGCCTGTCTGTGCTTTAGATGAAGCTCCCTGTGGCTGGAGCGGCCCAGCATAGCCAACTGAGTGTGGCTTGTAGGTCAGTAGTAGAACGCTTGCCTGGGATGCAGAAGGCCCTGAGTTTAATCCCCAGCACTGCAAAAAGACAAAGCAAACTAAATGCAGCATCCCACCCAATGAGGCCGAGGCACCAGCAGGACCTAACTCAGATGCCTCCTGGAGATGAGGCAGGCTGAGCTCGACATCCAGGCCTTACCTGCTCTGCCAACATCGTTGCTGGGCAGGGGCCTGTCCTTGTCCGCCTGCCTTGTGCAGATGAGAAAACCAGGCTTCAAAGGAGGAAATGACTTCCAGGGGCAGGCAACCAGTCCAGCAGCCTCCCGGCCTGTGGTGTTTCCATTGGCTGCTGTCTGCCTGCAGCAGGAAGGGGCCTCTGTAGTCCTGGGGCTGGACAGGAGGGCAGGGGTAGTAACTGAGCACAGCCTGACACTTCTGCCACGCAAAATGCAGAGTTTGTTCTTCCTCTGTAATTAATTTTTCTTTTTTGAGACCGGGTCCCAGGCTGGCCTCCAACTCACTGCGATGCTCCTGCGTCAGCCTCCTAAGTGCTGGGGTTACAGGCGCGCGCTACCACACCCATCCTCCATGATTAATATTATGCTGAGGGGCCGGTGAGATGGCTCAGCGGCTTAAGCACTTGCCTGGCAAGCGCGAGGGCCTGAGTTCGACTCCCGGAACCCACATACGAAAAAAGGGCTGGTGATATCACTCAGCGGCACGGGCGCCTGCTGGCACGCGAGGTCCTGAGGTCGACCCCCGGTACCCACAAAAAAAAAAAAAATTATGCTGAGTTTATCTCTAGTACTTTTCAAACAACATTACAAGCTCCAGGGAGCAAATATTTGGGCATGGTCGTATGTAACCAGGGCTATATGTTTTTATTTTTTATTCCTTAGCTACTTTTTAGGTATTTACAGCCCAAGGAAGCTATTTTGATACTGAAATTTAGCAAGTAGGTCTGAAGACATTTGATTACGCAAATGGGACTTTGTAACCTGGAAAATCTGCTTTCAGGGTTTATGCACATTGTTATGGAAATGAACCTGACCATAATTCCATGTGTTTAGCATTGATGAAAGGTTTTATTTTTGGATGTTGCTTTGTAATTATAAATGTTTTAAAGAGTCAACAGCAACAGAGAAATCAACTGTGAAGGATGTCAGTGAAAACTTTTAATGAACTTTCTGGTACTTTGTAATGAGAGGGACATTGGACAACCAGACTGAAGTTCTGAGAGCTGGGCGGGGGGTAAAACGGGGGCTCCCTGTGTTGCTGTGCCAGGGCTGAGCTTGAACTGTTGGGCTCAAGCAGTCCTCCTGCCTCAGCCTTCCAAGTAGCTGAGATCACAGAGGCCTGGAACTGCACCCAGCTGTAGGCCTTGTTTAACTCTGCCATTTCTGGTGCCACATTAAGCATATTATTTATTCTTTTTGGGTCTCAATTTCTTATTTCTGAAATGAGGAGCATTAATTTAATTCTTACTTCTCAGGCCGTGGGGAAATTAGTGGATTCTTTCCTTGTAGTCCGTGAGGACCAGTACTGGATGGTGTCTAGTAGCCCTTCTGCCTTAACATCACCTGGACCAACGTTAAGGTCCTTACCTAGCCTCACGTGCCTTGGGGGCCTGGCTGGTCTTGGGGTTTCTGATGGAGGGAGAGCTTTCACAGGCAGAGTTTTTGGTTTTTGTTGTTGTTTTTGGTTTTTTGAGACAGGGTCTTGCTAAGTAGTTCAGGCTGTCCTTGAATTCACTATGTAATCCAGGCTGGCCTCAAACTTGCAGAGATCCTCCTGCCTCAGCCTCCTGAGCACTGGGACACAGGTAGGCATTTTGAGTGGCTGTGGAAATGAAAGTGCTCTCTGGTCAGAAATTTGGTTTGTGTCCTCATATCTTGTATTTGTGTGAGCAGCAGCCTGATCTTTTGCTCTTTTTCATGCCCGTATCTTTCCTCTTCAGCTTATCAAGTATGGGGTGATTAGCACCCATGCTCTGATTGAAGATCTGCTCGGCTGGAATAACCTGTACATCGCTGGCCGCCTCCAGAAACCGGTGAGTGAGTGCGCATGCTTTCTGGTGACCACAGCCACAGAGCCTCTTGTCCCCGAACTCTGGTCCTTATAAGACTGCCCTAAGATGGGACTCTGTAAAGTGGAAATGAGTTTCATGTCCTCACTCCCCCAAAAATCCATCAGCAAACAATGCTCTGTGATACTGTGATACAATAAAAGTGTATTTGGTCTCTCCCTTGTTTCCTGGCACAGAGCTCCTAAACCCTTGGCGTTCCTGGTGGGCTACCGAGTCCCTTTCAGCCACACCTGAGCTCGTGTTTATACTAGTGAGGTGCCTCTGCTTTGTTTTGTTTGCTGCTTTTGTTTTTCTTGTGCACTGCTGAGGCAGGAACCCAGGGTCTTGCACATGCTTGGCTGCACCCCAGCCCTGGGTGACTCTCGATGGTCCCCAACAGCTGCAGGATAGGGACTGGTTTCCAGTGGAACCACCCAGTGAAGACAGGGTTGAGCCCTCAGTCCTACCTCCCTTCCTGCCTTGGTTCCTCACCAGTAACGGACTTGGGCCCAGGTCATGCACCTGCCCTAAAATGACAGGGCTTGGAGAGTTTCTGTGCTGTGAGCTTTACCCGCACTGCGGCCCCAGGACCTGGTGCTGGTTAAGTCTGGTGCCTTCCTGAGTATGGGGAGCCATTCAGCAAATGATCACCCAGAGGGAGGCGCTGCAGGAACCCCCTATTTACCGCTGCTTAGCCAGGGGAGGCAGTCTCCTGGGACTGAGTTTCCTCACCTGTGGGTGGGAGGTGCCGCCAGGTAGATGTATCTGCTCTGAGTGTGATGTGGGGTGTGCGGCTGCTGTGTGAGGAGTTGGGGGATCGATGGTGAGGGACAACCCCACTCACTTGGCGACAGAGGAGGTGCTGGGTGAGAAACAGGTCCCTGTCTCCACACTCAGACTCCCCAGTGGCTGGGTGATCAGGCTCTGAGCCATCCATTTGGGCTGGAGGAGATGGCGCAGGTGCTGGGGTGCTGTCAGCGCCCCCAGACCACTTCCCCTCTGGAGCCCCTATGCCACAGTGGCACTGGCACACAAAACAGCTGGGGTTTGTCTGGGCTGTCTTTGCCCTCTGGCTCCTTGGGGACACTACGAGGGAGACTGGGGAGTAGCTGCCCCTGGCTTGTGAAAAAACAGAAACCAGGGAGAAGGTGGGAGGGCGCTCGAACTTTTAACAAGTATTTGCAAATCCCACCTTCCCTCCTTCTCCAGCGTCCTGAGGAAGGCTCTCTCCTTGGTGTGAGTGCTATATTAGGGCGTCGTAGCAGTGCTTATCTGGCTCCCAAGGAAAACGAGGTGCAGTGTCAGAGAATTTCAGGCTCCAGAGTACTTGAGTTCTTCTCAGGTGTCCCCCATACCAGTGACACCTCACTTCTTTTTAATACTCAGTGGCGGGGGAAAAGTTAGAGAGTTTGGCACAACCTTAGCCTGCTTGGCTTGTGTCAGTAAAACCTCTTTATTGCTGTGTATGGGCTGTCAGGATTCCATTGCCTTGCGGTTGGAGGGGAAAAAGAAGATGAAGAGGGCGGTGCTATATGGTTGGATTTGTGGGGGCAGATTCCCTGGGGGGACGTTAAGTCCAAGTCAACAGAATTCCGGCGCAGGCGTGCCTTGTGGTGTAAATAACCGGTATAACCAAGGTCGATGCTAGCGCGCAGCCACTGCTGGGCAGGCCCCTCTACACCGCTGGGCTGCCACCAAGCCTGCTAAGGGGCTGAGGACAGGCACAGTAGCGGCTAGACAGATGGACTACGACCAATGACTGGGCGGCGGGGCTGGTAAGGTGAGCCAAGCTCAGCAGCTAAGAATAAAGACGCATCAGACATTCTACAGCTCTGCGTCTCTCCTCCGGACTGCCTGTGTCTCCAGTGAAACTCCCCAGTTTGAACTGGTGACAAGACACACCTGAACTTCAAACTGAGGCTGGAAAGCTGGGTATGGTGTGCACACCTGTAATCCCAGCACTCAGGAGGCTGAGGCAGGAGGATCATCATGAGTTCAAGGCTAGGCTGGATTACATAGTGAGACCTTTTCTCAAAAAAAAACCAAAAAAATAAATTGATATTGGAGATGTGGCCTGGTGGTGAGCACTTGCCTAAAATAAACAAGGCACTGGCTTCCATCCCCTGCACCAGCACACAAAATAGTGTAGCTTATTAAAATATTCAGAAACATATGTATGCATTTGTAGAAATGTAGCAAGCTGTGCCCTTCTGATGTGTGTGCTTTACTGTTTAAATATTTACTTCAATAACAACTCTTTTTTTCTATTTTGCAGTACTGGGGATGGAACCCAGGGCCTCACACATGCTAGGAGAACACTCACCACCAAACTATACCCCAGCCCAGTAAAAACATCTTTTAAACACTCCAGAAACATTACGCTTATTGAAATAATTTCTCATTTCCAGGCTTGATAAGTAGCAGAGCTCATAACTGAGCAAATAAATGCAACTGAAAATTTGTAAATGTTTTATTTCTAAGGTTTTTTTAAAAAATTCTGGGTTTTTTCATTTTTTATTGCAGTACTACAAATGGAACACAGGGCACTTTACCACTGAGCTGTATCCCTAGCCCTTTTTAAATTTTATTTCAAGACAGGGTCTTGTTAAGTTGCCTACTCTGGCCCTGATTCAGCCTCCTCAGTAGGTGGGATTCTAGGCCTACGCCATTATGCCAGCCTTTCCTTTGTTTTTGGGTTTTGCTTTTGTTTTGTGGTATTAGGAATTGAACCTAGGGCTTTTGCACTGAGCTACAGCCCAGCCCTTTCATTATTTCTATTTTTTATTTTGAGACAGGTTTTTGCTAAGTCAGTAAGTTACCCAGCTGGGCTCAAGCTTGCAATCCTCCTACCTCAGCTTCCTAAGGTGCTGGGCAACAGGTGTGCACCACCACACCAGCTGCAAGGTTTTCTTAAATTTATAAAATGTGTCAGTTGGTAGGAAGGGAAATGAATGTTGAGTTAGAAGCCTTAGGTCATATTTATTTCTGCCACTTATTGCTGTTTAAATGAACTTGCCCAACGGACTTTCTCTTCCTCAGTGACCTTGTCTGTAGAATGGGAATAACAATACTTGCCCTGCCTGTGCCACAGAGGCATTGAGAGCCAGAAGAGAACGGTGACACTGTAGAGAACACAAATGATTAGAACCCGACAGCCGTGGGGCAGGCTACCAGCTCTGCTGGCCCCTGCTGGTGGCCCTGTCTCCTCGTCGCCCACACCTCAGGGCACTGTCCACGTGTGAGGGTCTAAGACACCACATTCAGGCACGGAGGACGGTGCCCCCTTCTATCTTTGGCTTCTCAGTTATTTTGAGATAAAATGAGACTGAATTGAAGTTTTCAAAAATTTTAAAACTAGGTTTTAGAAACCTGAAATGCCATGAGATCTTAGAAGGTTTTTTGGTGGTTTTTTGGTTTTAGCTTTTTGGTGGTGGTGCGTGATTTTTCTTTGGTGTTTTTGTGTTGTTTGTTTGTTTGTGGGGTTTTTTTTTGTCTGTTGGGGGGGTTGGTCCTGGGTATTGAACCCAATACCTAGGCACACCCCCAGCCCTGACTTCAGATTTTACTTAACATTATTCCTATAAGATAAAAGTAATTCAAGATACCTTCTCAGTTAACCCAGAAAAGAAAATATTACTGATAACAGTGATTATGCCTGATATTTATTAAGTTTCTAGACAAGGGCCAGTGAGATAGCTCAGCGACACAAGCGCCTGCTTGCAAGCGTGACGTCCTGAGTTCGACCCCCAGTACCCACAAAAAAAAAAAAGTTTCTAGACAAGAAAATTAGGTGAGGGGCTGTGGTGTATAGTTCAGTGGTACAGCACATGTTTAGTGTGTGTGAGACCCTGGAATAAATCCTCAATGCCAAAACAAAACAGAAAAAGAAAAATTGGTTTATCTTTCAAAAAAACTGAAAATGATGAATGGTTATTCCCACTCCTGCCCCCACTTGCCTGTTTCCGTGGGAATCACCGTTATCTGGACCTCTCAGCCACGATAGTCAAACGACTCTGACCTCTAGATGGCAGCAGATACTAATCAGACAAGCAAATCCGGGGGAAAGGGATGTGGCCTTTCTTTTCCTTGCTTTCTACCTCTCCTTATTTTTCTTTTCTTTTCACTTTCACAAAGTACTGGGGATTGAACCCAGAACCTCACATGTGCCAGGCAAGTGCTGTACTACTGGGCTGCACCCTGGTCCTTTTTATTTTTGATTTTGAGACAGTGTCTTGCTAAATTGCTCAAGCTGGCCTGGAACGTGGGAACCTCCTGCTTCAGCCTCCCTCATAGCTGGGATTATAGGTGTGCGCCACCAAGCCCAGCTTGGGTGGGAGGGTGAGAAGGAATAACAAGGATATGAGTTTGAATTGTTTTTTATGTTTTAAAAGTAGTTACATTGGGGCCGGTGAGATGGCTCAGCGGCTTAAGCGCCTGCCCGGCAAGCGCGAGGGCCCGAGTTCGACTCCCAGATCCCACATACGAAAAAGGGGCTGGTGATATCGCTCAGCGGCACAGGCGCCTGCTGGCGCGTGAGGTCCTGAGGTCGACCCCCAGTACCCACAAAAAAAAAAAAAAAGTAGTTACATTGTCTAAAGCTCCAAAATTGTCTGCATCTTGCAAATTCAAATCAGATTTCTCAATCACTAGCCAATTAAGTCTTTAAAAGGAGTTAAGGATGTTAAAAAGGAGTTAAAGTGGTTAAAAACACAGACATTTCTGGGAAAAGTTGAGTGTAATTAAGTTCTATCATCTGTACCATCTGCTTACACCATGATTGAGGAGATGCCCAGGTTTGTTTCTAGGACCACCCTAGTTCCTGAGTCAGTTACGTGTGTGTGTGTGTGTGTGTGTGTGTGTGAGAGAGAGAGAGAGAGAGAGAGAAAATGTGTGTGTGCGCATGTGTGCATGTGCGTAGTGCTGGGCAGGTCACCACAGAGCTATAGCCCAAGCCTTACGAATGCTTTTCAAGTTAAGAACCATGGAATTTAAAGTATTTAATAGAACATGGTGGACAATCCTTTGTAAATTGAAAAAAAAAAAAAAAATCTAAAGTAATATAGTTGGTTTCCTGGTTAATTTTACCTAACTTTGAATTTTTGTATTTCACATTGTTTTTAGTGTGTAGATAATTTTGCTTGTGTGTGGTTTCAGTTTGGTTGGAATTTTTTTTTTTTTTTTTACATCAGGGGCAGCGGTGTCACTGTGTTGCTCAAGCTGGTCTCCAGCAGCTGGACTCAAGCAATCCTCCTGCCTCAGCCCCACAACTGCTGGAAGGAACTATAGGCTTGTTTGAATCTTTTCTTTTCTTTTTTTTTTTTTTTGGTACCGGGAATCAAACTTGACCTTGCACTTGCCAGGCAGGTGCTGTGTGGCTGAGCTATATCCCCGACCCTTGCTTGAATCTTAAAAGCATTCACTTTGACTGATATTTTCCCACTTTGTTAAGAGGAAATTTAATGTTTAATGTATTCATTGCAATTTATTTTCTCTGCTAATCATTCAGCTTTATTGCTAATCATACGGCTTTATGGAGATATAATTCACGTAGCATATAATATAATTCAACCATTTAAAGCATACAATTCCCTGTTTTTTTATTATATTTACAATTGTGTGACTGTCCCTGGATTGTAGCTTTATTGATTTATGTTTCGTAGCTAGAGAAATCCCAGTGGTATAAGATGCCCAAATGACAAGTGGGAAACCTCCCTTCCTAGTTTGGGCTATGCCTAGCTGTCAGCCAACTTTGGGCTACAGCCTTTGAAGCGCAGGGCTAGGCCCTTCCCATCGCTACCAAAGACAGTTTCTTCTCTGTGTTGCCAGGTGGTTGTCCTCGCGGAGCCCCATCCAACAGGTAGAGGCAGTGGCCTGGTTCTCTGTTCGTGTTTCTTCCTCCTCCAGCAGGGACGTTGGGAACATTCCTAGTCCTGGCCTTTTAGGTGGAAAAGTTCTAGGGAGTGGTCGAATATTTCAAAGCTAGGCAGGGTTGCATTCTTTGTGACTAAGACCCTGCTGTTTACAATTCAAGTGCCTTGTCCCTGCTACTGTCATAGCGGAGCTGTATGTGGCTTTCTCTTTATTCTAGTCTCACAAGTCTCTGCTTTAACAATCCCTTCCAGCATCACTCCTTCCTCTCTGCAGCCAAGACCCTGGCATAGCATTAGTGTTGTGTGTGCAGTTCAGGCAGGCATTCCCAGTGAGGCACAAACAGCTATTCACAACCCCGGGCTCTCCTCTTCCCAGCCTCTGGCAGCACCCCAGGCACGCACCGGCTTTTCTCTCCACACACAAATCACACTGCTGCTGAGAAAGTTCCTAGTGCACCTCGCTCCAAACTGCCAGGTTTCGAAGTAGTGGAGCCTCCCGAATTGATGCTTTTCCTTTGAGTAAGGACACTTGCTTTTGTACTTCCTTAATTTTCAACAGCAAGCAGACTACTTTCTTACAACCTAAGTTGAACAGCTCTCTTGGAAAACAAGTGGGATTTTGGTTAACTAGGAAAATTCTCCCAAATTCATTCTTTTCTTTGTATCTTTGAATTGTTAGCATTTCAGAATAGCTTCTAATGTCACTGAGTTTAAAGCCTTGGAGATTAAAAGGGAGAGAGACGGGGAGGGGAAGAGAGAGAGAGCGAAGAGAGGGTGTAGGGTTATTGAGAAGGACCTGGGGAATGGGGGTGGTGAAGGGGAGGTGGTAATAGGCATCACAGGGGACAGGATCCTGGCCTGCTGTGCCGCTGCTTCTTTTGGGGGAAACTTTTAACCTCCCTGGCCTTCAGTTTTTCCATCAGTAAAATGAGAAAGTTGGACTCCTAGACCAATGATTCCATATGGAATACAAGGCTTTGGAAAGTTAGTCAAGGAGTAAACATAAGACTTACTATAGGACCTTAAAATTGGGGGGCTGGGGTATAGCTCAGCAGTAGAGTGTTTACGTGGTACATGCAAGGCCTGGGTTCAATCCCTAGCGCTACAAAAAAGAAAAAGTTTTTTCTTTTTGTTATAATCATCTGTCAAGATAAAAGTTAAACTGGAGGCCAGTGAGATGGCTCAGTGGCGTAAGCGCCTGCCTGGCAAACGCAAGGTCCTGAGTTCGATTCCCAGTACCCACATTAAAAAAAAAAAAAAAAGTTAAACTGGGTATGGTATCGTATGCCTGTAATCCCAGCTCTCGGCAGGCTGAGGCAGGAGGACCACTGTGAGTTCGAGGCTAGCCTAGACTACATAGTGAGTTTAAGGCCACCCCAAATGCCTGAACTACATAGTGAGACCCTGTCTCAAAAAAAAAGATAGAAGATAATCAGGCCAGGTGTTGTGGCATGTGCCTGCAATTCCAGCACTCAGGAGGCTGAAGCAGAAGGATTGCTACAAATTCAAGGCCAACCTGGGCTACATAGTGAGTTTGAGGCTAGCCTGGGGTACAGTGTGATTTCAAAGCCAGCCTGGAATATACTTAGCAAGATCCTGTCTCAAAAAAACAAACAAAAAAAAAAAAAGAAGAAGAAGAAATTAATCAGGATGCATCCCTAACTGAATGCGTGGCAATAAGCCAGGATATTGAGGAGTTGATTTGCAGAGCATAAGGCTGTTACCATGCCATTTGCCGTCAGTTCGCCAGGCACCCAGGAGGTTGGGGTTCTGGAGGCTCGGTTTTGCTCTGATGACTGAGGATGCTGAACTTGCAGGTGGGGAGGCCTCGCCGAGGTCTTTGAAGTCCTCACCGTGGTCTGGGTGGGCAGGGAGACACTGAGGACATGGCCTGCTGGCCAGATGTGAGGTCCGTGTGTTGCAGGTGTTGCTGCAGGAAGAAAGAACGCAAGATGAAAGACGGAATTGGGTTGTTAAGCTTGATTTATAAATGTTATATGTCTTGTAGTACTGATTTTTGTTATTAATAAAAAGAGAAAAGCTATACCCTGGGATAACATCATTCTCCTTTCTCCTCGCATTTTAATGAAATTTCATTTTGGAGTTTCTTACAGTGTGTCCCTCACGTGCCACCTGACTTGTCCTGAGTTACGTGTATTTGACAAAAGGCACCTTAGGCCCTGTTTCCTGGAGGGAGGCGGAATGACTGCCAGCACCACATGGCTGAGGGAGGGAGGATACACTGCAGACACGGAAGTCCTCTGAGGGTCCAACAGGCCCTTTCCTCTGTGGACAGCGTCAGTCAGAAGCAGCAGTTGGGAAAAGATTCGGGCAGGGTGTGCATTGATGTCACCGCTGTGACAAGCTGTGCCCTCAGAGTTGTCTGAGAATGTCCTGAGGTCACAGCATCTGCACTTCCCGGAACCGCTGGCAGTGCATCCTCCAGGCCCGGAGCCCCTCGGCTGTGCACCAAGAAACACACCCAGGACACTTGCTTCAGTGAGGGCTCATGTGCAAATCTCATTTCGTCTTCCCAGCACACTCCTGAGCTTGACTCTGTTTACCCCATTCTATTGGCAAGGGGTTGCGCTTATCATCACAGAGCTGGGAAGAAATGGATCTGAGGCTTGAACACTGTCTCTTCTTGACAGTGTGAGCTTGAGAACAGAGAATCTCAGAATGGACTGGAGCTCTTTGTGTTTTACTGGATTTAGAGAGAGCCAAAGAGCAGTTTTTGCTGGATATTTAGAAGTAAAATCCTTTCTATTGAGTAACACAATCAGTTATACACCAGGCATGTCATGTGTATCGTATTCAATTTTGTGACAATTATTTGATGCGAATCTGGTATCCCTATTTTATAGATGAGGACTTAAGTTCCGAGAAGTAATTTGCCCAAATTCACAGAGCTAGTGGAGTACCTGGACTTGGGCCCAGTCCTGTCTTCCATACCCATGATTTTTCTATTAGCTAATTTTCTTTCCTTTCATTCTTAGTCAAGTTCAAAATCAGTGTATCTAAAAATCATGAAATAGAGCATGAACTGCCCCGCTTATATGTAGGCAAGAAGAGAGATGCATTCTAACTACAGAAATAAAATCCATTCTTCCACTAGAAAATCAAGTGCAGAACAATGGAAAAAATATAAAATTTAAAAATATTAAAGTTCCCAAATGACATTCTTTCTTTCTTAAAGCCTGTGGTGCCAGGTGTGGTGGCACACAGCTGTAATCCCAGCACTCAGGAGGCTGAGGCAGGAGGATCACCATGAGTTCGAGGCCAGCCTGGGCTACATAGTGAGCTGAACTGCATAGTGAGACCCTGTCTCAAAAAAAAAAAAAAAAATCTGTGGTGAGTTTCCTCATCTAAAGGAATATTCATTTTGTTTTCTTTGGCATTGTGATCCCTTCCTGTGTCATGGTTTCTCTGACTTTGGCTTAAGACAGGAGATTCTGGGGTTACTTACCAGAATAATAAGTGTCTTATGTCAGCTCAACTGATATTCCGGGATCTTGGTGGTGGGTGTTGGGACAGTTCCAAGGCACATACAAACCCATGGCTCTGAGGCAGCAGGGCCACTAGTTTGAGATCTGCCTGGGCAAATTCATGAGACCCTGTCTCAGAAGGAGAGAGCTGGGGCTGTAGCTCAGTGGTAGAGCATACCTGGCTGCGGTGCCCCCAGTACAGCAAAAAATAAACTCATGGCTTCAGCTTCGCTTCTGGAATTTTTCTCGTGACCATCCTGCTTTTTCCAGGTGAAAATTGTAGCGATGAATGAGGACACCACCCTGCGATCGGCGCTGGATAAGAACCTGAGGAGCGCGGTTACCGCGGCCTTCCTCATGCTCCCCGAGAGCTTCTCCGAGGAAGAGCTGTTCGTGGAGATCACCAGGCTGTCCTACGCAGGTGAGTGTTGGGGTGCCTGGCACGCATGAGGAGTGGCGCCTTGGAGGCTCTGCCCACACCCTGCCCTGGCCGCAGAGGAGCTGTGGCATCTCCAGTCACCTCACACGAGCTTCCTGCGGGGACTTCATGTTGGCTTTTTCTGACCCGGTTGATTGTAGCTGGCCTGTGCCGTATCCCTCCATGTGTTCTCTTACTCCACTATGGGACAGTGGCCGAATTGGGGAATTGTCACACTGACCCAGTGTTTGTGTCAAATTGACAGTCCATGTCCCACATGCAGTTGTCCCAATAATGTCCTTTGTGGCATTTTTTCCTCTGTACATGGCCTAGTCAAGGATCCTGTCCTGTACTCAGCTGCTGTCTCTCCTGTTTCTTGTTTCGGTTTGGTGCTGGGGACTGAACCTAGGGCCTCCCGTGTGCCGCTCCTTATCTCATCCATCTTCCCCTCGAGCCCTTCTGCCTCGCCTCGCCTCACAGGGTATGTATAGTTCTGGAGGCGACAGCAGTGACACAGGCCCCTTGTCAGCAGTGTGTTCCCCTTTTATGACAGCCGTTTGCATAAAGAGCACGCAAATGTCCTGCTTCTTGTCAAACCATCCTGCCTCCTGGTGGTTCTGCTCAAACCAGTCATTACCATGATGGTTCCAAAGTGCCAATTCTCCAAATCTGCTGTATCCTCCGCAGGAGGGAAGAGCTTTCCTTTCTGCCCCATTCATTTATTTGTCTATTATTTATCTAAGTGTCAATTTCCTTCCCCTATCAACTCATTGTGTTCTCAAAGAAGCAAGGGCAAGGGGGTTGGGAGGACGGAGCCCCAGGCCCCACACCTTCTCCACCAGCAGAGGAGCAGCAGTCTCTGACATCGTAAGGTTCCATGTGAGGTCTCATCTGCAGGGCTGGGATGGGGCTGCCTAACATGCAAAGTCCAGGGTTCGAGCCCAGCACCACGTGCACACATGCACAAATTCATTAAAAAAACAAAACAAAACCGGGTGTGGTGGTGCATGCCTATAATCCCAACACTCAGGAGGCTGAGGCAGGAGGATCGCTGTGAGTTCAAGGCCAGTCTGGGCCACATAGTGAGTTCGAGGCCAGCCTGCATTACAAAGCAAGACCCCATCTCAAAGCAAAACCAAAAAACAAAAACAAAAACAAAAAAAAGTGCCCTCCAACTTAGGAAAAAAGAGTTTGAGGGCAAGGGTGTAGCTCAGCAGTAGAACATTTGCCTAGCTTGCATAAGGCCCTGGGTCAATCCCCAGCACTGCAAAGGGGTAGGGGGAGGAAAACACTTTCTTAAATAAACTTTCCTAATTTTAGTATAAGTCAAAGAACCTCCTTCTTCTCCCCCCTCCTCCTTCTCCCCCTCCCCCTCTTCTTCCTCCTCCTCCTCTTCCTCTTCCTCGTCGTCGTCTTTCTTCTCTTCCTCCTCTTCGATTATTTCCCATAATTAACATTACCTTGCTGCTTGCTGGCTTCTAGGAATTCTTTATAAATTATTATTATTTTGTTGTTGGTGGTGGTTTTTTTGAGACAGGGTCTCACTATGTAGTTTAGGCTGGTCTTGAACTCACTATGTAGCCCAGCTTGTCTTTATAAGTTCTGAACATTGAGTAAAGAATTTTATCAAATTACACACCTGCTTTCACCTATTTGTTTTTTTTTGGTGCTGGGGATCAAACCCAGGGCCTTACAGACGCTACACACATGCTTTTATCACTGAACAAACCCCAGCCCCAGACTTTCTTCAGGGAACCTTCAAGCGCTCCGAAGCCGTAGCTAATACTTGCTGGAACTGGACTAGGAAGGGTAGAAAAGGCTCAAGGCCCTCAGGTAGAATCTCCTGGGTAAGAGACTTGCCTCCGGCCCTGTGTTGAAAGGCAAATTTTCCTCCTGTCTTCTCTAGGCTTCTGAGAATCCATTTTCCTTGAATGGATCCAATTCTACCCCTTCGGCGAACTGCCCGAGTGTCTCAAGCCCTCAAAACGTTCCAAAAGTCAGATGACCCTCGGATCTCACCTATATTTACAACTCTGACATTCTCCACCTTTTCCCAGTTGAGGGATGACCTGTGATCCTAACCTGGGAGGATCAACACTTCTCCCAGAGGGAACAAGGGAGGGGAAAAGGACGGAGAAAACAGTGTCTCCCTCCCCACATTACGGGACAAGTTCCTGCCCGTCATGACCGGCAGAGGCAGGAGCCATGACTATCGCCAGTGTAATAACAGTCCTGTCCATTTTATGTGGCCCTTAATGATCCCTTAGCTCCGGGGCCCCTGTTTATGGCAGCATTACCCTAAGTGACGGGTGAGAAAAGGGTAGGTGGAGAAGCAGCCTGCACAGCCAGGAGGAGAAAGCTTTGCAGCCCTTAGCATTTAAGTCCAGGGAAGAGGAGCCCCACATGGTTTTCAAGAGCCACTTCAAACATTCCTACAGAAGGACGAACCGGTGGTGTTCAGGGTCCCGGTTTAACAGTTATCAGATGACTCGGCTTCCCAGACTCTGAGGAAGTTGAAGGCAGACTGCGTCTGGGGAGCCCACGGTGGGAAACACATGCAGGCACAAGTGTCGGCAGTGCACTCAGGACACGCACGTGTGGGGAGACGAAGTGGGTGGAGGGGAGAGCCGTGGGTTGATGGGACTGCCGTCTGTGGGCCAGCGTAGGAGAAAACAGCTCGTATTACTCAGTGCCCCATCTGATGTCCATACTTCTGGTGTCACAGCAACTTAATCCTCACGATGGCCTTCTGCTTGGGTGCCGTGCTCCAGCCCCAGGCCACAGAGGAGAAACAGGCCAGAGCGGTCCCCATCTCAATCCCTGCATGCGGTGGGTGGTGGACCTAGTACCCTCGTCCCCCCGGGGGTACCTAGTGCTTCCCAGGCCCGCAGCATTCTTGCTGATAAAACCAGTGGCTCCTAATGACATCTGCTTTGGGATAACGTGTGAGAGACATTTTCAATGCGTAGAAGAGGATGGGTGTGATTATCATTAATGTGCTGTGGTCACGTGTTCCTCAGGTTGACACACTGTCATTTGAGCAGTGATTGACAGGCACTCGGGCTGTCCTGGCTATCACTGTTATTACTGACACCCCTGGGAGTCCCTTTTACAGATTACAAAAATTGGTAGGGCAAAGGGAGGCACGAATTTCGTGAGATTACATTGTCAGAAGAATTAAACAAAGTGAAGCCAGGTGTGGGGGCACAGCCTGCAATCCCAGCGCTCCAGGAGGCTGAGGCAGGAAGATTGCAAGTTCAAGCCCAGCCTGGGCAACTTAGCAACTTAGTAAGACCCTGTCTCAAAATAAAAAATAAAAAGGGCTGGGATAGAGCTCAGTGTGAAAACCCTGGGTTTGATGCCCAGCCCCCACCCCCCAAGAAAGAATTACACAAAAATGCCTGTCAAAACTAGCAGAATACTTAGACCAGCAGGATTGAAATGTGACAGCTCCCATTCATGTGGTGCTTTAAGGTCATAAGGAATGAGAAACACCTTCTAGCACCCTCCTGCAAGGGAACAGGCCACTTTCAATCCAGGGTGTCTGAGCACAGCCAGGCTACTTCGAGGAATAAAAGCAAAGCCACAAGAAGTTGCAGTTGAGTGGTTCTTGGGAAAAACTCAGCAGTAGGCACCAATGTCCTGGAGTGTGATTTGATTTAACATCCCTGGCTAGATTACAGTAAGAGTCAGGAGAGAAACCAGATGGGGTGGTGCATGCCTGTCATCCAAGCACTCAGGAGGCTGAGGCAGGATGATCGCCATGAGTTTGAGGCCAGCCTGGACTACATAGCGAGTCCCAGTAAAAGTCAGGAGAGAAACACTTCCTGTGAGGTGAGAGCCACTGGGGCTCCTCCACCATGCTCAGGCTGTCTGAAGCCTCACAGGCAGTCTTGCTGGTGCTCTAGGATTTGGAACCTGCTTCTCTCCTCTTGCGGGTACAAGCTTTGTTGAGGCTTCAGCCGGAACTCTGTCACCTCAGCAGTCACCTGCTTGACTCTGAGGACGCAGCATTCCTGGAGGGGTGGTCATCACCCTGTGCCTAGCATTGTGGGTCCCATACTGGCGTCAGGCACCGCTCTAAGTGTTCTCCGTGTGCTGCTATGCCCAGGCCCTGAAAGCCATGAGCTGGTTATGTGCTGGCCTCAGTCTGCACTCAGAACCCCGAAGCCCAGGGAGCTTGCCCAGCCTGCCCTGAGCATCACTGGAACACAGGGATCTTGTCCTATGACTGTGCTCCTCGGCACCCTGTCTGTGAAGAGTCTGTCCTGCTCGTCCCGATTGTCCTGGGACAGTTCCCCCTAGCTTTACAGCTCAGTCCTGGCTTGTACTGGGGTCTCACTGCCTCTCTGCCACCCTGTCGTCTTTCCCTGCCTTGGCTTCCTCCTTAGTGTTCTCCAGTCTGGCACCCTGTGGAGTTTACTGGTTTGTCTTTGGTCCTTGTCCCACCATGGGATGTGATGGCAGGTGTGTTTGTCTCGTTTTGCTCTCTCTGCCTGGTGCTTACTGATGCATGGCGGCTTCGATCGATCATGGTTCCTTCCTGAGTCCTCATCCTGCCCTGTGTTCTCTGTAGAAAACAAAGCCTACTTCTGGTTCAGACCACGAGGACCCTTCTTCCCTTCCATACATGAGCCAGTGCAGTGCAGTGTTTTCCCCAGCCTGGAGGTATTTTTGAGAACACATTCTGGATGGCATGTTAGACTGCCTCCTAGAAATACTGCTTTAGTCTCCTCGACCCTTGTGTAGTGCTGGAGCAAACCCAGGGCCTGACTTATTCTAGGCAGGCATTCCACCATCATGCTGCATTACTAGCCCTTGTACTACAACAGAGGGTGCCTCATACATATGCCTTAATTTTCTACTCTAAATTTTTACTTTAGCATAATAGTAGCCAGCTGTGTGTCTTAGTATCTTTCCTTGAGGGATACAGGAAACAATCTTTGTGTTTACCCACATTGCTACAACAAAAGGGGAGATACGTGCATATGTGCAAAAGTGTCAAACCAGGATTTATACCCATGTTATACTCCATGGAACCAGTTTTTTGTGTATGTATACCTCAGCATCACAGAGGGTATAATGCACCCACACCACTTAAGAATTTGTTTTTTAAAAAAAAAAAAGTTTTCTTTTGATTTCTCTGGTACAAGTAGCACAATTCAGTACAATGGCACATGAGAAAGCAGATTTGCAAGTTTTAGAGGAGGTCAAAAGTGAATCATCATCAAGCCAAATGTGGTGCCAAACACCTGTAATCCCAGCACTTGGGAGGCTGAGCCAGGAGGATCCCTATGAGTTTGAGGCCAGCTTGGGCTACAAAGTGAGTTCAAGGCCAGCCTGAACTGCATAGTGAAAGCCTGTCTCAAAAAGACAAACAAAAACAACAACAACAAAAACCCCAAAAACTGAATCATCAGATTACTCATGCATGGATGATGAAGATGATCCATTATGGTAAAATACATGCTTTCATAACAGAAGAGTGGTGTGGATGGATGATGATGACTTTGACATTAGCCATGTGAGCCAAAGTTCCTGTGACAGTGAAATGGAGCAAGAATCAGCAAGAATTGACTGATACAGACACAGGGAATGCAGACCTCCTTGACTCAGATGATGAAGAAAACAGCAATATGAGTACATATTTGACAAGTCAAAATATTGCAAAATGGTCACCCAACCAAATGGAATGATGCAATGTTAGAACTATGTCCAAAAACATAGTGAGATAGTGAGATCCTGTCTCCAAAAAAATAAAAAAAAGAAGAGGAACAGAGACCAGACGAGACACATACACTACCTGTCCTTTAGCAAGAGAAGACCTATGCTGCCTCCTCACTCTGCCAGGAACATGGCCATCACCCATTTGTGGCTCTTTCACTTTCCACCCACAGAACCGTGAGCCAAAATAAACCTCCTTTCTTATTGACTCAAAAAAAAAAAAAAAAAACAAAAAAAAAACATAGTGAGCGTCTTGGCAGAGGTGAAATATATATATATATATATTTTTTTTTTTTTTTTCTGTGGGTACCGGGGGGTCAACCTCAGGACCTCGCGCGCCAGCAGGCTCCCGTGCCGCTGAGCGATATCACCGGCCCCTTTTTCATATGTGGGTTCCGGGAGTCGAACTCGGGCCCTCGTGCTTGCCGGGCAGGCGCTTAAGCCACTGAGCCATCTCACCGGCCCGAAATATATTGATTAGAATGCCAGCACTGCCATTTAATGTTGGAAATTGTAACAGACGAAATGCTACAAGATGCTGTGGAATACACAAAGGCTGAGATACAAATAAAACATTCTGTGTGCACCAATATCCATAAGACACCTCACTGGCTGAACTGAAAGCATTCATAGGTGTGCTGTACTTAGCAGGGATTTCTCACGGTAATCACAGAAATGTAAAAGACTTATGGACGAGCAATAGGTCAAAACATGGCATAAAAATGTATGCCCTTATAGATGTGAAGACTTACTATGCTCTCAATTTAGACATTTATCCTGGAACTCAGCCATCAGGTCCTTATTTGTGTAGTAATAAGTCGAATAATGTTGTGAACAGACTTATTGCTCCCATCTCCCAAACTAATCAGAATTGACATTCAGCAATTGGTTTACCAGTTTCCAATTGATATGTATTTGCTAACAGAGCACAAGTTGACCAGCACAGGAACTGTACACAGGAACAAAGCAGAAATTCCAAATGAAATGTTGCAATTTCAAAACAGAGAATTGTATAGTACAATCTTTGGATTTCAGAAAGATATAACATTGGCCTCATATATGGCAAAGAAAAACAAACTGGTACTGCTGGTGTGAACATTGCACCATGATGGAAATATTGATAGGGAAACCTCAACAAAATGGAAGCCTGAGATGGAAACTTTCTACAACAAAACCAAAGGTAGAGTAGACGTTGTTGATGAGTTATCCAGCACTTTTTGAATGACCAATGATGTTGAACATTTTTTCGTATATTTATTGGCCATTTGTATTTCTTCATCTGAGAAGTGTGTATTCATCTCAGATGCCCATTTTTGGATTAGGTCTTTGAATTTGGGGGGCCTAATTTTTTTCAATTCTTTATATGTTCTAGATAGAAGTCCTTTGTTTGGGGGACAGTTGGCTAAAATTTTTTCTCACTCTGTAGGTTTTCTTTTCACTCTGTTGGTGATTTCTTTTGATGTGCAAGAACTTTTTAATAAGATGAGATCCCAGTTGTTGATTCTTTGAAGTACTTCCCGTGCAGTTTTGTTTTTGTTCATAAACCTCTGCCTACCCCTGTGTCCTCAAGATTTCTACCTACTTTCTCTTCCAGTAGATTTAGTGTTTCTGTTTTAATATTTAGATCTTTGATCCATTTTGACTTTAGTGCATGGCGATAGATATGGGTCTAGTTTTAGTCTTTGGCATGTGGAAAGCCAGTTTTTCAACACCATTTATTAAAGAGACTATCTTTTTTCCAGTGAACATATTTGGCCCCTTTGTCAAAGATAAGGTGGCTGAGTGTGTTTGTAGTTGTGCTCATATATCTTCTAATCTGTTCCATTGATCCTCAGGTCTGTTTTTTTGCCAGTACCATTTTATCACAGTAGCTTTGTAGTGTAGTTTCAAGTCAGGGATTGTGATGCCTCCTGCCTTGCCTTTGTTGCCCAGGATTGCCTTTGCTATTCTAGGTCTCTTCTGTTTCCAAATGAATTTTAGGAATGTTTTCTGTAGTTCTGTGAGGTATGCTAATGGTATTTTGATCGGGATTGCATTAAATCTGTGTAACAGTTTTGGGAATATGGCCATTTTCACAATGTTGGTTCTTCCTATCCAGGAGCAAGGGATATCTTTCTATTTTCTGATATCCTCTTCGATCTCTTTTTTCAGAGTGCTGTAATTTTCAATGTATATGTCTTTTATTTCCTTCATTAGATCGATTCCTAAGTATTTCATTTTTGAGGGATGCTATTATGAAGGGTGTTGTTTCCCTAATTTCTCTTTTAGTGAGTTTCCTGTTTGTGTACAGGAATGCTACTGATTTTTGAGTGTTGACTTTGTATTCAGCTATGCTACTGAATTTGATTATTAATTCTAGAAGTATTCTGGTGGAGTTTTGGGGGTCTTCTATGTAGAGTATCATGTCATCTGCAAATAATGATAATTTAACTTTTTCCTTTCCTATCCTTACTCCTTTTATTTCTATCTCTTGTCTAATTGTGCTGGCTAATGTTTCCAGAACTATATTGAATAGGAGTGGTGATAGTGGATGTCCTTGTCTTCTTCCTGATTTTAGAGTGAAAGCCTTCAGTTTTTGTCCATTTAGTATGACGTTGGCAGTTGGTTTGTGGCTTTTATCAGGTTGGGGTACAGACCATCTATTCTGATTTTCTGTAGGATTTCTATCACGAATGAGTGTTGGACTTTATCAGAAGCTTTTTCTGCATCTATTGAGATGATCATGGGATTTTTCTCTTTGGCTCTGTTGATATGGTGTATGACCTTTATTGATTTGTGTATGTTGAACCATCCCTGCATTCCTGGGATGAATCCTACTTGGTCGTGGTGTATAATCTTCTTGATGATTTGCTGCATTCTGTTTGTTAGTATTTTATTGAGGATTTTTGCATCTTTGTTCATTAGAGAGATTGGCCTGTAGTTCTCTTTTATGGTTAGGTCTTTCTCTGGTTTTGGTATCAGGGTAATACTTGTCTCCAGGAATGAATTAGGGAGAATTGCTTCCCTTTCAATTTCATTAAAGAGTTTGAGGAATATTGGCATTATATCTTCTCTAAATTTCTTGTAGATTTCAGCTGTGAATCCATCAGGACTTGGGGTTTTCCCTCTGAGGACTGCTGTCATTGCATCCCACAGGTTCCGGTAACTTGTATTTGCATTTTTATTTGATTGTAGATATTGTTTAATTTCTTCTTTAATTTCATCTGTGGCCCATTGGTTGTTCAGGAGGGTGGTATTTAATTTCCATGTTTTTATGGAGTTTTTGCAGTGTCTTTTGTCATTAATTTCCAATTTTATTGTGCTATGGTCTGATAATATGCACGAGTTAGTTTGAATTCTTTTGCATTTACTTATATGTTCTATGGGCTAGTATATGGTCTATTTTAGAGAAGGTCCCATGTGCAGGTGAGAAGAATGTGTATTCTGATGTTGTTGGGTGGAACACTCTGTAAACGTCTGCTAAGTCCATTTGTTCACAGGTTTGGTTCAGTTCTGTTATTTCTTTGCTGATTTTTTGTTTAGTTGAGCTATTTCTTTGTGACAATGGGGTATTAAGTTCCCCCGTTACAATTGTGTTGTGCTCATTTGAGTTTTCATGTCTATTAATATTCGTCTTATATAGTTGGGTGCTCCTGTATTTGGTGCATATATATTTATGATTGTTATCTCTTTCTCTTGAATTTTTTTCCCTAACAAGTATGTAGTGACCTTCTTTATCTCTTTTGATATTCTTGGTTTAAAGTTCACATTGTCTGCAAACAGAATAGCTACTCCTGCTTTTTTCTGGGTTCTTGTTGCATGGAGTATTGTTTTCCACCCTTTCACTTTTATTCAGTGAATTTCTTTTTGAGTTAAATGTGTTTCTTGTATGCAGCATATTGTTGGATCTTGCTTTTTGATCCATTCTGCCAGTCCGTTTCTTTTGATTGGTGAATTGAGGCCATTTACATTGATGATATAACTGATATGTATTGGCTTGTCTTTGTCATTTTTTTTTCTGCTGTTGGTTCCCTACTTTTCCCCTCTGTTTAATTGCTTGCCCTGCCTAGTGGTTTCTTTCTGTTGTTGTTCTTGGAATTGTGGTCATTTTTATCTCTGTCTAGAATATCTTTCAGTACTCTTTATGGTGTTGGTTTGGTGGTCATGAATTTCTTCAGTTGTTCTTTGTCATGGAGGTATCTCATTTGTCCATTAATTTTGAAAGATAGTTTTGCAGGGTGCATCAATCTGGGTTAGAAGTTGTTTTCTTGCAGGACTTGAAATACTTCAAGCTCTTCTTGACTTGAGGTTTTGTGTTGAGAAGTCTGCCATGATTCTGATGGACTTTCCTTTATAAGTGTTATCTTTCTTTTCTCTAACAGCTTTTAGTATTCTGTTCTTGTGCTGAATATCTGGGATCTTGATTATTATATATCTGGGTATAGATTTATTTTGGTTATGGCTAATTGGAGTTCTGTATGCCTTACTTATCTGTATGTCAGATTCTTTTCCCATGCTTGGGAAATGTTCTACTATTTCTTCTGCAAGTAGTTTTTTTTATGTCATTTGTGTTGACTCCTGCTTTTCCATTGACACCAATTATTCCTATATTATTTTTCTTTGCATCATCTTGCAGCTGTTGAATTATTATTTCCTGATCTTTTGTTATTTTCAAGAGATCTTTCCTTTCATGATTGCTAGCCGAGATCCTATCTTCACGGTCTGAAAGTCTGTCTTCAGTTTCGTTCAAGTGGTTTTGCCAGCTTTCAGTGGAATTTTTAATTTTGTGGATATCTGTTTGAATTCATTTCATGCATTCTATTTCTTTCCTATATTGATTATTCACTGTTTCCATCCTCTTCCTATCATCATCTCTTTTTTTTCTATTTCTACTTTAGATTTGTTGAATAATTCCTTCATAAATGTTGACATTTCTTTTTTTACCTGAGAGATTATTTCTGATCTGATTTCCTCTATAGCCTCATGGACTTGTTTCTTTACTTCAGTTGCTATCATTTCAAAAATTTCAGGTGTGTGTCTTCCAATTTCTTCTATGTCAGTGTCTCTTGGACTTGTTCTAGGTGGGCTGGAGTTCTGAGATTGCATTTTGCTTCTTCCTCTTGTCATTTTCTATTTCAAAAAATTTGTTTTCTGTAATGATCCTTGTGAGTTTTTGTAGTAGGTAGCAAGCATCAAGGCCTCTCTAGGTAAAGTCTGTTCTTCAGGGATGTCTTCTATGTGTAGGAGATTCTTGGTTTGTGTCTGTCCCAAGATCCTACCTTCCCAATTAATTAAGAGTGTGATGTTG
The DNA here is from genome assembly GCA_028451465.1 of Erethizon dorsatum. NCBI lineage: Eukaryota > Metazoa > Chordata > Mammalia > Rodentia > Erethizontidae > Erethizon > Erethizon dorsatum. The sequence continues at coordinate 39,177,362 of CM051831.1, forward strand.
GTATCTGGCTCAGTCCCCAGTCCTTTGGTGTAGGGCAGTGGTGAGGTTATTACCCCAGAACTTCCCAGTATTGTTACAGAAGGGAGAACAATTGATTACAACAGATATGACATCCTAGCTAACGTAGTAAAATTAGCAATAACAGTAGCATCAAGCACAATTTAAAAACTGACAAACTGTGGTAACTATTGATTTTGTACTTTAGACCAGAGGAGCAGAGTCTATAGTTATATAACAGAACCGATCGTAAATTAGGAGCTTGTATGTAAAGTGTTTCCCCTTGGTAAAGTGGTTTTACCCTGTGGTGGGGAAATTTAGGGAGGATAGTGTATAAAACAAACATCACTGGAAAGGAAGTAGAAGCAAGGCTGGAGGACAAAGGATGATCATTCACGGTTTGGGAAACTAGAGAAGAGGATAGAAAAGAAAGAATGAAGGAGTATTTGAGGGATTATCTGAACTTGGTCTCTGGGTTTGGGGGATGGGATTAGTTTTCTGTGGCTTGAATTCTCCCCAGCTGTTTAGGAAAGACAGAAAAAAAGAACAAAAGAAAGAAAGAAAACAAAGGAAGAAGAAAAAGAAGAAAAAAAAATTAAGAGAAAAGGGCCGGTTATCGAGTTCTAGATTTTTCCCAAGCTTGTTGCTGGTTCCACGGAGGCCTCAGTCACCTGTTGGCTCATATTGTTATTGTTGCTTCAGACTTTTCATGCCACTAAGTCTCACCTGTCCATCCTGTGTGCCTTAGTTGGGACCCTACTGTGTTGCTGGCATTCCCTCTGGTCTCTGGGCCTTCCCAAGCAGTTCACCTTAGTCGTGGCAGTAGCGATGGGAGGGGCCGTTCTTTGGGCCTTCCGGTGAGGTTTACCTGGGTTCCCGAGGTGGCAGAGAGGTGATGGGAGGGGCCGCCCTCCCCCACATTGTTCACCTGAATGTGATGAGCAATCTCTCCTTCATGTGTTATAAACATGATATCATGCTGGCTGCAAAGGACTGTTTGTGGGGCTCATGATATAGCTCAACGGCATAAGTGCCTGCCTGGCAAGCATGAGGTCCTGAGTTCGACTGCTGGTACCCGCATTAAAAAAAAAAAAAAAAAAAGGACAGTTTGTGGAAGTTTCAGTCCATAATCAGCTGGCTCCAAGGCAGGGTGTGGTGGCAGAGGGCAATAGTTCATGGAGGTAGAAGACAGAAAAAGCTGCAAAAGCAAAGGCTAGGTGTGATAATTGAAATAAAGGGTTTTTTTTTTATCGAGGTGCTATTGCTGTTTTCATTGTAGTTCATATAGGAATTTATTTCTGATGTTATTTTTTAGGTTTTATAAGCAGGTACATAGCTGATGTAAAATCTTATGTCTAGGGCCGGTGAGATGGCTCAGCGGCATACGTGCCTGCCTGGCAAGCGTGAGGGCCCGAGTTCGACTCCCAGAACCCACATATGAAAAAAGGGCCGGTGATATCGCTCAGTGGCACGGGTGCCTGCTGGCGCGCAAGGTCCTGAGGTCAACCCCCGGCACCCACAAAAAAAAAAAAAAAAAAAAAAAAAATCTTATGTCTATTCTAAATGTACAATACATATTAAGAATTTAATACTTTATTAATATTTTACATTCCTGTTAACTAAACACTGTATAATATAATAAGAACCTCCTGGAAAAACAGCAAGACCACTGAGATATCAAGTATGTCCCACAAAAAGGCCAGGAAAGCAAAATACATGTGCTGTCAGTGTAAGCAATACATGTGTATGGAACGTGGTGTTATCATGTGTGTAGAATGCCTGAGGTGTGATAATTGAAATAAAGATTGTTTTTATAGAGTGCTATTGGTATTTTCATTGTAGTTCGTACAGGAATATGTTTTTGTTGTTCTTTCTTAGATTTTGTACAGCAAAAACCAGTCAATGTTGAAAATTTTGATGCTTTTTTTATAAGCACTCAATAAATACTAGAATTGCAATATGTTATTTTGTAATTTTTTCTTATTAAGCACTCATTGTTTAATAAAACTCATAAAATCAAAATTAATAATTTATCAATAGAAATATTCTGAGGAATAAACGTGGGTGTGACACTCCCATGGTTATGCTTCGAAATGACAAGAAGTGTGTTAGGCTGTGAGGGCTAGTCTACCCTTAGCCATCTTTGTTAAAAAATTATCTTGTCCTCTTGAAAAAGAGTGGAGTTAGGGCCTTAGCTCCCATTATATACAGAGTTAACTCAATGTGAATTGTGGACAAAAGAGTTAAGTGTAAGAGCTAAAACTTATAAAACTCTTGGAGGAGTGGCTTTTGGTTTAGATAAGGGAAGCGAGCCCTTGGGCTCCAAAAGTTACGCCAGCAGTAGAGGTGTTTTTTCTCAGTCACTTTGCTTTGTTGCAGACAGATCTCTGGAGGTAAGAAACTGAGTCTCATCGTCAGGCGCTGGCTCACACTATGCCTGTGGTCTTGCTCACTTCGTGCTGACGCAATGAGTAATTAGCCCATCTGCTCGATGTCCCCCGGCCGGGCTCGTTCTGTTGCACACGGTTGGAGCAGCTCAGCTCAGTAGATGTTTTCATTGCTGTGCCCTCCCTGCCCGGGCAGAACCCCAGGAGCGGGCATCCAGAGCTGGCCAGGCCCAGTCCTTGTTCTCAGAGCCCAAGGTCTCTTCTTGGTCCTTCAGGGATCACGTAGGGGAGGACTTGGATTCGTTTGCTTTTTTACATTTTAGCAGATACAGTCCTTGTCTCAAAAGTTACTGCATCAAATACGGAAACTTTCTTGTTTCTCTGTGGAGCACACAGAAAAAGACTGTCACAAATGTTTAAAACTTCACCTGATTGGGCCAGTGATATGGCTCAGCAGCATAAGTGCCTGCCTGGCAAGTACGAAGTCCTGAGTTCGACTCGCGGTACCCACATAAAAGAAAAAAAGGGCCAGTGATTATTGCTCAGCAGCACAAGCACCTGCTGGCAAGCGTGAGGTCCTGAGTTCGACTCACGGTACCCACATAAAGGAGAAAAAGGGCCGGTGATTATTGCTGAGCGGCACAAGCACCTGCTGGCAAGCGCGAGGTCCTGAGTTCGACTCCCGGTACCCACATTAAAAAAAAAAAGAAAAAAGAAAAACCTTAACCTGATATTTCACTTCAGGACCTGCTGGTTTCAGAGTTCATAGCTGGGTGTGGTGGTGCACACATGTAATCCCAGCGCTCAGGAGGCTGAGGCAGGAGGATCATCATGAGTTCAAGGTCAGCCTGGTCTACATAACAATTCCCTGTTTCAAAAAACCAAAAACAAAACAAAGAGTAAAGAACTAACTAAATAAATAGATTCAGAGTTCATTAATAGAATCCATTCAAGGTTGTCAGTAAAACTGCAAGGGGTCACACAGTTGGACGTTAACCCAGCCTCTCATGCACTCATGCCGTCAAGCCATCCCTGACTCTGCACCGTGAATTAGGAAAAAATGCTAGAGGCAGTCAGCCAACATGGTGGAAGAGAGGGAACTGTAGGAAAATCACCAAGTAGAGCAAAACAGTCTCCTAAATATCACTGCCTTGATACTGAGAGGCAGCTGGACCTTGGACAAATTATCTCGGCGCCTTAATGTCCTCATCTGTAAAACTTGGAATAACAACAGCACCTGCTTTATGGAACTCTGCCGGGACTGAAAGAGATAGCAGATGTAAAGCATGTGTGTGTGTACACACACACACACACACACACACACACACAGGACCCACAATAAATATGCATTTTAGTAGAACAAAACAACCTGTTTTTCCCCTTAACTGGGGATTGAACCCAAGGCTTTCATGGCTGGCAAGAGCTGCGCCCCTGAGCCACGTCCCCAGCCATTATTTTGTGTTATCCCCGCATCTCAATTTCCTTGTTTTTACACAGAGCTTTTCGCTGTTGTCCTTTTGTGTCCTGGTTCTGTAGCATATCTTTGATGTGCATGGCGAGTGTAAGCTTCGATGGTGGCACACAGTCCAGGACACGACAGGTTATGCCATCACAGCTGATCCATTTCCTGCTGGACACTCAGTTTGCTTCCAGTATAAATAACACTTCTGGCCTCAGGTGTTTTAGCTCTTTATCTTTCTTATTTTTGCAGTGCTAGGGCTGAAACCCAGGCCCCATGCATGTCACGCCTGCAGCCCATGAACAGTTTTCCTGTGTAGAGTAGACCTTGCTTCCTGGGAAGCCCGGCAGGTGACTTGTTCTCTATATCTTTGTCGCTGTGTATCCCGAACAGACAGAGCACTGTGTGCCTGAGGAAAGTGCGAGTCCCAGGGGACAGTGTGATGCTGCATTGGGGAGCCTGCACCAGGTGCTTACCAGGGGCTCCGCCTCCCTTGCCTCTTCATCACTGCCCTTGGTGTCCTTTGTTTGCTGTCAGGAGTTGGGGCTTATGCTTCACGGCTTTCCAGATGGCCATCAGCACTGATGATGTCACCAGCTACAGGTGAAATGACACCTGCATTTGCAGCGATCCTCAAATGTAACCATGTGACTCTCTTCCCCTTTAAAATCATAGTGAAAAAGCAAAGTCATCCGAGTGCAGCAGCTGCTAGGACCCAGCCTGGCTCCTGCTGGTGTTTGAATGGCCTGTGCTCTGCTGACAGAGCTCTGGGTCCCCTGGGCCTGCAGTCCTTACTGGAGCACACAGACTGGGTATATTTGAGAGGAAAGAAGTTGCTGTTGGCCATGAGTCCGGCCCCAGGGTCTGGGTGAGGCACATGTGGTGACGGCCTTCTCGCCGCAGAGTCCCAAGGCAGGCCTGGGCATCACGTGATGAAAGCAGGAAGCAGGCGTGCAGCTGTCTCCTCCCTTTTTTGTTTTTTTCTATTTTTTATTTGTTTGAGACAGGGTCTCACTATGTAGTCCAGCCTGTCCTTGGACTGGTGGCCATCCTCCTGCCTCAGCAGGAGGAATCACAGACATATGCTACCAAGCCCAGATTTTTCTTATGAAGCCACCAGTAGTTGGTCCTGGGGCTCCACCCTGATGGCATCTAACCCCAATCATCTCTCAAAGACACCACCTCTAAGCACCAGAGTCAGATTAAGTATCCACCCTCTTAGTCACCCCACTCGGAGATTAAACCCCAACATGAGTTTCAGAGAGAAAAATCACCTCCGAACCATTGCAGACATCTTTGTATTTTAACTTTTTCCAAAATGAGCCAACAGGTGGCTCTAGCAAAATTCTAGCACTTGCTGTCCTGGTGTAGCTGCTGCTGCACTGTCTTTATCCTCACAAGTGACCTAGTTTGGGTGATAAATTGCACCGTCACCCTAGTCCCAGGGGTTCCCTCTGCCGCTGGGCTGTCTGCCTGCACTTGTCCCTCCCTGCCTCTGGCCACTCACCGTCTGTCCAGCAAAGATTCAGCCATGTCTCCCTCCCAGGGACTCTGCACATGTCCAGCCTCATTCTTGGTGCTGAGGATGGAGCCCAGGGCCCCTACCTGCAAACCATATGCACTGCCACTGAGCTACACCCCTGCCCTACCTGCCCTTTTTTTTTTTTTTTTTTTTTTTTTTGGTGCTTTACTGAGGATCGACCCCAGGGCCTTCTCTCTGAGCTTCACACCCAGCCTATCCATCCATCCATTCTTTCATTTATTCAGACATTTATTTATTTAAATTTTGAGACTGGGTCTTGCTGAGTTGCCAAGTTGCCCAGGCTTCGTCTCAAATTTGCAATCCTCCTGCCTCAGCCTCTCACAGTTCTGGGATTACTTGTGTGTGCTACCCACCAGCCCCTTCTGAATTCGCTCGGCATTCACTCAGTCCTCCTGTTTCATCCCTTCCTGTTCTTGCACATCCTGTTGATGCTTGTCAATGGCAGAAGCCGCACACTGTTCATTTCTTTCAAAAGTTGCCCTTCGTCCTTCAGAATTGTTTATTTTGCAGCTCATAGGCAAAGGTAGCATCCCTTATCCATTGCCACTTGGGACATTGAAAGTTACGTTTGCTTTCAGTTCTGTCTTAAAGGTAAACCTCCTTACCAGGACTCCTACCACTCACTGCCCTTGCCCTTATTATAATCAAATGTAATAAGGCTCATTAGACTCAGCCTCTTAGCGGCCCTCACCCAGATAGTAAAGGCAAGCAAGCAGTGGTCAGGGTGACTCCACAGTGCGGTGCACAGTCTCTGCTCTGTGATTGGCTTGGGTGGGCAGAGGTGGGGGCTGTAGGCACAGAAACGCCTGCAGGAGAAAGCAGAAGTGAATCGCTTCTCCTGAGAATTGCCTTGGTGCCTGGACAGCCGTGTGCTGTGATTTCATCTGCAGGCAGGGCTTTCTGATGCCAGAGGATCTTCTCCCCCAAACAAGAGCCTGCCTGCCTTGGGTCGGGCATTCATGTTTCAAGGAGGAAAAGCAAATGTTTTGATGAGGAATCCTGCCAGGTCAGACCAGTACAGTAGCAGAGTGGGAGCAGTAGTTCATAGATTACAGTGTGGATTCTTCTTAGAAGATTTTGCTTTTTACCTTAACCAGGTGACTTCCGAATGGTGATCGGGGAGGAAAAGTCAAAGGTGCTGAATATTGTGAAGCCCAACATAGCCCACTTCCATGAGCTGTACAGCAGCATACTGCAGGAGGACCCGCAAGTGGTGTACAAGAGCCAGCAGGGACACCTGGAGGTAAAGCACCCACTTGCGTGGTCTCTGAGGCCAGAGCCTGGGGGGAAGCTGCAGAACCCTAGGACTAGAGTAGGAGTATTTCTCTGAAAAAATGAGTGTCACCAAGCCTGGGCTTCTGTGTCTTTGGTGACAGAGTAGTAGGGCAAGGGAGCAGCAAAAGCAGGAGGGGGCTGTGTTTGCCCAAGGTGTGTCCTTGTCACTTGAAATTCTCACTGCATGGACTAATTACCAGTCAAAATGAGTCTCCCCCACAGCCCTGTGTGCCTCCAGCGGTCACCACTGTGACAGTTTGCTCTGGTCTGCAGGCCCCATTTGCATGCACTTTTTTTTTTTTTTTTTTTTTTTTTTTTTGTGGGTACCGGGGGGTCGACCTCAGGACCTCGCACGCCAGGAGGTGCCCGTGCCGCTGAGCGATATCACCGGCCCCTTTTTCGTATATGGGTTCCGGGAGTTGAACTCGGGCCCTCGCGCTTGCTGGGCAGGCGCTTAAGCCGCTGAGCCATCTCACCAGCCCTGCATGCACTTTCATACAGATTTGTACACACAGGCGTATGAGGAGGTTCGGACTTTTTGTGTTTGGTCTGTTTTTTTTTGTTTTTGTTTTTGTTTTTTTATGCGGGTACTGGGAGTCGAACTCAGGCCCTCGCGCTTGCCAGGCAGGCGCTTATGCTGCTGAGCTATATCACTAGCCCTGGTCTGGTTTTATATAAATGGGCTCATACATATTTTCCTGAAGATTGATTTTCCTGTATTCATTGTTCGTTATACTTTGGAACCTTGCTGTTTGGTACCAGACAAAACTTTTTTATCAAGGTATTTATAAAAGTAATACTAAATGTTTGAAAAGAAAAAAAATCTTTCTTTGGAGAAAAGCGATTCAAATTTAAGATTTCTTAAACTGCAGAAATCACAGGGCTGGGCTGGTGATATAGCTCAGCGGCATAAGCACCTGCCCTGCAAGCATGAGGTCCTGAGTTTGACTCCCAGTACCTGCATAAAAAAAAAAAAAAAAAAAAAAAAAGAAATCACAGGGTCTTTTTCCTTTAACATAAAGAACACTGTATTTTACTCCTTTTATCCTCTTCTGCTTCCACATAATAGGGGCAGCTAACATTATATTAATAGTGGATTAATAGAATGTCCAGAATGGAAAAGAGGACTTTAAAACATAGGAATTATTTTAAAAATAAGACCAGAGAGTGACATATAGAGCACCAGAATCTCCATGCTTTGGTTTAGATATGACAGATCCCCCAAGGGTCCTGTGTTGGGTGTTTGGTCCCCAATACATCAGAGTTAGAAATGGGGCTTTTGGAAATGACTGGATCACAAGGGCTCTAACTTCATTGGTGGATTAATCCATTTAATCTCAGCTCAGTGGCCTTGTTAGGAGGTGGTGTCTAACTGGATAGAGCAGGTCATGGTGGGCATGGCTTTGAAGGGTAGATTTTTGTCTCTGGCCTCTTCCTTGGGGGCTTTTTCCCTGTCTCTCTCCTTCCTGGCCACCGTGAGGTGAGCAGCTGTCCTGCACCATGCCCTTCTGCCATGAAAAGCAGTGGCCTAAAAGCCTAAAAGTAGTGGAGCTAGCAACCATGAACTGAAACCTAGGAAACGGTGAGCCAAAATAAACCTTTCCCCTTGAAGTTGACTTTTAGATCTTTTGTCACAGTGACAGTAAAATAGACCAACACACCCATCACCGACACCGTCAGTGATGCAGTGGAACAATGAGATGTCCTCACAGCCCTGTTCCCTTCCATTGTCTTATCACAGAGCTAGCCCGAGACAGACTCTAAGGCATACTGATTTCTGTCCCATATGAATGTGAGCAGAATCCAACCCTCCCTCCTAAGCAGGGTGGAAAACAGCACCTTTGTCCACAGGCCTGGAGCCCAGTGTACCCATGTCCTCTGGCCCTGCTTCTAGACTGACCACATCTCTCCTTGCCTGACTGTGTGGTGGTGCACTGTTGTATTGTGACCACCATGTAGTTTCCGTAAGGACCACGTAGCCTGCAGAATGTAACACTGGGTCCAGTAGAACCATTCCTTACTTTTCTACTGTAAATTTGTACTTTAGTGTAATAGTAGCCAACTATGCATCTCAGTGCCTCTCCCTGAGGGTTACAGGAAGCAATCTATGTGTTTACCCACTTGGTCTGATGAACAGCAAGGTGTGTGCACGTTTGCAAAAGTGGCAAAACGGATTGTTACCCACGTTATGCTCTATTGAACTGGTTTTGTGTATATTTACCTGACCATCACAGAGGGTCCCATAGACCCACACCACTCCAGGATTTGTTTAAAAAAAGTTTTCTTGACTTCTGGGAAAATGGCAGAGTGCTAAGCAGCAGAGAAAGAGCCTCTCTGAGAGTTGCCATTCAGACACTGGAATATAGCAATGCAAGGAAGAGAAGAGGGAGGGAAGTGGGTCCCCTGGACCCAGGAAGGATCTGAAGCAAGAATTGAAGCCCACAGGGAGAGCAAAGAGAGGAACTTTGACGAAGCAGGAGGAGCTAGCCAGCAGAGACTTCTCCCTGAGTTGGGACTCACTTCGTGGAAGGAGCAGTTCAAACCTGCGGACATGTGGTGACTGCTGGAAACACTGGAGGCCTCCATAGAGAGATGCAGCAGTGGAAGGGAACAGTGGATGTGGAGGACTGCACTAGCTGGTGGTGAGTGCTGAGGGCTTGGTCATCCCACGGGAGAGAGTAATTGGCCAGGAGCCATCTTTGAAAGAGGCCTACTAGGCTCAGAACTCGGAACAACTGCTGGTCCATCTAGCAGCTCCCAGCTGAGTTCAGCCCTGAAGAAGATGTGCTAATGGCTGCAGGCTGAACAGATCTCAGCCTCATGTCCAGAAACCAGCCTGAACTTCAGGGGAAATAAAGGTACAGCCTTGCTGAGATTATCCACTATCCCACATAAAGCTACTGCTGGTTTGCTGAGATAAATCAACACAGATCTGGACTCTGTCTCCACAGATTGTCTACCCGTGACAGCAGACAAAACTGAAAGTGGACATTTGTTTTTCTCTTTTCCTCATTTTTTTTCTCCTTCATTGTTTGATCTTGTTTTTATATGAGTATGCACATGGTTTCTAGTTTCTTTTTTTCTTTTCTCTCTTTTTTTTTTTTTGGTACTCGGAATCGAACTCAGGACCTCACGCTTGCCAGGCAGGTGCTGCACCGCTGAACTATATCCCTGGCCCCAGTTTCTAGTTTCTTTGCAGTTGTTGTTCTGTTCTGTTCTTCCTTTTATTTCTTCCTTCTCTCTTTCCCTCCTGTCTTCTGCACCAGCTTCCCAAAGTTTGCTTGATCCTCCTTTGTTCTCTGGCCTTTCTCCTAATCTCTTCCTTTTCTTGTATTTCTTTATTTTTCCCCCAACCCCTTTTTAAGTTTCCTCCCCTGAGGATAAAATTGCTACATTGACAGTTTCTTTACTGCATACAATTTTCTGGTTCCTTTTCGATTTGATTATATAACCACAAATCTAGTTCATATGGTTAAAGGTGACAAATTAATAGTTACCACAGTTTGTCGTTTTCTAGGCTGTGTTTGATGCTATTGTTATTGCTGATTGTACCACTTTAGTCAGGATGACATAATTGTTCTAATCAATTGTTCTCCTTGGTATACCAAGACTGAGATTGCCCAAGGGTCATAAAAAGTACTATAGGCCAGTGCCAAAAAACCAGGGGCTGGGCTAAGTAGGCAGCAACTTCTCATCCCCAATAAATTGAAGAGGTAGGATCTTGCAACAGACTCAAAACCAAAAAGCCAGCTACACCTGGAAGACACTTCTGAGAAATAGTCATTCCCTAAAGGTTCTAAATACTAGCAATAAAGCAACTAACCATAGGCAATTTACAAGCATCAACCTGGGAATTAAACTAAAAAAAAAGAAAAATGTAGACAATGACAAGACACTTAAGATGCAACCCCAGACATCCAGTTCACCAAAGGCAAACCTAGGGGGCATTGAGGTGGGACAGTCTGAAAGTCACCCACCTGACCTCTCTGAAGTGGTAACAACAAAGCAAATGAATGAGGTTCTAGAAAAAAATCAAATCAGAAATAATTTCTCAGATAACTACAGAGATGGTGACCACAGTGAAAAAACATGTTTAGTGACTCTAGAGATATGGATAAAGAAAACACAGAAGTGCTTAGGAAAATGATGGAAACCATGAATGCCCAACATAGGAAAGAAATGGAACCCAGAAAACAGATTCAAGCAGATATCCAGGAGACTAAAAATTCCATTGAAAGTATTCACAGCAGAATGAGCCAATGTGAGGACAGAATCTCAGATATAGAAGTCAGGCTTATGATTAGTGATCACGAAAAAAAAGATTTCTTAGGAATAGCAAGTGACTACAAAAAAATCAATCCAGCAGTTACTAGATGATGCAAACAAGAATAACATAAGATTGATTAGAGTCAATGAAAAAGCAGGAGATAGCACAAATGATATATAAACAACCTTTTCACAGATGTCATGGCAGAAAATTTCTCTGGCAGGAAAAAAGAATTTGACATGCAGATAAGTGAGGCACATAGGGGCCGGTGATATAGCTCAGCGGCATAAGCGCCTGCCTGGCAAGCATGAGTTCCTGAGTTCGACTCCCAGTACCCGCATATAAAAAAGTGAGGCACATAGAATTCCAATTAGCCATGATCAAAAAAAAAAAAAAAAATCTCAGCAAGGCATATCATAGTCAAGATCCCAGAAATTCAACACCAGAATAGCATCTTAAAAGCTGTTAGAGAGGGGCCAGTGAGAAGTGCCTGCCTGGCAAGCATGAGGTCCTGAGTTCAACTCCTGGTACCCACATACGAAAAAAGGGCCGGTGATATTGCTCAGCGGCATGGGTGCCTGCTGGTGCGTGAGGTCCTGAGGTCGACCCCCGGTACCCACAAAAAAAAGAAAAAAAAAAAGAAAAACAGCTGTTAGAGAAAAGAAACAAATCACCTATAAAGGAAAGCCCATCAGAATCACAGCTGACTTCTCAACACAAATCCTCAAGTCAAGGAGAGGTTGGAATGAAGTATTTCAAGCCCTAAAAGAAAACAACCTCCAACCCAGATTGATGTACCCCACAAAACTATCTTTCAAAATTAATGGAGAAATAAGATGCTTCCATGAAAAAGAACACCTGAGGAAATTCCTGAACACCAAACCAGCACTCTAGAATGAAGGATATTCTAGAAAGAGGTAACAAGGACTACAACTCCATAACAAGAACCCCAACAGAAGGAATCCACCAGGCAAGGCAAACAATTAAACAGAGGGAAAAAAGGGGGGGGTGCCAACAACAGGAAAATAACATGACAAAGATAAGTCAGTACACATGACTTACAGCCATCAATGCTAGTGGTGTCAATTCACCAATTGAAGGAAACAGACTGGCAGAATGGATCAAAAAGCAAGATCCAACAATATCCTGCATATAAGAAACATATTTAATTCAAAAAGAAATTCATAGACTGAAAGTGAAAGGATGGAAAACAATACTCCATGCAACAGGAACCCAAAAAAAAGCAGAGGTAGCTATTCTATTTGTAGACAAAGTGAATTTCAAGCCAAGACTGATTAAGAGAGACAAACAAGGTCACTACATCCCTGTAAAGGGAACAATCCAAGAGGAAGAGATAGCAATCATAAATATATATGCAACAAATACCAGTGCACCCAACTATATAAAACAAATACTAGTGGACATGAAAAATTAAATAAGCACTAATACTGTTGTACTGGGGGGTCTCAGAATACCCCACTGTCACAAAAAGAGATCAACTAGACAAAAAGTCAACAGTGAAATATTAGAACAGAACCAAACTTTTGAACAAGTGGACTTAGTAGATGTCTACAGAGTGTTCCACCCCACGACATCAGAATACACATTCTCAGCTGTACATGGGATGGATGTTCTCCAAAATAGACTGCATACTAGCTCAGAGAACATGCTTAGGTAAATGCAAAGGAATTGAAAATATCCCATGCATATTATCAGACCATACTACAATAAAATTGGAAATCAATGGCAAAAGAAACCACAAAAACTTCATAAAATCATGGAAATTAACACCCTGAACAACCAATGGGTCACAGAAGAAATTAAAGAAGAAATTAGTTTCTACAATTAAATGATAATGATAGTACAACATACCAGAACTTAACGGGACACAATGAAAGCAGTCCAGTGAGGGAAATTTATGGCAGTGAATACCCATATCAGGAAAACAGAATGAGCTCAAATAAACAACTTAATGTCTAACCTCAAGCCTCTAGAATAAGAGCAGGCCAAGCCCACTGCTTGGGTGAGGGAAGAAATTTTAAAGATCAGAGCAGAAATTAACGCATTGGAGATGAAGAAAACAATACAAAGAATCAATGAATTGAAGAGTTGGTTCTTTGAAAGATTAAATAAAATCAACAAACCCTTAGCAAACCTTATCAAAAAAAGGAAAGAAAAGACTCAAATCAATGCAATTAGGAATGAAAAGGGTGAAATCACAATGGACCTGGCAGAAATCCAGAAGATCATCTACATCTACTTCAAGAACTTGTATTCTAATAAGATGGAAAATGCAGAAGAAATGGACAGACTCCTAGATACATATGAATTACCAAAGCTCAATCAAGAATATATAAAAATCCTAAATAAACCAATATCAATAAATGAAATTGAAGTGTAATTAAAAACCTACCAACAGGGCTGGTGAGATGGCTCAGCGGCGTAAGCGCCTGCCTTGCAAGCGCGAGGGCCCGAGTTCGACTCCCGGATCCCACATACAAAAAAGGGGCCGGTGATATCGCTCAGCAGCACGGGTGCCTGTTGGCACGTGAGGTCCTGAGGTCGACCCCCCGGTACCCACAAAAAAAAAAAAAAAACCTACCAACAAAGAAAAGCCCAGTCCCTGATGGTTTCACTGCTGAATTCTACAAGGAATTTAGAGGAGACCTAATACCATTACTTCTCAAACTCTTCAATGAAATTGAAAGGGAAGCAATACTCACAAATTCATTCCTGGAAGCAGGCATTACCCTGATGCCAAAACCAGAGAACACTCAACCAAAAAGAACTACAGGCCAATCTCCCTAATGAACATAGATGCAAACATCCTCAATAAGATACTGGCAAACAGAATGCAGCAAATCATCAAGATTATACACCACGACCAAGTTGGCTTCATCCCAGGGAGGCAGGGATAGTTCAGCATACATAAATCAATAAATGTAATTCACCATATTAACAGAGCCAAGGACAAAAACCATATGATCATCTCAATAGATGCAGAAAAATCTTTTGACAAAGTCCAGCACCCATTCATGATAAAATCCCTACAGAAAATTGGAATAGATAGTCTATCTCAATCTGGTAAAGGCCATCTGTGGCAAACCAACAACCAACATCATACTAAATGGTCAAAAACTGAAAGCTTTCACTCTAAAATCAGGAACAAGGCAAGGATGCCCACTGTCACCAGTCTTGTTTAATATAGTTCTAGAAAGTTTAGCCAGCGCAATTAAACAAGAGAAAAAAATAAAAGGAATAACAATAGGAAAGGAAGAAGTTAAATTATCATTACTCGTGGATGATGTGATACTTTACATAGAAGACCCCAAGCACTCCACCAAAAGACTTCTAGATTTAATAAGCAAATTCAGTAGCATAGCTGGATACAAAGTCAACATTCAAAAATCAATATCCTTCCTATACATGAACTACAAACTCACTGAGAGAGAAATCAGGGAAACAACACCTTTCACAATAGCATCCAAAAAAATGAAATACCTAGGAATCAATCTAACAAAGGAAATAGAATACCTCTACATTGAAAACCACAGTACTCTGAAAAAGGGGATTGAAGAAGATATTAGAAAGTTGAAACATATCCCTTGTTCTTGGGTAGAAAGAACCAATATAGTAAAAATGGCCATACTTCCAAAATTGTTATATAGATTTAATGCAATCCTGATCAAAATACCATTAGCATACCTCACAGAGTTAGAGAAAACAATCCTAAAATTCATTTGGATCCAGAAGAGACCTAGAATAAATAGCAAGGGCAATTCTGGGCAACGAGGAAAAGACAGGGGGCATCACAATCCCAGACTTGAAATTATACTTCAAAGCTACTGTGGGGCCGGTGAGATGGCTCAGCAGCGTACACACCTGCCTGGCAAGTGCGAGGGCCCGAGTTCGACTCCCGGAACCCACATACGAAAAAAGGGCCGGTGATATTGCTCAGCGGCACGGGTGCCTGCTGGCGCACGAGGTCCTGAGGTTGACCGCCGGTACCCACAGAAAAAAAAAAAAAAAGCTACTGTGATAAAAACATCATGCTACTGGCAAAAAAACAGACCCGGTGATCAAATGAAACAGATTAGAAGATGCAGAAGCAACTCCAGACATACTCAGCCACCTTATCTTTGACAAAGGTGCCAAACACACTCTCTGGAAGAAAGATAGCCTCTTTTTTTTTCAATCAGATTTTATTGGTACATTTTAGATATATGTGATGAGAAAGATAGCCTCTTTAATAAATGGTGCTGGAAAAACTGGCTTTTGCACATGCCAAAGATTAAAATTGGACCCATATCGTTCACCATGCACTACACTAAAGTCGAAATGGATCAGAGATCTAAATATTAAAACAGAAACATTAAATCTGCTGGAAGATGGAATTGGTAAAACTCTTGAAGACATTGGTGTAGGCAAAGACTTTATGAACAAAACCCCAATCTCACAGGAACTAACACAGAGAATCAACAACTGGGATCTCATCTTATTAAAAAGCTTTTGCACAGCAAGAGAAACCACCAACAGAGTGAAGAGACAACCCACAGTGTGGGAAAAAATGTTTGCCAGCTGTTCCTTGAAGTATTAACTATCAAGAACATACAAAGAACTCAAAAAAATCAGACCCCCCAGTTTTGAAAACCCAATCAAAAATGGGCATCTGAGATGAATAGACACTTCTCAGATGAAATACAAACAGCAAATAGATGTATGAAAAAATGTTCATCATCACTGGTCATTTGAGAGATACAAATTAACACAATGCTGAGATTCCATCTCACCCGAGAAAGAATGGCTATTTTCAAGAAATCAATCAATAACAAATGCTGGAGGGTCTGTGGGGAAAAAGGAACCCTTTTCCACTGTTGGTGGGAATGTAGACTGATGCAACCACTGTGGAAATCAGTGTGGAAATTCCTCAAAAAACTAGGATTGGAGGTGCCATTTGACCCAGCTATTCCTCTTCTTGGTATCTTCCCAAAAGAATTAAAAGCATCATACCACAGTGATATAGGCACACCCATGTTTATAGTGGCACAGTTTGTAATAGCCAAATTTGGAAACAGCCCAAATGCCCATCAACTGGTGAATGGATAAAGAAGATGTATTTTTTTCATACAATGGAGTACTACTGTGCCATAAAGAAGGATAAGCTGGAGACATTCCTAGGGAAATGGATGCACCTTGAGACCATACTCTTAAGTGAAATAAATCAGACACACGTGTAAATACCATATTATTTCTCTGGTTTGAGAAAACAAAGTGTAAAATAAGGATCAAAATGTATGATAGGTATTGTGAAATAGGAAGAAAATATTCAAATGGGGAGGGAAGAAAGGGGAGAGGGGGAAAGGAAAGAGGGGAAAAGTAAAAAAAATGAGAAAAGAAGGAAAAAATGGAAACAAAGCTTTTGTAAATGGGGAGGGGAGGAGGGGTTTAAGGGAGGGTAGGGGAATGGGAAAGAATCACATTATATCATGTACAGGTACAAACTTTCTATGATGAATGTGATCATTATGTATATCTAAAATGTACAAATAAAATCTGATTTGATTTATTTATTTATTATTTTTTTTTGTGGGTACTGGGGGTCAACCTCAGGACCTCACACTTGCCAGGCAGGCGCTTATGCCACTGAGCTATCTCACCAGCCCAAAATCTGATTTTTTTTTTTTTTAGAGTTATGAGCTAGAATTTAATTTATTCATATAAATGTTAGTACATGGCTATTATGCACTAAGCCCAAATATTTAGGCTTCACATTTGACTATGCCTTCACCAAAATCTGATTTTAAAAACCAGTTTTCTTTGATTTTTCTGGTAGAAGTAACCCAATTCAGTACAATGGCACATAGAAAACCAGATTTTCAAGTTTTAGGGGAGATAAAAAGTGAATCATCAGACTACTCATGCATGGATGAGAAAGATGATCTATTATGGTAAAAAAATACATGCTTTTATAACAGAAGAGTGGTGTAGGTGGATAATGATCATGATAGTGATGATGACTTTAGCATGGGCCATGTGAGCTAAAGTTCCTGTGATAGTGAAATGCAGCAAGAATCGACTTACACAGACACAGGGAATACAGACCTCCTTGATTCAGATGATGATGAAAACAGAAATGTGAGTACATATTTCACTAGTTGAAATGTTGCAAAATGGCCACACAACCAAATGGAATGATCCAATGTTAGAACGGGTGAAAAGTATTGGACAGAATGCCAGCACTGCCATTTAATGTTGGAAATTGTAACATGAAATGCTACAGGATGCTGTGGAATACACAAAGGCTGAGATACAAGTAAAACGTTCTGTGTGCACCAATATCCATAAGACACCTCACTGGCTGAACTGAAAGCATTCATAGGTGTGCTGTACTTAGCAGGGATTTCTCATGGTAATCATAGAAATGTTAAAGACTTATGGAAGAGCAATAGGTCAAAACATGGCATAAAAATGTATGCCCTTATAGATGGGAAGACTTATTATGCTCTCAATTTAGACATTTATCCTGGGACTCAGCCACCAGGTCCTTATTTGTGTAGTAATAAGTTGAATGATGTTGTGAACAGACTTATTGCTCCCATCTCCCAAACTAATCAGAATTGATATTCAGCAATTGGTTTACTGGTTTCCAATTGATATTATATTTGCTAACAGAGCACGAGTTGACCAGCACAGAAATTGTACACAGGAACAAAGCAGAAATTCCAAATGAAATGTTGCAATTTCAAAACAGAGAATTGTATAGTACAATCTTTGGATTTCAGAAAGATATAACATTGGCCTCATATATGGCAAAGAAAAACAAACTGGTACTGCTGGTGTGAACATTGCACCATGATGGAAATATTGATAGGGAAACCTTGACAAAATGGAAGACTGAGATGGAAACTTTCTACAACAAAACCAAAGGTGGAGTAGACGTTGTTGATGAGTTATCCAGCAACTATGACATCACTTCAAACACAAAGCATTGGCCAGTGTTTGTGTTTTACTTGACCCTAAACATGTGTGGCATAAATAGTTTGATAATTTATGAAGGAAGTAACAAGTGCAAAATACCATGAAGAAATTTTCTCAGAGGATTAGGACTGTAACTCATAAGAGGTCATTTACAGCAGGGGAAAAACAAAATGTTTCTGCCCAGGGAACTATGCAAAAAAAATTGGGGAACACACTGGTGAGCTGACGGGTGAACAATCAGGCACAGCATGACAAAGACCTACTACAAAAACAGGAAAACAAAAAAGATAACAACTGTGCCCTGTAAGAAAGGACAGGAAGGGCTGGTGAGATAGTTCAGTGGCATAAGTGTCTGCCCAGCAAGCACGAGGTCCTGAGTTCGACTCCTGGAGCCCACATAAAGGAAAAAAAGGGCCAGTGATATCGCTCAGTGGCACAAGTGCTTGCTGGCAAGCATGAGGTCCTGAGGTCAACTCCCGGGACCCACATTAAAAAAAAAGGACAGGAAAACAAAACATATGTGCTATCAGTGTAAGTGATACTTGTGTATGGAACATGCAGTTGTCATGCGTGAAGACTGCCTTGGGTGTGACAGTTGAAGCAAAGATTATTTTTGTGGTATACTTTTGTGTTTACAGTGTAGTTCACATAGGTTTTTATTTCAGATGTTACCTTTTAGGTTTTGTAAGCAAGTAAACAGCTGATGTGAAAACGATGTCTATTCTAAGCACTCATTGCATATTGGACATTTTATTTTATAGATATCTTATTTCTTCTCTACGTGCATGTTGTACAATACAATAGGAAGCTCCTTACAAAACAGGAAGGGAAGAGAGGTGACAAGACTGCCACATAGGAAAGGAAAGCTAATCACACATGCTGTTAGTGTAAACAAGACGTGTACATGGAACCTGCAGTTGTGATGTGTGAAGACTGCCTTGGGTGACAGTGAAGCAAAACTTATTTTTGTTGTAGAGTTCTATTGGAATTTTCATTGTAGTTCATATAGGAATTTATTTCTGATGTTATCTTTTAGGTTTCATAAGCAGGTGCACAGCTGATGTAAAATGTTATGTCTATTCTAAACGCACAATATCTATTAAGAATTTAATACTTTACTAATATTTTATGTTCCTGTTAACTAAACACTGTATAATATAATAAGAACCTCCTGGCAAAACAGCAAGACCACTGAGCTATCAAGTATGTCCTACAAAAAGTCCAGGAAAGCAAAATACACGTGCTGTCAGTGTGAGCAGCGTGTGTGTATGGAGCATGCTGGTGTCGTGTGCAGACTGCCTCAGGTGTGGTGATCGAAGTAAAGATTACAGTGGACCCTTGAGTTACAACCGGCCTCACACGCGAACGACTTGGGCTATGACCGGAATCTTAGGTTACCACCAAAGTCTTGAGTTACAACCCAAATGCCAGCCACTTTTGTAAACAAAGACTCACAATGCCAGAAAAGTGTGTGTAAGCGTACGTAAGCATCAGTCTGAGCCCGGATGCACATGTTTGTGGACGTGATTTTGGTCAGTGCTTTATGTAATTGCTATGATTACTGCTATCAAAATGGCCCCCGGGGCCGGTGATACAGCTCAGCGGCATAAGCACCTGCCGGGCAAGCGCGAGGGCCCGAGTTCGACTCCCGGATCCCACATACGAAAAAGGGGCCGGTGATATCGCTCAGCGGCACGGGTGCCTGTTGGCGCGCGAGGTCCTGAGGTCGACCCCCCGGTACCCACAAAAAAAAAAAAAAAAAAAAAAAAAAAATGGCTCCAAAAATGCTAGAAAAGAAGCTAAGGAAGGAAGGGAAGGTAAAGAAACCAAACACAATTGAAAAGAACAGTGTTAAAGAAAAGACAGACACACACAACCTTAGACCAGTTTTTAGCTCTGAAAAAGTTGAGACCCAGTGAGCCAGAAGCAGGTCCCAGTGGGCTACAGACTCTCCCAGGAGAGAAGGGACACCAGAGAGCCGGGTTCCTGATGTTCTTTGGAAGGGGACTCTCCTTCCAAACCACCACCTCCTTCCAGTTCATCCTCCCTTCCTGCAAGCCAAAGAGGTCAACTCGAATGGTGAGTACAGTATGAAATTGTTGTTTCTGCTACTAGGCACATTTTGTAAGTTTTTGGTGAATACGCTGGGAAAATTATTGGTGTTTCTGGTAAATTGCACACATTACACAACCCTTTTTTATTATGAAAATGTTGACTAAGGGGTGCTTTGGGAGTTTCGGAATGCATTATGGGTATTTCTATTATTTCTTATGGGAAAAATAGTCTTTTTTTTTTTTTTTTTTTTTTTCTTTTTTGTGGGTACCGGGGGTCGAACTCAGGACCTCGCATGCCAGCAGGCGCCCGTGCCACTAAGCGATATCACTGGCCCTTTTTTCGTATGTGGGTACCGGGAGTCAAACTCAGGACCTCGCGCTTGCCAGGCAGGCGCTTATGCTGCTGAGCTATCTCACCGGCCCGGAAAAATAGTCTTGACTTACAGCCAACTTGAGTTACAGCCAGCCCTCATGAAGGAATTGAGTTTATAAAGCAAGGGTCCACTGTATTTTTTTTTTTTTTTTTTTTTTTTGTGGGTACCGGGGGGACGACCTCAGGACCTCACGCGCCAACAGGCACCCGTGCCGCTGAGCGATATCACCGGCCCCTTTTTCGTATGTGGGTTCCGGGAGTCGAACTCGGGCCTTCGCGCTTGCAAGGCAGGCGCTTAAGCCGCTGAGCCGTCTCACCGGCTCCACTGTATTTTTTTTTGTAAAGTGTTATTGGTATTTTCATTGTAGTTCATGTAAGAATTTGTGTTGTTCTTTTTTAGACTTTGTACACCAAAAATCAGTCAATGTTGAAAATTTTGATGCTCTTTTATAAACACTAAATAAATATTAAAAATTCAATACTTATTTTTGTGATTTTTTTTCCTGTTAAGTACTCATTGTTTAATATAATAAAACTCATAAAATTAAAATTAATAATTCATCAGTAGAAATATTCTAAAGAATAAATGTGGGTCTGACAGACCATGTTTCTGCGCCTTTATGACAAAATTAGTGTTACGCTCTGTGGGCTACTGTGATGTGGTGGTGTCCATCAACCCTCACATCGAAGTTCTCCAGAGAAGTGGAAGCAGCTGGGGGTGTAGGGTCTGTGCGGAGAGAGTGGGGGGAGGGAGGGAGGGAAAGAGAGACAGGTTTGTCATAAGGAGTTGGCTCCTGCAGTCATAGGAGTCCTCTAAGTCGAAAGTTCTAAGTATGTAGGCAGGTGAGCAGGCTGGAGATCTGGGAACGTCATGGCTGCGTTGAGGTGGAACTCCTGAAAGCACTCTTGGGGCAGGATTGCTTCTCCTTCAGGAGATCTCAATGCCTTCCTGTCCATCCTCCATCAGATTGACTGAGGCCTGCCCGCAGTATGGAGGGTGATGCAAATGTCCACTGCGTCTGAACACCTTTGCCTCAGCATCTGGAGTGGCGTTGGCCTAGTGGAGGTGACAAAATGCGCCACCATGCCCCACCGAGCTCTAGGTCTGCAGACGGCAGCTTCAGAGCTGCCACTTACTGTTCCACACCATGGCCGCTGCACAGTGCCATCTCAGTGTCTGCTTCCTTCTGCCGTTCCTGGTACTGGTTCTGGAAGATCAGGATTGGGCAGATTGGGGCCGGTGAGATGGCTCAGCGGCGTAAGTGCCTGCCTGGCAAGCGTGAGGGCCCGAGTTTGACTCCTGGAATCCACATACAAAAAAAGGGCCGGTGATATCGCTCAGCGGCACGGGCACCTGCTGGCGCGCGAGGTCCTGAGGTCAACCCCTGGTACCCACAGAAAACAAATAAATAAATAAAGGATTGGGCAGATTTGCAACAAGGGCCTCGTCTGATCCAGGGTGGCACTGTGGAGCAGGAGCCCCCACAGAGTTGTCCCAGCTCAGGTAGAGAGGCCAGGCCTTGGTGCCCCTGCCCTTCCAGCTGTCGACTGAGAGCATTTCTGGGCTCTGCCCAGGAGCTGACAGAATGAGGACCTCGGTCCTGAAGTGTAGGTCTGAGTGGCAAGCTGCAGCATCTGTACCATGGAACCCTATCTGCTTTTTTAAAATGGTAGTTCTAATAGTCAGGCGTAGTGGTGCACACCTGTCATCCCAACACTCAGGAGGCTGAGGCAGGAGTCTCACCATGAGTTTGAGGCCAGCCTGGGCTACGTAGTGAGTTCAAGGCCAGTCTGGATTACATAGCAAGATCCTGTCTCAAAAAATCAAAAATAAATAAAGCACTAGCTTTATTCGTGTATTATTCACTGTCGTGACCCGCGGAGGCTCCGACCAGCAGAGCTCCCAGGGGCAGGAATGCGTAACCCGAGAGACAGTATGGGGATGATGAAAGACACACACGCAGCTTGAAGGCGAGAGCGAGAGAGAGAGTTTATTGAGGAAGTGCCATGGCTTATATATCTTTGGGGGGAAGTGGGAGGGACCGCTAACTGGTGTGGGATTGGCGCGGGCAGGGGTAGCGCATGCTCAGAAGCTGGGTCCTTCATGGCTCTCTACAATTCACCTAACATAAAATTCATTGGTCTTTAGTATATTCACAGAGTTGTGCAGCCACCACCCAGATCTAATCCTGGAACATCCTCATCACCCTGTGAAGAAACCCTAGGCCCATTGTCGTCCCCAGCTGCCCCAACAGCCACTGGTCAGCTTTCCCTGTGGCCGGGCCTGCCATGACACCACATGGAAACGTGACCATGCACTATGTGCTGGTTCCCATTTTTGCTCTTAAAGTGCAGTTCAACTTTTTATAATTTCATTGAATGCTTTTGCCTTTGTGTTTCAATGAAAATTTGAAAGTAGGGACAATAAGAGATTCCACAATTTATTTAAACATATCACCTAATATTTCATCTTCAGACACTTGCTCCTTGAGTAAAATTCCAGCACATTCTTTTCCTGAATAAGCAGTAACAAGTAACAAGTACTATTTTTTAATCCCTCCAATTATTCGAGCCACTTTGGTATCTCTAAAACTTCTAGAACTTTGATAAATAAAGCATAACTTAAATGTAAGATTCTGCTGAGCTGTTGCAACACATAGCCCCAAAGCAAGAATCTCTGTCATTTCTAGGCTATTCTACAGAAATGGCCAGAAATTTATTTTTGTTCTCTATGGAGCCAAAGCTAAGTAGAGGTTGAAGCCTGTGAATTTAGAACCATTCTAGTGATAAATATCAAATATTTAGATTAAAAATACCTCTCTACCTTTATTAGAGGACTAAATAATGGCATTTTCTTCTTTGCGTAGATTTGTAGGCAAAACTAAAAAACTCAGGCATTAATGTGAACATACTTAATAAATATTTGTTGAACTTCAAAAAGTGATAGGGCCAGTTAGTTCTAATTATTAAGAAAGTTAGTCATACCTGGAAAGTCGGGATCTAAAATTTCATGTATTCATTAGTTGTTGTTTTGTTTTTTGAGACAGGGTCTCCCTAGTAGTTCAGGCTGGCCTTGAACTATGTAGACCAGGCTGGCCTCAAACTCGAGGTGATCCCCCTGTCTCCTAAGTGCTGGGACTGTAAGTGTGTGCCACCATGTCCAGGCTTCTTACAGTTCTCATTTGCAGTTAAAACCTAAATACTTGTTAAAAGAATACAAGACAGTGCCAGGTGTGGTGGCATACACCTGTAATCCCAGCAATCGGGAGGCTGAGGCAGGAGGATTGCTGTAGTTCAAGGTCAGCCTGGGCTACATAGTGAGTTCAAGGCCAGCCTGAGCTACAGGGTAAGATCCTGTCTCAAAAAACAAACAAACAAACAAACAAACAAAGGAAAAAGAATGCAAGACAGATATTTACCCAGAGAGTAGTGTAGTGAGCTGTCAAGTGTGCCGGTTCTTTAGCGATTTGTGTGCACCCATGTTTATAGCAACACAATTTGTAATAGCTAGATCATGGAAACAACCCAAATGCCCATTAACTGAGGAATGGATAAAAAAGATGTGGTATTTCTACGCAATGGAGTACTACTCAGCCATAAAGAAAGATAAACTGGAAACTTTTATAGGTAAATGGATGCAATTCGAGAAAATACTCACAAGCGAAATAAACCGGATGCATATTTGTAAACATCGTATTGTCTCCCTAGTATGAAAATGCAATTTCACTGTGACTATTCCATTCCTTAGTCTTCTATTTTTACCTAGCTTTTACATGGCTTAATCTTATACTGAGTAATATTTTTCTCCAAAAGATATTTGTACATTCTCTAATGCTTGAGTTTGTTAATACATAAGAATATTTACTTGTTGTCTTTAAAAATAAAAATTCAGTGGTAAGAGTGAAAAAAAAAAAAGTGTGCCCGTTCTGTACTTGGCAATTAGACAATGTTTATGTGTAGATTTTTCTTAAGGAAGATTTTTTTTTTTCTTTTTTTTTTTTTTTTGAGACAGGGTCTCACTATACAGTTCAGGCTGGCCTTGAACTCACTATGTAGCCCAGGCTGTCCTCCAACTTGCGGTGATCCTCCTGCCTCAGCCTCCGGAGTGCTGGGATTACAGGCATGCACCACCACACCCAGCATGGAATTTTTTTTTTTTTAAGATTTGTATTAAGGAAGGCAGTCTGGTCTCAGCTCTGTTGCTGACTTTTGACTCAGTGGTTTATAGGTAAAATCGAATGCATGGCTTGATAGACATTTTATTTCTGTATTTATCTTCTAGCAGCTTGAGGTATTTTAAATGCACTGGCAATGGGATGGCTTGCGTAACTCGTTCCCATGGAGCGAGCAATGATGCCTAGGTTGTTTTGACCCAGTTCCTCAGTTCCGATCTTTCTGAGTACCTGCTTCATGCTAGGGGTCTGAAAGTGAGTAAGATACTCGGTTTCAGAAAGGGGAGGCTCCCGGCGTGGGTGTGGCACCTGTGTTTGTGTGATTTTTATTCTATTTTATTTTTCACCAGGAGAAAACACCTATTTAATTACATTTGTTTGCCCAGGAGTCCCACATAACGTGACACCTGTGTGACTTTAAATAGAAGCCAGGTGCCTGAATATTTATAAAATTTAAAGCACTTCTGTAAACATCGTCTGTGGTTTTTTTTTTTCCCCTCAGATAGATAAAAGCCCAGAAGGACAGTTCACTCAGCTCATGACACTGCCCAAAACCTTACAGCAACAAATAAATCGCATCATGGACCCTCCTGGGAAGAACAGGGACGTGGAGGAGACTCTGCTGCAGGTCGCGCACAGCCCGGACTGCGGTGACGTGGTGCGCCTAGGTATGCCAGCGGATGCCCGGAAGGATGCGGAAGCAGCCTCGGGTTGTGACTGAGACCACTATTTGTTCTTTCTTGGCTAGCGAGATCAGGAGAGAAATTGCCTCTGGGAAGAAGAAAAACACTAACAGTTTGGGGGCTTTCCAAATCACACTTTTGACTTGTTTAAAGTAAAATGGTCAGGCTGGTGAGATGGCTCAGTGGCATAAGCGCCTGCCTGGCAAGCACGAGGTCCTGAGTTGGACTCCAGTACCCACATAAAAAAAAAAAGTAAAATGGTCACAGGGCATGGTGGCACATATGTCTAATCCCAGCACTCAGGAGGCTGAGGCAGGAGGATCACCGTGAGTTCAAGGCCAGCCTGGGCTACATAGAGAGACCCTGCCTCAAAAAATGAAAAACAAACAAACAGCCTTTAAAGTCAGATGGTGGAAATAATTCTTTTTTCAGGTTCCGGGTCCTAAATCACTGTCATAGGGAGAAATAGGTCTTCCTCTGGCTCTGGGATCATAACTTCTAGGAGTCCCTTCGAAGCTGTGTCTGCTCTCCATGATAGTCCCAGCAGGAAGGAGACTATGGTGTTGTCAATGCCATGTGACCTCAGGGAGCACAGCTGTCACCAGCCAGCTCCCACTGGAGCATTTCAGACACTGGTCACCAGGTTCCTGTGCTGCGGCCACATCCCCAGCAGTGTCCCCAGGGCCTCCCTCACGTTTACCCAAAATGCAGGCCTCAGCTGCAGGGCCCCACTTCCCTGTGAGGTGGGATGGCCCCTCACGAGGTCAGCCAGTAAACAAATCATTAGGAAGTTGAGAATGACTTGGTCACCCTCCTGTTGACATCCAGCGACCATTTACAAGCTTCCCAGGGTGCCAACCCCAGCCTACGGTGACTATCAGCCTCCACCCACACTCCCCTCTCCAGAGCACATGCCTGGGCCTCAGTAGGAGACCTGCTCCAAAGCCAGGAGGTACCTTGTGTGCCGTGCATGTGCTAACGTGTCCCTGGCAACAGTGTGATCACTGCTGGGTTTGTTTGTTTGTTTGTGGGTACCGGGGGTCAACCTTAGGACCTCATGCACCAGCAGGCGCCTGTGCCGCTGAGCGATATCACCAGCCCTTTTTTCGTAAGTGGGTTCCGGGAGTCAAACTCAGGACCTTGCGCTTGCCAGGCAGGCGCTTATGCCGCTGAGCCATCTCACCGGCCCTGTTTGTTTTGAGACAGGGTCTTGCTATGTAGTTCAGGCTGGTCTTGAACTTGGGGTGACCCTCCTGCCTCTGCCTCCCAAGTGCTGGGATGACAGGCATGCACCACCACACCCAACTGCTGCTGTCTTCTTAAGGGGCTGGAAGACCTATCCTGTTGCTCCCCACTGAATTGTCCTCTCCATGTGTTTTCAGAGTGAACTTCCTTCTTCTAGATCAGAACATTTGGTTTTTATCTTTTCTTGTGTAGGGACTGAGAAGCAGGAGCAGATTGAAATTCCTAAAATGACCTTTACAGGTCATTCCTGTAAATTAAATTCCTAAAATGACCCCCCTTGCGGAGGTGAGGTGGCCAGGTCCAGAGCACGGCCGTCATGTTTTTGTGCTCATGCAACGGTCACCCCAGTATCCCGGCCTTGGCCTGCTGCTCTCCGTGTCCCTCCATGACAGGGGACAGAGCTCTGCCACCGGCCCCACTGGGTAACTAGAAAGAATCTCTTTTGGGGTCTTAGACAGTTCCCATGGCTGCCATCAGCTTTGGTCTCACGGCCCCTTCTGGTTCTTTCCTACAGGGCTTTCAGCAATCGTGCGACCTTCTAGTATAAGACAGAGCGCCAAGGGCATCTTTACTGCTGGTAAGAGCCGCGGCTCCACACGCAGCCCGCCTGCTGGCTCTGTTACGCGTAGAGCGCGGCCTGTGTTGTTCATGGCCGTACAGCAGGGTATCACCGTGATGTGCAGACAGCCATCATGGCAGTGTCGTCGGGGAGCCCGACACTGGAGGTCGTGTGAGGGGAGTGTCTGAAGAACTCCTGCTCTGCGGGCTTTCCCTCGTATTTTGTTTTTAACAGCGTCACATGTCACACGTACATTGAAAGATGGTGGTACCCTGTCCCCCCCACACACAAACCAGGACAGCTGCTTGCAGCCCTCCCTTGTGAGTCATTTGTGTCTGCTCTGCCCTTTCTCCAAACCTCTCTGCTTTTCAGCCAGGGCCCCATCTGTCAGTGTTCGCTGTGGGATTAAAATCCACTCCTGTGCTTCCCTCGCAGCCCACCTGTTGAGTCTGTCTTAGAGCTTCGGCTAAGTTCACGTTCAGAGTTTTAACATCGTTCTGGGCCATGTTGTCCACTTCTCCATCCCTGCAGTAAACACTGTCATCCCCTCTCCCCGGTAGGGACACTGATTCCTGTACGCTGTGTCTTTTACTTTTTGTTTTTTTGCAGCACTGGGGATTGAACCAGGGTCTTGCACAGGCTAGGCACTGACCCACTGAGCTACATCTCCAGCTCTTTTTATTTATATTTTATTTTGAGATAGGATCTTGCTAAGTTGCCCAGGCTGGGCTCAAAGCTTGCAATCCTCCTGCCTCAGCCTCCCAAGTGGCTGGGATTCCAGTTATGTGGCACCATGGTGGGCTTCTGTTGCTTGATTGTTGTAAGCTGTGATTTGGGAAAGCACATAACCCAGTAATTCCCTGAAAGTGTGTGCATCGGATGCGAATTTGGAGACCTGTATGTCTGAAAAATCTCCTTTTTCTGCTCTAACACAAAATTGATCCTTGAGCTGAATCTAGATTTCCAATCTGACAAATCATTTTCCCATGAATTCTGAAATCATTGCTGCAATTATCCTCTCACTTTCAGCACTGCTGTCAAAGTCCAAAGCCATTCTGAATCTTAATCCTTTGTGTTTTCTTTCTGGAAATTTGTTTGGTCTGTTTTCCCCCAGAGCCCTGCAATCTCAATGATGTACCTTGCTGCCTGTTTTTATGTTTTACTGGGCAATCACTGACCTTTCACTTTGCCCCCCCCCGCTTTTTTTTTGGAGGGGAGGTTGAGACAGGGTCTTGCTATGTAGCCCAGGCTGGTCTCAAACTTGCGGTGATCCTCCTGCCTCAGCCTCCCAAGTTCTGGAATTACAGGTGTATACCACAATGCCTAGCTTGCTCTTTCAGTTTGGAAACTCAGCATGTAAGAATACTGTATGGGGCCAGGGATATATCTCAGTGGCACAGTGCCTGCCGGGCAAGCATGAGGTTATGAGTTCAATTCCTGGTGCCAAAAAAAAGAATACAAAAAAATTTTTTTAACTATTTTTTTTTTTTTTTTTGGTTTTTTGAGACAAGGTCTCACTTTGTAACTCAGGCTGGCCTCAAACTCACAGCCATCCTGCTGCCTCAGCCTCCCAAGTACTGGAATCGTAGGTGTGTACCACAATGCCTGGCTTCATTTATTCTTTCTTTAATCTCATCCCATCTATTTTCTCTGTTTTCTTTCTGGAACTCCTTGGGTTTTCTTTGTGTTGTCTCCTGTTTATCTCTTTGGTTTTTTACTCTGCATTCTGGGAGGTTTTTCTCAACTTTAGTTTCCAAATGTTTCTGTTGATCATTTTTAATTCCCTACCCCCACCCCCACCATGCTGGGGCTGGAATCCAGGCCCCGCATATGCTAGGGTGGTGCTCTGCCACCAAGCTATGTCCCCAACCCCTGGTATCATAGTTCCGATTTCAGCTCTTTTGTTCTCTTTTGTTTTGTTTTTCTTCTTCATTTTCCCATCCTGCTCTTGCTCTGTGAATGGAAGCATTTGAACACAGAGCCACATTGCCCTGCACTGCGGCCCTGGCTATTCACAGTCCCCTCACGGTGTCTGAGAGTTCTCTTTTCTCCCCATTCCCTCCGTGCCCAGCTGACTGACTGGCTTTTCAGCTCAGTCTTCCCCACAGAGCCGTCTGTTGAGCACCTCTCAGGTACCAGCTTCTCGGGGTGCAGAAGGGAGCCCAGCACCCTCTTGTCTTCCGGAGGTTCAGAATCTGGAAGGAGACAGGCGTATTAGTAGAAACTGGCAGTGTGGAGAAGAAATGGCATAGACGTGGCCCGAAACAGGGAGTGATCATTTGGCCTGAACCTGCACCCTCGGGGTTGCAGCCACCTGGGAACTGACCCCCAAGGCACAGTGTTGCCCTCCTGGATCTTGGGAAAGACTCAGCAGAGATTGAGCAGCACTTATGACAAATCTGTGGCTGTGAAGCTCTGTCCTCCACTCAGGTACACGCCCTAAACTTCCGGTTCCCATGATCCTTTCCTCGCTCCTGCTGGGTCCCTGGCCTGCTGCAGCAGAGGTGCGCTGTCTGCTCAGGATCCGGGCTGGCCATTTAAGTCTCATACAGTTGCCGCTCCCTGCCACAATCCTCCTTGGGTGAAGTTTTCTCGATTCTTGGCTTCCCATTCCATACAGAATTATTAGAATTATTATTGTGTTTTTAGTTGTGATGATGGTGTTCTTATGGGGTTTTTCTTTAAAAACTCTTTTCTTGCAAAGATAGAAAATGATACGTTAACTTTTACAGATAAAATGATACAATGCTTGGGATTTGCTTCTGAAAGAACCTGTTAGAAGGAAGGAAGTGGGTGAGGCTTGGATAACACAAGACCATCTGTGAGCTCATGGGGTGTTAAAGCTGGCTGTGTGTTCGGAGGGAATGCATTGTATGATTCTATCTTTTTTATAAGCTTGGACTTTTCTCTAATAAAAGACTCGAAGCTCCTTCATCATCATCACCCAGATCTCTGGACACCTCCAAGCTGAAATAAACTTTGTCCTCTTCCCACACATCCCTCCCCTTCGCCAGCAGAGGGCAATGGGTCCCAGTATCTGCAGCCCATGCCACACTGCGCCACGCGAGACCTGAGGGGCGAGAGCAAGACCAGCCCTGCAGTTGCGGGCGCTCTAACTGTTCTGTTTTGGTGATTGTGGGCTGGGGTGCAGGCTGCCAAGCATCGTACCAGGGCAGAGACAAGGAGCGCCCGCACCAGAACTTAACCACTGGGAGCTGTTGGGCAGGTTCCCTTGTTTTCCTAAGTTCTAATTTCATAGGAATAATTACCCTGCCCCTCCAGGGCGAGAATTACATCTTAGGACCTCTAGAAGCACCTGGCTTGGTGATGGCGTTCTCTCCTTCAACATCAGAGGTTTCCCAGCCTCTCTCTCACACCCTCCTGCTTCCAGTGCCTTCACCCGGCTCCTGCTGGAATAAGCGAGCCGCAACGGTGCTGAGTGGCAGCGCTGAGCGGTGTTCTCCTGTGCGGTTCCCGCTGTCCTCCTGCCCCATCTCTTGTGGCCATAGCCTTGTTCTGCCTCACCTCCACAAGGCCCTTCTCCCTGAAGTCTTCAAGTTCCTCAGGCGTTTAGCCAGCTGATCTGTCCCAGGGTGAGAACTCCAGGGCACCCTTGGTTTCATTTTGTTTTGTTTCTTGAGACAGGGTCTCACTTTGCAGTCAGTGCTGGTTTGGAACTCACTATGTGGCTCAGGCTGAACTCAAACTCATGGCAACACCCCTGCCTCAGCCTCCTGAGTGCTGGGATGACAGGTGTGCACCACCACACCTGGCTTGGTTTTATTTTGTTCCTCTGTAGCCATCACCCTCCTCCCAGCACAACTTCCTACACATAGCAGGTGGAAAGAAAGAGTCTGTCTTCCCCTCAGCCTGGAGTTTGTGCCACCCAGGACTTGCATGTGCATTCTGAACTTGGATGAGCCTCACTCTAAATCTCACCCTGCTCCCAGCAAAGATGGAAACTAGGCATCTGTCCCAGCTCAGCAGGTTATGCATCCCAGTAAATAGTGTTGGAAAACGCTCAGTGTGTTCTCATGAGGTCTGACTCTGTCTTTGTTAGTTCCATTGAAATTCTCTGGCCATCAGATGCACCCATGTTCAAATAAGAGTGCAGAAGTAGACTGCAGAAATGTTTCCAGAGCCACGTGCTGTGCTCTTCTGCTTTGGCCTGGGAGTTCCTTTAGGAGATATTATGGATGTCTCTTATGCTGAGCTGTTATTAGTAGCATCACGTGGTTCTCACCTGGTAGCAGATCAGATGCCGAAGCCCATGCTTGGGGCAGCCAGAGCTGCCGCCTGACACCCACCTTGCCACCCTCATGGTGGCAGCAGATGGCATGTGTCACCTCTCAAGCCAGTCACAAAAGGCCAGCCAAGCACACTGTCACTTCCTGAGCTTTTAAGAAGTTCCTTGCCCGACTGGAGAGAGGTGCGCGTGTGCTGCTGGGGGGACAGACACAAAGTGGGGCAGCAATGGCCAGGTACAGAGGGATTGCAAAGAGACGAGGATTTGCCCCACCTGGGCTGTGGTAGAGAGGGTCTCAGCAGGATTTGGGAGGGAGGGGAGGGGAGGGGAGGAGGGGCCAGGCCTGACCCCCAGGGCTCTGGCATGGGAATGGTGGGGGGTGAGGAGTCCAGATTTTGAAATCTTTGTTTTTCCCTACCTCACTTTCTAGCCAATCAGAATTAACTCTGGGGAAAGACACCTGTTTACTCTCTGACTTCAAAGGACTTAGCTGAATCACCCAGACAGGTCTTGTCTTGTGCTAGAAAGGTTCTTGCCTGCCTCAGCTGAGCCTCCCTGCCCTGTCCTGAGGCCTGGTAGAGTAGGTCGTCATCATCCTCTGTTTCTGAGTTCTTATGGCTAACACGTCTTCTTTTTTTCTACTTCCTATTTAATAATATGAACGATATTTCTGGCGATGTACTTATCACTAAGCCTGGAAGTTCTTAAAGTAAGTTGTACTTCTGCCCCAGAGGAGCCTTTCTGTGTGAGATGTCTGACTCTGCTGGAAACTAAGTGAAGAGTGTTTGGGGGCCCTCAGATCTTCTCTCTGAAGATCGGAAATCTTGCGGGTAGGGCCGTCTCACCGCCTAGTCACAGCTCTGCCTCACAGTGCGGTGATGGAGTGGGGGGGAGGTGGTGGTGGTGGTGGTGGCGGCAATGGTGAGAAGACAAGAGTGAAGTTTCTCTCTCCTCAGGCTGTCTTCACTCAAAGGTGGCCGATATGGGTTCCGGGGAGTGTAGAAGTCCTAAATGACCATCCTTTTCTCTAGAAAGGAAGAGCAAGCTTAACGTAGGACCTGTGGATCGTCAGCTTTGAGGGCAGAGGCCTCCTGCTGTCCATGCCAGCGCCCCGCCGGCTAAGCACAAGCCCGGCTTCCGCACCGAGCCCCACCTGCCCGTTCTCGCTCATCCTCTCAGTCCGTGCTTTCTGCGTCTCCCGCCCTCACTGTGTCCGGGCAAGGGCCACAGTGGTGCCGGTGGTGTCAGGAGCACCACTGGCCAGGCTGTCCTCGCACGGGGTTCGTGCAAGCCTCCAGTCCGCCCCGCCTGCAGGTGGCGCTGCTGTTTCCGTATCTGTCACGGGTGCGTGTGCGCATGTGCTTCCGGCAGGGGGCCTTCGGGTAGGATTCCCGGATGTGGAGCGTGTGACTTGGGAGGACCCCAGGAGCACAGCTCCTGTGCAGCAGCCCCCGGCCGGACTAAGTGCTCTGTGGCCTTTGTATCTCAGGGCCTCAGGTGGCTGAGGGCTGGCCTCATCTTGAGGTTTTAATCTTAATTTCCTGATAACTAAGGAAACTGTTTTTCATGTGTTTATTTGGATGTCCTCTTTGGAGAAGTGTCTAGTTTGGTTTCGGCTCATTTTTCTATTGAGTTTTTGTTTGCTTTTTTTTTCTCTCGCTGGGGAGGGAACCCCGGGCCTTGTGTATACTTAGCCTGTGCCAAGCTTCACACACACATGCACACGCATGGTCGTCAGTCCTTTGTCGGAAACATGGGATGCAAAAACCGCCACTGTGGGGCTGTCACTTCTTTCAGTAGTACCTTTGGTGAAGAGAAGACTTTCATTTCACAAAGTTCATTTCACAGAATTCCGTTTTTATACATTTTATTCTTCGTGGTTTCTAGTTTTTTGTGTTCTGTTTAGAAAATGTTTGCCTATTTCTAATCCACCGAGTCTGAGTCCTCTGCCTGTGTTAACATCAGACCATCAAGGCGGGAAGGACCCTTCTGCTCGGTTGGCTCTTCGCACTTTGCAGATCTGGGAGCCCTGTGCACTCTGCCACACCTGGCCCTCGCGCGGACAGCAGCTTCCTGTGATCTAGGCAGTTTCCCTGACGTCCTGGCCCGGCTGTAGGCCCCTTGTTAGAGAACCCCGAATAGTTCACAGGTTAGGGAGCTGGGGCCCAGAGAAGGGGAGGCGCACTGTCACAGGTGTGGGGGCCAGTGGGGCTCGGACCCTGGGTCGGGATGCCTGCTCCAGTGCTCCTTCCTGCAGAGTGCCTCGCTGCTCTGGGACCCGGGGGAGCAGTTTGCGTCAAGGAGTGGGCTCCGTGGGGACGCTGTCCTGCACTGTGGATTGGCCTTGACTGATGGCCCTTCCCGGAGCCTGGGACTCAGTGCCATCTGGCTTGAGGTGTGACTGAGCGCTGGGGGTGCCAGGTTGGACCCCGCACTGCAGCACTAAGTTGTGCTCAGGCTCCTGGTTAGCTCCAGGTGTCATTTTAAAAGCACCTTATGGCCGGGTGTGGTGGCGCACGCCTCCCAGCACTCAGGGCTGAGGCAGGAGGATCATCATGAGTTGGAGACCAGCCTGGGCTACATAGGGAGTTGAAGGTCAGCCTGAACTGCATAGTGAGACCTTTCTCGAAAAATAAATAAATAGCACCTTATGTATCAGTTCCCAACCTGTGTTCACAGAGAGTTTTATCAGGGCAGCGGCTCCAGGGAGGAAATGAGTAGGCTGCTTCTGGTGACAGAGCCACTCTTCCAAGAGATCTCTGGAGTGAGCCTGTCCGAGCCAGTGTGCTCCTCCCTGGCTCCAGCACAGAGCTCTGCGTGAGGCTCAGGGCTTGACTGCGGGCTCCTTGGCCACACATTGACACACTGAGGGCGCTGTCCTAATCACTGCTGCGAGTGGGATACATTGTACCGTCTCATCTGTCCCACCCGTTTCACACCTTTCCCGAGCCCCCCATCGTCCCTCTCCCCTGGCTCCACCCTTGCTTGTGATGCAGGGCAGGAGTGCCAGAGCCAGCTGTTGGAAGGGGGCTCATTCCATCCAGATGTCAGAGCATTTGCTCTGCTGCTGGGTGCTGCTGGACACTGTCCTAGGTGTCAGATTCAGAGAGGAGTAGGGCTGGGTTGCTTCCTCAGGGACTCGCAGTCCAGGTAGCAGGACAGGTGAGGTGGTGTGTGCTGGGCTGAGCTGGGCCTCCAGGGAACCCATCCTAACGGGGTCGCCAGGTGGCTGAGCAGGAAGTAGGGGAGCAGCCTTCATGGTGGCACAGGTAGCAAGGGCAGTGAACACCAGGGCCAGGACACAGGCACCCACCACAGAGAGGCTGTCCCACCTCTGCCCTTACATGAACAGGACAAGGCTGCCAGTGGGCTTGTGACTCAGAGATCTTATTCCAGGGACTCCGCCCTCCACATCCACATCACGTTCCCACACATCCCCACGTCACAGTGACCCCCAGCCAGCCCATCAACACACCCCAAAGACGATCTTTGATAGAAACGTCACCAACTCAGCTGCATGCCCACCCACGCCTGCCAAGCCTTCACCCTCTTTTCTTTTCTCTTTTAGGCCTGAAGAAATCAGTGATTTATAGTTCACAAAAACTGCACAAAATGTGGAAAGGATGGCTGGGGGAAACCTGATTTGGCTTGCATATATATATATATATATATATATATATATATATATATATATAATAGATAGATGAATAAAGTGATCTTTTTTGACAGAGCAGTGTTTGTTACTTTGACCCATTGCTTGAATTTGAAGAGACTGTGGTCTGTATAATACTTTATTTTATTTTATTTTATTTTTATTGTTTATTTTTTGTTTTCTTGAGACAGGGTCTTACTGTGTACCCCAGCCTGGCCTTGAACTTAACTGTGTAGCCCAGGCTGACCTTGAACTCACAACTATCCTCCTGCCTCCTGCCTCAGTCTCCTGAGTGCTGGGATTACATGCATGCACCACCACACCAAGATGATTTTTCTTTTTTAGTAGAGTACACGTCAGACACTTACCCAGGTGGAACCCCGGTATATAAGAGGGCATCACCCCAAAGAAAAGAGTCCTGTGTACATACAGAACCAAGAGGCTCCCGCCTCCTGCAGGCGTTGGGGCCCTGCCTGTTGCCAGTAAGGGCTCACAAGTGTCGCGAGGTGGTTTTTCTGGATTTTGCCTTTGTTTCTCCTGGTTCTCCATGAGGGTGTGTGGCAGAGTGACCTTGGCGACGAGCCCTCCCTCTGGTAACAGCCGGGCATGTTTGGGCACAGTGCCTCAGGCGGCCTGGCTCGTTCACTCAGCTCCGCTCCACACCACCTTCCTGCCTTGGCAGTGCTGGCGCCACTCGAAGGCTGCTCCTGGGAGTCAGGAGACCACTGGCAACAACTTCTGGGGTACGCACGGAGGCAGAGGGAGGATTCTTTTCAGAAGCTCTTAGACAAGCAGAAAATTTCCCCACAGCCTTGTCCGCCTTCATAGGCTCTGACTCAGATGCCCATCCCTGAGCCAGGAAGTGGCCCAAGGACAGAGCCAGGCTGCTCAGCTCCGGGCTGCAGGCTGCAGTGGACGCCCAGGTGGAAACCCAGGAAGGGTTAGGAAGCACCCACGGCCACCTCACGTGCGTGTCCGTCTGTCCAGTCACACCTCAGGTTCTCTTTGTCCTTCAGCTGTATTTCCATGGCTTGGTGCTCCAGTTCAGACCCTTAGGATCTCTGGGACCTTTGCACCGTGTCTTTCTACTTACTTCTTAGGTGCTCTTCCACCGTTCGGAAGCCACTCTCCTACATCAGCAGTAAATCTGCCATTACACAGGTAGGCTGGAAAGGAAGTGTGTGTCTACAGCAGCAAAACCGTCACTCCTGGCAAACTGGGCGCCTTGTGTGGCATGTGCAGACATTTCCCATGCTGAGGGAGCAGGCATTTCACAAGCACCCTTTGCCTGTTTCTAAACAACTGCTGTTACTGTCAGATGTTGGAGAATTGAATTTCAGCAACCAAATCACTGACCTGGGCCCAAGGTAGTGTGTTGAAGGGAGTGGGCGGACACAATGCCCCAGGCAACGAGAAGCCTCGGGGGTGAGGAGGGAGATGTGAGCGAACTAGAGACCCATGGACCAGCTGAGGGACTTTGGCCAAGTTAAGTAGTCTTTGGGAGTAGCTTTGCCAGCTGTGAAATGGAGATAATGTTACAAAACTCCTTAAGTTTTGGTGGTCTCCTGAGTGGAAGCTGGCTGTGCAATACATTATGTTCATTCAGTGGTTGTCACTTTTGTGTTTTGGTTTTTCTATTATTTTCTTCCTCAACAAGTTGAATTGATTCCCTGTTGCTAACAGGACCAAGTAGGACTCTCAGTGCCTAATCAAGACCCTTATTGAGCTTTACTTGCTTTGTGTTACTTTTTCTGTCCCCTGTAGCTGATACAGCTTTTGTATCCCAGAGTAGAGGCTTTGCCAAGTATCTCCTTGGTCCAGCCTGGAACATCACCTTCACTTTCCGGATGTGCAGCCTGAGCCACTGGGGAGGGGGTGCCGGCCAGGGGCCCTAACTCGGGTGAATAGTGTAGGTGGGACCAGAACCCTGGTCTCCAAGCTGCTGCCCGTCCCTTTTCCCACACATTCTGCAGCTGTTGCACAAAATGAGCACCCGAATCTTGGCATTCCTCCTCCCTGAGAGGCATTCTTACCTTCCTCTTCCTCAGCCCATCTTGAAACTAGGTAGAGCCATGTCTAAGCTGTATCTAAGTTGGGATTCATCAAACAGGTTCACAGGAAAGGTGAGTCTGCCTCTGAGCAAGTGGAACTCACAGACCGGGTCCAGAAGAAACACGTACTTGAGTCTGATCCCAGCTCTGCCTCTTTCCAACTGCATCCTTGGGCGACTCGTTTACCCCTTCAGAGCCGCGGTTTCTGTGCCCATAATGGAGGCGTAGCCATGTCATCTGCAGGGTTAAATCAAGTGTGACAACGTACATAAAGCACCCGGCATGGCTGTCAGCCCTTAGCACGTCTGCAAGTAGCTCTGCTGTTAGCTCAGATGGTGAGCTCAGTTGGCTAGAGGTGATCTCAGGCACCAGAGCCTTGTCGGGAATTAGAAACCACCCTAGGTGCATCAGAGAGTAGGAGCTTGGTATAAGGAATTGGTTTCTGAGCTGTCGGAAGGCTGACGAACAGAGAGGAGGCTGTGCTGGAGGGAACCTGCAGGCCCTCACCTGCCACTGAGCATCTGCACACGCTCCCCATGCTGGTTGCAAAATATGCACTCAGAGCCTTGGGCCCGCCCCCCTCAGTCAGTGGATTCCAGTTCTCCTTCCTTGAATATGAGCTGGCGTGGTGACTTGCTTCTGACAGAGGAAAGCAGTGGAAAAGATATCATGTGACTACAGCCAGCAAGATGGCACCATGTCACCTGGCTCTGCGGTGCTTGCTTTTGGAACCCAGCTGCCATGTCGTGAGGGAGCCACTTGGAGCCAAATGGGATGAGTGTCAGCCGGCAGCCAGGGTCGCCTGCCAAGGGGAGGGCGTGAGCCACCCTAAGTATAACTCACGATGGCTGGCTGGAGAGACACCCCACAGGGACCCCTGGCTGGGTCCTCACAGCACCCCGAGCCCGAGGGAGAAGGAAATGAACATTGCTTGAAGTCCTGGAGGCTAAGGGAGGTGCATATGCGACATAACTAGCATGTTGCCGTTGCCCCTGCCCCTGCCGGAGATGCCACAGAGGTGTGCCACCGCCCACTCGCCACTTGGCAGCACCAGTTGCTTCCCCCCAACATGACGCGAACGAACTTCACACACAAGACGACACTCCCTGCAGCAGAAGAGCAGGCACAAGGTCCTCCATCACTGGCCCCATGCTGGGTAACGTTAAGCCCTCTTTTATTACAGTCCCAGCTGAATGTTGCATAACCTAGAAACCAGCCCACAGTTAATGGTCACCCAGCTCCTTGCAGAAAGTGCAGGAAGGGGGCCGGTGAGATGGCTCAGCGGCGTAAGCGCCTGCCTTGCAAGCGCGAAGGCCCGAGTTCGACTCCCGGATCCCACATACGAAAAAGGGGCCGGTGATATCGCTCAGCGGCACGGGTGCCTGTTGGCGCGCGAGGTCCTGAGGTCGTCCCCCCGGTACCCACAAAAAAAAAAAAAAAAAAAGAAAGTGCAGGAAGGAAGGGGCTTCAGACATCCATGCTTGTGCAAGCAAGGAAGGAGGCAAGTACACCCTCAGTTTTTATTTTTTTTAGTTTCTGGAGACAGAGTCTCACTACGTAGTTCAGGCTAGCCTCGAAGTCACAGCCATCTTCCTGCCTCAGCCTCCCAAGCACTGAGATTATACCTGTGCACCACCATGTGCAGCTCTGCTCTCCTCATTTTTAAAACTGGTCATGGCAGATGACTAATATCTAGAATATATAAAAAACTTAAAAAATTAGACCTTCAAAATGAAAGCCCAAAAAATGGGCAACTGAAATGATAGACACTTCTCAGAAGAAGTACAGTTGGCCGATAAATACATGGGAAAATGTTCAGCATCACTGGCCATTAGAGAAATGCAAATTAAAACAACACCGAGATTCTACCTTACTCCAGAAAGAATGGCTATCATCAAGAAATCAAATAATAACAAATGCTGGTGAGGCTGCAGGGGGAAAGGAGCTCTTCTACTATTGGGAATGTAAACTAGCACAACCACTATGGAGATCAATATGAACATTCCTCAAAAAACTGAAAGTGGAAATTCCTTTTGACCCAGGTATTCATTCCCCTCCAGGTGTCCCCTCCTCTACCAGCTAGAGGTAGGCATCATTACAGTGATCCATGCAAACCATGTTTAACAGCAGCACAACTCATAAGAGCTAAATCTTGGGAGCGACCTGTATGTCCATCACAGATGAATGGATAAAGAAAATGTGGTGTTTACATACCATGGAGTACTACTCTGCCACAAAGAAGGACAGACTTGAGTCATTTGTACGAAAATGGATGCCCCTTGAGACCATAATGCTAAGTGAAATAAATCAGACACAAGCTTCAATATCACATGGTTTCTCTTATGTGAGAAACCCAAAATATAAATGAAGAGCAAAATAAAAAATAGATAATAGGAGATAGGAAGATAGGTCTTTTACAAATGGGAAGGCGACCAAGAGATGGAGGCAGGAGGGAAGGGATGAAATAAAACAGAAGTGTTATGTATGGACCCACTCCCCATGATAAATGTAATCATTATGTACTGCAAATAATAAAAAATACAAATTGTTTATTAGCGTGGTGGTGCTAATCCCAGCACTTAGGCAGCCGAGGTAGGAGGAGCACAGTGAGTTTAAGGTCAGACTGAACTACATAGTGAGGCTGTCTCAAAACAAAGAAAAAATTGAAAGAAAACCAATAAAACTAGTCATGATATCAGAGTAGATGCTTATAGCATGTTTCTTCCATTCCCCTTCTCTGGCCCTGTTGTCCCCAGCCTGCCCTCCTGCGCACCCGTTGGAGTGACCCAAGGCCCTGTCACTCAAGAGCTGTCCTTAGTACTGTCTGAGGAGCTGCCCCAGCCTAGGTACTTTTTCCTGCTGGGTGTTCCTCCACATTCACAGCGGAGGAGTCCAAGTTTGATTCAGAACATTTCTGAGCCATGTGTGGTGGGCTCACACCTATAATCCCAGCACTCAGGAGGCTGAGGCAGGAGAATCGCTGGGAGTTCGAGGCCAGCCCGGATCAGATCACATAGCGAGACCCTGTCTCAAACAAAACAAAATTTCTCCTATAAACTCATTTATCCTAACCCTGTGAGGCAGGGACTAGCAGTGCTCTAAGTTGACAACTGAGGAATGAACCTCAGAGGCAGCGGTCACCCCACATCCCACAACCAGCGAAGTGGCAGAACCAAGGTTCAAACCCACACCTTCAAATGGTGTTTTCATCTCAGTGCTCCTGACTACTGTGCTATGTACTGTAACTGAGCACACAGTAGGTGCTCAGGAAATGCAAGCTGTTACTGCTGGAGCTACTCCGTCTGCTAGAACGATCCATCTTTTATTCCCTGTCCTGTACAAAGTATCTGTTAGCCAGTGGTGGTACACGCCTGTACTCGGGAAGCCGAAGCAGGAGGATTGCAAATTTGAGGCCAGCCTGGGAACTTAGGAAAACCCAGTCTCAAAATAAAAATAAAAAAGGGCCGGGGTGTAGCTTAGAGGTACAGCACTTACCTAGCATGTGCAAGACCTTGAGTTCAATCCCCAGCATCACAAAAAGAAAGTGCTTTGCTACAGCTGCTTAGGGGTTGCGGAGGGTGTCCATGGCCAGGTCCTGGGTTGCAGTGCTGGCTGAGTCCTGGCTTCTGGTTCCTGCAAGGTGCTGTGTAGGGTTGAGTCTTTGGTCCTCCACCCACCGGAGCCCTCTGGGCCTCTAGAGCTGGCTGCCACCTTAGCCACCAAAATGCCCTCCAGGAGTCCCAAGAAACATCCAGGGAACCTTACCAGACCTGCTGGCGTACAGGCAGGGGGAACGGGCCTCCACCCGACACTCTCCTACTGAAAATGATGGGCTCCTCTGGCCATGGAAATGCCCACCCCGAAACTCCAGCCTCGAGGTGGGAAGAATGACCCATCTGTACAAGTACCTTTAACAAGCCCAAGACTGTGTAAAAAAGGGAAAATGACCCGACATTTATGGGAGGCCTAGAAATACGCAGACAGCCTTATTTAATCCTTACTTGAATCTTACAACAAAGCCATGGTTTGTTGCTGTTGTTGTTGTTGCCGTTGTTTTTGGGGTTTTTTTTGTGGGTACCGGGGGTCAAACTCAGCATCTTGCACACCAGCAGGCGCCCGTGCCGCTGAGCAATATCACCGGCCCTTTTTTCGTATGTGGGTTCCGGGAGTCGAACTCAGGGCCTCACACTTGCCAGGCAGGTGCTTACGCCGCTGAGCCATCTCACCGGCCCGCCGTTGTTGTTTTTAACAACTAAGGAAGCAGGATTTCAGAGTGTACGGAGCAGGCCTTCGCCTCATAGCTGGACTGTGATTCCAGTTCTCTCTGACTCGGAAGCCCCTTCCTGTCTGTCACCCCACACCACTGGCCCTGCCCTGAGATGTGGACAGGTCTCTCCAGGCTGATCTCTGACTGCCCTGTGACTTGTCTTTCTCTGGCTATGGCTGTAAAGATGCCCGGTGACCTTTCCATCTTCTCTATCCTGCGACTCCATGAGGCTGTAGAAAATGCCTTCCTCGCATGAGCTGCTCTGAGAGAGGATGCAGGACTCACCAGAATTAGTGGAAAACTTATAAACCCCCACTTTCCACAGAAGATAAGTAAGTTACAGACAGGGCGTGGCTTCCAGCGCTACAAGCCAGGGCTCCACTTCCTACTCCATGCCCCCTTCTCCCCACCAGAGCAGGGTGAGCTGTGACAGAACCAGGCTTGAAAGAACCAAATCTCCAGGGCCGGTGAGATGGCTCAGCGGCTTAAGCGCCTGCCTGGCAAGTGCGAGGGCCCGAGTTCGACTCCCGGAACCCACATACGAAAAAGGGGCCGGTGATATCGCTCAGTGGCGCGAGGTCCTGAGGTCGACCCCCCCGGTACCCACAAAAAAAAAAAAAAAAGAACCAAATCTCCAGACTCAGGATTCTTTTCAGAAACCACAGTCCATTTCCCTAAATGCGGCTGCTGCCTCTGACGTGCACCTTGTGCGCTCAGCTCCCGTGTTCGCCAGCCTTCTCCTAAGGTGAGCCGCAGGCTGAGAATGTCGTTTCCGGTTGCAGTGAGTTATACAGAGTGGGCCCCGGACGTGGCCGGTGGGAGAGCAGGCAAGGTCCAAAGGCTGTGCTCGGACAGCAAGGTTAGATTCAGCCGCTTCCGGTCCACTGTACTGGGGAGAAGATGCAGGGGCCTGGATGGCGGTTCCTGTGGCCCAGCCTCAGTGAGTTTAGAGGACAAAGGCAGGAGGACAGAATCCACCCTCACTCACGGTGATACTAGACGAGAAGCGATCAAATTCCTTCATCGGCTGAGTTAGTCACATATGTAACAGATTGC
The DNA here is from genome assembly GCA_028451465.1 of Erethizon dorsatum. Classification (NCBI taxonomy): domain Eukaryota; kingdom Metazoa; phylum Chordata; class Mammalia; order Rodentia; family Erethizontidae; genus Erethizon; species Erethizon dorsatum. The sequence continues at coordinate 39,219,626 of CM051831.1, forward strand.
ATAAGTGCCTGTCGTGAGCCAGGCACTGGAGCCCTGGAGAGTTGGCCCAGCTCTGCAGATTTTACACGCAGAAAGCGGTGGAGTAGGTGAGCTGCGGAGCCATTTCCCCGTAAATGCTTAATTACAGGGTGCTGTGAGCCGCATCAGAGTCGTGGCAAATATCGGTCGGGCCATTACAGAGCGCCAGGCCCTGTTCTAGGCTCCTTCTGGGTGTTTGTTCGTTCACTCCTCACCTCGGCCTGGCGCAGTAAGACTCTTCTTATCTGCTGTATGCATGAGGCAACAGAGACACACAGGCAATACCATGCGTAGTGTCACAGGGAGATTCAAAACTGGGCCATCCGGTTCCAGAGCCTTCTCTCTTCCCCCTTGGCTAAGTGTCCTTTAATCACTTAGAGTTCTCTCAGTCCAACGGGAAGGAGCAGGTGACCCAGCCTGTGGCTTTCAGGACAAGTAGGAGAAGGAGGAGGATGCAGGCGTAGGGACGTGGATATTCAGAAAGCCTGAGGAAAGAGTCCAAGCGTCCGGGGCACCAAAGGGAGCTCGGGACAGAAAAGTGTCCGTAGGCACTGTGGGAGTCAGGCTGGACAGCGACAGGCCAGGTCAGGGGAGGGTGCACAGAACCCAGGGGTGTTGTGCGACAGCCCACAAAGGCCTCTGGCTGGAGGTGACACAGTGCATTTTCTACAGATCAGCCTGGCTGCAGGGGGTGGGGGGATATGGGCTCGAAGGGGCAGGACAGTGGGTCCAAGCTGGGACTCCAGAGGAGCAGTGGGTTTGGGGTGTCACGGGGACAGCAAGACACTCAGGTCTGGGCGTGGCCTGGACCGTCAGTATACAACCACCCTCGGGTCTGGAGATGGAGATGCAAAAGTGAGGGTTTGTGGTAAGAGGGAGGTGGGGCTCCCAGACCCCGGAGAGCGGGAGAGGGCTCCCCAGGACGAGTGTCAAGTACGAAGAGAGGAGTGCCACAGGCACAGGACTGGAAATCAAAGGAATGGGAAGGGACATTGGGGGAGTGGAGTCCAGCTGAGACCAGGAGAAAGGGTCCAGTCACACAGGGCATGGACGGCGGGACGCGTCCCCCTGAACAGCCAGCCTCCTTGTGGGGGAGGGGTAGTTTCCCTCACAGATGCCAGGTTCAGCCTTGGGATTTGCTTTGGCCAATGAGGTGAGGATGGGAGCGATGTGTCACTTCTGAGCACAAACTTTAAGGCCCAGCCCACAATTACTGTGCCTCGTTTTCCACTGCCATGAGACCGACAGTGTCCCAGGTGAGAGACTGTTCCTGCACTGGATCAGGGTGTGACAGAGCCAGAGAGCTCGGCCAGCGTGAGTGAGAAAGAACGTTCCTTGGTGTCACCTCTGTGATTTTGGAACCACTTGTTTCTGGGACACAACCTGGCTGATAAAGTGGCAAAGTCTGTTCCTGTTGGGAGGGTCAGACAAGGTTTCATGCAATGGAAGGATTTATTGATTGTTGACAAGGGTTCCGAAGCACAAATGCTGGTAAAGAATGGTTTTTTCAACAAATGCTGCTTAAACCAGGTATGGTGGCACATGTCTGTAATCCCAGCACTCAGAAGGCTGAGGCAGGAGGATCACCATGAGTTCGAGGCCAGCCTGGGCCACATAGTGAGCTCAAGGCCAGCCAGCACTACATAGCAAGATCCTGTTTCTAAAAAACAAAACAAAACAAAAATCTTGGTAAAGATGTGGGGAAACTGGGAGCCTCCTGCCCTGCTGTAGGGAATGTAAAGTGGAGAATATGCTCTGGAAAACGCCCTGCCAACCCCTCACGAGGTTAAACCTAGCAGAGACCACATTACCTGGCAGCCCCCAAAGCCTTGCCCGCACAGAAACCTGCACACAAGTGTGCATAGGGCCATCAGCCATAGAGCTAAGTGGAAACAGCCCAGAGTTGAAAGGACGTGTGAATATATGAACCCAGCATACACCAACAGTGGAATATCAATAATGGGGAGAAGAGCGCAGTCCTGCTGTGTGCTATACCCCGTACCAGCCGTGGGAACTGAGTGCTGAGGGACAGAAGCCACACACAGCAGGCTGCAGGTGGCCAGAATAGACCCGTGTGCAGACAGGAAGTGGAGTAGTGTTTGTCTGGAGATAGACCAAAGTGGGGACTTAAGATTGAGGCTGAGAGACTGGGGGTCTATTTTGGCGTTAATAAAAATGTTCTAAAATTGATGGTAGTGGTTGTACAACTCTGTGAACACACTAAACACCACTGAAGTGCACACTTTAAATGGGTGAGGTTTATGGCATGTAAATTAGATCCTAATAAAGCTATTAAAAAATTAGAGTTTCACTGGGAAGGCAGCATTTGACATGGTCTTAGAAGAATGGTCAGCAGTGGGAAAATGAAGACAGAGTCAGAAAGGGCGTGGAGCCCAGTGAAGTGAGGAGCTGGCAGGGAACAGATTAGGAAGTTTTATTGTTGTTGGCTTAGTTTAAGATTTGGGTTAGGGTCTCAGACCAGAGCTGCCTTCTCATTACTAAGTTTCTCAACATTCTTTCATAAAAATTACCCTAGAGCAAGGCATGGTGGAGCATGCCTAGAATTCCAGCACTTGGGAGGCTGAGGCAGGAGGATCGTCAAGAGTTCAAGGCCAACATAGGCTACATAGTGAGTTCAGGGCCAGCCTGAAGTATGTAGTGAGACCCTGTCTCAAACCGTCACCCCCCTCCCAAAAAAAAGAGAAAAAGAAAAAAAAAAAAAAGAAACTGGGTGGGGTGGTGCATCCCTATAACACCAGCACTTGGGAAGGTGAGGCAGGAGGATCCCCACAAGTTCTAGGCCAGCCTGGAATACACAGCGAGACCCTGTCTAAAAAAACAAACAGAAAAATAAAAACAAAAAGAAATATTTCTTTATAGACATTGAAGAAGCCATGACACTGTCCAATACGGAGGACTTTCTAGGCGGGAATTCACAGTACCCACGTTTCCCTCTCTTGCTGCGGGTTGGTAGCCTGTCATCTGCTGGGAGCCCCTCGGGCCTGGGCATCTGCGCACGGCGCCGACCCATGAGAGCCTCATGCTGCTGGCACAGCTGCTACCTGGAGGGCCAGCAACACCAGCCATGTGCCTGGCCCTGTGCAACAGACCCCGAGAAGGGGCTCCCTGTGGGAGGGTGTGCTCTAGGGGAGCAGCAGGGCCAGGCCAGGGAGGCACCCGAGTCCTCAGCTCTGCAGCTGAGGTGCTGCCACAGCGTGTGAATGTCCCTGCAGACCCACTGTGGGAGGCTTGGTCCCAACCTGTGGAGCCATTGGGAGGTGGGGGAGCCTTTAGGAGGCAGGGCCTGGTAGGAGGAAGTGAGGTCACTGGGAGGGGTGGTGTTGAGCAGGATTTGGTAAAAGGCAAAAGATTTATAGGATCTGAAGAGAAACCAGAGTATATTCAAATAGGATTTGGAACTCCACCCCTTCCCCTCTCTCTGTGAGCTGATGTCAAACCTTTCCTCCTTCTAAATTGCATGGCTCAGGTATTTTGCTACAGTCGTGGAAAGCTGACTGACACTGGTAGCCTTTCCGAATTTGGTCCTAAACTGCATCACGGCAGCAGTCTTTCCCATAGTAATAACCAGTTACTTGGCAGGTGACTTCCTTCAGCGGGTGGCTGGGCCCACAGAGGGACTCAGCTGGGATCCCTCAGCCGTCAACAGTCTCAGCAGCTGGAGGAACATTCGCCTATCTCTGGACAAAATGATATCAGGGTCAAAAAGCCTTCCTGATATTCTTAGCTGTAAAACCTCAGAGCCTCTGTAATGAAGGAAAACACTCAAATCTTAAACATCTGCATGCTAACACTTTTCTTTACGCTTTTCTATGAAGGCCTCAGCGGCTTCATGAGCCAACATGGCCACAGAGCACTTAGGAGCCTGGGCCAGGTTGAGAAGTGGTGTAAGTATAAAATACCATGCCAGGTTGTGAGCATTTTATACAAAAAACCAAAGAGTGAAGAAAAACTCATTAGTATTTTTAAAATGTTGATTCTGTATTGAAATGGTAATATTTTGGCTAAATTGGCTATATATGTTCATACTAATATTAATATGAATTTCACCTGTTCCTTTGCATTGTTGGTGCTGTCGTCGTTTCACTGGGCTACTAGGAAATGTAAGACCCCCTGCATGGGTCCCCTTACGTAGCCGCTGCTGTGCTGTGTACCCCGTTCAGACCCAAGTGGGAGGAAACCCGTTTTTCCTCACTTCTTTGGATGACAAGTGAGAGAGCCTCATTTCTTCTAGGGAAATGTGTAGCCCACAGCAAGCACTTACAGATTTGCTGAGGAAAGTGATGAAGCAGGAAACTCTGTTTTACTGTAGTTCTCGCTTGTCGGTAATGCTGTGATATTCCGTGTATCAGATTCTTAGCTCCAGCCCAGCTGCGGAGGAAGGCCGTGGGTGTGGGGAGGGTGTATGCAGGGAGGAGCAGCTTTTTGTTTTGAAATAGGATCTCCCTATGTTTCAGGCTTGCCTTGAATTAATCTGTGGCAATCCCTGCCTCAGCCTCCCAAGTGCTGGTATGAAAGGTGTGTGCTCCAAATATTTTTATTCAAGATTTTAAAAGTGTAAGTTTTTTTTTTCCAGTAAAAGAACGAGCCTCCAGCACTCAGGAGGCTGAGGCAGAAGGATCACAGCGAGTTCAAAGCCAGCCTGCACTATATAGCGAGACTGTCTCAAAATAAACAAACAAAAAACCCCAAACATATATATATATATGAATTTTTAAGTGTTTAACTCATTTATAAATGTAAAACATTTATTTTTTAAAATGTGGTTGGCTCTCACTATCCATGACAAATTACTCCTAGGACCCCAGGAAACCCGGACCTATGGGTGCTCAAGACCCTAGGACTGCAGCGTGACTAAAAATAGACCATTGCTTTCCTGTGACTCAGACACGCAGAGCATCCTGCCGTCACACTCCTCCCCGCTCCCCTTCCCCTTGACTGTCTTTCTTTCTTTCTTGTCCCATAGTGCTTAGGAGGGGACCCAAGGCCTCGTGCGCTCTAGGCCACACTCACTGCTGGGCCACAGTCTCAGCTCCCCTCCTTCTGACCCTCAGGACAGAGGTATAAGTGCTGCCACTTGCCAGTCCCCAAGGGGATCTCCACAGAGCACTGAGTGCCCAGAGGAAACACATATGCCCTCTTAGCTACCCCTGAGGCTCAGGGACAAACTCTCTAAGTGGCCCCAAGAAAGTTGTGGCCTCTGGGTGTAGTCAGACCGGGGTTCAAATCCCAGCCCTACTGCTCACCAGCCAAGCAGCCCTGGAGATCATTTTCCTCTAAGAAGTTGTCTTTCTTCTTCTGGAAAATGGGGATAGTAATACCTACCTTCCAGGAGCCGGGCGCAGTGGTGGACACCTGTGATCCCAGTGCTTGGGAGGCTGAGGCAGGAGGATCACCATACAGATAATGTCCTTTCTGCTGAGTCACGGTGATTGAGGGCAGCGTGGTGCAGCAAGAGCTCTGGGTGTGAAGTCCAGAGAGGGCAGGAAAAAGCAGTGATTTAAGTCCTACTGAGGCCTGTGATTTGACATAAACTGGGCTCCTTTCTGCACAATAGCTGTGCCAGGTAGATTGTTAATACTTCCATTTGGCAATCTCCCCATTATACCTCCTTTTTTTAAAATTTTATTTTAAAGAGAAAAAAAGTAAAACAAAATTTCAAAACAAGATAATAGGAGAGTAACAGTGGTTAATACATTGCGTATTGTTATCTTTAAATTAGTTACTCGGAGTACAAGATATGGGCATTTAATTGTCCAAACAATATTAGCACAAACCTTTCTTTTCAATGAACTAAGAGAAATTAGTAGTATAACTGTCCTATCATATATATAATATATATATATATTTTTTTTTTTTTTTTTTTTTTGCTTTTCCCTTCCTTCTTTTCTCCACTCCCCCATCCCAGTTTCTCTTTCTTTTTGAACAGTTTCTTCCCGTTTTACAATATCTATTGTACATTTTGGATCTTATTTACTCTTTCAGCTTCTCACACTAGGGACAATACAATGTTTACACATGTGCGTCTGGTTTATTTCACTTATGAGTATGGTCTCAAGTTGCATCCATTTACCTAGAAAAGTCTCCAGTTTATCCTTTATGGCTGAATAGTACTCCATTGTATAGAAAGACCACATCTTTTTATCCATTCCTCGGTTGATGGGCATTTGGGTTGTTTCTAAGATCTAGCTATTACAAATTGTGCTGCTATAAACATGGGTGCACATATACCACTGTGGTATGATGTTTTTAATTCTTCTGGGAAGATATCCAGAAGGGGAATAGCTGGGTCAAATGGCACCTCCAATCCTAGTTTTTTGAGGAATCTCCACACTGATTTCCACAGTGGTTGCACCAGTCGACACTCCCACCAACAGTGGAAAAGTGTTCCTTTTTCCCCACAGCCCCCCCCCAACATTTGTTATTGGTTGATTTCTTGATGGTAGCCATTCTTTCTGGGGTGAGATGGAATTTCAGTGTTGTTTTAATTTGTATCTCTCAAATGACCAATGATATTGAACATTTTTTCATATATTTATTTGCTGTTTGTATTTCTTCATCTAAGAAATGTGTATTCATCTCAGATGCCCATTTTTGGAGTGGGTCTTTAAATTTGGGAGGTCTGATTTTTTTGAGTTCTTTATATGTTCTCGATAGTAATCCTTTGTCTGAGGAACAGCTGGCAAGCATTTTTTCCCACACTGTGGGTTGTCCCTTCAATCTGTTGGTGTTTTCTCCAGCTATGGAAAAGCTTTTTAAGAAGATGAGATCCCAGTTGTTGATTCTTTGTGATAGTTCCTGTGGAATCTGCGTTTTATTCATAAAGTCTTTGCCTACACCAATGTTTCCAAGAGTTTTACCCATTCTATCTTCCAGCAGATTTAATGTTTCTGTTTTACTATTTAGATTTTTGATCCATTTTGAATTTAGTTTAGTGCATGGTGAAAGATATGGGTCTAATTTTAATCTTCAGCATGTGGAGAGCCAGTTTTTCCAGCACCATTTATTAAAGAGGCTGTCTTTCTTCCAGTGAATGTGTTTGGCACTTTTGTCAAAGATAAGGTGACTGAGTATGTCTGGAGTTGTTTCTGCATCTCCTAATCTGTTCTATTGATCTTTGGGTCTGTTTTTTTTTTTTTTTTTTGCCAGTGTCATGCTTTTTTTAATCACAGTAGCTTTGTAGTATAATTTCAAGTCAGGGATTGTGATGCCCCCTGCCTTGCCTTTGCTATTCTAGGTCTCTTATGGTTCCAAATGAATTTTAGGATTGTTTTCTCTCATTCTGTCAGATATGCTGTTGGAATTTTGATTGGAATTGCATTAAATCTGTGTAACAGTTTTAAAAGTATTTTCACTATATTTGTTCTTCCCAAGAGCAAGGGGTATCTTTCCATTTTCTGATATCCTCTTCAATCTCCTTTTTGAGAGTATTGTAGTTTTCAGTGTAGAGGTTTTTACTTCCTTCATTAGATTGATTCCTAGGTATTTCATTTTTTTTGGATGCTATTGTGAAAGGTATTGTTTCCCTAATTTCTCTCTCAGTGAGTTTGTAGTTCATGTATAGGAAGGCTATTGATTTTTGAGTGTTGACTTTGTATCCAGCTACGCTACTGAATTTGTTTATTAAATCTAGCAGTTTTTTAGTGGAGTTTTTGGAGTCTTCTATGGAGAGTATCGTGTCATCCACAAGTAATGATAGTTTAACTTCTTCCTTTCCTATCATTATTCCTTTTATTTCTTGCTCTTGTCTAATTGCTCTGGCTAATGTTTCCAGGTCTATGTTGAATAAGAGTGGAGAGAGTGGACATCCTTGTCTTGTTCCTGATTGTAGAGTGAAAGCTTTCAGTTTTTGACCATTTAGTATGATGTTGGTTGTTGGTTTGTCATATATGGCTTTTATCAGATTGCGATAAAGACCATCTATTCCAATTTTCCGTAGGGTTTTTTTTTTTTTTTAATCATGAATGGGTGCTGGACTTTGTCAAAAGCTTTTTCTGCATCTGTTGAGATGATCATATGGTTTTTGTCCTTGGCTCTGTTAATATGGTGCATTACATTTATTGATTTATGTATGTTGAACCATCCCTGCCTCTCTGGGATGAATCCAACTTGGTCATGGTGTATAATCTTCTTGATGATTTGCTGGATTCTGTTTGCCAGTATCTTATTGAGAATTTTTGCATCTATGTTCATTAGGGAGATTGGCCTGTAGTTCTCTTTTTTGGTTGAGTGTTCTCTGGTTTTGTTATCAGGGTAATGTTTGCTTCCAGGAATGAATTTGTGAGTATTGCTTCCCTTTCAATTTCATTAAAGAGTTTGAGAAGTAGTGGTGTTAGGTCGCCTCTAAATTTCTTGTAGAATTCAGCAGTGAATCCGTCAGGGCCTGGGCTTTTCTTTGTTGGTAGGTTTTTAATCACATCTTTGATTTCATTTATTGATATTGGTTTATTTAGGATTTTTACATCTTCTTGATTGAGCTTTGGTAATTCATATGTATCTAGGAATCTGTCCTTTTCTTCTGCATTTCCCATCTCATTAGAATACAAGTTCTCAAAGTAGGTGTAGATGATCTTCTTTAGGGTCCATTGCAATTTCACCCTTTCATTCCTAATTGCGTGGGTGTGAGTCTTTTCTTTCCTTTTTTTTAAATAAGGTTGGATAAAGGTTTGTCAATTTTATTTAATCTTTCAAAGAACCAACTCTTTGATTCATTGATTCTTTGTATTGTTTTCTTAGTCTCCAATGCGTTAATTTCTGCTCTGATCTTTATAATTTCCTCCCTCGTACGAGCTTTTGACTTAGCCTGCTCTTCTTTTTTGAGAAGTTTGATGTTCACCATTAAGTTGTTTATTTGTGCTTACTTTGTTTTCCTGATATGGGTATTTACTGCTATGTATTTCTCTCATAGGACTGCTTTCCTTGTGTCCTATAAGTTCCAGTATGTTGTATTGTCATTATCATTTAATTGTAGAAACCGTCTAATTTCTTCTTTAATTTCATCTGTGACCCATTGGTTGTTCAGGAGGGTGTTATTTCTTTTCCATCTGTTTAGGATGTTTTTGTAGTTTCTTTTGCTATTGGTTTCCAATTTCATTGCATTGTGGTCTGATAATACGCATGGGGTAATTTCAATTTCTTTGCATTTACTTAAGCATGTTCTATGAGCTAATATGTGGTCTATTTTGGAGAACGTCCCGTGTGCAGCTGAAAAGAATGTGTATTCTGATGTTGTGGGTTAGAACACTCTGTAGACATCTACTAAGTCCATTCATTCAAAAGTTTGATTCAGTTCTAATATTTCATTGTTGACTTTTTGTCTAGTTGATCCATCTTTTTGTGACAGTGGTGTATTGAGATCCCCCCAATATAATAGTATTAGTGTTTATTTGATTTTTCATGTCCATTAATATTTGTTTTATATGGTTGGGTGCATTGGTATTTGTTGCATATATATTTATGATTGTTATCTCTTCCTCTTGGATTATTCCAAGGGTGTAGTGACCTTTTTTGTCTCTCTTAATCAGTCTTGGCTTGAAATTCACTTTGTCTACAAATAGAATAGCTACCCCTCCTTTTTTCTGGGTTCCTGTCGCATGGAGTATTGTTTTCCACCCTTTCACTTTCAGTCTATGAATTTCCTTTTTTTTTTTCTTTTTTTTTGGTGGGTACCGGGGGGTCGACCTCAGGACCTCGCGCGCCAGCAGGCGCCCGTGCCGCTGAGCGATATCACCGGCCCCTTTTTCGTATGTGGGTTCCGGGAGTCGAACTCGGGCCCTCGCGCTTGCCAGGCAGGCGCTTAAGCCGCTGAGCAATCTCACCGGCCCCCTATGAATTTCTTTTTGAATTAAATGTGTTTCTTGTATGCAGCATATTGTTGGATCTGGCTTTTTGATCCATTCTGCCAGTCTATGTCTTTTGATTGGTGAACTGAGACCATTAAAATTGGTGGTTATAACTGATATATATTGACTTATCCTTCTCATGTTATTTCCTTCTTGTTGTTCCCGTTTTTGCCCCCCCCCTTTGTTTAATTGTTTGCCTTGCCTGGTGGATTCCTTCTGTTGGGGTTCATGGAGTTGTAGTCCTTGTTATTTCTTTCTAGAATGTCCTTCAAAACATTTTGGAGTGCCAGTTTGGTGGTCATAAATTTCCTGAGATGTTCTTTGTCATGGAAGTATTTTATTTCTCCATCAGTTTTGAAAGATAGTTTTGCGGGGTACATCAATCTGGGTTGAAGGTTGTTTTCCTTTAGAGCTTGAAATACTTCACTCCAAGCTCTCATTGACTTGAGGAATTTTGCTGAGAAGTCAGCTGTGATTCTGCCATTATGCCTTTTGGGCTTACATTCAAGTTTCCATTGTGCCACTGCCTTGAGGACATCATTTATCCTGGTACTTAGTGTTCTGACCTGTTAAGCTGTGGTATTCATCTGACACCACTTCCTACCTCCCCAACTCCTTGAAAATGTTCATGCTGTCTTTAGAGCAACATTAGCTCTAAATACAAAGCAAAAGTTTAAATGGTTTCTCTTTGTTTATTCTGACTTTCTGGAGATATAATTAACAAATAAAAATTCCACACTTTTAAAGTATGTGTTTACATGCATTTAATGTGATGACTTGATATACAAATACATCCTGAAATGATTACCATAATCAAGTTAATTAAATTCTCCATCACCTCACATGGTTACCATTGTGTGTGTGTGTGTGTGTATGAAGAGAATACTTAGGTACTACTTTCTGCAAATTTCATGTGTACAATACAGTATTTTAAAATTATAGTAACTGCCAGGCGTGGTGGTGCACACCTGTAATCCCTGCACTTGGGTGGCTAAGGCAGGAGGACCACTGTGAGTTCAAGGCCAGCGGGGATTACGTAGTGAGACCCTCCCTCAAAAACCAAAAACAAGGGCCGGTGATATAGCTCAGTGGCAAGCATGAGGTCCTGAGTTTGATCCCCGGTACCCACAGGGAAAAAAAAAAAAACAGTAGAATCATGAGCCGTTCACACGGATATTGGAAATCACTAGATCCCTGGCCAGGAATGTGACAGAGAAAGATGGTGACCAGGGCTTGTGGGCAGGGACTACATTCAGTGATAGTGATAAGAAAAATATGCTGGCTCATGGCTTGAACCTTGCTAATCTGAATGTCTGAGGCTCCTTGCCTGCCCAAAATTCATGCGTGGGAATCCTAACCCCCACGGTGACAGTGTTGAGAGGAGGGGCCTCTGGCAGGTGACAGGTCAGGAGGGCAGCTTAGTATTTTCACCAGAGACCCCATCGAGTCCCCACCTCCCTCCCACCACAAGAGGTGACAGTGTGTAGGTGCCATCTGGAAGGAGCCGGCCTCACTGGACCGGAACCTGCCAGCACCGTACTCTTGGACTGCCGCCTGCAGGGCCAGGCAGAGTACATCTGCTGTTCACAGCCACATTTTATGTCACTGTGTCAATGCCTCCAAAGGGACAAAGCCCTCAGAGGGAGAGCTGGGGACCCAGGACGCAGGCTGCAATGTGGCTGCTTCCTGGACGTTGCCCCTCTTCTGCCTCGGCATGTGCGTGGCCGGTCTCGGTGTTTGTGTGAGATGGTAGCACATGTAGAACCTTCGGGACTGAGAAAGTCACTCCCCTCGGGCGGCACCCCGGGACCATTCCCTGTAACCCCAGACCAAAGCACACGGCCCCCTTTTTCTTCTCACCCCCTCTTGGGCCTGGAAGTCTGATCTGTCCGCACAGCATTCAGTGTGCCTTTTCTGTTACCCTGACACCATTACTCTAGTCGTGACCTTCAATAAATGTGGCTGCTTTTCTTTCACTGTCAGGTGTACACCTTGCAGTTCTCTGCTTGCTGTATACAAGAGCTTAGAATCCACCTGTCAGATCCACCACAGGATCTCACTGTGTAGTTTAGTTTGGTCTTGAACTCAGTATGTAGCCCAGGCTGGCCTTCAGCTCTCCTCTATCCTCCTGCCTCAGCCTCCGGAGAGCTGAACTTACAGGCACGTGCCATCACGCCCATCTAAAGGCACATATGCTTTTTTTTTTTTTTTTTTCCAGTGTTGTGAATTGAATCCAGGGCCTTGTGCAAGGTACGGCAATCACTTTACCACGGAGCTACATCCCAGCCCCAAGTGGCCAGCCTTGTGCTGGCTGGGCCTTCTGTAACAGCCACTCTGACAGTGACAGCTGACTGCTTTTGTTGGAAGGGTGGAGGGCCAGCCCGTGTCAGTTTGGTTTGGTGGACAGCTGTGCAGGTGCACAGAAAAATGGGGAAGCACACCTTCTGGTTTCCAGGGGAGAGAAGAAAAGCCCCTGCTGTTTCTCCAGGAAGTCTTCCCGTCCAAAGTGTGCACTCACCTGTCTAAAAAGTCCTCCTGTGAGCCCTGGGTTAGCTTAGAATACAATGAAGGATTAGATTGGGCTAGAAACCTGCTTAATTAAACGTGCATATTGTAAACGGACGAAATCACAGCCGCAAGCAAAGAAAACAATTCGTGGAACTACTCAGTCAAGTTTCCAAGCGTCTGTGTTACTACTCGTTAGCCAGTAGGCCAGCACTTCACAGTAGTCATCAAGAAAAATGTTGGAGAAGAACTTACAGTTGACAAAGTGTTTGTGATTCATGTTTTTTTTGTTTTGCTGGAGTCAAAAAGACCCTGGTTTGGGTTGGGAGTATTAGCTTGGTGATGCAGTACCGCCTTCCTTAAGCCCTACAGAGCTGCTTCTGTTCTCTTCAGGGCCCACATCATAATGACCTTGCTCAGCAGGATGGTTCTCAAGATTGGCAAAAGCCCCAGGCCAAGGACCTCCCCTCGCCCCGGGTAGCGGGCTTCTTAAAGGGTAGGCATCGTCAGTAACAACGTCCCTGGCCTCGGCATCCAAACACTATCTAGGTCGTGAGACCCCGGGGTTTTATTAGGAGGGCGGGTGGGCCGGGCAGGCCCCAGATCCCTGGTCGTGTCCCGGCTTAGCAGACCCAAGGACCCAGCCGGTCTGCAGGCAGCCGGGCAGCGCCTGGCCACTCCGTGCTGTCTTGGGTCCTGGAGCCCAGGGCCTGCGGGTCTAGAGCAGCGTGAGGGTGGCCCCCAGGTGCCGGCGACTGTTCCTAAAGAAACCGCTCCTTCCCGAGGGGCCCGCAGCTCCCGGCTCCCGACTGTTTTCGCTCAGGCCCGCTGCCGGGAGATCTCTGGGGCCCGGGAGCTGCAGCCAGCAGAGGCTGAGGCAAGGCAGGCCCAGGCGGCGCGGGGCCGGGCGGGGCCGGCGGCGGGAGGGCGGCGGGGACGAGTCCGCGCTTGTCCCCAGCCCAGCCCGCGGGGGTCGGGGGTAGCTGGGGGTTGAGGGGAACGGGACACCCGGGACTTGCAAGGGCAGCAACCCCAAAGCACCCAGAAGGACCCCGGGAGGGCGCATGGTTTTCACTGTCTTGAAGACCACCTTTACTACTTCAATCACGGACCTGACTCTAAAAGTCGAGTCCAAGCAGCAGTGCTTACACTCCACGCCCCAAGCACGCTCGTTCCCCGAGGGCACCTTCCGGGTCTGCGGCTGCGCCAATCACGTTCCTGAAATTCCTGTTGCGTCACCGGCAGCCAATCAGAGTCTCGTATCGACCTGCCCCGACCAGTGTTACCACCTGGGTTGATTTAATCCTAGCCCAGGGCAAAGAAACTTGACAGCTTTCCTTTGCAGGCAGGGTCTTTCAAATGGCTTTTTGAAAGCTTGCAAATCCTTGCAAGTCGACCTCGTCACCGCCTTGGGGAAATCCTATTGAGAACCAGGGATCCTGCCCAGCCCTCAAGGGATAGGGGCTGTCCGGGCTGCAGGGTCGTCCTACAAGCCTGAGCCTGTCTGCACCGACTGAGGAGCCACCGGGTGCAGACCGCGTGACACGGAGACCCCCGCCCTCAGGTGCTGGGGTCCAGGACACCGCGCACCCCACCCCGGGCTCTGAAAGACGCCTGGCACGAAGCCTGTGCTCACACGAACTGGACCAAGCCTACCTGCATCTCGACCCGGTGCTGGGCTTGGCAGGATGGTCAAGTGTACAGGCTGAACGGCCCTGATCCGCACGCACTTGGGCGGGGCCACTTCTTGGTTCCTGCCAGGAGACACCCTCTGCCTCGGACAGTTAGAAGTCGGGCTTCCCTGCACCGTTTTGGTGATTGCTGCCACTCACGAGACCTTGCAGGTGGTCCCTGGTGCACTGGTTTCCTTCTTTCCTCGTCTAATCTAGGGGTCCTTAGAGTGTGGCCCTCAGCACTAATCCACCGCATCTGCTTGGTGAACACGTTTATTGTTATTACAACACAACCAAGTTCATTCGTAAGCATTGTCTCGTTTCTGCTTTTGCACCACAGGCGCAGAGTGAAGTCGCGGTGAAGCCACGGAGGTCACAAAGCCACGCTTGTGTACCTTGGGCTCTTTCCAGCCTGCAGTCCATGCCCCTGGTTGTCCTGGGGCGAGCTCTTGACCTTCAGGTCCAGCCATGCCATTCTCTGTTCACAGAAACCTCTCCAGATCTGCTGTGTGGACGGCTGCTCTTTAGGGGATCTCTCCTGGGACAGCCCTGCCTCTGCTCCAACATCACTGTCAGGCCTCTGTCCCTGAACTCCAGTCAGGCTTCTCCACAGCCTTTAAGACCAACCTCAAAGGTCAGCTCCCCTGTGCGCTCTTCCCAGATGCCCGGCCGAACACACTGCTCCCCAGTCTGGGCAGCGGCCACCTCGGGCTGCAGATGGATGCATGTATTTGTCTTTCCCCTGGACAGTGAGCCACTAGACACCAGGGGCCCTATCCCTGCCTGTCTGCCCCACCAGGAGTGGAGACGGCCCACCTGCAGAAGAAGTTAAATCAGAAGTGATTTTCATAAAATCAAGGTGCCTCTGTCACCTTGTATCATGGACTTAATATAGATTGTACAGTTGGGGGCTGCAGGGTCACTCCACTCCACTCACCTGAACCTGGGCAGTGCCCCAGGGCCAAGCTCAGCCCTTGTCCTAAGGCTTACTGCCCAGAGCCAGAGATAAGAAAAACAAAGACCCCTGAGCCTGCCCGGGAGAATTCCAACATTCCAAACCCAGACACATGCAAGATGGATCGCAGGCCCGACCTGCAGTAACCTTTCTTCACCTGGCGCTGGTTAAAGGCTCGTGGACTTCTCATACGTCCAGTCACAACAGAGTGAACTATGGGAAAGGACAAGCGCAGTAGACACGGTTGGCATGACTCAGCACCCTGCGGGTCATGTTGTCCGGCATGCTCTGGGAGACCCAGTGGGAGGTGTAACATTTTAACCCCTACACTCATACCCTCAGCACTTGTTTTCCTTTCGCAGGTGCGAGCTGCTCACTCTGAGCACACTTTTGCCTTAACAAACTTTGCTTCTTTTTCTTTACCATTGAATACCTCACGTGATTCTCTGTTCCTTGCACACAAGAGCCTAGGAACCTGTCCGGGACCCCATGCCCACAGTAACAGACAGTGTTCTTCTTCACCTTTGTGCCGCTGGAAGCTAGAATAGCGTAGGTGCTCAGAGAATATCTGAGTGAGTATGGCAGAGGATAAAGTACATGTTTTTCCTCCTAATCTAACATCACAATTCAGGAAACACATTGCAACGTTAATTTTATCTTCAAGTTCATTCATCATGGAGAAAGTGTTCTATCTCCATCTACTTTTTTTCTAAGGAAACATAAGCCTGGTTCATCAACCGCGTGACTTTGTATGTGTGTGTGCATGTGCGAGTACGTGCCTGCGTGTGTTAAGACAGGGTCTCGCTATGTAGTCCAGGCTGGCTTTAAACTCACTGTGTAGCTCAGGTGGGCCTCAAACTCACAGTGATCCTCCTGCCTCAGCCTCCTGAGTGTTGGGATTACAGGCATGTGCCACCACACCTGGCAACCCTATGAATTTTTCAAAAGCTGACCAAAGTGTTGCCTGCACCAAAAATATTTCATTTTTTAAAAATTTGGTGCTAGGGATCAAACCCAGAGCCTTATGCATGCTAAGCATGTACTTGACCACTGAGCTCACCTCCAGCCTCTCCAAACTTCTGAGGTGAGAAGAAAACCATAAAATCATTCACAAAAGTTTAAACATCTACAAAACATGATGTTATATCAAATGGCCGCATGTGTCTGTGTGTGGGACGGGCAGTCCTGAGGGTGTGAAATCAGACACAACCTGGTTTGCGTTCCTGTCTTTACCTTGGAGCTCTCTGGCTTTGGGTTAGCTTCTTAACCTCTTGGAGCCTCAATTTCATTATATATAAACAGAAAATTGTAGTAGGGATGCCATAAACTTGTTTGGACAATTAAAGTTACCTGAATTACTACTTCGTGGCAGGGCTGGATAGAGAGGCTTTCTCTCGGGGCTCTGAAAGTGGGGCTGCAATGGCAGCAATGGAGTCGGGTGATGATTTCTACACGGCTGCCCTATGCGTGTCTGTGGGACCTGGGGAGGGGCACAGGCTGGACCGAGTGTCTCCAGAGCCAGAGGAGACATGTGTCACACTGCCAGCCCTGCAGGAGGAACCACAGGAAGAGAACAAAGGCCCGGCTCTACTGGAGGCACCAGCAAATATTATTTTAAATAGAAGCTACAGAAACAGTGTAGAAAAACCACAGGAGGGTGAGGTGGCTGAGCCTTTTGGTGAGCTCAGCCGCCAGAGTCACGCAGTTCCTCACCAACACTCAAGATTACAGATTTTAAAAGCTTTTTCTTTTTTTTTTATGCGGGTACTGGGAGTTGACCTCAGGACCTCGCGCTTGCCAGCAGACACTTGCGCTGCTGAGTGATATCACCGGCCCTTTTTTTCCTTTATGTGGGTTCCGGGAGTCGAACTCAGGACTTCACGCTTGCCAGGCAGGCGCTTATGCTGCTGAGCTATCTCACTGGCCCTAAAAGCTTTTTTAAACAAATGTTTTATTTAAAACGTTTATTTAAAGGATGTTCTATTTTATTTTTTATTTTATTTATTTATTTATTGGTTTTTTGAGACAGGGTCTCGCTATATAGCCCAGGCTGGCCTTGAATTCACGGCAATCCTCCTGCCTCAGCCTCCTGAACGCTGGGATTACAGGCATGCGCCACCACGCCTGGCTAAAAGCTTTTTTGAAAAAACTGTGTGTGATTTGTGGCACTTTATCCATGAAAAAAGGCTTGGATTTGACCTCAAGTCAAGTTTGGTCACACATTTACTGGGTCGATTTTATTGAAAGACTCAGATTATGTGATGTGGGGACCTCACCTCCTGGTGAACCTGACCTTCGAGTTGCCTGACTTAGGGATGAGTGGCTAGAAGCTCTGCCAACGTGTAGCAGGGCACGGCTTGTCCCCCAGGATGCCAAGTGTCCCTGGGCTCTGGCACACACAGCATGACACCTATAAATGCATCAAAGAGCCTGTAAGAGATGAAAGTTGGTGATTCTGTGATGCTTTATGTCATTATTCAAAGATAATACTGAAGCTCAAATGATGACATCAGCTTCCCTTGAGAAGTACTGTTTTATTTTTGTTTTGTTTTAATTAGAAAATTTTTTTTTGCCGGGTATAGTGGCGCATGGCTGTAATCCCAGCACTCAGGAGCCTGAGGCAGGAGGATCGCTGCAAGTTCGAGGCCAGCCTGGGCTACAAAGTGAGTTCAAGGCCAGCCTGAACTACACAGTGAAGCCTTATCTCAAAAAGATCCCTCCCCCCCGCAAAAAGAAAAAGACTTAAAAAAAAAAATGTTTTTTTTGAGACAGGGCCTCCCTGCGTAGTTCAGGCTGGCCTTGAACTCACTGTGTAGCCCATGCTGGCCTCAGATTTGTGGCAATCTTCCTGTCTCAGACTCCAGAGCTCTGGGATTACAGGAGTATGCCACCATGCCCAGCTTTGAGTGGGAAATAAAGATTTTGGAACAACAGAAGAAGAGCAATGCATGAGCTTCATTTATCCACTTTGCTGTGGTTTGTCTTTTGAGACTTTTAGGCCCTCCAATTGGTCAAAGTGAATCTGTGTCTACCCTGGGAGGGCTAGCACCCATCAGTCAAAAGTGATGCTTTTGTAAGGAAATCATGCTGATACACCAGGTAGGTGACCTGAGGGAGCTCTCTCACCTGCTGTCAGATCTGCAGTGGACACAAGAGGACAGACAGCCAAGAGGGTTAGGTAATCTTCCCAGGCATGATGGCGCACACCTGTAATCCCACCATGCAGAAGGCTGAGGCAGGGGAATCAGTATGAATTTGAGGCCAGCGTGGGCTACATAGTGGGACCCTGTCTCAAAAAAAAAAAAGAGGTTTCAGCATTCTTAGCTTGCATTCTCTTAGCTTTCACTTTGTTAGGTTTAGAGCGGGGAAGGCAAAAGAGGATAATGGCAGATCTTGATGACAGTGATGAGAGTATGGATCTTAAATGTCCTCCAGAGGCTTGGTCCCTGGTCTGTGGCTCTGTTAAAGGAGGTAGAATGGTAGGAGGTAGGGCCTGGTGGCAGGAAGTGAGGTCAAGGGGGCATGGTCTTGATGAGGATGTTGGGATCCCCATCCCTTCATCTGTCTCTGCTTCCTGGGCACCATGAGGTGAGCAGCTTTGCTTCACCTTGCACTCCCTCCATGATGTGCTTTCTCCACAGGCCCACAGCAACAGTGCCAAGTGACCATGGACTGAAGCCTCTGAAACCATGAGCCAAAGAAAACCTTTCTTCCTTTTTTATTTTTTATTGTTGAGACAGGGTCTTGCTATGTAGTCCAGGCTGGCCTTGAACTCACCATATAGCCCAAGCAGGCCTTGAATTTATGGTAATCCTCCTGCCTCAGCCTCCTGAGTTCTAGGATTACAGGTGTACACTACCTTGCTTAGCCTTTCTTCCTTTTCAGTTGTTTATCTCTGGTGTTTTGTCATAGCAACAGGAAGCTGGCTGACATTGTGTAAGCTTAAGTCACTCAACAGACACTAACTGGGTACCTGTTTGAGTTCTTTTGTGCAAGGACCAGGGGTAGGAACATATTCCTAAGTGTTCCTGACAAGAGGCTTTGTTTTCTGTAGATTGAGGTTCAATCCTAGCTCTGCCACTTCAGTTCTGGCTTTGGGCCAAAAGTGGTGTCGCCATGGAAAGAGTTATAATCCCATGGAGCAGCTTGTGCCAAGGCTGAGGGCAGCTTGTGATCAAGGTGGGGTCTGTACTTGCGTTTGGTGCTGAGTCTGGGACCCAGAACCATGCACATGCTGTCCCATGGAGCTGCACTCCAGCCCAGACTGAGCCCTGTGTGGTGCTCTGTGGGTTTCTGCTGCCACAAATATAAGAAATGATAAATGAGAATGAAAAGAGAGAATAAGCATATCCACGCTGAAAAGTGTAATGAGGAGCTCTGCAGGGCGGACCTGAAACAGGTGCACAAGTGACATAGACCAGCGGGCTCCAGGAGAAAGGCCGGCAGAGGGGACCAGAAATTGGACTTCCAGGTAGTCACAGGCATGGCCAGAGGACAGGAGAGACGAGCCCACCATAATGAGACTCCTGCTCAGATGCCCTTTGTCCCCACGCGTGCCAACACACATGTGCCTCCCCGCTGCCGGGGGGACGCAGCTAAGGAACCTGTAAGGGACGTATGGCTACACAGCTGTGTCCCTGGGAGGTGAGACGCCAAGACCCGGGTGTCTCTCCAGCCACGCAGCAGCGGGCTGCCACTTCCCCTCTGCGGCTGGACAGCCGGCAATTGGATGGGAGCGTGGGCCAACAGCAGGGTCCTGGGTTCTGGCCTCGGAGCCTGACGTGCTGGATGGAGGAGGCTGGAAAGCACTAGAGAGGGAAGGGGGTGCAGCGGGGAGATTCGGAGTGAAGAGGCAAGTGTGCAGATCCGGATCCTCGGATCTACAAGGAAAGTCAGTGCTGAGACGCAGAATCAGACAGAATTAGCAACCAAAGACGGAGTCAGGTGTTTGGCATGACCCTGGGTTCTGTCCCCAGCACCTCCAAAAACAGAGAGAGAGAGAAGACAGACAGACAGACAGAGACAGAGACAGAGACCCAGAGAGAGATTCATTCCAGATAACATGGAAAACCTAAAGCGACCTGAGCATCACTACGATAACCATGTTTTCAGTCCTCTATGGGAGAGAAGGAACAATAGCAGCTATTGTTTTCATAAAAGGATGAAATATTAAAATGGAAAGACATGAAAAAAGGAGCCAATGCGGAATGGGCTGAGTGTGTGCTAAGGATTCAAAAGAAGACAACTGCTCCGGCTTGGTGGGAGATACCGGAGGGGACGGGAGGGCCGGATTGCTCGCTGCTGCCGGGTGCAGGTGGCGCGTGGCGCGGGCTGGGGATGAGGGAGCACTCACAGTGTAGGGAGGAAGTGAGCTCTCACAGTGAGAGACACTTTCTTGGGCCAAAGGGCTTCCTGGAGGGCAGGAAGTTGCTCATCCAGAGCGCAGCCCATTGATGTGTTCTGAGGCAGCATTAGCTCCACCAACCGTGTGTGGCTTCCTCTCTCTCCCCGCTCCCTTTCTGTCTATCCCTTCCTTCTTCCTCCTTTCTCCATCCTCCCTCCCTTCCTTCTTGCATGCTAGGGTCGGAGCCCAGGGCCTTATGTGCTCCAGGCAAGCACCCTGTTTTGATTTATGGAATTGCTTTTCATCTGGATGCTACATGTGTTCTGTGGACAAACTGCGGTGATGCGAGGGACTCATGTGAACGGAGCCGCACGCTGTGCAATTGCTTTCTGGGAGTTTTCTCCTTAACCCACACAGCATCAGCCCTGTAAGTCAGCTATTTTTCTTCTATTTGCAAATGAAGACACTGAGGCCCAGCAAGCTCAGTTAGGCCATCAAGTTCTCTGAGAGCAGCAGAGTGGGCATGTGAGCTCCCATTTGCTGTTCCAGTGGCTTCCTCTGCCCACTCGGGAACTGGCTGTCACATGCATGTTGCTACTCCAGGGCAGAGCCTGGGACAGGAAGACGCTGCTTTAGTGTTTGCTGAAAGGATGGAAATCCATTGGTCCAACCCAGAGTTCCCAAACATGTGGCACTTCCTTCCCTGTGTGCAGGTAGAGCCCTGAAAACTGTGCTCAGAGAAAGAAAACGCTTGCTTCTTCCTTGCTGCGCGTTCGTGTTATTTATTTTATTTTATTTTTTGTGGTACTAGGAATTGAACCCAAGGATTTGCACTGAGCTACATCCCCAGCCCTTTTTACTTATTTAATTTTTATTTGAAACAGGGTCTCGATAAGTCACTAAATTCCCTAGACTGGGCTCGAACTTGTGACCCTCCTGCCTCAACCTCCCAGATCGCTGGGATTGCAGGTGTGCGCCACCATGCCCAGCATTACAGGATTACTCCTCCTTCTCCTCATCTTCCTCCTCCTCCTCTTCCTCAGTGCCGGGGATGGAACAAAATGCTAAGCAAATGCTCTTCCCCAGAGTCACACTTTAATCTCACCAAATCCCATTCTTTCTCAGTTTTAAATATTTCTCCAACCCATTCACTTTCCCCCTTCCCCACCTCCCCAGTCCTAGGCCAGCACACCATATTTTCAGAACTGTCTTAAAAACACACGTGGAAGGGCAGGAGTGCAGCTTGCTTGGGCAGAGGAATTGCCTGTCGTGCAGGAAGCTGTGGGAGTCACCTCAGCTTTAAAACACGAAACGGAACAAAACGAGGGCTGCAGGCTTAGTTCAGTGGCAGTGCATGAGTTTAGCATGTACAAAGCCCTGGGTTCAGCTGGGTGTGGCAGCGCAGACCTGCAATCCTAGCACTTGGGAGGCTGAGGCAGGAGGATCACTGTGAGTTCAAGGCCAGCCTGGAATACATAGTTGAGACCCTGTCTCAAAAAACCAAAAAATAAATAAATAAATAACCCTAAACTCATCTGAATTATTCCTTAAACGCTCTCCTTCCGTGCTGGAGCCAGCTCCTAACTGGGGCCATATCGTTCTTACTCCCACTGGGCAGCGGGAGAGACTCCCCATGTCTACATGAGCGATTGTCACCCTGCACTTGAGCAGTGACATGGCCAGTGATCGAGGGGAAGTGACACAGAATTGCTTCTAAATCGCAGAATTGGAGCAAAGATGTGACAGCCCTGTGATTTACTGCAGAGTGAGTTTCAGATGAGGCTCGGTGGGGTGAGGAGAAGTCACAAAGCACTGTCATTTTGCTGTTTGGGGCCAGCGGTTCATCAAGCCCCAGGGGAGCCTGATTCCCACGTGGGCAGTAAAGGAGGTGACATCATGGTGACGCACACCCCCCAGGGATGGTTTGCCTACTGGCTGGGGGGGGTGGCTGTGCGCTCCAAGGCCACTAATCATCTCTGTGTGGCTTGTGATCTTGCTGCTCCCCAGGGACAGTGACAAACTCGTGACAGTCCTGTGGCCTTCAGCTTCTTGCTGCCGTCTGGGCCGACGGTGCCCGCTGTCCACGCAGACTTCCAGGAGGACAGTGCCCCTTCCCTGCAGAATCGTCCCCATGTGGTATTTGGCCTCACAGCCCACACCTCCGCAGCTCGTCATGGTTTAAGACTCTGCACATTCTCTTGTTCGGATCGCTGATCGCACCCGTGCGCGAAGGAGACAGGATGAAGAGCCTCTGCAGGTCATCTGAATGTGACCCGACGCAGCCTGGTGACCCGGACAAGTCATCTGGCCTCCGCACACCTTGGTTCCCTGCAAATGGGATTGTGCTGGGATCTGCTTCATGCGGTGTTGGCAAAGGTTAATTAAATTAACACAGGAACCAAGCTAGAAGCATTTCCAGCCTACTCAGAACCAGTACATGGTTGCTATTTGTATTGCCGTGATTATTATATAGCACTTTGCATGGGAGGAAATGGGGTCTGTATGGCTTTGTCATCTGGAAGCCTGGGTTTCTTTCTTGGCTTTATCGGTGGCTGGGTGCGTGACTTCAGGAAAGTTTTTTAACTTCTCAGAGCCTCAGTTTGTTCACATGAAGGACAGAATACTACTGACCTCAAAGAGTGATTGTATTTTTTTTTTTTTTTTTGACACAGTCTCACTATGTAGCCCAGGCTGGCCTTGAACTTGCAGTGATCCTCCTGCCTCAGCTTCCTGAGTGCTGGGATTCCAGGTGTGCACCACCACACACCCAGCTGCCCCCCAAATTTCATATGTCAGAACTTAATCCTCAGTTCACATGGTAATGTTATTCAGAAGGCGCCCCCACTTGGGGAGGTCATGAGGGTGGAAGCTGTAATTGCTTATATGATCAGAGAGACCCAGCCAGCATGCTTGCTGCGATGCCTGCTGTGGTGCAGCCAGAAGACCCTTGCCAGGACTTGGTTCCATCCAGCGCTGATGGGGAGGAAGAGGAGGTGAAGGAAGAGTAATCCTGTAATGCTGGGCATGGTGGGGCACATCTGTAATCCCAGCACTCTGGGAGGCTGAGGCAGGAGGATCACCAGTTCCAGCCCAATCTGAGCAACTTAGTGACTTATTGAGACCCTGTTTCAAATAAAAATTGAATAGGTAAAAAGGGCTAGGGATGTAACACGTGAAAAATCAGGAACAAGCCTGCTGGAACAGCTCTCTTGATACCTCAGGTCCACAGAGCAATACTTTCTCCCTATGGATTACTGTGCTTGCGTGTGGTTTTTCCCCTGTCTTAGTCACTTTCCTCATCACTGACATCTGATACCCGACACCCACAATTTAAAGGTGGAGAGTTTATTTTAGGTCACAGTTTGTAGAGGGTTCAGTCCGTAGTCTTCTGGCACCAAGTCAGGGCAGCCTTGCACAAGGGCCTGGGGAGGAGAGCTGCTCATGGCATGATGAACAGGAAGCAGGGGGAGAAGGGGTCACATTTAGCTATAAACTCAGCAGTGGACTAATCCACGGAGGAGTATCATGCCCTGATGATCCAGTCACCTCCCCTAACCCCACCTATGAGCACATGAGGCTTTGAGGGACAACTAGATAGAAACCAGAATGTCCCCAAGAGTCTGTGTGTGGCAGGCTTGGTCCCCACGTGGTGATATTAGGATGTAAGGTGATGTCAGGACCTTTCAGAATCGGCCTGGTGGGTGTTAGTTGGGTCACCCACTGAGGTATGTCCCTCAGAAGGGAGTAATGTAGTTCTTTTTATTTTGTTTTGTTTTGTTTTGTTTTGTTTTGTTTTGTTTTGTTTAAGGCAGGGTCTCACTATGTAGATCAGGTTGGTCTTCAACTCACTTATGTAGCCCAGGCTGGCCTCAGTGATCCTCCCGCCTCAGCCTCCCAAGTGCTGGGATTACAGTAATGTAGTTCTTGCAGTAGGTCCGTCTCTGGCTTTCTGTCTCATGATGCAACGTCTCCCTCTCCCGTGCATTTGTGCCCCATCTGCCATGGGTCCTCACCAGAGCTGACCTGAGCCCACCCTCAAAACTGAGACCTACATAAACCTCTTTTCCTGACAGAGTGCCCAGCCTCAGTTATTTCATTAGAGTAACAGAACATGGATTTAAAGAGTCCTGGCCAGTTATGTTGGCCTGTGCGTCTGGTGAGTGCAGGGTGAGCTGGGATTGAGCTTGTTGACGCCCAGACTCTTGACGGGATGGAATGAACCAGGATGGTGCTCTAAACCACAAGACTCTCACCACCAGAAGTGAGCGGTCACAAGTTGGGCCAGCCGCAGTCAGGACGTGTACAGGCTACGTCCTGAGAGCTACTTTAGAGAGTTGTTCCCAAGCCAACAACAGCCTTTAGTCTGGAAAGCCCATCTTTGACATCTGCTTCTGTAGAGAGAAAGCTTTTTTATTTTTATCAGTTATTATTATTAAAAGGTATCACTGGGCCAGGGATATAGCTCAGTGGCACAGCGCCTGCCTGGCAAGTGCAAGGTCCTGAGTTCAATTCCTGGTACCAAAAAAAATTAAAAAATTAAAAAATTAAATGAAAGGTATTGCTGTGTAGTTCAGGCTGGACTTGGACTCACTATGTAGCCCAGGCTGGGCTTGAACTTATGGCGATCCTCCTGCCTCAACCTCCTGAGTGCGAGGATTGCAGGCATGCGTTACCACGCCCAGCTTGAGAAAGCTTTTTAGAAACACTATGAGGTTCTTGGCCTGCGTGGACGCTGAGATGGTCCTATACTCAAGCAGCTGCAGTCGCTGTGGTTATGACACCAGCTCTTGGGAGGCCAGCAGGGAAGAGGACCAACAACCCTCCAGCAGCTGAGGGTGTGGCGAGCCTCTCTTTTGCTTCGTACCTGAATGTTCCGCATCTGTTTTGGGTTGTGCACTGTGTGTGGGTATTTATGCTTTGATTCACAGTAAATTCCCACTTATGGAATTGATTTGTGATGAACCCAACAATAAATAAAAACAAGTGTGTGGCTGAAAGGGAAAGAAAGAAAAGCCCCAAATCTGTCAGCAGCTCCTCTCCAGTTCCAGTGAACATGGACTGTCCCCCATGCCTCCCTCCCACGCCGGCTGGAGCTGCACAAAATTCGGAGGCTCCTCCGGGTGCTCTAATCGTTATGGAGCAGAGGAAACAGGCTTTGGTGGCCGGGGCCCAGGTGTCCGAGCACAGCCGAAAGAGTATCGGCTTTGGAGACAGAGTTAGGTTCAAGTCCGAGGCCACCATGGACTGGCTGTGTGATGCGGAAGTAATCTAGCAAATTGGAGCCCCTTTGCTCAGCTTCTTAGGGTCTAGACGGTCAGACGATGACACACGGGGGACCTCCGTCTTCTTGAATGGTGGCACCAGGATGATAGCGGCGGATTCAAATCTCAAGTTCTCCACCTCGCCATCTAGTGAATCCCTGGTAGCTCCCATAGGGAACTCTCAAAAATATCTGTTCTTTTCCCTTCTCTGTTGTTACTGCTGCCCAGAAGCACACAACTGGCGGCAATAATGTTAATATGAGACTCTCTAATTGGGGATGATTTTCCCGGGATCCCAGTACTTAATATATAAATAGCAAGTAGCTTCTTTTCCTGTACCCCACTAACAGTTTTAAACTTTACTGAAGTATAGTTTAGACATATTTTAAGTCTAGTACTGACAAATATAAACATTATATGTTGCAAACATGTACCAAAAAAAGGGAAGCAATCAAAAGATGGAAGGAGGGGGAGAGAAGGAAGGGAAAGGGATGACAAACGAACGAGGATGTGTTATGCTCATGGACCGGCTCCCCACAAGGAATATAAACATTATATACTCTAAAAATGGACTAGTGAAAAGGAAAAGAAAATAGAACTTCTGAGAAATGCACATGCTAATTTCCATCACCACAGATTAGATCTGTCATTTCTATTGTAGATATAGATGAAATCATAATTCTTGTTGTCTGTTTTGCTTTGTTTTTTTTTTTGAGATAGGGTCTTCTGTGTAGTTCAGGCTGGCCTTGAACTCAAGGCAATCCTCCTGCCTCAGCCTCCCAAGTGTGGGAGCACCACCACGCCTGGCAGTGGGCATTAGCTTGATCTTATACAAAAACTTGTACGTGATGATCTTGTGCAAATCCTTGTACATGCATGTTCTTTAGCAGCTTTGTTTGCAATAGCTCCAAACTAAAAATAGTCCGGACATCTCTCAATACACAAGTGGTTTGTCAAAACTTGGCCCATGCACACCACAAATGGGAATGGACTATTGTAGATGTAACAATTTGGATGAATCCTTCAGAAACTGCTGAGAGAAGGAGGCTAGGCCCAAAAGATTACTCACACACAGGGTACTCTATGTGTGTAACATTTTGAGATGGGGGAATTTTAGAAGTGAAGAACAGATTGGTGTTTGCCAAGGACCAGGGATGGAGCCAGAGGCCTCAGTGGGAGGGCAAATGGTTCAAAAAACCAACATAAGGCATCCCCACAGTGAGGGCAACATTCTGTGTCATGAGTGGGAAGTGGAGATACACACATGAAATGCTATAGAACCAGATACATGCATGTGCATGTGCATGCACACGCTGCTACAGTCTGAATGTATGTGTCCCCAGGGTGATGGTATTAAGAGGTGGGGCCATTAGGAGTGGATTTAGAAACCTCAGGAATGGGACTGTGTACCCTTACAGAAGGGCTTGAGGGAGTGAGCTCCATGTGTCTGCTCTTCTGCCTTCCACCATGTTAGGACGCCATCTTGGAAACAAAGCAGCCCTCACCAACACCAATGCCAGCACCTCGATATTGGACTTCCCAGCTTCTAAAACTCTAAGAGCCAGGCATTGTGGCACATGCCTGTAATCCCAGGACTCAGGAGGCTGAGGCAGGAGGGTTGCCACGAGTTCGAGGCTAGCCTGGGCTACATAGTGAGTTCAGGGCCAGCCTGAAATACATAGTGAGACCCTGTCTCAAAAAACCAAAAAGAAAAAGAAGAAGAAGAAGAAGAAAAAAACTCTAAGAAATAAATTTCTGTTGTTGCTAAGTTACCCAGTCTAAAATATTCCATTAGAGCAGCACAGACCAACACACATGCATGCTGAAAAACACACTTAAATGCATACAAGTAAAACTGGGGAAAACGGAATGTGCTTGGTGTGTTGGGTCAGAGTCAGTATCTCAGTTGTGACATTGAACTATAGTTTTGCAAGATGTTACCATGGGGGGACTGGAAAAAGTTACATGGGCCTCTCTGTGTTACTTATTACAACTACATGCATCTACAATTATCTCCATTTAAAAAAAGAAAAGAAAAAAAAAAGTGGAAGCCAGAAAACACTAGGGATTTGGAACTTTATTTTAAGAGCTGTGAGCAATTATTGGGGCTTTTACAGCAGGAGTGACACATGTCTTCATTTAGCACCAACATTCTATTCAGTGTGAGGATAATATTATCCTGGCCTGAGTTACAACTGTGACATTTAAATTTAAAATAAAATGTAAAAGATCTCTCTCTCTCTCTCTCTCTCTCTCTCTCTCTCTCTCTCTTTTAGCCTTATGTGGTTTCCCAAAATTTCTAGGAAAGCAATTTTAGGCCCTGTGTCTCAGCCTTGATTCTTCCTGCAGCAGAAATAATAAGGAAAGATTCTTTTTTTCATTCCTTCCACAGACACGTAGTAGGCATCTGTTACAGATGAGGCTCCGTGCCAGGCACATAGATTCAGCAATGAATAAGACACAGTGCTACCTTTGAGAGATGGCGTTGCTAGCACCTTGGGAAAAACCCTAAGGCTCCAATAAGAAAGGGATTTATTTATTTGAGCCTCGTGGAAGCTGAAGTCTGGGGATGAAGGGTAGAGTTGATGTGGTGGCTTCCCAACCATGAATGTCCCGCGTTGCTGCAGTCTTTGTGCTTTGCTACCCTTCGCAAGTCTTCCAGCCTCAGGATGCCCGCGTGGGCATCTCCATTCCTTATGAGAGTATCGGTCCATTTGCTGTTACTATAAGGAAATACTGGAAGCTGGGTTCTCTATAAAGAAACAAAGTTTTTTCTCCCAGCTCTGGAGCTTTGAGGGCACAGCTCCTGTGTCAGCTCAGCACATTCCAGTGTGGACTTTGTGGCAGTTGGCATGGCAGAAGCAGGAGTACTACCTCTGGTTGAGTAAGTGGGGGGAGTTGGAGAATGCAAATTTACCTTTCCAGCAAATCACATGCTAACCAGGGCACCCCGTTTTGAGAAGCACAAGTATAGGGACAAGGAAGAGAATAAAGTGAGTGGTTTTTAGGAGGCCCATGGTGGTAGCTAATTTCAATACCTAGAGCGGATTAAGCGATGCCTAGTGGATTAGTGGAGCACAGTTCCGGGTGTGCCTGGGTGATTGACAGGTAGACTGCGAATTACGGCGGGAAGACCCGCCCTGGATGTGGTGGCGCCAACCAACAGGCTTGTAACCTGGCCGGAATGAAAGGGACAGAAGAAGAAAGGCTGCCCCCTGCTTCTTCAGAGGCGCTCCTATCTTCTCATTGCCTTTGGATTTTGTCTCTGGTTCCTTCAGCTTCCAGCGCAGACCCTTCAGCCTTCCACATGGACTCACACTGCCGGGCCTTCAACCTTCACCGGATCCCGCGGCTCTCCAGCGCGCGGGCGGCCCTTGCGTGCTCCTCCACCCCAGCTCCGCAGGAGGCCATTGTGAGCCTACCTAGTAAACCCTTCATGCAATTATATTTATGTATTTTTGTATTACGCCTGTTCCTCTAGTGAACCCCAACTGATACACCACCCATCCATGGGATTAGCCGAGGAGAGGGGTTTCGCTTCCTACGGAGGGTCTCAGTTCCCAGGAGGACTCTGCTCAG
Organism: Erethizon dorsatum; assembly: GCA_028451465.1. Lineage (NCBI taxonomy): Eukaryota > Metazoa > Chordata > Mammalia > Rodentia > Erethizontidae > Erethizon > Erethizon dorsatum. Next base: position 39,248,821 of record CM051831.1, read on the forward strand.
CACTCACGGTGGTTTTGTGGGTTTTTGGTTGCTATAGTTGGATACGTGAGATGGGGTGGTTGGTAAAGAATAGGTATGTACTTACCTACCTGTTCTGGAGGCTGGGAAGGCTGGGAAGTCTACGAGTGCTGTGCCAGCGTTGCTCTGCACCTGGAGAGCCCTTTTTGCTTCATGGTAACACAATGGAGAGTGTCACATAGCAAGTGTGTGGGCTCAGGTCCCTTCCTTTTTTTTTTTTATTTTTTATTTTTGAGACGAGGTCTTACTCTGTAGCTCAGGCTGGCCTTGAACTCACTGAGATCCTCCTGCCTCAACCTCCTGAGTACTGGGATCACAGGTGTAGGCCACCGCATCCAGCCCCTTCTTCTTCTTCTAAAGGCACCAGTGCCTTCCTGCCCCCCCCCATGACCTCCTTAGGCCTGATCACCTCCCAGAACCTCACCTCCAGCTACCATCAACATGTGACTTTGGGGATTGAACTTCTGGGGCCACATTCAAACCACACGTAAGGTATTAAAAATAAAGGGAAGGGGTTCAGAGGACTTGGTACCAGGTGTCTCTGTGACCAACTGGCCGTGTGAACTGGGACAAATATACTGACCCTTCTGATGTCCACTGGGAGATCTGTGACAAAGGTTAACATTCACTGAACCTAGGCAGGGTGGAGCATACCTGTAATCCCAGCACTCGGGAGGCTGAGGCAGGAGGATTGCTATGAATTCGAGGCCAGCCTGAACTACATAGCAAGACCTTGTTTCAAAAAAAAAAAAAAAAGTAACATTCACTGAACAGTTACACCCATCACCATGTTTAATACAACTCTCCTAAAAGGGGTATCGTTGTTCCATTTCACAGGAAGAAAATTAAGACTCAGGGATTAAAGTGATTTGTTCAAGTTTCTCAAACTAGGAAGTAGAGTTGGGATTCCAAACCAGTGTTTTTATTTGAAATGCCAAAATGTAGGCATCCGATGACTGTGTCGTGATTTCTGAAACCAGGGATTACAAGTACATTCTAAGGAATTAAGAGTTGGTTATGAGATTTTTAAAAATTTTGTACTTTTGCTATTTATCTTTAAAGTTTTGACATAAGCTGATTCATATTGGACCACCTGGACAGCTCTTCTAGCTGATTGCAGGCCTGGCATTGGGAGGAGGCAGAGTCACTTTAACATGCTCACAAAGGACTGTAATTCATACGTCTCGCCGCCGGACAGCTTGAGCCACGGGTGGTGTCTGCATGACGGTCCCACCTGTCCCACTAGCAGTACAAGCCACCCAATGGGACAGTCACGCAGGCTCCGCCGCTAGTTCATGCCAGCAGGAGAGTATTAATCTGCCACATAACAGGAAAAAATCACGCTTAGTGGCGATTGGCATGCCCAGCAAAGAGCAAAAGCCCTGTTGACTTGCTGTAAACCTGTGGTGTGGAATGAGATGTGCACAATTTGAATGGGGGGGGCAGTGGAGGAGTTAAGCGGTCTGTGGGAAATAAATATTATCTTTTTTATTATTATTTTTGTTTGTTTTGTTTTTTTGAGACAGGCTCTCACTATGTAGTGTAGGCTGGCCTTGAACTCATTATGTAGCCCAGGCCGGCCTGGAACTGAAGGCGATCCTCCTGCATCAGCCTCTCGAGTGCTGGGATTACAGGTGTGTGCCACCACACCTGGCTTTTTTATTATTTTTAAACAGTAATTAACTAATTAATTAATTTGATGTTTTGAGACAGGGTCTCACTAACTATTCCAGGCTGGCCTTGAACTCATTATGTAGCCCAGGCTGGCCTCGAACTCAAGGTGATCCTTCTGCCCCTGCCTTCCGACGTTGGGAATAAGCCCCAGACTCAGTTTGTTGGTGGAGATAATGAAGCACTCAAACACCAAGAAATCTCCACAAGGCAAGTTGACTTCTGCAGATAGGTGTGCAACACCCCTAAGGTGAGGTAGCAAGCACACACAGAGGCTGCAGCAGGCTCATTTTTATCCCTAAAGCCTGGGAAGCAACTGACTTTCTTGCCATTGGCTGGGTTGAATGTATCCGGATTGGCTAGTCTAAGGGGGGGGGCCCTGAAGCATGGCTGGGCAGTTTCACTAAAAAGCAGGGGTGGGGGGATGGGGAACTGAACGTCCTTGGCTGTGTCCCAGGGATCCAAGCCAAGCAGACGGTCCTTGAAACTGTAACAGCTGTAACCCTGGTGTAAGGGGTGGGGAAGGGCAGGTAGGGTGAACTAGAGTTTATATCCTTTGATAGAAGAGAGAGGGCCGCAGTTCCTCACACCGAGTAGTGGATCATAGGTGTGCACCACCACACCCAGCTTTCTGCAACAATTTAAAAAAAATCTTCTCAGATGAACTTCTCGCATAGTTTAGAAATCTTTTCTTTAAGAAAAGGGATGCTGGGGCCGGTGAGATGGCTCAGCAGCTTAAGCGCCTGCCTGGCAAGCGCGAGGGCCCGAGTTCAACTCCCGGATCCCACATACAAAAATGGGGCCGGTGATATCACTCAGCGGCACGGGCGCCCGCTGGCGCACGAGGTCCTGAGGTCGACCCCCCGGTACCCACCCAAAAAAAAAAAAGAAAAGGGATGCTGGGCTGGTGAGATGGCTCAGTGGCAGAAGCGCCTGCCTGGCAAGCACTAGGTCCTGAGTTCGACTCCCGGTACCCACATATGAAAAAAGGGCCGGTGATATCGCTCAGCAGCACGGGCACCTGCGGGCACGTGAGGTCTTGAGTTTGACCCCCGGTACCCACAAAAAAAAAAAAAAAAAGGGATGCCATGAATACGTAAAATATATGTAGATAACAATCTCTTTTGTCATTTACTATCACAGAATAGATGCAATTTGATTATAAAAAGTTAAAATCCATCGAAACTGACCCACACCCACACGTTCAGACTGTAGGTGACACCGTTCTCAGCCGGGATGAGGTGTGGCATGACGTCACAGCTGCACGCTGTTCACCGCCTGCACATTGTGCTACGGTGACAGTTTCCTAGCCCCCTGTCTGTGCTATTTTGGGGACTCAGAAGTCATAGGCAGGAGATTTGCAACTGCGGGGGGTCCCTGCCCCCTGTGCTCACTTTGTTCAAGGGTCCCTGTAGTTTTGGTACGTTCCTCATGTCACACTGCTGATGGGACAATGAGGGACAGGCAGTGGCTGCTGGCCTCAGGTTGCCAGCACAGTCACTTTTCTTGCTCTCCTCAATGTCCTCTGCCATCTGTCAAGTGTGTTTTTCCTACCCCATGGCCCTTGGCTTGTCTCGTGCCCCATGAGCTCTCTTGTCTGCTTCTCTCTTCACCTCAGCAGTCCAAGGAAGTGGGGTCCAGCTTCACTCTGGTCTCCAGGTGACACTGTGAGACTACAGAAATCACCTCACCCCTCTGGGGCCCAGACCCCCATCTGCGTGGAGTTCCTGGAGTTCAGGAGACCAGACAGGTTTGGCAGACAGGGTTCTGGGAAGCACCAGTTCCACCCTGGAAAGACTCTGGTGCCTCGGTGGGGCTCAGCTATGGGAGTGCTGGGTGGATTAGTGATGTCTGCTGTAGGTGCTAGGTGGATTAGTGATGTCTGCCATGGGCCCAGGGAGGCACCAAAGGAACAGGTATTTGCCACTTGGTGGCTAGGAGGGCTCTATAAATCCCTTCAAACAATCTCTCATCCTCTCCCCCCTTTCTCTTTCCATCCCCCCATTTTAAAATTGAGGGATGACTATAAAAAATTTTCAAATATATTTTTCTAACCTCTGGTTTATCTTTTTACTGTACGTGTGTGTGTGTGTGTGTGTGTGTGTGTGTGTAATTTTGGGGGCTTGGGGTATATCATGGTGTAGAACTTGGCTAGTGTGCACAAAGCCCTGGGTTCGATCCCCAGCACCACAAAAATAAATTGAGTTTTGATTTGCAAATAATAATTGTATGTATTTACGGGGCCCACTGCACATATTATGTGGGCATATGCATTGTGGAATGATTAAACCAGGCTCATTCCCATGTTCCTGCCTTTACCTACTCATCATTTCTTTGTGGTGAGGACATTTAAAATCTATTCTTTTAGCAACTTTGAAATCTGTAAACATTAGTAATTCTTTTCTCCTAGAGGGAGAACAGATCAGTAAGCAGTCAGGAGGCTGAGGCAGGAGGATCACCATGAGTTCAAGGCCAGCCTGAACTACATAGCAAAACCCTGTCTCAAGTAACCAAAACAAGAAAAAGGGAACCAAAAGGAGGTGGTGAGGAGTCATGGAGACTGAAGGTCATGGTTTCTCCCTTTCCTTTATCCCTGAGGCTGCAAACAATGCCTCATGTGACTTCACTCTGTGGCAGTGCTTGCTACTCTTTAAATGGCAGCTGTGTGGGCCGGTGAGATGGCTCAGCGGCATAAGCGCCTGCCTTGCAAGCGCGAGAGCCCGAGTTTGACTCCCGGATCCCACATATGAAAAAGGGGCCGGTGATATCGCTCAGTGGCACGGGTGCCTGTTGGCGCGCGAGGTCCTGAGGTCGACCCCCCCAGTACCCACAAAAAAAAAAAAATAAATAAATAAAAATAAATGGCAGCTGTGTGAAGTTCTCACTTGATACCCAGCTGCTCTGTTTGCCATGCTGCCCGCAGAGCTGGGTCCCATGCATGCCAGGCAAGCACCTTGCCACTGAGTGATGACACCCCAGCCCTCGATGCATGGTTTACTGAGGGCCTACTGCGTGCTGGACAGGGGGATTAGCAGGAAGTCTCTGTCTCATGAGTCCTGCATCCTGTTAGGAGAAGACAATGAAATACATGTACTAGCTGGGTCCCTGGCTAGCAGCAACAGGGTGACAAGAATATTGGTGCCAGGGCCATTGAGGTGAAATGTCTGGAATCGAGAAGACTCAGAATGCACGACTTTCAGGTGGAAACTGTAAGTAAGCCTGGGGAGCAAATTCCACGGATGTGACGCGTGAAGACACAGCGAGTGTCAAGGGCCAGTGGCAGAAGCGGACCTGGCTCATTCCAAAAGTGGCCCGGAGGCCAGGGTGGGTGGACTCAGACGGGAAAGGGAGAGGGTCAGGGAGGCTGAGGCAGGAGGGTGGGGCGGGTGGGCCATGCCACAGCCCTGCAGGGGGGCTCCCCAACACCTCAGAACCACTGGAGAAGGAGGGAGAAAAACCCACTTCCTGGGGGCAGAAATCTCGGCAAAGAAAGCAGTACACTGCCAGGAGCATCCCCAAGCCTCTGAGTGCTGCTGTCCAAGTGTTTTATAATCAGCTAAAAACACAGGTGTAAATGGGAAAATTTTTTCCTAAGGAAGCCCAGGTTTCCCAGGCTGTGAAATGACCCTGCTGGGGTGGGTGTCCCCTCCTGCTCTGCCCACTGTCACAGGGCCACAGGACAGGGCATCAGTATGGGCCTGAGTGTGGCTGGCTGCTCTAGATCACAGTAGGTCTCTCGGGCGCTGCCCAGTGACACCAGTGACCCCCCGGCAGGACCACACATCTGCAGCTTCTCCAACTCTGTAGTGACATCGGGAGTTGGTGGCGGGCGCATGTCTCCCAGAAGAGCGTGTCTAGCAGTTATCAGGTGCCCAGTGTCCAGCTGCCCTCCGTATTGGGGTGATTCTCTATGGACTGGGGACAAAAGCCCAAGGAGCCAGAAAGACCTGCCCCAGGGCTGAGAGGGCGGCTTGGCCAATGCGGTGTTCCTGCCCAGGTCCTTCGCTCTTCTTTCTTTTTCCCCTGTAGTACTAGGGATTCATCCCAGGCCCAGCTCTTTTATTTGTTTATTTTGAGATAGGGTCTTGCTAAGTTGCTAAGTTGCCTAGCCTGGGCTCAAACTTGTGATCCTCCTGCCTCAGCCTCTCAGAGTGCTGGGATGACACGTGTGTGCCCCATACCCAGCTCCCAGGGTCTTAACTCTTGAATGAGTGGCTGAAGGCGAGGTGCAGGCAACCCCAAGAGTTCCGGGATGGCAGCACCGGGGCCGTAGGGTCTGTCTATACCACGGAGCTCCTGCAATACCTTCAGCTGGCTTTCCCGCTGTCCCCGCTGTCCCCAGCCACCCAGCACCCACCCAAGAAACTCCACATCTGCTTTTATTAAGCAGAGGCTGTTTCTGGTGTCTATAACCCAGAGCCCTGGCTTCATCTTACACAGCTCGCAGGCTCACATTAAAGAGCAAAACCTCCCTGGACCCCTGGAATCCACTTACATTATTTTTGTTATCATACAACTCAGAGCTATACCCCGTAAAGCCAAGTATAAATGCCTTACGGGCTTGTAGCTTTTAAGCAACTATGAAACACACACACATTGCAAGCTGAGTCCGAGCAATACTACCAAACCCTCAATGCTGAGAGGAAGATTAATTTCACAGGGCAGAAATTCAACAGCTGTTTGTTACGTGAATATGGATGAGAACAATCTGGGTTCCTGTGGCTTCATTTTTTTACCACTAGGGGCTGAGGGGCCTGGTGCTGCACACCTGTCATCCCAGCACTCAGGAGGCTGAGGCAGGAGGATCGCTGTGAATTCAAGACCAGCCTGGGCTGTAGAGTGAGTTCCAGGCCAGCCCGAGGCTTAAATCAGATAACTGTCATAAAGCATTGAGAGTAGAACCTGTAGTATATTAAATGCTCATGAAATATTCAGCATTTATTATTTGATCTTCTCTTCAAAGTAAGATCATTTTGAATTTTTCCACGAGTTTTCCATTTGGTTTGGAAAAAGAAGTTTTCTTTTAAGATAACGTTCACGAATATGAAATCGTAAGGAGCAAGTGGAAAGGCAAAGACTTCCTTCTTAGCAGAATTCCTGCAGCCCTGGACAGGGGGTGCTGGTCAGGACAGTCTGGGACTGTCCCACCCTCACTGCTGTGGGCTGTGCTGACTCCACAGCCCCTCAGGGACAGGTGACTTCCTGCCATCCAATGGCAGCAATTCCTGGATTAGGAGGAGCAGGAGAATAAGACGCTGGTCCTGAGCTGAGCCATGTGGGCCAGAAGGGAAGGAAGGAGACAGCTCCCAGACCAGAAGGGACTGCAGCGGCTGCGGGCTGGGGGACAAAGACCGAAATGGGGACTGGGAGGCAGAGCTGCAGGGGCTCCTGGGCACAGGGATGGAACTAGAATGGGCCAAGGCACTGTGGCACACGGCAGACATGCATCACTGCTTGCAGAGCCCCTTCGTCCTCTGCACTTAAACAAAAAGAAGTTTCACCTGAAAAGACTCAGGCTCAGGAAAGAGAAGACAGGACAGGGTGGGCAGGGCCTCCCCGGGCTGGTCACTCGTTCACTCGCATGGTGATCACCTTGGCCAGCCTCGTTGATTTGTTTTTTTTTTTTGTTTTTTTTTTTTGTGTGGGTACCGGAGGGTCGACCTCAGGACCTCGTGCGCCAGCAGGCGCCCATGCCACTGAGCGATATCACCGGCCCCTTTTTCGTATGTGGGATCCGGGAGTCGAACTCGGGCCCTCGCGCTTGCCAGGCAGGCGCTTAAGCCGCTGAGCCATCTCACCGGCCCCTCATTGATTTGTTTTAATTAATATTTTGAAAATAAAAGTTCTGGGGCACTTATAAAATCCTTGTTCTGGGATGCATTCTCCAAGCCAGGTGTGGTGGCACATGCCTGTAATCCCAGTACTTGGGAGGCTGAGGTGGGGGGATCACCGTGATTTTGAGGCCAGCCTGAGCAACCTGAGTTCAGGACCAAGCTGGACTACAGTGAGGCCCTGTCTAAGAAAAAAAATTTCTCATCAGCAGTCTATGTACAGTCTACGTTTATTTAATGAGATGTTAGTATCTGTTTTCTTTTTTGATTTGCCCAATTTTTTCCTTAAGACTTTTTTTTTAACATTATGGCAAAACAGACATAATTTACCTCTTTATTGTTGTTGTGGTGGTGGTGGTACTAGGAACTGAACCCAGGGCCTTGCACATGCTAGTCAAGTGTTTTTTTGAGTCAGGGTCTTGCTGTGTTGCCCAGGCAGTTCCTGAACTCCTGGGGTCAAGAGATCCTCCTGCCTCAGCTTCCTGCATAACTGGGGCTACAGGTGCACATCACCATGCTGGGCTCTTTTTAGCCATTTGTAAATGTACAGTTCAGTGGCATTAAATACATTTGTGCTGTTGTGCAACTATAATTTAAATAATTTTAGTAGTGAACCTACCACCTCAAAACTAGGGCCTTGACCCCAAACCTAGGACCTATGTGTAACCAGATTGTCCTTCCCCAGGCTTGCGACCCCCTAGCCAGTGATCCTGAATCATGACATCATCATTCCTGAACTTTTTTTTTTTTTGGAAACAGTCTTGCTACCTTGGTCCTGCCTCAGCCTTCTGATTGCCTGGACTACAGGCCCATGTCACCATGCCTGCTTCTGATTTCTTTTCTATATAATTTTAGGGCAGGCATACTTTTCATTTTATTTTTAATGTTACAAATAGAGTGTTATACTATAGGCCAACTTCTGGCATTTCACATCGTCCTGATTCAGCCAGGGTCACCCTGTTGACCTGCTAGTCTGACGTCTCCGTCTCCCACGCCTTCTGTACGGGAACCTGTGCGTGCGCGCAGCTCCTCCACACGCTAGAACACGCGCTCAGACGCAGCCGCCCTCGGGCTGATGAAGGAAAGCGCAGATTGATCCGGCAGAGGTCGGAGCCTGCTCCCACCCCGGCTGCCCGCGGCCCCCTGATTTATGGGCAGAGCTAGGTCCTCCAAGCAGGGAGGGACATTAAAGAGGCAGCGTCTGGGCCTTTGCGCTGACCCCGAATGGAAATCACTTCGCGGCACAGACACAGCAAGGCCGTCGTGCAGTTCCAGTGAGACAGTGACCTGTGGGGCCGCTTCTGTCGAGGCGCAGCTGTGACTTAGGTCACGGTGAGTCACTGGTGTTATCTGGACAAACCGCTCCCCTCCCCGGGTAAGGTGGGCGTCTGTTCACCCAGTGCCCAGCGGTTGGATTCAGCTCAGGGGGGGAGGGAGGCAGCGTTCGTCCCTGCACCCCCCTGCCCCGTCCTGCGTTCCTGCGACGGCTCCTCCAAGCTCTGTCGCAGGGAAGAGACAGCTCGGCTCGGGCTCGAAGACTCGCCCGGAGCGCTGTGCTGAATAGAGGTGGCGCTGGCATTCAGTCCAGCTCTGTCTAGATCCAAACCCCTCTTCTCCTTGCTAACACTTCCGGGAGTGTGCCCAGCTGTGCCCATCCTTTTCTCATCCCCGTCTGCCTCGGCAGGATGAGCCTCGCCCGTTCGCGGTCTTCTCGGAGTTTCTTTTCCTCCTCTGAGGCTGTCGATGAACTAGGGCCGAGTCTAAGCAAAAACATCGTCGGAAAGTCCGGCGGGCCTCCGGTACTCATCGGTGAGTTTACTCGAGGCGCCCAGGGCGGCGATGCGTGCGGTGACCTCTATGTCCCTCGGGGGCCACCTCTTGGGGCCCCAGCCCACCGGGGCCGTAGTTTGGGAACCGCACCGCGCGTCTTCTCCCCGCGATCCCGCGAGCTGGGGTTCGAGTCCCGGGCCTTCCCGCTCCCCACGCCCGAGGTTCGGGAGCACGTGGCAGCCCGGGAGGCCCCTTCTGTTTAAGTTCGTGCTGGCAGAGCGCAGCACTGCGTTCCGGATTGTGGCTGCGGGGAACGCAGCTCCAGAGATGCACGCCCGCACCCTCAACCCGGGGGGAAGAAAGGAAGCGCGGGAGACGCCGGGATCGTGCTCGGTCACGGCCGGTCGCCCCCAGCCCGCGCGTCGGGAGCGCGCCCCGCCCTACCCACCCTTCGCTCCCGACTCCGACCGACGGGACCGCGGGCGGGGTGCGCGTGCACGTGGCGCGGCGTGGGAGGAGCGCGCCCGGGGCTCAGGTGCGCGCGGGGCTGCGGGTTCGGGGCGCAGGACCTCCCGGGCGCGCGCGGCTCTTGGGCACGCGCTCCTCGTGTGCGTTCCCAGCCGCGCGCGCGCTCGACTCCGGGCCCCGCCCTGCGCTCACCTGCGCACCGCCCACCTGCGCGGGGCGTGCCCTGGGGCGTGCCCGGGGTGTCATGGGGGCGTGTCCGGTCGGGGGCGGGGCCGGGGCGGGGCCCGGCGCGGCGGGCGGTGCTCATTCCGCGGATTCCTTGCGCTGCGGACCGCGCGCCCCGTGCGCCCCGCGGGGCCGGAGCTACCCGAGCGCCGGCGGTGAGTGGGCCGGGTGGGCTGGGTGTCTCCGTGGGCGGCGGGGCGCTCGTGGGGGGGGGGGCCGGGGTCTGGGGGCCGCGGTGCGGGTGAGGACCTGGACCCCGCGCGTCCAGCCCGAGCCGGGATCGACCGCGCCTCCCGCATAGGCCTCGCTGCAGCGCCCCCTTCCTGGGTCCCCGCGGGTGACAGCGCCTGCCGGGGCGGCGACTCGGTCTGCTGTGCGCTGCTGGCGCGGACTCGCGGCGGGAGCGCGGCGAGCGAACCGGTTTCGCTTTGATCCGCGCCGCGCCGCCGGTGGTGTAGCCTCCGCGGGCACCGGGAGCGGGCGGGCGGGTCTGGCTCCCACGCCGACCCCGTGGGAAAGTGCTGGCCCCGCTTTGGAGTTGGAAGATCGCTTTTTGGACCCTACGCTGGCTTGGACGGAGAAGCATTCTGTCCGGGAACAGCCAAGACGTCCCAAGACAGAAAAACCCGGTTTGTACAGAAGCTCTGCAGGTCGGGTTGCAGGCCGCATGAGTGCCACCGACCCACTCGCGACCAGGTCGCTCGGGTCCTGGTCCCGCGAGGTCATTGTTCCTGCTTGGCGCGCGAGGCCTCTGCGCGTGACCGGGGCCCGCGGGTGGGCGCCCGAGCCCAGCGCCGCTGTGACCTTGTCACCTCCACACTGCTCCGCAGGACTCCGCGGAGACTTCTCACACCCGACACGGTTCTGTCGCGTTTCTTCCCCTTTTCTTGTGTGGTTCCTGTTGCATCTGGCTGAAAAGTCATCTCTCCCGCGGTGGATATCATGTAAACCCCTCCATTTGTTGTTTGACTGTGGCAGAATTTTAATCCTAGCCGATTTCCCCTGCCACTTTCTTTTCCCCCTCACGCTTCCGGGCACCCTGCCTTCGCTTTCTGTTTGGAAGGGGCTGCAAACCAGTTTTTCTGTTGACCAAAACACAATACAATTAAGAAGATAATTCTGCTATAAATAACCATGGTCTGCATTCCAAAACTGTGAATGTTGTAGTGAAAACAGCTCTGGCTCATTATTTCTGAAGGGTTGAGTTCGAGGCCAGTCTAAGTCGTCTACTAGGCTTTGACCAGAAATTTCATCTTAGATTTAATCTTTGTAAGAGGCCGCTCCCGTGTGTTCCAAAACATCACAGTTTCAGGAGTTACAGGGAATAATGTGCTTTGAACGTATTTTTTGTGTTAGGTTATTTATAAAAGTCTTTGAAGTTTTGAAAGAGCTTCATAAACAGTCATTTCCACTTCCCCCGACTGACTTAGAACTATGACCTAAATTTAAGATTTTTTTTTTTTTTTTTTTTTTTGGGTACCAGGGGTCGAACCTGAGGACCTCGCGCGCCAGCAGGTGCCCGTGCCGCTGAGCGATATCACCGGCCCTTTTTTCGTATGTGGGTTCCGGAAGTCGAACTTGGGCCCTCGTGCTTGCCAGGCAGGCGCGTACGCCGCTGAGCCATCTCACCGGCCCTAAATTTAAGATTTTTAGCACTCCTTATAGAAGTAATTATGAAGCTAGAACTTCTCACCGCCCCCCCCCATTGAGGACTTAACTGGGGCCTTTGCACTGAGCTACATCCCCTGGTCTTTTTAATTTAATTAAATTATATTTTATTTTGAGACAAAGCCTTGCTATGTCTCTTAGTTGCCCATACTGGGTTCAAAATTTGTGATCCTCCTGCCTCAGCCTCCTAGAGTACTGGAATTACAGGAGTGCACTACCATGCTGGCTACTTCTCACTTTTAGGAAATTCCTTTTACCCCTTTATGGAGTTAGCCTTATTGTTTGCCTCTGATGATTTCTAAAACAGAGTCACAGAAAAATTTTACTTTGTGTATCTTCTGGATATCTCTCTTGGATACATTTACCATGCAACTTTTAATTAGCTTTAATAATAAGTAGCATAACAATAAATTTGCCTTACAACTTTAAAGAGGACTTGATAAAATAAGTTGTAAGTTCAGAAAACTAAAAGTCAAGCGCATGACCCTGTGTGGCAGTCTTAACGTACTGTGTTGTCTTTCTTGTCTGAGTTGAGCTGCTGCAGATGCGGGCACCTGGTGAAAGACAGCGTTGTGTGGGGAGAACTTATGCAAGAGAGCTAAGGCTCCTTTATGATTCTTCCCGGAGCCTGGGGAGGTAATGAAGCCAGCGTGTGGGAGTGTAATAGAGGAGTGAAGTGAATTCAAATGAACCACTGCTCATCAGTCTGAGTGCAGCTTAGGACCTATCCACATTGCAAACAGACAGAACTTCGGGTCTGGGTCAACAATCTTGATGGTACCAACTGCCAGGGGCGTGGGGGAGGTGTTGAAACTAGGGAAAGACGATCCTGGGCGATACACGGAGAAGGCCGTCCAGTCCATATAGAATGTACATTGTGTCTCCTGCTGCAGGTCTGATGGCCGGTTACCCTGGGTCCTCCTTTGCATTTACAGATTTGCCTATCCTCTGAAATTTGTTTACAGCCCAGAGCAAGAACTCTGTGTGGTGGACATGTGGAACTAGTGCAGGGTGAGGGAAATTTGGGGGTCAAACTGTGAACCTTCCCGGTGAGGTAGAACCCAACACCCCCTTTTGCTTGTTCGTGCTTTTTGTCAGTGAGTTTGCTGTTTGACCTTGCCTCCAGGTGTGGTGCCGAAGGACTCCCTGGGGTCCTTCAGCCAAGAAGGGTGTGATGTGCTTTATGGAGAAAATTTGTGTTAGATAAGATTGGTTTGAAGCTGGGCGTGGTAGCACACTGGGAGGCTGAGGCAGAAAGATCGCAAATTCCAGCCCAACCTGGGCCATTTAAGGAGACCCTATCTGAAAATGTAACTCTACTGCCCCCCACCCAATTGTTTAGGGGGTGAATTACAGAGCTGTTGGCCTTGAGTTCAACATTAAGGAGTCAACAATAGATATTCAATGCGGTATCTTTACACAAGAACACACGTAAAAGAAAGCTGCATATCGATCAGTTGACAAAAATGTGACCCAAGGCTGGAAAGGAAGCTAGCTCAGTATATGTGATTTTATTTTTTATTTATTTATTTTTTTTTGTGGGTACCGGGGGAACGACCTCAGGACCTTGCGTGCCAACAGGCGCCCGTGCCGCTGAGCGATATCACCGGCCCCTTTTTCGTATGTGGGATCCAGGAGTCGAACTCGGGCCCTCGCGCTTGCAAGGCAGGCGCTTACGCCGCTGAGCCATCTCACCGGCCCAGTATATGTGATTTTATAGAACATGATTACGACGAATGATGAGGCCCGACCATATTTGCTTGTGGTGCTGACCGACCTAATGATGTCTTGAGGTGGACGATGTCCCCTAGGTCTAAGAGGCCCAGGGTTGAGATTTAGGAACCATGGAGAGTTAGGCCTGGGGTTCCAGGAAGTTCACCAGCCTGGGCTAGGATGAAGTTCCTACCTGTCTCTTATTTTTTTTTTAATGTTTGTTTTTATTAGCACATGTTCCCAGTATGTAATGATCACATTCCTCGTGGGGAGTTGTCCATGCACATAATCCATATTAATTCTTTTATCATCCCCTTTCCCTCCCCTCCCTCCATCTCTTGGTGCCCTTCCCTGTTGCAAAAGATCCATCTCCCCATTTCCTATGATCTTTTATTTTGCTCTTCATACTTGGGGTTTCTCATATATGTGATATTTAGGCTTGTGTGTCTGATCTATTTCACTTGACATTATGGTCTCAAGGTGACCCTACAAATGACTCAAGTTTGTCCTTCTTTATGGCAGAGTAGTACTCCATGGTGTATCAATACCACATTTTCTTTATCCACTCATCTGCTGATGGACCTACAGGCTGCTTCCAAGATTTAGCCTTTATGAATTGTGCTGCTATAAACGTGGGTGTGCGTGTATTGCTGTAGTATGTTGTTTTGCTTTCTCAAACTGAGGTTTTGAAAATGAAGAAAGGCTAGATTTGCAGTAACCTAAATGTGAGCCAGAAGAGCACAGGGCATTATTATCTGGTCTGCAGCAGTGTTGGAAAGTGATGGGAACTGGCTGTCTGCTTAGTGAATCTAAACTCGGACTTTATTTGTGCCCCTCAGACAGCTGTGCTAGTGTGGGCCTGCCGTACCGCCATCTCCAGGGCTGCCTGAGGGACGCAGAGGGGCATGCCTGGGTAGGGAGCCCTGCAGAGGGTCGCACAGGCTGCTCAGCCTGGGTGTGCCGCTCTGTGCGGTGTGAGTCCACACAGCTGACACTGACAGCGGCTGTGCCCTGGTAACTGAGGCTCATAGTCATCGCCTGGTGGCACCGTCTGCCAGCTCCTGTAGCCAGGGTCATCAAAATGACTGAAGAGCACATCTCGACCTCCCCCCGGGGCTGAGGAGGCCCCCAGAGGCCAGCCTCAGGCCCCTTTAGCACCCAGAAGCCTCATGTAGGGGCTGGGGTGCAGCGCCACAGTAGATGCTTGCCTGACGTGGGTGAGGCCTGGCTTCCATCTGCAGCACTGCTAAAAAAAAAAAAAAGGGGGGAAAGAAAACATAAGCTTGAGTATTCCTCAGGTTTCCACCCAGAGCGGGTCTCTTTGTGCAGTCCCCACCTCCTGGGTCTTGCTGTCTGTGGGGGTGATAGGTGAGGACCAGCAGCTGGTGCTGAGGTGGCCACCTGACCCAGAGCCCTGCCCCCTGCAGAGAGGGCCTTAGGTACCCCTTGGGGAAGGGTCCTGCCTGTGCCACCACCAGCTGCTTTCTCTTTCTAGGACAGTGAGGGATGCCTGCCAACTGAACAGCTCTCGCTCTTGGGCGTATGCTGGAGGTTGGCAAGCATGCCAAAGAAGCTTGGTTAAGGATTTGAAGTGTGCCTGTGTGTGGTTCTTTCAGACAGGGTCTTGCTGTACAGTTAGGCTGGTTTGAACTCACTACGGAGCCCAGGCTGACCTTGAACTTAATGGCGATCCTCCTGCCTCAGCCTCCTGAGTGCTGGAATTACAGGTGTGTGCCATTATACCCGACTCTTATTTTCGATTCTGTGGAAATAGATGTGGAGCGTGCAGGTGTGCTGGTCCCATTTGAGCCCTTTGGCCTTGTGCATTTCCAGGAATGTCCTGTGTAGTGGGAAGGAGCTGGACGGAAGTGGAAGCTGGCCAGGTCCCATGGGCTGGTTCCTGTGCTCAGGTTGTGTCTCTCAGTAGGGGTGCTCTGTGCTGGCCTTTGGTGGCTCCAAGGAGGGAGTGGTGAGGATGGCTGGCTTCCCTTGGGAAGGGAGCATGCGGTTGAGAGGGTGGGAAATGGCAGCACCAGGTGTGTGTTTTCGGTGTCACCCCCGGCCCTTTCCAGGTGACCAGTAGGGCTGCGCACGGGGTTTCTGGAGCATGACCCAGTAGATGGCACTGTTCCTTGGAGCCTAGAGTCCTCAGAGCTTGGCTGGGTTCTGCAGTCACTGCAGCCCCGGGAGTCCCCAAGGCCCTGGAGTTGTGGTGGGTGACGTCCACCCTGGCCAGTGGCAGTCCTTTTTCCTTGCCATCCTGGTTTGTACTTGTGTGGCTCCACACCTGCTTCAATTAGAAGAAAAGAAAGTGCAGCCTGGCTTTGCGCTGTGCAGAGGAGAGGGTTTGCTTCTTGTCGCCCACTGTGGGGCTGTGGTGCTGTCACATGGCGTTGGGCATGGACAGAGCTCGGGGCTAGAAGCCTTGTTGCTGACACAAGTTTGTTTTTCATAGGTGACTTAAACTAACAAGGTTTATCTCCAAAAACTATGCTGGTCAACTTGATCGCAAAAATAGGAAGGGGGTGGGTAGAGATGGGGAAGGGTTGATCGGTGGGCACTGAGTTCTGCTGAGGTAGGAGCGAGAGGTTCTGTGACCTGTTGCTCAGCGGGTGACTGGAGAGTATGACCTCAGGAAGCTCTAAGAAAGGGTCCTGAACGACCTCACCATGAGGAAACAATAACTGTGGTGAGGAGCGAGATGTGTTTACCCTGACTTAAACATTAGACAGAGTGTAAATACATCACGGCATTACACAGCGCCCATAACATGTGCAACCTCTGCGTCTTTACGTATCAGTTGAAATACATCTCAGTAAAACAAAAATTAAAAATCATAGTGAAACCAGCATTGACTTGGGGAGCCAGGAGACTTGGATTCTAGTCTTAGTGTTCAGAGTTACCTGCTCTTGGTACCTGGGTTTTTCACCTGTAGCGGAAGGGTCATATTTGGCAGTTTGGTCTGACTCACAGTTTGGTGGTGAGAATCCAGTGAGGTCATTTATGTGGGTTTTGAAAAAGTGTGTGCCACATGGGCGTGTGATGGTGGTGGTGGCAGAATGACAGATTCTGCATCTTACTTCATAGCGTTTTTAGTCACGTTGTCATTTAATCTGCAAAGCGGGCTCGGGCCGTCTGAAGCAGGACAGCACTCTCACTGTGGGCTCCAGCGAGGACGGGAGCGAGGGCTGAGGGCCGAGTGTGGGTGGAGCAGGAGACTGCGGGGAGGGTGCCACAGCGGTGGAACCGTGCTTGTGTGTGGCTGCCAGATTCTGGTGACATTTTAGTGCGGTTTTTATTCCTCTTTATGACCTCCGGCTGTGACCTCTGTTGGGTTCAGGCTGCTCCAGGGCAGAGTCTCCCTTTTCTTTCTGTGATGTCTACTTGCATGTTCCACAGAAATAGGAGACACCCCACGAACACCTCTACATTCTGGTTTTTCCAGTCCTGGCAACTGAGCCCAGGACTCAGGGTCTTCGCACTAAGCTACATCCCTAGCACTTTTTTTTTAAAGGACAGGGACACACTAAGTTGCTAAGTTGCTCAGGCTGGACTTGGACTTGTAATCCTCCTGCCTCAGCCTCCCAAGAGTGCTGGGATGACACGTGTGCACCCACATGAATACTTCTAAATTCTTCACAGCTAAAGATGCCACCTACCCATTTCCTTAGTGTGGTGGTTCAGACTTCCAGTTTGTCCTGTCTCGTGCACCATGAGCTGGGGCAAGGTGGATGGCCCGGGAACGTCCCCCACGGAGATGGAGTTCGACTGCAGAGGGAGCAGGGCCAGCAGGAGCAGGTGATGTGGAGTCAGCGAGGCCATCAGGTGTCCCAGGAGAGCGACGCCTCCCAGATCCTGACATGTGGCTGGGGACTGTGTAGAGGGGACAGGAAGCAGTTTGAGCGTGACTCCCCTCCCCCGCAGCGGTGTCCACTGTGGCCAGGGTTGGTTGCTCTGTGTTCTCGTCCTCTCCGGGATGACTCTGCAGGTGCTGCAGGGACAGGGACCAAGGCCTGCCTGGTGCTGTTGCTTCACCTTGGGAACCTCGTGGGAAACTTCCAGGACACATCTTGGAATTCCACTTTCTGGCATGAAAAAAGTGATGAATCTGCTTCCCAGGACCAGAGCTATTGTCCACTTGCTGGCCAGAAAGGGACAGCTCTCTCTGGAAGGCCAGAGTAGCAGCTCCCATGTTTATAGCTGAACTGGGTGTTCCACTGAACACCGTCACGGTTTCCTAAATTTAGAATTGATGACCTGTCCTTCCCTCCTTCTCAAGCCTTTAAACTGTTTGGAAAAACATAATATTGGAGGCAAGACTTACAGGAAAGGAATGTGGGCTGCCTGAGCACGTATTTGGATGTTGCTGGAAAACAAACAAAGAAGCCCCACACAACAAAACTGTGTGTCCGATTCCCGACGCTTTATGTTCCTGACTTACAGCAGGCGTGGAGAGAGGCGGCCCGTCCTCCCGCACGCTCTGTGGCTCTCACTCACCGCAGAGCTGTCCTCAGATCCCAGGGGCCCCAGCGCCAGGTGGCTCTGCTTTTGGTGTCACTAAGTTACCAGGTGAGATCCGCTGTGTGAATCGGAAGACGTTGCTGGGATGGACTTCACTGGGCTGTGCAGGTGCTGTGTAATCTTTTGCAAACAGTTGGGGATAATTTGTGGCTGATAAAGGGGAACACTGGCCAGGTCTGTCACCCCCTGCTGTGGGGCTTTTCCCGCTGTCCTGGGCGAAGTCCCCACATCCTTTCTGTCCTGCTTCTCTGCCTGTCTTCAGGGAAATCGTCCCAGGCCACCTGCTGAAAGTGTGGTCACTGCTCCATTTTTTTTCAGTGCAGGAAGTTGTTTCATTGTTTTATTTGATTTATTTGTGCTTTATGCAGCCCTGGGGAGGGACGTAGGGCCTCCTGCGTTCTAAGCAGGTGCTCCACCAGTGAGCCACTCCCTTGATATGTTTAGTGTTAGTTGCACTTTATTTAATGTGTTTGTGCGTCTTTTTTTTTTTTTTTTTTTTTTTTTTGAGACAGGGTCTCAGTATGTAGTTTAGGCTGGCCTTGAACTAACTATATAGCCCAACCTGTCCTCAAACTTATGGCAGTCCTCCTGCCTCAGCCTCCCAAATGCTGGGATTACAGGTGTGTGCCACCACGCTTGGCATCGTTTGTGTGTCTTGACAAATAATTATTGTCATACCTAGAAAGTCTGTGTTAGCAGACTGTGAAGTAGTTAGCAACACCCTCATTTTCCAGAGGGGGGAACGGGTGCAGAGGGAAATCTCTTCCTGGGTTCCTGGGGCTTGGAGGAGCTGAGCTCAATGTCAGACACTCAGGTGGATGTCCAGGGTGACCTGGATTGGAAACCAGGTGCCTGTGTGCATCTCAGTGTGGCACTGTCACCCCCCCACCGCAAGTGCTGTGGCTGCCTCCCCTTCCCACACCGTCAGTGTGTTTTACCCAGCTTGTTGGGGTGCAGATATTGCCCGATGCGCAAAATTCACAAGATTTTATTACTATTATCTCCACCTCTATTTGCTTAGTTCTTCTGTGGCCAGATAACGCCCGGTCCCTGACCTTACCTGCCACCTGTGTTATTGTACCCCGCGCCGCAGTGTGCTTATCTCACACCTGGCTCCTGCACAGGCTCCCGGATCTCCTCACTCCACCCCTTCTGGTCAGACCTTCCCGCCTGGCCTGCGAGGAACTTCGCAACTGAAGGGGCACTAGCGGCACGTCCCCGCGGCTCAGGGGTGGCCGAGGTCACCCGGCCACCCGTCTGGCTCCTTCCTGAGTCCACGGTGTGCTGCCCACCTGAACTTGGCTTCCCAGTCCTCACAGTGGCCCAGTGTGGCTGCCCTGGGATGAGGACGGGGACAGTGTGGGGGCGGGAGCTGGGAATGGACCCCTCGGAGGTGGCCTTAGGGACATACAGCCAGACAGACAAAAATAGGTGGTCACAAGGTCAGCAACTGAGCAAACATTGATCTTTTATCACAAAATACACATTTTAGTTCCAAGTTATATTGTGTGTATTCTTATTCTCTCTTTTATTTGTTTGTTTATTTGGTGCTGAGGATGGAACCCAGGGGTGCCTGCTAGGCATGCGGGCCCCACTGAGCCATCCCCCAGCCCCTGTGATCCCTGTTAATCTTGCCTGTCACCACCCTCTCCCTCTCCCGTATACTTCCCAGACGACATCGTCCCAGCCTGTCATGTCGCCTCCCTCTCTCCGACCTCTCCAGGTCGGAGCTGGGCTTGGAGTGCTTGTGTGGTTCAGCCTTGGTTGGTTTCACTGCAGTAGGTGGCAGGTGCCTTGCTGAGGAACCTTAAACACCACATCTCTTCTCTGCCTACTTCGAGGGGAGTTTGCTGGGGGTTGAGGTCTCACGCTCTCTGAATAAATGTAGATATCCGATCTATGCCAGAATGCTGGGTCTGCTCCTTTGTGTCTTTGGAGGTGTTTTTGCTGATTCTTTGTTTAATTTGCCTAACCCGGGGCAGATGCTCATCATACAGATTTGGGCTTGGAGCGTAGAAAGCAGCGCCCGTCCGCTTCACAGAGAAAGCACAGTACTTCAGTCCCGTGCCGAGTACAGCGCTGTCGGCAGTTCCTTGTGCAGAGGCGCCAGACTTTGAACCTGGGACTTGCCTGAGAAGGAAACTGGCTGGGTGAAGAGAGCGTTACCCAGCTCTTGGGAGTGGAGCAGTGGGTTCCTATGTCGGTCCCAAACTGTTTTTTGTTTTCTTTTTTTTTTTTTTTTTGTGGGTACCGGGGGGACGACCTCAGGACCTCGCGCGCCAACAGGCACCCGTGCCGCTGAGCGATATCACCGGCCCCTTTTCCGTATGTGGGTTCCGGGAGTCGAACTCAGGCCTTCGCGCTTGCAAGGCAGGCGCTTAAGCCACTGAGCCGTGTCACCGGCCCTGTTTTTTGTTTTCTTAACTTTTAAATAAGTTCTCAAATCCTTATTCTGAGGATGTGATATTTTCTGTTACAGACAGCATTAGGAATGTGAACACCACAAGCTTTTCTCTCTCTTTCTGTTTTTCAGTACTGGGTATTGAACCCAGGACCTTTGCACTGAGCTATCTCCCCACCCCTTTTCATACTTCTAAACAAATTTTATTCTGAGACAGGGTCTTGCCAAGTCACTAAGTTGACCAGGCTGGACTTGAACTTGTGATCCTCCTGCCTCAGTCTCCCGAGTGCTAGGGTTACAGAGTAGAAGTAGGTGTGTGCCACCAAGCCTGGCTCCCCAGACTTCTTCCCGGTAGCAAAATGTTTTGTTTACAAACTAGAGGCATTCAGTGAAGTGCTTTGAAGGGCACTGCTTTGAACTCAGGTGCTGTGGGTTCTCCACTGTGGACTGGAGGCAGCGAGGGCAGCCACTGGCGCTGCTGGGCACGCGGTGCAGACTGCTCACAGCCAGGCAGCGAGGCGCAGGGTCACTGTCCCTCCTGAGGCTGCAGCGTGAATGCGTTAGGAAGCCCTCTGCGAGTGCTGGAGAACTCGGAATAAGTGCTGCTGAGGAAGACTGTCCCCTCGCTGCTGACGAGCTGTGTGTGTCCCCCCGTGGCCGTGGGTGTGATTCCAGCAGCCCAGCAAAGGCAAACTGGGTGAAGTAGCCTGGTTTTCTTTTTTTTCTTTTTTTTTTTTAATGTGGGTACCGGGAGTCGAACTCAGGACCTCGTGCTTGCCAGGCAGGTGCTTGTGCCGCTGAGCCATCTCACTGGCCCTGTAGCCTGGTTTTCTCGGGCTCGTCTACCTTTGATTCTTTAGCGGCTTTGCTTTTTTTTTTCTGCGACAGAGTCTGCTATGTAGTTGAGGCTGACTTTGAACTCATTATGCAGCCCATGCTGGCCTCAAACTCACAGCGATCCTCTTGCCTCAGCCTCCCGAGTGCTGGGATTACAGGTGTGTGCTATTATGCCGGCTGCAGCTTTGCTTTTATAGGTGTGCTGTAATCAGAGGGAACAGAGTTCAAAATAAGCATACGGTCCGCTTTAAAAAATGTGGTGTTATGGGCAGGCGTGGTGGTGTAGCTCAGTGGGAGTTTTGTGGGCCTGCAGGGGTGGAGGTCCCTGGAGGCTCTGGGTTTGGCCTCCAGCACTGCAGACAAGCACCAACAAACAAACAGGTGCTAAGAGTAGTGATAGGGTGGTGACTACGAAGGGTAGTATTTAAAGATAATGATGCCAGCAGGGTGTGGTAATGTGCACCTGTAATTCCAGCACTCAGGAGGCTGAGGCAGGAGGATCACCCAAATTGACCTCAACGTAGTGAATTCAAGGCCAGCCTGAACTACGTAGCAAGATCCTATCTCCAAAAACCAAAACTAAATTAAAAGATAAATAAGTGATTCCTACCAGACTTAAAGACCATTTACATCACCCGTGGGGCACTCCCCATCCCTTTCCGGGAGTTCCCTGGTCGCGCTGAAGCTTTCTCTGCCGCTCCTGGTGACTTCTCAGCCAGGAAGGCTATTTCTGTAAAAAACATATAACCCAAGCCCACCAGGATGGGACCCTCAGGCTGGTGGCAGCACTGTCTGTTTTCCTAGCGAGCCTCTGTCCCTGGCACTGCTGTGTGTGGGTTCCGTGGGCACAGGCTACGTGTGTTGGTGGTGTCCGTGCCCCTGAGCATCCCTGACACACAGCACATGGGCAGGTGTGTTCAGCGTCCTTCCCTGCAGTTCTGACAGAGGAGACTTCCTGGCCTTGGCAGGGTTCAGCGGCTTGAACAGAATGGAATGGAATTGAACCCATCTCTGTTCAGAGCCAGGCCGCTCCTCCTGCCTGCTGGAAGAGTCCTTCCTTGGTGGCCTGGGGTCCCTCCTGTGCCAGGGATGGACCCCTCCGTCCTGCTCCTGCTCCGCCCAAGCCCCCTGCTAACTACTGAAATGCCAAAAATGCCTTTGGAATTCTGTTTACATTTTCTTCCACTTCTCCTTTTTCCTTTTAGGCTCAGTCAGGAATGGAGACGCCGTTGGATGTCTTGTCCAGGGCCGCATCTCTGGTGCATGCTGATGACGAAAAGCGTAAGTCAGAAATGTGTTTTTAAAGGAGTCGATGTGTAAATACTTTTCTCGGTGTGCCTTGCCCGCCACAATGAATTAAAACCACTAGCTTCTCTGCATGGTTTTGGTCTGGAGGCTGTCAGCTTTGGTGGTTTCCTCAGACAACAGCTTGACATTCTCGGTTTTGTTGTTGTTTTTGAGAACCAGAACATGTTTTTCTTTCTTGGGAGGTGCTGGGAATGGAGCCCGGGACCGGCACATGCTAGGCAACTGCTCAGCACTGAGCTGCACACCCGCCTGTAGTCACGGAGATTCTGGGGAGAAAAGACCCCTGCTCTCGTGTGGTGGTCAGGGCAAGAGGGAGAACTCCAGTTTTGAGAGATTATTGTTCATTCTAAAGTGTATTTGTTTTTAAAATATTGTTCAAGGTTAAAAATTACTCACTAATGCCGGGCATGGTGGTGCAAGTCTGTAATTCCAGCACTCAGGAGCCTGAGGCAGGAAGATTGCTGTGAGTTCAAGGCCAGCCTGGACTACACAGTGAGATCCTGTCTCAAAAAAAAAAAAAAAAGAAAGAAAAGAAAAAATTACTCGCTGAACAGTATTGCAAGAATTACTGTTTTTGCCCAGGTCAGGTTTGAATTTGTGATCCTCCTGCCTCATCCTCCCAGAGTGCTGGGATTACAGGTATGCCTCACCATGCCTAGCTCCAATTCTGTTTTTTCAGTAAGTTAAAAACTGACCAAGAAGGAAGGATGAAGTACTTCATGCTGATATACAGAACTACACCTTGGTGAATCTTCAACAACATACAGTAGACCCTTGACTTACGAACTCAATTCATTCCCGAAGGCTGGTTATAACTCAGGTTGTCAGTTAAAGGCTCAGGCTCCTCTACACAGCCTTCGAAGTCTCTCTGCTGTACGCAGGCACATCTCATGCCCTTAGAGAGACACTGGCCCAGGATTTCTCAATTAACCCCATGCAGGAAAGGATGTTGAAATGTTCCTTCCAGAAGGGTTAAATCTGTATCTGAGACCATCGTGAAGCACAAGCGGCCGGCATTCAGATCATAACGAAGACTTTGGTCGGAAGTTAAAACTAAAATTCCGGTCATAGCCCAAGCTCTCTGTATGTCAGGCCATAACTCAAGGGTCTACTGTACCTCAGTATTTTGGTGATTACAAAATATTTTATTTTTAGTAATTTTATTCTTATATCTTTAGGAGTATAAGACCTGGAGCTGCTTCCTTCCTCACTTAGATTTAAAATATTAAGAAAAAACTTTAAGGTTGATCTTTTATGAAGTGTAAGTTTTCAGAGCTGCCCCACTTTCTATTTTATTTCCTGAGCTGGCAGGCGAGCACGTGTGCGTCTTTGAAACGTGGGGTCTGCCTCCTCCGTAGCTGTTAGACTTCATGTTCTAAGCCTCATTTTCCTTGTTAGCAACAGGCAGTAACGCTACTGCTTACCTAGTATTTGTGAGGATTAAAGGTTCCCACCTGTCTCCTGGCTGGGGCTGCCTTGCTCGCTCCTGGCACCAATTGGCCTCTGATTGCACCCCTTCTGGGCTGCGGTATGATCGAGATGATCGTGTCCCCTGCCCCCTTGCGACCCCTCACCTGAGGTCCTCATCATGGTAGTGATTGGAAGACATGGCCGTGAGGGATTTTTCCCAACCTGTTGTTTGTTTGTTTCTTTGAGACAGGGTCTTACTATGTAGTTGTAATTGGGCCTTGAACTCACTGTATAGCCCAGGCTGGCCTTGAACTCGTGGTGATCCTCCTGCCTCAGCCTCTGGAGTGCTGGGATTGTAGGTGTGTGCCACCATGCCTGGCTTCCCAACCTCTCTACGCTTCACACAGATTTAGTGCTTGGTTTGCAGGTGGTCTGAAGTGCCTGATGGTGAGGTTTAGTTATTCCTCGCTAAGGAAGCTGGGTTTAGGATGTCGTGTCATTCCCAAGGACACAGGCTGACAGAGTCCTTCAACCACAGAGTCCTTCCTGCCCCTAAGGACGCAGCCCACAGGGTGGGCCTGACCAGCTGCTCACAGCCATGTGGACCACTGAGAGAGCTGACTTACGCGTCCTTGTCCTACACGGGGTGCCAGTTGGACTTTCTGTTGTATGGCACCTGAATTTAGTTAGAGGCATAAGCCAGAGTGCTGTCTGTAACCAGGGAAAGTAGGGGTCGTGACCTTAGGGTCCTTGGTATCCTGGGGGCATGGAGTAAAAGAGTTTCTTCTCTTCCTTTTTCCTTTTCTCAACCTCTGGAGAGAGTTCTCTTGGGTCAGAAATTTTGACAGCTTGGAGATCTGCCTGGTTTGCAACTCCACAAGCGACTTGTGACAGCCATGAGAGGACGGTCCCTCACCTCAGGGGACGAACCTGCATACACACTCTTGAGCTGCACGGTCTGCAGGGATGTGGGCATTTCCATGGGCATCGCACAGGGACAGTGTGCGGGGAGGGAGCCCTGCCCTGGACCCTGTCCTGATCCTTTCTGCCTCTGGTGGCCCGGTCGGGTCAGGAGTGGCTGGCCTGGTTTGGGGACCCTTGGCTGTGGATCCGTCTGAGTCCTCGTCACATCTGGGCTGGCCTGGCACCTCTGCGCAGTACCCTTCTTCATGGTGCAATGCTGGTGTCATTGTGTGAGCCCGTGAAAGGCCGCGTGGTGCAGACAGCACCGGCCGGTGCGTGGTGTGTCTCTCGGTGGATTTCCTAGCCTTATCTGGGCTGGCCCAGCCAACTCAGCTTTCTGTGCCCTAGATTAATCCTGGTTTGGCTTTGTTCTAGATTGCTCTTACACTTTGGGGGCTGGGAACATTCTCCCCAACACTTTTAGAAAGTCTGTGTGTAATCTGATGTGGGTATCTTTTTATGTGCACAGAAGTGTCCCATTCCTTGGGCTTGGCTTCCCAGTGTGTCTCTGTGACCTGAATGATGCTCATGACTTCTCGCTGGCTCCTGGAGAACTGAAACTTGGTCATTTTGGGGGGGTGGTATTGTTCTGGCCTTTCGAAGGGAACAGGATCCCTTGTGACTTGAGTCTCTAATACCTGATAGCCTTAAGGCTTCATTTTGTCTATAGCGGAGAATAAAAGCAATTATCTCAATAGTACACTGGGAGCTGGAGTAAATAGTGAAAAGGCAGTTTTGTAGCAACACAATAGTTACTTATCTGGGCGGCTAGAAGGAATAAATTTACTTAAAATAATCATCTGACTGCTCAGGAGGCGTTGATTTTTATCAGTGTTCAGGGCAGTCCTGGAATGGACTTCATGAAGACGCAACTGGATCGTTCATGCTGGGCTGGGAGGGCTCTGAATTTTTTTTTTTTTTTTTTTTTTTTAAAGAGAAGAAAAAACAAAACATTTTTTTTTCTTTTTTTTTTTTTATTTTAAAGAGAAGAAAAAACAAAACACGGGGCTCTGAATTTTTACAAATCTTTTTTTTTTGTAGTACTAGGGATTGAACCTAAGGCCTTTACACTGACCTACATCCCTAGCCCTCCTTTGAAAAAATTTTATTTATTTATTTATTTATTTATTTATTTTTTTTGTGGGTACCGGGGGGTCGACCGCAGGACCTTGCGCGCCAACAGGCGCCCGTGCCGCTGAGCGATATCACCGGCCCCTTTTTCATATGTGGGTTCCGGGAGTCGAACTCGGGCCCTCGCGCTTGCAAGGCAGGTGCTTACGCTGCTGAGCCATCTCACCAGCCCTTATTTATTTATTTTTTATGTGGGTGCTGGGAGTCGACCTCAGGACCTCACGCTTACCAGCAAATGCTTATGCCGCTGAGCTATCTCACCGGCCCTGTTTTGACACAAGTTCTTCCTAAGTTACTAAGTTGCTCAGGCTGGGCTCAAACTTGCCATCCTCCTGCCTCAGCCTCCCAGACTGCTGGGATTATAGGCATGCACCACCATGCCTGGCTCCAACTCTCTTTTTTGAATAGTGAAAATTGACCAAGGTGGGAGGATGGGGCACTTTTTGCTGACATACATAACAATAGTTTGGTGCACCTTTAACACCATACCTCATTTTATTTTGATGATTACAAAATATTTTACTTTTGGTAATTTCTTTCTTGTATCTTCTGGATTATAAACCTGGTAGATGCTTCCTTCCTTGCTTAGATTAAAATCTGTGCTACTGGTGTTTTTGAAACAGGATCTCACTATATTGCCCAGGCTGGTCTTGAACTCCTGGTCTCAAGTGATCCTCCTGCCTGAACATCCTGAATGCTGGAACTATGGGTGCATGCCACTGTGTCTGGCTAAAATTATTTTGGAAAAAGTATAGCTTTGTTTTTGAGGGTTTGGGTGGAGGGGTTATGTATTGGTCAGCTTTCCCAATTCTGAGACATAGGACCTGACATCTACAAGTTAAAGGAGGAGAGGTCTAACTTGGCTCACAATTTTAGGAGATTCAGTCCAGGGTTGGCTGGTCCAAGGCAGAAATGTCCTGGTGGAAGGGTGTGGTGGAGTGGAGCTGCCTGTTCATGTCAGCCAGGAAGCACAGCAGGAGAACAGTGCCAGAGAGGAGGGGTCCAGGGATCAGATATAGTGCCCATGGTCACACCCCCATGACCCACCCAGACACAGAAGTGTGTTCAGGGTCACCTGGCCATTGGTCTCCCCTCCCATAGCACCCCTGCTAAGCAGGCGCCACTATCAGTCCCATTTTGCAGACGAGGGAACTGAGGCTTACAGAGGGAGATCATTTGCTCAGGGACACTCACAGAAGGTACACACAGGACACACACAGCCCCTGCATCCACACCCCATGAATCCATCTGCAGGAGGCTTTGCCTGGAGAAGGTTCCCACCCATGAATCAGCAGCTCCAATTCAGTAGTGGCCTCATCGGCTGCCATCAAGGATGAGGGCTGCCCGGGAGCCTCTGCCCCCCACCCCGGAGCCTCTCTCCCTGGCGAGAGTCCTCTTCCAGGAGTCCCTCAGTTTCCTGGAGGAAGGGAGCTTGGTCCTATTGACATGTGCTGCTTTGTGCAGCACTGGGACCCCACTGCTGCTGGCCTCAGCAGCTTTACAAGATGGTGCCACTCGCTGGTGTCACTCGCTGGGTGGCCTGAGTTCCTGCAGGGCGAGGGCCCTGTCCATCCCTCTCCATATGCCATGCGGTGCCCTTTGGTGCTTAGGTAGGCACTCAGTAAACACTCACTGGTAATAAGTAGCTGCCAGAGTGAAAGGGGAATTAGTTTGACACCAGCGAAAGTGACTCATAATTGTCACGACCGTGACTTAGAATGCACAAGTTCAGAGAATCCTCTGCTCCTCTTGATAGCACTTGGTCGCTTCTAAAATGCTTCCCTTTGATTCTTACAACAAAAGCCACTGAGGCAGGCTGGGCTGGAGCAGAGAGGAATGGAGCTGGGCGGCGCAGTGGGCGCTTAGTTCCGGGGGAAGGTAAAAGCTGAGTGTTTCCCCTCCTCGCTCACTCTGCTTTAGAGCCCTTAGGACAGGAAGTCACAAGGTCCTGGGGCCCTGTCTCCTCTGGACCGTGTTCCTATTCCTTCCCCTCAGCCCGCAGGCTGCAGAGAGATCAACCCCGGGGCCTTGTGCACACGAGCCCAAGCTCTGTCACTGAGCCACACCCCAAGCCCCCTGTAAGCCCCTTTTGTTTCTTTGTTCTTTATTTTTATTTTATTTATTTATTTATTTTTATATGTGGGTACCGGGAGTCAAACTCAGGACCTCGTGCATGCCAGGCAGGCACTTATGCTGCTGAGCTATATCACCGGCCCATTTTATTTTTTTGAGACAGGGTCTTGCTATGTAGTTCAGGCTGGCTTTGAACTCATTATGTAGCCCAGGCTGGCTTTGAACTCACTGTGATCCTCCTGCCTCAGCTTCCTGAGTGCTGAGTTTACAGGTGTGTGCACCATGTCCAGATAGCCTCCCTTTTCTTTTTAAAATAAGCACTGAATTTATTGTGCTTTTTAAAGGTTTTAGACACTTATAGCTGGGTATAGTGGCACATCTCTGTAATCCTAGCACTCAGGAGGCTGAGGCAGGAGGATCACCACAAGTTCGAGGCCAGCCTGGGCTACACAGTGAGACCCTGTCTCAAAAAACAAAAAACAAACAAAAAGGTTGTCGACACTATTAATATGTTTTGTGCTTTTGGTTTTTTTCCTTTTTTGCAAAATGGCATTAACAATACCATTTCCCAATAATCTCTCTACTTTAAAAATCTCCAGGGCCGGTGATACAGGTCAGCGGCATAAGCGCCTGCCTGACAAACGTGAGGTCCTGAATTCGACGCCCAGTACCTGCATAAAAAAAAAAAAAATCTCCATAAAGCATCAGATGGGGCGGGTGTATTATGTGCTCATTTAAGCCATTCTCGATGTGGGCCGCCCTTGTAATCGGAGCTGGCTTCCCACGGTGGCCGTCTGGCATCCTGCAGAGACAGTGCTGGCGGGTCTCTGCTGTTTAGTTTTATATCAGGTCAAGTTAGCATAATAAGTATTAGAAAAGGGATCGCCACTGTGGAAAAGAAAATGGCTTGTTGATTAGCATAATGGATGTTGAAGATAGACGCTTTCATGGGATACTCTTTTGACACCTGAGGGGGTGGTTATTACGTTTCCTTTAAATGACTTTCTCAATCTTCTAGAAATCGTGTTTTCCTTTGATACACATAAGAATGTTATAAACTATTTTAATGTCATTTGAAATTGAAATTAAGAAATTAGAGTCAGAAACCCTTGGATGAAGTATTTCTTTTTTTTTCCTCTTTCTTTTGCATTTGACACTCAGCTCCCTCGCGCTCCTCGCTTCTCTCTGGTTTGTGAGTCGCTGCCGGGTCAGCCCGCAGCTCCCGTTCAGTTCTGTGGTGGCCGAGTCTGGGTCCCCACTCCCTGGCTTCTCAGTCTCTCCCCAGTACTCACCCAACAGTGTTTAAGTGTGCTCTGATTAGGGTTCCGCGCCTGAGGCCACCATACCTTTTTTTTTTTAACCTAAGTATTGGGGATGGAACACAGGGCCTTTGCACTGAGTTACATCCCCAGTCCTTTTTTAAAACTTTGTATTTTGAAACAGGATCTTGTTAAGTTGCCCAGGCTTGGCTTGAACTTGTGGTCCTCCTGCATCAGCCTCCTAGAGTGCTGGGATTATAGGTATGCACCATCGTGCCCTGGACCTCGCCCAGGAGTCCCTGGAGGGAAGGGGCAGAGGGCCCTGGTTCTCTTCTGGAGGAAACCACAATGTGCTGAGGCTGATTCCTCCTCTCGCAGCTGTGGACAGCTGTGGGTGCCCCTTTGAGACCAGCCTGGGCCAGAGTGTCTACCCTGGCTAGTGCTGCAGGCCTGGGCTTTTGGGTGTTTCTTTTCCCTGCAGAGAGCCAGTTGCCAGCATACAGAGTGCTGCTTTTTCATGGGAATATGGAGCTGCATTTGTCAGATTTTGTGATTGTTCAAGACAAATTAGAAACCTGAGTTTTTATATAAAATTTTTAAATTTAGAAATTCCACGTCATTACTAAGCCACCTTATCTTTGACAAAGGGGCCAAACACATTCACTGGAAGAAAGACAGCCTCTTTAATAAATGGTACTAGAAAAACTGGCTCCCCACATGCTGAAGATTAAAACTAGACCCATATCTTTCACCATGCACTAAACTAAATTCAAAATGGATCAAAGATTTTTTTTAAATTAATTAATTAATTTATTTTTAAAGACAACAAGTAAATATTCTCATGTATTAACAAACTCAAGCATTAGAGAATGTACAAATACCTTTTGGAGAAAAATATTACTCAGTATAAGATTAAATCATGTAAAAGCCAGGTAAAAATAGAAGACTAAGGAATGGAATAGTCACAGTGAAATTGCATTTTCATACTAGGGAGACAATATGATGTTTACAAATGTGTGTCTGGTTTATTTCGCTTGTGAGTATTTTCTCGAGTAGCATCCATTTACCTATAAAAGTCTCCAGTTTATCCTTCTTTATGGCTGAGTAGTACTCCATTGTATAAAAATACCACATCTTTTTTATTCATTCCTCGGTTGATGGGCATTTGGGTTGTTTCCATGATCTAGCTATTACAAATTGTGCTGCTATAAACATGAGTGCACATATATCGCTGTGGTACGATGTTTTTAATTCTTCTGGGAAGACACCCAGAAGGGAAATAGCTGGGTCAAATGGGACCTCCAATCCTAGTTTTTTGAGGAATCTCCACACTGATTTCCACAGTGGCTGTACCAGTCGACACTCCCACCAACAGTGGAGAAGGGTTCCTTTTTCCCCACAGCGCCCCCAGCATTTATTATTAGTTGATTTGTTGATAATAGCCATTCTTTCTGGGGTGAGATGGAATCTCAGTGTTGTTTTAATTTGCATCTCTCAAATGACTAGTGATGTTGAACATTTTTTCATGTATTTATTTGCCATTTGTATTTCTTCATCTGAGAAGTGTTTGTTCATCTCAGATGCCCATTTTTGGAGTGGGTCTTTAAATTTGGGAGGTCTGATTTTTTTGAGTTCTTTATGTGTTCTCGATAGTAATCCTCTGTCTGAGGAACAGCTGGCAAACATTTTTTCACATGTTGTGGGTTGTCTCTTCACTCTGTTGGTGGTTTCTCTTGCTGTGCAAAAACTTTTTAATAAGATGAGATCCCAGTTGTTGATTCTTTGTGATACTCCCTGTGCCTTTGGGGTTTCATTCATAAAGTCTTTGCCTACACCAATGTCTTCAAGAGTTTTACCTATTCTATTTTCCAGGAGCTTTAATGTTTCTGTTTTAATATTTAGATCTTTGATCCATTTTGAATTTAGTTTAGTGCATGGTGAAAGATATGGGTCTAATATTAATCTTCGGCATGTGTAGAGCCAATTTTTTCCTGGATCAAAGATCTAAATATTAAAACAGAAATATTAAATCTGCTGGAAGATAGAATTGGTAAAACTCTTGAAGACATTGGTGTAGGCAAAGACTATGAATAAAACCCCAGTCGCACAGGAACTATCACAAAGAATCAACAACTGGGATCTTATCTTATTTAAAAGCTTTTGCACAACAAGCAAAACCACCAACAGAGTGAAGAGACAACCCACAACGTGGGAAAAAATGCTTGCCAGCTGTTCCTCAGACAAAGGATTACTATGGAGAACATAAATAAAGAACTCAAAAAAATCAGACCTCCCAAATTTAAAGGACCCAATCCATAAATGGGCATCTGAGATGAATACACACTTCTCAGATGAAGAAATACAAATAGCAAATAAATATATGAAAAAATGTTCAACATCACTGGTCATTCGAGAGATGCAAATTAAAACAACGCTGACATTCCATCTCACCCCAGAAAGAAGGGCTATCATTAAGAAATCAACCAATAACAAATGCTGGAGGGGCTGTGGGGATAAAGGAATGCTTCTCCACTGTTGGTGTAACCACTGTGGAAATCAGTGTGGAGATTCCTCAAAAAACTAGGATTGGAGGTGCTGTTTGGCCCAGCTTTTCCCCTTCTGGGTATCTTCCCAGAAGAATTAAAAACATCGTACCACAGTGATATATGTGCACCCATGTTTATAGCAGCACAATTTGTAATAGCTGGATCTTAGAAACAGCCCAAATGCCCGTCAACCGAGGAATGGATAAAAGATGTGGTCTTTTTATACAATGGAGTACTATTCAGCCATAAAGAAGGATAAACTGGAGACTTTTCTAGGTAAATGGATGCAACTTGAGACCATACTCATAAGTGAAATAAACCAGATGCACATGTGTAAAGATCATATTGTCTCTCTAGTGTGAGAAGCTGAAAGAGTAAATAAGATCCAAAATGTACAATAGATATTGTGAAATGGGAAGAAACTGTTCAAAAGGAAAGAGAAACTGGGATGAGGGAATGGAGAAAAGAAGGAAGGGAAAAGCAAAAAAAAAAAAAATATATATATATATATATATACACACACAAAAGATAGTTAAGATAGATACACTACTAATTTCTCTTAGTTCATTGGAAAGAAAGGTTTGTGCTAATATTTTTTGGACAATTGAATGCCGATATCTTGTACTCTGAGTAACTAATTTAAATACACAATGTATTAACCACTGTTATCCTCCTTCTTGTTTTGAAATTTTGTTCTATTTTTTTTTCCTTAAAAAAAAATTCCAAGTCAGGTGAGCAGTGGTTCTCTAGGCCCTCATTGGGCCCCTAAACATTGATCTAGCATGTGCTTTCTGGTCTAGTGTCAGTATTTCGCTTCTTTTATTTTCTTTTTTTTTTCTGTTTTATTTCTTTTGAGACAGGGTCTCACTGTGCAGTCCAGGCTGGCCTTGAACTCACTTGTAGCCCAGGCTGGCCTCAAACTTGTGGCGATCCTCCTGCCTTGACCTCCTGAGTGCTGGGATTACAGGCCTGTACCACCAGGCCTGGCTATTAGTCTCAGTATTTTTTATCAGTAAGACCTGAAATAACTGTAGCTTTTGTCTTTTGTTTTTTCTTTTCCTTGCCCTGGGGATCAGCCTGGGGCCGTGCACTTGTTAGGCATATGCTCTGCCCACTGAGCTGCGCCCCCAGCCCCAGTAGTTTCCTTTTCAAAATCAGCTGCTTTGCCCCCCCCACCCCCAAGGGTGTGAGTCCATGTAGCAAGTCGTCAGGAGCTGGAAGAAGGGACGGCTACACTGAGCCCTCTGCAGGCGTCCTCAGCTCCATGGGAGCTGATTTGGACCTGTGTGCACCCTCCTTCCCGTCAGATTTCCCACTGCAAAAGACCACAGACAAAAGACCACATCTCCTGCTCGGCTCCTGTTGCTTTCTGGAAGATTCATGTCGCACCCTTCTGAAACCCTCGCAGAATCGGCATTGTCTGAGCTGTTGTTCATAGAGAAATGGGATCAAGTCCTTCCATCCTCGGCGGCGGCTGGTTATTGGCTGCGACTCTAGGTTCCCTGAGGGTGACATGGGCACATCTCGTGTCCATCTGAGATCGGGGCGGTTTCCGCTGCTCTCACCGAGCTCGCACACTGGAAGGCGCAGCACACAGGGCTACGAGGGATCCCTGCATGACGGAAAGGGCGTGGGTCGACGACGGAAAACAAAAACAGAAATAAAAAGTCGTAGCTCAGTGCACAGGTGCACAAGAAAAGGGAATGGAAAGCAGGGCTTTCGGGACTGACTCTTCAGGGGAGGCGCCCGAGTGACGCTTAGGACGTTGAAGTGGCGTCTTGCACACTGACGCCGGAGGAAGCGGGGGCTGCGCTCTGAAGAAAGCGAGGTCTTGCCAGGGTTCGCGGAGTTGGTGTTGGCCCGGAGGGGAGCCGAGTAGGACTTCAGGTTGCCATGGCAATCCCGAAGCAAGGAGCGCAGGCAAGGAGGTAGGATTTTGGAAGGCTTGTGTGTAGTCTCCAACACTTCCTTGCTTGTTTCCAATTCTTATTTATTTATTTATGACAGGATCTTGCTGTGTAGCCCAGGCTGGCCCTGAACTCGCAGTAATCCTCCTGCCTCAGCCTCCTGAGTGTAGGGATTCTAGGTGTGCCACAACACACCCACCACGACCGGTTTATTTTTTAGTTTTGTGGTGCTGGGGATAGAGCTCAGTGGCTCCTTCATGCTAGGCAAGCGCTCACCACTGAGCGCAGCCCTGGGCCGGTTTCCCTTGTTCACCAGGCCCTCCCCCCTGGCTTGGTCATTGATGAACCGGTAAGGTCACTTAAGTCCACTTGAGAATAAGGTGGACCTGGTTAAAGATGAAGTCAGCCGTGTGGGAGAGGAGCAGAGCTTGGCAGAGTGTAGAGCAGAGAGGTGGGAAGCAGCACCAGGAAGGAAAAGTGGGGCTCTGACCCCAGGACACTGCACATCCTCAGACGAACGTGCTGGTGGGGGAGGCTGCAGAGAAGTATTGCAAGGAAGATGCATTTATTAGAAAAATAGGAATATATGAGCTGAAGAACAACTAAAAAACCCGAAGTATAAAAGCCGAGCATGGTGGTGCATGCCTGTAATCCCAGCACTCGGGAGGCTGAGGCAGGAGGATTGCTGTGAGTTTGAGGCCAGCCTGGACTACATAGCGAGACCCTGTCTCAAAAAACAAACAAACAAACAAACAAAAAGACTTCAAGTAGAAATTTTCCCTCCTTATTTTTGCCATTTTACTGAAAGTCTTTATCTTTTGACCAGCCAACTCCTCAGTCCTCCCTGAAAGAAAATGTTGATGTCTGCTTTTATCTTTATAAACAAACATGAAAGTAAACCAATAAACCTAAAAATAAAACCTCAAATTGTTCTAACAAAGGAACCTGAGCTGGGTGTGGCTTGGCCTTGTGAGGCCCTGGGTTCTGTCCCTAGCACCACAGAAAACCAATGAAAAATAGACAGCAAATGAAACCTTTTGTGAATTTCAGTAAAAAAAAGAAAATATACAATTACAGAACCTTTCAAAATGTGGAAAAAAGCATAGCTGAGGGTAATATACAAATACAGGCACATGTAACAAAAATGAAACCACGCTGGCAAAGTAGAGGGGTTGAACCCAGGAGCGGTGGGAAACCTAAATGCAGCAGATTGATATTGTAGGAAAAGCCGCGAGGGCGGCTGGCCTGCAGCTGAATTTGACCATGTCTTTAAGGAACAGGTTCCTCTGTTATAAAACCATGCTAGAGAGCAGATTGAACTCATCCTTCTTCCTTCTGTAAAGGTAATCACACCAGGACACCAAACAGGACGAGGAAAGCACAGGGTGTGGGGTGTATGTTATAAATCAGCAGCGATTGGTTTTATTTTTATTTATTTTTTTCTTTGAGATAGGGTGTTGCCGTGCAGTTCAGGCTGGTCTTGAACTCACGGAGATCCTCCTGCCTCAGCCTTCCGAGTGCTGGGATTTTAGCAGTGTACTACCACACATGGCTACTGAACTTGTAAATAGATATGAAAACCCTAAGTGAAACGTCGAGTAGTTCATCCCAGTGATGTGTTACTGCATGTCCAATTAGACCAGTTGCATTACAGAAATGCGAGAATGTAGCTCCTGTCATGTAATAAGTTATTTGCATTATTTTAGTATACGAATAAATCTATTTAATGTTCATGACCGAAATACAATAACTATGTGATAAAATTCAGCAGCCATTCATGGTAACAGCTTAGTGAGATACGGATCAGAAGAAAGTTTATTTATTTTTTAATGGATACATAGAACCATAAAATGTTGAACATCTTAATGGGGCACCACGCCATGTTCCGAGACCTGTCCACACTGCAGCGGTCAGGTCGGGTCCAACACAGCTGTCTCCTGGAACATGCGTGGTCACCTCCCACGGAGGGAACACTCGGGGCGGCTCTTCCAGATTCTCCGAGCGCATGGGACGCGATGCTCATCTGTAGTCCCCCGACTGCGGGAGCTCGGAGTAACTGCCGCGTAGATCCAAGCTGGGCCCCTTCCTCCCTTGGGTACCCACCATCTGACTCGCCGCTTCTGACTTTAACGAGGAAAGAAACTTCGGAAGCGGATCAGAGGTCACCTGCTAGATGCCTCCGTGAACGAGGCTCTTCTCATCATGAAATAGGGGCGGAAGACGGGTAGCCTTGAACCTGAGCGTTTGGCTAGTGAATTTCTTTGAAAGAGAGATTTAAATAAATAAACATTGAGAAAGGGGATAGACACGACTGTAAACCGGGATGTTAGAATGCTCCACCAGAATATCGTAACAATGAACAAAGGAAAAAACTACTAGGACACTAGGAGCGTTCTAGTTATGGAAATCAGCATGATTCCTGTTTCATTGCAGTAGCCAGTTAGAAATGATCTCTTTAAAAACCCTCATTAATGCATCAGCCGTAGGTGTAAGATACTTGGGAAAACGTCTTAAGAAGCATGAATAAATCGTAGAATTTCCCAAGTGACAGATCAGAATGAAAGGAGATATGCATCATACTTAAGAGTAGGAAGATTCAGGCAAGCGGAAGCATTCGTCACATTCACACTAATCCGTACTTTCGACGGCGCCCTGGGCAGAATATGAAAAGTAATGTCTTAAATTGATAAAATGAGCCGCAGTTCATCTGAAAAATTTTGAGAAGTAAAGGGTGGGAGTGGGAGGGACTTGCTGAATCAGATGTTGAAACACTGAGCTTTATGCTGTGAAGGAATTAAGATGGTGTGATAGTGGCATAAAGATAACTGCTATAAGTTTCTTAAACCCCATGGCCACAAATCCAAAGGCGTTCGACAACGCCCTCAAGCGCGCGTGTGAAAATGCAAAGCAAGATTTGAGGGAGGGTACTTGATGGTGTCACAAGTGCTCTGTCTCGTGTCCTCTTCAGTAGAAGAGCGCGGCAGCGGCCGTGACTAGTGGTCAGCTGTGTCTGCAAGCCACCAGCAGCAGGTGCATGTCATTGTTGACAGACCCTGAGCTAAAGCGACCTGTGGTGTGGGCGAGGGTCCCCTGGTCCACGTGGTGAAGAGGTGGTCCCCAGGGGCGTTTGGGTGGGACTTCTAGAATTTTTTTTTTTTTTTTTTTTTTTTGTGAGAGGGTCTTGCTATGTAGTCCACCTGGCCTTGAACTCCCTGAGTATTGGGATTACAGGCCTGCGCCACTACGCCTGACCCAGGAGTGAGACTTCCAAGGGGGGAGCTTTATAGGTCACAGAGGCCTGGGCTGGGGATGTGGGACCCTCTGCCCCTTTCTTTCCCGTTTATCCCAACTGTGATGGAAGCAGCTTCGCTCTGCCTTGCACATCTATTGTGCCTTGCACACCTACTGCCCATTGCCATCCACTGCCCTCTCCAAGGCTTCAAATCCGCAGGGGCCCAGCATACACACAGCCCTGCGTTCAGTCCCCAGCAACACACACGCACAGTCACTCACCACAGAATGTAAGATATCAAGGCAAAATTCCAAACCCATGGCAGAAGAAAGTTACTTTTTCTTTTTTTTGCACTACTGGGGATTGAACCCAGGGCTTTCACACTGAGCTACATCCCCAGCCCGTTTTTATTTTTTATTTTGAGCCAGGGTTTTTCTAAATTACTTAGTTGCAGTGCCAGCCTCAGAATTGGAATCTTCCTGCCTCAGCCTTCCAGAGTACTAGGATTACATATAAAATTTAGCATCTTGACCACTTTTAAGAGGTGTTAAATACATTCATAATGTTGTGCAACTGTCTCCACCGTCTGGTTCCCTAACTCCTCATGTGGCAAAACTGAACCCATACCTATGAAGAGCTCCCCACAGCCAGGGATGCAGCTCAGCGGCAGAGCACCGCATGCACGCGGTCCTGGCTTTGATCCCCAGCGTGGGAAGCAAATAAAACAACACCAAAAAACTTCACATGAAAACCCAAGGAACCCAAAACTTGGAACTCCCCAGCCTGACACCCACGCCGTCACTCTTTTTGTCTGTGAACCTGACTGCTCTCAGAACCTCAGATAAGTGAACTCCTGCAGGATTTGGCCCTGTGTCACTTAGCATAACATCCTCCATGCTCCCCCAGCTGTAATCTGGGTGGAGACCTCCTTCCTTTTTAAGGCTGCATACTATTCCACTGTAAGTGACCACATCGTTCCCCAACCCATCTGCCAAGGGACAGTGAGGTAGGCCCGTGGCTTAGCTGCCGTGACTGCAGTTGTACGCATATCTCCTCCAGTCCCTGCACCCAGTTACTCTGCTTACCTACCCAGAAATAGAGTCAACGGATCACCAGTAGTGACTTCTACATTTTCTAACAAGCCGCCGCACTGTTTTCCGAAGTGGCTCCAGTCCTGCACGTCATGGCCAGGCCTTGCTTTTCCAGGCTTGCTGATGGCAGCTGTGCCAGTGGGTGTGCAGTGGGGTCTCCCTCGGCTGGGACCTGCATTTCTGTCCTGAGTAGCTATTCTCAGGGTACCTGTGCTCCCCTGGAGAAATGCTGTTCAAGTCCTTTGCCTGCCTTCAGGGTGTTTCTCGGTTGTTGATGTTGTTAAGAGCTCTTGGTATAACCTGGATACTTAACTCTCACCTAAAAGATTTGTGAGTATTTTCTTTCATGGGTTACGTTTTCACTTTCTTAAAAGAAAGAACAAAAGCTGCAACAGTTGGCAAATCATTTGGAAGAAAGTTACTGAGGTTTGTTATATACCACAATAAATTACATCTGGAGGGAAGAACTTATACATACTTTTAAAAGCTTGTATTCTCTTTCTTTCTTTCTTTCTTTTGTTTTGTTTTGTTTTGTCTTTTTGAGACAGGGTTTCTCCATGCAGTTCAGGCTGGCCTTGAACTCACTTTTTAGCCCAGGTTGGCCTTGAAGTCACAGCGAACCTCCTGCCTCAGTCTCCTGAGTGCTGGAAATCTTTTTTGTCTTTTTGAGACACAGCCACGGGCCTCGAACTCATGGCAGTCCTCCTGCTTTAGCCTCTCGAGTGCTGAGATTACGGGTGGGCGTGTTCCACCACATCTACCTAAAAGCTTGTATTCCCCATGTATATTTATAGTATAGAAGAACAAAGTTGTGGTAGAGAAGTTTTTCTTTTTTTTTACTTTTTGGTTTTTTTGAGACAGTGTCTCACCATGTAGTTCAGACTGGCCTTGAACTTGCTATGTAGCCCAGACTGGCCTTGAACTCACAGCAATCATCCTGCCTCAGCCTCTGAAGTACTGGGATTACAGATGTGCACTGCCACGTCCAGCCTCTTTCTTTCTTTCTTTTTCTGAGAAGTTTTTCTTAAACAATATCTAGAGGTCAGAAAGAAGCAGCTTTAGGCTGTGCATGATCAAAAGTGAAAGTTCTGATTCATTTTTACAAGGTCCAGGTGGTTAATAAAACACTGATTCCAAAAACATACACTGGGTGGACATGGTGGCGCATTTCTGAGGCCAGCCTGGGCTACAAAGTGAGTTCAAGGTCAGCCTGAACTACCTAGTGAGACCCTGTCTCCAGAAAACAAAACAAACAACAAGTCCACACACCGATCTTATAGCAACTAAGAAGCTAAAATTGTGTATTTAATATATTAGACCTGGTGCTATAAAATATGCTGAGTAGAAGGAGAACACTAATTAGGGACACGTGGGTATTTTTGTTAGGATAAATTAGTCAGCACTTGGAGGACACCACCTTGGAAAGGTGTGGCATGGGAGCCTACAGGAGCCAGGTGGAGGTTGGCGAAGGGTGAATAAGAACACCAGTGAGTGTCCAGCCTGGGCCCTGGGCCGGTGGTGAGAGCCTCTGAGGAACGAGGTCCCCGTTCCGGTCCTTTCCCCCGGGCACAGGGTCCGGAATGTCCTGTCCACACAGAGCCTTGCCCAGGCCGCCTGGCACAGGCCGCCTACAGCCTCTGGACCCCACTCCCTGCAGGTCCCCCGTGGTGTCCCTGTGACCTCCTGATGCCAGGGATGAGGATGGTTTCTCTCTTTTGCACGTCTGGAATGTCTCTGGCAGCGCTCTGAGCAGAATAGACTCGGTATTTTCAGGTGTGTGTTCTTCTTTCTCCTAGTAGGTTTGACTCTGCTGGGGTTTGGGGAAAGCAGCACCTGGTGGGGACATAGGACATTCTAAGCAACGAGATAGCATTTCTTTTGTTTTCCTTAGTATATGTTTGCAGTCCGTAATAATTACTTTCGTCCTGGGGCACTGGCGCACGTATGCATCATCTCTTAACTGTTTTACCTCCGTGTGCCCGGCCACCCTCCTGTTTCCCTCATCCCCAATCCCCTTCCTGCCTCTGCAAAGGCTGCTCCCGGTTCCTGCTCTCTCTCATTTTGCCCTTTAAGCTCCTTGGGCTTTGGGTTTCTCATATAAGAAAATCATGTGCTATTTAAGTTTGTGTGTCTGATTCATTTCACTTCGTGTTATGGTCTCACACATTTTCTTTACCCATCCATCTGCTGATGGACATTTAGGCCGCTTCCTAAATGTCAGGTGTAGCTCTCATGTGTTGCGCTGCTGTAAACACGGGTGTGCGTGGGTCACTGTGACGTCAGTAACTCTCTCGGGAAGACACCTAGAAGGGGAATAGCTGGGTCACATGGAATTTCTAGTTTCAGTGTTTCGATTTCCATAGTGGCGGTACTAGTGTACATCCCTGCCAACAGTGTAGAAGGGTTCCTTCTACTGAAAAGTTAATCTAAAAGGAAAAGAACATCGTGACCGCAAAGGACCTTCCTGCCAAGAGATGATTAGGTCAGAATTACTGCTGCGCCTCTCCAGAATGAAAGGGGCCATGGGGTTAGTAGGAATTTAGCTGGGAGCCTGAGGCCTTTTTTTTGGTATGAATCAAACTCTGGAGACACCTTGTTCTAAGAAGGAGGGCTGTCACAGAATTACTCATTTAGATCAGGGAAACAATGCGGCTACAATGTTAACTGAAATTTTGTAACGTGATTACTAGTATGTTCTAATTTTTGTTTACTGTGTTTTATAGCACTTTAAAAATTTTGCAGTCTTTTTTCCAGGAAAATTGCTGGGTGAAAGAACATTATTTCTTAAATTTTCTTTAATAGAGCTTAATTTGTGCCAATTTACTGTGCCACAAAACAGTTACACTTATATTAATTTCACCCTGAGCAGCAGCTGGGATAGCTGTTCCCCAGTGTTGATGTCGTGTTGGGGACAGCAAGTCATCTAGAGTGCGTGGAGGAGGCAGGTGGCATCTCACCTCTGCACACTTGTCCCCTTGGTCTTTCCATCTCTTCCTTTCTCTCCTTCAGTGCCAGACGTGTCTGGCTTCAGGGTCCTGTTGTGGCCGTGCATGTTGGCGTGGAAGGCAGACAGACCTGGGTGTGAACTCCGTCTGTGCCACGTGCAGCCGTGGACGTGGGTGGGTGAGGAACCGCCCAGCCTCAGTCTCCTCCTCTGTAAGGTCCAGAGCTGACCAGAGCTGCTCCCAGGCTGCTGCCTCGAACCTGAGGCCTGTGTGTGACGCACTGCGCTGCGCTGCGCCTGGGCGGCGGCCACCTGCTGGCCACATGGTCGCTACCCGGGATCCTCCCAGACCCCCAGACCCCAGGACTCTCTGAGTCCTGGGCTCTGGTGTTGGAGAAGGCGATCCTGAGGACAGCGTGTGATGATGCCCGAGACCCTGCAGGAAGCGCCCTTGACAGTGGAGAGTGGCTGGGGAGTTGGCCCCGCTCCCGTCTCCCAGCTTCATGCTGTTCTTGCTTTCTGGTTTGTTAGTGTTTGATCAGGTTTTTTTCTCTGGAGAAGGTTGGGATCATCATTTTGCCCCAAACCATCTGAGGTGTCGCAGTGGCGTGACTTTGTGTAGGCCGATTGATTGTGAACGCTTCTTAGCGGACGCAGTGCGATTGCCTCGCTCGTGGGTTGCTGGGTGACAGGTGCACGGTGGACACTGCTCAGAGCGGGCACCTGGAGTCACCACCTTGCTCACCATTTCTTTGTGTTGGGAACACTGAGAAAACCCTGCACTATTTTGAAATACACAGTTGATGTCTGTCAACCCTGGTCACCACCCATGCTGAAGAATGTGAGTTGTCGTCCCTGGTCCCCAGCTCTTTATCCACTGTGGCTTTATTTTTGTGCATTACTTGGACCTCCTACTTTTACTTTCCCTCTCCTTCCCTTTTGTCCCTTCTTGACTTGTTCTGGTTTTGGGAAGATTTTTCTTAACTTTCTTCTCTTTTCTCTTTTTCTTCCTTTTTTTCAACTTTTCTTTTTCTTTGAGACAGGGTCTCACTCGGTTGCCTAGGCTACTCTCAGATTCCTAGCCTCAACTTTATTTTCTAACCCTTCTATTAATTATTTTTAAAAATTCAGGCTGGGTGCAGTGGTGCATGTCTTTAATCACAGCATGGGGAGGCTGAGGCAGGAGGTTCACCCCATCAGGTGTTTTTTGTTTGTTTGTTTTTTGGAGACAGGGTCTTGCTATGTAGTTCAGGCCAGTCTTGCAATCACTGTGTAGCCTCCCAAATACTGGGATTACAGGTATGTGCCACCACGCCTGGCTGCCCTGTGAGTTTGAGGCTAGCCTGGGCTACATAGTGAGACCCTCTCTCAAAAAACAAACAAACACCCCAAACCAAAACAAAATTTCTCCTTTCGGGTTTTAAATTTTTCCTACAGTTTTTGTTAAGTATCACACCCAGTTTCATGGATGCTGTATTTTTCTGAGGAATTTGATACATTAAAAAATGCTTTTTTTCTTCTTGGATGGTCTCTGTGTTTTGAAGGTGGGGGTGGACCCCAGGTCCTAGGTCTGCTAAGCACGTGCTCCACCTCTGAGCGACGCCGCGGGCCCGTCTCTGTGTCTGGTCGCTCTTTGGGGTTGATTTGGACTCTGGCTTCCATGTTTGTAGCTTTCCTCAAATACCGAGTTGTGTGCTCAGGATTAAGGGCAGGGAAGAAGTGAGCAGGAGCAGAGCTCTCACCCTGAGCCTCCGTGCTGCTGCCCCCAGAGCCATGGCCGGCGGTGTCGGTCTCGGAGTTCCCGAGCAAAACGGGTGGTCCAGCCAGGTGGGGAAGGTGTAACCTGTCCTCCACCCTTAGTTGGTGCTGGCAGCACATGGGATCGTGAGATTGAATCCTCAGCTGCGGCCACCGCACGCGCTGTCCCCTACCCCGTTCATGCAGTTGGCCTGCGGTCACGATGTTCGATCTGCAAGGCGGAGTGACCCGCACGTCCCCCGTGCCACTTCTCCTCTCTGAGTGACATTATGCACTGAGTGCGGTCTCTGCCCCTCAATGGAACTTGAGCCCCTGGAGGGTTGGAATTGGTCTTGTTCACGGCCGTGGGCACAGAGTTTGGAGAACAGTGGCCGGTGTGTCACAGCGCCAGGTGTGAGCCATGGCTTAAGTGACGGACTCTCACCGTGAGTCCTTGGGCCTCCTCCCACTCCTTGTCAGTACACGAGCTGCCGTGGTGACTTAGGCAGACGTGGCACTCGGCAGGAGCTTTGGCGTAAACGGGCGATGTCTCAGGGGCCCCTTTGGCAGCCCTTTCTCTGGTGGGAACTGTGGTTTGGGGCTCACCTTTTTATTCTCCATTTTTCTTAGTGGGACTTAAAACCTGCTCTGCCGGCTTCCAATGTGGTTAAAATGCGAGGATTTTGTGAAACTTGAACATGTTGTTTTAATGCGAGGATTTAACCATTAAGGATAAATTTGTTATTTTCAAGCCTTTAACTTTTTCGTGTGTGTGTGTGGAGTTGGCAGCATTAATGGTAATGTGACTGGCCATGCAGGTGACTAGAATCGGTCCCACCAGGGTCCCCTTTGTGCTGTTGTCCTTGGGGATTAAGAATGGTGATAGAGTAGTGAACATTGGGCTTTAGCAAGGCGATACAACTATCTTTCTAGAAAATATTGTGTTTATGTTTAAGCATTAAGAAAAACAACCACAGTGAAGCGTCTCTAGAGAGCTGGGGTTCACTTGGTGATAGAGCGCTCAGCTTATGTGCACAAAGCCCTAGGTTTGATCCCCAGCACCACAGAACAAAACAAGACAGGACAAGAAAGCCCTCAGGTGACCAAATCTGTGCAGTTAACCAGTGACACACGGCTCGGGAAACCCTCCCGTGTTGTTCTCAAGTGGCAATATTACTTATTTTCTAGGTCAGTTTAAGTGAACTGGAACAATGACACTCTTTTGAAAACTTGGATTCCAAGATTCCTTTTTTCCAGGTGACACTTCTT
Source organism: Erethizon dorsatum (assembly GCA_028451465.1). NCBI lineage: Eukaryota > Metazoa > Chordata > Mammalia > Rodentia > Erethizontidae > Erethizon > Erethizon dorsatum. The sequence goes on from CM051831.1 coordinate 39,292,814, forward strand.
TGGAGTTTAGAGTCTTCTCCCCACTGGTTGACGCTTCCTGATAAAGGCTTGTGGAGGGGAGAACCCCCAGCCCTGGGAGGAGCTGGCCCACAGCCTGTGGTTTTTTGTTTTTCTTTTTTTGAGGCAGAGTCTTGCTGTTTAGTCCAGGCTCCCATGAACTCCCTGAGTAGCCTGGGCTGGCCTTAAACTGGTGGTGATCCTCCTGCCTCAGCCTCCCAACTGCTGGGATTAACAGGCGTGCGCCACCAGTCCTGGCCTCAGCCTGTGTTTTGCAGGTCTGATGATCAGGGAATTGGTTAATGCCTGAAAGTTAATCTTCCTCTCCCGCCCAGCCTTTTCCCTCCCACGGTTCCCCCTTTGCCCTGGGCGGAGCCCCAAGCACACATTCTACCACTGAGCTACACCCCAGCCCCCATTTAAGTTTGTGGCAAACGCTTAAGTTTCTCTGAGAAATCGAACCTTCATTGTTTCCCTCATGAAAAATCCTGTTTGTTTTCCTTTGCCCCATTGGGTCCCTGGCTTTCAGGAATAAAAATCCCTGAGCTGCTGAGGAGCGGAGCTGCTGTGCTGGGACCTGCGGCTGGCAGAGCAGACAGGCGAACATGCCGCTTTAATTTCAGTGCTGTGAGTAGTGGGCCTAAGAATTCAGTGGGATATCTGCCCTTTTAAAACCAAAATAATAAGAGTTCAGCATTCTCTTTTTCCTGTCCTTGAATCTTTTATCAGTAGTGTTTCCCACCAGGGTCCCAAGTGTTTACAAACAGCTAAGTATTTACAAACAGAGAGCTTTTCCTTCTCGGAATTGGCCACCTCCCTTCTGTGGATTCTAAGCCACAGCAGCAGGGAGAGCAGCAGGAGACTCGATTTGGGCGGCGCAGTGGCTTCGAGTGCTTGTTTACCTCTGTAAAGTAAGGTTCTGCTGCCAAGCCTGGGTCTCCATGTCCCGGGCTGGAAAATGCAGGAGCCGGAGAAAGCTGTTGCCAAGCACCTTGCGGTGTCTCAGCAGAGAAGATGCGTCCCTTGCGGACGCTTGCCAGGTCACGTCTGCGTGGCTTTGCAAACCTGAGGGTGTTCTGAAGGAAGCCTGGGGGTGGGGGTGGGGGTGAGGTTTGTTGCCTGTGCTCCAGGATAGTGAGCGACAGTGCAGGTGTTTTAAACATAAGAAAGTAATAGGGCAGTACAATTTGCAGCAGGGAGGAAATTACCCCACTATGTAGATAGACTCCTGTGCTTTCTGCTTCCTGAGCTATTTTAACTTGGAGAATAAAGTCTTAGAAAAATCAAGTTACTTCCTGGGTATTTGAAAGATTTGTGTATCCTGAATTCATTTGAGGTCAACCTTCTGTACTGAAATTCTAGTTTTGGTGAGTGTGGTGGCGCATACCTGTGATACTAGCACTTGGGAGGCTGAGGCAGGAGGTTCGCCACAATTCAAGGCCAAACTGAACTGTGTAGCAAGACCCTGTTTAAAAAAAATTTTTTTTTGAAATTCTAGTTTTATAAATAACATTTTTGCTGGGTGTGGTGACAACCTGTAATCCCAGCACTTGGGAGGTTGAGGCAGGAGGATCACTGTGAGTTCAAGGCCAGCCTGGGCTACATAGTGAGTTCAAGCCTAGCCTGCACACTGCTCAGCAAGACCCTGTCTCCAAACAAAACAAAACAAAACAAAACAAAAAAAACCAACCAAAAAAAGTAAGCCCATAAATAACATTTTTGCTTTGCAAAGAGAACTCATTGTCATCTTTATAGGGTGATTATTTGATATAACCACAACATTTTAGAAAGTCCAAAATTTCTTGAAGGTTTTCTAATTCCAAAGCTCCTTTGTGTGACACTGTGTGCCACTGGGAATTGTAAAGAATTTAGGAAAATCGCCGGGGGTGGGGTGGGGGAGTCCTCCCCTGCTTTGCAGGAGATAAGCAGGTGGAGGAGAACATTTCATCCACCAGGGGGCGAGAGACCTGCAGGGGAGATTTGATCTTCTCGTGACACCGTTTACCTCCAACAGGGTGGAGCAGGACTCGAAAACCAAAAGGAGGAACAAAGTTTGTAAAAACAGCCATCACTAGATTGTTGAGCATCAAGAATCTTGGCTGCGATTTTAGGTGGATAGCCTATTCTCTTTTTTTAAAAAATGCTAGGCATTTTCAAAACCTATTTTTAAGAGCCACGTGGCTGGGATCCTGGGCTCAGAGCCAGGTTTTAGCTAACTTCATAGAATTTTCCCAGTTGAAGTAAAAAATAAAAAGTAAAATTTTAGGGCTGGGGATGTAGCTCATTGGTAGAGCACTTGTCCAGTACACTTGAGGGCCAGAGTGCTGCAAGCCCCAGTACTACAGTAAAATGAAATAAAATAAAAAAGTTTTAGACACTGCAACCTCAGAATGGGAACCTCTGGTGGGCTGGTCCTACAGGGCCGGCTCCTTTCCCTGTGTGCTTCTCGGATGGGGCTGTGAGAAGCACAGAGTCTGTGAACACCAAGTTTCCGAGTGTGTCCTGGACACTTGGAAACCTGGAAAGCCCCAGTCTGCCCTGCAGTAAAAACGTTCCTGATTTTCACATTTTCTTAATGGACCTGGCAAAACAGTGTGGGAATATTTTTCTTGCAAACAAAAGTTAAATCTGTACATCTCAATGCCTTGCCTCACCACTTCATAAAGACAGCATTTGTGCGGAGGCCAGGCTGGAATCTCCCCAGGAGCATGGCCCTGCCACTGTCTCTAATCTGTCCCTGCAGGGCACCCTTGGGGTCCTCATCACCCCCCCTTCCGGGCTGCCCACTCCTTCCCTGTCAATGACAGCAGAGAGGTCATGGAGATGTTTGCTTTTTATTTGTCTTAAAGAGATAGTGAGTTGTACGTTATTACTCCTGTGTGGTTCAAATCAAGACAGAGCTGTGTGAATGTTCCTGCTTTGTAATGCATACATCCTGCAGGGCTATGGGCTGGGAAAGCTAGCAGCTCTCATCCCAGCTGGAGACGTGGAAAGTGACAGCATTTGAAACTGGAGGGAACAGAAGCTGTCCTCATTTTGCATCCAAAGAAACATAAGTGCAGTTATGGGTGCTTGTAGTTCCAGCCCTCATGAGGCTGAGGCAGGAGAATCACTTGGAGAACATAGCAAGATGCTGTATTAAAGATGGACAGAGAGACAGACAGATAAACTGCAGTCTGTGAGCTGGAATGTGGCTCAGTGGTAGAGTGCTGGGCACTGGATTTTGTCCCCATAACTGCAGATACAAACAGCTGAAGTTAGAGAGCAGGTGGCCTTTGCTGAGGTCATTATGCTGGGGGGTAGGACGGAGGTTTCCAGCTTCCACTCGAGATTGCTTCCCAGGAGTTCTTTGGCTTTGGAGCATCTTCCCGGAGCGCTGGCCGTGCCTTGTGGCAGAGTTCTGGGGAGGGACTGTGGCCCTGTCAGGAGCCTGTGCCTCTGCGTTCGTCTGTCCTGGGGACAGCACCACTCCTGCTGTCTTGCACACAGGTGGTTGTCTCAGGTTTCCTGGAGGCCGGGCTGCAGCACTCAAGAGGCCTTGGGTTCCCTCCCTGCCCTGCGAAGCAAACCAGGAGATTTCCCTGCAGGAAGTGCACCAGCGATCCTGCCCGAGACAGTTCAGAGTTGCTGTCGGGAAGGGCTGTAAAATGTGCCGAAATAATCCATTTTATCAGTACTCGAGCTTTGTTTGGGAACAGCAGTCGTACTACCCATCTTCATCTCCTTCTTAGTTACATACATACCAGTGGTGAGATGCTTCCTAGAATCTTAATAACGCCTTCCAAGGGCAATTTCTGTCACTTGAAAGAATGCTATCGCAAAGAGGAATGGAGGAAATTTTGAAGATTTCCAAAGGAGAATTTGAACAGAGTTTTCTGTCTGTGAGTTGCAGTTTTAAGCATATCTAATCATATGCTTATATATCCCAAGCCATGTTCTGGGTGCCAAAGATGCGTGATCCGTGGTCCTGGTCCCGCTGCTGGGCTGCAGCCGTCTGGAGGCACGCGGCTCACGGGTGGCTCACAGAGGAGAGGCAGCCAGGGTCGGAGGCCCAGTGGCCGGACAGTGTCTCCCAGGTGGGGATGGAGGCAACGTGAGTGCTGCACCGCGAGGGGGTCACATGCTAAACATCCTCAGGGAGCTGGACAGTCCCCTCGGCCCAGTGACACCGTAGACCCTCACGATGTCTCAGCACAACTGCTCCCCCCCGGTTTGTGGGGATGTTGGTGTAAACACACCTACTCCACTGCCAGGCATTTAAAATCACCGCCTACAGTTGTGCACAGTGTACAATGCCAGGAAATAATAAGTGGCCATTAGTGCTTTATGTGGGCACTGTACTTTTTATGGTTATTTTGAAGTGAACTCCTTTTACTTAGTACAATGGTTGGGATGGGAAATATAGCAAGATTCTGGCTCTTAAAAAATGACAAAAAATGGGCTGTAAAAGTAGTATAGCTTTGTTTGTCTCGGGCTTCCCTTGCATTTTGATTGCATCTGGGGGCCATGTGGTGGTAACGGGCTCACTGAGGTGTCTGTTGGTGATGCCCCATGCTAAGCAAAGCTCGGCCAGGTCTGGAGGCAGCAGAATGAGGGAGCAGGAGGTGCACTGGGTAATGGAGGGTTTGGTGGTCCCTGAGTTCTGAGGTCTGTGTCCTCAGGGGAGGAGAAAATCTGTGGGGCAGCAACGTGCGTCATGGCCGAGTTCCCCTCTGCAGAAGAGCCTGCTGTGTGGCGCGTGTGTATCAGGGGTAAGGGAGATGGCTGTGGTTTCTTTGCTTGTTGCTAAGGTGTCTAGGCTTCTTGGTGTGGAACCTTCCAACCTTGTGGAAGGAAGGTTTGTGGTGAGAGGTGATATGTTGAGGCCATGGGACCTCAATACCCCACTGTCACAAATAGATCTACTAGATGAAAAATCAACAAATAAACAACCCAATGTTGAACCTCAATCTTCTAGAAAAAGAAGAGCAAGTCAAGCCCAAAAGCCTGTATGAGGGAGGAAATTATAAAGATCAGAGCAGAAATTAATGCAATGGAGACTAAGAAAACAATACAAAGAATCAATGAATTGAAGAGTTGGTTTTTTGAAAGATTACATAAAATCGACAGACCCTTAGCTAACTTAACAAAAAAAGGAAAGAACAGACTCAAATCCATGCAGTTAGGAATGAAAAGGGTGAAATCACAACAGATCCTGCAGAAATCCAGAAGATCATCTATACCTACTTTGAGAACTTGTATTCTAATAAGTTGGAAAACACAGAAGAAATTGACAGATACCTAGATACATATGAATTACCAAAGCTGAATGAAAAATATATATTCTCAATAATCCAATTCAATGACATTGAAGATGTAATTAAAAACCTAACAAAAGCCCAGGCCCTCATGGATTCACTGTTGACTTCTACAAGAAATTTAGAGAAGATCTAATGCCACTATTTCTCAAACTCTTTAATGAAATTGAAAGGGATGCAATACTCCCAAATTCATTCCTAGAAGTGCTTAAGCATTACGCCGATACCAAAACCTGGGAAGGATCCAACCAAGAAAGATAACTACAGGCCAAGCTATGTTCCCTGCTGAACATACATGCAAGAATCCTCAATAAGATACTGGCAAACAGAATGCAGCAAATCGTCAAGAAGATTATACACCATGACTAAGTTGGATTCATCCCAGGGATTCAGGGATGGTTCAACATATACAAATCAATAAATGTAATATACCGTATTAACAGAGCCAAGGACAAATATCATATGATCCTCTCAATAGATGCAGAAAAAGCATTTGACAAAGTCCAACATCCATTCAAGATAAAAACCTTGCAAAAAAATTGGAATAGATGGTGTTTATCTCAACCTGATAAAAGACATCTATGACAAACCAACAGCCACATCATACTAAATGGACAAAAACTGAAAGCTTTCACTCTAAAATCAGGAACAAGACAAGGATGTCCACTATAACTACTCTTATTCAATATAGTTCTGGAAATATTAGCCAGAACAATTAGACAAGAGAGAGAAATGAAAGGAATAAAGATAGGAAAGAAAGAAGTTAAATTATCATTATTTGCGGATGACATGATGCTCTACATAGAAGACCCCCAAAACTCCACCAAAAGACTTCTAGATTTAATAACCAAATTTAGTAGCGCAGCTGGATAAAGAGTCAGCAAACATTTCTCAAGGGTTTCTGTACAAAATAGCGAACTCACAATTGCAACTGAAAAAATGAAATACTTAGGAATCAGTCTAATGAAGGAAGTAAAAGACCTTTACAGTGAAAACTACAGTACTCTGAAAAAGGAGATTGAAGAAGATATCAGAAAATGGAAAGATATCCCTTGGGTGGGAAGAACCAAAACAGTGAAAATGGCCATAGTCCCAAAATTGTTGTACAGATTTAATGCAGTCTCAATGAAAATACCAATAGTATATCTCACACAACTAGAGAAAACAATCCTAAAATTCATTTGGAAGCAGAAGAGACCTAGAATAGCAAAAACAGCTCTGGGTAACAAAGGCAAGGCAGGAGCATCACAATCCCTGACTTGAAATTTTACTACAAAGCTACTGTGATAAAAACAAAACAAAAAAACAGCATGGTACTGGTAAAAAAAACAGACTTCTGAGGATCAGTGGGACAGACTAGAAGATGCAGAAACAACGCCAAACCCACTCAGCCACATTATCACTGACAAAGGAGCCAAGCACCTTCACTGGAAGAAAACAGCCCCTTTAATAAAATGATGCTGGAAAAACTGGCTTTCCACATGCCAGGCTAAAACCAGACCCATACTTCTCACCATGCACTAAACTAAAATTGAAATGGATCAAAGATCTAAATATTAAAACAGAAACATTAAATCAGCTGGAAGATAGAATAGGTAGAACTCTTGAAGACAGAGGTGTAGGCAAAGACTTTATAAACAAAACCCGATTACACAGAAAATATCACAAATTATCAACAACTGGGATCTCATCTTCTTACAAAGCTTTTTTTTTTTTTTTAAAGAGAAGAAAAAACAAAACAAATCAAAAAAAGAACAAATTTTCAAAACAACATAATATGAGGGTAACAATGGTCAATGCATTACGTATTATTATCTTTAAGTTAGTTATTCAGGATACCAGATATTAGCATTCAATTGTCCAAACATTATTGGCTCAAACCTTACTCTTCAATGAACTAAGTAAAATTGGTAGTGTATCTATCTTAACCATCTTATATATATATACAATTTTTTTTCCCTTTCCCTTCTTTCTTTTCCCTATTCCAGTCTCTCTTATTGACCAGTTTCTTTTTGATTCACCGTGTCTATTGTACATTTTGGATCTTATTTACTCTTTCAGTTTCTCATACTAGAGAGACAATACGATGCTTACACATGTGCATCTGGTTTATTTCACTTATGAGTATTTCCTCGAGTTGCATCCATTTACCTAGAAAAGTCTCCAGTTTATCCTTCTTTATGGCTGAATAGTACTCCATTGTATAAAAATACCACATCTTTCGTATCCATTCCTCAGTTGATGGGCATTTGGGTTGTTTCCAAGATCTGGCTATTACAAATTGTGCTGCTATAAACATGGGTGCACATATATCACTGTGGTACGATGTTTTTAATTCTTCTGGGAAGATGCCCAGAAGGGGAATAGCTGGGTCAAATGGGACCTCCAACCCTAGTTTTTTGAGGAATCTCCACACTGACTTCCACAGTGGCTGTACCAGTCGACACTCCCACCAACAGTGAAGAAGGGTTCCTTTTTCCCCACAGCCCCTCCAGCATTTGTTATTAGTTGATTTCTTTATAGTAGCCATTCTTTCTGGAGTGAGATGGTATCTCAGTGTTGTTTTAATTTGCATCTCTCGAATGACTAGTGATGTTGCACATTTTTTTGTATATTTACTTGCCATTAGTATTTCTTCATCTGAGAAATGTGTATTCATCTCAGATGCCCATTTTTGGAGTGGGTCTTTAAATTTGGGAGGTCTGATTTTTTTGAGTTCTTTATATGTTCTCGATAGTAATCCTTTGTCTGAGGAACAGCTGGCAAACATTTTTTCCCATGTTGTGGGTTGTCTTTTCACTCTGTTGGTGGTTTCTCTTGCTATGCAAAAGCTTTTTAATAAGATGAGATCCCAGTTATTGATTCTTTGGGATAGTTCCCATGCAGTTGAGTTTTTATTCATAAAGTCTTTGCCTACACCAATGTCTTCAAGGGATTTACCTATCCTACCTTCCAGCAGATTTAATGTTTCTGTTTTAATATTTAGATCTCTGATCCATTTTGAATTTAGTTTAGTGCATGGTGAAAGATATGGGTCTAGTTTTAATCTTCGGCATGTGTAGAGCCAGTTTTTCCAGCACCATTTATTAAAGAGGCTATCTTTCTTCCAGTGAATGTGTTTGGCACCTTTGTCAAAGATAAGGTGGCTTAGTATGTCTGGGGTTGTTTCAGCATCTTCTAATCTGTTCCATTGATCTTCAGGTCTTTTTTTTTGCCAGTACCACACTGTTTTTATCACAGTAGCTTTATAGTATAATTTCATGTCAGGGATTGTGATGCCCCCTGCCTTGCCTTTGTTGCCCAGAATTGCCTTTGCTATTCTAGGTCTCTTCTGATTCCAAATGAATTTTAGGATTGTTTTCTCTAATTCTGTGAGATATGCTGTTGGAATTTTGATTGGAATTGCATTAAATCTGTGTAACAATTTTGGAAGTATGGCCATTTTCACTATATTGGTTCTTCCTATCCAGGAGCAAGGGATATCTTTCCATTTTCTGATATCCTCTTCAATCTCCTTTTTCATAGTACTGTAGTTTTCAGTATAGAGGTCTTTTACATCCTTTGTGAGGTTGATTCCTAGGTATTTCATTTTTTTAGATGTGATTGTGAAAGGTATTGTTTCCCTAATTTCTCTTTCAGTAAGTTTGTTATTTGTGTACAGGAAGGCTATTGACTTTTGAATATTGACTTTGTATCCAGCTACACTACTGAATTTGCTTATTAAATCTAGTAGTTTTTTAGTGGAGTTTTTGGGGTCTTCTGTGTAGAGTATCATGTCATCTGCAAATAATGATAATTTAACTTCTTCCTTTCCAATCATTATTCCCTTTATTTCTTTCTCTTGTCTAATTGCTCTGGCTAAAGTTTCCAGAACTATGTTGAATAAGAGTGGGGACAGTGGACATCCTTGTCTTGTTCCTGATTTTAGAGGGAAGGCTTTCAGTTTTTGGCCATTTAGTATAATATTGGCTGTTGGTTTGTCATAGATAGCTTTTACCAGGTTGAGATAAAGACCCTCTATTCCAATTTTCTGTAGGGTTTTTATCATGAAAAGGTGCTGGACTTTGTCAAAAGCTTTTTCTGCATCTATTGAGATGATCATGTGATTTTTGTCTTTGGTTCTGTTAATATGGTGTATTACATTTATTGATTTACGTATGTTGAACCATCCCTGCATCCCTGGGATGAATCCAACTTGGTCATGGTGTATAATCTTCTTGATGATTTGTTGGATTCTGTTTGCCAGTATCTTATTAAGGATTTTTGCATCTATGTTCATTAGGGAGATTGGCCTGTAGTTCTCTTTCTTAGTTGGGTCCTTCTCTGGTTTTGGTATCAGGGTAATGCTTGCTTCCAGGAATGAATTTGGGAGCATTGCTTCTCTTTCAATTTCATTAAAAAGTTTGAGAAGTAGTGGCGTTAGGTCTTCTCTAAATTTCTTGTAGAATTCGGCAGTGAATCCATCAGGGCCTGGGCTTTTCTTTGTTGGGAGGTTTTTAATTACATCTTCAATTTCATTGGTTGATATTGATTTATTTAGGATTTTTAAATCTTCTTGATTCAGCTTTGGTAATTCATACGAATCTAGGAATCTGTCCATTTCTTCTGCATTTTCCATCTTAGTAGAATATAGATTTTTAAAATAGGTATAGATGATCTTCTGGATTTCTGCAGGGTCCGTCGTGATATCACCCTTTTCATTTTCAATTGCATGGATTTGAGTCTTTTCTTTTCTTTTTTTAATAAGGTTGGATAAGGGTTTGTCAATCTTATTTATTCTTTCAAAGAACCAACTTTTTGCTTCATTGATTCTTTGTATTGTTTTTTTAGTCTCCAATACATTAATTTCTGCTCTGATCTTTGTAATTTCCTCCCTTGTACGGGCTTTTGGCTTAACCTGCTCTTCTTTTTCTAGAAGTTTGAGGTTCGCCATTAAGTTGTTTATTTGCGCTTGCTCTATTTTCCTAATATAAGTATTTAATGCTATAAATTTCCCTCTTAGGACTGCTTTCATTGTATCCCATAAGTTCCGGTATGTTGTACTGTCATTATCATTCAGTTCTAGAAATTGTCTGATTTCTTCTTTAATTTCATCGGTGACCCATTGGTTGTTCAGGAGGGTGCTGTTTAATTTCCATGTGTGTAGGGAGTATTTGTGATTTCTTTTGCCATTGATTTCCAATTTCATTGCACTATGGTCTGATAATATGCATGGGATAATTTCAATTCCTTTGCATTTACTTAAGCAGGTTTTATGAGCTAGTATGTGGTCTATTTTGGAGAACGTCCCATGTGCAGCTGAGAAGAATGTGTATTCTGATGTTGTGGGGTAGAACACTCTGTAGACATCTACTAAGTCCATTTGTTCAAAAGTTTGGTTCAGTTCTGTTATTTCATTATTGATTTTCTGTCTAGTTGATCTGTCCTTTTGTGACAGTGGAGTATTGAGATCTCCCAATATAATTGTATTAGTGCTTATTTGATTTTTCATGTCCTTTAGTACTTGTTTTATATAGCTTGGTGCATTGGTATTTGACGCATGTATATTTATGATCGTTATCTCTTCCTCTTGGATTGTTCCCTTTACAAGGATGTAATGACCGTCTTTATCTCTCTGAATCCTTCTTGGCTTGAATTTCACTTTGTCTGCAAAAAGAATAGCTGCCCCTGCTTTTTTCTGGGTTCCTGTTGCATGGAGTATTGTTTTCCATCCTTTGACTTTCAGTCTATGAATTTCTTTCTGAATTAAATGTGTTTCTTGTAAACAGCATATTGTTGGATCTTGCTTCTTGATCCATTTTGCCAGTCTGTGCCTTTTGATTGGTGAATTGAGACCGTTAACATTGATGGTTAAAACTGATATGTATTGACTTATACTTGTCATGATATTTTCCTGTTGTTGGTTCCCACTCTTTGTTTTTCCCCTTTCCTGCTATTTAATTATCTGCCCTGCCTGGTGGATTCCTTCTGTTGGGGTTCCTATCTCTTTCTAGAATGTCTTTCAGAACATTTTGGAGTGCTGGTTTGGTGGTCATAAATTTTCTGAGATGTTCTTTGTCATGAAAGTATTTTATTTCTCCATCAATTTTGAAAGATAGTTTTGCGGGGCACATCAATCTGGGTTGAAAATTATTTTCCTTTAGAGCTTGAAATACGTTATTCCAAGCTCTTCTTGAATTGAGGGTTTGTGCTGAAAAGTCAGCTGTGATTCTGATGGGTTTTCCTTCATAGGTGATTTGTCTCTTCTCCCTAACAGCTTTTAAGATTCTGCCCTTCTGTTGAATTTCTGGGATCTTGACTATGATATGTCTGGCTGAAGTTTTTTTTTGATCATGTCTAGTTGGTGTTCTAAAAGCTTCACTTATTGGGGGGTCAAATTCTTTTTCTCTTCCAGGAAAGTTCTCCCTGATAATGTCTTTGAACAAGGTTTTAATGTCATTTATGCTATCTCCTGCTTTTTCATTTATTCCAATTATTCTTAAGTTGTTTATCTTTGAGTCATCTAGCAGCTGCTGAATTGATTTTTCATGGTCCCTTGCTGTTTTTAAGAATTCTTTCTTTTCATGATCACTAATTGCAAGCCTGTCTTCTATATCTGATATGCTGTCCTCACATTGGCTTAATTTGCTACAAATACTTTCAACGGAATTTTTGTTCTCTTGGATATCTGCTTGAATCTGTTTTATGGATTCCATTTCTTTCCTATGCTGAGCATTCATGGTTTCTATAGTTTTCTTAAGCTCATCTATTTTTTTGTCTGTATCAGCTATAGTGTCCTTAAGCATAGTCTTCATTGTGGACATTATCTCTGCAGTTATCTGTGAAATTATTTCTGTTTTAATTTTTTCCAGAGCCTCATTCAATTGTTTTGTTGTTACCCCTTCAGATATGCCAGGTGGGTGGCTTTCGGATTGTCCCACCTCGTTGCCCCCTAGGTTTGCCTTTGGTGAATTGGATGTGTGGGGTTGCATCTTGTTTAAGTGTCGTCTCATCTTTTCTTTCTTTAGTTCCTGGGGTGATGTTTGTAAATTACCTATGATAGGTTACTTTATTGCTAGTGTTCAAGATCCTTAGAAGATGACTACTTCTCTGCAGTATCTTCCAAGTGGAGCTTGCTTTTGGGTTTTGAGCTTTCTGCCAGATCCTACCTCTTCAATTCGTTGGATGTGGGAAGTTGCTACCTGTTTGGCCCAGTCCTTGATTCTTTGGTACTGTGCCACTGTATTTTCTGTGTCCCTTAGTCAATATCAATCATGAAATATCAGGAGGGAAAGCTGTTTAGAACACTTATTTTACATTTGGCTATAATGGTAACTGAAGCATCAAACACAGCCTAGAAAATGTCAGACTGAGCTAACCAGTTATTTACAACTTTTAGCTGTATAAAGTAGAGTTGCGGTTATATAACAAAATCTAAAACACACCAGAAAAATTATATGCAGTATACAAGTCCTTAGTATGTCAATTTTTCCCCTCAGGAGTTTAAATTTAAAATGAGTTAAGGAGGAAATAGAGTATTGTGAGAAGAGGAAGGAATTAGATGTAAGGTTAGAGGACCAAGAGGGATCCCACTAACATTGGGACACTGGTGCAGAGGACTGGTTGGAAAAAGAGAAGGAAAGGATAAAAGGAAGAACAGATCACAACCACAATCACAAAGAGGTTAGAGGAGCTGTTTACATTCATATAAAAGCCAGAGAGAATAATGAAGGAAAGAGCAAATAGACAAACAGAAACAAAAATGAAGACAAAAACAACAAAGCAAAGAGATAAAACAGAAATAAAACCCCACAAAAGAAAAAAATAAAAACAAAATAAAAATAAAACAAAAATAAAAACTCCTTCACCAGAACAAAAAACTAATGAGAGAGAGAAAAAAATAAAAAAATATAAAAAAAATAAAAAGAATCAGTTCCAGGTGTTGACTCTGCTGTAGGCAGGCACCGTGTGATGACAGAGTCCTGTTCCGTGCAGGTCCGTCCCAGCGAGCCAGGAGCGGCCCTCTGGCGGGCGGTGAGCAGAGCGTGGACTTTCAGGCGGAGACCGGTCTCCTTTGCCTGCCGCTGTCAGCGCACTGCTTTCGCGCCGCTCTGATTTTCGCCACGCCCCCCACAATGGCGCCGGGCCAGTCGCTCTCTGGCGCGGGACAGGTGTGGCTGAGAGACCAGTCTCGTTCACCTGCCGTCCTCAGTGCACTGTCATGGGCCTGAGAGGCGCCGCGCTGCCTTTTCCGGAGCACGAGTTCCCAGAGCTGTTTTCGCGCCGCTCTGATTTTCTCTGCACCCCCCACAATGGCGCCCGGCCAGTCGCTCTCTGGCGGGACAGCTGTGGCTGAGAGACACTCACTCACCGCCGGCCAGCGCCGTTCTCTGCCCGCTGTCTCGCGATCCTCCGTGGGGGCTCCCTGGGCGCCAGCTGTCACCGTGTGTCCTCAGCTTTGAGCTTCTATCGCGCTGTGATTCCTGGGATGGTAGAAGGTGCACGCGCCGGGGTCTGTTCCTTCTTAGTTGAAAAGTACCCTTCACTGGTGCCGGGGGTCCGAAGCTGCGCTTCAGAACTTTTCTGGGTCCTGGGGAGGCATCTGCCCCCCTCCTGCACTCTCCCGGTCACTATGTTCCCGTAGTCCAATGGCAACTTTTAGAGAGTTTCTCTGCGTGCTTCTTACTCATCCGCCATCTTTTTTCCTCCCCCTTAAAAAGCTTTTGAACAGCAAAATAAACCACCAATAGAGTGAACACAGTGTGGGAAAAAATTTTTGCCAGTTGTTCCTCAGACAGTGGACTAACATCTAGATTATACAAAGAATTTTTAAAATATCAGACCCCCCCCAATTTAAAGACCCAATCCAAAAACGGGGATCAGAAATGAACAGACACACATCAGATGAAGAAGTACAAATGTCAAATAAATATGTGAGAAAATGTTCAACATCACTGGTCATTGGAGAGATATAAATTAAAACAAACTGAGATTCCATCTTACTCCAGAAAGAATGGCTATTATCAAGAAATCAACCAATAACAAATGCTGAAAGAGCTGTGGGGGAAAAAGAACCCTTCTCCACTGTTGGGGGGAGTGTAGACTGGTGCAACCACTGTGGAAATCAGTGTGGAGATTCCTCAAAGAACTAAAGCTAGAGGTTCTGTTTGATCCAGATATTCCCCTTCTTGGTATCTTCCCAAAAGAATTAAAAGCACATACCACAGCGATATCTACAACACCCATGTTTATAGCTGCACAGTTTGTAATAGCTAAATCTTGGAAACAGCTCAGATGCAACTGGTGGATGGATAAAGAAGATGTGGGGTTTCTATACAATAGAGTACTACTCTGCCATAAAGAAGGATAAGCTTGAGACATTTCTAGCTAAAAGGATGCACCTTAAGTGAAGTAAATCAGACACACATGTCAGTATCACCTGGTTTCTCTGGTGTGAGAAACCAAAAGGGTAAATAAGGACTAAAATGTATAATAGATATTGGGAAATGGGAAGAAAATGTTCACATGAGAAGAGGAATTAGGGAGAGGGGAGGGCAAAGAAGGAAGGGACAGAAAAAATGAGAATAGAAGGAAAAAATGGAAACAGCTTTTATAAATAAGCAGGGGGAGAGGGGTTGAAGGGAGGGAAGGGAATGGGGAAAAAAGAAGAAACAAGATAGATCAGGTACGGGTGCAAATTCCCTGTGATGAATGTTATCGTTATGTATATCTAAATGTACCAGTGAAACAAAAGCCTAGTGAGGACTTCTGTAGACCAGGTTTTGTGCCGAACATCATCGCCGTGTTGCCCACGGAGGCTGCCCTGTGACTGTAGCTCAGGGGCAACCGAGCAGCACTGGTGTCCCCACTCCAGATCTCAGTTGAGAGCCTCTCTGCTTCTTGCCCCGTATGGTGACCCCATCTATCTGCTGTTGTCGCAGCTATGGAAAGTGGACAGAGGAGTACAAAACCTAAACCACAGAAGGCTGGCCATGCCTACCAGGGGAGGGGGCCCCTTCGAATCTGTCCCTGCCAGCAGCATAGGCCTCTGTACACCCACTTTGGGAAACTTTCAGGCAGTGTCGACTTCCGCCGGGCGTCCGCTCTGTGACCCAACATACCTGCCCCTCTGTGAATACGTCCCGAGGTGTGGCCAAAAGTGTGGTGAGTGCTGCTGCCGCAGGCCATAGAGAGCCGGGCTCGTAGAAACTCGATGCTGTGTTCTCCTCCACCTCATTCACTACGTCTGGCACCGTGCAACTTCCGGCTCTTCTCCAAAGTCAAAACAACTATGAAAGGGAAACGTGTGGAGTGGATTCAGGACATCAAGGCAGCCAGGGCAGCGCAGCTAGAGACAATCAGGAAGGCGGGCTCCTGAGCTGCTGCAGAAAGTGGCAAGGATGATGGGATCACTGTGTTCAAAGCGAGGGGGAAGATTTTGAGGGGGGCTAATGGCATGCTAATGGCTTTTACTTTATTAAAAAGTGTACTGTTGACTATTTTTCTATCATACCCCATCGAGTGAAAGGATCCAGTCACAGCCGAGTACCTGGCTCCCACATGCATCTGTTTATGGAAGCAGGCAGACTGCAGCTCTGCTAAAGGAGGGGGTGTGCTCCTCCCCGTGTACCCACTCTGCCTGCCGAGCCTGGTTCTGGAGGCAGCGGGTGCTCAGGACGCTGGGCTGCCCTGGGATGAGCGAGGAGCTCTGCCCTTCGAGTGTGACATTTCTGGGGATTTCTTCTCCTGCCTTTCACCACAGGGGTTAGTCCTAGTCAAACTTGCAGGAATACATCTGTGCATATATTGGAGTCATTTTACTAGGAAATATTCTTTGAATGGGATTCAGTGACCCTAAGTGTTTGTAGGAATGAAAATCAATAAATAATAATTTTTTAGGCACAGGGAAACACTAGTCAAGCGTATAAAGCAGTGTTTTTTTTTGTGGGTACCAGGGGTCGACCTCAGGACCTCATGCGCCAGTAGGCGCCTGTGCCACTGAGCGATATCACCAGCCCTTTTTTCGTATGTGGGTTCCAGGAGTTGAACTCGGGCCCTCGCGCTTGCCAGGCAGGTGCTTATGCCGCTGAGCTATCTCACTGGCCCATAATTTGTTTAAAATGTAATTCCTAGTCTGTACTTCATACAGAATATATGTATATCTTTTTATTTTTTTAATTAACTAATTAATTAATTAAATTTGACTTTGAGGTAGGGTCTCACTGTGTAGTTCAGGCTGGCCTTGAACTCACTATATATCCCAGGCTGGCATGGAACTCCTGGTGATCCTCCTGCCTCAGCTTCCTGAGTATATTTATATATTAAATTCTTCTTTTTTGGGGGCATTGTGGATGGGACTCAGGGCTCCCTAGACCTTCAATGTATGTTAGAGCAGATTTCCTACCCAGTCATTTAATATCAGTTGAATTCACTTTGTTTAGTTTTTGTGTGTGTATGTGTGTGGGTACCGGGGGTCGAACTCAGCACCCCGCGCGCCAGCAGGCGCCCATGCCGCTGAGTGATATCACCGGCCCTTTTTTCGTGTGTGGGTTCTGGGAGTCGAACTCAGGACCTTGCACTTGCCAGGCAGGCGCTTATGCCACTGAGCCATCTCACCGGCCCTGACTTTGTTTAGTTTTTGCAAAGTTTAGTAAGGGTTAAACTATGTTAAATTATATTTTCTGTGACTTTTAAAAATTAAATAAATGAAATACCATGCACCTCAGGTGGTTATGGCCCAAACTGCAGTTTTTACTCTTCCAAAATTGCCTGTGCAGTTTGAAATTCGCCCCTAGAGGGGGGTGTTGCATTGAAAGTTTTGAGTCATCCAAGAACCATTTTAAGTTTTAAGGAAGCAATGCATTTATGTGAAATTCCAGTTTTAAGTGAATGATCTAGTGCTGCTTGAGTGCGTCAGTTAACAAACAGGACCATTTTATGAATGACAAAACCTAAGACATAGCTCAGTGATAGTTGCTTTTGTGAAAAAATCGGACAAAATACTGCATGTTTCTCATCGTTTTTCACTCCGAGCATGCCCACGTTGCAGAAATAAGCAACATTCAGTGCCAGAGGGAGGCTGAGTGGCCCTGGCGAAAGCGTGCGGCACAGAGAATCTCCCGGGCTCCAGGCTTACATCGCTGGCTCCTGAGGAATTTGAAATGCGTTTTGTTTTGGTTCCTCTAATTTGTCTGGTACGTTGTTGAGGACCTACTGTGTGCAGAGGTGGCCTTTCTGTACGGTGTAGTCTGTATTGTTTGAGAATTGAGCATAGTGTGAACTCAAGCATGGTGGCATCCACAGAGTAATTCTAGCTCATGGTTGCCAGAGAAGGGGGCTCAACCAGGTCTCCTCAGGAATTTGCATTCTCAACAGCATTGATTTATTGTTTTTTGTGGTGTCAGGGTTTAAACGCAGGGCTTCAGAGATGCTTGGTAAGCTCTCTACTACTGTGCTACATCCCAGCCCTAAGCAATATTTTAAAAGTTTTAAGCTGGGCGTGGTGGCACATGAGTGTCATCTCAGCACTAGCACTCGGGAGGCTGAGGCAGGAGGATCAGCAGGAGTTCGAGGCCAGCCTGGGGTACATAGTGAGTTCAAGGCCGCCGGGAATACATAGCAAGACCCAGTGTCAAAAACAAACTAATTAAATAAAAGAAAAGAAAAGAAAAGCAAGTTTGGCTTCTTGAGTCTTCTTTGTTGTCCCTCAGTGCAAGTTTTTAATTTAAACACCAGGCATCCAACCTCAGGCTCACCTTTCTGAGCCAAGTGAAGAGGGGGGGTCTCTGGCTGCGTATAAAACAGTTTATGTACCTAAGTAACAAGCTTTCTTAATAAACAAACGAGAAAACTGCCCTGTGTGCTTCCTCCTAACCTTGGTCCTCACAGGCACCCACGTGTGGGGTTAGGGTTGAGATGTGGTTCTCAGTCACCAAGTCATGCGGGCGCGGGCTGTGGGGCTGATGCGGGTGGGTTTCCTTGGACCCAGGTCGGGTGCAACTCTGCACCCCGTCCTCTGCACAGGGTCCCATTGCCACCCGAGCACGTGCAGTGGAGTCTTTCTGGGGCATATCCCTACGGCAGTGCTAGAAGTCTGTGACCTTGGGCCATGTGCCTTGTTGTCCCCACCAGGCCCACCCGTCCAGCCTGGTGGGCCCTTTCCTAAGGCTGGGCAGGCTCAGTGGGGAGCACTTGCCTGGCGTGCAAGACCTGGGGTTGGATCCTCAGCCTGCAAAACCTAGCAACTGCAAACCCTTTCCCGTGCCTATCTTTTCACAGCCTGTCTCTCTCGTCAAGGTAATTGTGCAAGGTCTTGGTGACACCAGCACTGCTCAGACATCCAGGGGAACGTGTGCTGAACAGAAATGGCCCACGTTCTCGGGAAGCCCTTCCACAGGGAGTTTGTACATCCACCTTTCTGATGATACCTTACAGCAAACTCTAGTGAATCTTATTTTCTTCCTTCGTTAAGACCTGTTTTATTATTCACATATGAGGTTATAATGGTTTTTATTGAATATATGTCAAGGACATTAAAAGAAACACCTTTAGCTAGGTATGCTGGCACATGCCTGTAATCCCAGCACTGGGGAGGCTGAGGCAGGAGAATTGCCATGAGTTCAGGCCAGTCTGGGCTCTATAGCCAGACGCTGTCTCAAAAAAAAAAAAAAAAAAAAAAAAAAAAAAAGACAAGCGTGGAATACATAGTGAGACCTTGCCTCAAAAACCCAAAACAAAGAAACACCCCCACCCTGGAAGAAAAGCGTGGCACTCTTCAGTCTGGGAAGAGGGAGAGACACAGCTCTGGAGGGTTCCTTGCATGTTCCATGGCGGCAGAGATTCCTGTCATACCCAGCACGGGGCCTTTCCCTCACCGTCAGCCTCAGGCGGGAGCGTCTTGTGTGGCGTTAATGTCTGGAGAGAGATTTGGGCCTTTGGCTTTTATCTCAGCTCGTGTGTCTGGTGATGTGTTCCATGCTGGGTGTCAGCCCTCCCGCACACACACAGACTCAGTGCAGTCCTGTGGTCAGTGCGGTTGTTACGAGGCGGTTTGGACAGCTGCCGCTACTATTGTGTAACATCATTAGTAAATGGTAAAGACAAAAAACATGCAAAGCCCGATGTGATGATGCATGCCTGTAATCCTAGCACTCAGGAGGCTGAGGCAGGAGGATCGCCCCAAGTTGGAGGCCAGCCTATACTACATAGTGAGTTCAAGTCCAGGCTGAACTGCACAGCGAGACCCTGTCTCAAAAGACAACAACAAAACGTGCATATATGTGTCTACAGCTCTGAAAGTTTAGGGTTCTCCCTGTTGGCTTGCTCTTTAGGACAAATACTTTAATCCTGAATGTCTTCGAATCTTCCAAAGGTCTATGTAAAAATTTGTATTTTAATTATCTTTAGTTGTTAAACCTAAGTCAAAAAGAGGTAGCATAGCTGGGTGAAGTGGTGCACACCTGTAGCCCCAGCTACTTGAGAGGCTGAGGCAGGAGTATCGCTCGAACCCTTGAGCTGAGGTCAGCCTGGGAACCATGGCAGGCCCCCGACTCAAAAGGAAGACAAAAAGCGATTTCAAGCTATTTTAAAAGAAGATCTATATGGCCCACTGCTTCTGTCTTACCAGGGAATATTTTCTTATTATGGTCCTTTTAGGAAAACAAGAGACCCCTTCATTATGTAAGGAATATACTCTGTGTCAGTCAGTGAGAGGGACGGGGAATTCAGGAAATGCCTGTATCCAAAGGTGAGCGTGTTTCTCTCGTGCTGGGCTTCCTGTCTTGTTAGTGTGCACAGACTTCTGTAGATGCATGTACGTTCCTAAGGACGCATTCCTTTTATATCCAATTTCTATTGTTTACAGTTAATGAATGTAGTTCAGTTTTTACACAGCACATAGTTTAACATTCTCTCGTGCTGTTATGTTTTGGAGGTGTCATAACAGCTATGTAATGTTGTCATTGCCATACCAGTTTTAATGCATTCTTTTGTTTTTGGACTTCTGGGTTTTCTGGTTAGCAAGTTGTGAGCAGTGGTGTGACACTGGGGTGTAGCTCAGCAGTAGAGTACTTGCCTAGCCTGAGTGTGACCCTGGCTCCATCCTGAGCACCACATGTACACAAAAAGTGAATAAAATGAGATAAACATGAGCTAGGTATGGTGGCATGGACCTGTAGTCCCAGCTGTGTGGGAGGCCGAGGCAGGAGGATCACTTGAGCCAGGAGTTTGAGGCCAGCCTAGACAACAGAGAAAAAATAAAGGGGAGGAGTTGCGCCAGGGAAAATAAAAAACAGCATGATAAGCATCTCTATTTGGGAATCCTTTTTTTTTTGTTTTGTTTTGTTTCTGAGATAAGAGTCTCTAGTTCAGGCTGGCCTTGAACTCAGTGATCCTCCTGCCTCAGACTCCCAAGTGTGGGGATTACAGGGGTGCACCAGCACACCCAGCGTTTTTTATTTTTTATTTTGTCAAGTTGCCCAGACTGACTTTGAATTTGTGATCCTCCTGATTCAGCCTTCCTTGATGCAGTTTTTAAAAATTTTTTAAAAAAAGATTAATGAGCTCTTTCTACCTACTTTGTTGGGGGGAGGGATAAATTTAGACTTCCTTTCCAGTTTCACTTAATATTTTCTTGATACTTTAATTATGAATATATTAAGAGTGAATTTGAGAGGAACTGACATTTTTGAGTATTTGGGCTTGTTTAAAGGATAAGTTGCTTGTACCCTGAAGTATACTCAGAATCTAGCTGGTGGGGTAAGGATGTGTGGTCCCCAAAAGAAGCTCTTTTTCCTTTCTGTTTTTCACAGTGGTTGGCAGATTGGTATACGTTGAACACCACTTACCCAAAATGCTTGGAACAGCAGTGTTTTGGATTTTTTCAGATTCTGGGGTATCCATGTGTGCATAATGAAGTAACCTTGGGGCTGAGACCCGAGTTTAGCCTGCAATTCATCTCTGTTTCTGTGGGTGCATGTGTGTGCGAGCGCTGTGTAGCCCAGGCTGGCCTTGAACTCTTGGCAGTCCTCCCGCCTCAGCCTCCACACCCGGCTCCACTCTCTGTTGGGGACCGGGCAGCCAGTCCTTAGGCCCCTCCACGGCCTGCGCTGGGCTGGTACCACGTAGCATCCGGGTGAGCAGGAAGGCACTCCTGGAGACACAAATCTGTGCCCAGGCCAGTGGCTGTCACTGGTAGACTGAGAGCCACTGTGCTGCATGATGTTGAGTTATGAAGAGAAGTCGCCAAATATTTTACTCATATCTTACAACCATGTTGTTTGAATCGTGTGCTTAGAGCACTATTTGACTCACCTTAGATGTCTGCAATGAAGCTAGGCAGTGTTTCCTTCCACGAAGAAGGCGGGATGCCCAGCACCACTGTGCATGTGAGTCACCTGAGGTCTTTAGAGCCTTCTGAACCCCCCCCCTAGTTTGGGACACAGCCTCAGCACCCACATTTTGTTTTTTTGTTTTTTGGTTTTTTGAGTCAGGGTCTCGCTAGGTAGTCCAGAACAAGTGGCCTTGAACTCACTGTGTAGCCCAAGGCTGGCCTCAACTTCATGGTGATCCTCCTGCTTCATCCTCCCAAGTGCTGGGATTACAGGTGTGTGCCACCATGCCCTGCTAACATACATCCGTTATTTGTAAAGGCTCCCTGTTAATTCTGAGGTGCAGCCAGCTCTCTCCCACCTAGATATACTCGTGAGGCATAGTTTTGTGACTGAGAACTTCTATGAAAGAACCTAGCCCGATAATAGTGCTCTGGAACTGGCAGTTGAATCTGAGTCACGTTCCTAAAGACACCAAGCTGAAGCGCAGTGATCTCATGTGTGCTGAGCGGTGTCAGGGTCTGTCCCAGCCCGCGCGCACACCCGCCATCCAGCATCTCAGTGACAGTTGCGGGCACGGGTCTTCTAGCATGCCTCACACGGTATTGGAACGCGCGGAGCCTGGGTCCACGCCCTGGAAACCGCGGGCTCGCGAGTCCTGGTCCTGCTTGCTGTCCGGCTCGCCCCAGAGCTCCTGCAACAGCAGCAGCAATGGCCACAGAATCCGGGGCCTGCGAACCCACAGAGGTTAGAACACCCTGCCCTCATCGTGACCATCACTGCAAATGCAGCAGTTGCTGGATTTTTAAAGCATAGCATGTCCTGCAACCCTTCCTTCCTTCACGCGTTTCAAGGATTAACACCTCAGGCCTGGCCTGCAGTCTAGCACACCCTCCCTTCCTGTTTTTTTTTTTTTTTCTTTTTTTTAATCTTAAGGTTCTCTTATGGGAGATCATATTTTAAAAGTAGTCGAACTACCAGCTCTTTCTGGCGTTTAGCCCTCTGGGCCTCAGTTTCCCCTGCTGTGAAAAGGTGACGTCATCCCTGCCCAGGCCCACCCCTCCGCGTTGGGTTAGGGGTTTTGAAATAAGTTGTGCGACATTAACACTGAAACCTTAAACACACGGTGCACGACAAATCCATCTTAGAAACAAAAGAAACGGGAGAAATAAAGAGCTCGGAGAGAACACGTTGGGTTTCCAGACTCCGGGGTGAAGCAACACAAAAGTTAAGTTGCAGGGAAGTTTGCTTCCGCGGTGGGTTTTTTTTTTTTTTAAACTTCGTGCTCAGCTCCTGAAAAAGAAACCCGCTTGCTCGCTCGCTCGCGCTCCCCTCCTCCCATTCGCAAGGCGCCGCTTCCTGCGCGCCCCTCCCCCGGCGCGGGCTCCGGCGGCCGAGCAGGAGCCCGCGGCACAATGAGCATGCTCGGCTCCCGGGCTGGGCGCCCCCGCCGCGCGCCCCGCGTGTCCGCGCAGTCGGCTCGCAGCGGGCTGTGAGCGCGGCTTTGTCCTGGGAAGTGCGCACCGTGCTCTCCTTCCTCGCTCCTTCCTGCTGTCGGGGACTCGCAGACTCCCAACCCGCTTTCCCGACGCTGCGGCGAGGACCCCGTACACGCGCCGGACGCCCGTCGCCCCCGGAGGGGTCTGAGCCGGGTTTGTGCGCGCTCTTCTTTCTTTCTCTTTCAACTTCGCCGTACTTTGTTGCGATCCCGGGGCCCGGCCTCAGCGCTCCGAGCAGAGGCAGGAGCCTCCCCGCGACCATCGCCTTTGCAGCGTTCTTTCCGGGGGCGAGAGCGAAAAGCTGGTTTCCTCGCGCGCCGATAAATGCTGTTTATGAGGATGGACCTGTTGAACTTCCAGTACCTGGACAAGATGAACAACATCGGCATCCTGTGCTACGAAGGTACGGGCGGCCGCACGCCGGGGCCGGGGCGCGGGTCGGGGCCCCGCGAGCGTGGGGGCGATGGCCGGAACAATGGGGGCCGCGCCGAGTTGGGACGCAGGCCCTTGGGGCCTTTGTCTGGCGCCCCGTTTCCTGACAGCTGCGTCCCCTCTGCGGTGACACAGCAGCGAGCACCCAGGCGCCTGCACCCCCGCACCCCGGTCTGCCCCCCACCGCCCCAGGGTGTGCGTCGGCCTTGGGGGCGGCGAGGCGGCGACGTCTCCTTCGCCGGACACTACGTGCGCGCCAGGGCCTTGGCAATGGCCCGGTAGAGGCTCGGGCCGCGGGGTTCGGCCCGGCGGGCACAGGGCCCTTTTTGTGGTGGCTCCGAGGAACCGCGGACGCCTCACCTTCCTGATCCAGCTGGGCGCTTGCCGGGTTTTCTCCAGCGCAGACTGGAGAAGAAAAGAAAGAAAAAACAGAGATCAAAACTTGGGAGGGGAAAGCTGATTCGCTGGTGTTTTTCTTGTGAAAATACCAGCTCTGTTTGCCACTCAGACCTGGAAAACTTGTTTCTTTTTCCCTTTTGAGGAAAAAAGTCTCCAAAAATAATCAGCTCTACAGATAAAGATCTTAAAGTTTTCTGGAAAGGGTACTTATTGTTACTTTATTACTAATTCAGTTAGGAGAACTTTGGTGAATGGCTTTCTTGGAATCTGCTGCCTCTCTGGAAGGGCACGCAGCCTTGACCGGACTTGCTTCCTGTGGCGTTGACTGCCACTGTTCGTTCTAGAACGTTTTCCCCCTTCTAAGGCAGTTTCTGTGAAGTCAGGCGGAATATAGCGAGCGATCAGCCTGAGCTGGGAGGGAGGCTCGCTGGGAAATGCACACCAGATGCAGTTTTCCCGTCCCCAGTTGGGCCTGGGAGGAAGCATAGGGAAACGCAGGCCGGGTTGATTTACAGTTTGTAACGCCCCTCTCCCTGGGTATTTGGAAGGAAGCAACTTGGATTTTGAGAGCTGAATAGATAATCGGGATAATAGGCGTCCTTGGGTTTCAACATATGCTTCTCTTTTCCTTATTATGAAAGTTAACATTATTTTAACACCAAAACAAAGACACAGGGTATGAAGAAAAGCACAGCAAAATGCGTGCTGTGTAGAGCGGGTCGCTTGCGTCCTGGTGGTTTCTGCAGTGTAAACAGCGCACACATCTGGTCTGACTTGCAAAGGGTGTTTGGAGATGGGTAGCAATCGGACCGGGATTTTTTTTGTTTATGATAAGAAGAGTTGGACCAGTTGCCGCTCTCGTAAATCCAGCGCGCTGAGAAGATTGGTTTGGAAAGTCTCAGCCCCTCAGCATTCCAGGGAAGGCATTTGGGAAATGGAATGCACGGTTGGTAGGCAACGAGATTCATTCAGGGCAGACAGCTTCATGCTGCTTGCAGATCTGGGACAAGTGAATCGTGTGACCGTTTAGCTTGAAAAATTAAGGTGTAGATGGTTCTTTTTATTTTCCAGGCTAGTTTTAAACCATTTGACTTAATTGCTGCGGACATAGTTCTCCCTGAAATGGACCATGTGACCTCACCGGCTTTGTTCACTCTTTCTAGCAACTTCCACACAAGTGGCTCTTGTTGGCCAATTACCTGCAGCAGCCCAGGTCTCCCTGAATCTCACTTGAGAACCCTCTCTGAATTTTATTTATGTACTTCACGGTGCTAGGACGAACCCAGGACCTCCAGCATGCTGAGCACCTGCGCCGCCTCAGCAGCGCTGACCCAGCTCGAGCTCATGTGATTGATTGAGGTGAGGACGCCCTGCTTGGTCCCTGCAGCCTGGTACCCCGTGGCCTGCAGGCAGAACTGGAGTGAGCAAGGGATGAACTGCCACCCTGAGCAGGGTTGGGGTGGGAGAGGCCAGGCCCAGGCTAGGAAGGCTGCGGGTTGGCTGACTGCCGGGCACTGCTTGCTTCACCAATGACCAGAGGATTAGCGGGGTTCGCTTCTTTTGTTTGGGGACCTCATGGTCACTCACCGAAGGTTTCTGTGGTGTCTATGGGAAGCCCACCTTCTTCTCATTGCCCCGAAAAGGTCATAGGCCAAACCCAGCCCTGGTTGGTTTTGCACTGTGAGCTTTTGGGAGCCTCTTGAAGGCAGGGCCTTGTGTCCTGCTGCTCCCTGGGTCCCAGGCCTGGCCGGGCTCAGGAAGTGGCTCTGCACGGAGGTGGAGGTCAGAGGTCAACTCCAAAACAACAGACAGAAGATAAACCCGCCTCTCCAATGGCAGCTGTTGTGGCTGCTCGTGTGTAATTCAGCACTTGATTATAGACTGCCTTGTCTTCTCTAATTACCTGATTACCGTGGGGCTTTCCAGGGCCTCAGACATCACCTGAGAGCTTTGCCTTGTTTTGGGGGAGGAACTGAGGTCCACAAAGGACCTCTTCTGTTCAGGTTTATTCAGAAAGTTCGTTGTGGAGTTGAATTGAGGCAAGAGCGCGTGGACTGGACTGTTCTGGGATTCTGTCACCTGCACCGCCCCTCCAGATGCGTGCATGTCTGTCTCCTTCACAAATCCTTAGCCTCTGGATGCTGGGACCTGCACAGCCCCTTACAGGGACAATAATGACACCTAGGGTGGCCTCTGGTCCCCGAGACCCATTGTTGGACCAAGTTCCGAGGCAGGCGTGACAGTCTGGAAGAGCCGGGGACATACCTGTTGGTGACCACTCTCCCTGCTGCCGGGGGACTTGGGTTCTCGAGGAGGCCCTGTGTAGATGACAGTTCCCAGCGAGGGCGCCCCAGGCCAGGGAGCAGGTTGGACATGGCCGATGGCGGCATTGCTGTAATGACCTGGGGCCGATTCTGAGGTGCCCAGGGCTGTGGCCATAAGCTGCTTTTACGACACTTTAATTCTGGGTTCCGAGCCATCAGAAGTGTGTGACTTGGTAGAGGAACCTTCTCCTTCTAATGTAGTGGTGTGATTTATGTCAGGAGAAAGTAAGAATCAAGTGCATTTATGCAACCACTTAGCCGAACCCAGTCATGGCCCGCATCACCACCACCTGTGTCCACAGGTGTGGACCGAGGGAGACCCAGGGTGAGACCCAGAGCCGGGGCACCTCTTTTGTTCCTGCCTGCCAACCTGGGTGTGGGAGGGAAGATGTGGGAGGAGCTGAATGGAGGAAACGGGCCCAGGTGAAGCCAGGCCTCTTCTGGTGGCTCCTTCTGCTGACAGGTGGTGACAGGAGGTGAAGCCAATGGTGTGGCGGGGCCTCCTCCCACCCAACGTGTGTCCCGCCCTCGGCCCCTTCGGGAAGGGCTGTTCCTCTTAGCCCTAGATCTCTCCTGGCTCCTGCAGAAGTGGATTTCTCTCCCTTCCTTCCTCTTTCCCATCTCTTGGTCTCCGTCACCTTCTCTGGTGGGGTGCCAGGGTGTGTTGCAGCTGCGAAAGTGCAGAGAAGCCCCCTTGGGCTGTGAGGAGACCATGGGCCCTGGCTGTTGTTCTGTTCCTGCTGGCCGACAGGGTGCTGCAGAAATCTGGATTTTGTGGTGAAGAAATTTAATCCAGATTGAGCATTTGCATGCACACAGATGTATAAAAACAGTTTTGTAGGGAATGTTACTGGCTCTCTCTGCTTCCTCTCTGTGTATTTAACGCTTATTAATGATGATTTGTAGTTAATGGTATTTATGGGTCACATATTTAGCTCATGGTAATTATTTTTTAGTCTTCACCAGTGTGCATGAAGTACACAATAGCTCCCTCTGCCTTTTCTGTCCCCCCACAGAAAGCAGCCTTAACTGTGGGGCTTGCGTAGGTTCTGCTAAATTCTGAGTGCTTCTTTCTGTTTGCTGTGCTGTGTTGCTTTCAGTCTGCAACCCCCCCACATTCTGAGAGTTGTTTTAATTTCAGGCCATTGTATATAGAATATGTTTTAATTCTGACAGTGTGAGTCATCACTAGTTGAAAGAATGTTTATTTACCCTGGAGAAGATAGAAGATCTATTCTTCGAACTCTACCTTCCCATACTCTTAACATTTCACCCTTTGTTTGTAAAGATGTCTGTAAAGAGAAAAAACTGAAATACACTTGGTAAGCCAGCGGAGAGAACACAGTCCCAACCCCTTTTGCTACCCAGCACCCTTGCTCTAAAACATCCACGGAATGCCTGTCCTTAGCTGTGGAATGTGCGAGGGCCTCTCTGCTCCCTCTTGGCGTTGTTTGTTATGAAATATGGCATGCGTAAAGCAAAGGGAGTTTACAGTTAAACAATGAATCACCTTGTCAATATGCCCAGGTCAGGCCGGATGTGGTGGTGCATCCTAGCACTTGGGAAGCTGAGGCAGGAGGATCCCTGTGAGTTTGAGACCAGACTGGAATCCCTCCCAATCCCAACAGCTCATCAAGTTGTAACTTATGTAATTCTAAGCAGAAGAGCCCCCTTTATAGTAGGAATCACCCCGTGTGTCATCTTTTCTGCCTCTCCCATCAATCCCAGGGATCTCACACAGGCTGAGCTTGTGCTGTCTCACGGAGCTCCAATCCCCGTTTTTTCCATCTTTTTAAGTGAGATCTTGTGACTCAGTGGGAGAGAAGCTGCCTACCTTCCATGTGGGGATGCCTGGTCTCCTCCCTCTTCGCGGCTGCGTTCTCATCCTCACCACCTGCGTGCTGCCCTGTGCCCTTCCAGACCTGCAAGGCGGGGACTCCAGCGGACACCTAACTTGACTGGGGTCTGCATGGTGACTTCAGTGCTGCTTTAATGAGCGATGAGCCTTGTTACAAGCTGGCCTTGTTGTAGCACCAGTTTCTTTGGATGTTAAAGGAGGGACTTTTGGACAGAGAAAAAGTTTAAATTGCTCCCATGTGCCAACAATGCCCTCCATTGTAGAAATGGCTGTTAAGGAGCCGCAGGTCCCCAGAACAATAGCCTGCATTGTGCACCATCGGAAACTGTGAACGAAAAGCATTCTCCCTCGGTGCTGCTCTTGATTTTGATTTTGTATCTGTTTTGCATGAAAACAGTTGCCTGTTAATTCTCCTTGGCTGATCGATTGTAGTAGAGTGAACTCCAGGACAGTAGTGTGCCGCGCATGCGCTCTGGCCGGCCTTAGCAGGGCGCTCACCCATCACCCAGCTGGAGCGGCCTGGCTTTCCTCCCTGATAGCGGCCAGGGGAGCGATGAGTGCCAATTCCTGGACACTTTCTCCCTTTGAAAATAAACACTTCTTCCATGAGACGGCAGTGCTCCTCAAGCGACACGGGATTGGTTTATAATTTCATGTTAATGTCAGCGGCTTTTTCCTCTACCCATTTCCTTGCATTCTTACGAGGCACGACCTTTTAGGTGATGGTTTCTCTTTTGTACAGCTGATGAACTGTTGGGTGACCCTACGGAGAACTCTTGTTTTATTTTCCTGCTAAAAAGCTACGACCTGGTTGCTAATGCTTAACGTCACCCAGGAGAGTGACGGGGCGCCTGTTAAGGGATCCGAACGAGCCGCTGCACCAGTCTTGCAGTTCTGTGGCGCAGAGGGTAACGGGGAGGGAAGACAGTTTTCCTTTCCAGCCTGAGTGTGTGAGAGAATGCTCAGCCCTGTTCTGCCTTGAAAACCGGGAGCATTTACAGCGGTTTCTGGAGACCACGCCCGTGAAGGATGGTGTGTGGGCTGGGGAGGTGGAGGCCCTGTGCAGGGTGTTCGAAGCGGCGCATGCGAAGTGCGTGCTCCATTCTGCTTGTCCAGTGTGGCGAGGACCCTGCGGCCAACCACCAGGTGGCCTTGCTTCCTCACCCACAGACTCTGCTGGGTCCCCTCACCTGGCCTGTCCATCCCCGGGCTCTGGAGAAGACCAGGGACTCACCATGGATCTGCTTCCTCTCTCCTTCCTGCTTCTTTCTCCTCACCATGTGCGCATGTTCAAGCCCCTCCCAACTTTAAACAGAAACGAGCTCTTTCCAAGACCTTCTGTTCCCATCCAGCTGCTTCCCTCTCTTCTCCCCAGCCCAGTTACTGAACAAAGGTCACCTCGTGTCTGCTTCCTTTCTGCCCATTTTCACCTTAATGTGCTGTCATCTGATTTAAAAAAAATTTTTTTAATTTGTTTTTGAGACCTGGGCATGGTGGTGCACACCCGTAATCCTAGCACTGGGGAGGCTGAGGCAGGAAGATCTCTGCAAGTTCAAGGCCACCCTACACAGTGAGTTCTACGTAGTGAGTTCAAGCCTAGCATGAATTGTATAGCAAGATCCTGTCTCCAAAAACATTTTGTTTTTGATAAACTCGTCATAATTGGGTTTAGTGTTATGTTTTAATACACAAATGTTAACCAGGTTTCTGCTCTTGCGACTCTGCTGAAATTGTTCTGGACTAGGTGATCTCCCACTGGGAAGTTCAGTAGATGCATTTCAGTCTACCTTTGCCACTCTCTTTCTGCCATGTGATGCTGAGTCCTTCCATATTCTTTCAACTCCTGCTTGGCTCTGATCTAACCCAGTGCCTGCTCCGACAAGAACAGGTGCAGGTGCGCAAACCCAGGGCAGCACGCACGGTCAGTGCGGGGTTGGGGGTAGAGGGAGGAAGCGGGTTGGTGAGAATTAAAGACTGACTGTTGTCGCCGCTTGAGAACCAATGGAGAGGGCTGAGTGGCAGGAGTGTGCGCTTGCTGCCTGGGCTCAGCCAGGAGGGGTGGTCACCCCGTGAGGAGAGGAGGGGGTTGGTCAGGAGGTCTTTGAGAGGGCGGGCAGGGCTTGGTGCCAGGGAAGTCATCAGGTGCCCACTTGTATGGTGGATGATGGCTCAGCCTGTGTCTTAGTCACTTTCTCATCACTGGGATACAATAACCAACACCCACAACTCCAAGGAAGACAGGTCTCTTTAGGCTCACAATCTGTAGAGGTCCTTAGTCAGCTGGCTCCAAGGCAGGGCAGCATGGCAGAGGGGCCTGGCAAAGGAGAGCTGCTCATGGCTTGGTGGCCAGGAAGTAGAAAGGGATCAAGGGAGGAGGAAGGGAGGTAGACCCTTTCAGGCCACGCCCCCAGAGACCGCCTCACCAGGCTTCACCTCCCAACATCGCATTCAACCATAACTTCAGCAGTAGACTCATCCATTGTGAATGTCTCACCCCTATGATCCAATAACTTTCCCAAAACCCCACCTGTGAGCAGATGAGGCTTTTGGGGGGACATCCAGATCTAAACCATAACAGGAAGACAAGAAGTGGTCCAGGTTCTGGGGTGAGGGTGTGGGCTTAGTTTCTGATTTTTTTGTTTTGTGTTTTTGAGTCAGGGTCTAACTATGTAGTTCAGGCTGCCCCTGAACTTGCAGCGATCCTCCTGCCTCAGCCTCTCAGGTGCAGTACCATGCTTGCAAGGATCTTTGAGATTTCATGGGTATGTGTTTCTAGCACTCAGAGGAGAAGTCACTGCCTGTGATATTAATTTGGGATAGAAAATACAGGACGCACTGGGCAAAGATGATCACCCAGGAGCGAAGGATCACATAGTTGGTCCTTAAGTCTCTTAATTTTCTGTCACTAAACCAAGCTGATAACTGGCCCCTGCCTCTAATCATGTCCCCTCTAGGCTTCCGTCCATGGCAGTACGGATTGCCATACACCCCCCTTCAGCCTCAACTCTCACCATCCCCTGGCCCACCCTCCATCAGACTGCTTCCTGCTTCTCTCTGAGGTACCCCCACCCTGGCCATTTCCCTGAGCTCCTGTTAGTCTCTCAGGTACCGGGTTCCTTTTCGTCTGTGTTAGGGCAGTGCTCACCCATGAGGCAGGCTCTCGCTAAGTTGCCCAGGCTGACCTTGCCCTTGGGATCCTCCTGCTTCAGCCTCTTGAATAGCCAAAAGGGCTTTAGTCAGGAAGTGACTGTCCTTCCCATTCCTTCTCAGCAGGGTTAGGCGCGTATATTTTCATGGCATGCCATGCATGTTTCTGCAGCAGCCTTGATCTCACCTTGCTCATCTGTCTGCCTTACTGTCATTTCTGGGAAGGTGGGGTTTTTGTCTGTCAAATCTTCATTCTTAGGACCAAGAAAAGCCAGGTATGGTGGCTCACATCTGTCATCCCAGGATCAGGAGGCTGAGGCAGGAGGATCGCCAAGAGTTCAAGGCCCGCCTGGACTATATAGCAAGGCCCTGTCTCTAAAAACCAAACCAAACCAAACCAAAAAACCCCAAGCAAGTGGTGTTGGCTTATTAATGAATCCACCAGTCTTTCCATTAAAGATAAAGAAACACTGGAACTGGATGACTAGCCCCAAAGATAGGTAGTGGTAGTCTAAGTGAATTTCTTAAGTCTTAGAAAGTTCTCAGAGGAAAGGAGACAGTTGGGGAGAGGAGAGTGTAAATGAGGGAGCAAGTCATTGAGGCCCCGGTGGGCTGGTTGGTGGGTGTGCTGCCACCCCTGCCCGCCCTGCCCGGTTCCCCGGCTCAGACCATCTGGTCAGGGAGCTCCTGCACCAGGTGCCGCTGTGTGCGCTGGGGACAAGACAGCAAGTGCCTGGCTTCAGGGGTCACAGTGAGACCCTGTCTCAAAAACAAAACAAGGAAGAATAGTTATGCCCAAATGTGAGAAGTCCCTGCTTTTATTTTCAAACTTGAGAATGTAGATGTGAGTGGATGATTTATTTCTCCTCTGAATCCATTTCCTTGGGGCTCACACGCGTGGTCTTTTGTCTGGCTGGTTAACTACAGTCAGGGCCACTCTGCCCCACCCCCTGCCTCTGGGATTCTCTCAGAACCGCATCATCAGCCTGGTGTGGTGAAAAGGTTACAGGATTCGTTGAGTTCTGGCAGCAGTGAAATCTGTTTAGATCTGTTCTTCACCCACTCAGGGCAGACCTCAAGAGACAGTGCCCTGAACGGACAGATCCTGGCATGAATGGTGAGGCCAGATAAGATGCAGAGTTGGGCTGGAGTTTTCTACCTGTTCCCTTTTGTTTTGTTTTCTTTTTCCTTTTCGTTCTGTTGTTTTTTGAGACAGGGTCTCACTGTGTAGCCAGGCTGGCCTCAAACTCCCAGCAGTCTTCCTACCTCAGCCTCCCGAGTGCTGGGACTACAGGTATTGCGCTGCCATACCTGGCTTCAGTATTCTTTTTTTTTTTTTTTTGTGGGTACCGGGGGGTCGACCTCAGGACCTCGCGCGCCAGCAGGCGCGTTTGCCACTGAGCGATATCACCGGCCCCTTTTTTTTTCATATGTGGGTTCCAGGAGTCGAACTCGGGCTCTCGTGCTTGCCGGGCAGGCACTTAAGCTGCTGAGCCATCTCACCGGCCCCTTCAATATTCTTTTTAAAGGCAACAGCCAGTTATAATGACTGTTCAGAGTGGATTGGCCCCGTCCCACAGAATCACGTAAGCGCTCAGAGCTGATCTGTGTGTTTCGTTTAGGGTTAGCATTTGGAGAAGTAGGATAACTTCAGTTTTGCTTGTGGGTGCTTGGCCTTGGGTTAGTAAAACCTTGGCTTCCAGTTTTTAAATTTGCTTTTAACAGTTCACACTATTTGGTCCAGGTTGAGGACCCAGATCAGGATATAGGACGCCCCAAAGCTTCCGGGTGCTCTGTCGCCAGGCAGCACACGTGTTCCCCCCACATGACCTGTGTTTGGACTCCTAGAGTTGTGCAGTGGTTTTGCCTGATGTGGAACTTTGTCACTTGCATCCAACACTTGCTCTTGGCATAATGTTTTTGAAATCCATCCACATCGTCCAACGGCCTAGTGGTTTATCCGTGGTGTTATGTTAGGGTTCTTCACATGACTGGATCAGTTTCTTATCTGTTCTGAGGTTGAGGGACATTTGAGCTTTGCACCAAACATTTCTTATTATGATAAAATTCACACAGCATAAATGTAGTATTTTAGGGCCGAGCATAGTGGTGCACACCTGTAATCCCAGTATTTGGGAGGCTGAGGCAGGAGGATTGCTGCAAGTTTGAGGCTGCAAGTTCAAGGACAGCCTGGGCTACAGAATGAGACCTTGTCTCAAAAAAAAAAAAAAAAAAAAAAAAAAAAAAAAGACAACATTTTAGCCATTTGTAGTTGTAGTTCAGTTTGTCGTACCACCTCGGAACAAGCTGTGCATGCACACTCCTTTCTCTGGGGTGCTTTGGCTGCCCTGTCTGCCTCTCCTCCTTGACAAAGATTCGGAATCTCACGAGTCTTGTAGATTTTAGCCTGCCTGGGGAATTGTGGGCACGTTAAGCTGTGGTCATTGTGAACCTAGAGCTCGTTACTTCCTAGAGTTCCTGTTCAGATGCTGCTCAGTGGGACTGTGCGAAAAGACGTAGGCCCTGTGTCCAGTGAGATTTGTGCCCGAGCTGGAGGCCGGCCTGTGTGTCTTCCTTGCCTCATTTTGGAGCAGAGGTAGTGATATGGGTGTTGTCAGAGGAGGACTGCTTCTGCAGACCGGTGACGGTGGTGGCTCCCAGTGTGGAAACCAGTGGGCGGTTGGATCTGGGGCTGCGAGGAAGCAGTGAGGTGGCAGAGAGGACTCTGTTTTGGGAGCAGCTTCCTATAGCGTGGTGTGGTGTTGCTTTATTTGTTTGGTAATGATTCACCTAACCACCGGCCTGTGAAAATAAAGATCCTGGGTCACACTTTCTTTGCCTCAGGGCTTTTTCTGTTTCGAGACAGGGTCTCACTGTGCAGCCCAGGGTGGCCTGGAACTCGCCAAGATTCTCCTGCCTCAGCCTCCCGAGCGCTAGGATCACAGGTGTGCGCCACCAGGCCCATTAGCTTCAGCCCGACTCATCCTCTTCATTGCCAGGAGATCTGTCCTTCCCACCTTCCTGCCCCTTCCATCTCCCAAGTGAGATTTTCCCTGAAGCAGGAATTTAACCTGTGACACAGTGCCCAGCAAGATGCCATGTGCTGTTTCCCAGTGTGCTCCTGTCCCTCTCCCCTCCTGAATTGCTGTGGAGCTTCTCATCCCTATTCTTAGTCGGTCACCCTGTCACCTAGCCTTTGTTATCTTTAATGTGATAGAGTCAGACTGATAGCAGCAGAGTTGCCACTCGAACATCTAAGAGACCGTGGAAGATGACACAGGGTCTCACCCCACCCTGTGGGGCTCTTAGGACCCTGTCATAGGAAGGACCCGAGCCTGGGGTGCACATCCACGGGGGCGGCGCTGACGAGACACTGACTGGACGGCGCAGGCAGGGCTGTCCTGCAGCAGGGCCGCAGGGGGTTTGAACATCCCTGTAGCCAGTGACAGTTTCCTTGGGACTAAGGACTTTTGAGTCATGCTAGGATGGATGTTTTGAAAATGACAGAATCCGGTTTCACTGTTGCACATGCACGTTCACACGCACTCGCCCCGTCGGGAGTACGACTGCCCAAGTCGCCGGGCTCCTGCCCTGCTGTGCGCCCCTCCCTGAGCACGTCGCCACTCTGCCTGCAGCTGGGCGGGCGTGAAGAGGGAGGCCCGGGACCGCTGGGAAGGGGACAGCTGCCAGCTTCACCTGCGTGCCTTCAGCTCTGCCCGCTTCCATGTCACACAGTGGCTGGCTGTGGCGCTCTGGCTGCTGCCCCTTGCGTCACTTGGGGGTGGTGTGCGTGCTGCCCATGCTGTTGTGAGGGTTCCCCCTGCCCCCCGGGCATGGAGTGTGGTTCAGAACAGACCTTGGGCCCTGACACATCTGCTTGTAAAGGTCGCGCAGGCTCAGCTGGTCACGCGGGCTCAGGAGGAAATGAACACACACTGTGCTTGGCCCTGCCCGGGGCCTGTCATTTCAGCAACGGGAGGGCGCTGAGCGGCCTCGGAGCAATGGGTGGCATCGGTCCTTGAGACAGGTGCTTGTGGTGCTTTGACTTAGTGTTGCATTTGCGTGTGTGCTTGCGTGTATCTGTGCGCACATGGGTTACCCCCAGTTCATTTCTTGCGGTTCAGAAAAATTTTCTATCCCTGTTCAACCCACCTTCTGTCTCTGGTGCCCCCTGCAACTTTGACAGGCACTTGGCTAATTCCTATAGAGCCTAGGGCTTCCTGGG
Organism: Erethizon dorsatum; assembly: GCA_028451465.1. Taxonomy (NCBI): domain Eukaryota; kingdom Metazoa; phylum Chordata; class Mammalia; order Rodentia; family Erethizontidae; genus Erethizon; species Erethizon dorsatum. Next base: position 39,328,299 of record CM051831.1, read on the forward strand.
AAGCGGGACAAAGAACAAGCCCCCACATTCACATACTCCCCCAGGGCTGCTCTGTTTCTACTGTAGTTTTTATTTTTTGGTGGTGGGCTTTGTTTTGTTTTGTTTTGTTTGCTTTTTGACAGGGTCTTGCAGTATAGTTCAGGCTGGCCTCGAAAGCACTCTGTAGCCCAGGCTGGCCCCTAACTCATGGCAATCCTCCTGCCTCAGCCTCCCAAGTGCTGGGATTACAAGCATGCACCATCTGCTGTAGTTTTAAAGTATAATATTTTGTTTTAATTTAATGGTTTTAATAGGTTTGCTGATTCAAAATTCACATATTACACAGGTGATTATTTCAAGTTTATAAGTCAGTGGCTTGTGTATTCTTCATGTTGCTGGGGATGGAGCCCAGGGCCTTGTGTGTGAGGCTGCTGCTTTACCCTGAGCCGCATGCCACCGAACCCTGTGGGCTTTAGTACATGTGCAGACGTGTGCAGAATTATGCAGCCATCACCACCATCTAAGTTAGCATTTTCTTCACCCACCAAAAGATACCCTGTTGTCACGAGCAGGCCCCCTCCCTCCTCCTGGTCCCTGGCAACCACTCTACTTTCTGTCCTACAGATCTGCTTGTTCTGGGCATTTCTTATAAGCAGAATCATATGATGCATGATCTTTTGTGACTGGTAGCTTCCATTTAGCAAAAGGAAAGATTCATTCATGTTGTGATATGCAACAGTACTTACTCCTTTTTATCACTGAGTAGTTGTCTGTTGTATGGACATACCACAATTGATTTATCCAAAAGATAATTTTTTTTTTTTTTTTTTAAGAAGGACTAGCTCCTGGATAACAGCTGGGCTTAACAGTTTGTTACCGTTGTCAGTTTCATTTTGTTGTTTGAGATAGGGTCCGACTTTGTAGTCCAGGCTGGCCTTGAACTCAAAGTGATCCTCCTACCTCACCCTCCCAAGTGCTGGGATCACAGGCATGGACCACCACGCCCACCTTGGGCTGAACAGTTACAGAGACTGCATATCCTCTTCCCTGTCCCTCACCTGTGACAAAGCAAGAGGAAAACATGCCATTGGTTTGCTGATTTATGCTTGACCCTCAGGAAATATCACCTGTGATCTAAGCCCTGTGGAGTGATACTAAACGCGGTTTGTGTTTAGTATCTGAGCGATATTTTCTGTTCAGTGATTCCTGTCCAGTTTCAGATAGATACATAGGATATATGGTTTGAAAATGCCAAAATCATGTCAGAGACTTAACCCAATGTCATTCCTAAGCCACAACAGATTATAAAGTAAGCATTGTACGATTCTGTTCTCAGTTGTCACAGAGTCAGATGTGGCAGGATGCCAGGTGCTGGAAATACTGTTAGGAAACCTACTCAGAGGGGTTAAATGAGATGAACAGCCAGCGGTGGGTTATATGGCACCTCTGGTGACATCCATCTAGGTATTATGCATGGCCCATGCCCTTTGAAAAGCAGCCAGGACAGAAGAAAATGCCTCTGGCACTGTTGGCTGATGTTTTTCTGGATTTTTTGAATCAGTCAGCTTTCCATCACTGTCACAAAGTACCTGAGAAGATCAACTTAATGAGGGGAAGTTTTGATCTGGCTCATGGTTTCTGAAGTTCCAGTCCATGGTTGCTTGGCCCTATTGCTTTGGGTCTGCGGTGGTATTATAGTCAGCTGAGTTAGCTCGAAGTATGGGCAGTCAGACAGAGCTGGGCCCTGGAGGGAGTCGGTGCAAAAGATGAAAACACATCAAAACTGTGGCTAGAGGCACATCTAAAAAAGATTAAAGTCACAGTGGCCAGATATACATACTGTCCTAAGAGATAAACAGAAGCTTGAGATTGTTGGTACCACCCTTTTGAGATTTTCTGTACAAATAAACTGTTATCTCACTGAGGTGGGCCATCCTCTCCTACCCACTAATACTAAGACAACTAAGATGAAAGACAAGACTAAGACTGTGGATTATCGACCAAGGTTAATGATGTCATCCATGTGCCCTTGCTGCTAATTGGATCAGTATTAGCCAAGCAGCTATACTTGTAATCTTACTGGTTGATTATAGTTTTGACGCACGTTGTACCCACCTTGTGATTTTCCTCTATGAAACTTTCTCCGAGACGTGGGCTCATTGACGACCCATTTGGGACCCCTCCTGTCTCTCAGGAGCTATTTGTATTGCGCATTCCTGTTCCCCAGTAAATTTCCCTACTCTTAACCTTGTTCCTTAGAATTCATTCTTTGATTTCAGGACGTGCGAACTCGGCATATCTGACATCTAGCAGGTTGGGAAATACACATTTTTCTCAGTATCAGTGGGGCAGCAGGTGTGGTGGGAGCGTGTGGCAGGGAGACTGCTCACTATAGTGGCTGAGAAGCAGGGACAGGAAGGGGCGGGTCCTAGTAGCCTCTTCAGTCACGCCCCCAGTGACCTCATTTCCTCCCACCTAACCCACCTCCTAAAAGATTCCATTACCTCCCAGTAGGGGAGGCACTTATCCAACCATAAGCCTTCTTAATTATGTTATTTTTTTGTTTTGTAAATATTGTTTGTAAATATCCATAAAATACAGTGTTTGTTTTTGCAGTGCTGGTGTCTTACAAGGTGGCCCCTCTGAGGGCACTTGACTCCATCCTGCCTCTGGCTGTCGTTTCCTCCCCAGGTTACCTGTGGGGAGGGTCCCAGGTGGTTCCAGGGTCTGGGGCCCTCGCTGGGTGATAGCCCACTGTTCAGCTTTGTTTGTTGTCTTTGGAGTTGGGGATGGAACCCAGGGCCTCTCATGTCCTAAGTGTGTACTCTACCTGTAAGCCACGTGCAGCCTGGAAGTCCCCTTTGAGCAAGTTTAGACCGATTTATGTGGTCAGTTTCTCTTCGTTCCTCTCCCTGCTCCTCCGTTCTCTAGACTGAGAAATACACAAGTTGGTAGTTGCAGATGTGCCTCGTGAGCCCGAGTCAAAGCTTTTGGGGGAATGAGTTGTTTTGTTCACCTAAGACGTGTAGGATACACTTGGTAACTTAGGCCTTGTAATATCTATAAATCAGCCTATGGAAAAGCTGTTTCCATACGGGGAAACCGAGGCACCAGGCAGGTAGGCAGAGGTCACTCAGCTAAGTTCTGTTCTTTGCAGAGGTGAACATTTAAGATGTAGAAATGCACCTTTACCTGGAAGCGGAGGTGCTCTCCTGAGGCAGCCTGTAGTTCCTTCACTTACCACTGTGGTTGCTGACCCGGATCTTGCTCAGGGACCTTGGCTCATCTGACATGGCCTGGGCAGAGGGGAGAGCGCCGATCACCCCTGCCGAAGCAACTCTCTGGCAATTTGGAAGGTTTGTCTTGGCCCTGGCCCTGTGTGAGTCTCGGCTTGATCCTAGTATCTGTAAGCCTTGCAAGTGGGAGGCACTTGAGGTATGCAGAGAACCCCTGGGGAAGCCAGAGTGGTGGAGTTTGGGGGTCCCTGGGCCCGGCCTTAGGAATGTACTGCTTATGCTGGCCTCTCAGGTGGTTGTAACGTGGTAGGCCAGGAGCCACAGCTAGGGAAGCTGTGAAGGGGAATTGAAAATGTCCACAGGGTGTGAGGGCACCCGAGACCCCCCCCCACCCCGGGTGCTCCACTCGGAAGCTTGGGAGTGTTCAGACCCCTATGAGGCTTCAGCTTGAGCTCATCTCCCCACTTTTAGGAATATATTTGTCCCACAAAGATAGTCACAACTGGATAGTTGTGGACATACTCAGCATTGGCAAGTTCCAGAAGAGTCCCAGACACAGGATGGAAATTTTCCTTTTGCTTATGTCTGCTTTTAACTCTTGGCTGAAAAGACGATCCTTTGCTACCTTTGTTTTATGCACTTTTTGTTTTGTTTTTGAGACAGGGTCTCACTATGTGGTCCAGGCTGGCCTTGCTCACTGTGTAGCCCAGGTTGGCTTCAAACTCATGGTCTTCCTCCTGCCTCAGCCTCCTGAGTGCTAGAATTGCACTTCTTTTGCAGCGTGTGGACAGCACATAGACATGGTCTCCTCGGTAACGTCTTGTGTTGTCTGTGTGTGGGTTCAGGTGGATGCGAGGGCTTGGCAGGAGCTGGTGACTGCTGAAGGGCCGGGTGCTTGCGCAAATGGGTGGTCTCGAGCCGTAGCAGCCCAAATGAGAGTGAGAGGATCTGTGCGCGTGGGGATTTGCCACTATCAGTCCAGCAGGTTGGAGCCACCCAGCTATGACCATCAGTGACATGTGGGGCTTGTGCCCAGCGTGCTGGGGGCTGCTGATGCCATGGCCCCAAAGGACCGAGAGAGAGAGGTTAGTGGCAGAGAATAAGGAGCCTGGAGAAGCAGTCATGACATGGGAAATTCAGAGGTTGCAAACCACTCATCCATTAATTTGCCAGAAGTTAATATAGTGTAGTAGGCCCCAGATTAAACCATTTCAGTTTTGCTTTATTTCTTCATTAGTCTGATTCCCATCAGCCGCGTGTCAAGGCTGCAGCAGTTTAAGAGTGTGCTAGTGTGGGAACCGTTGTAACAGCCACTGTCAGCGTGGCTTTAAAGAAATGAAGTTGGCAGAACACAGGGAGGTTCTGCCATCCATTAACAGTGTTACATCGCACTTGTTTTGTGAAACCATTCACAGAAGCTTCAGCCTGAGCTTTGGAGATGGCATGGTGCCTAGGATGCACATCACTGTTGCTCATTATCGAGGCGTCGGCTACCCAGGTGCTCTGTGGTGGTGCCAGGTGGAGTTGCTGGAGCCTCATCATTGTGCACAGGTGCCTGCCCGGAGCAGGGTGGAAGGGGCTTTGGGAAGGACATCTGCGCTCAAGATCATAGTCCGTCCAGAGAAGATGTGAGCGTTAGAGCCTTTTGTTCCTGAGTCCCAGGGCCTGGGTAACCAATAATGGCTTGGAATGCAAAGACAGCTCACAGGACTGGAGAATCTTGGTGCAGATAGTATGTCCCATAGGGGGCTTGCATACAGAGTATATAAAGAACTCTTAGAATTCAGCAAATGAAGGACTTGAGTAGCCATTTCTCCAGAGAAGACACAGCCAGCTGGTAGCCACACAAGGAGGTTCCACATTATTAACCACCAGGAGAAGGCAAACTGGAGCTCCGAGACCCCCGCGCCCACAGGGCTCCACCAGGAAAGGCAGTGGCAGGTGGTGGTGAGGCTGCGGGCCTGGAGCCTCGACCATAGAGATGGGGTCATGAGATGGCTCTGGAAATTGGTGCGACTGTTCTTCAGAATGCTCGACATGGAGTCACCATTTGACCTAGCCGTTCCAACTAGCTCATGCCCGAGAGAAGTCAGACGTCCCTACAAAAACTCGTCCACCAATGTCCACAGTAGCATTATTCATACAGGTAGTAGCCAAAAAGAAGACTCAGCCCAGGTGACCATTGCTAGCGAACTGGCAAGTGCACACAGAGTACCTGCGGCGGGAGGCCGTTGGCACTGCCTCATGTTGTGGCGGTGTGACCCTCAAGCAGCACAGAGCATGAGAGGACCAGGCGCGAGGCGCAGACTCACCAGCTATTCGCTTGTCTCAGCTGCCCAGCAAGGCGGGTCGGCAGGGAGGCCGGAGTGCCCGCCGGAGTGGCTGCCGAGGGGACACACTTCTTCCGGGAGGAGGAAGCCCCAGGAAGGCGCTGGAGCACGATGGGCTGGACACTCGAAGCTGGTGAGCTAGACGGCACGTGAAGGGTTCTGCAATCCAGCGAGGGTCCAGTTTGGTGATTTGCAAATAATAGTTATTCACGTCATACGTTCTAAAATTTGGAGATCTGGGATGGAAAACACTGATTCTTTGCAAAGTTCTCTGTGTACACAGTAGTTTACATTGAAAAATGGGGCAGAGTAGCAGCTCGATGAGGATCCTGATGAGGGCCCCTGGGGGTCATTCCCTGCCTGGGCCCAGGAGCCACACATCCGGCTGCTCCAGGAGGGGCAGCATCCTTTGTTTTACCATCCTGAAGAGGGTGGACTCGTACCTGGTGTGAATTCAGTCGTGAATTCCAGTCGTCTCTACAGAAAGAAACCCAGAGGGGGGGAGTGGCGGAGGCGGCAGCACATATGACTGTCCCTGTCCAGCTTGAAGAATGGCATTGGTTCCTGACAGACTACCCTTTTTTATCTGTCATGGCTGACTGAAAGAAAAGCCTAGATTTGCATACAGCAGGATTTGCATACAGGGCTGTGAGTCTGAGGGGAAGTGGGTGGAGGCAGGAGCAGCCTTTGCTTGTCCTGAGTGTTACTGCCTGACTCCAGAGCAGCGATGCAAGTGTTTAACACCATGCACCAGATGCTTGTTCAGCCTGCGGGCTTTTGTTCACTGGCAAACTTCTACTCACCCTCCGTGATCTTTGGTCCACTCTGTTAAACCCCTCCGAGGGGCATAGAAGTTGAAGGTGTGGTCCCTGGAGCCAGACCCTCTGTGTACCCCCTCCCCAGCTATTTTGGCCTCCGTTTCCTCCTTTGTAAAGCAAAATGAATGATAGTGCCTGCCCACTGTGGATCAGCTCCTGGAACATGTGCGGGCACCAGCTGTTGCCCAGTGCTTAATTTCAAGTAGAGCCCTGCTCCCCGCCAGCTCCTCTGCACTTGCCAATTGCTGCAAACCGTGACTTCCAGGGGAGCCTAGTGTGGCCCAAACTCTAGCTAAGACACCAGTCGTGGCAAGGAGGTCAGAGCTAGGGACCCTTGTTCTGTAAGGTCTTTCCTACCTGTGGTGCTCACATGGGCACTGAGGTCCCTGGGTGCCAACCTATGTGTGCTGAGCTCCTTGAGGGTGCAAGTGTGGCTGCGGTAGGGTCAGGGGTACCGTGTTGTTCCATGTGCTGTGGCCCTGTCCTGAGCTGGACCGTGGGGGACACAGATTGCTGCTGTGTCCCAGTCTATGCATGCCGCAGGCGGGGGAGGAGCTGTGGGTACATTGGCTGTTTCAGACATGTCAGCTTCTTCAGCAGTGGCCCTTGAGCCTCGTTCTTTTTTTATTTTCCTTAGCTGTCACTGTCGTGTGTGTGGGCACAGTGGGTGCCGTGGTATGTTTCGTGCTTGCCTGTCGTCTGTGGGCCCTGTGGGCCCTGTGGGTCCTGTGGGTGAAGATGTTAGCTCCTGTCCGCCAGGCTCCCGTTCCCCCAGCCTCACCTTTGAAGTGGCGGCAGCTTTCATCTCTACTACTTTCCCCTAAAGACAGCTGGGCCTTTGATCAGCCACTTCCTTCTGGCCTGGAGTGCATGAGGTGGCTGCTTCCTGTCTTGAGCACACCCTGGGCCCTGGCCAGCCCTGGCCGGTCTCACTGTGGAATTTGCCTGCAGGGTTAAGCTGAAAAGGGGAAGCAGCAGAAAGGAAAAGGCAGCAGCAGTGCCCCTGTCATCCATCTGCGCGCCCCCCCCCACCGTGTCACTGGATTTGGGGGATCTGTCATTGGCATGTGACATGCTGAGAGCAGCTGTGACCTGGGGTCACATCATGGTCTCCGTGCAGGTAGATTTCCCAGGTTCTGTGTTACACTTGTTCATTTAGTAATGTTCCCTTTTCTTGGAACTAGATAAGGAGACAGAATGTTCTCTTTGCTTGGGCCTCATTTCCACAGGAGCATCTGAGGGTCAGCAGCGATGATTACAGTCTGGGGGCCGAGTTTGCAGCAGTCAGGTCATGGCTGGACTGTGGCTTGGTGGCCAGGCTTCCTGGCTGAGTTCCAGCTCAGCACTGAGAGGAAAGCAGCTCACAGACCCCCGGGTCTTTGCATGTGCTACACACTGTTACTGTGCCATTTTCCTTGATAAGAAATGAAAACACGTTTTGATGCGTAATCATTCTTACGTATCCAGACATTCCTCATTTAATTAACCAACAAGCTCTGTCCCTCCAAACCAGTCATTAAATGAATTGACCACTAACTGAGGAATTGTATATAGTGTGTACATTACAATGTTCAGGACAAAGAAATGGTCAAAGGAAACTCCAACTTGATGACTTTGCTTTTATTTGCATAACTCTTACATGCAGCACTGTAATGTATGACAATGTAAAACTGTAGTACTATACAGTACAATCAGCAAAAATTACAGTATTGTAAAACAAGGTATACTGTCCAAAACATAGACATTGAGACTCTGTGAACAAGATGTACACAACTGTACCAAAAACAAACAAACAAGCAAAAACAAGTCGTAAGTCTGAGCGGTGGGTTGTATGTCTGAACGGTTGTTAAACAGGAAGGTCGTTACACGACTATCTGTATGTGAAATAAGCTGTTTACTCCTCTAGTTCATCTCCAGTGGTTGTTTAATACTCTGAAACTACCCAGCATAGGTTGTTTTTTAAGAGATATGGGGTCTTGCCCAGGCTGGCCTCCAACTCTCGGGCTCATGTGATCCTCCTGCCTCATCCTCCCACATAGCTGGGACTACAGGTGTACACCACCACACCCGACTTAATCAGCATACTGTTAGGCTTTAATTTAGCCTCTTGGGTTCTTCGTTGTTGTTGTAGAATGCCAACATCTTTTAATAACAGCTTATGTAAACTGTCATAAAAGGACTCTATACCACATATTGCAGAAAAACCTAGCACGGCCCATTTAACAGAGGACACCATATTGTAATTTTTCAGAATTGGTTTATTTTAGCGTAGATTTCATTTGTGTTTGAAATCACTATTCATAATCTGCCTTCTAGAAATGTATTATTATTCGAGATGTCTGATGCTTGTTCTTCCTCAGATCTTGCTCAGGAAGAAATCCAGTGTACACCGATGAATCATGGATAATTAGAAACTCAGCACAAACGCTGCCACTGAAACAACAGACATTTATCTTACTAAGATAAGAAGATGAATTTTGGTGTTGTGAAGTTTTTTTCTCTAACACTAAAATTATAGACTTGTTAGCGCACTAAAAATGCCGGTGACAGCCAGGCATGGTCGCATGCCTGTAATTCCTCTACTTGGGAGGCTGAGGCAGGATGATCACCCCAAGTTCAAGGCGAGCCTCAACTACATAGTGAGAACCTGTCTCAAAAAAGAAAAAAATGGGGCCGGTGAGATGGCTCAGCAGCATAAGTGCCTGCCTGGCAAGCACGAGGTCCTGAGTTCGACTCCCGGTACCCACATACGAAAAAAGGGCTGGTGATATCACTCAGTGGCATGGGCGCCTGCTGGCGCGCGAGGTCTTGAGTTTGACCCCCGGTACCCACAAAAAGAGTAAAAAATAAAGCTGTTGACAATCATGAAGGTGTGGATGTGGCCTGTATGTGTGGGGTGCCACCATCCCCCCTTTCTCAGGAGTCCCCCTGGTCTGTGTCACTGTCCCGGGGCTCCCATGGTCTTTCGTTACCGTTATTCCCCATGACTTATCTCTGTCGCTGCGTGTGGGGATTGGGTTCCTGGGGCGACACCTCTTCCCTTGGGGTCTGGACTTGTGTACACCGCGGAGAGCAAGGTTGCCTGTTACCCTGCGGGACGTGGTTGGTGGCAGACTTGGTGCTGCAAAGAAATTCTAATTTAGAGATTGTAGCTGGACCATTTTAATGGCTGAGGACTCTGGCATGAGCTCAGCCCATGTAGAAGGTATCTGGAATCTTCCATTTTTCTGGGCTTTTGGTTTTTTGAGACATGGACTTGCTGTGTAGTTCGGATTGGCCTGGAGCTTACTGTTGCCCAGCGTCAGTCCTTCTGCCTTAGCCTCCCAAGTGCTTTCATCACACGGGTGCAGCATGGCTCCTGGCTGGAGTTTTCCGTATATGATACCATGTCACGGGCAGGCGAACTTCCTGAAGAGGAGCGGTTTTTTCAACTCACTGCTTTGGAGGCTGGTCGTGCAAACAGCACTGCGCTGGCTGGGCTGTCACCCTGCGGTGGACCGCAGGGGTGGGATTGTACAGGGAAGAGAGAGGTGCCATCACCCAATAGGACGTCCTCCACCTCCCAGTTTCCCATACCAGGGACCATGCTTGGGTCTGTGGGTCGCTGTAAGCTGCCGCCACGCCATACCAGGGCCGTGTCCGGGGCTGTGACTCTGGAGTCGCGAGGGTCTGGATTCTCTGAGCGTGGTCCAGAGAGGGCGGCAGTGCACCGGGCATTGCCCTGCATGACTTCCTTAGAGGAGAACATTGCTCACAGCAGCCAGGTGACAATGGTGTTGTCCTTTGTCCTCGAGATGTGTGAGTGCATCAGCTCCTGGACAGCCGCGGATAGCTTTGACAGCTCCTCCTTGGCCTGCCGCCGGGGCCTCCTTGTTGCTTCTCAGGATTCTCACCCAGAGCCTGAGAGGCGGTGTGGACGCAGTGAGCGTCAAGAGCACCTGCATTTGTGACTTGAGAGCCTGCTTCTTGCCGCCTTCCTCTGCCCCTGGGCTGGCTCTGTCTGGGTGGGGATGGGAACAGGGTGCTCAGTGACCGCAGGCTGGGCACAGTGACCACCCCACAGAGGATGCTGCGCACCCAGGGCTCAGCGCCACACGAGATGGGCAAGGAAGTTCTATGTTCCGGGGCCTGGAGGCCTCCGCCCCCTCCAAATTCCCTCCTGGTCAGGTGTGGCCTTAGTGCCCAGCCTGTTCCCGGCCAAGGGCCCAGAGAGGGCATTTCCTTTGGTATTTTTACCCAAGCACTGACCTCTGAAAGAGGCCACAGCGCTTCCTCCCAGCCTCATTGCTGGGGGCCTGGGGGCCTTGGAAGGCTGGCTCCTTCCAGCTCGCCCACGCGCCCAGCTGCTCCTTCTAGCCATGCCCACGAGCTCTGCGGGTGGGAGACTCCATACCTCAGCTCTCTCCTCCTCATCGGCAGAAAAACGCAAGTCCCAGGAGGCCCTCGAGTCAGGACAGTGAGGCATCTCTGCCAGGCTCGGAGCCTGTTCCATAGCCGGGGCTCCATGCACTTGCGGCTTGAGGTTCTGGAGCCCCCATCTCGTGGGCTCAGGGGCTGTGTCAGGATGTGCAGCGCATGGGACCACTGGTCCAGCCTGCAGGGGGTGCACATCTGCACACTCTCACCCAGCAGCGCCCCCTGCCTGCTGTGCCAGGACCTCTAAAACGGTGGGACAGACGACCCTGTGGTCACCCCTGGGGACCAGGGCACCAGGTCATTGGTCCCTTTGAATACCCGTTACCATTTAGGAAGCTCAAGCCTAGCCTGTGGCCTCCCCAACCTCACCACAGCCTGACACATCCTTTGCGCTGAAACGACAGGGACAGCAGGACACAGTGGAACACGCACCTGCACGCTCTTTTTTGTTGTAATTCCCCAAGTCACAGCATTACAACCTGTCTAGTACCACTGTTGACTCAGTAGGGTTAATGAAATGACAGGGGCTTTTCTTTAATCCCACAAATGACAAAAGACTTTGTTGTGTTTGTTTTGAGATAGGGTCTCACTAATAGCCTAAGTTGGCCTTGAACTCATTATGTAGCCCAGGCTGGCCTCAAACCCATGGTGATCCTCCTGCCTCAGCCTCCTGAGTGCTAGGATTACAGCCCTGCACCACCATGCCTGGTGACAAAATGATTTCAAGCAGTACACAAATTGTAGTTAAATGAATGGCAATGTCTGGATGTGATCATAATGATTTTTTTAGTCAAAATATTTTTAGTGCTTTTTGATATTTGAATTAAGCTTTGTTCAACACTTCAGTGTATGAGCATAAGGAATGTTGAGAATACAGACATCTTATTATTTCCTTGTTAGTTTTCTCTTATTTTGCTGTTTGCTGACCCCTGTGGAATTAAGAGGTATTACCCCTGATGAGACTTCAGACACCATCCGGTCCCTCAGCGTCCACATATCACACACTGGACCCCAAATCACCTTCCCAGTTCATGGATGGGTCCGCCCTCCCCCTGCAGTGAGGATTGAGCCAGATGGCTGTCCCCGCCATCCCCAGGCTCCCCACCTGGCTGACAGGTATGTCTGGGTGGGGCTCGGCCTTTCTGTCCCTGCTGCCCCTCTGTCCTGTCTGGGCCGCATGGCTCCTGTGAGGAAGTGGCCTGGTGATTTGGGCACCACCTCCGCTGGGTAGGGAGACGGAGCTGAGGCCGCACATTGCTTGCTGTGCCACCTTGTGCCGTGTGGGTTCTGGGCTCTGACCTGCGCTCTCTTGCTGTTCCTTCCACGCGGCCCTCAGCAAGGCATTCACTGTCCCACGCTCTGGAGGCCTTGGTGTGCGGTGGCCGTGCATCTCCAGGGCCCCCTCTGTGTGCCTGTGTCCCTTTTTATCTTAGGGGGACACAGTCCTGTGAGGTGAGACCCGCTGTCCCTTAGACCTCTTTATAGACACTTTCTACAGACAGGGCAGGGCCTCAGCATGCAGATTGTGGGGACGCAGCTCAACCCAGAGCCACACCGCATGCTTCTGACCTCAGAGAGCACTGTGCCCCTAGGAGGAGCGTGAGCCCGGGGTCTGCACCCCAGGTCCCTTCCCTGTGACCTCTGTCCCAAGACCCTGGTCTTCCCAGCTGTGAGGCGCGTGCTGGTCTCCTCTGCCCCATTCCGGGGATCCTAGAGAACCTGGGTGACTGAGTCGGTGTGTTTGTGCCTTGGAAGTGGAATATCCTAATGGGAGATGCGGGGAGTTTTCCGAGCAAAGTGCCCGACCTTCTCCTCAAGATGGTGTGATTTCAGCTCGTGGCCTCTGCATGTTGACCTCCCTCAGTGCAGTGCCAGCGGCCTCTGTCCGCCCTGTCCCCGGTCCTGCAGGTTGAGAGCTGTGGGTCTGGGGCTCCCTGAGAGCTGCAGTGTGAGCTGCTTGGTGTCGTGGCCGAGGGCCCCTGGTCACAGCTCTGTCCCTGCTCCAGCTGCCACTGTTCCATTGTGCGGCCCCACAGCACCCTCTGTGAGAAGGAAGTGAAGCGCGAACCAGTGGGGTTCACGTTGGCCACGTGCCCAGCTGCGTGGATGAGATTCACTTTGCTATATCTGTCCCAGCTGCTGTCCCTAGATGGCACAGTGTCACCGGAGAGATGAATCAGCTCCGGCCCTGCATGGCTGGGTGGTGAGGTAGGGCAGGTGGAGAACTCAGAGTGCCATCCTTCTGTCAGGGTCACGACATGGGCCTGAGAGCATGGGCTGTGGCCACACGGGAGCCACGTCGGCCGGCTTAGTCAGCTGAGCTGTGCTTTAGGTTCAGACACTGGGGGAATATAAAAAGCCTGTTTGGCAGGGATGTGGCGATGTCATGGAAACCTGTCCTTAACATGTTCCTGCCCGTGTGTACCATCAGGGCCTCAGAGCTGGCTGGCAGCATACGAATTACAGCCCCACCCGAATGTGTTGAAAGTTAGAGCAGAGCCAGGTGCGGGGGTGCATATACTGCCTGTAATCCCAGAACTCTGGAAGGCTGAGGCAGGAAGGTCACAAGTTTGAGCCCAGCCTGGATAAAGTTAGCTACTTAGCAAGATCTTGCCTCAAAAAAAGGGCTGGGGATGTAGCTGAGTGCAAAGGCCCTGAGTTCAGTCATCCCCAGTACCACACACAAAAAAGAAAAAGTTCGTAGTATAGTTTTACTCCTCCTCTGTTGCAGGAAGAAGTTGTTTGTTCACCTTTGGGCTGTTGGCTCCGTCTCCCGAAATGGCTGTTTTGATAAACGTCTCCTTCCTGCCGTATTGTCCAATGTGGTCACCCGTGCCCGTGTGGCCGTCTGCGCGCCAAGCTAGGGCCGGGTACTATGCTGCCCGCTTTGTCCTTGGAGAGGGGGCTCCTTCCACTGTGAAGGCCATGGCCACAGTTGTCCTGCTTTGCCCCGGTCTAACCTGCGTCCGGGTGACCAGATCCTGGTCACCTGGGTCCCCTGGCCTTTCCCTGCCTTCTTGTGGTGTTGAGATTAGAAATGCCCTCCGTCTTTACTGAAATGTCCTCAGGCACGAGGCACTGATGATTAGCTGATCTTAACTAACTCTGTTAGTTACTCTGTTAGTTAAGAGGACTTGGTAAAATCTTTATTTTTTTCTCCTACTATGCCCAAAAGGTCAAGGTCCCTGACCTTTGTGGCACCAGGAATCGGTTTTGTGGAAGACTGTTTTTTCAGACAGTGAGATGTGTGGGTGAGTGGGCAGTTGAGATGATTCAAGTGCATTACATTTATTGTGCATTTTATTTCTAGTATTATTACAGTGTAGTATTTAATGAATTGATTTTATAACTCAACATAATGCAGAATCAGTGGCACCCCGAGCTTGTTTTCCTGTACCTGGACAGTCCTATCTGGGGGTAATGGGAAACAGTGACATCTAAGTGTGTCATTCATGGCTGGTTGCCCTGTAGTCCTGTTTTGATTCCTCTCACTGCAGAAAATCTTGATTCAAAAAGACAGGACACTGGAAGTGGAAGCAGGCTGTTCAGTGCTTCTGCGAGAATCTCAGGATGTCCTGTCTTGCCAGGGCATGGCTATTTGAAGATGCCTCAAACATACTTTGAAGGCCACCATCACTTGCATATTCACAAACAGGTTGCAGATCTAGTCCTTCCCAGTCTGGGGTCCTTTCGCTGTTGGGAGGTAATGCTCAAAATCTTTGGAAAGCCGAGATAGGTGAGCATCAGCTGGGAAAAAGGCCCTGGCTCAGGCTCTTTCAAAACCTTTGCTAATATTTGAAATGTGTCAAAATTCCCAGTGTTCCCTCATCACTCCTATTAATTCCATTTTGGCTTTGAATGCAGGTACTTTATCTGCCAACTTGAACACAGTTGTTCTCCCTGAAGTGACAGATTGAGTTGTTAAGAGAGTTGAATGTGTCACGTGAGTAAACAAGTTTTGTGGCCCATTCTGAGTCACTGAAATGTGCTGCCAGTGGTGACTTTTTTTTTTTAAATCTCTGGAGCAGCTCTTATGAGAGCTCAGACTCTGTCTTAGCCAGTGATCTGCCTTTAGATAGCAGTGTCACTTCTGTACATATGAGAAGAAGCATGCGCTCCGTCCCACAGGGCTGTGTGAATAGGGCATATGCTTTAACGTGGCTGATAATTTCAATCACATCTTACCACACATTAAGTGCGGGTGACATTTTTCAGCTAGCCAGCATCTCTCTGTGGATGACACAGCGTGTTGACTCATGTTCAGAGGTGACCTCTTTGACTCAAGTAATGAAGCCAGAAAGTTGTCCAGTCCTAGCAGACCACGCATAAACCAACATGGAACGACCAGCTGAGGCTTTCTGCAGCTGGGTGTTGGTCGACAACAAAGTTCACTTAACATATCCTCTTGCACACCTTCCTGAAAAGTGTATTGCACAGAACCAAGCAATGTTGTCTTGTTGTCCACACTGGTGGACTCCTCAACTTGGAGCGTATACAATGGTGACTCATTCATCCTCTCTAACCACTGTGCCTCAGTGTCCTCTGCTGTTCCATCGCTTCATCTAGTTATGGTGCTGGCCAAAAGAGGAACACGCGCCACCTTTTGAACTGCAGCCTCTCCTAAAACTTCCTGGCGGATGTCCTGAGCAGCAGGCAGGACCGACTCTTCACCAACGGTAAAGGCTTCTTAGCTTTAGTAACGGGCCGCCCACTAAGAATGATGCTCTCGGTGCAGACACTCTTGATGATGCGGTGGCCTTCAGGATTGCTTCTGTACTTTGTGTTCATGGTTTTTTTTTTTTCCTTTTGAAAAACTCCAAAAGCTCATCCTTTAATGCAGTGTCCTGGGTCTCCGTGGGGTGAGCAGTTTTGAAGGTTTCATGGCGCCTTCGGATAGCTGGTCACTATATATTACATAAAGCAGGCTTGAAGAATATGAGTCACCTATTATGATGAACCTGTAATTTATGCACAGCTCTTGGTGTTTTCTTTTTAATGTAGCTTTCTTTTTGTTGGCTTATCAGAGTCTTCTGTGGTCTCATCACAGGTCTTTCCCCCTTTCCAAAGCAGCTCTCCGTTGGTTTTTTACTCATTTTGGTTTGGGTTAGCTGTGGGCTTCCCAAACTATGACTGAGATGATCATGCAGTGTGAGAAAGAGGCAAGGACGGAGTGGTAAACACAATAATGAGCAGGCCATGCACAAACTAAGTGTCTGATTCTAACTTAGAGCTGCTACCTGATCCATTTGTACACGCGAAGTACATAACTCACTTGTCACTATAAATCCTGCCACCAGATGCAGCTTGTCACTCGCCACTCCCTGATGAGGTTCTGATAGGAGTCTGTAAGAGGCTGATTTATTGTGATCTCTGTGCAATCAACCCTCCCTGCTAATGTTATTCTGTATCTGCAGCCATTCCCCAGTGCTAGCATCATTGCCTCAGCTCCACCTCAGATCATTGGCATAAGGTTCTCGTAAGGAGCTCACAGCCTAGATCCCCCGCAGGTATGTGCTCCCGTGAGGACCTGTTCAGCCACTGATGTCACAGGAGGCAGACCTCAAGCTGCTGAAAATACAGAGGAAACTTCCCTTTGCCAGCTGCTGCTCAACACGGGCTGTGTGGCTCTGGTCCACCAGTACGGGGGCCAGTACAGCTCCAGTGAGGACCCTGATGTAGAGCATGTTTCTTACAAGTTTTGTAAGTGTCTCTCAAAGAACATGAAGGGAAGACTGAACTCAAGAAGACATAAAGATCCCTAGAGCCAAAGCAGGCCTTCCAGATCCTCACCCAAATGAAGAAACGGAGGTTAGAGACAAGTGCCAGCCAGGCTTGGTGGCACCTATTGTCCTCACTGCTCAGGCTGAGACAGGAGAGTCGCTGGAGCCCAGATGTTCAAGGCCAGCCCAAGTAGCATAGCAAGACTCCATTGCAAAAGCCAACCAGCCAGCACACATGCTCCAGAGGCCGTGTGTTTAGGTTCTGTATTTAATCTATTCTGAGATGAACACTTAGGTCCACTAAGAAAGAAACAACCCTGTCCTTTAAATCATGTCATTTGATCACAAGGGCACCTCAGTCTGACCAGGCTGGCGGGGTTGGAAGTGAAGGGCTTGGACCCTTTGAGGTGACGGTGCCGGTGCGTGGGATTCTCTTGTGCTGTTGTGCTGTTGTTGCACCAGCATCTTGAGCACATCAGAAAGATGCATGATTTTCTTTTTCTTTTCTAGTAAATTCTTTCGTTGAAATAAATATGTGATGATTCTTGTAAACCCTTGGGCAAATTCTTTGTTTTCCACTGGGGTGGGGGATATTTAAAGATTGTTGATCTGTATATTAGAAATGCCACCATGACTAAAAACAACAGCTGAATAATTTTGATATATAGCAGGCATTTTTCTTCCAGTAAAACATACCAGGATAAAATTATTAAAAGGCCAAGCTGGGCATGGTGGTGTCTGCGTGGTGGTGCCCGGGCTGTAATCCCAGCACTCTGATAGGCTGAGGTAGGAGGATGACAGGTTTGAACCCAGCCTGGTAACTTATTGATTTAGCGAGGGGCCGTCTCAAGAAATGAATGAATGAATGAATAAACGAATATTAAATTTAAAAAGGGGGCTGAGGGTGTAGCTCAAAGGCCCTGGGTTTCATTCAGTCTGTGATACTGCCAAATAAATAAATAAATAAATAAATAAATAAACAAACAAACAAACCAGATACATTTAAAAATGGAACTTCTCTAGTTTTAACTATACTTAAACACAATTGTAGTTAAGCCAACTCGAGAAACTTAAAAAATACTGGATGACTCGGCTCAAATCTCACTTCTGTTTATATTTGAAAAAGAAAGGTAATCCTTTCTCCCTTTATAAATTGCTGAGCCATTGTGACGATCAGAATGCAGTGTCACAAGAGACCCTGGCCTGTGAGCTCTTCCGATGGGGTCCGTCTCTGTCCCTCCCCTCATCTCCTGCCGAAAGAGTTGCTCACTCTGCTTTTCTGAGAGCCCTTTCTTGGCCTCAGCCTGCGGTAGGCACTCAGCACATAGGAATCGGTGAATCCATGCTCCTGAGTACCCTCAGTGGCTCTCTGATTAAACGTCCTTCTAACTTAATACCTAAAGGTTGAAAAATCGTCCACCTTGACAGAGAGCTATAATGGCAATAACAAAAGGTTTGTGTTTATTTCAGGGTAAACTCAAGGATGCTTGTTCTTATTTAACAGTTACGTGTGAAAAACCCGAGAGAGACAAGGATACAAGAATATCGGGGTCTTTGGTCACCTCCTTATAAGTACGTTCTTATTGGGGAGGCAGGTGACATCCTTACAGGGATGATGCAGGCAGTCTATGATTCACCCACTTGAAGCCCACAAGTGGTGTGGAGCTGTGCAACTTTGCTCAGAATCAATTGTAGAACATTTTCATTGACCCAAGAAGAAACCAGCACCTGCTGGCTGTCACTTGCTGTTCCCTGTGCAGCCCCCAGCATGTGACCTGCTGTCTGTTGCAGTGACTTTGCCTGCTCTGGACTTGTCGCAGTCCGTGTGGCCTGTCACCTCTGGCTTTGTGGACTCACCATCCTGGTTTCCATGTCCACCCATGCCATAGAGTGGTCATTACTCTGTCCCGTTGTTGGGCTGAGTAACGATGCCCCTCACTTGGGGACACATTTCTGTGTCCGCTGCTCCGGCATGTGCACCGAGAGCAGGATTGCGAGGTGAACCCTTGAGGGGCTGCCAGACTCTTTTTCCACCCTGCTTGTACCACTTCCTGCTCCTCCACTTCCTTACCAGCTTTGGTTCCAGCCATCCTGGCGGGCCACGGTGCCTCAGGGTGGGGCCCGTCGGGTCCTCCTGCCGGCTGATGATGTAGGCGTCCTCCTGAGACTTCCTGGCCATGTGCATATCTTTGAAGAAATGTCTACTCAGGTCCCTTCCAACTTTTTCATTGGCTTTTTCTTTTTGAGTTGCAAGAGTTTTTCGTATAAATATTTTCTTAAATAGAGCTTTTAAAATTCCTTTTCTGTGCCAACTTTGACTTTTAACAAAACCTAAAGGGCAGTAACTCGCCCATCCCGCCTTGTTACCCATTGATGTCATTGCTGCATTGTGACCGGGGACAGCGTGGTGGTGTCGACCCTGTGCCCCCTGCCAGAAGGGAGGCACCAGATGGTGAACCTTTGAGCTTTCAGTGATAACAAACAACCTGCTGCAGCATGCATGCCATCCCTTCGCCACCACCACCCTCGAGTCTGGCTTAACTTTTAGGGCTGAAATTTAGGCCTCCAGAAGAGGGACAGCATGGGACCAGCTGCGGGGCAGAGTGCAGAGTGCAGTCCGGGTGGTGGCTAGAGACGGGGGATGGACGTAGGGACAGGCTGCAGGACTGTCGCGGAGGTGCCCTTTAGGAGCTGCCTGCTGGGTTTCTGTCCTGGGACCGAAGCACTTCATAAGACAAGGCAGCTGGTGGTTAGGAAACTTTCCATATTCGTTTGACGGCAGGTGCACCATCTGAGGTTCGTGCTCTGGGTCTCGCTGCGCGTGTTGGAGTTGATGCAGGAATGGTTTCTCAGCAGGTGCTGAGTGGCTCATAGGCTGACTCACTGCGAGACGGTGGCGCTAGGGACTGGATCTCATGTCCCAAGGGCTGGAGGCAGTGTGGGTCTGTGCACCCTTCTCCCTGGAGGAGCCCAGAGGGGAGATGCTCACACCACGTCCCATCCCTGTCTCCATCCTGGTAAAGGCAAAGCCAAGCTGGGAGACACGTCTTGACCCCCCAGACCAGAGGGTGTGGCCTGGCTGAGCAGTGCCCCCGCCCCCGTCAGAAAT
Source organism: Erethizon dorsatum (assembly GCA_028451465.1). Classification (NCBI taxonomy): domain Eukaryota; kingdom Metazoa; phylum Chordata; class Mammalia; order Rodentia; family Erethizontidae; genus Erethizon; species Erethizon dorsatum. The sequence goes on from CM051831.1 coordinate 39,347,907, forward strand.
CTGTGTTTTCTGAGGATTCCTGTGGACTCTCTTCTTTCTCTGTAGCAGCGACTCACCCTTCTTATCCCCAGTACTGGGGATGCGACCCAGGCCTTTCACACTGAGCCACATCCTCAGCCCTTTTTTGTTTAATACTGACACAGAATCTTGCTAAATTGCTAAGTTACCCAGGCTGGACTCAAGCTTCTAATCCTTCTGCCTCAGCCTCCAGAGTGCTGGGATCACAGGTGTGTACCACCATACCCAGTTTATTCTGAAATTATTGCAAGTTATTATGAAACAATAAATTTATCATGAATAATTTCTAACTTATCAAGGTACAGAGATTAGCTCTGCTTTGTTTTTTAAAGTCAAAAGTTAATAAATTTGGAAGTAGAGGCCGCCTGGAACCATACCTTACCCTGCGCACAGCTGGCCGGCATTGGGCTTGTGTTTTAGGCATTTCATTTAAAATGGAAAGTTCCAGTTTGCTTTGGGGCCAGAATCCTTAAAAGAAACCCAGCCTGGAGGTGTGTTGTGGGTGAGTGTGTATTTGCGAGTTTATATCTTGCTGACTAAACTGGCAGAGTTTGTGTTTTTCCTGGTAAATACTCAGAAGGCCTTGCACTCCCTCCTTGGCCTAACAAAATCCTGTTTGTCGTATGTGCATGAAGTAAATGACTGTTACAACTGTCCACAACCTGTGATGACATGAAAGTCAGCGGAGGCAGACAGAGGTTTCTTTTCTTGGCCCCGCGGCTGCAGTGGGGTTGGCTTCCTCTGACTTGACTCCAGGCTGTGGCCAGGGGACCGAGAGCGGATGGGGATTAGAGACAACACAAATTGCACAAGCAAAGGGTTCTTATTTGTGGGAAATGGTGGTGCCGCCCTACAGGACTTAGAAGGTGTGGACTTGTTCTTGAGATAATTATGACTCTTGTTTGTGAATTTTAGACTATACAAAGCTTTATTAAGAAAGCTCATGCTGGGCCGGTGAGATAGCTCAGCGGCATAAGCGCCTGCCCGGCAAGCGCGAGGTCCCCGAGTTCGTCTCCCTGAACCCACATACGAAAAAGGGGCCGGTGATATCGCTCAGTGGCACAAGCGCCTGCTGGCCAGTGTGAGGTCCTGAGGTCGACTCCTGGTACCCACATAAAACAAAACAGCTCATGCTGATTTTCATTCCTAATGAGACATAACGTGATCAACTTGTACAAAGTCTTTTAATGAAAAATACCAAGAAGTCAGACTGGATCAAAATTGGAACCCCAGCTGAGGCTGGTGGTACCTCTGTAATCCCAGCATTTGGGAGGTTGAGGCAGGAGAATAGGGAGTTCCAAGCCAGCCTGGACCATTTTAAGACCCTGTCTTAAAAGCCTAACTAAATGAATGAATCCTAACTTGAAGGTCTACCTTTGAAACATGTTTTGAGAGCTGCACCTGTATATTACGCTGCGACAAATCGCTTGTTGAAACTCCTGTGCTGATCTTTTTCATGTACCATTTTTAGTAAGAATAAGATGTTTATTCCTCATTAAACAATATATTTTTATTCCTTTTAACTCCAGGAGGAAATGTGAACTGTTAGCCCATACATTTTCCTCATTCTTTAGAAAGAAAATAACATAACAGAAACAGCACACAGGAAAGGCAGGAGGCCAGGTGCAGGGCGGAGGGTTCCAACCTTCCCGGCAGAGGCCTTTCACATTTTAAATTCTCAGACTGTTGATGGCAAATACTGGTTTTCTCCCCTCTGCTGTTCTATTGCAACTTTACATCTTAAACTCTGCCCTAAAGAGGGACTGGGCTTGAAGACCATGTTGTCAATGTCGCCTGGCAGGGACACGCCCCAGACTGTGTTCTTGGCTTGCCGGGTTGCCATCCTGCTGCCAAAAACTTTCCACTGGGAGTAGCTTTGCAAGGGCCTGAGCGGGCAGGCAGGGAGCCTGGGGACCAGGATAGGGCCACTTCTCCTTCCTGCTGACTACAGCCTTGTATCTCTTTGCACAGGTGAAGCTGCTCTCCGGGGAGAATCCAGGATGCAGACCCTCCCGGTGGCCTCTGCCCTCAGCAGCCACCGCACCGGCCCACCCCCCATCAGCCCCAGCAAAAGAAAGTTCAGCCTGGAACCGGGGGACGAGGACCTTGACTGTGAAGCTGACCACGTTGCCAAGATGGGCCGCATCTTTAGCCCCCACCTGTAAGTCCCTGCTTTGTTCCAGGCTGGGACTGGTGTCCCTGCAGCTTCTGCCTGTGACGAAGTTGTCATCTCCTGAGGTACTGATGTCAGGCTGTGATCTGAGGCCCGGAAGGGGCTCACCTGACTTTACAGCCCATGGAGACAGGGCGTCTTATTTCTTCCAGCCCATGTGACCCATTGTGTGTCCTTCAAGTGGACATTGCCCACAGGATCCTGGGGGTCGTTGTCCTTTGTGTGTGCACTGACACCGACTGTCCTCAGGGAGACCTCTGTGTGTCCCTGAGCTGGCAGGTGAGGTCTGCCCATGCAGAGACTCCTGTGGCCTTGTTACTTAGGGGCGTGGGGCTTGGGGCGTGCACGCCATGTGAGCTTTTTCTCCCCAGCACCTCGTGAGGCAGACCTGGGACTTCCCCAGAGATGGGACATCAGGCCGTGTCATGGTTTGGTGGCACGTCCGAGCTGACTGAAGCCCACGCCATAACTGTAGGCCCATCTTAGTGCCAGGAGACTGGGGCGTGGGTCTTCAGTCAGCCACCAACGTGAGCTACCATCTTGACTGAGGCCTCTTCAATTCTCTGAGCCTTGGTTTCCTAAGTTGTGAACCTGAGGTCTCTGCATGTTGGTGGTGTGGCCTGCTTCCGTTAGAGCGTCAACCCCTTGTACCTGCTTTTCAACACCTACCTTGCCCCCAGCATGGCTTTCCCCATGGGTTCCCAGTTACAGGAGCAGTAGGCTTGTGTGTCCTGCTAGAAAGGGCCTGCTCCCTGTCCCCACTTGAGCTTGCCCCCAAAGCACAGATGCAGGAATGCCGGCTGGCCCCTGACCCACCCTGTCAGCATCCTGTCTTGTCCTGTCCTGTCCCGTCCCAAGGACACCGCGACAGCCAGGTAGGAAGGTGCAGCCCCGGCCCTGCCTGGAGGCGGCGGCTCCACAGCTGGCGGCGGCTGTGTCCTCGCATTCCTCGCCTTCCAATCTGCCTGGCCCGTGGTGTGCAGTCATGAGACACTGACAGAGGTATTTATCCTCAGATAAATCACTGCAGTGTTAGTCACAGGCTGAGCCTGCAGCCTGCAGCCCTGGAATCTGCTCCATCAGGAATCTGGCGGCCTGCAGAACAATGATCTCTCGCAGGCCTGGAGGCCCGTGCTGCTTTCCTGCCAGCCTCCTCCCAAGGCTGGACTTTGTTCTTTTATTGCTGGGAATTTCTTATTCCCTCCTATGTCTGTCTCTTGAGCCCAAAGCCTTTTTGTTTGTTTATTTTTGGAAGGAATGGGGGAGGGGAGCCTAGCAGTGTTGTGGTTCGTGGTCAGGCCTTCTTGCTCCGCTGTCTGAGCTCTGTGGCTGGGCGCTCCTTGCTGTGAGGACGGCAAGCCCCTAGGGCATGGCGCGGTAGCCCTTGGTGGTTCTGAATGTGACCCAGAAGCCCAGGTCTCCTGAGGCACTATGAATGGTATTGATGGAATTAAGTTTTGTGTGCAGCTCTACTCGCCATCACCTGGCGGAGTTTCAGGAATGTACAATCAGCAGCACCCACATTCTGTCAGCTCCCATCAGCAAGGGGGGTTTTCCTGTTTTTTATTGTGGTAAAAGACACACATGATAATGTGTGTCATCAGAAATTTTTTTTTCTTTTTTTTTTTTTTTTTGTGATGCCAGGAGTTGAATGCAGGGCCTTTACACTGAGCTCCATCCCCAACCCTTTTTTATTTTTCGAGACAGGGTCTTGCCAGGTCACTAAGTTGCCCAGGCTGGGCTTGAATTTGTGATTCTCCTGCCTCAGCCACCCGACTGCTGGGATTGTAGGTGTGCACCACCACACCTGGCTCATTGTAAGCGTTTAAATGTACAGCTTAGGAGTGTTTTTGAACTGTGAGGTAGGGAAGTGATTGGTGCCCCTTGTTGGTTGTGACATAGATTAATATTTCCTGGGAGCATAATGATGGACTCAGTGTCCCCTGCTTGCTCGTGTTGTAGGGTGTGCCTAAGTCCTGTTGTTCATTTCGATGAACTGTTCTGGGCTCGAGCTTTAGCAGCTCCCTGCTTTTTAATTCAGACGTCTAAGAAGTTCTCTATAATACATATAGGCTCATAGTGAGTGGGATGAGAATAGCTCTAGCGCCTTTGTCCCCGGAAGGAGAAAATGAGGATTTGTTCCAGATGTGCAGTGAAAATGTGTTTATTTCTCATGAAAGAAATTGACATGGTTCTGGGACAGGGACATTGTTGAGCTACATTTTCAGCAGTTGGCAAAGAGGGGCTCAAAGCAGCAGGTTTTGGTGGTTTTCTCTGTCACCCTTACATTGGGACGAGAACAGAGCCACACAGTGTGGGTGTGGGGAGGGAAGCGCCTTTCTAACTCCTGCAAGGTGAGCACGGCCCAGCCCCTGGGCCCTCACACCTGCCCCTTACATCCTGGGTCATTCTTACTAATGTGGCGACATGGAGAGACAGTATCTTAGGCCAGGTATGTTAAGATTGGTGTGTGCTTGGGAGTTGACAAGTCCTCTGCCTGTCACGGGGAATGGGGGTGACTGCAGGGATGGGCAGGAGTGGGGCTCCTTTCTGGAAATGTCCCAAAGTGCTCTTTTCTCCTGCCTCTGCTCATCAGGGTCCCCCCTTCACGTGTCCCCAGGACGCCTGCCCTGCCCAAGGGCTGTGCCTTTCAGCGGCACCTGTACCCCTGTTCCACTCCCTTGCTGTTTGGCGTTTGTTTGGTGGCAACCCAGATGTCGCGGGCTCGTCTCTGACCCACTGCCCAGCCGAGGAGTTGCTGTGTGCTCACGGAGGGCTGGTTCCTCCCGGGGAGTGGTGCCCAGCAGCACAGTGTCATGCGGTCGTTTCCTGTCTGCGCACCATCGCCACTCCCAGACGTGGGTTGTCCCCTGTGCCGCAGAGCCTCCGGTGGGATTTACATTTACACTGAGCCCCAGCATGGGCCGGGGTGCAGCTCCATGGCAGGTGCTTGCTTCACCCTCACCAGGCCTTGGGTTCCAATCCTGGCTCTGCAAAATAAATCAAATGAGACAGAATTAGAAATCCCTGTCCTCCATCACGCCAGCCACATTTCAGAGTCACTGGCCACCCACGGGCAGTGGCGGTGGCGATACCAGACTGCACAGCCCCAGGATGTAGTGGCATCGTAAGAGCACCGTCGTTGGCTCTCCACAGAAGGACCCGGGAAGCCAGGAGATCAAGCAACCCTCCGGCTCTGGCAGACCCCGCGAGCTTGCTGTGCACCTCGTCCCTGTTTGCGTCTCTGCCCCATGGTGAAACCGTGCCCAGTGCCACGTGCCTGCCTGTGTCCTCCTTGAGCCTGCACGTTTCTGAATTGCTGTGCCATTTTGAGAAATGGTGAAGAGCTCAGTGCTGTTTGCAGTTAGCATTTTTCCCCTGGTTCGGGGTGAATTAGTTAAGAGTACTGAGTTCCTCGGTGGCTCTTACTTCCCCCACCAGCATTGTGTTATTTATTTGTGTCTGCTTGCACTGAGTTTAGACTTTTCCCTGCCTTTGTTGGTTAAATTTTATTTTTTGAACATGGAGGACATTAACATGCTTCCAAATATCAAACCATTAAAGTGTGCTCGGCGCTTGGCGACTCCATCCCTCCCAAGGTGGCATCCTCCAAGTGTTTCTTTTTGGTGACTGGAGCCCACGCTTGAATGCTTTGTTCCTCCTTCTTCCTCATGTACAAGCCGGCCTGCTTTCCTCCCCTGGGCTTGGTGTTTCTGTTTGGCAGTACATGGTGGAACTTGTCAGCCAGCTCCCCACTCCTGTTCATGGCTGCATAGTACTCTGTCACTTCCTGGGCCAGAGTTTGTTTGGCAGTCCCTATTGTCCGAACCTGGAGGTAATTATAGTAGTAATGCTGAGATGGGCAACCTTGTGGAGTTGGGGTTTCTCACAGACTTGTAAAGTCTGAAGGCAGGTAAGGCAGTAGATGCAAGTGCTAAGTGGCTGTATGTTGGCTTGCAGGAGCCCGCGTCCTCGGGGTGTGAGGTTGGGGTGGGGGCCCTGCTCCAGCTCAGGGTGCACAGTTGCAGGGACCTTGCCCAGGCCCCAGAGTGGGACAGAGCTCACAGACACACACTGGGGTCGAAGCCCTGGTCACCGGCCTCATCGTCACAGCAGCTGTGCAGGCCCCTCTGCCACCCAAGTGTCTCTCTCCTTCCATCCACCCCGTTGGCAACCTTGTCCACATGGGGTGACTAGGAGGTAGGGAGAGACAGTCAGATCCAGGCCTGGGAACCCTTCCTCTCCATGGCCTTGCAAATTGAGTGCTAGGCATAGAATGGAAACTTGAGGGAAAGACATGGGTTCAAATGGGATTCCAGGTTTCCCTCTAGGTTTTGTTTCTGTTCTGTAGTGCCGTTGACCTGAGCAGCACCTCCGATGTTGGGGACGATCTGTGGTTTTGGAGATCGCTGTGCTGTCCCTAGGTGGCTGGACCGTCATCCCTTGGGTGGCTCCTGTGTCCCGTCTCTCTCAGCACCTTTCGTTTGGGATGCATGTGGCTGTGAGGGAAACAGCCCTCAATTCAAATTAAACCTGCACCTGGGAGACGGTGCCTTGGTCCTGCTGGCCACTGGGCATGGCATGGTGACTGGGTCCCATGTGTAGACAGATGGCCTGGTACTGCGTCCCTGCCAAGCCCAGGGAGGAGTGGACAATTGACGTGGATTCCTGGCCTCCAGCGCCCACAGGAGCCATCATACAGTGCCAGACAGCATGGGCAGTGTGCGCCAGGGAAGGGAAGGAGACGGGGCCCTGAGGTCCCCAGCTACCAGGGACAGTTCCCTGCAGGGGCTTGGAAGGAGGGGCTGCTGCCTGGCCACCCCCAGAGATGTGGTGAGGCACCTTGGACAGGTGGGATCCCTCCAAGAACAAAGGGGTTCTTTCTGGTTTGGGGGTTTTGCAGTGCTGGGCATGGAACCCAGGGCCTGTGCATGCTAGGTGAACGCTCACACTGAGCGGCACCCCCAGCCCAGAACAAGTCTTTTGTACGCCAGGGAAGAGCAACTTTAAATTAGTGGCACAAGCCAATGTTAACTTTAGCTTAAAAGATTGAAACTGGGGCTTTTTGTATGCATGTTTGTTGTTCTGGGGATGGAACCCATGGGGTTCTATCACTGACTGCACTTCTAGCAGTTTAGTTTTTATTTTGAGAAAGGGTCCAAGTTGCCTAGGCTCTGCTTGAACTTGAGATCCTCCTGCCTCAGCCTCCCAAGAAGCTGGGATTGCAGGCATGTAACACCACACCCAGGCAAAGTGGAGTGTTTCATAATTTGCTTTAAATAATGAAGACATGTCTTTTTTTTCTTCCTCTCCAGATTTGATAAGTTAAAGATGGTTGAATAGACTTCTTCAGACGCCATCCTTTCTCTCCCTGCCACTCCCTCCTGGGTACAGTGCAGGCTGGGGAGGGGGAGTCCAGCCTTCTCCTCTCCACCTTCACGCCCATCTTACTCTGCTCCCAGAGTGTTCCCAGACGAAGAGGGTTCTCCAGCCTTGGCTGCAGTTTCCCTGTGTAACTAACACAGAAACTGAGGTATTGGGAGCCTCTCTGTGTCTTGCCCTCCTTCCTGCGCCTGCATGTATCAGTACAGACTGGGAGGGCCCTGGTCCGGGGCAGAGCGGGGCGCAGGGCAGCAGGAGGAGAGCCGCCCCTCGTCAGTGAGTGTCGCAGGCTGCCGTGTGCATGGCCGTCCTGCCGCCAGAGCGTGGTGCCTTTAAGCGGAGGTCACAGGCCTGCCCGGGTTGTGCGGCTTTCTTGTTTGTCGGGCTGGAGGCCTTTTCTTGTTTTCACAGTTGAGCAGGGAACAAAGGCCTCCTTGTCCCCGGCACTCTGGGCGCTGACATCAGCCCTTTCCCAGCAGTGCCACCCGGCCCGGAGTCTGTGCAGAGGGGACAGCAGCGGCGGGTCACCCTCCTGCTCCTCAGAGATGAGTGGGCTGGGGTCAGAGGACAGGGCTGAGCAGGGTCCTGGCTTTCTTTCTGGCCTCCCAGCCTCGAGTTCCTGTTGTGCTGGCTATGAGTGTGGGCAGCAGCTTCCAGATGGTCTCGTCCCAAGCAGAAGCAGTGCCCGTGGGGGGCAGGTGCAGCACCCTGCACATGTGCAGAGCTGCTTTCTGGAAGCACGAGCAGAGATGGGCGTGGTCCATTGGATGCCGGGGAAGCCAGGCACTCACCTCCCCCTCCAAGGAGGTGACTCAGGACTCTGCCGCTTCTCCTGGCCCTGTGGGCTGCTGGGTTTAGAAGGCCGATTCCAAGACGCCGCCTCCTGGCTGGGACGCAGTTGCAGCTGTTTGTGCATGGGACAGTATTAAACTGGGCACTGCCCTTATGACATCAGGGATGGTTTCCTCCCATGGCACAGAGCCAGGCTCCCCTGACAGCACATAAAGTGTGTCTTCATCCAGCGGATCGGAGACCAGCAGGACGGGTGCCGAGAAGGTGGCCTTGGTGGGTACCTGTGGCTGTTTCTTGCTCTTCTAGACCTGGCCTGCGAGGCCATGTGTGCCACCCTGCAGGTGGCTTCCAAGCCCCAGTTCCATGGCTAGTGCACCTTTAATCAGTGGCAGCGCTTGGCTCAGCTTTGCTGTGTCTCTGAGGTATGACACACACGCTCGCTCTCTGCTGTCCACTCTGAAATCTACCCCAACTGTCCCCAGAGCATAACAAGAGGACCTGATGTTGCCATGGGGCCTGGGGTCCGGCAGTAGCCGGATGCCATGCAGACCCGGGGTCCAGACTCTGGCCGGGCCCTTGTGCCAGCAGAGGCAGCGTGCTGCAGCCTGTGCAAGGAAGCCATCCTCACTGCTGTCCCCTCTTCCACCCCCGCTCCCTCTGCGCCCCTTCTCGAGAAAGCGGGACAGATCCTCATGGACACCAGCCCATGCCGAGCGCGAGAAGCTGACCAGCTCTTGTCAGGCCCAGCCACTGTAGATGGGAGTCCGGGGCTGAACTCTCATCACCCCTAAGTTGTCCAGGTCACTGAGCCATCAAGGAATGGTTATGGTCTTGCTGGGCCTGTTAGCCAGCTCCTCAGCTGCATCCAGTGACTGGGTGACCCCTGTCACTGCTGTCCCTGCAAGGCGCTCCGAGAAGCAGGTCTTTCGGGGTCAGAGTTGGGGAAGCGTGCGCCTGGTTTCTGGTTGGCACATGCAGGCTGCAGCTGATCTGTGCACAGAAGCACCGCGCAGCCCAGAGGCTCTGATATCAGTAGCCATGGAATTGGGTATGGACCGAATTGTGTCCTCTCAAAATGCATCTGTGAACCCCCAAGCCTGATGTGATGGTTTTGAGGGCTGACGAGGGTTAGATGGGGTTGTGAGCGGGGCGGGGTGTGGTGGGGTCAGTGCTCTTGTAAGAAGGGACTCCTGTGCTGTCTTCCCGCTGTAGAGAAGGACACAGTGTGAAGAGACCCTCACTGGACACCCGCCACGGTGGACCCTACCTCAGACCGCCAGCCTTGGGGCTGTGAGAAGATGAGGCCCCGTTTATGCCACACAGCGAGGGAGGCCTTGGTCCCTTTATCGTGAGCCTGATCTTGAGCAGTCCACCTTCAGGGCAAACTTGCCTCCCAAACACAGCCTAACGACATGATTCAGAATTCTGTCACCGTAAACTTTAGGGTGACTCTCGCCTGCATGGTGCTTCTATGCATGAATCAGCCGGAGCCTGGAAGTGCCAACCAGAAACCGGGCACTCGCTTCCCCAACTTGGACCAGGGAAGACCTGCTTCTCGGAGTGCCTTGCAGGGACAGCAGTGACAGGGGTCACTTGATCACTGGATACAGCTGAGGAGCCAGCTAACAGGCCGGACTACGCCGTAACCATTCCTTGATTCACTGGGTCTAGGGCTGTGGAGTGACACTGTCACTGGTGAGGCATTCAGGGGAATTCACTGTAACCAGAAAAGTGGGGCAAGTTGAGGCCTGCTCCCCCTCCCTCCGTGTTGGGACCTCTTCTGTTCCTGCTTCTCCTGCGCAGCTAGCTCTCCCTTCCCTTGGGTCTCCTGACCCCTTTCTTGCTTCGTTGGGTCCCCTGCCACTTTTGTCACCAGCTTCTCTCGAGTTCTTTCAGAGACTCATCATTTTAATCCGTTTTTCAGTGTTATACCAGAGATGGCACAATTTATTGAAGAGAAGTTTATTCAGCTGACATTTTTTGAGGTTGGAGGTCCAAGATCAGCGGCCGCAGGTACCGAGGGTCTCGTGCCATGTCACAATGTGGTGGATGGGCAGAAGGTCGAGCAGGTACGAGGAGGGGCTGACGTTTGCTCTCGTGAGAATCAGCCCACTCCCATGAGAGGCAGCGTGGTCTCTGGAGAGAGACATTAATCCCAGCACAAGCTTCCCTATCCCCAGCACCACTGTGTCTGCAGTCAGGTGTCAGCATGTGCTGTAGTGGGACAAACCAGACTGAAGTGTGGACATCAGAACCACCCTCCCTGGTGCTGCCCTCTCGGTATAGACCATCTGATGTCCTGTGCAAGCTCATGGCATGATTGACCACCGGACGTTGGTGGTTGCCGGGTCTTTATCTCTGGCTGAAACCCAATCCTCACACCTGAAGACCCACCCACCTCACATTAAGCACTGCCTTGCTGGAACTGGTTTTAAGAACTCCTTTCTTCTTCCACATTAACTACTTTCCCATTGCTGGGACACGATGCCTGACACCTCCAAGGGAAAGAGGAGAGGTTTATTTGACTTACAGTTCCAGGGGGCTCAGTCCATGGTCAGCTGGCTCCAAGGCAGAATGGTCATGGAGGGAGGGCCTGGCAGAGGAAAGCTGCTCACTTTGTGGTGGCCAAGAAATAGTTCAAAGGGAGGAGCCGGGGACAAAAGCATACCCTTCCAGGTCCTAGCACTGGTGACCCACTTCTTCTTACTGGGCCCCACCTCCATGCAGCACCATCCACTAAGAACCTCAATGGATGAATGTGCTGATGAGCACAAGCTCTGTGATCCAGTCACCTTCCAAAAGCCCTGCCTCTGAATGCAAGACTTTTGGGGGACACTTTAGATCTAAACTTCACAGTTCCCATGTTCATGGTTGGCATCACTGTCTTTTTTTTTTTTTTTTTTTGTGGGTACTGGGGGTCGACCTCAGGACCTCACGTGCCAGCAGGCGCCTATGCCGCTGAGCGATATCACCGGCCCTTTTTTCGTATGTGGGTTCCAGGAGTCGAACTCGGGCCCTCGCACTTGCCAGGCAGGTGCTTCTGCCTCTGAGCCATCTCACCGGCCCAGCATCACTGTCTTTGCATTTGACCTGGAACATGCCCTCTCCCTCCCTCTAGCCCTGTGCTGAAGCTGAAGAATTCTAGGTCCAAGTGTGCCCGTGGGATGTGTGTCCACATGACACAAGGTGGTGTGTAGGGTTGGGGCGTATCAGGAGAGGAGGTGGCAGAGGATCAGAGCCTAAGCCACCTGCAGCGTGTGACACAGATCATGGTTCCCGGCTGCCATGAGATGCCTGAAGTCCCCTTTCTTTGCAGCTCTGTCACTGTCTTGGAGGTGCTCCCAGCCAGCAAGTCTGTCTGTTTCCCTTCTTTGTGGTGCGGGCCACCTTTTCTCCCTCCCTGCGGAACCGAGCCCTTGGTATCAGGGTTCTTGTAAATAATTCACTCAGCGCTCAGGTGAAGGTTCTTGACTGGAAATTGGTGGGGTTTGTGTGTGTTGGGGGACTTTGATATATAATCACGACACTGCCAGCATCTTCGGGTTGGTGTGACTCGCTCCTTAGCAGTGCACTGGTTGGCAGGTGGTGGCCGTGCAGGGTCTGTGAAGGTGACAGAGTAGGGAGCCTGGAGCTGCTCCAGGAATGTCACCGGTGCCGGAGGAGGGCCGAGGGTCACTTCAGCCAGAGGTGGGATGTGCAGCCCTCTCAAGATCCCTGTGACTGCCTCCTTTTTTCCATTTTCAAGAATTGGTTTTTAGCTTGCTTCTTTCATTCCCAAGAAGCACCACAGTTTCCTTCCAGTAAATTCTCCCTGTATCTGACACTAAGTGGCCATGTTGTCTGTTGCTTGGAACCAGAAGGACCCGCTAACAAATACTGGTATTTGGATGCTTTCAAGATCTTGCAGTCACTCACACAACTCTAATGTCTCCATCCTTGTTCATAAATCCCACACTTCCTTCCGGGAGGAGGAATTTTGGGGTCTGAGGGCATCATTTCTGTTCTTTGGTGGCTCCTGCCGGCCCAGGGTCCAGGTGGACGTTCCCATTTGAAGCTGCGCATGCTGCCGCTTGCTGAGCACCACCCCAAGGTGATGGCTGTCTTTTGTTAGTTTTCGCAAGTCTTACAGAGGAAACACTGTCTTGCTGAGTGCTGTCTTTTGTTTTTACTGGGGAACTTGAACTATATTTTTGTATGCTCTTTGACCTATGTACTTGGGCTTTTGTAACCATCGTCTGGTTTATACCTTTTTTAAAAACTGAGAGTGTTGCTCTTGGTGTTGATATAGTAAATGTGTCCATAGTACGGATCTTATGTTGGCTGGACTAGCAAAATAGCGAATGTGATTTGCTTATCAACTTTATGGTGCTTTTAGAATATAGATTTTTTTTTTATTCTTTTTTGACTTGGAGGTGTTTGGATCTTCAGTGGAAAAGCTTTGTAAAGTGATGTGGAAAGGACTGGTGGATCATGTCGCATGACACCTGGTACTTGTGACGGAGTAGGGGATGAGAACCTTGCTGTCCGTGTAGCCTGTGACTCCTGCTGCCAGCCTGGAGGGGGCCTGGGCAGGTGGTGGCCACAGAGATGGGCAAGGTGAGGGGCAGGGCCAGGACACAGCTCACCAGCATCCTGCCGAGGAGCAGGGTCCATGCATGCAGCCCAATGTCCCTGGCTTCTGTCCTCTCCCCTGTCCTCTCATGGACAGTTCCTGAGGAGTTCAGGGTGTGTGTGACCAGTCTCTTCTTGGTACCATGAGTAACCTCTGAAGTGAGAAGTTGAAACTCTGTTTTTATTTAACCAGCTTACCAGATGTTTCCTGTGGCTTGACAGATGTAGCGTTTACTAGAAAGTTACACTCGTGAGATTTGGAGTGTTATGGACACTGTTGCTATAGACATTGCGTGGGCAGGATATGGAAGATGGTGTTCGCGTAATTTGGGGGGTTGAGTGGGTTTTCCCCAGAACGGACGTGCTCCTGCCTTCTCTTACACCTCTGGGCCCCAGTTTAAAGGAGATGGTGACCGGCTGATCAGAGCTGGGTGCCTCGGTTGGTGTCACCGGGGTTGCAGGAGCTCAGGTGTGGGCAGGTGGGAACTTCTGAGTGGCTACCCGGCTCCCTGGACTCTGCCTCTGTGGGCTGCCTGATGCTAGGGTCTGGCTTGAAATCTGCAGACTGGGCAGCTTTCCGAGCCCACCTCAGGCTCCTGCGAGGCTGAGGCAGGCTGCGGCTTTGTCTTGGTGGTTGCGGTCAGCACCGCCCTGTCCCACAGAGCTGGGAGTGCTGTGTGGGAGACAGAAGGACGGCGCCCCTACAGTGCCCAGGTGGCCTGCTGGAAAAATGGGCCTCTGAGGTCCCTGCTCCTCCTTTCCTTCCTGCCCAGCTGGCCCCTCCTGGGTTTTGTTCAGCACATTTTCAAGTTTTATAAAAGCCTCCGGTGTGGAAGATGCAGAAACAAAGGAGGAGGAAATCGCTGGCCATGACTGACAGCAGATCCATGTTCTCACAAAGTGGAACTGTAGTGATACATGTAACGTTCTGGCAAGCCACCCCTGTAAGCGGCCCCTCCCAGGACTTGCCAGCCTCCCCTGGGCCAAGGAGCTTGCCCTGCCCTGGGCCCTCCTTGTGGGGACTCTTATTCTGGCGGGGCGCCGCCTGGCCAGGCGCTGGCTGCCAAGTCCAAGTCCCAGTCCGATGCTTTCTGGGAGGAGGGAGGAGGCCGCGGCTACTCCGTGCTCCTTGGCAATGATTAAAGCGAGGTTAGTGCGAAGCCTTTCATTTCACTGCCTTCTCCTGCCTTTTCCAAACCAGAAGGCAGCCCTCTGTGTTCAGCTGGGATTAATTTAAAGCTGGGCGTGGTGGCGCTGAGGACAAACTCAGCAGGGATGGTGGTGATCTCCCTCCTGGTGCCGTCCCTCTGTATCTGGCTAGCGTGGGGCTGTGTGGAGGGGCTATGTCCTCCGGGATAGGCGCGTGGACGTCACGGCCCATGTGATGGGGAGCAGGTTGCTGCGGGGTGGCGGCTGTCACATGGGCCCATGGTGGGGACAGGGACGTGTAACTGCCAGGCCCGCCTCCCAGAGGAGGGGGAGTTTCCGATGTAACATGGGTTCTTAAAATGACAAGGGAGTCAAATACTTGGCCGCAGCAGCACGTGCGGAGGTTCTGACCTGGGGCCTGTGACCATGAAGTGCCACTCGGGTCCCTCACTGGACATGATGCACGGAGGCCCAGAGACCTTTCCCGATGGATGGAAAATGAGCGCCTCTGTCGCACTGTCTTCCTGCCCGCTTCCCCACCTGCTCGGGTTGGCTGCCCTGAAACCAGGGGCCTCCAGTGTAGGGTGCGCCACACACGGCAGTGGGTATCTGACACCTGGGTGAGGTGCACACACCTGTAACCCCAGCTCTCGGGAGGCCAAGGCCAGGCTGGGCTACATAGTGAGTTCAAGGCCAGCCTGAGCTAAGAACCCTGAACAGCAGGGAAAATGATCCTAACACCTGCTACCATCTGGATGAACCTGGAGAGTGTTGTGCCAGGCAAAGTCAGTCATTTATGAAAAGACCAACATTATAGGCTCGTGTTTATGGGAGGGCCTAGAGCAGGCGGACTCACAGACACCGAGAGGGATCATGGGCACCAGGGCCCGGGAGGAGAGCATGGGGACCATGTCTAACAGGGACGGAGAGGCAGTTTGGGCATAGGAACCGGTCCTGGGAATGGACAGTGGTGATTCACAGTTTACACAGCAGTGTGGATGTGCTTAGTGCTGAAAATGAGCCGGGTGTGGTGCCACCTGATTATGCCTGTAATCCTAGCTGCTCAGGAGGCTGAGGCAGGAGGATCATGAATCCAAGGCCAGGACAACTTAGCAAGACCCTGCTCCAAAAATAAAAACAGAGCTAGGGTGAAACTGTGTTGTAGTGTTCACCTAGCATATGTGAGGCCCTGGGTTCCATCCCCATACTGTCCCCCATCCCTCCCAAAACAGTGAAAAGGCGAATCTTTATGTATAGTTATGTATACTTTACCACAATACAGAGATACATTTTAAAAACGAAGGACTGATGATCAAGTTTAGCTCAGCTGGAGGGGCATCGTGAGTTGTGTGCTTGGCAGGGTGGGGCGGTGGCGCTCGGATGGGCGGCATCCAGTTCGCATGGGTCAGTGGAGATGGCCCTCTGGATGCCACAGGGGTTTTTAGAGCCTCAGCTCGAGCCTGGGGGTGGATGCTGCTCAGGTCCCTTCCCCCTCCTCTCCCTTCCCCTGCCCCCACTCCCCCTCTCCGCAAGGACGTGGGCTGTGGAAGAGATGGGATTCTCTTAGGTGTTGGCAGTGCTGCTCAGGGGGCACCCAGGGGTGCTCATTCTGATGTCTTTGCAGAGTTTGAAAAGTAGGATATTTTAGTAATAGTTCTATAACTCAAAAAAGGAAGCCAGCTATCAGGACTGCTTTAATCTTGCTTTAAGAATAGGCGCCGTGGAGTCCCGTAACTGCCCCACTGATTGTCATTTTATTAGTAGTCCTTTTAAGCACCTAGGTGTCTTCAAAATAATATTTCCTTTAAATGACTTAGATCTTATTTCTATGCCATCTGTGTTTTTAAAAGTAGCTAACCCTTCCCTCTTATTTTTGGGGAAGATAATTCAGCTGGTCCTGCCTGGCACTCAGAGGTGACGATTGCCCTAAATGCCGTGTGTGGATGTGCTGCACGGTCTGCTCACAGACGCCACATCCTTTAAAGAGTATATGGGCCAGATGTGGTGGCCCACACTTGTAATCTGAGCACTCAGGAGGCTGAGGCAGGAGGTTCTTCTGAGAGTTTGAGGCCAGCCTGAACAACATAGTGAGACCCTGTCTCCCCCCCCCCGCAAAAAAAAAAAAAAAAAAAGTAGCTACCTCAAGATCTTTTACTAGCTGGACATGGTGGTGCACACCTGTACTCCCAGCACTTGGGAAGCTGAGGCAGGAGGATCCCTGCGAGTTCGAGGCCAGCCTACACTACAAAGTGAAACCCTGTCTTAAAAAAACAAAATCTTGTATTAGATGAAGATTTAATCACTTTATATACTCAGTGCTTAAATTTAGCATAGTTGTACTGTAATTTCATGGCCGATTTTGTTGCTTTGCAGTTTCTGGGGTCAGAGAAGGATGTCAAATTATTATTTTTAAAAAATCAGCTTTGGAATTGTTTAGTTCTGAATCAGTTTATGGAATCGCAGGTTCTCCTTCAATGTGGGAGAATCCACAAAGTCGTCGGACTGTTCACTACCAGGGGGAGACATGCTGTGGGGGAGGGGCACCACAGCCAGCTGCACAGGAAGGGAGGGTGCTGGTGTGCTGACACATGCACACATGTGACATAAACGTGTGGGAATTCACTGTCTGCAGCCTAGATGGGGTCACAAGCAGAGGACAAGGGCCAAGAGGCATCCAGTGACCATGCACTTTCTGTGTGGCGTGGGTGCCAAGGTGACTTGGCCTCTGGGTCTGTGGTCTTGTCACTTTCCTCCTCTCTGGGACAAAATACCAAATCCCTGCACCTGCAAGTCTTAGTACTTGCATGGCAGAAGGGTCTGGGCGGAGGGCCCTGTTTGTGTCATGGCAGACAGGAAGGGAGTGTGAAGGGAGGGACTGTACCTTTGGAGGCCATGCCCCCAGCAACCTGCCTCTGCCACCAGGCCCCACCCCCTCGCTGCAGGTCAGCTGCCAGGCCCCAAAAGCCCCACCATGAAATGGAATCACCACAAGTGGCTTTGTTAAATGCTGTCCTGGGCTTGCCGGTCTCGGACCCACCCTGCTGCCCACTGGACTGGCCTGTAGACCTTGGATCTTCCCAGGTAGCCTGTGCGCCCTGGTTTCTGGCAGATTTGCCGCTGTGGATGCAGGGATGAGTCCTTTCTGTGGCTCCACTCCTGGGGAATCCTGGGGGGGGGCTGGCTCCAGGGGCCACACTAGAGGACAAGGCTCGGCCGTGGGGCATGCAGGGCTGGGTGTGCAGTTCTGCTTTAGTGCCAAGAGTTCTGGGTGAGATGACGCTGGTGTGGAAAGGCTCTTGGGGTAGCCTTTCCTTGGGGAAAAGGATGCACACGTGCTGAGTGCCGGGAACACAGGTGTCCTTGATAGGGGCCTGGTATTGCTACCTTTCAGTGCACATTGTGTTGATAACCAGGACAGAAGAGGTGCCCCTTGCCTCTCTCTGGCTGCTGGCACTGCATGGTCCCACTGTTGGTGACCACTGTGTCTCGAAGCTTCTCCTTCAGGCTAAGACAGAGCATCCAGTGTTTTCAGTGGATGATGGGTCTTAACTAGTTTCCAAGATTTGCTGCAGATGTGCGGAAGAACTCCCCCGCTTCTTCCGCACATCTGAGCCTCGGACAGAAGTGGACTGGGACTGTGGAGGACACAGCGCAGCCGGGAGAGGAGCAGGCCCCGGAAGCTCCTTCCACACTGGTCCTGTTGGGGACTTGCGATCAATCACTGGGGGTCCTCCCGGGTTTCCCTGGACCTGAGCTAGATGGCCTTCAGCTCTCTGAGCTGCTCTGTTGTCTTCAAATCTGTTGGTGCTGGCTTCTCCTAAGAATTTACTTACTCCATAAGATGATGGAGTGCCCCGTGCTGGGGCAGACACTGGTGGGCACCACTGAGTCCCTTCTCCTGTGGCTTCACCCAGCTGGCACCTTGCGGAGGTGGGGGCCCAGAGTAGGGGTCCCCAGCAAAGAAGCCTTTGCTGGGCTTCGAGTGGCCACCTCCCCTTCTTCACCCCTTTCTCTAGTGTATGTCCCAGTTGTCCTGCATCACCGCTAGACAGCAAAGCCAGTCCCCACACGCAGACACTGCAGTTGCTCTGCAGAGAAGATGCTCTCTGAGGGTCGTGTCCTCGGCAGACATGGCAGCTTAGATCCCAGAGAACAGCGTTTCCCGTCCCTTCTGTGCTGTGACGACTGTGCCTAATGCCAAAAATCGGCAAGTGGTTGTAGTTTTTAGAAATCTCATTCATTGAGAGGATACATAATGACAGAAACTACAGATTTAGTAGCAGGGAGAATTTTAAATTAGTTTGTATTTTATTAATCTCAGCAGTGTGTCCATTCGCCGACGTGTGCATGTGTGCAGCACATGATTGGGACGTCCGGGAACAAGGTGTGCTGGGCATGTGGACCCCAGCCTCCCAGCCTGCAGGTGGAGGCCCCGCCTTCCTAGTGGCCAACATGGAGAGCAAACTGGTTGACCCATGTTCAAACCTCAGTTGCCCCTCTTGTCGCGGCTCATGATGGAAGCACACAGGGCCCTCTGTAGTCAGGGAAAACTGAACCAGTACCTTGTTTGCAGGGGGAGCTGCCCGGAAGTGAGCCCAGCCTCGGCATGAGGAGCGCGCTGTGCTGGTGCAGTGTGGGCGGCTACTGGCAAGCGCAGGTCTAGGAAGCCCCGTTTCCTGAATTGGGCGTGGGTCGCTGGCAGGGGCTGGCCCTGGACTTGCTCTTCCTTACACATCTGTCAGGAAAACCTGACTTACTGGCTTTCTGGCCCATGAGGAGAAAGGGGATAAGGGCTGCTCACCTTCATGGGGGCACTCATGGCAGGGGTGAACTCCCTGGCAGCCTGAGGGAGGAAGCCGCAGGGTTCTGGAACCAGGTCTGAGGATTGTCCTGGAGGCCCACATCACATCTGAAAGCAGCGTTCACAGTAAAGACACTGAGTCACTGAGACAGGAACGAAGTGAATTACAGGGTGTTGTAAATTAAAATCATTCATTCATTCATTCATTTGTAGACAAAGTCTCACTACGTGGTTCAGGCTGGCCTTGAACTCACAGAGATCCTCCCAAGCCTGAACCTCCCAAGCGCTGGGATCACAGGCGTGCGCCACTACACCATTTTCAGATCTTTTAACATCAGTGTTCTCTTTCTTGAGACTTCCACCTGAGTTAGTTGGAAGCGTTTCCTGAGCAAGTGTGGTGCAGTGGCTTGGAGCTGGCTGGTCCCCATTGTGCAACTGTGGAGTGACTGTGCTCAAGCAGAGGGGAGATTTACATTATCCCCAAGCTCCTCTGGGCTCCTGGGGAAGGATGGATGTCACACGAGACACAGGTGGCAGCTGAGCTGCTGGGAGGGGTCTGAGGGCAGTGGCCATGGAAGACGCTGTCACCCAATGGAGGCTGGAGGTGCAAGGTGACAGCACAGGCTGGATGGCATCTTCTGCAGGCTACAAGGGGGCAGCTCCGGCTTCTGTCGCCATTGGGTCCCCCAAGCCACAGAGTCCCCCTGCCTCTGCACATGCTGGCTCAGGGACACACTTTTTCCTGGCCCAGAGCTTCCTTCGAAGCAGCCAGGACCACCACTTCCTGTCCAGAACCGGCACCAAGCAGAGCAGGTCCCTAGCAGGACGTCCTGGGGATGCACTCAAGCACTTTACTGCCTGCCCTGGGAAGCTGCATCCTGCCCACGGGGCGGCGTGGTAGGCGGCAAGTTGGACCTGGTCATGGAGGTGCAGGGGACACTGAAACCAGGAAGGAGGCAATGAGGTAGAGGGGATAACTGACAGGAGGGGACATTGTGCTGCTACTCAGGCCCACGCTTTAAATGCTGCTTGAATTCTTTCTGAAAACAGGTCTGTCCCACTGGTCAGTTCCTCTGAAATGTCCGATGCCCTTTTCATTCCTGCACGTGCTGCTAACTGAACTCGCACGTGGTCTGTGACCTTCTACATGCGTTGGTTCGGCGAGGGCTGTCACAACATGGGTGCCATCTGCCCTGGGCTGGGAGTGTGCCCTGCTCATGAGGGGCCTGGGTGTTCCCAGGACATGCTTTTAAGTCACTGGGGAAGGCCCTGGGGGCAGGCGTCCCCTGACTTCTTCAGCTCCATCTGGAGCAGAGCAGGAGGTCGGGAGGCCCCCAGAAGCCAGTGCTGAGCCTGCTCCGTGGAACGGGGCCACACCTGCCCTGTCCAAGGGGGTACCCAGGAGTGCCAAGTCCTGGGCGGAGGGCGGGAGTGTGTGGAGTTGCTATGGGAAATGCTCGGGCCATGCACTCTACCAGCTGAGCTGTGTTAATTTGTGCAGGGGCACTGAATCAGTCTCTGAGGAAACCCTTCGAGGCAAAGGTGGCTGAGCCACTTCATCAGTTAGGGCTGGGGCAGCTCCGTGGTCAGCGCTCGTCTGGCACACTAGCGGGCCTGGCCCAGTGCTGCTGGGGGTCAGTGTGTGGTCTCAGTTGTCCTGCAGGCTTTCAGAGGATTCACACTGTCGCTGGGCTCTGGCGCGGCCCCACCTTCCCAGGCCTGCTCTTGTGTCCTGTGGGTCCAGGCCTCTGCCCCAGGGAACCCTGCAACTTGAATGCTTTGTTGGCCTGCTGCTGGGAAGCCCCCTCTGCCACTATAGCGGCTGTGCTGGAGGCTAGATGACATACCCTGGGGGGGGGCTGCATCCTCCCAATGTCCATACCGGGATGGGGACAGAGCACCTCGGAAGCCTGAGCGAGAGGTCTCCGCCCACATCCACTCCACTGGCCCTAAGAATTTAGGGCCAGGTTAAAATGCAGGAGGAAGGCGGTTAAGACACAGGACAGCTGCGCATCTCTTCCACATGGCCCATTCTTTACAGCTTTGCTGCCTGGGAACTGCTTTACTCTTTCCCAAACACTGTGGGCACTTTCTTGTTTCGGATTTTGGAGACAGGGTCTCGCTTTGTAGTCCAGGCTAGCCTTAAACCCTCAGTGATCCTCCTGCCTCAGCCTCCTGAGAGCTGGGATTACAGGCATTTACCACCATGCCAAAGCACGCCGTGGACATGTTTCTCCTCCAAACTCAGAAGGTGCTCCGGAACAGGTGGCCTGTGTCCCCAGAAGGTTCTGTCCTGGACGAGGTGTAACAGGCCGCT
The DNA here is from genome assembly GCA_028451465.1 of Erethizon dorsatum. Lineage (NCBI taxonomy): Eukaryota > Metazoa > Chordata > Mammalia > Rodentia > Erethizontidae > Erethizon > Erethizon dorsatum. The sequence continues at coordinate 39,369,150 of CM051831.1, forward strand.
TCCCTGCCTGCCCTTTTGGTTTTTTCCCTGAGTGCTGGCCGTGGAAACACTCCTGTGGGTGGGGCGGGCGTCCTGGCATGTAGGCCCCGTGAGCCCTTCAGGCCTGGTGGGTCGCAGTGTAATTATGCTTGTGCTGCCACAAGGGTGCACGTGGTTTGGGTCCACATCCCCAGAGTGTGCGACAGCCTGGGAAGTGCCGGGGTCTCGTGTGATTCATGGAGGCGGCAACAGGGAAAACAGTCTGTCTTTAAGCTCCGGGAAGCAGGGGGCCGAGCTGGAAATATGAGTAACATGTAATTTTACTAAAATCACCGCCAAGGTCTCAGGACCTTCTCCGTGTTTCTCGGGGTCTGTTGGCTCCGTGATGCCCAAGGCGTTGTGTTCCCGTGAACTGTGCTTCTGCCTGGTGAGCCCAGGGGCCAGGTGGGGAGCACAGTGACACTGCCCCGTGCAGTGGTGGCCCCGACCCTCTGTGGGCATGGCTTTCCTTGGTAACACATTTCAGACTCGGGGCTGGGTACTCTGTGCTTGGGAAGTGGGTGTGAGGCATCCACGACCTTGACAGTGGGTGTTTAGCTTGTGCATTTGTCACCCGGTGTCTGAAGGGTCCTTGCCAACTGTGGCCCCTTCCCGGGCTTCCGGACCCTGCTAGTGTGTCAGCACTGTGTCTCACTCTGTAGCTGTCACAGGAATCAGTTAACACTGGCTGAGTAAACAGAAGCCTGCGTGGCACCCCGGGCTCGAACAGTTCCTCGCTGTGGACGCACCATTGGGGTGCTGGGAAGGGTGGGCTCCACGCTGTGTCCAGGAGACAGTTTACTTAGTCAAAAAGTAAACTTAATTTTTCTCCAGACTAGAAGAAACTCTAACTCCTAAAATGTGTGATGACATGTTGAGATTTAGGCGTTGTATTTAGGCATCACATCCAGGTAGGTAAAAGCCAGTGCATGTCAGGCCAGGTGGGGGTGACACGGGGTGGGGGTGTCAGCCCCGGAGGCCTCGAGCACACGAAGGTGTCTCAAGCTTGCAGTCCTGCAGAGGTGCAGTGTGCACACACTGGTGTCAGTGCTGGGGAGGAGGAGGAGCCTTTCGCACTGTAATTCTTTGAGAATCACCGGGACAAGTAGCGTGCAGGGGACACGCTGTCTAAACTGGCAGAACATCCTTCACCAGGGTTGTCTTCGTGGGACGGACATTTTTCCTGGTTGCTCTGAAGTCTTTCTGTGTGGTCAGCCAGAGAACAGAACCATAACGCCATATTCTCTGCCCCTCATCACCCCGAGTGTGGTGCTGCCCAGGCGCTACTCCATTCTGGGCCCTGCGCCTGGAGGCCCAGGGCCCTTTGTGTACAGGCAGCTGCCTACAGACTGCCCAGGGCTGATGGGGCCCGTGCCTGCCTGCCCATCCCTTGTCCCTGCCTTGGTGTCACCATGTGCTTTGTGCACAGGCAGGGAGGGGACGATGCCTTGATGAGAAGTTTGTAGTTTTTTTTTTGTGGGTACCAGGAGTCGAACTCAGGACCTCGCGCTTGCTAGGCAGGCGCTTATGCCGCTGAGCTATCTCACCCACCCTTGCAGTTCTTAAAGAACAGGCTCAGAGCTCTTTGTCTGCCACAGTTGGATTCGAAAGACTTGCTCGCTGGTCACGGAAGGATGGCTCTGGTGCCAGAAGACTTGGTGCACTGAAGGGAGGGACCCAAGGCAGAAAGGGTGGTGGTCACAGGGTCCCCTCTGATTTCTCCCTGAGCAGGGGGCTGTGGGCAGCCTTGGGTCATGAGGGAAGTAGCAGGTGGGGTTGCTGCCCATAGCGGTAGGCTCTCGGCATGTGGAGGTGGTGCCCTCCTGCTAGAATGGCACCACCTGGCCCCTGCTTGCTGTCCCTTCACCACGTGTCCCCTCCTAAGGGCTCTCTGCTCTCTTCCAGGAACAAGACTAGCAATGGAGACTGCCGGAAGGACCCTCGGGAGCACAGTCGCAGCCCCATTGAACGTGCCGTGGCCCCCACCATGGGCCTGCACGGCAGCCACCTGTACACATCCCTGCCCAGCCTCGGCGTGGAACAGCCCCTTGCCCTGACCAAGAGCAGCGGGGACGCAGGCAGGGCGGCTGGCCTCTCGCCCACGCTCACACCCATGGAGCGGCAGCAGGTATGCACACCTGTGCGGGACAGGAGCCTGGGGCTGGTCACTGCTGGGGCTTTGCTTTGGGATGGAATCCTTTCGGCATGAGCTGGTCAGAGGCCAGGGACTGGCACATAGTTAAAGAAGATAGGGAAATTATTACAATAAACAGTTGCTTGGTAGAAAAATCTCTTCTGAAAAATGAGATTTGTAGGGCATCCCACAATACAGGAGGGTGTGGTGGCTCTGGCAAGAAGCCAGCATGGACAGTGGTGTGGGCTGCCGGGGCCCAGGGATTCCTGCCAGGTTTGGGATGAAGCCTGTGGCTGGCATGGGTCCTGGCCCAGGGCTTTGCGGGGTAGGCAGAGGCACGGGCTGCTGTGACATGGTAGCCACCACCATGCACATGCACATGTGCTCCCCACTTTGAGCTCATGGCCAGGTGCTCTGTTGGGGATACAAGGTTGACCCCCATGTTGAGCCCTGTGCTCTGGAAGCTTGGAGAGTGAAGGGTGCGAGGGAGAAACGTATGAAGACACCAAGGGGGTGGCCCTGGAGGCTCCAGCAAAGAGGGAGGCCTTACCCTTGGGACAGTGCCAGGCGTGGCTCCAGACACGTATCAGAGGTGGTGTGACAGGGCTGAGGGGACCCAGAGGGACAGCGATTGCCTGTGTGGTGTCCACGGGTGGTGTCTGTCCTGTGGGGCTGCTGGGTTGCCCAGGCATGAGTGGAGCCAAGTCCCTGGCTATGCTGAGTCACAAGTGGGGACAGCCTGGGCAGAGAGCCCAGCATGTGACAGCAGAGTTGGTGACCGTCCAGGGTGAGTCCCTGTGGCTCAGGCCAGGAGGGGCCCTGAGCCCGGGCCTTTGGTGGCCTCGTCCCTCTGGATGGTGCTGACCCAGTGGCTGGGCGTCCCCTGAGCTCCCGGACAGTCCTCTTGGGCGAGGTCCCCAATCTGACCTCTGCTGGTCAGGACTCCAGTAGAGAGGAGGAGACAGACGCTAGCTCAAGCTGCCCCTGAGGAGGCTGCAGAGGACAGAGGCATTTGTGGGATACCATGTGGAGGTGATGGTGGGGAGGAGGGAGCGAGATGGCAGCAGCCAGATTGGGTGAGTGGCTGTGGCATCTAATCTTGGTCACAACAGGAAGGAACCAACTTGAGCTGGCTTTGGTGCAGGCAAAAACCTGCAGCCTACTGGAAGGGGCCCAAGAAGGTCCTGGAGGTCCTGTCGGATCCAGGACCACCTGGGGCCCGCAGTAGCAGGAACTGGGTCCCTCCTGCCACCCTCTGCCACCTGTGTGACTCAATCCCCAGCGCCCAGCACTTGTCCTGGCCATTCACCCTGCCCCTCACTGACCCCAATGCCATGACCAGGGGTCATGCTCAAGAGAGGACAGTGCAGGGGAGGGGCGTGCACTGGGGACGCGGTGCTGCAGCCACATGGGTGCTAAAGCGCTGACACCTCCTCCTGCAGAACCGGCCCTCGGTGATCACCTGCGCCTCAGCTGGCGCCCGCAACTGCAACCTTTCACACTGCCCCATCGCGCACAGTGGCTGCGCCGCACCCGGGCCCACCAGCTACCGGAGACCATCCAGTGGTGAGTGTCCCTGCGGATTCTGCCGCCTTACTCTCGAGCGCATCCTTTGTCCGCGGCTGGTAGAGAGTGGGGATGGACACACGGGATGGGGTCTGCTGTTCCTCAGTGCCCTTGGCCCAGGGCAGTGGGTACCCACCCTTTCCAGACTCAGATGTGACCTGCCCCCCGCAGCTGCCCCCGCCTGCGACCCTGTGGTGGAGGAGCACTTCCGCAGGAGCCTGGGCAAGAACTACAAGGAGCCGGAGCCGGCGCCCAACTCTGTGTCCATCACTGGCTCTGTGGATGACCACTTCGCCAAAGCCCTGGGTGACACGTGGCTGCAGATCAAGGCGGCCAAGGATGGCGCATCCAGCAGCCCCGAGTCGGCCTCACGCCGGGGCCAGCCGGCCAGCCCCTCCGCCCACATGGTCAGCCACGGCCACTCCCCGTCTGTGGTCTCCTGAGGGTGCCCGGCACCACGCCCATCTGCATGGTTTGCCTGAGCTTTGAACAGTCAGTACTTCAAAAAAAGAAAAAAAAAAAAATGGTGGGGTGGGGGGAAGGGAAGGGATGGTCTATCCACAAACCCGTGCTGTGGGGTTCTGTGCTCTTCTGTCTCATACTTGCTTGGTGTCCTCTCGGGCCCTCAACGTGCCAGGAGGCGTCGTGCGGGTCATCGGGCGTTCTCTGTGGCGCTTGTTTCCTGCCTTAGTTACCAAAGAAACCTCTGGCACAGTGTGCGGCCGGTCAGGACTCCAGTGTCCTCAGCCACAAGCCATGACTTTGGGGGTCCCGGCGCTCTGTGCTCTTCTCGTGTGCTTCCCAAGGCCCGGTGTGTGTGTGCGTGTGTGCGCGTGTGTATACTTGAAGAGAAGCATGGTGTCTGATTTGCACTATTGGAGGATGGAGGCTTTGCCTGGCAGCTGCCACAGGACGCTGGCACCCTGAGGGGAAAGTGCTGGGACCGCAGGGCGGCCGCTCCCGACCCTCCGTGTTGGGGTGCAGTGAGGTTAGAGGAGCTTGGCGTACTGCACAGGCTGCAGCCTTCTCTACATTTGGGGGGCACAGGGCATTCACCCTCTGGGATCACTGCAGCTGTCGGAGTCTGAAGTCGAGGACTCCGTAGTGCTTTAAAGAGGACTCGTGTTTTAATGGAGAAAAAAAAATAGCTGGTTTCTATTAATTGTATAGACAGTAAGCAACCCTGAGTACTTACGGCTTCTTTTCAGAACTTGTTTGCCAGTCCCAGTCCTAGATCTGCTTACTGCTGGCACAGTTGTACTCTGAGCTCTGTATCTGATGCTCTACTCACAAGGAGCGCGGGCGGCTGCTGGCAGGCGGCGGCCAGTGGCAGGAGCAGGCTTGGGCTGCAGGTGGCCAGCGCCACCGCCCCTGTGATCCCCACTGCCTTGTGATGTACCCCGGGGACCTAGATGGTGTCTCCCAGCTCCCCCAGGCGCAGCCTGCTCCCTTGGCTGACCGCAGATTGCTGTCGATCCGCACCATGGTGTTCTGTGTGCTTCCTGGTGCGTGGGGCCAAGGCCATGTACATTCCTGACTTTATCCAGTTACGATTGCATTTATTGTCTGCCATATTCACAGCTACTAACTAGACATTAGAAGCACCCAAGACAGGGCTGTGGGTGCCCCACAGCCGCTCCTCCTCTTGGTCAGTGAGCGTTTCTGTCCCCGCCCCAGGGGTCTGCATCCAGCCTGGCCCCCTAGGGGACTTGAAACATCACCTGATTGGGTGACACGGGCGTGGCCACCTCAACTGTGAGGCGCACAGGAGCCCTGAGCTGGCTCACAGTAGGACAGACGCCCAGGCCCGCTGTTGAGTTTGGGACGTTGGGTGGGAGGTCAGGCTGCTGGCCTTTACGGAGTGGAAAGAAGCCCTTCTCCAGCCCCAGTCCCTCCCACTGGACTGGGCTTCCAAGCTTTGGCATTCAGGCCCCTATATTTTCTGTAGGAAAAAAAAATCGTTGAGAACACTTTTTTTATATAGGTAACTCTAAGACCATCATTACGCTGTGCGTAAAGAATGTACAGAGAAATTTGTAGGTATTTTTTGAAGAACAATTAATTTGTTAATGATATGTAGCTATTTAATTTTTCCCTTTCCTGTCGTAATCATTCATTTTTTTTGTTGTTTGGAAAAAAAAAAAGTTGATCTTTTTTTTGGTCGTGGATGTGTCCGTAAACGTGCAGGAACACAGGTACTCTGAGACCAGCATCCGCATTCATAGCCACACGTTTGTTAATGCTACAGGCTACTGAGCGCGGGCCGGAGCCACCGCCGCGGACCCTTCCTCGGCCAGTGAGTGGGCGCCGCTTGGGGACGGTGGTGCTGGTGGCCGGGTCCCCACGCCGACCTATCTGGGATAGGCCGTCCCCCAGACCCGGGCCGTCCGCGGCGCATTCTGACTCCTCTGATATGTGTAAATCTGTAATATACCATTCTCTGTGGCCTGTTTTTCCTGGAAGAAGAAGAAAAAAAAAAAAGGTTTGGCAGGCCATCTTTTTTTTGTACTTAAAAGTAGCCTTAAGAACAATAATAAAGTGCTCTTAAACCACAGGCTGGCTGTGTTTGTGGCTCTCGAGTCCGGGGGCGGCGGTGCAGTGGCCCTGAGTTGCCTGGTGTGAGCGGGAGGAGGTGATTTCAGTCTCCACTGCGTGTCTGTGGGGGGCAGCTCTAGACTCGACTGTAACTCGAGCTCTACTGAAGCCACCAAGATGGAAGTGTGGAAGGAAGAGGCACGTCCAGTAATGGGCAGGCAGCCCCATGCACCCAATGCCCCTTCTTGAGCAGACGTTTGGGAGCCACCTGGGCACCCTTGTCCTACCCCCAGAGACAGGGTGGCCCCTCTGTCCCACAGGCAGCCTGGCCACCCTATCTCCCCACGGCTGATGGAGGGGTATACACAGGTCCCACCTACAGGTGAGGGAGGGGACCCCAAGGACGTGGGTGCTGCCTCCAGTGTGGCCCTGGGGGCTTGACACCCATAACAGAAAAAGAACTGCACGTGGAGGAGCTTGTCCGAAGGACTGCGGTGCCAAAGCTAAGGTTATTATTGAGCTCAGGACAGGGAGGGTGGAGCCTCAGGAGGATGTGAGATTGGGGTGAGGGTCCTGGTCCTCGGGCTTGGGGAGGGGACACGAGGGCCTGAAATCACCCATCCTGGCTGCCGTCCTGCCCCAGTGCTCCTCAGCGGTGGTCTCAGAGGGTCTCATCGTCGCTCATGTCCCAGATCTGCATGGAGAAAGGGAGAGCCTCAGCCCAGCTGCTGGCTGGGCTCAGGGATGTGCTGCAGAGCCACAGCTGCTGTGGCCACAGCCTGCAGGACAGGGTGCTGTGTACCTCATGCCCAGTGCTACAGCTGCTCTAGGCCTGAGGCAAGGGTGTGGGGCTCTGCTTGCTCTGAACTGTAGTCCACTGGAGATGCAGCCAGACAGATCCAGGGATCTGGCCACGGCTCATGGCACCCCTGCCAGTGTGTCCCTGGGGAGCCAGCCTGAGGGTGTTAATGAGAAGTGTTGCACAGTGAGGAGAGACAGCTCCTTCCGGAGACCCTGAGTGGAAGTCCCACCCCCAGAGGTGCCACAGCAGTACAGCAGGTCGAGGCCCTGCATCTGGGGCTCCCCCTGGACCCTGGCTACAGACTTCCCTGATTCCTAGAACTGGCTCCCAAAGGCCACCCTGGCCTGGCCGAGAGGAGTGCAGGAACAGTGCGTTCACGCGGGGAGGCTGGCCCAAGGTTAGCACACAGCCTGACTTCCAAGTCCCAGTGTGGAAGGTAAACTAGAGAAGACAATTTCCTCCATCCTGGACCGAGTGGTGGCAGGTGTCCCTATCAGCCCCTGGACGCCAGACCCAGGCAGTGCCTGCACAGCTCAGCCAGATATAGGGGGCCCAGGGCTCTTCCTCAGCACAGCACAACTCCCGGTGCTTCTGGGTGGGGTCCAGCATTCAGAGCTCTGGACCTGATCTTCAGGCTCAGCAGGTCTAAGGGGGGAACTGAACCACTAGAGCAGTGATGGCGAATCTTTTAGAGCTTTCAGTGATACAACCTGCTGTGGCATGCGTGCCATAGGTTCGCCACCACTGTGCTAGAGTGTTGGCTGCCACTTTCTTGCTGTCATTCAATGGACACGTTTCTGCAGCCCTCCCTGGGCCCCATGCTGTGTGGCCCTGATGGAAATGCTCCCTCTTTCATGCCTCACCTGCCTGTGAGGTACAGAGGAAAACAATCTCAGGAGAGGTACGGTGGCTTCCCAGGGCCACACAGCAAGCAAGCTGCAGAGCCAGGAGCATGGGTGTAGAAAAGGAAGGGGCTGTGGAGGGGAGCACCAGGCCAAGAGGAGGGAGAACCAGGGTGTGAGTCCTGGGGCCTGCGGTCGCTAGGCCTTCCCCTGCCACTCACAGGAGCCACCAGCCGAGCAGGGCTGGTGCCAGGGAGTGACGGTCTGTGAATGGGCGGAAAGGGTCGTTTGCAGGACTTTAGGGGACATCGAGTGATCCTGTCTCATCATGCGCTGAATCAGACCTCAGCCATGGAGAAGCCGTGTCCTACCCTGTAGAGCTTCTGGGGGACCTGACTGGCCCCTGTACAGCCATGCACTCCCAGGCCACCTCCTGGGTGGGGGCTGCCAGCACTGCTCGGGCCATGCAGAGGACTCTCGGGGACACCCAGAGCACTGACTGGCACAGCCCTAGTTCTAGAACCAGCTCCCTGGACAGGGATGCAGGCAGCCCAGCAGCATGGCCTCCCCATTTGTGGGGCACAAGCAGCAGCAGCGAGCGAGCTTAAAGCATCAGAAGCCCAGGCCTTGTCTCCTGGAACTCAGGCTCAGGGGCTGAGAGCAGTGCAGCTGGAGAGGGCCGCCGCAGATGTCCTTTTACTGAGTGGAACTTGCAGTGCACTGGCAAGGGTTTCTTAGGATGCCGACGCTCAGGGCTGACACAGTGAGAAGCACCGCCGTGCAAGGGTGTGGATGAGGACCACAGGTTTCCAAAGAAGAGATCTGCCAATGTCTGCCCTTTAAGGAAGGAATAAATGATCTCCTTTTACAGATGATACACAGCACAGCTAGAAACCCCAAGAAAATGAATGCTGAGATGACTACAGACAAAAAAAAGAACAGTTTTTGTAAGACAGCAAGATATAAAATTCATGAGTTCCAGCCCTGTGTGTGTACAAACAGTATCAGCCAACAGCAGAGAGATGAGCCTTTGATAAGAGCAGTGAAAAAGAGAAACTGCCAGGAAAAGACTAACATTAATGTTCAGAATTTACATGAAAAAAAAAAAAAAACCCTTCAAAACACCCCTCACAAAAATTTCGAACTCAGGAAAGACACCGAGTGAACTGGAACAAATGCTAAACACCCCTTATCTTGGTAGCAGGTGATTCAACATCAATAAATACAGCAGCTTTTCCCAAGTGAATATATAGCTTGAACACAATCTCTGTTTTTGAAAATCAACAAGCATCTTTTCTGGCTCTGAAGTTTCTGTGGAAGTTAGGGTATCCAGGAGCATCTTAGGGGAGAAAGGCAGTGAGATGCCCTGGTCTACCCTTCAGACATCTCTAGCTTGGCACAGGGGCTCCTAACTCAGGGTGGTGCTGCCATAGCAATAGCAGCCCCCCAAGAGAGGGAGCCCAGAGCAGGAGGGCAGATTCCAAGCATGGGGGTAGATCTAGAATTTAACAATAAAAGTCTAAGGACTGAGCTCTCAGGTCACTAACATGCGTTTTCTAGTATGTGATACAGGGACAATTGGACTGTCACTTGAAACAAAATAAAATTGATTCTGTGCTTTATATTGTGCACCAGAATCAATTCCAAACAACGGCAATCTCAATGTTAGAAGAGTGCAACCATAAGCAATCACTGGTGCGTGCCTTTACCCTGGGGCGGGGAAAGCCCATGGCCCCAAAGCCATATGTGATAAAACTGGATGCGCTGGGCTCTGCAAAAACTCATGCGTGTAACTTTACATGGAAAAACACTAGGAAAAGCAAAAGACGCAAGAGATTGCAGCATGCAGGGTCTCTACAAGGCTGCTACTCTCCCTAGCACAGAGCTCTTAAAAACCAGTAGGAGAACGATCAATAAAGCAACTAAGAATGCAGGGCAGCCATGTAGGCAGTGCACAGAAATGGGCAGATGCCCTTCAAAAGAGTGTTCTTAGGTCAAAAAAGAAAAACATCTGATTGACATTTACAAACTAAGTGCCTGGCTTGTGAAAGACACCACTGTGAAGAGAAAAGGAAGTTACAAAGGAGAAAATATCTTCACTATATATAAAAACACGTGTACCCATCATGTACAAACAGTTACTCTTTTAACTGAACAAAGAAACAAGCAAGGAAACACAAATCAAAGCTACACCTATTTCATCTCACCTCAGCCAAAATGGTGATCATCAGGAATACAAAAAACAATAAATGCTGGTGAGGATGCAGGGGGAAAGGAATCATTTTCCAAAAAACTAAAACTAGAGTTACCCTTTGACCCAGCTATTTCCTTTCTCAGTATGTACTGGAAGCAATTAAGACCGGTGCACTATAGGGACACTGCATACCCACGTTTACTGCGGCACAGTTCACAACGGCCAAGATAAGGAACCAGTCCAAGTGCCCATCCACGGATGGATAAAGACAATGTGTACACACAGTGGAGTTTACTCAGAAACAAGGAAGAACAAAATTTGTCTTTTGCAGAAAAATGGATGAAACGAGATCATCATTCTGAGCCAAAGAAGCCAAAATCACAAGTACCGCACATTCTCCCTGGTGTGTGAAATCTAAAAAAGATGACAAGAAAATAAAGAAGACTCTTACTAGATAAGGGGGAGGGAACGGGTGAAGACTGTGATCGAAATGCATGCACCGACTCTCCCAAAGAATGTGAAGTTCAGGGGCAAGGGGGTGATTCAAGTGTGTTACGTGTGTGTATAAATCTGCCAAAATGAAACCCATTCACCTGTGTAACCAATATGCACTGATAAATGTGAAGGAAAAAAGCAGCAAACTGATTTCTTAAAAATGGGTAAGATTTAAACATACGCTTCACGGAGGAGGAGATGCAGTGGCCAGTAAGAACCAGAAACAGTCTTTAGGGCAGTGCAAACCGAAGCCACACCTGGGCACCACCCTTTAGAGCAGCACCAGGATCCCGGAGGGTGTGGAGCTGCCAGAAGCACACACACAGCTAAATGTGCCCCTGTGAATCAGCCACGCCACTCCTGTCCACCCATGTTCCAGAGAAGTGGGCGCAAGAACGCTGCTACTGTGTGCCCAGCAGGCACAAACTGGAACTCACTCCCATGTGCATCCGCAGGAAACAGGAAGTCAGCGTGAACAGCTACACAGTGGGCTCACAGCTGGATCTGGTGTGTCCCTCCCAGGCACGTGTGTTACAGGCTTGGTTCCCAGGGTGGCACTATGGGGAGGTGGTAGGACTTAGGAGCGAAGCCCAGCATGGGTCTCGCACTCCGCGGGGGTGTGACCTTGTGGGGGACACTAGGACCCCGCCCCCTTCCTCTTCCTGCCTCTCTGCCCTGTACGAGTGCTGGGTTCTACTCCCCACGCATGCTCCACACTGATGTGCTGCTCCCCACGGGCCAAGAGAGACACGGCCGACCCTCTAGAGCTGCAAGCCACGGCAACCCTTTTCTCTATACGCATGGGTCATCTCAGGTTTGTGACGTAACTAACACCAAGGGAATGACCCAGCCACCAAAGGGACACACAAGTGATATGTGCAGCCATCCCATCTGGAGTCAAAGCAGCCAGGGAGGACAGCGACGCAGGGAGGCTGGCCACAGAGCAGAGCCGACTGCACAGGGAGACCTGGCTGGTGCCGCCGGGGAGCTGGGAGCGCCGGCCCGGGATGAGCTGCCGGGCAGTCGCAGGCGCTCAGCGCACACAACTGTCTCTCAGATAGGCACAGTGCACGCCGTGAACGTCTACGAGGAAAGAGGCAGACACAAAAGACGCGGCACTGCACAGTCTTGCTCATATTCCTACAAGGGAAAACTTGTCACAGTGACAAAAAGGCCACCATTTCTCACAACCCAGCAAACAGTGTTCTTCAGACGGGTGCACTTTTGGTCTATAAAGTACATCTCGGAAAAGCTGTTTTTTTTTCCCCCCTTAAAAGCTGCACTGAGATAACATCATCTTACCCATCAGATCAGCAAAAATCTCACAGCCTGACAACACAGTGGAAACGGTCCCTGTGCCCACTGCTGGCCACAGGTAGGGCGGCACCCACGGAGACCAATGGGGTTGTTTCCAACAGTTACTTGGGCCCTAAATTGTGACCCCACCCCTCCCCCCCGGAGTCGTCCTGAGGACTCACCCCTACCACACAGGTCATTATTCAGGAGAGGACTGGGATACAGGGACAGCGACACCCACTCATGCCGAAGCCATGCTCAGGAGGCAGAAGAGGCCCATCACCAAGCATGGGCTGGTCCCCAGGGCTTACTTAGCAAAAGAAAAACCTTTGTGTATGAAAGAGAAAGCGTTTAATTTTGCAGAAATAAGCACACGAGAGATAAATCAGAAACTAATTTAAATGTCTACATTTGTAGGGGGTCGGTGGGGACAGAAGCTGTCTGAGCAAACCTTTTAATACAGAATCAAGTATGTCACACCATGTTTTAAAAGTTAGAAAGGAAGATAACCAAAAGCACAAGACACAAAATGAGGATAAAGAAAGTGAGCTTCGGGCCGGTGATACAGCTCAGCGGCATAAGCGCCTGCCTGGCAAGCATGAGGTCCTGAGTTCGACTCCCAGTACCTGCATATTAAAAAGAAAAGAAAGTGGGCTTCATCAAAATTAAAAATTCATGTGCTTCGAAGAACAATATAAGGAAGTGAAAACAGCCCAACATAGTGTACAGGTGCCCGTAATCCTGGTTAGTTGGGAGGCTGAAGCAGGAAGATCACAAGTTTGAGGCTAGCTTGGGCAACTTAGCGAGACCTTGTCTCAAAAATAAAAAGAGCTGGGGATACAACTCAGTGGTAGAATACTTCCCTAAAATGCAAGGTTCTGGGTTCAATCCTCAATATATGAGAGACAGACAGACAGACACAGACAGAAACAGAAAAAAATGAAAAGACAACTCAGAATGAGAAAAATTATTTGTAAATCAAGTATTTGATAAGGAACTTGTACCTCGACTGTATAAAGACCTTTTACAACTCAATGATAAGACGACAACCTAATTTAAAAATGTGCAGAGGAGTTGAACAGAAGCACATCCAGTAAAGACACAGAGACTGCTAGGAAGCACATGATAAAACAGCAGGACATTCTCAGGGACCAGGAGAATGCAAACCAGAACCACAGGGAGATACCATTTCACACTTGCCTGGGTGGCTACGATAAGCCACATAAAAGCAAGTGTTGGGCTGGTGAGACAGCTCAGTGGCATAAGCGCCTGCCTGGCAAGTGCGAGGTCCTGAGTTCGATTCCCGGTACCCACATATGAAAAAAGGGCCAGTGATATTGCTCAGCGGCATGGGTGCCTGCTGGCATGCCAGGTCCTGAGGTCGACCCCCAGTACCCACACACACAAAAAAGCAAGTGTTGACACGGGTTTGGAGACATCAGAACTTCTGCTGTTGCTGTCACGAAGGTAAAAACTGTCCAGCCCCTTTGGAGACTAGCCTGGCAGTTCATCAAAAATGGAGACACAGCGTGGCGCAGCAATTCCAGCCTGGGTCATCGCCAAGGCAAATGAAAATGCACGACTGTGGAAAGCCCGTGTGTTCATGACCTCGCACATAAGCACAAAAGCGTGGGCATCAGCCACGTGTCTCTGCTGATGGGGCGAGCTGTGGCCATGCATGCTGGACATCAGCCCGCCACTCCTCCCGCTCACTCAGCCCTCTTGGTGGCCCCCAGCACTGCCGGACGACATCCCATTTTGCACAACGAGAATCACAGCGATGCTCAGGACAGCGGCAGCACTCAGGAGCTACACGAAGCCAGGGGGTGCTTTTCCCTCCTCACCACTTCGCTTTCCAAAACCCACTGTGGCTGCCACCGGGAGTGTGTCCCTGGGCCCCTCCACTCCTGTGGGGCTGTTCACTAGGCTCACACCCAGCCAGGGTCCAGGACCCAGCCTGCGGCTCAGGCAGAAGGGTCACCTGGGCCACAAGCACGCAAAGGCCCCCAAGGCCCGTGAGGTGGGATGGGCTCTCCCCACGGGACAGACGTCCTGGAAAAGAGCCCTTCCCCACCGATTCCAGCTCCTGTCCTGTTTCTGGACCATGCCACTCACTGACATCCTTCCCCCCTCAACACTGTAATTTCCTTTTGAGTAGTGTGATTGCATTTCGGTTGCGTGTGTTCCAAGTGGCTATTTGTTAAATGTAAACATGTTCAATGCACCACAGCTTGTGAACACTGGCTCTGGCATCTGTGAATAGGAAGATGGAGTATGGGAGCCTGGTGGGGACTCTGAGCTGGGTCTGACCTCGTGTGCATCCAGCCCCGCACACTCGCCGATGGAGCAGGGCTGTCCCTTCCTCACCCGGATGGCACAATGGCGACCCTGGCCCCCGTTTCTCCCATGGGGGGCCTGCAGTCAGGAAGCCATGCTGAGCATGACCAGGGTGGCCCCGGGGCGCTGTGAGGGAGGATGGAAGAGGCGGAGGCAGGCAGCATGTGGGGACAGTAGCTGAGGACTGGGCCAGTGCTGATCAGGACTGGAGAGGACAGGGCCCTTGGATGGCACGTGTCCAGGAGCTGCCCGGTTGGGCATCAGCTCAGCAGGGCAGGAGGAAGGGGCCTGGTGGACACAGAGGGCAGGCTGCAGGGTCAGGGCAAGCTGCAGCCTGAGGGGAACAAGAGATGTGGGTCTGTGACTCCACAGGTGTCAGTGACCCTGGCTGTCCTTGGGTCTCTGTGGCCCCTCAGCACTGATCTCATCTGCACCCCACGCAGCACCAGACTGGTTTCTGCAACACACAGCGGCATCCAGTCCCTCCCGATTTTCAGCCTTCACCACTTCCTCTGGCATGTGAGTGACAGCCAAGCTCGCTGCAGGCTCCTGGGTCCCCTGCCTGCCCTGAGACCTCTCCAGGTTCACCTCCCCACCCTGCCTTTGCTGAGCGGGCGCAGCTGCCACTGCCTCTCTCAGCTTGCCAGGGGCCCAACCCTTCCCTGGTGACCCTGCCCGCATTCCCTGTGTCCTTGTCGTCCATTGGAACCAGCCTCCCCTTCCTCTGGCATCCAGTGCTGCCACCAGCAGTGCTCATCACCTTTTACCACATGCGTTCAGCTTACTCCGCCTCCGGGACCCTGTGCAACCTGAGGGCATGGCCTGCCGTCTGTCCCCATCGTGTCCCCAGCCCTGGCAGAGCCCGGCCCAGTGCAGTTTGTGGATGAGCAGTGACTCGCAGCCCTGTGCTCTGTGTAGGATTCCATGGCTGGGAAAGGGGAATTGGGATGTAAACATCCCCAAGAAACAGTAGAGGAAGGGCCCCTCCCTCTGCCTGGCTGCTTGCTCGGGACTCCAGCCAGCGAAGCCTCAGTGTCCAGGGCCCGCAGGATGGTGGGGGAGGCGGCGGTCATTTCTGGGGCACACAGCTGGGCAGTGGAAGTGGGCCAAGTTTTGAGGGAGGTCTGTACCCTAGGCCATGGACACCCGCGCCCCCCGCTCCCTAGCTCCCTGCAGACCAGTCCTAGCACCTTGCAGTCAACCTGTCACCACCTCAGACCTGGGCCTGCTTTTGTGGCCTGTGGTCGGGTACGGGAGCTGGTGGGAAAGGCTGGGATCTGTCGAGCCCATAAGGATGTTGCCTAATCTCTCAGGGCAAGTCCAGGAAAGGGGCACTGAGCGCAGGGCCCACACCTGTGCCAAGGGTCCCTAAGTGTCCACAACCTTCTGCCCTGGTAGAGGGCTGTTGTTGGCCACTGCTTGGGCCCATGAGTGCCTGCTGGTCATGGGCCTTATGGGAAGACAGAGTCTATGTGAGCCTGGCACTGGTAGCTAGCAGGACCCCCGTGCCCACCCTGCCCGTGGGCCCCTCTCCCCCTCCCACCCTGTCCTTGGTGTCAGCACTGCCCTCTCTGACACTCCATCAGCCCTGGGAGAGCAGTGAAGACTGAACCCCTCTTCTCATGGACCCCTTCCTCCAGAGGGCTGGGGGAGGTGGAGGAGGAACTCTCCCCAGGGCTCCTGTCCCCAGCCTTACAGGTGCCAGTGCAGGGACGTGTGTGCCCCAGGCCTGAGGCCGGGCCGAGCAGCTGGTAAGACACAGGTGCTTTCCTCGAACAACAGGAGGCCGAGGCCCAGGAGGACAGGGAGACAGAGCAGCTTCCTGCTGGTTGCAGTCCTGGGTGGGTGGGAGGAGAGGCCATCCCTCTGCCTGTGCCCTCGCAGCTCCTCAGGGTGGGCAGTGAGCCCTGTGCACTAGGGCAGCTTTGTCCTCTTACCCCCAGTCCCCTCCACCGTGCGACAAGGGATGGCACGAGCATGGGAGGCTGCCCCCCAGGTCTATGCTCTAGGAGCAGACAGGGGTTCGTCTCCAGGAAGAAGCTGAAGCTGGGGACACCAAGAAACCTGAGGATCTCTGGAGTGGGTGCCTGGGGTTTCATCCTGAAGGAGGTGCAGGAGGAAGCACAGTGGGGAGAGCTGGGATGAGGAGAGAGTAAAGGGACAGTCGTGGCTATCCAGAGAGGTAGAGCCAGAGATCAGGCAGGTGCCTAAGCCCAGGGACAGGGGGACCCGACCTGCCCTCCAAGGAGGGGCCACATGGACCTCCAGGCTGGGGGTGGAGCTCTGACCCCTGGTGCTGCCCCCTTGGCCTGGGAGAGCCCAGGCCACACAGGACGGCAGCGTCTTGGGCAGGCCTTAAACCTGCTTTGGAGCAAGTTCTGCTGGTATGAGAGAATGCTTAGAGTGTGCTAGATGAGAAGAGGAAGTAAAACTATGCGTTAGGTCTCGCTCTAGTTACATATATGTACAATAAGCAAAAACTAACACTAGAAAGCAAAACAGAACATATGGTGGGTGGTGGAATCCTAGGTGTGCATTTTAGTCCTTATTTGCAATTTAAAAAAAACAATATTCACACACTCTGAATGGACGCAAGGAGACCCTGGGGTGGGGGGCAGACGAACACGACACACACCGGCCAGCCTGGCTCACACAGGGCCCAGCCCCTGCTGGTTTCTTCTGTTTTCCCGCCCAGTAATTGATGAGGAGCCCGAAGCAACAGCTGACACTTTAGCGGCTGAACCATGGTGAGGTTCAAGACAAGCCCCAGGGTCCCCAGTCCCAGCTCCAGGCTACTCCGTGTCTCTCCATCTTTTCTGTTTGTTTTTTGAGACAGGGTCCCACTATGTAGCCTAGGCTGCCCTTGAACTTGTAGTGATCCTCCTGTCTCAGCCTCCTGAGTGCTGGGATTATGAGTGTGCACCACCATGCCCAGCTTCTTGTCTCCCCATCTTGTCAGTTGGCAAGTGGGCCTCAGGCCCCCACTATATTCAGCAGCCTCCCCTGCGGACACCATTAAAGGCGCACTACTATCCAAGCTCCACAGAGTGTTTACCGCCTGCGCGCAAGCCTGGGCCAGCTCCAGGATGGGTTGACGCAGCCCAAGGACTGGCTGGGGCTGCCCAGTCAGGCTCCCCGCTGACCTTGACCTTCAGAAGTGCAGCAGAGCCTGCTGCAGAGCCTGCTGCACTGGAGCCTGGGGAGCCTCGAGGATATGTTTAGGGGATGATGGGAGAGCAGGAAAGGTGGGGGAGCGGGCTGGGCCCCAGGCTTGTTTGCCTTCCCCCAAACTTTAAAACACATTTATAAAATTAGGTGGTAAGGATACAGGGTAATTTTCATGGCATCAACGTACTTTCTTTCAAGATATGATTTATAGGTTTGGACCAATTTGAAATGAAATGACTACTGGGATAAATGGCTGTGCTGGAGGCTACAAAATGGTTTCCATTATGTAGTTCTGATCCTCGGTTCCTTGGGATACTTAGAAGGGCGGACACTTGAGTGTGTTGTTCCCTCTCAAAGGGCTTCTGGGGTCTCTATGGGGTGGGGGAGCTGGAGAGCTCGCGCTGCAGTCTGAGGTCGGATGCAAACACGCAGACTTCACTTGGTATGAAGATATCATCGTGAGACTTCAGATCACGCCAGCACCTGGAGCCCTGGGCCCAGAAGGCCTGTGCGAACATGTCTGTGCCCTGCACGTGGCCTCCGGGGCCCTGCCATGAGTGCTGACCACTGGTGAGCAGTAAGAAGGCAGACCCTGACCCCTGGCTTTCTCTAAAGCTACAGAAACCAGGCTGTGTGGCACTGAGAGACACATGGAAAAGCAAAGGCCTGGGGTGCAGCTTGGAGGTAGGGTAGGAGTGTTGAAGAAATAAAGACAGGCAGAAAGGAGACAAAGAAAATTATAATTTTAAAATTGTACTTTTAAGAAAACTGCAGCTTCAAGACTCAAAGTTCCTCACCATTATGATGTCTTTCCCCTGCCCCTAACCTGTCTATTTCCCTCCAGGCTCCTCACTTCTAATTTCCTCATTCCTCGAAGATTCAGTGAGCCTGGAAATCGGGCCCAGGCCTTTCACCTGTACATGGGGCTGCAGAGTCACAGATGCCACCGACTTCCACCCCACAAGTGGACTATCACGCGGCTCACTCTCAAGCTCCCAAACTCGTGTACCTTTGTTTCTGCTTAATAAATCTGACCACACCTCTTCCTGACCTGTCCTCAAAGGCTTTTCTGGGACAAGAGCCACCACCCTCCTCTGGAGGGGGTCCAGCTTGAGGTCCCCATGAGACCTCTTGACTCTGTTCAGTAACAGTAGAGCACTGGCCTGCCAGGCACAAGGCACTGGGTCCCATCCCCAGCACTGCAAAAACAAACTCAAAACGCAGACAGGCAGAAACACGCAGGGCAACTGACTGTCAACAGAGGTGCCGAGATGTTGCAAAGGGGACAGCATGGGACAGCTGGAGACCAGCCCATGCACACCACGCGCAGCAGTTAAGTGCAAATGAACCACAGACACGTGTGCGCAAGGAGAGACAGACAGGAAAATCGGTGAGGTGCCTTAGGACCCCAGAAGGAGCCATCTGAGAATAATGAACACCCTGGACTTCATGTAAACTGAAGCTGCTTCTCTCTTAGGGACACTGGGACAATGACAAAGCAAGCCAAAGGCAAGGAGAAATACATGCGATTTGTGTGCCCGACAAAGGGCTTCTTGCGCAGAACATAAGAACTCTCACTACTCAATATGGAGACAAAAGCCCCAAGGAAAACATGAGCAAAAGATTTGAAAGAAATGTCCCAGAGGAGGAGGGACAGATGGTGGGTATGTATATGAAACGATGTTCAACATCCATGGTCACCACAGAACTACAATAAACATCACAAGGAGATGCCACTGCCTACCACACACGTGGCTAAGAGTTGTGGACAGGGGGCTCCAAGGGCTGGCAGGGTTGGGGCAACCAGTGCTCTCAGATGCTGCTGCTGCCAATGGCAACTGTAGTATCTTCCTTTTCTTTCTTCTTTGTATTTTTTTTTTTTTTGGAGTGTGTGTGTGCGGGGGTCTCGCTATGTTGCCTAGGCTGGCCTCAAACCTTAGGCTCAAGCCACTCTCCTGCCTCAGCCTCCCAAGTACTGGGACTACAGCTGTATGGCACTGTGCTCAGCTTAGTTTGACAATTTCTTTTAAAATGTAAATGTATACTTCCACCATATGACAGCAATTTCAATGCCAGGTGAAGTGGAAACACATGTCCACACTAAGTTGTGTACACAATTATTCAGGACAACATTGTTTACAAAAGCTCAGCTATGATTTCAGTATCTCTCCCAAAAGTTCACATACTGCAGGTGCCAGAGCTCATATGAATCCCAGAATTCCTACGCCAATGGTACTTGGGGATGGGCTGTGGGGAGTGATTAGGGTTGCGTGAGGTCATGGGGGTGGCTGAGATGGCATCAGTGGCTTTATAAGAAGAGGAAGAGACCTGAGCCTACATCTGTGCCCTGTCTCCCCAAGTGACACCCTCTGCCATGCTAGGGCACAGCATGAGCCCCTCCCCAGATGCCAGCGCCAGAACAGAACTTCCAGCTCCACAACAGGAAGCCACACAAACCTCCACTCCATATAACACACCCAATCTGTGGCGTTCAGTGATAGCGCTGGAAAACAGACAAAGGCAAGTCCCAAACTGGACACGACTCTACCACTGCTCACAGGTAAGTGAACGAGCGCTGGATGAAGCTCCAACATACTTTGCAAAGCAAGAGACCAGAGAAAAAGGTCTCTGCGGTGTGGCCCCACTTCTAGGGGACTCTAGAAGACCACAGTGTCCTTGTGCTGAGAGGAAGCAGCCCTGGTGCCTGGGGCCGGGGGGCCCTCCAGGGAATTGTCCCTTTCTGGGGTGATGTGTCTTCTCTATTTGTATCGCGTGGTGGTCACACGGGTGTGTCAGCATGTGCAAATTCACAGGCACAGGTATTTTTACATACATGTTTTACAGACATGTTAACATTCTACTGCAATAAACTGGATTTTTAAGAAATTGCTGCTTGTAGTTTCTTTTATATTCCTTATTTTCTTTGTTAATGGTTAACAACAGGCACTTGGTTCTGAAGGCTACATCTTGGTTCAGAGAAAAGAAAGAACAACTGTGACTTCGAAAAATAACATCTTTAAAGAATCAGTTCCATGGATTTCCTCCCATGCATCCTAATTTCTCAGAAAGCAGCCTTTAATGACAGTTTTTAGCCATTTCATAATAGAACTCTCTGTGGCCACTACTTGTCCAGAACAGGGGTTTCTCAGCTGGACCGCGCGAGGAGAAGGTAAAGGAAGCTCCTGGTATGAGTGATGTCAAGCCCAATGGGACAGTAACAGAAAGCAACCATATGCATGGGGCCACACTTCCAAATCACATGTAAGCTGGGCCTGGTTGCACATACTGCGATCCCAGCACTCAGGAGGCTGAGGCAGGAGGATCACTGTGAGTTCAAGGCCGGCCTGGGCTACATAGTTCAAGGCCAGCCTGGACTGCATAGCAAGATGCTGTCTCAAAAAACAAAACCAGAAACAAAGGAACCCACTACTCCAAAAGAACAAAACAAAATAAAACAAAAACAACAAAATCACACTTTAAAAAAATCACTTTATATTTTTTAGTAAATGATCATGAGCTGCACTGGGGGAAAAATCCTGCCAGAAGAGGTTTACGGTATAAACAGCTGTGAAGATATTGCTTTCTTTGTTTTGCTTGGCACAGGGCTTGCTGAGTTGAGACGACCACGTGGGCACTGATGAAGTGGGTGGAGAGGAGGGCTGTGGGCAGATGGGACCACACCTGGTTGCGCTCCCACACTGATGCCCCCTGCAGCAGCTTTCAGACCCCAGCCAGCCACTGCACCCCTACCCTGGCTCTATCCAAAGCTGCCTCCAAGCCATGTCTGGCTCTGGGTCTTTTCAACAGTGGCTCCTTCCCAGGCTAGGGCCTGCTCCCAGCTGTCCCTGAGACCCTTGGGTTGGCATCCCAGTACCAGGACAGCATGTGGCCAATGCTAAGTAAGGGGGGTGGGGGCGGGGTGCTGCCAATGAACAAGCTCGGGACCTCCCACCATTAACAGAACCACTCATGTGCACCGACAGCTGGGTGCATGCCAGCCCCTCACTGGCCAGGCCCTACACATTCTGGATCCATCCTACCTGGGGGGCAGGATTGCAGCCACCCACCGACTCTGTCTCCCTCCCCGCACCCCAGCACCTTGCCCAGTTTGGGCCCTGGCACAAAGTACTCCATTCAGTCTCGCGGGTGCCTGGCAGCTGGAGCTGGCTCTGTGTGCAGCACCTCCCACAGTGTCTTGAGCTTGTGGCTGCACACTACACCGTAAGTCACGCACAAATTGGTGAAATATGCCCCGTGGCCACTGTCAACTGAGTGGACACAGGAGCAGGCCTGCTCGCCTAGCATTGAGTCACACTGTGCAAGCTTTCTCCTTAAGTTTGCATCTCAAGCTCCGGAGGACAAGAATCCTGGCCCCACTCTGTCTACACCGCAGTGCCGGGGAGGCTTGGCGTTGGACAGGTGTGTGGCTGGTGTGACACGATTCTTCAGTCTCCAAATTTAGAGGACAATTCTGGGGGGCGTTACATAAAATGATGCCAACAAAGTATTGAGGACAGGGCTTGGCACCCGTTAAGCACTCAGTAAGCTTTAGCAGGTGTGACAAACTGTTTCTATGCTACACTGACAGGGTAAAGTTGCCTGAAAACCAACACAGACTGCGGACCATGGGAACGTTCCTTGGGCTTGCAGAAATTTACACACACACAAGCCCCCTCGGTGCTACCCAGCTGTAGACTGGCACACAAGGTGGTAAGATGGCTGAGGAAGGGAGTCTGTCCCACCCCAGCAGGGTGCACTGTTTATACCCGGACAGGCTCAAGGCCAAGCAAAGCAAGAGAGGGTCCCTCCTGTTCCCAGGAGCCCCCACACCCAGGCTAAGGGACAGGGGTCCTGCCTGCCATACCACATGCCCCCACTCTGACCCTGCCGTGGCTGGGCACCTGTACAGCCCCCATCCCCGAGCATGGGCCTGGCAGGGCCATGGGGCTTGAGTCCCAGCTCTGTAACTCATTGGCTGAGGGTGCCTGGACCCCATATTCCCCCGGGGGGGCTGTCCCCGTGATCCAGGACTACAGGAACGGGTTGGTGTCCTCATGTTAAACCAACCTGCGCAGAGAGACCCAGGTTCTGTGGGCACTGATGGAGGTGGGATGGGGAACGATCAGGCTCTTGGAGGCGGCAGCACCTTCACAACAAGGTCCGAGTTGTGTGCAGGTTGGCAAGAATTCAGGTTTTTCTTTGTTTCTCTCTTCAACTAAAGCAAGTCTTTACTTCCTGATACAGCATCTGAGTTTCAGGAAGACTGATAACAGATCTGGAAGCCCCGTCTGTGCTAACATGCAGCTTGGGTGGAGGCTGGGGCTAAATGCACAGGGTCACACTCTCCCAGGACCCAGCCCGTAGGTGGTGACATAGGGGACTATGTGTGCAGGGGACCTACATGGCTATGCCTCTGTGCCAGGGCCTTGCCCCCTGCAAGCGCCCTGACATCCACAAGGGTGTTCACAGCTGGCAAGGTGTCTGTCTTGTCTGCTGGGTGGGGTGGGATGGTGTCACAGCTCATCTGCGGGCTCTTCCTCCAAATGAGGCACCCTGTTGCAGGGGACAGGTGCCCCGGCACACGACAGCACACAAGCGTCTTCCTGTGTAAGTAGGCAGGGATAGGGCATTGTGGGCTGCTTGCTTTCACCAGGAAAGGACAGGAAGCCGGGACATGGGGAGGGTGGCACAGGGTAGAGGAACAGGAGGGGATGGAGCCGGACACTGGGAGGAGGCTCAGGTCATGGAGCAATATCAGTCTCCTGGGGGCCAAAATCCAACTCCTCATCCATCGTCAGTCATGGTGGGGGTTCCCTCTGTCATTGAGGCCACCACAGCTGACTCGGGACATCACCAACAGGTAAGAAGACAAACGTTTCCCCATTTGTAAGACTGTGCAGTTCAAGAGCCAGGTGGCTGTGGGGACAAACTCCTGCCAGGTTCGTCTTGGTAAGGACAAGGTCAAATACTGGCCTGTACTGAGAGGGCTCCTCATGGAAACCAGCCCTTGACCTGTCTGCTGGACCAACAGAGCCCAGTGTGACATATTTCTACTTCCTGGGCTTGAATGGGGCCCTTTACCCATGGGACCAAACATTCAAAGTGGTTGTCTGGGGCGCATGAGCATGTCTTTAGGATATAAAATAAACTTCGGAGACCAGGTGTGCTGCTGTACGCCTGTGATCCCAGCAGTCAGGAGGCTAAGGCAGACAACTGCGCTAAGTTTGAGGTAAGCCTGGGCTACACGGGAGACCCTGTCTCCAAACAGAGAAAGAACAACTGGCTGAGGATGTGGCTCAGTGGTGAGTGCTTGCCTAGCATGTCCAAGGCCCTGGTTTCCATCCCCAGCACTGAAAAATAAATAAATAAATAAATAAATAAATAAATAAATAAATAAGAAAAGAAACTCCCTCTCACACCGTGCCCTGTGGGGAGGTAGGGACAATATCAAGGTGCGTCCGTCTGTTGCTGTCCCTCAATTCCACTGTGCTCATTCTCCCCTCTGTCACTAATCTTCCTTCAGGGCTTGGCCCCAGCTGGTTGCCTTCCTTCCTTCTTCCATCCCCTCTGCACGCCCTCCCTCCCTGTGCCCTGTGGGCTTCCTGCCACTCCTGCCCACCTTGCAGGGCACTCTCCCACCCTGTAGTCTGACTGTTTGTGGAGGGACGAGCAAGCCCAAAACACTCCTCTTCCAATTTCTCATCAGCTCAATCCTCGGCTTGCGACTTCATTCTCAAGATGCTGTTCCTTTCAGATGCGCTTTGTCACCCCCTCTCCCACGTGAGGTTGGGCAGGCCACTGTGATGTCAGATGGGCGCTTTGTGTGGAGGGTTCTGAAGGTCTCTGGGGTGGCCAGCGCATGGGAGGATGCAGCCATCCCACCTCCTGGCACTGGGCACACTAATGACCCATGGTAACCCCTCAGAAAGTAGAAAAGATATCTTATGAGCTCACTTCTATAAGGCAAGGGCCATCAGTCTGTGCGCACGGCACATTAAGCACAGGCCATCTGGAAGATAACTGCAAACTGAGTAAGAGTAGTTCTGTAAATATTTGTGGATTTTCCTTTTGTTTTTCTTATTGTTTTTGTTTTTTGAGACAGGGTCTGGGCTATGTAGTCCAGGCTGGCCTTGAACGCATAGCGATCCTCCTACCTCAGCCTCCTGAGTGCTGGGATTATAGCCGTGTGCCACCATGCCTGGCTGGAAAGTACCTTCTATGGAACAAATTTTACCTATATCTGTCACTTCAACACCTGACATTGAAAAGGCACCTGAAACCATGAGTCTCTTAGAGATGAAGCATGCTACCCAGCCTCAGGTAACTCTTTGAGCTGAAAGGCAGACACTACTGCTAGGGACTGGAGTGTGTTTGCCCCATTTCCTCTGCGGGCCTGCACTATCACCATCAAGCCTGTAACCAGGGCTCCTTCTCACACAGCTCAGTGCTTGTTTCAAGGTGTCTATAAAGCATGAAATCCAATCCAGTCTCATTGCTGTTCTGTGAGTTCCCAGGAATGCAAATTCTTCACTGGACTGAAAGAAGCAAGAATGCAAGGATGGTTGAACAGGAGAAAAAAAAAAAAATCCTAGTAATATACCACATTACTGCTTTTTCTGTTTCTATTTTCTGAAACAGGATCTCACTATGTAGTTCAGGTTGGCCTTGAGCTCATTGTGATCCTCCTGCTTCAGCCTCCCTCCTGAGCGCTGGCATTGTAGGCAGGTGTCAGGCCCAACTCACACTCTTAGTTTTTATAAAATGATAAAAACTTTAAACTTCTCAATTGCTGATATGTAGGAAAAGTTTTTGACATTCGCTTATAAATTGTAACATTTATTATAATTTTAATAAAATAGAAAATATGTAACAAAAGGGTTCCTTAGCATAATAAAACTTACAGCAAGACCTCACAGCAAAGGATAAAACTGTAGCCATGCCCTCCATAAAGTCTGAACAGCTCAAAGCATCTGCAGTTAGTGGTTTGAGTCAACATTATTTTGGCAGCTTTAGCCAGTTAAATAAGACAAAAAAAAAAAAAAAACCCAAAAAACAAAACAAAAAAACCCCTCAAAAACCAAAAGAACAAGGTATCCAGAAAAGAAGAGCAAAACCTATTGTTATTCATAAAAGATATACATTTGTCTACAGAGGAAATCAGAATTTTCAGACAAACTATTACCACTAATAAGATACATCAACAATGCCTTTGTGTATGTAATCAACATATAAAAAATTGATTTTCTGTACACCAATAATAGCCAATTTGAAAAAACATATCAGAGACTGTATTAATTTAATAATCCTACATTTATTTATTTATTTATTTATTTATTTATTTATTTATTTATTTATTTTTTGTGGGTACCGGGGGGTCGACCTCAGGACCTCGTGCGCCAACAGGCACCCATGCCGCTGAGCGATATCACCGGCCCCTTTTTTGTATGTGGGATCCGGGAGTCAAACTCGGGCCCTCGCGCTTGCAAGGCAGGCGCTTATGCCGCTGAGCCATCTCACCAGCCCTAATCCTACATTTATAAATCAGCAACTTTCAAATGAAGTTTTACTGTGGCAAGAGTTCTTGATGAAGGTTACGATTCTAGCTTACAGAATCTCAAATTTTGCCTGTGAATTTGGGAGACAAGGCAACAGAAATCACATTTATATCAGCACAGTGTTTTATAGTTTACTGAGTTTAGTCAACTATAACCATTTTCAAATCCTCAAAATAAGTCAGGCCTGGGAGTGTACACCTGTAATCTTAGCACTTGGGAGGCTGAGGCAGGAGGATTAAAAGTTTGAGGCCAGCCTGGGCTACACAGCAAGACCCTGTCTCAAACAAACAAACAATCCTCAAATAATATTGATACAGAAATAGAATCTATTTCATACATGAGGAAATAAAGGCTACAGAATTTTTTGGTACCTGTTGATGGTCTTCTAATTCAGAAATGGTAAGATTAATTCTGGCTGCATAAAAGATGCTAAATCATTCAACAAACACGATGTATCTAAACAAGGGCAAAAGAGAGTGAGAAAAAAAGAGGTAGACAAATGAGCTGTGACTGAGTCCAGTGCAGTGCTCAGACCGGAGAAGAGGCCAACTTCATTTCTACTTTTCAGGAAATGACCCACGGGGGATTTGAGCAGACAGAGGAATGCACGCCCTCAAATTCCACACCAAGCTCTGAAGCGGCCAGGGAAACAGAACATACAGGTTCGTCCCTGTGCTGTTGATAAAAGGCCACACTCCTACCAACCTGTGAGGTGGAAGGACAGTGGAGACCCAGAATGCCTGCTGCCGATTAGTGCGTTAAAAACAGACTGTCCACTCTTTACTGGAGTGCCCCTGCTTTTCTGAGAAACACGTGGCAGCTGCCACCATTCTGGATGGCACCTCTGAGTTTCTACTGTGTGCCACCGTGGAAGGAAAACTCTGAATCTGGGCTTCCCTGCTGGTGGCTGGAAGGCAGAGCCGGGGGCCTGCAGGGGACCATCGAGGAAGGGACACCAGAAGGCTGGGGAGCTGGGGTCCCTCCTGAGGGGATGGCAGCGGGAGAAAAACAGGGATCCTTTCAAGCTGCTTTTGAACTGAGACTTTAAAAAATCGCTTTGTCTGTTTTGGCCTGGGGCTGCATACTTGCAATGATAAAAGCAGTTCTTTCAACTCAGCTGTTAAATCGCAGAGTTCCCACAGCGAGTGTCAACATGCAGAGGCTTGGGCTGGGGACAGACTGGGCTGGGGGCTGGGGGCAGGGTGGCCAGGGTGCTGTGCATACCCCTGCGAGTGCAAACAGACACCCATCCAGCCCTGGTCCCCTCTCCAGGCCCTGCTGGGGCTGGGCTGATTTTCTCCCCCTTTTCTAGTTTTTCCATGTTTGCTGGATTTAGCAACTGCTGTTTTGGCTGTAATCAGAGCTCCAGTGTGGTATAATTATTCCAACATCACAAAGTGCAGTTTTGTTTCCAGAGCCGACATTTTAAAACCTTTGTTGCTTGCACGGTGCCAACACTGCCAGAATGCTTCCTGCACAGCATGTGAACGGAAATCAGTGCTGCAGCAGAGCTGTAAATCAGGTTTCAGCGAAACTGTGGCCCCCTCAAAAGCACATCCAGGTTTAGGGCTCCCCCAGGGACAGCGCACAGACCTGCCTGTGGATTTGGTGGCCCTGAATTCACCTCTGCACCGGAAGACAGGCTTGTCCAATGCTGCATAGGCCCTGCATGTGGTCAAAGTTAGGAACAGTCCCAGCCTCTCCCGGGCCTAGGATGCACCCAGAGAGATGGCTTCAACTGACTCCGATACTTCTCCTTCCTACATGCCGAGGACAGGACAGGGAAGGACTGAGATGAGCTGACCCACCAAGCATTCACAAGCAACCATCCTGGCTTCTGGCTGATCCAGGAGCAAGCATCTCAGACTGGACTGTGTCACAAGCACCCGAGGGAGTATCTCCTATACTATATGATGCAGAACTCCGCCATCGGTATTCAGCAGGCGCTTTCCAAGAAGCAACCACATGCGTTAGCTCACTGCACCCCCCAAGAGCCCTACACTGAACCTGTGCATCCATCTCCCAGAAGAAGGAAAGCTTGAGGCCATCCTGCTGGCAGGTGGAGGCTGGAGCTGACCTCACCTTGGTTCTATGCTAGACCCAGAGCTGTTGATTAATAGGTGAGAAGTTGTCTTTGCCCCAAATGCCCAGCATGTGCCTATTTACTGTCTGCCTATTGCCACAGCTCCTGGAAGGCCAGGCCTGGAGGAGGGGCACACAGGCTGGTCTGAAGTTTGTGTATGTTTGAACTGATTACTCACATTCAGATGGAACTGCCCAGTCACAGCTTTTCAACTAGTTGAGCCACATAGTGCAGCCTATAATCCCAGCACTCCGGGAAGCGGAGGCAGGAGGATTGCAAGTTTAAGTCTAGCATGGACAACTGGGAGATTTAGTAAGATTCTGTCTCAAAAATATAAAATAAAAAAGGCTGGTGATGTCACTCTGAGAAGGTCCTGGTTCAATCTCTAGTACCAAAAAAACAAAAACAGAAACAAAAAAAACACAAAACCCCCTTTATTTTCATTTTTGTTTTTTTGAGGCGGGTCTCACTATGTCATTTAGGCTGCCCTTGAACTCACTATGTAGCCCAGGCTGGCCTTGAACCTATGGTGATCCTCCTACCTCAGCTTCCCTGGTGCCAAGATCAAAGAGGTGTGCCACCACGCCTGGCTTGTACTTGGTTATGACAAATCAATAAGCCAAGGCACAGATGTCGTCCCTGGTCAGATTTTCAGGTGGGCACCAGCTGCTGCGGGGTGACGGAGCGGGTGGTTCCTTGCCTAGTCTGGCAGCCACGACCAACAGACAGAAGAGCTACTGGTTAGCAGGACCTAGCTGCCAAGCTGTAAGCCAGGAGCTTAGAGGAATTACAGCTCTTTAACCCCAAAATGCCCCTCAGAGGGTGAAGGCCACGTCAGCTCCGCTTGTTTACTGAAGGAATAAGCGAAAGACACACAGTGGCATTTCAGACAGCTGCTGCTCTGCAGAGATGCTGCTGCAGGATTTCATTTGTTTTGTTTTTTTGGTTTTTGGTGCTGGGGATGGAGCCCCAGGCAAGCGCTCACCACTGAGCGACTCCCCAGCCCATCTGCCTTTGTTTATTTTAAGACAGTCAGAGCTTCAGAGAGCACAGTATTTCAAAAACAAAAACAAAAACAAAAAACAAAACAAAACAAGGGCCAGTGAGATGGCTCAGCGGCATAAGCGCCTGCCTGGCAAGCACAAGGTCCTGAGTTTGACTCCCGGTACCCATATAAAAACAAAAAACAAAAAACCCAGCTCACCAATATTCTGGAAATCTGGCAAGTTGGAGTTTCACCATTAAAATTTGGGTCAAAAAAAAAAAAATGTCTGAAGTTTAATAAGGGGTAGTGCTCTAATCTGTGTTTATCCACATAAGTAGTTTCTTTTAAAAAAAACCTTAATGAAAAGTTTTATTAATCCAGAATTGTAAAGTTAGAAGGAAATGTTAAGATAATAGATTCTCATGTGCCAGATGAGAAATGTGGGATCAAGAGAAATTAGGATGTTTTTATTGTTTACTTTACCATTTCAATTCTTTAAGAAATGATTGATAAAATTCAATGATGGCTGTTCTCTTAATTAACTGCATTGCTGGGCATGGTTGTGCACACCTGTAATCCCAGCACTCAGGAGGCAGGAGGATGGCTGTGCATGAGGCCAGCTTGGGCTCCATAGTGAGTTCAAGGCCAGCCTGGACTACATAGCGAGTTCAAGGCCAGCCTGGACTACACAGCGAGAACCTGTCTTGATAACACAAACAAAACAACAAAATTAACTGCATGGCTTTCAGGCTAACACCAGGCCTTTCTCCATGCTTCCACACGCCCGGTGTTCATGTGGGAATGGGCATGCTTGGGAACATGAAGGCCGTCAAGCATTTGCTCCAGAACTGAATGCTCCCCAGATGCTCACCTCTGCCCCAGCTTCTAGTTAGAATCTGACGTAGCCAAGGAAGAAGCAGCGACTAATGGGGGATTGGCAACAAGGTGGTCCCCCAGGTTTTCAGTGCAGTCTCGACCTTGGCATTCAGTAGCTCACAGCATAGCTCTAAAGGGCCTCCTGGCTTCACTCCCTTTCCCTCCTCCTTCCTCCCCTCTTCCCTCCATGGCAGTGGGGATTGAACACAGGGCTTCATCACTGAGCTACATCCCCTGCCCTTACTTTATTTTTTATTTCAAGACAGGTCTTGTTAAGTCACTAAGTTTATCCTCCTGCCTCAGCCTCCCAGCGTGCTGGGATTACATGTGTGCACCAACACACTTAGCTCCTCCATTGTTTTGTGAATGTTCCCTGCCCTCATCTGAACCAGAACCCAGGGAAACTCCAGTCTCTTTCCTACCCTCATCTGCTATCCAGCCAGATGCCAGGGACTGCACCACTGTCATCTCTGCCCAGGACTCATCCCCATGCTTTCCTGCAGTGCTAGGGACTGAACACGTGCTCAGCATGTGCTCTACCACCCGGCTACTTCCCTCCCGGGTGAGGACATCTTTCTTTGGAGCAGGAACCTGATCCTGCCACCCTGCTCAAAATGTGCCCCTCATAACCCTCCTGGTAAAGTCAGCACGTCCTGTGCCTCAGCCTCCCTGTGGAGCTGCCTATCAGCCACGGCGTCCCCTCCTCTCATCCCTGGGCCTTTCTGCACCTCTCTGTGGCCTGGGAGGTTCTTACTGCTTCCTTTCTCCTTCCGGCTCTCCCCTGCCACATCTCAGAGGTGCCTCTTCCTCTCAGCCTCTCCCGAAGCCCTCCAGGGCCAGCGCCCCACCCCCAGCTTCCCTGGGCAGAGCAAGGACCTGGACTTCCGGCCTCTCACAGTGGGGCCTCCCCTCACTGTGCCCCTCCATCTCTACAGCAGGCCCAGAGGTCTCTGAGGAAGGGATCAAGCCTTGTTTTAATTCATTGCCCTAAAACCTGCCTGTGTGCCTCTCCCTCTCCACTCACCTCTGGCAACCACTGCTCTTTTCCTGTCTGCGTAACTCTCTCTGCAGAGTGTCATGTGGCTGGAATAGCACAGTGTGCCGCCTTTCAAGATGGCTTCTTCATTAGTCCTATGCATGTGAAAGTTTCTCTGTATCTTTCACTGCTTGGTGGCTCATTTCTTTTCCCCTCTAGGGTAGCTAATATCCCATGCTGTCTTGATGGACTACGTTTATCCACTCACCACTAAAGGACACTGTGTCCAGGCGCTGGGGACAGGACCCAGGACCCTGTGCACGCTAAGCACCCTCAGCCCCAAAGAACCTCTTGGCTGCTTCCGAGTGTGTGCCATTATGGACAGGGCCACTACATACGTGGCGTGCAGGTTTCTGTGCTGAGGGAAGTATTCAACGCATGCAAGTAAATCCCCAGGGGCTTGGCTGCTGGGCAGCACAGTAAGAGTGTGTTTAATTTAAGAAGCTGACAAACTGTCTTTTCTTTGTCCCCAGTGTCTCAGTCACTTTCCTGTTGCTGTACATAATACCCAAGGCCTGCAGCTTCCCGGGGGTGAGGCTTATTTTGGCTCATGGCTTTTAGAGGGTTCAGTCCGTGGGCAGCTGGCTCCAAGGCAGGAAGGGCCTGATGGGAAGGCCTGGGCAAAGGAGAGCTGCTTGAGTTATGGCAGCTAGGAAGCAGAGAAGGGAGGAGCTGGGGACAAGAGCGCACACTTCTGGTCACACCTCTGTGACCTGCCTCCACCAGGTCCCGCCTCCAAATGGCACACTTCACCCTGAACTCCTGAGGGGCTGAATCCCCGGATAAGCACATGCCCCCATGATCCTATCACCCTCTACAAGCCCCTACACTCTAGATCAAAACTATAATGCTCAGTATTTTTTTGTGATACCAGAGATCAAAACAAAACCTCCTACATGCTAGGTAAGTACTCTAAAACTTACCTACATCCTGGCCCTTTTCAAAATTTTTCAGTTTGAGACAGGGCTTCAAACTCATATCTTCCTGCCTCAGCCTCAAGAGCAGCTGGGATTACAGGTGGGCACCAATGTGTCCAGCTGCCAAACTGTCTTCTGAAGTGGCTGCCCTATGTTGCATCCCCCAACAATGAATGAGCGTTCCCGCTGCCCCCAATCAGTGCTCAGTAAACATGAGCTTAGGAACTATGTGCTGTGTTTAAAAACACAAACACTCACACACACAGACAGAGAGAGAGAGAGACAGGCAGGCAGGCACACAGACAGAACTCACTTCCTGCTCCGGTGCCTCTACCGCACACGCTACTCAGTCACACATCGGCTCAGGGTTCCTGCAGCCAGCAGTGTGGCACCGGCCTTGCCCCTGCAGCACCCTTCTTCCCCTTCTCCTGCTGTACAGACCACCCTTAGCCATGTAAGACCACCTGCTGTCTCCATTAAACAGTGAGCTCTTTGAGGGAAAGGGCCCATCTTACGCACTTTAAAAACAGTTATGAAACTTCACGTGTGAGAACCTGATTCTTGGCGTCCACAGTGTGTGCAGGGGACTGCTGCAGCCACCACCACATGCGCACACACTTTCCTTCCCCTCATTGTCCCTGATGGTGTCTACAAATACACAGTTAAAACCTACTGGGCACAACTGCTAGCACTGTCCCTCGGTCAAGACAGAATCACAATGAAAAGTGGAAAGTTTTATCGTGTGCTTTAATGAAAACTAAAATTCAATATATACTACTTCCTTTCCAGAGTGAAGCATTTCATCTGTTTATGAGTCCATGTTTGCAGTGTGTAGTGACTATCTTCATCATGGGGAGGGGGTCCATGAATGTAACCCTTCTTAATTCTTTTTATTCCCCCGGAGAACAAAGATTTTTTTGGGGAGGGGACGTTGAGACAGGGTCTTGCTATGTAGTTCTGGCTGGCCTTTAACTTGAAGTACTCCTCCTGCCTCTGCCTCCCGAGTGCTGGGATTACAGGTGTGTGCCACCACATCAGGCAGTGAAGCATTTTAAAACCCTGACCAGACACCCTGTCTGCCTCCCTCACAGGTGCCTTGGTCCTACACCTCTCTCAGGAAGGTGTCCCCAAAGCCCAGGTGAACCTCTCCCACTCCAAGTTCTCGTGGGGGACATGCTCCTCCCATGATGGCGCACAGACACACCTTCACTCATCACCACGTCGGTCCTGTCTCTGCTACAAGAGCGCGGCTCTACGTGGGGACACAGCTTTTCTTCCTCGTCCTCTGTGGGCTGCAGCAGGCTCTGCCGCAGATCGAGGCACTCACACTGCCTGCAGGCTCGCAAGCAGAGCTGTTCTAAACACCCGGCGTTGGTCAGGCCAATACGAGTGAGAGACGCAGAAGAGTGAGAGCACTTTCTGAGCGTGAGACAGCGGCCTATGCAACATAATCATTGTCAAGTGGCTGACACGCTCGGTGTGTGCATGAGGCATGGTACAGCATGGGCCACAGAGCAGTGGCCTCTCCAGAGCACCCAGCCGCGCCTCCTGTCTCCCTCTCCTCCCTGCGGGGCCATCACCAAGCTCCATCTGCAGGGGCAACAGGGCCTGAGCCCAGGGAACTGCTTGCTGATGCAAAAACGGGAGGAAAGATAGGTATCCCAAGGGAAAGAACTGCACAAGCCATCTGCAAATTCACTTAAGCTTCTCTCGCTAATCCTGCAAAGTCAAGGAAAACCCTCTGCCTCCCAGGTGAGAGCCTGGGCCTCCCAGCCACACCGGCCAGGCTGGGGTCTCAGCTCTGTCACAATCATCACGTCTTTTCAGCCCAGCCTTCCTCATCTATGAAAGAGGCTACCAATACATACTTCAGAGAGTCAGTGAGATTGCTTCTGCAAATCGCTTCACACAGTCCTGGGACACAGCGGGTGCCTGTAAAATGCCATGCTCATTTCCATTCTTGCTGCTGTTACACACGCCACCTTTCACACATCACTGCAGCCACTGATCCCTGTCCCATCTGTGCTTCACAGCTACCCCAGGACAGAACAGAGCTCCGGTTCTGGAAGAGGCAGAACTGAAGATCTGAGTGTGGATGGACACAATCGGTGACCTTGTCTTGCGGTCCCTCGGCCAAGTTGCAGTGCCAGCTTCTAGGCCCCTGAGCCTGGATGTCTCCTGGTTGACCCAGGAATAGGGGAGCCTTCGGCAGTGGGGGGCTAGGCTGTGGGGGTCTGGTAGGAGTTGGGGGGTAGAGGGACCCCCTATGGGGTCAGCCAGCCCTCACCTGGGAGGCAGAGGGTTTTCCTTGACTTTGCAGGATTAGCGAGAGAAGCTTAAGTGAATTTGCAGATGGCTTGTGCAGTTCTTTCCCTTGGGATACCTATCTGCGCTCCGTGTGGCACCATGCCGAGCAGTCTGAACACTTACACTTCACACTGTCTCTCCCGCCCCACCAAGAATGGTGCGGTCAAGAAGGCATGGGGCAGAACAAGCTGCAAGGTCAGCTTCCATTCCCTGGGGAGAAGACACTCTTCTCAGTGTGACAACCTGGGGCACGGACACAACTGTCCTCCTCGCAGCCTCGATCTGTGTGGGAGTGGGCGGGAGGAGCCCAGCGAGGGGAGGACAGGTGGCTTTGGGATGGGGTAGCTGGAGGCTGCAGCCTCCTCGTGCAGCCGTGTTAAGGAAAGGAGCAGGGACTCGAGCGAGGCGGTCTAGCTCAGGGCCAGTGACTGCGTGGGAGTGTTTTGTTTCTGCTTTTCCATCTTGGGACAGGAGCAAATGGGCAAAGACGAATATGGTAATACTATAAAATCCATGTCCCAGCGTGACTGCAGCAGACTGCTGTGCGTGAGGGCTGGTGGCTGTCCATTTCAGAGAGGGCAGCCGGGCCCTCTGATGGGCGGGCAGGGTGCTGTTCCTGGGCTGGAGGAAAGAAAGATGATCCTGAATCAGGGGGAAGAGATAGGCTTTCAGGCGACTCTGTGTCAGGCATATAGCTCCCTGCCAATTTCTGCAGACACCAGCTGGCTGGGGGAGGGGAAAGACAGATGGGCAGACAGAGTGAAGGGAGGATCTTCTGGGTGGAAGAGGAAAATGGGGCAGGCCTGCCGGAGGAAGCCTTTCTGGGTTCAAAGAAATCAACTTAGAAAGCTTCCTTTACAAAAACAGCCACTGGCAAACCCTTGC
Organism: Erethizon dorsatum; assembly: GCA_028451465.1. Classification (NCBI taxonomy): domain Eukaryota; kingdom Metazoa; phylum Chordata; class Mammalia; order Rodentia; family Erethizontidae; genus Erethizon; species Erethizon dorsatum. The sequence goes on from CM051831.1 coordinate 39,404,181, forward strand.
CTATTTATATCACTGACCAAGATCACTATCAGGATCCAGGGCTGAATCACCAGACACAAGTGTGGCCACCTGATACACGAGAAGGGCTCTAAAACCTGCCGGAGCAACTGAGTCAAGGCAAAGCTGGTGCTGGTGCGAAGTGGTATCCTTACACTCAGCTTTCACTTACAGAAATAGACAGTTCCTGAAAAGTTGGCTCTCGAATTAATGCAATCATATTTTCCTAGTGAATCACATTTTAAAATTAGAGATGGAGGGGGCCGGTGAGATGGCTCAGCGGCATAAGCGCCTGCCTGGCAAGCGCAAGGGCCCGAGTTCGACTCCCGGAACCCACATACGAAAAAAGGGCCGGTGATATCACTCAGCGGCACAGGCACCTGCTGGTGCGTGAGGTCCTGAGGCCGATCCCCGGTACCCAAAAAAAAAAAAATTAGAGATGGATTGGGGGAGGAGTACCCTCCCCCCAAAAAAGCACCAAACAATGGTGACCTTAAGACCAAATAAGATTCCCACTTGCTTCAGGAAATGTTAAAATGTCACCTATTTCAAAGGCCATTATTAATGCCTATGACACAGACGCAAATGTCAGCAGAGACACCTGTGCCTGGGACATGGAAGCAGTGTGCACCAGGCCATGTGGGGCCACAGAGACACCAGGGTCTGCCCTTCAGGGGCTCCTGACCCGGCACTTTGGAGAAAAACACATGGAGCACTGCTGGCACAGCAGAAAGCCACCCCTGAGTTCAGATGGATGCACTGGTGGCCGGCCTGGCCCTTTAAGTGCAATCTGGGTTTGGAACAGCTCTGCCTCCCTCCTGCCAGCAGAAGCCAACCCAGTGGCCTCTGAGTACTGCTTTTCAAACTCTGCGTTTATAAGCTGAAAGCTGTGGGTCGGGTGGAGCTGCATCATAATTGCTTATTTATTTAACTAACTTGAAAAAAAGTACAATGAGAGTTTTAATAAGAAGAGTGAATGTACTTCAAGCTCCCTGAAGTTAAAGGCCTGGACGACCCAAGGGTTGTTACTTTAAACTCTGAAGGGCACTTGCTCCATCCAGGATCTGCGTGGGGGAAGCTTGTCTCCTCCTCTGCTCTCGCTCGCAGCACGCTGGTCACTGGGAACACAATCGTCCTCAACACGCGCTTGGTTCCATGGGGCAGATCCCATGTGCTCAGCTTGTGACGTCAGGGCAACACGGCTTGGTGCCTATTCGACGCTGGCTCTGTGCTAACCATCCACATTGTCCGACCGCAGGCATAGCCGCAGAACTGGGGAGCAGGAGCTCGAAACATGCTGTGTGTCTCAGATGCTGTCTGCCTGGGACTGGGCTCACCGTGGGGTCTGCCTCAGCTACAAATAGGGAAGCTCTTCCTGATGACACCTGCCTTAGCCTGGAAGCTAGTGTCAAAGTGAACAGCATATTAAAAAAAAAATTAAAAAACCACTTTTTGTTTCAATTAGATAGTGATGAACCAAGCTGGGACAGAGGCTGCTACCCTTCTTCTTCTGACTGCAGGACTCTGCACTTTTCTATCAGCGAGGAGCAGGGCCATCCAAAGAGACGCCCTTCCCCAGCCTGCCCCTGCCTCATCGTCTGTGGCCATGTGACTTGCTGCTGGCCAGTGCAAACACCTTTGCAACTTCGAGGTCAAGGCCTTTCCCAGGGAAGACTTGCCCTCCGCTTCTCTTCTCCCCTTTCCGTATTTCAGAGCAAAGAGTTGCAGAGCCACCTTTGATAACCCCTGGGGCTCCTTAACTCTGGGGTCCCAAGACCTGCAAAGGCTCCATGCATGGAATTCATTTGTCCATACATCTGGATGGGAAGAAAACCGTAACTTGATTTTTGCTTACTGCTGTCTGAAATGTAGCATGTCCTTCAGTTACAACACAGGAAACAAAGCAGTGGTATTAGCAGTATCCGTGACATTCTCACCAACAAAATGACAGATATTCTCCTACCATATCATGCTTGTGGACTATCTTGAAATATCCTAAATACTTATCACTACTTCACTAGATCATTATTTGATACATTAAAGCAGCACATATTACTATGTCACAAGTTTAGGTTCTTAAAAATTGTAATACTTTAGTGTAATTCAACATAAGTAATTTCCTTTGTAACTTTATGTATTTTTTTTCTTGTTTTATTGAGACCAGGCTGGCCTCGAACTCGTGGTGATCCTCCTGCCTCAGCCTCCTGAGTGCTGGGATTATAGGTGTGCACAACCATGCCTGGCTTATAATGCTAGGTGTTTTTTTTTTTTTTTTTTTTTTTTTTTTTGTGGGTACCGGGGGGACGACCTCAGGACCTCGTGCGCCAACAGGCGCCCATGCTGCTGAGCGATATCACCGGCCCCTTTTTCGTATGTGGGTTCCGGGAGTCGAACTCGGGCCTTCGCGCTTGCAAGGCAGGCGCTTACGCCGCTGAGCCATCTCACCGGCCCCATAATGCTAGGTGTTTTAACTTGTACCTTTCAGAATATAATTCTGTGAAGCGGACCCGAGCTTCATCATGCTGCCGAAGGGATCCATGATGCAAACCACACTGTCATTCCTCGTCTCGGGAATGGCAGGGCAATAACATGACAAATTTCCAGGCTTGTGGGTGGCCTTCTCAGTTAGAGTCCCCTGGGTTGGTTTTGGACCACGCCTCTGGTTCTGGACCAGCCAAGTGGCAAGAGACTTTCAAGAACTGCCAGCACAAGGAAGAAAACCAACATTTCATTTAATTTTAATGGATTTAAATTGAAATAGCTGCATATGCCTGATGGCTACCATATTGTAGAGCACTCCTCTAGCTGGTTGCATGATGGAGACGCGCACTTCTATCTTGTTTGAACTGTTGTACTTTGGGGTCTCTCTTTTATGGTACCCTAGTATATACTTTAACGAATACCCATGCCTACACGACAATAATATAGCAAAAAAAAAAGCCGTATTTGTAGAGAAGACCTCAACAAATCTTAAAAAAAAATTGAAACACAGATGGGTCCAGGCATTTTCTGTTTACAAAGTATTCATGTGTATGTGATTTTACCTGATACCACTGATCTCTCTGTGATGATGACTGCCCCAGTTTATCTTAAAATAGCTAAGTGACTTTGCTGATGTCACCAAGATGCCAGCCACAAGCAACTCCAGGTTTAACTACCACATGATGTCCCTTCCTCTGAACACCTCCAGGGTGCAGCCAGAAAGAAGCAGGTGCACAAAAGCCCAAAAAGTTAGCCCCCAGCACTCACATTATCATCCCTCTGCTTCTGGGACACAAGTCTGTCTGCCAAGTCCTTTTTCTGGCCCTAAGGGGATTGGGTCCTGCAGACACTTGAATTTCCCTAATTCTTGGCCAAGTTCTCCTTCTTCTGCAGTCTGTTGAGCTACACGGACTCTTAGAGGAGAGGTGGTGGTTAGAAGATTTGTGAAGTCCTAGGTAGGACTTAGAAAGGACACCGCCTTCCCAGCCAACACTACTGCAAAGGTCACTTCAGTGCCCGCTCACTCTCTTCTCTGTGACATCAATTAGAGGGTAATATTGAAGAACAAAGACCGAGCATAGTTGCAGTTCTATCACTAATGGAAGGTCAGACAGCAGAGGGGGAGATGCATCCCAATGGAAATCACATTTTCCAGTCCTATCAACCTAACTGTAACTGTGGTGACAGCATCATCCAGTGTGGACATTATTATGACTCTCCAACTGCTCTAGCTAGGACAGCCTTGGAGCATACTAGGATTACAGTACTTACTAGTTTTTGTGGTGCTAGGGAGGAACCTGCAGCCTTGTACACAGTAGGTGAGCATCTACTGCTGAACCCCAGCCCTGGCCACTTTTTCTTCTTTTGGTTTTTTGTAGACAGGGTCTCACTATGTAGTTCAGGCTGGCCTCACACTCATGATGATCCTCCTGCCTCAGCTTCCTGAGTGCTGAGATTATAGGTGAGTGCCATCATGCTCAGCCCACTTTTTCTTTCTTGTGCTACACTGTCTTCCCTGGCATTCAACTGTCTTTTATTTGTTGCTGTCTTTGTTTCTCTGGACTTATCGATAATGCAATCCCAAAGCCTGCTTTGGTCTACCTGTTCACACATGCCAGGCATTCAGCACCTTCACCCTCACCACGTCAGCCAGGTCCAGGTCTAGGACCCGGCCCCACCTTGCCTCGGTGTCCTCAGTGCCTCAGAGCCTGGTCAGCCAGACAGCTCCCTCCACTGCTCTTTCCTGGGTGGGACCCCCGTGTCCTGTGTTGCCCAGCGGTTTCTTCCTCAGGGGCATCCTGGGTCTCTGGAGCTCGTCCTTTGGTAGTTTGAAGAGGAGGATCACGAGCAGAAGCTTATGAGCTCGAGTGTGTCTGAAAATACCTTTACTCTCCCTTCATCCACAAGTCACGGTTTGGCTACATGGAGAATTACAGATCAGAATAATCTCCTTCCGGGTCAGGGATCCCTGCTCCTTCTCTCCAAGGCAGTTATTCAGATGCCTAAGGAAGTTCCTCTCTCTGCTCTCGTCTGCCCTCCTCCCTTTCTACTGGGGATTGGATCCAGAAAGTGCTGAGCTATGTCTGCAGCCCTTTTAATTTTTAATTAATTTCGAAACAGGCTCTTGCTCAATTGCCCAAGCTGGCCTCAAACTTGCAATCCTCTCACTGCTCAGCCTCCTGAGGAACTGGGATTACAGGCCTGTACCACCATGCCTAGCAAACAATTTTCAGTTTTAGAAAAAAATTTTTTTTTCCCTTTTGGTTTGTTTTGAGGCAGGATCTTGCTATGCTGCCCAGGCTGGCCTCAAATTCCTGGGCTCAAGTGACCCTCCTGCCTCAGCTCCCAAGTAGTTAGGATTAGAGGCATGTGTCACTGTGGTTGCCTTTAAAATATGTCTCATTTTTTATTCTTTGTAGACGACCTATTTTTTTCTTTAAGCTGTCCCTTTGTGCCAGTTCTGAAAGTCACCCTGAGGAACCTTGGTGCTGGTTGATTTTCATTCACTGACTGAGGAATCGGTAGACTCCTCGAGTGTAGGACCTGGGGTCTCTCAACTCTGGGAGCTTTTCTTTAATCCCTTCCTTATTTTCTCTGGCCTGTTTTCCTTGTTTTTCTTCCTACAAACTATTGTTTGGATGCTGCACTCCTAGCTTGGTCCACTACTTTGCTTAACTTTCCTCCCCAGTATTCCATTTCTTTGTCCTTTTGCTCTGGTTTCTAGAACATTCTGAACTTTGTCATCTGATCTTTCTACTGGATGCCTCTTTAGGGAGCACACTGCTCCCAAGTCACGATGCCTCCTTCACCCTCCTGAGGACGCGGAGATGGCGTAGTTCTTTTGGAGTCTATGCATCCTCCTCTCCTTCCGCTGTCTGTCTCATTCGCCTTCAGGGTGAGCTTGGTTTCCGCACCTACCAAGGAGGAGGAGGAGCTGCGGTCTCTAGCGCCTTCTCTGAAGGGCCAGGTGAGTGTCATACAGAGGCTGTGGCACCTCCTCTTGGGCTGGCCTGGGGTCTCCTGTCCCACGGAGGATGTTCCAGCCCCATGTGCCCTGGCAGCCTGGTAGGGTAAGTTCTGAAGCCCCAGGACTGTGCGTGGCTGAGGTGTGCAATGGGGACCTCGCCACGCTCCTGTCTTAAGCCCAGATTCATACTCCCCTTTCCAATGTATGGAGGGCCCCCAACTGCCAAGTCTTGAAGGATTCCATGGAATATGCCTGCTCTCTCTGCCAGCTGGTCTAGAATTTAACTTTCCTATCTTCCATCTTTCCAACTCCAACTTTTCTGTTGCTGTTGTTTACTCTCCCCCGCTCACTGTCTTTGAGTTCATTTTGAAAATTTTATTTATTTTTTGGGTTTTTGAGACAGGATCTCATTATGTATTCCAGGCTGGCTTTGAACTCACTATGTAGCTCAGGCTGGCCTCGAACTCATGGTGATCCTCCCACCTCAGCCTCCAGAGTGCTGGGATTACAGGTATGCGCCACCACGCCTGACTCAACTGTCTTTGAGTTTTTTTTTTTTTTTTTTTGTGGGTACCGGGGGTCGACCTCAGGACCTTGCGCGCCAGCAGGTGCCCGTGCCGCTGAGCGATATCACCGGCCCTTTTTTCGTATGTGGGTTCCAGGAGTCGAACTCGGGCCCTCGCGCTTGCCAGGCAGGCGCTTACGCCACTGAGCCATCTCACCGGCCCTGTCTTTGAGTTTTTAAGATATATCTTTGCTATCGTTTTAGGAGGCTTCAGGAGGGCTCAAAAGTAAAATGCATGTACTTGGTCATCATTTTTTTGAGTAACATACTCACATGGCTCAAGATACAAAAGGAAGAGAGGAAACAAAATTTCCCTCACACCCTTAACCCCCGTACTCGGAAGAAACCCATGTTCACAATTTCTGATGTCCTTTTGCTGCAGTCAGCCTGTTTGCATCCTTTCATACTTGGCTCTGTTGTTCTAGTACCTAGTATGCTGTGCTCAGGGTTTCTTGAGGAAACAGATGTGAAACGCGGGGCCCTGGCTCCTCCGGGAGGATTAAAATGACTGTGAATCTGATCTTCACGGCCCCTTCTGCCCGCTTCCCTGCCCTTTCCTGCCCGGCGTGGCCCTGCACCACCTCAGACCCCAAGGAGCAACCTCAGGAGCAGCTGTTCCACCTGCCCTAAACCCGCTCCATGAGAAGGCATCGATACCCCGTTCTCACTGGGTGTGAATGAGTAATCACCATTCTTCCTCGGAAGTGGCTGAATTTTCACAGGAGATAAAACTTAAGGGCAGGGCCGGTGAGATGGCTCAGCGGTGTAAGCGCCTGCCTGGCAAGTGCGAGGGCCCGAGTTCAACTCCCGGAACCCACATACGAAAAAAGGGGCCGGTGATATCGCTCAGCAGCACGGGCGCCTGCTGGCGCGCGAGGTCCTGAGGTCGACCCCCCAGTACCCACCAAAAAAAAAAAAAACTTAAGGGCAAAGGAATTAAACTCTCGTGGCTGCCATGGCAAGAGTCACCCAGAGGAGCAGCTCTGTTTTGCCAAGATATGCTGTGTGTAGGACCAGGCGGACCAGGAAAATAGGGTCAGGCCAGGGCTGATCCTCAACACAAGATAAATTCCACACCAAGGGAAGAGGAAAGAGCTGTCTCCTAACAGAGTGCACAATGAAGCTCAACATGCCAATCAAAACATTCTCGTATTCAAGACGCTGCTAAAATAGAAAGAGAACCATTTTCTATTTGAGTGATAAAGATACCCAAGGCCTACATGTTGGGCAACATTACAGAATAATAAATGTGCAATGGAGTAATCTTAGAACATTACAGAATGAAAATGATTCATATATTTTTGTCTTTTAAAATGAATATCCAGGGCCGGTGAGATGGCTCAGCGGCTTAAGCGCCTGCCCGGCAAGCGCGAGGGCCCGAGTTCGACTCCCGGAACCCACATACGAAAAAGGGGCCGGTGATATCGCTCAGCGGCACGGGCGCCTGCTGGCGCGCGAGGTCCTGAGGTCGACCCCCGGGTACCCACAAAAAAAAAAAAAAAAAAAAATGAATATCCAGAGCTGGGTGTGGTGGCATGGGCCTCTAATCCCAGCACTCAGGAGGCTGAGGCAGGATTGCCTTGAGTTCAAGGCCAGCCTGGGCTACATAGTGAGACTCTGTATCAACCCCTCCTCCCGAAAAAGAATTTCTACAGAAATGTCGTGGAGACCAAGACAGTAAAATGCTGACTTCCAGTAGATCTATCACCCTTATCTTCCTGCCACAGACAATAAAAAAAACTGGACAAAATACATAAAATCACCAAAACCAGGTGCTAAGAGAAACCATCACAGGAAGTGAAGTGAAGCGAGTGATGTCTAGAAATCTCCGTGGCAGGGCCGGGGATATAGCTCAGCAGCACAAGCACCTGCCTGGCAAGCGCAAGGTCCAGAGTTCGATTCCTGACTCAACTGTGCTTGACTCAACGGTACCAAAAAAAAAAAAGAAATCTCCATGGCAAATGGTCTTGGAGTCCTTCACTCCTTTCTGGGCTGCAGAACAAGGGGGAGGCACTTATAAGCCTGGGAGAAAAGTACCTGCTGGGAAACTGCGGCAGTGTGGAGACCACAGGTACCACGCAGTACTGTGATATGGGGCAGGCCACAAAAACATTTAGCCAAGCCTCAGAAAGGCCACCCCTAATACCTTCAATCACACTGCAGGAACACAGGGATGCTGAAATGGATCTACCTGACAAAGCTCCCCAGACCTGATGAGAGCCAAAGTGACCTCCCATAGTTCAGTTGCTGGTCAGAACAAAAATGAACACCCCGTAGAACACTGCAATCCAAGGCCTCTGTCCTCCACCAGTCCCAACACATGGCACACAGTAAGCGCTGCAAAAAGTGACCAATGGTCAAGAGCTAATGCAGTGACCTGAAGAAGGGTAGAGATGACCTGGGTGTTTGATTTAGCACACAGGGATTTCACGCTAACTATAATCAGTATGTCAAAAAGCGAAAAAGACAAACTCAATGGAAAGACAGAAATTGCAATTGGGATTTAGAATTTATGAAAAAAATTCCGGAACTTCCAAAAACAATTTAAGATATTTTCGCAGTTTTTATTTGTATTAGCACATGTTTGCAGCACATAATGTTTCCATTCCTTGTGTGGAGTTGGTACACACTCATAACACATCTTCATGCCTTTCTCCAGCCTCCTCCCTCCATACCAACTCCCTCCCTCCATCTCCTGATCCCCTACCCATGTGAACAAAATCTATCTCCTTACTTGCTATTATCTTTTATTTTGCTTTTTATTTAGACTTTGGGCTTGAGATTAAGAACTCACTAGATGGGTTTAGCAGACTGGATACAGAAGCAGACATGACTAGCAAGCCAGTAGACAGTTAATAGTAAATAAAACAGAAAAGCAGAGAAAACGCCAAACAGAATGTAGTACAGATTTGGGACAGGAGCGAATTATCAAATGTGCATGTAATTAGACTCTGATAAGGGGAAAAATAAATGGAAAGAAAGTCATTTTTTAAAACATCTGAGTGCGTGCATGCACACACACACATATACAGATGTACATCTACCTTACAGATACAAGAAACTTTGTGAGCCTCAGGAAAGATGAATAAAAAGAAAGCCAGACCTGGGTACCTCTCAGTCCAACAGGCACAGAAAACATAGTGGGCTCTTCCAAAGTGCTGTAGGAAATCAAGTCAACCTACAATATACACCTAGGGAATCAAGAGCAACAGGAAGTCAAGATTCTATTAGGTGAGCAAAACCAAAGAAAAATCCTAATTTCCTGTAGTGAAATGCCCTACGAGTTATATGAAAGGGTGTTTAATAGAATGAACACATCACGGATCCTCAAAGGCAGATGAAAAGCTCAAAGGCAGGTGATCTGGTAGGGAAGAGTATGATTCTAAGAGTGAGCACACAGTTCCAGAGGGTAATACATGGATATAGGGGGTCATGACTACTGAAGGCCACGAGGGTGACAGACCTTCTGGAGTTTATTACACAGACAGTAAGAGAATACACACACCCACAGCAAGAAAACGTTGCCAAAGGGAAATGCAATCTGCTGCTTTTAAGATTTCTGCATTTATTTTGGTGTGATAAATTGTAACAGGTTAATTCTGAAATATCTAGCATCTTAAAAATCATTTTAAAAAGCTAATAGAGGGCCGGTGAGATGGCTCAGCGGCGTAAGCGCCTGCCTGGCAAGCGCGAGGGCCCGAGTTCGACTCCCGGATCCCACATATGAAAAAGGGGCCGGTGATATCGCTCAGCGGCATGGGTGCCTGTTGGCACGCGAGGTCCTGAGGTCGACCCCCCGGTACCCACAAAAAAAAAAAAAAAAAAAAAAAAAAGCTAATAGAAAGGATAAAACAACATTTTAAGATAATTAAAAGGAAGTCCAGGAGACCAGAATAATGGTAGAAAAACAGTGCACAAATCTAGGACCAGTGAGAAGACAGCACAATCTCACTACGCCAAGGGGTAGGGGTGCAGCTCAGGGCTCCAGCCCAGGACACACAAGAAGGGGGAAGGGGGAAGCAGGAAGAGGGAGTGCGAGGGGTAGGAAGGGAAGACCTGATTCCAACAGTGACTGCATTAAATGTGAATGGAGCAAATAAGCCTGTTAAAAGACAAAGACTGCTGTATTGGATTATATAACAGATGGAGATACTAAGCTGTCTACAGGAGACACAGCTAACTATATGCTGTTCACAAGAACACACTTCAAACACCAAGATATATTGAAAGTAAATGGTTTGAATCATGAAGACATTTAAATGGAAATTTCTGTGGTTACATTAATGTTAGACGTAAGAGGTAACTAGAGACATTTCATCATGATGAGACAGTCAATTCAACAGGAAGATATCACTATTTTACATGTATTTACCAAATATCATAATTTTAAAATAAAACAAGGTTGAGAATAAAAAGGAGATAAAGACAAATCTAAATGAATTGATAGAAGCAGCCTCCTCTTTCCTGCCAAACAATGTACACATACATTCTTAAAGTCGGCGGGTAAAGCTCCTAAGATGAAGGAAACTAGCCAAGCCAGGTGGGTGATGAGTCCCAGTAGCCCACTGTGGAGTCATTCAAGCTGGGAATGAATCTGTATGTAGGTAGGTGAGGGGCTGAAGGAACTGCCACATCTACTCAAGGTGACTTAACTGCTATGTTACAGACCTAGAGCGGGAGCCCATCCAGTCAGAAGGAAGAATGCCTGACTAGATGGGGAGAGGCCAAAACATGTGACGTGGCTATGGCAGGTCCCTAGGGCCGCTCTGTAGGAAGCCCTGCTCCGTCTCCGAGGTCTGTCCTCCCCACACATATGGAGAACCGACTGCCCGGGGCCTGCGTGTGGCACCGACACATCTGCTGCAGCGTCTGTCTCCACGGGTAACTTCCGTAATGGTGGGAAGTGGTACACGCTCATTCATTCCAAAGTGTCTCTCCTGGAATTTATTCTTGGCATAGAGAATAAAACAGACAAAGCTCCTGCCCTCATGAAACTTGGTGGCGATCAGCCTGTGATCTTGGATGCAGTAACTTCTAAAATTTTCTTTAATTGAATAAACTTGGGGATCAAGTGTGTTGTGGTTCAAGTGCTCATTCAAAAAACAGCAGCAATGACTGGAGATATGCAAAAAATATATTCACAGGATTACCAAATGGCTTATTAATAAGGACAAAAGAGGGTTTAAGCTTGAGGGTTTAAACAGGAGCTTAGGTGGTATGAATGCACTTCCAGACCTCATAAAACCTAACATGAAAATATAGCAAGGCACAGGCCTTGCTTCAATTCCATACCATCCAAAGCCACTGAGTCCACTTCCAAAACTCTGATGCTCTTAACACCTATGTGAAATATCTGAAGTATCACTTTACAAAGTCATAAAGTAAAACACTAAAAAGAGACAAGGCCGGCCAATGTCCCTGCCAAAGCAGGCCAGCACGCTTAAGTGCTGGCTGATTTCACCTCACTTTTTAAAATTCAGCTTTTATTATGGAAAATTTCAAGCATGCAAAACAGAGGAAAAATATAACGAAACTCCATGAATACCCAGTTTCAACATTTACTCATATTTTGCTGTTTCCGTTGATACCTTCTCATTTTTCAAACAGGACTTGAGCATTTTATTTTTGCAATTAATTAATCAAAATAATTTTTTGAGACAGTCTTACTATGTAGTTTAGGCTGGTCTTACCTTACTATGTAGTCCAGACCAGCCTTTAACTCATGGAGATCCTCCTGCTTCAGCTTCCTGAGGGCTAGGATCACAGGTATATGCCACCACATGTGGCATGATTATTTTTTTGGTGGTACTGGGGATCAAACCCGGGACTCAAATGCTAAACATGTGCTCTTACCACTGAGCTATTCTGGTTCCTAATTAGGTTTTTTTTTTTTTTAATGACAGGGATCTCACTAGTATTGCCCAGGTCAGTCTCAAACCTGTGGTCTACAGTAATCTTCCTGCCTCAGCCTTCTGAGTAGCAGGAACTACAGGCATGTGCTACTGTACCTGGCACTGAAATATTTTGAAACAAATCTCAGACACTGTGTTATTTTCAGTGTAAGTACTTAGTCACAATTCTCCAACTGATAACAATTATATTGTTTCCAGCTTTCTTTTCTATCACCAGCATTTCATTGTACCAATACACTGTATTTTGATTACCCATTCATGGTTTTTGGGTTGTTCCCCGTTTTGTGCTGTCATGAATAACACCATATGAACATTCATGCACCAGTTTTAGTGTGGAGATACATGTTCATCTCTCTTGTATAGATACCTAGGTGGGGCACTGCAAGCCTCATGATATACCCACGCTTGGTATTGGGTGTTTTTGCAGTACACGCCATACACGCTTGCTAGCTGCTCCACACTCACAGACACACATTCTTTATTGTCTGCCTTCATTTTACACCCAGTGGGTGTGAAGTGGTATCTCATTGTAGCTTTGATTTTCATTTCCTTAATGATTAATGATATTAAGCATCTTTTCATGTAACTACTGGCCACCTGTACATCTTTAGATAAAATTGACTTAAATATTTTCTAATTATTGACTGGGCTATCTTTTTTATTGGTAAGTTGTAAGAGTTCATTATACATCCTGAATAACGTCCCTTAGATGATACATGATTTACATATATTTTTTCCCATTCAGTGGGACATCTTTTTACATTCTTGACAGTGTCCTTCACAGAACAAAAGCTTTAACTGATGATGTCTAAGTTTTTCTTCTTTTGTTGCTTGTGGTACCACTTCTCAGAAGCCTTTTTTTTTTTTTTTTTTTTTTGTGGGTACCAGGGGGTCGACCTCAGGACCTCGCGTGCCAGCAGGTGCCCGTGCCGCTGAGCGATATCACCGGCCCCTTTTTCGTATGTGGGTTCCGGGAGTCGAACTCGGGCCCTCGCGCTTGCCAGGCAGGCGCTTAAGCTGCTGAGCCATCTCACCGGCCCAGAAGCCTTTTTTTAATTGAGGTCATGAAAATATACACCTATATTTTCTCCTAAGGTTTTAGAGTATTAGGTTTATGATCTGTTTTAAGTTAAATTTTTCCAAGTAGTGTAAAGAAGAGGTTAGACTTCATAATTTTACATATGGCTCGATAGTAGTCACAGCACCATGCTTCATCTACTGAATTATCTGTCTTCTTTGTCCAAACTCAGTGAGTCATAGTTGTATGAGTTTATTTCAGGACTTGCAATTTTAATCCACTAACCTAGATGTCTATATCCTTTTGCCAGCACCACACCATTCATGAACCATAGTTTTAGAGCAGGTTTTGAAATCAGAAAGTGAGGAACCTCAAACTCTGTTCTCCCTATCCAAGACTGTTTTAGTTGTTCTGGGTCCCTTCAATTTCCATATGTTTTGAAATCAAGTTGTCAGTTTCTATTAAAAAGATGAACACATCTTCGGGATAGAGTCCATCCTAAATGCTGGAATTCTGACATGGAATGTGTTGAATCTGTAGACTAATTTGGGGATATACCTGCCATCTTAATAATGTTAATTCTTCCAATCCATGAACATAGTATGTCTTCTATTTACGCTCCCTGTAAGTTCTTTCAGTGGTTTGTAGTTTTCGCCATAAAAATCTTATATTTCTTTTGTTAAATTTATTCTTCAGTATTTTATTCGTTTTGATGCTACTGAGTATGGAATTGATTTTTTAGTTTCATTCTTGGATTGATCGCTGCAGGTGTATAAAAAAACACAATGGATTTCTGTGTATTAGTCTTGTATCCTGCAACCTTACTGACTTCATTTACCAGTATTCTTTTGTGGATTCCTCAGGATTTTCTATATAACAGGTCATGGATGAAGGTAGCTTGTCCTCTTCAGTATGAATACCCCATGTTTCTTTTTCTTGCCTGACTGACCTGGTCCTATATCCTTTTCATTTTGAGGGTTTATTTTTTCTGGCACAAAAAGGTATCTGTCCAGATCTTAAAAAAGCCATTTTTGGGCCGGTGAGATGGCTCAGCAGTGTAAGCGCCTGCCTGGCAAGCGCGAGGGCCCGAGTTTGACTCCTGGAACCCACATACGAAAAAAGGGCCGGTGATATCGCTCAGCGGCACGGGCGCCTGCTGGCGTGAGAGGTCCTGAGGTCGATCCCTGGTACCCACAAAAAAAAAAAAAAAAAAAAAAGCCATTTCCTTCCAGGAGGTCTAGAAGAAATGCAGCCACACTCATGCTCAGCATCTCAGATTGAGAGCTGGATCATATAACTGGGAAGTGGTTTGCATACCCAGGTCCCTTTCTTGGGGTTAGAAAAAGCTGAGTGTTATCCAGAAGGACATGCTCCACAGAATAGGCCTAAGGAGCTCTCTGTCAGCAAAGCCTGTGAGATGCTTGGTCTGCAAAGGTCCTGGGGTGACAGGAGAATCCTGATTTAGGATGGAAGGAACTACAGCCTGAAAAGGTCAAGCAGCTCACACAAGTCTCCTGGGCACCAGGAGGCAGAAGGTGCCCCCCATGCTGGGTCCCTGGACCCAAACACAGAGGTCCCTCATCCTGACTTCTGGTGAATGTGTGCTGAGACACATGCAATGGCTCTGTAACATCTTTCATCAATGTTGATGTCTTTCATATGTCTTAAATACTTGTGCTTATTTAGATGTAGACATCATTATCTCATTACACAATGTTTTGTTTCCCTAGCCCTAAGTATCGATACAAACACTGCTATTTACTCATGCTCTGACCGCAGGTAGACAAAGCAATAGAAACAGGCTGCCTCTGCCTACCATGCTGTGTCTGCTCACTCCTGACCCAGGTGACCTCTAGAGTCATCCCCTCCCTCCATTTCCCAGCACCCCTGCCCGCTTCCTGTCTATTCACAGAACTTTCCTGGCATCTTTCTCACAGTCCCTCTGTGATTCTCCAGTTCCCCACATCTTCAGGATAGAGTCCATCCTAAAAGCTCTATTTTAATTACTTTTCTTGTTACTGAGGCAAAATACCTGATACTCAAAGTTAAAGGAGGAAAGGTTTACTTTGGCTCAGTGTATAGACGTTTCAGTCCACTGGCTGGCTGCAAGGCAGGGCGGCATAGCAGAGGGGCATCACAGAAGAGAAACAGTTCATGGTGGCCAAAAGGCACCAAAAGCAGCAAGCAGCAAGCGATAACAGCAGCCCTCTTTCTGTCCCTTATATTTAATTCAGGCTGCACTCTGTTAGGGCAGGTAGCACTCACACCCAGGGAAGGCCTTGCCACTATCCACTCCCAGAACTATGCCAAACCAATCAGTGGACAAATACAGTAATCGCACACCCTTGATCTCAGCATCACACACTCTAGATCCAGCCACCTCTGAAAAGCCCCACCTATGACCACATGAGGCTTTGGCACACAAGCCATGACATGCTCCCAGCCACCCAGTCCCAATGACCTCTCTTAGTAGCATCTCTGCACATACCCCATCCTCCAGTTACCTGAAAGAGGCAAGATTTGGGCCTTTGAGCCTGCTGCTCTCTTTGCTTATCTTCTCTATTAAAACTCCTACTTTCTGGGCATGGGGGTGCATGCCTGTAATCCCAGCACTGAAGAGGGTGAGGCAGTAGTTCAAGGCCAGGTCCCAAACTACATAGCGAGTCCCTGTCTCAAAAACAAAAACAAAAAAGTCCTACAAACTCTTGAAATGTATCAAAAGGCTCCTATACTTGATATAAAGTTGTAAAGTAGAGTTGGTTTAGTAGAGCATAAAAAATAATGTGTGCTATGTGCAGCGGTGAGAGACATCTTCCTCATCCACAAACTGGACCCATCCCCTCTCTGACACTCGATACCTGTGGTGGTGAACCTACTGCACATGTGCCGCAGCGGCTGTTTGGTATCATTGAAAGCTCTAAAAGTTTGTCATCACTGCTCTGTATCCTTCCACTCAACATTTCCAGTGGCCTTAGATCATTTCTTCAGTTATAAACTGCTAGATCTCTGTCCTTTAGCACCAGAACACATTGTTACCGACGGTGGACTACCAGCCCTGTTCTGGCAGGACACTGGAGTAAGTGATCACCTAGTGCCACAGCTCAGATCTGCAATGTCCCCAGAGGCCCACGTGGTAAAGGCTGGGTGCCCAGGGTGGCACTGCTGGGAGGTGGTGGAACCTTCGTGGATAGGTGTCCTCAGGTGTGTGTGTGTGGGGGGTGGCCTAGAAGGGGGTTATGGGATGCTGGCCCCTTGCTCTTCCTCTCCCTCTGTCCTCTGGCTCATGTGAGCAGTTTTGCTCTGCCATAGGCCAAATGATCACGACTAGAACCTCCAAAGCTGTGAGAAAAAAAAAAAAAAAAAAACTTTTCATAAGTTAATTACCTCAAATATTTCATTACCATACCAGAAAGGTGACTAACACATCTGATATATGAGATCAAGAAAGAGGCAGATTTTCCAGCAAGGGAGGAGGAAATCCCATTTCATCTCCTGTGGCCCTGCGCCTCCTGGGCAGGGCCTGTGTCTGGTAAGACTCAGCCAAGGGACAGATGTGGCCTGCATCTTCAGCTTTGTAGAGTGTGGCCTGCCAGGAGGACAGTGGGGTACCGAGTCAGGGGAAGGTATCAGGAACTAGGAGCTTCTCCAAAAGCAGTTCTTCTCTCCAAGAAATTTCAACCTTAAGAGGCCTGTGGTGAAGCCCTTGAAACTTTTATTTTAGAGAAAACCAAACTAAAACACAATAAAACACAATGGCAGGTGACTAGACTATATCACTCTTCAAATTAAAAACCCTGAAGTAAATCAGTGTGCTGTCTCTCAGATAAGTACTCACACCTCTATGAGTCACAAATTGCCGAAGCAGAGAGGGCCAACTGTTGGCCCATGCATTGTTCGGAGAAGGGCACAGAGAGTGGGGAGAAAAGGGCTCTCCAAGCTGCAGGCCATTGGTGTCAGAGCTGGGGAGCTGGTGCTGGGATGGGCTGAGCACTGTTGACAACACTGAGAGCTTGGAAGGGACCGAGATACCTTTCAACAGAAAAATGGATGGATTCAAATATAAATACAATAAAATACCATGCTGTGGTGAAAATGGCTAAACTAGAGCTACATGCAGCCATGTAAGTGAATCTCAAAAATATACTCTAATAAACTATCTCCACAATGAAAATGACAAAACATCAATGAAGTAAGTTGAGGAGGACATAAAAAGAGGAAAGACATCCCACATTCATGAGTGATAGAATCGATATTGACACAAAGATCCAACTACTCAGAGCAACTTAGAAATTCAATGCAATCCCATGTACATGCCTATAACAGAATAGAGAACCCAGAAGGAAACCAACACAGCCACAGCCAACTGATTTTTGACACAAGTGGCAAGAACACCTATGGAAGAAAACACCCATAGCTCTGGGAAAATTGGATATCCATACATGAAGAATGAAACTAGATCCATCTCTCTCACCAGTTACAAAAATGAACTCAAAGTGGGTAAAGGCTGAAATGTTAGATCTGAGACCATGAAACTGCTAAAAGAACACATAAGGGAAATGCTTCTGACACTGGGATGGATAATGATTTTTTAGACCCAAAGGCAGAGGGGGAAAAAGCAAAATAGGTAGATGAGATTACCTCAAACTAAAAAGTAGAGTGCAAAGACAGCCTACAGAATGGGAGAAAATATTTGCAACGTGTACATCTGACAATGTGATTTCTGACAATGGATCAGCGAACTCCAAATACAACCCTACCATAATCTAGTTAAAAATAGGCAACAGATCTAAATAGATATTTCCCAAAGGAAGACATACAGACGGGGAACGGGAACATGAAAAAGGCTCACTGCCACTAATTACCAGGGAAATGCAAATCAAAACCACGATGAGCTATCGCCTCACTCCAGTAAGACAAAAGACAAAAAATAAGTGCTGATGAGGGCGTGGAGAAAAAAGAACCTTTACACCTCGTTGACGGGAAAGTAAACCAGAACAGCCATTCTGGAAACAATACGGAGGTTCCTCAAAAAGTCAACAACAGAACTACAAAGTGAGCCAGTGATCCACTCCTGGTACGCATCCGAAGGAGGAAACCGCTACGTGGGAGACATCCGCACCTCCTGTTCACTGCAGCACTGCTCACAGCCACTTAAGCGCCCATCAGCTGATGAATGAAAAAGGGAAACGCGGCACATATACACAGTGGATACTATCTGGTCATAAAAAAGAGAGCCTGCCATTTACGGAACATGGATAGAACTAGAGATCCTTATGTTAAGTAAAATAAGCCGGCCACAGAAAAACAAGTCATGCGTGGTCTCCTTCGCATGTGGAATCTAGAAAAGTGGATCCTACAGAAGTTGACAGTAGAACATGGTTTCCAGAGGCTGGGGATGGAGAGACAGTGGGGGTGGGGAAAAGGTTGATGGGGGACTAAATTACAGTTACATAGGGGTGAGAAGCTCGCGGTCCTGGTGCGTGGCAGGGCAACCAGAGAGAAGAAAGTACTGTATGTTTCAAAAAGCTACAAGGAAGGAGTTTCAAAGACTTCACCGCACAGAAATGATAAATATGCAGAGATAAATATGTTTAATCTGGTTCAAACACAACGTAATGTATTCACTTAATGAAATACTACATGGTACCTCACGCATCTGTACCATTTTTATGTCTTTATGGATCCGTTAAAATGTAAGTTTAAAAACTATCCTTGAGCCGGTGAGACGGCTCAGCGGCTTAAGCGCCTTCCTTGCAAGCGCGAAGGCCCGAGTTTGACTCCCGGAACCCACATACGAAAAAGGGGCCGGTGATATCGCTCAGCGGCACGGGTGCCTGTTGGTGCGTGAGGTCCTGAGGTCGTCCCCCCAGTACCCACAAAAAAAAAAAAAAAAAAAAAAAAAACTATCCTTGAGTGGAAAAAAGGAAGTTAAGGCGGATTTGTGCAGCTTGAGCTCTATTGTGTAGTTTTAGAGCGTGGGAAGAAGACAGTAGATCGTCCAGGGAGACAACACACAGGCAGTAAGGGTAGCATGACCCACACAGCTATGCTAAGCACCGAAGTGTGGGGGTGGGCATGCTTGGGGGGTCTCTGGGGCTTTCTCTGCATACCTCGCCGTGCCCTTGCTAGAGTGATGTATGTGGTTTTCATTGGACCAAGTCCTGTTGTATATCTGAAGTATTTCACAGTGAAGTTAGAAGTCAGGACAAAGCTGTGTGTCAGGTTTCATATTTGGTGCTTTAATGCCCCGAGGGCAGAGGACAACATGTAGGCCCCAAGTGCTCACCAGCCTCCCTCTGATGGGAGGTGGCCTGGCTTCCGGGTCAGGCCTCGCACAGACGGACATGGCTTCCAGCAGCTCTGAGCTCCTTCCTCATCCCCAGCTGTCTGCTTTCACCTGCACGTACCCTCTTCTTCTGCGAATCAGCAAGCAGAGCAGCTTTGACCCCACTGCCCCTGTGCTGTCAAGAAGCCCCGAATCCCCGCATGTCCCACGGTCCAGTGGACATATGGCAACTGGCTGTATGACTTGCCTGGTGTCAGTGTCTTCATCCGTCAGGTCAGGTGAGTCCTTCCCCCTAAAAATCCCTGGCCCTGAGCTACATCCGAGGGATTACTGGTTCTGGCACCCACCCCTGGAAGAAACCTTTAGGGACACGTGCCTCTTGCTCTGAATTCCAACCCCAACATCAGGACTCTCTCTGGAGTCAGAGCAGACAAGTTATTTATTAAAATTATTCCACAGAAATGGTCTCCCATGGGTCTGAATCACAGTGAAAACAGGAAGCCCACACCTTTTTCTCCCGAAGTTTATCCCATGTGCCCACCTCCTTCATCCAGCTGTAAAAACGCCCACATGGACCCTCCACAGAGCCAGGGCCAAAGGGCTCTTCTGTGCAGGGTGGAGTGCCGGGGTACAGGGAACGCATGGGGCAGCCCAGCAGAGGCTCCGAGGAGATGTGGGCCCTGGGAAAAGGCTAAGTGGTCCCTGGGTCAAGCATTACCTAGTGTAGCAGGACAGTGAAAGTGAGCACAGGAGCAGAGATGTTTTTAAGAACCAGTAATTTTGTTTTTTGGGTTTTTTTGAGACAGGGTCTCACTATGTAGTTCAGGCTGGCCTTGAACTCACTATGCAGCCCAGGCTTGTCTCAAACTTATGGGGATCCTCCTGCCTCAGCCCCCGAGTGCTAGGATTACAGGTGTGTGCCGTCACACTCTGCAAAGAACCAACTGTATTTTTTATAGATGAAAACATGAGCACATAGTACAAGACTCAAAAGCTGTTTCCCTTCCATTCCTGACCCCCAGCCAACCAGTTCCCGGGCAGCCACCGTTGTCCGTGTCCAGTGCCTTGTCTACAGTCAGTCCACCCAGCACGAGCACACGCAGACACGCATACACACACAACTTATAAAAGCATACTGGACGTACTCCATGTCTTGGTTTTTTTTTTTTTGTAGTAATATTTTTTGTTTATCATTTGAAAAATTTCACACTGGGAGAAAACTTTAATGAGGACTCTATATGAATCAGCAACATTTTGTTACATTTTTTTTCTTAAAATGTGTTTACTTTTTTTTCCCTGAATCACTGAAAAGTACAGTATATTGCCGACCTCCTGGACCTGGTGGCCCTTGGGGACCAATGGGGTGGGGCTGGATCTTTAATCTGGGGGCAGTGGGGAGGTGTCTGGTCACAGGGGCAACCGGGCACCAACCAGTGTTACAGATTAAACCTGGAGGAGAGCTGAGGGGCTGGAGGGCCGAGCAGCCAGAGACAGTGGACAGAACTCACCGGCGGTGCTGAGAAGGCTGTGCTGTCACAGGGAGGCGTCAACTCCTCCTCCAGCGGGAGCGCTGCCTACTGGGCGCCAGGCCACACAGTTGCCACAACACTGGCTCCTCATAAAGGGAGCGGCACCCCTCTTCGTGCCAGCGAAACTGCTGCTTTCTGGTTTTCTCTAGCAGCACACTGAACTCACATTTGTGGAAGTTCTGCTCTGGGACCAGAGTCTTGGTTCCAGGAAGGTATTAAAAGTTGGGGTGGCATAGATAAGAATACAGTGGAAGGAGTCAGGAGATCCAGAGTTGAATCCCACCAAAGACTGGCTGGTCATCAGCCTCTTCGCCCTTGAACTGAGGGCTCTGTAGCCCGAGACGCAAAGAAACACGCAGTCTCCAGCGTGGACTCGCATCTGCCTGATGAATCAGGCCGCAGCTTTTTGTGTACCGGTAGGCCAGCCAAAGCTGTGGTCTTCACAGTGCACACTAGAGTTCTCGTTTATATGAGCAAAGGGCTCTGCTGCTATGATTATCAAACGATTGTAATCTGGGCTCCTGTTGACCACTGTTCCTTTAACAGCAGTGAATACACGCAACAGGGATATGGAGAACCATCAGCAGCTTTTGGGGACCAAGGTTGCCTCTAGACTTACAGCAACCTCTA
Source organism: Erethizon dorsatum (assembly GCA_028451465.1). Classification (NCBI taxonomy): domain Eukaryota; kingdom Metazoa; phylum Chordata; class Mammalia; order Rodentia; family Erethizontidae; genus Erethizon; species Erethizon dorsatum. The sequence goes on from CM051831.1 coordinate 39,425,567, forward strand.
CATCTAAAATGCAAACAACCAAATGATCTGCTTCATCTCTCACACAAACAAGCTCTGTGCAACCTGCATTAAGACGGAATAAGGGCAAGGGAGTAAAGGGGGAAGTCGGGGAAAATCAGGATTATGTATTTAGAAACCGAAAGAATTATGAACACAAGAAACACAGTAGAAGTCTCGTCAGTGATGACATTAGAAATGACTTCAGGAAAGACCTATGAATTGCTGCCCACTTTATTATGAAGCCAAATATAAACAGCTATACTTCTCTTTTCCAGCCCAGAAGGTGTGACAAAATGCATCCCAAAGAAATAGCTTAGAAAGAACTCATGATTCTTCACTCAAATGGGGTTTCAATCAAAGCAGACAGCATTTAGAGCTCGTGACAGTGACAGGATTACGAAATGTCCAGGCTTGGTAAAGAGTCATGTGGGCATTCTCTAGAATTATTTATTTTCACTATTTCTTCTTTGCAGTGCTAGGGATAGAACCCAAGGCCTTGCACATGCTAGGCAAGTGCTGTGCGACAGAGCCATGTCCCCTGCTAATGTGTGTCATGACAGCCCCTAATGCATTGGTGGCACTGGATAGTCACAGAGCCAAGACTTCAGCAGCCCCACAGGACCACCAGGCACATGGCCCCAGGCAGCCTCCAACACAGTCCCATGTGACAGGTGGGCTGTGGCTGCCTTCTAGGGAGGGAAGGCGGAAAGACTTCTCTTATCCTTGGGAAACTTGAGGGTCACTTCCGTCAACGAGCTTGTGCAAACACGCTCCACCTCCCACCACTCCTGCAGGTCAGGAACCCATTCAGGGATAGGAAGTGACCGAAACCCCGGTGTGAAGAGGGCGCTGCAGTGCGCTTGGAGCCAGGGCTGCATCCTGTTTAACTTGGCCTCACCAATGCCAAACCCTTTCTCTGCGAGTGTTTGCTTAGTGGAAGAGTGATAACATCCTCCTTCCAACAGCCTTTCCTCCACGGGAGGAACCAATCTCCACACTTTTGTTTTGCAGGGCTGGGGATGGAACCAGGGCATTAACCACTGAGCAGGACTGAGCCTGCACCCTTTGGTTTGCTCTTCTTCCACCCAACTACCCATCTTCTACTTGAGAAGGTTCTGTACAACGTGGCCTCAAGGCTGGCTGTCCACGTCCCTCAGCATCTCCAAGTGTGGGGATAGCAGGAGAGCTTGCTGTGTGGCTTCTGGCCTTCGTTTCAGCGCTGCAGCTCTTTGCGCCCTGCCCTCCATGCCAGGGCCTCACTGGCGTCTCGGCCTCCTTTCACGGGCTGTGAATCCAGTCAGGACAAGGCCAGAGGTCTAACAGCTGTGCCACTGTGCATGCCGTGCCACCTCGGGAGGCTCTTGATAGTCAGTCTCTTTGGATCCTGAGTTTAGTTCTCTTTTCTGCTTGGCATCACTTGTGAATTTGCTAGATGAGCCCGTTTTGTCCTAATCTAAACCATGGATAAAAACATAGAAAAGACAGTTTTGAAGACTTAGCCCATCTGGTATATCTCCTTCCTTTCCCTTCAGGCCATGAGCTGTGCTTTGTGCCATACTGTGCATAGAATAAATGGTTTTCCTTATACCAAGTTCCACTCAATACCGAAGGACAGTACAAACCTATCTTCACGGTCATGACAGAACCTGTCCCACTCTTTCTTGCTTGTTCATTCACGACCCTCCTCCTTCCTCTCCCCCTCTCCCCTGACCCTCAGAACTCCAGGAACACACTGTCACTGGCGAGCCTAGGAAGCAAATACCACGTGATTAGTGGGCTCTTTCGAGCCCACTGAAAGCCTCTCCTGATTGACTGCAGGGCTGGCAGGGAGCAAACCCACCGCATTAGGCAGATGACATCTGTGAGTCCTCTGACTTCCTGTTAGGCTCCAATGTCAATATAATGACAGCTCCTTGTAGCTATCTTCACTGCAGGGTAAACAGATTAAGCTCCACTTCCAAATATGAGGATCAGAGTACGGCAGTACAAGCCAAGCGGGGCTTCTGTGTCCCTCCCACCATCCTGCCACTGCTTGTGACAGCTCAGAACATGCAGAAGGGACACAGTGGGGCAACTCTCCAGACTCTGAGGGAATTCAAAGCAATCAGGGGAAAGGAAGGGACAGAGGAGAACAGGATCTGTGTGCACACGTGACATGTCTAAGCACTGCGTTCTTGTTCACCTTAGGAAGCATAGAACCGAGAGGCTGGGCGCCCTGAACACACGATCATGGTGCCCGACGTCTGCTTCTCCCCTTCCAGATTCAGAGCAGAGGGGTTAGGACATCTCCCTCCCTCCTCACGAGCTGGCTTTGGGGGCCAGGGACAAGTGGCAGGTTATTAGCACATAGAGGAGGGCAGGAAAAGCATTTCCAAAATTGCCACTGTGGCTTTTTTGTCACTATAGCCATCAACCTTTTTTTTTTTTTTCCCTCAATGCTAAGGATGAGACCCAGGGCCACTAGGCAAGGGCTCTGCCACTGAGGGCACTATATTCCCAGCCCCGATTTTACATTTTTAAATGATCCTACATGGGACAGGTGGGACTGAGGGGTGGGTGTAGGCAGACACAGTTCATCTAGGGTCTGAAGAGCAGGTATTTTGGGGAACTGCCTGGAAGGAGGATGAGGGAAGTTCCGGAGGAGGCATGTTCTCCCTTGCTCTGGGTGCCGTGTACAGCTGTGGGTGGGGGAAATCTCAGCGGGCTGTGCACTAACAGTTTCGGCATCAACTGCACCTAAGTGCTGCCCTCCCCAAGGAACAGGCTCCACAGCAGGACTGAAAGCACCAGTGAGCCCCGTGGCTCAGGCACTGAGAGAGTCTCGCTCCCTACTGTCTACCATCCGTGGGGGAGGCAGATCGATGCCACCACCAGTCACCCAGACTTCCACAAGCCGAGGTCTAGCTCTTGGCAGTGCCTGATGCCAGGCCAGAGGGTCCCCCAGCACCAGGAGGAGCAAGGCAGAAGGGGATGACCACACACTGCACTAAAGACACAGGTCTGTGTGGATAAGGGGCTTTCGCCACTGCTGGCCCGAGGCTGAGGGACAAGAGGTCAGAGGAAGTGAGGAGGAGATTCTATGCCCAGGGGAGGGTGGCAGATCGAGAGAGAGTGAGGCTTTGAGACCTAGCACCTGGGAGACTGAGCCAGCCGTGTCCCCACAGCTGCTGGGGGTACCAGGCTGCTCCCGCTCCAGGATCAGTGCATCCTGTCCTGGGAGCCCAGCTCCAAGGCAGGCAGCACATGGAGAGAGAGAGGAGGAGAGCGCTCGAAGGAAGAAGGGCACAGGCAGTTGTGTTTCCTTATACTCCTCTACCCCTCACCAAAGGCTCCAGGGCTACAGGGACAGCATCTGTGGCCCACCTCCGAGGTCTCAGCATAATCCAGCATGGCAGGCCCTCCTCCCACACCCAGAGAGGGAGGATGAAGGGCAGGCCAATGCCAGTCCAGGTGAGGGCACCCCTCCCCAGCCCCACCACCAGGGGACAACAGTACAATGGGGCCCCGCTCAGGAGACAATATGTGACTCAGGAGGGGAGAGCCTTCCTTCATTTCTGTTGCAAAGGCCAATCACTGGTAGCTTGAACCCTTGATAATACTCTGATGACAGTGAGACAGGGTATAAAAAATATAGGTAGCTAAACAGGAGACGAGAAACACTATAATTTTGAAACTGTACTTTTAAGAAAAACTAGCTGCAGGACACGAAGATTACTCAGAGTTACAATGCTATTTTTTCTTCTAAGAAACTCACTCCAAAAATATTCCAAGGGTCTCAGAGACACAATAAGCCTAAAATTCAAGCTCTGGGCCTGTGCATGCATGCATGCATTCATTCGTTCATTCATGTTTTTTGAGACAGGGTCTTGCTATGTAGTTTAGACTGGCCTTGAACTCACTGTGTAGCCCAGGCTGGCCTTGAGCTCGTGGTGATCCTCCTGCCTCAGCCTACCAAGTGCTCAGATTACAGGTATGCGTCACCAGGCCAGCACTGGGCCTGTGCTTTTCACCCGTCAATTGCATTCCTTCCCACAGAACTCCATCCTTAAGGAAGTACAGCGTGGCTCTGAACCTCAGACACTGCAATGATACCTCCCAACCCTGCCCACCACGCGGGTGGCCCGACAGACAGTAGGAACACACATCCCTCATCGCTCATCCTGAGGATGCACCCAAGGCCACAGAAAACCCTCAAGCCCAGAGTATAATCTGTCTCTCTTCTGTGTGTACTTTTCAAAATTCTGCCTAATAAACCTCTTTAAGCCTCTCCCTGTCAGGTCCTGAAGATTCTTTTTCTGTCATGGAAGTCAACAAACCTACAAGCCACATTGTGAGTGGGGTGAGCTGAGGTCCCCATATCTATTTTGTCCTTGGACTCTGTCGGTGATAAGAAATCTGACATAATAACCTGCTTTGTAAAATGCGAGAAGCATGGAATGCCAGGTCCCAGTGTAAGTCACACATACTTAAACTCTGCTGTGGGTTATACATGGAACCGGTAACTTACACCAAATACCTTCAACTTGAAAAAAGCTCAAGAGCCCTAATATTTTCTTTTTCCTTTTCTTCCTTTTGAGACAGGGTCTTGCTGTTGCCTACGCTGGCCTCAAACTCATGATCCACCCACCTTAGCCTCCCAGAGCCACAGTGCTGAAGAACCCTCTTTTTTCGTGGTGGTAAATGATACCTAAGAAAACCTGCCATTGTGACCATCTTAAGTGTCCAGTTTGGTGGCACTGAGTACAGTCACACCGTTGTGCAAACATCACGCCATCCACCTCCAGAACTTGTTTATCCTCCTTCACCGAGGCTCCGCCCCAGTCAACTCCTGTCTCTTTGCTTCCACAGTACTTGGTTCAAAGTATAAGCTCAGGAAGTGCTTGGTGAAGAACACTGAAATTCATAGTCGTAAAAGAAGATTAACCATTCTGTTACACAAATAAGCCAGATTACAGGGAGTGTGCTTTTTCTATAACTGAAGACCCAGGGCAGGAGAACTAGGAGTAATTTATGACTTGTTTACACTTCCAGCATCAGCTCGATCCTCTGCAAGACTTCTTGCACTCAGCTGTGTTAGCAGGTGGTAGTTATGCCTACGCTGGGATGGGAGTGGCCCGGCTGGCCAGGACTTTCGGCTGCTTGTGGAGCTGTCGCCGTGGACAGCCCTGGCCTCCCCTCCTTGACAGATCTGTGTGACTTGGCAGTGACCATGCTGTGGAAATTCACTGAGGAGCCTGGATTGCAAGTCCTGGTGAGCAGAGATTTCATGAGTTTTCTGTGACACTTCCAGCCCAGAGAAGAGGCAAAAGCTTCCCTGGGGGCTTCAGGGACACCGGAGACCCAGAGACCAGGACAAGGCTCTGGACCGAGTTCAGGGTGCCTGGAAAGTGGCCCCCTCAGTCCAGGATTTTATCACCTGGTGAGGACAGAGTGCCAAACGGACTGGGTGAGATGAGAGCAACTTTGGCAGGAGGGGAGAGCCAAGATTTTGGAGGTTGACAGAGACACAAACACATGCAGAAGTGACCAACAGGGCCACTGGCCAGCTCCCCTGGCCACCTTTCGCTAAGGCCCCTCTGCTGGGAACATGCTGTTGTCATTGGTTTTGGGTTTATTTTATAATTTCGGCTCAGCTTCTCTCCTTTCTGAGGACACGCCTTCCTCTGGGCCTCATCCTCAGAACCAGGGCAGGGAAGGTGACTCCGAGCTGGCTCTGGCTCACAGATGCCATGCTCCAAGAGGGGACTGATAACCATCTGGCTTGGGAGTAACTCTGTGATGTTTGGATTTTGTGCTGGCACCAGGCTCCAGGCTCTAAGCTCTGTGCTGTCACATGGTGTGTGGCCATTCCAAGAACAACTCTGTAAAATGGAGCTTTACTGCCATGGCCTTTGACTTCTTGAGATTCACACAAACACAGCCATCTCTTGCAACATTTAATTTAATTTAACTCGGTTCAGCAAATAAAAAAAAATTAGCTCTGAACCTGTCCATTTCCCTTTCTGAAAAGCACCAGTCTTCTGTGTGGAGTCAGTGTTTTCTGCGCTGTTTGCCAAACTGTTATTTCACATATGTGAAAAGAAAACTGGCACGGAGTCCGCATGAACTAAACTGCTGGCAGAGGCCAGGCTGGAGCTTGCCATTGAGAAGATTAGGTTCCCAAGAAACTCCTCGAGCAGGCGCCAAGGTCCACAAACCAAAAAAAAAGTGTGCATGTGCATGTCACTCACACACACACACACACACACACACACACAAAGATGCTGGTTTCTGCCCGTTTTCAGGTAGGATTCTATTAGTCATTTAAGTTACCGGAGCTTAAATATCTCAGTTGTACGTGTTAAATACTTATTGAATAGTACATGTACATGAAAAAGACGAATGGGAAATTGAGAATTACTTTTTTATTCAAGTTTCGGCATTTCAATTTTCTTCCTTATTTGCTCCATAAACAGGATGGTTCTGAACTTCGCCATCATAAGACTGGTTAGATCGTCATGCATAGCATCTATGGGACCATGGGGGTCAGGAGTCTTTCCATTGAAAATTTCATTTGTTTTCCTTTATTTTTCAGGCTTTTTGCTATTTTAAGTCTGCTGTTTTTCAGACCTTTGCCTTTGCACTCACAGCCCAGTGAGGAGCAGAGGATTTTATTATCAAAACTGCTGAAAGTAGGCCAATTCCAGAAGAGGTGTCTGGAAACTGTGCTCCCTGGAGTCTCAGATTCTGCACCCTTCATCAGCCACATAGGCAGGGGGGCTGAGTCTCCCTCACTGGAGGAGGCATCTCATCCCTTCAGGGCCTGCCCTTAGGCCACATTACAAAAGGGCTCAAGAGTGTCTGCAGGTAAGACAAGGGGATCATCTGAGCATCAGGTAGATACTTTTATACCTTAGTCTTATAAGGTGGAATGTTTCTAAATGAAAGACACGGATTCACTTTGGAAAACACTGAGGACTTTTGCTTGTCTGAGATAGGGTGTGGCTATGTAGTTCAGGCTGGCCCTGAACTCACTATGTAGCCCAGGCTGGCCTCAAATTCATGGCGACCCTCCTGTTTCAGCCTTCCAGAGTGCTGAGATTACAGTTATATGCCACCATGGTCCAGCTAGATTTTCAAACTCATTTAAAAAATAATCATGTGTTAATGGAAAGATATCCCCTGTTCCTGGATAGGCAGACTCAATATAGTCAAAATGGCCATACTTCCAAAATTGATATACAGATTTAATGCACTCCCAATAAAAATACCAACAACGTTCTTCACAAAAATGGAGAAAACAATCCTAAAATTCATATGGAACCAAAAGAGACCCAGAATAGCAAAAGCAATCCTGGGTAACAAGAGCAAAGCAGGAGGTATCACAATCCTAGACTTGAAGCTGCATTACCAAAGGTAGGTGACAAAAACAGGATGGTATTGGCACAAAAACAGATACGACGATCAGTGGGCCAGATTCGGGGATACAGAAACAACCCCAAGTACATTCAACTATTTGTTGAAAAAGGGATGAAAAACATACACTGGAGGAAAGGTAGACTCTTTAGCAAATGGTGCTGGGAAAACTGGCTATCCACACGCAGAAGATTGAATCCAGCCTCGTATCTCTTACCATGTACGAAATGAAAATCAAAATGGATCAAAGATCTAAATGTTAAAACAGAAACAAACTGCTGGAAGATAAAGTAGGTAAAACTCTTGAAGTCACATGCATAGGCAAGAACTTCCTGAGAGAACCACAGCTGGAACAGGAAACAGTTCCAAGAATCAACAGATGGGATCATATTAAATTAAAAAGCTTCTGCACAGCAAAAGAAACAACCGAGTGAAAAGAACCTACAGAATGGGAAAAAAAATTTTTGCCAGCTACTACTCAGACAGAGAACTCATATCTAGAATGAAAAAATTCAAAAAATTAGATCCCTTCCCCAATAAAAGACCCAATCAAAGAATGGCCAAGCGAAATGAACAGACACTTCTCAGAAGTACAGATGGCCAATAAACACATGAAGAAATGTTCAACATCACTGGCCATTAGCAAAATGCAAATTAAAACAACACTGAGATTTCATCTTGCCCTAGAAAGGATGGTCATCATCAAGAAATCAAATACTACCAAATCCTTCAGAGGCCGTGGGGAAAAGAAACCCTTCTACATTGTTGGTGGGAATGTAAACTAGCAAAACCACTATGGAAATCACTGTGGAGATTCCTTAAAAAACTGAAACTAGAAATTCTACTTGATCCAGGTATTCTTCTAGGTGTCTTCTCAAAAGAGTTAAAGACATCATACTACAGTGATCCATGCACACCTGTGTTGACAGCAGCACAATTCATAATAGCTAAATCTTGGAAGCAGCCTGTATGTCCGTCAAAAAACAGATGAACAGATAAAGACAATGTGGCATTTACACACAGTGGAGTACTACTGTGCCATAAAGAGAGATAAATTTGAGTCACTTGTAGGAAAATGGATGTACCTTGAGACCGTAATGTTAAGTGGAATAAATCAGACAAACAAGCTTCATTATTGCATGGTTTCTCTTATATGAGAAACCCAAAATATAAATAAAGAGCAAAATGCAAGATAATAGGAAGCAGGGAGATTGATCTTTTGCAACAAGGAAGGGCACCAAGAGATGGAGGGAGAGGGGAGGAAGGGAAGAGAAAAGGGATGAAAAAGGAATTAAGATGTTTTGTATAAATATGCCAACTCCTCACAAGGAATGTAAACATTATGCACTGCAAACATGTATTAATAAAAAAAAAAATAATATGTGCTTTCCTTCATCCTTGGAGTACCACCTATGCGGACAAATCAGTGTCTAACAGGACTTCATCCCAGGACTCCATCTTCCTTGCTCCACCCACAATGTAACATGTGACTCTGGCTTGGCCAATCACACTGTGCCATTTTCTTGGCCACAGAAATCAGCCCAGGGGCAGGTATATGGCCCAGGAAGGCCAATCAGTGGTCTTTCCTGACTCTGACTTATGAAAGGTAGAAGACAGATGTTTTCCATGGGAGTTTTGAGGTCAGGAAGAGAGGTGGTCTAGGGCTATTGATGGTCATGTTTTCTGCCACAGGGGAAAGGCTGGGAGCTTCATCTTGGAATGTAACTAGAGACAGGTAAGCTCAGCTGAAGGACAGAGGATGAGTCTGGGTGGTACTGGATCCCAGTTCCTGACCCTGAGCTCTGGTCGTGGCAGGTCTTCCTTTAATCTTGAGGGCAGTTCCAGTAACATTCCAGCTACTTAAACCAAGAAGTTCCCTCTTTGTTCATGTTGGTTAAAGTTTTTCACAACTGGAATAGTTCTCAAAGTAGGAGCCCATCTTAAGGTGACAATCACAGTATTGCTGTCTTCTTTAGTGACCAACAGATCTCCAGCTGTGGGCTAATGAATATCACTAATATCTCGTACTTTTTGCTCTTGCCTTTCATATCAATGTATACGTCAGGATATAAATGCTGGAAAAAAACCATAAAAAACAACAACAACAACAAAACAAATGCTGAAATTTGTAAATTGGAGGGAAAAAACTTTCCTATACTTGTGTTTTTTTTTTTAAGCAGAATTATATGAATACACTGCTGTCTATTTGGTACTTCTTAGCACATGGAGAAACTTACATTCAGTAATGAATGTATTTATTGATTCAGGAGTTTACAGTACAAAAATTCTTCCCCACATCTTATTTCATCACCATTGCTTATCGACCTTATGGAAGAAGAGAGGCCAAGCAGCAGACTGGAGAGGAATTAAAGAAAAGCTCCTATTCAGCAGGCGCCGCGTCTTCTGTCCACGTGTTTACAGTCAGCCTCTCCCCCTTCACGCAGGGCTGCAGATCTCAAAGCCGCTGGCAGGTACAGACACGCTCCCTTTTAATTATCTCGCCGAACTGCCGAAGTAACTGATTGCCAGCTAAATAATTATAATCAAGTGCCCATTGTGCATAACAATCATTTAATGACTGCCATCCAAAACACTGTAATAAAGAGAGCTTTAATGAAGAAAACTGGAAAGGCGCCAGGGTTTTATGGCGGTTTGCTTAAAGGGGAAGAGAGCCATAATCTGTAGTTAAGATTCAAAGAGGCCTTTAATCCAGATGCTCAACATTAAATAAGGGAGTGGAGTCATGTTTTGATCAAAAGTTACTGCATGCATAAAAGAAAGCAACATAAATGTTCTTTTAGGAAAAAGCTCCAGTAAATTATATTAAGTAAAGTGTTTGTAGCCATTTGCTTTGGAAAAAAAATGAAAAAGAAGAAAACCATCTGATTTTCATTTTGGACAAGAACACTTGGCTAAAATAAAATAGATGGGAGTAGGATTTGATTTGATTTGTATAATGTCATTGAAAACAAAGAGTTATGGTTACATCTACCTTGTAGCAGTGACCATGTTCTTCTATGGGTCCTATTTATTTTCCAGCCTCGCTTGACCAGGCCAGGCCAGGCCAGGACTGTATCTCCGGGAAGTGTAATTATACTCGGACCCAAAGTCTTAATTGAAATGGCTGTTATGATCTCAGCTCTAGCAAACAGGAGTTCTCATCTAAGGGGAAAACAGAATCCTCTCCATATAAAACTTGGGCCCACTGGCGGCGACCAGCCAGACTGCGGCTCGGTGTTTGTGAACACAATGAGACGGCAGATCCTGAACCGCAGCCATGGGGGCTCTGCACCCTCATCTCAGTCTGACCAGGGCAAACACCAGGCCTCTAGACTGTGCTGAGAGAATGCTGGCAGAAAACTAGCAGCAACAGCAAGTCCTCTCAAGGAAGGAGGAAGAGGAAAGCAGAACCACCCGATACATTCCCACAGGTGAGACCAGCTGTAGGTTCCAGCGTTCCCTACGCCTTAGAGGGTCCAAGGAATAGGGTGTGACCCACCCTTCACAGTGGGCTTCCAGCATCTAAAGAAACATCACTCCCCACTTCCCCTTGGCCTTGGGGTGATGTCTATGCCAGGGCCCTGAGCATCTGGGGAAACCATCACTCGAGAGGTTCATTTTTTGTCCCAAGGCAAACAGACAGAAAAAACTGTCCTGGTTCTCTTGAGACACCAGAACACCCAGGTCCTGGGCTGGGCATGTGTGTGAGACAGACAGACAGACACAGGCAGAATGAGGTTAGGGGAATCCCTCTGCCTAGCTGGGTGCAGGACACAGACGGGCCAAGACAGATCTTCAGACACCACGTCAGCTTAAAACTGACCTGGCAGAAGGCGAAGGAAATCAATTCTGACACCAGGACATTTTTCTGACATTCTAAATTGTCAAACTCAAAAATACAGAGATGACTCTCCAACAAAGGAACTTTTACTCGGGACTGCAATCCAAGCCACCCATGCGCAGGCCAGGGCAGCCTCTGGTACCTCCACAGAACAAAAGAAAGCTTAGGTGTTTTGTTAGGATACAGAAATCCATGCAAGTTATGAGGAAAGAAAGTACATTGGTACTTAGGGTGCTCTGGGGAGCTGGCAGTTACTGGGCAAAGGTATTAGTCAAGCCGGGGGTGTGGCCCATCATGTGCCAGGCCCTGGGTTCCATCCCCAGCCACTCACCCTGCCTCCTCCCCAAACAGCTATTAGTCTTGAGGCCATAGTTGGAGGTGTCATTATCCGTTGCTAAGTAAAAACAGCCCTAAAGAGAGGGCCGGCTGTTTCCTGCTTTGGTCTTTAAGGCAGTCCCTGCAGCAGGTGTCCAGGACCTGGGCATTTCCCCTTCCTCCCCATGGCCCTGCACTCCATTTGAGTGGAATCTGACAGGAGCGACTTCATTTTGGATAATGGATTTTCATGAGAAGTACCAGTAAACTCTCATTTGAGAAGCTGCCCCATCCTTGAAGACCATGGGGGCTGCAGTCACATCTGTCCCACCCAAGTCTCTCTGCAGGATCTTCCCCAGAGGGGTACCTGGTCTTCTCCTTTGCCCCTCAAGGTCACCACCAAACCCCAAGGCCTCCTGATGGATGTCGCAGGGGCTGGCTGCCTGCCAAACCTGAGGCCCCCGTGTCCACTCCTCACTTCCAAAGACTCAGACCCTGCTGTATCCACCTCGCTTGCTCCTCTGCAGCAAGTGCCCCTGATGATAAACCCAGCTGAGGGGCTTTGGAGGGGAGGAGGGTTCGAGTACTCGAGGAGGGAATGTACCTAAAGCTCTGTGCCAGGCACAGTAAGAGCTCAGCAGCTGGGAACTATCATGGTCACCGTCACTCACTTTAGGAGAAAAACCAAGTTCTTCATCCAGGTCTGTGACAATGTCAGTGGTAACACAGCCCACCCTGCTCACTATGAAGCCCCAACATCCTTATTTCAACCCCTCTGTACCCCGATTCCTTCCCCAGAGTGTTGTCACTCCCTGTCACTCTCCTGCTGAAAACACAGCATGAGCTGATTCTCGAGTCTCCAGAGCATGTCACTTGCTGTCTCTTGCTCCCTGTCCCTAATGTCACTTCCCACACTGTCCCAACTCACTCCACTGGCCCTGCTGCCTGCACTGCACTGGACACTGCAGCTCCTCCCCTCTGCGGTCAGAAGCTCTTCCACATGGGCCCTCACTGACCACAGGGTTAACTCCCAACTCTGTGCACCACGCCTCCTTCCCTCACCACACCAGGCCCTTCTATTCCAACATCCTGTTTTCTTGTCACTGCTGTGCTCATTATTGGCACAAAGTGTCTTTTTCGCTTGTTTATGAAACTAGAATACCAGCCCCGTGAAGGGAGAGACCAGGCCTTGTCTGTCCTAACCACAGGATCACAGGTGTGAAGTACACCGGGCATGCAGCACTCACTGGGTAAGCGTGCCATGTCCCCGATGGAGCCTGCATGCAGGCAGCAGCCACTTGGTGACGCTTAGTTGACCCCACACTCAGTGAACCCTGGCTGCCCAGACCGACCCAACGAAGGAGCACAGACACAGGACCAGGACGAGTATCCTTTCCAGGCACTGTCATGCCACTCAGGTGTGCAGGGACAGGGTCACAATGGTGCCCCATGCTTACAAAGGAAGGTGGCATGAGGGTTGAACACATGCAAAGCAATTCAGGGCTCTCTGGGGTTTGAGGACTCAACAGAAGTCTGAAGAGACACAAAGGACTAAGTTCACAATACATGAACCAAACCACACACAAGCCCACTGTGAACCCAGCAGCAGGGTTACCTTTCAATTCAACTCTTCCTTTAATACACACTCAGGCATTCCCAGCCAGGATCAGACAGCGGCAGATCTCAGAGGTAGAACTCATCGTGCTCTGAATTTGAGCAGCACTCTAAGCTACACACCACCACGCAGTGCCTAGAGACCTCCCATCTAAGTCCATCTTCACTGCTGCCAATATGCTCACTTTGTGCCCTTGACTTTAGGTCAGAAACTGGATCTCAGGCTTTTCCAGCATCCTGAAGAGTCCAGCCTAATTCTTGAGTGATGGCCTCTCATGTTCCAGCACTCAGAACCGAATCTCATATCCTACTCATTCTCAGATCTTTGGCAAATAACATTTCCTCTCCTGGCCTTCCTTTGACCACCCCACAAATGGATGCTAGGGGAAGTAGTGGGAGGGTCTGCGGAAGTAACCTGTCTGTGCTCAACAGAAAATAGGCACTGGATAAATCACAGTGTCCTTTCTGGGTGAGCTGTAAGCTGAAGGACCACTAACCATGGACTGACACCTCCAAAACTGTGAACCTTGGGAAACCTTCCCGCTTTTTAAACTGAATATCTCGGTATTTGCTGCACTAACAGAAATCTGACAAACACAGTAGAAAATAGCAGGAAAACACAAACTATTAATTAAAAAAAAAAAAAGACTCAAAGGACTTTAATGTTTCATTGCCACTCCCCATATAAGAAGCAGCTACATATATTGGTATTGAATGGTCTGATTGCAGTGAAAAGTGGCAGTTGGGGCTGAATACCAGGAAGTTGCTTACTGGCAGAAGCGAGCAGTTACTGGGCATCAGAAGTCACTGGGGAGTCACAAAAAGAAAGAACTATGTAGTATGAGAGAACTTCCAAAAAGATTCCAGGCTGAAAACCAGTGGGAACTTCAGTATTCCCTGATGCACCAAAAAAAGCAAGTCATCGCAACACACAGCTGTGTGCATGTCCCTCCACGTAGCATCCTGGGGCTCTGCCACAATCACAGTGGCCACTGAGCCCATTTCAGGCTGCAGTAAAAGTCAGTCAAAGAAAGCAGTGAGCTGCCTGTCTTCAAATATCCTGTGAGGCTGGTGTTTATAGAAAAAGGACAATGCAAGCCTCTTGCATGGACTGTGCCACACCAACTGGCATGGAGTAACAGAAATACTGTGACAAAAAAGGGAAGGAAATGTAACCATGGTGGGCATCTGTTGCCCTGCTTGCTCAGCCCTGTGAGAATCACAGTAGTTTTCTAATTGTGAAGTAATTTCTCCCTGACTGCGGTCCTGTGTCTTGGGTGGGGCTGTGTCACTCCTCACTCCAGAGGTGGGACATAGCAGATCTGACCAATGAGAGGCACAGGTGCTCCCCACAGCCATAGTGATCGGGTCATAGTGGACCAATGAAGCTAGAGCTTAGCTGGTACCACTGTGAACAAGGCTCTTTCTTGAGGGTGGCTGCACTTGGGGATGTGGTTCTGGGGCTACAGCTGCCATCTTGCCACCAGGAGGCAAGAGCCTGCCTAAGAATGGACAACATAGGAAGGAGTCAAAACATTCACAACTGACATTTTCTGCACACGTGGATCTAGTGGTGGGTACCCATGAGTTTTTAAGGGTTGTGGACAAACAAATCCACGTTTGCTTCAGTCTGTCTGAGTTAGTGTCTAATTTCCAGCCCAAAGAGTTTGATGGACACAGTAATCTTGTAGAGTTTAACACGTTTGCAACTGGGCCGTAGTATGTCTCACTGCTAGGTGGCTTGAACCACCCATCAGGTGGCTTTTTATTAATTATATTAGTAAAAAGACCAATAAAAGTGACTAATCTGTACCACCAGGGGTACAAGTCACCCCATGGGATAGTCATGTATGTACCCTGGGTGGTTCAAGCCAGTGGGAATGTGCTAATCCTAAAGGAGCTGTCTAAAAGGAGGACTCCAGGAAGCACTTTTCTGAATTCTCTGTAAAAACAAGAGTTGGAATATTTGAGACACCGGGGAACCCCTCCTTTCTCACACCACCTGACCAGCATCTGCTGATGATAAATGAGACAACTGTACAGTGAGGTCACCGAAGACAGAAGTAGACTTTCTATTTATTACTTCTCTGATCCTATATGTCCACTCCACACCCAGAAGGCAATACACAACCACCCATCCGTCCATTCAAAGATGTTCTTCCGAAGCACTGAACAGGTGAATGGGTTAGAGAGAGACAGATACAGAGATGGACAGGAGGAGGTCTTCATTTTCAAGGAGCTCACATATAGTGACAATCCTCCATGACAAGTAAGACAGGGACTGGGAAGCCTGGAAGGCTGAGGTGGCATTTGCCAGGCAGAGAGACCACTCACAGAGGGCCGGCAGGAGGGTGACAAGGCTGGGGGTCGGAGCCATGTGAGTTGCCTGCCTTATCCTGACGTGGAGGTTAGCCAGCCTCTGGGGTTCCACAGAGCATACTCAGCGATATACAACACGGAGAAGCTGCCCTGCCCCTGCTGAGGAGGACAGAACTCTCATCAGAAGAAATCAAGACACACACAGCGGCAGCTCTTCATGCCCCAGGGAGTTCTGCATCTTACAGTGAATGGAACTTTGCTGTAAAGGCAGGACAGAAGCAATCACTAGTAGCTAACAAGTGTGCATGTGCGTGTGCGTACACACACACACACACACATAAATGTGCGCTGTCTGTGGGCCCAGGAGGAACCTGGCCAGGTGCGAGCCTCGTGGATGGGGCTGGACAGAGGAGGAACCGACACTCCCGGATGGAGACATGCTTGCTTGGGTGGCAGAGTCAGGCACACTACCGCTCCCCCTTGCCGAGTGTGGAGATGACTGGGGCATACTGTGATTGGAGGAAGAAAATCAGTGGATTCAAAGGTAGGTTTGGGGTTATTTTCCTTTCTTCTTAAAGCCAGATATTCAGAGACACCTTGTTTCTCGACTTTCCCACCACCTTCTTCCACTGAGCCATCTTCTCCTCACAAGTCAGGGCTTGATGACCAATGGGCTGACTTAATTGTGCAAATGAGCAAACCCAGTGAGAGATGAGAGAGCTGTAGTGCAAAGCCCCAACAAGACTGGGCAACTGTGAGCGGCCTCAGCACGTCTGCCCCAACCCACCCATGCAGAGCCTGGTTGCCGGGGGCTGATGTGCAGAGTCAGCAGACACTGCAGGGATCTGCGAGGCCTGTGGAGGGCAGGGGTTCCAAACCTGTTCTGGACCAAGGGTGGTATCTGCTGAGAGGTGGATGAGACCAACCCTCCCAGCTGCCTGTGATGCACATACTGCATTTTGCACACAGCCCTTAGGGTGTGCAGGGACCACCTACTCCACCCCTCCAGCCCTCCTGGGGTTGTACAGGAGCTCAGAGGAACCAGTCCCAGGGCTTGAGAGCTGCTCTTCCCAGGGCCAGTTTCCTCTATGCCACAGTTCCCTACCACAAGGGCCAGCTCCTCCCACGGAGGGTCTAACACATGACATGAGACTCGCAGGTCAGACATTTACCAGTCCACATGTCCTGACTACCCCAGTGCCTGACTCCAAGTGTCCAGACGTTGTGGAGACCCCGGGAACCTTAGTGACCTCCAGGGTACAAAGTAAATAAGCGTCAAAGCAGAGGCACTGGGGCACGGGCCAGGGGCAGGGAAGGGACCAGTCCCTCTGGGGCAGCTGCAGGACACCTGTGCCCCCCTGCTGCTCTGTTTCTCCCTCCCACTCTCGTCCTGCACTTGTGCCGAGACTGCAGATTCCTCGGGTGATTTGTACCAAATCCAAACGGTTAAAAATAATTTGCTAAATACCTTCCTAGATGAACTGAAACCCAAGAGCTTTTTGGGCCCTGCCCGGCCACACTAAAGGGCAAACAGGATGGAAAGTCACGCTCTTTCTCGAGCCGGGATCTGCCTATCAGTATTCCAAGGTTACCGGCCCGACTGCCATCCAAGGCTGCGCTCGCGTCTTCAGGAAACAGCAGCTGAATATCAAGCTGTTCTGACACAACCGCCTCTGCCCAGTCTCTAACCCAGTGACTGTGTACACATTTAGCCAGGGCCCTGGGAGGAGAGGTTTTTTTTTTAAATTCTGCATTGTTTTGGCCTAAAAGAAGCCAAAGATGAAAAGAATAAGTAACAATGTACCAGTCGCTATTTCAGGCAAGGCATATAAAGTGGCAAACAGGACATGAAGTATTTGCCCTTTTGGGGATTATATCTGAGTGGAACTGGAGCGGGAGACTGACCATAAATACAAATAAATAAATAACCTTAAATAGTCATAAGAATCAATGTAGAAAACAAAACAGGATAGAGAATGGTTGCTTGGTTTATGTGTGTTTTACACATGAGGAAACAAAGAATAACAGTTTGGTGAATCGCCCAGGCTTCACAGCTAGTAAGTAGTGCTTTAAATTCAGAGCTGCTAGATTGCAGAGTTGTTCCTACCTGATACCCCATGTTCTTTCCTCAACTCCTCAAGAAGCCAAAGAACCTGCAGGACAGAGGGGCTCCCTCCCTTTGAGACACCCACAGAACTCTGGGATCTAGGAACTGAAGCCAGTGCGCTGCAAGCTGCAGTTCTAAAGTAAGTGCGGCTCACATCCGGGTCCCTACATGTGCTGTTCAACACACTTCAGTCCTCACCTGCCCTCTGAGAGGGGGTCACTGTTCCTGTACTTCATAAAGTGCACGAGGCTCAGGACAGTCCTGGAGCTTACAAGCTGCCATCCGGCCCCACAGCTTTTTCCATTGCACCATGCTGCCTCCCAAGGCTCCCTGGGGAGCTCCGCAAGCTCCCACTGGAAGACAAGGTAGGAAGGGACTTGGCAGTGCACACAGGGACGAGTGACCACTCTGTGTCTCCACCAAGCAAGGATTCTGGGCCCTTTAAAACCCAACTGCTCTTTAGCAGCTAAGCGTTTTAGAATTTGCTGAAGAATTTTCTCACCTTCTCCAAAATTAAGGCGGGGGGAACATATTTACGTCTCATTTGGAATTCAAAAAGCCATAAATCCTTCAGGCCTCTGGCAAGCGCCTCTGAGCCACTGTCACCATGCTGCCTTGTATAACAAGTCCCGTGATGTCTGTGGCCACTACTTGCTATAGTAACAGCAGCCCAAACGCCAGAGACCTTCTTCTCATGCCTGGGGGATTATTCCATTTTCCACATTAGGAATAAGCCGCAGACTTTAGGGCTAAATGGAGCCAGAATCGCTGAGTAGAATCCAGATGCCCTAAATATAATTAGAGCTAAACTTTACTGCCCTGTGTGACAGACACAAATGAAAAGAATGTACCAACTTCTAGATTATGAGTCCAGAGAGCAAAGCTATGAATAGAGCCCTACTGGGAGGCCTGTAAATCTAGCTAGGGACACTCAATTATCTCCCCTTCTTCATATTCTGGGATATTTTTATTTTTACAAGAGCTGAACATACCATGGAAGCAGGAGGTCCTATGTACAGGCTCATTCTGGCAAAGCAGGGCCTCACTCAGCTCTAGAACTTTCTAGGCCTAGGTGTGCCCTTCACACTCACACAAAAGTGACTCAGATTTTCAGGAACTAATCTGATAAAAAGTGATCTTCATTTATGGCCAATCACTTTATTTCTTTCTATTAAAAATAAATTCATCAGTCTGATGGGAATAACATCCTCATTTAACATAAGACTAGTGTAAAACCATACAATGTACTATACGTGTTTCACTTAAAGATATGATTCCTAACCATGACGACAATGATGACACAGCATCTGTCGAGTGCTTATTGTGTGCCAGGAGCTGTGTGAGGAGCCTTAGGTACACTCTTGTTTAATCCCTGTGGTACCCAGCAACGCTATGGCAGTATTTCCATCTTACAGAGAAGGGGCAGCTCTGGTGACCCTCAGCTTGCCCTCAGCTGGGTGGCTGGTAGCAGGGCATCTGGACATAAAGGGGGGTCTACCCCAGAACCTAGTCTGTATGAGAAGTTCAGAGCTCTGACCCTGCCTTAAGGAGCCGCTGCTCCTGGCCACTCTTGTCATCAGATCTGAGACAAGTTGGTTTTCACAGAAATGCCTTGCTTTCTGCATGCCCTTTCCATTTGAGGCTACTGCATGGATTTGGATAAGGACAACAAGAAGTCCGTCTGGAGGTCCCCGTTTGGCAGGAAACACCAGTGACTTTTGGAAAGTGTACGCCTTGACTGTGGGAATGGAGCATGAGGTGTCTTAGACACCAGCCACCACCGAGAGCACCCAGCAACCAGGGACACCAGGTCATGCTCTGCCAAGGGGTGGTTAGTGAACCGGGACAGCTCACAGAGGCGCAGCCAGTTGGGAAGGGCTTCCTGCACATAACGGGAAGTGTGTTTACCACACCTTCAGTTTCCAGTTTGCTCTTGTCACTTATGTTACTCATTCGCTCCTCCCTCGACACACTCTCTGGCTTCTCAGCCTGGGTTTTGTCTGCCCAGCACCTTCCCATGTTCCTTTGCAGATTCTGCCCTTTGTCCTGCCCTGTCTGGCCCCCAGATGGCAAGAGACCCAGCTGGGCCCAAGTTTTACATTTGGGATGAAAGAGGATGTGGTCCAGTCCACATAGGTGGTGGAAGCTGCGGTAGCCATGTCCCTGCCTTCCAGGCCCAGCGCACAGTGAGCGAGCCTGCTCCTGCTGCTGTGAGCCGGGCTCCTCCATGGCAGGCACAAGGAATGTTCCTCACAGTGCTGTGCCAGGCCCTGGGACTCCACTTGCCTATGCTAATCCATGGTGGGCTTCTATCACATGAAACTGAGTCTTGAATAATTTAGAAATGGCACCAGGAATGGGGAGCTGAAAGCAACTGAGTCTAAGTGTGGGACAGGCTGAGATGAGACAGGCTGGACAACCACAAGAGCAACCCCACTTAGGGCCAAGCAAGGTCCGGGACTGCTAGGATGGAGACAAGGGCAGCTTCCCTTCCCGGACAGCACTACCCACTCCATGTGATGCCCCACAGGGGCAGAACACACCAGTGCCAGCTGTCGCTGGCCTGACTTTCCCTTGCAGCACCTACTTCTGCCTGCCATCCTAGCCCTGGTCCCTGGCTTCCACAACCCCTGGCTCAGCCTCATCCTCTCCAAAGTTTCTGTCCACAGCTCAGTTTCTAAAATATCGACCTATTGTGACAAAGCCATTACACATCCCTCTTCCTGGGTGTCTAACTGCATTAAGGCTCAAAGGAGACGACTCACTCCTGGTGACATCACAGGTCTTCTCAGGAAGAGAGTCACGTACACAATGGTAGGGGTGCTGGCCATGCCGGGTGAGCTCGAAGCACTTCACAGGCTCCACACACCCTGGACTCAGGATGAGCAGCTGATACTTCATCTCTGCAGTCACCTGTCTGCCCGTCCGGCACAGTCAGTGGCTCTTTCCTTTGTACCCAACAGCACTTTGTGAGAACAGTCATCTCACTGTATACACATTTTTTTTGTTAAAATTTATATGTCTTTGGGCAGAATAAAATATGGTGAAGGGGCAGGGACTCTGACTTGTCTTTGGTTTTTGTGTGTCTCACACAAAATGGGACTTCATGAACTTTTTGTGGACTAACAAAATGAATTATGTGAATTGCTCCATTCCATTTTCCTCTTGAATGAAAAGAAACCTGCAGGGAAAATCATCTCCAAAACCACGCAGTTTAGAGAAACCCCTGATCTTGAACTAAGCCACAGCCGGCAAAGATGTGCCAAGCTCTACCCTCTCCCTTACCTGTGACAGGCCTCAGTCCGCAGCGTGACCCTGTCTCTCCGCAGCTGAGCCCACAACTTTTTTGTCATAGCTGTCCAGGCAGCTGCCCATCGAAGGAGGCAGTGTATGAGAGCAACAGATGTGGCTGGTGGGGCATCCCTCAGGTGGACCAAGACCACCTGTGCCACCACCAAAAGATGCAAAAGAATGCTCAGAGTGAACCTGCACTGCTCCTCCCTTCAAAGTTCAAGATGCCCCCTTAACACAATGCCAAGACACCGGTTAACTTAGCGGGCAAATAATTACACAGCGCAGTACACCGCACTGTGGCCGCCTGCTTTTCTAACTGGCTGTGGCTGTTTGAGGTGAGACATTCTGGCCTGTGATGGCACTGGTAGTGGGAGCT
The DNA here is from genome assembly GCA_028451465.1 of Erethizon dorsatum. Taxonomy (NCBI): domain Eukaryota; kingdom Metazoa; phylum Chordata; class Mammalia; order Rodentia; family Erethizontidae; genus Erethizon; species Erethizon dorsatum. Next base: position 39,446,828 of record CM051831.1, read on the forward strand.
TAAATCCCTCCAGCACCTCAGGCCCGCGAGAGGCAGCTGCTGCGGGGAACATGGCTACAGACCCCAGAGCACTGTTATTGCTGTAAGGACCAGACACATTAAAATAGGTGAGGAGGTTAGAACAGCGACTGGCATGTGGCATCAGCTACTGCACAGTCCCCCTCACCTGTGGGGTGGGCTCCAAAACCCCCAGTGGATGCCCAAGACCAAGGAGAGTGTCAAGCGCTGGCTACACCATGCCTCCTCCTGTCCAAACCTAGGAGAAAGTTTAACGTGTCAAATAGGCAGAGCAAAAGATTAGCATTGATAACCAATAGTAAGACAGGACGACTACAAGGAAAACTTGCAACAAAATCCTCAGCATCACTGCCTTGCGCGGTGGGGCCACCCTTAAGTAAAGTGAGGGCTGGAGGACCGTAACTGAGCTGGCTTCCACGTGTCCAGAGCATCAGGACACTGGACAGAAGGATGCCTTGGGCCCCAGGGCAGGACGGACGGAGGGCTGGAAGAGATGCCACCACGCTCCTAGGACAGTGCACAATTCAAAACTTAACAATTGTCCATTTCTGGATTTTTTCATTGATGATTTCTGTACCACAGCCAAGCCTGGGAAACTGAAACTGCCAAAAGTGAAACCATGGGTAAGGAAACTGCTCTAATATTATGGTGGCCAGGCTCCCAGAAAGACAGCAATTATCACTTAAATGAGGACTGGTCTGTGATGGCATCCTGGCCTATAAAGTAATGGTTTTGTCACTGACGGCAATGGCCTTGGTAACAGGCTACTGAACAGGCCCGGCTGGGTGACAAATTGCACCTGCATAGCTGATTATCCTGGGCTGTTAGACTCAGAGAGGTGGGAAGCCCATTACTTCCTTCTTTGCTCTGGCTGCCAGGAACTACCAAATCACATTTCCTATTGAACCCTGGACAGGGTTCTGTAGTTTAAGTTTCCAAATGTAATCGCTTTTTAAAAAAACTTGGCTCTTAGGCTTTTATGTGTCTACGGTTCTGAGTATAACTATCTGAAATCTTTTTTTGGTTTTTGGAATCAAGCACAATGTAAGTTAATATAAAAGCATATATATTTGTTAGATTCTTGGGGCTGAATGTCTGCAATGATCCATCATATTTTCATGTATTACGCATACCGTAGTCATCTATGACTATAGAGCAAGTCTCACGTCACCATCTGCAGAGATGGCAAGAAAGACGCCTGGTATGTTGGCGCTTCCCTGTCAGGAATCCCCCCTCCTGACCCTAGGGTTCTAGATCAGAAAGAAAGGCTGAAGTCGAAAAAATGACCAGCCAGGAGGAAGACAGAGATGATCAAGTTGAAACCAGTCCTCTTGTCCACCCTCAATCCTGTATTTCACAGAATCAAAGAGCTCAGGTGTTCAATTCTCTAACTTCATAGCAGGAACTGAGTCCCGAGGTAGAGAGTAACTAGCTGAGGGCTACATGTTACCAAAAGCCAACCTGAATTCCAGGCCTGTGTTCTTTCCAAAATAGAAAAGGAAGACACTGGCTTTGAGGGGCCAATTTAACTTGGAAATTATTGAAATTTGTTTTAGCAAAATGGAGGGCTGTTTTGAAAACAACAGGGACTGGTTTCATAAAATCAGAGTACTCTAGGAAATATCTCTGCTACACAATTTCATTTACTAATGAATGCATTTAAGACATACTCACTTAGAATCATGGGCCAATTCCAGAACCAGAAAATCCAATCATTCATTCAACAAACATGTACTTCCTAGTTACGCACTCCACGCCAGGGACGTGTGGGGGCCTGAGGCTGTGTTTGCTAAGACTCAGTCCCCTGCCTTCAGGGAGTGCGAGGTCTAGGGAAGACACTAACACAAACCCTCCTGCCCCACACTGCCTTAGGTGTTTGTGTGCAAACCACTAATCCGTACGATAATCTCTCAGGCTGAGCCTGAAAGTGGCCTCAAAAATCCTGCCCAGCACAACCCTCCATGCAGACACAAGCTCCCAACACAAGCAAAGTCTGTTTGTCATCCAGACCAGCAAGTTACTATGTGCTCACTAAGTGCTATGCAGTTTGAACTTTTTCTGTGTGTTTTTGAGACAGGGGTCGTACTCTTATTGCCCGGGCTGGCCTTGAACTCCTGGGCCCAAGTGATCCTTCTCTCTCAGCCTCCTGAGTAGCTGGGACTACAGCTGCACACCATCACGCCACACTAAAGTTACAGATTCTAGAGCTCTGCTTCCCTCTCCCACCCACATCTGCACGAGAAGATGCACATCAATTCTCCCATTCACTCAAGTTCAAGAACTCCTGGGTGTGGAAAATCCTGGTTCCTGAAAGGACGTTGGATAACGGTTCACGAAAAAGCAGTAAGGCTGAGAAGAGGTCCAACTCCCTTGCTCTTGAAACTCCCATTCCAGCTGGGAACACAGCCCGCTCCCTATCTGGTGTCCGTCACCACTCACAGTTGCCATCTGCAGCTAGGGGATCAAAAGCCGGAGTCCCCAGCCACACGATGCACTTCAAAGCAGCTGCTTATCATACCCAGGCCGTGCCACTCCCATAGTCTTTCCTGCTGCAAGAGTCAAGAGAACACGGCTCTGATAATTTCCGAGCAAACACTGGCAAATACATGGCCCCTTGATGGCACACGCTGAGTCTGTGCTCCCTGCGGAAGCGCTGTCCTATGGAGCTCTCTCCACCAAGACAGAAGCCACACCTCCCTGACACTATGGCACCTCCAGCCAAAGGCCATTGAGCACTGCAGAGCGGGCAGTGTGACTCAGGAACTGAAGCTGTCATTCTATCTTGTGTTCACCGAGTTCAGCCTGAACTGCCACATGTGGCTGATGGCTGCTGTAGAGACAGGGCCGCCCCATGGGGTCCAGAGCGCTACCTTGTTCTCGGCATCCGCGTTAAATCACAACTGTGAGAATTTCCTCAGCAACTGCATCCCGATTCCCCCTGCTTGCCAGTGGGTACAAGGGCAATGTGGCCCCGCAGGGGTTAGAACTCAGGGCGGCCAGAGCCAGGAAAGCCTGGCATTCAGGGCCAGAGGGAAAGAACTGCATGTGTCCAGCAAGACCAGGATATCGGTGGCTCCAGGGTGGCCTGGTCCTGGTGTGGAGGGGACCCCACAGCACCCTCTTGACCTCGGCCCAGCAGGCTGGGCTCTCGTGCCTGGTGGGCTCCCACTTAGCACCTGGAGGCTGCCCTCCCGGACCTTATAGCAGCAGGTTCTGTGTCCCAGCCGAGATGTCCTCACCAGAGTCCCTGGCTCCTGTGGACTATGAAGCCCCACTGCTGTGTCCAGGGAAAAAGGCCTCAACCTCTGCACTCCAACCTCGAGGCTAGGGCAGAGCCAACTCCACCAGAAAAGCACTTGGGGTGAAGGTGAAGCTGTGGGCAGCTTAGGGGTGAAATCAAGATGATCATTAGGGCTGTGTGTGGGGGAGGGTCGCTGTGAGTTCAAGGCTCCCCTGGGCTACACAGTGAATTCAAGACCAGCCTGGACTGTGAGATGCTGTCTCAAAAAAATAAAACAAACAAAAACAGATAATCATTAGGAAAAGAGCAAATGCTCCGAGGCAGGGAGAACGCTGGCTGCACATGGTTTCCTTGCACAGGTTTTTCATTTTCGTTCCTTTCTCTGGGTACTGGGGTTGAACCCGGAACCGCGCACATGCTGAGCGTGCGCTCCACCGATGAGCAACACCACGGCCCAGCACAGATCTGGTCTGCTCTCCACCTTCCACAGCTGCGTGTCTCCGCATGGGAACCTGAATAAAACTGCGGGCCAGATCGCCAGCTACACAGTACGGGAAACGCCACCCCACAGGAAAAACTCAACTGAGCAAGGTTCAGATGGCAATGATGGTGACATTTATGCACAAACTTTCTTCTGCTGCTGTCTACTTTTCCTTAATCCTAATAAAACCCTCATGAGGAAAGATTACATCTGTGAAATCCAGACAGCTTTAAGATGGGGCTGGGGTGTGGCTCAGTGGTGAGCACTTGCCTGGCAAGCTTGAGGCTCTGGGTTCCATCCCTGGCACCACACATGCACACACATACACATGCACTGTACCAGTCAGCTGATCAGGGTCACTGGACATTCAAAGAAGGAGCCAAGATGTCACACCAACGGTGGTAATATTAACTGGTTTTCTTGAGACAGGGTCCCACTATGTAGTGCAGGCTGGCCTTGAACTCGAGGTGATCCTCCTGCCTCAGCCTCCTGAGTGCTGGGATTACAGAGGTGTGCTACCACACCCACCTTCATGATGACTGTTTTGAGTGAAGGTGCCAGGGAAGTAGCAGTGACAGAAAGGACCATCTGGCCTGGCCTTTTCTTGCTTGTAGCAAGCCATGGCATTTCTGTGAGAAAAACGTTTTCTCTGCACCAAGAAAGGAAATAACTTATCACCAGTGATCAGGCTGAGTCTGCAAAGGATCTGTACAAATAAACAAACTAAAATAGCCCTTATCAGCGTGACACTGGCTTCCTTAGGATCTACCACCCCAGCCCAGACCCGTCTGTCTTATTTCTGCACAGACACAGCACCCTTGGTCTGAAAGGTTTATGAGCTATCTGCACTGGCCGCATCTGTAGTCGGGCCTCGGAGTCCTGATATGTGTGTGCGGGTAGAGGCAGCACAGCCCACAAAGAAAAGGGACGCCCAACGGCCAGCCGCACAGTGCGAGCCGCCTTGTCCCCTTCCGCAGGCTGCTCTGAGAAATGATTTGTGGGCAGCATGACTCATGAGAGCCAAATGAATTCGCCCCAAGAAGACAAAGAGCTGGAACGGCGCTGCAATGAGAAAAATCAGCCAGAACAGCTGTAGCGTCTTGGAGCTTTTAAACAGCCGCCTCCACCCTCTTCTCGAGCTCAGTCTCCGTCTCCCTTGCCTGTGAGCTCACTGAGCTCCTGCGGTGGTGCTGTAGATGGGCAGCGGTTTGGGAGTGTTCTCTTTTACAAGCACATCTCTTCTCCCTCTGAGTTTTCTGCTATTCTCTTTTGTGAAGATGGCTTTAGACCTCTTGGAATTACCCTAAGGCACCCTGGCTTGTTTCTCAGTGGAAAAAAAAGTTAGTGAAGCTTGTGGACAGGCCTTTCTACACTGCGAGGTCTCTCAAGGCCAGGCCACACCCTGCCTGTCCTGTCCCTGAGCCATGCAGGCAGCTGTGGGCTCCACCGACAAGCAAGCTGACCCCTTCTCACTGGACAGAGAACATACTGGTGGGGTTTTTTTGTTTTGCTTTGTTTCGATTTTGATTTTTATTTTTTTTTTTGTGGGTACCGGGGGGTCGACCTCAGGACCTCGTGCGCCAGCAGGCGCCCGTGCCGCTGAGCGTTATCACCAGCCCCTTTTTCGTATGTGGGTTCGGGGAGTCGTACTCGGGCCGTTGTGCTTGCCGGGCAGGCGCTTACGCCACTGAGCCATCTCACCAGCCCTGATTTTGATTTTTGAGACAGGGTCTTGCTAGGTACTACAGGCTGGCCTTGAACTCACTGCAATCCTCCTGCCTTAGCCTCCCAAGTGCTGGGATCACAGGTATGCTCCACCATGCCCAATTTTGTTTTGCTTTGTTTGTTTCAAAAGTAGTGGGGCTTGAACCAGGGCCTTCATGCTGACCTACACAACCCCAGTTGCTTTTTTTGAGATAAGGTCTTGCTAAATTGCCAAGTTACACAGACTGGGCTCAAACATGAGATCCTCCTGCCTCAGCCTCCCAGAGTGCTGGGATTACAGGTGTGTGCCACCATACCTGGCAAGGGAGAGAAGCTTCCAAATGGAGTGTGGCTCTCTCTAGGCACAGTGAACTGAGATGTAGATACTCTGTGGTTGGTGAGAAAGGAGGGAGTATCTGTTTCCCTCATGCTTCTTGGGTTCTAATAGACCTTGGGGCTGTGGCTGGGGTCTGTCCCTACTGTACCTGCTGCGGTCCACGGGGCTGCGCACCTCCTTTGGGGAAGGACGGGTCCTGCCCTGGGCTGGCAACACAGCGGGTGCTTGGTGAATGCTAGTGAAATGTGAGACACTGCTGGTAACAGGGAGATGTCGCTGTGCATTAAAAATATTAAAGATTGGGCCGGTGAGATAGCTCAGCGGCATAAAGCACCTGCCTGACAAGCGCGAGGGCCCGAGTTCGACTCCCGGAACCCACATACGAAAAAAAGGGCCGGTGATATCGCTCAGTGGCACGGGCGCCTGCTGGCACACGAGGTCCTGAGGTCGACCCCCGGTACCCACAAAAAAAAAAAAAAAAAAAAAAAATTAAAGATTTTACAAAAGAGAAGGGGACTGAGAAATGGAGGGAGGGGAGAGGGAGAGGAGGGCCAGGGGCCGTAGAAAGAAGGAAGATGTGTCACATCCATGGGCCAGCTCCCTATAGGGAGTGGGGTTGTCATGTACTGCACACACGGACTAATAATAAAAATAAGAAATACTACAGAGAATAGTTCTTAACACTGATACCTGCATCCTGTCCAAAAGCGAGTCCTCCTCTTCTAATTCACTCTGCAAACCCCAATCCCCTGACCCTAAGGGATCCTCAACTCTAAGGTGACTGAGTTTTAAAGCACCCTCTGCTGTGACCTTCGTGCTGGTGAATGTAAAGAAGCCAAGTGACCTGGCTTTGTGCGGCAATAACTCCCAGCTTTGACTCCGAGTTCAGGTTGGCAGGAAGGAGCCGGCCCTGCAGAACCAGAGTCCCTTCCCCATTGCGCTGCTTGCTCACGCGCCTTAGGAGCCTTATCGTGGGTTTCACCTTCTCATTCACACTTTTTTGTTGTTTTCTTGAGACAGGGTCTCATTATAGATTTCTAGCTGGCCTCAAACTCACAGGAATCTTTCTGCCTCGGCCTCCTGAGTGCTGGGATGCACGACACCACTCCTTCATTTTTAAAATACACATGCCATTATTCCCCTGTTTCAAGTGTACAATGCAGTGGCTTTTATCATATTCACAGGGTTGTGAAACCATTCCCACCAATTCCAGAACACTTTCGTCACCCCAGAGAAAGCCAGGGCTACTGTCACTTTCTCTGGTCCTGGGGACTGTGGAACCGCTCTGAGTCCCTGCAGGCATAAAGGAATCGTGCTCTGCCAAGGGACACCAGTTCTCATGTAAGGTGCTGGAACCACAGATGGGGTCACTTCTGGTGCCTGCATCACAGGCCGACAAGGAGCAGGCGCTGCGCCAAGAACTCCTGGGTTTTTCCCTTGTACTCAACAGCCACCTTGCAGCAGTGGCAGCAGGCCTTCGTCCCTGTGACACGATGGGCCAGGAGGTCCATGTCCTCCTGGGCTGGACTCTACCAGGCAGATTCACCAGCTCCCCTTCACACTGGGTGGGCCTAGAAACACAGGACTGTACCCTTTACCTCCCATTATGTCACAGGTCTGTCCCTGGCATGCTCTTTGCAAAAATACCCTCCTTGGCAATAATTCAGAAGCTTGGGGTTGTTTCGAATGCATGACCTGAAGTCAGGCACAGTGGCACACTCCTGTATTCCCTGCACTCAGTGAGGCTGAGGCAGGAGGATAGCAAGTTCCAGCCCAGCCTGGACAATATGGCAACCTGTCTCAAAAAATAAAAAGGGCTGGAGACATAGGTGGGCATGAAAACCCTGGATTCAATCCCCAGCACCATCTAAATGAATAAACAGATGCCTCCAGTTTGTGTCTTCAGTCCCACTGAGATCAAGGGAGTAGTTTCCTTGGTTTCTGTGAGGTCTTGCGGTCCTCCCCTGCCATGGGGACTGTACTCGGCACACACGTGGAGGAGCACCGGGGTCTCTTCACAGCAAAGGCAGCCTTGGAGGACGGATCTAGTGAGACCCAAGACCCCACAGGGTCACCAACCACGTGTGGGGTCACTCACCTAAAGAAACCACAGAAAACCATTCGTGGCAATGGGGAATTCCAACTTCCGGCTGAGTGGCAGAGGTGTGGACCCGGGAAAGGTGATTTCATGAAGAAAGCCAAAATCTGTCCAGCTCCGGAAGAGGGAGCTCGGTGTGCAAAGACTTGTTACGTCTCTGCCACTCCAGAAATGAGTGAGATGGGCCCTCCAAAAGGAAGACCTCGGTGGTAAACGAGCGCTCACAGCTCCGTCAGCCGAGTGTGGAGGCTTTGTGTTACCAACTGTCTCCTCGCGAATGCACAGGGAGTGGAGCGCGGGACACACTCCACTGCAGACTGTGCGCATCGAGCACTTAGGTGTTTGGTTGTGGGAGTTAGTCCCCAAGAGGCTTCTGCATGGGTCAAACTGAGTCTCTGGGAAACACGGACACAGTAATCTGCTGAAGAACAAATCTGGGAGCAGACATTGAGGGACTCACACACCATGGCTGCAGACAGGAAGGCCTGTCATTTAGAAGAGGAATTCAGCCAGTGCTGGGCAGGACCGGCTAGCGGGCAGGAGAGGCTCTGCAGAGCGCGGAGGACACAGGCTAGGAGCCAGACTGCTCGGCTCTCACATTTACTAGTGACCATGTCTCCATATGCCTCAATTTCCTCATCTGTGAAACAAAACCGCTGTGAAGACTACGAGAGAGAACCCAAGTACATGGTGGAACACTGAACCTGAGGACCCCAGGAGCTCAGGGCCAGGCCCAGTCTGCCTGAAGGCCCACAAAGAGTGGGCCCTGCTGGCTTCCACTCCAAGGGTTCCGGTCGGCCACCCGGCCCCCAGCTCTTCTGCAGAACTCAGAAAGTGTGGTCTCAGTGGCTGAGGTGTTTTCGTGGGAAGCACCTGCATTTTTGCTGCTGTTCAACCACTGTGCATGTTTCCTAAGGACCCACAGGCAGCGCACCTGTGGGCCTCCAAGGGTAGAACAGAGGGGAAAGGTACAGACCTCGCCCTCCAGAGGCCAAACTATCTGGGAAGAGGAAAACCACATGGCTGGCAATATAAAGCCATCTTAGGACTTCCGCCAACTGTCTCTTTGGTGCTTGATTTTTTAAGCTAGGAAGTCATAACCAAGATAAGGAAGGGGCAGGAAAACACTCTGAATCTCCCATTCTGCAGGTGTCTTACATTCTCACTCACCCTCCTCTCCCCTCCCCTTTGGAGGTGCAGCACAGTGGCAGAGGCTCTGTATCCCAGCCTGTGCCGGGGAAGCAGACATGGTAGCCCCCAACCTCCACTATGATGGTGCCCCAAGCCCTGATGCTGGCTGGGTGCAGTCACTGCTGCAAAGCTCACCTCTCCGCCTGTTCTCTGCAGGAGGGAAGGGTGTTTCATTCATCACAGGACACACTGCAGGCTTCTCACCTTCCTGACAGCATACCCTGTCTCATCCCACAGCACCTTCTGTTTGAACCCCAGTTTCAGGCTTCTGTTAGGTTCCCTGGGGTCTGGCTGGTATAAAGCGGCAGGTGGGGAGACGAGCCCCCAGGGCCTGTCTTGGCTTTGTAGACAAACACCCAGTTAACTGATCCTTCTGTTGCCTTGAGAAATTCCCAGCACTTTTGGGAAGGGAAGCAACAGCGCGGTGTTTATTGAAATCTACATCTGGCAGCAATTTGTTCAACAGCCACCAGCATCTCCCCCTCCTGCTCTTCAGTGGAATAACCCACAGGGGCCTGAAGTACCCCACAAGGGCTCATTTGTGTGAGGCCTGCATTGTGTCATTTATGTTCCTAATTACAGACCTGGGTTTATCAACAAGTTCCAGCATGCTAAGTAATTTCTTAGACTGCAGAGACCACAGGCACATGCCTGGGCCTGAGATGCTGTTACTGGCTGTGGCCACCTGGGCTGAAAGAAGCAGCTCAGCCTGAGCTCAGGATCCCTACTCCTGAGTCCACTGGTTCCCAGAAGTAGCCAGAGCTCTGTCCCCGAGGGGTGAGGCCCCCCAGGGCCGTGCCTCCCCAAGGCAGGAAACCTCTGTGTCTTATGGAGAAAGGAAGCAGCACCGTGCTCCTGCCCAGGGGAACTTCCTTCTCTCTTTGACAGGTGGTAGGAGGGCTGCTTTCTAGCTAGTTCCCTAAAAGACTCAATAAATAAGGGGTCCTTTTCTGTTATCTGCAGTTAGCTGAAGAGCTGGGGGCAAATAGGAAAGCAGAGTAAGTCAAACCTGGGAGCCAATCTGGGGACCCGAATGTCATGATCCTTACTCTGAATTGCACACAGCAGAGCAGAATTGATCAGGAGGGGCAGGAAACGACACATGAGTAGTAGTAAGAGCTGAATGGACTTGCAAAGGACTTTCTTCGACCCATCCCCTGTGCCCAGCACCCATGTACCCACTCACCATCTCCTTTGGACTCCCCCCCCACCAGGGGGTTCTAAGGCAACTGCCAATCGCCGCACCCGCCCCTGACCCACACTGGCCAATCAGGATTGCCTTTCCCAGGACTATTGCAGTGGTCCAGAGAGGCCATGTGACCCAGGCCTGGCCAATCACAGTCTCTATCTGGGATTTTCCCTTTTGAAGCTACTGGAAAAGATATTTTTATAGGAAGAATGAGATTTTGGAACTGTCTCAGCCCGTATTTCTTGCTATACAAAAAACAAGAAAGCAAGAAAAAAACTACTGGCAGTGAGAGAACTGAGTCAGCCGAAAGAAAGATGCATGATAAAAACAAAGATGGTCCTGACATGAAATCCCCCACTCTAGATTTCTGGGGGGCCACAAGTTTATGGCTTGGCTCCATGAAGCAATAAATTACTGTTTTATGTTAAAACCAAAGCAAGCTTTTGGTTTCTGTCATTCATAACCAGGTCAGGATGGCTACTAAAAGTTTGTCATTGAAGATGATTGCTATGATGACCCCTGAGCAAATGCAGGTAAATACACTGAAAAACACAGTGTCTCCACGCGCTGGATGGTGAGCACGTGTGACATGGAAATGGGCAGCAGATGGGAGCTAGAAGCATCACTGACCCAGTGTCAGGGGTGAGGGGGGAAACTATTCATCTCGGAGACCTCTGGAGACCCGCAGACATAGATAGAAGGGCACGATGCCTCTCTCACATTCCTCCTGCTGACATCAGCCCCAGCCCTGCCAGGACAGCAGTGGTCCCCGCCCCTCCCAAGCACAGGAGTTCTCCAGGACTGTGCACGCTCCCAGGGTGGAGCAGCACCTAGACAGGGCCCTGGCAAGAGGACAGAAGCTCATGGGAGAAACTCAAAAGTCAGATTCAGGAACTCAGCCTTGTCAGGCTTGTGATCTGCCTGGACACCATGACCTAACACAGGTCTCATTCTTTTTAAAGGTCATTTATGATTTGGATTTTGTTGTTGTTTTTTGTTTTTTGAGACAGGGTCTCATTACGTAGTTCAGGCTGGCCTTGAACTCATTATGTAGGCCAGGCTGGCCTTGAACTCATGACAATCATCCTGCCTCAGCCTCCTAAGTGCTGGGATTACAGGTGTGTGCTACCTCACCAGGCTCATTTATGATTTTTTAACATGGTCTTTGCATGTGTATTTTCTCATGGGTAGGAATCGGTATTAAAAAACCATATTAGTGTTGAAAGTAAAGCAGCTACCAAAAAGTATATTGAAGCTGGGTGTGGCGGCTCACATCTGTAATACTAGCCCTCTGGGAAGCTGAGGCAAGAAGATCCCAAGTTTAAGCCTAGCCTGAGCAACTTAATGACTTAGGTCCTGTTGCAAAATAAATAAAAAATAAAGGACTGGGATGTAGTTTAGTGTGCAGGCCCCAAGTTCAATCCTCATCATGGAGAAAAATAAATCTCATCTTGTTATGGTTTGTGTCTAGATGTCCCCCAAAGCCTCATGCAGTCATGGGGAGCGGACTTCTAGAGTTTGTGATTAATTCATTGTCTAGTGCTGGGATTATGGGTTTGAGTGCTTCACCCACCCTAGGGTGGGTAGCCTACATACAATATAAGGGACAGAAAGAGTCTTCTCTCCCACTCCTCCCTTTTTGCTCTTGTTTTTGTTGTCTTCTGCTGCAGTAAACGGTTGCCCCTGTGCCACGCCACCCTGCCTTGGAGCCAGCTGATTATGGACTGAAACCTCCACAAACTGTGAACTAAATAAACCTTTCCTTCCTTAATTTTGGGCATCAGGTATTTTGTCTCAGCAACAAGAGAAAAGTAACTAAGACACATCTCAAGATGAAATAAGAGCTGGGGTGAACCTCAGTGGTAGAGCACTTGCCTGGTATGCGTGAGGCCCTGGGTTTGATGCTCAGTACTGCAAACAAAAAATTTTTTTGAATGTTAATACTGAATTTCCTCTATAGACTCAATTAAGGACTTTCCTCCTTGTTTATATATCATTGCAAAATCAGATAATAATCCTACAGAGAAACAGTCCTCTGGCACACTCAATTCAGGGCATGGGCCAGCAGGAGATTAGAAACCATGACATCCACGCATTAAAGACTTGCTCTCACCCTGGCAGAAAGTGAGGCTGGACAGATTCCGTAACCTAACCTCTAATCTGATTGAATCGGGGTATCTGGCGCAGGTGTGCTCCAAACCTAAGTATTTTCTAAAAGCATACCAGGCCATTCTGATGGGCAGCCAGGGTTGATAACCACTGCTCCAACCGAGCTAGTTCTTTCACTTAGTAAATAAGGATGTAGGGGCCAGAAGTGTGGGACTAGGACCAAATCAAACAGCTGCTCTGGAATCAGAGCTCCAATCATCTTGTCCCATCAGGTTTTCCAAGTGAGTACCTAGGTCACCTTGTTGTGCTTTCTCTTAACAGAGACTTATGGCAGAGGGACATATGGGAGCTTTCAGAGAGCAGCAGAGAGGTAAATCAGCAGAGAAGAGGGATCCAGATGAGTGATAAATGTAAGATTTTAACCTCAGTGGTAATTGGGAAAACACAATCCAAAGCCTAATGACCTCTGAAGACTGGCAAAAATTCAAAACTACGAGGTACCCAGTGTCTGGTAAGGATGCATATCCCACTGGCAAGACTGCATATACGACTGGCAATCATTTCAGTTGATACAAGTGCTCTGGAAAAAACATCTGTCACAATCAAATAGAGCTGGAGATGTGCTTTATCTTTGACCCAACAATTCTGATCCCATGCAAAGACCCTGGAGTGCATATTCTCATTAGGGTGATCAAATCCTCCACACAGGAGCAAAACTCGGGTTTTAGAAGTGAAAAAAATCTTAGATGTTACAATCATTGGTGGCCCTCCAAACCTCAATCTGACTCAATGACATCCTATACTTAGTATTAATATAAATTCTAGAAATTTTGTATCCCATTTTCTTCCGGGGGAGGGAGGCAATGAAAAAAAGCCTTGAGAAAAGCAGACCTGGTGAAGTGTTGTAAAAGCGCCCTAAGAGATGTGCCAGCCGGGAGTGCAGACCCAAACTGAAAGTGCTAGAACACCAACCACAAGGAGAGACCGGCCTGTGTGAGCCAGGAGCACCGCATGGCAGTGACCAGAGTGAGCTCCAGCCGCAAAGCACAGCACGGGCAGCCAGCATAATAGTGACCAGAGGGGACACAGCAGCTGGGTGCAGCGTGAAAGCTCGGAGCCTAGCAAATGAAATTATACTGTTTAGGGATCCTTGCAGCCAACAGAAGATGTAAAGAAAAGCAGGGAAATGATTGTCACAGGAGTCTCCTGGGCAGTTACCCATCAGGGCCATGCTCAGGGAGCAAAACTCGAGATGGGGGAAGGGTGATAAGGTATCTTTCGACCTGGGTGTTTTATAATCCACACAAACCTTTCCCTTCTTAATTTTGGTCATCAGGTATTTTGTCTCAGCAACGAGAGAAAAGTAACCAACACAGTCATTACACGACACCTAGCATTTTACACTCTGTGTGTATGCATTTGTTATAGATCATTTGAAAAATATTAAAAGAAAAAAGCAAGGGGGAAATTGATCATCATCATTTAAATTTTCAGGAAGTATTCTTTGGATCACGTTATTCCTCTGCCCCACAGTAATAACACAAACTGCCTTCAGTGTGCGTGGTGCTTTCTGACTGGAACTTTCGTAGCCCATCTGTACCTCAGAGCAAGGAAGGAGGCAGTGGCTTAAGTAAGGACTAGGAGGGCACCGAGCAGACCCCAGGCACCGAGCAGAAACAGGCTTCGACAAGAAGAGGGACAGCTGAAGGAAGACGGAGGTGGGGATGGCACTGGCCCAGAGCAGAGCAAGCATGTGGGCCTCCAGCTCCTTGGCTTCTGCATCTGCAAAGGTGATCAGCTGCGGACCAAAAAGAGGCTTCTTAAAAATTACGTCTATAGCTGGGCGTGGTGGTGCACGCCTGTCATCCCACTACTCAGGAGACTGAGGCAGGAGGATCACCATGAGTTTGAGGCCAGCCTGGGTTGCACAGCAAGACTTTGTCTCAAAAAACAAAAACAAAAATGAAAAGAAAAACCAAAACTTATGTCTGCACTGACCATGGGCAGATTTTTTTCTCTTGCACTATTCTTTCAACAGCACGGTATAACAACTGTCTCTACAGCATTTACATGGTCTTATGTGTTATACCAGAGACAACACACAGCACAGTCGGATACCTGCAGGTGATATGCAAATTTCATGCCACATTATCAAAGGGACCCAAGAACCCACTGATTTCGGGGTCAGTCTCCTTTGGGAACACACAAGGCCGTGCTAGAGAAAAGGCTATGTGCCACTGACCTCCTGGGGAGCTAATTTTAAGACAGATACAAATGTCCTCTTTAAAAAAAAAAAAAATCATTTAATCAAGCAGTTGCCACTGCTTCATGTTACAAAGTTTACCAATTTTTTGGAAAGATAATTTATTTCATATACCCAACCCGAAATCAGACAGGTTTTCATAGGTTTTTCCACAATGAAACCACCTGTTGCTAATCCCTGACACTCTAGGAGTCACTTAATATGAACTGCCATTTTGATGGCTAGGGCTTGCTGAAAGTTCAAAAAATATTAACATTTTCATCTAAAATTGGCAAGAGGTCTGCATTTGATTCATGTGTATTTATCTTACAAGAACTAGGGTCTGTATTGTACTCCTAAGGATTGCAGAGCACATCGCACCATCACCTTTGTAGGGTAGGTGTTAGCCCAGCTCCCAGGTGGATCCAGGAGACAGGAAGTGGTATAGCCAGTGGCAGGACTGGAAGGACATCCCTGATCTCCAGACCCAAATCCTCTGCTTCCCCAGAGGTCCACACTGCTAGGTGAAGACAGGGGGTGTGGTGGTACACACCTGTCACCCCAGAATCAGGAGGCTGAGGCAGGAGGACTGCCATGAGTTCAAAGCCAACCTGAACTACATAGAAAGACCCTGTCCCAAAAAACAAAAATGAGACAAAGACAGCTCAGCTACTATTACTTTCGTTTAGTCTACTGTTTTATGTCCATGGGTCATTGTTTAAAGAAAGGAAAGGGGAAGCTGGGCGTGGTGGCACACACCCATAATCCCAGCACTTGGGAGGCTGAGACAGGAGGATTGCCATGAGTTTGAGGCCAGCCTGGGCTACATAAGTGAGGCCATCCTACACTACATAGTGAGACCCTGTCTCAAAAAACAAAAACAAAACACACAAACACACGCACAAAAAAAAAAAAAAAGGAAAAGGGGGAAGGAGGAGGAACAGAATATAAATAAACCAATAAGTATTTGGACACAGACTGTATCTCTAAAAGCATGGTTCTGGTTCTGAACTGGGGCTCTAAAACATCAGTTAGATGCTTACAGTTGAAGTTAAGCTGAAACAACACAAATGTTTTGTGTATGTTTTATGAAAATGAAGTTTTTTAAAAAATATTTTATGAAGCCAAATTTCTTTCTTTTTAATAAAATGCCAGGCAGACTTAGGTACAGACTCTTCCAAGGAGGAGTAAGATAGAATAAACACAAATACTTTCAATTAGCAGCAAATTAAAAGAAAACAAGGGGCTAGAGTTTAGCTCAAGGGTAGGGCACACACTTAGCATTGGTGAGGCCTGGGTTCCTCCCCCAGCACCAAATTAAACAAACAAAAAGCAAAGCCAACACCCACAGCTCTCTACCTACTTGTAATTAGAAAGTCCATCATTTTGTCCTGCAACAATAAGATGCAGATGCTTCTAGTTTAATGCTGACTTTTCTTTTTTCACCAGACAGCTGAACAGAAGCAAGTGGTGACCGGCTCTTCGTTTCTTTTCCCAATTTAGGGAAAAGGAAAGGCCAGACAGGAAGTTGTGTGTTGCCTGCCCTGTTCCCAATATAAGTCCAGAGATGGAACTGCAAGTTCATCACGGGGAAAACTTCATCCGCACAGATTTTATGAGAAGCCACTTAAAGAGTGAGAAAGTCGAATGTTGCCCAGGATGACACAGAGGGAGAAACCAGGCTCCCCAAGAA
Organism: Erethizon dorsatum; assembly: GCA_028451465.1. NCBI lineage: Eukaryota > Metazoa > Chordata > Mammalia > Rodentia > Erethizontidae > Erethizon > Erethizon dorsatum. The sequence goes on from CM051831.1 coordinate 39,463,131, forward strand.
TGCAATTCTAAGGAAATAACGGCAACCAACAGCAAAAGGGCTGCTGGGAAGGCCTGTGCTCAGGAGGTCACAGAGCTGCTCCCTAAAGCAGGACATGTCTGGTCACCCTGCCTGCAGCACCCTCTCTGCCCCCAGCCTTACGACCAGATAATGATGGAGCACTAAGTTGAGCGAAGTGCAATCAACACCTCACTTCCTTTTTGACCCCCAACAGCCTCATCTATAAAATGGGCCACATCTACTTCCTGTGGGAATCACAAGGCTAGATACTGAGGAGCTCTGGAGTTTGTAGCTGTTACCAGCATCCGTTGCTCTACCGCTCTTGGTACTCTGCATCAGAGACCCACACCTACCGGAACCTATCTCTTCTTTCCTCTCTGGCGCTTGCAGGGACCACCCTGAGCCGCCTCTGGCCAAGACCTCCCTTGCCTGACCCTCCCCAGCCCTGCAGAGGTGACTGAACCACCTTCCCACTGTCCCCACACCCACACTGGTCACCCCTGGGAGGCCTGGCCTGACCCACTGTGGTTCCCACAACACCGTTCACCTGGCAAAGAGTCAGCAAGTGTTCACTGGCTGCTAGAAGCTGTGACAAAACACCAAGAATATTTCATTTTAAAACATAAACACTTTGGGAGATTTCACGTTCCCTTCCCTTCCTGTCCCCTCACCGCTAACTGAGAACCACGAATCGATTTAATTTTATAGTCTCAAAGCATGGAAACCCCCCAAGTTCAACACATCACAGCTGTTAGGTTTGCAAGTGAGAAGGGTCAGCTGTGAAAATACAGTCCCTAGAAAAACAGGGCCCAGGCAACAGCAAGAGCACCTCCGGGGAGCCCCCGCTCAGGCCATGTGCAGCAGGAAGTCAGCCAGGCAGTGCCCTGGCCACAGGCTCTGCTTTCCAACCCCCAAGAATCTTTTCGGTCTTCACGTTCTCACTCAGACTTGCTCTTGAAAAACTCCTCTGGCCCAACAGGATCCATCCATGGGTCTCACTGTTTTCATCATTCAAAGGCACACTAGCTGCCAATCAAAGCTTCTGACCAGACCAGGCAAACCAGTATTCCACTCCCTTTAGAGAGCAAAGTGTGCTTATTAAATGTGACTATTGAGTTGGTCAATGAACTCAAGGTTGAAATATATCTGAGCCATGCATGATGGTACATGCTTGTAATCCCAGTACTATGGGAGGCTGAAGCAGAAGGATCACAAGTTCACGACTAGCCTAGGCAACTCAGTGACTTAGCAAGACCCTGTCTCAAAATAAAATAGGGCTAGGGATGTAGCTCTGTGCGAAGGCCCTGGGTCCAATCTCCAAAATGGGGTGGGTGGGTATTTCTGTTGGGATTCATGAAATACTGAAAATGGCCTTCACAGGACTCCAAAAGCTTCGGGTACTGGAGACCCAGAGGGAAGACAGAACCACTGCTCTGGGCTGGCTGGCTCACTGGGCCACCTCCATCAGTCCAGCAGGCCCAGGAGGTCCCCTGAGAAGGGCGTCACAGGGAAGCAGCTTGCGTGAGCAGCAGGACCTCTGTGGGGAGGAGGGACAGGGTGTCAAGGGCACTGAAAGACACAACCAAGTTTACATACACTAAGGGACTGGTGCTTAAATATCATAAAAGGCTCTGCAAGTACAAACGTGCCAAGCTGATGAAAAAAACAAAGGCTTAAAATCCTGTGATTTACTGGAGAAATTTGGGCATGGCCTGAATTTTCTGTAGCACGATGGAATTAGCCAACTGTCTCATGATAACGATGCTCTGTGCACACAGAAAGTGTGTGTTTGGAGCAGGTTCCGACGAGGATTTGGAGGTTGAGACACCACTGTGTATAAGACATGCTTTCCAACCTTCCGGCAGGAGAGGAAATGCAGGTGTGAACCAGCAAGTGGATGAGTGAGACGGCAATCAACCACGTGTGGCAAAAGATACTCACTGAATCTGAGTGGAAGGAATATGGGTATTCATCCACCTTTAGTTCAGATTTTTCTGAGAATTCTGAAACTAAAAAATCTTGGGAGGGGGTTAAAAAGGGAAAAAAATGAGACCCAGGTTGGGATTCGGATCTTTAAGATGCTTGCTTAAATTTACAAAAGTAGGCAACAAAGCACTCTCATCTTCCTGGACCTCTCCCCTCTATGGCTACGGCTGACATCGCGACTCCCTGTCCCCTCTCAGAAAGCACACAAGGGAGGCGGTTGGGCAGTGACCCCGTTGGTTTGACCTGGGCATGTACTGGCCAGCCACAGTGTAAGAAAGGATTATACGGGCTGAGCAGAGATGAATGCTCTGGAAGCTGAAGCACAACGAAATCAGAAGAGATTGGTGTCATAATCTGTCCAAAATTCATGCTTTCCAACACTGGGCTAATATCCTGTGATGGCTGTCACAGGTAGAAAATCACCACCATAGGAAGAGGGAGCCAGAGAAAGGACAGGAGTAGACAGGAAGCACCCCGACTGAACACCTTCATCCATATGTAAAGCACACGGCCAGTCAAGTTACCATGACAGCAACCATTCAGTGGTTCTGGGACACTCACAGCTGTGTAGCCATCCTTACTGAGGCTAGAGGTGTCATTGCCTCCCACAGAAACCCTTGCCTGTGAGCAGCCACTCTTCACTTCCCCCCAGATCCCCATTTCCATTCCCCAGCAACCATTCTGGGCATTTCATATAAACGAAGTCTTACAATAGAGCCCTTATGACCAGCTTAACTTAGCACAATGTTCCCAAGGTTGATCCATGATATCATGTGTATCAGTGGTCCTTTCCTTTTCAATGCCAAATAATACTCCACTATTGCTATTATTATTGCTATGTAATAGCCACATTTTATTCATTCACTGATCAGTACATGGATATCTGTGTTGCCTCTTTTTATTTTTCCTACTTTCTGACTACTATGAATAGTCTTATAAGCATTTATGTACAAGTTTTTAAACCAAATTTTTAACACATATAAAACAAAAACTGTGCGTATTAACAGAGTACCCTGAGAGGCTTTGATATACACACATTGTGTGATGTTCAAATCAGGTTAAACACATCTATTTCCTCAAACATTTGTCATTTCTTAATGACAAAAACATTCAAAATCCTTCAAGGGTTCTGAGTTGTATCCAAGTTTTTGTGCCCACATATGTGTTGACTTCTCTTGGCTATACATTTGGGACTAGAATCCTTGGGCCACATAGTAACCATGCATTCAACATTATAAGAAACTGCCAAAAGTAGCTGCAGAATTTTACACTCCCACCAGGAGTGTATGAGGGTCCTAATTTCTCTCAGTCCTTGCCAACACTTATAACTGTTTGCTATTTTTATTTTAGCCATCTTACTTCTTTAGCAAAATGCCTGCTTGAATCCACTGTCCTTTGAGGGGGGTGGGGGGGCACTGGGAGTCAAATCCAGGACATCACACATGCAAAACATGTACTGCACCACTGAGCTACCTCTCCAGCCTTGCCCATTATTCAATTAAGTTGTATGTCTTTGTTAATGAATTCTAAGAATTCCCCACATGCCCCATCCCTTAAGAGATATATGATTTGCAAAAAGCTATTTTTTCCCATTCTGTGGGCTAATTTTTTTTTTCATTTTCTTTTATTTTTATTTTTATTTTTTTGTGGGTACCGGGGGTCGACCTCAGGACCTCGCACGCCAGCAGGCACCCGTGCCGCTGAGCGATATCTCTGGCCCTTTTTTCGTATGTGGGTTCTGGGAGTCGAACTCGGGCCCTCATGCTTGCCAGGCAGGCGCTTACGCCACTGAGCAATCTCACTGGCCCCTCATTTTCTTAATAGTGTCTTTTGAAGCAACAAAGTTTTTGTTTTGTTTTGTTTTGTTTTTTTAGGCAGGGTCTCACTATGTAGTTCAGGCTGGCTTATATAGCCCAGGCTGGCCTCAAACTTAGGGCAAAATTCTCCTGCCTCAGCCTCCTGAGTGCTGGGATTACAGTCATGTGACACCACACCTGGCCCAAAGTTTTAAATTTTGACGTAGTTCAATTTATCTGTTTTTGCCTCTGGTCAAGTGTTTTCTTATTTAACTGCTCATGGTAATTGTGGAGAGAAGGAATTACTAATCCTGTCCTATAACTGAGGATGATGAAGGCCAGTGAGGTTTAGTAAACGACCCCAGTCACACACAGCCATGGCATGAGGTCCTGCTGGACACAGCCTCCACAGTTGAGTGCAAGCAGCTCTGGGCATGGTTGAGGGCAGGAACTCAGGCTTTCCAACCAGGCCAGGGATCACACTACTCATACACTCCCAAGGATCACCTTGCGATGATATCTGATTTTTAGCGAAACTCCTCAGACATTAAGCATTCAACTTTCTAAGGATTCTGCCATTAGTCAAAATAAGGGAGTGTTGGTGCTCATCTTCAGAAGCTGCATTGAGTTAGCAACATTTTTATCAAGTGCTCAATTAGGAGCCGTGATTGAAACATACAGTGTTTATATTTAAAACTTATTACAGTAAAAGATACATTGTCGTTAATCCCCCTCAAAAACCTCCCCCTTGCTTCAAACACACTTATCTCATTGTCCTTGCCACTTTCCCGAGCAGTTCTGGAAGTCCTCTTTCCTGAGTGTCTTTAGCTGTGCTTTCTTGGCTGCCTCAACATCCTGAATCGATTCAAAACATTGGCCTTTCATGGTCATTTTGACTTTGGGGAAGAGCCAGAAGTCACACAGTGTCGTATCGGGTACAGAGGTGGATGAGGACACCATATTTTTATGATCCTGCCTTTCTGTTGCACTTTCTGTTGCACTCAGCAATGGCAGTCATAGTATTTTTTATCACAGTTGGTAAAGATCCTCATGAAAGAGGACTTCCAGAACTGCTTCAGGAAGTGGCAAGAACAATGAGATAAGTGTGTTCAAAGTGAGGGGATTCGTGATAATGTCTTTTACTGTGATAAATTTAAATAATTTAAACATTCACCATATATTTTGATCACACCCTGCATGGCCAGTGTGCACCTGAATTTATGAAGAAGCCAAAAGTCCTGGGCACCAAATCTGAAGACCGAGCCAAGCTACAGGCTGCATCGTATCACTGAGCGTTTACGTATACAGCACCACTACATGCCAATCAACGCGAAGCATGGGAAACCTTCTCTTAAGGCTCAAAGCAGAGTCCAGTCTCAAAAGGTATCCAAATGTTTCTGGCCATGGCAGCCAGATAAAACAGATACCAGAGGACAATAATGTATAAAAGATGATCACTTTGATACATTTTAAAACACTTTGATAAAAAAAACTGACCATCTTTTTCCTTCTTGGTTCTATCTGGTGATTTTGAGCTACAAAGGATTTCACATGTGGTTCAACCCTCTCATTTTGGTGGGGAAACTGCCATACCGAACACCAAAGTTCTGACCTCAGCCAAGGTCACTCGCAAGATCTCCTGGACTAGAACTGAAAGAGGCCCCAGTCTCCACATTTTGATCCTAACATTTGCTGTCTTTGCCTGGCCTTCGGCGTTTATGATTTCTCCTGCAGGCGTCCAAGTGGACCATGCCATCCGAGACTCCTCTTGTGCAGGGTGGGGAATGTGCTCAGAACATCCCCACCTCCAGTGGGATCCTTCCCGAATGCCAGCTTATCTAAACATCTCAAATCCCTGCAGATGACACTGACGGCAAATAAAAGGGACCCATTTTATAAAGGGAGTGCTGAGTGAGATACTGCCAAGCTTTATTCCAAAAACCAGGCCCTGGTTTCCAACCTAAGAAGTAGATGGCTTTCTGCCTGCTGTTTCTGCCTCTCCTCCCCCTCATTCAGTAGAGCAGGCCAAAGCTGTGTCTTGAGGGACTGTTCCACAAGGAAAAACCGGGGCACGGCACAGTCCCAGGATGGGCCCGCGCAGGTTGGAAGGGAGCGAACTGAGGATTCTGGGAAAGAGAGCTGGACTCACTGCAGGCTGGGTCAGTTCCCAGGGTGATCTGGTCTCTCTCGGCTGGAATCGGGGCTGAGTGCTGACACGGGGGTTTCCCACAGCTTCTACTGGCCTCCAAAGGCATATTTGTCATCGGAGGCTCTTGATGAGGCGGTACATAAATATCTGACTGTTATTAAATACAAAACAAAACAAAAAAATATTCCACGGGAACCAAATCAAAACCAGCTGTGAGGAGGAGAGGCCAAAACCTCAGTGTAAGAGCAAAAGGGCTGGCAGAAACACTTGCTAATTGTGTTATTTACTTGGCTGCACAGGGGTCTGTGGTGCCAACAAGTCATCTATCACACGACTGAAGTGTTCTCATCCGACGTCCTTGCTGTGCAAGAAACGGGCATTCTACTCTCTGGAATTCTGAGTTCTGCAGTGGATGAGTCAGAATTGGAATTTTAATTCAGGACTGACCCGTCAGCTCAGCCTGTTCATGTCTGCCAGACTGGATACTATCTTACAGCCTGTGTGATGGTGCTAAACTTTCCCTTTAAATAATCATTTATGAATCTCCAGATCTTGCAGAACACAAGCTCTGTTTTGCATGAACTTCACCAAAATGCAAATTTTCCTAAGGGAGTGCTGTGAATGCCACTGAGAAATCACAACTGTGTGATACACATCAAATGTTGGCAATGTAGTCAGGGCTAGGAAATAAAGCCGAAGGTCAGTCCTGGAACCGTGGAACTCGCAAACTTTCAAAACTAAGGAGGGATACTGGGTTAGGAGGCTGGGAATGTGAACTCCTCAAGGACATACCAAAATGGCTCTTAGGAAGCATCTTCTCCTTAGACTGAACTTGAAAATGTTTTGGCATTTCTCACAGCGCACTGCTGAACCCACGCTTGGAACAAAGTAAATACACCCAAACCATAAGTACTCTAGTCACAGGATGAGGAAAAACCCTGGAGGATAAATTGTAGCAAACTGTATGAAACACGGCTAATGCGTTCACATGTTTTAAATAGAGCATTTCCTCAACAATGCAGCAGCCTTTTATTTTTATTAGTCCACGTTTACAGTGCATAATGATTACATTCGTCGTGGGGAGTTGGTCTATGTACATGACACATCTTAATTCCTTTTTCATCCCCTTCCCACTCCTCCCTCCTGCCCTCCATCTCTTGGTCCCCTTTCCATTAGAGAAAGATCTACCTCCCTACTTCCTAGTATCTGTCTTTTATTTTGTTCTTCATTTATATTTTGGGTTTTATATATAAGAGAAACCATATGGTATTAAAGCATGCATGTCTGATTTATTTCACTTAATATTATGGTCTCAAGGTGCATCATTTTCCTACAAATGACTCAAGTTTATCCTTCTTTATGGCAGTGTAGTACTCCATTGTGTGTAAATATCATTTTCTTTATCTATTCACCTGTTGATGGACATGTAGGCTGCTCCCAAGATTTAACTTTTTAGTTGTGTTGCTATAAACATGTGTTATGGCTTGTGTCCGGATATTCCCCCAAAGCCTCATTCAGTCATTGGGGGGCTTTCCAGAGGTGGCTGGATCTAGAATGTGTGGTGCTGGGATCAAGAGTGCGTGATTACTAAATCAGTCCACTCATTGGTTTGGCACAGTTCTGGCTAGGATTAAGGATGTGAGTGCTACACCCTCCCTAGGGTGGATGGCCTGCATAAAATATGAGGGACAGAAAGATAGCTAATGTGCTCATGCCTGCCTGCTCTGCTGTGGACTATTTCTCCTCTGTGATGCCCCTCTGCCACGCCACTCTGCCTTGGAGCCAGCTGATTATGGACTGAAACCTCTATAAACTGTAAGACAAATAAACATTTCTTCCTTTAACTTTGGGTGTCAGGTATTTCGTCTCAGCAACGAGAAAAGTAACCAAGACAACATGGGTGTGCATGTATCACTCTAATATGATGGCTTTAACTCTTTTGGGAAGACACCTATAAAGAGAATAGCTGGGTCAAATAGAATTTCTAGTTTCAGTTTTTTGAGGAATCTCCATCCTGATTCCATAGTGGTTGTACTACTTTACATTTCCACCAACAATGTAACAGCAACTGAAAGAGACTTGTTGAGCTCTTGAGCAGAACCATGCCTCAGACACCCTATGGTTCATCAAATTTAAGGCCATTTCTTTGGGTTCCAAACAGCATAGAGAGAGATCCAGGAGGAATATGGAGTTAGGGCCAATCTCCAAATATCCAACTCCATTCTCAGTTGGGGCCTTGAAAGTAAAGATAAGAAATCCCTGAACTTACATGGCCACCTCTGAAAGGGGGAGAAGCTGAGTGGAGCCTCTTCTCCATGGAGACTTCTACACCCCATGGGCAGAGGGAGCCCAGATGGGTTATAGACAAAGAATATGGTATCTGCCCAAGGCCCCTTCTTTATGAGATGTAACAGGAGCAAAGGCAAATGGCACTTCTGTGGTATTTTAAATTTTTTAACCTATAGCTTGAGATTAAATTAATCTAACACACTTTTTATTTGAGATAGTTGAGACTGGCCTCAAACTCACAGGGATCCTCCAGTTGAGACTGGCCTCAAACTCACAGGGATCCTCCTGCCTCAGGCTCCCCAGTGCTGGGATTGCAGGCAGGTGTGTGTCACCACTCCTGGCCCTTACCACATATATTTCTCATTTAATGTTTTAAAAATTCTAGCTCTATGGCCGCTCCTTGCTGTGGTAAACTGAAAAGGATAATTCTCCATTATCTGGTGCTGTCAATTTACCAGACCTTTTTTGCCTTGGAGCCCCATCCCCATCCCCAGCACCATCCAGCCATCCTTGCTCCCTCGCTCCATCACCCCAAGTCATCACTCCCAGCAAGCCTGGTCCCCTAGGCCTGACCCCCACCCTGTGTCTCAATCCCTCTGCTGACAGAAATTTCTCTGGTCATTTTCCCCCTAATCTCAATAGCAATGTGACCACACCTGGAGCCCACATCCAATTGCTGCTGTTTCGGGGTATGTGATGGGGCAGGGGGTGGGTACACAAAGCTGGCTAATACTCATCAGCCTCACTAATCTGGATGTGTCTCCCAGCCCATTATGATGCTCCTTCCTGTGAAAATAAAGGTACCTGCTGTCTCTAATAGGGTTCTGCTTTGCATTCTTCCTTCACAAAGGAACTGTACTCGGGGGAGATGGACTAATGAACATAGGTGCTAAATGACATGGGAAACTTTAAGAACATCAGAACTTTTCTTTAAATTAAAAGAACTATCTTGCTACAATATGGATGAAGCCTGAAAATACCATGCTAAGTGAAAGACACCAGACATAAAGGTCACACTGTCATACTATTTGTGTGATGTGCCCAGGACAGGTAAACCTGTAGACAGAAGAGAGACTAGTGCTTGCCAAGGGGTGGCGTGAAGGGGACGGGGAGTGATCACTCAGTGGATATGAAGTTTTTTTGGAGGTGATGAAAATGTTCTAAATGTAGAGAGTGGTACAGGTAACAGGACTCTGAGTATACTAAAAAACACTGAACTATACACTTTAGAAAAGGATGAGGTTTCTCACTCATGAATTATAACTCAATAAAGCCATGAATATCTTGATTTCAGGCAATTCTGGCTTCAAGCCATGATTCTGAGACACAGGGATGACTCAGCCTTGGAGGCCCGAATCCGACGAGAGGGTCCCAGGCCTCGGGTCCTGCCCATATCCAACTCTGATTTTTAAATAGAGCCTACTGGTCCTTTAACTGAGGGCAGCTTTTGTTCTCTCCCAGGAGCTTTCCTTGCTATCCTGTCCCTGGGCAGGAGCAACTGCCCTCTCAGCACTTGATATATAAAGGACAAACGTTCTTAGTGACATCTCCACTCACTTTTACATCTCTGCTTCTCACCCTGGACTACACCCATAAGGGTCAGTGTCTCATGAGTCACTAACCCTGAGTTCAGTTACTAGCACAGTGTCCAGTACCAGGTTTTCAAAAGATGCTCAGTAATTTTTTTCAATGTATACTCAGGGCACTTGTCTAGAACACGTGAAGCCCTAGGTTTGCACCCCAGCACCACACTAGAAAAGGTAGAGTACTGTCACATGACCATCTAGTTGAAATGTTTGCATATCTATTGATATTTTTACAATTTCAAATGCTGACTGATGAAAGCAATTAATCCAAATGAGAACTAATTCAACATCTTGATTGCATTGCTTAAATTAAGTAAGTTGGGACTTTTCTATATAGAATAAATGATTTTGTATTTTTATTACTGAACAACTGTAAATGCATTAGAAATCAAGTATGTAAATCAAAACACTGTCTTTACACATATATGTGGATATAATTGATATATATTTTTTTTGCTCACAAGCACACATTTTTCACAGTGATATAAAATGGTTTAAGTAGGACAACAGTATTTGTTGCTGTGAGGTCCTCTGGTGAGTGCTGTATTTTGGCTTTTCTCTTACAACAGTCCTATTTAGAGCTTTTTAAGGAACATAATGATCCTTTCCTAAGACAGGAAAAACCCAAATACCTATAACTGCAGAGCATCAAACAAATGGAGAATATCCTTGACAGAATATCTCTGGGCAAGAAACTGACAGCCATGTCTGTCTCCAGCTGTGTTCCCAAGAAAGGAACTGGGGGTGACGCCCAGGTCTGGAAGGAACTTCTTCTGTGTAAGTGAGATAGGAGGTTAGGGTGTGATCAGAGCTGGCTGGGCAGTAGGCGTGACCTGTTAACAACAAGGTCCCCCCCAACAGTTCCCAAAGCCCTGCGCATGGACTTCTCGTGAGAACTCAAGCAGGTTTTCAATAGGATGGCCTAGACCTCATGTCAGCCTGAGACTTGGGGTCTCAGCACCCCCTCGCAGGACCCGGATGTAGAAGTTCTCTTGGTTTCCAGATTTAGACAGCATAAAAGAAAGGCAGCCATGAGGAGCCGGTGTTATCATAACTTTCCATGCTAGCCCAGGCTGTGTTTCCCAGACGCAGTGTGTACTTTTATCTTTGCTGTCTCCCTCTTTTTGTATTAACTCAGTCCAAGCCCGCTCTGCAGAGCCAGTTTCTCTCCCACTCTTCATTTCTGCTTTCTTGAATAAACTGCCACTGCTTTTTGCTCATGTCATTCAATTCTTTGTTCAAGGCACAAAGAACCTGGAATCCAACTCCAGAAGGAAAGGCGAGCAATCCAGAAACCAGTAACATTTGGTTGGAGAGACACTTTTTAGAAACAAGCTACCTGATAACATATGTGTGGTATTGGGGATTAAAACCAGGGCCTTCACACAGAGCTACATCTACAGCCCTTTTTATTTTTTATTTTGAGACAGGGTCTTGCTAAAAGTCAAGTTGCTCAGGTTGGGCTCTAACTTGTAATCTTCCTGCCTCGGGCTCCCAGAGTGCTGAGATTATAAGCACGAGGAGCTAACACACAGGGCTGAGTTTCTTGTTTGTTTTATTATTTTTTGAGACAGGGTCTCGCTATGCAGTTCAGGCTGAATTGAACTCACTGTGTAGCCCAAGCTGACCTTGAACTCTTGGCAATCCTCCTGCCTCAGCCTCCCAAGTGCTGGGATTACAGGCATGCACCACTACATCTGGCACAGAAGTTTTTTGTTTTGTTTTGTTTCCCCAGTGTCAGGGATGAAACCCAGAGCCTTACACATGCCAGGCAAACATCGAACCATTAAGCTACATCCCAGCCCTTCACAGAAGATTTTTATGCCTTCAAATTTTGTATCAAGTGCATTATCTATGAAATTTGTTTCTCAGCTCCAGCTAAACATCATTATTAAAGAATGTGGGCCTAGACTTGCCAGATCTAATACTTTCAAAGAAGTTGGAAATGGAAAAATTCAGATTTTTATACAAAACATGATTTTTAAATAGTCCAGGCCAAAAACACTACTGCTGCAAGCCATATCCGGCTCATAGGCCAACCAGTTTACTATCTCTAATCTGAAACTTGATGTGTGGCTTATGATTTCAAAACTATAAATGTAACTTCATGGAGGAACACTTGGGCTTGTGGGTGAAACTCTTTCCCCTTCTTCCCACCATCTCTTTAGTCATAATTGCTCTCTTAAACTTCCCCTTCTTTTCTGAACCTTCAAAAAGGCTATCAACATTTGACCAACCAAAATGCAAGATGTACCAGGTTTGATCAAGGAATCTGCCCATTATCCTAGCAACTTCTCTGTCTGAAAGAGTGAAATGCAGTCAATTTCAAGTTGCAATTCTTCTAGCCAACTGGAGAGGGTTCTGTAGATGATTTCTAGCTGGGTGGCAAAACTCCCCTGAGCCACTCATCAAATGATTGCATGGTGGAAGAGATCTCCAAACTGCTTCTCCCACACCACCAGGCAGGGCGGCGAGTGCTGCATTGCTCAGAAGACCAAACAGAGGCCCGAACACCAAAGAAACCCTGGAAATCTGAGTCTCTCCAGGGCCTGCAGAGATGGCTTTATCTCCTAAAACTGAAGATAAAAGACTCCCTGGCCTCTAGCTACCCGCCGTTAGTGGGAGACTGCATCTGCTTAATGCCCAGAGGATGCCAAAACGAGTTGCGCAAGAACAGATTTCAGTTGAGTCCTGGCTAGAGGTGTGCTAACTGCTTCCCCAGTGTGTCTGAAAACCTCACCCTCCCTCCTCCGCTCCATACATCAAGAAGTTGGACTCCAACTCTCCCCCGCCGATGGCAGCCCTCGCACCACAGGCTGTTCCACCTGTGGCCTCTGCCAACCGGAAGATGCACAGCCTGCGGGGAGTTCCTGGAGGAAGAGAGTGACCGACGGCCCTCCCGCAGGACACAGAAGTCTAGGTTTTCCTTAGGTGGCTTGCAGAAACACCACCAGGGGCTGCATCGCACCCAACAGCTTCTTCACCCAAGTCACAACAAGGAAAAGATGTCCACTTATGAGATGTCAACCTCACTTACTCTCATTACCCAGTCTGAGGGGGAATTGTGTGTTTCGCCAACTGATCTGAACAGTTCCACCACCATGCACACCACCCCCTTCCCTAAGAAGGCGAGCATTTGGGAAAACATAATGATACGCTAGGTTTTAGACTCAGTTTTGGGGGGAAAAAATGCCGCCATGATCCAGGAAGTGAAGATCTGTAAAATATTCTGAGAAACAATGCTAACGCTCCCAGGTGTGACTGGGGCATCCCTTCCCTGGTCGAGTTCAGTGCTGAGAAGACCGACCAAACCATGAGACACAAGCCAGACGCGCTGTTGCTGAAGAGCATGAGCAGGGCCCAGTGCCTGCAGTGCCCTGCACATGATGTGCGGAGATCAGAGCCAGCTCTCCAGTGGCCACACTCGTGCTCGGCCTCGGCGAGGACAAGCGCACATGAACCGATCGCCTGCACTTCCTCTAGCAGCACACCCGAGCCTGGACACCAGAAGGACAGCGACCTACACACATCAGCGTCCAGCGAATGCTGAAGGCTCTCTTCTGCGATAACCAGCAGACTTAGTGATTCGTGCTCTCAGAGAAAAAGTGCACATTAAGCGCTTCCTTCCTTTTCTATAAGGACAAATACCAAGTAGGTTTTGGGCCTCAACCCTGAGACAGAGCTCGCTGCGTTCTTACCTCGGCAGCCTGGGTCTCCTGATGCAGCAATGTGAGGCCGGTCAAGTCTTCTAAGAAGGAATGTGAAGAGTTAAACACCTTCGCCAGGAAATTAAATCCTTCTTGTTCATATTGATCAAGTACCTGTAAAATATTTGTATTCTTAGAAAGGAGGCTGCAGATTTTAAATGCCCACTAAAAGACTTTCATTTCTAATAAGGATTTGTCCAAAAAGAAACTAAAATTAGAATTAAGTATAGGGATAATAATGCAATCTGCTAAGTACAAAACTGGGAGAGCTTAGTATTCCCCTTTCTTCTTCCTTCTCCTCCTCCTCCTCTTCTTGGAAAGATAACAATATCATCTTCCAAGTCAGATGCCAATTTTTCCCAAATAAAGTGAGTTCCATGCAAATTCACTAATAATTCTAAAAGAGTTGAGGTTACTGGTTCTAAATTTCACTTGATAGAAAAGAGACAGCAGATGAGGGATGGGCCAAGATAAAATCAAAAAGAATCAAGGAAAAGGAAGGGACAAAAGGTTTTGTTACAAACATGACATACCACTAGCCAAATGTTTATTTATTTATTAATTTTTTTTTTTTTGGTGGGTATCAGGGGTCGACCTTAGGACCTCGTGCGCCAGCAGGCGCCCGTGCCGCTGAGTGATATCACCGGCCCTTTATTCGTATGTGGGTTCAGGGAGTCGAACTTGGGCCCTCGCGCTTGCCAGGCAGGCGCTTACGCCACTGAGCCATCTCACCGGCCCCCTAAAAGCAATTTTAAAAATGGAAAAATAAATGTCGACAGGCACTTCACAAATGAAGATATCCAAAGGGCCAAAAAACAAATGAATGTGACAAATCATCAGATAAACAAAAACTAAAACCACAATGAAATACAGCAAGCCCTTGACTTATGAACGAGTTCCATTCCAGAACATTCACAAGTTAGAGTCATTCATAAGTCTGACAAAGTGAGTCTTATACTATATTTTCACTTTTGCTTCCATGGTTATTCCTTTGCGCTTCCTAGCAGTACCCTCCACTGCTTTTCTTCTCTTCCAGACATGCTGGGCGCTGATGGAGTACTGTACTACTGTGCACTATGGCAATGTGCAGTGAGCACACAGCAGCATAATTGTGACAGTGTCCAACAGACACGTGAGCTACTCCTGTGATCTGTTCTACGAATGCATAATGTGAGGTTCGTTCACATCTGTGAAAGTTTGCGACTTGAATGCTCGTTAAGTCGGGGACTTACTATACTGCCAAAAGTCTAAAATGAAAAAGACAAAATATATCAAGGATATGGAACAACCAGGACTCTCATGAAAATACAAAATGAGACCATTGCTTTAGAACTTTAACATTTATATGCCCGGTGATCCTGCAATTCTACTCCTAGATATACACACAACAAAACTGTGTGTATATGTGTACTAGAAGACATAACCACAAGCACAGCATATCTACCCACAGTAACACTATTCGTGATCACTCCAAATTAGAAGCCACTTAAGTGTCCATCAGCAGTAGAGTGAATGAAAGTATTATTGTATATTCATGCAACAGAATACTACATAGTAGTGATAGCGAACCTTTTAGAGCTTTCAAGGATAACAAACAGCCAGATGTGGCATGCGTGCCATAGGTTCACCACCATTATATACAGTACTGGGAAGTACATCTACACTCTTCCAACAGTGTTACAGAAGAGAAGGGAGAAGTAAGATGTGTTGTATAATGACATTTATATAAAGGTAAAAACAATGAGGCAAAACGCATCTATGATGTTAGGATTCAAACCAGCAATGACCTGTGGAGAGATTATAACTAGAAGAGAGCACTAAGGATGTTCAAGGTGCTAGTAATATTTGCTTCTTTATCTGGGTACTGGCTACATAAGGTGCATGTTTTAAGAATTCATCAAGGTGAACACTTAAATTTGTGTACTTTTCTTTATATATGCTATCCTTCCATAAAAGAGTACAAGATAAAAGGCCAGTAGTCTTGAAAAAATAAAAATATGAGAAAAATAAAGAGTTCTTAGAAGCAAATAAAAAAAATGATGTTCACATTTAGAGATCAATGCAAATAGTAAACCAGAGCTCAGAAGAAATAGGTAAAAGAATGAATATTTTAAAAAGATAGCAGACACTGAAGACAAATCCAAGAAGTCAATTGCATATAAACACAGATGGGAGAGGCAATAACATAAGACATAGAAAAAAATAATTTTTTTTTGAGATAGCATCTCACTATGTAATTCAGGCCAGCAATGAATTCACTGTGTAGCATAGGATGGCCTCAAACTCATGGCAATCCTGCTGCCTCAGCCTCCCAAGTGCTAGGATTATAGGTGTGCACCACCATGCCCAGCAAGACATAGAAATTTTTCAAAAATTTCTTCTTGGGGAAAATGAAAACACATGAACCCCTCAATCCAGAAACTTCACTTCTAAGACTTTCCACACAGGTACAGTTGTGCTCATTGGGTACAAAAAGACTGAGGTAGGGCCGGTGATATAGTTCAGTGGCATAAGTGCCTGCCTGGCAAGCACGAGGTCCTGAGTTTGACTCCCGATACCCGTATTAAAAAAAAAAAGACTGATGTAAGAATGCTCACTGAAGCATTATTTGCGGCAAAAAAAAAAAGATTGGCAATAATTATCCTTTAGTAGGTCATTAATTATGGCTGTGACAGTTAGGGTGGATCATTAACTTGATTGGCTTGGGGAGCCACCCAAGGGATTGGAGGAAGACACTTTTGGTTGGGTCTTAGTGGGTCACAGAGATATGGCCTTGAGGTCTATGTCTGGTACCTTGACTCTTCCTCTCTGACACCGTTCTCCTGCTCTGCTTCCTGGCTACCACAAACTAAGCATCTTTGCTCCACCACACCCTTCAGCCATGATGTTCCTGCCTTGGAGCCAGCAGACGATGGACTGCACTGCTTAAAACCATGAGCCAAATTAAATCTCTTCTCCTTTAAATTGTGGGTGCTGAGTAAATGTCCAATCATAAGAAAGCAGACTAATACAGAAAATTGGTACCAGAGAAAAAAAGGGTCATTGCTGTAACTATACCTGACCATGTATTTTAGAAGCCTTTGAAACTGGCTTGTGGGAAAAGTTTGGAAAGCTTTGGAGATGCAGATTTGAGAAGCCACAGATTGCTGTATGCAGAGGCTGATGACAGATTCTGGTTGGAGCTCAGAACACCAGAATGCTGATAGGAAAGCAGACAGTAAAAGCCAGATTCAGGAGGTTTCAGTTGGGAACAAGGACTCCATTAGCAGTTAGCCTAGAGGTCATGTGTGTTATGCTGTGGCAGAAAATTTGTCTACATTTTACCCATGTCCTAAAACTTTGTGAAAGATTGAGATAAAGGGCAATGGACTAATTAATCTGACAGAGAAAATTTCAAGACAGCCTAACATTCAGTCTGTGGCATGGGTACTGCTAGCTTCTTTTAGCTAGATTTATAATAACAATTGGGGGCAAAAAGCAGAGCAGAAAAATTTGAAAATCTTAATTTTCAGTCCAGAAGGAACCATGTGTAAAGTTGGGGCCAAAGAAGGTGTGGCTCAAAAGAGACTAGCACCATTAAAAAGAAACCAAGTACTGTACTTTATAAAGGGACAAAAAGAAAGATGCCTTGAGGGCATCTCACAAATCAGTGAGATGCCACCTAAGGTAGGCTCAAAGGTGCAGAAGTATAAACCGTTCATTTGAGAAGACAGTCCCTGGCACCTCTGCTCCTGAAGGGCTGCCTAGAGAACTGGCTACCCAGGATTCATTTCACCATGGTCAACCATCCAGGCACTCCAAGGCTGCTGTAGCACTGGTCCAAAGAGGCCTGGCTACTGTTCTCACTAATCGCAGACCTTGGTGGTGTCATACGATGTTGGTTTCATCAGCATGCAGAATGCAAGAGTTATGGGGTCAAGGAAGCTTCCACCACACTTCAAAGGAAGGCCTGGGAGGCCGGACAAGGAGGCCTTGAGAGGGCAGTGTGTGAAGCTGTAGGAATGAAGCCAAAGGTGTAGTTAAGACCCCATGAAGTTGGGGAAGCCAGGGACATGGAAAATCTGCTGAGGAAAGCTACATTCCCAGAGCTGAGACAGCCCAAGAGAGAGGCTGTATAAACTGCAACCAGCAAGGCTACCCAAGTCCTTTGGAACTCTCATTTTACCACTGTGTGCTTCAGATGCCAAGTGTGAAGCTATAGGTCTTAATGTTTGCCCTGCTAGATTTTCGTCTTGCTTTGATCCGATTCTTTTCTATCCTGTACTCCTTCCTTTTGGATTAGGAATGTTTAGCCTGTACCATTATACCTTGGAATTATATAACTTGTTTTTGAATTTTACAGGGGTTCACAGCGAAGAGTTTGCTTTAAGTCTTAGGGGAGATTCTGACTTGGACTTCTGAGTAATGCTGGAACTGTTGAGACTCTGGGGGAAGAAATCATTGTATTTTCAGTTACACAGAATAGTTGTACCATGTTAGGTGGAATTATGAACTCACTATTGGGTTTATTTGGAGATTAAGCATAGTTCATGGAGATGTGCTTGGGTATGAATTTGACAAGAGATGAGATGTCTGGTTAGGGCGGAGTGTCAACTTGACTGACTTGGCAATCAACCCAGGCGACTGGTTGATACTTCTGTGTGTCTAGATAGGTCTTGGTGGTGTGACCTGGGGATCTATGTCTGGTCCCTTGCTCCTTCCTCTCTGGCACTGCTCCCCTGTTCTGCTTCCTGACCACCATGAACTAAGCACTTTTGCTTCACCACACCCTTCCTCCATGATGCTTCTGCCTTGGAACCAGATGACTATGGAATGAATCCTCTGAAACTGTGAGCCAAATTAAACCTATCTTCCTTTAAGTTGTGGGTGTCAGATATTGCAATCATCCACCAACAGGAAAGCTACTAATGCAAAGGTATATTTCTAATCAATTCTATATCCATTAAAAGAATGAGGCAGCACCATAATTCTGATATACATTTACTTCCAAGACACAGTTCTATATTAAAAAGCAATATCCAGGACTGTGTGCATAATATGTGTTTAAAAATAATGTGGATGGAAGAAATGAAGGGGGGATGTACATACACATATGCTTGTTTACAGATCTAACATCCCTGGAAGAATAGACAAACTGGCATCAAGTAGACCTGCCTCTATATACTCTTATTCTACAAGTCCAGTATCCCTAATATGAACATCTACGATGTGATGCTACGAAATCTGAAACTATGAGTGCACATATGACCCTACAGTGGACAATTCCCACCTGACCTAGATTCTGCACCTGACTTCCATGTGATGTGTTGCAGTCAAAACACAGACACACTAAAGTACTGGAGAAAATTACGCTCATGCTATGTATATAAGATGTACATAAAATAGAAATGAATTTTGTGTTTAGACTTGGGTCCCATCCACAAGATTTCTCATTATGTATATGCAAATATTCCCAAACATCTGGTCTCAAGCACTTCAGATAAGGAGTACTTAACCTTCACTACTTGAATTTTTAAAAATCATGTACATGTATTACTTTATTTAAATAACATTAAGATCTTAATTGAACAAGTTTAAAGGGCTCAGAAGAGGCAGAGGAAGACTCTTAAGCCCCTGATGAAGAGGCTAGAAAGTGGGGAGCACTCTCTCCGAGGGACAGGCAGTGGGGAGGTAAGGATGAGCAACCCTGCTAGTGAAAAGCTGGAGTAGGACATGGTGGACAGAGGAGCCTGGCATCTGGAGCCACCAGAAAAGGGATAGGGTGGGGTACAGACTGTGGGTGGAGTGGGAAGGCCAGGACCATGTTGTGTGGGGGTGAGGGGTGAGGGAGGAGGCTGAGCAGAAGTACAGAAACGGTGCTGAGCAACCTGAGCCCCTGTGCAGGACAGAAGTGTTAGAGAGACGTGCTTAAGGCCCAACTCAGCCTAGGCCTGGGCACTGGCAGGCTAAGGTAACAGAGGCAACGTCAGAGAAACTGAGAGCAGCCGGCACTAACACGGGGACTGAGAAGGGGCTCAGGCAGGAAGGCAGGTGATCTGCAGGCTGGTGGGAATGGAGGTGGGCACCTGGCAGAGCTGCTGGAGCAGAGGCTGAACAAAGCCAAGTCTCAGGCCAATCAGCCAAGGAAATTAATCTGACAGCCCAGTGCCTGGATAAAAAGACATTTGATAAATAATCCCTCAGTAATAACAACAGTCCTTATAAACCAGAATGTTACTCAGGAAGAATGGGCATGGAAATTAAATGCCTTTTTTGAAATGGTAAATACTTGTACTTAATGATCACTTATTTCTGAGTGCACCCCTATATTTGGTAAATAGCTGCTTTGTGCCAGGAGTCCAGTGAGACAAAAGGAAAAAACAAAACAAAACAAGTGAAAAATGAACAAAAACTGGAGTAATTCCCAACACGATACTTTGTTGGATCTTAAACTTCCAGCCCTTGGGCCGGTGAGATGGCTCAGCGGCGTAAGCGCCTGTGTTGCAAGCGCGAGGGCCTGAGTTCAACTCCCAGAACCCACATACGAAAAAGGGGCCGGTGATATCGCTCAGCGGCACGGGCACCTGCCGGTGATATCGCTCAGCGGCACGGGCACCTGTTGGTGCACGAGGTTCTGAGGTCGACCCCCGGTACCCACCAAAAAAAAAAAAAAATGCTTTAAAAAAAAAAAAAAAAAAAAAAAAAAACTTCCAGCCCTTAAGCCCATGTTTCCCTATGCTATAATTTTGTAGTGCCACAAATCTGACAGTGGAAAATCTAACAGAGGGCAGAATGAAGAAAAGGCCTTCCTTCCCCTGTAATCAGGACACACAGAAAGTTTAATGCTGAAGCATTCTGAATAGCACTGGCTGAAAACAATGTGGAAAAACTTAATCCTCTAGGGGCATATTTAACCATGCAAGGCTTTTCCTGTATTCTCTTTTTGTGCAGTGAAGTTAATCTGTGTTACAAGAAAAAGCAGCTTATAAAAGGTATGAGGATCCTCACCCCCACCAATAAACAGTTTAATCTTCTTAAAGGGAAAATGTGTTCAAAACTATCTAAAAGAAAGAAACAAAAAGAAAAGATTCAGGTCAACGAATTTGAGCAATCTTGTCAGTCTACAAATATTCCATACCTTTTACTTAAATAATGCACACCCTGATGTATACTGTGGAAGGTTATCCGTGTTCTAAAAGTACTGGTAGAGTTTGCTAAATAAAGAAGTAATACTCACTCTTGGTATAAAGATAGAGCTCTTTTCCTGATCCACAGTTTTCCTTACCTAACTGTTTTGTAGGGTTAGGTTTTCTTAATTCATGACACACACAAACTCAGGCGCTAAAGGTGGCAGAATCTCTTCCATTTGGGCTGTGGAGGAGCTCGGTGTAGAGTGCTCCCCTAGCTTGTGTGAGGCCTAGGCGGCCACCTCTCTTGCGGAGACTTCTTGCTGACTGCTTATTCTTTATCATGTCAACCAGCCGTAGCCTCTCTAGTGAGGCAGCCACGAGCCTGTGTAACGCTGCAACTTGGGGCAACTCTCCAGAAAATGTCTTTCATAAGACCTAGGGTCTCCTGACAAACCATGTAATGATTTTCATTTTATGAGAAGCAGAAGGAATTCAAAGTGGTTGTTTCATTTTGTTTTGTTTGCTTTTGAGGCAGGGTCTCGCTGTGCGGCCCAGGCTGGTCTTAAACTTCTGGGCAAAAGTAAAGCTAAGAATTACACCCGACTTCTCCTCAGAAGCTGAGCAAGAGGAGGATGGAGAAAAATATTTAAAGTGTTGCGGGAAAAACTCCCAGCAGCATAAGAACTCTGTACTCCGTGAAATTATACTTGAAATTGAAGGAAAAGTACTTCCTCAGAAAATGAAAATCGAGGAAATTTGCTACCAGTAGGCCTGCCTTGAAAGAAATATTAGAAGTAGTTCTTTATAGAGAAGGAAAATAATGTAGATCAGAAACTCGGATTCACATAAAGAAAGGAAGAACATCAAAAAAAGAATACATGAAAATAAAATTAAAACTTTTCTTATTTGTAACCTAACAGGTAACAGTTTGTTCAGAATAACAGCAGTGAAGTGTGTGTGTGCACTCGTACTGCTCACAGGCAGACGTATTTATGCTCATCTCCCAGTGCGGAGAGCAGCCCGGAGAGAAGAGACTCAGGGTCTCGCTACGAGGCACTCTGCAGCAGTGCGCTCCGAATGCAGGCGGGAATCGGTTCTAAGTGCGTATTACACACCCCGGGGTAAGTACTGTGCTTAGAAATACGACTAATATACGAAGAAAGAAATAGCATCATATAAAATGCACAATTCAAACCACAAAATGTAGAAAAAGAGTAGAAGACAAAAACAGAAGCAAACAATGAGGACAGGAAGTGACAAGGGAGTGGAGACTGGAGGCTCTGCGTCTGCAGTTCCCTGGCCGCTGACGGAAACCATTCCAAGGAATAAGTACTGAACTCGACAGACTGTTCGCTGGGGGTCGTCACCTCCACAGCACAGGGTAACACTATTTCTACAGCACTGACACTGCATCAGGTAGCGCAGTCACCTAGAAATGATATAAAGCGCACAGGAAGAGCACACAGGTTTCACGCGGATACTATGCCATTTTACAGAAGGGACTTGAGCCTCTGTACAGGGGATCCAGGACCGAATCCTCCAAGGATGCTGAGGAAGGCTGGCTATCATCATCACTCTGCACATCCATGGTCTAAACACAGCAATTAAAAGACAGAGATTGGGCTCTAGTGTAGCTCAGTGGCAGAGCATGGGCTTCAAACACATGACACATGACATGAGTTCAATCTCCAGCACCGCCCACAAGCAAACCAGATGTCAGAATGGACCAAGATGTAAGACCCCAATCATATCTTGTCCAGAAAGTTTCCCTAAATATAAAGACAAGCCAGATGTGGTGGCTTCTGCAATAATCCTAGCACCTTGGGAGGCTGAGGCAGGAGGATTACAAGTTGAAGCCCAGCCCAGTCAACTTAGTGACTTAACAAGACCCTGTCTCAAAAAAAAAAAAAGAAAAAAAAAATTAAAGGGGCAAGGATGCCAGGCACGGTGGCACTTGGGAGGCTGAGGCAGGAGGATCACCACAAGCGCAAGGCCAGCCTGGGCTACATAGTGAGTTCAATGCCAGTCTGAACTACATAGCAAGACCCTGTCTCAAAAGACCTAAATAGACATTGATAGGACAAAATGGAATGGAATGGAATGGCATGGCTGGGATGTAGTTCAGTGCAAAGGTCCTAGGTTCAATCCCCAGTACTGAGGAGAAAGAAATAAACAAATGTGTGTGTGTGTGGGGGGGAAAACTTATCAAAAGTAAGATTATATTAATTTCAGGGCACCCTATAATGATAAATGGGTCAGTTCTCCAAAAAGACATAATAATTCTTAAAGTGTACGCACCCAATAATAGTGTTGAAATAATTAAGTAAAAATCAAAAGAAGAAACAATTAAATACACATTTAAAAAAAAAAAAAAAAAAAGGGCCGGTGAGATGGCTCAGCGGCTTAAGCGCCTGCCCGGCAAGCGCGAGGGCCCAAGTTCGACTCCCGGAACCCACATACGAAAAAGGGGCCGGTGATATCGCTCAGCGGCATGGGCGCCTGCTGGCGCGCGAGGTCCTAAGGTTGACCCCCCGGTACCCACAAAAAACAAAACAAAACAAAACAAAAAAACTCCCAGCAAACCAGTAATAGGAACTTCTACTTGATAAAGACTATCTGCAAAAAAAATCTACAGCTAACATTGTAATTCATGGTAAGAAATTAGAATTTCCCCCACTAAGATCAGGCACAGGTAAGGCAGTTCTGTCTCACAATTCCTCTTCAGCACTGTATCAGCAGTCCTAGCTAATGAAATACGGCAAGGGAATAGACAGGTATACTGACTGAGACAGAAGAAATAAAACTGTCTTCGCAGATGAAACAACTAAGTAGAAAATCTGAATCAACAACAACAAACTGCTGGGATTAATAACATTATACCAAAGCTGTAAAATACACAGTTAATATACAAAAACCAATTGTCTTCCAATGTAACAGCAATGAACAAGGGGAATTTGAAATAAACACAATACTACAACCTAGATGAAATAGACAAATTTCTAGGAATATAAAACCTACCAAGTGTAAATTACATAAGGAAGCTGAATAGACCTATAACTAATAAGGAGACTGAATCAGTAATGAAAAATTCCTCAAGGAACAAAAGCACTCGACCTAACTTCTTTACTGGTGAATTCTACCAAATATTTAAAGAAATGACACTATTCCTTTTCAAACTTTTCCCCCCAAAATTGAAGAGTAAATGCTTTCTAATTCATCCTCTGAATCCTCAGTACCCTGACAACACAGACAAGAAAATGCTAGAACTCCAAGCTATGTGGAAAGCTGAGGCAGGAAGACTGCAAGTTCAAGGGCAGCCTGGGCAACCTAGAGAGACTCTACAAAAAGGGGGTGGAGGGTAGGTATGTAGTTCAGTGGCACAGTCCTTGCCTAGATACATGAGGCACTGATTCCAAACCCAGAACCATGAAAGAAAGGAGTGGAAGAGGGGAAAAGAGGGAAGGGGGAAAGAGAGGTAGGAAGGGAAAGAAAGAAAGAGGTGGGAAAGGGAAGGGAAAAGAAAGGAAGGGAGAAAGAAGTAGAGAAAGTCAGAAAGAATGAATGAAAGAACTACACAATGAACATTCATACAAAAATCCTCAACAAAATACTAGTAATCTGCGTGTTGACCTCACATACTGCTGCTCTGCTAAATTAATTTATTAGTTCCTTCTTTGGTGTGCAATCTTTAGAGTTTTCTACCTGTAAGATCCTATCTTATATCAAAAGCCACATAGTAAAAGTATTTTAATGACCAAGTGGGACTTACTCCTGGAATGTAAGGATGGTTCTACATATGAATAGGGATCAGTGTAACACACCCCATTAACAGAATGAAGGGGGAAAAACCCATATGATCCTATAAATTGACACAAAAAAACAGTTGATAAAATTCAATGCTTCTTCATGATAAAAACCCTCAATAAAGTAGAAGCAGAAGGAAATGACCTCGACATAATAAAAGCTATATCGCGATGGTAAAAAATGAAAGTTTTTCCTCTAAGATCAGGAACAAGACAAGGATGCCCATGTTTGTCATTTCTCCTCAGTATGGAACTTTAGTTCTTGTCACAACAACTAGGCAAGAAATAAAAGACATCCAAATGGAAATAAAGAAGTAAAATTATCTCTGCTCATATATGTTCTTATATATAGAAAACTTTAAGGATTCCAAAACCCCCACAAATACCTTGTTTGAAGTAATAAATTCAGTGAAATAGTAACAAGCAAAGTCTACATACAAAAATTAGTTGCTTTTCTATGTATTAATGATGAACAACTGGGAAAAGGAATTACAAAAATAAGTACATGCACAATAGCATGAAAAAGAATAATAATCTTAGGAATTACAAAAAAGATAAAAGATAACAAAAATTACAAAACAATGCTGAAAGAAATAAAAGAAGATGTAAATAAATAGAAGCACATTTCATGTTCATGGATTGGAAGAATCGGTATTGTTATTAATCCCTATTCAAAGTGATCTATAGATTCACTACAAAACCTATCTAAATCCCAATGACATTTTTTCTTTTTGCAGAAATGGAAAAATCCATCCTAAAATTTATACCAAACTTCAAGAAACTTGTCACACCTATCTTAAAGAACAAAGCTGGAGGACTTACACTTCCCGATTTCAAAATTTACTATAGTGCTATAGGAATCAAATTTACTATACTACAAAGTCAAAGTATAAAGCCACACTGACATAAAGACAAGACATACACACCAGTGGAACAGAGAGCACAGAAATAAACCCTTAGATATGGTCACATGATTTCTTTTAAACAAGAATGCTAGGACCATTCAATGTGGAAAAGATGGTTTTTTCAACAAACAGTGCTGAAAAACTGGATATCCACACACCAAAGAATGAAGATGGACTCTTATCTAATACCATAATAAAAAACTAAAAATAGATCAAATATGTAAAAATGTAAGACCAAAAATAATAAAGCCCTTAGAAGAAAGCACAGGATCAAAGCCTCACAATAAAGGATTCAGCAATGATTTCTACTAAAGGCAAAGACAACAAAAACAGACAGACTGGATTTCATGAGTTTTTAAAATTTTATGCATCAGAAGACAACATTAATTGAGTAAAGTGGAAACCTCTGGAACAACAGTAAATATTTGCAAATTATGCATCAAATCATGTATGGAGGAGTAATAGACTATAAAAAGAATCCTCACTTGGAGCCTTGCCCCACGCAGTCCGGATGGAGCTGTGCCGTTGGCTCCTGTAGATTCCGCACCCTGGCTGCGGCCACCCTCCGACTCCGAGCCAGATCTCCATTTTGTTTCTCTTTACACAGGGCAGCAGAGGCACCAACCAACCAACCAACCAACCTGATCATGGCTCAGGCCAGTGGCCGAGGACATGTAGCAAGCCATCAACCACAATGGGCCAAGAGACCACCCAGCCCTGACCATCCATCAACTCCAAGCCAGCTCTACGTTTTGCTTCCCCCTAACATGGGGCAGCAGAGGCACGGACTAACCAACCAACCTGATCCTGGCTAAGGCCAACGCCGAGAGAGAGAAGATAAGCCCAGATGGCCAGCAGACCCAGGAAGAAAGTACAGATCTAGTCAGCAGCTTCAGGAATTCTAGTGCTACACTTTCAAAGTGAACAGGTGAGACACAGCCATGGGAAACCATCATGAAGAGGGTGCAGGTTAGACATAGACCTGCTGACACATTTAATCTCGGGCCAGGGAGGACACAGGTCCTGCCTTCCATAGTGAGAAACCAGGCACAGTGAGTGTTGCCATTAAATGCAACGGTCTGCGTGAACTCTCACCCAGCAGCCTACATCCAGCAGAGAGCAGAGGGCTGACTGCTCTTCCCATCAACCAACAAGAGCAAGGACATGCCTCAGCTTGGACGGTTACCAGAGTGTGGGGTAAACAGACAGGAGCCTCAGGCGCAGGGAGGGCACCTTACAAACCCACAGGCCCTAAAACTAAGCAGAGAAAATGGTGACTTGCTGAATTCCAAGACGGCAGATCTTGGAAAGAAACCACTCATTCAACACCACAGACAAAAAATTTTGTCTTGGTCTTTTAAATTTTTTAAAATTTTGCATTATTTCTCTTTTTCCTTCATCAGTTTTTTTGGGGGAGTGGGTTATTCTCCTCCCCTTCTTTCTCTCTCTTTTCTTTATCCTTTTAACTTTTATCTTTCTTTTAATTCCTGTATTTTACTCTGTTTTTTTTTTTTTTTTTTTTTCTTTTTCTTACTGTTCTTTTCTGTAGCTTTTTTTTCTTTTCGTGGGTACCGGGGGGGTCGACCTCAGGACCTCGCGCGCCAGCAGGCGCCCGTGCCGCTGAGCGATATCACCGGCCCCTTTTTCGTATGTGGGTTCCGGGAGTCGAACTCGGGCCCTTGCGCTTGCTGGGCAGGCGCTTAAGCCACTGAGCCATCTCACCGGCCCCGGCTGTTTCTTATATTATTACTTTCCCTTTATTCCTCAATAGATCCCCATCTCACTTTTCTCTCTTCCTTCTCATCTTCCATTGATTAATTTTTCAAATCTTATTTTTTTCATTTTCCAGATCTACACGCCCTCTGGCTTTACTGATATAACTATTAACCTTTATGACTCTCTAGATAGTTAAATCTATACTACTACTGTTGAATACTGTTCTATTGTTAATGGAGATAAAATTGTTCCATTTAGTAGATATTTTCTATAGGTCAATACTTGGCTTGTCTTAGTGTTTATACTATATACAGTTTACCCCCATGAAGTCGAGGATCAGAGTTCGTGGCCTCAGTCATTTGTGGATTTTTCCTTAGAACCTAACTAATAATTGTTTGCAGAAACCATAAATTTCCTCCACAATTGTTTTTTTAGCAGGAGGTTTGCAAGTAGCCAATCCAATAGCGTTATTCAGTTCTCCTTGCTGCTCACTGGCTGCTCCCTGTAACCCATCTCCAGCACATGCACCAGCATTCTGCCATCATAATAGGTTGCTATAGCTATCTCGAGTGTTCTCAATTTTGTTCTTCTTAAAGCCCTAAGATCCCTAAGATGCCACAAAATGCCCTGCACCTTCTAAGGCTTTATTAATACAGTATTTTATTAAATTACAGAACTGCAGGATACATAGCACATTTGGGGTTTAAACTATAAAAATAGGTATTTATAGGCATTTTTCTGACCACATCTGAAATTCATGGTTTTTCACAATTCACAAGTGAATTATGAACATCATCCCTGTGAATTTCGGGGGTCCACTGTAGATCTCTTTTGTATGGTTAAGAATGGTAGATTATTAGTTCATAGGTATGTCGATAGCTGGTTTGTCTTTGACACTATTATTGTTGCTGATTTTATAACTATTGACACAGTTGTTGCTATCAATTAGTTTTCTCTGGGTGCCATTATCTTGATTCCTTTTGTGTCATTAACAATAATACAGCTTATTCCCAGAGAACTGGGAACTAGGCCAAACAGGATGCAGCCTCCCTCCCCAAATAAACGGAGGTGCCTGTATCCCGGGACAGAGGTAAAGGCCAATAGTTAGCCATGTCAGGAGGACACAATGAAAAAGCAGACATTAACTAAAGAGGACTCCATACTAGGAACAGAACCTTCCATTATAATCAACCCGCAGCCTCAGGATAACAAACAAACAAAAATATAGAAATATGAGAAGACAAGGCAACAAAACACCTCCAAAAACTCCTGACACCGCCAAAGCTGATCCATGGGGCATCAAAGAGGAGGAAAACAAAAACCACAAAGCCAAATTATTTGAAAGGATAACAGAGGAGATAACAAATCTTGGCCAGCTTAAAAATCAACTAGACAAAAAAATCAACAAAGAAATATCAGAGTTGAATGAAACCTTCAAACAAATGGACTTAACTAAATAATACCAGAACTTATGGGACCAAATGAAAGCAGTCCTAAGAGGGGAGTTTATAGCTGTGACTGCCCAAATCAATAACCTAATGATGCACCTCAAGGTTCCAGGAAAACAACAATCCAAACCCAAAGCTAATATGAAAAGGAAAATTATAAAGATAAGAGTAGGAAAGGGTGAAAAGTTCCAGTCCAGTAGTTACTGAGACCCAGTCTCAAAATTAAAAATAAAAAAGGGCTGGAGTGTAGCACAGAGTGAAGGCCTTGGGTTCAATCCACAGTACCACAAGATAGATGCTTGGATGGGGGGGATGCGATGGGATGGATGGACAGACGGACAGATGGACAGATAGACAGACAGACAATAAAAGGGGCTGAGGCTTGGTGTGGTGGTATATGCCTATAATCCCAGGACTCTAGGAGGCTGAGGCAGGAGGATCCCAAGTTTGATCCCAGGCTGAACAACTTAGTGATTCAGCAAGATCTTGTCTCAATAAAAGAAGAAAGAAATAAAGGACTGGGGATATAGCAAAGGCCTTGGGTTCCATCCCCAATACTTAAAAAACAAGTTTTTTTTTATGAAGAAAAGCCCAGAACCAGATGGCTTGAGTGGTGAATTCTACCAGTCATTTAAAGAACAATTAACACCAATCTTTCGCAAACTCTCTGGGAAAAAAAAAGATAAAATAATTCTCAACTAATTCTGTGAGGCAGATTATATGCTGATACCAAAACTAAGCAAAGATATCACAATGGAAAAACACAGACCAGTATTCCTTATTCATATAGACATTTTAAAAAGTCAATAAAATACTAGCAAAACAACCCTAATAATGTATAAAAGGGATCACGCAGCATGACTTCCATCGTTTGGACCTCAAATGTCCCTCCGAGAGCCTGTATCGTGAAGGTCTGGCCCTGGACCTGTGGTGGTGGTGTCTTAGGAGGTGGGGCCTGGGGAGGAAGTGCGAAGGTCCTGGGTTCAATTTCCAATACTGGGGAACGGAGCAAGAAAGCAAAAAGACAAGCCACAGAACAGGGGAAAATATTCACAAATTATGCATTACGTAAATTATGTAAGGGTTGGCATCCAGAATATTTAAAGGACTCTCACATTAAAACAACAAAGAACCCAATTTAAAAAGAATAGACATTTTCCAAAAAGTTCTAAGAATGGTCAATACACATGGGAAGACGCTGAGCACCTCTGACTACCAGGGAAAAGCAGAGCAAAGCCACTATGAGGTGCTTCCTCACACCAGAGAGAGGGTTATGGTAAGAACGTAACAAGTGGCAAGGAGAAGCTGAAGAATTGGAATACTGCTATGCTGGGAACAGGATGGAAAGTGGTACTGCCGCTGCTGTGGAAAACAAGTGTGACAGTTCTACCACCTGTCACACACAGAGTCACGAAAGAATTCAATAACAGCGCTCCTGAGTATGTACCCAAGAAAACTGAAAGCTGTTCACACAAAACCCTGAACACAAACATTCAAAGCAGCATCATTCATGACAGCCCAAAGAGAGAATAACCCAAACACCTGATGAAATGAGAAGGAGTGGTATGGCTGCACACCGGAATATCATTCAACCCTAAAACAGAATAAAGTGCAGATCATGCTGCCACACGGATGAACCCAGGAGACATTACGCTGAGTGTAAGAAGCCAGTCACAAAGGCCACACACTGTATGATGCCATTTATACGAAATGCCAAGAACAGAAATATCTACAGAGATAGAAAATAGATTAGTGCTTGCCAGGGTCTGCGAGCAGGATAGTGTGGGAGTTTGCTAATAGGGTCTGTTTGGAGAGTGATAAAACAATTCTGCAAATACATAATATGATGGTTGTACAAGCTTTGGAATATACTGAAAAACTACTTAAACGTATACTTCAAAATGGCAAATTTTCAGGTAGTATGTGAATTAAATCTTAATTAAACAAGATGCCTATACACACTGAACTGTTAGGAGGAGGATCTTAGAAAACACTCATAAAGCAGCCGCAGCAGTTGCAAAAACCACTGTGTGGAGGGATGGGCTCATAACTGCACCCCTCTTCCTTCCCATCCCCCCCATCTGCCCACTGCTTGGGAATGCTTCTTCAGCGATGTGTCATCTCCTGTTACCTAAGGAAGCACCAGGATCATCTCCTGTTAGAATTGTTCACCAGTGTGTCACTTCCTGTTCACTAAGTATGGAGTCCAGTTTATCATTTTAAAAGATCAAGAGTTCTTCTGAAGACCCTTGGAAAGATAAAGAATATGTACAGTTAAGAAAAACGGGGAGGGGGCTGGTGAGATGGCTCAGCGGCGTAAGCGCCTGCCTGGCAAGCGCAAGGGCCCAAGTTCGACTCTCAGAACCCACATAAGAATAAAGGGCCTGTGATATTGCTCAGTGGCACAGGCACCTGCTGGCGCACGAGGTCCTGAGGTCGACCCCTGGTACCCACAAAAAAAAAAAAAAAAAGAAAAAGAAAAAGGGGGAGGGCCACAAAACCATCATGTTTCAGGGAGCAGGAGGGAATCAAACACCTAACAAATATCCTTGGTAGAATGCTAACCGGAAGGGAGAGGGGAGGGAGGAGGAAGGAAGACAGGGAGGAAGGAAAGGCAGGCAGGGAGGAGAGCTGAAAGAAGGGAGGCAGGGAAGGTTAGAAAAAGCTGATCTGCCACCAGAGACTTGCTCTGAATTCAAAGAGTAGCTCTCTTTAAAATTCAAGCATGAAAGCAAAGTAAGGTATTCTTAAATTGGCTTTACAAACTGAGCTAGTTAGAAAGTTTGAGCTCAAGACCAGCATACTACATGATCAAAATATTTACAAATGGATGCTGTGACCAATCCCAATCTTTTTAGATCTGTAGGTCATAAACTTGAAGAGGGGCTTCTTTTAAATACTTAATATTTAATATTTATTGACAGGAGTCAACTTAGAAGCCAATTGGAAACATACAAGCAAGAAGTTGCTCCAAGAATAACAGCCAAACGCACTCACCGCTCCCTTCAGTATTTACAGAGCCTGCGCTGGGCTTCAGGCTTCAGAAACCCAGGGCCTCCGCGAAGGGGGGCATCGATGTTAGGGAGTCACCAGGTGTCCACCGACAGCACATGTGATCACAGGATACTCAGCTCTGCTTGTACATTCCTCCCTGCTGCTTTGTTTCTCTTCGCTCTGCTTTCTCACTAGTTTTGAAAACCAAGTCAGGAGAAAGGAACCAAAGGACTTCCGCTATTTAAGAATTAACATTTAAAACATTCAAAGGTTTATAAGGAAATCTCCCCAATACCATCTTTTTTCTTTCTTTCTTTTTTTGTGGTGCTGGGGATGGAATCCAGGGTTTCGCACATGCTAGGAAAGTGCTCTCTACCACTGAGCTACATCCTCAGCCACCGCCGCTGCTGCCATCCCCCCACCAATATCATCACCGTCACTATTATTATTTTGAGACAAGATCTCACTAAGTTGCCTCTGACTTGGCGATCCTCCTGCCTCAGCCTGTCTAGTACCTGGGATTACAGGCACAGGCCACCATGTCTAGGTTTCCTGCCCGCCTCCCCAACCCCAACACACACAGACACAATTAAGCAATTTACAGGGGAAAATGTCCTTAAAAATACATAAATTAAAAGTTTACAGGTTCTATTTCTAAAATGACCCCCTTTCATTCTTCATTACCTAAACAGAAGTAATCAGACAAGAACTATGCTAACGATCAGAAAAAGTTCAGAGATGTCCTAAATTTGAGGACAAGGGCCTGAGGACAGATGGGAGGGAGGAGAGATAAGAAGTCAGCCAGTTAGCAGCTGCAAGCAAGACCAACAAGACCACTCCACATTCCTGAAGGTAGCAAAACCTTGACTCAAACCCTAGGCGGCTGCCTGCTAGATGTCCCCGTGGGCACCATGTCACCTACAATCTGGAAGCAGCAAGTACTTCTCCTTCTGGACTGCAGACAGTCCCAAGCTTCCCTTGCCCCTCTTACCTACAGCCATTATTGGTCTACTCTAAACTAATGCCTTTTCCCCCTAAATGTTCACTGTAAAAGTGCACTTAGCTTTAGCCTGGGGAACCTATTTCCAGCTGCTACCTAGACCTGCTCTGTCTGGTGCTGGGAGAACTTGTCCGTACTTTCCTGGCTACTCTCTGTAATGGCTCAACAAACCACTTTATTTCAGAGACCCCTGGCTCTCAAGAGTTTGGGTTTTAACATCGTGGTCCACATTGGCCCTGTTGCCCTACATGAGTGGCAAGAAGCACCTTATGGCAGGGAGCATACAGTAGTGGCAGGGATGTGAAAAAGAGGAGGAAGGGGCTGGCATCTAACTACTCATTCCCCCAAAGGCAACCTCAATAACTGGAAGACCTCCCAGGAGCCCCCGCCTCTTAAAGGTTCGACTGTCTCCTGATCACACCCTGGGGGGACTAAGCCTTTAACACATGGCCCCTGGGGACAGTTGAGATCCAAACTTCAGCATGGCACTCAGCATTGTCTGAAATGAAAACTGGTAGCCTACTTCTTCAGCACCTCTCCCTAACACTCTGATGCAAGCTTTATGGTAAAAAGTCTTCACTCCCTGCAGAGAGAGCCAGGTTTCATTCTGAACGCTGAGTGACGGGTAATGTGTGGATTTGGGTTCAGCAGGTTTCATTCAATTTCAGAATTGAGAATTATGTGAGCATGCATTTGGCAAGCAAGCTCCACTGAGAAAGTTATGCAAATGATTTTACACATTATTCTCCTCCTTCAAATCGGCATGGCTCTTGAGGTCACCGTAGTCAATTAACAGCCCCTGGGTTGGAAACAGCTCAGACACAGGTTTGGTTTGATTCATGGAAGACTTGGGAGGGGAAAAACATCAATATTTGAAACAGCGTTTAAAAGAATCAGGTGTTTTTACATTAAAATTCAGATTTCCACCTACTCTTTAAAGGAAAAGAAATCAGACTGGCCATATTATTCCCAAATTTCTTCAATTCCATGATCATTGAGAGTTTGGCTGCAGCTGCCCTTGGAGGGAACTTGGTCTCTAGCTGGTGTGGTTCCAGTTCCTTTCCCATTACCCTGAGAGTTGTCCTTCCTGCTCATGCCAGTGTTGGCTGGGCCCCTGCAGGCTTGTGCACTTGGGTGCACAGTCAAAAAGCTCACCTAGGCCGGTGAGATGGCTCAGCGGCGTAAGCGCCTGCCTTGCAAGCGCGAGGGCCCGAGTTCGACTCCCGGATCCCACATACGAAAAAAGGGGCCGGTGATATCGCTCAGCGGCACGGGTGCCTGTTGGCGCGCGAGGTCCTGAGGTCGACCCCCCGGTACCCACAAAAAAAAAAAAAAAAAAAAAAAGCTCACCTAACTGGCTTAAGTATGTGGTAGGGATGGCTAAGGTGCTGGAAAGCTTTCTCTGCCCTCAGTCTTTCGCAGGCTGTTTCGTGTGTTGTGTGATCTTTGGAAACTGTGTGTTAATAGCCTTTAGGGGTGGATGAGCAGTTGCTGAAAGACAAAGGCTGCCAGGCTGTGACCCTTCCTGGCTGGCAAGGAGAGCGGTGTGAATGGTAGGCATGCCCGTGCCGACCTGCATGCCGGGTAACTGTTTTTTACTGCAAGCTTTTCCGTTGTGAACAACCCGGAAAAGTGAAGTGCTATCTACAGTCTAAAATACAGATGGAATGAAACACTGTGAAAACAGCCCAGCCAAGAACACCAGAAGTTCCTTCAGAGCCGCTTCCCAACCACAGTTCCTGGTTGGTCTGTGTTGCCACTGACCTGCACTATTGCCACGTCCTTACTTCCTTTATAATTTCCCATCTGGATCTGCTTCCTTAACGTCGCTCACTTTAGCCTGTGCCTGAAGGCCAAACTTATAAATTTACTCTTTTGCATCTGATGTTTAAACACTCAATACTGTGTTTTGAAGATACATGTTAGTTTGTGCCTTTTTTGCTCTGGCTCAGCTGCATAGAGGTTTATCAATCCCCGGGTCCCTCAGGCCCATCCCACCCGCACTGTGGGGTGCCCTGGGGGGGAGCTGCAGCCCTAAACTAAGCAAGACTTTTGCCTTTGTTAATCTCCTCCTGCTCTTCTCTGAAGTAATTTTTACCTTCTGTGTATGTTCTTATATTTGTTTGTACTTTAATTTTTTTTCTGATTGGAGATAAATATTTGCTCATTAATTTGGGGCCATTTTTCCTTTTTGATTAAATATCACACTATCTGTACCCTACAAATTTCAATATGAAATATTTATTTGGTTAAAATACTTCTCAACATCCATTATATCATCTTTAACTCAGGAGTTATTTAGAAGCACATATTTAAAATTCCAAAAATATGAGGATGATATATTCTAGTTAGCTGTTGTTATAGGTTTCTAGTATAATTATTTTGGAATCAGAATACATACTTCATTTAACTCCACTCTGAAATTTGATGAGACTTGCTAAATAATCTACTCTATAATTCATTTTTGGAGGCACAAACATTATGTGGGCTTGAAAACAATGTACTTTATAGTTGGCTGTGGTGTTCTGTATGTATTTGTCAGTTACAATATGTTTATTAATCATGTTGATCAAATTTTCAATATCCCATCCTGATTTTTTGTATGCTTTTTTCATCAATTACTGAGAAGGATTAAAGTTGTGTACTGTGACTACTGATGGTCTATTTTTTTCTGGTGGTTTTCTAAAGTTTTGTTTTCTATATTTTATAGCCATGTTATTAGGTACGTAGAAATCCAGAATTTTGTTTGCTCTTGAATTAAAGCTGATCATTATAAAATAATAATATAAAGTAATTTTTTGCCTTAAAGTCTATTGTCTGGTATTAACATAGCTACATTAGCTTTTTTGTACCTAGTATTTACACTGTACACACTTTTACATCTCATTTTCATTCTGTATCCATATGTTTAAGAGATATTGCTTGTACCATACATATAAATTTTAAAATCTAGCCTGATTATCTTTCAACCACCAGCATTTAGTCAATTTACATTTAAGGTAATCACTAATACATGCAGGTTTAAGTCTCCCATTGCTTCTTGTATATTGAATCTGCTTTACTTTTTCAACGTTCCTTTTCCTCTTCCTTTAAATTGCTTTCATCATTAAATTTTTCTATTAGTTGGCAGTCATATACTTTTGTTTTTTGGTTTAGTCTAATAATTATATGTTTATAATTTATCAAAGGCAAATGCTAACACCTTTGCCCTCCACTAACACAATGTAAGAACCTCAAAATGGACCAATTTCCACTTGCCTTTTCCTCATCTTTTATGTTATTTCTGGTCCTGTATTTTAAATCTGTTTTTTTGCTTGCTTGTTTGTTTTTGTTTTTTTTTTTGAAGTCCCACCCAGCATCAAATTGTCTCTTAGCCCAAGTGAGCCTGAGGTTTCTGGGCCAGTGTACTACATGAACCTGCTATAGCAGCGCGTGGTCTGTGACTTCCAGTTCACTCTTCCTCCCAGGCGTGTGTCTGCAGAGACCCCACTCCAAAATGGGGAATGATTTGTAAGGGCTTCCAGGCTTGCCAGGACCTAGATTGTAACTTTTATCCCTTTTGGCCCTAAAGGATACTAGAGGTGCCACTCAAGGTCTCAACTTCCTTTCTGTAAGAAGCAAATGTCCACAAAAGTGGCCCCAAAGCTAAGCTCACTCTTCCGTGTTCACATTCTCTCCAAAATCTCAATACAGTAATTCCTCACAATTTATTAGTTCTTAAATGTTTAAGAAGAGTTTTAGAAATAATTTGTGCAGCTTCTTCAGGTGACTTCAGTAAGAGGCAGTTTGAATTTCCTGGCCCACGACTAGTTAAGGTCAAAACCTCCCTGGGCTCTGTGAGATATTGAATCCCAGGTCTGTGGTTCTTTCCTTGTCAACAACTGGCCCAGGTAAAAAGGTCCTATGTACTCTTTGAAGAGCTATACCAGCTCTTCTTGGTGGTAACTTATTCTCAGAATGCAGAGGAATGGTAAAGGATGAGGGATCAACGTTTATTGTTCTATTACCCTGGACAAAATTAGGTGGGGAAAGACAGTACCTCTGCACATATCAGATCATATGAAGAAATGCAAAAGGGCTTGAGGAAGCCTACAAAACTAACAAAAATGATAGCTGTCTTCCCTCCTTCCTATGCCCCGTGAGCAAACCATTTATCCAGGGCCCAGGCTAATACTCTGTGGCAGGCCAGGGTCAACTGACACTTGAAGTCATTTGTCAAGGGCAGCAACAATATACAAGACACAGTATTCCAGGACCAAAT
The DNA here is from genome assembly GCA_028451465.1 of Erethizon dorsatum. Classification (NCBI taxonomy): domain Eukaryota; kingdom Metazoa; phylum Chordata; class Mammalia; order Rodentia; family Erethizontidae; genus Erethizon; species Erethizon dorsatum. The sequence continues at coordinate 39,499,880 of CM051831.1, forward strand.
GAAGACATCTATATTATCTGTTACATTCATCTGTTACATTAACACACATCCACGCACTCACACACTTCCTCCTCCCCATCTCCCTGCTAGGGTAGCTGGTTTGATGTGCCCTGTATTCCAGGTGTGGAATGCACACTCCAGGTGTGACTAGTACAAGCATAACCGTGGCAGCTGTCTAAACCTACACCAGAGGCTCCCTCATCAGCACAAAAGATAGTATAAGTAACTTTTCTGATGAAAATATTAGTGTTCAATACACACCTGTTTGCTAGAAATATTATATACAGGAATCTCTAACCTTGCATATCTTTATGAATTACAAGAATCTGGCAGCCAGGTGAGGTGGCTCACACCTGTAATCTCAGGACTTGGGAGGCTGAGGCAGGAGGATTTCAGTAAGTTCCAGGCCAGCCTGGGCTACACAGTGAGTTCAAGGCCAGCCTGAACTACATATCAAGACCCTATCTTAAACAAACAAACAAGAATCTGGCAAACCACGCAGTTTAAACTCTGCAGCGGCGCTCTAGACCAAGGGCTCTGGTCCAAGGTCTGGACACTTAACAACCAATCCAACTAAAAGGTTAGCTAGGTCCTGAAGTGAGAATATTTCTGCATTTGTCTCTACTGAACTTTGGAGTGAGATACATCTCAGAAGACCATGGGCTGGGGCTTTTCCTGGTCTGTAAGAACATATTGAATGCATAATTTTTGTGCTTGCTTGCTAATAAACATTTGTATGTGTGGCAAAATTTGGTTTGAGACTTGACTCTGTTGCAGGGCACCTGGTAGCATGATAACCTCTACTACTAGAAGCTACTAGTTTCTCATAGAAAGTCTTGGCACTGGGCTGGTGAGATGGCTCAGCGGTGTAAGCGCCTGCCTGGCAAGCGCGAGGGCCTGAGTTCGACTCCCGGAACCCACATACGAAAAAGGGGCCGGTGATATTGCTCAGCGGCACAGGTGCCTGCTGGCACGCGAGGTCCTAAGGTTGACCCCCGGTACCCACACACACACACACACACACACACACACACACACACAAAGAAAGTCTTGGCACTATTGGGAGGATAACTGGCTGGGTTCAGCTTGCAGCAACTATGGGGTGGCACATTTCCCAAATGAAGCCTGTTGGGACACAACCTCAAAGTGGGAATATCAGGATTCTCATCGCGCTGATGCACAAATTTGCCACTGTGGAGCCTCCAAGAGAAAGGCTGTTTCTCCTCAGCGAGAAAACCACAGGAAGCTACAGAGACAGCTTTGGGGTGTGGGCCTGGCCAGGCCTGGGAGCCTGCCAAAAATACCATTGTCCTGTTTCGTGGCCCCAACAATGCAAAGATGCCCAAACTTTTAAAAATGATTTCTCCCAAACCACCCAGACTCTGTATTTTACTCAAAATGTCCTTTAACCAATACCTACAATGAAAGCCAATAGGTGGGAGGTAACCTAACTTCAAGTAAATGCAAAACAGAACCAAAGCAGTTTCAAAACAGTCCTGCCGTGGATCCTTAGCAGCTCCATGTCCCTACCCTCCAAATGTTTTTTAAAATACTTAAGCTGAAAATCAACCAAAATAGGAAAGTGAACTCTGTTTGTCATGACCAATTTCAGAAGGCAAAGCTTTTACCTCTCATCCCCATCCTGTGCCCTGGCCTCAGGGCGCCCTGACAGCTGCGGTAACTCACAGGCTTTTCCTGATGCTAGTCTGAAAGGCAGCCGTGAAGAATCCTGTGCGTTCCTTTGCATACCAGGGCTCCCCCCAAGTGGACAAGGCCTCCAAAGACATCCAGAAGAGTTTACCCACCGGTCTTTGAAGCTGCTGAGCGATAACAGTGAAATCATTTCCCTTAAGGGAGCAGAACGGAACTGTGTGTGGATTAATCCTCCCCACGTCACTGTGTAAGAGGTGCTCAATAGGCTGTAAGTGAACTGCAGGTTGGAAACCCTGGTCTCCTGTGTTATTTATTTATTTTTTTCTTTCCTTTCTTTCTTTCTTTCTTTTTTTTTTTTTTTTTTGGTCTTTTTGAGACAGGGTTTCACTACGCAGTTCAGGCTGGCCTTGAACTAACTCACAGCAATCCTCCTGCCTCAGCCTCCTAAGTGCAAGGATTATGGGCATGTGCCACCATGCCCTCTCATGTCATTTCTTAACCAAATGTCCTCTTTGTCTGATGGACAGGAGCCCTCTTGCCTGCCACTTCACAGGATACTGCAAAGGGACACTGGGAAGGTTTCCATCAACCAATGCCAAGAACAGAGAAGCACTGCTGTGCCAAGAGGATTAAAGCACAGCAGCTAATCCTCCCTGCTCTCAGAGCACTGGCCACCAACCCATTTATAGCTGCAGCAGGAAAGAGCAGGGTGCCTGAGGCTGGAGAAAGGTGTCCAAGAGGCATGTGACAGCGACGTGGACAACTGTGCTGGCAGCAGGAGGCCCATCCTGGGTCTCTTCTGTCCCTGCCTCTGGAGCACAGAGGAATTCAGAAGCAAGGGAAGGCAAAAAAAAAAAAAAAAAAAAAAAAAAAAAAAAAAGGCAGCCTCTCCTGAGGTGCACGTCAGCTCATCTCAGGGGGCGACCTGCTGCTGGCCACAGGAACCCCCAGATACCTCGGCCTCAGGAAATAAGAGGATTCACCCTCCCACCAACACATGCTCCTAGGAACAGCAAACTTCTGCTGCATTCTGGTTCATGACTGAATACATAGGTAGATGGCCTAGGTGAACAGGAAGGGAAAGGAAAGAAAAAGACAAAGACTCTAATAATCTGCGCATTGATATCCACTCCTCTCAAGATCATGTTCCCTTTTAAAGAGAACTGCACATCCCTTTTATCTCCTCCCTTTTTATTGACTTCTAAAGATAGGAGTGTGAAAGGGAATTAGGATGGCACCTGATCTGCTCGCACAAATGAGTGATGGAAAGACACAGTGCTCACAACACCATGTGAGGCCCCCAGGCTCTTACTGTGTCTCCATAGCCACTAAAAATGCCCCTAAGGAAACTGGAGCTCAGTAAGTGAGCTACTTCCCCCAGGTCGCAGAGTTAGTGGGGAGCAGTCAAAACCCAGTGCTCATTTGCTGCTCTAACTACAGCCACCTCTCGGTGTTTGCAGGGAGCAGATCCGGGACACCCTGGACACTAAAATCCATGGATGCTCAAGGCCCTCACGCTAGGTGGTAAGCAAGTGCATAAAACCTACGCACATCCTCCTGGAGACTTGATATCGGTGATGGCAAACTTTTTAGAGCTTTTTATGATACAAACAGCCCTTCAGCCATAGGTTCACCACCACTGCTTTAAATTGTGTCTAGCTTACCCAAAATACTTAACAAAATGTAAATGCTATGTGAACAGCTACAATACACTGTTGAGGGACTCATGACCAAGAGAAAGCCTGTGTGTGTTTGGTACAGACACAGCTCTTGTGCAAATGCTCTCAGTTCGTGGTTGGCTGAACCTGGAGATGCAGTGCCCACGGGTGCCCACGATGTCCCGTCTCAGCTCAGAAGACGCAGGTGCTTCCATGCTCTGTACTAGTGCCCTCGCTTACTCAGACCCGTGTGCCACTGCAAGCCTTGAAGTTCTTTACATTTAAAATTGTTTCTTACAAATTGTTCATTCCCTTTATTTAGAGTACAGGTTCAGATTAAGTTCAAAAAAAAAAAAAAATACCTCGGGCCCATCCTCAGAGGTCAAGAATTCACCATCACCAAGGCCAGTAAGAGGGACCCACTGTACTGTGAGGAGGAACAATCCCCAAGGACCCGTCCAAAGTTTCAAGGTGGCACAGCCTCCTCCAGGAGGTGCTGTGGAAGGGCTGCCCCCGTCCTGCGGAGTGGACAGCACGCCACCAGACCACCACAGTCTCCGGTCCAGGTACACTCCCAGGGCCCACGGGTCACACTCAACAGCAGGAGCCACTGAGGCCATTTGGACCAAGAATGGGGAATGTCTTTCCCTTTTCTCATGTCCTTGTCAATCTCCTTCACAGAAGCACAGTGTTTGTTATAGAGATTTCTCACGTCCTTTGTTAGTTTAGTCCCTAGGTATTTATGTTTTTTAAGACGCTATTGTAAATGGGATTGTTCTCCTGATTCCTTTCTCATGGGTTCTTTGTTGTTGCATAACAGCACTACTGATTTTTATGTGTTGATTTTGCATCCTGCCACTTTGCTGAATTTGTTTATCTCTTTTGTTGTTGTTGTTGTTGTTGTTATTGTTTTGCTTTTTGAGATAGGGTCTTGCTACGCTGCGCAGGCTGGCCTTGAGCTCGCTATGTAGCTGAGGCTGGTCTTGAACTTGTGACGATCCTCTTACCTCAGCCTCCTGAATGCTGGGATTACAGGTGTGCACTACCATCTCTGGCCATTTGTTTATTGGTTCTAAGAGTCTTCTGGTATGGTTTTTGGGGGGTTTTCTACATAAAGAATCATATTATCTGCAAGTAAGGGTATTATGGATTCTTCCTTTCCTATTTGAGTCCCTGAATCTTTTTTTTTCCTTTTTTTTTTTTTTTTTTTTTTTTTTCTTTTTTGAGACAGGGCTAGCCTTGAACTGATGGCAGTCCCCTGCCTCAGCCTCTCCGAGGGCTGGGACTACAGGTCTGCAGCACCACATCCAATGAATCCCTTTTATTTCTTCTTGCCTGACTGACTAAAATTCTGAGCACTATATTGAATAGGAGAGGTGACAGTGGACACCCTTGTCTTGCTCCTGACTTGAGTGGGAAATCTTTCAGTTTTTCCCCACTTAGTATAATGTTGGTGTGTGTTTGTCATAAATGGCTTTATCATTTTAAGGTAAGGTCTTTCTATACCAATTTTTATCAGCGTTTTTATCAGGAATGGATGTTAGATTTTGTCAATGGCTTTTTCTTCATCTTTTGAGATGATCATGTGATTTTTGTCCTTGCTTCTGCTTATGTGATGCATTACACTTATTGATTTATGCATGCTGAACCATCCTTGTGTCCCTGCAATAAAACCAACTTGGTCATGATGTATGATCTTTTTTAATGATTTGTTGTATCCTGTCTGCAAGTATCTTGTTGAGGAGTTCTGCATCTATGTTCATTAAGGAGATTGGTCTATGGTTTTTGTTAAGTACTTGTTCAGTTTTGGCATCAGGGCAGCTTAAAGCAATGAGCTAGGCAGTGCTCCTTGAGTTTCAATTTTGGGGCAGAGCTTATAGAGTATCTGCATTCAGTCTTCTCTGGTGTTCCTGTAAAGTCCAGTGGTGAATCCACAGGTCTTGGGATTTTCTTACTTCATAGGTTTTTACTGGTGACTGTTCAGGGTTTTTATATCTTCTTGGTTCAGTTTTGGTAATTCACATGTGCCTAGGAATCTATCCATTTCTTCTACATTTTCCAATTTATAGGAACACATGTTTTCAAAGTAGCTACTTATAATCCTCTGGATTTTGGTGGTGTCTGTTGTGATTTTACCTTTTTCATTTCTAATTGCATTGATATGGGCCTTCCCTTCTTTCGTTAGGTTTGGCTAAGGGTTTGTCTATTGTTTTTATCCTTTCAAAGAACCAATTCTTTGATTCAGTATTTTTTTTAGTCTCAATTTCATTCATTTCTTCTGATATTTATAATTTTCTTCCTTGTACCAGTTTTAGATTTAGACTTGTCATGTATTTCTATGACTTTGAGGTGAATCATTAGGTTACTTATTTGGGATCGCACTGTTTTTCTAATGTGGGCATTCACAGCTATAAACTTCCCTCTTAGGACTTTTTTCACTGTGTCCCATAGGTTCTGGTATGATATACTGTCATTATTGTTTAATTTTAGGCACATTTTTAATTTCTTCCTTGATTTCTTCTGTGACCCATTGACTTAATGCAATCCCCATCAAAATACTATCAGTCTTTTTCACAGAACTAGAAAAAGTAATTCTAAAATTTATATGGAATCAGAAGAGACACAGAATAGCCAAAGCAATCCTGGGCAACAAGAGCAGCGGAGGAGGTGTCACAATCTAAACACCAAGTTATACTACAAAGCGATGGTAATAAAAACAGTATGGTACTGGCATGAAAACAGGCATGTTGACAAACAGAATAAAATAAAGGGTGCAGAAACAACTCCAAGCACCTTCAGCTATCTGATTTTTGACAAAGGAACCAATAATGCACACTGGAGAAAAGACAGCTGCTTTAATAAAGGGTGCTGGGAAAACTGGTTATCCACATGCAAAGAATGAATCTTGATGCATATCTATCACCTTGTACTCAAATCAAGTAAAAATGGATCAAGGACCTATATGTAAAAACAGAAGCACTGAATCTACTGGAAAAAAATTGGTAAAACTCTTAAAAACATAGGCAAAAGCAAAGGCTTCCTGAACAGAACCCCAACTGCATAAGAAATAATATCAAGAATCACCAAATGGGGCCGGTGAGATGGCTCAGCGGCATAAGCGCCTGCCTGGCAAGCGCAAGGTCCTGAGTTCGACTCCTGGTACTCACATACGAAAAAAGGGCCGGTGATACCACTCAGCGGCACGGGCGCCTGCTGGCGCACGAGGTCCTGAGTTCGACCCCTGGTACCCACAAAAAAAAAAAAAAAAAAAAAGAATCACCAAATGTGATTATACCAAATTATAAAGTGTCTGGACAGCAAAGAAAACCAACAGCAGAAAGAGACAACCTACAGAATGGTAAAAATGTTTTGCATCTATTCCTCAAACATTGGACTAATATCTTAGAATATATGAAGAATTCAAAAAAAGTAGACCCTCAAAAATAAAAGACTCAACCAAAAAATGGGCAGCTGAAATCAATAGATACTTCTCAGAGGAAGTACAAATGGGCAACAAATACATGAAAAATGCTCAATATCTCTGGCCATTAGAGAAACGCAAATCAAAACACTGATATTCCATCTTACTCCAATAAGAATGGCCACCATCAAGGACTCAAAAGACAAATGCTGGCAAGGCTGTGGGGAAAAGGGAACTCTTCTACATTGTTGGTGGGAATGTAAACTAGTATAACCACTGTGGAGTCAGTTTTTTGAGATTCCTCGAAAAAGTAAAACTAGAAATTCCACTTGACCCAGCTATACCTCTCCTCCTCAAAAGAGCTAAAGTCATCATAGTATGGTGATGCACACAGAACCATGAAGCAGCACAGCTCACAATACCTAAATCATGAAAGTGGCCTCTATGCCCATAAACAGGTGAGTGGATAAAGAAAATGTGGTATTTATGAAACAATGAAGTACTACTCAGCCATAAAAGAGGATAAATTTGAGCCATTTGTAGGAAAATGGATGGATATTGAGACCATAATCCTAAGTGAAGTAAGTCTGCCACAAAAGGTTAAATATTGCATGGCTTCCCTAACATGACAGACCCAAAATAAAGAGCAAGATAAGAGCCATGCTAAGAAATAAGGAGGCAGACTCTGTAGAGATGGGAAGGGGACCTAGAGAAGGAGGGAGAGGGGAATGGGGTGGGGAGGTGGTGATAAAAATGATCAAGATGCAGTATATGTATGTATTGAGCCCCCAGGCTGAATGTAATCACTATGTATTGCAAACATACAATAATAAAAAACTTTAAAAAAACCAATAAAGACAGTGAGTGACTGGGCCAAGGCAGTGGGTGCTGGGAAACGGGACCCTCACTCCTCCTGCAGAGACAGAAGCCCTGGCCGTGGCTGTTTCCTTGCTGGGGACAGGATTCCACCTGAAAGTCATCTTGCGCTCATTTATTTTTTCAAAACCTGCCTACCTTATGATCCAAATCAATGCTCCTTAGCAGTCAGGTCACTGTAATGATGAAATCTGTCTTGGTGGGGAGGGGAGAATGGGTTGAAGGGAGGGTAGGGAGAAAAAAAAAGGAAATCTGTCCTGGGCACTTCAGTGGTTTTACAGAAGGTTATACTCAGGGAACAATCAGTGGTCTTTGAGAAAGAGCAAAGCTGAGCTCAGGTTCTGTGTCTGAGGTACTTGGGAGGCCTTAAAGCAGCAACAAGTCATCGATTGCCACTGTCCCAAGTCCTGCTGCTGGCAACCTTGCCCTTGGAGGTCCCTTAAGAAAGAGCTGACCACAAAGGAAAGGGAGTTGCGAACTGCAGCTGAGAACCAGGGAAAACCCGAGCACTTCCGCTGGCTTCACAGATGACACAGATGTCGCTCTTGCCTGGATTTCCATCCTGGGCTGGAGTCCCAGGAAGTCCCGAGAAAGACGCAAATGGAGCTGGGCGTGGTGGCACATACCCATAATCCCAGAACTCTGGGAGGCCGAGGCAGGAGGATCACAAGTTTAGGCCCAGCTTGGACAATTTAGTGACTTAGGGAGATCCTGTCTCAAAATAAGATTTAAAAAGAGATGGGGATGCAGCTTAGTGCAACGGCCCCAGGTTTGATCCTCAAACCACAAAAAATTTAAAAAAAAAATTTTTTTTAAAGCAAATGCTTCAGTGAGTCCAGAGTTGCCTACAGACATACGCTCCCTGGAGTCAGGATGACAGGTGGTCTCTGCACAAGGTAATGTGACCATCTGACAGCTCCTCCGAGCTGTCCTCAGGGGAGACTGAGCGGTTACCCTGTGATACCGCCCTTTCCCAAGACGTTGAAGCATGTGTCCCGTCCGCTCATGAGGCGGCCCTTCCTGTGCACACGCTCACGCAGGCACCCTCTAAGTGCCACACAGCAGGTATCTGCCACACTCAGTGTGATGGCTGTACACTCAGGATGTCTGACTCTGGCATGTGCCTTCGCCAGCCATCAGTTATTCTAGGGAAGAGAAACGCGAGGTCTTTCTTTTTTGTTAGGACAAAACATTAACACAACTTTCATGGTGAAAGAGTTACTTAAAGCTAGGGAAGGTCGGATACTCTAGAATCGCCATCAATCACGTAACATCTTCTATAAGCGAGTCGTAAGGACGACAGCTTCTCAGGAAGAGGATTTTCACAAACAGTTCTTTCACATCTCCCATGGCAAAGTCCTCAGTTGTGAGTACTTTCAGAAATGCCTGCACAGGATACTGGAAAGCCTTCTAAAAAAATAAAATGGGGATATTCAAAAATCCTGCAGGAGAGCAAGCAAAACCCTCCAACGAATGCCAGAATATGTCCTTTCATGTAATGTTAAGTCACCGATGATGAATCCCAAGGCTCTTGTTTTAATATACTCTGGAAACCATCTTCCAACACAATAACAAATCATTGAAAGCATCAGCTAAAGCCAGCGAGATAGTAATGGCTGGGAAGCAGCTCAGCTGTATAAATATGAAGACAGTAGTGGAGCCTTCAAAAACGCTCTTGAGCTGGGCTGACTGAGACACCATACTCCGTGCCAACCGGCGATGGGCACTGTGCGCCTGTGCTGGTATCCTACCAGGCGGGGGCTCCTGCAGGCACGGTCCTTCTTCTTCTTGTTCTTCCGTCCTTTGTGCTGTTCATTTATTTATCTACCAAATCATTACTTCCTCTCATCATCCAAAACATACTTAATTACTTCTTACCATTTGCCAGGAAATAGCTACTCTTTCCAACTTAGATGCATTTGTTGGGTAGAAACATTCAAGTAACTTCATATACCTGAATCACAGTATCATGTGATGCATAACTTCACTACCTTGCTAAGGAAGATACTGTCAGAAATTTCAGAGGCTGTCTTACTCACCATCGTACCATCCAAAAATATATCATGAAATTATTTAACTGAACTTAGTGATAGTAGTCATTAAAATAAACTCGTGTAAATATATATTTGGGTGTTATAAGTATTCCGTTTAAATAAATGCACACACAACCAGGCAGGGATAGACATATGTGGACATCGAGGCTTTCCCAGTTCAAGCTGATGTTGCCCTTATTTCAATGGTTGGGAAGCAGTTCCTCTAAGTTTCTCACTAACTTTGAAACTATTGAGAACAGAGGAGGAGGAAGATGGATGTCTTATCGAAATATGACAGGCAAGAGGGAGTGTGAGGTGATGGCAAAGGCCCTGGGAACTCTGGGGGAGAGGCCTAGCACCTGGATATCCCACCTTTTTTTGGGAACCAGACAGGTTGCTACAGCTGGGCCTAATGAAATAAAATAGCTGATCGCAAAACTACACAGTCTCAGAGTCACGAGAGAAAAACCCAGTGGTAGATCAGCCCCTGTGTATCTATTTTCTACAGCTGCAAAGAGTCCCCAAATAGAGCTGGTGACTTCCGGAAGCCATAAGGAGCGCTGTGGTGGGGACGGGGCAGGTCACAGTGCTCATCTCCTGGTATTTTGTCCAGAGCGTTTGGGAAAGATGATCTCTGGCAAGGGTGCTTGGCTGGGACTCACAGCAGGATGCCACCGACGTGGGCTGCAGAGCTGCGCGTGGTTCTACCTCTTTCGGAGAACAGAGTGACTGCTTTCCCAAGCGTGAAAGAAGTCTGGGACTCAAAAAAATCTATAAGCCAAGAGGAAGGCTTGGGGTACAGGCTGAAAGGGAAAGATTAATTCCAAACCAAAAGAAACCCAACTTTTCAATATCCTGAAGATCACTCTTGGGCCAGGCCGTCTATACAATCATCTAAGGAGAATACAGATCAGAACTTGCCCCTGTGGATGGTAAAAGGGACCCTGTAAGAAAAAAACTGCTCAGACAGGCTCTGCATGTCTTTGTGACAGCAGGTGACAGGGTGTGGAGTAAGCAGCACAAGCTCTAACTGCCGGTGCAGTGGGGGTTCCTACACTCACGGCCCGTTTGGCAGCAGCTGTCCAGAGATGAATGCAAGCTCGTGGAGGCTCTGTAAAGCTGAGACGGGCACCTTCGAATCCCTGACTCATCTCCATCCCTGGATGTACCTGTTGGGAGGACAACAGTGAGTCCCAGAGAGAATCCACACACAGAGGGACGCTTGACACAGTCAGCAGTCTTTGTTTCCTTCTGACTTCTGGTGTCAACACTGGTCCCAGGAGTAGGCAAAGGCCTTGGTACGTGGCCACAGAGAACTGGACATATGTCAGCCATTGCAATTTCCCTGGGAAACAAAATATTTTCCCCACTCTCTGGATGAGGAAATTGAAGCAAAGGGAGATGGGTCCAAGGCTCTTCGGGAGGTGAAAAGCCAAGAGTTCTGAGGCTAGGGCTTGTCGCTCAATGCTCCCCTCTCGCTCCGGCTGGCTATCCAGCCTTGTTTTGGGAACTAGGCAGTTCTGGTATCGGAGAGGCACTCATTGCTAAGGACAAGACGTGGGCCACAGCTTACACCACACAGCCGCACATATGGAACCCATCATGCGTTGAAATAGAAGGCTTGGGGCCTCACAGGGGTAAAGGAGATAGGAAGGAGAACCTGGGGGTCACTCATCATTTTCCAAATCGGAGATTTATGTTCCTTTTGGAGAGAAGAAGAAAAACCTGGCTGCAGCCCAGTTTTGAGTAATACTTGCCACTGAGAGCTGAATGCAGAAATTCCTGGCACAGGTTCTGGAGAGCTCTTCTGACTGGGCTCTGGCCAGCACTTGTGAACAGTGGAGATTTAAAACCCGATCAAGTATGAGAAGCGGGAGTCTGCTCGACGCCGAGCCATAAATCCTTCTACCTGAGGCTAACTGTAGTCTTACAGCAGGACCACTTGCAGAAGAACCCTACCTGGGAGAGCTACGTACATATGGGTTTTTGGGAAGTCAGGAAGGGGAGGATCCATGGTTAACAGTGATCTGAGGGCTTCGGTTATGGTGGTCTGTTTTCTTTCTCCTTAAATATATTTTATTATTTTTATGCAATTAAAATGGGTTTCTGGCCTGGGGATGTAGCTCAGGGATAGAGTGCTTCTTGCCAACTGTGCAAGGCCCTGGGTTTGATCCCTAACACTGTGGTGGGGGGGGGTGTTGCTTGTGAAATAAAGAATAAAATAATGGATAAAGCATAAAAGCTAATAACTTAAAGTGTCAACATTGAGCCAAAGCTTATCTCATCCAAATGACTCACTGAACAAAGGAAGAAACAGAGACGAGCAGAGGCAGGGAGCACCTTGCTGGAGGTCACTCAGCGGGCCAGCAGGGACCCGAGCCAGACCCTGGGTGCCCCCGACTTCCTGTCCTCCCCCCATTGCACCCTGCTGCGGCTGCTGGCCTCCGTAGGCTGGGAAAGCCCCAAGGGGGAGAAAATTTCATGCAGAATTACAAAATCCATAGCAGGAGCCTCAGTGTCAGGTGGAGGACACAAGTTCCGACTGCAGGGTACCCAAAAGTGAAATGGCACGAGGAAACAACCAGGTATCGTTGCTCAGTCATGACTGCTGCACTGGGCAACTTCACACGCTGCCATATTTTGTCACCTCTGGTCATTATACATGCTGTCCTCCCAGCCTGAAGCTCCTCTGTTCTCTTTTCCATATGCTTCTTGAAACTCTTATTCATTCTTTAACCTAACTCAGAAGCCACTTTCTGCAAGGTCTTTCCTGTTGACAAAACTCATTGCTACTCTGATGCCAACACAAGGTAGGTCCCCCAATGGCACAGGTGACAGAGTATGACAGGAGATAGCACTTCCTGAGGTCAGTGCCTATTCTGACCCTTGGGTTGGTCAGCTTTCTATTACTGTAAAGAGGAGGGAGCTATTCTAGCTCACAGCTTTCGAGGTTCCAATGCATGGGCAGCTGGCCCATTGCTTTTGGGGCCATGGTGAGGCAGCACATCACGGTGGGAGTGCAGGGCAGAGAAACTCTCATTCAAAACAGAAAGGAAGAAGAAGCAGGGTCCTGATGTCCCCCTCAAGGGCCTGCCTCAATGACCTCACTTCCTCCCCTCAGCTCCACCTTTTAAAGATCCCCCACCTCCCAAAAGTGCCAAGCTGAAGATTAAGCCTTGAACACACAGGGCTCTGGGGAACTACAGCAGCCATCCTTGGACCATGGCACACAGCGAGGACTGAGATGGCCTGAGTAGACAAACGCCTGCAGACAGACATGGTGAAAGGCTAACCCTTCCTTCCAAATCTAGGTTTTGCCTATCCTTTACAGGTACACTTGCAGAACTCTTCGGTGACAAGCTGCTTTAGGACAGAGCTTTTTCAGTTTAATTTTGGTATTTCATGCTTCTTAAGTCACAAGGAAATACTCTAGAAGAAAGGTATGTAACATCTCAAGATAAACAGGAGAAAGTGCAATGTACCATCTGAGGGTGCCAGCTGATGCTTACCATTCAGCCACCCTGTCCCTATCATGGCTCAAGCACACAGGCCCGATGCACACAAAAACCAACAAGTCACCTGCAGAAGTTTAATCACAACCCATCAACAGAAGAGCCTGCCACGTGGTCCACACAGCGTGAGTGTATCATTAGGGTTGCTAATCACTCATTAAAAGCTCAAGATCAGGTTTCCACGCCTATCTTGCTCCATCTGCAAGGCTGTGGGTGACAGAACTGTGCACGGACAGCAAGGATGCTCCATGTATAGTCTCCTCCTCAGCCCTGGCCCTGACTCTGCAGATATCAGACAAGTTCCTGGTCAACTTCTAGGCCCCAGAAACAAGGTCACTTGTGCATAAAACACCCAGTGACACCTGGCTTTACCCTTTGTAGAGAAAGAACAGTTGCAGTATTTGACTCACCCTCCTGTCCCCAGAACTCCCTGGGAAGGGTGTGAGGGAACCTGCTAGAGTGGATTCTGCATTCTGATTGGAGAAGCATGGCTTACACAAGTGCACGCATTTGTCAAAACTTATGAAATTCAGATCTGTGCATTTCAAATATGAATTTTATCTAGGAAAAAAGAACCATGCACTACTGAACTCTAGTTGCTAGATTTATTTTGTGTAGTAGCAGGGACTAACAATTTTGAAACTGGTTTCTGTGTATTCTAAATTTGAGCAAGGAAGTAAATACATCCAGGATAATGGGACCCAGGTTTCTCCCTGTTGGGAAAGGTAGTTACAAATACGCAAGGGGGAAAATAATATCACCAAAGGGGATTAAATGTATCATGTGCCTCCCAACATGAGCACACAACATCACTTCTTTGGTAGTCCTGCCAAAAATTCAGAACCTAAATCTAATCAGAAGAAAACAAGTCCAAATTGAGGGAAATTCTAGAGAAATAACTGGCAATGTATCAAAAGGCTGAAGTTAAGAAAGATAAAGAAAGCTAAGCAAGTTTCCCAGATTGAGGGATGCCAAAGAGACAGGATAGCTAAATGAAAGTTTGATGCTGAATTGGATCCTGGTTCTAGGAAGAGAAAAGAGCCTCCAAAGAACACTATGGGTAGAGATAACATCAGGACTACAGATGGAGGATTGATATCAGCAGGGCACAAACATCAGGCAGCCCTAACGTGCTAAGTGTACTGCGTTCAGGTAAGAGGACACCCTTGTTCTTAGGCGACTTACATGGAAGCATTCAGCTATAAAGGACCTTGTCATACTGTGTCTCCAATTTACTCTTAAAATTTCAAGAAGTACATAGGTCAGGGAAAGGAGGAGGCCGGAAGGGAGGGGAGCATGACACGGGGCAATGGGAAACAATGGGTGACCTGCGTGAAGGCTACACAGGAGTTTCTCATACTATTCCTCCAACTTCTCTCTAAGTTTACAAAATACTCTAACCACTAAGAGATTTTAGGTGAAAGACTAATACTAATAAACTAATGCAGTGCATTCTGAGACACTCTTTGAGGAATACAGGTTTCAAAATGATACTCCCCTCCAGTAGGAACTCTACAGTATTTTACTTGGTTCTAAATTCCTCTCTAAAACCAAAAGGAAAATAAAATAAAAATTAAAAAAAACCTCATACAAGCTTCAAATATAGTTTTCTTTTGAATTCCAGTGGCAGATACCATTATTTTAGAAAGTTCTGCCAGGCATGGTGGCACACGCTTATAATCTCAGTATTTGGTAGGCTGAGGCAGGAGGATTGCTGCAAGTTCAAGGCTAGAATGGGCTACCCAGTGAGTTCAAGGCCAGCCTGAACCACATAGTGAAACCCTGTCTCAAAAAAAAAAAAAAAAAAAAAGAAAAGAAAAGAAAAAAAATTCTGTAGGAAAATAAACAAATTAAAATGAAAATAACTCCACAACACCTGCCTCTCTCTGAGATTCTTCAATTTTTTTTTAATGGAAGAATTCACCTGGCTATATTAAGCTAAGATCACACCAGCTAAGAAATGCTTTCTGGGTAGATGACTTGGCCTTCCCTGACATACAAGCAGAGAGCTGTATTCTTCCCCACCTTCAGCTATTGAAAAGACCTATATCCTACATTATTATTGTTTCATAATCAAGGCAATTAATAAGAGCATTAGTACTCAGCTGAGCTTGGCGTACCTCCCCAATCTTTCTGTGTGTATCTGTGGCTAAATCAAGACACAAGTATGAACTTGGTCCTAGAAGAAAAACTACAAATCCTGACGACTACAGTGGTACCTCAGTTCATGAATTTAATTCTTTCCATGATTCTGGTTATAAACCGAATTGCACAAGAACCGAATCAAATTTCCCCATAAAGTCAACATTGAACCTAACCACTGAATTTGATTTGGTTCTCATCCAATTTGGTTTGTGACTAGAATTGTGGAAAGAATTAAGTTCGTGAACCGAGGTACCACGGTACCAAAAAGAAAAATTATTTTGTCAATGTCAAAAAAGAAATTTTTAAAAGTTCATTTTAGCTTAAAAAAATTCTTTTGAAACAGTAACAACTATGATATGACTCAGACTAAGAAGTATCAAGCTAAGTATGCATTGAAAAAACACTCGTGGGCCCGGAGATGGAAATGTAATTGGATGTGTCGTTTCAAAGTATTAATACTGGGTTTGCAGATGATAGAAAATGACATTCTCCTGAGTGAGTAAAGAAGGTAGCCAAGTAAGTAAATGCTGTGCTTCTACTGTAAGGAAATACAGGCACTGATGAAGCAACCTTTCCAGCACAAAAGAAACTCAATCCCTGGCCCACATGAAAAGTGATCGCTGTGGGAACAGCACAGCTGTTAAAATCCAAGTCGGTTTGTATTAAATTGGTGAGCGTGTTTATGTAGCGCAGGACTCGCAGAGTGACCACCAAGAGGAAATCGTTTTGCTAACAAAAATGTGATACCTATATTTAATTTAATGCTTACAATAAGCAAGAAAGGAAAACGCAAAGCTATTCTCTTTTAAAGCACACAGGGGCCTAGTCAGCTGGTATGCTTGTGATTCCTTCACAAACAGTATCGCATGGGCTAATTTAATTAGAAATAGAACAAGAAAGAATGGATGTTTGCATCTCACTTAGAGAATCCAATTATCTTTATTTCATTGACGAGCAGGACTTACACAAAGCCATAGAAAATCTTCTGGCACCTGTGCCAAATGATTTCAGTATGAAAATTAATACTGTCCAGTTACTTTAAGACCAATTAGCTCAGCCATGCAAAGAAAAAATAAGCTCTGTAAGGAGCACACTTCCTAAAACTTGCATTTCTCGAGGCAGAAGTTCACATATACTTTTCTATAAGGCACCAGCTTGGGTGGATATAAGATATTTCAAACTAGAAACTGCAGGAAGAATGAGCTCACGGGTCATTACCAGCAAAGAATAAGCTTCAAATCTCAGTGGAGGCAACTTGGGATGGTTAACAATAAAAGAGGGGTTTATTTTATTTTCAAAGTAAGCAGGAAAAAAAAGTTAAATTCTCCACTTCTGCGGACCTAGATTTAACCAAATTTATTAACACAGTTTGTTAAATCCGAGTTCAGTTTTCAAAGAATGTGGTTGGGATGCTGCTTCTCAGAAAATACAACCCACGTACAGTTTTTTTTTTTTTTTTTTTTTTTTTTTTAACAGAAGCCCATCAACTTGGAGGAGAGAACTTCCCCAGAATTCAGCTCCATCTGCCAGGGAGAGTCTTGGAGACTTGGAGACCAGGGATCCCAACCTATTCTGCACAGCACTTTAAGGAGAAAATCTCTGCCTACAAAGAATAAGTAGTTTTTAAAGCCCAGGTTAAGTTACTGGGTGTGAGAAGGCTTAAAAGGACACCCAAAAGGAAATCTGTCACACACAGTATACATATAAGCATGACTCGGAAGGCATCTCAGAGCCAGTTAAAAAGGGAGCTGCCATCACTACAGTTTGGAGATGGATCAGCTGGTTCCCATTACAAGGGGCAGCAGACCAGCTCTATTTTTAGAGCAGCTGGAAAGATCAAAGCTGAAGGGCCCTTTTATTGGCTCCCTATCCCAGTCCTTAATCTCTATTTACTTTTTCTTTGTCATTATGTAGATCTCCAAAAGACACAGAGCCAGGACTCCCTGGTATCCCCCACCTTCTGAGTCAAGCCTAAAATTTGGTCTTTGAAGAGGGCTGGGGTTGGGGCTCAGTGGTAGGGTGCCGCCTAGCATGAATAAGTGAGTCTCTGGGTTCCCTCCTCAGCACCTCAAAACAAAAAACAAAAATTGCTCTATGAGGTCTGTGGGAAGAGGAAAACTCTGGGGAGGAACAAAGACCAGTCAAGTTCAGGTCCAAGCCAAAATTACCATGATGCAAGTATTGATACAGAGTTAAAACATTTAACTTAGTCTCTCTCTGTGGACTACAAATCAAATTTGCTCAGGCTGCTTTCTCTGGGAGAATGACACGGATAACTGAAAACAAACAAACTGGTTTCAATGACTCTGGCCAGTAAGGCTGAGGTTCAGTGCTGATGGGCTCCCTTTTAAAAACGAGTCTCTCAAATGCAAAATGACTTACTTTGGAAGAACAAGCGGTACATTTGTCAAACGCCAGGCTGACAGGAAGGACGTTATCAAACCGTGACAGAAATCCCCGGATCTAAAAACAAAACAGAACAATTCCTATCAAGCATGGAATGACCACAGCTATGAAAATGCGTGTCTAGTGTCTGACAAGGACGAGGAAATGATTACTCGGGCAGTCCTGACCGATGACTAGCACAAATGGAGCTCAATCTGAGTATTTTTCCTGGTACTGTAATCGGTATGGGGAAGAAATATATTGGGTCCTGTATGAGGAAGCAGGGTGTACAAGCTCTTCAAATATTTGAAACCTAAAATCAAATGGAGTCCAAAATATAAAAGCACAAGGCAACATCTAAAGTATTGTTTTTATAAATGCCTTCAAAAATAGGAAAGGGCTGGGGATAGGGCTGGGGATGCAGCTTGGCGGTACAGCTGGCCTAGCATGCGCACAGCCCTAGGTTCCACCTCCAGCACCGCAAAACCAACAGAAAAGTGTTACTGTGACGCAGGTCTCCTCTAGAGACCACGGGCCAGGGTGCATGTCCACACTGCCATACCGGTGGGGCCTTGCCAGGCAGCAAAGGCCCCAGCAGGTCCAGTTACTGCGTGGAGGCGGGGCGGAGGAAGTGTAACCCAGCACCGACTGGTGGGGAAACAGCGCCACCTCGCGCATGAGCTTGTCACTGCAGCAGATGCGCATTTTGGGCGTCCACTGAGCCAGGTTCTGCCAAGCGGGACTGAGTTCACCTGTACTAGTTATTGCTTTGCAACTGGATTGATGCCAGAAGGGGCGTTTCCATCTCTAGCTGTATGCATGCTTAACATACCATTACCAAAAATACTAACGGTAAAATCTCTAGAATCTCCACAGGACGCGATGTCATTAATGAGGCAGACAACATGCCTTTTCTCATGAATTCATTGGCTAGATCTTCCTGGCCAGCCCATTTTAAACTGGCAAAACTCAGCCTCACAAAGGTGAAACACCTTGGCTCAGATAAATGGCGACACAGCACAGATTCAGAGGTCGACCTGGTGACCCTAAACGTGCCCAGGCGTGGCTTCCAAGTGGGCCTTGTTCTGCCCTCTTGGAAAACAAAGCTTTTGTCTTTAGTATTAGGTCTCCTCACTATTTATCTCTGGTGCTGGGGATGGTATTCAGGGCCTCAGGCAAGCTAAGCACCCGCCCAGCCCTCTTCCCCACTAACTGCCTCACTGTGCTGAACCTCTCCACTCCGGCCAGCTACCAACACCCATCCCCAGAGCAAGAGCCTGACAGATCCCCTCAAGGAAGAGGAAGGACTCCACCTTTACCCCCACGCCACACCCACAGGCTAACTGAAGGGCACACCTCTCTTTGGAAAATCTAACCTTGAAGAAAATGCCAATGGCAGGTTCTCAAATGTCCCTACCCACACGCTGGGATTTCACTGTAAACCTGGGTCAAAGGAGTGTCTGGTAGAAACCATGGAAAATTTGACAGTGTTTTAGGGTTCTACAGCTTAGAAATGTGGTGACCTTCTTACACTCCAGTATATAAGGCACAATCAGGGTCAGCATGAGTTTGCTATTCAGGACACCAAAACAGGAGACATGGAAATGGCACAAGAGACTTTAATGGAAAGACTCAAATGGGGCTGGTGAGATCCTCATGAGCTTCAATGAGTGCATGGTGAGCCTTTTATATTAAAATTTCTTTTATAAAAAGAACTCCATTTCTAGCACATTTCCTGTTAAAATGTTATTTAACGCAGCCCGCACATTAATATCCATGCGCGCGCGCGCGCGCACACACACACACACACTATAAAAAGGTTCCCACAGTCTACTTTCTCTTGTGCAGCTTCTACTAAGCTTTCTTTCTGCTGCACCAGGAACCTGGGTAATTTTCTCTGCTAAACTATTTTAGGATTGCAGTAAAGCTAAAGGGAAGGGAGGGAGTACACTGAGTTAGGAGCTGAAAGGGAAGAGAGAAAAAGGAGAGGAAGGAAAGAGAAAACAAGCAACAACTACAACAAAAACGCAGATGGCAAGGACTGGGTGGATGGCGCAGCTGAGGCAGCCCTGTCCCAGGAATGTGGACTCAGTTTCCCTGGAGATGAAGGTGAGTGATGTCTGTGCGTGAGGCCTGGCAACTCCACCAAGATGCTACCAGAAGACCGGAACAAAACCACAGCATTCCCAGTTGTAGATGGTTCAAAGAGGAAACGCTTCTCAAACCACCCAGAGCCCTGACAGGCACCACACCAGTGCACTCTCCACACCAGAGCTCTGCCATGCATGCGTCTTCCTGACAAGCCAGACAAGCTGAGCTGTGGGTTTTGAGAGCAGGGCAAGGAAAGCAGGGAGTTCTCACACTGGCCCTGCAGGTCCGCGGCCCACCCTGCGTTCCGGTGGGGTCTTGGATTGAGTCTTTCCCAGCTTTGTACCACAGCACTGCACTGCACTACAACATTCCTCCCAGAGACAACCCGACCTCCTGCCTTGCTCCAGGCTGAACTGACTGAATTCTTGTCTAACAGCTTTGCATCTAAGCTCTGCTCTTCTTCAACAGCCACTCAGCTCCAGCACGCCCCCCCCCCCAGGAATGGTATCTCCACCCTCTCAATCCTTTCTTTTGGTCTTTATGCCTAATACACGATTTTTTTAAATCACCGCATCAGGCATAGTGGCATACACCCTAATTCCAGCTACTCAGGAGCCTCTGAGGCAGGAAGATCACGAGTCCTACCTGGGTGACTGCGACGCTGTCTCCAAGTGCAAAATAAAAAGGGCTGTGTGTGTAGCTGGGGGGGTGGGGAAGGCTCTAATTTTAATCCCCAGTACAGTGGAGGGGAAGAAAAAATTAGTAACAGGTTACTGAGGTGTTCACATGTCAAGTATTCATCTTTTGTAGTGTGCAATTCAGTGTTTTGTTTAGTGTATTCACAGTTGTCCAACCATCACGATTATCTAATTCCTAAACTTCCTCAGCCCAAGAATCCCAGAACCTTAACACAAATAGCCTTCGTTTACCCTTTTTCCCATACCGTGGCCACCACTAATCTGCTATTTCCATTCGTTTACCTATTATACATATTCTATATAAATGGAATGTACACAACTGGCTATTTTTGAGTTTTCAGTTTGGTTCCCCCCTCCTTATTTTATAGGTACATTTTAGATATACATATTGATAACTTCTATCACAGGGAATTTGTACCTGTACATATCTTGTTTTTCTCAATCCTTTCCCTTCCCTTCAACCCCTCTTCCCTTATTTACCAAAGCTCTGTTTCCATTTTCTTCTATTCTTTTTTCTTATCCCTCCCCACCCTCCTTGCTCCAGTTCTCATGTGAACATTTTCTTCCCATTTCCCAATATCTATTATACATTTTGGTCCTTATTGTGGTTTCTCACACCAGAGAAACCATGTGATATTTATACACCCATATCCAATTTATTGCACTTGAGTATGGTCTTAAGGTGCATCCATTTAGATATAAATGTGTCAAGCTTATCCTTCATGGCACAGTAGTACTCCATTGTACAAAAAACCACATTTTATCCATTAATTTGTTGATGGTCATTTGGGCTATTTCCCAGATTTAGCTATTACAAACTGTGCTGCTATAAACATGGGTGTGCATATATCTATTGCTGTGGTATGGTGCTTTAATTCTTTAAAGAAGATACCAAGAAGGGGAATAACCAGGTCAAATAGAACCTCTAGTTTTAGTTTTTTGAGGAATCTTCACACTGATATGTACAATGTTTGCACCAGTCTACACTCCCACCAACAGTGGAGAAGGGTTCCTTTTTCCCCTCAGCCCCACCAGCATTTGTTATTGATTTCTTGATGATAGCTATTCTTTCTGGAGTGAGATGGAATCTCTGTTCTTTTCACTTGCATCTCTCAAATGACCAGTGATGTTAAACATTTTTTTTTCATATATTTATGTGCCATTCCTACTTCTTCATCTGAGAAGTGTCTGTTATTTTCAGGTGCCTAATTTTGGATTAGGTCTTTAAATTTGGGAGGTCTGATTTTTTCAGTTCTTTATATATTCTAGATAATAGTCCTTTGAGGAACAGATGGCAAAAATTTTTTCCCACACTGTGGGTTGTCTCTTCACACTGTTGGTGGTTTCTCTTCTGTGCAAAAGCTTTTTAATGAGATCCCAGTTGTTGATTTTTGTGATAGTTCCTGTGCAGTTGGGATTTTGTTCATAAAGTCTTGCCTACACCAACGTCTTCAAGAGTTCTACCTATTCTATCTTCCAGCAGATTTAGTGTTTAACATTTAGATCTTTGATCCATTTCAATTTTAGTTTAGTGCATGGTGAGAGATATGGGTCTAGATTTAATCTTCAGCATGTAGAAAGCCAGTTTTCCCAGCACCATTTATTAAAGAGGTTATCTTTCTTCCAGTGAAAGTGTTTGACTCCTTGGTTAAAGATAAGGTGGCCTAGTATGTCTGGAGTGGTTTCTGCATTTTCTAATCTGTTCAACTGATCCTCAGGTCTGTTGGTGGTTTTTTGTTTTGTTTTTGTTTTTGTTAGTACCATGTGGTTTTTATCACAGTAGCTTTGTAGTATAATTTCAAGTCAGGGATTGTGATGCCCCATGTCTTGCCTTTGTTGCCCAAATCACCTTTACTATTTTAGGTCTCTTCTGGTTCCAAATGAATTTTAGGATTGTTTTCTCTAATTCTGTGAGATTTGTTGGAATTTTGATCAGGATTGCATTAAATCTGTATAATAATTTTGGAAGTATGGCCATTTTCACTCTATTGGTTCTTCCTACCCAAGAACAAGAGATATCTTTCCATTTTCTAATATCCTCTTCGGTCTCCTTTTTCGGAGTACTATAGTTTTCAATGTATAGGTCATTTACTTCCCCTGTTAGACTGATTCCTAGGTATTTCATTTTTGGATGCTATTGTGAAAGGTGTTGTTTCCCTAATCTCTCTCAGTGAGTTTGTTATTTGTGTATAGGAAGGCTATTGATTTTTGAATGTTGACATTGTATGCAGCTACACTACTAAATTTGGTTATTAAATCTAGAAGTCTTTTGGTGGAGTTCTGGGGGTCTTCTGTGTAGAGTATCAAGTCATCCATGAGTAATGATAATTTAACTTCTTCTTTTCTTATCCTTATTCCTCTTCTCTTGTCTAATTACTCTGTTTCCAGAACTATATTGAATGAGTGGTGACAGTGGACATCCTTGTCTTGCTCCTGATTTTAGAGTAAAAGCTCACATTTAGTATGATGATGGCTGTTGGTTTGCCATAGATGGCTTTTATCAGATTGAGATAAAGATCAACTATTCCAATTTTCTGTAGTTTTTTTTTTTTTTTTTTTTTTTTTTTCATGAATGGGTGTTGGACTTTGTCAAACACTTTTTCTGTGTCTATTGAGATGATCATGTTGTTTTGGTCCTTGGCTCTGTTGATACATTACATTTATTGATTTGTGTATATTAACCATCCTTGCATCCCTGGGATGAATCCTACTTGGTCATGGTATATAATCTTCTTGGTGATTTGTTGCATTCTGTTTGCTAATATTTTATTGACGATTTTACCATCTATGTTCATTAAGAAGGTTGGCCTATAGTTCTTTTTGGTTGGATTCTTCTCTGGTTTTTGCCTCCAGGAATGAATTTGGTAGTACTGTTTCACTTTCAATTTTATTAAAGAGTTTGAAAAATAGCAGTATTAGGTCTTCTCTAAATTTCTTACATAATTCAGCAGTGAATCCATTAGGGCCTGGGCTTGTCTTTATTGGTAGGTTTCTAATTACATCTTCAATTTTATTGACTGTTGGTTTATTTAGAATTGTCTTCTTGATTCAGCTTTGGTAATTCATATATATCAAGGAATCTGTCCATTTCTTCTGTGTTTTCCATATCAGAACACAGGTACACCCTTTGATAGCTCAGCTGGTAGAGTGTAGGACTATAGATCCGACAGAATACAGGTTCTCAAAGCTGGTATTGATGATCTTCTGGATTTCTCCAGGATCTGTTGAGATTTCACCCTTTTCATTCATAATTGAATGAATTTCAGTCTTTGCTTTTTTTTATAAGATTGGCTAAGAGTTTGCCAATTTTATTTAATCTTTCAAAGAACCAACTCTTTGATTCATTGATTCTTTGTATTGTTTTCTTAGTCTCCAATGCATTAATTTCTGCTCTAATCTTTATAATTTCCTCCCTTATATGAGCAGTGGGCTTGGCCCACTCTTCATTTTCTAGAAGCTTGAGATTTGTTAAGTTGTTTATTTGAGCTCATTCTGTTTTCCTGATATGGGTATTCATTGATATAAATTTCCCTCATAGGACTGCTTTCATTGTGTCCCATAAGTTCCAGTATGTTGTACTGTCATTATCATTCAACTATAGAAACTAATTTCTTCTTTAATTTCATCTGTGACCCACTGGTTGTTCAGGGGGGTGTTAATTTCCATGCATTTATGAAGTTTTTGTGGTTTCTCTTGCCACTGATTTCCAATTTCATTGCACTATGGTCTGATAATATCCATGGGATAATTTCAATTCCTTTGCATTTACTTAAGCATGTTCTATGAGCAAGATGTGGTCTATTTTGGAGAACATCCCATGTGCGACTGAGAAGAATGTGTATTCTGATGTTACGGGGTGGAACACTCTGTAGACATCTGCTAAGTCCATTTGTTCAAAAGTTTATTTCAGTTCTGATATTTCATCATTGATTTTTTGCCTAGTTGATCTATTTGTGACAGTTGATCTATTTGTGACATTGCAATTAGGTCCTCCATTACAATTGTGTTAGTGCTTATTTTTCATGTTTGTTAATATTTGTTTTATATTTGGGTGTGCTGGTATTTGGTGGATATATATTTATTGCTATCTCTTCCTCTTGGATTGTTCCCTTTACAAGGATGTAGTAACCTTCTTTGTCTCTCTTAATCAGTCTTGGCTTGAAATCCACTCTGTCTGCAAATAGAATAGCTACCCCTGCTTTCTTCGGGATTCCTGCTGCATGGAGTATTGTATTTCATCGTTTGATTTTCAGTCTGTGGATTTCTTTAATTAAATGTGTTTCTTATATGAAGCATATTGTTGGAACTTGCTTCTTGATCCATTCTGCCAGTGTTTCTTTTGACTGATGAATTGAGACTATTAAAATTGATCATTATGACTGACATGTATTGATTTATCCTTGTCATTTTATTTTCCTTAGTTGCTTCCCTTCCCCTGCCCCCCGTTTAATTGCTTGCCTTACCTGGTGGATTCATTCTGTTGGGGTTCACAGAGTTGTAGTCCCCATTATCTTTTTCTAGCATATCCTTCAGAACATTTTGGAGTGTTGTTCTGGGGGGTCATGAATTTCCTTTGGTGTTCTTTGTCATGGAAGTAACATTTCTCCACCAATTTTGAAAGATAGTTTTGCGGGGTACATCAATCTGGGTTGGAGGTTGTTTTCTTTAGGGCTTGAAATAGTTCACTGCAAACTCTCCTTGACTTGAGGATTTGTGTTGAAAAGTCTGCTGTGATTCAGATGGGCTTTCCTTTATAGGTGATTTGTTTCTTTTCTCTAACAGCTTTTAATATTCTGTTCTTATGTTGAATTTCTGGAATCTTGACTATTATATGCCTTGGAATAGATTTTTTTTATATATATAATGGCTAACTGGAGTTCCATATGCCTTACTTATCTGTATGTCAAATTCTTTTTCCCTGCTTGGGAAGTTTTCTGTCATTACATCTGTGAACAGGTTTGTCATTTGCACTATCTCCTGCTTTTTCACTGACTCTGACCAATCTGATGTTGCTGCTTGCTCTTTGTATCATCTAGTAGCTGTTGGATTGATTTTTCATGGTCGCTATTTTTTTTTTATATGCAGGTACTGGGAGTCGAACTCAGGACCTCACACTTGCCAAGCAGGTGCTTATGCCGCTGAGCTATATCACCGGCCCTCCCTTGCTATTTTTAAGAAATCTTTTTTTTTCCTGATTGCTAACCACCATCTTATCTTCTATATCTGATATTCTTTCCTCACACTGGCTCATTCTGCTGTATATACTTTCAATGGAATTTTTAATCTCCTGGATGCTTGTTTGAATCTGTTTCATGCATTCCATTTTGTTTCTATGTTGGCCATTCATGGTTTCCATCATTTTCATTAAGTTCCCCTTTTTTAAAAATCTGTGTCTATTCTAGATTCACTGAACAATTTCTTTGTTATGGTCACCATCTCTGTGGTTATCTGAGACATTATTTTTGACTTGATTTTTCCTAGCACCTCATTCATCTGCTTTGTTACTTCTGCTGTTACCATTTCAGAGAGTCCAGATGGGTGGCTTTCAAATTGTTCCATGTCACTGCCTCCTGGATTTGCCTTTGGTGACCTGGAAGTCTGGTTTTGCATCTTGTTTAAGTATCTTCTCATTTTCTATTTTATTTTAGTTTAATTCCTGGGTTGGTGCTTGTAAATTGCTTATGGCGAGTGGCTTTATTGCTAGTATTTAGAATCCTTAGGAAATGACTACTTCTCAGGGATGTCTTCCATGTGTAAGTGGCTTTTGGGTTTCGTTTCTGTTGCAAGATCCTGCCTCTTCAATTTATTTGGAATGAGAAGTTGCTGCCTACTTGACCCAATCCCTGGTTCTTTGGCACTGGCCTCCAGAATTGTTCATCACCCTTAGGCAATCTCAGTCTTGGTATACCAGGAAGAACCACTGATTAGAACAATTATGTCACCTTGGCTAAAGCAGTACAATCAGCAATAATAACAGCATCAAATACAGCCAGCCACTGCAGTCTATTACATCCACTGCTCTGTTCCACTGGTGTGTTTCTCCATGGAGGCCTCTAGGGTTGCCAGTAGTCACTGTGCATCTGCAGGTTCAAGCCACCTCTCCCATGCAGTGAGTCTTGGCTCAGGGAGAAAGCACCACCTGCCACCTCCTTCTTTATTGAAGTCTCTCTCTTCACTCTCCCCATGGGCTTCACTTCTTGCTTCAGACCCTTCTTGGGCCCTAGGGACTCACTTTCCTCCTTCCCTTCCTCACATTGCTATATTCCCTCAACTGGCTACTTTTGCTTAGCATCTTTTCATCCATATTGTAAAGTAGATCAGTATATCATTCATTATTATTGCCAGAATGACATTTAGTTTTATAGATATACTCTGTTTATCCATTCCTCAGGACATGGTCATTTCTCTTGGGCACACATCTAAGAGTGGAATGTTTAATACTCTAAAGAACTGCCAAATCTCTTTCCAAAGTGACCACACTGTATTATATTTCCACTAGCCTAGTGTGAGGGCTCCAGCTCTTCCAGCTCTTTTTCAACCTTTGTTTTTAATCTCTTTTTTAATGTGGCTACCCTGGTGAGTTTGATGTTGTATCTCACTGACTTGGTCTTGTATTTCCTAAAAAACTGGTAGTGTCAAGCATGTGCTTTTTTTTTTTTTTTTTTTGGTGGGTACCGGGGGTCAACCTCAGGACCTCACATGCCAGCAGGCGCCCGTGCCGCTGAGCGATATCACCGGCCCTTTCCTCGTATGTGGGTTCCAGGAGTCGAACTCGGACCCTCGCGCTTGCCAGACAGGTGTTTATACCACTGAGCCATCTCACCGGCCCAAGCATGTGCTTCTTGACTATTTTTATATTTTTTGAGAAATGTCTGTTCAAATCCTTCACAAAGTTTTAAATTTGGTTTTATTTTTTACAGTACTGTGGATTGAACCCAGGACCTTGCACATGCTAGGCAAGTACTGTACCACTGAGCTACACCCCCAGCTCACCTGTCCATTCATCTATGTGAAGGTTGATTGTGTCAACTTGAGTAAGGAACACCCAGCTAAATTGGCTCAGCATAGTTCTGGGTATGCAAGACCCACCCTAGGGAGTACTGTCCCCAGAATGCTATAGAGACAAAGGAAGGAAGGATTGCTTCTCTTTCCTTCAGAGGAGCTCCAGTCTTCACTTTCACCTTGGATGATCCACATTCCTGGCTTTTCCAAACTTCTGGGGTCTCCACTGCACCTCTGGCTTCACACTCACAGCTTCACACACTGTCCTCTCAGAGGCACATTGCCTAGCCTCCCAGACCTTCTTCTGAAATCTGGGTGGAACCCCTCCTGACCCCACAACTCTTGCATTCTGCATGCACCTAAAACCAGCACCATGTGAATGATACCTAGGTCTGTTGCCAGCTGATGCAGGAGCCAGGCTTCCTTCTCCCTTGGCTGTAGCAATCAAGTGCCTATGAACCAAATCCCGAGGAACAACTTCCTAGGTCACCACTATTCTGGAACAGGGGAAGTGACTACAGGATGGATTTGAGGACCTACTGGACCCACTGTGAGTGGGACCTTTGCTAAAACCCCATTGATCACCTGACCTCCATAAGTCCCTGTTCTTATTGGAGGGCCATAATGATGTTTTGGATCCCCTAGAATCAGTGTTAGTTCAGAACCAGTGTCCAGTAGTTCCTGAAATGTCTGATCATTTCCCTTCCCCCAATGTACCGTCACTTGGGCAAAAGTCCTTAGGTCCCTCTGGGGAAAGATAGGAGAAACAGTGACTGTATACATTTTTGGTGCATCAGGATTCTTCCCCAAGGGGACCCAGCCTCCCTTTCATTGAATGGGTTCTGGGCCTGTAAATAAACTGGCTCAAATCCAGAAACTGGTTGAGGGGCCATGACTCCCTGTTACCACAATTTGAAGTAGGTTTCTGTTCATTTGCCCTTAAACTTTTTAAACTATATAAACTTAGTAAAGCCGGGCATGGTGGCACATGCCTGTAATCCCAGCACTTGGGAGGCTGAGACAGGAAGACTGTTGCAAGTTCGAGGCCAGCCTGGGCTACATAGTGAGTTGAAGGCCAGCCTGAACTATATAGCAAGACCCTGTCTCAAAAATAAATAAATCTAGTACAAATTTCATAGGCTTCCCATCTATTTCACTTTTAGGAACACTGTGGCTGATTAGCTAATGCCATTGGTCTACACATGTCAGACCATTCTGGTCACTGTTCTGCATCTGCTGTCCCTTAGGGTAAGTACATGCACCCTGCCTTTGGAGATTAAGTGCTGCCATTTGACCTCTGCTACTCCAGGATCCAATCAAGCGAATGCCCTTAAATTTCCCAATTGAGTAACCTCAGACCCAACATAAGGTCTGGCATACAGAGAAGAGTAATGACAGGGCTCTTCTGGGATGCCAATGCTCCCCTCATGAATCTGTTTAAGGTGTTAGTGAAGGGTACATCTTCTGGATCATCCCAGCGTTGCAGATTAGGATTGACATGAAATATTCACTTCAGCATTCCCATTTCCCTAAGCCTCTGAATCCCCACATCAATAGTAAACCACGGAGTATTAGGCATCTTTAACTCACTCATAGTGGGCCATCTTTTGATCCACACTTCTGCCAACCAGCCCAATAAACTATTAACACCTTTCTTTACTCCATGAGCTGCAACATTAAATTCAGAATCTCTGCTTAATGAGACCATATCAACAAACTCAGCCTGATCCAGTAGTATATTTTTGCCACCATTATTCCACACTCATAAAATCCATCCCCACACTTGCTCATCAGGCCTGTGCTTATAAGACTTAGAAAACTAAAGAGGTTCTTTGGGAGAATAGCGGACCTCCCCACAGGTCATACTATGTACCTCACCCTTGGAAGCCTTCTGCGATTTGAGCTGGTTATAGGCCTAGAGGCAAAAATGGATGGTAAGGATGGGTCCTGAGGAGAGTCAGCATTATCCTGCTTGGTCAACACAGGATGAGTTTCCTCAGGTATACTAGGAGAGGTCAACACCACGGGGGGTGGGAGTTGGGATGCTTCTGCCACTGAGGGTGGAGAAATCACTTCCCTTGGCAAAATAATCTCATTAGCATCTAGGAACTGAACATCCCCTGCCTCGTCAGAACCCTCCCAGACACCCAACCCTTCAGCCTTCCATTGCAGACCCTCCAGTTTCCTGATATGGACTCACACAGAACATTACATGGAGCTCCAGGCCTTGGACTGGATCCTTCGTGTCCCAATTGTATAGACAGACCTTTTGCACTCTTCCGATTGTGTGGGCAGCCAAATAAGCCAATCTTGTAAATTCTTTCATATTTGTGTATCTTGTACAGTATGCTTCTCTAATAAGCACTGACTGAAACAGATTTGGTACTGACAGTGGGGTGTATAAAGCTGTGAGTGTGAAGCCAAAGATACAGGTAGAGACCCCAGAAGTTTGGAGAAGCCAGGAATGTGGATTATCTGAGGAAAACTACAAAAAGGGAGCAGAGCAGGCCCAAGAGAAAACCCATAGCAGCTATAACCACTGGCAGTGCCACAGAGGCAGGCCACCCAAACCCTTTGGAGTTCACATCTTGCAACAGATTGCCTTAGATGCTGGACATGGAACTACAGGACTTAATGTTTGCCCTGCTGGATTTTGGACTTGCTTGGTCCTGTTCCTTTCTATCTCCCTATTTGTACCTTTTGGAATGGAAATGTCTATCTTGTGCCACTGAATGTTGGAAGTGTTTAACTTTTTTTTCTTTTGTACAGGGGCTCACAGCGAAGAATTTGCCTTAAATCTCACAAGAGATCTTAGACTTGGACTTTTCAGCAATGGTGAAACTGTTAGGACTTTGGCAACTCTTGGAGATGGACTAACTGCCTTTTGCATAAAGGAATGTGCATGAATCTTTGGGGGGCCAGAGGCAGAATGTTACAGCTTGTGTCTAGATGTCCCCCCAAAGCTTCATGTGGTCATAGGTGGGGCTTTTCAGAGGTGGCTGGATCTAGAGTGTGTGATGCTGGGATTGATTCATGATGCAATGCTAGCATTAAGGGTTTGAGTGCTAGGAACTTAGCACTTAGGAACAATGTAAAGGACAGAAAGAGGCTTGTCACTTGCTTTTGCTGTCTTCTGCCTGCCATGAACTTTCTTCTCTGTGTTGCTCCTCTGCCATGCCACTTTGTCTTTGAGCCAGCCAACTACGGACTGAAACTTTGTCTCAGCAATGAGAAAAGTGACTAAGACAGTCTATCTGTCCCTGTCTCTCTCATACTGAAGACTGAACCCGGGTCCTTTGTACTGAGCTACACACCCCATCCCTTATTTTTAAATTTTGAGAAAGGGTCTCACTAAATTGTCCAGGCTGGGCTCAAACTTGCAATCCTCCTGCCTTATCATAGTGCTGGAATTACAGGTGGTGTTATCACACCTGGCTCCCCAGCCCTTTTTAAAAGTTTGAGACAGGATCTTGCTAAGTTGCCCAGGCTGGCCTGAAACTTTCGATCCTCCTGCCTCAGCCTCCCAGGCAGCTGGGATTATAGGCGTGCAGCACCACACCTGGCTCTTTTTATTGTTGAGCTGTAAGTTCTTTATATAGTGTAGATACAAGTTTCTTACTGGTTACATGAGCTGCTAATATTTCCTTTTATTCTACAATTTGCCTTTTGGCTTTCTTGCAGCATTTTTTTTTGGGGGGGGTGAACTATTCTTTTTTTCTCTTGTTGCTTCATCCATGGGTGTCATATACATAAGAAATCACTACTAACCCAAGGCAAATACTATTTATGATTTGTTTCCTAGGAGTTTTATATCTATAGCCATTCCATGTAGGAATATGATTCATTTGGGGTAATTTTTATACGGCATGAGATAAGGGTCTAAATTCATCCTATTGCATGTGGAAATCCAGTTGTCCCCTTACTATGCGTTGATGACTTTCCTTCCTGCGCTGAGCTGTCTTGAGTTGGCCGTGAATGCAAGGCTCCCTTCCAGCTGTCAGTTCCAGGCCCAGATCTGACGCAGATCTGTAGCAAAGTCTTGATTGCAGTAGCTTTGCGTATGTCTGGCATTGGAAAGTGTGAGTCCTCCAACCTTGTTCTTCTTTTCCAAGATTATTTGTCTATTCTGGGTCCCTGGCATTTCCATATGAATTTTAGGATCAGACGATGATGTAATTAGCTTTTTAAAATACTTTTTAAAAACTCCCTTGCTTTTAGAAGTTTGAACTATTTGTATTCACCCATAGCACATACTCAGTAAATTATGAAATGAATGAGTAAGTGAAACACAACCTGAAGCCTGCAGGATTACTTGTTCTCCTATCTGAACTATGTGGAGAAAACACATCCTAAATCAACCATAAAACTTACTTATCACTAACCACATTTTCCAGTGAATCCAGAGCCCCTCCCAGTAGAACTACAAATGCATTGAGCCTCCTTGGTGGGCTCTGCATTTCCCTAGTCTCATAAGAAACATGCAGAGCTTGTTTGCTGCCGAACTGTTTAGCGCTCATTTAGATACACACGCGATTCCCAGGGAAGTCAGAAATCCAGGCAGCACAGGCCAAAGTCCTAATAATATATTCACACCTCTCTGGACAAGCCAGGCCCCATCTCCCAATCACAGAAGTGGAAAGAACTGTCCAGGCTGGGGCATGGCTCAGTGCTGGGTCCCTGCTCTGCAAGCCTGAGGCTCTGGTCTCAAGCCCAGCAGGTGTGCGTGTGCACACCGGTTGTGTCCCACTTGGGGGGTGGAAATTCACCATGAATGTTATACTTAGCAGCACACAGAGTATGTCAAACAGTGGCTTGTTCAGCCCTTTTCCCTACATGCCCTATCCTGGGCCCTGGATGCGAAAGGTCTGGGGTAGGGCTGAATATCCGGTATAAGAGGGTCCCAGGTATTTCCCACACTGTGTGATGCCATGCACGTAGCTACCTTACTCACACCTGTTTGTAATCTACACTGTACCATCAGCCTCACCTGCTAGTTGTCACAAAACAGAGCAATCAGGAAGTTTTGATTCTTTCCAAATTTTCTAAAAACAGCACCAGTATTCCACCTTACTTAGCCTGTGCCAAATTAGCATTTAAGTGTACAGGCCTTATGAAGTAATGCCGAGGTTATTTCCCCATCCACACAACAACCAACGCCTCTGGACGCGACAGTGCTCAAGGTTAATTCTCTAAATGCCGGCTCTCTATTCTTCTCCCATTACTAATATTTGCTGTCAGTCTCTCTCTCTCTCTTTTTTTTTTTTTTTATTTTTAGACAGGGACTCGCTATGTAGTTCAGGCTGGCCTTGAACTCACTGGGTTCTCCTGCCTCAGCCTCTTGAGTGCCCAGTGCTTGGGTTACAGGTTTGCACCACTGAGCCTGGCTGTTGTCAGTCTCTTCATAACAGTGGGTGGAGATTAAAGAGCTTTATTTTTTATTTTTTTATATATTTTTTTGTGGGTACCGGGGGTTGACCTCAGGACCTTGCGCGCCAGCAGGCGCCCATACCGCTGAGCGATATCACCGGCCCTTTTTTCGTGTGGGTTGCGGCAGTTGAACTCGGGCCCTCGCGCTTGCCAGGCAGGCGCTTACGCTGCTGAGCCATCTCACCGGCCCCATAAAGAGCTTTATTAAACAAACAAACTCTTCCTTTAAAAACAACATGACAGAAAATAAAAAAGCAAACCAAAAATAACCCCCTCTCCCACAGCACATTTACTTCCATTTGCCTGTTTACTATTTAAACATTTACTTTCCCTTTAAACAGACCCCTGCCAATACTGCTTTGGCAGTTAGTGAGGCACCAACCTTACCCACAACCCAGCACACTTTACCTGTTTTAAAATTAAATCAGTTTTTAAAGGTAAATACCGGGCCGGGGATGTAGCTCAGGGGCACAGCGCCTGCCTGGCAAGTGCAAGGTTGAGTTTGATTCCCGGTACCAAAAAAAAAGAAAAAGCATAAATACCCATTCTTTTCAATGCAAGGAGACCTTGAGAAGAAATTAAAACAGCCTATACAGAAATTGGATCAGTGGTCACCTGAGGCTGGGGGAGCTTGGGGGAACTTTGGGGCAAAAGAAATTTCCCATGTCTCCTTTGTGGTGGCAGTGTATGAGTGTAGACATTTGTCAACACTTACTAAAAAGTACATGTACTGGCCATGAATCATGCCTTGGCAAAATGGTGATATTTTTGAGACAGGATCTCACCATGCAGTTCAGGTTGGCCTCAAACTCACTGTGGAGCCCAGGCTGGCCTTGAACTCAGGATGATTCTCCTGCCTTGGCCTCCTGAGTGCTGGAATTACAGGCATGCACCACCACACTCAGCTAAAAAGGCAATTTTCAAAAAGCTTATAATCCTAAGTTTTTCAAAAGTACAAAAACATACATGCTGGTGCGTGAGGTCCTGAGGTTGACCCCTGGTACCCACAAAAAAAACCAAAAACTAATTCCTGGGCCGGTGAGCTGGCTCAGCGGCATAAGCGCCTGCCTTGCAAGCGCGAGGGCCCGAGTTCGACTCCCGGATCCCACATACGAAAAAGGGGCCGGTGATATCGCTCAGCGGCACGGGTGCCTGTTGGCGCACGAGGTCCTGAGGTCGACCCCCCGGTACCCACAAAAAAAAAAAAAACATACAAAATGCAAAGCTCCCCTTGCCCCACCCGTCAGCCCTGAAGCCCCAGCTTTCTTTATTGGGGGCTGGAGATGAAATTAGGGCTCCAAAGTGCTAAGCAACTCCTGTACCGCTGAGCTACACCCTACCCAGGAAAAAGAAGGTGTTATGCAAAGCTGGGACTACAGTGTGTATCTCTGCTGCTCACGGAATATTTTTTAAAATCCAGCTGGGAAAGAGAGTCTCAGAGAAACACAGTGATTTGAGGTTTCTTGGCTCCCAACCCACTCCTCCACCCCAGCCCACAAAGAACAAAGCAGCTCGACTTGAAATCCAGTTGCCAGGCTGGGGCCCTCAGTGGTACCTGTACTTGGCTAATGGGGCCCAAGAAGACAGCAGGCCGCCCTCAGCGAGAAAGTGAAAACCATGCAACAGATGAGGAAAACTTATACTTGGGTTCCAGGTTTTTTGATTGCTTTTTTCAGTACTGGGACTGAACTGTGGGGTGCCCTACCTCTACAATGCATCCCCAGCCCCAGCCCTTTCTATTTTTACCTTGAGATAAGGTCTCACTAAGTCGCGTAGGCTGCATGCAAACTAGAGATCCTCTCGCCTCAGCCTACAGAGTGGCTGGATCACAGGGGTGCATAGAAGAGGCCGTAAAGGGGTATGGGGCCTGACTTGATGGCCCTCAGCTGGCCGCCGGCATGCTGTGCTTTGAGGTCATCGGGAACACCTGTGCAGGTTGCTGTGCTCTTCGAGGCTGCCAGGCTAGGCCTTTCCCTGTGCGGGCTGGGGCATGCTCAGCACAGAGGGTAAGGGTCCCTTACGACACAGCTAGCACGGGTGGGGACACCACATTCCTAGGGCAGTCCAGGAGCAGGATCTGGTCTGCACTACCTGGGGGAAGCACAGGCAGCGTCCTGTGGGATGCCACAGACCCAGCAACACATCTCCAAAGCCTCGGTCTCCAGAGAGCTCCCTCAGTGGCGGGGGATGGGCTGGGAAATGGCGGAGGTGCCTCTAATGTGAGGACCGCACTGTCTTCTGGGGCCACCGGGCTGGGGTCACTGCTCCTCCACTGGGTCTTCCACCTCCTTTTGAAACAGGGCCTCTCCCCCCTCCCTTGCACCTGGCAAGCGCATCCTGGGCTATAGGGGTGGTGGCCAGGAGGGCAGACTGGAGGAGGTGGGCATCTGGCCAGGGCTCCTGGGTATTCTCACACCCACACCTCACCTTGGCCTCATTGCCCTCCTGTGACCGCCCACCAGTTCCTGCACAAGGAAGTGAGGCTCAGAGGAGTGGCAGTACCAGGAATCTGAATTCTGCTTTCTGGCTCTAAAGCTGGGGAGTAGGGTGAAAGGAAAAGAGGGAGTAAAAAGGAAGGAAGGAAGGAAGGAAGAGAAAACCCAAGGACAGTAAAGGAAACACCCCCTAACACTCAGATATTGGACTCCTAGAAGGTGAACTCAATTCTTTTCCTAGTCTCTGCCCAGATGGCTACAAAATAAATAGATGAGGACCAAAATAAATAGCTAGCACCCTTCCTCCCCTGGCACCCAGCCTGGCCATTTTGAGGGTTCCACTGGGGCCCAAGTGGAACTCACTGCTCTAGCTTCAGGGACCAGTTTCCAGCAGACCTGGTACCAGCCTCGAGCTGCGAGTCTTCGAAATTAAAAATGCACTCCAAACTCCAGATTGGTCTTGGATGCTGGAGTCTCAATCCAATCCAATGCCAAGATGGGGAATTTAGTCATGGCAAACAGAGGTCTGTGTCTGAGATCACAGCTTCTGCTTCCCCCTGCCGCCTGCCTCTCAGCATCAAACTTGAACCGCCAAGGGGTAGAGAAGGAAGTGGAAATGAGCCAGCAGCATCCTCGGATAAACACTGCACAGCACAGCTCATCCTTCCAGCCATTCCCTATGTGACCACTGCTCCCAGAGTTGCAGATGATCCCATGTAACTTCCTGCTTAGGAGAGTAGAAAAGCTTCCAGTGGGATAAAAAGTGAAAGAGAAGGATACAACCAAGTGTCTCCATGTGGCTAGAACTGTGCTAGTGCCTGGTAAACACAAGTTAACCCACACAAGAATTCCAGAGCTTACTGTTATTCTCCCCATTTGACAGATACATAAAACATGAGGTTCAGAAAGGACAAGCAACCTGCCCCGTGGCACACTGATGAGGGGCAAGAGCTGCCTCAAGTCCTCTGGGGAAATGAGGGCATGAATGAATGAATGCATGAATGCTGCAAGATTGAGAGCAAAGTGCACTCAGTAAGATCTGAATGATCATAAAGGCTTCAGGCCACCTCTCCCATGGGAACCCCACATGGGGCAGCCTCAGGACAGTTTTGTCCCATGAACAACACTCTTAAAACACAGTGACATCCTTCAACTGGCACGGGAGGCCCGGCTCCTCCTGGGACAAGACGTCACCCCGAGATGCTTCAGACTCTGACTTCATCGAGGTTTTGTCCTCCAGAGAAGGAGAAGCCCCTCCCCTCCTCTGGGGCCTCACAGAAGCAGCCCAGACACTGTCAGATCTACCCAGACCTCTCCTCCCCACTGCACCCACATGGCTTGGATCCATTGTCCACCTTAGATGGCTCCAACACCAGAGGACTCAAACACTGGTGACCTTGTGCTGCTTCTTAACTTTTCTGAACTTGGCATGTAGGAAGCACCTGCCAGTGTTGCTGGACAGGGCAAGGAGATGGAATGACTGGGTCACACACACAGTGACACCGGTCTCCATGTTTCCCAGCACAGGAAACGAAACCTTGTTAGAAGCAAAATGCCTGAGGATCTGGGGGCACAGCCCAAGCAAAGAGGCCAAAGCAGCAGCAGCAGCCCAAGGCACGGCCCAAGGCCCCGGCACCAGCTCACTAGAGACTCCCCGCCCGGCACTCACGGCCTCCCGCCCTAGTTTTGGCTTTGTTCTACTTTCTTGAAACGAACCATAAGAAAGAACTCAAGAGCTCCAGAGGTTGGTGGGGTTGGCAAGCCCTGACCCAGAGAAGGGCCATGCACGTCGAGGGTCTTTTCTTCAGTAGTTTAGAACCCAGAGTATATTCAGCCTGAGACAAGGCATGTGCACTGCTGGGTGCACAAACAGGACTAAGCAGTCAAGCAGGACCTTGGGGTTTGGACGACTGCTATGGTTGCTGAGGGTCTGACTACGACCCAGCAGGGCTGTTGGCCACTAACCTCTGCCACGGTCAGGGTCTCTCACCAGCCTGCACCCCAGCCTCCTTCGAACCTCGGCAGTGGCCCGTGCCTTTCATAACGTCTGAACAGTGCCAACTACCAAAGGACCAGAAGAAGGATCTGGCCCTCAGTAAAATATCCCAGGGGCTGGGAAGCAGAGGGAATACCACCACTATGCTAGGAACTACAGTGACAAAGCTCTCTACCAAAGCAGCCAGACAAGAGTGCATTACCACGGGACCATTTACAGGAAGGTCAGAGTGAGATGAAAGTCTCCCATGGGACTGAGGGTCAGAGACACTTACCTCTCAGTACACCTGTCACCCAGCACTTGGGAGGCTGAGGCAGGAGACTGTGAGCTCAAGGCTTCCCTGGACTACATAGTGAGCCCTTGTCTCCCCAAGAAAAGATGTGCCCCCTCTGGTGGAAGGAGCACGGGTGGGCAGGTGCTTGACCACACTCTTCTGCTGTGTGCTGGCACAGGTGTGCTCATTTTGCAGTAATCCATCAAGTTGTACACTAATAACAGGTGGGATTTTATGCATCGATAAAATGTGGTTTTTTTTTTGTTTTTTTTTCTTTTGAGACAGGGCCTATGTTGTTCAGGCTGACCTTGAACTCATTATGTAGCCCAGGCTGGGCTTGAACTCGTGGCGATCCTCCTGCCTCAGCCTTCCGAGTGCTGGGATTACAAGCGTGCCCTGCCTTACCTGGCTAAAATGATTTTTTGAAGAATCACTTTCTTTATAGACAGAAAGTACTCACTTCTTGCTGCCTGCTTGGCAAATCATGTATTTGGGGCCAAACTTGAAAAAGAAAAACAAATTTAAAAACCTGAAAACCGGGCCGGTGAGATGGCTCAGCGGTGTAAGCGCCTGCTTTGCAAGCACTAGGGCCTGAGTTCGACTCCCGGAACCCACATACGAAAAAGGGGCCGGTGATATCGCTCAGCAGCACGGGTGCCTGTTGGCGCACGAGGTCCTGAGGTCGACCCCCCGGTACCCACCAAAAAAACAAAAACAAAAACAAAAAAACATAAAAACCTGAAAACCAAGACCTATATGCCCATTTTCTCACCTTAAATGGTTTTCACAGTTTTCAAGAGTCAATAAGAAGTTTCTCTGGGCAAAAGTTCATTGAGTTTCACGGTCCAAAGATGCCTCTCAGTACTTGGCCAATCTCTGGATGGAATGAATTCTGCCCTACCCCACAGAGAGAAGGACAAGTGACCCTCGGCCTCCCAGCTCTGACCCAGAGGACAGGGACCAGGGAACATGGGAAAGCTAAGGAACCTCCTCCAACTACATAAGGAGCTGCCGGTGGGGGCCGTGTGAGTCTCAGTCCAAGGACTATTGCTCTTCTGCAATACTGCATCTCATTCTGCAGGGGACAAGGGAGAAACAGTCTCCTTTGGGGCACTGAGAAAAATGAGCCAAGAGAGCCTGGCTGGTCATTCTTCACATGCAAAGTACACAATGGAGTTTACTGAGTTCCTTCCAACAGGAAACCATTTATCTTGGAGGGGTGGGGAGCACGAGGGGGAGGGGAGGAAGAAGAGAGGGGAGGAAGGGGAGGAGTGAAGTGCTTAGTCGGCAACGGGGTGCTGTTTTTGTGCAAAGGATGTTCCCCTAATCAAAACACAGTTGCAGAATTGGATGCATCCACTTAAGAAAAAGGAAAAGTTGTTTAAACACTAAAAATGGACAGCACAGCACTGATTAATTTTTAAAGTTCTTTCTCCACTTTCTTTTTTAGAATGCAGCCAAAAATAAAGGCTTGAAACTTGAAATATCGCAAGCAAGTGATCACACACACACACACACACACACCAGGCCTTTCCCATATATGGCCGAGTTATTCTTCAGTCTTTGAAAAGACCAAATGAAGAGATGGCCAACAACCAAATAATCCTTCAGGCGGCTAAAAAGGAGGAGAGGGAACTGGAAGGGCTGCTGAGTGACAAACAATCGCCAGGCTCAATGGGGATCAGTCACACGAGAGGGATTAGTTGCCATAGCACTTGGAAAACACGGGCACATGCATTTTGACACCGTCCCCTTCTCTAAAGAGCCGGTTCTGCCCTCTGGCCTCAGCACTGAGAAAACTACAACTGCAGTAATTGAACATAAAGGGCTTGAAGAAGGAAACCAGGGCAGGGCATGACTGAAAATTTAATTAAGGCCTTTCTCGGCACAAATCTGTAAAGGAGACGAGGACACAGCTCAAGGTCCAGGGGCGGGGAAGGTGGCCTGGAGGTCAGCGCCCAGCAATGCTGGTACAGGGCCCCTTAGCGAGAGCTGGGGGACGTCTCATTCCCCAGGGCTCTGTGGTTGCAACCTGTGTCAGGTGAGTTCCTGGACACAGGTGGAGCACCTGCTTTCACTGATACGGACATAGGGTGCGGGGAGGCGAGGGGCCCAATGTCAGGTGTGTGGTGGGAGGTGTGGCAACCAGGAGCTGAGGCTCCCAACGAGGCGTCAGGGATAGCACTGGTGGGAGGGCAGGTGTGAGAGTGGATGGCAGCCAGTAACCCTCTCCATGACCTGCTTGGGTCATTTTCCCTCCTCAACTGGAAAAGGACAGGGACATCCTGGAGAGGAGCGGGCATGGGGAGGAAGAGGGGAGTCAGTCCTGGAGCATCGAATGGATGAGCATGGTGGGGTGCACAGCACATGCTTAGTATGCACCGAAAACAGAAAAGAACTAGAAGCTGACAGGCACGGCTGCCCTGAAGGGGGCTGGCACTCAGTATGGAAGAACCAAGAGCACCAACTTCCACGAGGTCAGACCAGGACCCTCTTGCTCCCTCTGAAACATCTAGTGATGCACACTCCTGAAGAGGCCACCCGGGTCTCATAGTGTGTCCCTCTGCTTTCTCAGGGTCATTCCCTAAGGGATGGAACTGCCATAGGATGCTTCAGGTTCTATTTATGAAAAGACTACCTGCTTTTGGGGAAGCAACACCTTCCTAATGGCCTTCCCATTCTACCTAGGTAGGGAGTTAACAATAACAACAAACAGCAGTGACAAGAGCAGCAGGCGTCACTCCTTGGGACACTCATGCTGCTGTCCTAGTCTCTAGCCCATGGTGGGGGGGGCTCCATCTTGTTTACAGAGAAGGGACTAAGGATGGGGAGACGTTCTGTGCTCTGACTGGAAGGCCACCTTTGTGCCCATAGGGCTGGAATTCCAGCCACTGTCCAGCTGATTGCAAAGCCTGCCCTTCCTTTCCCACTGGGTCAATAGGTGGAATGCAACAAAGATCTGGCCACGCTCCTGGGTGCTGATGTCTCCCTATGGGCTCCCCTAGAAAGGACACCTTCCAGGCAGTCATAAAGGCTCCCTTTGAAATCCCGGCTGTGGAGTGAGTGGGCTGAGTGGATGAGGTGGTGAAGGGACCCCAAGCATCCTCCAACCCCACACACAGGCAGAGGGCCAGCCAGAGCCCTGCCTTCATCCCATCACTGACCTGGTGGGGCACAAGCCCCAGCGAGGTGGGAGGCTCGTTCATGCGGTCCTCACTGCTGCTGGCGATGGCGTAGCCCCTGGGGAGAGGGAACAGTGGAGCTGCTCAGCAAACCCACATGTAGGGTGTGTTTGCTGAGATTCGGAGGACCACAGCAGCCCTGGGCAGACAGCAGCCAGTGGCAAAACCCTGCTGTCTTTGGAGGGAAGGAAAGCTATGTAAAAAAAAAAACCACTGATGGCTCAGAGTTGGAAAACCAAAGTGTGTGACCACTGGCAATTTGCTTAAGCTCTCTGAACTTCAAGTCCCTCACCTATAAAACAAGAACAAGGAAAGCTGGGTGTGGTGCCGCATCCCTCTAATCCCAGCACGTGGGAGGCTGAGGCAGGATGATCACTGAGTCTGAGGCCAGCCTGGGCTACATAGTGAATTCAAGGCCAGCCTGGACTATACAGTGAAACCCTGTCTCAAAAAAACGAAAAACAAATGGAAAATCAAGAATGAAGAGGATGGTAGATAAATAGCCAAGAGCGATGCTTGGTGCAAGGTAAGCCTATAAATGCCAACTCCTGCCCTCTAAGGTCATCTTAAAAAACACCACAGCCCTCTGCAGTGCTAGAGTGGAACCCAGGTCCTCCCACATGATGAGCAGACAATCTGGCACTGAGCCGCACTCCCAGACCCACAGCAGTTTTGCATTGAAATTTTAAAGTGGAAAACATTCTAACCTTTAACTTCTTTTCTTCATTTCTTTTTTCCCCTCAGTACTGGGGACTGAATCCAGGGCCTTTCCACTGAGCTACATCCCCAGCCCTTTTTTATTTTCTCTCTTGAGACAGGGTCTTGCTAAGTCACTAAGTTGCCCAGGCTGGGCTGGAACTTATGATCCTCCTGCCTCAGCCTCCCAGAGTACTGGGATTACAGGCGTGCACCACCAGGCCCAGCTTAATCCTAACTTCATGAACGGACACAAATGCTACCAAGTGGAAGAAGGAGAAATAACCATGAGAAATTAATTAAGCAGAAGAACTCACACACTCTCCAGGGTGATGCTTACTTGTGTCACAGGTATGATGACCTGGCCTTTAACCCATGCCCAGGACAAACGAGGCAGGCACAGGGCCAGGGCCAAGGAAGTATAAAGTCAGCCCTCAAAGATGGTATCCTGAGTACTTCCTGCCAGGAGGCAGCCTCAAACTCAAATGGCAGGGACAACGGAGGCAGGTGAAAAGATACGGGAAGGACATAAACGCTGCTCCTTTTCGTTGAACACCAGAGTGTCTACACTCGCTACTGTGTGCGAACAAAACTGTACGGAGGCCGTCTTTTCAGCTGTGTAGAAAACCTGAGTCACAAAATAAGTAGAATATCCATGTGAATTTGTATGTTGACCTTCTGAGAATTAAATCTCTAATTTCTGAGGAAGAAATCTCTTAACAATTTGATTCTCTCTTGCTTGTATGACAGGCAGCAGAGCACAGAGATCAGAGTCTGGCGCCGCACCGGCTGAGCTGTCTTGGCCTTTCCACTTACTAGACAGGTAAATTTAGCCTCTTTGTTAGCCTCGCCATACCTCAATTTCC
The DNA here is from genome assembly GCA_028451465.1 of Erethizon dorsatum. Classification (NCBI taxonomy): domain Eukaryota; kingdom Metazoa; phylum Chordata; class Mammalia; order Rodentia; family Erethizontidae; genus Erethizon; species Erethizon dorsatum. The sequence goes on from CM051831.1 coordinate 39,542,230, forward strand.
CCATCAAAAACAGAATGATAATAATAATAGTTCTTTCCTAATACACCTGCTACGAGGATTAACACATTCCCACCAGCTCTAACCATAACGTTTAAATCGGAGCCACCTGGCAGCGAGAATACAAATTACAGTCTGCTGTGAACGTGTTAAATGAGTTAGTATTTGTGTTCAACACAGGGGCCACGAAAAGGCCCAAGGCCAAGAGGAAACAAAGCACCATGCAGATGCTGGTGGGGATGGCTCAGTGGTGAGCACTTGCCTGGCGTGAACAAGGCTCTGGGTTCCATTCCCAGCACCAAAAAAATCCTAAAAAAGCAGAAAAATGCCAGTCCACTCACTTCTTTCTTTTCTCATGCAAGGCCAGAGCACTATGAGTGCTTAATAAATTTAAAAATATTTTGCAAATGCGTGTGGCACTGATGAACTAGGTGGTCAGTACCAACTCTTGCGTTGAGAATAAACAGCAAAGTAGATGCTATGGCTGCGGTATGGTTCGTCCCTGGCCAAACTCTTGCTGAAAATGAATTGCCAGGGCAATGGCATTGAGAGGTGGGGATTTTCAGGGGTCATCAGGTCATGGGGACACCACCCTGAGAAGAGATTAATGTCTTCCTGGAGAGTCTGGATTAGGATCTCTCAAGACTGGATGAGGTCTCCAGGGAAGGAGTTGGGTCTCACTAGTTACCATGACGACCTGCCCCTCTACTTCCTGTCTGCACACATGCCCTTCCTCATGTTCCTGTTTTCCTTCTGTTTTTCCACCCTATTGTGATGCAGCATGAGACCCTCAACAAAGCTGAGCAGAGGCCTGAGGTGGCAGTGCACATCTGTAATGCCAGTACTCTGAGAGGCTGAGGCAGGAGGATTACAAGTTCAAGCCCAGCCCAGGGCACTTAGTGATTTAATGAGACCCTCTTTTAAAATACAAAATAAAAAAAGGCTGGGGATGTAGCTCTGGGCAAAGGCCCTGGGTTCGATCCTCAGTACCACCAAAAAAAAAAAAAAAGAAAGAAAGGATCAGAAAGCAACTAAGGTAGAGAAGAATTAAAGCCAAGATCTGTAAGTAGAGAGAGAAGACCATAAAATTAAACCAGGCATCTTGGGGAGGGGGCCCCCAAAAAGTGATTGTCCAACCTCCAAAAGCAGTAGCCATAGATTCAAAGCTGAACAGTGACAATGAAAGATTCACGGAGCAAGAGGGAAAAACTGGCATCTGAGGTTTGCTATTCAGGAGGAACATGGAAAAGAGCCCGGGCTTTGGCCTCTGTCCTCAGAGTGAGAGGCCCGAGGACCAGCCACAGCTGATTAAGGCATTCTAGGGTGCGAGAGCACTGAGCGCAGCACTGTGCCAGAGGAAATGAAAATCAGAGCAGCTCCACAGTTTTTCATATATAATGCCGAGCGCTCAATGAAATTACCACAGGCCCGAGGGGTACAGCTCAGAGTAAGGCGAGTGCTTCTTGTCACCTCTGGGTGCATCCCCTGCACCCAAAACAAAGCAAACTAACAAATACCATGTGCAAGGAATTAGAAGAATTTCTCTTGTTTTGTTTTTTGAGGCAGGGTCTCACTATGTAATGCAGGCTGGCCTTGAACTCGCTTATATAGCCCAGGCTGGCCTCAAACTCAATCTTCCTGCCTCAGCCTCCCGGGTGCTGAGATTATGGGTGTGCACCACCACACCCAGCCTTTTTTTTTTTTTTTTTGTGGGTACCGGGGGGGGGTCGACCTCAGGACCTCGCGTGCCAGCAGGCGCCCGTGCCGCTGAGCGATATCACCGGCCCCTTTTTTGTATGTGGGTTCCGGGAGTCGAACTCAGGCCCTCGCGCTTGCCGGGCAGGTGCTTAAGCAGCTGAGCCATCTCACCGGCCCCCCAGGCTTTGTTTTTTTAAGAGATACGGTCTTACTCTATTACCCAGACTGGCTCTGAACTTCTGGGTTCAAGCAATCCTCCTGTCTTAGCCTCTCAAGTGGCAGTAGTACCCAGCTTGAGAAATTAAATATTAACTGGATATGTGTGGATTGGGATGTAGCTCAGTGGTAAAGCACTTGCCTTAGCATGTGTGGGGCCCTGGGTTCAATCCCCAGTACCAAAAAGAGGGAGAAAGGATATGTGATTATATGAAGGAATTGCCTTTAACTTGTTTTATGCATAAAATAGTAAAGACAAACAGAAAAATATACATTCTATAGATGAAATGCTATGTCTTGGGTTTGCTTTTTAAAAAGCTGGTAAGAAATGAAAAACAAGTGGTCAGGCTCATAGATAAATTATGATTGGCCGTGTGTTTGTAATTTTTGAAACTTGTTGGTGGATATAAGAGGATATATATATGCACATATATACACACACACACATATATTCTTTCATTCATGTTGTTTGTATTTTCCATACTTAAAAGTTTTGTTTTTGTTTTGGAAAAAATAGGTATATGAGAAAGTAATACATGACCAAAAGCCAAGGAAAACTACAGAGAACAGGAACAGACCCAGGACACCCAGATAGTGGAGGTGCCTGCTAAGCACTTAAAGGAAAACATCCAAGTTTTCATGGAACCAGAAAGACCAAAATCACAACTTCAGCAGAAAATGGAAATGGATAAAATAAGATGAAATGGAAATTATAGACCTGAAACATATAATAATGTTTTGTTTCTGTTTTTTTGAGACAGGGTTTCACTATGTAGTTCAGGCTGGTCTTGAGCTCAGTATGTAGCCCAAGTTGGCCTCAAATTCACAGTAATGCTCCTGCCTCAGCCTCCCAAGTGCTGGGATTACAGGCATGAGCAACCACGCCCAGCTGAAACATCATAACGATATTAATAGCTTAATAGATTGTTTTAACACATATCAGACACAAAGAGAAAATCAGTAACTGGAGGACAAACCAAGAGTAAATTGCCAGACAAACCAGGAAAGAAAAATGTCTGAAAACAGAGAAAAGAACAGGAAAGACCCACGGGTTGGTTCTGACCACTATGTAACTGGACCCCTCCACCAAGTGCAACAAAGTGGAGCGCATGGGCCATGATCTGTATTTCCAGGGATAACGTCCGAGAGTTTTCCACAGCGGGTGACACACATCCGGCCGAGGACTCAGAAAGCACTAGAGAGCTCTGCCAGAATGAGCAGAATCTCGCTGGCACACGTGGCTACATTTCTAGAAAAGAGGAGCTCATCATCAGAGCCACAGCAGGAAGGTGGAGAGCAAGCACCGAGAGGGGCAGCAAGGCAGCAGCACCCTTCCCGGCCCAGATGGCAGCACACAGACACACAGACTGCGCTCGTCAAGAGGAGAGAAGATGAGTTCCATCCAACGTCAGCAAATGGCAAGCAGGAAGGTGTTCTCAGACACACACACACCAACGTGCCTTTGTCTCTGTATCTCTGAAGGAAATGGTAAAGGGTATTTATTCTTTGGGCAGAAGGAAAATGCGCTAGGTTAGAAGCTTGAAGATACAGAAAGAAATGAGAAATAACAAAAATGAAAAATGTTACCAAAATGAAATGAGTACCAACTATATAACAATAACAAAATATTCTGGGGTTTAAAATATAAAGTTTTTGTTTGTTTGTTTTTGGTGGTACTGAGGATTGAACCCTTGGCAATGAGCTGTACACCCCCCCCCCCACTTTTTTTAAACAGGATCTCACTAAGGGACTAAGTTGCCCAGCTTGGGCTGGAACTTATGATCCTCCTGCCTCAGCCTCTCAGAGTGCTGGGAATATGAGAGTGTGCCACCAACCTGGCTAAAATATAAAGAACTTTTTAAAATAAATGTGAAGACACTGCCAGTTATTTACCCAATATCCATTATTGTCTTCTACCTTCTCACAACTTTACTCAGAGAGGCAACGTGGCCAGCCAAGAAATATTTAACATAATTCCTTGCAACTAGGAGTTAGAGTCAATGCGGGAGTCCTCAGGAAAACTCTTTGAAAGAGGGCAGACTGAGCTGACCACAACTTTTAATCCTTTGGTCACTCCTTTCCTACAATACGGACCCATTATTAGAGGTACAGAAGGCACATCTTGTGACCACAGGATGACAAGGAAGAGAGCTATGCTGGGCATGATGGCATATACACACCACAGAGGTATGGTGTGCACTTGAGAGGCTGAGGCAGGAGGACTGCTGCAAGTTAGGGCCTTCCTTGGCTACATAGTGAGTTCGAGGCCAGCCTGAACTTCATAGTGAGACCCTGTCTCAGAAAAAAAAAAAAAAAAAAAAAAAAAGGAAGGAAGGAAGGGGAAGAACTAAGAGTGTAGGAAGGAACTTGAGTCCCTAGTTTCACAATGGATCCTTTGTGCCCTCCCTGGACTACTGACCTCTGAACTTCTTGCTGTATGAGGAAGATAAAGCCTCGTTCAGCTGAGTCACTGAATGAGGACCTCTGTTCATGCAGCTGAATACAATTTCTAACACAAGTGATTCGTCTATTGCCTTACAGATGTTCAGGGCTTAGAAAATCAAAACTTACTAATAGAATACAAGCATGCAAGTCCTAAGACTCCTACAAAAATTTAAATTCTTCAGATGACAGGTGGCCAAATAACTCAAAGAATTCCAGTCCAGAAGGATATAGGAATATACCCTAAAAGGACACATGCCAAGCTCTCTCGGGCTGAAGACTGAACCAGTTTGTTTTGTTTTGGGTTTGCTTTTTAGAGGAATGAAAGAGCAATCCAATTCTCAGAAGAGTCAGACTGAGAAAAGGCTGAAGGGACACTGATAAGCCACTGCTGGCAAAGCAGACTCACCCTTCTGGGTGCTGCAGGACAGAAACCATCAGCTCCACCGCCAGGGCTCCTGCGATCATGGCCAGGCCCGGACGGCTCACGGTGCACTGCTGGTCCAAGGTCCGGTCCCGGGTTGACTGCAGAGAAACAAGCGTGGATGCGTGTGCTCAATGATGCTGTCCTCTCAGCTCTAGCTGTCACCACAACCAGACACACCTTGGTGGCCATGAATGTCCCATCTCAAACAGCATCACTTCTTGGGAGGATCAAGGTAAACATGATGTTAAATGAAGTACTATGCCAACTGGATCAGCAACTTAAACCTTCAGAGCATGGGGGTTTTCAGCCAACGGCAAGGACGCTCCTGCCTCACAGACGGGACCTGCAGCACGTGCCCCCACAACGCACTCAATTTGCCTCACTCGTCTTAGAAGCCAGGAGGTAGAGACAGAGGAGCAATCATCTGAGCAGGATTCTGCCTCCATGCAACACTGAGGTCCTCGAGATGCGGGCAGTAATTTGCCACACTGCAGTCTTGGTTCCTCTGTGCCTCTCACACCTGCGTGTGGCCTGGGACTCAACTTCAAGCATCCTCGCTTCTGCCTGGCCCCACACACAAGCCTGCACTGAAACACAGCCACAGAAACTCATCTTTCCTACTCCAGGCACATCCAAGTGTTGTTGCATAATTCTGACTGAGGATTTCGCCTTATAAACCGCAGGACTTTACTGCAGTGGACCCCGAATCAGACTCGTTGGCAGTAACAGGATCAGCTATATATTCCTATAGATGTCCACAGTGGACATCCTCGAGCCATCCCGTCTCCCATAGTGAAAGGTCATCTTTTCTTCACATGGGGAGGACACAAAGGCCGGTCACCCAAAGAAGGTCTAAGTTATTAAACAAAATTTCTAAAAGAAGGGGAAAAGAGAGGAAAGGGTACAGAAGACATCTCTTCATGGCTTCCCTGGGAGCTCTGATCTGATTGGACGGGTGGCGGTAATGGCAGAGGCACATGTCACTCAGAGTGCTCAGGCCGCTCGGATGCCTGCGTACCGCACCTGCTTTGCACTGTGAATGGCCAGGGCTGCTCTTCATCCCTTTTCTACTAGGCTGCTAGATAAGGTCCAAGAGACACAGTGAATCTGAATTTCAGACGAACAATATATAAAATGTTTAGCATAAGTAGTCTCGAATATTGCCTGGGACATACTTATACTAAAAAAATCATTATGTCCCTGAAATTCAAAGTTACTTGTCAATCCTCTATTGTTACTTGCTAAATATGACAAGTCCAGGTCCCACTCCCATGCTGCAGATGGAGTGCAAGGGATTTATTTGGGATTAGCTGTGAGGCAGGGCTGAGTCTGGGCAAAAGCTGGTCTCTGGCCGGCCCTGTCTAGGTAGCCTTTACTAAGGTGTGCACAGGGCACAAGGCGGGGTGAGGTCAGGAACCAGCCCAGGCTGTAGTTTCCTCACCGAGTGCCTCCCCCAGCCCCATGGCTGTGGCTGCGTTTATGTTGGTGAACAAGGAAAAGCTACAGAGTTGGGGATGCAGATGAAGGCTCTTGTGGGATAATGCCATCCCCCCAACATTGCAGTTCTTCTGTTAAAAGACAGTATTTAAATAACAATGGAAGCACTGAGTCTCTGCTCCCAGGGCAGAAGATGGTTCAGGAAATATCTGGAACCACAGAGAAATCCGCTTACATCTCCTGGAGCCACGACATCATTGCAGAAATAGCAGCCAAGTTTGTAACCAGGGATGTTAGCAAAAAGCGACGAACCCAAGAGGTCAGCAGATGCCACAGGGTGGCTTGGACACACGTCCCCAGCTCCCTGCTGCTTTGGTTTCTTCAAGCCATGTCTCATGACAACAAATGTGTCGAACCCCAGGGCAGCATTGATGACCAGCTGCAGATTTCAAGGAATAAGAGGAGAGAGTTAAGAGAATCACATTTCAAGTCATGGCTAATTTCATGTTCTGCTAGCTTTTAGAATTTATTTTTTGCACATGAGTGTGACTAGACTGTTATAGCTGATGACGGTAAAAATTCCTGAGCATGCAGGGCTTACTAAGGGCAGAAGACCTGACAAGAGAGTAACACAATGATCTCACTGTCATGAACTCCCTACACACATTTCCCATTTATGAGGAGGACGTGGAGAGTCAGAGAGGTTGGTTCTGTAAGTGGCCCAAGGTCTGTGGGTAACAAAGAGGTCAGTGACAAAGCTGTGGCCACAAGTTCTCAGACCCATTCTTTCCACCAGGATGCCAGACTCTGTTATCCGTGTATTTTTATTTTGAAGGACAGTTTTTTTTTTTATTTTCCATTTATACTGCAAGAACTTTTCTTAGTTATAATTTAAGTTATTCTCCCAAACTTCTGATCATACAAAAAGTTTGAAAAATGAAGAAAAGCCATACTAGAAGGGACAGTTTGGAGCATTTCTTCCTACTATCTCCTCCATTTCACTCGTATTTCCTCCTCCTTTTTCCCTTTCTTCTTGCCCTCTTTCTCTCCCGTCTCAGCAGACAAGAGGATGGATAGATAGATGGATAGAGGCAGACATGTTTATACATACACGTAACTGAGAAAATATATACAATATTGTATCGTACTTAACATTTTTCATATTATTAAAATTCTCTGAAACACATAACTGCAAATGGCTGTACACTACTTTATTACAGGTGTGGGGCATGGTTTAGTTAACTATTCAATACTGCCAGCCCTTGAAGCGGGCACTGATAAATAGCAGTCCTTCAAAGGATGGTTAGAGGGCCAGGGATATAGCTCAGTGGCACAAGTACCTGCCTGGCAAGTGCAAGGTCCTGAGTTCGATTCCCAGTACCAAGAACAAAACAAAACAAAAAGGATGGTTAGAAAGACTCCATAGTAATGTGAACTATTCTACTGGTGCTGTGTGAGATAAAAAGGGAGTCTGCGGGGGAAGCCCTCTGGCACCTGCCACAGGCCATGCTAGTCATCCGCCTCCCCCTCTGGACTGTGGGATTAGCCACGATCTGAGCTTGGTGCCCGGTTCCACCAACTACCTTTCTCTTGCTGGCAGCAATGACGGTGGGCAGCCAGCGGCTCTCCCTGGTGTCCATCAGCAGGAAGATGACGTCGTGGCTCTCGATGAGCTGCTCCAGCTGCCCCACGTCCCTGCGGGCTTGTTCCAGGGTGATGCTGGAGAAGTTCACAGGGTGCCCGGGCATGGGGATGCTCGTGTTGAACCCCCTGGCATTCTGGGGAGACAGGGAGATGGAGTTACCTCTGGAGCAAAGGTGAGGCACAAGTTTGGTGCCCACTCGCCCAGCTGGCAGCACACACGTGTGCTCATTTGCAATGAGAAATCCCTCTGTGCCAGATGATGGTGCTTCTCCCTTCCCGCTACCTGCCTCCTACAGTAAACAAGTTGCGAATCAGCAAGCCAGTATGGTCTAGTCCTCCCCAGATGGCTGAAGGGTGTTACCAGGTGAGTGTAACTTACCTAAGTGAAGCACACAAACATTGCATGCACGCTTCAGTGGACCTGTGGACCTGAGGTACAGGACATCCCCATGGCCCCAAAGGGTCCTCTTGCACACGTTCCTGGTCAACCCCCATGACCACTGCTCTGGCTTTGTAAACCACACACCAGGTGTGCCTGTTCTGGAGTCTTAGTTGAATGATATCCTCGAATAGGCACTTGTTTGCTCGGCATCCCCACTGGAGTCAGCAGCAGCCACTTTGTGTCCTTGTGACTATGGTATGACAGGTTTATTCATTCTCCTCTTCATGAGGACCAGGGTCACTTCTAGATGCTGGCTGTTAGGAAAAAAGCGGCAGCAGACATTTTCAGGTAGGTATTTCAGTGCATCTGTTCACATTTCTCTAAGGTGAGCATCTAAAAGTGCCATTTTTGGGTCATCAGGTAGGTAGGTGTATGTTTTGTTTCCCGTGGTTGCTTTATCAGCAAAGGATGAAAGGGACGGTTGGTTGCTCCACAGGCTGACAGCATTTAGCATGGTCGGTTTAGTACATGCGCAGTGATGTATCTATGGTTTTAATTCCTATTTCCCTGATGACGATTTTGTTTTTGTTTTTTGAGACAGAGTTCGCTAAGTAGTTCAGGCTGGCCTTGAACTTGCAGTGATCGTCCTGCCTCTGCTTCCCAAGTGCTGGGATCACAGGTGTGCACCACCATGCCTGGTTCCCCTATTGACAAGTGATGTTGAACACTTTTGTGTGTTCACAGACCTTCACTATGAGGTACCTGTCCAAGCCTTTTGGTCCCTTAAACACACACACACACACACACACACACACACACACACACACACAGACATGTCTTTTTATTACCGGGTGGTCTATCCTGGGTGAAAGTTGCCTGCCAATCTGAATGTGTGGCAGGTGTCTCCTCGGTTTGGTCAGCCTTTTCCTCTCTTAATGGTGTCTTGAATCAAAGGTTTAAAACTTGGATGAAGCCCAGATTATCAGTATTTTCATTTAGGGTCATCTTTATGGGGTGAGGAAGAAACCTTCTCCTAGAAGCTTTGTAGTTTGAGCTTTTATCTTCACTTCTGTGGCTTTCTGAGCTGCCACTTACAACTCCGCTGTGGATAACTGACACGGAAGGCTCCGGCCCAGTGTGCACTCGGGAATCTCCACTCTGCTCCCAGTTCCCAGGAGGGGGCGCTTGCCCTGAGCATGCGCAGTGACTCTCTAGCCAGAGGCTCCACTGCTGCTGGGCAGGTCCCTGGACCCCTTCTCTGCCGCACCCCCTCATGTCTGCCACTGTCCTGCAAATCCCAGCCACCTCGTCTGCTCTGAACCCCATTGCCCCAGCTCAGCAAGAACAGCAATATCTCCTTGGGCTATGCAGGATTGGCAAGGGCCAGAAAGTGCCACCAGGCAATCAGCTGGGCCACTTTTGTTCCCTCTGACAGGACCACAGTCTTTCACTGCCTACTGCTCATTGTCTGAAGAATCATTCATGTCCTGTGCCCAAATGCACAATCATTTAGGGTGGGAGAGCGAGTCCAGCATCAGCTACTAATCAGGGTTGGTCACAGATGTCCAGAGCTGGGCTTTAAACCCTCGAGTGTGGGTCTGGGGCTGTGCTCAGTGGTAGAGAATGTGCCTAACACAAAAAAGGCCCTGGGTAGGGCTGGTGAGATGGCTCAGCGGAGTAAGCGCTTGCCTGGCAAGCGCGAGGGCCCGAGTTCGACTCCCAGAACCCATATACGAAAAAAGGGCCGGTGATATTGCTCAGTGGCAGGGGCGCCTGCTGGCGCATGAGGTCCTGAGGTTGACCCCCGGTACCCACAAAAAAAAAAAAAAAAAAAAGGCCTTGGGTTCCATCTCCAGCACCATTTAAAAAGCCCCCAAAATAAACAAACAAAATACTCTCAACTGTAGCTCTAGAAACCTAAATTTTATTGTTTCACCTTTAAAAAAAGGGCAACCTCAAATAACTACTGTACTATAAAAGATGAGTTGCTTTCTTATTCAATTAATTCAAGCCCAGGATTAGGCACAGTATTTACATCTGAGCAGCGCTTTTCAGGTTATTTTCTCACAGCACTTAAAGGCATCTGGAAAGGGTCAAGGACACCGCTGTTTCCGGGAGTAGAAGAGAAGGGATTCTCCAAGGAAAGTCATGCAGATAAAAATTAAGAGTTTCATGTGAGCTGGCCAACCTGTTATGCTTACCCATGGCAACTGAGCACCTTGGAGCAACCTGAAAGTCTGGAGCCAGAACCTGATTAGTGTGGTCAAGAATATTTTAGAACAAAAATCAAAAGTCTAGCTATGAAAGTGATAAAGGCTGTCCAGGTCAGCCCTTCAATGAGATCACCAGTCCCCAAAGTCTGTCACCCAGGGCATGACTTCCTGGCACATGTCCTTCCTGTGAATGTATTATTTCAAAATTTAAAATGAAAAAACATCTACCACCATTACTTTTTCCCCGAGTTAGATGTCACAGGCTTTAAGCACTGAGATTAGAATTCTGCAATAACTAAATAAGCGAGGGATGGTTCAAATGACACAATGTTGCATTAACAGAATCAATCTCCACCTTTCCCAGGCGCCCGAAGATCCCAGAAGTCCGCGTGTCACCCATCATCTCTTCCCTTTCAAAGGCCACTTTTCTGGCTGGAGTGCTCTTCCTGGCCTCTGCCTCTCTTTCCATTCTGCCCATCCCCTGCCTCCCCCAAATCCATTCTCTCAGTTAATTCCTTCTCAAACGAGGCTTCCTCAAGAAAGCTTGGCCTGGCCCCCAAACACACCTCGGGCACTCTACTCTGTATTTCATTAGCACCCTTACTTATTTTGATCCTCATTAAACAATCAGTTCCTCAAGACATTCGTCCCCCAGTGGAATCTGAACTCTGAGGCGGGCCGAACCTGGTTCTCTCGGGCCTGGCCTTCTAGCCACACCTGGGGTGAGGAAGGGGAGAAACATGTCTGCTGAATGCAGAAACCAACATTAAATCAAGAGTATGAAGAAAATCTCTTCAGCCTGGCTAACCAACAAGTTAAGTAGTTTCACGAGTATTTGTCTTGCATTTTAAGAATTATACCAGCATTTTGTACCCAGCTATTATATTTACAAGGTGTAAGGGATAAAAGATAAGAGAAGAGCTGGAATCCAGGACTTAATAGTCGCGGGGAACACACAGTCACCCGATGGCCTGAGGCACCGGAGGAGTGGACTCTTTCCAGGAAAGTTGGACTTGCTCTTTCAGGCCTGGCCCAACCTGGTCTTCACTTTCACTGAAGCCTCCTTTCGTCTTCCTAGACCCTCCCTGCTTCTGCCACCATGGCTTTCTTCTTTTCTGTTTCTTTTTGACAGGGCTGTGACTTCCTCTATTTGTTTTGGGGCTTTTTCCAAAACAGGGTCCTGCTATGTTGCCAAGGCTGGCCTCAAACTCGGGATCCTCCTGCCAGGCCTCTGAGGGCTGGGATTACAGGTGCGTGGGCTTCGGGGTCTTCTTTCACGTCCAACAAGGACCAGGCCTCCTCCTCAGGTGTCAGCACAGACAGCTTGGCTCCTCGGTCAGTCCAGCTGGCTCCTACTCACTGCAGGCTTCAGTTCCCTCAAGGAGTCCTGCAATTCCACCTCCTGCACCAGGCTGGCTCAGGCTGACCTGAGACACGAGCTCATGGCAAGTGAGCTCTTGGGTCATGTGCTTATCAGAATTGCACACGCTTGAGAAATTACCTGTCAATGACATGCCCCTCCTTGACTGTAAGCCCCATGTGGGGAGGGGAGCACTGTGTCCTTGGCACACAGTAGGCCTTAACTACGTGAGAGCTGAATAAATGAGCACGGGGAATTGCATTGGGCCACAGCCAATGGCCAGGAGCCGGGTAAACAAATACTCAGGCAACTTATAAGTGGCAGGCTTCAGGTTCCAAGCCAAGTCTGGAGGGACCCCAAGGGAGTTCATAATACCCCCCCAGTCACAGGCTGGGTTATTCTTCCCAACTACGCCCTTCCTGCCTCCAGCAGAATTACATATCCACTCCCTCTGCCAAGTAGCTTTGCGAGACTCCTATCAGGAAGGCAGCATCTACTGCCCACCCCACTCACTCAGGCTCAGCCTGTACCTTGCTTTGATGATGGGCAGAGAGGGTACTGCACGGTGCCATGCCTGAGCTGGCACTGTAAGAGGCATGGAAACTGCCTATGCCTTCCAGGCTTCTGCCATCTACCATCACAGCCATAAGAACAGGAAGAGCGGGTGACTCCACTTTGAAATAACAACACACAGACAAACCGGAAGCAGACTAGAAGCCGAAGCCCACCCTCAGTGAGAAAAAAACCACAGCCAGCCTGCACACCCCTGAGCACAGAGTACAGGTGTGTCACCACAGGCATGGAGATCTGGGGTTGTGGGAGGCACAATATCATGACAGCAGAGCCCTCCCAATGGCAGGGATGTGACTTCCTCTGTTTCTTTTGGCATCGGGCACATAGCTGGGTACATAGCAGATACCAGATCACACCAATGAAGTGAACCCAGTAAGTGACGTTCCTCACGGATATGGGTGAGATGAACAAGCCATCAACATTGACTACACAGCAAACATTTCCAAAATGGGAGACTTCAAGAAGGTGAGCCTTGCCCTGGTGAGGGCTCAGAGCCTCTCTAGCATTTTAAGTCTAAGCAGGTGCTTTGAAGAGACCTAATCTGGCTCCTGTCCCATAGGTCGATTAAGCATTCAAGATGTAGAACCTCTTTTCCAGGATGTCCTCAAAAACTTCTCAAGATTTCGAGTCAAATGAGGTGAATAACTTATCTGATTATCTGGTATAGCTAAGGCAAATAATAGAGCACAAAAATAAGCAGCAGCTAGAGCAAAACATTCAACTTTCACCCAATGCTCTACATGCAGTCTTGCATTATCCAATTTAATTGCATCAGTAACTATCTGGTGATTGGTGCTGGATGAAAGGTAACATCCTAAGTTAGAGTCACCATCGAGCCCCTTAAAACCAGGCACGACGTGAAAGTATACACACCTCCAAATTCCTCAACTTAAACTTGTATAGTGCTGGGCAACTCACAAAACATTATTTCACATATTCCTCGTTTAGTTTTCACCAGATTTTTTTTTTAATTAATTAATCTTTTGGCAGGGAGGGCTGGGTTTGGCACTGGGGATGGAACTCAGGGCCTCACGCACACCAGGTGAGTGCTCACCACTAAGCCACACCCCTGGCTCTTATTGTATTTTTTAATCCCTATCGTTGAGAGGAGAAAACAGGTGTGGCCACTCGGAGAGTGCCTGGAAGGAATCTTCTCACCAATACCAGAGGGCCACCTTCTCCAGTACTGAAACAGCTACAGACACAGGAAGCCACCGTGGTGCTCCTGGAGAGTGCCAACATACCACTCCGGGGAAGATTCTCTGCAGCCGGTCTGCTGCCGCCAGGGCCTTGGGCTTGCCACCCCCAAGGCAGTCTTCAAACTCGTAGAGTGGCTGCCTCACGGGGTTCGAGTAGGAGATCTTGGCGTTGTCCACGAACGTGACATGCCTGACGCCCCAGCCCTGTGTGGAGACAGGAGAGCATGGTGTGTCGCCAACAGACACTTCACAGGTGCCTCCCAGGTTTCCCGAAGGGGTTTTACCCCAAGCAACTTGGAAGAGTCAAGATACAGGAAACTTTAGAAACTGAGTTGTGCAAGCTCAGCTTTTGAAAAACAGACTGTTATCTTGCTTTAAGAAGACAAAATAATGATATGCTCAGTGCCTGCTTTCCTGCAGTAATGAGACTAAGAAATGTCACAGTACTCCAACTAATAGCTCATTATTTTTGATAATGTGATACCAGAAAAAGATTTGGAAGTGAATCCCATAAGAAATCTCTATTTGCTGCTTCAAAAGGATTAGTGAAAGCCCCCGAATATTTTTGGTTTCCCTTAACAAATAATTAACTATAACAACTCCTTGCAAAACTCATTTAAGTCCTCAATTAACTCTTCAGAAAAATGATTTACAAGTCATTTCCCACTGTATAGCAATAAGGGATATTTTACACTATTTCTCCAAGATGGAAAGGCCTTATTAGTAATTGGCCACTTATGGAATGATTCTTTTTCTCATCAATAGCTTTCATTATGTCAGAGACTTCAATTACATCTATCAAGTTTCATAAAACCACATGATTTTCAGAGACACAAGCTTAAATACCATATGGTATCTCTCATCTGAGTGAGGCATAGTATAAACAAAGAAAATGATATAGGATGGATAGAAAGGGACAAAAGGACAAATCTCTTGCAATAGATAAGTGATCCAAAGGACTAGGCTGAGGGGTAAGGAGGAGGGGAAGGGGAAATAAGAATAAAGATGTGTCATGTACAGGAACCTAATAACACCAATTAATGTCAACACTATACACCATAACATGAGCTGAGACAACAAGTATAAAAAGGGGGACAGGGAAACCTGTAGGGGAAGGGGAAGAGTAGGGAAGGGCAAAAAAACCCAAAAAGAAACCAGCTGTGATATGTACATGTAATTACTCCCGAGACGATTGTAAACTGTATGAATTGCAAACATGTACAAATAAAATAAAATTTAAATTTTAAAAAACCCACATGATTTTAAAGCCAGACAGGACCTCTAAAATCCTTAGTCTAATAATTTTGTTTTATAGATATGGAAGCTGAAGCATAGAAAAGGTAAGTGAGTTGTCTAAAACCATACATGCAATTAATGGTGGGAAACAAATGAGCTCCCCAAAGCTGTGCCCAAGTGGAGATGCCAATTCTTTGGGGTAGAAGGGGTGTGTTTTACTAGACCATACATAAGCATGGCCCTCAGGCACTATCCGTGGGTTCTGAAACTGCAGATTCTACCGACTGTGGGTGGGAAAAAAATTGTCCCTGTCCTGACAATGTACAGACATTTTTTCTTGTCATTATCCCTTAAAAATTGCAATCTATCAATTATTTACATAGCATTTACATTGTATTAGGTATTCTAGGAGTGGTTTAAGGTACATACATGAGAAGATATGCATAGCTTCTAAGCAAATATAGTAGTAGTGCATTTTACATATGAGACTGGACCATGCTCTGTGCTGGTACCCACAAAAGTCTGAACCAGTCCCCCTGAGGTACGGAGGGTGACAGAACAGCGACCGCAGGGAGGCCCTGCTATGCCTGGCTGCAAAGCTATGACCCTGCCACTCACCCTCTTTCTTCAATATCTTTCAACTAGGGACTTTGAAACTCAGCCTGATGGTTTTAGGGGAGAGTCAGTGAGGACCCAACCCTCACCCTGCTCACAAGCCTCGTCTGGGTCACTGCTTGTTTTGAAGCCACAGGTGACTTCTTGGCTCTCCCAGTCTCAGGAGCCAAGCAGAAAAACTCCAAAAGCAACTTGCTCGCGGTCTGGGGACATTTCTTTCTGCAGTCATTTCCTGACTGGAAAGCGGGGAAGGCAGTACGGGAACGCACTGCGCAGCGGGAAGAAAGCCAGACAGACTGCGGACATGCTGTGGGCTCACCGCCTGCAGATGTGCTTCCACTCTTGACGGCTGGCGTACTGGGATGCTAGTGGAAAGGGCGAGGACTAAAGAAAGTTACAATACTCCATGTAGGGGAGGAGGTGTTAGTGAGAAAACCATTTTACTGGTGAAAGGTGGGAAACTGGTGTCCTTTTTCTGGAAGGTAATTCGGCGGCATGTTTCTAGAATCTTAAAGATGCTCAAGCACTCTGATCTACTTCCAGCAGTGGATCCTAGAAAATCACATGGCACACTGCCAAGGAGCCAATCACAGAGATATTCTTTGCAACACAATTTCTAATTGTAGAAAGCTGGGAATAATGTCAATGCCAAATATAAGAGGACTGTCTGCACAAATTATGAGAAATGAGGAAATGTATCATCTCATAAGAAGCATATTCTATAGCCGTTAAAAAACTCTCACAGCACTCAGGAGACTGAGATAGCCGGATTGTGTATTTGAGGTCAGCCCAGTCTGGGTGACACAGTGAGACCCTGTCTCAAGGAAAAAACAACAACGAAACAGCCTTACAAGCACCATCTTTTTATTTTCTTTAGTTTTCTGAGACAGGGTCTCCCTATGTAGTCCAGCCTGGCCTCAAACTTGCGATCTTCCTGCCCTAGCCTTCTGAGTACTGGGATGGTAGGCATGTGCCACCATGACTGGCTTACAAGTGTCACCTTTAATGACAGGGGGACATCGAATTTCACAAAAGGAGAAATAAATTAATAAAGAGGAAAGTAGATATTGATAAATCTGAAAGCAAAAAACATAAAATTGATAGAACTAATTAATCAACTATTCTCTAAAACGACTAACAAAATTGACAAGTCTTTCTGAGAAGTCTGAATAAGAGGAAGAAAAGAGAAAGCACACCCACGACTTAGGAATGTGGAAAGATTAAAGTAGAAAAAGATTTTGAAGATAAACTATCATATGTATTCAATGTCAATTTTTAAAGTTACATGAAATGATTGTCTAGGAAAACAAACTGACCCTAAAGCACTACAAAAATCTAAAGAGGCCAAATCAACACAGAGACACGTGTCACAGTTCCCAAAGATCCCCCGCCCCACTCTGCCAACAAAATTCTAGAAGCTGCCACACACAGATGGATTTATAATTGAATTTTCCAAGGAACAGATAATTCACACATTAAAACTCTTCTGGAGCATAGAAAAAGGCAGAAAAGTTCTAAGTTTATCTTATGAAGTAACCACAACTCACCTGTGAAACATACACACTTCAAGAAAAAACACTGCTACAGAACAACCTGACTTGTGGATACAGACATAAAACTTATAAATAAAACCTTACCAACTGAATCCCATAGTATATTAGAAGAACCCAAAATGGAGATTATTCTAGGAAAGCTCAATAGTAGAATACTTTGAATATCTACATAGACATATTTGATAAAGCTCAAGTTCATAGCTGGGTGTGGTAGCACACGCCTGTAATCCCAACACTCAGGAGGCTGAGGGAGGAGGATCTCAAGTTCCAGGCTGGCTTAAGCAACTTACTGATACACTGTCTCAAAAAACAAAAACAAAAAAACTTCAACATTCATTTCTGATACAAACTTGCAAAACAGAAATAAACCTCCTTAATTTATAAACAACAGCAGAAACCAATATAGAAACCAACTTTGTCATTAAAGTTTTTAACAACAGAGGTGTTAACTCTCCCTTACGGTCTTCTATGCAGGCCTAAACAACCCTACAAGGCAAAGAAAAGACACACAGAGAGAAATCTTGGTGAGGAAAACTCACTAACCCTATAAAATTCAACAGATTCAAATAAAAAACTACTAGAACTAAGAGCTTAGAAGACAGCCGGATGAAAGTGAACATGAGGAATACAGTGTATGTCTCCTATCCCAGGAAAAGCCAGTGGAAAACCTAATGGGAGAACATATCTCTAAAAGAACGAGATCATTAAATACGTAGCAATAAGCTAAAGAAGCTACATGCAACTGGGCCTGGTGGCACACGCTTGTAATTGCAGCACTCTAGGATGCTGAGGAAGGAGGACTGGAAGTTCGAACACAACCTGGGCAACTGAGAGATTTAGGGAAACCCTGTCTTGAAAAGGGGGGTGGGGGGCTGGTGATATAGCTCAGCAGCATAAGCGCTTGCCTGGCAAGCACAAGGTCCTGAGTTCAGTTCCCAGTACCCACAAACAAAAACAAAAACAAAAACAAAAAAAGGGGGGCATGGGAGGAATGTATTTCAGGGTGAAGGCCCTAGGTTCATTCCCCAGTACAAAAACCAACCAAACAAATAAAAGACGCATTCAAGGCCCAGCGAAAGACAAGGGTGATCTAAGTAAGTGACAGCTTTACCACACTAAGGGTGAATATTGTAAAGACATCAACTCCTTCCAATTTATCTATAAATTCATTGTCATTCCAATTAAGAGTGAGAAGCAATATAGGATCTATGGGGGAGGTGGAGAATGCACAGATAGACTCAGAGGCATAAGGAGATTTAGCATCCCATAAGGGTGGGTGGAAAACTAAAATTGAGCTTCTTTTCTCTTTCTTTTGTGGTACTGGGGATTGAACCCAGCGCCTTCTCACTAAGCTGTGTCTCCAGCCCTTTTATATTTTTAGTTTGAGACCGGGTCTCACTAAATTGTCCAGGAGGGACTCAAATTTACAACATTCCTACCTCGGCCTCCCAGGTATTGTGACTGCAGGTGTGTACCACCAGACCCAGCTAGATTTAGCTTCTTGAATAAATGCCATTAAAATAATTGACCGCTTGCTTTGTTAGAACTTTACTTCTCTCACGTGACAAAAATAAATTTCAAATTGATAGACACATAACCATAAAAATAAGAGTTCTGTAAAGCATATGGGAAAAGACTACAAATTTTAACAACATAAAATTTAAAAAAAACTTTCATATGGATAAAGGTACTTTGAATAAATTGAGAAAAATATTTATACATTACCGAAGAAAAGGTTAATATCCATAAGAAATACAACTAAAAGTCCGTAAAAGAAACACAAACCAAAAAATATGAATAGAAGAAATAAAACTCACAAAGGAAATAAAGGCCTATACTCCCCAAAGAAATTTAAAGTTAAATGATAAAATGTTACTTTTTAGCTGCCTGGATTCACAAAGACCTAAAAAATGTTGATACTATCCAATCTTGGCAAAAGTATGAAAAAAAGCTGTCTCTCACATGTTTCAGAATACAGACTACTTCAGCATTTTTGGAATGTAATTTAGTTTAGAAATGGAGGGAGGGGAAAGGACGGAAAAAGAACTGAGACATGCTGTGTGCGTGGACCAACTCCCCATGATGCACACGGTCACTATGCGCCACTAACAGGCACTAATAAGATAGATTTTTTTAAAGTAGAGCAAGAAAGAGAAGTAAAAAATAAAGGCAAAAAAACTGGAATCCCAACACCAAAACAAAAGAAGAAAAGACATGAGAAGAAGAGAAAGAAAGGGAAGCTGAAAATGTGGGAGGGAGGCGAACACCCACCCGCACCGCTGGACACGCACCATCAGCGTCCGGGCCACATTACAGCCCAGGGTGCCAGCTCCCAGCAGCAGGCACTTGGTCGACACAACCCTGTCCAGGTCCAGCGTCGGAACCAGCCTCCAACACATGAGTTTGAGGTTCAGATCCACCGACGACTCAGCTAACCTAGAAAAGGAGGGATGGGTTAGTGCAGTCAGCCGCCCATCTGTGCCTGACCCTGTCCTAAAGGATATAAAGCAGCTACGAGAGAAAACAAGAACTAAAGAATCAGGGAATTGTGATCAAGGAAAGCAGGATGGAGCCTAAGGTAAAGGGTCAGTGTGGTCCCCAGGGGCTCCTGGTGGGCGGATATCCCACCTCTGACAGCCAGGGTAAAAAAGGAAGCCAGATGAGTGACGACTTGTGTGTCCACAACGAGAAACACACCCTGGTCAGGAGCGAACCCTTCATACTGAAGACAGAAATGCCTCCCACGGCTCCCTAAAGAAGCGCGCTTCTCTCCAGCCTGACGTGACACTGGTTTCCACAAGTTCCTCCTACGATGTCCTACTGTCCTTCAAGCCAGGCCAACTGAAGCCAAAAGGCAACAAATAAAGGACTAAAAATGCCTAGGACAGGTGTCTGTGGCTAAGTCCTAGCTTGAGTCCTTGAAGCTAGGACAAAATCAGAACATCTAGAAGGACAGATAAACTGTGCGCCCTTTGGGACCTGCACCCAAAGGCCAACTCTCACAACCAACCCTGAAATCAGCAGTGGGGAGCGAGGGGCAGGATGGCGCTCATCAATGAGACAGCAACCCTGCCCTGCCAGGGAAGAGCAGCAAGAGACACTCACTGTTGTGGTTGTGTCTAGATGTCCCAAAGCCTCACGTGATCACAGGCGGGGCTTTGGGGAGGGGCCTGGATTATGGGGCTTATACTGACTTGCTGTTAGGAGATGGGGCCTGGTCAGAAGAAGGGGTCACTGGGGTGTGACCAGAAGGGCTGACCTCCCTCCCCAGATCCTCCCTTTGCTCTCTGCTTCCCCACTACCATGCTGTGAGCAGCTCTCCTCTGCCCGGACCTGTCCACCACACCTGGCTGCCCTGGAGCTGGTCAACCGTGGACAACAAAGCTTTCTCCTTTCTGGAGCAGGTGCCAAGGACTGTGCTCAGCGAGGAGGAACGCTGAGACACTCACCTCTTGGGGTCCATACACTCGCTGAGGTTCACCATCCTTGGGCCCATGCCTCCCTTCTGGTTCTTTTCCCATCCAACAGCTTTAGGGCAATCTTAAGGCAAACAAAACACTAAGTTTAATAAAGAAGGGAAGAATGAAAAGAAGTCCCGTAGCAAACTTGCTTCAGAAAGGTAAACGTTCATAATGGCCCATGCCCTGATTCTCCTTTCCTCCGAGTCTTTCTGAAGAGGCAGGAGGGACTGAACTCCAGTTGCTGGCCACAGCTGCCTCTTCATCCTGCTTGATACTGGGAATCTTGCTCAGGAGACCATCAGATGCCTTGCTGGACAGGCCTTCAGAGACAGACCTCCACCCGTGCCCAGGGTGTGTCTGCCTCCTCTTTTACTAGATGTAGCTCAAAGAGATGAACCTGGGAATGGCGCTCCACCTGAGCGACACCTACCTTGGCACAGATTCTGCTAAGTCCCTACTGGGATCTGAACCTCTCCATTCAGTGTGTCCCTTCCATTCAGGCTTCTCAACTGCACACCCACATGCAAAAAGATCCCTATCAGGGTGACTGTCCCACTACAAGCCACTTCTCCTTTAAGCTCATCCTTAGTTGCTCAGTATCCCCCTCCCTGGCTTATCCCTTCTCCCCTGCCATGGGAGCCCCTAAAACTCCAATTCGAGCAGTTCCCAAAGTGTGTCTTATTCTACACTAAAGAGCCTTAGGAAGCCGCGCATGGTGGCACACACCCGTAATCCCTACACCTGGGAGAGTGAGGCAGGAGAATCACCATGTGTTCAAGGCCAGCCTGGGCTACATAGTGAGTTTAAGGCCAGCCTGGGATACACAGTGACACCCTGTCTCAAAAACCAAACAGAAACAAAAAACAGAACCTTGGGAAATGCTTCATATTTGCATCTGTACTCTCTACCTAGTCCCCAGTGCCACCTACCTATATTTGGAGATTCACAATGCAGTGAGGGAGATGAGAGCTCTGAAGCCTGTAGTAAGACACTGCTTCATCTCCCTCGGCTTTGCATTTCCCAGCCTATCTGGCTTTCTGACTCTGCCTCCACCACCCCTTGAGCACCAACTCAACCTCCTGGGCACCAGGGAATGGTGCTCAATTCTATTATCACAAAATTCTCCTACACATAAGACTAATTATAGGACAAAACCAAATTAAACCCCTCCATATTTGAGAAGCTATACCAAATTCTAAGACAATTAGACATATTTGAAGCTTATCGACAATGAAAACGACTATATATGAAAATAACATTGATTTACCATATCTCCCTCCACATCATCTGTACCCATAACACATGCCCCAAACTAATGAGATGACGGCTTCAGGGGAAAGAAAGTGCTGTCCTCTTCCATCCAGGAGCAAGTAAGAACACTCTAGGGACAGGCATCAGGAGGGGACCCCATCACCCTTAGCAGTGCCCGCTGTGCCTTCCGCCAGTGGCCAGGCCCAGACGTGTCTCCACTCTGCAGAGCACACCAGGTGCATCACAGGGAGCAAGAGGAGGTACAGGATATTTAAAGTCACGCTTTCTGTCTCTGGAGTGCTGGGATGTAACCCAGAGCCTTGTGCACGCGAAGCAAGAGCTGCATCCCAGTCCTCCAAGAGAACACCACTTAGACCACTGCCACTGCAACTGTGGACACCTTGGAAATGCTGTCACGTGTAAGTCAGCAGTGGGGCCGTGCAGGCTGATTTCACCACTGTGCAAACATCACAGCCTATACTTACACAAACTGAGTGGCTATGGCGGCACTAGGTGACCTGACTATGGGACCGCCACCGCATGTGTGGTGTGTCACTGACAACACTGTTTTGCAGCATGGGACAGTACTCAAAAGCGCTCCTATATGCACTCCTGCAGCCCAGGGGATAGACAGAGTCTCTGCAAAGTTTTGTTTATTATAAGGTCGTATTTGCAGCTAAGAAGAAAATAAAAACTGCATTCCCTAAACAATAAATACAGAGAACCTAAACTATACCCCCAGCCCTTTTTATTTTATTTTGAGAGAGGATCTTGCTAAATTGCCCAGGCTGGCCTCCCAGTAGCTAGAATTATAGGCAGGTACCCTGTGCCTGGCTGATACTTTGTTTTCGTTAACTCTCACATCACTTCCCTAAACCATCTTTAAGTTGTGGTTTTAAACAAACATGCATCTACGTTAATGTTACACAGAAGCTATTTTAGAATGGGCCAGAAGAGGGTGCTAAACCAAATGCAAACTCTAAGGCAACAGATTTCTTAAGGCTCTGAACTAAAAAAACAGCACACAGCTTCCTGAGACTGAGCACGCAAAGCATGCTGTCATTCTTTCCCTGGTGTCTGCTGAAGACATCTGTGCCAGTTGCAGAATCACTGAGCCAAGCCAAAGCCTCTAATTTCTGCACTCTAGAAAAGACATCTCAGAACAGATGGGGTATCTATAATATCCCCCAACACATACACACACCCATGGACTAAAGAAAGCAATGTGCTGGGAATGTGGGAAGGTCATAAGGAGCAAATCCAACAGCCCACGTGAGGTGCTCTGCAAGGCCCGAGTCCCATCACTATGTGGGGTGATTTTGGAAAGAGGTACAAATAGTGCAGTACAAACAGCGAGATGGGAAATTCACATAAAACTGATTAAGCACCTATATTATGCTAGACATTGTGCTCTGTTTTTTACATAGCACACAGATTCTTCAGATGAAATAATCAGGCAGGTGTGGTGGCACACACCTGTATTCCCAGCTCTGGGAGGCTGAGGCAGTAGGATCTCAAATTTGAGACCAGCCTAGGAAACTTTGCTAGACCCTATCTCAAAATTAAAAGGAGGGAGGCGCTGGGGAATGTGGGCTCAATGCAAAGGCCCTGGGTTCAATCTCTGGTACCATTAAAAAAAGAAATACTCCATGAGGTAAGTATAGGCATTATGTCTTTCTTTTCTTTTCTTTCTTTGTTTTTTTGGTGTTCTTTTTTTTTTTTTTTTGGTGGGTACCGGGGGGTCGACCTCAGGACCTCGCGCACCAACAGGCACCCGTGCCACTGAGCGATATCACCGGCCCCTTTTTCGTATGTGGGATCCGGGAGTCGAACTCGGGCCCTCGCGCTTGCAAGGCAGGTGCTTACGCCGCTGAGCCATCTCACCGGCCCTTTTTTGGTGTTCTTAAGACTGGGTCTCACTATGTAATTCAGGCTGGCTTTGAACTCACTATGTAGCCCAGGCTGGCCTCAAACTCACAGTGATCCTCCTGCCTCAGCCTCCCAAGTGCTGGGATTACAGGCATGTGACGCCACACCCAGTTTATGTCCTTATTTTCCTCAAATGAGTGTGTGTTCAATCTTTATGACATATATAAAAATGTAAATATGTACCTGTGTACATACAACACACATCTACATGTAAATACCTCCAGTCTAACTTTCCTGATTTATAACATCTGTCACACAGGGATCAAACAGAGACAGGAAACGTGGCAGGAGAAATGGCACTTCTGATGACTGGTTTACTGTATGGCGAACAGGATCACACACAGTTTTAAGTGCATAGCAAAAACATAAGTGCATTAATACTTCAGTCTTCCTTTAAGAAAGGACAGAAGTGAAGATTTTGTGTGAAACAAAAATGAAAATGAAGACTGAGGGGAAAAAACCCTCAAGACTGCTGGGTGTGATGGCACACACCTATAATCCCAGCACTTCGGAGGCTGAGGCAGGTGGATCTCGGAAGAGTTCAAAACTAGCCTGGGCTAAACAGTGAGCTCAAGGCCAGCCTGAAGTACATAGGGAGACCCTGTCTCAAAAAAACAAAACACAAATAAAAACACCCTCCAGATTGTAAAGCTTCCTGAAGAAGACTTCCTGGCACCAACTCCTGCCTTTGTTCAGGCCCGATGGCGGGGCACAACTCTGCTCCACGGAGGTATGTGCCCAGGCAGCAAGACAGGGGTTCTGCTCGTCTCCCTGCACTGCCGTGGTGAAGGACGGAGGGAAACCACCCGACTTGGCTTCTGCCAGCTCAGAGTTCCATGCGTCCTCAGAGACCAGTGCATTACCTGGGCTGAAGGCCACTTCCGGAAGCCGCACTTCAAAGATGATGCTGTGCGCGACGTCTCTCACCCCCTGCATGGTGCGGTCACGGAAGCAAAGGACTTCAATGGACTGGAAGCTGCTGCTCCTGTCACAAAGCAGGTTGTGCAGATTTTATTATATGTTTGTAAAGAGGAAAAGAAACAGCCCAGTAAGAGCTTCGCAAAACAGCTGCGGAGAATTCAGTGCATTCCAGTTCCTCCTCTCAGACACCCTCGGGACGGCCTTAGCCCGGGAGATTCTGAATAGATTCACACAAGCGTCCTTTGTCCCACCGTTTGGGGCTGGACACCGAGTTGGCTGTCATTTCCTTCTAGGTGAATTTTATATGGCACTCACATTGCAGAGAAACAATTGTGACAAATGGAGCTTTCAAGCGCAGGGAAAAGTGCTCCCAGGACCTTCCGAAAGCACCTGTGAGACCTGGGCTCTTCCAGCCCCTTCCTCCCTCGGGGACAGTGTGTGAATTATCTCCCTTTCTGTGTCTAAGTAAACATTTTCTCCTAAGCCAAGCAGGCCTAAGGAAGAGCGCACAAATGCAAAGTACAAAGGACTCTGTCTCAGGCCTGTCCCAGTCACTACACAACCCTCTCAAAAGGAACTATTTGGCCACCTCTAAGTTTTCCCATGGCCTTGCCTGCCTTGGTCTTTATGTAAGTGCAACCGGGTGATGTGTACTCTTTCAGGTCCCACTTACTTCACACAGCCTCACTGTCTTTAACGCACTTGTACCGCTGCGTGTGCCAGTACTTCCTACAGACTGGCAGCAAGGCAGCACCCCGCTTCAGGAACTCTATTCTCCACCCCACTGCTGATGGACAGGGGCTTCTCCCCAGCATGGCTGTTAAGAATAATGCTGCTGTAAACATTCTGGAAGGGTTTTGCTTGCGTGTACACCTGCATCTATGCACATGATATACTGTGTCCAGACTGCTGAGCCGCAGATATTTTTAACTTCGGGAGATGCTGCCAAACATTTTTGCAGCAGTGTGTCAGGGTCCCAACACCCCATGTCTGCAGCTACTCTTGGCAGGGTCACTTGTGTTAAGTCACTCTGGTGGGCAAGCAGTAGTGTCTCATTACAGTTTTAACGCTGTCTCCTTGATGACTGACGGTGTTCACATCTCTTCGGGTCTCTACTGGCTTTTAGATACCCTCTGTTCTAATTCCTTTAGGGTTAGGAAAAAATCAAGGGTGGCAGCAACAGGAAATCCCTCCCTGAAAGCAACACAGACCATCTGCCCAGAGGGCTGGTGGATTTCAGCTTCAGGGCCGCTGGCTACCCGCCCTCCCGCAGTCTAAAATATCCTTGCTCCCTAGAAGACCTGATTAAGAACTCGCCATAGAGGGAAACTGGGTTATGGCTGATTTATTGATTTACTTTTTGATTTCCATGCCAGTAATGAAACAAAAAAACACATTTGGGAAAACAGAGGGACAGATAAAGACAGACAAGACACAGTTAAAAACACACAGGCACAGACAGACAGACAGACAGACACACACACACACACACGTTTGTAAATACCATATGTGGGCTGCTAGGAACAAAAAATTCCTCAAAGGCCATCCAGGGTACTGGGCTAGGTTACAGGGGTCATAGACACCGACTGTTATCTGTGAACAGAGAAGGCTTTCTGAGTGAGTCAAGCAGCAGTTCAGGGTCACAGTACAGACATTGCTCACACTTCCCGCCCGCTGCTTTATTCTGTCCTGCAAAGCATGACGAATTAGACAGCTGCTTAGCGGAGCACTAAAGGGATGAGAGGAGCACTCAAGGACCTCACACTAGACAACAGAACTTCCTGACGGCAGGCATCGGCCCCTGTGCCTGGCACTGGACCCAGCAGAGAACAGGACCGAGGTCCACACAGAAGGACAGGGAGTGAGGGCGGGTCCCCTATCAGGCCATACACAAGGGAAATCCTCTCATAGAGACAGGGGCTGTGAAAATCGCTCACTCAGCAGTGCTGAGAAAAGTTAAAGAGGACCACTACCACTGTGAGTCTATGATGAGTTCAGATCAAAAGCCAGGCACCCTGGTACGGCTGACATGTTCTCTTCCCTCCCTCCCCCGGCCTCCCTCTGGAAAACCCTACCCGACTTGAGTACCATCTCTTCAGCAAGGATGTCTCTTGGTGACGGGAGTCACTCTGTCCTCCCAGCTTCCACAGATCTTTGTACGCGATACACAAGATGTTGTGGGGTTTTTTGGTCTCCTTTCTCTCAAAAGACCACGAACACCCAGATCTTGATTTCTAAATACCACTCTCCAATAAAAGGAATCAGGGCACCAAGGACCTGTGGCTAATTCTAGGGCTGGTCAGAGAAAACACACAATGAGCTGGAACACCTAGTACCAGAAAATAAGGACGTGCTCAAAAACAAAGGACGAGGGCACACCAGGGGACAGAGGAGCCAGCTGAAGAATGTTCTACAGCCAAGGCTATAGCAATCAGAGCAATGAAATAAATAATGTAGTATTGGGTTAGAACCCAAAGCATAAAATAAACATCCACACTGATACAGGAGAATCAATAAATAAAGGAAAATAAAGAAAGAAGTCATGTTTACAGACTTGCAAACCAGTCTGTAGACACTGCCCACTTCAGGAGAGGAACTTACTCCTCCTTCTAGAGGCTGGCTGGATCTGGGGACTCACTTTACAGTGAAGAAACCTGCTAACTCTGCATGTGCCCCGTGATCAACTGAACATCACCAAGGACACCCCGACAGCAAGTGATGACAAGCATACTCTCCCCCAGTGTATTCTGTCCAAAAACCCATATCCATAATCTATCTAATCACAGGAAAACACAAATTCAGGGATGGTCTACAAGAATAACCACCAGTCCTCCTCAGAACTGTCAAAGCCATCAGAAATGAGACAGCATGAGAAACAGTGACAGACCAGAGGAGACGAAGGAGATGTGACGAGAAAATGCAGTGTAGTGTCCTGGCATGGATCCTAGAACAGGAAGAGGACGCTACTGGGAAAACAGTAGTCAAGTGAGGCATTATGAGCATTGTACTGATGTTGGCTTCTTAGTTTTGACAAATGAGCCATGGTAATGGAAGGTGACAACATTAAAGTGCCATCCTCCCATGATCAATTCACAGACATACAGGAGGTACTTTAGTGAGTGCTTGCTGAACAATGAAAACACTGGTGGGTGGGTGGATGGATGGAAGGATGGATGGATTGGTGGGTGGATGGATGGATTGGTGGGTGGATGGGATGAGTGGATGGATGGATTGGTGTGTGGATGAATGGATGGATGAATGGAAGGGAAGGAAAGGGAGCATGGAGAGAAGGCTGGCCCCAAACCACCAATTAACCCACAAGTTTCCTTCATTGGCATAGGGTGGGTTAAATAAAAACATAGTCAATATACTTCTGTTTCATGTAGGTCTAGTTGGTTTTGTAGGATGGAATCAGCCCAGACACTTCCCTATACTTCCCACAATGTTTGGGATAGTGTCAGTCACAAAGTAGGAGGTTAAGCAGTATTTAGGACTAGGGGGGAAAAAAATAAAGAATATCAATAACCCCTATCATATTAATAGTGGTTAATAAAACCACTATTATATCTTGTGTATAACTACCCATAATTTTATTTGTTGAATAAACATATTTTGTTACAATTTTTAAACAAAAATGGGATCATACTATAAATATTGCTTTTCATCTTTCATTATGTTGTAAACTTTTTTCCATGTCAGTAAATGTTAGTAATGGTACCAAACATACTGTTTCCTTTTGGAGGACAATTCATTAGTCTTCATCTGTGTTCAATAAAGCTTAGAAAATAAGTTTTACTACTGTACTATCAGATAATTATTGCATTATTTCAAAGATAGTCTTTAAAAATATTTTCTAGCCAGGCATGATGGTGCATGCCTGTCATCCCAGCACTTGGGAGGTTGAGGCAGGAAGATCGCTCCAAGTTTGAGACCAGACTGGACTACATCATCGGTTCAAAGCCAGCCTTAACTACAAAGTAAGACACTGTCTCAAAAAAATATTTTTTTTGTGTGTGTGTCTTTTCCACTATATAAAATATTCTTGTTCCTAAAACTGAAGATTTTTCTGTCTAGGTGCATTTCCATGTCTTAAATGCAAACAGATTCGTGTTTCATACAGAGAGGTTCATCTCTATGGCCAGCTCTTCAGGAAATACAGAATACCTTCATTTGAGATTTCCACAGAGAGGCAGAACATTGTCAGCATCCGCGTATCTTTTAAGAACAAGCTTACCCAGGCTACACCAAATGCTGCTCTCAATCCTCAAGTGCCCAGGCAAAGGACCCAACCCCTGCAGGCCGCAGCTCTTCTGTGCAATCAGGAGAAAACAGCAGTATCCATTCCCACCTGGCAGGGACAGAACAAGGCAAAACCGGGCCCAGGGAACCCTGCCTGTGTGCAGTGCTGCAAGACATCCCGAACGCCCATGACCCCGGCAACCTGTGTCTGCAGTGAGATCCGGAGCGGCTCTGACGCAGCTGGGCCAGTCCTCGGACCTGATTTGGGAGCTATTACAGAGAATGGTCTTGTAGACAAAAGAAAAAAAAAAAATGTCTGGGGCTATTTTCACTACCTCCAAAACCCTGGAATGGCTCTATGCACCCCCCCAGCTCCTCAAAACAGGGTCCACACAGTAGCAGTACGTGCACCCCTAGGGGCCTGCTGGACGTGAGTCTCAAGCTCTTCCTGACCTGACCTTCTGGACGGGAAATCTCAGGCCTCCTCCCCAAGCTGCTGCATCAGTCTGCACTTACCAAGAACCCAGGCAACTCCTCTGCCCAGCAACTTTCAGAAGCACCACTCCTTCCTCCACCTTCTCTAATTGGAGTGAATTTGGGCAGCTCCTGGGGGCCTTAAAACACACTGCTGTCGGCACCCACTTCAGAGATTCCAATTAATCAGATGGGGTTTAGCTCCAGCATTTGTTTTGTTTATTTTGTTTTGTTTTGTTGCTGGGGATGGAACCCAGGGCCTGCATATGCTAGGCAAGCCTCTACCACTGAGCTGAGCCCCTGCCCTGCTTGCCTTCCTTATTTTAAAAGATCCCCCGGTGATTATAATGCACAGCCATTGTGCAAGCCCCCCCGCCATAGTCTGCAACAGTTCTGCAAGTGCAGCCCTCAGAGACCGCCTGTGTAAAAAGTGCCCGGAAGCGCTGAACTCGTACTCCTCCACCCCTGCGTGCTCTGTGAACACCCCCTGGGATTCTTGGGCACCCTCTCATCTCAGTGCCAGCTCCCTGTGGCCTGAGGAGAAATGGAGCACTTGCTTAAAGAGGGCTCGCTGCACCCTCTGGTTTTTGGTATGGTAACTAATTATTTGACGACTCTGTTTTCTTGATCGAAAGGCATCATACATTATAAAATGCACTTTAAAATGGGACAGGAAATAAAAAGGAAACACCACAACATTAAATACGTACAACAACCATAAGAAATTCCTGATATTAGAAAAACAACAACAGGAAGAGAAGAGTGCCCAAGAATGGAGAAAACCGAGGCCTTCCTATCTGCCTCTCTGGCTGGTCTAGCTGATTCACTTTTCCATCCCTAACACCTAGCAAATCTGTTGAGTGGATGACAGAACTGGTCAGTTCCTCCGGGCCTGATATGCGGACATCCGGGGCAGGGACCCTGGAGGCAACGAGAGGGGAAAGGTGGTGTCTGGGGACACAGACCTGAGCTTCCATGCAGAACAGTGGTGCAGCACCTGGCAAGTTCCCTTTCCTTCCCTCTGAGCTTTCTCAACACGGCAGGCATTGTAACCCTGGGCTCCTCTTGGGAGAAAGGGTCAGAGGGTGGCCTGAAGGACACCTGTGACAGCAAGAGAACTGGAGCAAGCTCTCACCCCAGAGCTTCCTCTGAACTAAAGAGTCGTCCTCCCTGAGCTCTGCCGGCCTGGCTGGGTGCTGCCACCACCTCCCACCCTTCCACCAGGAGCACCTTTTTATTAGACTCCCCTAATAAAATCCTAATAGGTAGCACCTGCCAGACCAGTTGCACTGTACTAAGGCATCACTTATTTCAACTTCACTTCTTTTAAGTCATCAAAGCACTTACAACTTTTGTTTTGTTGTTTTGTTTTGTGGTCTCGCTAAGTTGCACAGGCTGACTTGGTACTCACGATCCTCCTGCCTCAGTCTGCCAAGTGGCTAGAACTGTGGCACTTAGAACTCTACGTTCAGCAAGGACAGGGGAGAAGGGAGAAGGCTGCTTCTCTGCTCCAGCAGTATTGGGATGGCTTATGCTGAGGGAGCAGGCAGCATGGTGCAAAGGGCACTGGCCCAGCTCGGCACACTTGTGTTCTCCCTCTACAGCTAACTGCAGACCTGGGGACAGGCCTGCTTCACCTGCAAAATGAAGGCCTTGAATCGCTTCATCTCAAAGGATTCTTTTCGGCCCCAGAATCAGAGGACCTTGGCAATAGTTAAGAGAAAAATCCTACGTGGGTCACTAGACAAGCTCAGCCCTGTCTGGTGTCTAAAGGCTACTCAGTGAGCTAGTTAGGAAGAACCAGGCAATACCAATACAGAAAATGCCATTCTTACAGAGAGGCCGAGTCTCACTTGTCAAACGGGACGCTCATGGAATGTCCTCAACCACTCACTCTCACGTGACTGTGGGCACCTTACTTAACCTCTCCATGCCACAATTTCCTCATTGATCAGGTAACTCTCACCTGCACTTAGCACAGACTGCAAATGGCTTGACAAATGGTAAATATGGCAACAACACACATACACCTCAGCAGTACTTTCACTGGCCTCTTTGTACAGTTCTAGCTGCCATCAGACAGTTATCTATCTTCAGCTTCAAGGTTATCTTTTTGCAGCTGGCAGAGAAAAGAGGGGGATGAGTACTAGCCTATCAAATACACTCTGTGTCCAGGTTTCAGCAGCAGCAAATGCGGAGTTGAGGCCAAGCATTATCTACATTATTATGGAAGTTCAGGTGTTAGATGCCACAAGGGGATGCCAGCTTCAAAGAACAAGCATATTTCTCACATTTAGCACAAAGCCAATAGGGCTAAGAAGGCATAAAAAATCTTTTTGAGCAGAAATGACCAGGAATAAGGTTTTTAGAACAACCTGACCCGAGATAAGCTACAGACCGAAATTAGCTCAGGAAGAATTTATCACTGAGCCACAGAGGGAGGTGGGCCTGAAATTGCTCCAAGGGGACAAACTCTCCTCCCAGGACAAGGCCTGCAGGAGCACAGACAGCAGGCAGTGCAGGGCAAACGCCGGAGTCCATCTGATAGACACTATGCTAAACACCATCGTCTTTCCTTGATGATTCAAAAATGACTCTGAAATCTCTAAGTACTTTAGGAACTCAGGAAACTCAATCACTGTGCCACTCATGCTAGGTAAACCAGCTTAACTATTACTAAGCAACAAAAAACAAATTTTTGTTTTTGTTGTTGTTGTTGTTGTTTTTTACATGCGGGTACTGGGAGTCAAACTCAGGACCTCGTGCTTGCCAGGCAGGCGCTTATGCCGCTGAGCCATCTCACCGGCCCTTTGTTGTTTTTTTGAGACAGGGTCTTGTGATGTATTCCATTCTGCCCTTGAACCCACTATGTAGCCCAGGGTGGCCTTGAACTCATTGCAATCCTCCCACCTCAGCCTCCAAAGTACTGGAATTACAGGTGTACACCACCACACCGGGCTGTAAACAGATTTTTAAAAAATGGAATCAGAGCCAGGCATGGTGGTGCATACCTGTAATCCCAGCACCAGGGAAGATGAGGCGGGAGGATCTCTGTGAGTTCGAGGCCAGCCTGGACTATATAATGGGACCCTTTCTCAAACAGACAGACAGACAGACAGACAGACAGACAGACAGACAGACAGACACAGAATCAGAAATAAATACTGGCTAGGAATTCTGGATTCTAAAATTGGTTTTGGCACAGTTTAACTGTGTGAACTTGGGCATATCTCTTTTTTTTACAGTACAAATCAGCAGAAAGAAGCAAAACATAATGCGGGGGGCAATTCACATTACTGTGAAGGCTTAAGAAAGAACTGATCCTTTCTACTTGGCAAACAGCATGCAGCTTACTGGAACTGCACAGTCACAACCTGGCTACAGCCCACGAAGCAATTTGCTGAAAAGGTCCATGAGAAGGAAAGAGCAAAACCATCAGCTGGGTGAACTCAGCCAGAGGGTTTTCCACAGCACTCCCATGAAACAAGCTTATCTGACAAGTGCTGTCTTTCCTCAGCCAAACACTTGATATAACAGGAAGTGAACCAAGGAGGTTACATGTTTTAAAAGTATAAGGGAAAAATTCCAAATACCAAATGCGCTTCAAGGCTGCAACCAGCTGCCAAGATGCAAAGAGGCCACTAAGCAAAGGAAGAGCCAACTCATGGCAGAGAAATGGCTGCTTCTTCACTGCTGCTCTGTGCGCAGATGTGAGCCCCAGGGTGGCAGGCTCAGTTGCTGACAGCACAGAATGGTCCCCAGACATCCACTCTTCCTAATGGCTCTGAGAACAGAAGAGAGAGGCAAGGCTCCCTGAAGACTGGCAGTGGGGTGGGCTGTGTGTAACATGGTCCTCAGAACCGGCCCGCAGCACAGCAGGGTCTCTCTGAGTAGTAAGTGGAACCAACATCTCATGGTAGGAAATGAGGACTCAAACATGCCCATTTGCAGCTTTCCAAATGTGTGACAATGTGAACACCTCATGCTGTACGGGGACTCAGCTGGCAGGAGGAAACTGGCAGAGCTTGGTGGTGAAGGTTGTTAGATGTAGTGGCATGCAGGCTGCAAGAGCCAACTGTTACCGTCTCTGCTCATCTCTGTGACTTACTTCACGTGGTGGCTTGAAACTGGCCACGTGGAAAGGGTGACACCATGGAAATAAGCAAACACTACAAATCAAGGTGCCCCTTCCCCTGAAAATGAGAGGCCAGGGCCAGAGGATTGCAAGTTTGAGCCTGGCCGAGGCAACCTAGCAAGACCCTGTCTCAAAATAAAAAATAAGAAGGGCTGGGGACGTAGTTAAGTGGCCAGGCTCTTCCCTAGCATACACAAGGCCCTCGGTTCCATCCCCAGTACCAGCAAAACAACAACAAAAAGCAACCTCAAAATGTTCAGCTCTTTAACCAGTAATTCTTTACCTAGAAATCCCTTCTGTGAAAACAATTCAAAATACAGGAGGCGACTTGGGGAAGGAGAGTAATAATTTCATGTACTAAGAAGCTTCTAAGAGTAAAAAGTGTTATAAGAACCCGCAATGTCAAGAACTAGAGCTGAGGTGTGGCTCAGCAGCAGAGCATTTGCCTATCATGTGTGAGGCCCTGGGTTCCATGCCCAAAAACCTTAATAAAATACACTATTACACATCCATGCAAAAGGATGTAGAGTGCAATATTATTATGCTATAATTGGCTGCATTAATACAGTGGTACCTCAGCTCATGAACTTCATTCTTTCCACGAGTCTGTCACAAACAAGACTGGACAAGAACCAAATCAAATTCAATGGTTAGGTTCAAAGCTGACCTTATGGGGAAATTTGATTTGATTCTTATACAGTACAATCTTAGTTTTTAAAAAATGCACAGAAAAACATTACGAGGAAATACATAAAAAGCTCACTTAAAAATACCAAAGCTTAATACCTAAAGAACTTTCTGAGATTTTAAAAATAGACAGATACAGATGGAAATATACTAATACATGGAACCAAGCCATGTGAGTTCATTTACGTGCCAGTGCAGTAAGTCTCCGAGTTAGAAATGAGTCCCATTCTGGGAGAACATTCGTAAGTCAGATTCACTCCTAAGTCTGACTAAGTGAGTCTTCTACAGTATACCTGTGAAAGTTCGCAACCTGAATGTCCTTAAGTTGGGGACTCACTGTATTCACAAAATGGTCACTCCTTGGTCATACCATATCTTCCAAACGTCAAATGACAAGCTATTTGTGATTCAGATCATTTAGTGTGTCACAAAAGATAAAACAGAATAAAGAAAAGTACTACTGCATTTTGTGAAAGTTTGTGTGTGTACAGATTTACATGCAAAGACACAAATCTGCGTGCTGAGACATAATGTCAGGCGTGATGTCACCACCTGTCTCGTGAACTGTACGTCAGGAAGAAGTCTGACACTAAGCAGTCATGTTGCCAACCACACGTTATCCGAAAATGAGAGGAAAGCCGTCATGGACACCCTCCCAGTGAGCACTAACTAAAGACAGACTAAAGCCTTGGTGGACTAGAAGAGTCTCCCCGCAGCACCGGGCGCTGACCTTCCAACCTGCCGATCTCAAGAGGGCTTCTCTGCAGGTGGACCACTCCTCATTTCTTCAAGATCTCTGAAAACCAAAAAAGCAAGAAAGTCTGCCTTTCTCTGGTCAAGAAAGTCAGCTGCATGACTCAGGGCCTCAAATATTCATTTTTATGGAATAACTGAAGACTAAAGTTAATCCGAAGGAAAGTCTCCTTTGAAAATTCATCTGACCGATTTATTCTAAGAAGATACAGTGGGAGCAATTATCATGTGCGAGCAAAACTTCACCTCTTAGTTCTCTCCAAGCCCAGGATGAGGGGACAGAGACCCGGGGGGGGCGGGGGGTCCCAGCCCAGGAAGCATTCCTCCCAGGCAGGCCAACTGCTGTCTTTTTCTTCATCTTCCTCCAGACTGGGGACCCAGAAAGGACCCATGAATGGTCTCAGGGTGCCCATGGCATTTTATGGCATTAGGTCTGGAGCTGGGGATAGACATGGAGTTTTCTGCAGTGAGCAACTGCTGCTTCCACAAATTCTCAAAGAGGTGATGTGGGGAACCACTAAGACTCCTTCAAAGCTCAGGGGCATCTAAGGACACCTGAGGATGTGACCTTGCTGTCTAGCATGAGCGCACAGTGGGATAGAGTTATATAACTATGACTTAACAGTGGACAACTACACATGCGCCAATGAGGCTCGCACGTAAAAATGTAAATATGAGATAACAACCTGTATAAGAATTATACAATAAAGACACAGGTGGCTCTTACGCTCTTGCACTCTGCTCTGCTCCATGCTGCCTGCTGTTGTTGCTGATGTCTTGCACACATGCATTCTTTAACCTGGGAACCTCACCTGCGAAAATCTCCCTTGGGCCCCCCAAGTGGGTCAATGGGTGATGTAACTACACTAGCCAGACCCAAACGAAGAATCACAGCTCTGCATTACCCATCACAGATCCCGTGCCTGCTGCGTATT
Organism: Erethizon dorsatum; assembly: GCA_028451465.1. Lineage (NCBI taxonomy): Eukaryota > Metazoa > Chordata > Mammalia > Rodentia > Erethizontidae > Erethizon > Erethizon dorsatum. Next base: position 39,578,007 of record CM051831.1, read on the forward strand.
GTCTCCCAAAGCCCACTAAACCACTTCCGTGACTCACCAGACAGACACTCGCAGGGACAATCTGGGGAACCCTTTGTAAAAGACGTGACCTCGATCAGAGCAGAACACTTGTGCTGAAGAGATCGCTGACCATTAGCCCTATCAGAGCTGCCCAGGACTTGCCGAGGGGCTTTGACCCAGGGGCTTCCCCAGCCCTCACAGCAATGCCCTCCTGCCTGAATTCATTCTTTTGCTGTACTTCACACACGCAGCAGGATACTACAGGACTGCAGATCCAATGGCAGGAAGCCACAGGTAGGACACCTCCCTGCTGGGTTTTTTTTTTTTATGGGTACTGGGGGGGTCGACCTCAGGACCTCATGCGCCAACAGGCACCCGTGCCTCTGAGCGATATCACCGGCCCCTTTTTCGTATGTGGGTTCCGGGAGTCGAACTCGGGCCCTCGCGCTTGCAAGGCAGGCGCTTACGCCGCTGAGCCATCTCACTGGCCCCCCTGCTGGGTTTTATACTTAAATAGGAGGAAAGGATTTTAATCAAAGATCACCTAAGAAAATGTAAAATTATAACTGCCCTAAGGAAATACCAAGCTCTCTTGGACAGGAAGAGTCCACAGTCACATGGCGTGACCCTGCAGTGACCAACACTGGCAAATACGGTAGGCACTGAGGTGGGGAAGGCGTGGCTGCTGTGCTAAACTGGATTGCAGGCTGCCCAGGACACAGGCAGGCAGATTCATAATCCAGAAATCCCCTTCCAGCTCACGGGTGCCAGAAGGGTGGCCAGACCTGAGCCCAGGAGAGGCAGATGAGATGGAGCAAGGGGCCGGCTGGTGCTTCTTGGGGTGAGGAGCCGGAAAGGTGGGTAAGACACAAGCAGAGACAGACAGAAAGGCATGTGTGGGTCAGAGATGGAGGACAACATGTAGCATCTGCGCCTTGAAGATTGTCAGGAGATGAGATGGGTGATGGGCAGGAGCCCCAACGATATAGCCTTGACTACAGCCTGAAGTCAGCGGGACCTGAGAGGGTTCCAGAAGAGGGAGGCCACAAACAGTCAGATGCATGTGGCAGCAGAGGGGACACAGGGAACATTCAGGACCATGGCAGGGAGGCCTGGGAAGCCCGGTGAGGCTGCCAACATGCACGGCCTCTGGTGCGTGCTCTAGAGTACTCAAGGGCACAGACAGACAGCCACAAAATCAGTCACATCATTCTGTTAACGTCCCTCAGGTCAGGGTGTCATCTCCCCTGTGGGACGGGACATCAAGTTCTGAGAACAGGTGCCACTGCATCTCAGTTTCCAGAACGTAAGAAGGCTCTCCACACATGTGCAGGAATTCCTGGTTTTCCTGAGGTCTGCCCCTAAGCAATAGGTATCCTCTAGCCAAGGGAAGGAAGCCGTGAGGCCCAGGCAGGCAGCGGGACCAGGCACAGGAGTCTGGGCACTCCCTGCAAATGCTGCAGAGGAGACCAAGGTTTGCTCAGCTGTCCCTGGGGAAGAAAAGAAGTGGTGATACCTGGCACCTGCTCATCCGAGCACTGCAGTCATGGTACAGGTTTCATTGGCACAGATCTGTGTATGGGGATAGTGCTGCCCCCGCTTCACGGAAAAACTATGGAAAGAGAGGGTATGGGCCTTCACCAGGTCACAGAGCTGCCAACCAGCAAAGCTTGGTGACAAATTAAGGTCTATGCTGCATCCCCAAGGTCAAGTGATGTGGACATGGGGAGGGAGGAAGTGTAAGGGCTCCAGGATTGGACCACAGGGACTTCCCACCTTACTTTCTTCAGGCAGAACATGCAGACGCTGTCCCACGTACTTCACAAAATCATTATAAAATGAACAAGTTTGTGACAGCCTCTTTCAAAGCACACAGTTCTCTGCAAACTTATTATTTCAATAGAGCACTTCAGGGGAGAAGAGTTTATTTACTGTGCTCATCCTGACCTATGGCCGCCTGCTGCCGCACACTACCCTGGACTTTATGAACAGTTTTGGTCTAACTGCTACTGATACAGCTGCAGTTCTGTAGTATCATCTGGAGGGGAAAAAAAAGACTTTAATAAAAACTAAATCCTCATTCTTCACTTTAAAATGCTGAAAAGTAAAATGCTAATGTAGTTGATTAAAAACCATGGCGCACACCTATAATCCCAGCAATCGGGAGGCTGGGGCAGGAGGACTGCCTTGATTTCCAGGCCAGGCTGGGCTATACAGTGAGTTTGAGGCCAGCCTGAAATACACATCCAGAACCTGTCTCAAAAAACAAAGAAGTGCCAAAAAAGACGTCCTGGCTGGAAGTATAGCTCAATGGAAGAGGTACCTGCTCAGCATTCTCAACGGCCTGGGTTTGACCCCCAATACCAAACAAATAAAAAAGACATGCTGGGTTCAGGCTAAGGAGAAATTCTCTATCAGTTCAGGGGCTTTCTCTTCTCAGCTCTGATGTATTTACACAGCTAGTGAAATTATTCCACCTGATTTCTCAACTTCATACTACTCATTAATTTTTTACTTTTAATTTGTATCTCCTGCATGGCTGAGACAGCTTACTCTATCTCTGATCCCTTCTAAAAGACATTTACAGTACTCTTTCATTCATCCTAAAGAATTCTGAGGGCCTCAGACAGGTGTCAGACACCATGGTCAGAGATGACAAGACATGGGCACTGCCCTCTAGGAGCTTCCAGTCTAACACAGAACAAAAGGACCGGACAAGGCCCTGAGCCTGTGAATGAGGCTGGGGACTAGGAGCAGTGAGTGGGGACAGAGCACACAAACCAGCCCCATGACACCACCTCGGGTGGGGGGAGAATTTCACAAAGGAGAGAGTGAGTTCCATGGATGTTATGGTTTGTGTCTAGATGTCCCCCCACAGTCATGGGGCCAGGCTTTTCACAGGTGGCTGAATCTAGAGTTTGTGACTGATTCATGATCCAATGCTGGGATTGTGGGTGTAATGCTACACCAGCCCAAGGGCGGGTAGGCTACATACAATATAAGGGACAGAAAGAGCCTTGTCTCTCCCTTGTTGCTTCTGCTGTCTTCTGCCACATGAACTGTTTCTCTTCTGTGATGCCACTCTGCCAAACCACCCCACCTTGGAGCCAGCCAACTGTGGACTGAAACCTCTACAAACTGTGAGCTAATAAATCTTTCCTCCTTTAACTTTGGGTGTCAGGTATTTTGTCTCAGCAATGAGAGAAAAGTAACTGAGACAATGGGGTTTCCACAGGTAGAATATGCTTCAGGACAATGATACAACATTAGGAAAAGACATACCTGGAAAGGGTCCCGGGTGTACTGGGCTGGGGTAGAGGAGGGCTGGAGAAAACCACTGGGCTTCCTGGAGTGATTATTTATGAGAACACTGGACGTAGAGGCAGGAAAGGCAGCCTGAGCCAAAAGGCAGCCCAGACAACACTGGGCTCTTGGCCTGGGCACAAGATGAAGGCCAGCAGTGCCAGGAAGACTGTTCTACAGTGGCACATGCTGGACAGAAGCAAGAGAACCCCTACTGTCCAGCAGGAGACAAGGAGGGCCTGGCTAGAGCACTGGCAGGGACCAGAAGCTGAAGCACAGATGTGAACTAAACCAGGAGAGAAGGGGCAATAACCCGAGCATTGATGCCAAGTGAGGCATGGTGGGAAGATCTGCAGGGGGAGCTGAGTCCAGTCGAAGGGTTGGGAGAGGGTGGAGACAAAGAAACTGGGTTCCAAAATCCAGTGTGGGGCTGAGGAAATCCACCTGAGTTTCTATTTTATAGTGATCTATGATAGCATGAACTTTTTTTTTTTTTTTTTTTTTTTTTTTTTTTTTGTCTTTTTGAGACAGGGTCTCGCTATGCAGTTCAGGCTGGCCTTCAACTCACTTTGTAGTCCATGCTGGCTTCAAACTTGCAGCAACCCTCCTGCCTCAGCCTCCCGAGTGCTGGGATTACAGGCATGCACCACCACACCCAGCTGACATGAACTTTTTTTTACAAGGTAATAGACACTCAAAGTTTCTCTGACCTTTGTCCTCTGACCTTGGAAGAAATCACTGTAGTGTTTAAGCAGGGAAACCAGCACCGCATCGTCATCATACTTGATTAAGAAGTACGGCAGAGCTGAGACTCCTTCTGTTTGGCAGAGACCATCATACGCACGCTCAAGGGCATGGATCTGCAAACAGAAAGCATAGAGTTATTCTCTAGACAATTACACATGTTCTTCTGAGTAAAAACTGACAAGAAATGACAGGTACCTTAAAGCTGAAAAGACTGGAAATGACCAATCACCACTGTTACTCTTTTTGCAGCAAATGAAGAGAAGTGCTACCTAATAATACCACTTAGCTTTTCTAGAACTCTTTCCAGGTGCCTGTCTTAGACAGACACACAGGGACATTTCATGTACAGCATGGGGGCTCCCTACACTGTCAATCAGAGGCTCCCAGAGTAACCAAGCACTCTTTCCCTCCTGTGATAATCCAACGTCATCTCACCATTGGCGAGTTTTACCCTGAACCTTCCCATAATCTTCAGTGTCTTTATGAAGACATAATTCACATACCACACAATTCGCCCATTTGAAGTTTTCACTTTAATGGTTTTCTTTTCTTAAAAAATGCTCGCTGGGGGGCCGGTGAGATGGCTCAGCGGCCTACGCGCCTGCCTGGCAAACGCGAGGGCCCGAGTTCGACTCCCGGAACCCACATACGAAAAACGGGGCTGGTGATATTGCTCAGCGGCACAGGCGCCTGCTGGCGCGCGAGGTCCTGAGGTCGACCCCCGGTACCCACAGGGAAAAAAAAAAAAAAATGCTCGCTGGGTTGTGCAACCATCGCCGAGATAATCTTAGGACATTTCTGTCCTCCCTAAAAGAAACTCAGTACCTACAAGAGTCAACTTCATTCCATAATCCTTTTTCCAATTTACATTTCTTCTTGAGAAATTAGTTCCCCAAAGCCACAATCTTGTACCTACTCTAAATGAGCCTGTTTTTTCTTTTTTAAATCAATAAGGGTTGCTCCCCAGCTTCAGAATTCAAGATTTTAGTGACTGATGTGGTTCATGAACCCTAATCATCTTGACACTCAATCTTGCCTTAACAATAATCAGCACTCTAAGTTAGGGCCTGCACTCCACCAGCCTGACCATCTTGACCTCCCTTCTCAGGACTGGTTTCCAGTGGCCCCGTAAATGGCCACATGCAGCTTTGCTCACGCCCCTCAGAGGAGTTCTCTGGCCTGGGACAGGGTAGGAGACACCTTGTGTTTGCCTCCAAGACCCTTCCCCAAGGATGTTGCTATATATTTCCCCACACTGAAAGTAAAAACCATTTTGGTAAATTCTTCCAGTCTTTCAAAATGTCATATAATTCCTCCTTCTACACTTAGTATTTTACCAAATGCCATGAACACCTGAAAAACCATCGTTAACTGCTTCTGCAAAATGACTTTACAAATATCTTATAAACATGTCTGTGCCCACTGCCATCTTGGGAGATTCTACAGTTACCACCTCTGCATCCAGAGATGCATCTGTTTGTCTTTGGCACAAAACACAGCTACTCCTGAACATCAAACCAAATTTTACCCGTGCCTTCTTTTGTTTTTTGATACCTGTTTTGCTGAGAACCTTTGATCCAAAGCCACTGGTTCCTGAATGAGAGGTATGCTCTCTGGAAGGCAGAGGGCAGGATAGCAAAACCAGTAGTAGAAGTGATACTTCTTTAGATCCTAGAATAAAAAATATAACACAGGACATTAGAACAACACCAGTGCTTAAACTGAAATGCATCTATTCATGTAACCTCTCAGCCAGTTAAGAGACAAAAGCTGATGAGCACAAAATATGTCCAGCTTGTTAAATGGTCTCATCTCCAACAGAAATTGTGACAGAATACAGAACTTCTACCTTGATACCCTTACACCTCATACACTGATGAAATAATGGTAACCATAACCTACTGTACCAATCACTTGCTAACAGAAAATGTGCACTAAGTCATTGATGTTGTCACTGCCATGCTTTATTACACAACCCCCCTGGGGGTAGCTATAATCATCCCACTTACAGACAGAAAACTGACCCTTGGGAAAAGAGAAAGGAAATTAATATGCACTAATAAAAACAACTGATCAGGAGAAAGAAAAGGATGAAGGACTTGAACGACAACAACAAAAAGACAGCGGGAGAAAGGATCAGAACTCTACTTCCAAAATGTCTGCTTTTTCCCTCGGTACTGTCTGAGCAATGTAGCACACCACCTTGGAGGCAGGGCCTCACAGTCACCATTCTCTTCCCAATCAAACACACTAAGCACACTGTCGAGAAAGCACTGCTCTCACACATCTCTACCTGCCAAACACTGCCCTTCTCAGGAACACCTGGCACCTGAGATGTTTTGGATTCCGGATTTTTTCAGGTTTTGGAGTATTTGCATAATGAGATATTGTGGGGATGCGACTTGACTCTAAACATGACTGCCTTGGTTACCTTTTTCTTGTTGCTGAGACAAAATACCTGATGCCCAAAATTAGGGAAGGAAAGGTTTATTTAGCTCACAGTTTGTAGAGGTTTCAGTCCATAATCAGCTGGCTCCAAAGCAGGGTAGCATTGGCAGAGGGAAAACAGTTCATGGTGGCAGAAGACAGCAAAAGCAACCGTGGGGCAGTGGGGGAAACAAGCCTCTTTTCCTCCCTTATATTGTATGCAGGCTATCAGCCCTCCGGTGGGTGTAGCACTCACACCATCTCCCTGCCCTCCTGCACAGGCTCAGGATGTTTACAAAGTGAGGAGCCTGCCCCTCCCACCCAGCCGCTTAAACTTCTGAACTTCTCAAGTTGACACAGTGAACAACATCCTAGAGGTAAGAGCATGTCCTCAATACCCCAGGATGCAGAACTGCTGAGTTACTTCTTAAGCTTTTAAACTCAAGTTGACACAATGTATCAACCATAACGATGACTTTCATTCACATCTTATTTATACCTCCCCAGATGGTAATTTCATACAGTATTTTTAGGGCACTTACATTCTGACTGCAACTTCTTACATGAGGCCCCGGTATGGAATTTTCCACTTGTGGGATAATGTTCAAAAAGCTTTAGACTCTGGAGCCTCTCAGGATTACGATTTTCAGACTAGGGATGCCCAGACTCTATAACGCTGCCGTCCTAAACGGCTTCCTGGCAAGACCCAAATCGATTCTTAAGCACTTGCTCAGCACAAGGCATAGCATGAGACACCCTGATGATTAGACGGACGAGCCACAGCCCTGGACACCAGGCAGCGCTTCCCACGTGAGGAGCCTGTGAGTAAGGCTGAGCCTGTGAGTAAGTCACAGGGGCCAAGGCTGAGCGAGTATCGATGACATGAGAGGTGACATCTTCCTGAGTACGGCCACTCCTGCCCCAGGGGAAGTGCACAGGGGACAGGATTCGGGTGTCATCCTCGACACTGCGGGCTGAGGGCTCTTGGCTCTGAATTACCACAGTGATCGCCGCCTCACTCACTCATGTCATGGAACCCGGCCCTCTGTGGGTCACCTACCCGTGACCACTGAGCATGGATGCTGCTCCGGGGATAGTTAATACACCTTCTTCAATCTTGCTAAGAATAAAAACTGGATGGCTGTTAACTTTTTTTTTTTTTGCAGACAGGGTTTTGCTATGTAGTCCAGGCTGGCCTTGAACTTGCAGTGATCCTCCTGCCTCGGCCTCCTGAGTGTTAGGACTACTGGCGTGCACCACCAGGCCCAGCTAAATGACGATTTTATTGGCATATAATTCACATATCATAAAATTCACTGAGTTAAATTGGACATTTTCATTACCCCAAAGAAATGCTGAAGTTATCAGCAAAAGCTGCCTTTTCCCATTCTTCCCCATCCTCTGGCAACCACTAATCTATCATCTGTCGCCCTGGATTTTCCTGTTCTGGCTCTTTCACATAAATGCAATAGCATTTGATGACTTTTTTTAAATATAACTTTTAATATAAACAAGTTTCCAGATGAGAAAGTCTAGCAGTTTCCAGTCTCTAACTCGGCCACTAACTGATCAACTAGAAAAAATTCCCTTTTCATGATGGCAAAACAAACGCAGAACTGAAATTAATGGAGTGCCTTGTCCTTAGAGGCCTAAAAACAGCAGAAAGGAAAGCAAAAGCACTCCAGTGAGGATTCACTCTTCTTTGTACTGAAATGATTTGTCACAGCTGATCTTTAGCGAAAGGTTAAACAATTCAAGGTGAAGGACCCCACACTCTAAGGAGCTTTATCAGGTCATCTTTGAAAGTCAAAAGGCTCGAATTTCTTAGGATTCTTTTCAGGACACAAAGGATCTCAATTAAATTTACATAAAGCCCTTTGTGTCTGAAGATTTTAAAGGAGAGTTTAAGATTTTTGTAAAGCCAGGCTAAGAATGCTTTATAAAAAGAGTAACAAGGCCAATACACATACTGACTCTAGGGAACAGCTTAAAACTTGAAGAGCTAATGTTATTTTTCTCACTAAATGCAAATTGTCAATTATGTTCTACTAACAAGAATTCGGGGGGAGCGGTTGGGGAGGGCTGATGTTCAACTCACAAACCCAGAAATCTTTAGCAATATCGAAATCTATCCTAGCAGATAACCTATAAAATTACTCAGATTTACACCCAAATGCTCCACGTCAAACTGCACCTAGAAATCTGTGGTGTGGCCTTCAGTATAAGCTCCACCCTCCCTCCTGGGCCTGGGGCAATAGAAGAGGAAGAAAGACAAGACCTGCAACTTGGTTAAGAATAATAATAATAATAATAATAATAATAATAATAATAATAATGTGAGGAAGAGGCTTAATATACAAAGCTGACAAAGCTGTGGTGAAAAAACACACTTACATGCCAATGTTAACATGCTTATAGGTCCACTCCAGAGAACTTACACTAAATAAATAAAAGAAGCAGGAAAACATCACTGTGGCCAGTAGTGCTCCCTGCACCATTTTCTACAGTAGGGAATATCTGAAGTGTGAAACGTGAGTCTGTGGAACGTACTGGAACAGAACATTACCATTAATAAGTCAGTTTGATACACACACACACACACACACACACTTACACATGAATGTTCTTTGACTTATGCTGGGATTACAGCCAGATAAATCTACTGTGAATTGAAAACGTCGCATGTTAAAAAAAAAGAAGATATATCATGTACAGGTACAAATTCCCTACGATGAATGTTAACATTATGTTTATCTAAAATGTACCAATAAAATAAAATTAAAAAACAAATAATACCCACCAAGCACCACAGCTGAGCCTCACCTGCCTCAGTGTGTTCAGAACATTTATGTCAGCCTACACTGGGCAAAATCACGTCACCCAAAGCCTCTTACGATCAAGTGTTGTGTGTCTCATGTAATTTACTGATTACCGTCCTGAAAGTGAAGAATGCAGTGGCTCAATGGATACGCTGTCATGCCAACAAGAGGCTGGAAATCCTGAGCTGAACCTTAAACTGGGGATTGTCTATGCGGGTATGCACTCGTGGGGTGGGGGGAGCAGCTGGCATCTCCATGAGCAACCCTTTCCTTTCCTCTACCCTCCACTGCACTGAGCCCAGGTCCTTCCCTTCTCCCATAGCCCTCCTTCCCTAGGCAGCAGATGTGACCCTCCTGTGACTTCCTTCTCAAGGCTGCCCTTTATTTAACTAGATCTCATGTATAGAAAATGTTTTTCTTTCTCAAAAAGCAGCCACTGTGTGGCCAAGCCATGTAATATGATCTCTTCTCATCCAGAAGCCCCTTCCCCTATTTGACAGCATCTGGAGTATCCCCACAGGCCTGTGTAAAGGCCTAGGCACAAGTCTGTGGTGCTGTTGAGGGGTGGGAGAACCTTTAGGGAGCCAGGGCCTTGTGAAAGGAAGAGGTCACTGGGGGTATGGCCTCCAACGGGACCCCGGGACCCCAGCCCTTCCTGTCTCTCTCTGTCTCTCTCTCTGTACTTCCCAGCAGTCACGAGAGCAGCTCCTCTACCATAAGATCTTCCCACTATGATGTGCTGAGCTGCTACAGGACTGAAGGCAGTGGGGCCAAGTGCCACGGACTGAAACCTCTGAAGCCATAAGCCAGACGAGCCTTTCTTCCTTAGAAGTCAGTTATTTCAGGTCTTTTCCACAGTGACGGACAGCTGGCCAACACAATGGGTCCAGCAACTGCGTCCTGGAGGAGCATACTTAACAAAGACTTCAGCCCAACTTTATAATGTCCTGAGAAACAGAAGCAGAGTGCCTGTGTCATAGAAACCATGCTACTACCGCCAGTGTGATCAGGAGGGATGAATTTATTTTGCACTAGTAGCAGGTGCCAGCACTATCTGGCCACTCATCAAAGAAGCAGTTTTATAACAGCTACAGAGAGTAATGCGAGGGAAGAGCTCCAGAGGGAAGAAAACATGCTGTCCTGCTGCTGGTTCACAGGGGACCTCACCAGTCTCCGTGTAACAGGACACTTATTACTTACTGCAAACGTCAGGAGCAAGAACTTGTTGAGGAGCACAGGGTTTTCAAGAGCAGCACCCGACTTGATGGACTCCCAGATCTGCCGGAAGAAAGAGAAGCATCAAGTCAGGCTGCTGGCGTATCTGGGCATCTCACTGCCAGGTAAAGCGTGGATCTGAGGAGCACTGCACTCTTCCTCCTTCAGGCTGGCACTGCCTGTACTGCACCACCACTGGCACTGCCCCTCTGCCAGCCAGCTCCCCATCGCCTGAGCCCGAGGGAGCCCTACACAGCCTCCCCACAGGCCTTGAGCCACTCCCCTGCCTTCTGGACTTCCTGCTTATCACCTCCTTCCTGCACACTGTACCAGCCACGGCAGGGTTGCAGAAGTGAGCGGCATGGCCCCCAACCACAGGAAGCACTGAGTCCAGGGACAGGCCAGGCCCTCATGCACAGGTTCAGGCCTGCCATTGTGGAAGTGGATGGGATTCTCAGGACGAGCTGCAGCCCTGGCTGGAAGAGGGGTGCAGAGCCCAGGAGGGGCTCCAGAAGGGATCCCAGCTACATGGAGGCAATTTCTTAAAGCCTTATTTAGAATTCTCTTGCCCTGAGAGAGGAAGGGAGGAGAATCAAATGCAAGTTTGTGTACGCTTGGCAAGTGCTGGGCCCGGACAAGAAGCTGGTCATGGTCAGGAGCTGCGGAGCTCAAGATGTTTTATCGGGCTGGTGAGATAGCTCAGCGGCATAAGCGCCTGCCTGGCAAGCGCGAGGTCCTGAGTTCAACTCCCGGTACCCACATAAAAAGGAAAAAAGGGCCAGTGACATCGCTCAGTGGTACAAGCACCTGCTGGCAAGCGCAAGATCCTGAGTTCGACCCGCGGTACCCACATAAAAAAAAAAAGATGTTTTATCACTAAGATTTGTTGCTACACTCTGTGTCGCTAAGCAGGACAAAACAGTTGTGCCATAAAAGAACTATTCCCCAAGCATTTGTGTGAGGGAAGGGAGAATATAGAAGGAAGTCCTGCTCCTGACACCGTGCTCTTGGAGGGCTGGGCCCCAGAAGAGCGGCCCGTGGGGTCGGGAGCTGCGGGAGAGCCTTGAGCCTCCTCCAGGGCTTCGAGTCCTGGGGGCGGCAAACTGCTTCTCCCCACCATGGATTAAGATCTGACCCGACTCTCCAGAGCCTCCTGTAGGTGTGCAGACAAAGCAGGAGGCCCAGGCCAGGCAGGCCACAGAGCAAGCTAGGCCATGAGCTGTGTCCACTGCAGGGGTGAGAGAAGAGCCTGTCTTGAGACCCCCTGCACCCACATAAACAGGATTCCTGTTTCCTACAGGATTCTCCTACATTTGATATCATTATTGTTTTAGCATGGTACTTGCAGAAAGTCTTTTGATAACCGACGCATAACTGTACACATTTATGGAGCACAGTGTGATAATTTAATACATATATACGATGTATAAGGATCAAATCAGAGTAATTAACATCTCTTCATTGGGAACCTTCAGATTCCTTTCTAGTTAGTTTGAGATATGCAATAAATTATTGTACACTAGTTACCACACTGTGCTACAGGGTACTGGAACTCATTCCTCCTATCTGAACTTGGGTTCCTGTCATCAGTCCTGTCTCTGCCCTCTCCCCACCTCCCCTTCCTGGCTCTGGTGACTGTAACTATTCTCCACTTCTATGAGACCAACTTTTCTAGTTTCCACGGATGAATGAAAATAGGCAACACTTCTCTTTCAGTGCCTGGCTTATTTCATTTATACTATGTCCTCCATTGTTGCAAAGGATTTCATTCTTTTTTGGGCTGAATAATATTCCACTGGGTGTAAGTAGCTCCTTTTCTTTATCCATTCACCCACTGACGGACACCTGGGCTGATTCCATGTCTTGGCTATTGTGAACAGCACGGCCATGAGCATGGTGTGCAGGTATCTCTCCCACACTGGTTCACTTCCTCTGGATGTGTGCTAGGCAGTGGGATGGCTGGACTTACAGGAGTTCTGGTTTTACTTTCCTGAGGAACAGTCATACTAGTGTATACAATGGCGGTACACATTGCCATCAGAGTATACAAGGGGGCATTTGTTTTAAAGTGGGTTCCGAGGCCTCTCTATTAAGTGGGTTAAGGGGGACTGGGATGAACTGTCCTCCTTCCTCTCCACCCCAATTTTAATCTCATTAACTCTGATGTGAAGAAGAACAGGGAAGACACACCAGGAAGAGAGAACACTGTGTCCCAAGGAGAAAAGCAAGAACACAAAGGAGGTGTTATAGTTATATTCAGATGTCCCCAAAGCCTCATGTGCTCATGGGAGGGACTTTGGGGGAGGTGACTGGATCATGGGGGTGTGATATTCACTAACAGACAGGTCCACTGCTGAGGTTATAGCTAAATGTGATGTTGGGAGGCGCAGCCTTGTGAAGGTGTGGGTCACTGGGGGCGTGGCCTAGAAGGGTTCATTCCCCTCCTCCTCCCTCATTCCCTCTCTGTTTCCTGTCTGCCACACCATGAGCTGCTTCTCTTTTGCCATGCTACCCTGCCCTGGAACCAGCCAACTATGGACTGTAATCTCTACAAACTGTGAACCAAAATAAACCTCTCCTCCTTTAATTTGTGGGTATCAAGTACTGTGTCTCAGCAACAAGAAATCGACTAAGACAGGAGGTGAAGGGAGTTCTACATAACTACTGTGACTACGTCAGAGAACGACGGATTAGAAAGGCGAGCTGGGACCAGGCCACGGGGGCTTGCAGGTCAGCTGGAGTAGATCAGCCCCAAAGATGCTGGACAGACCGTGTGCATAACTCCCATGGCACAGTGCTGCACAGGATTGCCAAGCCTCTCTAGGCACAGAGGACTGGGCACCCTCTCACCAGCAGCCACGGGACCGTAACCCACAAGAGAGGCCGAGCTGCTCCAAAGTGCTCAGTGAGGACAGACAGTAAACCTCCTTTCCATTCACATGCATCTCTGGCTTGTCCCCAGTGCAGAGCCTGGGTTCTTCCTGATCTCTGGGGAGACAGGAGAGAGAAGGGCACATTCTCTTTGGGGAAATAAACAGAAACCTGCAAACACCTGTTTTTCACGACAGACCTAGGCTCCTGATCAGAGACGGCACACTGTCAGGATCCCAGGAGATGGAGTGGACATGTGTGGGCTGCCTGACTAACCTCGTCTGCTGCCTGTTCCAGAAGAAGCTTCTTGTCTGCAGTCTTGAAAGCCTCCAGCGTGTTGGTGTTGTGCAGCATTCCGACAGCAGGGCAGCAGTGTGCAGGCGTGGGGGCACTCCTAGATGTAAGAGACACAGTCAGCCAGGCACAGTGGGACTCTGCATGAGCCAGGGAGTGACAGGTACACCCAGGTATATTAGTCTGCTCCTGCCACTGCAGCTTAACAAAGGAGAGGTTTATTTGGGCTCACAGTTTCAATGGGTTCAGTTCACGGTGATAGGCTCCAAGGCACAAACAGCATGGTGGAAGGGCCTGGTGTGGAGGGAAGCTGCTCATCATGTAGTGGCCAGGAAGCAGAGTGAAGAAGAGCTAGGACAAGGATACACCCTTCCAGGTCACACCCTAGTGACCTATGTCTTCTGACAGGCCCCACATTACAACAGCACAGTCAGCTGTGAATTCATCCATGGATGAACCTAGTCCTGAGCACAGTGCCCCATCATCCAGTCACCTCCCCAAAACCCCACCTCTGGACACACAAGACTTTTGGGGGCCAATTTAGATCTAAACCAGAACCCCAGGTAAACAGCAGCATCACTCAGCTGGGCGGAGAGCAGACTGACTGCCACCTCTTGGGAGAGGATGAGTCCCATTGCTGAGGACCACAAAGCAGGGGCCATTCCACAAGAAGCCTAGAGAACCCCTTTACCCTGACCTGTGGGCTGCCCACTCTTCCACTGCCTCCCAAATAGAAGTGCCCCTCCTCTTTTTTATTCTTTCTTGGATTCAACCTAAGAGTGAAACATTACTCAGCCAGGAACTATGCAAGACTTGAATTTTTATGGCAGTTCTTTTTCCCATGTAAAGGCTTAAGCAGAATGCCAAGGGTCATGCAGTACCGGGCAGAGTGGAGTCTGGAACCAGAGTCAGTTGACCCTGAGGTGCTATGGTGTAAGGCACTGCTCAAACCTTTGCCCCAGGCACCAAGGCCCCATTTCAGGCCTCCTCCTCCTCCAGGAAGCCACTCCATCCTCTCCAGTGAGAGCTGGCACATAGAGCAGAGCATGATACTGCAGAGCTTTTTCAAGAACGACAGCCACATATACCTGACCAGAAGGCAGGAAGGTCCCTAAGGAGCGGCTCATCCCGCAACCTGGCCCACCCAATCAGGGCTGTGCACACGGCTGCTGTCGAGCAAGTGCCTGTGGGTCATTAGAGCCACACAAACAAGATGCACCCAGCCTGGGCTGCCTGTCAGTCTACGGCACCTCATAGGCCCCACATGCCGCGCAGCCCTACAGGGTTCCCGGTCTCCAGAGAAGTCAGGAGAAGGGAGGACAAGTTGACTCTGAATACCCAGTGAGACGTGGACAGGTCTGCTCTCTTCTCTTAAGTGATTAACTTGCATTTCTGAGATTACAAATGAGAAACAAAAATGCTCATTTTATCAGTGACCTGCTTGTTGTCACAATTAGCGCAGACAGAGCGCACTGTTACTTATTAAGCCAATGAGCGCTACATGGTGGAAACAACCTGGTGTCCTCTCACTTGGAGACTGTCACATCGGGTGCTGTATGACACTGGGTTCAGGGCCTAAAGAAGAGACCTAAACCTGGAGCAGGTGCAGTGGCCACGGTGAGTGCCAGGACGCTGTCAAATGCCAAGTGTGTGTGGGTGGGGGTGACCCTGAATGGCCAGGGCCATCCCCTGGGAGCTGTGAGTCAGCCCGGCACAGGTTGTTTGTCACCATGCCCCTCCAGTAAGGAACAGTGTTCATCCAGGTGAGTGGAGGACATCAAAGCCCATCTCCAGAGAGGAAGAAGTCACAGGGGTCAGGGCAGCCTACAGGGAGGCAGAAGGGCGGGCCAGGCCTTCCCCACACACGTGGCTCTCTGAACTCAGGGCTGAACCAGGATGCCGGGTCACAAGGAAGACGCTGTGATCTAACTTGGATGCAAACACAGAGGAAGCCAGTTCCCCTCTTCCTAAACTTCTGACTATCCTGGGTATGCGGCCACGCCAAAGCCTGGCTCTGACCAGGGAGGAAGTCAAGGTCCACTCCTAGGAACCCCAGCACTTGGACAATGTAATGAGGGACATCAGTCGAAGTCTCCAAGGAGAAGCAGTTTTCATAATTGAAGTTCTACCAGGTGAGGGGGCCATGGTAATGAATAAAAACGTGATCACAGAAGGGGAAGAGCCCAAAATTGGGGATGACACAATTTAGTTAAATACTGGTCCTGATATCTAGTAGTTAGTTTTCTATGGTTCTATTTTTATGAAATGTCCAGAATAGGCAAGTTCTCAGAGATAGGAAGTAGATTCTTGCCAAGGGCTGGAGGAATTCAGAGGGGGTAAGCAGTGATGGCCAAAGGTTTCTTTTTGGGGTGATGCAAATACTCTATGATTAAATAGTGGTGATGGCTGCAAAGCTCCATAAATACTAAAAGCTGCTGGCACGCGTATTGCGGTGGCTGAGTTGCACTGTATGCAAATTAAGCCTCAATAGCGCTGTCCACGTGAACATGAATGGGAAATCCTCCCCTGTACTAAAGCCCCCAGTGAGTCCTCAGCAATTGGTGTGGAAGTTTGGTGGCTGAGTGTTCCTCGAATGTCCACACATCGGAGGCCTGGTCCCCAGGCTGGCCTTAGAGGAGGTGGTAGCCTCTTTGAGCAGGAGTGAGGTCCCGGGATGCTACCCTCGGTGGGTAGACTCTTATAAAAGCCTGAGTCTGGCTCTGCCCTCTCTCCTGCACTCTGATTCCATTTGAGATGTAGCCTTTTGCTCCTACGCACTCCCACCACCATGTGCCACCACCCACTGCCAAACAAAGTCCCCATCTTGGACTCTGAACTTCCCAAATGTGAGGCAAAGAAACCTCTTCTCTTCATAAAGTTAGCTGCCCCAGGCGTTTCACCCTAGTAATGCAAAGCTGATCAACACACTGGTGAAGGATGGATTTCACAAAGGCCCAAAGCCTGGGCCAGCTTGGGGGCACCTAAATCCTAGGCCCTCACTTCACCCATGCTTAGTGGTCACTCAAGAAGCACAGGACAGGGGCTGGTGAGATAGCTCAGCAGCATAAGCACCTGCCTGGCAAGCACAAGATCCTGAGCTCGACTCTCGGTACCCACATAAAAAAAAAAAAGCAGCAGCACAGGGCTCCTCCACAGGGCCGCTTCCATGTAACCAGCAGGCAGGCAGGTGGCCAAAAGGGAACAAGTCTTCCAGGGGAAGAGCAAGGCTAGGGAGCCTTGCTCCATACTCACAGCTTCGCTGCCTGCGTGAGACCGCTCCACCTCACTCCAGCAGCTACGTGGGCAGCTGGCACCAGCACAGCCTGCTAGGTGCTGGGACAGAGGGGTTTGAGACAGACACAGCCTCGCTCTGCCCACATTGCTGCACCCTCTCTTTATCGAAATCCATTTGAGGCTTAGGTAAGAAAGATGTTTCTTATGACTAAAAAGGAATAATCCTCAAGGGAAAGGGGCCCAGGGAAATGTCCCTCATTCAAATGGTTGTCATCTGTCTTAGTCAGCACTTCATCGCCATGGGGTAGACAACTTCAAGGAGGAAAGGGTTACTCTGCATCACAGGTTCAGGGGTTTCGGAGGGAGATTATTAGGATTAAAATCTGTTTTGACACAGTAACCTCAAGGAATTTACGATGGAGCAAGAAAACTCTAAAAGGAAAGAAAAATGCCAACACATGCTTTTTCAAGATACATAAAGACTAACCTTGTTTCAGACTTATGTTATACTTTTAAATTTTGCAATTTAATAGAAGTAAAGGAGGCCGGTGAGATGGCTCAGCGGCGTAAGCGCCTGCCTTGCAAGCGCGAAGGCCCGAGTTCGACTCCCGGAACCCACATACGAAAAAGGGGCCGGTGATATCGCTCAGCGGCACGGGTGCCTGTTGGCGCGCGAGGTCCTGAGGTCGTCCCCCCGGTACCCAAAAAAAAAAAAAAAAAAAAAAAAAATAGAAGTAAAGGAATAAAATATATCAATTTTTTTCTTGAGATGTTTAAAAACAATTCTAGGGAAGCCAGGTATGGTGGCACACTTCTGCAATCCCAGCACTTGCAAGGCTGAGGCAGGAGGATTTGGAGTTCAAAGCCAGTCTGGGCTACATTGTGAGTTCAAAGCCAGCCTGAGCTCCATAGTGAGACCTTACTTGAAAAAATAATAAATAAACAAACAAGCAAAATTCTAGAGATGCTTTATCTGAAATACACTAGCCACTGACTACCACCACTTTAAAAAGTCCTCATAAAGCCCCCTCTATTAAGTCCCTGAAATCCCTCGTCTTGACATGGCTGAGGTCAGAACGTGCAGAAGTGGCCTCACTTAGATTTTTAATTCTTCAGCCCTCCAAGTACCCCTCATCATAGCTACCATGCCACCCTTTTGTAAAAGTCAGTTTGAAACAATGAGCTCACCAGGACCACAGATGGCTCAGTCAACACATGCAGTGGCCCTTGTGTTGCTGCCCAAGCCAGATTTATCGCCTCCTAAAATTGTACCCTCTCCAGATTTCCCTGCTTCAGTAGAAGACAACAAATCCCCCTTGCTGCTCAGACTGGATTTCAGAACTATCCTTCTGAGTACATTTTTCCTCTTCTCTCTCCCTGCTTTCTAAATTTAGCTACCTGTGACCTGCGCATGATCTCCCTGTCTGAAAAACAGAGAAAAGCCCTACCTGGCCAGTCTAAAAAGATTCTGTTTCTGAAAATGCCCAGCTACTTCGGGGCTCACTAAATGTCTCTCGTATCCCAAGTGACTCCTCATAGCTCCTGAGTGGGAAAGCAGATCCTCCAGGATGTTGAGCCAGATCTTCAGAATTTCTCCCATAGTGCCTTGCACAGTAGCTGGGACACAGAAGCCGCCTAACCAGGGTTCACTGATTAACACCCATGGATAAGCGACTACAGGAATAAGGCAAGAGGTGCCAAAAAAGAATCATAAAAATTACAGCTGGGTGTGGTGCTGCACACCTGTCATCCCAGCATTTGGGAGGCTGAGGCTGGAAAGTCACCACGAGTTCAAGGCCAGCCTGAACTATATAGAGAGATCCTGTCTCAAAAAATAAAATAAAACAAAACAAAATAAACTACAACTAAAGTCAGGAGGGAAGTTGTGTGTCAATCAACCTACCTGGTACCTGGCATCTAATATGCTCTGAACCGAGCCCTAGATAGTCCCAAGCAGGTGGCACTTGTCTCTGGGGCACGAGAGACTCCAAAGGTGCTAACTGAAGCCATCTCTGAGGAGGCAAGATGGCTCCCTCCTCACAAAAGCAAAGTGTTCTTTACTTCAGATTTTGGACAAGCAAATACTCACATGTCAAAAGCACTGAACTCCAACGTCAGGCGAGCCGGCAGCCCAGCGGAGTCACCTGGACAAAAGCATGAGCAGTCTTGTAACAAGTCAGAGACCCACGGCAGCACCGAGGGCAGAAATGTTTGCTACGGCTCTGTGTTGAGCCCCAAGTGCCCCATTCCTGCAGACCTGCACTGCACAGGTGGCGGCAGAATGGGACGGGGTCTCGTAACGGGAGGGATTTGCTGGAAACTTAAAACAGTCCCCGAGATAGTGGATTTTCATCAATCATGTGCTCCAGCAAAGCTAAGTACTCAGTATCTGGACTGGTAACTAGGGTGTTTCACACTCCTTCTTATTCCCAACAGGGAAAGTGCAATTTAAAAATGAATGTGTGCCAAAAGCTGGTAGGAAAAGAGAAACTAGAGAAGAGCGCTGCACAGAACGGACAAAAGTGTCCCTTTCTAAAACAGCACGGAGGGCTGGGTGTGGTCTGTCATGTGGGGCCCTGGCTTCCACCCCTGCTCTGCAATAATTGTAATAAACAAGGGGAAGCTGGCACTGCGAGGGAAGAGGACGGGGCAGTCTGTGGCCACCTACCATTGTAATAGTAGCCTTTGATGTCCTTGGGAGCCTCGTCCAGCCGATATTCATTCAGCTTCTTCTGGGTCAGCTCGTGCCAGAAGCCGACATCCAGGGCGCTGCTGAAGGGGGCGAACTGCAGTTTGGGGAGTCTGGGGTCCCCCATGGCTGCTGCTCTTGTTTGCCTACTAAAAAAACACAACAGAATACAGGAAAATCTCATGGCCACACAAAACTTGGTGAGAAAGAACATTTGTGGCAAAGCTTAATTCAAACAAACAAACAGAAAGAAGAGGGGCTAAGGTGCGGCTCAGGGGTGCGGGAAGCCTGGGGTTCCATTCCCAGCACTGCAAAAAATGGACAAAAAATGTAACGAGAGGCACGTAGACTACCTGGGGACACTTTTTAAAAAGGTGATTTTAAAAACAATCTTGACCACTTTGAAGCATACAGCTCAGTAATATCAAGTATATTCAAAATGCTGTGAAAGTGACCGCCAGACTTTTGTCTTGCAAAAGTAGAACTCTATACCCTTTAAGGACAATCTGCCCCAACCCCTTGTACCCACCGCTCTACTGTCACTCTGAGCTTTAGGACCCTAGACTCCTCTTGTAAGTGGACTCATAGACCTGTGCTCTTGGGACTGGCTTACTTTGCGTTAGATGCAACTCTGAAGGCCATCCCGGATCATCTGCTACTTGGTCAAGTTTAGTCTCATCGCGGTACAAGGGATTTTTAACAGTAGCCTTTGCTGGCTTTGGTGGGCTGGTTGGTTCTGTGGTGCCAGGGATGGAACCCAGACCCTCATGCGTGCCAGGTGACCGCGTGCCAGGCGACCATGCTGCAGAGCTGCACCCCAGCCCTAGCCTTCACTTCTGTTCATCTTCCTTTCCTGTCAGAGTCAGATGGGTGCGTTCCTGTGACTCCTTTGAGACAGTCAGGTCCCAGGCTCTGGCAACCTACACAAAACCAAAATCTTAAGTCCAGCTAGTGAGAAACGTAACACTCCACGCTGCTGGAGTCCTGCGTGTCAGGCAGCAGTGTGTAGCAACTGCAGCTAAGGAGCAGAAGGGTAAGTTTCTCCCCACCTCCAGAAGAACCTCTGAAATTTCATGTTTTTCTTTTTATTGAGACAGGATCTCACTAAGTTGCCCAGAGTGGCCTCAAACTTGCACCCCTGTCTCAGTCTCCCACGTAGCTGAGATTACAAATGTGTGTCCAGAACCTGGCTCATGTTTTAGCTTTTAAATGCAGGGAAATTCTGTATTCTCCTCCACGATGTGTACTTTAATGCTTCCCTTCCCCCTCAGATCATCAAAGAGGCATGCCCCCCTACCTCCTTGCACACTGCAGGGTGCACACTCACACACACATCCCCACCCAGGGGAGCCACTGAGGGAGCTGGCTTCTGGTAACATCAGTTTAAGCAGTACTTTAATCAGGCTGTTTCCAACTGTCAGTGAGAATAGCATTCAATTACCATAAAACACTTCAGATCCTAATGTCGTCTCTGCCAAGGAAAAAGGAAAATGAACACAGCACGAGTCCTGTATTTACCAAAGAGATTTTTATGCTGGGCCTTGGCTATGTATCTATCTTTAGAGAATCTGTTTACAACTCTTGAGTTCAGCCTTACTGACCTTCACATATTGGATATTTCAACACTTATTGATGACGGGCTTGGATGACTTGGTTACCTAGAAAACTAATTGTATGCTAGCAATTATGTTTGCAAATGGTTTATTTAAAATCTCTTATGAGCTGGGCATGGTGGCAGATGCCTGTAATCCCATCATTCTGGGAGGCTGAGGCAGGAGGGTCACAAGTAGACCAGCAACTTAGGGACATAACAAGATCCTACCTCAAAATAAAGTTGGGGGGTGGATATAGCTCAGTGCAAAGGCCTTGGGTTTAATCTCCAGTACCACAAAAATAAATAAATTCTATTATGAATTAACTACCTTCTAGAGGCTGGTTTTTATATCTACAGCATTTAAATAAGAAAAAACTTCTAACTTTCAGGATCAACTAACCATTTTTTAAAATATACTAGGTTAGTTGATGTCATTACAAATTTTAAAAAATATTTCTTTTACATCCACGCAGAAAATACACTTTCCAACTCTTAAAATGGCATGAAGGGTGAAGTGTGGCTCAGTGGTGGAACCCACGCCTAGCCTGCACAGGGCCCTGGGTCTGAACCTCAGCACCGCAAAAAAAAGAAAAAGAAAAGTATGAAAATCCAATCACCATGCAATTAACTATACAGATTTTCAATGATTTGTTTTACTCAGTACTTAAAATTTTCTTCTGAAATACCAAACTTCTTCTGAAGTACTTAAAATTTTCTTCTGGCTTCTTATACACTGTAACTTGATTTAATTACATTCCATTTAATCTAATAAAAATCAAACCGAACTCAGTACTAAACGGGTTGCTTTTTATGTAAAATGTGGGGAGTTCCTAGAAAATAAATTGTATAGAAATTTAAATATAAAAGTAAATACAATAATGTCAACTTAAAAGGACTGAAGGCTCTTTACTTTAGATAACTTTTATACACAGTCCTTTAGTCCTTTTTTTGGTTGTAAGATTGAACCCAGGGCCTCACACATGCCTCGCTAAATTGTTCTGCCCCCGCCTCTGAGCAGCTGGGATTATAGCTGTGCACCAACACACCTGGCCCTTTAGTGACTTCTAAAGGTGATCTAAGATGTGCTATATGGGGCATCGTTTATGATACATCAGTCTGATCCTGTCAAGTCAGACCGTGCAAAAAAAAAAAAAAAAAAAGCATCTTTCATGCCTTGCTAACCATGGAACCAAACTGCAGCTTACATCTAAATAGAATACTGAAGAAACAAATAAAAAAGTAGGTTTTCTTCACCTTCTAAATATATGAGGACTTTAATACCTTTTGAAAAGAAATTTGTTTGTTTTTTGAGACAGGGTCTCACTGTGCAGCCCCGGCTGACCTCAAACTCGCTGCAACCCTCCTGTCTCAGCCTCCCAAGTGCTGGGATTACAGGACTGCACCATTGTGCATGGCTTCCTCTTGAAATAATTTTAAAAATACATTTTAGCTGAGTGAGGTAGGGCGCAGTACTCACTGTGGAGGCTAAGGCAGGAGGATCACAAGTTTAAGGCCAGCATGGGCAACTTAATGAGAGCTTGTCTCAAAATGAAAAATGGCAGCAGGGGAGGGAGAGGTTGATTAAAGTATGTTAAGAGCATGTACAAATCTGCCAAAATGAAACCCATGAATCTATATAAACAATATATACTATATACAAAATGTGGGAAGACAATAAAAAAATGAAAAGGTCTGGGGATATAGCTCAGGACTCTATGGGTTTTACCTCCAGTACCACAAAAACAGAAAAAACACATTTTAGATTATAACTTAGAAATTTACATAAAAATAGGTTTCATCAGACTTCAAGGCACAGCCCTTGTCCAACAAATAGCTAAATTTCATACAAAATGCCCAAGTAAAATATATCACTGAGCACTCCTTCTGCAGTCAGTGGTGAGTCTCCACGTAGTGTGGGGAGCTGAGAGCACACGTGCCTCCACTGTGACCTGCGCAATGATTTACCAGGAATTACCTATGTGGCATTTTAGCTAACAAGAAGCATTTGCTGTCATCATAACTGCAGTCAAAGGGCCTTTAATCTGGATTCTGCAGGCTGGTCAGGAAAGATGTCATAAGAATGCAGTAACACATGTTCCGTAAATTCACCCACCTGCAACTGCTAGCATATAGATGAATCTTGCTAACAAGTTCCTTGAAATTAAAACTGTGTGTGTAGCATGCACAAGACCTGAGCTTTGATCCCAAGCACCATGGGGCTGTGGGTCAGGGGATGACAGAGAAGAAACCCTTCAGGCTCCAGTGAAAGAAAAGACCCTTGAGCCAGGCACATTGGCTCACGCCTGTAGTCCCAGCACTCTGGGAGACTGAGGCCAAAGGATCTCAAGTTTGAGCTCAGCCTGCGTGACTTAATGAAACCTTGTCTCAAACCCTAAAAAAGGCTGGAGACGTAGCTCAGTGTGAAGGCCCTGGGTTCAATCCCCAATACTACCAAAAAAAAAAAAAAAAAAAAAAAAAAAAAAAGACATTTGAGGTGCAAGGCTCAGAAGGGTCATTATAATAACACACAGAAGACATGTTCAGCCATAGACAAAGGCAGGGCAAGGGGAGACTGCCCAAGGAAACCGTGGCAGCAGGGTAATGGGCCCAGAAAGGAGAAGAAGTGTGCCAGCAGGTGTTTAGGAGAAAAGCCAGGGCCCAGCACAGTCCTAGAATAGGTCCACAGGAAGGGGCCCAGAAGCAACAGAACCAGCAGGACAACCCAATGAAAGCAGCAGCAGTCAGTGCACCAGGGTGGTGCACCTGTTCATTAGCAAGAGCAGGTACAACTATTTATCGGCCCAGAGCAATAAACTCAAGAAGACTGATGAAAGGATTCCACAAGTCAAAGAAAATGACTGGTCAATGCCATCGGATTTTAGTGCTTAAAAGCAGCTCAGTGGTGGCTCTCTAAAATGCAATTGGATAGAAAACTGTTAAAAAGAGACCAGGCTGCAGCAGCAGGATTCCCGCAGGGCAGGGTCTGGCTGTGTCCCAGCAGCTCCAGGGGGTAGACAACTTGGCGGCTCTTTCCCACAGGCTGAAAATGCCACTTTGGCAACAAAAGCCCAGTTGGGAACGAATGAAAAGTTCACAATGGGGGCCTAGCAGATTCAGAAAAACAAACAGAAAACAAGAGGTGGGAAGAATAATTAAGTATTTTCCATAAAGTTGATAAAAGCTTCATTGCTGGCAAAGGACAGCACATTGCTGTCCCTGTAATTCTCTGCTTCCTGAGCAAGGTTTGCAGCCTCGAGCTCCAGACAATGCATGACCAAAGGATTTCAAACATTCACAGCATTGAGGACACCTTAAAAATTAGGGTGGGGCCGGTGAGATGGTTCAGCGGCATAAGCGCCTGCCTGGCAAGCACGAGGGCCCGGGTTCGACTTCCAGTACCCACATACGAAAAAAAGGGCCGGTGATATCGCTCAGCGGCATGGGCGCCTGCTGGTGCATGAGATCCTGAGATCGACCCCCAGTACCCACAAAAAAAAAAAATGAGGGTGCATGCACCCCACTCTTCCTGCCAAGGAGAGAAGGGGCAGGGAGCATGGCCAGGAGCCTATGAATGCGTCCAGCACCCAGTGATGCTGACGTCCGTCTGGCGCTACCTTGCTCCTGTTCATCATCTCCACCTCTAGGTCACATCACATGTATGTGAATGCTTCTCAGCCATGTAAAATACATTTTGTCCTTCAATCATCTCATTGATTTGTTAGGGAAGATCAAAGAAGAACAAAGGGAAGATGTGTTAGACCCTCCTCTCCTCTGCTTAGGTCCCACTGGAGCAAGTGGGGCACGGGGCCCTGAGGCCCTGCCTGGAGGCTGTTGTCACTCCACTCCTGCTGTGTCACCTGTGCCTCAGTCTCCTTCCCCAGCCCCTCCACAGGCTGCTGCAGCTTTCTTCCTGTTGCTGTTTGAAGGACTCTGTCCTGTGCTATAAGTATTTCCCAAAACAGAATCCTACACTTTCTAAATCAATTTCCAACACTATGCCAACCAATCTCAGGACCATATTTCCAGTCCTAACTTCCAAGCATATATAACTCAGTGTCTTTTACAGCCAGGACTTGGATTTCTTTTTTTTTTTTTTTTAATGTGGGTACCAGGAGTCGAACTCAGGACCTCGCGCTTGCCAGGCAGGCGCTTATGCCGCTGAGCTATCTCACTGGTCCAGGACTTGGATTTCTAAGACATCATGGATTCAACATCCCAAATTGAACAGATACTTTCTTTTTTTTTTTTTTTTTTTTTTTGTGGGTACCGGGGGGTCGACCTCAGGACCTCGCGCGCCAACAGGCACCCGTGCCGCTGAGCGATATCACCGGCCCCTTTTTTGTATGTGGGTTCCGGGAGTCGAACTCGGGCCGTCGCGCTTGCAAGGCAGGCGCTTACGCCGCTGAGCCATCTCACCGGCCCCCGAACAGATACTTTCTAAAAGGGAAGTTTCCCAGACTCCCTAGTTTACTTGCTAGAACGGCCACACAAGTGCCTTGCACATGTCCAAGACAGGAACCAAGTCAGCGACCGTGTCTCCCTCACAGGCAGTAAGGTACTAACTCCTGGAGGCCACCGTTACCCCAGTGCTCTAAAACACGAGAGGGGACAGCCACCGAGCACTGGCCAGGCAAGACCAGGCACCAGGCAGCATTCACCTGCATCCAGGGCTCCCAGAAGCCCCAGGAAGCACGGCACTTGCTCATGCTACAAAGGGAGAAACTGAGGCTGGGAGAGGTAAGGCCTGCATCTGCCCCCTACAGCGAGGTCAGTAGGAACCAGGGTTCAACTCCCAGGCCTACTCGAGACCCGCACTCCTCCACAGTGGTACACTTCCCAGGTGGGTAGCTGGGCGACCTCCTCTCCATCCCCGCTCCACACGTGGCCCCCCACCTTGGTGCCTGCAGGGACACATGCAGGGTTGCTGCCTTAGTCCTCTATTCCCTGAACAAGGCCCTCAGCCACCAGCATCAATGTGTACAATGGTTCCCTTGTTCAAACAAACAAATGCACAGAACCTCACAGGCCTTGCAGGAAGCTGCCATCCCCCAGCCCTAACCCTAGACCAATGCTCCTGGGAGACCTTGGCCCTCTCAGGAGAATTCTTCCTGCCTCTTCAGTCACACATGAAGCTGTCATTAACACACACAGCCCAGGGTACCAAGCTCCCTGCTCCATGGTGACTGATGAATGCTTCATTACAGCACTTGCCGCCATGAACTGTGCTTGCTTTTCTGAGACACCTTTTTAAAACTTCAAACAATGGCAGGAATCGTAACTGTTCTTATTGAATGCTCATTCATGCCTAGCATTGCTCGAAACGCTTTACATATTCTCATGATGACCCCAAAGTGGTGATGTTATGCCTGCTTTACAGAAGAGCAGGGCATGGTTGCACATGCCTGTAATCCCAGCACTGGGGAGGCTGAGGCAGGGGGATCTTTGCAAGTTCCAGGCCAGCCTGGGCTACATAGTGAGTTCAAGGCCAGCCTGAACTACATAGTGAGACCCTGTCTGAAAAAAGAAAAAACTAAAGAGAAGTCTAAGGCATTGAGAGGTTAAGTGACTTACCCAAAGTCACACTGTCAGGAAGTGGCACTGCTGAAATTGTAACCAAGGCTGGCTCCACAGGCCCTCTCATCTCTAGGCTACACAGCCTTGACACAAGAGACCTCTGTTTTGAGTTTTTTATTCTATCAGCCCCACATAAGCTAAAAAATAACCAATCGTTTCAAAATTCATTTCCATGCTAACCTCCTTTTGAACAAGAGTCAAAACATGTGGGCAAAAAAGGAAAGAAAAAAATAAAGCAAGCCGGGGCACAGCCACACATCCCACACTTAAGGACATCAACATGGTGGCAGACCGAGAAGCGACCATCAGGCGGGACACGTCGGGGTCCCTAACTGACCTGAAAGGTCAGCTCTAACCCCTGTTCTTCAAAACTGCTGGTGCCCTGCCAAGGCCATCCAGATGTGGTTTTCCCAGGGCCACAGGATCCCAGAGGTGAAAAAGAAAACTCCTCCTCAGCAGCAGGGGAAAGTGACTGGTATGCCCCGTTGGGACAGCAGTTATACCTCAATCGGGCTGAAAAGCACAGTAGGCACATGAAAAAGATGAGGATACAAACGGGCAAACTGAGAAAGTCGTGTGCATCACAGACACTGGCCTTCAAATATCTTAGGACTCATGTGCCTTGGAGAAATTCTCAATGCAGCAGAGCAGACAGTCTCACAAGAGGACAGGCTGAAGCTCGCTGCCTCACAGACTGGGAAAACTGCAAGGTCCTGGGCAACAGCTGCAGCCTGCATGGAGGAATCTGCAGGAAACATCAACACAGGAGCATATAGCAGTCAGACCTCACCAAGGGACCTAAGCATGTGTGCGTGTGTGTGTGTGTGTGACATGCCACCAGTCCTGCTGCTGCAAGGAAGATGCAAGAAGTAAAGGTCAAGCGGCCATGCTGATGCACACCTATAATCCCAGCTGCTCAGGAGGCTGAGGCAGGAGGATGGCAGGACCCTGTCTTAATAAAATAAAATAAAGTACAGTACAGTACGGTACAATACAATAGGACTGGGGATGTAGCTCAGTGGTAGAATGTTCATGCAGCACTGTGAAGGCCCTGGGTTCAATGCTTAGCACTGGGAAAAATAAAAAAGAAGTCACGGTCCGAGGGAATCTGGGGGGAAGTAAGTCCTGGCAGCAGAGTTCTTTAGATGTAACTGGTCTGCATCCTGAGAAGCAAGTTTGCCTGTTCCACCTGGACAGCTGAGAATATCTGCACCACAGACACAGTTAAGGAATGACACTGACGCAGGCACCCACAAGAGCGCAGCTCAATTTTATTGAAAACTGTTTCTACCACATTCAGCATGTGGAGCCCAAGAGCTATACAAGATGGGATTGTGTCACCTCCAGTTAAAAACAGCAGCCTTTGATGGGGGTTCAACACCGTAATGGACAGGAATCCTAGCAGTGAAGGCATCTGGCAGCAGTGAAAACAGACAAGACCAAACTGCAACAGCAGGGTGGGTGGTTAAGCACCATGAACGCCCTGGGGCTGTGCCTGCCACCCAAACCTGGGTCTAATTTCAGAGCTGCACTCAAGAGTGGGAGCCTGGAGGCTGTCGCTGAACGAACATTTAGACTAAGTTTCTGTCAAAGCCTGCTTTACAGAAGAGCAGGGTGTGGTGGCGCACACCTGTGATTCCAGGAGGCTGAAGCAGGAGGATTGAGGCCATCCTACTACATAGTGAGTTTAAGGCCAGCACTGACTATATAGTGAGACCCTGTCCCAAAAAAAAAAAAAAAACAAGACTACCAGCTCAAAGGCTTTGCTTCCCATTAGTAACACATGGGGGTGCCTCATGTGAGAACCATGTCTTGTTCATCTTTCTCCAGCCCTCAACACAGTGCTGAAAATATATTAGTTGCTCAGTAAGTGTCGTCATGGAAATAATAGCTCCCCTCTCCCACAACAGGCCAATGAGTGGATGCTGCACAGTCAGACAAATTTCAACAAAGTTTAAACTCACACATGTTCTGAGTTGTCCAAGCAGAAAGTGCTTGATCAGGGAGCCCATGAACCATTAGAGAGAGTGCTCAAGCATACATTGGATGATAGGATTACTGTGCCAGGGCTGGCAAGCTTTTCCGGAAGGGGGTCAGACTGTAAACACTGTAGGCACTACAGGCTACAAACTGTTCTTGTCATCTCTTCTCCTTTTTTTTATTTGTTTAACACTTGAAAAATACAGAAATCTAGATTGCATGAACAAGGCTCCAGGCAGGACCTGACACACGGGCCGACCCCTGGGTTGGCCCAACTTGCAAACCTACTATTTTTTGATGCTTCAAAGGTGACAATACTGCACTCTGGGTTGAGGAAGGCTGAAATTTGGAGCAGAGTATTTTACACAGTGGTACAAATTAGCACAGCTGCTGACAGATGGCTGCCGGCCTATGAATTGCGGCTTGTACCTCTTATGGATTGGTGAATGGAGTTTACGCAGAACACTCCCGCGCATGCCTCAGCATCACTAAGCCAAGACAAAGCTTATGTGACATTAATTGAGACTTGAGACAACCCTGAGGACACATCAGCGGCCTCCACAGCTCCACAGGCACAGTGCCACTCCTCCAACAGTCTCTGCTACCTTCTCCACCTCTGCTACCGCCTCCTGCCTTCTCTCCTCTCAGTTCCTGGCCACACCACTCCATGTCTCTGATGCAATGCTCAGGAAACAGAGCTGCTGGCACACCTGACACCCGGCCTCAGCCTCTGCTCCCTGCACCCACAGCTCCCTTCTTCCTCTGCCTGCCCGGGAAGCCTGCCCAGAGCCCCCTCCGCTGGCTCATACTCTTCCGTGTCATGACAGGCCAGCCCTTCCACCCGTGAGTCACCTCCAAACCCTTCTCCTACCTGTCTCCAGTCTCCAGCAACTTCATCACCAAACCCAAAAACACAGTTCCTGGCCATATTGCTTTCGATATCCCAGGCCCCTGCAGAAAGGCTCTCATTTGTTACTAAGATGAATGCTAGCACCCCTTCTGGGCTTTTCCCTGGAGAGGAAAGAGCAAGAAAGAACCCCAGCTTCTGTGGCCAGAAGGTCAAACTCTGGAATAGAAAGACTGGAGTAGGAAAGCAGGAATCTGCTTACTGGCAATCTGCTGATGCCCTGGGAGGTCTTCACACCAAGTCTGCTGTTTGAGGACCAGACTCTTAGAGTACAGGAAATACACACACACACCTTAACTGAAAGCATACCCACACACATGCACAGTGTGGTAAAGAATCTACCTGTGTGATGGCATTCCTGTCAACGGCCTGCTGCAGTCTCAGCGGAGCTGTCTACAGAAACCTGTCAGGTGCAAAGGTGGAAAAAAGGGACTGCAGGGACAAACTCTTGTCTTTTAGACAGCAGCTTGGGTTGGGGTGCAGCTCAATGGAGGAGCACATGGAAGCGTGCACAGGGCCCTGGGTTCCATGCCAACATATACGTACACAAATACACACACACACGAACACACACAAAGACACCGCCTTATTGATGGGACTATAGGTAATGCCAGCAGTGACGGGACAAATGGACATTATGTGCTGACAGAATGCAAAGGAAGAACACAGTGTCTAACCTGCATTTAAACAGCAGATAAAGTCACACTGGAAAAACTTCCTGCTAAGTGACAGGGCCTGGTTTATAGTCTTCAAGAGCGTCCAGGTCTTAGGAGTCTGGATGGAGGAGCTGCCTCAGGGTGGAAGAGACTAGAAAGGCAGGACAAGTGTGGGCAATGGGTGACCTTGGCTAGACGCTCTGCTTTTACCAGGGACGTAGCTGGGATAAAACTGAATGGAGTCCCTGGGAGAGGGGCAAATGGGAGGTCCTCCTCTTGGCCTTGTAATTTTTCCATGTATGTAAAACTGTCACAGAACAGAACGTTACGCAAATCAGTGTTAGCACCTGGACACACACAGCTCTGTGCTACGACAGCCAAAGCAATCGATGTGATCTAAGTCAGAGCCAGATTCAGAGCTGCTGACTGAGGAGAGCATGAGGAAGCCCCTGGACCTGGGAGATGACAGACCTTGAGCTGGGTGGTGCTTACAGAGCACAGACCCACGTAAAAACGCATGAGTGACAGATTTATGCTCAGTGCCTGTCATGGCTTCTATCTAGATGTCCTTCCCCCAAAGCCTCCTGGACTTGTAGGTGGGGCTTTTAGAAAGTGATGGGGGAGGTGGGGAGAAAGTGATTGGGCCTTGGGGCTGTCTGAGGTGGAGCCTGATGGGAAGAGGCCAGGCGGGGTGGCCTGGAAGGGTTTATGTCCCTCCCCAGTTCTACGCTCTGCTTCCCAGCCACCATGAGGTAAGCAGCTCTCCTCCACCAGACCCTTCAAACAAGCTACTTCTGTGTTTAAGCCTGCAGAACATGGTCTGAAACTTCTGAAACTGTGAGGCCAAATAAACCTCCCCTCCTTTAAATTGTAGGGGTCAGGTATTTTGTCCTAGTGATGATGCAAGTGACAAAGACAGTGCCTATGTGTACATTACAGCTGAATAAAAAAGTAGAAAACCCAATATGTTTGATCTAATCCAATTCTACAAAGAGCCCTAATTGCTATATTCATCTAACATTAAGAGATGACCTGCTTACGTCTCAAGTTAATCCAAAGCAATGCATTCCTGTAAGTAAGGTGTCTCGATGAAATATCACTGCTGTAACGTTTTTTGACATTTTGTTATTAAAGATGCTGGAGATGGAAGTACTTTGGTTTTGCTGCGCATAAAATTAATTGAAGTGGAAGTGCTTCCTGGGATGAGGCTCCCTCCACGGGGTCTGATAGAATCAGACACAGTAAACGCCAAGGCAGGGCAGGACTGTTGGATATAAAGAGGTCAAACTGGCAGCAGAGACCACACTCACAGGGAAAGAACAAAAATAAAAAACATCCTGTCATTGGGAAACTGGACCCTGAGAAGGAAACAGATAGAGACCAACCCAGCCATATGGGAAGTTCTCTCATGGTTAATTTTTCTGTGTTTGGAGTTCTGTTTGCTCACTTTTGGAAAAGAGAGCAGGGGAGGTTTTAATGGCTCAGGGAAGAAATGTTGCAGGCAGAGGTGACATGGTACACAGTTAGACCTCGTCCTCCAGCCTCACATGGGGCATTCAGGAGGCTGCTCTGAAGGCAGGACTGTCTCTTCGCTTCCCGCACAGGTCAGGGATGGGCAGCCACGTCCAGGCTGCACTCTGCCACCCCCGTGTACCTTCACAGCACCTTCTGCTGAAATAACCTCCTGAACACAAGGTCTGCCACACCCTCGCCCTGCCCTGGAGAATGG
The DNA here is from genome assembly GCA_028451465.1 of Erethizon dorsatum. NCBI lineage: Eukaryota > Metazoa > Chordata > Mammalia > Rodentia > Erethizontidae > Erethizon > Erethizon dorsatum. The sequence goes on from CM051831.1 coordinate 39,610,046, forward strand.
ATGTCCTGTGGATGTGGCAAGCCTCGGAGGAAGGAGTGGTGACAAAGGAGAAAATGAGGGGCAGGAGAGAGGGACAAGGCAGAGATGAGTCCTTCCATTGCTGACTTGAGTCCACGAGGTCCCTTTGGTCCACTCTGTGTGGACAGAGACCAGGTTCACCAGAGTCGCAATGGAGCCTTCATGCCCTCAGACACCTTGCCTGAGGGACCCCACCCACACAGCCTCCCAAAGTGCAGGGATGACAGGCGTGTGCCACCATGTCTGGCTCAACAAGGTATTCTTATTACCATATTCTACTGCTGTCCTAGCTAACAATACAAAAGATTTGTTTATCGATTTTATATAAGATGCAAAGCAGGAGGAAATACGCAACATAACAAATGATTAAAATTCAGAATTAAAAAAAAAAAAAAAGATTCCAGCCACCCAGAATGGCAGGCCTGTTTTAACAAAAGCAAAAACCCCAAAGCTGGGTGTGTAGCAGTGGTAGAACATCTGCCCAGCACAACTTGGGAGCTGCTGAGTTCAATCTCCAGCACCAGCAGGGAACAAATTCCAAAGAGGTAAATAAGCTCAAGAAGACAATGCAGACTGGTCCCCTGCAGGCCATAGGTCAGACTGGGAGGGGTATAGGTTCCTGTGCCAGAGGCCTGAGTTCAAATCCCACCTTTGCTACTTTCCAGCTAAGTTACTAAACTTCTCAGACATCTCTGAAGTCTCTTTCTCATCTGTCCATGCCACCTGTTGGTTGTGAAGAACGTTGTGAGGCTTCTGTTAGAAAATGCATGTGCCCCACACACCTGGAGGCCTTGAAGAGCAGAGCCAACATCATCCAGCACAAGTCAGGACTTCTACCGAGCCGTTCCTTCGGCACACATTTATATCACCGACTGGGCCTGTGCTGTATTTCCGGGTTCAGCAGCAAAGAGCTATGGACCCTGGCTCTAAAGGTGCAACCGTTTAGAAGGCAAGACAACAGGAACGATGGTATCAAAACTTGGGGTCAGGTAAGTGCAGTCCAGTCCGCGTGGTAAGTGTCTGTGTGGGTGGTAGGGCAAAGTGTGGAGGGACAGCCACATGAGGACGACAGGAAGACCCTTTCCCCCAGAAACCCTTGAGCTGCGGTTTTCAAACCTGGCAGTGGATTTTCAAAAGGGGTCCCTGCTGGCGTGCTGGGTGGGACAATTATTTTTTGCTGTGAACTATCGCTGCATATTGCAAAGTGTTTTGGCATGGCTAAAGCAGATCCCCATGCTTCCGACACCCCCTGGCCGGCTAGGAGAGCAGGGTGGATGACAGCAGCAGCTCCAGCAAGAACCAGGGACCAGGCAGCCACCAGTGGGACAGGGCCAGCTCAGCCCCAAAAAAGTTTCCCCCAACCTCTGCATAGCATGGAATGTCCCTGTACACCTACACCCCTACCCCCTAGTTCCTTCCCCTTTCCCCTCCCATCTGAGGAGGCTGTGCTCTGGATCCCACCCCTGTACCCCATTTTCAGGGTGCAGCAGGTATCTCACATATCTGTGGGTGTTGATCTCCCCTACAGAATAAAAGCTCCATGAGAAATGGACTGTTACAGCTTTCCACTCTTTCCAATCACACAGTTTTCCAGAATCCACTTAGCCCAGTACCCTGTAGGTGCTCAATAAACTCTTGATGACTGAGCTGAGGAGGAGTGGAACAGCACAGGAAGTCTGGGGACACCCACGAGCTCTGAGGGGCAGGTGTGGCAGAGCAGCTGGAAACCACCCCATGGGCAGGGCCTGCAGAGGAAGCCACAAGCTGCATTTCCACAGGGATCTGCACCTGAGGAAGGGAGGAATGGTCCCAGATGACTCTGAAGACTAAGTGGGAGGAGAAAGTGACCAAGAGAAAGGATGGAGACACAGTAGCAGGTCTGGGGGAAGACAAGCTGAGTTTGAGGACAGCACTTGAGAGAGAGCAGGCTCAAACAAGACATAGAGCAGGGGCCATGGACACATAAATGAGGAAGCCATGGTTGAGAAAAACAGAGTAGTGGGCAGAGCCTTGGAGTACACTAGCACTTAAGGGCAAAAGCAAGAAGAGAGCCCACAGTGGAAACTGAGAGGGAAATGGTCATGACAGCCAGAGACCACCACAGGGACAGTAGCCCTTCTACTGTGACTGGTTAAGAGCATGATTTGAGCTGGGCCTGGTGGTACAATACATGTCTATAATCCCAGCACTGTGGGAGGCTGAGGCAGGAAGATCGCAAGTCCCAGCCCAGCCTGGGCAACTCAGTAAGACCCTGTCTCAAAATAAGTTAAAAATGAAAAAGGCTAGGGAGGTAGCTCAGTGCAAAGGCCCTGGGTTCAATCCCCAGTACTGGGAAAAGAAAAAAGCATGGTTTGTGTTTTCTTCTCAGGCAGTCAGGGGCTTACAGTTTTTGTGAAATAAATAAATAAATAAATAAATAAATAAATAACATAAAACAAAATGGCAGTGACTCTTCACTTGGGCCTACAGATGCCCAATATGTAACTGAAAGCAAAACAAGGCCCGACCCCACCTTGCTGCCTCCTTTATTCCCCGGAAACTCTGCCCCACCCCGTGCAGCTCTGCATCTTTAGGGAGCCTCTGTCTAGAAGCCGCCACACAGACTGAGGCCTGAATCCACAGCAGTTGTCCCCGCCCCTTCCAGACCCAGGACAGCAAGGTAAGAGGTGTGCAGGGACACTCAGTTACCAGTGAGGGCCCCGGGTCTCCAACTGTTGCCCCAACCTGTGGTCAGCTCAGATCCCAGGGAGCCTCCCAAGGCTGCTCTGCCCCCAGAAGAAGCAGCCATCTCCTGGGGACCACACTGTCCCCTCAAGCAGTGAGGACTGAGGATGCCTCTAGAGCCATCTTGCAAAACCAGAACTGAGATGATGACAGCCAGACTCCACCCCACCCCAGCAAGTCCATAAAATCTGGATTCTTCTGTGAATGGCCGGTCTGACCTCTCCCTCTGAGCTGTGCCCTCAGCTCCGCAGGCTGAACACCCTTCTCTGTGTTCTCTCACTCTCTAAGTCTGCCTGGGAAACCTGCCGAGGCCTCTCCCTGATGCATCCCGAGGAGGGCTGACAAACCTACTGTGTGTGGAGGGACGATGGCCTCCTCAGAAGCCATCTGGTGACAGCCATACTGTATAAAGCAGGACCGGCTTTGGTGAAGGGCAGTATCTGCAATGTCAGATGTGCCAAGAGGTTAAAAGAGAAGGAAGGAAGCGTTCAGGAGCTCTGACGCCTTTGAGGACAGCTATTTTGCTGGTGCGCTGGGATGGCAACAGGACTTAGCAGATGATGATGTGAGAACACAGAGGTGGCAATTCCAACCACTCTTCCAAGAACCGGGGCTAGAAAGACAGGCAGATGTTAATGAGAAGATGCACTGCTCTTCTCCAAGATGAGATAAAACTGAGGATACAGGATTGAAAAGCCAAGGGCTGGAGAAATGGGAAAAGAAAGGAATATGTGATGGAACCAGGTCCCTGAGGCAAAGGAGATGGGATCGACAAGCCAAGGAGAAGAATCAGCTTCAGGATAAAGAGTCTTTCACCAGTCAGAACAAAAGGCAAAGTAACAGCATAGAGGAGGAATGTCCCAGGGAAATGGCTGGAGAGCTGCTGGAGGACATTCGGGAGCACTGAGGGCCCGGCTAGCCTGTCTGGGGACACAGTCGGTAAGAGTCAAAAGCACCACCGGTTGACAGCATTGCTGTGGGGGGCTCAGGTTACCCCAAGGAAAGCGCACTCCCATCCTGCGTGCTGGACTCGAGGAAAGAGACTTCCTTCCTACACTGCATACCCAGAGACTGACAACAAAAACAAGGTCACGGATGGGAACCTGGACGAGGAAGGAGCCAGAAAATCCCAAAGGTGTTCTCGTTCTGGAGCTGGACAGAGATCCAGGGAGCAGGACGTTACACAGTCTGCCTGGAACATGAAAAAGTCTCCTCAGTCTCCCTGCTTGCACAATCAGACCTCGTAACAGTGGACCAGGGTGGGATGACCAAGAGGGGAGGACAGGAAGAGGGAGACATTCACGGGCTTCACTTCCATGGACCAAGGCGGAAGCCAGAGGCCAACTATGTCCAAATAAAATCTCAGAGACACCAATTCCAGAGCTCCGCTATTGCTTATTTCCACACAGCACAATCAGCCCACGCTGACACGCTCACGATGGTCTCCCTCCTCTCCTGGTGCCGCAGTCAGCAAATCCCGCCTCCTCTATCGCTCAGATCCTGATCCTCCATCCTCCCTCACCTGATCCCCACAGCACCGCCCCACCTCATCCCCTGCTGGTCCTGCTCTAGGCAGTGTAACTGCTGCTCTGCCGCCCTAGCAATTTAAAACATGAGAGCATGTCACACCCCTGCTTAAAATTCTCATGTCCTGCTCTCGACCCCCACACTTTAAAAATAAAGTCCCAGGGCAGGGGAGGTAGCTCAGTGGTAGAGCACTTGCCTTGCCTGCATGATGCCTTGCCTGGGTTCCATCCCCAGTACCACCAAAAAAAAAAACAAAAAAAAAAAAGCAAAATAAATAAAGGACAAACCACTTAGATGGGCAATATTAACTGTTACTAACTTTCACTTAGGAGGGCTAAGTAATATATCTGTGCATTCGATTTACATCCCCCTTCTTCTTTGAGAAGCTGGGGATCTAACCCAGGACTTCAGAATGCTAGGCAACTGCTCTACACCTTCACCCCATATCTCTCATTTTTTTTTTCTTGTTTTTATAGATGAGGAAACAAGCTTAGGAAGAAAGAGACTTGCCTTTCCACAGTCACAAAGCTAGTTCAGTGGCAAAGCTGGTATTGGAACACGGGCCTTCTGAGCACTGTATGTGCTCCTGGCATGTTACTGCCCACAGGCCCTGCGTGGTGTGCCTCCCCCTGCCCTTTCCAATCACTCTTCAATCTGAAACCCTACGCTGCAACTCTGCTTATCCTTGCAGGCCAGTCTCACTTGCAGCCTCTGCTCAGCTGCTTCCAGCTCTTCTGCACCTGTACATCCTACTCATCCTTTAGAACCTGTAGAAGCCACAACCCTCGCAGCAGCTTTCTGATGCCTCAGCCTGACTGAAAAGCACCTGAAGTCTTTCTCCACCAAATATCTGCAACAGTTTCATGCCTCAATTTTAAAAAAACTAAACTCCTTGAGCACAAGAACGCATCTCTTGCTTATTTCCATATGCCTTGCAGTGCAGTCAGGCATGCAACACATGCTCAATAAACATTTATATGTATTCTCTGCAAGCTGGCTGGGAGCAGAAAAGGGATCCTGTGGTTTCATAACAGAGAACCCAGTACTAAGCTCTTTTAAAGGGTTTCAAAATCATGTCACATGAGGGCACACAAGAGTTGGCTAAGAGAAACGGATGGGGGGACGCTCTGGGCAGCAGAGACGGAAGCAGAGAGCTGTGGACTAGCTGCACCTGCAACCAGCTGCAACAAGGCTGGAGTATAGTGGGGACTGAGGGAACAGGCCAGCAAGATAAGCCTTCATAAGACTGGCTTTTTTGTCATTCAGGTATTAGCTCACAACTCACCTCCTGTCCAGTGGGCTTTTAAAACAGCTCCCACAGGGCCGGTGAGATGGCTCAGCAGCATAAGCGCCTGCCGGGCAAGCGCGAGGGCCCGAGTTCGACTCCCGGATCCCACATACGAAAAAGGGGCCGGTGATATCGCTCAGTGGCACGGGCGCCTGCGGGCGCGCGAGGTCCTGAGGTCGACCCCCCGGTACCCACAAAAAAAAAAAAAAAAAAAAAAACAGCTCCCACAAATAAATGAAAATAGTTCTCTGTCTATCCCTCAAATTGTTCTCTATCCTGTTATCCTGTTTTCTCTTTTGTAGCACCTATTAGGGTCTGAAACATTTACCACTCTTTGAAGTATATTTATTGATAACCACCACTATCACTATCAAAAAATAGGCTTCACAACCTGGGTGTGGTGGCCCACGTCTGTAGTCCAGCAATCTGAGAGGCTGAGGCAGGAAGATTGCAAATTCGAGCTCAGCCTGGGCTACACAGTGAGTTTAAGGCCAGCCTTAAATAGAGCTAGACTCTGTCTCAAAATAAACCAAAAACAGCAGGCTTCATAACTGGGGCATGGTGGCACACACCTGTAATCCCAGCAATTTGGGACACTGAGTCTGGAGGATCGCAAAGTGCAACCCAGCCTGGGCAACTTAGCAAGACCTTGTTTCAAAATAAAAAGGCCTGAAGACGTAGCTCAGTGCAAAGGCCCTGGGTTCAATACACAGTTGAATTAAAAAAAAAAATCTAGACTCCAAGAAAAACAGGGTTCTTTTTTGTCTATAAAGCCTACAATAATGCTCAACAACTAACAGGCATTCAATATTTGTTTTATTTAGTCAACACCAAATATTTATTCAGCATACACACAATACCAGGCACTTTTCTATATGCTTGAGATACAAGAACAAATAAGACAAAATTCTCTGTTGTTATGGAGCTTACCCTGAGTAAACACATTAAATATGCTCAGCCTAGAGAAGAAAATGAGGGTAAGGAAAGACCAACTAGAAGCTTTCAAAGATGTGTAGGACAATTAATGGAAGGCAGATCCCAGGAGCCTAAGCAGGGTCGATAAGCTGAGACTACTGGGTAACTACTTTCAGCTCAGCATAGGACTTGGAGTCAGAACTGGGCAAAGACCAAACTGGAGGGACTAGAAGTAGTGAGCTTTCTGTCACTGCATAGAACTGGTCAGTGGGCAGCGACGTTACAGAACAAAAACCCTCCAGTCAATAGGAAAGGAACCTGGGACACAGAGGCCCCAAACTAACAGCCAGACCTACCGGCTGATGGCTACCGGTGACAGCTGCACAGTTTTTTGTTGTTTTTCAAAGAACTGAGTGTGTTGCCACTTAAAAAAAAAAAATTGTGGCTGGTGTGTAGAAATAAGAAGATAGCACAAATGCTGGATTTGGCTTCGCTTCTCCCACATCACGTTAGTAATGTTGATAAAATTTAGTAAAAATCAAAGCTCGACTCCATTTCTGACTCGACTGACTTCCTAGGAAGCACTGCCCCGAGCCTAGGGACCCCATGGAGAGACTTTCGGTATCTCCGTGTAACAACGCGTTCCACCTCCCGTTTCGCCGATGAGCGAGGAAGACGCCCGGGGTCTCAGGCAAACCCGGCACCGCCAAGACAAGGCCGAGACATCGGCACCCGGCGCTCCCGCGCAGATCCGAGGTGGACGGGGACGTCGCCACCAGCTAGTGACAGGGAGCGACAGGCGGACCAGCACCCCCAGGGTAAGGAGAGGAGGGTCCTGAGCCCCGCGGCGTCCTTCGCTCCCCACTTCACCGCTCGCCGCGTCCCACCAGGCCCCCGAAACGAGCCCCACCAGACCCCACTTCGCGCTCCGCCACCGCGGCTCACTCACCGCTGCCCAACTTCCGGTAACCTCGGCTCGTCCGCAGCGCGCACCCTGATGACGTAACATGGTCCCGCCCCCAGCCTCCCGGAGCTTCGCGCATGCGCAAGGAGTACACCGCAGCTCCAGGAAAAGCGCCCCTAGCACCGGGGAACGGGGCGGAACGCGAGCAGTGTGGAAGGCGTGGCACCGAGGCGGGCGAGGTCCCGCAAAAACTGATAGAGAGGCTCTTTGGAGGCGGGAATCTGTGTGTGCAGGTTTAGCTTTTAAAAATGTCCACGTACGCCTGAATCCCCAGCACTCTGGGAAGCTGAGACAGAAGGATCACAAGTTCGAGCCCAGCCTGGGCGACTTAGCGAGACCCTCTCTCTAAATAAAAAAAATTTTAAAAAAAGGAGGGGAAACCGAGGATGTAGTGAACGTCCAATCCTTAGTACCACACACACACACACACACACACACACACACACACACAAGCACTAGTGACTTCAGAGTATGGCAGAAATTGTCACTGTCATTTGCCAGAGGGACAACGGGGACCAAGCGCCCGGCAAAAGACAGATGAAGGTTGTAATATCTGACAGCCAACGACAGTTGACAGGGACCAGCCCGCTCTTTCTCTTCTCTCCCGCTGTCAGGGGATAAGGTCGCTCCTGCTCGAGGAGGACCTGCAGCGTGTGTCGGCCAGGTGGTGGGACTGCACAGGACTACTCTGGGAGGCCTTGCCCACAGCGACTCAAATCTCTCCACGCACAGTTAAGACAGCGATGGCTGCTGTTTATCACCTGTCAAGTTTCCAGGGTTTCATGTCTCATCCACGCAAGGGTCCCCACAAGGCTTTTGCTTTATTATCCTAGACCAAAGTGGGAATTTTATTTCTTTATTTATGTGGGTTTTGGGGGATGGAGTCTGGTTGTATACCCCAGGCTGGCCTCAAACTCATGGTGATCCTCCTGCATCAGCTTCCAGAGTGCTGGGATTACAGCCTACCATGCCCAAATAAGACTAGGAAAATTTAATTGACTTGCTCAAAGTTAAAGGATTTGGGGGCCAAATTGGAATCAAAGTCTGTTTGACTCTTCCCAAATAGGAGAATGAGGCCGGGCATGGCACATACTTGTAATCGCAGCACTTGGGAGGCGGAGGCAGAAGGATCACCGTGAGTTCAAGGCCATCCTGAACTACCTAGCAAGACCCTGTCTCTAAATAAATAAATGAGACTAAATCCAGACTTATTAAGGATACTTTACTGAAAAGGATTATACCAAGGGGTGGGAGGGGAGCTACTGCAATACAGAGACCACTCTGACCGAAAGCTTGCAGGTGTCAAGGGGGAGGCAAAATAAATTTCCTTTTATAGGAAGCGTAAACAAGGCTAGAATGACTCAGATGTGGGAAAGTGGGGGTGATGGGGCTTGATCCCAACCAAAGATCGGAGAGTGTTTTCCCTTGAAACCAGGTTGCTCTCAGGCAGGACTGTGTGCTGGCTTGGGTGGAGTGCAAGTCAAATTGAAGGACCCGGGAAGGAAAGAAGCTTCACTGGTTTGGTCAATGACATGTTCTGGCATTGCTGAGTAGGGACAAGCAGCTCAGCAGGTCATTTAAGGGGCCAAGTACAGGGGTTCAGAAGGACTGGAATCTTAGTTTAGGGAGGCAGCAGGAATCTTAGGCCATGTGGGAATGTTTCTTTGCAATAAACACTTTCTGAGCCCAAAAAAGGTGGAAAGATTCCTTATCCATTATTGTTTCCCATAGTGCTGGCTGGCCTTGAACTCACTGTGTAGCCCAGGGTAGCCTCAAACTCCAGTGATCCTCCTGCCTCAGCCTCCTAAATGCTGGGATTACAGACATATGCCACCAAACTTGGCTTGGTGTTATGGTCTGGATCTGGAATGGCCCCCAGAAGCCTCATGTGTTCAGAGGTGGGGATTTTTGAAGGTGATTGGATCATGGGGGGGCTGTGTTTGCTTATCAGTGGATTCAGCCATTCATGAGTTCAGAGCTATGTGCTGTTGGGAGGTGGGGCCTGCTTGGAGGCAGGTCACTAAGGGTATGGCCTGGAAGGTGACCCTTCCTCTCTGGCTCCTCCCATCTCTCTCTGCTCCCTGTCAGCCATGAGGTGAGCTGCTCTACCTAGACCCTTCCAACATACTGTTTCCATGTTTGAACCTGTTGACCATGGACTGAAACTTCTGAAACTGTGAGCCAAAATAAACCTCTCTTCCCTTAAATTGCCAGTGTCAAGTGTATGTCCCAGCAAGGAGAAAAGTGACTGAGACACTTGGAAGCTCTTTTGAGTGTGCCCTCCTCAGACTGCTGGCTTGGGTCACCCCACAGGAATTTGGGTTTTCCGAGCACATTCTGCTCCCTCCTGTCTCCAGCCCACCGTGCCTCACACTTCCATCCTGTATGACCTCCTCAGTCTCCACAGCCCAGCTCACTGTGCCTGGCTCTCCAACTGCTGATGGGAAAGCACATGCATGCTGTCTGATTCTGCCTCGATGGAGTTCTGTAGTGACAGAAGTCACATCCGTGGGTGCTGAAGCAAGAGGGGGCTTTGTCCTCACAGGGGTGTGGTAATGTTCCACAGCTTCACCAAGGTCGTGATGATATGCATGCATGTATTTATCCCAGGTACATTTAATAGTATGTACTGAATATGATAACAGTGATTTTAGAAAACCAAACCAAGTGTGGTGGTGCACACCTGTACTCCTAGCTACTCAGTAGACTGAGACAAGAGGATGGCAAGTTTGAGGCCAAACTGGCCAACTTAGTGAGGCCTTGTCTCAATAAACAAGCTGTCACCTCCTATGAGAAGATATGCCCAACACCCATCTAGAGGCTCTACTGTATTGAGCATATGAGCTGGGGCTGAAGGAAATTCTTCAGGGGTTTATTTCCCCTGTTGGGCTTTGAGGTCTTCTGATAATTACATTTTAGAGTTTCTTCCCAGATTAAAATGATTTGTGCATTTCTGGGAACTGTCAGTCTTGGCCATGTGTGCACCCCAACCCCCACCATACCAGCCCCACCCACTGCAGCACTGACTGCAGCAGATGTGGACATAGTACTTTTTGTTTGTTTGTTTGTTTGAGACAGGGTCTCTCTATGTAGCCCAGGCTGGCCTCAAACTGACAGCAATCCTCCTGCCTCAGCCTCCTGAGTGCTGAGATTACAGCATGTGCCACCTCACTCAGCCACAGGATGATTCCTGACCCTCAGTTTTGGACACCAGAACTGATGCTCCTCGAGAGCTGGAATGTGCTGGAGGTCAACAGCAGTATTCTAGAGGGAGTTTCCTCAAGTTCCTACTGAGATTCCCATGGCTGACTTGACTTGGGCCTCCTGAACCTGGGCATCTGGAGCATCACACTGCAGGTTTCCACACAATTCCACGGGGCTGTACTTTGAATCATGGTCCCTCCACAACTCATGCTGAAATGTAATTGCCAGGGGCCTGGGCATCAATCAGTAGCACAGCCTGTGTTTGGCATGTGAGAACAAGGCTCTGGATCCCTAGCACAGGAAGGTAGGGAAGAAGAGGAGGAGAGAAGAAGAAAGGAATGAAGGAATGAACTGATGAACTTCACTGCCACTGTGGTGATTATTTTCTTATAAACCTGTAGAACTTTTAATGTGATGATGTACTACTCACTACATTGAAACAAACATGGCCCAAGCGCAGTAAGACATACCCTCAACTGCAGACCTTGAGTTCCTAAGACACAACCCTTTAGTCAGACGTGCTGGTGCACGCCTGGAATCCCAGCACTCAGGAGGCCAAGGCAGGAGGATTGCTGTGAGTTTGAGGCCAGCCTGAACTACATAGTGAGACCCTGTCTCAAAAAACAAAACAAAAAGACATAATCCTTTAAGGAAGGAGGAAAAAAGGCTATCTTCAAGTGTCACAACATGGAAAGTACAGTACGGAATCAACAGAGCTGAGACTTTGTTCATCTCCTGTGCTTCCTAATTATTAACTCTTTTGTGCCAGAACCAATCTTGGTGGTTGTATTAGGTATCATAATTTTTTGGTTTTTGGTTTTGTTTTCTGAGACAGGATCTCACTAGTCCAGGCTGGTCTCAAACTTGTGTTTCTCCTGTCTCGGTGTCAGGATTGTGAGGATTATGGCCATGCACCACTGCACCCAGCAGTAATATTTCTTCTTAAACATATCGAAACTCATATTGAACAATGAGTTCTGGGTTCCAAAAGAGGATTTCATTTTTGCACCTGTCCATAACAACGTGGTGGTCATTAGAAGGTGGGGCCTTTTTTCTTTTAAAGACAGATTCTGTGTATTCCATATGTAGCCCCGGCTAGCCTTCAGTTTATGGCAATCCTCCTGCCTCAGCCTCCCAAGTGCTGGGATTACTGGAGTGTGCCAACATGCCTGGCTAAAGGGCTCTGTCTTGAGAACATGAGATCTGGATTTGGAGATTTCTGTTCATTACAGGTTAAATATCCTTATCCAAAATGCTGGGAAACACAAGTGTTTGGATTTCTAATTCTTTTTAGACTTCAGAGTATTTGCATATCCATAACGACGTCCACTGGGAATGGGACTCAAGTCTAGACACAAAATTTGTTAATGTTTCAGATAAACTTTACTCACATAGCTCGAGGGTGACTTCACACAGCAGTTTTAAAGTGTCACTGCAGGCCACTCACATGGACAATCTCAACTTTCCCCTGTGGCTGCAGGTTGGTGATCAGAAAGTTCTGGATTTTGGAGCACATCAGAGTTGGGATTTTCGGATTAGAGATATCCAGCATGGATGAACCTGGATCAAGTCTGTGGCACCCTGTTAGAGCAGCACAGAATAGCCTCGGATACCCAGTAACCATCCCCAGACTCACCTTCGGACACCCCTCAAATCTCTGACCCAGTCCCACAGAGTTGAAACCACATCTGTCTGTCCTGGGCCACCCACTGTCTCCATATGGCCTAGGACAGTGCTCAGAAAGTCCATGTTGACGGAAGAGGCCTGGACATCCAGATGGCTGTGGGGCCCAGAACTAATGGCCATTCCAGTGGTAAATGTGCTTCTTTGTAGGGGTAAGGGTACAGATCACAGAAGTCATGCCCCATGCCTAGGTAGGGAAAGCAAGGCAGCCCAGTGGGGACCAAGACCAGGGAGCATCAAGAAAGTTTCACAGAGGCCAGGTATGGTGATGCACATCTGTAATCCCAGCACTTGGGAGGCTGAGGCAGGATGATCTCCATGAGTTTGAGGCTAGCCTGGGCTAAATAGTGAGTTCAAGGCCAACCTGATCTACATAGTGAGACCCTGTGTCTAAAACTAGAAAGAAAGAAAGAAAGAAAGAAAGAAAGAAAGAAAGAAAGAAAGAAAGAAGAAAGAAAGAGAAAAAAAGAAAGAAAGAAGAAAGAAAGAAAGAAAGAAAGAAAGAAAGAAAGAAAGAAAGAAAGAAAGAAAGAAAGAAAGAAAAAGAAAGAAAGAAAAGGAGAGGAAAGAAAGGGAGAAAGAAAAAGAGAGAGAGAGAGAGAGTCAGGGCCTACAGAAAGGCAGAGAATGTTCTCAGACACAGTAAGGCCCCAGGATGTGTCCCAAGACCACGGTGACTGAGGTCAGTCCACTGTCACCGCCTGTCCTGCAGTCAGCAGCGCAGAACACACTCTCCCCACAGGGCAATCTCGCAGGTGCCACACCAGCCGAGGCTATGAGAGCCAGACACACTCCTGTTTCTCCCTGCAGTCAAGCCCAGCTTAGTGCCTGGGTTTTGTTTTGTCTTTTTCCATCTTGCACTGGGGACTGGACCCAGTGCCTTCTCACCAAGCTACATACCAAGCCTTTTCTATTTGTTTTTATTTTGAAGACAAGGTCTTACTGAGGTGCTAAGTTATCCAGGTGGTGCTAGAATTTAAGATCGTCCTGCCTCGGCCTCCCAGAGTTCTGGGATTGCAGGTGTTCACCCCCATGTCCGGCTCTGACTTGGTGTATCATTAAAATCCATATGAAAGTCCTCTGTGTTCCAGACCCCATGGGCGTCAGAGCCACTGCACACACTAACACACACAGCTTGGTCCTTAGGTTCTGACAGTATCTATTTATTGTTCTTGTCAGACTCAAATCCAGCACTCCCACCCAAAACCAGGCTCACCCCCGTTTCTTTCCCTGTTGCTGGGGTGCTCCCCACACTGGACACTTGGCCCTATCTGCAAGCCTCCATCTGTTGAGGCTTCTTTGGTTCCGAAGCCCCACTCTCAGCCAGCAACGGCAGCTTCTGACACCAGGAATAAAGTCCGTGCAGCTCCTCGATTTTGAGCATGAAGAACTTTCTGGGAAGCAAAGCAGAAGGAGAGTGAATCTTCTTCTACAATCCTTTTGGAAAGACATTTGCAGACGTGACCAGAAAGCAACCAGAACCCCGCTAGAGTCTTGTCATGCTCTGCAGCACCTTCCTGTATATTCTCTCTGCCCAGGGGACTCCGAAATGAAGAAATGAACAAATCAAGGAACAGCATCCTTTCAAACAGCATACTTTAGGGAGGTAAAAATATCTCATTTGAACAGGTCACATACATGGGAACAAAAGACACAGAAGACCTGTGTGGATAAGCATTTCCACTTGCTACACGTTAAGTTTTAAAATATAAATCACAACCAGATGGCGATGTAAGCATCATGTAAACTGCATGTTCCCACAGCCTTGCCGCTTTCAGCTCCACAGGGAGACTATAAAAGAGCATGAAGACCTCTCAACTTGTGGGTAAAGATGTCCACTGTCCCCTCTGAGGGTCTCCCTCTACAGCCGCAGATGCGCTCTGCAGCAGCTGCTCTTCCTCCCCACATGTCATTTTGGGAATTGTCATCACTCTTGGGAATCTTGTGTGTAGGTGTGGGTGTGTAATACAACACATTTTTGCCTTCTGGAGAAAAGGTTAGGACAAGCCTTTCTCACATAGCTAGCTCCACGACCTTCTCTCCTCTCTCCTTGTCCCGGCTGGCCAGGCTGGCCAGACCTCGCTCTGCTCCTCCACAGGCTGGAACTTGCATGCCACCCTCCTCTTGTGGTGTCATGGGATACCAATGCCACGTGCCTGGTCCAGTCCTCAGGACATCAGCATTCTCCCCCCCTCCAGCCCTTTGCTTTGCTTTGAAAACGCAGCCCTTCACATCGCTTCCTGTCTTTCTCTTTTGAAGGTGGCTTTTGTCCGCAGGTACTGAAGAACCCAAAGGAAGTTGGGGTGGAAAACACGGGTTTGCATGCTGTATAATTTCCTGCCAACTCTAAGCCACATGTGCATAAGAAAGGCTAAGGCAGGAGCTCGGGGCAGCCCAGGTGTGGGTTATAGAGAGAGGCACCCACCAGGCTCTTGTGGGTCCCCTGCCCACCGCTCCCAGTGCGGTCTTTCTGTTGCTCACTGCCTCCTGCTCTTCTTCAAATGCCACCCTCTGAGACCTTTTCTGCCCCATTCAGCTCCTAACCAAAACTGTGGCCTCCACTGCAGGAGGCCCAGGTACCTCCGCCCCCCTGGGGCCATCACAAAGCCACCATCCCTGGCTGCCTCCCTCAGCTGCACCCTCAGGGTGGGATGTGCAGGATCCTCTTGAAGGTCTTCCTGAAGTTCTCGTTGCATAGTGGGTAGATGAGCGGGTTCAGTGTGGAGTTGAGGTAGCCCAGCCAGATGGTGAACATGTGCACGGGCTCACTGGAGCAGCTCTTGCAGAAGGCGATGACCATGAAGAACACAAAGTAGGGGATCCAGCAGAGAATGAAGGCCGCCATGATGCACCCCAGCTGCTTGGCCGCCTTCCGCTCCCGGCTCAGGTGCAGCCCAGACACATACTGCCGCGAGTGTGAGCGTAGCCTCTTCCACATGAACTTGATGTAGTCCAGGCCCGTGCTGGACTCACTGTGCGGCTGGCCGCCACCTGGCGCCACCTCAGTGCTGGTGTCGGAATCTGTGGTCCGGGAGAAGGACTGGCCATCCACCAATGTCCAATCCTCCATCCTGGTGTTGTCGTCATGTGTGGCCCGGCTCTGCTCACTCAACCCAAGCTGGCTCTGCGTGTGGTCCAGGGCTTCACAGCAGCTGCCATCTCCCACTGCCACCATGGGCATCTGCAGAGTGCTCGCCTCTCCACCCTCCTCTTCGCTGAAGACAGCTGCAGACGGCATCTCCACAGGGGGTTGGGATGATGGCATCGGGATGTGTGCCCCACTGGCATCTTTCGACCGCCTTGTTGGATCCTCCCAGGGCGACTCCTTCCCCGGCCTGCTGGTATCCACCTTGGCACTCTCCAGCCTCAGCTTCATCTCTGAGAAGGAAGGGAGGGAGCGGTTGATGAGCTGGCGGTGCTGACAGTGTTGCCGCACAGCCTTGTAGATCCGGATGTAGAACCAGAGCATGAGCAGCGTGGGCAGGTAGAAGTTGATGATGGCAGTCATGATCTTGAACCAGGTGACGTCGTAGAAGTCTGTCTCGCACTTGCTCTCCCGGCACCCCGATGTTGGGGCCATGAAGTGGTGCCAGCCCAGGATGGGAATCACCCACAGGAAGGCGAGGAGCCAGGCCCCCAGGATAGTGGCCGATGCACGTGTCTTGGTCCGATACCTCAAGTACCTGAGAGGCTGCTGGACAGAGCGGTAGCGATCGATGCACAGGATGAAGACACTGAAGATGGATGCTGTGCTGGCCACATAGTCCATGGAGAGCCAGAAGAGGCAGAGTGGGCGGCCCAGGGTCCACACAGACCTGTGGAGGTAGAGGATGCTCATGGGCATGACCACAGCACCCACAATCAGGTCAGCCACCGAGAGGCTGACGATGTACAGGTTGCCCACGGTGTGCAGCTTCCGCTCGCTGCGCACAGCGTACAGCACCAGCAGGTTGAGAGCCACGGTGACCAGCGACACACTGCTCAGCACCACCACCAGCGGCACCAGCCGGGGGCTGGCCGTAGCCGTCCTGTTGCCCTCGTACATCCTGTCTTCCAGGGTGCAGGAAGAATTGAACAGGGTCGTTGGGGTCATTCCTGGGAGGAAAGACACAAGGACAAGGCTGGAGGTCAGACATTCCTGATCAGCAGCATCACTTTCCCCAAAATGGCCTGGACGCTTTTGGGTCATCTAACATCTGGTCACCTATCTAACGTTCCAGGGCTGCCCTTTCCCATTCATTCATTCATCATTCATTCAATCAATTTATTGAAGCCGGGTATGGTGGTGCAGTCCCATAATCTCATCACTCAGGAGGCTGAGGCAGGAGGATTGCCATGAGTTTGAGGCCAGCCTGGTTGACACAGACTACCTCAAAAAAGAAAATTAAAAAAAATTTTTTTATTGAATTCCTGGCATTGTTCTAGATGTTGCACCTATGGCAGTGAATAAAACAGACATGGGCTGGTGAGATGGCTCAGTGGCATAAGCGCCTGCCTGGCAAGCACGAGATCCTGAGTTTGACTCCTGGTACCCACATACGAAGAAAAGGCCGGTGATATCTCTCAGT
Source organism: Erethizon dorsatum (assembly GCA_028451465.1). NCBI lineage: Eukaryota > Metazoa > Chordata > Mammalia > Rodentia > Erethizontidae > Erethizon > Erethizon dorsatum. The sequence goes on from CM051831.1 coordinate 39,626,937, forward strand.
GGCACAGGCGCCTGCTGGCGCACGAGGTCCTGAGTTCGACCCCCGGTACCCACAAAAAAAAAAAAAAATTTAGTGTAGTATATGGTTTAGGGCTGGAGTCTACAAGTGCCTGCAATTTACTTTTAAATGAACTAAAATATAGGCTGGATGGACAGATGTTTAGAGGAATGGATAAATGAACAGATACATGGTAGCATGAAAGGAGCAAAATAGGGGGCCGGGGTGTGGCTCAGTGGTGCAGAGGTTGCCTAGCACATTCAAGGCTGTGGGTTCAGTCCCTGGCACTACACACACACACACACACACACACAAACACACACACACACACAAAGACCAACATGTAAATTCATAATCCAGGAATTATATAGTGTCTGCTGCACAATGCTTCCAACTTCTCTACTTAATAAGTTTCATAATAAAATGTTGGGGGAAATTAATGTAGCCCGTATCATCATCTTCACTGATTAGTGTATGCTCAATTCTTGATCCCATTTTCACTTTCTAGCCCAGATACAGTGTTTTGTGCAAAGATTTTTATCTTTACAAAAGCTCAGGGGCTGGGGGTGCAGCTCAGTGGCATAGTGTATGTGTAGCACGCATGAAGTCCTGGGTTCCACCAGCACCAGAAAAGAGAAAAAGATGAACAAATAACCAAAAGGCAGAGTGCTATAAAATAGCTCAGACCTTATTCATTCAACAAACATTTCCTGGGGTGAGGTTCTTGCTCAGCTCACTGCCCTGCCTGGAGGAAGAAAACATGCACTCTATCCCCAGGAGCTGCTGGGCTCTGGAGAAGAATTTTTGGAAGGCAGCAGCAGCAGCCAGGCTACGTCTCGGAGGACGTGGGGTCAGCTCCCTCCAGGAATAGGTGACCCGGGCACCAGGCCTAGAAAATGCTGGCCACCCCAAGAGACTGTAGCACCCACCTGGCCCGAGAATGCCAGGCCAGTCCAACGAAGCAGGAAGCCCTGGAGACAGACCGCTGAGGAATGCTAATGTAGGTGACTCCCAGGAAAAGGCCAGACCTCAGGGCCTCTGGGGCCAGATGCAGAGACTGAGAACGCACAGTGAGTGCAGAGACAGGACAGGACAAAAGCACCAGCTACTCAGGCGCCACTCGGGACTGCCACCCAGCTGGGGCCCCGGCACCGCACCCTCTTCCCCAGTGATGGAAATAGAAGCCAGGGCCTCTGCACACTAGGCCAGTGCTCACCACAGCCTGGCCCTCACCAGAACAATTTTCGGGGGGTACCGGGAATCGAACTCAGGACCTTGAGCTTCCCAGGCAGGTGCTGTGCTGCTCAGCTACATCCCCGGCCCCAGAACAATTTTTTTTTTTTTTTTTTTTTTTTTGTGGGTACCGGGGGGACGACCTCAGGACCTCGCGCACCAACAGGCACCCGTGCCGCTGAGCGATATCACCGGCCCCTTTTTCGTATGTGGGATCCGGGAGTCGAACTCGGGCCTTCGCGCTTGCAAGGCAGGCGCTTACACCGCTGAGCCATCTCACCGGCCAGAACAATTTTTAAGTGATTAAGAATTTCAAGTAGGCTAGCGGTATAGCTTAGTGGCAGAGAGCTTGATTAGCTCTGCTGAGGCCCTGGGGTTTGATCCCCAGCACCACACACACACACACAAAAACTGTATGTTTGCCAAGTGTGGTGATACATGCCTGTCTGTAATCCCTGCACTCAGGAGGCTGAGGCAGGAAGATTGCTGAGATTTTGAGGCCAGCCTAGGCTACATAGTGAGTTCAAGGCCATCATGAACCATATAGTAAGACTCTGTTTCAAAAAAAAAAAAAAAAAAGAATTTCAAGAAGATGACTGCAGAGCACTGGACCAGGCTCGAGGCTGCTGAGCACAGGGTCTGCCCCATGCTAAGGATGCCAGCCCTGCTCTCTGCCTCCCACGCAGCCTCAAAACAGGTGCCAGGAGCTTTCCCTTCCCCTCCTTTGGGGACCCGCATTCACAAGCAGACCCATGAATGGGTCCCGTGTATCTTCCAGAAGGCCAGCAGCTGTGGCACAGGTGGGAGACGTGCGTGGAGACATGGGTCCCCTCTGGCCCTATGCCACCCAGGGGACCCCAGCTGGATAGGGTGCCACCCCCACCCCCAGGCTGAAGCCAGGCTTGCGGTGTGCTCAGAGCAGAGGGAACAGAAGACAGAGGAGGTGCTTGGGATAAGGACATTTGGAGAAGGCAGGAGGACACCTGTGTCCTGTGCAGGAGCTGAGTTCTACTCACGCTCTGCCACCTGCAGGGCTGGTGCTCGGTCTGTGGCTGCCCCCTCCCTCCAGCCCCAGAAGAATCGGCTCTGCACAGCCCAAAGCACCGCTGACTGTCCAGAGCAGAAGCAGACCTTGGTCTCTACAGGGCTGAAGCGCAGATGCAGACCATCATGTTTGCATTAAGGTGACGGTGTTGTATCAGAGCCGTGAGCTACGAGCCAGCAGACAGACAGGTATCAACATTCCCTCGCACCCCGGATGGGGCAGGCAGCTGAGACCTGAGGAATCAAGCTCAGGGCACTTCTCAGACATCAGTTATTAAAAACCCATGCGGGAGACAGACAATCCCCAGCTAGCAAGGAGGAAATAAATGGTCAGCTCAAGCTCAGAGAGGCAAAGGAACTTACTGCAGGTCACACAGCCAGGAAGTGGGTGCTGCAGTCTAACTGGTTTCTCAGCCTTGATAGCATCAACACTGTGCTCGGTGTCATTCCCTGCTGTGGCGGGCTGTCCTGTGCCCTGTGTGTTTGGCAGTGTCCCTAGTCACTGTTCACTAGGTCTAAGTAGCAGCCACCCCCTTCCAAGTGGTGAGGACCAAACATCTGATGCTGCCAGGTGTGCACTGGGGGACAGAAGCATCTCACTGAAGAAGGTGCGCCTAGAATGCCCATGGCCCATCACTGGCCTGAGACCCCAGCTCTCAGCTCCAAGCAAAGCAGGGCTTTGTAAAAACAGATGTTGCTGGGCAGGGTGCCATACCTGTAACCCCAGGAAGACTGTGAGTTCGAGCCCAGAGACCTTGGCTTAAAATTTAAAACATAAATAAAAGGGGCTGGGATGTAACTCAAGGGGAAGTGGTTCAATCCCAGCTCAGAAAGAAGGAAGAAGGGAAGGCGGAAGGAAGGGGAGGAGAGAGGGGACAGATGTTACCCAACATAACAAGCTTCCATCGTAGGAAGTGTGCAGCGAGAGGGAACTTGGATCTGATTCCAAATCAGACACTTTGAGGACAACTCTTTACTTAGGTAAGATGTTGGTCTTATACTTTGGGGGGTTCTCTGCACTGGCCTACACCCCAGCCCTCAGGTGGAGCTTTTAGATATAGCACCCGAAGTACCTCATACAGTACCTGGCATACAGGAGGAGCTCAATTATTGCAACTGTCATTTTTTTCCTTGGTGAGTGGCATCACCACCCACAGCTGGTTCTGTCAGGCTACAGGAAATCCCCTTGGCTTTGCCCTGTTTTTCACTGAGGCAGAATGCTGATAGTCTCTTCTGGGTTCGGAAGACAAAGCTGCTTTAGATCTGGGTGTGGAGCTGCCTGGAGCACAGACTATACCTCCCAGGCTCCTCTGGGGCTGGGCAGACCCACGTGACTAAATTCCAAATAGAAGTGTAATTGGTAACTTCCTGAAAGCCACCCTGAGGTGAGCAGCTTTGTTCCACCATGCACCTGGGCCACGATTTATGCTTCATCAAGGGCCCAAAAGCAAGAGGGCTGACCAACCATGGGCTGAACCTCTGAAATTGTGAGCCCAAATTAACCTTTCCTACAGTTAAGTTGATTATCTCTGGCATTTTGTTACAGTAATGGAAAGCTGACTAAAGTGAAAGACATAGGGATGCTCCCTCTCTGATGCCAGGGATCCTGCCCCTTCCCTCGCTGCCATTTCTCCATGCCTGGCACCAGGGTGACACATGTGGGTGCTCAGCAGAAGACACAGCGAGAGGACCTGGGGGAGATGTAAGTGTACTGCTTACAAGGGTGCTGTGGGCTGGGTATGTGTCTGTCCCCAGAGCTTTACCTGTTGGAGGCTTGGTCACCAGGGTGGTGACATGAGGTGGGGGACCTACGAGTGGGGAGGCCTTCCGGGAGGTCCAGGGTCACTGGGGGACTGCCCTGGGAAGGTAGCTGTCATGGGACCCCTGAAGTCTCAAGAGAGGAAGTTGGGAAACCTGGGTCTCTCTCTGGCTTCTTGTTTTGTGATATTACCTTGTGCTTGTGTTCCAGCCAGAGGCCAAACCAATGGGAATGCCCAATTTTGTGCTTTCAGCCTACAAAACCATGAGCTAGTGGTGCCACATGCCTATAATCCCAGCATTGGGGAGGCTGAGGCAGGAGGATTGCTGCAAGTTCAAGGACAGCTTGGGCTACATAGCGAGTTCACAGCCAGTCTGAACTGTGTACATAGCAAGACCCTGTCTCCAAAACAAACAAACACACAAAAAGTCCATGAGCTAAGCAACCTCTTTTCTCTGTTCAGTTAGCCTGTCTCAGGTATTTTGCTACAGTAACAGAAAATGAATTCACTCAGCAGGGTAGCCACAGAATAGAATATGCCACTATCATTGACAATCACATCTATCAGGCAATGGTAATAGTATGGCAAAATGCTTATCATGGAATTAAATTTATAAAAGACATTGTACAGAATGGTGCTAAGTCTAGTAACAACAAGTTAAATTGAACCTCTGTTATGTTCATAGTAATTTTCATGAGTATTGGATGATATTTACTATCTTTGGTATCTCCTAAGATTTCAGGAATGATTGTCTTAGGGAAAATAGGAACTGCAATAATTTTTTGTTGTTCTTTCTTTTCTTTTCTTTTTATTTTATTTTATTTTATTTTTTTTTGAGACAGGGTCTCACTATGTAGTTCAGGCTGGCCTTGTACTCACTCTATAGCCCCCATTGGCTTTGAACTCAGAGCGATCCTCCTGCCTCAGCCACTTACATGCTGGGATCATAGGCTTGTGCCACCATGCCTGGCAACTGCATTCCTTTTTTAAGGTGTTTCAATGGAAGTGTCTAAAATTAGATTTGGATGACTCTCTTAACAGGAACAATAACCGAACTTTACAATTCACTTAGCATGGGTGGAAACAGATTTCTAATAAAGAAATGTTTTCTTAAAAAATGGTGAGAAATGCTTGGCATCTCTTATTTCCCTGGGTGAAAGTGAGAATTCAGGCTTCCTCTTTTGATGTTTTCTAAAGGGCCTCGCCTGCTGCACCCCATTCCGAGCTTCCCCGCCCTTGGTTTCCCTGGTGATCCCAGTTTCTTCACTGTAATTTCCAAGAAAAGGGTGCCATGCAGGGGCGCATGTTCTCCCTAGGCCGCCAGAGCTCGGTTCCACGCAGCGCTGGGCTTAGCGATGTCACCAATGTGATGTCTGCAGTGCACTGCAGATGCCCACGGACCCCCCTGAGCTTGGGCCCTGCAACAGGGCCTCGCAGTGTCTCAGCTGACCTTGGGAGTAGCAGTGGTCCCCAGGCTTTTCTAGGAGTGGAGAACAGGGCCTGCAGAGAGCAGGTGGGGACCAAGTCTCTGCTCTGCTGGCACAGGGCAGCTGTCACTCAGATGCCACCACTGGCTGCAAGCCTGGAGCTGCCTATCTTTAAAATGAAACATCAAATAGGGCTTTTTCTTTTTTTCTGGTCCCAGGAGTCGAACCCAGGGCCTTTGCATGGAGCTCCATCCCTAGCCCTTTATTTGACTTTTTCTTTTGAGACAGTGTCTTGCTAAGTCACTGAGTTGCCCAGGCTGGGCTTGGGAATGATACAAATGTCTAAAATTGGATTCAATACTCTGTAAACAGTGACAACAGCTGAATTTTAGGATTCACTTAGGACAGGGGATTTTATGATATGTAAATCGTACCACAGTAACATTGTTTAAAGAAACATGCAGCAGCTCAAGAGAAACTTCCTGGGGCTGGGTGCCCCTATCTCTGCAGCTGTTTAACATCTACATCTCCCCACCAGGGCTGGAGACAGGCTCCCTTCTGAGACCTTCAGTGTCATTTCAGTGAAAGCAAGTAGGTTACTCAGCAGGGACAGCTTCCATACCAAGACTTAGGTAAAATATATCTTGAGGGCTGGGGGATAGCTCAGTAGTGGGCGCATGCTAGCACATGTGAGGCCCTGGGTTCCATCCCCAACACTACAAAAAAAAAAAAAAAAAAAAAGAAAGAAAGAAAGAAAGAAAGAAAAAATGCGACATTACAGCAATATGTGCATACCATTGTTTGCAGCAGCACAATTCATTATAGCTAAATGCTGGAAGCGGCCCATATGTCCATCAACAGATGAACACATAAAGAAAATGTGGTCTCTACACATAATGGAGTACCACACTGCCATAAAGAAGGATAAACTCGAGTCATCTGCAGGAAAATGGGTGCACCTGGAAAACAAAACATTAAGTGAACTAAATCAGACACACAAGCTTAAACACCATATAGTTTCTCTCATTTGAGTAGTAAAGCAAAGTACAAATAAAGAGCAAAATAAAAAATATGATAAAAGGAATCAGGGTGACCACTGACCCATTCAGGGATCACTGACCTTTGGCCTGCAAAAGCAACAAAGAAAAAGCAAAGTAGTATTTTGGGGACTTTCTGTACACCAGCATCAGCTGGGAGGCCTCTGTGTGGTCCTTTCAATCCTCACACAAAAATGAAACCACCACCCCATTTTAAAGATGGGGAGACTAAGGTCTGGGACCATGAGGGCTCTGAGCCCTGCACAAGGAAAGCCAAGCATGGCCTGGGGCATGTCTTGGTGGTAACGGCAGTCTCTTCTCATGTGCAAGGCTCTGGGTTCGAGCCTCAGTACTACAAGAAACTCAAACCAAAAGATCAAAGAGAGACCGAAGAACAAATTTTGTTTTGTTTTGTGTTTTTGGTTGTTTTAGACAGGTCCTTGCTATGTAGTTCAGGCTGGCCTTGAACTCACTGTGTAGCTTGTGCTGGCCTGGAACTCACAGCAATCCTCCTGCCTCAGCCTCCAGAGTGCTGGGATTACAGGTGTGCCCAAGTGACGCCCACATTCTATGACCTTTAAGTGCCCTTCATATCTCCCCTTCCCTCCCCAGTCTCCTTTTCACTGGAAGAGAAGGCAGTAAACAAACACTCTAAATACAGATTCCACAGAATGGAAAATACGAACATCCGTGCTAAAATCAGACAGGCACACACAAACATTTCAGGATATGATAGATGTTTCCCTTTTGTTCCAAATCCCTGAAGCTGAAGCCTTGAGAAAGCCACTTTCAAAGACCAAAGTTACTCAGAATGCGCTCTTCTTTAAAAAAATTTATGATATTGCAGTAAATAAAAGAGCTCGGAGAAAAGAAGGGAGGTGTGGCATTTACAGGGCGGGCTCTGAGGTAATCAGGAGTCTCTCTAATTTGTCTCCTTCAGGCAGGTGACTTGGGCCTGGCTGTGGCTTCTTGCCCACTCCTGGGGTCTCTCAATTTTTTAGACAAGGTCTCCCTACGTAGTTCAAGCTGTGCTTGAACTATGCAGCCCAGGCCTGCCTCGAACTCATGGTGATCCTCCTGCCTCCACCTCCTGCTTGCTGGGATTATGGGCGTGCACTCCCACACCCTGCTCCCTTGGGCCCTCTTTTCCCTACACCCTTGTCCAGGTTTGTTTACAGACACTTCTGATTCTTCTGTCAGTGCAAACAAAGACCCTGGACAAGCTGCTGTGTGCCTGGAAACCCAGCTGTTCTGGAAGCTGAGGCAGGGAGATCACTTGGGCTGAGGAGCTTACAACCCACCTGGGAAACAGAGAGCGATATGTTCCCAAAATACAAAACAGACAAAAAAAAGAATGAAACCAGAAAACCCCGAACATTGTATTTGTTATGGTTTAGATCTAGATGTCCCCCAAAGCCTCACACACTCATTGGCGGGGCTTTGGGGAGGAGACTGGACCATGGGGGTGTGATGCTCACCAGTGGATTAGTTCATTGATGAGGTTATAGCTGAATGTGATGCTGGGAGGTGAAGCCGGGGGGGAGGAGGTGGTCACTGGAAGGGTTCATCTCTTCCCAGCTCTTCCCTTCAATCTCTGCTTCCCACAAACAGCTCCTCCACGCATTCCCCTCTGCCAGGCTGCCCTCGGGAGTCACCGGACAACGGACTGAAACCTCTCAAAACTGAGAGCCAAATAAACTCTCCTTCCATTCGTTGGTGTCAGGTGTTGTGTGTCAGAGACAACAGGGTGACTAAGTATTTAAGACAAACATAAGGACTCCGACAAGTGTAGAGGCACTGACAGACGACCTCCAAGCCTTGGGGCCCAAAGAACCACGCAGGGATGGGTGTCCTGCACTCTCGTCTGGGCGCGCATGTCTGGGACCCTGAGCCGGAGAAGCTGACAACGCAGAAGTGCCGGTGCGGGGAGATGCACGAGACAGCGGAGCGGTGAGCAGCAGAGACAGAGCCTCTCTGAGAGTCGCCATCCAGACGCTGGAATATAGCGGCTCGGGGAGGACAAGAAGGAGGGAAGTGGCTTCCCTGGACCCAGGAAGGATCTGAAGCGCAATTTGAAGCCCACGGAGAGAGTGAAGAGAGAAACTTCAACAAAGAAGAAGGAAGTGGCCGCCGGCACCTTCTCCCTGGGTCGCGACTCACTGCGCGACAGGAGTGGTTCAAACCTGCAGACACAGTGACTGCTGGCGACCCCAGGGGCCTCCACGGAGAGACGTGGCGGTGCAGGGGAGCCACAGAAGTGAAGGACTGCACTGGCTGGCGGTGAGTGCTGAGGGCTCAGTTGTCCCGAGTGAGAGAGCGATTGGCCAGGAGCCATCTTGGGGGAAGCAGCTGAGCTTGGAGCTCAGAGAGGCTGCGGCTCTATCTATGGCTCCCAGCCGCGGAAGGTGCGCTGACAGCTGCAGGCCAAGTGAGTCTGGTCTCGGCCAGAAGGTGCAGGCTCCCTGAGATTATCCACTACCCTGCCAAAAAGCTGCTGCTGGCTTGCGGGGACAGATCGGCACGGATCGGGACTCTGTCTCCACATGTTGTCTACCGACAGCGGACATAAACCTGGAAGTGAACTTTTTTCTCTTTTTTTTCCTCTCTCTTGTTTGTTTTTTGTTGCAGTGGTGGTGTTTTGTTTTTTGTTTGTTTATTTTTCCCTTCACTGTTTGATCTTGTTCTTTTATGAGTGTAAAAGGAGTTTCTAGCCTCTTTGTGGTTATGGTTCTGTTCTTCCTTTTATCCGTTCCTTCTCTCTTTCCCTCCAGTCTTCTGCACCAGTTGCCCAATGTTAGCATGATCCCTCCCTCTTTGTCCTCCAGCCTTACTTCTAATTCCTTTCTCTTCTTCCACTTCTCTATTTTCTACTTAACTCATTTTAAATTTTAACCCCTGAGGGCAAAAATGACATATTAAGGACTTGTATACTGCATATAATTTTCAGGTTTGTTATAGATTTTGTTATATAACCACAAATCTAGTTTATACAGTTAAAAGTGGCAAATAACTGGTTAGCTCAGTCTGTCATTTTCTAGGCTGTCTTTGATGCTTTAGGTACCACTATAGCCAAAAGTGACATTAACTGTTCTAAACAGCTGTTCTTCCTGGTATTCCATGACTGAGGGTCACAGAAAATACTGTGGCACAATGCCAAAGAACCAAGGACAGGGCCGAACAGGCAGGAACTTCTCATCTCCAACAAATTGAAGAGGTAGGACCTTGCAACAGACTCAAAACCCCCAAAAAGCTACACCTGGAAGATACCTTGGAGAAGCAGTCATCTCCTAAGGGTTTTAAATACTAGCAATAAAGCAACCTGTCATATGCAATTTACAAGCATCACTCCAGGAATTCAACTAAAGAAAGACAAGAAAATGAGAAGACACTTAAACAAGATGCAACCCCACACATCTAGTTCACCAAAGGCAAACCCCGGGGGCAATGAGGTGAGACAAACCGAAAGCCACCCACCTGACATCTCTGAAGTGGTAACAACAAAGCAGTTGAATGAGGCTCTGGAAAAATTTAAATCAGAAATAATTTCTCAGATAACTGCAGAGATAATGTCCACAATGAAGACCATGCTTAAGGACACTAGAGCAGACACAGACAAAAAAACAGACAAGCTTAAGAAAATGATGGAAGCCATGAATGCTCAGCATAGGAAAGAAATGGAATCCATAAAGCAGATTCAAGCAGATATCCAGGAGAACAAAAATTCCATTGAAAGTATTTGTAGCAGATTAAGCCAATGTGAGGACAGGACCTCAGATATAGAAGACAGGCTTGTGATCAGTGATCACGAAAAGGAAGCGTTCTTAAAAATAGTAAGGGACAATGAGAAATCAATCCCACAGCTGATATGAGGCTAAGAATAACAACTTAAGATTGATTGGAGTCAATGAAAAAGCAGGAGATAGCATAAATGATATTAAAAAACTGTTCACAGACGTCATGGCAGAAAACTTCCCTGGTAGAGAAAAAGAATTTGATGTACAGATAAGTGAGGCATATACAACTCCAATTAGCCACAATCAAAACAAAAAAATTTTTTTTCAGCCAGGCATATCAGAGTCAAGATTCCAGAAATTTAACACAAGAGTAGAATCTTAAAAGCTGTTAGGGAAAAGAAACAAATCACCTATAAAGGAAAGCCCATCAGAATCACAGCTGACTTCTCAGCACAAACCCTCAAGTCAAGAAGAGCTTGGAGTGAAGTACTTCAACCTCTAAAGGAAAATAACCTTCAACCCAGATTGATGTATCCCGCAAAACTGTCTTTCAAAACTGATGGAGAAATAAAATACTTCCATGACAAAGAACATCTGAGGAAATTTATGACCACCAAACCAGTACTCCAAAATATTTTGAAGGACATTCTAAAAAGAGATAACAAGGACTACAACTCCATGAACCCCAACAGAAGGAATCCAAGGCAAGGCAAACAAACAGAGGGAGGGAAAAAAAAAGAGAGGAAGCCAACAACAGGAAAATAACATGACGAGGATAAGTCAATACATATCAGTTTTAACCATCAATGTTAATGGTCCCAATTCACCAATCAAAAGACACAGACTGGCAGAATGGATCAAGAAACAAGATCTAACAATATGCTGCATACAAGAAACACATTTAATTCAAAAAGAAATTCATAGACTGAAAGTCAAAGGATGGAAAACAACATTCCATGTGACAGGAACCTAGAAAAAAGCAGGGGTAGCTATTCTTTTTGCAGACAAAGTGAATTTCAAGCCAAGAATGATTCAGAGAGATAAAGAAGGTCATTACATCCTTGTAAAGGGAAAAATCCAAGAGGAAGAGATAACAATCATAAATATATATGCAACAAATACCAATGCATCCAACTATATAAAACAAATATTAATGTACATGATAAATCAAATAAGCACTAATACAATTGTATTGGGGGATCTGAATACCCCACTGTCACAAAAAGACGGATCAACTAGAGAAAAAAAATTAATAATGAAATATTAGAACTGAACCAAACTTCCAAACAAATGGACTTAGTAGATGTCTACAGAGGTTCTACCCCACAACATCAGAATACACATTCTTCTCAGCTGCACATGGGACGTTCTCCAAAATAAACCACATACTAGCTCACAAAACCTGCTTAAGTAAATGCAAAGGAATAGAAATTATCCCATGTATGTTATCAGACCATAGTGCAATGAAATTGGAAATCAATAGCAAAAGAAACCACAAAATCTTCATAAACTCATGGAAATTAAATAGCACCCTCCTGAACAACCAGTGGGTCACAGATGAAATTAAAGAAGAAATTAGACAATTTCTACAATTGTTTGATAATGACAGTACAACATACTGAAACTTATGGGACACAATGAAAGCAGTCCTAAGAGGGAAATTTATAGCAGTAAATAACCATATCAGGAAAACAGAGCAAGCACAAATAAACAACTTAATGGTGAACCTCAAACTTCTAGAAAAAGAAAATCAGGCTAAGCCAAAAGCTCATACAAGGGAGAAAATTATAAAGATTAGATCAGAAATTAATGCATTGGAGACTAAAAAACAATACAAACAATCAGTGAATCAGAGAGTTGGTTCTTCAAAAGATTAAATAAAATTGACAAACCCTTATACATCCTTATTTAAAAAAGGAAAGAAAAGACTCAAATCCACACAATTAGGAATGAAAAGGGTGAAATCACAATGGACCCTGCAGAAACCCAGAAGATCATCTACACCTACTTTGAAAACTTGTATTCTAATAAGATGGAAAATGCAGAAGAAATGGACAGATTCCTAGATACATATGAATTACCTAAACTGAATCAAGAAGATATAAAAATCCTAAATAAACCAATATCAATCAATGAAATCGAAGATGTAATTAAAAACCTCCCAAAAAATAAAATCCCAAGCCCTGGTGGATTCACTGCTGAATTCTATAAGAAATTTACTTCTTCTCAAACTACTTCTCAAACTCTTCAATGAATTGAAAGGAAAGCAATACTCCCAAACTCATTCCTGGAAGCAAGCATTACCCCAATGCCAACACCAGGGAAGGATCCGACCAAAAAAAGAGAACTACAGGCCAATCTCCCTCATGAAAATAGATGCAAAAATCCTCAATAAGATACTGGCAAACAGAATGCAGCAAATCATCAAGAAGATTATACACCATGACCAAGTTGGATTCATCCCAGGGATGCAGGGATGGTTCAACATATGTAAATCAATAAATGTAATATACCATATTAAGAGAGCCAAGGACAAAAATCGTATGATCATCTCAATAGATGCAGAAAAAGCTTTTGATGAAGTCCAGCACCCATTCATGATAAAAACCCTACAGAAAATTGGAATAGATGGTCTTTATCTCAATCTGATAAAAGCCATATATGACAAATCAACAACCAACATCATACTAAATGGACAAAAACTGAAAGCTTTTTCTCTAAAATCAGGAACAAGACAAGGATGTCCACTGTCTCCACTCTTATTCAACATAGTCCTGGAAACTTTAGTCAGAGCAATTAGACAAGAGAAGGAAATAAAAGGAAAAACAATAGGAAAGGAAGAAGTTAAATTATCATTATTTGCAGATGACATGATACTCTACATAAAAGACCCCAAAAACTCCACTAAAAAACTGCTCGATTTAATAAGCAAATTCAGTAGTGTAGCTGGATACAAAGTCAACACTCAAAAATCAATAGCCTTCCTGTAGATGAATAACAAACTCACTGAAAGAGAAATTAGGGTAACAACACCTTTCACAATAGCATCCAAAAAAAAAAAAGAAATACCTAGGAATCAATCTAACAAAGGATGTAAAAGACCTCTATATTGAAAACTACAGTAATCTGAAAAAGGAGATTGAAGAGGATATCAGAAAATGGAAAGATATCCCTTGCTCTTGGGTAGGAAAAACTAATGTAGTGAAAATGCCATACTTCCAGAATTGTTATACAGATTTAATGCAATTCTGATGAAAATTCCAACAACATATCTCACAGAATTAGAGAAAACAATCCTAAAATTCATTTAGAAGCAGAAAAGACCTACAATAGCAAAGGCAATTCTGGGCAACAAAGGCAAGGCAGGGGGCATCACAATCCCTGACTTGAAATTATACTATAAAGCTACTGTGACAAAAACAGCGTGGTACTGGCAAAAAAAAAAAAAAAAAAAAAAGACCCGAAGATCAATGGAACAGATTAGAAGATGCAGAAACAACTCCAGACATACTAAGCTACCTTATCTTTGACAAAGGAGCCAAACACATTTGCTGGAAGAAAGATAGCCTCTTTAATAAATGGTGCTGGAAAAACTGGCTCTGCACATGCTGAAGATTAAAATTAGACCCATATCTTTCACCTTGCTCTAAACTAAATTCGAAATGGATCAAAGATCTAAATATTAAAACAGAAACATTAAATCTGCTGGAAGATAGAATTGGTAAAACTCTTGAAGACATTGGTGTAGGCAAAGACTTTATTAATAAAACTCCAATCGCACAGGAACTATCACAAAGAATCAACAATTGGGATCTCATCTTATTAAAAAGCTTTTGCACAGCAAGAGAAACCACCAACAGAGTGAAGAGACAACCCACAAAGTGGGAAAAAATGTTTGCGAGCTGTTCCTCAGACAAAGGATTACTATCGAGAACATATAAAGAACTCAAAAAAATCAGACCTCCCAAATTTAAAGACCCAATCCAAAAATGAGCATCTAAGATGAATACACACTTCTCAGATGAAGAAATACAAACAGCAAATAAATATATGAAAATATGTTCAACATCACTGATCATTCGAGAGATGCAAATTAAAACAACACTGAGATTCCACCTCACCCCAGAAAGAAAGGCTATTATCAAGAAGTCAACTAATAACAAATGCTGGGGGAGCTGTGGGGAAAAAGGAACCCTTCTCCACTGTTGGTGGGAGTGTAGACTGGTGCAGCCACTGTGGAAATCAGTGTGGAGATTCCTCAAAAAACTAGAACTAGAGGTCCCATTTGACCCAGATATTCTCCTTCTGGGTATCTTCCCAGAAGAATTAAAAACATCATACCACAGTGACATATGTACACCCATATTTCTAGCAGCACAATTTGTAATAGCTAGATCTTAGAAAGAATCCAAATGCCCATCAACTGAGGAATGGATAAAAAGATGTGGTCTTTTTATACAATGGGGTACTATTCATCCATAAAGGATAAACTGGAGACTTTTCTAGGTAAATGGATGCAACTTGAGACCATACTCATAAGTGAAATAAACCAGACACACATGTGTAAACCTCATATTGTCTCCCCAGTGTGAGAAGCTGAAAGAGTAAATAAGATCCAAAATGTACAATAGACATTGTAAAACGGGAAGAAACTCTTCAAATGGAAAGAGAAATTAGGATGGGGGAATGCAGAAAAGAAGGAAGGGAAAAGCAAAAAAAGAAAAAAAGAAAAAAAAATATATAAAAATAGTTAAGATAGATGTACTACTAATTTCTCTAAGTTTATTAAAAAGAAAGGTTTGTGCTACTATTGTTTGGACAATTGAATGCCAATATCTTGTACTCCGAGTTACTAATTTAAAGATAACAATATGCAATGTATTAACCATTGTTATCCTCCTATTATGTCGTTTTGAAATTTTGTTCTATTTTTTTTCTCTTTTAAAAAAAAGTGCCAATGTGCACAAACGAAAACAAACTATCCAAACAGCTCCCAGGGAAGCCCGGGGTGTTGAGCCAAAGGACCTGGAAGAGTGCAGCCTAGCAAAATAGAAAAATGTGACAACAGCATGGCTCTGTCCCAGCCAGACACTGCAGCAGACACTGTAGCCCCACTGCCATCCTGGCCGGCAAAGGCCAGCATGAGACTTCCACCCCAGCAAGCCATAAGGTGGCAATCCAGCCACCTGCAGTGGTGCCCACAGTCCCTAGTAGGGACCAGTTCCTTCATCCCTGTACCATGTGACAGAGCACGTGCACAGCAGGAGGGAGACGTCCCACCCGGCCTGGCCAGGGAGCACCCCTGAGTCCTGGCAGGAGTCCAGGGGAATCTGACTTCTCCTCCCACCAGGAAGCAGTGGGCGCCCCCTCCTGCCACCCGGTCCTCTGGCTAATATTCCTGTGGTCACAGTCGTGGAAGGACACGAGGAAGAGGATGGAAACACAGAGATAAGGGCTGGAAATGTGCTAAGTTTGGTAAGAGACAGAAACCTACAGAATCCAGAACTAAGTGGACCTCGGGCCTGATAAACTGCCCCCAATTCATGCCAAGACACAGGAGGCAAAGGACAAAGAGAAAATCTGGACCAAGGGCAGGAAAAGAATCCCTTTCCCACAGGAGAAGGCAAGCAGACTTCCTGGCAGCTGGCGCAGGCACAGGACGGAGGCCGAACAGTTCCAGATTCTGAAACAGAGGAGTTGGCCCAGAATCTCATGCTCAGCAGACAGATCCTTGAGGGGTGGAGGAAACCACACATTCTAGAGAGAGAACTTGTGTGAATGCTGACACCCATGGGTGGTGACAAGAGAATCAAGGTAGGCCAGAGCCACAAACTCTTCTCAGAGTGCATGTGACTCCTGCCCGAGTGGCTGATGAGCTCTGTCTCGAAACAAAATAAAAGCAGGGCTGGGGGCATAGCTCACTGCCAGGCCCTGGGTTCAGTACCCAGCACTGGAAAAAGGCAGCTGCCATCCAACTCCATGATTGTACTGTGGCATTTGTCTCAGAGAAAGTCCACCTAGGCTCACATGTGGACTTCACTCAAGCGTTTCCAGCTGCCTCGTCCCTGACAGGCAGACACGGAAGCTCCAGCAGAGGCTTTGCGGGTGAACAGCTAAGCTAAGGCGACACGTGCACACGACAGGACCCTACTGTGCTACAGGCAGGAACAACCTAGGTGCCAGCATGCAGCTCGGTGGTACAGCGCGTGCTTAGCATGCACAAGGCCCTGGGTCCAAGGCCCAGCTCTGGAGAAAAACAGGCTATGCAACAGTGGTGCACATCCAGCGCATGATGCCGAGCGAGAGGCGCCAACCCAAGGTTACTGCGGGATTGCATTTGTACATTTTCACGACGACAGAATTATAGGACTACAAACCAGGATTGTTTTCACATCTCTAACTAAGGCATGTACAGTTCTGTGTTCTACTAAGTGAATGAATGAATGAGTGAATGAATGAATTTAGGTATCAACTCGACTCTTGTCCTTACAAGAGCAGGGCCACCCAGTCCAGTGGCTCTCAGCCTTGGCCCACAGTGAGGTCACATGGGGAGTTTTAAAAAATACCCTTGCCTGGCCGGGCGTGGTGGCACACACCTGTAATCCTAGCACTTGGGAGGCTGAGGCAGGAGGATCACTGTGAGTTCCAGGCCAGCCTGAACTGCAAAGCAAGTTTTGTCTCAAAAGACAAAAAAAAAAACCTTGCCTGGGTCCTACCCCCTGCACATGATCCTGATTTGACTGCTCCAGGCATCAGGGTCTTGAAAACTCTCCAGATGGGTCTGGCGTGGCTGAGACTGAGACCCCTGCCTCCCCACAGAGCTCAGGAAACAACGAACAATGCACAGTCTGACCCAACAGGCCCAGCGTCAGGGGTTCATGCTATGCCCATTCATTAATGCATTTGGGGATGATTAATACAGCAGTAACTGGTATTAGATGTTCTGCTGGCCAAGCTGCTGGAGATGGAGCCACGAATGAGCCTCCCCTTCTCTGGGCTGGGCCCCGCCCAGTTCACCAGGAACTCTGTGTCCCAGTGGCTAATTGGCGACAGTCCCCAGAGGCCTCCAGCACAGCTGGCTTCTGGCTGTTCCCTGGGGCAAAGCTGTCCAAGGACACACTCCTCAGTTCAGAGAGCTCCCGGGCAGGGGCACAGCCTCCATGGTCCCAGGCTCCTCGCTGGGCTGCCAGGGCCGCTCAAACACGCCTCCTTCTGGGTGTGCTCCAAGAAGAAACACCACGTCCCCAGGAAGTAATTAAGATCGCGGTGGCCGCACAGGTAAAAGGAGTTTCTTTCCTGGCACTGGGCCTCCTGCCCAGCCCTGCTTTAAACTCCAACCGGCAGATGGAGCCGCATTGTGCTGCCCCGCTGGGCTCAGCCTGAACGCTGTCTCCTCTCCGGAATGTGCTGGCCTGCTAACTGGACCCCTGCTCCTGGTCGGGTTACCCCCAAGCTGCCTGGTGGCGCATGCCTATCACCCCAGCACTAGGGAGGCAGAGGCAGGAGGATCTCAGACAAGTACAAGGGCAGCCTGGGCTACATAGTGAGCTCAAGGCCAGCCTGGGGTCTATAGGAAAACTGTCTCAAAAAACAAAGAACACACGTCCAAGTCCAACATCGAGAAAAAAATACATGAGAAAACTGTCCCTGTCTGGGACTCACAGAAGTCATCACCCTCTAGAGCTCCCCGCACATCACCGCCCAGTGCCACGCGCTGTCGATCCTCGCCTGCAGAGCCCGGTGCCGCTCTCCCAAAACCTGCAGCCAGCACTGCCCATCCCTCTCCCCCTCTCCTGACCCACAGAAGCCCTCAGAGCCCTCCCGTGTGCGTTTAGCCCGTTGTCCCTGGCTCCATGCAGCCCTGTCTGTCACCTGTGCTGTGGCCACCGCCATCCTCCTGCAGGGATGCTGTCCCCTCCCTGGCCTGCCAAACCCCCTGTCGGCCCTTCAGGGCCCAGCTGTGAGCTCCTGTCCTCACCCACATGCAGGGCTCTGCGCCCTCTTCCCTCTGTTTTTCCTACATGTTGTACGTTTTTTTATAACCCTCTCAAGTTGGGCTGGGCTGTAATTGCTTAATTACCAACCAGACCTTCCCACCTGACTGGGGGCATCGGCTTCAGGTCTGAGTCACACCTGTGTCCTTGGGCTCAGTGAACAGTCACTGGGTACCCCTGCAGTGTGCTCCAGGGCCCGTCCTCCCCTTTCTGCCTGTCCCACCCTGACAGGCCGCACGCCTCAGGGAGCAGTGTGTCCCTCCCACCAGCTGGCCTGGCTCTCGCAGTCAGAGGAAAAGAGTTAGCTGGGCGTGGTGGTGCAGGACTGTAATTCCAGCGCTCCATGAGGCTGCGGCAGGAGGATCGCAAGTTTGAGCCCGGCCTGGGCAATTTAGCAATTTAGGGAGAACCTGTATCCAAATAAAAAATACCACAAGGCCTGAGGCTGTAGCTCATGGGGAGCTCTGGGTTCCGTCCCCAGGGATGCAAAAAAGGGAGCTCAAAGCAGCCTAGCAAAGAGGCAGGAACAGGAAGCACAGGCATCCAAGCTTGGAAGGAAGAAGACCTCTCTCTGTCCATCTGTCTCTGTCTTTGTCTCTGTCTCTGTCTCGCTCTGTGCAGAGGACGTGATTCTGAGTACAGAATTCTGTCCTAGTCTGGGTTGGCCTTGAACTCACTATGTAGCCCAGGCTGCTCCCAAACTTGCAGCGATCTTCCTGCCTCAGCCTCATGAATGCTGGGATGACAGGCATGTGCCACCACTCCCAGCAGAGTCGCATTTATTGAGGCTCACCACTGGACACGTGCCATCTCAGCATCTGTTTGTGTTTGGTGCTGGGGACGGATGCAGGACCTTGCACTTGCTGGGCAAGCCCTGAACCACGGAGCTGCACCCAGCCCTGGATCATCTCACTTAATTCTCAGCAGCCCCGGGGGTAGGAACCATCATTGTCACCCGCATGTCCAGATGAGGACCTGGGAGGCCGTGTTCCCTGGTCATGTGGTCCGCTGGGCCATGAAGCCTGGCTGGAGCATCCATGTTGTTCTTTCTTCTATTAATCACTTTAGTGGGGTGGGATAGTGATGCTGGGAACTGGAGTGGGCACAGAGCACATCTGGACCACTTTCAAGCCCTGTCCCCTTCCCCATCTCCAGGAGTCTACTTACTCATTTCCTATCATCTTGCCTTTATTTTACCAATTTATTTATTTATATTTTAGGTTTCTCCTATAAGAGAAAACATGATATTTGACTAACTTTCTTTCTTTTTTTTCTGGTTTTTGAGACAGGGTCTTATTATGTAGCCCAGGCTAGCCTCAATCACATGGGGAACCTCCTGCCTCAGCCTCCCGAGTGCTGGGATGACAGGTGTGTACCACCACGCCCAACAGCAAAGTCTAACTCTCTGAGCCTGGCTCAAAATTAATATCCACATTCCTAACCTGAAAGTCAGCAAGCCAGAGGGGGCCCCCTTCCTCCCAGGCCAGATGCATCTCTTCCTTCTCTGCCCCAAATACCAGGCTCCTAACTCCTGGTTCATATAAAAATGTAGGAAAAGAGACAAGCAGATGCTAGAGGAGAGGAGGCCCAGACCCCCCACAGGCCTCCTGGAGCAGCTTGGGGACAGAGCTAAAGGAACCTAAGTCCCCCAAATCCAGAGAGCTCTTTGAGGAGCACCTGCCTCTCGGGAGCACGGCTCCAGGCTGGGGACACCCCTCTGGGACACCATCACAGAGCACCTGCTGTGCAGGCACCGTAAAAGGTGGGACCCTTGATAGGTGGGTGCTGCCTCAGGGCTTCACACCCACTTGCCCTGCCTTGACAAGGATGCAAGTGGAGTCTGGCCACACAGCACGTTGCAGTCAGCAACATGGACCACTGTACCTTGCCATCAGCCTGCATATATCTCCCTTCGAAGCAGGCATGGCCTTCATCCCTACTTTTCTCCACTGGCTTCTCCCTCCTGTTCTCCAGAACTCACTTAAACCTCCACTGGTCTCAAGCAACTGGGGCAGCACAGTGAGCTCACTGGGTGAAGAGGGACAAACAAATGAGCGACAGGCAAACTGCCCAGATTTTGGTGTTTTCATTAAAATTCTACCCAACACCTGGGATTCATAACCATACAGGAACCGATTTGGGGCTTATCAAAACTATCGGAGTCTGGGAAATGGAAAAATAATCAAGAGTTTTCATAAACTGTCCCCAGGGAACCCTTCCCAGTGCAGGGAAGTCACAGCCATGGGATCACAGCCTGCTCTGGTCGCTTGTCCCGGCCAAGTCCTGGCTGCTCCCCCACCCCGTCCCTCACCTCTGCGGCCTGAGCTGCTCACTGAGCATCGGTACCTGGGGGTCACTCCGTCCTGGACATGGGGCATCACCCACTCACTGGGACACAGGACTCCTGGACTCTTGTGAATGTGTGTGTCTGTGTGAGTGGTGTGTGTGTGTGTGTGTCTGTGTGAGTGCTGTGTGTGTGTGTGGTGCTGGGGGTGGAATCCAGGTCTCACACAGGCCGGGCCAGTGCTCACGCCAGCCCTGGAGAATCTTAGAGAAACAGATGAGCCCTTGTCCACAGCAGCATTGTTCTCAATAACCAGAAGGCAGAAGCAGCCCTGGCGCCCATGGACAGCTGACAAGGATACAGACGCGGTCTGTCCACAGCGGAACACGACTCAGTCATGAAAGGACAAACACGGATGAATCTCAAGGAACACAAGCCAGTTACCAGAGGCTCAGCAGTACAGAGCCGGCCTGAGGAGAAGGAGAAGGAAAGGAGAGAGGGAGGGAATAGGGAGAGCGTGGCCAGAGCCACAGCGAGCG
Source organism: Erethizon dorsatum (assembly GCA_028451465.1). Taxonomy (NCBI): domain Eukaryota; kingdom Metazoa; phylum Chordata; class Mammalia; order Rodentia; family Erethizontidae; genus Erethizon; species Erethizon dorsatum. The sequence goes on from CM051831.1 coordinate 39,647,986, forward strand.
CAAGAAGGGGGAAAGGAAGGAAAGAAAGAAAAAGACAGACGGATGGATGCGGGGCAATCCCACCTTCTGAGGCCCCGAGAGTACTTAGACCCCTGGGGACAGACGCAGGCAGGTGGCTGACGGGGCAGAGCAGTTACGCTTAAGGCGCTGTTGTAGTCAGGGTTTGCAAGGGGAACAATACAATACAGGACACATAATTTTTAGGATTAATTTGTAATGGTCACCCAAAGAGTCATATACAAAAGTGCAGGAAATCTGTCCACACACTAAAGACCCAAAGAATCCAGCTGAAGACCTGGATTCTACAGCAGTGTCCTGCATGAGTCCAGCTGAAGACCTAGAGCCCATGGCAATGCCTCCAGGAGTCCAACTAGAGGCCCAGAGCCCACAACAATGCCTCACGCAAGGATATTTCACGGATCTGCGCTGGGAAGGCCCAAAGGTCAGCGGTGGAAGCTAGAAAGTCTGCACCAGCGGGATGAAGGATCTGTGCCAGCAGCTGAGGGATCTGCTCTGGAGCCAGGAAGCGACGCTCAGAGTAAGGACTGGAGCTCCCCCAAAAGGCACCACAGCCATCCTCAGTGACAACGAGGTCCCGAGCTCCTCTGACGATGAGAACAGCCAAGTTCCTATCAGGAAAGCCAGCATGACAAGCTCCTCAAGGAGAACTGACAGCACCACCTCTTCCTCTCTAGTTCTCCTTTTTATGTTGTTGGCAACAGTCCTGAGGTGGGTGCTCTACACCAGGCACCACGCTGATTCACTTCACCTGGGGATTACAAGTTGACCACCAGTTGTCAATCCACCACAGGCACCGAGTTTAACTCGGAACTTGCAGAGGCCCTGGGGGCGGACAGGGCGATGGCTGGGGGCTGTGGATGTAGCTAATGTCCCTGAGCTGAGTGCCAAGGGAGTTATGTTCTACGTCAGGAACATTTTACCACAATCACAGAGACGCACAAGCAATGAGGCAGCCTCTTAAGGGTGTTGAGGGTCCAGTACCCAAGGTCGCCCCACTGAAGGGACTTGGGGGACCCTCTGGTGGCCATGTGGAGGTCTTCCCGGGAATGCCCAGTGTTTTCTAAGAAAGTCACATCCAGCCGGGCCCATTACACAGGCAGACTGAACACAAGAACGTGACTTCAGGAAGAAAAGCAGGCATTGCTGGCGAATGTCAGAACTGCAAATCAGCAGGTAGTAATATTCCTGGGTACACGGGATGCCTTCCCCTAAACTCGGTCCCCCTGCAGACAACATGGGCAGAGGCTCCAGTGCTGCCCCAGCCTGGCTCCTCCTCCTCCTCCCAGCTGCAGAGCCAGGGCCTGGCCAGCCGCCTCCACTGTGCTCCTAGGGGAGCAGGATTCTGGATGACTTTACCATAAAAAGTGAACCTTTTTTATTTATTTTGTTGTTTTGAGACAGCGCCTAGCTATGCAGTTCAGGCCAGCCTTGACCTCACTACATACCTTAGGCTGGCCTCGAACTCACAGGAATTCTCCTGTCTCAGCCTCCCAGTGCTGGGATTACAGGCCTGCACCACCACACCCAGCTGGACCCTTTAAAAAAAACCTGACATAGAGCAATGTTAAAAACTACATGCAGGGGCCGGTGAGATGGCTCAGCGGCTTAAGCGCCTGCCCGGCAAGCGCGAGGGCCCGAGTTCGACTCCCGGAACCCACATACGAAAAAGGGGCCGGTGATATCGCTCAGCGGCACGGGCGCCTGCTGGCGCGTGAGGTCCTGAGGTCGACCCCCCGGTACCCACAAAAAAAAAAAAAAAAAAAAAAAAAAAAAAAAAACTACATGCAGGCCGGTGAGATGACTCAGCAGCATAAGCGCCTGCCCGGCAAGCGCAAGGTCCTGAGTTCAACTCCCGGTACCCACATAAAGGAAAAAAAAGGGCCGATGATATTACTCAGTGGTACAAGCACCTGCTGGCAAGCGCAAGCTCCTGAGGTCGACTCCTGGTACCCACATAAAAAAAAAAACTAAAAACTACATATTATAAAGAAATCAACCAATAACAAATGCTGGCAGGGCTGTGGGGAAAAAGGAACCCTTCTCCACTCTTTGTGGTAGTGTAGACTGGTGTAACCACTGTGGAAATCAGTGTGGAGATTCCTCAAAAAACTAGAACTAGAGGTCCCATTTGACCCAGATATTCCCCTTCTGGGTATCTTCCCAGAAGAATTAAAAACATCGTACCACAGCAACATATGTGCACCCATGTTTATAGCAGCACAATTTGTAATAGCTACATCTTGGAAACAACCCAAATGACCAACAACTGAGGAATGGATAAAAAAGATGTGGTATTTTTATATAATGGAGTACTACTCAGCCATAAAGAAGGATAAACAGGAGACTTTTATAGGTAAATGGATGCAACTCGAGACCATATTCATAAGTGAAATAAATGAGATCCCTCTGTGCAAGCATCATATTGTTTCCCATGGTAGATTGACAACTGGTGGCCAACTTGTAACACCCAGCTGAACTGAATCAGCATGGTGCTCAGTGTGGAAGGCCCACCTGAGGACTGTTGCCAACAACATGAAAAGGACAGGAACTGGAGAGGAAGAGGTAGTGCTGTTGGTTCTCCTAGAGGAGCTTGTCGCTCTAGCTTTCCTGATAGGAGCCTGGCTGTTCTCATCATCGGAGGAGCTAGGGTCCTCGCTGTCACTGAGGATGAGGAACTCGCACACAGTTCTTTTCAGGGGAGCTCTGGTCCTTACCTTTAGCGTTGCTTCCTGGCTCCGGTGCAGCTCCCTCAGCCTGCTGGCACAGATCCTTCATCCCGCTGGCACAGACTGTCTAGCTTCCACCACTGACCTTTGGGCCTTCCCAGTGCAGATCCGTGAAACAGACTTGCATGAGACATTGTCATGGGCTCTGGGCCTCCAGCTGGACTCGGGGCATTGCCATGGGCTCTAGGTCTTCAGCTGGACTCGTGCAGGACATTGCTGTGAGATCCAGGCCCTTAGCTGGATTCTTTGGATCTCTAGTGCATGGACAGATTTCCTGCACTCTTTTGTATATGACTCTTTGGGTGACTATTATAAAATAATCCTATAAGTATTGTGTCCTTTATTAAATTGTTCTCCTTGCAAACCCTGACTACAACATTTCCTTAGTGTGAGAAGCTGAAAGAGTAAATAAGATATTATAAATGTTTACTAATTCTGGAAATAATGTCATGTTAGCCTTCAAAGCTTTTTCTTCCTTTTCAAAACTGTTTTAATGATTTTGAGCCTTTCAGAGTTTCATAGAAAATTGTTATCTTCAAGCATTTCACCTTAAAATGTTTCTTGAAATTTTTAATTTCTCTGTAATGTTTTCTAGTTTTCTGTATATAGGTCTTGTAAATTTTGTGGTGAGATTTATCACTATTTTATATTTTAACACTCTTGTAACCAATGTGTTTTGTTTTTGTTTGTCACCATGAATTGGAAGTATAGTTGCTTTTCAATAAACATTAAAAAAAAAACAAAAAACTACATGCAGGGTGGGGGTGCAGCTCCACGGCAGAGCACTTGCCTAGCGTGCACAAGGCCCTGGAGTGCAACCCCAGTATTACTCGCACAGAGAAAGGAAGAAAGAAAAAGGGTGGGGGAGAAGGGGGGGTAAGAAAAGTAGCAGCATAATGTGTACAGTAGGATTCTATTTAGAGAAAGGAAGTAAAAAAGGGAACTTGACAAGTACCTAACACTTCCCTGTGGCCGACTGACCTTGAACTTGTGTGTTCTTTTGAGTGTGGCACGCTCTCCTAAAGGCGGGCAAGCAGGTCTCCAGGACCCACCCTAGACTAGAAAGGTAAAAACTGCTGGCACGGTGGTGCACACCTGTTACCCCAGCGTTCTGGGAGGCTGAGGCAGGAGGATCTCAAGTTTCAGCCCAGCCTGGGCGACTTGGTAATTTAGTAAGATCCTGTCTCAAATTTTTTTAAAAAAAGAGCTGGAGGGCCGGTGAGATGGCTCAGCGGCGTAAGCGCCTGCCTTGCAAGCGCAAGGGCCCGAGTTCGACTCCCGGATCCCACATACGAAAAAGGGGCCGGTGATATCGCTCAGCGGCACGGGTGCCTGTTGGCGCGTGAGGTCCTGAGGTCGACCCCCCCGGTACCCACAAAAAAAAAAAAAAAAAAAAAAAAAGAGCTGGAGATGTAGCTCAATGTGAAGGCCCTGGGTTCAATACTTAGCATAGCAAAAACAAAACAAAACAAACCCAGCATGACTTTCCCTATGTAAGACAAGAGAAATCAATCTACTGTCTTGACAGCCATCTGGGGGCACTGTCACTGCTGTGTGCCCACAGGGTTTTTAAATTTTTTTTATTAAAAAAAATTTTTGAGACAGCATCCTCCTATGTCATCTAGACTGTCTTTAAACTCACTATGTAGCCCAGGCTGGCCTCAAACTCACAGTGATCCTCCTGCCTCAGCCTCCTGGGTGCTAAGATTACAGGCATGCACCACTACACCCAGCCCCTTGAGGCTCCTTATATCTAAGCCACTGCTGTCCACAGCCAGAGGACTGACACTGACAGCGCTTACTCCGGGCCAGGTGCAACGCCTGGGGATTTATAGACATTGTTTAGTTGGCTCCCACCTCAATACCAGGACGCAATGACTGTGCTAACTACTTCTCCAGATGAGGAAACTGAGGCATAGGGAGGCTAATCTATGTGCTGAAGGTCACAGGCCTCTCACACGGGGCAGAGCATGGAGTTTCATCCAGGGCCGTGTGACGCCTCTCTTTCTGACACCGCTTCCCTTCCTTTTCTAAAAGTTTTGTTTTGTTTTGTTTTTATAAAATAAAGCATATTAGTGTATGAATTAATGGGTCATCATAAAGAGAACTGTGCTGCCCACACTGTAAGTCCCCCATGGCCCGGCAAGGAACCATATTCTGACTTCAAGGGATCACTTCTGTGTCTCTTCAAACAGAATTTTCTGTCTTAACTATTTTTAGGCGTGCAGTTCAGTTGCATCCAATGTAGTCACATTTTGTTTGGTTTGGTTTTTGGTTTTTTGAGACAGAGTCTCACTATGTAGCCCAGTCTGGCCTCGAACTCACAGCAATCCTCCTGCCTCAGCCTCCTGAGTGCTAGGATTAAGGTATGCATCACCACACCTGGTGGTTGTAGTCAGACCACTGTGAAGCGAATCTCCAGAACTCTTCCCATCTTGTGAAAATGAAATTCCCCATTAAACAACACTCCCCCAGCTCCCTCACCCGCCATGCCATCTTCTGTCCCTGTGACCGGACCACCTCATACAAATGGACGCTGACCCTACTTGTCCTCCAGTGATGACTGTTTCAAGGGTCACCCTACTGTGGCATGGGACAGGGTTTCCTTCCTTTTAATGACGAGTCACACGTCATACTATGAAACGCCATGCCTCCTGCGCCTCATCCCCCACCCCATAGCCCTGTGGACTACTGAGCAGAGCACAACCGTGACCAGGGTGCGCACTGTCCCTGTGAGCTCCTACAGCCGCTTCTTTTGGAGAGGAGTAGCCACACTGCTTTTCTGCGTGTTATACTCCCAGCCCCACCTGTTAGCGACCATCTGTCTCCCTGTCATCACCTGGGAGTTCTGGACCCTAGCCACCCGGCACAGGTGCAGACAGAGCACCTGCATGCAGCGGCAGCCCTGTCTCACGTCCTCTGTGCCTGCACCGTGCACGGGGCTCTAGGACTTGGGCCACAGACGTGACACATCTTCATTCTTTTTACATCCCCTCCCTCCATCTCTTGGCCCATCCCCTTTGAGAAACATCTAGCTCTCTGTTTCCCATCATCTACCTTTTATTTTGCTCCTTATTTATACCCTGGGTTTCTCATGGAAGAGAAATGGTGCAATATTAAGCTCCGGCGTCTGGCTACTCCACTTGGCACTGCGGTCTCCAGCGCAGCCATCTGGACCCGGTCTTTAGCCGGATAAAAGTTCAAACGCACAGAGGCGACTGCCAGCCCCACACAGCTAGCGTTCGGTGTGCTTGAGGTGAGCGGCCACAGAGCCCAGCCCCTGCCTCCCCCCACCCCGGCTCTCTGTGCCCCTTGTCCAGGCCCTCACAATCCCCAAATCCCCAGCACCCCTGGGATCCTTTGGGATTTGATGCCCGCTCAGGGGTCTCCACAGCGACCTCAATATTAGAAAAACAGATAAAAGCCTGGACAGGCTGCTCTACCTCTCTGAGCCTTCATCTCTGCACCTTAAATTGTGAGGATGAAATAATACGGTCACAGGTAAAGCGTTCGGGACAGTGAACACTACAGATATTAGCTATGATTATACGATGTCAGCTAAATAATTGACTTAGAAACACCACTGCCCCTCCTCTCAGGTGGAGGAGGAGCGAGGCACCTGGGCAGGCTGGAGGACATCCTGGCTAGCTGGCCAATCTGTGTCCTAATGTGTAAGGTCACCCACAGGTGGCTGGCCCTGCAGTGGGCACTAAGGAGCCACCCCTCTTCCCATGCAGGTGTGTGGGGTGCCTCCACGGCGCCTCTTCATTAGCTGTAAAAATCTGCATCTCCATTAGGCTTCATGGATGAAGTTGCAGGACCTCCCACTCCTCTCTGCAATTCTAAGCCAGAAGGCTACAGGGCCAGGACAGAAGCTGAAGTTGCAGGGAGCCAGAGTCAGGGTCAGACCTGGCTTGGGAATGGGGCACCTCCTCCTCATCCTCCCCATGCTGGGCTGTACCCCAAGACCGAGACAGCTCTGAACTCCATCTCAGCCTCAGGGCTTCACAGACGTTGTTCTCCCTGTCCCCCAAAGGAGACGCCTGGCCCTGCTCCTCCTCCCCACCTGGCTCCAGCTTCCCCCACAATCCCCGGAAGCCGGCAGAGCCCCAGAATAAACGCCCAGCTCCCCTGCTCCACAGGGCGTCTCATTAGCAGCCCTGTCCCTGAACCACCAGCTCCAGGCACTCAGGGCACAGTTGGTTCTCTGGATCCCTGTTGTGTCTCCGGCTCAGGGCCCAGGCTGGGCACAGAGCAGGTCCCTGATGGCACCTGTTCCATGCAGGTGAGCACATCTCTCAGAGACTCAGAAATTGAGGGAATCAATCCCACCCTTGTGGAATCCCAGAAAGATTCAGCAACTGTGGGGAGCAGCAGGTACTCGACGGACACTTCCCCAGTGTCCCCCAGTCCTTTGGGTCAAGGGAGAGTGAGAAGCAGGTGTGTGGCTCATCAAGGACAGCTCAAAGCCTTCTTAGGCAACTCCATAGTGACAGACAGAAGGCCTGGGATTGGGACAGCATCAGTTCTTCCCAGCTCGAGCTACAGATTTAAAGCAACCCAAGCAGACCCCAGCAGGCTGTTGGAGGATGCACACAAAGTGAGATTCTAGAGCCTACTCCGCGGTCAAAGACCCAGAAGAGCTGACACGTTTCCAGACTCATCTCGAAGTCACAGAAAGTAAGACAGTCGTGTTTGGTAACAGAACAGACAAACAGATCAATGAAACAGAGCCTGAAACCCGAGACCGATCACATAAATATGCACGATGGATCAGTGGCAAAGCAGCAAAGTCAGCGCGACAGAGAAAAGACATTCTTTTTAACAAATGGCGCAGGAACAAAATCCACATGCACAGAAGTGAAATCTGCCACAGACTGCCCACCCTTCCCGTGAATGAACTCACAGTGGATCACAGACCTGCGTGTGAAATGCAGAACTATAAAACTTCTCAAAGAGGGCGCGGGAGCAAACCTCAATTACCTTGGGTTTTGCAATGACTGTTCAGATATGACACCAAAGGCTTGATCCAGGCAAGGAAAAGCTGATCAACTGGAGTCCCTCGAAGTTAAACATTTCAGAGCCAGTGTGGTGGCATACACCTGACTACAGGGCAGGGATGCCAGGAGGGACAGGGCTGCCTGCAGTCCTCCCTGTGGTCCTCAGGGGCAGCTGGGCTTGTTATAATGGCTGCCAGTGAACTCCAGAGTGGGCAGTGCCAAGCTGGAAACTGAGTCCTGCCCCTCCCGAAACTCATGCCATCACAGTCACCATCCTTTGTGTTGGTGACTTGTGGAAACGACCACTTTTGGAAAATGCTGGATTTGACGGGCTAAACGATTGCAATTCATCATAGGAGTTTCAGTTTCTCTGGACGCTGCAGCAATGCCATGGCTCATGTCTTATTCCTGTGAAGGTAGCAGGGGACATCCGAACCTCTTGAGGACCCAACCATGTCCCATGGCCACAAGGCTGAAGTGGGGACCAGACCCTGTTCCGTCTGCTCCCAGCCCCCATTTCCTCCTTGCTTAACAAGCCCACTTCTTGGAACTGCTGATGAGTGGCACTCTGACACGGAAGGAGGGAAGTCAGGGTGTAGACAGAGTCGATGGTGTGTTTTTCTTTCTTTCTCCCCGTGGTGCTGGGGATGGAGTCCATTGAGCTGCACTCCAGCCCAGGCAGGGACCGCTTTGTGGGGAGTGAGCTGAGTCCTTTGCTAAGGACCCTGGAGGCCAAGATAAACACAAACCCTCCCACCTTCCAGGGCACAGAGGTCAAGACGCCCCGATGACACTCTGGCATCACTTTGCCTGGCCTGCAGGGCCCCTTTCCATGTTCCCATGCTGTCCCCCAACTTCTTTCCCTATACAACCACTTCTTCGGTGCCCAGCTTCCCTGCTAGGCTGTGGGCTTCCTGAGGACAGGACCTGGATGTTTTGCCTACCTCTGTAACTTCAGGGGCTGTCACACTGCCCAATGTAGACAGGCAACAATGCTTTTCCAAGTTACCCACCAGAAAAGGGTCCCCCAAAGTCTTTCATAGGAGATAGGATGCTCTATAGATTACTCTGTCTTGAACAAAAAGTACTGCCTGGGTGCATGAAGCCGGAGGAACTCCAGGAACCTGTGCGAGCGAAGGTGGCATTAACCTGGGGTAAAGGGACAAATGTGCACAGACTCTGGGGGCCAACTCTCCAGGCAGGAGGAAGGCTGAGGATGCTGCTCAAAGGTATATTCCGTAGTGGCCCCTTCTGCAGTGGCCTAGCAGATGTGGGACGGATGTGGGAGGGAGCAGAGTCCTACAGAGCCAACCACGCAGCCCTTGCTGGGGACCCATGGTGCGCACTTGGAGGGGACCCTCACCAGGCAAGGTGCAGGAGACACCCCAGCCCTGGCCCACGCCTCAACTGCAGGCTGGGGCCAGATTCTGAGGCAGGGGACCCCGATAAACCATGCCTACAATCCTGGCCCCTGAAATTCAGATCTAACAGATGGGTATAGTTTTATGTCACCAAAACCCAAAAGAAAAGGGATTATCTGGGAAAGGCGGGAGAATCTGCTAACGGCCTCAGTGCTGGCCTGAATGATTAGCTTGGTTACTCAACAGATTCAATAAAAAATAGGTAATACAGTGCAAGCTGGGCATGGTGGCACATGTCTGTAATCCCAGCACTTGGGGGGCTGAAGCAGGAAGATTGCTGTGAGTTCAAGGCCAGTCTGAGCTATATACTGAGATCCTGTCAAAAGAAAGAAAGAAGGAAGGAAGGAAGGAAGGAAGGAAGGAAGGAAGGAAGGAAGGAAGGAAGGAAAGAAAGAAAGAAAGAAAGAAAGAAAGAAAGAAAGAAAGAAAGAAAGAAAGAAAGAAAGAGAGGGAGAGAGGGAGGGAGGGAGGGAGCGCCATTAATGATTCCTTCTGGAACACATGGCCTCGAGACTGCCCAGGCTGGATGTCGCTGCCACACCTGAAGATGACAGCTGAAAGTCACCTTACAGCACACAGCCACACCATGGGGTCCCAAGACACATGCATAGAACAAATTTACAGAGCAGTGGGTGGCTCAGGAAGGCCTGCTGTTGTCTGCAGATGGAGCCCTAATCCTAGGGGGCAGGAGGACCACACAGCCTGCGGCTCTGCCACAGGGAACCCTGCCCCAAGTTGGGGGTGCTCTGAAGTGAACACGGGGGATGCTGGTGGCGGTGGTGTCTGGAGATGCTATAGCAGGGCTGCAGGGAGGCATCCTGACTTGTCACCAGCAGCTGCATGCTGCCAGCCCTTGGCCCTGGAGCCGAAGGCTACAGTTGTCTGGGCCCATCTGCACCTGACCTGTGCCCTTGGCACTCAACACCCCTTTACTCTGCAGCATAAGGGAAGTGCGGCCTCGGCCAGCACCTGCAGAACTCCAGTTTGATTTGGGGAATCCGAACTGGGGACCAGGAGCACGGAGGCTTCCTGTCGGGATGGCAGACCTGAGCCAGGTGCAGCTCAGTGGTGAGTGCTGGCCAGCCACACACAAGGCCCTGGGTCCTGCTCCTGTGCTGCAGCCCGCCATGCATGACCAGCCGAGGGGGGAGACCCCACTCCCGAGGGCACCCCAACAGTGTGGGCCCAGGGCTGGAAGGAGCAACACCTGTGTCAGGAGTCACAGGGGTGGGGCATGGGAAATGGGAGCTGAGGCCATCTGGAGCTAAATCGGGATCTGCCAGGGTGATGAAGGAAGTGATCTTGTAGGGTACCAGAAGCCAACAAGGAGCTCAGTGGCATTTGCCAGGTTCGGGCAAATCCCATCCATTCCAGAGAAAGGACCAGAGGGCCAAGACTGGAGGGATCACCTGGGGAAACCGCCAGTTTCCCCTCAGGAAGAACAGAGGTGGCTGCATGCACAGGTAGAGGCAGGGTGGCTGTGGAGGGGCCTTGCAAGGGGGAAACAGAAGGTGAGGAAGGAGTGTGAGGGGAACAGCTCGCTGCTAGCAGGGGTGTGGATGGCAAGGTGGGGACCACCACTGACGCAGGTCACCCACGAAGAGGTGAGGAAAAGCCACACTGTGTGCCATGTGGAAGGGCAGCGTCCAGGAGGTGGCTGGGCCACATGGCAGATGTGGACAGATGTGGGAGCCACCTGAGTGAGCAGCTATGGAGGGACAGGAGGCTGGTGCCACTGTCCCACTGGGAGGTGATGATGGCCTGGACCAGAGAAAAAGACCTAGAAACTCAGAGGAGATGAGAAGCTAGGAGGCTGAAACAGGCTGCACCCAAAGGAGCAGCGCGGGATGGAGGGCACAGCAAAGTGACCTGGTTTCCAGTTGGACGTCGTGGCAGAGGCTGCTGTGATCTGTGGTGTGAGCAGCAGCCCTGGGGACAGGGCGACATGCCTAGGCCCTCCCTGGAGCAGACCCCGAGGCCTGGGTTTGGGTAAGCAGTCTATGTGGAGGTGACTGTGGTGGGAGTGGGGCCAGGGAGTGGCCAAGCGGTGGACACAGGGACCACACTCTGAGAAGCCCAGTGGCCCCCTGAGATTTGGGATCTAATCTCCATGCGGGTTTGAGAGGCACCGAGAGATGACCCACGGGTGGAGCGTCAGCCTCACTGTCACTGAGAAGCACCGACTGTGCACCGTGGGAAAAAAAATAGCCATGTCCCTGTCCCCATGGGGGGAGGAGCAGGAGAAATCGAGAAAGGGTGTGGGTCAGCATCACAGTGCATCTATGACGGTGAGAGGAGGCTGTGGTGAGGCTGCGGGGCCCACTTCGAGGGTGCCAGGGACATGGGGTGTGGGGCACTGAGGGGCCGGAGGGGTCAGGCAGGAGCCCCCAGCATGGGGTGTGGACAAGAAAGCATCTTGGTCTCTGGGGACATAAAACAAAGTGTTAGCCAGGCATGGCAGCAAGCCTGCAATCCCAGCACTTGGGAAGCTGAGGCAGGATTGCCACAAGTTCAAGGCCAGCCTGGGCTACATAGTAAAACCCTGTCTCAAAGAAAAAACAACAGCAACAAAATTGTTGACCGTGTTTTGCTACTGGGCCACTGGAAACAGGGACAGATGGTCTGTGGAGAGCAGAGGAAGACCAGACAGGAGGAGGTAACCGGAGACTGGGTGTGGCTCGGGGATGAGCACCTGCCTAGGCGGGGCTCTGGGTCTCACCAGACACGGAGAAAAGGAAAAATAAAGGAAGTAACTGGGGGAGGAGGAGGAGGTCTCCTCAGTAGCCCTCTGTACCCTCAGGGGAGACCCTGGGTGGCCGAGGTATACACACCTGGAGCACCCAGCAGCACCAGGCTGAGGCTGCCAAGCACAAAGACTCCAGGAAGGCAGGCGGGCACCCGGCCAGCAGCCCACAGGCCCCCCGGTGCCATCCAATGCCACAGCCAAGCCATGGGGCCCGTTGAGCCCTAGCAGGGCCACACGAGGCCACTCCACCAACCCAGGGGTGGGAAGGCCAGCATGGAGGGTCACAAGGCAGGCAGGCAGGCAGGCAGGCAGGCAGGCAGACAGACAGACAGACAGACAGGCAGAGACATGTGCCTAAATATGGCCCTGCTGGACACCACCACGGCCTCGGAGGCGCCGCCAGCACTGCCTGTCCGGCCGTGTAGAGCTGTCCCTGGGGATCCGCGTGGGGGGTCTGGGTTTGACTCGCAAGAAACGATAGGAATCTGAATCTTTTCCAGAGGACCGCAGCTACCAGCAGGCGCGCCAGTTCCAAGGAACCACTTGTGATAGTGTTCGGCTCTTTTTCATTCTGGCAAGAAAAGGGCTCAGGATCTGATCTGCCCTCTCTCACTTTTTTTTAACCCCATTATATCTAAGACCACCCCTCCATGTTTATTAACTTCTATTGCTATAGACGTTGCCATTCTGGTTGTGTACTTGACAGGTGCAATGTACTATATTATGGTTTTTTTATTAGTCCATGTTTTTTGTTGTTGTTGTTGGTACCGGGGGGTCGACCTCAGGACCTCGCGCGCCAACAGGCACCCATGCCGCTGAGCGATATCACCGGCCACTTTTTCGTATGTGGGATCCGGGAGTCGAACTCGGGCCCTCATGCTTGCAAGGCAGGCGCTTACGCCGCTGAGCCATCTCACCGGCCCTATTAGTCCATGTTTGCAGTACAATGTTTACATTCCTCGTGTGGAGTTGGCACATGTACATCACACGTCCCAATTTCCTCTGCATACCCTTCCCTCTCCCTCCCTCCCTCTCTTGGTTCCTTTCCCCTTTGAAAAAGATATATCTCCCCAGATGTCATGGCGCACACCTGTAATCCCACCACTGGGGAGGACGAGGCAGGAGGATCGCCATGAGTTCGAGGCCAGCCTGGGCTACATAAGCAAGTTCAAGCCCAGCCTGAACAGCATAGTGAGAACCTGTCTCAAAATAAAACAAAACAAAACAAAAAAAGAGACAGCTCTCTCCCTACTTCCTATTATGTCTTTTATTTTGCTCTTTATTTACATTTGGGTTTCTCATGTAAGAGAAGCCATGCAATGTGTAAGCTTGTGTCTGATTTATTTCACTTCACCTTATGGCGTCCAGGTGCGGGACGAGGACACAGTCCCGAGAGATGTCGGATCAGCGTGACTGTGACTCTCAAGGGCTCAGGCTGGATGTGCTGTGCAGACGGGGACTCCATCTCCATCTCGATCTGTCCACCCTTTGATGGGTGTCCTGAGGACCATCAAACACAGATCCACCCCCTGGGAGTGTGTCTGTGACTCATTCTCAGGCATATTAGAAAAAAGTCTCATCAAACAGGTAACTGCAGATAGTGCCTAGGGCAAGGCTTGCATTCAACAGTGAACCAGCTCGGAAGGAACAGCGGCAGTTGGTACTGGCTAAGGCACAGCACCGAGATGCGGCGGGGAAGTGGCACGGCTCGGCTATGGAGCATCCCCAAAGGCTGTGTGCTAACGACTGGGTCTCCAGTCTTCTGCCATTGGGAGGTGGTGGGGCCCACCTGGTGGTCTTGCTGTCACTGGGGTGTCCTTGGAGGTGACCCCAGTCTCATCTTCTCTTTCGCACTTCCTGGCTATGAGACAAGCAGCTCTGCTCCTACCACAATGTGTCTGTCATCACAGGTCCCAAAACAACAGGGTCCATGGACCATGGTCCAAACCTCCCAGCTCCAAGATGGGAGCCAAGCACAACTCTCAATGGCTGAATCTTGGAATAAGCCCCCGTGTCTATCAGCGGGTGAATGGATAAAGACAGTGTGGTACTGACACAGCACAGAGTACTACTCAGCCATAAGGAAGGGTAGACTTGAGTCACTTGTACGAAAATGGATGCACCTTGAGACCATAACGTTAAGTGAAATAAATCAGACACACAAGCTTTAATATCACATGGTTTCTCCCAGAGTATAAATAAGTTAGGGAGCAAAATCAAAGACAATAGGAAACAGGGAGATAGATCTTTTGCAGAAGGGAAGAGAACCAAAATACAGAGGGAATTGGGAGGGAGGGAAGGGGATGCAGAAGGGAATTGAGATGTGTTGTGCACAGGCACCAACTCCACACGAGGAATGTGATCATTACATACTACAATCATGTGGTGTGGGGAGCCATAAATGACCCAGCTTCACGTCTGAGCATGCGCCCCCCCACCCATCCTGATCCTACGTCACCCATTAGACCCTCCCACCGTTTCCCTCAAAGAGATATAAGCCCTGGCACTTCCGCAATAAACTCTCTCGCTCGACTTCCCTGATCTGTGTGTGTGTGTGTCTTCTTTCTCATCCCCATACCGTCGCCCGGGTTCGCGTTCCTGCCCCTGGGAGGCCCCGCTGGTCGGAGTCTTCTTAGGCCACAACACAACAATGTGGTAATAAAAATCTTAAAAAAAAAATGATTACACTTTCAAAAAAAAAAAAAAAAAACCTGAGCCATGATAAATCTTTTCTCCATGTAAGTTGGTTATCGCAGGTTTGAGGTACAGGAAGGACAGCTGGCTGCCCAGAGGCCACACTCAAGGATGCTGCCTCGTTCCTCCTACCACATGAGGATGCTGGGAGAAGGGGCCATCTACGAAGAATGTGCCCTCGACACTTCCGCCAGCCCCTGGACCTCGCACGTCTCGCCTTCATCACCGCGCAGCATAAATCTGTCCTGCGTATAGGGTGCTAAGTTTATAGCATTTTGTTTCAGAAGCCTGAAGAGACTAAGATACCCACCTTAAAAAAGACAGAACCTCAACATGTAACGCAGAATAATTACTAGCCTAGCATTAAAAGTTTCCTACATTTTACTAGCGTCATTTTGCCAAGTGAATCAGAGAATTTTTGTGGGGGTTTTTTGTTTGTTTTGTTTGAGACAGAGTCTTGCTATGTAGTTCAGGCTGGTATTGAACTCATTATGTAGCCCAGGCTGCCCTTGAACTGGTGGTGATCCTAACTTCCTCAGCTTCCCAAGAGCTGGGATTATAGGCGTGCGCCACCATGCCCAGGTGCAAAGAGTCATTTTCCACTCGTGCTAATTGTCCAGTGCAGGGGACAGGGGATCCAGCTCAGAGAGGCCACCCAGGCGCCAGGGGAAGCACCAGGACCCGTGCCACAGGGCAGAGCTGGCAGGGCAGCTCACGCACCATCTGGCTGCTCTGGAGCCGTGGTCTGAGCTGATGTCCCTGCCTCATCAGCGGCCAGGCCCAGGACACGGAGGGGCACTGTGCAGCAACTCTGCACAAGGGCCACCTCTTCTTGACCTCGGGTTCCCACCAGTGTCTCACCACGCCCGGCGCCTTGGAGCCGCTTAGTGACAGGCCAGGTGCCAGAGTGAAGACATGAAGGTCCAGGGACAGCTTCCCTGATGATGTCACGATTTATAGCCAGAAGGGTTTTCGTCTTCTTTCATTTTTTAAATCTTTAAGCAGATATCTGTCTGTCATCCTGCAGTGTATCCCCAAAGTAAGTATTTCAGAAGCTTTGCAGGCAACGTTCGTCTGGAGGAAGGTGGCACAAGGCCCCGGGTCATGGGAAACCCCAGGGCACGTCCAGGTCACAAGATCACACTTGGAAGAAGATAACAGAGAAGACCAACAAGGACAAGATGCTGGAATCCTGGGGATGTTGGCGGCCCTTCTGCAGCCTCCCCATCCTGAGTCACAGGGGGTGGGCAGGGCTCGTGGCCATGGAGACCGAGGCAGAGCCACCGGCCAGAAGCAGACATGTCTCCTGCATGCCCATCACAAAGCCATGAGTCACCATGGCCCACACATCTGCCCTGGATGACTCCCGAGAGCCGATGATCCCGATTCCCGAGAGGGTGGAGGAAGGGCCCAGGAGGGAGCCTGCCATGGCAGGGAGTGCCTGTGCCACCTTGTCCAGGCTCCCCACTGTGCTCCTGTCATGGGTGGCACCTTGCCTGGGCTTCACTCACCGCCAGTCACTCAACAAGCACTTGAGGGTGGCCCCAAGGGAAGGGCCGGGAAGGGGCAGAGGAACAAGCTGCAGCCTGACTTGGGGACAGGAAGGGGCCAAGCCAAGTCACAGGGACAGCTTGAGTGTCCCTTCTCCAAACACCAAGGAGCAGGTGTGATTCAGATTTCAGACTTTCGTGGACGTTGGAATATCTGCAGCTAGTTCAGGGCTGGGACCCACAGCTCAACACGACAGCCATTGATGTTTGTTATATATACACTGTGTTCACATAACCTGAAGCTGATTTTTGTTTGGTTTTTCTGCAATGCTGGGGTTGGGACCCAAGGCCTCACATATACTAGACAAGTGCTCACCACTGAGCTGCAGCCCAGCCCCTGAATGTGCGAGTTGTGTGCGCGCGTGCGTTTGTGTGTGTGTTCAGTCCTGGGGACTAAACTCAGGGCCTTCACACTGAGCTACATCCCTAGCTCTTTTTTTATTTTTTATATTTTGAGACAGTTGCTAAGTCATTAAATCACTAAGTTGCCCAGGCTGGGCTGGAACTTTCAATCCTCCTGCCTCAGCCTCCCAGAGTGCTGGGATTATAGGCATGCGCCACCTTGCCCAGCTCTGAACACAGTTTATACAGTATGTTCAGGGAGTCTGTGTCTTGACTGCAATCCACTGCCTGAGGTCTGGTATTTGTGGCCTCATGTTGGGGCTCAAGAAGTTTTAGATTTTGGAGCAGTCTGGAGTTTTGGCAGAGGGATGCTCAACTGGCTCCATTTCTGCCAGCAAGATGCAGGGTGGTGGGCGCCCCAAAACAAGGGACACAAGGACGGGTTGGGGTGACTGCCACTTAGTTCCTGCCCAGTGTGCTGGAGGCATGTGGGCCCAGTGTGGGAAACCTCATGGTTTCCTTCAAGAGAAGTAGGAAATACAATATTTCCTGTGAAATTTGAGCAGAGGAGCCAGTGAGATGGCTCAGCGGCGTACACACCTGCCTGGCAAGTGCGAGGGCTCGAGTTCGACTCTCAGAACCCACGTACAAAAAAAGGGCCGGTGATATCGCTCAGCAGCACGGGCGCCTGCTGGCACACGAGGTCCTGAGGTCGATCCCTGGTACCCACTAAAAAAAAAAGAAATTTGAGCAGAGCCAAAAACCAGATTCATCTGTCGAATGGCTTTTAGCCCAAAGCCTACCCATTTGCAACTGCAAATAAGAGGCCAAGGTGAGACTTTATCAGATTAGAAAACTATTTAGTCCTATGCGATCCAACGGTCTGGTTACTGTTTTCCATATGATCAGGTTTTTGAAAAACTTGTATTGTTTAAAAAAAAAAAAAAAAAAAAAGAATGTTAAAAAGGGGGCTGGTGAGATGGCTCAGAGGCTTAAGCGCCTGCCCGGCAAGCGCGAGGGCCCAAGTTCGACTCCCGGAACCCACATACGAAAAAGGGGCCGGTGATATCGCTCAGCGGCATGGGCGCCTGCTGGTGCGCGAGGTCCTGAGGTCGACCCCCCGGTACCCACAAAAAAAAAAAAAAAAAAAGAAAAACTTGTATTGTTTTACCTAATAAAAAAGTATGGGCCAGTGATATCGCTCAGCAGCATAAACGCCTGCCTGGCAAGCGTGAGGTCCTGAGTTCGATTCCTGGTACCCACATAAAGGAAAAAACGGGCCAGTGATATAGCTCAGTGGCACAAGCGCCTGCTGGCAAGCGCGAGGTCCTGAGTTCGACTCCTGGTACCCAAATTAAAAAAAAAAAAAGTATTACTAGCCAGGTGTGATGGTGCAGCCTGTAGTCCCAGCATTGGGGAGGCTGAGGAAGGAGGATCACTGTGAATTCAAGGCCAGCCTGGACTACATAGTGAGTTCAAGGCCAGCCTGGACTACAGAGCAAGACCCTGTCTCAAAAGAAAAACAAAGCATTACTAAGCAAATTGGAAAAAAAGTGTAAGCAAGAACATAGAAGTATTCTTAATTATTCTTAATCATGTGGTCCAAAGTTAACATGTTGATGTACTCCTTCTAGTCTTTACATATACACTATAGAAATAACACGGGTATGCGTAACCTACGTAAGTAACGTCCCTTCACAGAAATCTCTTCTAAAATTAGAAAGGCCCCATTTGGCTGATTTGGTGTTGCAGCCTCTACTTGCTACCTAACACAGGTGAGCCTTTCCCCACGTCATTACATGTTCTGCAAAACTCATGAGTGTTAGTAGCTCCGGCAAATCTCCATCGTATGCATTTACCAAGACCCATGTAAGCATTGACTTACTGCTGAGCATTCAGGGATGTTTCTAAGTGTTTAATGTAGGAGTAGAATTGCAGTGTGTACCGTTACCCATAAACCTTTGCTTGTATATCTAATCCTGCCCCCTGCCCCTACCCCCACGCCTCTCTATCGTTGGGATGGAACTTGGGCCTTGTGTAAACTGGGCAAGAGCTACAGCCCAGCTCTCTAGTTATTTCCTTAGGATAACTTCCTGCAAGTGGAATTCCAGGGTTGAAAGGCGTGAACACATTTGTTTGTTTGTTTGAGACAGGATCTCTCTATGTAGTTGAGGCTGTGTTTGAACTCACTATGTCACCCAGGCTGGCCTTGAATTTGAGGCAATCCTCCTGCCTCAGCCTCGCCAGTGCTGAGATTACAGGTGTGCACCCCCCATCTTGTTCTCTCAACTGTTGCCTGAGACCCCCACAGCAGCTGTTCAGGGACGCAGAACTGAGTTCCGCATCTGGCTTGGCGGGAGGGGAGCGAGGTCTGGCGAAGGGAGCCATCTGTGAAGCCACTCCTATGTGCCAGATGTTTTCTGTTCCTTCCTCTCTCCCTCTCTTCTCCTTTTCTGGCTCCCCGCCACCGCACCTTCCTTTTTCACAAAGGTCTCGGAGAGGAGGCTCAGGCGGGGAGAGGATGTCTGTCTGACGGGTGCCTCGCAGGTGGACATGCGTGGCTGTCCCCAGCAGACTCCTCACACAGCCACCGCTTCCCCGCACACGCGTGCACCTGTGTGATGGACTCGTGTGGGTCAGAGGTTCCTGCATGTAAATTGGGAAGATCCCTTTATCAAGAGAGGCTGTGGCATTTTACAGCATCGACATTTACGTCAGTGTCTATTTTTGCACAACCTCGATATCTTTGTCAAACTCTGATAAGCTAACATCCTATCTCATCAAAGTTTAACTCGTACTTCTTACAATGAGAGGGGCTGAGCATCACTTCACGAATTGTTTTGTTTGTTTTTTTGAGACAGGATCTCACTATGTAGTGTAGGCTGGCCTTGAATTCACCATGTAGCCCAGACTGGCCTCAAACTCAGGTGATCCTCCTGCCTCAGCCTCCAGAGTGCTGGGATTACAGGCGTACACCACCACACTTGGTAATTTCAAAAAATTTAAATGTCATTTTTATTTCCTTTCCAGTTCAAGTTCTCTGAACACTTTTTCTATGAAGATACTTTTTCTTACTGATTAGTATGGGCTCATTATATATTCAGAAAATTAGCTGGGTGGATGGTTCACACCTATAGTCTCAGCTATTCAGGAGGCTGAGGCAGGGGACTGAAAGTTTGAGGCCAGCCTGGGAAACTTAGCAAGACTCTGTCTCAAAATCTAAAAAAAATAAGAAATTCAGAGGGCTGGGGTATGGTTCAGCAATAGAGTGCTTGCCTAACATAAGCAAGGCCCTGTGTTCAAAAACAAAAAACAAACCAACAACAAAACCTTCTATAAAAAAAATTAGCTCATTTCTGTAATATAGGTTTGTGACTACTTTTTCCAGGTGATTCATTTGTCTGTTGAATTTGCTTATAGTATGTGATAAAGATATGTCAATTTTTGATATTAGAATTTATCAAAAAATTTTGGTGTTGGGTATTAGAAAGGCCTTTTCCTCTTTGAGATTATTTTGAGAATCTCATATCTCCTAACAATTGTATGATTTTCTTTTCATTTAAATTTTGTTTTGTTATATTGTTTTTTTTGGAGACAGGGTCTTGCTATATACAAGTTCGGGCTGGCCTTGAACTCACTACACTGCGTAGGCTGTCCTCGAACTTGCAGAGATCCTCCTGCCTCAGCCTCCTGAATGCTGGAATTACAGGTGTGTATGCCATCACACCTGGCTTTAAATTACTGATTCATCTGGAATTGCTTGTGGTGAAGGGTGAATTGTGAACCCATTTATTAGTCTCTGAGTGGCTTTCGATTGTCGCAGATATCCTTTTCTGCAACGTGACCTTTACCCTGACTGCCCCTACCCTCCTACCTGGCCTTGGCTCTGTTCCTGGCCTCTCCTCTACCTGCCCTGCCTACTGTGTGCCTGGCACCTTCTTCCGCGTTGGTCCCTCCCAGAACGAGGCGAGAGCAGGCGGCATTAGACCCAGGTCCTGGCCTTGCTATTCCATGTGTGCACCTGCCTGGGACGGTCTCCTGACCCTGGGGCACCTGACAGGCTCGATCCCAATGCTTCCGGTAGGGGGGCACCAGGCACAAGATGCGACCAGACCCTTCTCTCCATCACCCAGTGATGGTGAGTGGCACAGCCGGCTCCGAGCTGGACTCCCGCTTCCTCCACAGGAAGTGGTGGCTCCATGGGAACGCAGCTCACCTCCTGGGCCTCGGTTTTCCCGGCTACACTTGGCGATGACAGCAAGACCTATGCTGTGTCCAGAGGACTTGATCCCATGACCAAGGCACCCTCGCGGTGGGCCAGCTACCCTCACTAGTCTCGAGGCAAATGATGTCACTTCCTTTGGCTACAGTAAGGCAGGAAGCAGCCACACCCCATGCACACTGCACTGCATGGCGAGTCCCCAGGAAGAGAGCCAGGCACAGAGGACACGGCCCAGTCACCTGCATCATCCAGCACCCTGAGTAGCCCGAAGTGTCATCAACACCGTCTCTCTCTCAGAGTCCCAGGCAGGAACAGCAAGTGACCCTTGGCCCCAGAGACTGTTAAATAAAACACCGCGCCTCCCCAGGCTTCAGACAGGAGGGACTGGTGGCATGTGGGTTGAATTAGAACTTTTTAATGATCTAAGCCACAGTGCCCAAGAGGCGACGAGAGCATGGGAGACAATGGGGTGAGAGGGCACGCAACATCTTCCACACCTGTCCCCCGGGATTATTAGCAAGGTTCTCACAGGTAACAGTAAGTAACAGGAAAAAAAAGGGAGGAGTGCTTTCCTGGGGTGTTCAGGAGGCAGGGAGTGACAGCAAAAGCCAGGTGTAGGAGTGCATGCCTGTCATCCCAGAACTCTGGGAGGCTGAGGCAGGACGACTACAAGTTCAAGCCCAGCCTGGGTAATTTAGTGACTTAGTGAGACCCTACCTCTACTGCATGGAGCTCAGTGTGAAGGCCCTGGGTTCCATCCCAAGTACAGAAATGGGGGGAGAGGGAGAGGGAGGGGGAGGGGGAGGGAGAGAGGTGTTGGTTTGGGATCCCAGTTCAATCCAGAGTTTGTCGACGCAGACGTAGGTGCTGAGGGACATCCCCCTCTGCACATCAGTCCCCACCTGTGACAGGGCAAGTGAGAACACCCAGCCTTGGGGTAAGAAGGCCCTTCAGCCACTGCCTGCTGCACGCCAGATGCCCCGAGCAGGTCTGCAGGGGCAGACCTACCCTGTGAAAGCCCTTCAGCCACTGCCTGTGAAAGCCCTTCAGCCTGTGAAAAGCCCTTCAGCCACTGCCTGTGAAAGCCCTTCAGCCACTGCCTGCTGCACGCCAGATGCCCCGAGCAGGTCTGCAGAGGGAAAGGGCCACACAGCTGGCCCGCCCAATGGGTCCCCACCATTTTTCAAGGCCAGGGCAGGAAGTGGCTCCCCCTACCCCACCAGTGGCATCTTGACATGAGCAGGCCAAGAAGGTCAGACAGGATGATCTCGAGGCTTCTCGGAGAGTTAAAGGAATGTTCTCATAGGATGACCGCCTGGTGACCACCACCAGGCACTGGCCAAGCCCCTCACAGACTCTGTCTCCAGTCACAGGTGAGCACGCCGAGGCTTTGTGACACCCAGAGATCATGAAAACCACTTCCACATCAGTAACCACTACCGTTTCAGAAGGGGCAGTGGGTCTGACAGCCACCTCTCCAGGGAAGGTGCACAATGGCCCAAGGCCCACGGGAAGGTGGAAGAAATCACAACCATGAGATGACACTGCACCCCCAAGAGGGTGTGGCTGAGGCCAGAGGACAAGAACAAGTGCTGGTGAAGAGGAGAGGAAACAGGGTCATGCATTGTCCCCAGCCCCCGCCCCACGCAGAGTGGGTCTGGCCCATGGTAGGTGCATATCAGCCAGCAACAAAAGAGCTGTTTGCAGGATTCCTTCGCCTCACAGGGAGATAGTTTCATGTCATAAACAAAGCACGGCTTGGAGTTTTTTCCTGTTTCCCTCCTGTTTCTGAGTTTTCGAGCAGGTGCAAAGTGGCAGTGAGATAATACGGCTTGCAAGTGCTCTGTAGGTGAACTCAGAGCCCTGGGGGTGGGGGTCATCCACAGACAGGGACTTTGAACCAGAGGGGCGCCGTGTGCCGGCAGCCTTTCAGCTGGGTTTGACCCCAAGCCAGGGGTCCTCCTGCTGAGTTCTGGGGGCTGCACAGCCTGCCTCGGGCACTGCAAGTGGGGTGAGGGCGCTGACAAACGTCACACATGGCGTGGGGGGTATTAGTAGTTGTGAGGTGGGGTCCTGGAGCCCTGGGTGTGGAGGAAGGGACAAGACCCTTCTCTAGGGAGGAGCTGCCAGAGGACCTCAGATGAGGGGGACCAGGCAACCCCAAACAGAGCGCAAGACATGAGCCCCGCACTGGGCCCTGGGCACAGGGAAGCAGCCGTAAGGGTCACAGCTGTGACCTAGGGCCACGGTGCTGCCCAGGCCCTGCAGGCCTCTGTCTCTCCAAGCCATTTCCCCCACTTTATTCCTCTGAGCCATGGAGGTGGCCAGAGGGGGAGCCGGAACTACATCCCCTCCCCACCCCCAGGCCTCCTCTGGGCCTTTCCTGCTTCCCCCAGCTCCGGTTTCCATGACAGCATCTGGCAGTGAGGCCTCCTCTCTGGAGAGCTGGCAGGGACGCCTCACAGGAGACAGATGCAGAGCTGGTGTGAGGGAGAACGCGCTCACCCACGGGTGCCACCGCGACTTCACTTCCAATGCCAAGTCAGGCAGGATCCTGCCGTCCTCCCATTTTACACTTAAGGAGACTGAGGCGCAGAGAGGGGAAGGAACATGTGCAGTCATACTGCCAGGCAGTGCAGAGCAGGGTTCAAACTGTCCTTCCTGTAAGTCCCAGGCCCAGGTACTGAGGAAGGAACACAAGGCCTTGTGCATGCTCTACCACTGAGCTACCTCCTCGGCCTTTCTTCTTTTTTTTTTTTTTTTTTTTTTTTTCTCTTTAGTGTTAAGACAAGTAAGCCAGCCTCGAAGTTGAGACCCTTCTGCCTCAGCCAGCTAAGTAGCTGGGCCACTACACCAAGCAAGCCCAGGCCTTTATCACTGTACCACCTGTCTCTAAGCAAGGGCTCAGTGGTTGGAGCCGAGCTCCCGCACTCACTGTGGGCCCTCGGGTGGGTCCCTCCACCTCTCTAAGACTCTGCTAACTGGCAGAAAGGTCAGCTCCTCCATTTCCAACCAGAAAGACCCCAGTCCAGGGCTCCTGCATGGAGCAGAGCCAGGGGTTCCCCAAGTCCACTGAGTGCACCCCCACACGGAGCTGCCCCTGTGCCCTGACACCCACTGCTCCTATCAACACCTCCCACCTGCCCCGCAGCCCCCAGGTATCCAGAGGGAGGCAAATAATAGTCCTCCTGTCACAGGTCAGCACCCCATGGCCCCTGTGGGCCTCTGAGGACAGAGACCCCCAGGATGCTCAGTCCCACCTGTGACAGCCACCTGCGCACTATTCCCCCACATCCCCTCCACACTGACACGTCTCTATGGAGTCACATGGTCACCACGCCTCCCTCCCACCCTGTGGACAAGGGGTGATCAAAATACACCCTTTATTATAGTAAAGGACACAATGCCATGAATCCCTCTCAAAATATTCCCCTCAAATTGAACACACTTATCCCACCATTCTCACCACTTTCTGAAGCAGTTCTGGAAGTCGTCTTTTGTGAGGGTCTTCACCAGGTGTGATAAAAAAAATATGGTGAATGCTACTTCCACATGCCATCCAACAGAAAGGATTTCTGGTGAAGCGGATGCTGGCTGAACCACACAGGCTCCATCCTGAAAGCTGACTATGATCGGCAGAGAAGAGGGCACAGGGGCCAGGCAGGAAGCCAAAGCTACAAGGCTGCAGGAGGCAGAGGCCACTGAGTCATGACAACAGGTGTCACAGAGCTGCAGAAGCCAGGGGACAACAGATATCAGGGGCTTCAAGAAGGAGGGGACAACAGGTGTCACAGGCTTGAAGAAGCCAGAGAACAACAGGTGTCTGTGCCCCTGGAAGCCCGTAGATGGACCCAGCCTTTGGGGTCAGACCCTGGTTCTCCTGCGGGACCCTGGCCCAGCATGGAGCCAGGCAGAGTGGGTGCCTCGTAGGCGGCTCTGTATCGCATGCCTGTGTGGTGGGAACAGAGGAGGCTGGCGCCGTGGGCAGGAGGAGCCAAGGCTGGGCAGCAAGCTGAGTTCCCTCACTGTCCCACACTGGGGAGGAAGACGCCACCTCTGCAGGGTGGGGCAGGACCAGGGGTCTCCAGGGGCGGCTTGGACACACATGACCTCGGCAATGTGGTGACATTGTGTCCTACGTGGCTGATGTCCCCATACCCAGCACCTCACCCCAGGCACCTAGACCAGTGACCTCTGTTTTTTGCAAGCCAGGGAGCCTTCCTGAAAGAGGCACGAGAGGAGAAGGGGCATTTCCCCATCTCCTCTTTCACTGTTTTTTAACAGCTTTTTACCACAATTCTCGCCCGCTTTATTATGTGAATTTATCACAATAAACACTCCTCGTCTTCAGCGTGCCACTCAGGGACACGCGAAGTCTGTGGCAGGAAGAGTGGGTGAAGGGCACAGAGCAGGTGCCCCAGGGTAGGGGGGTTTCCATATGTGGATGGGGCCAGTGTCCAGGTGGCAGGACCCAGCTGGAAGTCCACCCTGCACCTGCCAACCTCAGAAGAAGTTCGCAGAGGCCAGGAGACTCAGGTTCCACGGCCAGCACCACCACTGACAGCGGGCGTGGCCCTGGGCAGGCATGGCCCTGTCTGCACCCACTACCGAGACTGACAAAGGCCCGCAATGACCAGCTTACAGGAGGCTGGGTTACTTTGGCTGCCAGTTTCAGAGGTTTCCATCCACAGTCACTCGTTCTGCTGCTTTGGGTGGGTGGTGACACAGCACAGCACACCACATGGGGACAGATGGCACAGGTGGCGGGACCTGGAAGATGCAAACCCACAGCCACACAAGCTCAGGTCCGCTCCAAAGTGAAGCAGCTCCAAAGTCATGTTTAGAGCACAGCTCTGTGCTCTGTGCCAGAAGCACCCACCAAAAACCCAAGCACCTGCCTTGCTTTGGTACCTAGCCACCTGCCTTGCTTTGGTACCTAGCCGGGGACTCAGGATGGGGGGGTCCACATCCAGCTTACCGTGGAGGGAGGGGACAGATGAAAGCAACCTGAGATGCCATGTAAAGAGTCCTTGGGGCAAGCTGAGCCTAAGCACTGCCAAACGCACCTCAGGCAATCAGCATCCCACCCCAAAGGCCCTTGTGGCACAGCGGGAAGGGGCCGGAGCAGCTTGGTCCAAACCCCAGCATGGTCACGCTGGCTGTGTGACCTCGGGTGATCACTGAGCCTCTCTGAGCCTCCCGAAGCCCTGTGCTTCTCCTTCCGGGATCGTCACAGTCAGATTTGCTGTTGCTCCTTGTGAGCTTCTGTCTTCTCCACCCTGTGCCCTCCAAGGGCAGCAGCCCTGTCCAACTGTCCACTGCAGCGTCCCCAGCACACAGCAGGTTCCTGACACCCACGGGCAGACTCCAACTCCTCTTTTACCTTCCTGCCATCCCCACTCAGGTTTGCATTGCAGGATGCAGCTCAGCCCCAGAACTCAGGGCTGCAGGGCTAAGTATATATGGCGGGGGAGCTCGAGTCTGTGGCTGGCCCCAGGGTGAACTCCGGGACAGCACATATCTTAGCCTGATCGACAGCTGTGGCAAAGGAAGAGGGGCCTGGGGAATGATCAGGGAAGCCTCGCACCTTCTCCCACGGGACCCGGCGCGACAGCAGGGAGGTGGGACATAGAGAAGTCCATGCCCTTTGTTTGCAGCCCCCTGGCTGGCCTCCCCCCGTCCACTCCAGCATGCCTGCCAGCATTGCTAGCCTCAGTTTCCCTAGCTGTAATGTGGGAATCCTCACACCTATCTCACAGGGTCCTCATGAACACACGCCCGGTTCTGGGGTCCCTGGTGGGGCAGTTCCTCTCCTCAACAGCAGGATTGGGAGTGGGAAAGGCCAGGGACCCTGTCTCTTCCACTCCCTGCTGGCTCTGGGAAGCAGCAGGCCCCGGACCCCCGGGCTGCCCACCCCTCTGTCCCTTCTCCCCCAGGAAGGAGAGGAAGCTGCTTCTGACCCCCCACACACATGGGGCAGGAGCTTCGCTACCTTCGGACCCCGGCCTCTGTTCACCTCCTGGTCTGCTCCTCTCCAGGGCCCCGGCAGATGCCACAGTCTCTGGGTGCATCTGAGAGATGAAATGGGACATGGAACTCAGCCCTGCCCTGCTCGCATAGGGGCAGGGAGCCAGCCAGTTCCGCCTCAGCGTCAGCAAGAATGCAGTTCCCCTCCACTCTGGCTGGCAGCGGTGACATCTGGCTCTCCAGCGGCCTCGCCTTTTGTCTTAATTCTGTGCTGGACAGAGGGCGGCTAGCAAGGGGCTGGCCCCTCCAACGCCCAGCGGGAGCAAGCAGTGCAGAGAACCCCGGCTGTCTTGTGCTCCTGACTCGATAATAGAGCTTCCTGGCCCCCGGCCAAGCTCAGCACAAGGTGCTGTGAGAGGCGATCAATAAACAGCTGATAAACACTTATTGAGCCCCTGAAACCACAGGGAAGAGAACTCACCTTGCCTGGGGTTTCTACTACTTCCAAATGCCTCAGACACCACTGAGTCGCAAAATCCTAGCAGAGCAGACAGACACCAGCCTGGTGGCTGCGTGGTGCTGACACAGTGAGACACCCTTGTGTCTCCTTCCTTCCTTCAATAAGCATTTATTGTGCACCTACTGTGTGCAGGTATGCACTGCTGGGGCCGAGAACTGGTAGGGCCGTGCAGACTATCACATGGAGGTGGCCAGATTTGAGGGGGGGCAACCTAGAACAAGCAGCTGGGGAAGGTCTCTGACAAGGGACACTTGGGTCCCCAGTGATAAGAAAGTGTCTGCTTTCATGAGGTCCAGAGAGGTCCCTAGTCATGCTGCCTGATGGGTGCTTTACAGAGGAGGAAACTGAGGCCAAATATGTGTGTCCACTGGGGACATCAGGATTCGAGCCCAGGTCAAGACTGTAACACCCACTCAATGGCCACCAAAGCTGCTACCCCTGGGTTCCGCCTACTCACAAGGACCCTGTCTCAGGAGCCTGGTCTGCGGGCCTCTGACAGCTGGCAGGTCGCAAATGCAAAGGTCGCTGGAAGTTAGTGACCAGGCCTTCTCAAGCTGCGAAGACCCACAGGATGAGTCAGGGAACCTGACAAGAGGCGGCCCAGCTTCTCAGGGGAGAAGAAACCCCCAGGTTCCTTTCCTAGCCAGTTTCCGTCATCGACACTCACACCTTACTGGACTCGCTTATAAGTGGTTTCAAATATGGATTCTGTTCCAAGTTCATGACTCACTTCAAACTCACCACAGTCCTGGACGTGAACACTGTCACGCACCATCGAGGGCTGGGGTGTGGCCTGAGAAAGGGACATCTGGTAGTGTCGCTGACATGTGGCTGTCACGGAGTGGACTGTCACATCCTCGGTGTCCACCCACTGTGCACGGGGCATTGTATGGTGGGGCTGAATTGTGTTGACAACCACAGCCTGGGGGTGAGCGTGTGGGCATCCAAGCACAGTTGGGCACCAGGCAAGGCAGGTGCTCCTGGGGCACCCACCATGGAGTTGGGGTGCTGGGGGGGTGAGGTCCAGGACACTTCTGTGCCCTGCTGGAGACGTTACCAGTGGCATTCTCTTGGTATACTGCACACACTAAGATGGTTTCCTCTCTTCAATAATAAATGAAACTTAGCCCAGTGTAAGTTTTTTATTTGTAAGTTTTGTTTCCAGACTGGGTTAGTTTTGTTTTTTGGGGGGTGGTTTTTGGGTTTTTTTTTTTTTTTTTTTTTTTTTTTTGGTTTTTTTTAGATGGTCTCACTACATAGTCCAGGCTGGCTTTGAACTCACTAAATAGCCCAAGCTGGTCTTGAACTTATAGAGATCATCCTGCCTCAGCCTCCTGAGTGTTGGCATTATATGTGTGTACCACCACCACTATGCCCAGCTTTTCATTTTTTAAAGAACTTTTTGACTCTTTTGTAGTAACACTTTGCTTAAGACATAGTACAGCTGAATAAAAATATTTTTCTTATATCTTTATTCTAGAATAAAGTTCTTTCCTATTTAATTTCTTTAAACTTTCTTGTTAAAATGTACTACTCACAGCAACTGAGGCTGCACAGATCAGGATCATCCACGTCCCTGTCCTCCAACTGCACGTCTTGTTCCCTGGAAGATCCTCAGGGGCAGTGACACGTGTGGGGCGTCCCCTCCTGTGACGACACTGCCTTCTCAGCTCCACTGGCATCATGTGGTCCCATCGTGTACCTGCAGCCCCCAAGGACCACAGTGTCCATGTGTGGTATGTAACAGTACTGTCACGAGCCCTGCCAGGTGATGGAGGCATCGAGGCCTGGGGAGATCGGTGGCTTCCTCAGGACACAGTCTGGAGGGCAGTGGGGCCAAATCCAATCCAAGGTCCCCAGGCCCTGGACCCTAAGCTCCACATCGCAGGCTGAATTCAGGTATCTGCGGTTTCCTGCGCGACTGCATTCATCTTTGTCCTGGGAGAAATGGTGACAGTCTGACCTCAGCACAGGTTCCGCCACTGCCCCAGATTACTCTGTAGCCCTCCCAGGAGGCTGGAGCTGAGCACTGTCCCAAGGCCCCTTTGAGCCACCAGGGAGGGTGGCCTCTGTGCAAGGGAACAAGGCCAGGCTTCCCTTGCGGGCCTCGGGCCTGGTCCCCTGCGGGGGTGGCCCTGGCACTGCACCTTCCATGGGTGCCAGGTGAGGGTCAGCAGCATGGATGTCTCTAGCAGGGATCAGCGAGTCCCCAGGAACAGAGGAAGGCCAGGGAGTACAGAAAAGCAGCCCTGCTGAATAGATGAGGGATGGGACAGTGCTGCGAAGGTGTGAAGAGGAGGAGGGGTGGTAGGTGCCTCTTCAGGGGGTGGAGCCACACAGCACACAAATGTTCCTGGGACCACCTGCCTGGTCCCCTCTCCCAGCAGCTGCCCACAGGGACCACATGGAAGGCTCCTAGCTGCTTGTCCACCTGTCTGTCACTTCTGGCTGGGTGTGGCCCTGGGCAGGCAGAGGACAGCATGCTGGGCCTCCTGGCCCCGTATCCTCCCCAGGTCTCTGAGGGCTCTCTGCACACTGGCCCTGTCCCAGTCTTTCTCCAGCTCCCCAGAATCACCCCTTCCCACACCCTTCCAAGCTTTGAGCTAGAATGAGTCTCTTCTCACAGACAACCTCGGGTGTGACCCGTCCCTGGTCAGTTCCCCAAACCAAGAAGTGTATCCAAGGTAACATCCCTAATCCAACTCTTTTCAGCCAGCTCTGGCGTGGGTCCTGTTTCCTGCTGCCACTCTGTGAGCCCGTTGGCTTCTAGATCAGCCCAGGACTGACAGACATCAAAGCTCCTGCAGGGTCCCCAAGACACACAATGGCAGAGGAAAAGGGAGGTTGAGGAAGGAGGGAAGGCTGCGTAACAGAATGGGGAACAGGATAGAGACCATAGCTCAGTATGTACAAAGAAAACCAACTCAGCCTTTATCTTACACCCAAACCCAAAGCAGGTTAAAGAGCGATCACCTAGAGTAGAATAGGAAGATAACTGGAAACCTTGACTTTCCTAATCTGAGTAATGGGGCCACTAGTGACCAGCTCACAGTGTTGTTACGGGTTGTAGAGAGACAGTCCAAGGTAGGAAAGCGCCTAGCCCTTTTAATAAAAGAGGACCAAGGGAAGATTCTAGGGAGAAATTTGCCTGGGCCTAGCTTCCCCTGGGGAGAAGCAAATTAGCAGGAGGGGGCATGGCCTGTGGGTCACAATGTGGGGTCCCAGGAAAACTCAGAATGTGACAGGAGGAGGAACTGGGACAGAAATGAATGCTCGAGGAAGTCACATTCTCCAACCTAGGGCCACCAGGGAATAGCCACTCACAGACAGCTGTCTGCAGCAGCAGCAGTTTTAGAAGCAGGAGGAGACTCGAGCACGGATCACAGACATCCAGATGGCAGCCCCTGCATCGAGAACCCCTAGTAGGCAGAACCCTCACCCAGAGTCCACGGCAGGGCTCTTCCGATGGCACACAGGGTCTCTGGACTTCTCCCCATCAAAGCTCCTCCTTGGCCTTGCTGAGACTGGCTTCCTGCCCACTCTCCGCCTTCACGCCCACTCAGAGGGCCCCCAGCTGAGCTCTGCCACATACTCAGGGAGAACAATTTCCAGCTTATGCAACTGCTTCCAGAGAACAGGGACGTGGGGGCCCTACCCACCACTTTTCACAAGGCCAACATAACCTTGACACCAAAGCTTGACAAGGACACGTGAAAATGAAATCACCAGGGAAGTTCACCTATGAACTGCTATTAAAATCCTAAACAAAGAGCCTACCAGATACAATCCAGAGATACAGATGCCACAGGATCACGCAAGCTGGGTTTATTCCAGAAATGCAAAAATCAGGGTCATATGCATCAGGTTAACATATTGAAAAAAGTCACGTGACCATCTGGGCAGATGCAGAAACGTCATCTGTTAAAACTCTACTACCATTTATCACTAAACAGAAAAATAGCCAACTGGGAACAGAAAGAACTTCCTTATCTGACAGTTATCTACCAAAAATCTAGAGTAAAATTACACTTAATAATTAAATGTGAATGGCTCCTCCTCAAGAGTTGTAAAAGGTAAGATTCTCACCATCACCTGTTCAATTCACCACTGTTCTAAGGTCTTGGCAGAGTAATAATGCAAAGATAAATGAAGCAGCAAAAGAATTAGGATGGAAGAAACAAAACTGTTATTTTCACCTCTTACAACTGTGTATGTAGTCTTCTCATAAGAATCAACAAATACATTTTTTAAAGAGATTTTTGGCAAAATTTCTGAAAACAAAATCAATATGCAAAATGCAAACATTTTTCCAACAAGTAACCATCAGAACATCAATTTAAAGTTGGGCATGGTGCCACACACCTATAATGTCAGCACTTGGGAGGCTGAGGTGGGAGGATCAAGGCTAGCCTGGGCTACCTAGTGAGTTCAAAGCCAACCTGAACTATATAGCAAGCCCCTGTCTCAAAACATTTAATTTAAATATATATGTAGAAATACACATATGCACACACATGTACAATAGCATACAAAATATCTAATAACTAGGAACATATCTAACAAAAGATGTTGTTACAGTCATTAAAAACACCTTAAATCATGAAGAGAGATACTATGCTCATGGAAATCTAAATACTATACTTCCCATCCTGTAGAGGGCAACAGAGAGCTCATGGTAATAACCAGGACTTGGAAACCACAGCAACCTGGCTTCACAAACCACCTTCTGCTGCTTCTGAACTCTGTAGTTCTGGGTATCCTACCAACCTGTCTGAGCCTCAGTTTCCTTACCTGTAAAACAAAAATAGTGATTTCTGCCTAGTCTTGGGGAGTGAATGGTTATGGAAACACTTTGTGGAGTGCTGGGCATTCTTATGACTGGTGCTACTATCTTCCTTGGATCTGGAGGTAGGAAAAAGTGTGTCTCCCAGATTAGGCCAGCTGTGTCCTTGTTGCCACCCATCTATTTGTCCTCGAGGGACAAATTTATCCTGGGTAGAACCTGCCACCATTCAGTTCTCACAGCAATCCATAAGGCGAGTACCATGTTGGCCCCACTTAAAAGATGGGAAAGTTGCAGCTCAGTTGAGCAACTCAGCTTTCAGATAGTCCCTCATGCACAGATCCCTGTGGGTTCCCCACCCCAGGTGGCAAGGCCTTTGAATAAGACAGACACGGTCCCTGCTCTCGTAGAGTTGATATTCAAGTTGGGAAGACAGCCAAAAATCATCTCTCCACTAACAGGCAGAACCGAGATTCAAATGCAAGTGTGCTGGAAACCAGAGTCTACACTTTCAACTCATCCCAGGGGGAGAATTCCCCAACCCCCTCTGTGCCAGCTGGTGTTGGAAAGCAGCGGTTTCTAACATGTGTTCCGTGGGCAGCGACAAGTTTGAGGGACCATGCAGGACATGTTGCAGCACAGAGAGGGCACTGCCAGCTTCCATCCTGGCCCTGTGACATCCACAGGACCGAGGGAGGTCTACGGGGTGGGCAGTGTGGGGGGGCATCCTGCCCCTCCCCCCTGCATCAGTGGCATTGTTCACAAAGAGTATGCACCCAAGTCCTCTGCCACCATTAATGGCAGAAGTGAGTCACTTATAAATAAGATACAGGAGCTTTATTCTAATTACATCCTGAGATTCAGAAACGCTCCTGGGCTTTGTGAGAGGAAGGGCAGCAGGTGACCAGGGCTTGAATGATCTTTTGCCAGGTACGGCTTTCAGATAAAACATCTTGGATCAGGAGCAATTACAGCTCATGCCTGGCCTGAATGATAATGAGAATCATTTAAAATCACATGCAATTCTTTGCCATTTATGTGATCTGCCCCCTCCTTCTTTTCTCTGCCTGTCCATCTCGCCTTAATCCTGAGAAGCAGACACAGCTATGATTAATGGCCATTTTGCAGATGAGCAAATGGAAGCCCACAGTCACACCATTCTTTTAAGTGGGGGAAAAAAAAGATTCCGAACTCAGGACACATCTTCCTCAGCTGAAAACTGCACAAAGCACTCCAGCCAGTGGCAGATCCAAGTGGCAGCCAGGCTGGTGAGTCTTGTTGGGACAGCTGTGGGAATATCTTGCGAAATGCATTTCAGACCTGTCATCTTCGAGTCCACAGCCATCAGAACACCCTGGCTGGTCCCTAGGGGACCCGAGAAAGGACCATACAGCTCAAAGCCAGGCTGGGAGCCAGGAAGACTTTTTTCCACTGCACACCTCAGAGTTTCACAGAAGCCCACCCTGACCTCCCTGACTGCACTTCCGACATTCAGAAAACATCTCTTTGAAAACTGTCACAAATTTGGCCCCCTCTGAACCAAGCCAGAGCTGGAAGTCTTCTCGGTAGCATGAAGGAGGCCGGTGATGAGCGTGGCACTGCCTAGTCCTCCCAGGGGCCTGGAAGAAGCTGGAAGCCCGCACCAAGTCTTCTGCTCTTGAGCTATTTAAAGTCTGCGACCTCGCAAGGCCGTTGGGACACACCACAGCTAACTAAACCTGCTCCACTTTGCAGGTTGTTGGTGGTGGGGGTGCTGGACCTCAGCAGCACCAAAAACAACAACCACACCGCAGTAGCACTTTTATGTGTCACACGTACCACATCAGCACCTTGCACACATGAGCACACGCACATCCCTCACCAGCCCAGTGAGGAAGGTGCTATGAATGCCCCCATCCCACACAGGGAAACAGGAAAAGGGGAACAGCAACTTGCCCAAGGCCACAGAGCTCAGGTGACACCACTGGGATTTGAACCCAGGCCATCCAGCTCCAGAACCCATCTGCCCAGCACTCCTTGCTCATGGAGAGAAAGAGCACACTAGGAACCCCAAATGCCTTCTCCTTTGGGGACCACTCCCAGGCCAGGGTCACCCAGACTTTTCTGGTCGTCAGCACCAGCCTCCACCAGCTCTGAAATTGTGGGCTGAGAGCACCCTGCCTTCCGAACTCTGCCACACCTAAAATGGTACCAGGTGTCCCCTGCTGTCCCCCAACCCCTCACCCAGAAGCCTGGTGTGTGACGGTCCCTCACAGCAGGACACCTGTGTGGGTTGTCAGGGGCTCCCTGGGCTCGAACTCCTCAGCAGGGGGACCAGGGACTACTGGGACCAATCTCCTAGAGACCTGCTGTCTGCCAATTCTCTCTGCCTCCAGCCACAAGCACAAAGGGATCTAAATTAAGGTCTCCTCTGCTGGCCCAGCTTCACGCTAATTGCAAGACTGGTTTTCAAACCCCAACTCTGCCACAGCTGGATCGGCTGGGCGACCCCAGGGAGTTCCTGGCCTCCAGAGCCTCAGTTACCACCTGCTCTAGGATGGAAGTAAAGGTGTTCATCTTCCTGGGCCATTGCCGTGGGACGTGGGACAGTGCACAGGGCTCTCTGCTTCCTCCCTCCCTATCTCGGCCTCCAGGAACACAGCCAGGAGGGGGCCCTCCCTCTGACCCCCTCTCCCTAACACTTCACCCCACTTCTGCCCCACAGCCACCCCACCCCGCACGGCACCGGCTCCCCAAGCCTCTCTCTCGGTGGCGGCAAAGCGGGGATCGCGTGGCACCGGACTCAGCCGGCTCCCAGGCCGCTGGGTGGTCGTGGGGGCCCCCTGCCTGGGGACGGCGACCCTGCCCGCGCGCCCTCACCGCCAGCTCCAGGCTGGCGGACCTCAAGACAGGCGAGAGGGTCGGGGACGCGGCTGGGGGTCCGGAGCCCGGGTCAGCCCGGGGGAAGGCTGCGTCTAGGCCATGTCCCCTCCCGGGCCGAGCTGCTCCTCGGGCCCTCTCGGGTTGGGCTGGGGAGTCCGACGCTTTCACCCCGGGTCCCGGGCCGGGCGGCTCCCCGCGTGCGGACGCCCAGCGCGGTCCGAACCCGGCTCCTGCCCCGCCCGCGCTCCCGCCGCCCGAGTCTGTCTCCTCCAGTGGACGCTGGCGAGCGGACCCCGGAAGGAGTCAGTGGGCGCGAGACCACGACCCCAGCCACAGGTGTCCGCGCCCCGACCCCGCCCGCCGCCGCGTCGCCGGGCTCCGGCGCGAGCCCCTTGTGTCGCCTGCGCCCTGCGGAGATCCACGATCGTACGGTTCCGCCCGCCAGATACCCGAGTCCGCGCTCGACTCACCCGCGCCGGCTCCGGGGAAAGTTTGGTGCGTGGTGCTCTGTGCTCAGTGCGTGGTGCTGGGTGCGCTATGCTGAGTGCGCGACGCGCGGTGGGGGCGGGACGCGGGGGCGGAGCTCGGGGCGGGGCGGGGCGGGGAAGGCCAGTGGCCGGCGCCCCGCACCCCTCTCCCCGGCTACCCGCCCGGGCTTCGGCCCGGTCCGCACCAGAGCAGAGCGCAGCCGGGCGGGGTGGGGGGGTGCGGTGAGGCGGGGACGAAACGGGCGAGACGCTGGTAGAGGCAGCGCAGACTGACAGGGTTGGTGATGGCCAGACAGAGGGGGTGGCCTGCACTGGAAGCCTCGTGGGCGCCATAGACCCCGGGCCTAGAACACTGCACCCCCTCCTGTTTCTTTCTGGCCCCTCCTGATGAATGGGGATTGCTGGCTGCACCCCCAGCCCGAGTTCGAGTTTCCAAAACGCGATGTCCGATGTGTCCCTGTGCCACCTCGGGATGGGAGTGGGGCGTGTGCAGCAGGACCCTGGGAGGGGACCTCTGCCCCTCCCACCCCCCACCCCCTACTGCGAAGATGGAGGATTCTCCTTGCCTGCTTCCAGAGCCGGGACAGAGGTGGTGTTTCACTGTTCTTCACAGCCAGGAAACCCTTTTGTGAACCTCTAAACAGTGAGGCTTCAGAAGGTCCCCAGCACCTCAGGAAGGGTGCCCAAGCTCAGAGGGAGGAGGGCGTGATGACGTGGGGTGGGCTTCTTGGAGTACTTAGCCCCCCCCACTACCCGTGTGCAGTGGTTGTGGGGTCACATGGTGGCCAGATGGCTGCTTGGTGGGAAGTGAGCCCTTTCCAGTCCTCGGGGTCCAGGCCTGAAGGATGGGGGTTCATACAAACACCACCTAAGCTACAGGAGCTTACTTGCTTAGTCCTCGCATCACCCTGGGTGACAGGGACGATCATTACCCCTACTCTGCAGATGAGACAACCAGGGACAGGGCGGTTATCCTCAGGAGACCCAAGAACGCACGCCAAGGAGCCTTCCTGAGGTCCAAGGTCACATCCTAACCGCCTTCTCTGGTCGCGCTGCCGGGAAGTTCCATGATGTCATCCACACGAAGGGCTCAGTACCTGCAGCCATGGTCCCTGCTAGACAGCCTGTCTGCAGGGTGGGTCAGAGGGCCATTAGCGATGCCACGAACCTGAATGCAGCCAGGACAGCTGGCAGCTGCTTTACACTGCTAGGCGCCAACTCCAACCACTGCAGTCAGAGGAGCCAGGATCCCCCCTTTGCTTCTGGCCCGCACAACCCAGGATCCAGGGCTCACCCCAATCCGCAGCACCCTTCCAGTTACTCCCTGGTGACTCCCCAGGGCTCCATATTTTACACTTTCCTGGAGTATGTACCCTTTTGAACTGAGTGGCCAGGTCACACCTGTTAGAAATTACGGGAAAGACGTTTCCTGCCACAGCTGCAGGATTTACAGTGGGGTGAAGGGATCCTCGGACAGCTGGCTCTGCTTCCACCCCACCTCACTTTCCTTCCTGCAACACAGCAAAGGATGGATCACTTGGGATTTCTCTTCGAAGTTTCACTTCCTGGGCCTGATTTAGGCCTGCCAAACCCAGCATTTTTAGAAAAATCAGCATTTGAGAAACAGCATGCCAGGCATTATTTGAAGCCCCCAGTGACCAGGGTATGTGTTGCTTGATTGTGGCATTTGGAACGGACATACTGTGAAGTAACCCCAGCTATATGTGGTGGTGGCGGTAGGATACAACGCACTAACAATACATGGTCAGCAGAAGAAAAAGAGCAGCTCTGTCCTGAAAGCTCTGCGTGATGTGCCACACCGGGCCCACTTCCTAAATTTTCAGCTCAAGATCCCTTTTAGGCCAAAGCTGGGTACATGCTGTCTACAATTAGACAGTCCCCACCAACATCCTTGACATGACCGGCACTGAGGTTTTCATCTTACGTGCAGATGGGGAAACTCACCGCCCAAGCTCAGATAGGAAGCCAGGCTGTGGGACCGAGTGACACCACCAGCCTTTTTAAAAAATTTATTTTGAGGGCCGGTGAGATGGCTCAGCGGCGCAAGCGCCTGCCTGGCAAGCGCAAGGGCCCGAGTTCGACTCCTGGTACCCACATATGAAAAAAGGGCCGGTGATATCGCTCAGCGGCATGGGCACCTGCTGGCGTGCGAGGTCCTGAGGTTGACCCCCGGTACCCACAAAAAAAAAAAAATTATTTTGAGACAGAGTCCTACCAAGCTTTAAATTGTTCAGGCTAGGCTTGAACTGGAGATTCTCCTGCCTCAGTCTTCCAGAGTGCTGGGATGACAGGTATGCACCACCATGTCTGGCTTAGTGGTCATTCCTTTGGTTGAAGGTAACATGAACCTAATGATAACTAGCTTCATCCAAAAAGGGTTCTAAACCCTGCTAAAGGCAGGTCTGGATTCAGCACTACCCATTCCAGAGGCTCAGAGGAAGTTGCCATGAATCTGTTGCCTTCTGTCTCTTGATTGTTTTCTCCTGTATCCATTTTATCAGCAGGCTGAGTTGCTCCATAGGAAGGTAGGAGTGGCCAAGGGGTAAAGAGAGCACCCCCTTCCCAACACTTGCAGCAGAAATCTCATGCTGACTGCCATTGGCCAGGACTAGGTCACCTGCCAGTCTTGAAACAATTATGGCCTCTCTGATTGGCCACACCTAAGTCACATGACTATGCCTGGACCAGGGGTGGGGCCAGGCACTGAAACCACTGGGACTAGGGAAGGGTAAGGGATGATTCCCTAAAGGAAACTAGGTGCCTTTGGTGGGGTCCGTGGCACTGGCACTGGGCAGGCAGGAGCACTGCTGTCTTTCCCCTGAGGGGCTTTTGTTCGGGTTAGACAAATTCCCCTGTGAAAAGTGCTTGGCCCAGTGCATGGCTCTGGTAAGTGCTTGCTAAGTCACCTCCCTTCCTTCCTCCTCTGGAACACAGGAATCACCATTCACCAAAGCCAGGACAATTGCTTCCTTGTTTGCATGGGGAAACTGAGGAAGGCGCAGACAGGAGAAGGGACTTGCCAAGGTGTCCCAGCTCATGAGCGACAGAGCCTGTGTCCCTGACTGCAAAACAACCCCTCTGAAAGGGTGTGCTGGTAACTTTCAGTCCGCCACTGACCGAGGGCCTTGTCTTTGCTCAGGGGACACGGGCATCACAAAGCTCCAGAGACTAGGAGGAAATAACTCCCACTTACGTTGAGTCCCTGGGCTGCACTACAGGGGGAGTTGGCAGGTCTGGGCAGAGTGCCCGGTCAGCGCCTCACCCAGCCCAGCACCAAGTCCACCACCTCCTCTGGGACTGAATGGCCCAAAACATCCGGATGGCCATTGCTTAGATAGCTGCCCAAAGTGGCAAGGTGGCTCTTCTCTTGTTCTGTTTCCCGCTCAGTTAGTGAGAGAAGTGTGAACCTCAGGACCACAGTGGGCCACTCAGAGTCCTCAAAATCAGCCATTTCAAGTTGGCCCTCAGTTCAAAGTTCAAAGGTCCTGGTCTTGGGTGGTTACTCTGACCTTTCCACTAGAAACCTGGCTAGCTGCATACTGTGAGGCTCTCTGTCCATCTGTCCACCCGTCTGTGGTACCGGGGAGGGACCCAGGGCCTCGCACATGGTAGGCAAGTGCTCTGCCCCTGAGCGGCACCCCAGGCCCTGGCTGTTTAAAGGAAGGTAAGCAAGAATGTCAGGAATCAAGGTGGCATGACAAGACCAGGCCGCTTAGCCCCCTCTTAAGTAAGACACAGTTTTGGGGTGCATATTGAGAAAACATGCTTTGAAGGCAGTTTGGAACGAGATATTGAGAGCTTTAAATTGCTGAGCTCCATGCTTTAAGAATGTTTCCTGAAAAAAATGACCAGATACATCACCAAGTTATGCATAAAGATGCCTACTGCGGGTTTGCGTACAATAGTAAAAGACTTTCAAAAATTCTGAGTGCTTAACTGCAGGGCACCACCTTGAGAGATTACAGTAGAGCATGTTACTGGAACTCGCCGTGAAACAGCGTTAAGATCAGGTAAGAAAATACAGAATTCTGTGAGAACCGATCACGGTGTGACAGGTCACTCACAAGAGCAAGTCAGAAAAGACTCAGTATGTCTGGACCCCTTCGGTGAGAATTATACCTGTCTGGGTATAAAAATGCAAAGAGAGAGAATATTTTGTGGGCATCTTTGGCTCTTGCTCATTTTTACCATCTGTATTTTCTAACTTTTTTTTAGTAAATTCATTTCACTTTGGTAATTAGAACAAAATGACCAATAATTTTTATAAAAGGATTTGTACTTGGTTTCATTTTAGAAAAGCACTCTCATTTATTAAAAGATCACAACCAGAAATGAGATTAAATTGACCTCTCTCTCTCTCTCCTCTGTCTCTGTCTCTGCCCCTGTCCTGTCTCTCCCCCTCCCTCCTCAGCGACTGGAGAGGATGAGGACATCAGAGCTGGGAGCAGCTGTGATAGCCACCAGGAAAAGATGCTGCAGTAGGAGGCTGGACCTATTTGCTGTATGACCCTATGCAGGTCACTGTTTCTGGGCTTCCACTCACTGCCATATTGATAATATCAAATATTTGGCTCCATTATTTCTGTTTTTTGTTTGTTTGTTTGTTTTGTCTTTTTGAGACAGGGTATCACTATGCAGTTCAGGCTGGCCTCAAACTCACTTTGTAGCCCAAACTCGCAGTGATCCTCCTGCCTCAGCCTCCAAAGTGCTGGGATTACAGGCATGCGCCACCACGCCCAGCCCTCCATTATCTCTGGAGTTCTTCCCATGACCAACATTCTATGTGTGGAGATCTTCGAGCTTCAGGAAATGCTCGAGGAAGCTGAAGTGTGCCCAGCATGAATTCTTCTCATCTCTGTGGCCCTGTGGGATGCTCAGAGCTTGCTCACATCCCAGGCACTGGGCTCCCCCTTCTCCGGAGGGCCCGGCCTCCCCATCCAGCTGCCTGGGAACTGGTGGCTTCTGGGAAAAGCCCACTGATCTCAGGCGCCCTCTGGGGCCCTCATCCTTAGGGATCTTGACCTCTAGAGTGCCGACTCAACACAGAGCGCTGTGAGGACATCTGACAGGTTTTTGGAACTTTCAAAGCAGTTTTATCCAGAGTTTCCTGTGGTTTGAGAGGACTGGACTCACTTCTGAGAGGCAGAAGTTCAAGCGCCTTGCGCAGCACTCAGCAGACAGAAAAAGGCAACAGCAGATGATCTGTATAATGGGCTCCATTTATATGCAAGACACGTCTGAGTTTATGCAGAAAAGATGGAGAACAGCTCTCCCTCACTAGACTTTCTTTCTTCTCTTTTTAAACAAAATTTATTTTTAAAATTTTATGGCATACACACTAAGAATATCCAAACTGGAGTTTACCTTTCAGAACATTTATACCCATTTTATAAATGGACAAGCTGAAGCCAAGAACATTTGAATTTATTTCAGTGGGACAATATTAGAGGTTTGCTGTGGGCAGAGAACCAAGCTAAGGACCACAGGGCACCCAAAAGGATGTCACTGTAGTCACTTATGCCCGTCACCCTGCTAGACTCTGGGATGCAAGGAGGGAGAGGGTAAGGGTCTGCCTGGAAAACACTCTAGTTGCTGCGAGGCCACCCCGCAAAATGGCTACAACCAAAAGGGTTCATTCTAAGTGTTTGGCGAGGAGGCAGAGCAATTAGAATTCTGTATGTGGTTGATGAGCTCGTAGATGCCACATCCGCTTCCGAAATATATCAATGTGCGTCTTCCACAGCCCAGCAAATCCAGTCCCCAGAGACCTGATGCTCAGCAACAAAATGCATACATTTCACAAAGCACATATATAGCAACAAAAAATATTCTTGCCGAGAGAGACACCTACATAAACTATCCCAAGTATGATGCAAGAAGTGCTAAAGTGCCAGGCACAGTGGCACAGGCCTGTCACCCCATCCCCTAGGAGGCTGAGGCAGGAGGATCACTGTGAATTCGAGGCTAGCCTCAACTACATGATGAGTTCAAGGCCAGCCTGGACTATTTAGTGGGACCATCTCAAATAAATAAATACACACATAAATAAAATGTCTGAAATAAGTGCTAAGTGACAATATGAGAGATTGTAGTTTGCTTTTTAATAACCACTCTCCCAATATCCAATAAATAAAAGATTATATTTCCCAGGCTCCTTTGGAGCAAAGTATGGCCATGTGACTAAATTCTAACCAATGAGATATGAGGGAATGTGTTATAGAGATTTCTAGGAAATCTCTCTGAAGAACACACGCAAACTCTTCCTTTTTCTGCTGCTTGGAATACAGACGTAATGGCTGGAGCTTTAGTAGCCATTCTGAGCTATCATGTCACCTTGAGAAGGACCCACGAACTCAAACAAACAAAGGAATGAAGAGAGGGAGAGATGAACACCCCTGACACTTGGGCATCAGAGAAGCCTGAGAAAGCATGGTGGATGTGAACAGCTCCCCAGCGAGATGGGCAGAGAAGGAGAAGGAAGGGGACTTCAGGCATCAGGTTGTGCAGGGAGCACAGGCCAGTGCTGGACAAGGAATACGGGCAGTGTCTTCAAATCCCAGTGCCACCCTAAGCAAATCCTTTCTAATGACACCACTTCTTCCTCTGCCTATAAGATGGAGGTAACACTGTCCTCTGCCTTGCTGGACAGGTGAGGGTCAGGAGAGTTAATTCCTGTGATGCACTCAGAACACAGCCCAGTGACTGGCGGCTGCATGCACACCTATAAAGTGGATGCACACTGTCCTGCTTCCCAGGGTGGCCCGATGTGTGTAACAGCCATGGAGCCCACAATCAATATTCAACGCATCTTCCCCAGCCCCCTATCCTGTGTCATTCTCTGGGCCAGGAGGTCACTGATTCCCTGAAGAATCAGATCTCATCTCTCTTCTCAGTGACTATCCTGTCCCTTGGACAGAACACCCAACACCCAGAACTTAAGAGCAGAGGCTTATTTGGCTCAGTTTCCAGTGGGTTCAGTCCATGGTCTGCTGGCTCCAAGGCAGAAACAGCATGGCAGAAGGGCGTGGTGGAGGACAGCTGCTCAGCTCATGGCATCCGGGCAGAAGAGACCAGGAAGGAGCCAGGATAAGAAGACTCCTTTCGGGCCGGTGAGATGGCTCAGCGGCTTAAGCGCCTGCCCGGCAAGCGCGAGGGCCCGAGTTCGATTCCCGGATTCCACATACGAAAAAGGGGCC
This sequence comes from Erethizon dorsatum, assembly GCA_028451465.1. Taxonomy (NCBI): domain Eukaryota; kingdom Metazoa; phylum Chordata; class Mammalia; order Rodentia; family Erethizontidae; genus Erethizon; species Erethizon dorsatum. The sequence continues at coordinate 39,690,545 of CM051831.1, forward strand.
GGTGATATCGCTCAGCGGCACGGGCGCCTGCTGGCGCGCGAGGTCCTGAGGTCGACCCCCCGGTACCCACAAAAAAAAAAAAAAAAAAGAAGACTCCTTTCAAGCCAGCCATGATGGCGCATGCCTGTAATCCCAGCATTCTGAAGGCTGAGGAAGGAGGATTGCTGCGAGTTCAAGACTAGTCTGAACTACATAGGGAGACCCTGTCTCAAAACAGCAACAACAACAGAACACACCCTTTACAGCCATGCCCCCAGTGACCGCCTCCACCCAGCCCCACCTCCAAACAGCACAGTCAGCCTTGAACTCATCAATGGACAAATCCACCAATGAATATAGCACCCCATGATCCAGTCACCTTCCCAAAGCGCCCCCTCTGAACACACGAAGCTTTGAGGGACATTTTAGGTCTAAACTATAACATCTCTGCCCTCAAGTTGCTCCTGATCTAAAGGAAAGTAAAGGAACAAGCACAATACAGCGTGACACGTCGGACCATCTGATTTCAGCCCACAAACCCGAGGCAGGGAGAGAAGTAACAGCCATCCCTGCGTGTGAACTTGGCCTTGGCTGTGAACACCCATCACAGCAAGCGGGCCCCAGTCTCCCTCGAGCTGAGCTCTTCCTACCTCTCTAGGTGGCAGTTCTGGTCTAGGGATCTTGCAGGAGCCTCTGTGGCACGTCAGCCCTCATCCACAGGGTGTCTATCATGACATTTGCACATTTGCTCCTCTCCACACAGGTCACTGCCAAGTTGTCCCTTCCTCCTTCCTCCCACGACTTGATTCCCCTGCTCAGCCCCTGCGGCACTGGGCACATGGGCCTGTTGGAAACACACACGGCCAGTTCTCCAGCCTCTGCCTCGGAGAAGGGCGTGGTCCTCCCCACAATCTGCTTCAGCTAACTCATCTGGGACCCCAGGATCTCTCCAGGCTCAGGGTCGTGCTGAGGGACACAGGTTCCCCTCGACCTTCCCTTGCAGCTTCTCTGGCTTCCCCTCCCCCTGCCCTCCACTGCCTGGCAGGTGGCATGGGTGGACCCTTGCTCCTCCCTCCAGGAACAGTGCCTGTGGACCACATCATCAGCACATGAAGCCTCTTCCTGCTCCCAGGACCCCTCAAAATGCCAAGGAAGAGACTGGTTTCTCTTTCTTTGTGGTGCTACAAAAGGACTGTAGCCTCCAGACACAGCCTAAGATGGGGGTGCAAGACTCCACAGTGACAGAAAGGATCAGAAACGAAGCCAGGTGTGGTGGCACACACCTCTCACCCCAGCACTTAGGAGGCTGAGGCAGGAGGATCAATGCAAGTTGGAGGCCAGACTAGGCTGCATAGTGAGTTCAAGGCCAGCCTGAACTACATAGTGAGACCCTATCTCAAAAAACCAAAAGAAAGAAAAAAGATACAATCAAGAATGAGAAACAATTTCCAGAGCACGGAGGCCCTGGAACCCCTGGAACCCCACACATGGTTGGTGGGGATGGAAATGGCACAGACACGAGGAAAAGTGCTCCTCCACCTTAATAAACACAGATCCACCCTTGGATTAAGAAAGGCCAGTCATCAGTATGTTTCCAAAAACATATGCTGGAGGAAAGCCAGCCTCTTTAATAGTGTTAGGAAAACTGAACTATATGGAATAATAGTGGAGACAGTGGACATTCTTGTCTTGTTCCTGATTTTAGAGTGAAAGCTTTCAGTTTTGTCCATTTAGTATGATGTTGGCTGTTGGTTTGTCATAGATGTCTGTTATCAGATGGAGATAAAGAACATCTATTCCAATTTTCTGTAGGGTTTTTGAATGGTGTGTTGGACTTTGTCAGATGTTTTTTCTGAGTCTACTGAGATGATCATATGGTTTTTGTGCTTGATTTTGTTAATATGGTGTATTACATTTATTGATTTGCATATGTTGAACCACCCCTGCATCCCTGGCATGAATCCTACTTGGTCATGGTGTACAATCTTCTTGATGATTTGCTGCATTCTGTTTGCCAGTATCTTATTGAGGATTTTTGTATCTATGTTCATTAGGAAGATTGGCTTGTAGTTCTCTTTTTTTGGTTGGATCCCTCCCTGGTTTTGGCATCAGGGTAATGCTTGCTTCCAGGAATGAGTTTGGGAGTATTGCTTCCCTTTCAATTTCATTAAAGAGAGCCGGTGAGATGGCTCAGCGGCATAAGCGTCTGGCTGGCAAGCATGAGGGCCTGAGTTTGACTCCTGGAACCCACATACGAAGAAAGGGCCGGTGATATCGCTCAGTGGCACGGGCGCCTGCTGGCACGAGAGGTCCTGAGGTCGACCCCCGGTACCTACAAAAAAAAAAAAATTTCATTACAGAGTTTGAGAAGTAGTATCATTGGATCTTCTCTAAATTTCTTATAGAATTCAGCAGTGACTCCTTTAGGGACTGGGCTTTTCTTTGTTGGTAGGTTTTTAATTACATCTTCAATGTCATTGACTGATGTTGGTTTATTTAGAATTTTTATATCTTCTTGATTCAGCTTGGTAATTCATATGTATCTAGGAATCTGTCCATTTCTTTTGTGTTTTCCATTTTAATAGAATACAGGTTCTCAATGTAGGTATTGATGATCTTCTGGATTTCTGCAGGATCTTCTGTGATTTCACCCTTTTCATTCCTGATTCCATGGATTTGAATCTTTTCTTTCCTTTTTTTTTTTTTATAAGGTTGGCTAAGGGTTTGTCAATTTTATTTAATCTTTCAAAGAACCAACTCATCAATACATTGATTCTTTGTATTGTTTTCTTTGGCTCAACTGTATTAATTTTGTTCTGATCTTTATAATTTCCTCCCTCGTATCAGCTTTGGGCATGACTTGCTCTTCTTTTCTAGAAGCTTGAGGTTTAACACTAGGTTGTTTGAGCTGGCTCTGTTTTCTTTTCTTTTCTTGCCTTTTTTTTTTTTTTTTTTTTTTTGAGACAGGGTCTCACTGTGTAGTTCAGGCTGGCCTTGAACTCACTATGGAGCCCAGGGTGGCCTCAAACTTGCAGTGATTCTCCTGCTTCAGCCTCCCGAGGGCTAGGACTACAGGCATGTGCCACAATGCCCCACCTGTTTTTCTGATATGGGAATTCACTGCTATAAATTCATCTTATAGGACTGCTTTCATGTTGTCCCATAAGTTCCAGAATGTTGTATTGGCATTATTGTTTAATTGTAGATACTGTCTAATTTCTTCTTTAACTTCATCTGTGATCCATTGGTTTTTCAGGAGGGTATTATTTAATTTCCATGTGTTTATGTTCTTGTGGTTTCTTTAGCCACTGATTTCTAATTTCATTGCACTATGGTCTGATAATATGCAAGGGATAATTTAAATTCCTTTGCATTTACTTAAGCATGTTCTATGAGCTAGTATGTGGTCTGTTTTGGAGAATGTCCTCCGTGCAGCTGAGAAGAATGTGTATTCTGATGTCGTGGAGTGGAACACTCTGTAGACATCTACTAAGTCCATTTGTTCAAAGGTTTGTTTCAGTTCTGGTATTTCTTTGTTGATTTTTTCATCTTGTTGATCCATCTATTTGTGATAGTGGGGTATTGAGGTCCCCCATTATAACCGTGTTACAGCTTATTTGATTTTTCATGTCTGTTAATATTTGTTGTACATAGTTAGGTGTGCTGGTACTTGGTGCATATATATTTATGATTGCTATCTCTTCCTCTTGGATTATTCCCTTTACAAGGATGTAGTGACCTTCTTTGTCTCTCTGAATCAGTCTTGGTTTGAAATTCACTTTGTCTGCAAATAGAATAGCTACCCCTGCTTTCTCCAAGTTCCTGTCACATGGAGTATTGTTTTCCATCCTTTGATTTTCAGTCTATGAATTTCTTTTTGAATTAAATGTGTTTCTTGTATGAAGCATATCATTGGATCTTGCTTCTTGGTCCATTCGGCTACTCTGTTTCTTTTTTTTTTTTTTTTTTGTGGGTACCGGGGGGGTCGACCTCAGGACCTCGTACTCCAACAGGCACCCGTGCCACTGAGCGATATCACCGGCCCCTTTTTCGTATGTGGGATCTGGGAGTCGAACTCGGGCCCTCGCGCTTGCAAGGCAGGCGCTTACGCCGCTGAGCCATCTCACCGGCCCTACTCTGTTTTTTTTGACTGGTGAATTGAGACCGTTAACATTGATGATTATAACTGATATGCATTGACTTATCCTTCTCATGTTATTTTCCTGTTGTTGGCTCCCTTTTTTCTCCCTGTGTTTAATTACTTGCCTTGCCTGGTGGATTCATTTTGTTTGGGTTCATGGAGTTGTAGTCCTCATTATCTCTTTTTAGAATGTCCCTCAGAACATTTTTTAGTGCTGGTTTGGTGGCCATGAATTTCTTCAGGTGTTCTTTGTAATGGAAGTGTCTTAATTCTCCACCAATTTTGAAAGGTAGTTTTGAGGGGTACATCAGTCTGGGCTGCAGGTTGTTTTCTTTTAGGGCTTGAAATAGTTCCCTCCAAGCTCTCCTTGACTTGAGGGTTTGTGTTGAGAACTCTGCTGTGATTTGGATGGGCTTTCCTTTATAGGTGATTTGTTTCTTTTCTCTAATAGCTTTTAATATTCTGTTCTTGTGTAGAATTTCTGGAATCTTGACTATTATATGCCTTGGCGTGGATTTTATTTTTGATCATGGCTAACTGGAGTTCTATATGCCTCATTTATCTGTGTGTCAAATTCCTTTTCCCTGCTTGGGAACTTTTCTGCCATTACTTTTGTGAACGGGTTTTTTGCATCATTTGTGTTATCTCCTGCTTCTTCATTGACTCCAGTCAATCTTATGTTATTCTTCTTCGCATCATTTGTTGGATTGATTTTTCATGGTCCCTTGGTAGTTTTAAGAAATCTTTCTTTTCATGATTGCTAACCACAATCCTGTCTTCTATATTTGATATTCTGTCCTTACATTGGCTCATTCTACTGGGTATACTTTCAATGGAATTTTTAATCTCCTGGATAGCTGTTTGAAACTGTTTCATGGATTCCATTTTTATCTATGTTGGGCATTCATGGTTTCCATCATTTCCCTAAGCTCCTCTATATTTTTTACCTGTATCCACTCTGGAGTCACTATCTTTCATTATGACCATCATCTCTGTAGTTATCTGAGAAATTATTTCTGACTTGACTTTTTCTAGATCCTTATTCATCTGCTTTGTTACTTCTGCCATTACCACTTCAGAGAGTCCAGGTAGGTGGCTTTTGAATTGTTCCACCTCATTGCCCCCTGGATTTGCCTTTGGTGAGCTGGAAGTCTGGGGTTGCATCTTCCTTAAATGTCTTCTCATTTTCTATTTTTTTTAATTTAATTCTTGCGTTGATGCTTGTAAATTGCTTATGGCAAGTAGCTTTACTGCTAGTATTTAGAACCCTTAGGAAATGACTACTTCTCAGAGGTGTCTTCCAGGTGTAGCTGGTTTTTGGGTTAGAGTCTGTTGCAAGATCCTATCTCTTCAATTTACTGGGGATGAGAAGCTGCTGCTTATTTGGCCCAGGCCCTGGTTCTTTGGCACTGGCCTATAGTATTGTTTATGACCCTTAGGCAATCTCAGTCTTGGCATACTAGGAAGAACAACTGATTAGAACAATTATATCACCTTGGTTAAAGTAGTACAATCAGTAATAACAATAGCATTGAGCACAGCCTAGAAAATAACAATTTGTGGTAACTATTAGTTTGCCACCTTTAACCATATGAATTCATTTGTGTTTATATAACAAAATCTAAAATAAACCAGAAAATTGTATATGGTAAATATGTCCTCTATATAGCAATTTTACTCTCAGGGGAGAAAATTTAAATGGGGCTGGGGGAAAAAATAAACAGGAAAAGAAGAGATTAGGAAGAAGGCTGGAGGATAACTGAAGATTATGTGAACTTTGGGAAACTGATGAAGAAGACAGGAGGGAAAGAGAGAAGGAAGAAATAAAAAAAGAACAGAACAGAAAAACAACAAAAACTAGAAACGATGTTCACATTCATATAAAAACAAGAACCAACCAAGAAAAAAGAAAAAAAACCCACAAAAATAAAGAAAAAATGTCCATTTCAGTGAGTGTCTCTGCTTTCACTGGTAGACAGAGCCCAGATTCATGCTGATTAATCCCAGCAAGCCAGCCATAGATCTACGGTCAGGTAGTGGGTAATCCTAGCAAGCCTGCACCTTTAGTTCCACTGAAGTTCAGGCTGCTTTCTGGCTGCAAGGCTGAAACCTGGTTTGTTCAGCCTGCAACACTCCATGTGCCTCATGCCAGCTTGAACTCGGTTCCCTGCCCTCTTAAACTTGGCTCCTTGACCTCTTGCCGACTTGAACTCAGTTCTGCCTCAGTCTGACACTGGGAGCCACTAGATACAGCCCGCCCACAGCTGCTCTGAGTTCTGAGCTCAGCTGGCCTCTCTCCAAGATGTATACCAGGCAACTAGCCTCTCCTGGGGGATATCTGAGCTCAAGTACTCACAGTCCATTGTGTCAACTGCTTTGTTCCACCGGTGCATTTCTCCATAGAGGTCTCTCACGTTGCCAGTAGTCACTGTCTGCAGGTTCAAGCTGCCTCTCCCACGCTGTGAGTCAGGGCTCAGGGAGAAAGCACCACCTGCCACCTCCTTCTTCTTCATTGAGTTCCCTCTCTTTACTGTCCCTGTGGGCTCCAGTCCTCACTTCAGATCCTTGCTGGGTCCCAGGGACCCACTTCCTTCCTTCTTCCCTTCCTCATGTTGCTATATTCCAGTGTCTGGACACCAAATTTTGGAGAGGCTGTTTATGTACTGTTCACCACTCTAGCATCTTCCTGGAAGTCTCAGTGTTGGGGAAAATGACTATCTACATGCAGAAATTTGAGTCTAGACCCATATTTCTCACCGTGTACTAAAATAAAATAAAAATGAAACAAAGATCTCAATGTTAAAACACAAACAACCTGCTGGAAGATAAAATAAGTAAAAATCTTGAAGTCAGAGAAATAGGCAAGGACTTTCTGAACAAAACCCTGCTGGATGGGAAATAGTTCTGAGAATCAACAAATCAGAACACATCAAATTAAAAAGCTTCCACACAGCAAAAGAAAATAACCCCCAGAGTGAAGAGACAACCTACAGAATGGGAAAAAGACTTTTGCTAGTGATTCCCCAGAGGGCTAATATCTAGAATATATAAAGAACCAAAAAAAAAAAATTAGACCCCCCCAAAATAAAATATCCAATCAAAAAAGAGCCAGTAAAATGAACAGACATTTCACAGAAGTACAATAAATAAATGGAAAAATGTTTGACGTGGCTCGCCATTCAAGAAATACAAATTAAAATAACCAGGAGATTCTATCTTACCCTACAAAGAATGGCCATCATCAAGAAATCAAATAATAACAAATATTGTTGAGACAGTGGGGAAAAGAAACCCTTCTACATTGTTGGTGGGAGTGTAAACTAGTACAACCACTATGGAAATCAGTATGGAGAGTTCTCAAAGAAATGAAACTAGAAATTTCATTTGACCCAGCTATTCCCCTTCTAGGTGTCTTCCCGAAAGAGTTAAAGACATCATCCCACAGTGATCCATGCACACCCATGTTTATAGCAGCACAACTCATAATAGTTAAATCTTGGAAGCAGCCTATATATCCATCAACAGATGAATGGATTTAAAAAATGTAGTATTCATATACAAAGGAGTACTACTCTACCATAAAGAAAGATAAACTTGAGTCATTTAATGGATGTACCTTGATACCATCTCATTAAGTGAAACAAATGAGACACACAAGCTTAAATATCAGATGGTTTCTCTTATATGAGAAACTGAAATTATAAATAAAGAGCAAAATAAAAGAGAGAAAAGAGGAAGTAGGGAGATAGATCTTTCTCGAAGGGGAAGAGGATCAAGAGATGGAGGGAGGAGGTGGGAGGGAAGGGGATGAAAAAGGAACTAAGGTGTGCTCTGTATGTGTACCAAATCCATGCAAGGAATGGAAACATGATGCACTGCAAACATGGAGTAATACAATTTTAAAAATCCATTAAAAAATAAAGCAGAGGAACACTGCTGTCTGCAACAACAGGGAGGAAAGTCAGAATCATTATTCTGATTGTTACAAACACAAAAAAGTAAGTTTTATACAATTCTATTTACAGTAAGTTTGATAACTGGCAGAAGTAATCTGTTGTTCTAGAAGTGGTTAACACTTGGGGAGAAGAAAAGGAATAATCAATGACTGTAGGAGGATTCTGGAAAAGCCCTACACTTTGATCTTTGGGATGGTGACCCAGGCAAATACATAGATAAAATTCCATTGAGCTCTATGCTAAAGATTTGTGCATTCTACGAATATTGACTTATACCTCAGCTTTAAGAACCTTACTTTCCTTAAAGACCAACAGAGGCTAACATTTCAAAGGTAACATCCTCCCTAGGTGTCATGAGAGGAAGCAGGCAACACCACTGGATGCGAGTTGGAGCTGGTGGGGCCTCATAAGCTGAAGGGGAGACCCCCCAGGGGAGGCTCCTGAATGGTGACCAGACTTGGACTTCAGAAAAGATCCCTCTGCAGGCAGGAAGAGGGGTTAGAGGGGCACCAGGCATCCAGGAGATGGGGGTGTGGACTGACCTCAGCTGTCAGGGAAAGGAGCTTCAGGAACACTCAGAAGGAGGGTGCACGGTGGGACAGGGGAGAGGATGGTTAAGATTTCCAGGTCCAGGCCTTCAGTGTCAAGGTGGAGCCATTTACTGAGAAGAGCACAGGAGGAAGTGCATTTTTAAGGGTCATGGTGGTGGGCCAGATGTTGTTTGTGCCTGTCCAGTTCTTGCTTCCCTTTTTTCTTTGGACAGAACTTTGCTGTTCCTATGGAGAACTGGTTCCCCACTCTCAGGCCATACAGCCAAGGTGGGTGTGGCCTCCTTGATTGGGTGTAGGGCACATGATTCAGGTCTGGCCGAACAGCATGTTCTAGGTCTCTGGCCATGGATGATTGGTTCAGGGATTGGCACATGACCCATACTGAGCCAGTGAGAGTCAGCCCTGGGAATTCTTCTGGAATTACTGGGAAAGAAGTGAGTCTTTCCTGAAGGGGTTGCTGAGATGGTGGGAATGTAAGCTGACTTTGCCACTCAGATGGGGAAAGCCTGCTTGACAATGAAGCCAGCGCTTGAGGAAACAGCTAAAAGAATGGGAGAGCCATATGCCTGGTGATGTTTGGGCTTCTGGATCCAGCCATGTCTGAAGGTGAACCTGAACTTTTCATCTTCATGAACCAATGGATTATCTCCTTGGAGTCTTGGAATTTTTTGCCTCTTTTAACTGGAAGTGTTCTGATGAATATAGACTCCATTAAAAGCTTTTATATAGGCACACAGCTTCCATTCAGGATGATGAAAAAGTTCTGGAAATGGAGGGTGGATGGCAGTCCCACAACACCATGACTACACCTAATGCTTAATCATACACTTTGAGTGGTTAAAATGGCAAATCTTTATTTCCTCACAATTTAAAAAATATTTTGAAAAGCTTTTATGATACTAGTAAGAGAGACAAGCTTAGGGTCCAGGAAACATAAAATGGCTCCATGAAGAACACTGATGCTGAAAAAGAGTTTGGAAGACAGCTGGAGAAGAACTGATGTGGAGCAGGCCATGCTCCAGGTGGAGGGAACAGACATACACAGCCCTGGAGGCAGGAAGGAGGGGTGCCCAGAATGCTGAGCAGTCAGGTTGGCCTGGTGTGCTGGGGAGGGGGAAGAGTCTGGGAGACTGGGAGCCAGACCAGGACGGCCTTGAATGCTGACGTGAGTTTAGGTTAACCCAGCCAATGAGCCTGTTGACCTGAGAAGGCGCCTGGAAGTTCCCACAAGAGCTGGCTGGATGTTGAGCCCGGGGCCTAGTTCCAGCAATATAAGGTAGTGACATCCCTCACTTCCCCTGTCCTAAATCACACTGCCTTCCCAGGGTGGCATATCTGGAGCCCCTGGCCAAAAACAAGTAAACAGAACCAAGACTCCTGCCCCGTGCAGCCCACTCCCTGCACAACAGGCTGGAGGCTCTGTGGACCCACATCTGGTTGCTGTTACTTGAAACCCTCCAGGGCTTCTTGTTCCCCCTCCCCCAGAAGCCAGAGCACACACCTGCTATGGCCCCCAGGCTCCATGTCAGCTGGCCCTGTGCCCCCTTGGTCCTCACCGCCAGCCACTCCCTGGGCTCCCTGCCCTCTGGCCACGCTGCAAACACACTGAGCTTCTGTTCTGTCCTGGGACCTCTGCCTTGCTGGTCTCTGCCTGGGACACATGTCCTCCAGAGGTGCCCAGGGACACCACCTTGTTGCATCTGTCCTCCTGATTGCTCCTGGAGAAGCCTTTGCTAGAAAGGCAGAGCCCTACCTCTCCCTCTGCCTCCTTGGTGCTCCTCGCTGTCTGAGGTGGTCTTTTCCTCCATCTGAATGTGAGGGACTCTGTCTTGTTCCCTGCTGTGACCCCAGCACTGAGGACAGCCACTGGCCCAGAGCACTGGTGAGGTCTTTGGAGGCTGATCTGCCACAGGGGCAGCTGGGCCAGGGGCACAAAAGGAGCTTTCCAGGGCACCTGCACATCAGTGCCAGGCTCGACCTGGACCAGGCTGCTGGCTCCCAGGCCAACACCTTTTCTGCAGTTCCTCTCCAGCCTTTGCCACTCAGGGGACTGCCAGGTGTTGGGACTTTTCTCCTCTGATGGGACTATGGCAGGGTGGGAAGAGCAATGAACAAGAAGCAGAGAGAGGTGGGTGCATGGGGAAGAGAGGAGCGAGTACACTGTTGCTTGCATGAGGATGCAGGTGCCAACACACGGCACCAGCAAGCAGCCCAGAGTCAGGTGTGCACACCTGGTTTCCATCCTGGTCATGCTACTGTCTGGCTGCCCACATTGCATCTCCCGAGAGGACCCCGCTGTGGCACCATCATCCAAGGCAGCTGTTTCTGAGATGGAGCCATGTCCTGGGCCTCCTGGTGCTTTGTTCTCGCATAGCCCACTGTAAACAAGGGCTGACCTGGGTAGCCACTGGAATACGGCAGGTGACCATACATGACCTCTGAGTCTAGTTCCTGAAACAGCCTGCCTGCCGCTCCTGCCTGGTCTTGCACATCACTCCCTGCCACCTCCCACCCCCATGAGGCAGCTGCCATGGGGCAAGGGCACTCACACCGCTCCAGGGAGTTTCTGCTTGGAGAAGAACCAAGGGCTCCAGCCAACAGCAGTGCCAGCTGGGTGTGGCAAGTAGCCACTTGCACTTGGCCCCTTCAGATGTGAGAGACCCCAGCCAGAACCAAAATCCTGATTAAGCAGGGCTGGGAAACAATGCTGTATTGTTGTTGTTTAAGTTCCTAAGTGTTGGGGTGATTTGTTATGCAGCTACAGATAACTGATGCATCCTCCTCCTCTTCATTGCTGACATTCACTGAGAACTTCCTCTGGATTTTCATTCTTAAGCGTGCTCTGAGGTATGTACTCACATGAATGCCATTTTACAGGCAAAACACTGAGGTTCGGAGCTGTGAAGTCTCTCCCCACTGTGCCCTTGATCTTACGAACTTTAGGGTAAGGTCTGAGAGTCAGAAGCTACCTATGACCCAGGCAAAGTACAATCTGGGATTGCAGGAGGGAGAGCAGGATTTTGGAAGCTGGCATCTGGTAGTTGGGCTCCCAAGGTTGGGAGGGTTGTGAGAACCTTCCAAAGACAGCCTCCCCACCCCTGAGCCCAGAATACCAAGGGGAGTTCTGCTGTTGACGTGCCATGGTGAGTCCTGGCCCTGGAGGCACACATGCCAGCATCATGAGTGACAGTGACTAACAGCCTTTCCTAAGCACTTGGAGCTTCACCCTGACAGAGCCCTGCACCTCCCTGACTCTGCGGCACCCCCAGCAGGCCAGCATGGCACAGTCTGCGTCACAGCTGGGGCCACCGAGGCTGGAGAAGTTGTGCGATGTGGGTAGCTTCAAGGGCAGAGGCTGGGCAACACCCAGCGACTGGGTGTTTTTGCAAGTGCTTGGGGGTCCTCCAAGGGAAGGTCCTGGGGAGGGGAGGGGAGCAGGTTTTGAAATGGGAAGGCAGCTTGGAGGCCAGGACAGGCACAGAGGGCAGGGTAGTTCCAGGAGGCTCTCGGGTGTGCCAGGGTAGGAGGAAGGACGGGGCTTGGCCAAGGACTTTGCATCCAGGGCAGAAGTGCAGCTGCGGGGGAGTGCAAGAGTGATCTCGGTGCAGTGCCAAGGGTGGGTGGAAGGGGCTGATTTTGCTTACTTGGGTGGAAATCATCCCTGTGATTCTATTCTCCCTGATGGATGCATTGGGGTTTCATCCAGCCTTGGCAAACACTCTCAACCCATTATCCCTTTTGTCTGTCACAAAGGGCAGGGAGAGGTCCAGATGTGAGCAGAAGCCTTTCTGCCCCATCTCTGGGCTGCCAAGTACAGCTGTGCAGGTTGTTCACTGTATGCAGGCACCAGGCCAAAGGGACTGAAATCCAGCATGCCCTTTGTCTGCTAAACCACGACTGCAAGGCTGCATCTGCCCAAAGAGTTCTATCTTTATTTTCTCTTTTTTTTAATGATCTGAAATTCACACAACTTAAAATTCATCATTTTAAAGTATTAAAGTTGGCAGTTTACTATTCACAACGTTGCATAACCATTGCCATTATCAATTTCTAGGCATTTTCTTTTAATTTCTTTTTTTTTTTTTTTTTTTTGGAGACACGGTCTCATTCTGTAGCCCAGGCTGGCCTTGAACTTGCAGCTCAGCCTCTGGAGTGCTGGGATTACAGGCTTTCCCCACCATGCCTGGCTCTAGGGCATTTTTGTCACCCCCACCAAAACAACTTTGTAACTTAACTCTCCCCTTCTCCCATCCCTTGGCAACTACTAATCTGGTCTCTATAGATGTCCTTATTTTGGAGTCCTGTGATTTGTAGTCTTTTGTGATTGGCTTCTTTTATGTAACACGATGTTTTCAAATTCTACCCACGTGTGACTTTCCTTTTTATGGATAAATAATATTCCACTGTACACACACTCTGCCTTTTGTGCAGGCAGTCATTTGTGGACATTGGGGTTGTATCCACTGGTTGTTATGAATAATAATGTGAAGATTCTTGTGTGTTTGTGAACATGTTTCTGTTCTCTGCTTAGGTATATATCCGGGGATGGGACTGGAGGGTCATATGATAATTTTATATTTACCTTTTGACTCACCAAAGTGTTTTCCAAAGTAACCACCCATTTCACGCCTCCACAGCTATGGTTGAGGCTTCCTATAGACCCACGTCCTTGTCAGTACTCGCTGTTGCCCATGGTTTTCATTATTTCAGCCTTCCCGATGGGTGGGCTGTGCTCTCTCATTGTGGTTTTGACTAGCATTTGTCTAATAGCTAATGATGTTGGGCATCTTTTCATGTGCTTATTAGCCATTTGTGTATTTTCTTTGGAGATGCATCTGTTTAAATCCTTTGCCCATTTTCTGTTGTTTGTCTTTTTAATGTTGAATTGTACAAGCCTCTTTTACATTCTGGGTATCAGCTCTGGAAGAGATGTGTGATTTGCAAACATTCCCTTCCATTCTCTGGGGACTGCCTTCTTCTGACTCATGCTGGGCTTTCTGTGGGCCAGTAGAGATCTTAGCCCCTCAGCCAGCATGTCCTCCACTCTCCCACCATGAAACCAGAAGCAGTCCCTGAGAGATCTCACCCCGAGGGCAGCTTCATCCCTAGGACCTTTACAGATGGCCCTCCCTGTGCCAGGCACTGGGAGTCAGACCATGAAGACAGAGGGTGAGCTATGTATGAAGCCCCGAGCTGTGGCTGCGCCCAGGATGTGTGGAAAGGTCCTTCCCTATCCTCCCTAGCAATGCCAGCAGTTAGACACTCAAACAAGAAAAGAGACACTGTCTGGACCTGCCCCTGTCACACCACCCTCCAATCAGCTTTGGCTGCCTGGACTTCACCTCTGCACTCTCCAATCAGCTGCCACTCTCCAGTTGTATGGACTCCACCCCATCACACTATTGTCCAATCTACTGTGGTTGCCTGGACTCCGCCCTTGTCACACCACCCTCCAATCAGCTGTGGCTAGTCAGATTCTACCCCTACCACTCTCCAATCAGCAGAGGCTGACTGGACTCCATCTCCTGCCATTTTCCAATCAGCTGTGCTTGCCTAGACCCCGCCCCACCTGGCCCCACCTTCCATGCTCTGCCCAACCACCTAGACAGTTTCACCTGGATGGCTCCAGGGCTCTGTAACTTCACCCCACCATGGATGCTGACAACTTCTCAGTGGCTCCAGTCTGCTCCCTCCACTCCCCTCCTGGAGGTGGCACACATAGAACTTGCCTTGGATTCCCCCTATGCATCTCAGGACCCCAAACAGTCCTGGCAGGGGCCCTGGCTCAGTAGGGTCAGCCCTGCAGGTCTGCATCCTCATAGTGTCCTTGAACCCAAGGTGCAGCAGGGACTTCAGCAAGTAAGCAGCCACCCCTTCACCTTGGCCTCTAGAAAGCTCCATTCTTCCCACCTGGAAAACAGGAATAATGCCACCTTCCAGGCTGTCGTGAGCCTCAGAGGAGACTCATGTTTGGGAAACACACCTGGACTCCTGGGTTAGCTTCAGAGCTGGATGGGGAAACTGAGACCAGGAGACCCTGATAGTATCATATTCAAGTCACCAGGGCAGCTAATGGAACAAGGACCCCGGCCCTCATGCTGGCTGGGGCAGGGTCCCTTCTGGGATGGCTGCAGGGTCTGGACATGTCCAGTGCGCTGGACTTGGCTGGGAAGGCCACTCCAGACAGAGTTCTGTGGCACACAGCTCTGGCCTCCGGGGGCCTGTGGACCCCTGGGGAGGGGGAGAGGGACAGGGAAAGAGCAGCTGCTCCTTCACAGGTGGGCAGGACTAGAACCAAGTCAAACCTGGGCCAGGCTTGTGCCTGGAGGGACAGCACGTCAGCTGTCATCACCGCCACCCTTCCCTTCCCTTCCCTTCCCGTTTGTCCCTTGTACAGGATGGGAAGCTCATCCATTCCCTTCTCCAGGGTGACTGCCTAACAACACCAACTCCAAGGATGACTATTTCCTTGTTCTTTGCTCTTCTTTCCCTTCTTGGATGGTTTGCTTTGTCATTTAGCCCCGGGAATTGAAGTTGCATTTTCTCAGGTTTTATTGCTTCCCTGATTATGCATGCTTTCCACACTTCCTGGGCACAGCCACAGCTTGGGGCTTCAGACATAGCTCACCTTCTGTCCCCTTATCCTGGCCCCACACACTCAAAGGTAACTGGAGAGAAGCCATGTGTTTTCTATGGGCTTTACAGAGCCACCTGACTGTGCTTGCTGGAGAGTCATGACCTTCAATGTGGACAGCCCTCAAAGCCACCTCCCTGGTCACTGCCTCTCCAGCTCTGCTGGACGAGTGTACCCCCTTTGCCTGCCTCCTCCCATGCTCCTCTCCCTTCCTCACTCCACCCCCACCCACCCCAAGAAACAAAAGTCAAATGTCCCTGGGCCCACAGCACACCAACTGCTGCGGTGGGAATGTGTCTCCCAAATGTCACATGTTCTAAAGTGAATCTGTAGTCATATGTCTATGGGGTTTGGAGTGGGGCCTCTGGGAGGAAATTGGGGTCAGATGAGGTCATGAGAGTGGAGCCCCTATGATGGCATTAATGGTTGAAGAGGGAGACCTGAGCTGGCACATGTCCATGTGCCTTCTCGTGAGGCTCTGGCATCTTATAGATGGTGCCTGGGGTACAAAAGCGCAGGGCTTAGACCTGGAACCTGCATCCTGTTAGTTAAAGAAAATCACAGGGAGGGTCTGGACTCGAGTGGGAGAGGGTGACACAGCACCTGAATGCCACGAGATGAGAGTCTTCAGGGCCACCAACCATGGAGCAACCTCTGCAGCAGAGCTTCTCTGAACTATGCACCCTCAGTCTCTCCACTTCCAACCATTTTCCTTAACCTCCTTCTGGTCAGGCTTTTGCTGCTCCTCCAATGCCCTTTGTCAAGGTCACTGATGGTATCCATGTGGCAGAGTTCAGTCAGTTCTTGGTCCTTACTCTGCTGGTTCGGCATGGGTGACTGCGCCTGCTTCACCAGTTCCAGGCCCTGGGTCTCCCCTTCTAGCCTCTTTATCCTCTTGGCTCCCCAACCCCTGAGTGTCAGGGTGACCTGAGGCTCAGGACTCATCTGCCACAATCTCACCCCAACTCCTCACTTTAAATCCCACTTACAGTCGTGTGCCACATAACAATGTTCTGGTCAGTGACATATTGCTAGTACAATGGTGGCCCATGAGATTAAAATGGGGTGAACATATCCTGCCACCTGGGGACCTCATAGCCACAGTAACATCATAGCCAAGTGCCTTCCTCAGTGTATTGATGGAGACGCTGCCAGTGGTTAACAGTAGAGCGTGTACAACATGTATGGCACAGGACATTGTCAAGATGATAGATGCCCAAGCCAGGCCTGGTGATGCATGCCTGTAATCCTAGCATTCAGGAGACTGAGGCAGGAGGATTGCTGTGATTTAAGGCCAGCATGGGCTCCACAGTGAGTCTAAGGCCAGTCTGAGCTACACAGTGAGACCGCTCCTCAAAAAAGGGAACAAGTGAAATTAATTTTAATAATATATCATATTTAACCCAACAGAACCAAAATACTACCATTCCAATATGTCACTGATAGTAAAAAATGAGAAATGAAATACATTCCATCCTTTTTTTTTCATACTAAGTCTTTGAAACCTGACGTGTACTTCTTACATAAAGCACATCTTAGTTTAGATCAGTCACACTCCAAGCACTCAGCAGGTCCCCATGGTTGGTGGCCACCACCCTGACAGTGCAGCTCAAATCAGCCATGGTCTCCGTGGAATTCCAAGGACAGAGGAATACACCGAACACCACCATGAGTGCAGCTGGCAAAACCAAGACTGCGGCAGACAGAGGAAAACCCACACAGGGTTTCTGTTTCTTCAAGAAACACATTGTAAGGAGGAAAAGCAGTGGAAAGGAAACCTAAAACTAATTGAGCTGCCAGAGACATATCAAGCAGGCAGAGTGGGTGGGGCTCGTTTGTTTCCTGGAAGAAAGAGCCCATCCATGTGTCACTTTATGATGTTTATGACAGAATTGGAAATCTCAATGCTGACCGAATGTTTGGTGCTATCCAGGGTTATATTAGATGTGATAATGGCATTGTAGACATATAGTTTTAAGAGTCATCACCTTTTAGAGAGACATACTGAAATATTTATGAAGGCAGACGGACAAAACATGAAGCTTGGAATTTGTTTCCAAAGAATGTGGGAGGGGACAGGTGGGTGGGAACAAAATGGAACTAGAAGGAAAATGGCAATGGAGTGATGTACGGATGTTATACTTTCCATCTATGTTTGTATTTATTTGAAGTTTTTCATAGTAGAAAACAATGTAAGGAAGTTGGAATGCTTTGGAAAGGGACACGCATAGCGAAGGCTACAGAACAAAAAGTCCTGGGACGGTCAGGGCACCTCTCAGCCACCTCATCACTGTGTCCCAGGCTGGTCCTTGCTTGGCTGGGACGTGGACAGCAGCCCTCAAGGTTCACATGGAAAGGCTGGGCCCTGGTGGCACTATTCAGAGGTACTGTGGAGGTCGGTCCAGGTGTGAAGCAGGAGGGAGCGGAGGGGACTGAGGAGAACCTAAGGCTTCTGCTGTTCACAGTTACTGACTGATGCCATGAGCACAGGAGTTCATGTGTCTGGGTCTTTGGGTTTTTTACTTTTATTTTTATGAGAGCCGGAAAATTAGGAAATTTGTGTAAATTTTTTCTTTGTAAAACACCACTCTGCAGGCCAAATGAAATCTATGAGGTGAATTCACCCCATAGGCATCAGCTTGAAACCCTGACCTATCATCTCCATTGTGAGCTTCCTTCTCTGTATGGCCACTGCCATATCTGTGTCTACTTCCCCGTAAGACTACATTTTGATAAAGCTGGGGTCATGGTTCTCTTGTTTACAGTTTAATCACACATGCCTAATTCACTTCCTGGCATACCATAGAGCTCAAAATATAGATGGATGGATGGACGGATGGATGGATGGATGGATGGATGGATGGATAGGTGGGTAGGTTGATGGACAGATGGATGGACAAATGGGTGGGTGGGTGAATGGATGAGTGAAGAGCTCATAGTCCTGGAGGAAGAGAGTGCATAGCTGTGAGTCCATCTGATTCCAGGGAGAGAAGGAAGAGAGGTGACTTGTTTCCTTATTGTGGATGCTTATGCCATAATCATTAGCAGACTCTTCTGTTGGAGTCCATGAGGACCAGACTGTCCCTTTGTGGAGCTGCCAGCCTCTGTGCCTAGGATGGGGTGTCTGGAGCACTGATCTACCCAGGGTGAGAGCCATGCCTTTTTGGCCCACAGAGCCCACTGTGGTCACTCAGAGCTGAGGGCCTGAAGGCTATGCTCTGTCACACTCTCCTCGCTGCCTGGCATGCCATCACTGCCTGACCCTAACCTGCACAAAAAGCAGTCCGTGTGGTCCCCTTCTGGACCCACCCAGCCTATGGAGTTCATGCTTGAGGCCCGGATGGGATAGGGCCATGGGCTTCCCTGGCTGGGAATGGATTCCTGTGGGCCTCGGTCCTCATAGCCTCCTGCTGGCTTCCATGAGGGCTAGCAGGAGCCTCCTTCCTGCTTGGCAGTGAGTGCACAGAAGGCTCAGCAGCTGCTGTGACAGTACCCACCATGTCTCGGGACTTAGTGGGGCCATTCATTCCCCGTCAGATGATGGCCCTGAGTGACCAGTACCCCTGACTGGCAGTGCCGAGGGCCCAGGCTCTGACCTCAGCTGGGTCAGGGCCATCGCCATCAGTAGTACTCAAGTGGAAGTGTTTTAAGCTCCTTGCCATATCTGAAGTAATACTTTGCAAGCAGCACCTCGTTCAACCCTCACAATGACATGATAACAGATGGAACTCTGCTCTCAAAACAGGTGAGGAAAACACTGCTATGGTTTTATTTTCAAGCAGGAGGGAGGGAGCAATGAAGAACCTTTGCTATCTGCATCACCACATGGGCATCTGGAGGTGAAGCCTGGCAGGAGCCAGTGCAGACATGCGACTCTGGGTCACTCCTGTGTCACTGCACTCGAAGGAGTGGTGGACTGGGCTGGGTGAGCACTGAAGGGTGGGGAGGGTGTGGCACGGCACCAGCAGCATCTGCTAAAACATAATGTTGGATGAATGAGCAAGGAAAGAAAAACTGAGGTGAGCAGTTGATACCTAATCCCAAAGCGTGTGCCTGTGTTCCGTCATTTGCCAAAGGGACTTTGCAGGTCTGATTACACTTAAAGATCTTAAAATAAGGAGATTACCTGGGATTATCCTGGTGGGCCCAGTCTAGTTATAGGAGACATGAAAGGCACAGAATTTATTCTGGCTGGAGACAGAAAGATAGAGCAGAAGGAGAAGCCAGGTCTGAAGCAGGAGAGGCTTGAGCAACCCTGGGACTTCCCACAGGGCCACATGGGAAGCAGGAGAAGAAGCATCAAGCTGACCACCAGCAGGGAAGTGGAACTCAGCCTACAGCCTGAATGCACTCAGCAGCAGGTTCTCCCCCAGAGCCTGCAGGTGAGAGCCCAGACCACCAACACCTCAACTTCAGCTGGGGAGACTCTAAGCAGAGAGCCCACTGGGCTGCTAGACACCTGCCCTTTGGGACTGTGCAATGATACACATGTGCGGTTTTAAGCCACTAAGTTTGGGCTGGTTTATTACAGCAGCACTAGGAAATGAATACAGAAACCTGGGCAAGTGACTCAGTCAGTGTCACACAGCTAGCCAGGGGCACGGCTGGTGGAGCTCTATCTTGGCCAGGGTGGACAGACCTCACTAAATGCCTGGGACACCACGTGGAGACCTCAGAAAGGCAATACCTTAAGTGCAAGGAGCAAATGTCAGGACCACATCCTACTACTATAGACAAAATGAGGACAACTAGCCATAAGAAAGAGCAAGCCAAACCCACAGGCTTAAGGGAATAATTTAACTGCCAGTAAGAACAAAACTCAATGCTCTCTAAAGGAAGAAAAACCTAATCTAAAATTCCTACAATATCACCAACAACGTGCAGAATATAATAAAAAATCACTAGACACACGAGGAAACAGGAAAGTATGAGAATAATCAAAGTAAAAAGCAGATGTTGGATCCAGATGTTGGAAAGAGCAGACAAGAACCCTTAAAAGAGTCAACATAATGGGGCATGGTGGGGCACACCTGTAATCCCAGCACTCAGGAGGCTGAGGTAGGAGGATTACAATGACTTTGGGGACAGCCTGGGCTACAGACTGTGTTCAAGGCTAGCCTGAATTACAGAGCAAGACCCTACTTCAAAAAAACCAACAATAACAAACAAACAACAACAACAGAAAAAACAAAACCCAAGATATATATTTTTTTTTCAGTAACTTAAAAGATGGACATTACAATGAACAGATGAGAATCACTTCTCAGCCTTTGACCAAAATCAAGTGTAGAATGAACTGAAATCCATTAGTAAAATGGAAAATACGCACAAGGGCTAAATGCAAATTCCAGAACTGGAAAATAAAACACGATAAACAAGAAACTCATGGGGTGGATCTAAGAGTATACTGGAGATTACAAGAAAAAATGATCAATGACCTTGAAGACAAATCAATGGATATTTTCCAAGAACAGGAAGAAAAAAGGAGAGCGAGACAAAAAAAAAAAAAAAAAAAAAAAAAAAAGAACAAAGGCTTAATGCCTAGAATCAAAACTTCAGCAGGAGGGCCAGTGAGATGGCTCAGCGGCTTAAGCTCCTGCCCGACAAGCGCGAGGGCCCGAGTTCGACTCCCGGAACCCACATACGAAAAAGGGGCCGGTGATATCGCTCAGCAGCACGGGCGTGCAGGTGCCCGAGGTCCTGAGGTCGACCCCCCGGTACCCACAAAAAAAAAAAAAAACTTCAGCAGGAGAAGTCAGGATGTGGCAGAAAGTTATTTCAAGAAGTAAGAGCTGTAATTAACCCAATTTGGTAAAGTAAAATTCAGCTTGTAAATTCAAGAAGCTTGGGGAACCTGAAGCAGAATACTACACAGAACCTCAGCCCATCATTAGACTGCTGACGAAAGTCCAAAGAAAAAAAGAGTCAACCCATTACATATACAGTGAAAATATTCCGCAAAACATGAGGCTTTGGGGGGACATACAGACACAAGCTATAACACCAGGCATGGTGGCACACACTTGTAATTCCAGCACCCTGTGAAGCTGAGGCACCAGGATACCAAATTTGAGCTCAGCCTGGGCAACTTAGTGACTTAGCCAGCCCCTGTATCAAAATAAAAAATAAAAAGGGCTGGGGATGTAGCTCTGTGCAAAGACCCTGGGTTCAATCCTGCAAAATTAATTAATTGTTGAAAGAGGTTCTTTAGGCAGACAGGTACTCAGTGGGAAATCAGATCTTTGGGAAGAAATGAAGCACTGTGGAAATGGTAAATATATAGCTCCTCTCCCTGTGCACAGCAGATGTTTTCACTGGTTCTAGTGTCCCTCACCCCCAGGACTTTCAGAGCAGACCTGCCCACCCTCTCCATCTTAGTCCTCTAAATGTGACAGCTATGATGGTGCCCCACAGGGGACACACCCCCTTGTCGCAGGTAACCTTCCTACGAAGTGGTTTCCAGTCACAGCCAGCCTGGCCCTGCCTCCTATGTTCAGTTTATCTAAGTCAGGTGTTGGGAACTTTGTGCTATGGTGGCCATGAGAGTGACATGGATGCAGGGGGTGTAGCCCAACAGTAAGGAGTGGTGGGGACTGTGGCAAAGAGGAGTTCTAGCCTACTGTGCTGCGTGGATGTGAGACACCAGCGTTGCCAGGTCTTCTCATGTGTCAATAGAAATGGGACATTTTGATTTGCACAGGAAACATCCTAATATGTTAAGTTGATACTTAAAATAAAACCCTGTAGGAGTCAACACTATGTGGGCAAACAAAAGCTTCCAGTGAGTATGCAGTCTCTTAATATGTGTTACCTAACCCTGGATGTGACACTCAGAGGGGGTGGCCAACCTTTCCCGTCACTCCTTCTGTTGCCATGGAGATGGGATCCTCATGGTTCTTGTGCATCGTGAACAAATAATTGGATGTGGCACAGGACAGTATGGAAAAAGCAGCAAAGCTTTATGATGTTTGATTAGGCAATGAGTGAGTGGGCTTCTGCAAGTGGAAAGTACTTGAGGGTATTGGTTTTTTTTTCTTTTTTCTGGTACCAGGAATCGAACTCAGGACCTTGCGCTTGCCAGGCAGGCGCTCGTGCCGCTGAGCTATATCCCCAGCCCTGGGTACTGGGTTTAAGAATTTAAAATGTGGGCCGGTGAGATGGCTCAGCGGCATAAGCGCCTGCCTGGCAAGCGCGAGGGCCCGAGTTCGACTCCCAGAACCCACATACGAGAAAAGAGCCGGTGATATCGCTCAGCGGCATGGGCGCCTGCTGGCGCGCGAGGTCATGAGGTCAACACCCGGTATCCACACACACACAAAAAAAAAGAATTTAAAATGTTGCACCAGGTCTAGGGCACTTCCCACTGGGTCTTCCAGAGCATGATGGACAGGAGTTCTAAGTCAGGTCAGCTGCATCCATTGCATACGTCCTTTCCCATGATTCAGTCTGTTGTAATTGGATGTATGAGATGCAGTCCACATGCACAGACTTTCAGTGAAGAAAGGTTATTGCAGGTCAGGCAGGAGGACCTGGTACCCATGAGTGTTGGTCTGGAATTTTGGAATTTCCCAAGGTGGGTCCAGTGGTCTTTTCTTATCTCTGCTTCCAGGTAGCAGACCCAAGCAGAAAGGCGGGGCTGGGCCCCGGCGCAGCTCAGGTGCAGGTGAGTGGTCCCATTGCTGTCTGTACCATCTACGTTACTCCCTTGGGGAAATCTGTCTCTCCCTCCTCATATCCAGATTTCGTGTCTCACGGCAGTGCAGCTTCATTGTGTCAACTTGATGGTCTGGGGAGTCGCCCAGGGGATCAGCAAAGGACACTTCCGAGTGTCAGGGTGGGCCGTGGAGGTGTGGCCTTAGCATCTATTTCTGGTCCCTCACCCCCTCCTCTCTGGCACTGTTTCCCGGCTCTGCTTCCCAGATACAAAGCAGGAACTAAGTATCTTTGCTCCACCACACCTTCCCCCAGGAGGTTTACTTCCCTAGGACAGATCATTGCCATGACAATGGATAAACTAGAGCAGAATTCTTGATTAACCCAAAAGAAGAGGAACAGAAGGAAAAAACAGTAGAGAAAAATGTTAGTAACCTGATAGACTGAAACCCAACTGTATCAATCATGCCTTTATATATGAATGAATTAAACAGCTCATATAAATGCAAGATTGTCAGACTACATTCTTTAAAAGCAAGACTCAATTACACGCTGCTACAAGTGGTGCAAATGTGCAGATAGGTTGGAAGTCAAAGGATAGAGAAAGATATAGAACACAAAGAGTAAGCCGAAGAAAGCTGGTGTGTGGTTGCATAAATAACCAGACAAAGCCAACTTCGAGACAAAGAGAGCTACTGGAGACAGAGAGTTTTCTCAAGTATAAAAGAGTCAGTTCAGTCTTAAATGTGTTGTGCACCGAATAACAGAATTCCATGATAAATGAAGCAAAGCTCCATGCTTAAGGGAAGAATACACAAATGTACCATTATGTCTGGCAAATGAACAACACTGAGTTCATTAAGTATTCAAAGTAAAAAGTAGAGAAAAATCAATAAAGATATATGTAGAAACTTTGGACACTATCAGTCACCTTGATCTGACTGACATTGGTAGAACGTTACACAAAACGCTTTTCTTTTTTTGCATGCTGGGAATCAAACCCAGGAGCTCACAGAGGCCAGGCAAGTGCTCCATCCCGCCCCTCAAAACACTTTTACATGAGCCATGGTCAAAGAAGAAATCAAAAAGAGATGAATGAATTGTTCTGAACTACAGGAAAATGAAAACAAGCATACCATTACAGGATGCTACTAATTGGAGATTTTTGGCTTTAAATATTTATATTAGGCAGTATAGTTTTGAATAGCAAAAATGGAGAGATATATACTGTGTTCATGATTTATAAACTGATCAGATTTCAGTTTCTCCATTTTCTATCCTGATTGCATACAATCCCAATCAAAATGCCAGCATGATTTTTTTTGTGTGTGTGTGTGTGGCTGTTATCGACAAGTTTATTCTTTTTTTTTTTTTTTTTTTTGTGAGTACCAGGGGTCAACCTCAGGACCTCGCGCCCCAGCAGGTGCCCGTGCCGCTGAGCGATATCACCGGCCCTTTATTCATATGTGGTTTCTGGGAGTCGAACTCGGGCCCTCGCGCTTGCCAGGCAGGCGCTTATGCCACCGAGCCATCTCACCAGCCACCGACAAGTTTATTCTAAAATTTATATGAAAAAGCAAAGGAACTAGAATAGCCAATTTTGAAAAAGAACATTGAAAGGCTCAGATTCCCTGATTTCGAGATCTGCCATTTGGCTACAATAGTGATGACAGTGTGGTATTTCCTAGTGGGTAGAGATACAGATAAAGGGGAGAGTAGAAAGTCCAGAAAAAAACAACATCAATTGATTTTTGCCATGGTACAAATGAAATTCAATATCCATATGCAAAAAAAGTAAAAATCTATATATCACACATGACACAGAAATTAACTCAAAATGAAAAAGAGACCCAAATGGAAAACAGAAGACTCCAACATTTGTAGAAAACACAATAGAAAACCCCCACAAATTTGAAGAAGAAAACGCGGGATAAAAATTGCTGTGGCTTTGGCGTAGGCAAAGAGTTCTTAGATACAACACCCAAAAGATGATTGTTGAAAGGAAAAATGGTCTAGACTGCATCAAAATTGAAAGCTTTGGCTCCATGAAAGACACCATTAAGGTACAGAAAACACAGGGCAGGCACTGGGAGAAGACATCCACCAATCACAAATTGGACAAGAGACTCGTGAACAAAATATACAAAGAATTCTCAAAACTCAACGGTATGAAAACAATTCAGTTTTGAAGTGGGAAAGG
This sequence comes from Erethizon dorsatum, assembly GCA_028451465.1. Taxonomy (NCBI): domain Eukaryota; kingdom Metazoa; phylum Chordata; class Mammalia; order Rodentia; family Erethizontidae; genus Erethizon; species Erethizon dorsatum. The sequence goes on from CM051831.1 coordinate 39,715,659, forward strand.
ATTTGAATAAGCACCAAAGAAGATATCTAAAATAGTAAATAAGTACATGAAAAGATGCTCAGAACCACCAGTTATTTGGGAAATGTAAGTTAAAACCATAATGCGATGGACCACCTCACACCTATCGGAATGGCTGAAATAAAAATGATTGATGATACCTAGCACTGGCCAGCTCGCAGAGCAACTGAGATTGCTGGAGGGGATGGAAAACGGTAGAGCCACTTTAGGAAAGTTCAGCAGTGTTCTACAAAATGAAACCTGCACTCACCATGTGACCCGGCATCCTACTCCTAATTCTCCCTTAAGTGGAGTGAAGACCTATGTATGTTTATGCAAAAATCTACACGTGAATATTCACAGCAGCTTTTTTCCTAATTGCCAAAACCTGAAAGCAACAAAATGTCTCTCCAATGGGAAACAGACAAACTGTGGTCATAGGTAAAATGGACTCGGCAACAAAAAAGAAACAAAGTTAATACGTTCAACAACATGAATGAATTTCAAAGGCATTATGATACACGGAAGCAGTTACTATGAAAAAGCTAAACTGTATGATTTGATCTATATAACTTTTTGAAAAAGCAAAATGGAAGGGATGGAGAATAGGCCATCAGGAGCCATGAGTTAGAGGAAAGGAGAAGCGTTGCCTAGAAAGAGACAGGACAGGGGGCATTGTTGTACATCTATGTTTAGTGCTGGGAATGGAACCGGGGACTTGTGCATGCTAAGCACATGCTAAACACATGTTAAGCTCATGCTCTGCCACTGAGCCACACCCCAGCCCATGTCCTGTATTATAAGTAATTGTGGTTGTGGTCTCATGCATCATGTGTTTGTCAAGATCTATAGAATTGTACGCTAAAATGAACAAATCTTCCCCGGGCAAAAAATGAAAACAAGTTTCTCCTTTAAGAAACTATCAAAAGAAGACAAAACACATGTGAATATTTGGAAGCTAAAATTGACCTTAAAGAAGTAGAGAAGAGCTGGGTGTGGTGCCGCACGCTTGTAATCCCAGCATTCAGGAGGCTGAGGCAAGAGGATTACCATGAGTTCGAGGCCAGCCTGGGCTACATAAGTGAGTTCAAGGCCAGCCTACACTACATAGTGAGATCCTGTCTTGAAAAAACCAAATGGAAAAAAAAAAAGAAGAAGTAGAGAAGAAAACAGTGGTTACCAGAGGCTAGGAAGGTCAGTAACAGCAACAGGGCATGGGATAACAGAAGGAATAAATCCCCATGTTCTCAGCGCAGTGGGATAAGTGTGGTGGGTAACACTAATGACATGTTTCAAAACAGCTACTAAGAGAGGATTTTGGATATTCTCATTACAAAGAAATTATAAAGGTCTAAGGTGAGATACACCAGTTACTCCACTCTGATCACTATATTGTATACACATATTAAAATGTCATGCTGTGCCCCAGAAAGAAATAGCAGACTGTGTGCCAATTTAAAATATATGAATGAAAAACATAAAACAAGAAAAAAACAAAACCCAGAAAAGGTAGAAGAAAAAATAAATAAATAAATGGAAACAAATAGAAAAGAGAAAATAATAAAGATAAGAAAGGAATAAAATAGGAGCCTCTTGGTAAACCTGGGAAACTTATTAGCCCCAGAAACTTAAGGAGATCTACTCATTACCTGACTACCAAACTCACTAAGCAGATACCTCAGTGGCTGTACAAAAAGAGAATTCATTCAGAAAAAAGTCGCTAATCAAACAATAATGAAACGAACAGCAACAATGAACCCTGGTGAGGACAACGGTCTGTTTTCCAGAGTTGCCACATGATATTATTTAAAATGCCAATTTTCAGCCAAAAATGATAAAACATGCAGAGAAATTGGAAGGTACGGCCATGCAGTCAACCGAAGTGTACCCAAGGAAGACTGGACACCAGACTCACTGGACAGGGACTTTCGATCGATACTTTAATGTATTCCAAGGACTAAGGAAACCCTTCTAAAGAACTGATGCACAGTCTGGAAACAATGTCTTATCAAACAAAGATTACTGCTCAGCACAAGGAAATCATTACGAAGAGCCAAGTAGAAATCCTGAGCTGCAAAGTACATAACTGACATGAAAAAGTCACCCGAGAGGCTCACGGGCAGATCTGACCAGGCGGGAAGAGGAGGTGGCACGCTTGAAAGTTGAGATGGTACCGTGGAGAAACAGAGAGGATGGAGAAAAATGAACCAAGTCTCTGAGGCCCACGGGCACCACCAAGCACAGGGATGCACATAGCGAAGTCCTGGAAGGAGAGGAGAGAGAAGGGGCAGAGGAATAATGGCCAAGAACTCCCCAAATGTGAGGAGGAACTTTAATCTTCACATCTATAACATTCAATAAAGTCCACATAGGATAACCTCAGAGGTTCACACCTACACCCACCAAAATCAAAGTCAGAGAGAATTTTGAAGCAGCAAGACAGAAGTGATTCATACAAGGTGTGAATACAGTGTATGTTCAAATAAAAATTAGAAAGTATGATAGTAAAAAATTGCCATTAATCTTCTCACAAATCTCCCCCTCACTTTGAATGTATTTATCCCACCATTCTTGTCACTCTCTGAAGCAGTTCTGGAAGTCCTCTTTCATGAGTATCTTTTCATGACTGCCTTGATGTCCTGAATCGATTCAAAATATTTATAGCCATTTCTGTCAAATAAAAACATGATGCTGTGTCCTCATCCACCTTATTCACTGGATCTGGCACCATGAGACTTCTGGTTCTTCCTCACAGTCAAAATGAACCATGAAAGGGAAATGTTCTGAATGGATTCAGGACACTGAGGAGCCAAGACAATGCAACAAAAGAACCTTAGGAAAGAGGACTTCCAGAGCTGCTCCAGAAAGTGGCAAGAACCAAGGGATAAGTGCATTGGAAGCAAAGCAGATTATCTTCAGGGAAATTAGTGGGAATGTGTCTTTTACTGTAACAATTTTTAAAAATATAAACAGTCATTGTAGGTTTTGATCAAAACTCATACACAAGTGGGGTTTCTCATCAGAAGCCATGGAGGGCAGAGGCAGGAGGATGATACATTGAAAGTGCTGAAATAAAAGATTCTCAACCCAGAATTCTTTATTTGACAAAACTATCCTTGGAAAATTAAGGTGAAATTAAGATATTCCCAGACAGGTTAAAAAAAAAAAAAGTAAGAGAATTCACTGGTAGCAATCTTGTTCATATAAGAAATACTATAGGAAGTCTTTTGGGTTGAAATAAAAGGACACACAAACCCACATGGAGAAATCAAATAGGACCAGCAAAGGTGACTACACAGGTAAATATGGAGACAGCAAACATGTAGTTTTTGTTTATAACTTTTATTATCTCCATTTGATTCAACAGAACTGCATAAAGCAATAATGGGAAGTTTGTGTTGATGGGCAAACAATGCACAAAGATATCACTTCATGACAAGATAAGCAGGAAGCAGGGAGAAAGGGAACTACCCTGGGCTGAACTGTGTTCCCCAAAGACACGCGAAAGTGAATTTGCCTGGGTTTGGAAATCGGGTTTTTGTGGACGCAATCAAGTCATGGTGAGGTCACACTGGAGTCTAATGGACCCAGGTACAGTGGCTGCTGTCACACAGGTGTGTGAAGATGGAGGCAGAGACTGCAGCGCAGTTAACTGGAGCCCAAGAGATGCCAGGTGCTGCTGGCAGCCACCAGAATCTGGAAAAATTATGAGATGAGCCTTTCCTGCGGGCTTCAGAGGGAACATTTCCCGCCAACTCCTGGGTTCCAGACTCCCAGCCTCCACAATGGTAAGAGAATAAAATCTGTGCTGCTGAAGCTGCCTAGTTTATGGCCCTGGGAAACGAACATAGTCACAGGGCAATTTCGTTTTTCAGACTATTGAAGTGAAGTTAGTATCAGTCCAAACTACACTGTTACAAGTTAAACTGTTCGCTGTAACCCCAGGGCAAACATTAAGAAAATAATTTTAAAAAATAGTAAAAAAAACAACAGGGTAATGGAGGCAGTACACTAGAAATGGTCTATTTAACCCAAAAGAAGGAACTAAAAGGGGAAGAAGGAGGAACAGAAAGGACAGGAGACACAGAGAAAACAAATACCAAAACAGCAGATGTAGATCTTATCCCTTCTAACAGTGACGTTAAATGTAAATAGGTTAAACACTCCGATTGGGAAGAAAAGCTTGACATTATGGATAACAGACATGATCCAACTATATCTTTTGAGAGTAATAGAAAAAATAGGTTGCAAATAAAAGTCTGGAAAAAGTGGAGCCTGCAAACAGTAATCAAAACAGTGCTTGAAATCAATAACTGGGATCTCATCTTATTAAAAAGCTTTTGTACAGCAAGAGAAACCACCAACAGAGTGAAGAGACAACCCACAATGTGGGAAAAAATGTTTGCCAGCTGTTCCTCAGACAAAGGATTACTATCGAGAACATATAAAGAACTCAAAAAAATCAGACCTCCCAAATTTAAAGACCCACTCCAAAAATGGGCATCTGAGATGAATACACATTTCTCAGATGAAGAAATACTAATGGCAAACAAATATACAAAAAAATGTGCAACATCACTAGTCATTCGAGAGATGCAAATTAAAACAACACTGAGATACCATCTCACCCCAGAAAGAATGGCTACTATTAAGAAATCAACTAATAACAAATGCTGGAGGGGCTGTGGGGAAAAAGGAACCCTTCTTCACTGTTGGTGGGAGTGTCGACTGGTACAGCCACTGTGGAAGTCAGTGTGGAGATTCCTCAGAAAACTAGGGTTGGAGGTCCCATTTGACCCAGCTATTCCCCTTCTGGGCATCTTCCCAGAAGAATTAAAAACATCGTACCACAGCGATATATGTGCACCCATGTTTATAGCAGCACAATTTGTAATAGCCAGATCTTGGAAACAACCCAAATGCCCATCAACTGAGGAATGGATAAGAAAGATGTGGTATTTTTATACAATGGAGTACTATTCAGCCATAAAGAAGGATAAACTGGAGACTTTTATAGGTAAATGGATGCAACTCGAGAAAATACTCATAAGTGAAATAAACCAGAAGCACATGTGTAAGCATCGTATTATCTCTCTGGTATGAGAAACTGAAAGTGTAAATAAGATCCAAAATGTACAATAGACATGGTGAATCAAAAAGAAACTGGTCAAAAGGAAAGAGAGACTGGAATAGGGAAAAGAAAGAAGGGAAAGGGAAAAAAATTGTATATATATATATATAAGATGGTTAAGATAGATACACTACCATTTTTACTTAGTTCATTGAAGAGTAAGGTTTGTGCCAATAATGTTTGGACAATTGAATGCTAATGTCTGGTGTCCTGAATAACTAACTTAAAGATAGTAATACGTAATGTATTAACCATTGTTACCCTCCTATTATGTTTGTTTGAAAATTTGTTCTTCTTTTGATTTGTTTTGTTTTTTCTTCTCTTTAAAAAAAAAAAAAAAAAAAAAAAAAACAGTGCTTGAGTGCTAGCCCATATCAGGAAAAAGACTTCTAAGAGGAAAATTGTTACTGGAGACAAAGGACATCTGTGACAGTGTGACCTCACTGTGACTTGACTGTGTCCACAAAGACCCGATTTCCCAACTGGGGCAAATTCATTTCCACATGTCTTTGGGGAACACAGTTCAACCCACAACAGTCCATTGTCAAGAAGACATGATAGGGCCAGTGAGATAGCTCAGCAGCATAAGTGCCTGCCTGGCAAGGGTGACGTCCCGAGTTCGACTCCTGGTACCCGCATATAAAAAAAAAAAAGACATGACAATTATAAACATGTATCTCTCCACCCAGCAAAAGAGCCCTAAAATAGATGAAACAAAAAGTGTTAGAATTGAAGGAGGAAATAGTCAGTTCAACAATAAGGTTAGAGACTTCAATACTATATTTTCAATAATGGACATGACAACTAGACAAAGAGTCGAATATTTTCAACAATACTATAAACCAACTAGGCCCGACACCTGTAGAATATGTAGCAACAGCAGACACATCCTTTCCAGTGTACGTGGAGCACTGTTTAAAATGATATCGCTGGGTGTGGTGCTGTACCCCTGTCATCAGCACTTGGAAGACAGAGGCAGGAGGATCGCTGAGAGTTTGAGACCAGGTTGGGCTTACATAGTGAGTTCGAGGCCAGTCTGAACTATATAGCAAGCCCCTGTCTTAAAAAATAAACAAACAAAAAAGTAAAATGGAACATAAAACTTTCCTTAAAACCAACTTTTTTCTTTCTTTCCTTTCTTTCTTTCTTTCTTTCTTTCTTTCTTTCTTTCTTTCTTTCTTTCTTTCTTTCTCTCTTTCTCTCTCTCTCTCTCTTCTTTCTTTTTTCTTCTTTCTTTTTTTCCAGTGGGATAGAACCCAGGGCCTCAGGCCTGCTAGGCAAGGGCTCTACCACTAAACACATCCCCAGCCTTAAAACAAACCTTGATGCATTTTAAAAGATTGGAATCATATAGAAGATGTTCTCTGACCAAATGGAATAAAATAATATTAACAGAAGAATAATTAGGGAATTTAAAAATGTACAAAACTTTAAAATATACTCCTAAAAACCCAGTGGTCAAAGCAGAAATCACAAAAGAAATTACCAAATATTCAGAAATAAATGAGAATTAAAGCACAAGACACCAAAATGTATAGTATCCTCCCGATCCTCACTCCACAGCCCCCTGGTTGCCTTGCTCCCTGCTCTGGCTACTGATGTTGGAGTTCTTGAAACACAGCAGGCATCAACACCTCACTGAGGGTAGTCAAGAATGAATGCTCTCAAAAGCCTTCAAGTTACAGGTGCCCAGACAGAGGCCCAAATTTTATGCAGACGTTCACGATCTTGAAAGGAAGTTCACTGTTCTCTGTCAGCCTCTGTTTGATCGGTGATTTGAGATCATTAATGCAATTTATGAACCCACGAAGAAGAATATGAATGAAAACCAGATGAGGAAGGTGAAATTTCAGAGGAGCTGAAGGAAAAGGCCAAGAATGAAGATGAAAAAGAAGATTCTCACTGAATTCCTGAGTTTCGGCGGACTGTTTTTAGGACTGTTGACTTCTCCGGGACATGGCTCAGGCCCATGATGACCTGTTCTAAAGCATCTGAAGGACATTAAAGTGAAGTCCTCAGATGCTGGCTACCCTATGAGTTCTATCCCAGAATTTCATTTGAACCCAATGACTATTTCACAAATGAAGTACAGGATGAGATCTGAGCCAGATGATTCTGATCCCTTTTCAGTTGATGGACCAGAAATTATGGGCTGTACAGAGTGCCAAACAGATTGGAAAAAAGGGAAAATGTCACTTTGAAAACAATTAAAAAGAAGCAGAAACATAAGGAATGAGGAACAGTTCATCCTGTGACTAAAGCCATTTCCACTGATTGCTTCTTCAATTGTTTTGCTCCTCCCGAAGTTCCTGAGAGTTCCCAGGATCGGCCTCGCACCGTACCGGGGAAGCCACTGGAGAGGATGGCAGTGGTCACGAAGAAGAAGGTGGAGAAGTGGATGAGGTAAGGTTTACCAAATAAGCAAATGACCTCTGTGTTTAACACATCAAGAAGCAACTTGAATGACTTCTGTATTCCTCTCCTGTAATCATTCTGTGATGTGGGATACATTTTGGAAAATATGATTTTAGAATTCTACAGTCAAACAAGGTATGTTTAAGGTTTAAATAAATACATTACAAAAAGAAAAGAAAAGTTTGAGCTCTGTCCAGGAGACTTAGTGACTTAGCGAGGGTCTGTTGCAAAAGAAAAAATGAAAAAGGACCAGGAATGTAGCTCAGTATAAAGGTCCTGGGTTCAATCCCCAGCATCATGAAAAGAAAGGAGAGAAAGGAAGGGGGGAGAGAGAGAGAGACAGAGAGACAGAGAGAGAGAGAGAGAGAAGGAGAGGAGAGGAGAGGACAGGACAGGACAGGACATAGCCCTGGACAGCTAGTAACACAGCCCCACAGGATCAGAAGCTTTTCACATTATTATGAAGTTTTTAGCAACATTTTCATGCTAACTCCACCTCCTGCACCCACCACACACAGCTGGTATTGAAACCCCCATGAATCAGCCATTACCTGAGCTCATGCAGCTTGTGGAATGAAACGCAGTAATTATTCATAACAATATTTCAACCTACCTACATGCGTGCACCTGCGAAGACAGGAGTTCAATGGAAGCAGACATGTAAGTTCTCTTCTTTAACTATTAAACTGCAGTTGCACCATTTCATCAAATAATTTAATAAGTTAAAATAAGGTTTTTAGCAGCTGTGGTATAGGAAGCACAAAAATGAATCGCATACTTGTTTTTAAAAAAGAAAAAACAATAAAAGCAATGATACAGAGTTTTAAAACAAGATAATAGATTAACACTGGTTAATATATTGTGTATAGTTATCTTCAAAGTAGTTCCTCAGGCTACAAGATATAGGCATGAAAAATTGATCAAACAGTGTAAGCACAAACCATTCTTTTTGATGAATAGAGATTAGTAGTATAATTATCTATCTTGTGTGTGTGTATGTGTGTGTATATATATATATTCTTTTCCCCTCTTTCTTTTCTCCTTTCCCCACCCCAGTTGTTTTTTTCCTTTTGAGCAGTTTCTTCCCCTTTCACTTTCACAATATCTATTATACATTTTGAATCTTATTTATTCTTTCAGTTTTTTACACTAGGGAGACAATACAATGTTTGCACATGCAAGTCTGATTTATTTCACTTATGAGTATGGTCTCAAGATGCATCTATTTACCTATAAAAGCCTCGAGTTTATCCTTTTTTATAGCTGAGTAGTACTCCATTATATAAAAATACCATATCTTTTTATCCATTCCTCAGTTGATGGGCATTTGGGTTGTTTCCAAGACGTAGCTATTACAAATTGTGCTGCTATAAACATGGGTGCACATATATCACTGCGATATGATGTTTTTAATTCTTCTGGGAAAATACCCAGAAGGGGAATAGCTGGGTCAAATGGGACCTCTAATCCTAGCTTTTTGAGGAAGCTCCACACTGATTTTCACAATGGTTGTACCAGCCTACATTCCCACCAAGAGTGGAGAAGTGTTCCTTTTTCCCTACAGCCCTACCAGCATTTGTTATTGGTTCATTTCTTGATGGTAGCCATTCTTTCTTGGGTGACATGGAATCTCAGTGTTGTTTTAATTTGCATTTCTCAAATGACCAATGATGTTGAACATTTTTTTCTTTTTATGAGGGTACCAGCAGTCGAACTCAGGACCTTGTGCTTGCCAGGCAGGCGCTTATGCTGCTGAGCTATATCACCAGCCCTGAACATTTTTTCATATATTTATTTGCCATTTGTATTTCTTCATCTGAGAAGTGTGTATTTATCTCAGATGCCCATTTTTGGATTGGGTCTTTGAATTTGGGGGCCTGATTTTTTTCAATTCTTTATATGTTCTAGATGGAAGTCCTTTGTCTGGGGGACAGTTGGCTAAAATTTTTTCCCACTCTATGGGTTGTCTTTTCACTCTGTTGGTGATTTCTTTTGATGCATTAAAACTTTTTAGTAAGATGAGATCCCAGTTGTTGATTCTTTGAAGTACTTCCCATGTAGTTTGGGTTTTGTTCATGAACTTTCTGCCTACCCCTATGTCTTCAAGATTTCTACCTACTTTCTCTTCCAGTAGATTTAGTGTTTCTGTTTGAATATTTAGATCTTTGATCCATTTTGACTTTAGTTTAGTGCATGGTGATAGACATGGGGCTAGTTTTAGTCTTCAGCATGTGGAAAGCCAGTTTTTCCAGCACCATTTATTAAAGAGGCTATTTTTCTTCCAGTGAACATGTTTGCCCCCTTTGTCAAAGATAAGGTGGCTGAGTGTGTTTGGAGTTGTGTCTGCATCTTCTAATCTGTTCCACTGATCCTCAGGTCTATTTTTTTGCCAGTACCATGCTGATTTTATCAGAGTAGCTTTGTAGTACAGTTTCAAGTCAGGGATTGTGATGCCTCCTGCCTTGTCTTTGTTGGCCAGGAGTGCTTTTGGTATTCTAGGTCTCTTCTGTTTCCAAATGAATTTTAGATATATTTTCTCTAGTTCTGAGAGGTATGCTAATGGTATTTTGACTGGGATTGCATTAAATCTGTGTAATAGTTTTACCAGTATGGCCATTTTCACAATGTTGGTTCTTCTTATCCATGAGCAAGGGGTATCTTTCTATTTTCTGACATCCTCTTCAATCTCCTTTTTCAGAGTACAGTAATTTTCAATGTATAGATCTTTTACTTCCTTTGTTAGATTGATTCCTAGGTATTTCGTTGTTTTGGATGCTATTGTGAAGGGTGTGGTTTCCCTAATTTCTCCCTCTGTGAGTTTGTAGTTTGTGTACAGGAATGCTATTATTTTTTGAGTGTTGACTTTGTATCCAGCTACACTATTGAATTTGGTTATTAATTCTAGAAGTCTTTTGGTGGAGTTTTGGGAGTCTTCTATGTAGAGTATCACGTCATTCATGAATAATGATAATTTAACTTCTTCCTTTCCTTATTCCTTTTACTTCTTTCTCTTGTCTAATTGCTCTAGCTAATGTTTCCAGAACTACACTGAATAGGAGTGGGGACAGTGGACATCCTTGTCTTGTTCCTGATTTTAGAGGGAAAGCTTTCAGTTTTTGTCCATTTAGTATGATGTTGACTGTTGGTTTGTCGTAGATGGCTTTTATCAGATTGAGGTAGAGGCCAAATATTCTGATTTTCTGTAGGGTTTTTATCATGAATGATTATTGGACTTTATCAGAATTGCATATATTTTTGCTCGTGATATTGCTATAATTTCATATACAATGTCGCTAATATGAGAACAATTACGATGAAAATATAAAAACAAAAGAACTTTTGTTACTTATATACATTAACTATATCACAGATTTTATGTGCAGCCCAGGACAATCCCTCTTCATTCAGCAAAGCCCCGGCAAGCCAAAATATTTCAGCCTCCTGATTGCCAGGATAAGTGTGATCCCTTGCAGTATTTCAATCACAGAAATAGAAAAAGCAATCCCGAAATTCACATGGAAGCACAGCAGACCCTGAGCAGCCAAAGCAATCATGAGCAAAAAGAGCAGGGCAGGAAGTGCCACACTGATGACGTCGAGATACACCTCAAAGCTGTAGTAATGGAAACAGCATGGTGCGGGCACAGAAACGGGCATGTGGATCAACGGAACACAGCAGAGAGCTCACACATCAATCCGCACACTGACAGGTAATTGATTTCTGACTAAAGTGCTCAGAATGTGTGATGGGGAAAGGACCATCTTATCAATACACAGGGCCAATAAACTGCATGGATTCTTCAACACAGGAAGAATAAAATTATATTCATCTCACCCCACACACAGAAAACAAAATGAATTGAAGACTAAAGTGGGAGCCGGGCATGGTGGTGCATGCCTGTCATCCCAGATACTCAGGAGGCTGAGACAGCAGGATTGCAGGCTTGAGGCCAGCCTGGGCAATTCAGTGAGACTGGGTCTCAAACTAAAAAGCTTCCACACAGCCAAGGAAAAACTCAACAGAAGGAAGGCACAGCCTAAGGAATGGGAGGAAATAGTTGCCAACCATACACCTTTCTCCGGAGAAGACATACAGGTGGCCAGCAGGTATGCGGCTAATCATAAAAGAAATACAAACAAAAACTACACTGCGATATTACCTCACACCTGCTGAACGGCTGTCATCCAAAAAGGAAAGATAGCAAGCTTTAGCAAGGGTGGGGGGGAGCCCCTGCACACTGCCCGTGGGGATGGAAATCAAAACAGCACCATAGAAAACAGCATGGTGATCCCTCAAAGAATGGAAAATAGCCCTATAGGATCCAGTGATTCCAGGGCTGATGCGTATGCAAAGGAAAAATACCAGGATGTGGGCAAGATGTCTGCTCACCTCCATGTTCACATCAGCTAAGGAATGGAATCACCCCAAGTTTCCACCAAATGGATGGATAAAATATACAGAGAGAATAGATTTATATATATATATAATATATATATAATGCATAGGTAGAATATTACTCAGCCTTTATTATTTATTTATTTATTTATTTGGCTTTTTGAGACAGAGTCTCTTTTTGTAGGTCAGGCTAGCCCTGAACTCAGTATGTAACCCAGGCTGGCCTCGAACTCATGGCGATCCTCCTGCTTCATCCTCCCAAGTTCTGGGATCACAGGCGAACGCCATCACACCTGGCTCAGCCTTTAAAAAGGAGGAAATCTTGTCACTTGTGACAATATGGATAAATCTAGAGGACATTACATCATGTGAAATAAGTCAGGCACAAAAAGGGCAAATATGAATCGGTCATGGAGACACACATTTGTAATCCCAGCCCTATGGGAGGCTAAGCCAGGAGGATCACAAGTTTAAGCCAGCATGAGCAACTTAGTGACTCAGAGAGACCCTGTCTCAAAATAAAGAATAAAAAGGACTAGGTTCCATCCCCAGTACTGAAAAAAGAAAAACAAAACAAAACAAAAAACGACAAATGTGAGACTCAGTCTCATTTATATGTATGGTCTCCACTACATGTGGAATCTAAAATATTTGAACATTTTAGGGTAGAGGATATAATGATGATTATCAGAGGCTAGGAGGTGGGGTTGAAAGTTGGGAAGATGTTAATCAAAGGGTAAAAGAAGAAAAGAGAACCACAGACCAACGTCACTGATGAATAGTAATGCCACATCTTCCACAGGACACTAGTAAACAGGATCTAGTAACACAGGAAAAGGATTAGACACTGTGACCAAGTGAGATTTATCCCAGGAATGCAAGGTTAGTTCAACCCTTAAAAATCAATTAACATAATATATCAATAGACTGAAACACAAAACCATAGTCATCTCAACAGATGCAGAAAAGGCAGTTGACAAAATGAAAAATCCTCGCATGATTAAAAAAAAAAAACACTCAATGCATTAGGAATAGAAATGAATATCTTCAACCTGGTTGGGGTAAGTTCAAAACACACACACACACATGCACATACACAGAGCTAACAGCACACCTGGTGGCCACAAAGCCTTCCCCTCAAGCTCATGAACAAGATCAAGGGTGGCTCTCACCACTTCTATTCAACACTGTGTTGCAGGTTCTAACCAGGAAAGCTGGGTGAGAAAAAGAAATAAATGCATCCAGGTTGGAAAGAAACAAAACTCTGTGTGTACAAGAAGGCATGATCTTGTGCATGGATGATCCCAAATAATCCACAAAAGAAGAGGAAGGAAGAAGGAAAGGAAGGAAGTATAAAAGGAAGGAAGAAAGGAAGGAAGGAAAAAAGTATTAGAGATAATAAACATAAGTTTAGGAAAGCTGTAGATACAAGATTAATACACAAAAACAAACTATTTCGGGCCGGTGAGATGGCTCAGCGGCTTAAGCGCCTGCCCGGCAAGCGCGAGGGCCCGAGCTCGACTCCCGGAACCCACATACGAAAAAGGGGTCAGTGATATCGCTCAGTGGCACGGGCGCCTGCTGGCGCGCGAGGTCCTGAGGTCGACCCCCCGGTACCCACAAAAAAAAAAAACAAAAAAAACAAAAAAACTATTTCTATACATCAGCAATGAAGATCTAGAAACGAAATTAAGACAATAACTCCATTTATAGTGAAAAGATGAACATATTTAAGAAGAAATATAATAAAATAGATGAATAACTTGCACCCTGAAAGCTACAAAACATCTTCAAAAGCAATCAAAAAAAGACCTAAATAAACAGAAAGACATCTATGTTCATGCACTGGAAAACTGAATTTTGTTGAGAGAAATGCTGCCCACATGTATTCACAGATTCAGTGCATTTCCTGTCAAAATTATCGCTGCCTCTGTTTTTTTTTTTTTTACAAAAATTGACAAGCTGATTCTAAAATTCATATGGAAATGAGACTCAGAATAGCCAAAAACAATCTTGAAAATGAAGAGCAAAGTTGGAGAACTCACACTTCCCAATTTGTAAACTACTTCAAAGCTACAGTAGTCAAGACTGTGAGGTGCTGACAAAGCACAGACTGTGTAAGTCAATAAAATGGAATGGAGAATCCAAAAAGAAGCCCCAATTCCTCTCAACAAAGTGCCCACACATTCACCTGGAAAAGAGGTCTTTTCAACCAAAGGTACTGGGAAGACTGGATACCCATATGCAAAAGAATGATCCTACCTCACACCATATACCAAAATTAAGTCACAAAGGATCACAGATCTGAACAAAAGACCCCAAACTCTAAAACTCAGAAAACATAAGCATTAATCTTCACGACTTTGGATTAGACATCAAAGGTTTCTTAGCTATAATATAGAAAGCACAAGCAACAAAAGAAAAAATAAATAAATTGGACTTTATCAAAATTAAAAACTTTTGTGCTTCAAAGGAGACCACCAAGGAAGTGGAAAGATGAACCACAAAATAAAAATGGGACAAAACAGCACAAAATATTTTCAAACCATATATCTTATAGGGGTGTAGTATCCAGAATAAAACAACAAAAAGACATTACCCAATTTAAAAAATGAGCAAAGGATTTGAATAGGCATTTTTCCAAAGAAGACACATAAATCACCAGTAGGCCCATGAAAAGATGCTTAACATTATCAGTTTAAAGAGACCCTGTCTCAAAAGCAAATAAAATTGGAAAAGGGACTGGGCATGTAGCTCAGAGGTAGAACACTAACCTAATATGCGCGAGGCCCTGGATTCAATCCCCAATACCACAAAAAACTTGTACACAATGGTTCACAGCAACATTATTCATAAAAGCCAAAGCCAAAATGTTCACCAACCAATGAATAGATAAATAAGATGGAGTCTCTGTACAACGGCAATTCTTCAGCCTTAAAAAGGAACAAAGCACTGATGCGTGCTACGCCTTGAGGGAACCTTGAAAACAAGCTGCTAAGAAAAGAAGCCAGAGGCTGAGCCCCACAGCTCGGTGATTCATGGATAAGAGATGTTCAGAAGAGATAAATTGGGGGGGGGGTGTTCATAAAGCAGACTAAGCTGTGGGGAGGAGAGCTGGGACGCTGGTGGGGCGGTGGAAATGTTCTGGCATGGGACAGTGTTGCCAGTCACACGGCCTCGGAAATATACTGAGAAAACACTGAGCTGTGTGCTTTGAGAGGGTGAGTTTGAAATGGTACCTATTGCAATAAAAATATGACATAGCTCTATAAAATAGTGGAAAGAATAACACGTACCCAGCATTTCTATCAGGAGGCTTCCAGCTGCCAAGGACAGAAAGCTGGTCTCATCCGTCACGAAGTGTGTTAGCTGGTGGCAGCTGGGTGGAGGTGGAGCAGCCATAGGATGGATGGACCTGGGCCTTTCCAGCCTTTCTGTACCATCGTCCTCAGGCCAGTAGTGAGACATCTCAGGTGATCCTACACCACATCTGGGCAAAACGGTGTCTTCGGGAAGAGCAGAGAGCTCATCCTCCTAACTTCTTTTCTTAAGAAAAAGGAAAATGTTCCCAAAGCCACCAGACACAGCCTTCATCCCATGACCAGAGCTGGCTCCTGTGCCCACCCTCAGCCAAGCACTGCAGCAGGAACTGGATTCTTCAGACGACCGAAGCCCAGCCTGGATCTTGGGGTGCTGTTGACTGTCCTCGTAGCTGTGAGCTGGGTGCGGAAGGGCCGGATGCTGAGGAAGGGAAGAACTAGCAAGGAAGGGTGAAGGGAGCTGGACCAGAGGCCAGTGAAGCTCTGCACAGAATATGATTGGGCCAACTATGGTATGTTTCATCGCCTGATATTAACGAAGCCCGTCAGGGAGCAGAAGAAACGCATGGTCAGTGTGGAATCCAGTTGCCATCTACGCTGAAGTAGGGCCAACCAAGGAGGCTCCTAATTTCCACCTTCACAGCCAGGGATTCCTGGGAAGGTCCCATCTCCTAAGAACTGGGCGTCTCCAGCCAGACCTCAGCTAAGGAGCCAGAGAATCCCACCAGGAGACAGCAGGCCTGTGTCTCAAGCATGTGAGTCAATGTCCCATTGAGTCTTCAGAGTGTCCCACTCCTGGTCACAAACGGAAAGATAGTTTACAAAAAGAAGAGTAAACACTAAAGCCATTTCTAAATGAGCAGGAGACATTAACAGCTGCTTCATAAAATAATATAACCCCATGGCCTACAAGTCAGACCTCATCACTCCTAAAATGCAAAGCTCTAGACAGCAGGCATCTGTGAGGACACAAAGCCGTGGCTGGTGCGGCCTGAGGGCGTGTCAAAGGGTAGACCCACTTTCAGCGGATCCACAGGGCTTTTGCTGTTTTGTTGTTTTGCTTCGTGGCACTGGGGATTGAACTCTGTCCACAGCCCTTCCCTGTCTTTCAAGGCAGGGACTCATTAAGTCACTAAATTGCCCCGGGTAGGCTCCAACTTGTATTCCTCACGCCTCCGCCTCCCAGGGTGCTGGGATTACAGGGTGCGGTCACCAGGCCTGGCCCTAAAACTGTCAGTTTCTTAGGAAGTGAAACCACACCCACCCCGTGACCCACCCTTCCACTCTTGATGAGAAACAGGGAGGCCTTGCCAAAGTTCACGCAGCCTTCCTCACAGCCAGAGTGGGAAGGAGCCTGCAGCCGAGCACAGGCAAGGGAGTTGGGTGGGGTGCCCGGCCAGGAGCGGGTGCTGCCCAGGCCATGTGGGTGCCTAGAGCCATGTGCAGGCGGAGGCTGTGGACTCCGTGTACCTGGCGACTTCTGGCAGGCGTAACTGATGTCAGCGGTAGGATCGGTACAGTGACCTCCCGAGGGCTGAACCGGGAAGGCGCCGGAAACACCCCCCGGCGCTGGGGAGCCAGGAGAGGTGGCGGGGCCTGGGTCTGGGCTTTCTTCTCTGCCCACTCCTTCCGGGAACACGTGGGGCCCCGGGATGGGGGGGTGGGGAAGAGCAGAGGCAAGCCCGCTGCGCCTTCCAAGAAATTGCGTTTCCGGCTCTGCTGCTCGTGGTGTAGACGCTGACTCACCGCGGGGGCAGAGGCCGAGGCAGGAGGAGGCGGCAGCCCCTAACCTGTCTGCGGTCCCCTCGGCGCAGTGTGGATGAGGGGCGGAGGGGCTTGCACCCGGGGACAGAGCCGGGGGCGTCTTGTCGTTGGACCCCAGGTGCTGGGTTTCCTAAAGGATGCATAGGCTGGCGGGGCGCAGGGGCGGGGCCAGTAGTCCCGCTGAGGCTCGCCCTTCACTGTTGCTCCGGCCTCTGGGGCGGGGCGGGGCGGGGCGGGGGCTGGGGCTCTGCACCCGGTGTCACTCATCCGCTCTAGAGGCTCGTGGCCTTCCCCACCCACAGCACCTCTGGGAGAGCTAGAAGGGGTAGTGACTGAGTTTCCAGCTGCCGGAGGAGGAGGCGCCGCTGGAGCCTCGCAGGCCGCCGAGCCAGGGGTTCCAAGGAAACGCGGGGGTCAGAATCTGATGATTGCTACACCTCTGCCAGGGGCCGCACTGCTACTTTGGGCAACTTTGCTAAGGCCACCTTTGATGCCATCTACAAAACCTACAGCTACCTGACCCCTGACCTCTGGAAAGAGACGATGTTCACCAAGTCTCCCTGTAGGAATTCACCGACCATCTTGTGAAAACCCACACCAGAGGCTCTGTCCAGAGGACTCAAGCTCCAGCAGTAATTACAACATAAGGGTTTTTACACAAGAAAAATAAAATGAATGAAATCTGTCAAAAAAAATAAATCCGAAGTTGGCCTCCAGTGGGAAAATGGCAGTGACCCATGCCTGTAATCCCAGAACTGAGGGAGGCTGAGGCAGGAGGATCACAAGTTCAAGTCCCGCCTGGGCAATTTAGGGACTTAGCAAGATTCTGTCTCAAGGTAAAAACTAAAAAGGGCTGGAGACACAGCTCAGTGGTAGAGCACCCCTTAGTTTGAGCCCCAGTGTGGGGAGAGAAAAGAAAAAGTACTCAACAGCCAGGAACTGGCAGAACAGCAGGCTTGTGAGTCCCTTTAGTTCCCAGATCACAGGGAAGCATGGGGTGTCCGGGATGGTGGCTGGGGTAGTGGTGGGGCCCTTCGGGGTCTCGCTGTCACCGTCTTCCTCCTGTGCAGGGCCCCTGAGTCTCTGCTCCTCCCGACAGCTCTGTGTGACACCCTGACCAGGGCACTGTTAGCACGTGGTGGGCCCCTTCTGTCCTTGGAAGGGATTGAACCTGCAGCTACTGTGCCCCTGGGGGACCACATTCACAGGTCCTCCCTGGGGCTGATGCCACCTCCTCCCTCTGGTCAAGGGCCCGGGTCCTACTGGTCTTTGTGGTCCTACTGGCCACGGAGGGTCAGCGCCTCCCTCATAGCCAGTCTCCCCGTGCCGGGCCACATGTCTGTCCTGAGTGCTTCCGTGCCCATCCAGGCTGTCCTTGGAAGGCCGGCTTGGCTAGGGCGCGGCATCTGCCGGGAAACTCTGCCCTTTGTTGGGAAGCCCTGGAAGCTGGTGGCTGGGAATCTGGTGTCACTGGTCAGGACTTAGAAGGGTGGACATGGGGTGGGGCTCAGCGGAAGACAGATGGGCAGCTGGCCCTGCTGGCTTTCAGGCCAGAGGCTGGGCAGACACACATGCCATCACCCCCTTACCACCTGGGCTACACCCACAAGGCTGCGCAGAGTGTAGCTGCGTCCAAGGCGGCCGCCAGCCCGCCCTGCCCTGCCCCAGCCCTAAACACACTTCCTCCCAGCCTGTCTCCTGGACATGGTGACAGCGTTTTCCATAGCTTTGTTACAGAAGCTCTTATCAGAGGGATCAGAGCATTTTTCTTCCTTTCTGTTCATGATTGCTCCCGCGGGGCAGACTTGGTGAATTGTTTTGTGAAAATTTGGCTTTTGGAGACTTCCTAATGGTTTTTTATTGTTCACAGTTCTGGAAACAACACACACATACCCGTACATACTTGTTTATATACTGGGATTTACATTTTTCTTTCTTTTAGTTTTTTGATACAGGGTCTCACTATGTAGCCCAGGCTGACCCTGAACTCACAGGGATCCTCCTGCCTCAGCCTCCTGAGTGCTGAGATTACAGGTCTGTGCCACACTCGTTTAGGATTTACCTTTTTCTATGTTAATAGTATTTGATTGAGTTCTAATGAGAGTCTGCACAATGTATATATTGAAGACATTCACCTTGATTAATTTTTTTTTTTTTGTGGGTACTGGGGGTCGACCTCAGGACCTCGAGCGCCAGCAGGTGCCTGTGCCACTGAGCGATATCACCGGCCCTTTTTTCGTATGTGGGTACTGGGAGTTGAACTCAGGACCTCGCGCTTGCCAGGCAGGCGCTCATGCCGCTGAGCCATCTCACTGGCCCAACCAAACCCAGGAGTAGGTCGTCTTCACCTCCCAGTGTCGCCAAGTCAATAACTGAAGAACTACCCTCACCCCCAGCTACTGCCATCCAGCCTCGACCACCGCAGGGACCTTCCAGCTGTTTGGAACTTGGTGCGATGGTCTCCTATGGCTGCTATCTGTTGTGTCGTCTCCTGCTCTCGGCAGTGATTTTGACGCTGAGCCTCGTGTACTTGTTTATCTGCAGCTTTCTCCCTGACTGCTGACCAGGGCTCCGGCACGCAACCACCTCATCTTTATGGTCCCTGGCTGGTGGACAAAGATCACTTAGTGCCGCACAATGGACACAGCTCCGGGAGAATCTCAGGGAACAGACGGGGGAGGGGTAAATGCAGGGACAATTCACAATCGCCCCTCTTGACTTTTATTTTGTGAGGCCCACGGAAAGAGAGTGACAGTCCAAGGTCACGGGGTTGTCTCTGGCCTGTTGAGACTTCTTTTTGGGACTCCGCAATCCCACTGGATCTCTTAAACAGGTGAAAAAATGACTCTTACTTCCTGCAAGGACTGCTTTTCTAGACACACACGATCCCCTAGGAACACACAATACAGTTCATTTCCAGTGTGCCAAAAACTCGTCTGTGATGAAGTGAGACAGATCTACAGATGTTCACAGAAGAGAGAGAAACAGCTGTAATCCCAGTATGTGGGAGGCTGAGGCAGGAAGATCACCTCAAGTTCAAGGCCAGCCTGGGCTATATATTGAGACCTTGTCTTAAAAAAACAAGGGAAAATACAAGAAAAAACAATTGTTCTTTCTCTGGAGCAGATCTTGGAGAGTGAAGGAACATGGCCTTGGACTGCAGGCCGAGCTCTGACTCCCGACCACATTACCAGGGCAAGTCCTTCCTTGCTGGGGCCCGCTCCTTCCTCATTGGTAAAGTGGGGCTCTCTTTCCCAGCCTTCCTGGCCTCCCGAGGGGATATGAGACACACCCTCTGGCATGGCCCAGCTCCTTGCAGACGCCACTTCCTGTTGGCCTCCCTCTCACAGGTCATCAGTCACCATGACAGTGCAAAGTTGGCTCCAGTGCTTCCAACAACTCCCTTCTAGGAACAGAGGGGACCGAGGCGACCTGGGGTCTGCTCATTGTTTGTGGACTTGGGTTCTGCACATGGGCTCCGAGTTCCAGGAAACAATCAGGTTCCCAGCTCTGGGGCCTCCTCAGGCCATCTGGAAACCTCAGGAAAGTCCAGACATATGGCCTCTGCTGTCACAGTCCCGAGCAGCATCTCAGTCCTGCTGAGTCTGGAATGCATACCCTGGGTGAGTGCCTTTACCTCTGGGACCCTCAGTTTGCCCATCTGTGAAATGGGATAACTATGGCCCTTACCTGGAAGGGCTCCAGGGTCACTGTGCTTGTGCAGAGTTAATGACACTGCTGTTAAGGGCCTGAAACAGTTTATTGAGTAATCAATGCTCAGCAGAGTAGGCAGGGCCAGGCCAACCCTCTTCACAGCTCTGCACACGTGGCAGGACCAGGTTAACCTGGGTGTCGCTGATGTCCACCAGCTGAATGCTCAGCCCACAGAAGTTGCTCAGTAAATGCAAATTCACCCCCCACCCCAGCAGGTCAGAGAAGACCCCCCAACTTCTTCAGGCCCAACAATTACCACTTCCTCCTGCTCAGCCCTTCAGCCTGGGCTCGTCCAGCCCCTACATAGCCCCACAGGGCCTCGCTTCCAACAGGCAGGGAAGGGAACTCACAGGGCAACTTCTGGGGGCTTTGCAAATGAGTCAGAGGTGGTGTGTGTGTGACAACAACCAAGTTCACTCCACCCACTCACCATTCATCATTTAGTCATCCACCAGGTCTCCACTGAGCACCAACTGTGTGCTGAGCATATGTGGTTAACGGACAGATTCCTGATTCTTTGCAACACAGTACATTCTTGGGAAAGCTGCAGGGAAGGAGGGCAGCTCTGGAAAGCACTTTGGTGGCTGAAGAAAAGCCCCTCCGGTGTCGGGGGATCCAGGAAGCATTGGCCACCCCTGTACCCTCCCACTGCCAGGCTCAGGGCTTCTGGCCAAGGCCCATGGGGGGCAAGGAAGATGCCCTTGGGAGGTAGCAGCACTGCCCTAGGCCCCTTCCTGCTGTCATGGCCATAGCTGTGGCCTGAGAGGAGAAGGCCTGGTCTTGGCTTCATGGCGCCTGGGGCCATTCCTGCAAAGGGACCTATGTCCACCTGAGATACACAGCTCTGGGCTCTTCTTGTTTGGTTCTGTTTGTTTTTGTTTCTTGAGACAGAGTCTCGCTATGTAGTGCAGGCTGGCCTTGAACTCCCTGTGCAGCCCAGACTAGCCTTGAACTCATGGTGATCCTCCTGCCTCAGCCTCCTCAGTGCTGGGATTACAGACATGTGCCACTGTGCCCAGCAGGTCTGGTCCCGGCTCTTTTTGGTGGCTGGCAGTTAGGAATGAGGGAGCAGATCCCCAGCAGTCCATGCAACACGTTATCAAATTCAGTTAAATGCAAGGCAAACCGCATATTCCAGAGGCGCATTCTGTGACTCACAGGCCACAGCAGGAAGCAGTCATCCTGGGTGGGTGGCTGGAGCAGGATCTATTAGGGTCCCCGAGGAGCCACCTGGCTCACAGGATTCACACCTGTTCATGCCAGCGTGGGGAGAGTCTCTAGCATGGCCTAGCAGCAGCTTCTGAACTCCACTCTTCCGTCAAGAGCCTGTTTCCCCATTAAGTAAACTGCCAATGAAGCTCGATGTCACCCTTGGCAACACATTCACGTCTAACGGTCACTCCGCTAATCGGCAAGGCCACTGGTATGGATCTGCACTGGAGACACAGCCTTGTCCTGTGGCCTCGGGGGCAGCATGGTGTCTTCGGAGAGGATGCTGGAGGTCACCCCTAGACCTTGAGTCCAGGCAGCTGCCCGCCCTGGTGCTGTGCCTAAAACCAAGAACACACATTCACGTCACACGATCGACTCAGAAGCGTTGGGCACTTTGAACATCATGGAGCTACCCAGAACCTCCTTTGTCACAGGTACTGGTGGCCTCATGCTCAGGCCTGGGTCCCCACATTTTCCTCCTGGAAGCTGTGTCTGATGGCTGCTGGCAGAGCTGACCCTGACCCTGCCATTCTTGGTTCAGCCACTCATCCATTTGCTCTTTCCTGTTTTCGGGGCTTTTTCTGTGCTGATGACCGTGCCCGCGCTACTTCCTGTCTCCCTGTTGGCCTGCAAGCTGTAGCCCCGGTGCCCAGCACAGCGTCGGCGCTCTGTAAACACAGTCACCCCAGCACCCTGTCCCCACGTCCCCGCTGCTCGAGTCCTTATGCAGCACGGTGCAGCATCTGCACAGATCCCGCAGGACCCATGCCCACCCTCCCGACCTAAATCTCCTCCTGGTGACCCATAATACCTACCGTGATGCTAGTGCTGCAGAGACGGCCATATCATTCAGGGAACAAGGACAAGAAAGGGAAGGCCTGTACACACACTATGCTTTCCCACACAGCTGTGGTCCAAACACGGTTGGATGAATCTGTGAGGGACACGGAGGGCTGACTGTCCCATGTTGAAGTCTATCACTTGATACAGCTGCCATCTGGGGATGAGATGATGCTAAAAGGGACTCTCCAAGGATACCTTTGCCACTCACGTGTGAACCGAGGGAGGAGCGGGGCTGGCTGGGTTGAGTGGCTGGCAGAGATGCCGCCCGGCCCAGCGGGGTCCTGAGTCCCCTCCGGTGTCAGGCCTCTCGCGGCAGGGGAGTTAGTGTCTAAGTCCCTGCAGGACCCGAGCAGCGGGTGGCCAGGTCAGTCACGAAGGGAGTAAGTGACCAGAAAGCTTCGGTTTCCTGAGGTTTGCTGGAGAGGGGGCCCAACCGACAGGCAGAGTCACAGTCCCGGAGTCCCAGAGCCACAGAGTTGAGGGTCAGCGAACCCCACTTGCACCCACAGGTACAGCTCAGCTTGAACACGGCCATGCTCATCCATTTGTGTGACTTCACTCAGTGGCAGACGACAAGGACTCTGTCCCATGAAACTGGAAGTACTGACCATTGGCCGTGACAGAGGTTGCTGTTGTAGAGAAGCAGAGAAGAGTGAGGGAGGGAGGGAGAAAGGAGGGCAGAGGAGGAGCCCTCCTGCCTCCCAGCTGCATTGAACTCCATCTTTTGTCCCCAGCATGAGGTACTGAGGGCGGAATTTTAATCCGACCTTGGCACTGGAGGGGCAGCCTTTGAGAGGCACAGAAGGCTAAATGACCTCAGGGTGGCCCCAACCCCCACCCATGGGACTATGGCTCATGAGAAGGCAACCTGGGAGCCCTGCCCCACCTCAGGACGTGCAGCCCATCTGCCAGGAGGCCCTTGCCATGTGATGTGGCCTCATCCTGCACTTCCCAGCCTGCAGGAGCGTGAGAAATAACCCTCTGCTCTGTGCGTGCTGCCTGCCCAGCTTGTGCTATGCAGTTCTGGCAGCAAGACAGACCCCGCTCAGATGCTATGGTCCTGAAGGTGTGGGATTCGACAAAGATGAGCTGGGCTTTCTGAAGGGGGGATCAGATTTGCAGGGGTCAATCATCTCCAAGGAGCACAGCTGTGACTCCACATGCCTGCCTGACAGTGGGGTGCACCTGCTCTGCTGGGCTGCACACGCGTGTGCGTGTGTGTGTGTGTTCACTCATCCTGGTGTGTGTAAACCTTAGGGGCTGTGTTTAAGAAAAAGATTTCAAATTTACCAATACCACTTAGGCACACCTATGCATATTTAGAGATTTTAAAAACCACTGTGCTTTAAGATTTAAAAAAACTGGCAAGTATCAGAAATATCACAAAACCTAGAAAAATGATGTATTACCCCTGCCCCTTTTTTTCTTTTTGACACAGGGTCTTGCTATGTGGTTCAGGCTGGCCTTGAACTCACCATGAACCCCAGTCTGGCTTCCAACTCATGGTTATCCTGCCTCAGCCTCCCAAGTGCTGGGATTACAGGTATCATGCTCGGCTCCAGGACTACTTTTTAAGCTCTGTCCACTTCAAATCTTGAGAGCTTGTTTGGAGGTTCCAGCAGGGGAGCGCAGCTACTCGTATACCCTTGACTTAGGAAACAGTCCTCCTCTACCAGGGGTGGTCGTCCTCTTCAGCCGAGTGTGCAGCTGTGGGAGGGACGCACATGATGGGGGAAGGGGACACCCGCCTAGCCAGCCAGATCAGCTGAATCAGCCCTAACGATCAATGGGGTGACAGATCTCGGAGCCAGATCGCCCTTGCATCCAAGTCCACTTCCAATCTTTTCTCTTTTCTGTGGCCCACACATTTCTGTTACTGGGCATCAGACCACTCACTGAGATGTTTCAACAGGACTTCCTGCTTCACTCCTTCAGGGCAAGTTGGGCCCATGGTAGCAGGGCCACTCCTGGGGACCACTACTAGGAAACCATGGAGAATAACAACCTGTATACAGAGGGGACAGTGAGACACAGCTGTATATCATAGTGGTCCTAAATTAAATCTATCCCCAAGCAACTTCCCCCAAATGCCACCTGTCACAAGGGGCAATGTGACAGAAAAGAAGTCAGAGTAGAACGAGCTAGCCCTGACTGTGGTTAGAATGTGTGACTTTCCCCAAATGTCCATTGTCTGATGAATGGATAAACAAATTATGGCACATCCATACAAGGGAACATTATTCAG
This sequence comes from Erethizon dorsatum, assembly GCA_028451465.1. Classification (NCBI taxonomy): domain Eukaryota; kingdom Metazoa; phylum Chordata; class Mammalia; order Rodentia; family Erethizontidae; genus Erethizon; species Erethizon dorsatum. Next base: position 39,740,695 of record CM051831.1, read on the forward strand.
CCATGAAAAGGAATGAAGGGCTGACACTTGCCACAACATGGATGAAAACACAGCTCTCAGTGAAAGTCACCAGACACCAAAGGCCATGTGTCGTGTGGTCCCACTGATAGGAAATGCCCCCGAGAAGCAAATCTGTTAGGTCAGAGTGTAGATTACTATTTGCCAGGGCTTGGGAAGAGGGTGATGGGGAGTGACTGCTTATGGCTTCTTGTGGAGATGAAGAAATTCTAGAATTAGATAGTGGTGGTGGCTGTATAATTCTGTGACTATGCCAAAAATCACTGCATTGTACACGTAATGAAAGGTGAATCTTACAGTATATGAACTCTCAATGAAGCTATTGTTTAAAAGAGAATATTACTTTTGCAAATTTACACAATCATATGACCAGATGAACACATTACTTGGAGCCCTGCTGTGATAAACACCCCTGAGGTGTATATGTGTGTCAGTCACCTACTGATAAAGCAATGCTGCATAACAAATAACCACAGCCCTCATGTCACACTCAGCACACGTGTGTCTGGCTCATAAGTCACCTCGGTTGTGCCAGGCAGCTCTTCTGGCTCTCGTTAGCCTCACGCTCCATGGCTGGCCATGGGCTGGCTGACTTAGGATGGCCTCAGCTGGGACAGACGGCATGACTCGGTTCTGTCCCTGGTGTCAGGCTGACTGCCAGGCATGTTTTCCCCATGAAGGCAAGGGTCACAAGTGACATGGAGCCACAGAGCACTGTCTCCAGTCCTGCTGGCATGGTGCCTGCTAATGTTGCATCTGCCACAGCAAATCACAGCAAATCCCACACAGACGGACAACATGGTCAGATGTCCAAACAGGTGGTGTGGTGATAACAAGAACTGTCCTGCAAACATGTTTGCAGCCATCCATGTGTGTGCAGGCTTTCCAGGTATACATGCAGGTGTTACATGTGTGCATGCTGGGCAAGCTCAGCAGCGTTTCCGCCCATGTGCATGTACTGGTGTGAGCCTTCCTTAGTGCACCAATGCCTGTGCCCTGACCTCACACCTGCAGGGAAGTCCACTTCCAGTCTTGTCTCTCTTCTGTGGCCCACACATTTCTGCTACTGGGCATCAGACCACTCACTGAGATGTTTCAACAGGACTCTGGCTAGACTTCGAGACTTCTGGATCCTCACCTGCCACGTCCCCAAGACAGGCAACTTAGGGAAGTCAGGAGGGTGAATTCCAGTGCCAGCTCTACCATCAGCTGGCTCAGCAGTGACTCAGCCCCCATGCCCTGGGCCATGGCCAAGTGGCCATGGAGGCCACTTTGTAGCCCTGAGAGTGCTTGGGCAGGGTTTTAAGTGGGCACCACCATTAGCTCTGAAGAAGAAGGGGGTGGTGGGGAGTAATTGCTCTGCCCACATCTGCCTGGAAGGCTCAACCCCTCAGAGGTGGCTTCACATCTCTGAGTGTGTTGCCATGGCAACCACTGCCTTTCACTCTGCTCTGCTGCTGTGTGCGGAATGGGTCTCTGTCACCCCCTCACTGCTGGGCTGGGGTGCCATGGGGGAGGGGCAGGCTCAGTGGAAGTCTCTGTCTTTCCAGAGCAGCTGAAAGGATGCTGGAGGCCAACGTCTTGATCGTGGCCAGCCTGCTCCTCTGCCATCCTGGCAGGGCCACTCCAGCTGTCCTGGGTGGTTTGTTCGGTAGGTAGCACCTCTCAGAAAACTTGAGGCAGTTTTAGCCAAGCTTCCTCCATGCTTCCTTCCAAAATTCAGATTCATGGGTCTGTGGTGTCTAATGCCGTCTCTAGGAGACGGGGGGAGGCACCTGGGAATCACACTTGGAGAATCCAGATGCCACCGCATGGGTGCTGCTGGTTCTCACCACACAGCAGGCCCCTTCTCTCATTCGTTGCCTGAGTCACTTGTGGATGGGCCTGCTTACTCATGCTACTGCTGCTTCCTCTCCCCTTTCGACTGTCACCCCTTATTTACTTACTTGTTAATGTGAGCAAACATTTGCGCCTCTCTTCAGACCTGGGAGTGGAGAGATCATTAAGGACAGGATCCCTGCTGCCCTATAGGTACTGGGTTTCCTCACTGGAGGGAAACACATGGATGGATGGACCAGCATGCTTTTCAGAAAGGAAACACACAAGACCATAACAGAGAACACCGGTGTGCACAGCCGGCAGCAGGGTGTGGAGGCAGATGTCAATGCAGTCCCCTGGGCTCTGAAGGGCACCGGTTCCCAGACCCTCACTGATGCCAAATCCATGGCTGAACCAGGGCCTTATAGAAAAGGTACAGTGTGTGTGCAGAACCCGTGTGTACTCTGCAGATATGGAGGGGCGACTGCTTTGCATGCAGGTGCCCACAAGTGCATGGGAGCTGGGTTGCGAACAAGGAGCGGAAGGGATCTTGGGCACAGGGAACAGCACTGGGAAAGCTCAGAGCAGGGAGCCCAGGCGGGCGGGGACCTGGAACAGAGGAAGAAAGGAGGCTGAGGGGTGAGCGAGGCTGGAACCCACCCTGTGCCACTCCATTTCTCATTGCCTCTGACACAATGTTGCAGATGGGGGTGACAAAGAAGAGGCCCCCTTCCTCTCTCTGTTCTGGAAGTTCCAGGTCAAGGCCACGTGTGTGGCAACAGAGTGCTGGTGGCGCAGAACTAAGCCACGAGGATTCAATCACAGGGCTCCCTGGGAGCCTTATTTTACCCTAGTCACCTCCCAGGGGCTCCCACCTCCAACATCAGGGTCAGGCTGGCTGTGTTCCCCCTCTGTACCTCGAGGTGGGGCGAAATTCCTTCACGGGAAGCCTTGGGAGACACATGAGCCACACCCAAGCCATCACAGCCTGAAACCAGAAAGCACCAAGCTGCCTCACGACACTGAGCAGCACCCGAGAGAAAGCAAGGACGAGACGTGGTCAGAGGGCTGCGCAGAGACCCCACAGCAGGACCGGTGCAGTAGGCGGCTTTGGGGTGGGGGATGAATGGCACCATGGGGGCTGGGCCACCTGAAAAGTGGCCTAAGAGGTAAAATAAGCAGACAGTGATGGCCAGACATGGGGAGGAGGGACCGGGACTCCCAGTCCCTGAAGTGGCAGCTACCCAGGACCCAGTGGAGAGCAGGCTATCAGGGAAAACCAGGGCTCCTGACTCTGATCTGCTCCATGCTCCCCCAGCTTCAGCACAGCCTATTTCCCAGCCCCCCGAGTGGGAAAGGATGTTTTATAACCTTAGCATGTATGTCTTTATGACAGCCAGCTCGTTCTGAAGACCCCAAAAGCAGAGGGGCGTCCACTGTTGATCTGCATGACTGAGCACCCGCCAGCTGCATGTGTGAACGACAGTGACAATGACATCCGCCACTCCCACTTGGAGCACCCCTTTGCTGCCCAGGTTGTCACCAACCCTCCTGGCCCCAGGCCTCACAGGGACAGCGTGGACATCACAGCCGGACCCTGTGTGAAGGCTGCTGTCCCCTGGGCCAGTCCTCTGTGGGACCCTCCACGCGAGCAGATGTGGGCTATGTGCCACCACGGCACGGCCACACTGTCCCCACCCACTCTCCCTGGCATCTACTGTGCTGGGCTCGTCATGCACACGGGGACATCGGAAGGACCCTGTTTAGATGCAGGAGTTGTGTCACACCAACCCGCCTGGCCCTGCTCCTTCCGCCCAGCCCAGGAGCCTCTGCTGTGACCTCCGAGGCCAGAGTCCCCTGTTGGCCCCTGCATTCCTCCTAGCTCACCCCGCCAGACCCCTGCCGTTCCTCCCGCTGGGACCCTGCCCCCCCCCCCCCCCCCGTGAACCCTTAGGATGCCCCGCCCCTCCTGGCTCCAGGGTGACTTCCAGAGAGGTGTCCCTCTGGACTAGACTAGCGCCATATAAATCTTCACTTCCTGTCAGCAAGGGCCCTGCTGTGTTCTCTGCATCACCTTTTTCTCTTGTCACCTCCCCTGGCAGGACAACGAAGAGATTTCTCTTGCTCCCTGCGTGGTTGGGGCCGGGCTAAGAGGGGGTTCCCAGGAAGCACCATGGAAGAGTGAATGAGTGGATGCAGCAGGAAGCCAGGGGCGTCTGGCCAGGGTCACCCAGCTGGAAGAGATCCACAGGGCTGTTCCCTGAAGCCTCCTGCTGGATCCCTTCCCTGTTTGGCCGAGCCTGGGCCTGGCAGCCGGGCAGCAGCGCCTCCTGCTGGACACAGGGCGGATTGCCAGCCACACACCGCGGCTCAGCCTGTAGACAGAGAGCCCAGTGCCATCAGGCAGGGTGCGGACCCAGAGACGCCAGTGTGTCCTCACTGTGCACAGCGAGGCTGGGGCACAGGAACTTAACTTTCACTGCTCGGGCTGGCTTCCTGCCTGGACCACTTCCTGAAGCCCCTGGTCTCTAAACGGCCTGGTCATGGTGCCCACCTCTGAGGGCTGTCAGGAAGATGAAGCAAATGATGCTCACATGCCACCTCCCCCGACAGACCCTCCTGGATTGTTCCCCTCTGAAAGAGCTCCCCATCACCAAGCCACTCGCTACCCTTTCCCTGTGCCTTTTTTTCTTTGTAGAACCACTGCCTGATGTTTCCATGCTCCTTGTTTACTGTCCTTCCCGCACCACACCAGCTCCGTCTTGGAGGGGCTTTGCTCCAAGCAGTGCTGCCGCTCAGCAGGGCTTATGCAACGCAGCGCACACAGCAGACGCTGGTGGGCTCGCAGGCTGTGTGCACCAACTCCCCACGGCCCTCCAGGGCCTCGGCACCCACCACTCCTCTTTTGGTCTCCATGATTTTTTTTTTTTCCAGCATCAGGGATTGAACCAGGGTCTTCTCACTGAGCTTCTTTTAAAATTTTTCCATTTTGAGACGGGGTATCTCTAAGCTGCTAAGTTGCCCAGACTGGACTCAAATTGTGATCCTCCTGTCTCAGCCCCCCTCGTGCTGGGACTACAGGTGTGCACAGCCACGCCTGGCTAGGTCTATGAGCCCGACTGTCCTGGGGACCTGGCGTCCGTGGAATAACCCCAAATTCTCCTTCAGTCTCCTGTTTCTGGAAGCCATGTGACGCAGTGGGGCCTGTGAGATCAGCCGGGAAAGCCCCAGCAGGGGGCGACGCAGAGGGGAAAGCCAGTGGAAAGTCTCCATCCTGCGCTGCTCTTGAGGCTGCTCTATCGCGATGAGCAGGGATTTCTGGCTCTGGTCCCCTTCCCCCTCCGTGGCTGCTATACCCCAGGCGGACACCAGGAGGCAGCCGCGCGCCACGGGGCCCGGGCTGCCCGAAACAGAGGGGGCGGTGGGGGATGGGGTTCGCTGCGCTTCACCTTGCTACACCTCCGTTGCTGGGGTCCATCTCCACAGCCAGGAGGCACCAGCCCCGCTGCTTCCCCGCTCCACATAAGGGCAATCTGGCACAGCGCCCACTTTCCCATTTCTGATTCCTCTCCGGTCTCAGAAACTAGCTTTCATCGCCCACAAGAAGGCAGACAGGAAAGGTCATGGGGTGTAGGATTCCATGCATATGAAACGTCCACAAAAGGCAGATCCACAGCGACAGAAAGTAGAGCCGTGGCTGCCAGGGCGTGTGGAGGTTACAGGGACACTGCTCACAGGGGTTTCCCAGCCGGGTGACCTTGGAACCAGAGGTAGTGACCAGGTAGTGTGGTGAGGATACAGAATGCCACTGCATCGCTGCACTTTCAAATAGCTGATTCTGTTATGTGAACTTCACCTTTCAAAAAAAGTCTGATTTAATACCTCACGGCCACTGTGACCACTAAAGACGGGCATGGGGACAGTGCCTGGCCCTTCAATCCTGAGATCCACAGCCAGAGCTTCTCTCCTGGTAACGAGAGGAAGCAGCGGCATCCATCCATCCATGTGTCCTTCATGCAGCTACTCAGCCTGCCATTATCTACCTATCCCACCATGACTCATCCACAACCATCATCCCTCTGTCCACTCACCAACTGCCCATCTACTCATCTCCCACTTACCCACACATCCGCTCATCCACATGTCCACCCATTCACCCATCTACCCATCCAGTCACCTCCATCCATCCATCCATCTTCCACTCACCCACTGTCCCTTCCGGGTATGCACCCACCCAACCCCTCATCACCTCTCTAGCCCAGCACCATCATTTTAATAATGAGCAACTCCAACTCTGACCCTGTCCTCTGGGAGGCCCCATGTCCCCTGGAAGTGGCAACCCTTGGGTGGCCACCACCTGGTGGCAGCATACATGCTCTGCGCTAGGCGAGGGAAGTGTGGGCGGGTAGGACCTCATCTGGGAGCTGGGGGTCCAGAGGTTTCCTCTCCAGGAAGTGATATGCAAGAGTGGGCAAGGCCAGAGCAGGGGGAAACCAAGGACAGGAGTTTGGAAGGTGGTGGGTGAAGGGGGAAGATGACCCCTGCACAGGGTCCGCAGGGTTCCAGGCCCAGGTGAGGTTGCAGCAGGGGTGGTTGGGCTGAGCATTTGGGGATGGGGAGGGAGCGTGGCTAGAAAGGAGGGAAGAGGTGTGGACAGACAGCCCAGACGCCATGGGCGGGGCCCTCCTAGGTCACCATGGAGCTCAGACTTGGCTGGGTGATGGGAGCCGTGGGTGGGCTTTAGCTCCTGGAGTGACCAGGTCAAACGTGACAGAGCCCTCCATGGCCATGTGAGGCTGGACCGGAGGAGGAAGGGGCAGTGGGTCCCAGAGTGAGGGGGCATTCACCCCTCCCCTCACTGCTCCTGCACCTCCTCTATCCACTGCCTCCCTTAGGAGGGACCTGGGTTACCAGTGTCATTTCCTGGTGAAGAAGTAGGGACCAAAAGAGGCAAGGTGACTTCCCAGTGGCAGCCTGGAAAGCAGAGGGACCGAGGCTGGAGCTCAAGCTTGCATGGCCCCAGGGCCCTTGCCCTCCCGACTCTGGTAGCTGCTCCCTAATGTCACCATGTGTACCACAGTTGCTGCAGACTACACACACATCTGTCTCCTGTCTACACCTCCATGTGGGAAGCAGAAAAAAATGAGGATCACAACACGGGCTATGGAGTTCCTCTCCTTCCTGAAGGCACTGTGACCTTGGGCAGGTTACTGAGCCTCTCTGTGCCTGTTTTTGCATCTACCAAAAGCGACAGGGAAAGTGACTAGTGTAAGGGTCTGCCGCCAGCTGAAGCAATAGCCAGTCTTCCTTCTCTCTTGGCTGTAGGGGCCCAGTGCCTATGAACCAAATCCCAGGGAACAAGCTCCCTAGGCCACCGCCATTCTGGAACATGGTGCCCTGGGGCTCTCTTCACAAAGCAAAGTCACCTTTGCAAAGGCAAAACTCTGAGGCTGCAAAGGCTGGAGCCTGCTGGTTCTTGTGATGTCCTCAGGCCATCTTTTCTGTTGTCCTCATCCTTGTCAGCAGCCAAATTCTCCTCTACTCTATCTTTGTAGTCCACAGCTCTACTGGAGCTTCCTTTCTGGCCAAACTCACAACATTTAAAATCATTCTTCTGGGCTCTTTGCTCTTGTTCTGATATAGGTGATATCGGTAGAGAAGTTTATTTCAGCTCCAGGTTTGGCATTCAACGGCAAGACTGGTAGCCCCAAGGGTGGTCCATCATGGCGGGAACTGTGCCCACATCTCAAGTCAGAAATAGAGGATGCTGCAGCTCCGCATCCCCTCTCAGGGCTGGCCCAGTGATCCAAGGACACCCACCAGACCCCACAGCGATGGGGATTGGGGCTTCATATTTAGGCTGCTGCCAGCACAGCTATTGTGCCCATTTTACAGATGAGGAAACTGAGACCCAGTGAGAAGCATTAGGTTGCCCTAAGTGGCCCAGCTAGGGAGGAACAGAGGCAGGATTCAGGCCCACAGCAGCTGAGCTCCAAAGCCCAGGTCATTATGGATGCCCCACGGAAGATGCCAGCACCAGTGAGGACAGCCCTTGCACATTACCCCCGGGGAGCCGCCCACTCTGAAGACTGTAACACAAACTGGACACAAAGGCGAACCCCTGACCCTCTGGGTGCTGGCTCACCAGGTGTGGGCGGGTCCTTCCTCCCTGTCCATCGAAGGGAATCCAGAAGCCAGGCCATCCCAGAGCCCAGAGCTCCGCAGGAGCCAAACCCAGAGCCCAGTTTCCAATGACATGCACAGGGCTCCTCTCTTGAGCCTCATATTAGTAGGGACCCTGACCCTAAACCTCTGGGGCCTGGGTTCCAATTACCAGGTCCAGGACACCACCACTCTTCCTCCTGCAGCTGTCCCTGGTCCCTGTCCTGTGGGGGCTTGGTGAGAACCAAGGGCTTGAAGCCAGCTCCCCACCCCTACCCGCCCTTACCTCTTGGGGACACCTTCCTGGCTGCCTTCTGGTCTCATCAGAATGGGGTGCAGAGCCCCTGATTCTCATTTAATTAAAAGTGAACATCCTCCCGGAGCCATTGGGCTGGAGTTTCTTTCCCTCCTTTGAACATTTGCTCAGCCTCTGCATGAAGCCTGGTGCCCGGTAAATCGAAAGTTACAGGTGAGTGAGGACGTGGCTCCCTTAGGAGGGACAAGGACAGACACAGCAGTGCAGGTCCAAGCTGTAGTGGCAGGTGGCAGGGTGCAATGACAGGGCTGGCAGGACCAGGGGGAGGCCCCTTAGCCCTGAGGACTGCCTCTCCCTAATCCTACATCCAGGTAACTCTGTGCTCACTTTCTATGGAAAAGTGACCAGAAAGGAAAATGAGGACAGAGTATGGCTCCTCTGCCAGCTGGAGAGAATCATCATTAACACCTGGGGGTGGACAGTCTTCCGGAACTTTCAGAACACTGGGCACAAACGAATGATTTTTATTGTCTCCCCTGACTTCATTCTAAAGTGATAGGTGTTCCTTGAAAAACAGCTTGGAAAAAGTGTTTTTAAAGGTATGAGAAGCTGGGCATGTGGTGCAGGTTCTGTAATCCTAGCACCCTGGAGGCTGAGGCAGGAGGACTGCCATGAGCTCAAGGCTACCCTGAACTACACAGCGAGACCCTGTCTCAAAAAAACAAAACAATACAAAATAAAAATAAAACCAATCAAGGGGCTCTGGTGAGAGCGGCGGTATTAGCATGTATCCTGCCTACCGCTGCTCAACTCATCCGGCCAGTAGTATAGCACGCTGATGACCAGGGAGGTTTCCTTCTGGGTGTGTGACAACATGACAATACAACATAGATGACACTGTGGCTGATGCTTCTCCACCTACAGCAGGGTTCCATCCCCACAAACCCACCCTAAGCCCGAAGCATCCCAAGTTGAAGACGCACTGCATACGTCGGGCCCGGCTAGACCTAGCCCGGCAGCACAGGGCCTTCAGAGAACCGGCAGTTTCCTATCATGACCATGGGCTCACTGCCCTGCCCCACCGGCGTCACAGAAAGGCTTGGACCTCAAGCCACCTGCCAGGGCAAAGACGCAAACTCAAAATAAAATCTGAAGTATGGTTTCTACTGAATGCCTACAGCCTCTGCATAATCACAAAGTTGAAAAATCCTGTCTAACCATCGCAAATCAGGGACTGTCTCTGTAACTTTGTATTCTATTTTGTACCCTAGGCTGGGAGGCCATCCCTTATCCCTACTGTCCACTTCTGGACATTATTATTATTTTTTTTTTTGATACTAGGGATTGAGTTCAGGGCCTTCATGCTGAGCTATATCCCCAACCTTTTTAAATTTTTTGAGACAGGGTCTTACTAAGTCACTAAGTTGCGGAGACTGGGCTCAAACTTTCAGTCTTCCTGCCTCAGCCTCCCAGAGTGCTGGGATTACAGGTGTAATCTGTGGTGGGAAATTACTCATTACTCAGCATCTCAGTCTTGCCTAGGAAAGATTCCTAGGCGTGGAACTGCTGAGTGCAAATGATTGATTTCTCATTCTTAAAACCAAATTGTGTCCAGATTTTTAGATCCATTTATTCCTCTATCCATCAATGTGTTTATTTCCCTGCCACTTTGCCAGTGCTGCCAAGCTATGATTTTTAAAATGTTTATAGATGTAATGGATGAGGAAGATCTCTCTGGTTGCTATAGTTACTAGGTTTAAAAGAGAGTATTTTGGTATTTGGTGTGATGAGTAGTGGGAAATTGGGAGAGGATGCTTCTCATCTCTTTGCACATCTGGTTCCTTCCTGGTAACAGGACAATAACAATATCGATTTCACAGGGTTCTGGTGAAGACTGAACAAACACACACCCAAGCTTTCTGAGGCCTTCCTGGTGAATGCTAGTTGCAGGGACCCTCATCTTTGTTGCTGGGTTGGCAAATCCCTCAGGCACTCACTCCACAGGGCCCATCTTTGGGGAAGGACACTAGTTTTGCATAGGCCCTTGTCCCCTCTCGTCCTCAGCTTCCTTTCTTTTTTTAAGCTTTTTTTGAGATGGTCTTGCTAGGTAGTTCAGGCTGGCCTTGAATTCATTATGTAGCCCAGGCTGGCCTTGAATTCGTGGCGATCCTCCTGCCTCAGCCTCCCAAGTGCTGGGATTACACTAGCTATATACATGTCTAGAAGTAGAACTGTGGGGTCCTGGAGTATTCATAAATTCAACCTGATGAGATACTCAAGCACTATTCTTTTTAAACAGTTTCTGATGCAAAGTTCCAAACATACAGAAAAGCTGAAATAGTAGAGTGTACATTTGCCTGCCTCCCACCCATGTTCTACCGTTAGCCTTGCAGCTCATCTGTATCCTGTTTCCACCAAGCCACTCACCCTTTTTTTGCCCAGCATCTAAGACCTGACCCTTCCCAGTTCCACAGCAGATGGCTGGTGCAGGGCCCTCCAAGTTCCCTGCCTAGAATGGGGCAGAGCCCGGCTTCCTGAGCGTGGTACTACGTAGGAGGGGGAGTGGCTGCTGGGCCCCGGCCACTGTCTTCCTGCCATCTCCAGAGATAGCAGGAGAGGCTGTGTGGAGCCCAGCACACCCAGGCAGGCAGCACCTAAGCAAGGAGGCAAGGGGGCACCAGGGGTGGCTTCCTTTGCCTTGCTCGCTCCTCGCCACTTTTGCCCTGGCCCAGGGCACAGGTGGCAGGGAAGACCTGCTTCCCCCATGAAGGCGGGAAACAGGGTCCCTGGCAAACCCATGCTGGCCCCGAGGCCAGGTGGGTTGTTGCTGAGCCCTGTTTGTCTCCAGACATCCCTACCTTGGGCTGCACAGGACCCACGTGGCCCAGCTCTCCACAACACTCACGAAACACCCGGTCCACATGGCTTTTCCAAGATGGCTCCCAGGCTCTGAACAAAGTGTGCTCCTCCAAGGCACCAGCAACCTCATCTACAGACACAGAAAGCAAGGGAAAGGAGGGTGGTTGACAGAGCAGCATCAGTGCCACCGCCAAGGGCTTCCCGCCCCAAGACCAGTAAGCTCCAATCTCTCCATACAGGATCAGGCAGGAGAGGACTCAGGCTCTAAGGATGATCCTGCCCGTGGCAGCAGTAGCACCTGGGACTTGTCAGCTTCCTGCACCAGGTGGTTACTGTGCAGCCTGAGAACCATGGGTTTCCACAGGTGAAGCCAATGCTGCCAGTCCGGAGCCGCATGTGGAGAAGCGCTCAACCCCAACCACCAGGGGCATGCAAAGCCTGTCTCAGGCCCAGGTCTAAGGCTCTGAGTCAGGGGTGAGGTGGAAGCCCAGAGCTCCTGCCTGCGGCCAGAGCTGGGAAATAGCTCTAAACTGCAGCTCTGTCTCTTAGTTACCTACTTTTAAGTTAGCTCTTTGTTCACCTGTGTTTATACCTGTTTGTTTCTTCGAGGAAGATTATTGTATTAGTACTTTTCACGTTGCTGAGACACAACATCTGACACCCACAATTTACAAGAAGACAGGTCTAATTTGGCTCACTGTTTGGGAGACTTCAACCCATGGCTGGCTGATCCAAAGCAGAAACATCATGGTGGAAGGATGTGGTACAGCAGAGCTGCTCAGTTCAGGGAGGTCGGGAAGCAGATCAGGGAACAGTGCCAGAGGGGAAGGGGCCACAGATCAGACATAGACCCCCAAGGCCACACTTCCATGACCCACCCAGACACACCCAGAAGTGGGCTTCACCAATCTCCAGGCCAACCCAGCTCCAATCAAGTTGGCACTCCACCCTCACCACCACTACTGTTTAATCTGCCCTTCAGGATCCTCAACTGTTCATTTGTCCCCACCCCATTTCAACTTCTGTTGTGACAGGAACCCCTTTCCCACATGGGTCACATTCCAAGTCCCCTAGTGTGTATCTGAAACCAGGGATAGCACAGAACCCTGCATCTATGTGCTTTTCCTATACATACATACCTCTGGGAAAGTTTAACTTTAAAGTCAGGTATAATAAGAGCTTAAAAACAGCTAACAGGGCTGGTGAGATGGCTCAGTGGCATAAGCGCCTGCCTGGCAAGTGCGACGGACCGAGTTCAACTCCCAGAACCCACATATGAAAAAAGGGCCGGTGATATCGCTCAGCAGCACAGGCGCCTGCTGGCACGTGAGGTCCTGAGGTCGACCCCCGGTACTCACACACACACACACACACACACACACACACACAAAACAGCTAACAAGAGGGAATTAGGCTGCCATAAAAGTTAGATGAAGCTGGGCACAGTGGCACATGCCTGTAATCCCAGCACTCAAGAGGCTGAGGCAGGAGGATTGCTGCAGGTTCGAGGCCAGCCTGGGCTCCATAATGAGTTCAAGACCAGCCTGAACTACATAGCGAGACCCTGTCTCAAAAAAAACAAAAACAAACAAAAAAAAGTTAGATGAGCATGGTCTGTCTCAAGGTATCTTGCCATACTGTACTCCCCTGCTTGTGACAGTAAGTCGTGTGATGTCTGTGTGACCAGATGAAGTAGGCAGAGGCAGGGGCATTGTGGCAAGGTGACAGGCTGCTGTAGGTTACTTGAACATCAGCAGGGTGATCTGAGCTGGCTCTGATGTGACTCACAGGTGGGTAGTATACAAAGCGCTGAGTGGGTGTGGGATGGAGCTGGGTAGTGGGAGTCATTGTGGTACCCCGGATGGCACTCAATTTAAATCATATGGACTATTTCTGTGATTTTCCATGTAATATTCTCAGAGCATCAGTCATGGAAACTGCGAGTGAAACCGGATCAATGTGGACAGCTGTATTGAGTCTGCACCCTGATGGGCACGTGCTTGGTGCTGGGGATACTGTGGTGAGCCAAATGGTTCCATCCTCCTGGGGCTGGCAGTGCAGGTGGGGATGAACTGGGAAGCAATGACACCAACATGGGCACTGTGCCCAGCTGGGTGAGTCCAGGGACTCCAGGACAGGGGGGGATGTGTGTGTGCAAGAAAGGGCCCCAGGGCAGGACGAATCAGCATTCGAGCAGGCATTTCCCAAGCAGATGAGCTCCCAGCTAGATGTGGCTGCAGGGTGCAGATCCCCACTGACAGGCAGGGAGGGGACCCACCCAGGTGAGGGTCCCACATCCCAGGTTCATGGGGGTCTGGGGTGGGGGCAGGTTTGGCTGAGACAGCTGTGGTGCTCCAGCCCCAGATGAGGGCCAGCTGTGGTCCCATCCACAGGTGACCACTGTTAACTAGCCTGACCAGGGCTTCGTGCCCTGGCTTTAAAGCCAGTCTGATGAGTCCATTGTTTGGTTGCAAAGCTTGAGCTTAAAAATGCTCGTAATGGGCAGGCTTTAAAAACAGATGTTTAATGGCCAGAACTTGGCAAAAGTCCCTCTGGGAACTTATATGGGGGGAATTTCTGCCTTCAGGTTCCCTCTCCCCTGGGTCAACTTGGAAGCTGTTTTCTGTCACAGAACCAGCCCTTGCAGGTGTGCAGATGAGGCCCTGTGCTTCCACACCTCTAGGGGTGGGGTGCTCACTCCCTACGGACGCAGCTTATTCTGCTGTGAGGTGGTCCTGCCATGATAATGCCCCTCCCACTTCTGCTAACACACCTTTGCCTCCCTGGGGTCCCAGAACACTCTGCTCTTTCACTCATTCATGCTTTTTTTTTGGGAGATAGGGTCTTGCTATATATAACCCAGGCTGGCCTTGAACTCACAGCAATCCTTCTGCCTCAGCCTCCCGAATGCTGGGATTACAGGAGTGCATCACCACACTCTGCTTCATGTGATGTTTTTAAAAGCAAGCCACTCCACTTCTCAGAGTGTGATGTTTCCATCCCCAAAGTGGGTCAGACCCACCCTCTGGACTGGCACAGGCATTCATGCTGGAAGTTAGGCACGGTGTAGCAGAGCAAAGTATTGGCTACTGCGAGCAGGAAACCAAAGCAGATGTCTTTTGAGCACTGTTGTGTGGCACATACTAGGACAGGGCTGGGGACACAAATGAGACACAGTGCCCCTGTTGGCCCACTGGAGGGCCCTAAGGGAGATTTTAGCAGGTGAGGTCCCTTGGTTAAAGAACACACATGTGCAAAATATCAGCAATGACAGCAGGCAGCATGGAACAGAGCACAGTGCACAAGCACAAGAGCAGCCTGCATCTTTACTGTATCATTCTTTTTTTTTTTTTTTTTTGTGGGTACCGGGGGTCAACCTTAGGACCTTGTGCGCCAGCAGGCACTCGTGCCGCCGAGCGATATCACCGGCCCTTTTTTTTGTATGTGGGTTCCGGGAGTCGAACTCGGGCCCTCGCGCTTGCCAGGCAGGCGCTTATGCCACTGAGCTATCTCACCGGCCCTACTGTATCATTCTTATACAGGTTGTCACATATTTACATTCTTGTATAGTGCCATAACCAGTGCATGCATGTTTACCTGTGCTAAGTCATGCTTACATAACTATATCTCTCTAGGCACCTGCGCTAGACAAGCAGGGTCATGTCCTCAGGTGTCCTTAGACACCCCTGAGCTTTGAAGCAGTCTGAGTTGTTCCGCACACCCTCCATGTGCCCCAGCTCCCCAGAGGCTCACAGGCTGGCAAGACAAGAAAGCATACAGCAGGGGCCACATGGTGCCCAGAGTTGGCCCTAAAGAGCCTGGTGATTTCCTAGGCAGCCAGAGGGCGACTTCCCAGCTGAGACCCAAGCCATTTTGGGGTGGGAGTGTGTCCAGGGGAGGGGCCCGAGGGCCCACCCCTCCTTCACCCTGTGGGACCCAGCCCACCCTGTGGGCTCCCATCCAACCAAGCTGGCACCCAGGCTCCTCCTGAATGGTGCAGGTCATCCCAGATCTAGAAAATGAGAAGCCAGCGTAAAGATGGTCTCCATACCCTTCACATGAATTCCCCGATTGTTGTTTTCCCGTTTGCTCACTTTCCCGTTCTTGCTCTCCACACGCACCCTACATGTGAAGATCTGGCTGTGTTCATCTGAGTCATCTGAGAGAAGCTGTAGACACCACACCCTTCCCCGGCACACCTGAGCATGCACTTCCCAAGCACGAGGGTGTTCCCTACACAACCACAGCATGACTATCAAAATCAGGGAAGGAGCGAACAGTGTTGCCGGCTGTGCTGGTAGATTTCTCCACTGCAGAAGCTGGGCTGTCAGGATGCGATGCCTGGCTTCAGCGCGGACTTCCTGTAGGAGCGTCTGGGGTGGGCCAGAGATCAGCTCTGTAGCCAGGGCTCTCTCCGATTCTCCCATGCACGGGGGCTCAAAGCTCCCACCTTCCAAGAGTAGTTCCAGCTCTGTGCTCAGCTTCCAGGCCAGGCAGCTGAGGCAGGGTCCCGGCGCCTGTGCAGCTCTCTGGTGCCCCCTGCAGGCTTACAAGGTCGGTGCAGGCCAGTTCACCCCAGAGGCCCCTGCTCAAGAGTGGAGGCCCCGAGGTCCACGCCATGGGCTTTTCCAGATGACCCTCTTGCCTTAACCTGCCTGGTATGAGCTTCTTGCCTTGTCCTTGCTGTGTTTCTACCCATACAGGCCACTTGGTGTCATGCGGAGATCTGGGCTTAGGCGTACTGTCCCATGACTTGCAGCTGTGTATCCTCGTGGGAGTTGCTTTCCCTCTATGAGCCTGAGGATACTCCATCAACAGAAGCAATGGCCTGCACCTTTTTGCAGGGGTATGGCGGGGGTCGATGTATGCCATGACAAGGTGCTGGGCACACAGAGGGCTCTCAGGAAATGTGGATATCATGTCCCATCCCTCCATTCCTAAGCTCTGGGGTCTCCCAGGCAAGAAGCAGCGGAGGACAAGGCCCTGGAGCCCACAGTGTGGCATTCAAGTGATGGTCTCTGCACTGGGGCTCCTTGTCTGGCTGAAGTAGCCTCAACATGGCATGGTGGCCCATGTGGCCCAGGGTGTCCCTGCCCACTCCTGCCCTTCCTGTGTGTCACTTATGGGAACCTCTGCACCAAAACTCAGGCAATGCTACTCTGTCCATCCAGGCACCTTTGGACCTGAACCAATGCTGCCCTCCAGCAGAACACCCGGATGCTAAAAACAGGCGGAAAACCTGCAGCAGAAAAGTCACCGGAACCCTGGATTCCTCCCGAGACTGCGCTGGTATTATTAGAGCTGTCTGTCTGTCACCGCCGGTCTCCACTCAGGTCCCAGTAGCCTTTTTTAGCGTAAGAAAACTTTCCTCCAAAAGCAAAATATGCACAGCCCTTAATTGCTTGTGCCTTGGAATGAGATGTGATTGTCAGTCAGCTGTGTGCTACCACATGGTGAGCCCATGTATCTTTGTGGGTTTTATTTCTTGAAAAAAATGCAGTTTATTGTGTATTTCCTATTCTGGGATGCAGAGGTGTGGGTAGATGTCAGAGTAAAGGTCCCAAGGGAGCCGGTAGATACCATGGACATGATGGGACAAGGCCTGATGTCTGTGCTCTTGTGCCACCCTGAGGACAAAGAAGGAAGTGCATGGGAGGGGTGCAGGCCTCAGGGAGAAGTCCCATCACCATCCCAGGTGTCACTCCTGCTTGTACCCCAGCATTGCCTCTCTCAGTATCCCCAACACTAGCCCTGGGGGCTGAGATGCATCTCAGGTGGTTCTGAGGGTCCTGAAAGGGATGGCTGGTGTAGTCAGGGGGAAGGGAACAGCTGTCGCCATGATAGGTCATCAGAATGGCACGTCTGCGTGTTTGCTGTGTCCCAGGCCATTCTTAACTACTGATACTTGGTAAGCTACCCATCTGTAGCCTGGATGGGAAGATGCAAGGAGCAGTGGATGGCAGCCCCATATTTCCCACCCACAAGGGCAGCTGGACCAACCTGGGGTTGGAAAAGGAGACAACTGGAGATTTTGAACCTTTAGGTCAAAATCTATGTCAGATGGTCGAGGATGGAGCTGGAGAAGCCAGGAACTGGAAAACAGAAGAAGGCTCCTTTGGGAGAAGACACATAGCTACATAAGTAGTATATGTGTACGTGTGATATATACATACATCCTGTGGTTTTGTTCACTAAGATTTATTATGTGTTTTCCTGTTGTTTTGAGACAGGGTCTCGCTATGTAGTTCAGGCTGGCCTTGAACTTACTATGTAGCCCAGGATAGCCTTGAACTCCCAGCAATCCTCCTGCCTCAGCTACCCCACACCAACCAGTGCTGGGATTACAGGCGTCCCTTACCACACCTGGCTAATGTGCATTTTAACATACATGAGGTAATGTTAACATCCTTAATATCTGCCATACTGTGGGTCTGGAGTGTCACCTATGGTCCCTGTGTTGAAGGCTTGGTCCCTGCAGTGCTATTGGAATTGGTGGAATCTTCAGAAGGTGGGGCCTGGTGGGAGGAAGTGAGGTTCTGGGGTGCCCCGCCCCTTCCTGTTTCCCTTTGGATCCTGTCTGCCATGAGGCAGGCTCCTGCCCACCATGTGCTATGCTGCCACAGACCAAGTGACCATGCACCAAAACCTCTGAAATGGCAAATTTTCTCAGCTGTTGTGTCCCAGCAATGGAAAGGTGACTGACATAATGTAATATTTAAAGGTGTATATAAAAACCAAGATGCTTATGAGCATAAATTCACCAAATAAATACAAAAGGCCAGAAAGTACATGAAAAAAAGTCCATTATTATTAAAATTCAAAGAAATATAAGCTCATATTTAAGATACCTTTAGCTGTGAAATTGAAAAATATATATTTTTTAAAATAACAAGATCTGGTTTTGGAAAGGGCATAGGGGAAATGATCATTACTACACACTCCTGTGGAGAATGAAAGTGGACATGACTTCCTTGTGGACAATTCATAAACAACTATTAGTGGCCTTCAAAATACACAGATCTGCTGGGCATAGTGGCACACTCCTGTTATCCCAGCGCTGGGGAAGCTGAGGCAGGAGGATCGCCATAATTTTGAGAGAAGCCTGGACTATACTGTGAAATTGCCCTGTCCCCAAATGACAAAATCTTTAGACTCAGCTATTCTGCTGCTGAGTTTATCCAAAAAGGAAAGAGATGGGCATACAATGTAGACTTTAAGACTATGAGGCATTTTTGCAATGTTTTCTGTGAGCAGGATCAAGGGTTGTAGTCACCTGGCCTGGAAATTGTTTGTCTTTATATGACCTGGGCTTCAAAGGGAAGCATTAACTCTGTAACCAAACATTTACAGATCCCACCTGTGGCCCAGGACCTGGCAAGGTCCCTGGGGACATCGCTGGGCATCTGGAACTCCTTTCTGTACTAGAGAGCTGGGAAATCACATGATCACCCAGCAATAGGGTATGCGGGGGACCCAAATGCCACATTTCCTTGCTGCTGCTGGAATGCTATCAGTGTGGTGCTAGTGCCCTGGATCCCATGCTAATCAGGAGCTCTAATTAGCACCACATCAGATTAATAAAGAGGGGGAAGCGAAGTGGCTTAATTAGTGACGGTTTGACACACAAATCCTTCAAACTCAGGACTCTGGATGGGGGGTGGGAACATTTCTGGAACTGCTGCTATAATAACCCCTGCTGTTTGCTGAGTGCTCAGTTTATGCGGGGCATGGGGCTATGTGCTTTCCCTCTTTCATCTCAGTGTACTTCAACAATTTTGTGAGGAAATTGGGGCACAAAGAGAATGTGACGTGTTCAGAGCTGCATGGAGAGTAAGCAGCCGTTAGAACTCACGTGGAGGGCTGTCTGACCGCAGAGCCAGTGCCTTTGACAGTTGTTATGTTGCTATTCCCTGTCCATTCCCTCACCACCCTTCCACGCTCCCACCACCCATCCATCCATACACTCATCGTCCATCTACCCATCAGTCCACTCAGCTACATATATCCATCTACCACCCACCCACTCATTCACCATCCGTCTACCCATTCATTCACCATTTGTCCACTCACTTGTCCACCATCTATCCACCCACCCACTCATTCACCATCCGTCTACCCATTCATTCACCATTTGTCCACTCACTTGTCCACCATCTATCCACCCACCCACTCATTCACCATCCGTCTACCCATTCATTCACCATTTGTCCACTCACTTGTCCACCATCTATCCACCCACCCACTCATTCACCATCCGTCTACCCATTCATTCACCATTTGTCCACTCACTTGTCCACCATCTATCCACCCACCCACTCATTCACCATCCATCTACCCATTCATTCACCATTTGTCCACTCACTTGTCCACCATCTATCCACCCACCCACTCATTCACCATCCGTCTACCCATTCATTCACCATTTGTCCACTCACTTGTCCACCATCTATCCACCCACCCACTCATTCACCATCCATCTACCCATTCATTCACCATTTGTCCACTCACTTGTCCACCATCTATCCACCCACCCACTCATTCACCATCCGTCCTCCCATTCATTCACCATTTGTCCACTCACTTGTTCACCATCCATCCACCCACCCACTCATCTGTCAATCTACCTATTCATCATCCATCCACCTATACATCCATCTATCTGTCCATAATACAGAGTCCATTCATCCAGGTATCTACCCATGACCCATCCATCTACCTAGCATCCATCTATCCATCACCATCCATCTATCCATCATCTATCTGTCCACCATCCATCCTTCCATTCCTCCACAGTTCTACCATCTGTCAACCCACCACCCACTATCCATCTATCCATCCATCCACCATCCCGTTGTCCCTCCGTCTGTCCACCCACCCACCCATTTGTTGAGCTCCTTCTGTGTATCAGGCAGTATACTGGGCATTTATGACACAGAGGCAAATCAGAAGAAGTCCCCATCCCTCCAGAGCTTCCTCGATAGGTGGGCAGCAGTGGGTGGGGGAGACAGACAATAAATTAAAAACATACAAATGTTGCACATATGATAAATAAAGTAGGGTTAGGGTATAGAAAGAGGTGGGGAAGGGTATTATTTTAGCTAATATGGTCATTAGCTCAGTGAGGAGGTGACAGTTGAGCATAGACCTGAATGAAGGGAAGGAGCCAGCCAGGAGGCAATCAGGGAGTGAGCCAGCTAGGAGGATCAGCAGGTACAAAGGCCTGAGGCCTTGCTGATGCGGGAGACCAGGTGTCTTTCTGCCCAGGCCCCAGTGTTCCAGCAGTTGCACCTTTGCTTATTCCAATCCTCTGTCCTCCCCTACTCTTCCTTATCCTCCAGCTCTGGGCAGGCTTGGGACCACTGTCCAAGCAAAGCTCCCAGGGCTGAATCATCCTCAGGTTCCCTACTTAGGTGGCTCCTTTTCCAGAGCGTCAGGCTGGCCTTCCAGGTTAATTTGATGCCTCCTTGGTGATCCCGCAGACCCCAGGCAGAGGGAAGGTCCTGGAGCAGACAAGTCCGAAGGTCTCAACGGACACAGAAATGGCCTCTATGGCCACATGCCATGAATGAAGGCATGAGTGGCATATATGGAGGTGAGAAAGGCATTGGTCACATCCTGGAGAGCAGCACAGGCTGGAGGAGGTAGGTGGAACAATTCTCTAGACATGGTGGGAAGACTCATGGAGAAGCCAGAGCAGGGACACAACCTGTGCTGGTGGATGCTTTAAGAACTCACTCTGCCTGCTGGTGCAGCAGTGGACCATGGTGGGTGGGACTGGAGGGAGGGGACACATTAGGAGTCTCACATGATCCAAGTGCGAAAGGATGGTGGTCTGGACCAGGTGTTCCTGATGTCCACCTCCAGATCTGCCGAAGAATCACCTGGATCATCTCAACCCACCTCAGAAACATCCAGTTCCTACCCATCTGTGTCCACATGGGCCCATCATGCAGAAGCTACAGCAAATGGCACAGCCACTGGGAGACCCATGTCAAGGAAGGCCTTTCTCGGGTTCTTTGATGAGCTGGTGTCATGCTAAGTGGGCCTCTACTGCCCCCATCTCCTTTGGGACCCAACTCCCTTCTGACTCACAGTCCATGTGCTTGGTGTGATGGATTCAGCCTCTTGCTCAAGAGGTGACCAGATGACCAGGGCTGGCCATTTAGCACATTCCACACTCTTGGTCACACTTACTGGCTATGAGATGGACATGTGTCGTAGGCAGGTCCGATGAGACCCAATCCCAGGACTGTGACAGATTTATTATGGGACAAGATGCTTACTTGATAGTGTGGTTGCCAATCTGGTAGGATGTAAGCTTGAAGCTGCTAGAAGCCTATTCTTTTCCATCATTAAAAGTATGGAGGCCGGTGAGATAGCACAGCGGCATAAATGCCTGCCTGGCAAGCGCGAGGTCCTGAGTTCGACTCCTGATACCCACATACGAAAAAAGGGCCAGTGATATCGCTCAGCAGCACAGGTGCCTGCTGGTGTGCGAGGTCCTGAGTTCGATCCCTGGTACCCCCCACACACACAGCACACTGTCGCTGAAGGAGCACCTCCCTAAAAACAATTCAAGCTTCAAACAGAACAAGATGTCTTTTAAGATTCTTCCCTATCCTGAGCCCTCTGCCCTGTTTCCAACTTCCCTCTGAGAGGGAAGAAGCTGGGAGAAAGTGTAGGGCAGGAGGGGCAGAGTCGACCTAAAGGAAGTCCCCGTGGTCCTGTTTGGATGGTGAGCCTCCTGCCTCGAACTGCCTTTTAAGTTTAGCTAGAATATTTATGGTTCAGGGAAGGAGGGGAGAGAGGAAAGTAGTAGCCACAGAAATGGTGGAGGGAACTGGAGCCCCCTCACCCAGGGGGTGGTAGCTTCTTTTGACCCTTTGCTGTCTGGAGGGAAAAATTGGCTTTCTCTCTTTTTTTCTTTCACTGACTGGCAGTACTGGCGATTGAATCCAGGGCCTTCACGCTGAGCTACATCTGCAGCCTTTCGTATTTTCTGAGCCAGGGTCTCATAAGTTGTTAAATTCCTCAGGCTGGGCTCCAATTTGCAATCCTCCTGCCCCAGCCTCCCAGAGTGCTGGGATTGCAGGTGTGTACTACCATGCCTGGCTTTATGTTGTTCTTGAAATGCCTATAACAATCTCCGCTGTTGCTTCAGAGAAGAGCAGAGACCGGTGGAAACAGAGGCCTTGCTGCTTCTCCTTCAGAGGGGAGCCAAGTGTGGGGCCCTGGGGCTGGAGTCACCAGATCAGTCCCCTGTGAGTCTGGGAGAGGCAGGTAACGGATGCTCAAAAATACCTGCTAAGGGACAGGTCAGCGAAGTGCACTGTTCAGGGACATCCTCGGGACAACTGGAGAAACGGCCTGTGGCTATAGACAACAGCACCGCGGCAGCGGGGCGTCCCCGGGGTTTGATAAGCACTATGTGGTTATGTCAAGGAGGTCCTGGCTCCTGGAAGACTTCTGCTTACTTAGGAAGAGCAGGGCTCAAAACCAGCAAGTTATTTTCGAATGGCTTAGCAAAACAGTAGTGATAACAACCTTGCAGCTCACGTGCGAGAGTGGAGACAGCAAGAGGAGACAGGCTCGGGCTGAGCTGGCATCGCATTTCCCCGAGTCCCTGTCTTGGCAGCTCCAGGCCTGACTCCTCCGGTCTGTCCCCGCACCCAGCCCTGCCCTTCTTGTGCCCACTGTGGGACAAAGTACCTGTAAAGGAGAAGAGCATGCTCTAGTTCACGGTTTTAGAAGCTTCAGCCCTGGTCTTCTGCTCCTGTGGTTCACGGCCTGTGGTGAGCAGCGTGCAAAGGCGGCAGGAGCATGTCATGAAGAGCGGTACTTTACCTCAGCTGGAAGAGGCAGAGAGTGGAAGGGGCGGGGCCCCGGCGTATATTCTGGGACACGCCCCTAGTTACCTCACTTCCTCCCACTAGGCCCCGTCTTTTAAAGACCTAACACATGAGACGGTAACAGATTCTGGAGGACAGACACTCAGTGTCCAATATCCAGTAACACTTTCCTGAATGCTTGACGGGGTCAGCAACGTAACCTGCAGAGCCCAGTGCCAAAGGAAAGTGTTACTGGTTCCAAAAGCAGGAGAAAAGTGAAGCTACAGCGTAAAATAGAAAGCCTCCCTTTCCTTCCATGGTCTTTCAAATTATCATGGTGTTTATTTGTTTGTTATTTTTATTCTAAATAAAAGAAAATTTAAACTATTAGCATAAAGTTTTTTGTTCATCTTTATAATATGCCAAATATACACACATTTAACTTGTATGTGAAATGACACAGTACCTACGTATTCCAAGGCTGGTACCTGCACACACATTTCATTTTTGCCAGAATAGTGGAAAGCTGCACAAAATTAAGTTTACTTTGCTTCTTGAGATGCACATTCTGCCAACACTCATTACCTTTGGCTAATTACAAAAGGTAAAGTAGGGGTTGCCTGCCCACCCTATCCTTCCCCAACACACCATCCTCTTCTGTGTGCCTGGTTGGCTGGCACATGTGTGTGGCTTGCTGTGTTAGTGCTTTTTCCATGGCTATCACCTGGGGCTGCATAATTTAGGAGGAAAAGGGCTTTATGTAGCTCCCAGTTCTGGAGGCTGGAAGTGCAAACAGCTTGGCGCCAGTTCCAGTGAGGGCTTTGTGGTGGATAGCACATGGTCCTCCCCAACCAGACACCACCACACTGAACCGATCCTCCAGACCATGTCCTTTGGGGGACACACTCATTTCATATCCAAACCACAGCCCCCTTGCAGGGAAGAGTATGTGGGTTCCCTGGTCACTAGGGCTTGAGCACCTTCTTGGTTCTGATAGAGTGACCTCCCTGGCTCTCTGAGGCCCCATCGCTCTGTGTGGGCATAACATGCTCACCTTGTGCTGGCTTGGAGTCTTGCCCAGCTCCTCTGCATGTGCCTGCTGGAATCCTGTACTCATGGGGCACCTCCAAGGCTGTGTGCAGGAGGTGGCAAGGAATGTGGGGGAGATTTGTTCAGGCACCCTGGACCCCTTTCAAACCCTTGTCTACCTATCACACAGTGTCTGAAGTCTTGTCCCTGTGATGGATCCCTCATCCCATCATATTTTCAGTGTCCCCTTCCAAGATAAGACCTTGACGGACAGGGACAGAAGGGACAGAAGGAAAAGATATGAGCCAACAACTAGTGACTCTATGAGGTATGCATGGCCATCCACAAAACTGTCCTTATGCCTTCTCTGTGGAGTCACATTTTCCTAAATAAAATTTTTTTAATAAAAAATTAGTGTTGAGGAATGAGTTAATAAGCAAATGAGTGATTGTCATTAATGAAAGCTGCTTTAACTTTTATCCTTTGGCTTTAGACCTTTACTTTGCTGGCCCCTTACACAGGGAAAGCACCTTCTTATGTAGCTCAGAATTATTTTCTTTGCACTCATCCTACAACTTTGGGGAAGTCCACCTCCATTTCGCTAGATTTTAAGCCCAAATCCCTCTCTGTTGTAGAAAAATGGTTGGCATCTATGACAAAAGAGGCTACTGTGCCCCTACCCACAAGAACTGAAGGTCAGATATTGCATATCATAGAACCTTTATTATTTTTCCTCTAAATTCTTAGAAACTTACATAACGCCCGTGCTCTAGTTATGACACCACAGACATTTAAAATGCATCTTCATTTATAAATATTTTACATTTGGTCCATAGAACAGATAATTTTACTAAATAATACTGTAATTTTTTTAAAACAGGCTCTGTATATAGTTTGAATATGTATATATTACATATATTTTTTAATATAGAGATAGATTTACTTGATGTTCTGAGAATAAATCCTTATTGCAAAAAAAAGCATATATGATAATACAATATCTCTCCCCCTACCCTGGGCAAATACTAAAAAAAAAAAGGTTACACGTATTCACGGATCTCACAGTACATGTACGTGACTTAATACTGTGCTTTATAAGGTGAGTTTGGGTGGAAATCAGGGGATTTCTTGCCAAACATCTCAGTTAGAGGAGCTTACAAACATTAAATATACCGCATTTATCATAGAAAGACTGTTTCAGTTTCACATGGAAGACAAAGAGAAGGGAGTCCCCACCTGTCCCCTAAGGGAACACACACTTGGACAGCGGGGTGGGACAGGGAGACACAGTGGCGGGTCCTTCCATCCTAAACCCTAGAACCTCACAACTGGACGCAGCTGGATTGTGACTTTGCCACACGGCCTGGGGCGCCTTGGTAATGCGACTATTTTACAGATGGCCTCAGGAAAGCTGCAAACCCTTCAAGCTACGCATGGGGACAGATGTACATGGTGTGCGTATCTATGTGCATACAGACGTTTAAAATTCTCTACAATAATGTGCTGGGTGCTCTAAGGATAATATCTTATTGCAAGAACTGGTGTGCTGGTTGCTTCTGGATGAGCATGAGAAGAGACTAAAAAACCCACAGTCACAGTATTTACCATAGTTAATAAGGATTAGTCAGGAAACACAGTTTGCGAGCTAACGAGCTAAGGAGCTACAGGGCAAGACTTCTGCTTTGCTACGGGGACCCCTTCTCCTGGCCAATGCAAAAGGCCACCTCACAGGAGCTCCTAGGACCCCATGACCCAGATTTACCACCAACATCATGAAGCCAATTCCTGAAAGGGACACCTCCCACTTCCCAAGGAAGACGGTTGGCTTCAGAAGCCCGAGATGGGGTGGGATGGAGGCCGGGAGGGACACTGGCACCTCAGTTAGTGGGCTGGGTGGGTCATGGTGCCTCCTGCTGAGGAATCTGGGGAAAGGAGGAAGCAGCTGAAAAGGGGGTGGCAGTGCGAGTGACAGTATAAGAGGGTGCCTGAGGGACAGCTGGGTCTGCCTTGACCGGGACAGTCCCTTTCCCTCCTTCCCTCTGCAGGGGTTTTGTGCTCTGTAAAGGTGGGCAGTGAACAAGCGCTCCTGGGGACATCCCCCTCGGTGGCGACCAAGAGAAATCAGCTGTGCATGGAGCACTTTTCCAGCTCACGGAGCCCTTCTGGAAGGGGCAGGTGGGCCAGGTCCAATCTGAACCCAGCAGTCGAGGAGCTGTCCAGAGGCCCATCCACTTGGGGACGTGGGGAAGGGACACTGCCTGAGGTCTCTGGGGGTGTTTGGTCAGCTGCCTTGGGAAAAAGAAGCTCCACTGGCTCCTGCCCCTTAGTGCGAAGCCCCTGTGGTCCCGTTGTACAAAATGCCCGTATTGTGGGTCCCAAGCAGCATCTGGCAGAACCAGCCTCCTGCAAAGTCCCACGTAACAGTCAGGGTCTGGCAGTAAGAGAACAGTCAGGAAAAGGACTAAAAGCCAGGAGTTTGTGCAGCCTCTCCCAGCCACACTCGCTGGTAGGCTAAAATGGGCTACCGCGGCCGTGACAAATGCTAACCAGCTGCTTGGTGCTTTGGGGCCCCATGAAAAAGGTCACCAGGCCCTGGGCGCTGGCAGCTGCTGTGTGTTGCTGTCCATGGCAGGGCCTGCCCGGTCCAACTGTCCCCCCACGCCCCTCCATGAGCTGATGGTGTCGGGATGCGCCACTTGAGGTAGGTGCAGATGGAAGGTGTCCAGTCATCAAGTGGCGGTCACTGAGGCTCAGCCAGGCAGGGGTGACAGCATCGGGTCGTGAGTGCCCAGCCTTAGATGTAGGCCTCCTTGCTGGCTGAGCCACCGGCCTGGGGTTGCTCTGGACCGTTCTCAGGGCGGACGATGTCCTCGCTGGGCTGGGTCATGACCTGGATGCGCTGTGGGCACCAGGGGAGGGAGGCATGAAGCTCTCTGGACAGTCGGCCTCGCAGACCTCATGTCTGCCCCTCTTCACCCTTGCTGATCCACTCCAGCCACACTGATCTCAAATACACCGGGCACGCTCCTGCCACTGGGCCTTTGCATGCGCATCCTTTCGGATGGTTTTGCAGCTTGTGCTCTGCCTCCCTCGCTCTCTCAGCCTCTACTTCATTTTTCTCCATGAGACATGACCCCATCTTGTGGGTCTGCTAATTGCCTTCCTCTACTAGAATGTACACTCTTGCCTGTCTGCCTATCTTGCCTGTCTAAGGCACAAAGCCTTTGCTGTGAAAAGCTAAAGCTTTGGGCCTGGAGTTGGACAAAGGGGACGTGTTCTGGCTCTGTGAACAATTTGCTGCAAGGGCTGGGAAGCAGCTTCCCACCGGAGGCCTTAGTTTCTCTATCTGTGAGAGAAGCAGACTAGCCAGGCAACTCCAGGGGCTGCACAGAACCCAGTGCCTTAGATTTGAGAGCACCCCCTTGTTGCAGGGACAGCTTCAATGGAACCCTGAGTGGGTGGCTTCCTGGTGGCCTCCATGGTGGGCTTCTCCACCCTCCTGGAGGATACCTCTGCCCGCGCTGGCCCCACGAGTCCCCACCTGGCACCCAGGACTGTCTTGCTTTGCTCCCAAATTCTGTGCAAATTAACAAAGAGCTGGTATACGTGAAGTACAGGTTGAATGGCCCCCATCTGAGATTCTGAAACCCGATGCCCCCAAATCTGTAAGCTCTGAGTGCTGACTTGACACTCCTGACCTGGTGTGACAGGTGGTGAGGCAAAACGTAAGTGTGCTAAAATATTGGCTAAAATTACCATCGGGCTAAAATTACCCAATATGTCATCATATGTATACAAACATTTCCAAATCTGAAAAACTCTGAAGTCCTGAACACTTTTGGTCGCAAGCATTTGGTTAAGAAAACTGGGGCTGCCTGGTGTAGTGGCATGTGCCTGTAATCCCAGCACTCAGGAGGATGAGGCAGAAGGACAGCTGCAAGTTCGAGGCCAGCCTAGGCCACATAGTGAGTTCAAGGCCAGTCTGAACTACATAGCAAGACCCTGTCTCAAAAACAAAAACAAAAACAAAAAACAAAAAACAAAAAACAAAAGCAAAACACAAAAAGAGAACCAGGCCTGCGTGTGACAGTGGGGTGGAGCCTCTCCTGGAGGGTAAGAGCACACTTTCTCTTCAGTAAGCTTCAGAGTGAGATCTAGAGGAAGCCTCAACAAGCCTGATCCTGCCCTCCATCTGCTCCAAACCCTTGAAGGTTCCCCATAGCCCTTGGGACAGAGTCTAAAGTTCTTGTCTTGATTTCCAAAGCCCTTTGTGATCTTACCTGACCTTCTTACACTGCCCCCTACCCCCTCCACTCTGCCCTCCAGCCATACCTGTCTCCCTTCAGTTCACCAAATATCATTTATACCCCTGGACCTTTGCACATGCAGTGTGTCCTCCCCTCCCCCTTCTAGGCATGTTCCTTTGTGACCACCACTACATGTGGTTGACCCTCAGGCACTCCTTAGAGATCCCCTCTTCTAGGAAGCCTTGTTGGATCCTCTCAACCCAGGTAGGGCTAAGGCAGAGTTCCTGGTGTCTTTCTTCTCTGCACACCCTAGCATAGTCCTTCTAACACTCCAGTGCTATAGCTCTCAGCTTGTCATCTCCCCAACTAGACCTTGAGCTCCTTAGGGACAGGCGGCATTAGCATGTGGGGGAGGGGACGCAGCCCCTCAGGTGGGCGAGAAGGGCTTACCTGCTTCAGGGAGCCCTTCAGGGTAAGGAACATGTAGGCCATGTACCCGGGGATGAGGACCATGGAGGACAGAGCCATGAGCCAGCCAACACCCTGGCCCCACTTTGGGAAGACGTAGCTGCCCATGGTGAGAGGCGTCATCTGCACGGCACTGAAAATGAACACACCCTGGGGAAGGTTGAGGGCAGGGGTGAGGGACAGGCCACCCAGACTGGACCAGCCAGGGCCCTCGCCCTCCACCCTGTCCCATGGCTGACCCCATCCCCAACACCCAAGGCCCTGCTGGTACATAGGCACCTTTGTGCATAATAGGACAGGCACCCTCTCTGGGCAGGACGCAGGGAAAGCTGGCCTCTTCCAGGTGAACAGAGCAAGGCTGAATGTTGGCCCAGCTGTGTGCACCCCAGTGCTGAGTGGCCAAGTGACACAGGCTGCCTGAGCCCCCACCCCTCAGTGGTTAAGTGGACCGACAGCACCTGTGTCCCTGAGGATGTGAGCCTGATGTCATGGGTTGACTGTACTGCTCAACAGATGCACGGGAAAGGTATTGGGGAGCCGGAGGCCTTTCCTCCTGCCTTTGCCCCAAAGTGTCTCCCTGGAATTGAGCTGCCTGGCCTGCACTAGGCTCCTCCTAACAGGTGGTCCAGCCTCATCCTTACCGCCACAATGATTGGGGTGAAGAAGGACCAGCAGAGCTTCCACCAGATGCAGGGCCTGGAGCCAACCATCTCTTGGATATTGTCATAGAATCGGTTGACACCTGTGACATTTGGAGTAACAGAATGGGAGGATGCATGAGCGGTGGGGACAGTGGGTTCTGCCCCTTGTTTATGGAGTGACCATGAGCAGGTCACATCACTCCTCTGAACCCCAGTTTCCTCTTTGTAACCTGGCACTGATGTGCTGGGAGTATTTCCAGGAGCCACATTTCGGCAGCAAGTAGGAAAGAGAGTCACCCTAACATAAAGACAGCCACCAGGGAAGGGGACTTACAAAATGTGTCCCACTCTCAATGTCCCTCCTGTATCACATCTGTCCCAGACATTCCTTCAATGGCTTAACTGGACAGGGCATTTCCCCTGTTGGTCTCTTACTGGTGCTTGATTGTAAAGAACTGCGAATCCCATTAAAAAAAAAAAAAAAAGCAGGATGCTTTGAAGTCACCAGAGCCCAGCTGGCACCACTCAGCTCACAGGCAAAGTCACTGGTTAGACCAGTCTGACAGGGGACAGGGGACAGTGACAAGGGATGAGGTGCAGGTTTGTCTGGAGGAGACACAGAACATCATGTCACCTCCAAATCACTCAATTTGCTCTGGTAACCGAATGTGCAGGGAAGGACGTCCCTGGGACCAGCGTGCAGGAAGCTTGGGATGTGGAAGACACAAAAGAAACACACAAAATCAGTGTCCCCTGCTTTTTGTCTCAGAGAGCAGACTTTTACTTATAGCCTAATATCAAATGTGGAACTGAAAAGCTTTAAAAAAAAATACAGTAGTTTGGGTTTCCCTTTTCTAGATAAAACCTCAAACTAACCTTTTTATCCCCAAATGAAGCCCTGGCCCCATTTTAAATGAATGTATTTAACTGTTCCTTTTCTGTCTTCCAAACACAACCTCGCTGAATGGTTGTGAAGACCAAATTAGTTACTGTGGGGGGCCAGCCTGGTGCTCAAGCTGTTTGTTGAATGATGATTGATAAAAGGAATGAATGAGTAGTAAGGGAGGAGGGTGCTGCTCACCATAAAACCAGGAAATGGAGACGCACTCGAAGAACACAAGGAACAGCAGGCTCATGCCGCTGGCAGAGTAGTAGTCAAAGAGTTTGAAGACGTAAATGCCCCCCTGCAAGAGGAAAGGTGGGTGACCCCAGCACCCAGAGCACTCAGCTTGGGCCTGAAGAGGGCGGATTTTATTAGGCTACACTATAGCAAGAAAGCTTGGGGACAGACTAGAGGGAGAGCTGAGGGCTTTGTGAGCATGACCGGATGTGGACGTTTGCTCTCTTGAGAATTGGGAAGAAAATGTCCAGGTAGTGAAATGAGACACCCCATTTCTAGCAGGGCTGGAGGCAGAGCGAGGAAGTGGTCACCAAGCCATCTTTGCTCAAAGATGCCTTTTCCCTGCTAAAACCTTCCCTGGCTTACACAGGACAATAACATAGCACACAAAGAAGCAGAAAGAGACAAAGTCAAGTCGGCTCTGACCCAGACGCCACAAGATCTGACTCCTCCCCATCCTTCCAGCTCCCCAAACCCATTCCCACCGCAGGGCCTTGGCACCTGCCATGCTCTCTTCCCTGGTGCCTCCCTGCCCGGCTATCCCTCATCAAAAGTCTCAGCTCAGCTGTCACATCCTTAGAGAGACCTTCCTGACCCCCTGTCCCAGGCAGAGTCCCTGTCCCAGGCAGAGTCCCTCCCAACGTGTGGGCCATGCTCAGTCTCACTGTCCTGTTTCTCACCTGGCACTTACTCCCTGCCATCATCTAATTTCTAACTAGGCCAGGGAGCCCTGGGTTTGCAGGTGCCTACAGAGCCCACCTGGGTGATGTTGGAGAGGCCGATCAGGTAGGACACGATGCAGACAGCAGCGATGAAGAGCTCCCTGCGGTTGCGGAGGAGTCGGGGGTACTCGTCCACGAGCGCAGTGATGAAGCCTTCCACAGTGCAAAACTGTGGGGGGACAGAGACAGCTGCCTGCAGCAGCCCCAGCCCCACTACAATTGGCTAGCCCTGGGGTTCGGCCTCGTTTGACCCCTCGCTCACTTTGGGACCTCGGGAGAGTTCTTTCCCCCTGGCCCTCAGTTTCTCCTTCAGGAAGTAGGGATAGTGGCTGAGTTGCTTCCCAGGGTCTCATGGGGTGGAACATTCTAGGAATCTAGGATTTGTGGTCATTTTCATGAGGACCTAGGAGTAACCTCCTCCCTCCGCCGGCTCTGGACCAAGAAACCCCAGGTGGTGAGCCCAAAGTGTTGGGGCGCTCACCTGGCTATCAATGCCCAGCATCAGGAGCATGGAGAAGAAGAGGATGGCCCAGAGCGGGGAGATGGGCAGCTGTGTCACAGCCTCTGGGTATGCCAGGAATGCCAGCCCGGGGCCTGGGGGGCAGGTGGGAAGGAAAAGGTGTTGGGCACTCAGAGCACCCCCAGTGGCCCACCCACTTCCCAGGCTTTGTTTCCTGGCATCTTTGGAGGTATCTTAGGACGGAGCTGGGTGGGAAGCTGTGGGGCTGGTCCTCAAGTAAGAGGACCAGAGCAGGGCTATGACCTCATCCAGACCAGGGCTGCAGGGGCCAGTACCTTCTGGTATGGGAGGGGGCAGGTGGAGGGCAGGTCCCAGGGGGCTGTGGGGAGGCAGGGAAGGGTGTGGGGTGAGGCTGAGGCTCCTGCTTGGCCACTGGACAGTGGGCCCTTTCTGTGATCGGAGCACCAGGTGGGAGCAGGCTGGGGGACTGCATTTGAGTGTGTGGCGGGGTTGTTGGGGACACCCTGGAATGAGGAGCAAGGAAATTGCTATCTCCTTGGTCTGGATCTGAAAGAGGGTGGGGTGGCATCTGGAGAGTTCCTGGGATGTGATGGGTGGGTTAGTGTGGTAGGGGAGATCAGATCCTCAGCAGAGAACATGACCAGCCAGGTCTCCAAGGGACAGGGACAGGGTGTGTCACCTCTGAGTTTCCAGGGCCTCAGTGGAGCACATGCTCCCTCCTGAGGCTGAGCAGGGAGTGGGGAGGGGGCAGAGTGGGCACAGTTTTTGGTGAGAGCACTTTTGGTGCTAGGACAAAAGCACCAAAATGTGGGGGCCTTGTGTCATGGAAGTGACATGGCCCCTGGTCTGCAGTGTCCCACCCCCCCATCCCCCGCTGGGAGCAGGGCCCTCCCGGTGGCTCTGACCTGAGGCCGCCACATCGGCAATGGACCTCTTGGTGACATGCGCCATGAAGCCCACGATGGAGAAGATGACGAAGCCTGCGAACATGCTGGTGCAAGAGTTGATGCAGCAGACGATGATGGAGTCCCTGGAGGGAGGGGGTTGGGTCAGGGAGGGGCGGGCCGGAGGAGACGTGACCCTGGGGACAGGTGGCCCTGAGGACAGGTCCCGGAGCACCAGGGAGGGCAGGGCCAAAAGGATCTGGGACAGGAAGAAATGGGGCCAGCGGGGTGACCTTGAGCGGCTGGCTCAGAGCAGGGTGACCAAGAAGGCAAAAAAGGAGGCACAAATGAGAAAGGCTGGGGGTGTGGCTGTGGGCGTGACCATGGGGCGTGACTGGGAACCCAGAGGCAGGGCCTTAGGGAAGGGGCGGGGTCTGGAGGAAAGGGAGGGGCTAGGGAGGGGCGGGGCAGGCAGTGGAGAAGTTGGGAGGAAGGGCGGGACAGGAAGAACCAGGCTTTTGCACCCTGGCACCTGTAGACGTTGTTGTGGAAAGAGTTGTAGCTCCCGAGAGCGATCAGGGACCCCAGGCCCAGCCCATAGGAGAAGAAGATCTGGGTAGCCGCATCCAGCCACACCTGTGGGCAGGAGGATGGAAAATGGTCCCACTAATAACCGCAGCCACAGCCCCCGCGCCCTTTTTCGGGCGCCCAGAAGCCCTGCCGGAGAGACAACAGCCCCATCTGAGGCTGGTGAGTGGGGCTCAGGCCCAGGACTGCCCTCCGGCTGGGAGGAAGGGGTGCTCACCTCGGAGTCGGACAGCTTGCGGAAGTTGGGCGTAATGTAGAAGAGGATGCCTTCCTTGGCCCCAGGCAGCGTCACTCCGCGGAAGAACAGGATGATAAGCATGATGTAGGGATAGGTGGCGGAGAAGTATACCACCTGGAGGAAGTGGGCGAGTCACCGGCCAGCTTTCCCCTGCCTCACCTGGGGCCCGGCCTTCTTCCTCCAGGAAGCCTTCCTGGATGCCTAGTCTGATGTCCACCCCTGAAGCCCCTCCTTGACATCTGAGACAACCAGCTCAGCACCTGCTTTTTCCCATTCCCCTCTCTTCCTCCCAGTTTTTGATTTCTAAATTACCCAAGTCGTACGTGGGATGACTGGAAAATTTAGAAATTACATATGAACACACATGTCTGCTTTGGCAGGCCCTAGAGTAGAAGTTACATGAGGGACAGAGTTTGTGTAATTCACATCTTGGTCCTCCCAATCCCTAGGACCATCCAATAAGTGTCTGGCCCTTCCATAAGTGCATGAATGCTGACCTCTCAGTGTTGCTCCTGTGAGGCTTTCCTGGGCATGTCTAGTCACATTTTCTTACAAAACAAAGCTGTTTTCCCACTAAATTTGCTTAAAGTTTTAAAACCCACAACACATAGTTTTGTCTCCTGAGCATTATGTCACACACAATATCATTTTTAGTCATATGAAATGGTCCCTCAGGGTCCCACTGTCCCCTTTCAAGTCCATCCTACTGTTATCCATTTAAGTTACTTCTAATTTTATGGGAATGTAAATACTACAGCGAACATCTCTATATAAATCTTCATCTACAAAATTATTATCCCCCTCCTGGGACCTCTTTCTTGCAGTGAATTACTGAGTCAGAGAATCAACTTTTCCGGGGCTCTGGCCCCTGTTACCTAATTGACTTCTAGAACTGCGCTGCACCCAGCAGCAGAGTGGCTTTCCTGACTGGCAGGGAGTACAGTAATAAGAGAACTATTTTTGTCAAATTGATAATCGAAAGACCGATGTTGTATGAAACTTCGCTTCTCTGCTTACTGTGTGGGGGGCAATTTCCAAGTTGTAGTGGACTTTGTGTCTCTGCCTCTGCTGTGACCCTCCATCCTGGGTTATGCTCTGGGTTAATGCATGCCTTGGACTTGGCTCTAGGTTAATATGGGATGAGGAAAGGCAGCCGCCATCCACTGGAGACACTGCCCTTAGAACTAGGGAAGGGGCTTCAACATCATTTGCATGACCTACAGGCTATGTGACTTCTGGTCAGTTTCGTATCGTTTCCAGTCCCACTTTCTCATCTGGGCAGTGATCGCCCTTGCTACTCAGAAAGGCGTCCTTCAGGCTGGGGCTGGGGACAGACTCAGCCAGCCTCTGTCCCTCAGCTTCTAAGGTAGAGCTTGGGAAGGGTGCAGCTGTGTGACCTTCTCCAGTGGACCAGCCAACATCTGTCCCCGGGCTGGGCACCCTGCAGGGAACCTTTATGATTCTCATTTCACAGAAAGGGAAAAAGGAACAGACAGCTGCAGGGACCTTCTTTATCAGGGTTGGACGGTGCTCTTGGGAGAGGAGAACCGTTGTCCCTCTGTGGACCCCTGCCGCCCTCCCCCACTCTGCACACATCCCTACCTTCCCAGTCCAGCCCACACCCTTCCAGATGCAGAAGTACACCAGGATCCATGCAATGGCCAGGGTGATGGCCAGCGGCCAGCGGATCTGACCCGGCTTGTCCAGCCCATCTGTCATTTGATGCATGTTGCGCCTGGTGGGACAGAGCAGCCATGAGAGAGTCACAGGGGCTGGGGGGAGATGGAGGGACCAGGGTGCCCAGGCATGGACATGGGCCACATCCTCCCTGGTTTGTGTGGGGATGGTGAGGCCCAGCATAGTGTCACTAGGAAGTGTTGCGAGGTCAGAGAGAGTAGGACTTGCTGCTCAGCCCTGTCACTGTTCACCTGGATGCCACAAAGGCTCCTAGGAGACCTGCTGTCAACTGTGCTCCGCAATGAACAGCTCCCTTCTGTTCTCGGAATGAAGCACAGACTCCCTGCTTTGTGAGCCAGCCTGTCTCCCCCTCTTCTTCTTCTTCTTCCTTCCCTCCTTCCTTCCTTTCTCTCTCTCTCTCTCCCCTAAGCAGCCCCCCCCCCCACGAAGATGCCAAAAAACCTGTGTGTGCTTCCCCCTAGCGGAGTCCCCTGTTCACATAGCCACATCTCTAATCACACTGGCACATAGCAGGTGCTCAGGAAATGTGTATGGAACAAATGGCTGAATGAGTTAGAGCTTGAGTGTGTCCCGAAGAGCTATGCATGGGAGGTGTCTGCGGGCAGAGCCAACTGCAGTCACAGTGGGTTTTAATGTCATGGAAGGACACAGCCCACAGAGAGCCTGGGTGCTGCTGCTTCTGGCTCTTCCTATCCATGAGCTCTGGGACTTTCCAAGCTACTCCCTTCGTGATGCAGAGCTTTGGGCCCTGGGACTTCATTCTGTCACAGGTTGGGTGTTCCCAACCCTCCTTTGATGATGATGGAGTCCACAGATGTGGCCTTCACTATGGGTCCTGGGGTCCCCAACACTACACAGCAGGGCCTGGGTACATAACCTGGCACATCTCCTGCACACCCTACACCATCTCTAGGTGACTTTGAATACCGAGCACAATGTCAGTACCCTGTCCAGAGAATAACGACAAGGACTGGTGCAATTCTCCTCAAATATTTTCAGCGGCATCTGGCAGCTGTGTCTCCTTCATGGCCCCTTAGTGCCCAGCTCGCTCTGGGCAGGAAGAGGCTCTGCCCTGCCCCCACCCCTGGTCACCATTGTCCTCCCGGGCCCCATGCTGCCCGCACTCACTCCCAAAACTCCACCACGGCGCTGGTCATGTTGGTTGTGTTGACAATGCTGTAGTTGGAGAAGCAGTGCTCTGTGTTCCAGGGGTTGTCGCACTGTTTCCATGGCAGTGTCTGCAAGGACACGGTCACATGGACACTGCCCAGGAGCCCTCAGGCCAGCAAATGGGGTCTGAGCTGGCTCTGTCACCCCTCACGGTCCCCTGGGTCTCTTGCATCTCCACTTCTCCCCAGCAGCTCTTAGGATCAGAGAGGGGCAGCACCCTGCTTGAGGTCACACAGCTACCAAGTGTCAAGGTGGAAACGTGAGCCTTGACTGGCTCAAGGAGAACAGCTTCAGAGCCTCACTGTTAGGACTCTGGGTCCTGGGCTACATCCCAGCTCTGTGACTCTGCACAGGGATGATGACAATGACATGGTGCTTCTCCTGAGCCAGGTGGGACCTAGACATTTCACGTGCATTTGCTGCTGAGCCTCTGAGCCTCACAGGGTGGGGTTTGCCTATGTTTTGTTAGCCTCTCTCTCTCTCTCTCTATCTGGTACTGGGGATTCAATGCAGGGCCTCACACATGCTCGCCAAATGCTCTACCACTGAGCTACATCCTTCACTCTTTAAATTTTTATTTTTGAGATAAGGTTATACTAAGTTACCCAGGGTGGCCTCAAAACTGCAATCCTCCTGCCTCAGCTTCCCAAGTAGCTAGGATTATAGGCATGAGCCACCACACCCAAATTCACATTTTGTTTTCCAATTTTTTTTTTTGTAGTAAAAGATATATCACATAAAATTTATCTTCTTGATCATTTTTAAGTACACTTATCACAAGTAGCCATTACCATCATCTCTCTGCAGCTCTGTGCATTTTGCAAAACCGAAACACTGTCCCCACCCAACACTAACTCCCAGCACCCCCTCTCCTGGCCCCTGTGAACCACTTCCTGCTTTTTGTGTCACACAAGTAGAGTCTGACAGCACACATTCTGGGACAGCCCCACCAGCAGAAGGGTCCTGGGGTTGGCAAAGGTGGCAGGGGCTGGCAGGCTGGCTCACCGTGGTGAAGGAGTTGTACAGGTAGTAGATGGCCCAGGAGATGATGACAATGTAGTAGATGTTCAGCCAGAAGGACAGCACCGCTGCAGCCAGGCCCACACCTGGGACAGAGCACAGTGTCACCACTCTGCTTGGTCTGTGGTGACAGCCACCACCCAGCTACTACCTCCTCAACCCTGGACACAGGCATGGCTGGGAACACTGAGCCTATGAGAGGTAGGGACCAGCTGGAGGCCACATACACCTGGCCAATGGGCTCAGGGTGTTGGTGAGCCAGGTCCAGCCTGTAGGCAGTGATCGCAACTCCCATGAGGCCTCCTGAATGCCCATTGGCACCAAGCACAGGGGCAGAGGAACTCCCTTGTGTGAAGTGAGCTCATGGATGGGCAGGATCTGGATCCGATTCCCCTCTGCCCACAACAGTTTCCCCTCTGTTCAGATGTAAGCCTTCTGGAGGGGCCCCAGCTACACACAGGCTCCCTATGGGGAAGGGCCCCCCATGACCAGGGCCCAGACCCCCATGACCAGGGCCCGGCCCCCCATGACCAGGGCTGCACCCTACACACTTACCCTTGAACATGGGGGCCAGTTTCCACACACCCAGGCCCCCGATGGATGTGTACTGGCCCAGGGAGCACTCCAGCAGGAAGAGTGGGACCCCCGCAAAGATGAGTGTCAGGAAGTAGGGGATCAGGAAGGCCCCTGCAGGTGACAGGACACAGGCTGTGGACCCATGGTTTGAGGGAAACCACTCTAATTGGTGGGGCACCACGATTCCAGGTTCCCCTCTGGGATCTCCTGCTCTGTTTCCAAAGCGTGCCCAAAGCCAAACTGCAGCCCAAGGGTGTCCCTCTACTCAAAATACATGCTCTGCATTTTGCAAAGCAAAGAGATAAACGCTTGGCATCAGTTGGAAAGGATAACTGTCCTTTGGGATTTGTTACAGCTGAGATCTTCCATGTCTTTAAAGTTCACTGTGTTGAAGGCTAGGTGGCCAACTGATGGGCTTTTGGGACGTGATCAAATCATGTGGCTGCTGGCCTCATATCCTGGTGGAAGGGAGTGGATCAGAGGGTTCAGGCTTGGGAACTAGATCTTGTTCCCCTCTCCACTTCCTGCCTGCCATGCGGTGAGCAGCTTTCCCTTGCCACACCCTTCCACCATGATGTTCACCACCAGCCTAAACGCAATGCCAGCTGACCAAGGACTGAAACAATGGGCCAAAACTTACAATTCTTTCTTGGCTAATTATTCCCAGGTATTTTGTCACAGTGACAGAGAGCTAACACAGGACTCTTCTGATGATGAGGCAAGAAGCAAGAAATGAGACCTAGTACCAACAACCTTCAGAATCTTTACGGGGCTTTTTCCCCTAAGGTTGCCCCAGACAGTGCCTGAGCAGGACCCAGCTGAGAGGGTACCAGGCCACCACTTACCGCCACCATTTTTCCCGCAGAGGTAGGGGAACCTCCAGACATTGCCCAGGCCGATGGCGTAGCCCACACAGGACATGAGGAAATCAAAGCGACCCTTCCACGTGTCTCGATCAGGAAGCTCCCCCGCCTTCTTCTGCACCTTGACCACCAGGGTTTTGGGCTTGTCGTTGGCCAAGGGGGCCTCACTGACTTCTGTGGAGATCTGCCCGTCAGCCACCTTGTTGCTATTGGTCGCCATGTCTCGTTTGGACGTGGGCGTCCTGGCAGATGGACGTATGATCTCGGCCCCAGTTCACGTGGACAGCAGCTTTGCGGCTGAAGGTCACCCTAGAGGACAGAGGTGGGATACAGGCATAGTGAGCACCAGGATTCTAGAGTCACCTTGCTCCAAAATAACAGTGACAAAGTGAACCCCATAGATTGGTGGCTCCAGCAGGCATCCTCAGCCCTCTGTCCCCCCAGCTCCACTCCTGAGGAAAGGGAGCAGGAGGGTCTGCTGCACGCTCCCCAGCAGCTCCAACTCTGGCCATCTATGCACCCTCCCTGGGGACCTGAGACCACCTCGCTTCCTGAGAGAAATAGTGTGTTTGATGATAAGGTCTCTATTGCTGCCTCCTAGGAGACAATTAGATTTGTCCTTCCTAAAGCCGTAATAATTGTGGTCAGGGCAAGCCCAGAGGGGACTGTAGCTCTAATCACAGTCCACTTTATCACTTTCCAGCTGTGTGACTTTGAGTAGATGTCTTGACCTCTCTGTGCCCCACTATCCCTATCTTTTAGCATGAGGGTAACAGCCCATCTCTTACTGGATTGTTGGAAAGTCTTGAGTCTATACATTTAAAAAACTGCAAAAGAAGGTTTTTACACTTGAGGCCCAGCCCTGGTCCTTCTCTGGGAAAGGACTACTGGCTTGAATGACCTCTTTGGGCTCCTAGTCACCCCAAGATGAACCAGTCCTCTGCATCCTTCTTACCTCTTTAGCTCCAGAGGCAGCATGAGTAGAGGACAGAGTGCAAAATTGGCCTCAGAGCAATCGTGAGTTCAAATCTCCTGTCTGACTTTTGTCTGCGGAGTACTAGTACTAATATTTTTCCAAATGACTACTCCAGATGGCTCTGAGCCTCAGTTTCCTGTCCTATAAAATGGGGCAATCCTCTCCAGCTTGTCACATTGGAGCAAACGTCAGCTGTGCTGGCTATCTGGCTGGGAGCAGGAAGTCCATGAACTGGCCATCATTACCTGATGGTCTGCCAGAGGTCAGCTCTGGCGAGGTCCCTGCAATCCCTGGGCAGAGCTGCCAAGAATGGAAGGGAAGAAAGGGGGCAGGTGAGAGGACAGGTGGCAGTGGGCTGTGTACTGTCCACAGAGCATCCCCATGGCTGCGGACAGCCAGTCCTTCCAGCGTGGTGCTGGCCTGGGGTGCAGGACTTCCGGGAGGCTACTGTGCTGGGGACAGCTATGATGGGCATGGGGATGTGAGGATGACATTCCATAATTTTATCCAAAGGAAAAGAAAAGCCAATAAGGGCTGGGGAGGTGCCACGCCTGAGCCCCACTAGGAGCCGCAGGACGCAGTTGATGGTTTCCTTTTTTTTTCTTTCAAATATATAAACCCAAGGTTTAATGTAGCTATTTTCTGCATCCTCAATCCAGATGTGCAGAAATGTGATTAAAGACCATGTAAGACCATTGGGAAGAGCCTGGTGTTTTGTGTAGTCAGAAAAGCCAGTTTCGAAGCACCCCCCCAACCCCAATCTGTTCATAAAAACTCACAAAAAGCCACACTGGAAGGATATACCCAAAGATGCCACCATGGATTTGTTTATGAGTGATTTTTGTTTTCTTCTGTACACTTTTTCCTTTTTTGATTTCTGAAATGGTCTTTAAAAGTTAATAAAATGGCACAAAGTAAACTTATGGAACCCTCTCTCAGGACCAACCAGAAGCTGGGAAGAAGCACCACTCTGTGGCTTCTTGGATCTGGTCCCTCACATACATCATCAAACACCATTGTCTTCTCCCAGAGCTTGCAGACCATCCATATTTTACTGCTACCCTGGCTTTTCCTCCTCAAGGGCACCCGCACACATTGAACACCTGTCTAGAGGTCGTGGCTGGGCATGGCCACCAGGGAGAGCTCTGGACCTGGCAGAGCCACTGCCACACTCAGGAAAAGCGGGAAGCAGGGGCCGCTGATCTGAGGTCCATCTGGGAGTCTCGGGGTCCGCATGAGACAGCAGCCCCAGGAAACGGGGAGAGCCAAAGGGGACCCTGGCACAGTGTCTCCATACCTGCCACACTAGTGATGCTCTCCACTGTCCCCAGAATCTAGTCTCGTGGGCTCCATTGCCCAATGTGACCCAATCACCTTCCACCAGGGCTGATCACCTGACCCAGGCTAGCCAATCACATGCCTTCCTAGAAGTTTGGTCTGGGATTCAGGGAAGGCACAGTCTCAGGAGTGACTTGGGGACCCAGGGGCAGCCCCCTCTGCCCACCTGGCCCTCAGAGGACCACAAAGGTAGTCACTGGAGAGTCTGGAAGGAACTTTCTTCTGCCACAGCTCCAGGCTCTCTTGAGATTGGCTACATTCCTCCCGGTCTGGAATTTGACCAGACACCCTGCTGTGGCTGGAGTGTCCCCAAAGTTCCCAGATGGGAAGGCTGCCACCCAAGCAGCACTGCTGAGGCTGGGACTTCCAATGGCGACCAGGCCATGGAGCTGGGTCCACCTCTCCTCGCCTCATCCTCTGCCACGGGATGTGGCAGCACCCCCTGCTCCCAGCTGAGACTTCCAGCCTCTGTGATCCCATAATCCCAGATCATGATAAATGGCCCAGTCTGCAGCATTCTGTGACAGCTGCACAAAACAATGACAGTCCCTAGTCATAAAATAAACTCCCCTGCTTTGTGAGCCTTGGCTTTCAGAGTCCTGTCACAACCTTGAATCTCTGCACACATCTCGGTCCCCTAGGAAGGCCATCTCCTGAGTCCTCAGTCCCTCCTCATGCTGAGCCTGAGGGAGCAGAGCTGGTGGCTGCTGCAAAGGACTCACTGTGGGGACAACGTGCA
Source organism: Erethizon dorsatum (assembly GCA_028451465.1). Classification (NCBI taxonomy): domain Eukaryota; kingdom Metazoa; phylum Chordata; class Mammalia; order Rodentia; family Erethizontidae; genus Erethizon; species Erethizon dorsatum. Next base: position 39,782,434 of record CM051831.1, read on the forward strand.
TGTGTCCAGATTCAGCCAGATGCCTACACCTGCCCAGCAAGGGCAGTGGACCAGCGGTGGTGCTCTCCTTACAGAAGATGTGCGTTGTAAAGACCAACCTGTGGGGGAGACCATGAACGTGGGCCGCCCATACGGCCCGGAGGGCTTGGAACTGAGGACAACCTTGGATTTGCCCCTTGGCATTGAGTAGGGGGACCAGGCCTCCCTGTGACACCTACAGATGCTGGCGAATTACTTCAGCAGCCTAGAACGGTAACAGGCAGTATTTTCTAGGGCTCCTTCGTTACTCAGGCCCCTTGGCATCTTTCAGGGTTTCCAAGGCCAGTGGCAACTGCCCTCCAGTCCCCACAGGGAAGACGAGGGAATCAAAACCTACAGCCCCTTCACTTCTGCCTCGCTTTGCCGAGTCAGGCCTGGCAGAAGAGGCGGTGGTGCACTCGTGTGTTTGGTTCATTTTAAAAATGATTCTGGTAGGGAAAAAATACAAAGCATCTCATCCACGGAAGGAAAATGGCAGGGCCCTCATGATCCTCCTGGTCCTCCAGAGCCATCTCGTGTCCACCTGCTGGAGCCATCTCCTGTCTTCCCCTCTTCAGGGCTTGTCACACATGTCACACTCTCCTATGCTTCCGTCCAGAGCCTCTGGTCCCTCCTCATCAGGAAGGCACAGAATCTGACTGAATCCCAACAAAGCAATTCTCTGGAGGGGACGGGATGATGACGGGTTGCCTGTGCTTCACACAGCCAGGGTTCTGTGCATGCCAAGCATCAGGTGACAATGCATCCACTTCTTACAAAGCACACTGTATTTTTCATGGACCACAGGTGCCAGCAGAAAGAGTCAATGCTGTAAATACTGACTGTGTGCACAGAGCTGGAGACACTGGCTCCAACCAGGTCATGGCTAGTAGGAGATGCTTTCTGCCTGAAGCTTACCAGACATCCTGTGGCAAGTGCTGCAAGACGTAGGACAGCAAGACACTGCAGGCCCAGAAGGAATGAGTTAAATCAACAAGAGAAGGTTTCCCAGAGGAGGGGCCATCTAGGCTGGGTTTTGAAAGCTGAATAAGAGTTCATCAGGCTCAAAAAGAGGAAGCAGGCATTCCAAGTGGAGGGAAATTCATGAATGCAGGCATAAAACATCCATGACAGCCTGCCCTTCCTCAGTGTGCACCACGTGGCCACATCATAAAGCCCCTGAGAAAGATGGGGACAAAACAAGTTGGGAAAATGCCTCTGCCAATCCTGAATAAGGAGATGCCCAGCAAGAAAAAGAAAACATGTGTGGCTTGGAAGCCCCAGATCAGAAGTGGCAAAATGGGTCAAAACTGGCCCCTGGGCTTATTCTACCAGCCAGGGTATAAAAGAAAAAAAAAAAAATCAGCCTGAATTAGGAGCCAGAAATGTGACAGGCTGGGATACAGTGTTTCAAGCAGTGGTACAGCAAGTGCAAAGGCCCTGAGGCAGGAAAAAGCTTGGTATGTTTGAAAGTCAGCAAGGAGGCCAAGGAGGTGGGAGCCCAGTGCAATCACGTGGGGAGGGATCACATGGAGATCGTGGACAGGGCCAGGTCCCACAGGGCTGCCAAGGTCAGGGTGTGGAGCTCAGATTTTATTCTAAATGGGATGGGTAGCCGGCCTTGTTCTGTCTCAGCTCCAAGAGGCTGCAGAGGGGCAGGGTGGCAGCAGAGGAGCCCGTTCGGAGTCTGAGCGTCTGTGCAAGAGACACTGGAGACCTGACCTAAGGCAGGCCAGGAAAGCAGTGGGCTGGGCTGGGCTGGATGGCAGGCCGGAGAGGGTGTGGAAGCCAGCATGGACAAGCTCTCTCTGTCCCATGCATCAGAGGGACAGGCGGCTGCATGGGGTGGGGGGAGCTGGAGTCTCAGGGCTGCCATTGTCCTGGTCAGTCGGGCTGGGCATGGGGGCGGGGGGGGACTGTCCCCTCCTGCAAGACTGCACTCACTCCCACTTTGTTTCACTCCCATTCTGTAATTACAGAAATTACAGCGCCTCACTTTAGATTGAGATCGCTCGACTTGCTTTTATTTCTTTTTGAAACGCAGAGGTTCAAGAAAAAAAATTCATACTGAGTTTGGCTTCGCGCCCAGGGAAGCAGAAGCAGTCTATTCTCTGGTGCAGGGAAAACGTGGGGCTCCATTCACCAGGAGCTGTCAGCATCTGTGTGTACCCGGGCCATGCCAGTGCCCGCTCACCCAGAAGAAGAGCTAGCTCTTATTGTGCACCTACTGTGTGCACCAGCCAGGCCTTGCTGCCTTCTTCACCAGACAGACAAGGAAACTGAAGCTGGCAAGCCCAGGGCTGCTGTAATGGAGCCTCAATCAGGGCCCAGAGGCTCCAAGTGTGTCAGCATCACCCACGGAGCAGCGTCACCCATGAGGACTGGCGGACCTGCTCCAGACCAGCGGGGTGGACGCTGTGTTTGGACGTGGGCAGGACAGACCTGGAGCACAGCTGGAGGCCCTGTGCCAGGCCCTCACCCGCAGCCGCCTTCCTTGCCACACTGATGCCTTATCTACACCGCAGGTCACAGCTGAAGGAAAGGCCCCAAGAGGGCCAGTGAGTGGTTCCCCGCCCCAGTCCCTCGCAACCCACTGCTGCAAACTGCTCAGTGGCCTCAGCCCACCGAAGGTCACCTGCAGAGCCCACGACCGCATCTCTCCTGTGTGTGTCCTGGATACCACCCTCCCCAGCATCCCGGGACCTGCAGGTGAGCTGCTCCTTTGCTCAGTCTCCCCACTCATCCATGGGATTGGCAGGAGCTGTGTTCGACAGCAGTGTGTGAGTTTCCCAGCATCTACCCCACCCAGCAAGTGCTGTGTACCCGGATGTGAGAATCATCACTAGTCCTGCCTCACACGGAGGCTCAGGCGTGACAAACTAGACGCAGGCGTGACACCAGCACTCCCCCACCTGGCCTGCGTGAACCCTCTGCAGCTGCAGAGGAGCTGGCCTGGCAGGGGCCATGGCTGGAGGGCTGTGCCCTGTGGAGATGAGTTTGTCTGGCCTCGCTGCCCCCGACAGATGGTGTCCCGCCTGCTCCCAGCCCCTGGGCACCCAGAAGTGTGGCTTTCTGGGGATCCTTCAAAACTACAATGGAGGAAAAGGCTGGCGGTTGCCCCAACACCCAGAGAAAGCAAAATCAATGCTGCAAACCCTGGGGGCTGTGCAGCTCCATCCAACAGCACAGCAAACTCCAGAGAACCCCAACTTTTCACTCCCAACAGGGAAGAAAAAGCAGAGCTCAGTGGGCAGAAGGAGACAAGTGGGACACTTCACAGGCAGGTTAGGGCACTGCGTCCATCACCTCCCTCTTATCAAGTCCCCCATTTAGGCACAGAGAGGGACAAGGACTTGTCCAAGGTCACCCACAAAGGAGCGGGGGACACCAAGACTTGAAGCCAGGCAACTGGGGTGCTGTCTCAACTCTCACCTGGTCCCCTCTGCTGTCTAACAGGTGCCTGAAGTGCCTCCAGCCCACCCTTGGCGTGTGCCAGTGACCTGTTCCCACCAGGGAACATCCTAAGACCCTTCTGGCACCGCAGACACGGCCCACCAGCTCCTGAGGCACCTCTTCTGGGAGAGGCCTTCCTGGGGCCCACCTGGGAGGAGGATGGGCAGTTATCTTGAGACCCACAGAGGGGAGCTGGATTCTTACCCATTCTTTCCTAGATGTGTGACCTCAAGCCGGTACCTTGCCTTCTCTGTGCCTGGGTTTCCTTGTGTGTGCAAGTAGGAACTGAACTCTAATTCTGGCCCCTCTTGTCCTCATTCTGACCTCCTTCTCCTCATCTTGCTCACACAATCAGCGGTTTGCTAGAGTTTCTTCTGGCCCCCAGTTCTCTGCAACACCTGACTGAGCCCCTCATTTTGGTCAGGGCAGTTTTCAACCTAACCCATCCCACCTGGCTATGTTTCCCTGGGAGTAGGGGTCCCACTGCCACTGAGCTCTCAGCATGGCTGGGAGATTGGCCACCCGGCAACCCAAGAACCCAGAACCCAAGCAGCCTCTAGGTTCTTCCAGGGCATGCAGAGCAGGGTCCAGTGGGCAGGGGAGGCAGCTCCACCTGGCACTTGGCATCATCCTCAGCTAGATCTGCAGGGAGACCTGGGGTAGGGGGTTGGGAAGGGACCAAGCTGTGGAGCGCTGCTGCAGGAAGGGTGCGTTTCACCCTGTGGTGAGAAGGAAGATTCTTACCACCAGACCAAGGGCTTAATGTGATCAGCGCTCTGCACAGCTGACAGCCTTTACCTCTCCTGGCCGCTGCACAGGGAGGACGCAAGGCCCAGATCCCAGACCCCAGACCTGGGATTCCCAAGCCACACTTGCAATCAGTCCTGCCTCTGCACTGGGGGTGGGGGCCGCCAGGGCTACCAGAAAAGTGGGGGAATTTGATCTGCTGGCTGCTGGACAGACCTGGCAACAGTGGATGCAGAGATGGGACCATGGTGGAGGATGCAGAAGGCTTGGTCCTTCTGCAGGATTTGACTGATCCACAGCTAGTTCCATAGCAGCTCCCTAGTGATTACACTGTCACCCCCACACAGATGGGACTGGGCTTTCCCATGTGCTGGGTGCTCCCCAGGACACTGCGTGTCCCCAACACGTGTGTGGGCAACGGCTTCACAACGGGCCCTCAGGAGACAAAACCAAAGGCCCGGGCATCACCTGCTGACTGGGGCACAATAAATGTTCTGGTCTAGGTGCCAAGACAGGTGCAGCACCCCCAGGAGACAGACGCATGGCCTCTGCCACTAAGCACACCAGTGGCCTCTGCCACAGCTTTCTCTCGGGGCTTGGATGGTTAGGAAGACACAGACCTTGCTCCACTCATCCTCAGAGCATGGATTCCTGTAGGGACAGCCCGGCAGGACATTGCCTGGCTGGCCCAAGTATGTGCTGCAGCCTCACTGGGGCCGTAAGTGCCACCAGGGACACAGTGTTGATATCCTGGGGTCAGACCCAGGGTCCTGGAGGCACTAGGCTGAGCCTGCAGCCTGCACAGGGATGGATGAGGAGGAGGAAGGAGCAGAGTGCGGTAGGAGAGGTGGGGATGGAGAGAGGCATGAGCACAGGGAGGAGTGGGGATGTGAAGGAGGATGGAAAGGAGTGGGGCAGATAAGGAGAGGGAGGAGGGCAGGAGAGCCGCACATGCTTTTTCCTGTGTGCTGTACAATCTTCCCAAGGTAGCAGGGGGGTGGAGCAGCCTGCACTTAGCCAGCAGCAAAGGTCCACACCCAGGCTAGGGGTGCCTGCCACTGTCCCCTTCTGTAGGGACTTGGGGGGCTGCCAGCTCCTTAAGTCTCAGCCTTCTGCACAGCAGCTGCCTCCCCACACTAGCATCTATGGGCCCCGTACGGAGCACAGGGGACCAGGAGAACAGGTTGAGGACCTCAGCCTCTGTGTCCACACATCCTGTCCTGTCCTTCCTCCCTGCTGCCTTTGACTGGTGTGGTGATTTGGTTCCAGGGGACGCTTCTGTAAAGGCTCTGAGCTCAACCAGCCAGAGAGGATTAATCCTGATTGGAATAAGAAAGACTCGATGGCACTCACATGCTCTCACACAGCTCTCTGCTTTGTTAGACTCGCTCAGCAGCAAGTCTTGAAGGGCTCCGAAGAACAGTCGGAGAAAGGCCCTTTGAGAACTCAGACTTGGGGAAAATACAAAATAACAGTCGGGGTGGCTGAACGGAGCGCTCATCTTTAATAAGCCACGTGCAGAAGTGCAGCCCGAGCGGAGGGCTGTCTTGGCAATACTGAGGCATGGCAGGACCTGGCTCTGAACAGCTCCAGGGCCTCTATCACTGTCCATGCTGGGGTGGCCACAGCTCCCAGGCTGTGTGGGACCTTTCCAGAGACGACACAGCCAGTCCTCAAATATACGGCAGTGTCCACGAGGTCACAGCAAGAATCCCCAGGGACCTCTGGCTGATGGCCTTGGAGCCAAACGTATTTGAATTGCGTGGCATCCACTCAGAATTTTAAAACTGGCATTTGCACACTTTGGAAAAGGGGTGAGCATGAGTTTTCTAGTTTACTACCAGTCTGGTGATGATATCATCTTGTCCCTGACCTCTTTGCACATTTGTGTGGCCCACCTGGCCCTCAATGGCTTTGTGCTTGCAATCCTAATACCCACAGTGCCACCTAGTCTTGCAATACAGCACTTTCTAGGCCAAAGGAGGAGGGCACAGGAAGTGCAGCCCCAGGCTTGCAAAAGCTCGTTTGGTGCTATACTTCTATATCTGGAAAACAACAAACCCTACTGTTCTCTTCATAAGAGCTCAGTTGGATTTAAAAAAAAAAAATGTCAAGATACTGCTTGAGAGTATTTTGCAAGAATGAGGGGGGCGTGTATTTTCAGAGTCCAGGGAGGGTCAGATTCCAAGATCTAAGATATTTTCCTGCAAGATAAAGCTGATTTTATTTTTATAAGACTCAAATGCTGCTCACTTTCACTAACACATCTGTTATGGATTCTTTCACATAGCTTTCTGAAAGGGTTTAATAATATGCTCCCCTCCTCATTTCATAAAGTGGAAAACCCTCTGTAGCAAGAAGCAGCTACCCATTTGGAAGAAGAGATTTTGATGGAGCAAATCTTCAGTCAGTGAGCAGTAAGCAAACCTATGCATGACTTCCGCTTGGGATGTCAAAGGGCGGCCAGAGGCTGGAGGTCACAAACTGCCCACAGAGGCAGGCAGAGCAAGGGCTGGCCCCTCAGGGCAAGGCAACCTGGCTTGAGTGACAGCTCCAATGCTGTGTGACTGTAGGTCAGCCACCTACCTTTCTGTCTAAAACAGGGATGATAACAGCTACTTTGGGACTAGCATGAGGGTTCAGTGAGAGAGTAAGTCAAGAGGTTGGTACAGTGTCAGGGACACGGTGAATGCTGATGCCTGGCATAGAAAATAACAAACCACCCGATCTATTTATTCTTTCAGACAGCAGTGGGAAAAAGTCTTAGGTAGAGCCAGCATGACCTTAAGCTATAGGCAGTCAACACCAGAGAATGGTGGAGGTCCTTGGGAGGTGCTGATCTCATCACATTCCCGGAGCATGCTATTCATTAAACAGGGTGCCCAAAGCGGACAAGTGGCCACATCCTGCAATTAGCTCATTGGTTAAAATCCCTGGTAAATGTCAACTGTCTCGATTTGTCCACCGGATGAGTCTCCTCTAGCCCTTCCTGCCTGCATGGGATGTAGGAGTCAGTGTCCCAAGTCTGCGGGCTCAGGCTTCTCACCCTCTCATCTGGCCCCAGAGACAGCAGGAAATGTCCCTCCCTGACAGGGGATCCAGAAACAGGTTGCTGCTGCTTGTGGGCTCTATTTGTTCAGGCAGGTTTGCGGAAGCAAAACAAAACGGTCGCTTGCATCTAAATCAGCAGCTCCTAGCTTCCCCCGCTGCCTTTGAATCTGCCAAACTCGGCATCCAGGGCCCTCTCTCCTCTTCCAAAAGGGAATGGGGTCGTCTGCCAGCTCCAGCTTCAGCGCCTCTGCCAGCATGCAAATGATGCACTCGGTTTTCTCAGGGTGTTAACCCCATAGTCTCTGATCCCCAACTAGGGAGGGAACTGTATTCTGCCAGCTGTGCAGGAGAGAGAAATAAGGGGGTGTGTGAGGGTAAATACTTCCAAGAGGCTTTGCGGCATGGGGTCATTTAGATAACTGGCAAAAAGAAAACCCAGTTCCCTGCATGGTGCCCACATGGGTTTTTGGGGTTGGACATTTGTTCTCTACTGATGTTTACTGGCCCAGGGCACAGAGCCCTTTCACCTGTCCACACATGTCTCAGCCACTTCCCACCTTCCAGCTCTACATGTGCCCAGCCAGTACCTCTCTGAGCACCTTACCTTTGGTTAATAATAAACAAGGGCTGCTGTCAACAGGGTTATGGCGGGGACCCGGGTGGATGTGGTCTCATGAGCATCCTGTGAGGCATCCCATTTTGCAGATAAGGACACTGAGGCTCCAAGGGAGAGGGATCTGCCTAGGGTCAAGTAGCTGGGGAGGTGGCAGGGAGGGCTTTGATGTGCTTCGCTACCTGAGCACAGAGCTCCCCTTCCTCTTGGGATGGCCTTGTCACTCCAGGCTGTCAGAACCACCCGCAGCCCTGTCCTAAGCCTTGAAGGTGTCCAGTGCCCTGAGATCAGAGCCCTACAGCGGCCCCTCTGGGGCCCAACCACTGACTGCTGTCCCCTGCACAATCTGCTCCCAGGTTGTCCTGGAGCAGTTGGAGACTTGGTGACAACTCTACCTCTGGCTGTCCCTTGGTGGGAACTAAAGGCAAGACCTCGTGGCTTTCTTTTTTTTTTTTTTGTGGGTACCAGGGGTCGACCTCAGGACCTTGTGCGCCAGGCACGCCTGCCGCTGAGCGATATCACCGGCCCTTTTTTCGTATGTGGGTTCCGGAAGTCGAACTCAGGCCCTCGCGCTTGCCGGGCAGGCGCTTACGCCGCTGAGCCATCTCACCGGCCCTGACCTCGTGGCTTTCCGCCCCCATAGTCCACGCCTCCTTCTGGGGAGCCTCAAACCCTGGACCCAGTACCCTCCACACCCTTGCTCCTGCTCTAGCGGCTCCTGAATCAGCATTCAGCACACATCACTCCCCTGTGCAGCGCCATTATCTCCCGAGGACACGGGCTCCGTTGTCACGGCAACCAGAGTCCTTCCACCAACTCTATTTAATAATTTCCCAACAGCGGAGCTGGGCCAGCTTGGGGCAGGGGAAAGAGCGCCAGGGCAGGGAAGAAGCTCTGGGTCCTAGCACCTGCAGGGTCCAGGATGCCTCTCTGGGCCTCCATTTAGCCCTCTGTGACACAGAGGAGTCTGCAGTGGGTGGGCTTTATGACGGTCTCTCAACAAAAACAACTTGAGATGCAGGTTCCATGTCCAGGGAGCGGGAACAAGGGAAGATCCGAGTGAGGTTCTACGTCCACAGGATGAGCCAAAGCTCATGGTGCTGTCTCCTGCTCAACAGCCTTCACGTGTCACTTTGGGTCACAGATGTGATCTCTGTGATCCTCCAGGATCTGGGCTGGGGTTGCGCAGGGCATGAATTTTTGCCAGCAGCCAGAATGGACCTACTTCTCCCCATTGTGTAGATATGTAAACTGAGGCTCAGAGAAGGCAAAGGGGCTGCCTGTGCACACAGGAGACCCAGTTCCTCCCTAGAACCTTGTGTTGGGGAAGGCCAAGTGGCTGGTACCTGGAGAAGGGGCCCATCCCCTATGTTGTCCCCATGCCCACTCAGCCTTCATGGCTTCTAGTTCTCACTGAAGGAACCATGTAGACATCCCAAAGAGAGGGACAGGACCTTGTCATGCCCCTCACTATGCTTGGCACCAGACACTCCCAAAGACATGGGGTTCCTGCTCTAGAGACTGTGTGGCCTGGACTGTGAGCAGCCCCTCAAGGGCACATGGAGGAGGCTGGTGTCTCCCCGAGACCACAGCGAAGCCACACACAGCAGGGAATCCAAGCCTATCTGGTCCTGCTGACAGTCCACACCTGGACCCTGGGCCCGAGAGATGATGACTACACCCCCAGGGGCCCCTGCAAAAACCTCCTCAAACCACTACTGATGTGCAAGGAGCTGCAGAGGACCCTGGGGAAACATCCTTAGCTTTGTGATTCCTGCCTGGCTCCAAGGTTTGGGAGGGGGCCGTGCTGCTCTGGCCCAGGCCCATGGCACTGCTCTGAAGCGGGGTTGTTGGCAGCTGAGCAACGCTATTTAACTCCTCCCAGGCTGGCTTTTTCATTTAATACCGCAGCATAATTAACAGTGCCGCATCTGCTCTGTCATTAGTGCCATTCACTGCCATTTGGTGAAAGGCTCTTATCGTCCCCAGTCATTAGTCCTGGGAGGCTATGCTGGGGGACATGGAGGAGGAGAGGAAGAAGTGGGGCATGCAGCTTCCGCTGCAGCCCCTGGTCCTGTCCAAGCTCGAGCCCCTTGGCTCTAGGCACAGAGTGGGGAAGGGACCACTCAGGGTCCCCTGTAGGCTCCAAGCCAGGCAGTGCTTGGCTCTGTACTTCCTTCCTGCAATCCAGATCAGAACCCCAGCTCTGCTAACTCAGCCATCCAACCTCGGAGCTCCCCGAGCTCCCCAAGCCTCATGTTCCTTATTGAGGATCCTGGGACCATGCTTGTGATGTGCTCGACTGGTGCCTGGTGGCAAAACTCAGGGTGGGGGAGGACCACACCTGAGCAGTCTGCCGGAAGTGCTTGTCACCAGGGCTGTGGGCCATACGCTGGCATTGAAATTCCATCTTTACAGAACACACTTGGGAAGACTGCTTCTTCCCTTCCCTGAGCCCACATTTTCTTTCCTTTTCTTTTTAAAAATCCTAAGTGGGTCCTTGATCTGAGGCTGTGGAAAGAACATCTGACTTAGGGGCTTCATATGCCAAAGCCCCAGTGAATTCTTGCAGCAGCCAAGTCCCAGCTGCAGGATCTAGAGCTCAGGCCCAGCCTGGGAAGCTGGTAGCTTTGGGCTTTGATTGCATTTGTTTTATATTGTTTGCACTTGGCCTCAGCTCTGGCAGGGCATAGTCAGAAACAGAAACAGCCAGTGCAAAAATAAAAGTTCCCCATGCCCTGCACCATTACCTGCACCACACAGAAGAGTACATGGAGTGTATTTGCAGCACCAGCAAGATTTGGGTTGCACTGCGGTGCTATCTGGGGCAAGCAACTCCGCAGCCCTGAGTCTCACAGTCCCCAGCATCCTCTCAGGGTCAGTGAGGCGGGCCCACCAGAGTTTGTGTCCAGGAGACATGCCATGCCCAGTGGTCTGGGTCTGGATGGCCAGCTTCTCTCCACTCTACAGCCAGTGGACACCACAAGCCCTTGGATCCCCTGCCTACCCTGCAGGCCTGAGCAAAGCTCCTAAGACTTGACATATGTCACAGTCTTCAGCGTGGCAGAGGGGATTGGGGCAAGGGCTGGTCCCATGGTTTCTGGCCTATATCTTGCCATCCCCACCCTCTCTGCTGAGCACAACGTAGAAGTACCCAGCCCGCTCCTCCGTGGGGCCTAGCAACCCCAGGCTCCACTGGATCACTTCCCCATCCTCCTGAGGGTCCTTCTGCACAACCTCATGGGGCCTGACACTCACTTTCACCCAAACACACAGACACACATGCCTGTGTGCATGCAGATCCCTCTGAGAACAACCAGCCCTCCTCTCCTCTCACAACTGCTACCTCTGGGGGCTCCCTGGCCCATCATACTCTGAAACCCTGGTCTCAGATGAAGCTCAACTGAGAGTCACGGCCAGTGCTTCCCACATCCCTGAAGCCTGAAGCCTCACTTTGCATGCTGTGCTCCGCCTCCTTCACGTGGGCTCTTCCCCATCCAGCTACCTGGTGAACCTGGTGATTTGGGCTTAGTAAAGGTGACTCCCACAGCTGAGAAAACAGCAGACAGAGTGGAGGGCTCAGGGCCCTCAGAGCTTCAGTTTCCCCATCCAAAGGATGGGGATAAGAATGGTAGTAGTAACAGTAACCCTGCCTTCATCTGGAGCTCCCAGAACTGTCACAAACTTTCACTGAGAAAATGCTTTGAAAACTGTGAAATTCTACTATCGCATTATGTGTATGTATACTCACACGTGTGCAAAGTGACCTTATTTGGGTCAAGGTCATTTGGATTTGGGCTTATGAGAAACTACCACCATAAAGTTCTGTTCTGATAACCGAGAGTGGTGTGCTCTGCACTATGCAGCACAGTACAATACCGATAGCAAACGTCTTCGCTCACCTCCCTGTGGCTGCTGCCCTCTCTCTGCACAGAGCCTCCTTACCAAACAATAAGGCCATGAAGCGACCTGCTGTCAACGTCTTTCAGGGCATCTTTGACCTTGAATGTCCCTCTGGCCAGAGCTCAGTTATTTCAAGAGCTGGCAGGAGACACTGATCTTGCAGACACAGGCAGCCGACAGGTGGGCAGAGCTGCAGCTCACTGTGCAAGGCAGCCACTACCTCCTGCCTCTCTGAGTCTAGCTGGTGAGCTTGGATCCCACCAGGCCCCAGAAGCTGAGGGCCCCCTTTCACAGGCAAGCGGCCTCCCGCACCCTAACATGGTCTGTTCCCCCATGTGTGCACCCCCCACTTGCAGAGTGCCAGAGCCAATCATGCTGCGAGACCTGGCCTCCCTGTAATTTCCAATTTGTGAGAAATGTAAAAATAGAAGCCCATTCGCTGCAGGAGGCTCGCATCGAATTGGATGCCACTTCTTGTGTCATGTCAGATCACGGTAAATGGAGCTGATGGCTTTGTCAGGCTACTTTCTATGGCTTCCCAAGCAGTGAGATGCAAGAGACACGGAAGAATTAGGGCAAGGTTGCTGGGTGCACAATGTTGACATGAGCTTTAGGTGAATTTTAAGTCTGGGTCACAAATATGTGGCAACAGGCGGGACACCTCAGCTTAACTCCCGGCTCTGTGACTTGGCAGCTAAGGGACTTGTAGCCAAGTCCCTCTCTTTGAGTCTCAGCTTCCCCTCAACAAAGCTCCCTCAATACCTGGGCTTCCAGAGCTGGGTAAGCTCCGTGGGTAGAACCCGGGACACAGTGCTCATGAACTGTGTAGCTCCTTAGAGCGGGAAGTCACAGTCACCCACCCAGTGAGCCATGTCAGGGAACGAGCACAGGGATCTGTGGCTGAATTCGGGCTCGAGAGCCATTTACTATCCCTTCATTGATCTGGCACCAAGTGCCCTAGTGCTCATCCTCTCAGATTCATCTGCTTGGGGACAATTCAGCTGCACACCTCCCAGGGTCTTGTGAAAATTAAATGCAGTATTATAAGCCTAGCACACAGCACGTGCTTGCAGAGTGTCAACTCACTATAACTGACAGTTATTGCTCATGTTGATAATATGATCATTGGAACAATATTTATTGGGCATTTTTTTCCTGTTTACGTCTGAATTTTAGCTCTATGCTGAAATATCACAGCTTGTGTTCATACCTACTGCCTATGTCAGGAAACTTATCTCTGCTACAAGCCAGCTCTCCTCTGACTCCGCATCCCTTCCCGGGGCTCCAGAGGGTTTGGGGGGGTGGATAGAACAGATACAGCTGCTGGTGTCTGTCGAGCTCGTACACACAGACGCATTTCCCAGGAAGTCCTATTTTGGGGTTCACATCTGGCGTCCTGGCCTCTTCTCTCTCAGTGCTATCCTCTTTCCCTCTACCTCTCAGTGACCTTCAGAGAATGGGGCAAAGCTGGTGCAAAGGACCACCTATGCCATGTCCATGCCACCCAGCAGTGGACACACATGACCTCATCAGGTCAGGGAGGAGCTGCTCTTTGCAACTGGAGTCAAGTTCCTACCCCTCCTGGAAGGGGGCTGTCCCCTGCCACTGTTCTCCAGGCAGAGGAGCTTGGGCGACAGGGCACAGCTGAATTGAAGAGGCAGCTGTGAAGCGGGCAGAGCCAGGCCTGCCACCTTCCAGCATGGACACGAGACAGTGCGGGGTCTCTTGCTGGGGCTGGCGCTGGGGCTGCGGCTGAGGCAGGGGGAATGGGCTCATGTGGTTTGTGATGGAGGAAGCTGAGCACACATGGGGCCAGGTAACAAAGACCAAGCAGGGCACCCCACCTGCCTCTGAGAACAAAGGGGCTGCGGGTGGTGGGCAAGGCTGGGTTTCCGGGGTGACGCTCCCCGTGACCCATTCACAGCAGGAGAGGAAGATGTCTCTGAATTCAGCGGTTCAGGACGTCTATCTCCGCTGCTGAGCTCACAGCCAAGCCTGGGATCGGCATCCGTCTGTGATGGCAAGAAGCCGCCTGACACTTGTGCTTTACCTGATGTTACTCCTTGCACATCACATGCTGGGGAGGAGGAAGAGCAGCCACTGCTCACATGGTAGGCCCAAGGGGACTCGCCGACAGCCACTAAACCCCAACCTCAGGAACCACTCCCTACTGTCTCACTTCGCAAGTGTGAAAACCAAGGCCCAGTGACATGTAGTAGGGCAAAGATGGCTTGGAAATCCAAAGAACAGGGTTTAGCTGGGTGCCATGGAGCACAGCTGTAATCCCAGGAGGCTGAGGTGGCAGGATCACAAATTCAAGGCCAGCCTGGGAAATTTAGGGGGATCCTGCCCCCTCCCAATCCTCTCTGCTTCTTTCTGCTGTATGACCTTGGGCAAGTTACTTTCCCCTCTGTCCCGAGGTTTTCGCATCTCTAAAGTGGGAAGTGGATGAGTACCTGTGCATGAAGGTGATGTAGGGAATTAAGCTTGGTACTCTGGAAGATTTCAGTTCTCCACTCCTTCCTTCCAATGAGGACTGGAACTTAGCCAAGGTCACCTGGCCCAGGAAATGGCAGTGCCCCAGCTCAAAGCAAACCCTCTTCCATGGCTCACTTGTTCCTGGCCATGGCCTGAGAGGCCACATTCTACGGCCTTCCTGGTTTAAGGTGACAGGTAAACATCGCAGGTGTGTCTCCCTGCCATCTCATTCCAGCCCACTCAGGCGGGCTGGATTATAAGACATTTGTTGAGTTCCTGCTGTGTGCTGGGCCATGTGTAAACAAATCCACAGTCTCTACCGCTTCGCCCCTGAGTTCCCAAGCATGTAAGATCCAGCGAGCAGAGGAGAAGGAGCTATTAACATCTCTCGGCTTTGAAGAAATGGATTTCGCCTGGTCCACACCTTAAGTGGCCCTCTGCTTGGCCTCCGAGTCTCTGGGGACTCACTTCTCCCCATGCCCAGAGCCCTGGTAGCAGGGCATCCACGGCGGGACTGTCCTGTCTCCTCTGGCCCAGCAGCAGCTGCCTCTCAGGGAACCCCTCTCTCCAGATGCCCTGCCACACAGGCCAGGCTGTGTGTCACTGCCTGTCCGGGACTCACAATTTGTCCTCTGAGGAATGGCCACCGAGCTAGCACTTGGCGTAAGACAGAGCACTTTCTTTGTCTGCCGCCGGCCTGACGATTTATTTCTGAGGCTCAAGGGCTCAGCCATTTTGCCCTGGCAGCTTTGGGAAAAGGTCCCCCCCCCCACTCCCCCAGGGATGTACACCTCTAAGGGGACCTGTCTTTCTCCTCCTCAGCCTGAGCTGGGTCTGAGGATGCTCTGGCAGGGACCTGATGGGGCTGCCTCAACCCTGGTGGAGGGCTCAAGGCACTTTCGGTTCCTTCTGACCTCCTTTGTTTTGGAATGTGGAAGTTGAGGTTGACTTTTCAGGCTCCTTTAGGACTGCAATTCCTCCAAAGTTCTCAAGGGCAGACAGTCCAGGTGAAACCCAGCACCCACATCCCTTCTCTTGCTAAACGCTCACCCACCTTGCATGTCACAGAATAACCAAGGTTGACCTCGAACTCTACTCAGCCTGTCATAGACTGATTTTTGGGGTGCCACCAAAGCTCAGGAGCCATTTAATCCCCCCCAGCTTTGAGGGCAGGATTTCGATTTTTTTTTACATACAAATTTCTCCTTGGGGTTCATGATTATTTCGGGGGGATGTCAGCTCGGAGCCTAAGTGGGGAGCTGCCCAGTCTGAGTTCCTCCTCAGAAGACCAAGCCAAGCGTGGAACAGGACATCTGTGGGTACCACTCGGAGGGAAGCGGGTACAGGGCACCGCCGCGCAGGGAGACCCGAGGGTCACTGCCGGGGGTGACTGAGACAGGCAGTGTCGCCCCTTTTCTCATCACCGGGCAGTAGAATCTGGGACGGCAGAGGACAGTGGTCCCCAAAGCCTCGAGATGCAGCCTGCACCCTCGCGGAACCGTGTAAGGCAGGGAACCTGGGCTCACGTCGCGGGACCTAGGATGCCCGAGATGGAAGGAGGTGACCGTCTCTAGGGGGCCCTGCCCTGCCAGAGCCCCCAGGGCCCGGGGGCGCGCAGACCCCAAACGCAGGGCGGCTCCTGCGCCCTGGCCCCTCATCCCCTGGGGACGCGCGCGGCTCGGACAGCTCGGGTCCCCGCGCAGGGCAGGCAGGGCGCGGGCAGCACCGCCGAGCGCGCGTCCCAGGCGGGGGCAGGGGTCGGGGTCGCGGAGCCCGGGCCCCGTGGCCGCGAGGGTCCCGCCCGCTCCTACCTGCTGCGGGGCTGCGCGGCGCTCGGTCCTCGCTGGGCTCGGCGCAGCTCCCGCTCCGCGCTCGGCAGAGTCCTCGCGGCGGCCGGGGCGGAGCGAGGGGTGGGTGGGTGGGTGGGAGGACACGCCCACTGGGCGGGGTCTTGCCTGCTCCCTTCCCCGCCCCCTCTCCGCTCGCTGCCCTCCTTCCTCTCCCTCCCTCCTTCTCCCTCTGTACAGGCCATGGTCAGACTGTCTGCCTGTTCGCCTCTGTCCCTCTGTCTTTCCCTCCGTGGACTCACCCTTCTCTCTCTCCATGGGTGACCCCGTGTGGCCGTGGGTGACCGTGAGTGGGGTGCACTGTGGCCCCTCTCTCCGCCCACCTTCTGCCCCTGGGGACATTGATGCCCCGTGGAGCTGGTGTCAGGCCGGGAAGGTGCCAGAAGGACTGTCCCCCTCAGGACCTGGTCCTGGGGCCCCAGGGACTGTGCCTGGCTGTGGAGGGACAAGTGGTAAACATGACTAAACTTGGAAACTCCCCAGGGATGGGTAGGGGTACAGACAGCCCCCTCCAGTTTCTGAGGTCCAAGGGACTGTCCCCTAGACACTGCCCTCCAGCAGGGACTGACTCCCTCCCCCTGGCCAAGTCCTGACCTTGCACCTTCCACAAAGACTCCTGGGAATGGGCCATGGCTCCCCCTCTCCAGGTCACCAGAGTAGAAAGGCTTTCTCCTCCCCAACCTGACCAAATCTCCCCACCCCACCTCAGTGCCCAGGGCTGGCATTTACCCACCAACTGGTCCCTCCCCCTTCAGCCACCCAGTGCTCCCAAGGTCACCCTGACTTGTACCTTTTGCCCTTGAGCATGGAACCCTGGGGTCCTCCTTGACCCTATTCCACCTACACAGGTCACCAGGTCCTGTGTCCTGTGACCCCCATCAGTACTTGTAGTAAATACTCAATGAGCTCCTTCTGTGTGCCAGCCACTGTCACAGGCTCAGGGACACTGTCAGTCAGCTTTCTATTACTACAACAAAATACCTGATGTAATCAACTTAAAAGGAGGAAAGGTTTGTTTGGCTCTCGGTTGCAGAGGTTCAAGTCCATGGGTGTTTGTCCCCATTGCTTCGGACCCGTGGCAGGACAGCAATCATGGTGGAAGTGCATGGCGAGGGAAACAGCTCACCTCATGGCAGTCAGAAAGCAAGGAGAGAGGGGGAAGGGTGAGTACCACTGTCCCCTTCCAATGCATGCCCCAGCAACCTCCCTTCCCCCACCAGGCCTTGCCTCCTAAGGCTTCCTCCACCTCCCAACAGCACCAACAGCTTGGGCACCAACCTTCAATACATGGCCTCGGGGGACACCCAAGATGCAATCATGGCACTTGCCATGGTAGACGAGACCAGGCCCAGAGCCCAAGGTGGTCAGGTCCAATGTGAGAGACTGGCTTCCACCAACAGCCACTGGAGCCAAGTCCGCAAGCTCTGCCAGGACACAGAGAGCACAGGGTCCCAGTCCAGCTTGGAGTGCAGGAAGGCTCCTCTGGGAAGCACCATGGTAGAGGGCAGAGTATGATTGGGGCTGTCTGGACAGAGATGGGACCCCGCGGGGAGCAGGGACACGAGGGCAGCAAGAAAGCAGTTCATGTTCACTTCCTGACCTTCCACTTAGCTCCTCAGGGACAGCACCCCAGCTTCTATTTGGGAAACCCCCACTCTCCTTCACACGGTTGGGTGGGGCTCCCCCTTCCAGAAGTGGACATGTGACCCTGAGCTCAGCCAGTCAGAGCACATCGCCCTGACCTCAGTGCAGGAACAGGTGAAAGATGCTGGCTTATGAGAACCCCACCTGTGACAGCTGCCTTTGCCACACCTCCACCAGACCCCTCCTGAAAATGAAGCAGAGGGCAGAACCAAGAGGAGGAAGCCGAGGTCCTGGTGAATATCATTGGAATTCTTGGATCCAGCCACACCTGAAGACAGTTGTTATTGGACTCATCATGTTCCTTTTTCTTCATTTTTGCAAGTTTGAGTTCAGTTTAAAACTGAAATAGTCCTCATGAACCCAATGTTGGATTGAGAATATGAAGCAATACTTTTTTTTTTTTTTTGTGGGTACCGGGGGTCGACCTCAGGACCTCGCGCGCCAGCAGGCGCCCGTGACGCTGAGCGATATCACCGGCCCCTTTTTCGTATGTGGGTTCTGGGAGTCGAACTCCGGCCCTCACGCTTGCTGGGCAGGCGCTTAAGCCACTGAGCCATCTCACCGGCCCCCAAGCAATACTTTTACAAAAGAATAATAACAGCCTTTCCCATCTCTTTTTCTTCTTTCACGTTTCCTGGATAAACCCCGCTCACAATTCTGTCTCTCTCTTTCTCACTTTCTCCAGTCTTGATCAGAAGTTAATTCCCCTCGCTTTCATCTCCATAAATTTTTACCTACCCATGAAATCCACTGCTGGCCATCAAGTCGATTTCCTGGGCTGACCATCTGACGCTTGAATCATCTGCACACCATGTCCCTCGCCTCGACGCAGTGCTGCCCACACCTATTTCCTCATCACTCCCCCAGGCAGGTGGATGGGCACGGTGGTGTTCTGAGTGTCATCTCTGGGACAGTGGGACTTTCACTAAGGGACACTGTGTTGTGTAGCTGAGATGGCTGCATGCAGGGTCTCCAGGCCCTGCTATGAAACTGGGGTGAAAATCTTCCCGAGCCCTGGCTGGGCAGCTCTGCTTCCTTTCCTTGAATCATCCTTGTGATTCAATCAATGGGCGCATCTCAGGTTAGCGGGGACTTAACACCTCCCAGGGCACTGACTAATTCCTCAGCAGGGTGAGCAGGCCAGGCTAACGGAGGCCTCCAGCCTCGGCACACCACAGCGTTGAGTGCACCTGGAGAGTATTGCTGTTTGTCCTTGTGTTTATTTTCACGGAGACCTATTTCTGGCTAGTGATACTGATCTTCCAGTTACAGTGTGATGTAAAGTTTCTTTTTGAGATACATTTATTTAATCTAAAAAAGGAAAATATTTAAGTAAATAAAAATAGACGCGGTGCACAGATTTTTGCAAAACCCTTGTGGCTGGCTTGCAAATGACTAAAGTTTGAGTAGCCTAATTTGGAGAACTATTTCATCCCTGTATTCATTCACTCAACAAATGTTTATTGAGCACATGCTGAGTACAAGACACAGGGGAGGACTAGACAGAGACGCTACAGTCCAAGGGAGAGTCCATAGTAGAGGTCAGGGTCTGAGTGTGGACAGCTTCCTACCACATTATGGAATTGACACTTGACCTTGAGGGCACTGGGGAGCCACTGACTGTTCTGGAGCCAAAGGGTAAGGCATGGTTTAAGACATCTGAGGCTGGCCAGCTGTGGAGGGTGGATTTAAGGGGAGAAGACTGTCTGGAGGCAGCTGTAGTACTGTAGATGTGAGGTGAGGAGGGTCTGGCACCCAACTGAGTTTCCAGCACACAGTAGGCACTCGATAAATGGTTGGAATCCATTCTCATTAATGCTGATTGGTGAATTCATTGCATCATAGACTCATAGTTCAGCAGAGCAGAAGTGGCCCTTAGATATTACCTAGCTGAGTCCCTTTACAGGGATGAGCCTGTGGTGTCCTCATTCCCTCTCCCTGGGTCGTCTGCACCCAGCCTGAGTGTCCCTCAAACATTCTCACCTCCTAGCCCTTATAAGTGGTATTCCTTCTGCTGGGACACTGTTCCTGCTTCCCCTCCTCCTGGCGGCTCTTCCTTGCTCTTGTCTGAGAGAGAAGGAGGGACAATGACTTGCCTGAGGGCACCTAGTTATCTGGTGCAAAGCCGGGAAGACAGGACTACTGGGACATTTCTGTGATTACTGCATGCCACTCACTGGCACATGGGAAACTGGCACAGAAAGGTTGAGTTACTGGCACAGAGAGGTTGAGTTACCAGCTCAGAGACACACAGGAGAGGGGCAGAGCTGGGATTCCAATGCAGGCTAGGCCATCCCCAAAGCCAGGGCTCTGGGCCTCTCAGCAGGCCAAGAGCTGCTGTGGGAAGAGACCTGATGCGGGACTCAGAATGCTCGGGCTATCACCAACCTGCTGTGTGACCTTGCCAAGTCCCTCGCCCTGATTCGGTAAATTAAAAGGGGTACACTTTCCTTCTGCTGGGTCCCATCGCCAGGTGCTGGTGTGCTTACCCACCCCTCCAGCCTCCTGCTCAGGCCCCTCTCCACTGCTACGGCCAAATCTGTCTCCATGACAACACGTAATTCCATCTTCCAGCCTCCACAAAATTATAGCCAGGTAGTGAGACTGCCCCTGCGACCAAAAAAAGTCTCCCCTGTGGGAGGGAGGCCCAGGGGTTTGTTTCCAGAAAGGATGTGATTGCCTGAACCACACCCCTCTGCCTGGAACTCCCCCATTAGCAAAACAGCGGCGGCATTAGTGTGTGTAACCACTTGAAAAACCACAGTAACCCTCATGGGAGAGAATAGGACACGAGATCATTTTGTTATCCTGTCCTGGAGTCACAGTGGGGCACATTGCTGCTGGCCGTGGCCTCCTTGTTGCTGAATGTTAAATATTTGTGCAATCAGCTGTACTGGGATCCATACCCAAACCTTTCAGCGAGCGAGGCAGCCAGACACAGCTACCCAGCCAGCATGGTGGGTAATGCGTTGGCTGTGGAGCCCATCGGAGCTTGGGCAGGTGACCTCACCTTTCTGGGCCTCAGTTTCCTCATTGGTCAGATGGGCGGGGTGGTCATATGTATGTCACCAATGCCCTGGTACATCGTGGTGCGTGCTCTGTATGTATTTGTCACTCTGCTGCCATTTGCAAGGCATCTCCTCCCCTCCAGCTGACATGGTTCTCCTTGAAGGTCTAAGTCAGTTCTCGATGAAGGTCAAGGTCAACCTCGACACTCCCACCTCCAAGAATCCCACCTGATTTTTGTTCAACTGCATCTAATTGCTCTCCCTGTGAATTCCCACAGGGATCCTGTTCCCACTTCCCTTGAGCGCTTACCACACCCGCCACGGTGGGACAGGGACTGTTGTCACTTGGAGCCCTGTGCACTGTAAGGCTCAACACCTGTTGCCCTGACAAACCTCCAGTATGGGGAGCCTGGGATGCTCTCATTCTCTCTCCATGGGTCATCTGCACCCAGCCTGAGTGTCCCTCCAAACGTTCTCACCTCCCAGCCCTGGTAAGTAGTATTTCCTCTGCTGAGACACTTTTCCTGCTTCCCCTCCTCCTGGTGGCTCTTCCTTGCTCTGCTCCGACTCCACCATGATAATACACACCTCAGTTCTTTCTCCCCTGCCTGGGCACTTCAAGAGCCCACCAGCTGGTGAGCATCACAGTGGCTCTCTGGGGTGGATCTGAGTGTCACATGTCACCTCTGGGCATCCAACACCTGACCCAGATGTGCAGGCCACTAAGGTCCTAAAGACTTCCTTAGGGTGCTGGGAGCACAGGAGGTGTGAGGGGGCTGAGGTAGAGGAAGAGCAGAAGCTTGGAAGGAGGGCACAAGAAGGAGCTGGGGACAAACAGGGACATCAGGGTGGGAAGACTCGTGCCACCCCCATCAGGTCACCACAGAGCACTCAACTGGGGGAGTCCTGCCTTTCAGTGCTTAGTAACTACTGTGTGGAGGTAGTGACTGAGCTTCCCACTAGAGCCCTTTACAGACATGGCTGTGACTCCTTTCCAGTGACTTCCGGTGGGTGGTGTGAGTGCCTGCTCACCAATGAAGATTTGGAGTGAAACCACCTGCCCAGGGGCCCACAGCTAGAAGGCCTGGGTTGGATCCTGGCCACTTACTTTCTGGGGTGGGGGCTCTGCCTGGAAAAGTTCCTTGTTTCCAGAGAACTCTGCCTCTCAGCCTGTGAAATGAGAGTGGGTGGAGACCCTGGCTCTCTACAGTGGGCAGCTGGACTGCCACGTGGAGCCTGGTGCCAAGCAGCGTGGGGACAGCTCATGTCATGACAGCTGCCACTCAGAGGCTGTCTCCTTCTGGGAAATGGGGAGATGGGCGCAATTCATGCCCCCTTGTGGTAGAGGCATAGAGAGGTTGAGGAACCAGCTGGGGAGCAGAGGAGGTGCAGATTCGTGAAGGCGTCTACGCTGTGCACACACAGAAAGGACCATTGAGTGTGGAAAGCATTGGGGCCAGGAAGGATGAGTCCCAGCCTCATCACGGGTCACTGCTGCAGACAGCAGCATGAGCACCGGGCCAGCTAAGAAGGGGTTAAAGAGCACACCATCCCTCACCACCCGGGTCCTGCACACCCCATCTCCCCAGAACCTGAACCCCATGCCGGGCCTTGTCCTCAGCCTTCATGTGGATGAACCCTTTCCCCACATGGGACCTATAGAGGCCCTGTCACAGAGACAAGAGGGCTCACGAGGGGCTGTCCCTGCCTCAGGTTGCCTGGGTGGGACGGGAACCCACACACTCTAACCTCAGTTCTGACCCAGTGCTCTCTTGCACCTAGGGGGATGGAATCTGCACAAGCTGTTCCCCACCCCATTGCCCGTGCCCAGGTCGGAGGGTTGCAGCACATCAAGGAAAGGGGGTGCTGACCAGGCGCAGCCTGAGTGTCCAAACACCCCCACCCGAGGGCCTTTGAGCAGAACCAAGGGACCCCTGGAGATGGATGTGAAGGGACCTGGCGTGTGCTGCACAGTATGCCTGGTTAAAGGGCTGTAGAGCGCTGTTTTGGAGACCCCAGAGCTGTCCCTGAGAAGAGAACTGGGTGTAGGACACATGGATCAGGATGTGGGCTGAAGGTGGGGCAGGGAGGGCAGCACACAGCGACCACGATGGAGCCAGCTACCAGGGCAGGTGATCTGAGCATCCTGCAGGGGAGATTCCAGGCACCTGGGTGGCACCCATGCCTCAGGATCCCCACCAGAGGCCGAGGGAGCCAGGTGCTGGACACCAACCCTGCTAGCCACTGGCTCAGGACAGTTCAACAGGGCATCACTTCCTGGCTCTTCTGCTCTGGTAACCACATGGTGGGCACAGTAGCCTGCAGTGTGGCAAAGCCCCAGCACACAGATGCAGGCAACGGCAGTAGGCAATGGCCAGGGTACCCAGGGTGGGTGATGCCCAGGGTTATGAGCGGCACACTGTATCCCCTCCGCTAGAGCAGAGGGGGCATGTTGGCCAGCTTGCGTGACTGTAGAAAGCACCAGAGAGTCAATTTTTGAGGAGAAAAGGTTGATTTTGGCTCATGGTTTTGGAGGTCCCATCCATGGAGGGCTGGCCTGATGCTTGGAGCTGTGGTGAGCAGCACCTTAGTGGGGGAGCACGCAGTGGGGCAGAGATGCTCCCCTCATGGCAGCCAGGAAGGGGTGGGCAGAGACCAGCACACCCTGTCCTCTTCCAGGCCATGCCCCCATGAGCTCACTTCCACCCACCAGACCCCACCTCTTACAGGCCCCACCTCCCAAGAGTGCCACAGGCTTGTGACCAAACCTTTGAGGGCCACTCCAGATCCACAGTGTCATGTGGCCCACAAAGGTAGCAGCCACATCAGGGCATGATGTGCTGAGACCAATCGACACTGCTCCTTCTCTTTCTGCCTTCCAAGAGCAGTAGGCATGAAGAGGAGGGGGCAGGACTTGCCTTGGAGTGGGAAGTCCTCTGTTCAGTCCAGGACTTGCTAGCTGGGCATTGTTGCTGGGCCCAGGTGTCCTTCCTCACACAGACCTGGCACTGGGAAGCAGTGAAGGACACTCAAGACCTGGCACAGAGCGCTGCCCAGCCCTCACAGCTCGTGTCACTGCCCGTCTCTATCTTAGGAAGCTGAGCAGCCAGCAAACAACGCACACGCCACTCTCATCATTTGTCACCAGAATGGCAGCTAATCACAATGCCATTAGTTACGAGAAAAAATGGATCCAGCATTTTCATTCCAAGCGGAAGCTATTGACATGCTGAGAATAGTTCTGGAAGAGGGAAAGCCCATCGCTCTGGGCTCCATTAGAAACAATTTGCCATCATTGGGCTGGGCGGGCATGGGCCAGCCTTGCGCTCCTCTCTGGCTTACCCTGATAAGGGACGAAAGCTCCAGGGCCGGGCTGGGTCTTGGGAAGAGAGGGAGGGACCAGGGCTGGGTTTCAGCTCTCCTGCCGGGTGGATGGGGATTGAGATGGTGGCAGGCGGGGAGGAGGGACCTTGAGGGTTTCTGCACCTGCTTGTCCCCTTCCTCCCCGGCTCTATCTCTTCCCCTTTCTCTCCTTCTCTCTCCTTTTCTCTCTGACTTAACCTCTTTGCCTCCTCCCACTCCCTCTCCCTTCTTTTTTTATTTTGTTCTGCTTCCTTTTCCTTTTTTTTTTTTGGTGGTACTGGAGATTGAACCCAGGGATTTTGCACTGAGCTATATCCTCAGCCCTTTGTTAATATTTTATTTTGAGAGCTTGTTTGGAGGTTCTAGCAGGGGAGCGCAGCTACTTGTATATTCTTGACTGAGGAAACAGTCCTCCTTTATCAGGGGTGGTCGTCCTTTTTGCCTGAGCATGCAGCTTCGGGAGGGACAATTTTTTATTTTGAGACAAGGTCTTGCTAAGTTGCCCAGGCCGGGCATGAACTTTCAATCCTCCTGCCTCAGGCTCCCAGTTTGCTGGGATTACAGGCTTGCACCATCACAGCCTACTTAGCCATGGGATTTTTTGTGTGCTGCTGTTATACAATGGCCTCATACTCTGGTCATTATTCTGTCACATGCTTTCTGCATGCAATGGTTTCTTGGTGACTTTTGCTCTGTGGTATGTTCTCTGGTATGAGCGTGTCCCCAGAAGGCTCATGAACCAGAGGCTGGGTCCCCAGAGGGGTACAATGCATGAGATGGCAAAGCCCTGAGGCCATGCTCCGTATGAAGACCCTGGAGTGTCCCCATGGGAGGGCCACATGGACAGGTGGGCAGCAGGCAGGTGGGTCTGAGATCAGGTCTGTGAGCCCCAGGCTGGGTCCGCCGGAGGAAGGTGCCCTTCTGACTTACACAAAGACTCAATAGGCAAGTGCAGTCCTACCCAGCACCCCTTCTTTGAGAAAAAGTACCCCAACCCCTAGGAGAATCACCCTGCCTTCCCAGGTCCTGTGGCTTAGGAGGGGCAGGACCCACCTCCCACCAGCCCAAGAGGAGGGCACAGGACCCAGCCTGGCCAATCAGGGTAACTTCACCCCTAATCTGGCCACTTGGTGTAGCTTCATCCCCCATGACCACAGTGATTGGTTCACAGAGGAGCACATGACTCAAACTGGCCCAATCAGAAATAATTCTGCACCTTTCTTCTCCTTCCTCCCTTCTTCCCTCCTGTCTTTTTTCTTTGCGGGTCCTGGGGATGGAACCCAGGGCCTTGTTCATGCTGGGCAAGGGCTACACCACTGAGCCATACCCTGCCCTGGCCTACAATGGCTGTTTTTTCAGTATAAGGCAGAGCTTAGTAAATATGACTGGGACCATATGGCCTCAAAGCTGAATATTTACAACGTGGCCTTTAACTGGAAAGGTCTTGGCCCCTGGCTTACTGAGGTAGAAACTGGGGCCCTAAAGAAGGCGAGGTGAGTCAGGGCCAGAACCCAGGGTCTCTGACTTGCATCTTGGAGCCTTGTGGTCTCCCTGTTTCCCTGCAGATGTCTTTGCTCCTTTAGAGGTACTTGATTCACGTGGCCGTTGACTAGTCTGCTGGGCCAGCACACTTCTTTTCTGCAGCTTCTCTGTGGTGCTCCTGAGGTCACCAGAGCTGGGGACATTGAGATCCATTAATAAATGAGTCTCACACCCAGCCAGCCCAGCCCATGTACCCTAAGGATGCACTAACAGGAGCTGGGGCTGGGACAAGCAGACTGCATGGGACCCATCCAGAGCCCCAGCTGTGGAGGAAAGCACAGATGCAAAATGCTTTTTCCATCCTCTAACTAAATCAGGGCATGGTGGTGGGTACATGTAATCATAGAACTCTGGGAGGCTGAGGCAGGAGGATTGCCAGTTCAAGCCCAGCCTGGGTGATTTAACTATTTAGTGAGGCCCTGTCTCAAAATAAAAAATAAAAAAGAGGCTGGGGATGTAACTCAGTTAGAAGGACCTGGGTTTAACCTCCAGTACTGGACAACAAAAACAAAACAAAACAAAAAACCCAACAACAACAAAGAGGTCAGGGCAGGGCTTTGGAGACTTCTGTGTCTACTAGGACCAAGACGGGGGCTGCAGTATGAGGGGTAGGAGTCAGGAGAGGCTCAAAGGCACGAGAATAGCAGCCAGAGAGGGTTCTCTGGAGGACACAGGCTGGGGCATTCAAAGTTGAAATTAAAAAATGTTCACAAAATCCTCTGCTCCCTGATCCTCTCCCTCCGCCAGCTCTCCTCATCCAGCCACACAAGCGGGAAGCGAGCCCTGAATGTACCAGATCCATTCCCACGCAGGGCCTTTGTACTGCCGCTGCCTAGGCCAGCAGCCCCTCCTCTCAGAGTTCTGCATGCCTGGTTCCCCTGCATCCTGCAGGTCCTGCATCCTGACTGCCGGCCTTCCCTGATCGCTATTCCTGAAGCTGCCAGCCAGCCCTATCCCTCTCATCCTCTGACAGTTTCCTCTGTGGCTTGTCTGGAGAGCGGCCCCCGGCCTGGTGAGGAGGAACATCAGACATCTCTGTTAAGGAAGTAGCCAGGGAGACCTACAGCTCGGTGGGAGACATGAGCCCCTGTGGGGTGGGGAGGATGATCACACAGATGGGTGGGACAGGGACTGTGGGAGCCAAGCAGCGGGGGCCTTGCTGTAGCCTTGGGGACAGGGCAGACTTTCCCGAGGAGTCAGCTGGGACAGCAGGCAGGACAAGACAGGTGGCCCAGAGGAGGTGGCTGACCCATCTAGAGGGGCTGAAGTGCCCTATGCCCTGTGTAAGTGCTCTGTGTATGGCCAGGCACCTCTCTGTGCCTCAGTTTCCTCACCTGTGTCTTGGGCTTTGTGACAGTGCAGTGGGACATGTGTCATGTGCTGAGAACAGAACTGGCCCCCAGGAGCATTGTCCTTAGGGCTGGCTTGCTCTGGCTGGGGGGAGGGAAAGGTTTGTGGAGGTTTGGGGGAGTCAGAGGCACCCCAAGTCCCCTGTGGATGAGACTGGTTCAGTCTCTTGGGGCCCTGTCCCAGCAGGTCGCTTCTGAGTCCAGGAAGGGCCCCATATCAGGGCTGGTGGTCACAAGGAGAATCTGTGCAGTGCTGCCATGTGCAGGCCAGGTGGGGACAGTGCCATGTGGAAGGTGACAGATGGTGCAATGAGGGGTGCATGGAGTTGCTAAATGGTCAGCTGGGGACAGAGCAACTCGCCGCCATCTGCAGAGCTGTCCCTGGGGCTGGGGCAGTGTGCACACACGTGTGTGCAAGTGCACATTCACACCTGTTCCCTGTCCCTCATGTACACCCAGCACCACACTGAGAACACAGGCCCCCAGGGGATTTGCACACCTCACTTCGTCTCACTCACGGGTGCGGGTCGTGGCCACTGAACTGGAGTCTCTCGGGTGGATTCCCTGCTGTGCTGGCTACGTCCTGTTCACAGATGTCTCCTGCCCTCCCTGGAGGACCCCATGCCTCCTCCTGCCTGGCTGAGACTGGGAGGTGTTCCAGTGTTGGCCACCAAAGAGCCATGTGTCCCTTTGTGCTCCTCTGTGGTGATTAGCAGTGTCTGCCTGGTGACCCAAGGCCCCAGGGTGCTGGGCCCAAGACTCAGGGAATCACCAAAGAATCGCCTCTATGCTGCAAGCCAGAGCTGCTTGTTACTGTGACAAAACTCAGCCTGCACTGACAAAGGGACATGGCCACCACTCCCGTCGGGCTCACGCCCTGCACAGACATACAGTGTTCTCTCTCTCTCTCATACACACACACACACACACACACGTGCACATGCCGGCACGGAGCTCTTTCTTCTTGAGCGTCCATCTGAGGACCCTCATGTTAGGGTTGGGTCAGAAGAGTCCCCCAGAGTCTCATGTGCTTGGAAGTGGGGCTTTGGGGAAGGTGCCTGGGTCCTGGGGTGCTCTGCACATCTGTGGATGAAGCCATGCCTGAGTTTAGGGCTGAATGTGCTGCTGGAGGGGCCTGTGGGCCTCATGGGGCGCACCCTGGAATGATGAGTCTTGTCCTTGGCCCCTGCCTCTGCTGAAGGTTGAGCAACTTTTCCTGCCACCACCCACTTCCACCATAATGCTCCTGGCAGAGTGGAATTGCTGCAGCAGCAGGGGGTACTTTTAGAGGTTGATAAAGGAAGAGTCCCAGGCACACTCCACCTGTTCCCTCTGCCCCGGCTCCCCGCAATCCTTGGCTACGCCGTGACCTTTCAGACCCCTGGGACTGTGCTCAAAGTGATCCCTCTACCTGGAATGCACAGCCCACTCTTCTTGGTTTGCACAAACTCCCGATTATGTTTCAAAACCCAGCCCCCAGTGCCCACTCTGCCTTCTCCAATCAGCCCTTTCCAGTTCCACTCAACTCTGTGGATGTCCTCTGAGGCATTTGTAGTCTGGTTCTGGATCCACTGGGGCTCACAGCTGCCTGCCCCACCCCAGCCTGGATGAGAGCCCCTTGGGGGCTGGACATCATCTCCTTCACCACTGTAGGAAGCGCCAGGGTCTGACACAGAGCATGTCTTGAAGGGTGCTCAGGAAATTTCAGGGATGCAAAGTTAGCCGAGTCCCTGTGGAGGGGTGAAGGAGGCTCCAGGCATGGTGAAAACATCCGCTCTGCATGTGGCCGTGGGTGCCCCGCTCTGGCAGCCCCTCGAGGACCAGCTGATGTCAGCATCCCCTTGGCCCCCAGCTTGGCCCAGCCCTGCACTCTGGGCTCCCTGTCCCGACCCTGTCTCCCAAGGGGCCAGGCACAGAGCCCTCCCCAGTCAGACTGGCTCCGCCCCTCCCCACCCTGGGCCTTGGGGCGGTGACTTTCCTCTGGAGTCTCATTTTATGTATCTGTATAACTGGCCTGTTATCAGGGCCAGTGTCCTAGGGCTGTCATATGGGGTGAGGGACAGAATAGGCAAAAAGCTTTGACACTGTGGCTGGGGCACAGGCAACGGTCACCAGAGTCCCTGTCTCTGCTCCGCTTCATCCTCCCATTCCTCTGTGTGAGGGGGTGAGTGCAGCTGCAGGCTGGGGACCTCTGAGGTGTGTCACTATTCCACACCTGAGTTCTCCTTCTCCTTAGGCAAGAGTGTGTGGCCTGAGCTGCCCAGGGTTTGAGGGAAGATAAGATAGCTGTCCAGGTAGCCTGTGAGTGAAAACAGTCCCCAGAGGCTCTGATCAGAGTTCCAGCCACATGGCTGCTTTCATCTCTGTGGTTGCCTGGTCCCTGGGGCTGTGCTGGCAGGTGGCAAGAACATGGGGACAGGAGGGCTGAGGCCTGCGCCTCCCTCCACCAGGCCCAGCTGCCTGTCCATGGCCAAATTCCAGCCTCCAGCCTCCCTGCCTGCTCTCCATTCCAACATTCCAGTTTGAGGACCGCTCTGTGACAAGGTGAGGACTCTGGCTCTGCCCCCCTTTCCCTTCCAGCTGGGACATGGGGGCAACTGTGCAGCGTGAGGCAGGGCAGGTCCACCCTGCTCGGAAGCCACTGGGGAGTGGGAAGCAAGGTCCCTGGAGGCCCTGTGGTGGCTTGTGACCCTTGCTCTGTGATACCACCTCCTCTTCTGGGCCCTCTGCTGACCTCCTCCTTCCCCAGGCTGTTCTCCTCACTCCTGCCCGAGACAGGGCCCTGGGCTGGGCTTGTACAGTGTCACTGGGTCTCAGGCCCTCATGCTAGCACCTGGGGATTTCTGCCACGCTGGAGAGACTGAGTCCCCTTCCATCTGCACACCCTTCCCAGGGACTTGAGGTCCCTACCCAAGCGAGTGGCTGTCCTTCCTGTCTGAGCCTTGGTTTCTGGGGGAGCCCAACCTGAGTCAGCTGGGTTCTTGGGG
This sequence comes from Erethizon dorsatum, assembly GCA_028451465.1. NCBI lineage: Eukaryota > Metazoa > Chordata > Mammalia > Rodentia > Erethizontidae > Erethizon > Erethizon dorsatum. The sequence goes on from CM051831.1 coordinate 39,812,437, forward strand.
TGCAGCCATCATGGGGGACCCCTACTCCCTTCTGTACCCACCCAGTTCCTACCAGGACACCCACTTCCTCCCTCCCTGGGATGTGAGCAGGTGGGGGACCAGGACTTTCTTCCTGCCAGCCTGAATGGCTGGGTGAGACTGAGGAGGCTTTGTTACAGCACCTGCTATGCCTGGGAGCTGCACCCGGTGAGGAAGGCAGAGTGAACTGTTAAAAACAGACTGAGGCTAAAATGCAGGCAGGGCCTGAAGGGCTCTTGTGCTCATTTGTGCACTTGCCTGTTCATTCAACAGGTTTTTATGGAAGCCCCTCTTGTCCCTGCATCAGGGTCCAAGAACACAGTAGAAAACAAGGCGGCTGTGGCAGGGACATCAAGACCACCCCAAGGGACTCAGTGCTCTGTGGGGCTTAGTCTGTTGGAGGTGGCCTAAGCTGAGCCGTCTCTGGTCACAGCTTGCACCCTGTTGGCTGGTGGGTCAGGTGCCATTCTGGCTGCACCATAGTGGGCATCAGTGCCCCTGGTCTGGCAAGCTCTCCCTGCTGCCTGGGGAAGGGGCCAGCGGGTGTGAGGTGACTTGCTGTCTGAGCAGAGAGAAGCTGCCTTGCCCAGAGGGGTCGAGGCTGCAGGGACACAGCAGGAGGGTGGGACAGGATGGGTCTCTACAGAGGGAGAGAATGGGGAGAGGGAGGGATGTAGAAATGCAGAGGGAGAGGCAGGGGAGAGTGGGAAATTCCCAAGATGGGAATCAGAGCAGTTCAGAGCTCATTGGCTGGGAACAAGAAGTCTTCGGAGACAGTTTATATTCCGAGCTCACGGGCAATGGCTCTCCAGGTGTCTGCGCTGCACGAAATGAGCTTTTTGAGGGAGCTGGGTGGGGTGTGTGTGTGTGTGAAGTCTGGGCTTGGCAGTAGCTTTTGATGGGGGGGCCCTGCCCAGCTGTCCCATGGGCTTGGGGGAGGAACAGGAGTCAGGAAGCTGAATTGAGGCCAACTCACCATCACAGTGTCCACCCCGTGACCTCCTCAGCCAAGTCACTGCGTGTGTCACTGAACACTTAGCCTGTGCAAGGAGCCACCACTGCACAGACTCTTACCCATGTCAGGGCTGGTGTTGGACTCACTAATCTCAGCGCGACACCCGTCACTTCTGTCATGTGCTATTGGTTACACAGACCAGCCCTGGCGCTGTTTGGGAGGGGCGGGAACTGCGTCAGCACCCGGAGGCTGAGGAACCAGAAGAAGCCAGGTCCCGCTAAGGCCCGCAGCACTGACCTCATGGCAGAAGCTGAGAGACAGCGTGGAATGCGCCCCAGAGCTGTCTCCAGCCACAGGGAGCAGTTGGGGAATTCTACATCCCCTCGTCCCACCAGGGCAGAGGGTACATTCTGCTGGGACAGCCACTCTGTCCTCTGAGCCACTGCATCCTTAAGTGAGCCCAACACCAGACTCTCCTCTGTTTCTCTCTGTCTCTCTCTGTCTCTCTGTCTCTGCCTCTCTGTCTCTGTCTGTCTGTCTGTCTGTCTCTGTCTGTCTGACTCTCTGGGGAGCCCCTGCTTCCATGTCATGTATGACAGTTCACCTTTTTTGTGTCAGTTTGATTTGCTGTGGCATCTGCCCCAGGGGATGAATAAAGCACTCTTCTGGGTATATCTGGGTGGGTCATGGAGCTGTAACATTGGCTGCTATATATCTGGTCCCTGGTCATTTCCTGTCAGGTGCTGTCCCCTGCTCTGCTTCCTAGCCAACATGGACTGAGCAGCTTTGCTCCACCAAGCCCTTCTAGCATGATGCTTGGAGCCAGCTGACCATGGACTGAATCCCCTAAAACCATGAGCCCAGTCAAACCTCTCCTTTAAATTGCAGCACTGGGCACTGTGCCCCAGTGATGGGGAAGTGACCGACAAACTGTGGGAAATGCTATGGTGAGATCCAGGCCAAGTAGCATGATTTTGGGAGCAGGTCCTCCAGCCTCAGCCCAGCCTTCCTGAGACTGCTGCCCTGGTGACACCTTGAAAGAAGCCTCAGGAGAGATTGCCATTGATCCAGAAGCCCCAGGTACACCTGCTCATGGTCCTGGCTCTTAGAAACCACTTGATAATAACCCTTTGTGTTTTAAACCGCTCTAGGTTGGGGTACTTTGTCACACAGCAGGTGACTAATACACCTTGCCACTTCACTTTCAGCATCTCCCGAGCTTACTCCCCAAACACATGGCTGGAGCCCAAATCCTTATTTCAGAGACAGCTTCAAGGGAGCCCCACCCTGGCCCTTTGACCACAGACTCCTCCTGGAAATGGAGAAGCCAGGATTTGAACCCAGGGCACATGGAGTAGCTGCCCAGGTACCCAGCACTGTTATGTGTCCATCCCACCAGCTCTGGCCTGCCAGTGCCTGGCCTGGAGGGACCAGGTCAAGGTCCCCATGGTGTCCAAGGGTGCCCAGTGTCCATCTCTCTCTCCTGCCCCCTGCCCAGTGTTATGGATACTTGGCCCCACCTACTCTCTTGTGGCAGATGGAGGTTTAGGAACTGCATCCTGGGTTTAGGCTTCCTGCCTTCGAATCCCGGCAGGGTGACTAGACAGGTTATTTAATCCTCTTCTGCCCCCGTTTCCCTCTCTACAATGGGTACAACAGTGTCACGGGGAAAAGGAAGTGGTGGGTGGACGTGTCCCCCAGCATCCCCAGCACGAAGTAGGTCTTCATGCTGTCCCCAGGCCCCAGACACACTCATGTGCAGGGGACAGAGCCAGAAGTCACCGGCTGCTGTAACTTGGGAGATGACACTGAGAGACGTGAGAGCCTTGAGGTCCCCTTCCCAGACAAGTGTGGCTTAACAGTTAAGTCCCACTCCTGCCTGACAGACAGAGAGCAATCCTCTTTGGGTGCATGGAGGGGGCTGCAGACCTCACTGGCTCTCTGAACTTCAGTTTAATGTCTTTGGCCCAGAATGAATCCTGGCTGTCTTCCCAGCAGGTGCTCTGTAAATACACATCAAAGGGACGGATTGGGAGACTGCCAAGAGGAACATTGGAGCCTTGAGAACAGGGATTCGTTTACCTAAAATAACGTTTCCTGGGGTGCTCACAGCGACACCCCCAGATATGCACATTTGCTGCTCTCTTCCCTCCTCCCGCTGACCTTGTGACACCGACATCTTGGTGGGCGTTGATATCTGCACCGGAGACCCCAGAGGCACCATAACTCCTATTCCTCTCCATGTTGGGTTAGGGATCTTGGCCTATTTATTCCTTGATTATGCTAATTAGCCAGCTTTTGTTAAAAAAAGGAGACGATTATTACCTTCAGTTTGACAGTTTTGAACTCCATTAGCAGTCACAGCTGCCAGCATCGTGGGGCTGATTAGTTACCCTGGATTGCCCTGAGAAAGACAATTACTACCAGCAGTGGAGAGACAGGAGGTGACAGGGTCGTGGAGCCTGGGGAGGCGAGGCCACAGCCAGTGGGGTCATAGTTCTGACCATGGCATAGGCAAAGGCAGTTGCAGTGGGAACAGGAGGCCATTGGAAGGGGTGACGCCTATGATCTCAGTACTCTGGGAGGCTGAGGCAGGAGAATCTCAGGTTTGAGCCCAGCCTAGGCAACACTGACAGAGTGAGACCTTGCCTTCAGATTGAAAATTTTTAAAAAGTGCTGGGAATTTAGCTCAGTGCAAAGGCCCTGAGTACAAAAGTTTCAATACTAGGTATTTAAACAACAAAGAAACAAAGAAAAAAAGATCACTGGCATGCAGTTCAGAGAGGGTGGCCGCTGCCCATCAGAGGGGATGCTGTGGCAGGACAGCCGTGGCAGGAGAGCTATCCTCTCCTCTCCTGCTCCTCCAGGGCTCAGGGAGACCAGGCTCCAGGTGGAGCCCCAGCCCCTCGATGTCGCTCTCCGTGGTCCTGAAACCCCACAGGGCACCTGGGACATTTTCTTTCCCTTCATCCCTGGTTCTGGCTTAGGAAACTCAGGGCCAGCTATCCCCACAGCTCATAGTGCTTCTTTCCCTCCTGCTTCTAAGTATATCTTTTATCCCTGGATATGCACTTTGTCATTTTCATGCTGTCACTGAAGTTAGCCCCACGACGTTAATGGCTCCAGGAGTGAGTCCTGGTCCTTTGACAGTTCTATAATGTGTCTCACTGGTGTGTGCTCTATTTTTGTCTCAGGGAGGTGGGGAGGGCAGGGGTGCCATAGCCACCTTCCTTGGTTTCTGCTTGTGGGTGGTGGGTGCACTTGGGGGGTGTGAGTGAGGCCTTGGAGCATGGCTTTCCACCTTAGGGGGCCAGGGGCATGGAGCTGAGCAGCGCCAGCGAAGGGAAGGTGGGAGCTGGATCCACCACTTCTGGCTGCTGCCTCTTTCTATCTTGGCATAATCCTGCCTCTTCTAGATCCACGTTCTAGATGCCAAGGACCAGGTTGAAAGCATGGCACCCGCACTTCCCCCAACCCTTGTAGACTCTGGAGAAGGAGGACTCAGTGGCCCCATTTGACAGATGAGAATACTGAGACTTAGAGACATTCAAGGCCCTGTGCTGAGGCTAGTGGTGAATCCAGGACTGGAACTTCAGAGTCTCCAAGAACCCTCCCTGACATGCCCCATCACCCTGTCTATACCGTGGGCTCTGACTCTCCATCCCATGGCCACAGTGGGGACAAGAAGAGGCACTGGGACCAGGGACTGAGCTCCTTTCCTCCACCCTCTCCCTGCTCCCTGCTTCCGAGAGCATCCCTGCCCCTCTCTGCCCACCCCAGGGGGCACTGTCCAGGCCCACAGGGCAGAAAGGGCACCTGAGATCCCCATGCCTGCCCCTGGCTGTGCTGGTGCCATGAGAGCCCCTGGGCAACCCCTGCTGCCATAGATCAGTGAGCTGGGCTGTGCATGGGCTTTGGGCAGTGACCTCCTGTGGTTTAGGTCTTGGACGCACACACATGGGGCATGAGCACCACGAGCGGGTGTGTGGACAGACACAGACCCTGGGCCCTGGGGTGGGCGACCTTCAGGGTGAGGGAGAGGTCTGGACGGACGTTGGGAGGGCATGGCCCCGGGGGCATAGCCTTCCTGTCCCCATTCAGCCTCTGCCACCGGTAGCTACACAGATCCCACCCTCTGGTGCAGACAATGAAGAATGAAGACCCAGAGCAGAGCACAGGCCAGAACCAGAGTCGGTGCCCCCATCAGAACCGGAGGCAGAACTTGCAGGGAGAGGGTGTTGTGTGAGGGATGAGGCCCAGGGTGGGAGCCGGGGATGGGGCAAAGCTAGTACAGAAATGTGGGGTTCAGAGGCTGCTGGCCACTGAGATGCACACGGCAAAGTCCCAGTGAGCCCAGTGGGATGCTGATGCTGCCCCCAGCTTGCCTGTAATTGTGACCAGGCAGTGTGGCCAGGCAGCCAGGAGGCGGCTGAGGTGTCAGGTGCAGCCCATGTTCCAGGACATCTGCCATCCACGCCAACTGCCTTTGGGTCATTGTGGTAGTTTGGCTCAGCCGAGGCCCTGCCTAGCAGAACTGCCCATCCAGGTTCTGATGCCAGGTGACACCCACTCTGGACGTCTTACAGAGACAAACTCCTGATGGCGCTGCCCAGGGTCCTGTGAGGTTGGGACTGTGCTGGTTTGGATGTGCATGTGTGCCCCCCAGAGGCTTGTGGACTGCTGGGACAGGAAGAGGTGGGGCCTGGTGGGAGGTCATGAGGTCCCTGGAGGCATCACCTGTGGAAGAGGTCAGTTCCTGAGAGAATAGGCTGTTACCTCACATGTGGCTCACCACTGGTGTTGCTCAAACCCAGGAGGAGTTCAGGGGGACCATGGGCAACAGTTGGCTCAGGTCTACTTCCGAGGAGAGCTGTGAGATGAGCATGTCCCCAGCATCATCGGGCTGTTGGGGAGAACGTGGCTTCCCCGGTCCCCACAGGCCTCAGAGGTCCACTCCCTGCAGAACCCTCTGCCTCTGACTGCCCGCCCAGGCTTGGGTCTCAGTGGGACCTTGATGCCCTACCCAGAGCTAGCACAAAAATAGGCTAACATCCTGGAGATGAGCATGGGAGCTCTGGAGAGATGGCCGTGGTGACTTAATCTCAAGTAGCTGTGCAGGAGAGCCCAAAGCTGCAGAGATAGGGGAAGCTGCCAAGCCACCAGTGCATGGATGCCTCTGATGCCTGCTCTAGGGAGCCAAGGTCATTCTGAGGGTGGTGCCGAGGCTAATCAAGTGGGAGAGATGCAGTGGTGGAGGCAGCAGATGCCCGGCGAATTTGGGGTCCAGCACCTAATCCTAAGGTGCAATCCTAAGCAATCCTAAGCCTTCTGCTGAGCTAAGGGACAGGATGGAGCCAAGTGTCCCCAGAGGGGTCCTGGATTGGAGCATCTGTCCCTTGTTGGCGAGGTCCCCTGAGACTGCATGTCCTTCCCCTGCTAGGTCCTGGTGCCCTGCACTCCATTATGTGCTCAGTAAGAACCTAGTGAGTCAATTGCACACCATTCCTGGGACCATCACTGATTCCTGTCACCAGCCATGTTTGCTCCCATGAGGCCTCGTTATGAATGTCATTGCAGGTGATCTGAGCAGCTGCAAGCCTGGGAGTGACCACTCCCTTTTCCAGATGAGGAAACTGAGTCAGGGAGAAGTGAGTCACTTGTGCCAAGTCACAGCTGGGAGAGGCAGAGCCAGGATTCCAGTGCGGCCCTGCTGACACCCAAGCCTGGACACTCCCAGATCCTGGTGCCTCTCACTGCAAACCCTGCTTCCCCTGGGGGTTGGCAGGATCATAGGGATGGATTCTACATTGTCCCATCTTCCCAACAGCCACTTTGTGGTGATGGAATCAGCTCATAAGACCGGTGGTGGGAAGTGGGAGCCTGGTGGCTGCAGAAGCCACATGGTGCTGTCTGGAAACCCATGTCACTTTCCCCACCATGCTGCTGCCCTGTCCCCGCAATCCCCTCCAAATAGAGTCTGCTCAGGTGGGGACAAGCCCTGCTGGGACACTCAGGTCTTGTCCTCTCCCTACCTGGCAGGCAGGAAGTGGAGCATGGAATGCAAGACTCCTGTGACTGCCTATGGGCAGCAGCAGCTGGAAATGGGCAGCATCCAGGGCCACCAGGACCCACTTTGGGCTCCTTTCCTCTCTCAGGTCTCCCAGGCCCCCCTTCCTCTGCCAGCAGGACTGGGAGGGCTCGGCCTCCGCCTATGGAGGTTGGGGACACTGGGGTCCTTCTCCCTCCCCCCTGCCTGCTGGGGAAAGCACAGGCCTGGGCCCTTCACTGTGGCCCAGCTGACTTGCCTAAGAGCCCACTGTGTCCATTTGAGCAGGAGCAGGGAGCCAGGGCCACTGGCCTGGGGATTGTTGGGAGCCATTACTGGTCTAAGCCTTTGGAAGAAGGGCATACCTCAAGGACAGATGTGGGAAGCCCTGCCTTTGATGACTTCATTACAGTGGGTGGAGGGATTGGAGCTACAGTCAATTTCCCCACTGAATTGATGAGGCTCAGAAAGGCTAGCAACTTGCCCAGGGTCACACAGCACATCTGCCAGTATGTAAACCTGTGGCTTTCTGTTGCCAGGTTCCCAGTGGCCTCCTCTGTCCTCCTCTGTCCTGTGTCTTGCTCTAGTCCCAGTCAAGAGGAAGCACTGTAATCCCAGAATTCCTTGGGAGATTCTGAATTGCAGGTCAGAGATGGGGCCTGGGAGCTGGGTGTTCTTTTAGAAGAAGTTTCTGGTGGGATCCAGAGCTCTGTTTTAAGGAGGAACCCAGTCTGAATGTGGAAGGTCAGTTCTGAGTGGGAGTTCCTGGTAACCAGGACCAGGTGTCCATCTGTCCCTGCCTTGGTTAAACCCCCTGGGTTAGAGAACCACACACTGACATCCTGGAACCCTGGGGTACACATCCCAGGCCTCGTGGAAGCTGCCAAGATCTCAGAGGATACCTGCCTGGGCCCAGGATGTCAGAGCAGCAGCTGGGGTGAAATGTTTTTGCAGCTGGTGCTTTGAACACTTGGCTGAAGCCCCAGGTGGCCAGAGGACTCAGCCCTAGGACCAGGGTCATAGTGTCCTTCTGGGAAGGGGCAGCTTGGGGGGGGCAGCTAGGCCCAGTGCACAGTAGGCCTGAAACAAGCTGCAGGAGTGACTCTGGATGCCTGAGGAGGAAATTCCCTCCTCCATGACTCTGTTTCCTCCCTGATCCTGCCCTAGCCATGACCACCACCAGCCCTGGGGTGGGCACACCTCTCCCACCTGCCGACCTCCTTTCCACACTTGGGATTCACGCACACCACCAGTGCACATTGTCACGAGCCTGTAATCACCGCTGGTGCTCTTTCTTCTCTGCCTGTCCCAGTGTTACACTCTATGCTGGTGATTACTCCACAGCAAGACTATGATCTGGACCCATGGCAAACCCTGCTTCTCCCAGGGCTCAGCAGTCCTGCTCCTGGCTCACTGCCACTTCTGGACCCTTTGAAAACAGAGAATCAAAGAGGACTGACACAGTCACAGTGGAGAGGGGACTCCAGCACCATTCTGCTGAGAATGCCCAAGGCCATCAAGCAGATGCCCAGGGGTGTGATGAGGTCCCTCTGCAAAGGCAGAACAAAGTGGGCCTTTGGGAGGGGCTCAGCACAGAGGCTGCCAAGGCCAGGCAAGGACCTCACTTGCTCGGGACTCTTGGGACCCTGCATGCTGGCTGGACATGCTAGACACGTCTTGGAACGTGAAGAGCTGGACATGGCCGGCTTCTGGCACCTGCTGCCCTTCTTGGGTATGGTATCCACAGGCATGGACACTCTCCTCAGTCCTCTCTGAAGCTCTGTGGTTACCACCTGCGCTCCCGGGCTGGGTTGGGAATGATCCATTTGAGACAAAAAACTGAGGACCCTGGAAACATTTCAGGGGAAAAAGAATTGAACGCTCTGCCAGGTAAAGCAGGCTCAGCCTCTGTGTGTGTGTGTGTGTGTGCGTGCAAAGGGATGTGGCGTGTGTGCATGGGTGTGCAAGTGCTCCTTCGTGTACCTTTTCTTCCACACCTCACATTGCAATGCCTTCCCTTTCTAGAGTCCTTAAAGGAAGCTCCTGGGTATCTTCCTTCTCTGAGCTGCCCCCTTGCTCTTCTCCTGGTGCAGTCAATGTCATGATGCTCTTCCTGACCCAGGCAGAGGCAAAGGGTGCTCAATGTGGACCCCCGGGGGAAGTCTCTCCACATCTGGCTGCATCTGGTGGAGGTTTTGGGACTAAGTTATATTCACTCTAAATGGCAGAGCCTAAGTATCTATTCTATCCTTGTTGCTTAGCAGACAAGGAAACTGAGGCCCAGGGTCTGACTCCAGGGAAGGAGGATGGCCTCAGAAGGAGGAAAGCTGCACTGTGGCCACCAGAGCTGGACTCCTGCATTCTCTCACTTCTGAGGTTCTTCTCATGCACGCTTGGCAGTGTCCACCGATGCCAGCTTTGTGTGCATGCTGAAAGGGCACACTGTGTGCCCTGGAGAAGCAGCATCCCTAGAGCCAAGGCCCTGCCCCAGGGAAAGGCCCTGGACCTGGACGTGCTCGGCCTGTTGGGGGTCAGTGGGGGCCTGGTATGCCCTCCCCTGCAGTGTGACAGAGACAGAGCTGGGGCCCAAGACAGACAGACGAGAGAAGCTGGGGGAGAGGCTGCTTCCACCTCCCTCCAGGCAGGCAGCCTGCTGTAAGGTGGACCCAGCCACTGGGTAGTTGCTAGGCAACCATCCCCCCCTCTCCAGCCAACACCTGTCCATGAGCCCCAGGACACCACCTTTCCTTCCTCTTCCTGCAAATCCACCCCTGCCCCTTGGGCCCTGGGGAGCTCTGAGAGAGAAACAGGAGAAAGAAGAGACAGTTCCTGGAGGATTAGGGTAAATTTCCCTGGGGGAAGGATTGCTGTCATCAAACTCTGCCTCCCAGGCAGAGTCTGTGGCTCAGAGAGGGGAAAAGGCTTTGCCACAGACACACAGCAAGGCAGCACAGGCTGAGATGCATGGTTGGTCAGCTGACACACATTTCATTTCACATATTCTCTCTGGGGCTCAGTTTCCCTGCCTATAGAATGAGAGGGTTGGAACAGGAAAGGCATAGTACAAGGGTCTCTCACTGACCAAGCTGTGGACTCTGCAGTGGGGAGGAGCGTGGCTACCACTTAGCCATGTCTGAAACAGGGCACTGGGCCCTGTTACCTCCCATCCCCAGTGACCTCGACCCTTTCCCTCACCCAGAAGCAATCCTCACTGAGCCTGCCTTGGAGCGGCCTCTCTCCACCAATCTCTGCTGGCCACAGAGGTGGGACAGCAGGGGCCTGCAGAGCCCTAGGACCTGGGGGAACCGCATGTAGATGCCCCACAGGCTGAGTATGGGTCTTAGTGACGCTGTGCTAACGCTGTGCGTCCCTGGAGTTGAGCCTGAGGCCAGGTCATCAAGGTTCCTGGGCCTGGCCTTGCTGGACACATGGTGAGACCCAGGCTCCCACCCCAAGCAGGGGTTTCTCTGCTTGTCAGTCAGCATGGGTCACCCCAACCTGTCACTGGGATGGTTGTGGAGATGACTGGTGTGAGTGTGCTGAGGGCTCTTGGCCTTGAGCCCCCTGCTGCCACTAAGGGCTCATCTGGACCTCAGAGAATGGCCCAGATGTCCCCTGCACCCCAGGTGTGAGGCCAGGACAAGGCCAGCCCTGACTGCCATGGGTACTGAGCACCCCTGAGGGCTCCCTGAGTCCTCACCACGGTCCGCAGAGGAGACTCACCCAAGGTCACAGTCAGAATTTGAACCCAGGCCTGCGTGAGTCCAGACCCTGTGGCTTACAACACTTGGCGCTCCAGCAAGCACAGGGGAGGGGGTGGTCAGACAGGGGACAGGTGCACACAGACCAGAAGGGCAGAGGAGACAGAGGAGGGGGCACAGGGAGAGAAGGAGGGGTGGGGAGGCTAGAGAGGGTGAGGTGTGAGAGCAGAGTGGGGGAGCTGACCTGTACCCTGCACAGGCCGGGCAGCTGTCCTACTTCCCACCACTGCCCAGACCTCAGGCCCAAGGGAAAGTGCAGTGAGAATCCCAGTTCTGAGCCAGACTGTGAGGTCCTGAGACAGTGGATGGGCCTTGGCTCAGGCCACGTGGATTCAGGGGACTAAGACCAGGTCCCCATACCCAGGGCTCTCCTAGGTAGGGAGAAAGGTCTTGAGCTCAGACATTCCCTCCGTGACTTCCTCCCACATAGACGTGCAAGAAGCGTTTTGCATCCCTCTTTGCACAGGGAGCTCACCTCCTCTCCCCCCTGCAGCCCAGTCCTTCATAGGGTGGTTCCTGGACGTGCATGTGAGCTCTGTCTCATCAGAGGTTGTGAGGTAACCAGAGAGGGGAGAGGAGGAACTCTAGCCAGGAAGAAAGCAATGCAGGGGCCCTCGGTGGCGGAGAGGCACAGTACAGGCTGAAATCTGAGCTGACCTCGGGGTGCTGCAAGGAGTGGTGGGGGGCATCACTCCAGAACCTTGCAGGCTGTAGTCCTTGGAGCAATGGGAGCCACGGGTGGTTCCATCTTGGGAAGGGCTGGTGTTCTGACCTGCATTTTACCATCTTTCTATCTGCTGGGTAGAAAGTGGGCCACAGAGGGCCAGAGCGCACGGGGAGGCTACAGTCTTGGTGGGGTTCAATGACCAGGCCTGGGTGGCAGTGAGGGGTGGAGAAAGCCCTGCAGATGGTCACAGCCATCAGGGTGCAGCCCAGGACAGGATCAACTGACATCTGGGCTCCTGGTTTGGGGATCAGGATGGCATGTCGGAAGGAAGCAGCTCTCAGAGGGCACTGCTGACCTCTGGTGCCCTCTCACCAAGGCAGGGTCTTAGCTGACCCTGGGGAATGCAGGGGGTCGCTTTCAAATTTCCAGGGATGGCACCCAGAATCCGCATTTCAGAAATGTGACTCTTGATTATTCCAAGAGTCCAGTGTGTCCTCGACGGTGTGGGCCCCTCAGGTCAGCTCTGTCAGCCTTGAGGCACCAGATGCATGTTTCCGTGTACCCCAGGTCAGTGTCACGTGCTCTGGAAAAGAAAGGCCTAATTATCAAAGCTCAGTGCCACCTTACCCCTGCCACGGGCAGCCTCAGGCACAGCCTGAGTGTGTGCGTGGGCACGGGTGTGCCCAAACATGTGCGTGATGGGCGTTGGGAAGAGCCGCTTTCTGGCCAGTGGCCCCACACCAGATGTAAAGGCCATCATTCTGGTCACGTTTCCCAGGAGCGACATTGTTCCCTCCTTTCCTGAATCCGGAAGGATTTTGCAGAGGAGACAGAGGCTTAGGAGAGGGGAAGTGACCTCTCCAATCCCGCAGGGAGGTGGAGGCAGGACAAGGCCCTGGCCAGGTGTGCCACCCGCTGGCCTGGCCACCCTGGGTTGGGTGGGGGCTGCAGTGGGGGAGCTGGAGCCCACACCCCCCCCAGCTGGTGAGGGGGGTGGGCAATGTGCTCGCCTAATCAAGGCGCAATCAGTGCTAATCAGCGTGTTCTTGAAATAGACCCAACTGGATGGGGACGCAGCCGCCGCCTGGGTTTGTATAGCAGCAATCAGAGGGAGGCAATTTTAGATCTGCGGGAACAACAGTTCTTTGTCCGCAGGCTCGGGGCCTCTGCCGAGCGCTGCTCTGTGGAGCCTGCGCTTGAGATGAGCCCCCTCCCCTCAACCTGCAGCTGCCTGGCCTGGGAAGGGAGGAGTTGGAGCAGTGTGCCCAGCTGCTGGGGGTGAAGCCAACATTCTCCACACCTTGGCTGAGCACCTATTGTGCACTCTGTGCCGGGGCAGCTGCTGCTTCTGTGAGGGGGGCTCTGTTCTGCAGGTGGAGGCTGGGGGGAAGGTCTCAGGGTCACTTGGCCAGACATGGCTGAGCTAGGATGGGAACCTGGCTTCTCTGGCTCTGAAGCTGTGTCTTCCTCACTTGTGGGACCATCAGGCCCTACAAGATACGGTGCTGTGTTAACACAAGCCAGCAACACCTGCCCCACGGATCCCCAGATCTTGCACAATCATGAGGCCTGAGAATTATCAGCTCCAATTTGCAGATGAGGCAAAGTGAGGGTTGCCAGGTGCAGGGATTCACTCAGGTCACCAGGACACATCAGGGAAGCATGTGGGTCTGCGGGACTCAAGGAGAAAGGGCAGTGCGACTCGGGGACGGGAGCGCAGGGCAGGGAAGTTTCAAAATCTGTGCAGAATTAGGGTGTCTCCCTTCTTTCTCCCAGGGGCAAACCCCTAGCTTCCCTCCTAGGATACAACAGACTCCTCCCCCAAGCCCCCCACAACAGCTGGAGGGGTCTCCTTAAAGCAGAAATTTGGCACACACTCACTTCTGCACGAAACCCCACTGTGGTTCCCATCTCTCTCCCTCACATCTACACTGGTTCCCGAGGCCCTTCCCTATCTGCCCACCACCGCTCTCTCCTCACCATCTACCCTTCTCACTGGCTCACTGTATGTTGAAGTTGTTCTGAACTCCTGGTTGTCCGATGAACACTGCAGATCAGACCCCAGGACTTTTGCACATGATGCTCTGCTGCCTGGAACACTCTTTCTCACACAGCCAAGGCTCCTGTCCCACCTCCTCAGGAAGAGCCTTCTGGGCCAGCCACCCCTTCCCCACTCCCTGGCCTCCCTGTCTCAATTCGCTGCTTCATCTTAGCCAGGCCATTCATCACTCAAGCTGCAGGGAGGCAGGGCCCAGTGATGCCTGATCACTCTCTGCTGGAGGGAGGGGCTCCCTGGGCAGTGAGGTCCTTTATAGAGACAGGAGGACAGCCCCGGTGGGGTGGAGGCTGGATGACTTGAATCCAACTGGAACAGTGGAGTTGGAGGGGCCCGAAGGTACACTCTAGAGCAGGGATGCAGGAGGCTGGGTCTGGGGCCAGAGGAGCAAGCATACCTGTTTTCCCATCTGTCTGTGGGGCTCCAGGGAGTGTGGGAGGCCAGCAAGGCCAAGCAAGGGCTGCGGGGATGGACGTCCCCTCTCTCCTCCTGCAACAGCTGCCCAGGGAGCCACAAACTGGCAGCCACAGATCTGTCCCAGTGCTGCAGGGGTCCTGTGGCCCAGGGCCCCCAATTCTTGCTCTTCTTTCTCTCTGGCTCCCTGGAGGCTGGAGTCTCAGTTGTGGGGCCTCCTCTCCCTTTTTTGCCCCCTCTCTCCTCTGCTGGCGACCCTGGGAGAACTCTCTGCCCTTCCCCCAGCCTTCGCTTGCCACCAACTTCTCTGTGGCCAAGATAGGGTTTTTTAAAATAGCTTCATTGATTTGGTGTTTGGGATATAAAAGCCATAGACGTTCTTTGTTAAGAAAAGTAATTGGTGGCACAGAAGAAAAAGGAGAGAATGAAAAGCAGCCCAGATCTTCCCAGTGGTAATCGTCGCCTCCGTTTCAGGGCCAGGCCATCTCATCCCATTGGTGGCGCACAGATTCCCCTCCTGGGGCCAGGGCCAGGGCTCCAGAGGGCAGGGATGGGCCAGGGCAGGGCCAGGACACAGCCCCTGCCTGGGTCTTCGTGCCCCTGGGCTCCCCCTCCCCAGCCTACGAGCTTCAACAGGAACATGTTTCCCATGGTCACCTTTCTGCTTGTTGGGAGCTGGACAGAACATGGGTCGTGTAGCCACGACCTCACCGAATCCTAACCACAGAGATCCTGAGATCAGCTCTGCTTCACAGACGAGGAAGCTGAAGCCCAGTGACTCTGTCCAAGTCACAGCAAATTTGGAACCAGGACGTAGGTCCCTTGGCACTGGCTGGGGTCTTTGATGGCTGTAGTGAGAAGTGACAAACGAGAACCAGACCTCCCTGTTTGTGGGACACTTGGCATACACCTCACTTCATTTAATCCTCTCCGCATCCCTACTAATTGTAAGTTGTGTCCCTTTGTACAGATGAGGAAACGAATCAGAGAGCTTAAGTCATCTGCTCAGGGCCACACAGCCAGGGCGTGGGGAGTTGGGAATTGAGCACAGCTGTGTCCGGCTTTGGGGGTGGGATAAATTACACCCTTTGGTCAAGGGCAGCCTTTCTGTCCCTGTCCTGGCCACGGTCCGGCTCAAATTACACCTCAGGGGCCTGGATTTAGCAGCAGCGCCACCTAGTGGCCGATTTGGTGCCCCCACCTGTCAGAGCCAGGGCACGACTCAAGGGCAGTGATATGGAGGGGCCTGAGCTTGGCATCAGGAAGAAAACCAGGGAATGTGGGGCTGACAGGATGGCTTTGAGTCCCAGCGCGGCCCTCTGCACCTGCTTTGGAGCCCGCGTCACATCTGCAGTACGAAACCTGCAGCGCAGTCACAGGCCGTGATATTCCAGCTCATCAGCGTGACCCTTGCCTTCACCCCAACGTTCTGCCCTTCTCTGTACTCTCTGACGGTGCCCCAGAGATCAGCTCAGTGTCCTCTGTGGGGCTCCCCTAAATAGCCCACCTCGGGGGCCTCCGAGCCTCCACTCCAGGACGGGTGAGGCAGGCAGAGAAAGCCCCAGGAAGATACGGAAGCCAAGTGTTACCAGACCATGTGGGTATGTCCAGAAAAGGCAGGCCTGCACCCGCCCAGGAAGGCCAAGGTTGTGGAGTCCTTGGCCCATGGCTAAGCCACATGTCACATCCTTTGGTGGCATTCTGTCTGGGCCTTGGCATTCTGCCAGCTGAGCAATGCCCTCTTTGTCCCCACCCATTTCCAACTATCCCTACGGCACCCCCGCTCCCCACTCCCCAGCCCTCCTCAAGGGTTTACTCTGCTGGGTGCTCTTCTGGGGAAGACACCGTTGCCACAAGGCCACCCCATATGCCCTAGAACTGCAGATGGCAGCAATGCCCCCCTATAATAAGCAAGTGCCCTGGTGTTTTCCTAACCTCAATGGCCTCAGCCACTCCTAAAGCTCCGCGATGATCCCTCATTAGCCCCCATAGCTCCCACACTCTCTGGCCACACAACCCATAGATCCTACATGGCCCAGGTGACCCCTGGGTCCCCAGGATCCTAACACTGCTTTTTAGGTCACTGGGGTCCTGGTGGTACCTGCCACCCTCGGTGCCTCCCACTGGCCCTGCCCCTCTCCTGTGACCTCCAGAGGCCTCTGTCACTGCTGGGAAATAACGGGGTTTAGAGAGGTGCCCTGTATTCTCAAAGGGGTTTCCTGGGCCTCGCTACCCTACCCCCCACCATTGTGCTTCTCTGTGGCTTGGGTGGCCCCCTGTGGCCCCAGAGGTGAAACCTCTGTCTGTCACCAGATAGCAGGTGAAGCATCACCAATAAGCATGGTGTCCGGTGATCCTCACCTTGTGGGCATTTGAGAAGAGGTTAGTGACAGTAAGGCAGGAAGATGGCTTTCATTTCCAGTTTACAACATTGGCCTCCTCCCATGACATGGTTCTTTGAACTCTGACCTCTTAGGCTGCCTGTGAGGCTCCAAGGAGGTAGCACAGGTGACTCTGCGCACAGCAGGTGCCCCTACCCTAGCCCGCAGCCCTGGGGCTCCTCAAGGTGACTCTGGCTCCCAGGCCAATGGGGAGCTCTGGATGCAGGGTGTATAGTTCCTCTAGGCTCTCTACAAAGTGGGCCTTGTTCAAAAGTGAGGGGTGAGCCAGGTGGGGTGGCACTCACCTGTAATCCCAGCACTCTGGGAGGCTGAAGCAAGAGGATTGCCAATTTTGAGCTCAGACTGGACAACTTAGCAACTTAGTGAGGATGTATCTCAAAATAAAAAAGAATTCAAAAAGTGGCTGAAGATGTAGCTTAGTGGGAAGCCTTTGGGTTCAATCTCCAGTACAAAAAAAAGAGAGGGGGGAGTTGCCCCCCTCTTACAGACTTTCTCCCTGCTGGGTCATGGATGCTGAGCTGAGAAAGCACGTGCATTTGTTTGGTTGATTGCTTTGAGCCAGGGTCTTTCTATATAGTCTAGGCTGGTCTTGAACTCACTTGTGCAATCCAGGAGGCTGGCTTCAAACTGCCAGTGATCCTCCTGAGTGGGATTACAGGCATGTGACACCACACCCAACATAGAGAGCACTTGTGTTTTAACAGTCAGAGATGGTGCAGGGACTGTGAGGTGGCAGGATGCTAGAGTCCTGAGGGAATCCTGGGTCAGCTGCCTGCCCTCCTGGGGTCTCTTTTCCTCACTGTTCCACCTGCAGCTAAGCTGAAGCCTAGGGCTGCCAAGGAGGCTGGGAACAGGAAGGAATAGAGGCTCCTTCCCACCATTCATCCCATCCAGAAGGTGTGGACCCCTCTCCCTCTGACAAAGAAGAGCACGAATGGCTGAGGGCAGGGATGCCCCACTGCCTCCATATCCTAGTGCCAGGGCTAGGCATGGAGTCTGGGGGATGCAGGAAAAGCCAGCCACGCATGTGAAAGGACCCAATGTTCCAACATCTGTAGCTCTTAGCACAAAGTGCCTGCTCTCTGGTGTTTGCTCCTCTCCACCACCCTACAGGAAAGCCTGGTAGGACCAAAGCAGGGAGTCCTGGACCCCACTTCTAAAGCTTTTCTTCCCTGTTTAGTTGCCATGTCTAATAGAACTAGGATGTAGAGCCATGCTTGGCCAAGACGGGTTGCTAGTACACACTGCAGTCAACTGCTTTACCAGGTAAATTAGTTCCTCTTGTTATCAATCCTGTATGTTCAAAGGTGTGCAAATTAGGTTTCCTGGTGTTATGGTTTATATCTCAATGACTCCCCAAAGCCTCACGCACTCATAGGTGGAGCTTTTGGGAGGTGATTGGATCATGGGGGTGTGATAATCATCAGTGGATTAATCCACTAATAGGTTTATAGCTAAATATGGTGTTGGGAGGTGAAGCCTGGTGGGAGGAAGTAGGTCACTGGGGGTGTGGCCTGGGAGGGTCCATTTCCCTCTCTTCTTCCTTGATTTTCTCTCTGCTTCCTGTGTGCCATCCTACAAGCAACCATTCTCTGCCTTGGAGCCAGATGACTATGGGCTGAAACCTCTACAAACTGTGAGTCAAAATAAACCTTTCCTCCTTAGAGTTGTGGGTGTCAGGTATTGTGTCCAAGTGATGAGAAAGTAATGAAGACAGATTTTGGTACCAGGAGTGGGGTCATTGCTGTGAGGATGATACCTGACCCTGTGGCTCAAAAGCCTTTGGAACTGGTTCGAGGGAGGAGTTTGGAAAGGTTTGGAAATGCCAGCTAGAGAAGCAGCCCTAGAATGCTCTGAGCTGAGCTTGATGGAAGATTCTGGTTAAAGCTCAGAAGACCAGAATGCTGTTAGTAATGCAGTCAGAAAAGAACAGGCTCAGGAGGTTCCAGTTGGGAACAAGGACACCATTGACATTTGGACTCCAAGCCATATGTGTTATGCTCTGGCCAAGAAAACAAAAACAAAAACATTGTCTTATTTGCTCATGTCCTGAGACTTTGAGGGAGAATGAGATTGAGGACCAGACTAATTAATCTGGCAGAAGAAATTTCAAGGCAGTCTAATATTGAGGCTGTGCCATGGCTATGGTTGAGGGCTTTTAGCTAGTTCTACCCTGAGAATCAAGAGCAAAAGGCATAGCTGAATAATTTAAAAAGTTTTGAGTCTGGCCAGAAAGGAAGCTGTGGTAAAGTTGGAGCTTGCAAAGATGGAGCAGAGGAGAACTTCTGCTTGCTAAAATGATTAGCATTAAAAAGAATTTTGGAATAGGACAATAGAAAGGATGGCTTGAGTGCATCACAGGAACCAGCAGGACCCCACCCTTCAAAGGCTCAAAATTGCAAAGGTTAAGGACCTTGCTTTGAGAAGAGGGTCCTAGACACTGTTGGAGAAAGGCCACGTAGGGTCCAGAATTCAGTTCACCATGCTCAGCCATCCAGCCACTTGGAGGCCTCTGCAACCAGTAGCAGGATGCAAAAGAGCTCAGCTATTGCTCCAGCTGGTGGCAGACCTTAGTGTCATCCATGCAGTGCTGGTTTTAGGTGCATGCAGGCTGCAAAAGCTGTGGGGTCAGAGAGGCTTCCCCCCAGATTTCAGAAGGCCTGGGAGGCCAGGCTGTGTGCCCCTGAGAGGGCAATGTGTGAAGCTGTGTGAAGGTGAAGGTGCAGTGGAGATCCCAGAATGTTGGAAAAGCCAAGAATGTAGAACATCTGAGGAAAACTGCAAGAAGCGAGCAGAGCCAACCCAAGAGAGAGGCCGTAAAGGCTATACCCACTGGGAGTGCCATAGGGGCGGAGCTGCCCGAGTCCTCGGGAGTTCACATTTTACCTGATCTGTCCCAGGGTACTGGGCATGGAACTACAGGATTTAATGTTTACCCTGCTGGATTTTGGTCTTGCTTTGGTCCCATTCCTTTACATCTCCCTATTTCTTCCTTTTAGAATGGGAATGTTTATCCTGTGCCATTGCATGTCAGAAGAATTTAATGTTCTTTTGATTTTTACAGGGGTTCACAGCTAAGAGTTTGCCCTAAATCTCAGAGGAGATTCTGGGCTTGGACTTTTCAGCAATGCTGAAACTGTTAGGACCCTGGCAACTCTTAGGGGTGGGCTAAATTCCTTTTGCATAAAGGGATGAACATGAGCCAGGACAGAATGCTATGGTTTATATCTAGATGTCTTTCCACCCCCAAGAGCATCATGTACTCATATATGATACATTGATACTCATACATTTGGGAGGTGACCGAATCATGGGGGTGTGATACTTATTACTGATTAGTCCACTGATGAGTTCATCACTAAATATGATGTTTGGAGGTGAAGCTTGGTCGAAGGAGGAGGGTCACTGAGGGCGTACCCTGGGTCTGTCTCTCTCCTCCTCCCTTGATTGCTGTCCACCATGCCATGAGCCCTTTCTCCTCTGTCGTGCTGCCTTGACTTGGAGCCAGTGGACTATGGACTGAAACCTCTTACAAACGGAGCCAAAATAAATCTTTCTTCCTACAGTTGTGGGTGTGAGGTATTGTGTCTCAGTGATGAGAAAGTAATGACACCTGGGAAGAGGGAGCCTCACATTCTTGTGACTTAGGTGCTTCTTGTCTTGCTGCTGGTACCCACCTAAAGTGATGCACATTCAGACATGCAGGGGGGGGTGCGGATGCACCAATCAGTCCCTGTGCCTCTAAGGAATGATGAGGTCTTCAGGAACCCTACGTGGATGGCATCTGTGGGACACTTTTCCTGTGAGCAGGTATCACCTCCTCAGGGAGGGAGAGAGGCCCAGGCAGGTTCTCTGGACCATGAGAAGAGGGATTTTAAGAAAGGAGTGGACCAGCCTGCCCCATGGGCTGGCAGGACAACACTAGCTTTGTGCATTCAAGTGGCTATCTTGAAATCTTAGGTACAAACTGAGAGATTCTATGTTCTGAGCAGTAACCCAACCCTTCTCGAGTGTAAACACTATTCTCTCAGGAAAATAATCACCAGCATGACCTAGGCCTCTGCAGCCACAGCTCCCAGGACCTTCACAGCCACCCTGCATCCGAGTTGAAACCAGGCTGCAGACCCTCTTCTCTTTTGGCTCTCCTTGCTCCTCAGACACCAGGTCTGCTATGCAGACATGAGTGTGAGCTTGGTGGCAGCTATTTTTTGCCACTGGGAGGTGGCTACTACTTTCTTTGAGCCTTGGACATGGAAAAGGTCAAGGCGTTGTGATTAAGAGATAGGGCCAGGCAGATCTGAGATCTCTTTTTGCCATTGCTGAGCTGTGTGACTGTGGGCAAACTGCTTGGCTTTTCTGTGCCTCAATGTCCCCTACCTGTGAAATGGGCAAAGTCATAAATAAATAACATGGAAGTGCCTATTGTACAGTTGTGGTGAGGATGGAAGAGATCATTTCTGTAAAGCAGCCGGCACATGCTGTGTGAACAGTGAACACGGGAATGAAGGTAGACGGGCCTTCTGGAACATGTTGCTTCCCTTTGCTCCTAATCTCAGTGTGCAGCCAGAACAGTTTTGTGGACAATAAAGAAACTGAAAGAAAATGCAGCACTACCACCTGGCTGGGAGCAGGCATGTGATGCATTTGTCTACTTCTTTTGTTTTTTTAAAAACAAGTAAGCAGAACATTGTGTGCCCCGGGGATCTTCAATAAGAACGTTCATGATACAAAACAAGACAACTGGTTTCATTTTTTAATAATGAATTCCGTAAATATCTCAGAAAGGATGTATTGTTCCTAACAAATATCAAAAAAGTGATCACGATGACACGGCCCCCACCCCACATCACCCTCCCCACGCCGTAAAGTTACCCAGATCCTAGTAGGAAATTACAAAACACAGAAAACCCAGCCCCCTCCGCCCTGCCCATGAGTAGGGTTAAGAGTGTCAAGTGTTAAGAACCACGTGTCTGGCGCATGCGTCCCAGCGGCAGACCTTGGGGACCAGTCCGTCTGTCCGTCTGCCCACGTGGGAGCTGGTGGTAAGACTGTAGCAGCAGTAGATCTCCCTCCCTGGAGCCTGCTGGGAGGAGTGTGGCTGAGGACCAACAAGTGCAGGGGGTCGCTCCCGGATGCCCCAGGCTGGATGGCTCTGGGGGCGCTGGCCTGTCTATGAGCAGCTAGGTGCAAGAGGGGCCCTAGAACAAGATGCCCCCACCTGCCCTGGGGTGCTGGGCCTCCCTGTGAGCAAACTCAGGCTTTAGGTGGGGGCTGGGTACAGTAGAGAAGAAGGGTGTTTAGAAACCTTGGGTTCAATGGAACACATGGGTTTCCTTTGGAGAAAGCTCACATTTCCATCAAATGGAATTGGGGCCTGTGTGGGAAGGAAAAAGAATGCCTTCCTCGCCCCCATAGCTCAGAAGGCAACAAGGAGGCTTGATGTGAAGTCCAGTTAATCAGGGACAGGGATCCGCTCTCAAGGCCTGAGGCCAGCCCTGCCTTCCCATAGCCTGAGGTCTGTGCTCCTCACCCCAAGGACCAGGGGCTGCCCAGATCACCCCCAGGTCATCTGGATAGACAGGAGCTGAGACTTCCGGCCACTGGTGCAGAGAAGAAGGGAGGGTAGAGAAGCAGTCTCCACACAAGGTCTGCCAGGACAAACAGGATGGGATGGGGGTAGGCAGGGGACAGCAAGGAGAAGAAGAGGTGGCTGGGGACAGAGAAGGGGCCTGTGGCCTCCCAGTAGCACTCTCTGTGGGAGACTGCAGGAAGGTCTATGCCTCCTGGGCCAGAAGCCACAATGGCCCCTCCACCATCCCTGCCCAGGATGGAGACACAGAGGGAGGATGAGACCAGGGGGTGGATAGGAGGAGCCCCTGCCTCAGGGTGGGGACAAGGATAAAGTCAGGGTTAGCACACATATCACCACATCATTGCGGGGAAAAATCAGGTTTCCAGTGAGCAGGTGAGGACAGGGTTCCAGGGTGGGGACTAGGGCTAGGAAGGCAATGGCCTGTGGGACTTCAGAAGGAGTCAAGGTCAATGGTAGTGCTTTGGGGGAGGGAGGTAAACAGAATCCCCCAATTTGGGAGATGGGGAAATTGAGGCCCAGGGAGGGGAAGAGAGTGGCCAAGATCACTTAGTGGGATCGAGGCAGGAGGCCTGTGACCCAGGAGTCCCCAGTCTGCTGGGACTTTCTCTGCTCTGCCACGTAACCTTCAGCCTGCAAACCCCACCCCCGAAAAAGTAAGGATTCAAGAGAGAAGCTGGGGACCCGGAGGGGACAGCTGCCCACAGAATCAGGGACAAATATGGGACAGGAATGGTGGGTGAAGAGGCCAACAGAGAACAGCATTTGTCACTCCCCACCCCACCTGCCTGTAGCCCCAGTATAAAAGTTTTACAATATGGCACACTGACCCCTAGGACACACTGATTAAAACCATGGTGGGATGTGAGAGTGCTAGTCACTGTACAATATTATCTCGTGGTGGTGGATACTTCTGTGGTCACCGAGCGAGGCAGGGACAGGGGCTGTCAGCTGAGTGTACAGTGGCCCGTGGAAATTAACGTGTTAATATATCCTGTGTACGGAAGCAAAGCCCCTACCACTAGGAGCTCAGGGTCATTTACACGCGGGAAGAGGAGGAGGAGAATCGAGGTGGTGGGCAGACAGGCAGGCTCAGAAGTGCGTCTCCTTCTCTGTGATGGCCGCGATGTTGCCGTCACCCTTGAGCTTGGCATCACAGTCATTAACTGTCACCGTCCGTGGGCCTGCCCCAAGCTTGCCCCGCAGTTTCAGATCTGCACTGGGTACTGTCAACTTCTGGAATTTCTAGATGTTGGAGAGGAGAAGAGCTGTCTCAGGGGGCTGCCAGGGCCTAGGGGTCAGCCTTGGCCTTGCCAGCACACAGGTGGGTGCCTTGATGCAGTGGATCCATCAGCCTGAGGCCCAGGCCCTGGCTCTGCCATAGTGCTCTGTTCTGGATGATGCACTGGCCTCCATGGGCCTCAGTTTCATGCCCTGGAGAATGGGGACAACAGAGGTACCTGCTCCTGGTGCTAGTGAGTAGAAAGAAGATGAGGGTGCATAGAAGTGCATGGCCTCCTGGGTGGCCTCAAGAAGGTGATTAGAACCTAAGAACTAGAATCAGGACCCACTACCTGGTCCCTGCCCTCTGGCAGGGGCTAAGAAGCTGGAGTTTGAATTGCTGCCGGGCCATTGGCTAGCCATGCCAGCCAAGTGTTATGGTTTGGATCAAAAATGTCCCCCAAAGGCTCTTGTGCTCAGAGTTGGAGCTTTTGGAAGATGATTGGGTCATGAGGGTGCTATACTCATCAGTGGATTCCTTGATGAATTCAGTAGCTTAATGTGCTGTTAGGTGTGTGGTCTAGTTACTGGTAGGTCACTGGGGTGTGACCTAAAAGGGTATATTCCTGTCCCCAGCTCCTCCCTTCTCTCTTGGCTCATGAAGAACAGCTTTCCTCTGCCATGCCCTTCTACCATGCATTTCTGCCTTGGAGCCAGCCAACCACTGAATCCACTGGAAGCTGTGAGCCAAATAACCCTCTCCTTTAAGTTGTGAGTGTTAGATATTGTGTTCCAATGATGGGAAAGTGACTAATACAAAAATTAGTACCAGGAGTGGGGTTGCTGCTATGACTGTACTTAACCATGTGGTTCAGAAGTCTCTGGTTTGCAGCAAGAATTTGAAAAGCTTTGGAGATGTCAGCTAGAGAAGTCTTAGAATGCTGTGCAATCAGAGTAAGCAGAGATTGCTGGGAGATTTTGGTCAGAGTTCAGAAAACCAGATGCTGACAGGAATGTAGACAGTAAAGGCCAGGCTCAGGAGGTTTCAGTTGGGAACAAGTACTATATAGGTAGTTGGACTAGAGGCCATGTGTGTTACACTCTGGCAGAAAATGTGTCTACATTTTATTTATGTTTGGGTACTTTGTGGTAGACTAAGGTTAAGGGCAGTAGACTAATCTGGCCAAGAAAATTTCAAGGCAGCCCAACATTCAGGCAATGGTACAGGTACTGCTAATTGCTTTTAACCAGATCTACAGTGAGAACCTGGAACAGAAAGCAGATGTAAAAAATCTGCAGTTTCATTAGAAAGGAAGTACCTACAAAGTTGGGCTCTTGGAAAGCATGTTGCTGAAAAGATCAGCATTAGAAAGATGCCAAGTATTTTGCATCGGGATGATAGGAAAGATGGCTTGGGGGCATCTTGGGAATCAACAAAATCCCACCCTTCACAGGCTCAAGAGTACAGAATTATAAAGCTTTCATTTGAGAAGAGAGTCAGTCCCCAGGCTCCCTGCTTGAGAAGGGCTGCCTAGGGAACTGGTTCCTTTGGATTCATTTCACAGTTCTCAGCCACACAGGCACTAGACCTCTGTGGCCACAATGCAAGGAGGCCTGGCTATTGCTCAAGCTGGCAGAAGACCTTGGCATCATCTATGTGGTGCTGGTTTTACAGGCATACAGAATGCAAGAGTTATGGGGTCATGGTGGCTTCCATTCAGATTTCACAGGAAGTCCTGGGAGGCCGAGCAATGTGCCCCTGAGAGGGCAGTGCATGAAGTTGTGAGAGTGAAGCTAAACATGCAGTGGAGATCCCAAGAAGTTGAAGATGGCAGGAATGTGGAATATCTGTTGAAGAAAACTGCAGGAAGGGTCACCCAAGCCCTTTGGAGCTCATGTCTCACCACAACCTGCCCCAGATGCTGGGACATAGAGATATAGGATTTCACGTTTGCCCTGCTGGGTTTCAGTCTTGCTTTGGTCTGATTTCCTTCTATTCCCCTATTCCTCCCTTTTGGGATGGGAGTCATTACCCTGTGTAATTGTGTGTTGGAAGTATTTAACTTTCTTTTTTATTTTCATAGGGGTTCATAGCTAAGAGTTTGGCTTGAGTCTTAGAGGAGACTTTGGACTTGGACTTTTCAGCAATGCTGGAATTGTTAAGATTTTGGCAATTCTTAGAGATGGGCTAAATGTATTTTGCATAATGAGATAGATAAGAACCTTTTGGGGGTCAGGGGAAGAATGCAATCGTTTAGATTTAAAATGTTCCCCCAAAGTCTCATGTGTTTGAAAGGTGATTGGATTGTGAAGTGCTATACTCATCAGTGAATTCATTCATTGATGGGTTCATGACTGAATGTGCTGTTAGGAGGTGGGGCCTAGTTGGAGGTAGGTCACTAGGGGTGTGGCCTGAAAGGCATATTCTTCTCTCCTGCTCTTCCCTTCTTTCTCTGCTTCCTGGCTGCCATGAGGCGAGCAGCTTTCCTCTGCCAGGGTCTTCCAACATGTCATCTCTGCCTTGGAGGTAGCCAACTATGAACTACAGGAAACTGTGAGCAAAAATAAACCTCTCCTCCTTTAAGTTCGCAGGTGCTGGGCATTGTGTCCAGTGACAGGAAAGTCAATAGCACACCCCCGAGGCCTCACAGAGACACATCCAGCACAATTTTTATGATGGGTGCCTGCCATACAGGAGCTGGCCCATGGCTTTCTTGAGATACCGGTTGGCATAGCTGCATCATGCCCACTGTCCAGGGGAAGAAGCTGAAACTAGCGAGGTGCCTGGACCCGTGTATGCTCTCCATCCCTGCCTGCCCCCTACCACCCAGGGCATCATGCCTTCTGTCTTCCCCTCCCTTACCTTGGGCAGTGTGCCCTCCAACACCCAGCCTCCCTCACCTCGGGCAGTGTGCCCTCCATCTGCCATAGCTGGATGCAGACCCAGAGAGGGATGCAGAGCATAGAAGACAGCGCCATGAGCCAGCCGATGCCATAGCCCCAGGCGGGGTACGTGTAGACGTTGTTGTACTTCAGCGGCTTGTACTTGACAAGGAAGAAGATGAAGATACCCTACAGAGAGACAAGAAGTCCCTGTGGCTGCCACCACCCGCCTGTCCACAGCAATGTTGGCCAGAACCACCTGGAGTGTTAGACGCTTGTATTAGATGCAACTTGGTCCCCACATCCTAGGGTCCTGAGACCTCCCACTACTCTGCCCAGCCAGGGACTCTTGTTTTGTCTCTGTCACTTCCTCAAAGGATGGTTCAAAGCTGCTTTCCCAACTTCTCCAGACTGTGAGATGCTGCGAGATACTTCCAGGGCTGGGAAGTAGGCAGTGGGTGACAATGTTGCACGAATTTTTTGTGTCCTGTCTCTCAAGACCTCTTGTGGTCTGGTTTTGGGGAAGAGTGTGAGCCTGACATTTCATCAGCTCTGTCACCACCATAATTAACAGCAAAGCAAAACCTTAGTGTTCACATGGCCTTGGCACCAGTGAGGGACAATCTAGGCCCAAGGCAGGGGGACACTTGCTCCGGCCACGCAGCAAGCTGGTGGCAGAGCCGGGATCTGGTGAGGGCCCTGCCAGGCTCAGAACCTGTCCCTGTGACCTTGGCTTTGCCAGGTGTCATGAGGCTAGGACCTGGGGACACAAGCCCTCTCAGACCAGTGAGGCTGGGTGGGGACATGGAGGGGAAAGAGGGTGAGTGAGCAGGTGGCAGGTGGGGCACTAGGGGTGGCACCAGGCTGGTTCTTACCGCACAGATCCCAGGGGTCACCACCTTCCAGCACCACTTAATGAGTGACAGTGGCCGGTATCCAATCATGTCTTCAATGTTGTCATAGAACCGGTTGCTTCCTTGCAGAGCAGAACAAATGGGCGTGAGACTCAGTGCCTTTATTTACCACTTAATGCTACCATGAGGTGACACAGGGCTATGGCTTGGGTGAAGAATGTCCCCAATGACCTCATGCAAAGGCCTGGTCCCCAAAGTGGCACTCTTTGGAGATGGCACTTTAGGAGGTGGTGCCTGATGGGACGTCCTTAGGTCATTGAGGCTGTGCCCCCAGAAGGGATTTGACGACCCTGCCTGACCTTTCTTTCTCTACCCTGGTTTGAGATGCCATGGCTTCGCACACCATGCTCTTGCCATGAGCAGAAGCCCTCAGCCAAGGCCCAGGCTGGAACCTGAGGAGGCTGAGCTCAGTTAAGTCTTCTTGTCCTCCTTGGGGAGCCTGTGTTTCATGATGGGGTGCAGCTGGCTGACTTGAGGGGGCTCAGAGCACAGGGGTTGTGGAAGAAGGTGGAAGGGGTCCCTTTGGGGAAGTGAGGCCAGGAGGGGGCTGGCTGACCTGCTCAGGTGGAGGCCTGGCTGGGTGGGGCCAGAAGGAGCAGAGTGGCCACTCCATCACTCCCAAGTCTGGCACCCTTAGCGTGGCTCAGTTTGAGGAACAGGAGGACTAGCAGGCGGTGTTGACCAAGGGCTGCTTTGTCTACACTGTGTCTTACCTAGAAACATGCTCCACCAGTTCCATCTCACAGAAGAGAAACTGAGGCACAAGGTACAGGTCTAGCCTGAGGTCACAGTGCCTAGGCCCTAAACCTGCTCCCTGCTGTGGGGGTGAGAAGGCAGGAAGGTCCCCGGGGGTGAGGGACCTCCACTCACCATACACCCAACCGATGCACACACACTCGAAGATAGCTACGAAGAGCAGGCACATCCCGCTGGCGGCATAGGAGTCGAAGAGCTGGAAGATGTACATCCCTCCCTGCGGACAGGGGATAGACATGGACAGTTTGCTGGCTGGCTGACAGCACCTCCTGCACTCTGGGGCTGCCACTGGCCAGGGGTCTGCCTGTCCCTCCTCTGAACACTGCAGCCTCCATGCCTGGGCACCCCCAGACCCGTCCTCTGGGGACTTCAGGAAGGCGATGGCATGTCCTTTCTCAGCCTCCTGAGCTCCCCCAGGACCAGAGACCACACTGAAAGTCACCCGCGCTTGGGCCCTCCAGCCAAGAAGGTCCTACACAGGTCCTCTGTGGCACCTGGCACGCAGTAGGTCCCTGAGTCCTGTGGAGTGGGGGCCTTGTGCAGGCAGGGATCCTGACTGTCTGGTCCGGGCCAAGGACTGGCACACAGCAAGTGCACAGCTGGCCTTGGGGGCTGGAGCAATAGCTGGCCCGGCTCTGTGGTAGATGGTTGGCCCCACACCTGCAGGCTCTGATCCCTGGATTTGGCCTCCCTTGACAAAAATATCTGGGAAAAAAAACCTCTGTACCAAACTTGTCTAAACACTGTCCTTGTCACGGTCTGCAGACACCGAACAATTGTGTACCCCAAGCTTGGATGCTGTAGTAGGTATGGAGAGCCACCAAAAGACACTGGTGCGCAGCAGGACTATGCAGGCTCCACCATGTTTTGCCCCTGTGGATTTGGGTCTTGGACCCATCCCCCATGGATACCGAGGGACTCCATGGTCACCAAGATCTGTGGAGGTCCTGGTGGGCATGAGATTAGCAGCTGGGGTCCGGGAGGTGGGAGGCACTGCAGTGAGGGGACAGGTTGGATCCATTCGGAATCTTTGCCACTCAGCCAGGGTCATCGCCTTGGCACACTGGTGCAGGGGGAAGAGAGGATGAAAGAGCCAAACCCCGTGTGCCCCACAGGGTCTCACCTACCAGAGCCACTCCTGTGCTTGTGCCCTGTGCTTCTGCTCTTTCCTGCATAGGCCTTGCACCCGAGACCCTCTGTGTCCTCGTTCCCCTCTTCAACCACATGGAGCAATGTGCCAGTACCCACAGTACTGCACCTTTGCTATGAATGAGAAACGTGGGCTGGGTGTGACACCAGGGAGTGATAGGGACTGGGGCCCATGGGACAGCACAGGTGGCCACATGGCCATACCACTCTGAGCCACAGCAGGGTGGCCATCACTGCAGGTTTTCTGGAAGACAGAGAAATCCAGGTTTTTGTGGGAAAGTTTTCTCTCTTTTAACGCTTCAGCATGTTTTATAAAACACAGTGAGGGTGGAACAAGGCAGGTGCTGCAGTGGCTGTCAGGTCCGTGGGCATCAGGGCAGCCTGAGCACCCTGGGCCCAGCAGCGGGGCTGGCTCTGAGCCAACCCTGAAGACCCCTCCAATTTACTTTCTTCCACTAAATGCAGAGTGGGGGCCACAGGCAGCACCAAGCACAGTCCAGTGGCACTGTGGTGTCACACACAAGACAGAGGTCTCTGGAGACTGCAGCCCTGGGGTGTTACTGCCTTATGCGAGCTTGTTCTGAGGCAGCCACACAATGAAACTGCCTAAACAGTAAGTCCTCAGGACACGTCCCGTCCCTCACTGACCTGGCTGTTTCAACTGCTTCCTGCATCTTGGCTCACTTCTTGGTCCTTTCCAGTGTGACCCCAAGGCAGGCACTATGCTACAGGGGAAACCAAGGCATGGAGCAGGAAGAGAGCCTGCTGCCGGCCTTCTGCTGGCTGGTGAGGAGCCAAGCACAGAGCCTGATGGATGGTCTGGTTGTGGAGCTCGGGTCTTAGTCACCTAGCACCGCCCCCCCCGTAAAGGCCAAGAGTTGGTGGCCTGTGCTTGCCCTGGAGCTGAGCTCTGAATGAGGGAGGAGATTTGGCCAGTAAGGGCTGAAAAGGTTTGAAGCTGCCACAGCCCATTTGGCAATTTGTGCTTTGCTGATGTCCCACCCTGATGTTCCCGCCACTGAGGACGATCCTGTCTCTCTGTTTTGGTTGCTCACACTGGTGCTCTGAAGGCCCTAGGTCACCAAGTGCCCTCGGACAGATCCAGGCCTCAGGCAAAGGGGCCACGGGCAGGTCGTGCTCTGGGCAGGAGGCCACATTCGGGCCTGTCCCTGTCAGCCTCTTTAAGGCATCAGGTCAGCCTCCCAATTCGTATGCAACAAAAGACTCGCCTTTGCATGATTAATCAGAGCTTAATGAGGCCCTGCTCACTGCAGGCCCATGGGAGGGAGGAGGGAGGCTGCTCTGCTTCCTGTGCGTTTCCTCTAACACCAATTGTGGAAGGGACAATGGCCAGTGGACCAGGTCGTGAGCAGCAGCCACACTGAGCACTTGGGCCAAGCCCTGCTCTAGCTCTGGTGGCCTGCGGCCTGGGGGAGGCAGGCGGAGAGGGACCAGGGACCACTGTGACAGAGGGACAAGGAGGGTGGCTGGGCTAGGGACACAGGGCCAGAGGCTGGGCCTGGACAGGGAAGGCAGGCAGGGAGGCTTCCTGGCGGAGGCAGTGCAGGGAGAGGACAAGTAGGTTCAACAAGGAGCCTCCAGCCCAGTGCTTCCCAGGCTGGCCCGATTTCACGTGGCTCCTCTGATGGATTCAGAGCACCCCCTCCCCCAGTGGTTCTCACAAAACCTCTACCTGTCTCCTGGAAGCAGCATTTTCTTAATTATATTTGTGAGTGTGGGAGAAAGATACCAGTCTCACCTTCCCGAGACACCTGAACAAGTATTAAGACAGCTGCAGAGCAGGCAAACACGGTTTGGGAGTCTCAATTCAGGGGTCATGGAGTCCCTCACACACTGCAGGCCCAGCAGGGTGATGTGCAGGGGGCGGAGGCCGGAGCACACCTCGCAGGAAGTGCCCGTTTCCAGAGAAGCCCGCTTTGAACTTGAGACCTGGGACAGGTAAGCAGTTTAGGAGCCGGTAGCTGACGCTGTCCCCTTCACCCAGAAGACACTGGTTGGGATGACCGAGGTGGCCATGTATGTGCCTAGGATCGTACTGTGTGTCTCTGCCCCCGCTAGTGCCCAGGCTTAGTGAGGACCTGCACCAGTAGGACATGCAGTCAGCCAGTCCTAGAGCTGGGGTCTCGGTCTGCCTGGCTCTCCTGCCCCCATGCCAACCCCATGTCCTCACCTCTGTCAGCATCACGAGGCCCAGGAAGTAGGAGACCACAGACAGCGCCAGGATGAGCAGCTCTCGCCGGTAGCCCCTCCGGAAGACCTTAGGGTACATGTCCACCACGGCCGTCACCAGGCTTTCCACGCACACAAACTGCAGGGGACACGGTGCCATGAGACCCAGGAAGAGGCTACCCAGGGGGCCTCGGCTTCTTTCCCAGCAGGGCGGCTACACCCCACGCTGTCCCCACATGGGGGCCCAAGAGCGAAGACTGCGAGCTGTGCAGTGAGCCCATAAACTGGCGAGGCCGGGCTGCCTGGGGCACTCAGCCCGCAGAGCCTAAACCTGCACTGTGGTCTGAGACTCCTGCTGGGCCCGTTGTGGGGGTAGGGACTGGAATGAGACCCGGGAGGCAAAGCAGGAGCCCACGTCCCTGTCCCTGGCTCAGTGCTCTGCTGGCAGCAGGCTCTGGGACTGTGCCAGCTCCCTGTCCCTGCTTCTAGTGGGCAGGTGCCTGCTGCTAGCTGAGGGCAGTCAGCGGCGAGGCAACACCCAGCTCTCTGTTTCTGCTGGGTGAGCCCTGGGCTCTGGCCAAATGGTACAAGCACTGATGGCTGAGTTTGAGCTGCTGAGCATCTGAATCCCAGTGTGGAACACAGGCCCTGGCACACAGTTTCAGTCCAACTCCTACCTATCCATCGATACCCAGCCCAAATGTCCCAGCACAGCCAGCAGCCCCTTCTCTGGGTTCTCATGGCACCAAGGGCAGATCTTGTAACCACTCCTCCTTGCCGCTGGGTCACAGAGAACAGTCCTTGCCTCTCCTCACCCAGCAGTCCTGGCTTGCCTAAATCTGTCAGCTTGCAAGAAGGAGAGGTCACAGGAGCAGGGCCTGCTTTGTTTTCACCTATTTCTAATTTCCAGCACAGGGCCACATGCAGGATGACTGCTCCTACTAATGCTACAGTACACCCCCACGAAGTCATGGTTCAGAGTTCAAGGTCTCAGTCGTTTGTGGATTTTTCCTTAGAACCTAGCTAATTGTTTGTGGAAACTGAAAATACTGTATCCTCTGCAATTGTTTTTTTGGTGGGAGGTATGCAAGTGGCCAATCCAGGAGGGTTATTCAGTTCTCCTTGCTGCTGATTAGCTGCTCCCTGTAATCCATCTCCCAAATGTGCCAGCATTCCAGCATCGTAACAGGTTGTGTACTGCATGTAGCTATCTCGAGTATTCTCGGTTTTGTTCTTCTTAAAGTCCTAAGATACCTAAGATGCCACCAAAACACCCTACACCTTCTAAGGCTTTAGTAATATAGCATTTTATTAAATTACATAACTGCAGGAGACATAGTATATTTAGGGTTTAAACCATAAAAATAGGCCTTTATAGGCATTTTTCTGACCATATCTGAAATTTGCTGTTTTTCACAATTCGTAGGTGCTCTAGGAACATCACCCCCACAAATTTTGGGGGTCCACTGTATTGCTAACAGCAATGTCAGTGCTTGCTATGCACTGTCACTGCTTACTGAATTAGTGACTCCACCTGGCACCCTCCCTCCCCCTGCGCCCACTGGCTCCAAGGGTGTGCAGGGCAGGAGTCAAGGACTTTCTTGCTGGTCACCGTGTTGATGGACTCCCCTGCCCCAGGGCAGCTTCTGGACCTTAAATCCTTGATGATTCACTTTTATCCCCTCAGAAAAAGGATTTGCATCCTTCCTGTGTAGACAAAGCCCACGAAGCACACAGAAGTGGAGTGACTCCCCTGGAGCCACACAGCTTTAAGACCCCTGGCACTGGACCAAACCCAAGCTCCAGGACCAAACTCTGAGACTGCAAAGCCCAGGCTGCCTGGCCTCGGTCACAAGGCAAGGCTGGCCTTGCTCTTCTTTCTCCGGGTCCCCAGAGCAGGGAGTGGGACCTGGGAGCTGCTCATGGAGTGGGAATGAGACACTGTGGTGCAGTTGCTCAGCCTCTCTGAGCCCACGCTTCTGCACAATGGGCAGCACAAAGGGCACCAGCCCACATGATTATGGTGACGAAGAGCTGGGCACACGGGCCAGGCACACAGCAAGTGAGCCAGACCTGGCTGCGGCAGCCGCCTCCTCCTCCTCCCCCCCCCTCCTCCTCTTCCTCCTCCTCTTCCACCAGGCCCATCCTGTCACGCACCAGCTGTCATCCCTGATCCCCGAGGCCTCTGCCTGCAACAATGGGAGCGAGATTATCAGCAGAAACACCCACGCCTCCCGGCTTGGCTTAGCGGCTCCTGGGGCCGGGCAGAGGGGGAGGAATCGGATGGGTGATTGACAGGCACAGTCATGGGACTTGTGTGCTGAGCGAATCCCTCAAGGTCACGGGAGGGGCAGGGCCTCACTCGGTACCAGGAGGCCCAGGGTGCCACCTTGTTAAAGTGGGGCCTCTCACCTGTGTGCCTGCTTGGCAGGTGCCTGCTCACCAAGAGCCCTTGGATGCCAGGTCACGGCAGGGCTGGAGGGGGCTCTCTAGGGCATAGGCATAGGGCAGGGGTCCGGGGTGCTGGGCACATGATGACCTGGGACTCAGACTGGGAAGCTCCGGGAAGGGCAGGCCAGGAGGGTGAGTGGTGGAGACAAGGGCGGGGAAACACAGGCCGATGCTCCACCTCATGCACCTGCACTAGGGACCCCTGCCTCTGGGTGCCGCATGGCGCAGGCAGAGGCAGGTGGGTGGGGCTGAGGGGACCCTGGCACAGCAACAGAAGCAGGACGAAGTGGTGGCCTTGATGACAGGGTTGGGACAGGGACACATGTGCTGTGGCCCCTGGGTACCACAGCTGCAGCTGGCTCTCTCTAGGATGTTCTTCCACTTTGCCAGGGCAGGAATTGGTCGGCAGAATGGAAGCATTGAAGAAATAAAAATAACAGAACAAATTTAAACAGGAAACTGGGAATTCCAGTGAGGAAAAAGGGGAAACTTGGGAGTTGCGTGGGGACTGAGGAGCTGCCCAGCGGGTGAGAGGCTGCTGGAAGAAGGCAGAGTGGAGCTCACCTGAGCTGGGCTCTCCTGCCAGCAGTGCCCACTCCCTGTAACCCTCTTGCCCCCCTTACCTGGCTGTCCAGGCCCAGGAAGATGAGCATCATGAAGAACAGGGTTGCCCACAGCGGGGACAGAGGCATCATTGTGACGGCCTTGGGGTACGCAATGAAGGCCAGGCCAGGCCCTGCAGGGAGAAGAAAGCACATCTGGGTGTCTGGGTGGGGTCCATCCATGGAGGTGCCCTCGGTGCCAGGTGCCAGGTGGTGCCTAACACCTACTCAGGTCACATGGATCTTGCAGCATCCCTGGGATGGCACTGTGTGGATGCCCACATTGCACACGAGCATGCCTGGGGCAAAGAGGGACAAATAAGGGTGTGGAAGGGCTGGGATTCAAACTCAGGGTGGGTGTGGCACAAAGACCATCCTCTGGGTGACCTTGTCTGCTGCTCTAGTGGTGGGCATGGTGATCCTCAAAATGCAGACTCCCAGGCCTGCCCAGATGTTCCGAAGGGCTGTCTACGGCGAGGCAAAGTGCAACAAGGGCTCGGTGCATGGAGAGATGCTGTCCTGCTGAGCTGCGTGTCCTGATGCTCTCCCTCTGTGGCCTGTGGTCAGCGCACAGGCCTTGGAGCCAGGTGACTTGGGTTCAAATCCTGGTTGGCTATTTCCTGTATTTAACACCCGTTTCCTTAGCTGATAATGGAGATAGTAAAGTCCCACCTAAAAACGTGGTTTTGAGAATTCAGTGAGATGTTGCAGAACAGGCAGAGCACATTTGAGAGCAGCTTTATTAAAGCATAATTTGCACACAGTAAAAGCCCATTTAAAGTGCAGTTAATGAGTTTTGAAAAAGTGTCTACACCAGACAACCATCACTGCAACCAGAATGAAGGACATCCCATTGTCCCTCTGCTATTTCTCCATCTCCATTCTCCTGTTTGTTCTGGGCAACGATTGATGGGATTTTTTTCTTTTCTTCTTATGTCTTTTCTTTCTGTTTCACTACCCAGTGCACGATTCCATGATACCCTGGACGGCTGGAGCTCTTTGTCCTCCTCCAATCTGTAATAGTTCCTCCATATTTTCTAGTCTTTCACGAGCTCGACATTTTTGATGGATATGGGTCACCATTTTGCCGAGTGTCTCTTCATGAGGGTCTGGCTGATGTCTTCTCATGACTGCCTGAGGCCAGGAAATCACAGAAAGGATGCGGTGTCCTCAGCATCACACCAAGGGTACACATCAGTCAGCCTTATCATTGGTGATGTCTGCCTCGGTCGCCTGGCCAAGGCAGCATCAGTCTGCCAGCTTTTGCCATTGAAAATTCACCATTTTGCTCTTGCAGTTGTTCAGTTCCTCAGAGGGGAAGTACTTGGAGATAACAATAATGTCCTGGTCTCGCTCAGTCTTGTATCCGCTGACCTTGGCACCCACTGGTGGATCCTGCCTGCAGTCGTCATTATTTGGTGTTTGGCTGATGATGACCCAGTATTTCCCCCATTCCTTCTATGTTCATTAACTAGACTCTCCTGTAAGGTGCAGCTCCCACCACTTCCCAACTATATGACCCCATCAGCACACTCCCAGATGTTAGTTTGTTCTGTGGGTCACCATCTGAGGCCATCATTGTTTATTGGCTGCTTGAGCTGCTTAGCTTTGGTCACCAAGGCTGCTTCTGGCTCACCCTGGGTCCTCTGATGCTACCACATACATGTTCTAGCTTCCTCTTGGCCTGCCCAGCACTGGAATCCACTGCTTCCCCAAGGAGCCCTGGCTTCTCTGGTTGACAAGTGTGTCTGAAAACCACAGGTATGCCCCTGCCTGTGGGGGAGGGCGTGTGTGTCAGGGCTTGCGGGGAAAGCTCACAGCATGGGGAAATCTATCCGCCCACACACAGGGATTTCTCAGTCGACGCGCATCTTACAACACTGAGTTCCAATATGCTAGAGTTCACTCTACTCTCTGCCTTCCTTATTTCTAACTGCTTTCTCAGACAATGAAAACTGTGACTCTAACGACCTATAATATATTGATCTCTGTCCAACCTTCATATACAGCATTGCAGAACTGCTAACCTCTACCCCTACGCTAACACCAGTACAATAACTTTTGTCTTTAGATTTACAGTCCCCCCTCTACACAGTTTCTCAATTTTTTTAGGTTAAGCCTTTTCTTCCCCACCCCCTCAAGTGTGGCTACATGACTCGTCAGTCATTTGTAAAGTTAGGCCCATCTGGTATGGCTTGCATTTTATTTTGCCCCTCCCCCTAGTAATGGTTTATTTATTCTAGGTGGTTTGTGAAAGATACCAAGAGTCAAGGCTAATAAAAAAGATACACCGAGAGCTGGGCAGTGGTGCCTGCCAGTAATGCCAGCTCCTTGGGAGGCTAAGGTAGGAGGATTGAAAATCTGAGGCCAATCTGGGCAATTTAGTGAGAACCTGTCCCAAAAATAAAAATAAAAATAAAAATAAAAATAAAAATAAAGGGATGTAGTTCAGTGGTGGAGCATTTGTGGAGCATGTGTGTGGAGCCCTGGGCTCAACCTCAGTACTGCAAAAAGATAAACCCACGGCAGGGGGTGGAGGGTGTTGCTTCCTTGTCATCCTAGTACCTCATTTCTGTCCCTCCTCTCCAGCCCTTTTCTACACTCCTGGGAAAGGTAACCATGCTCTGTTTCTGGTTCATCCTTCCTCTATTTCCTTTGTGCAAAGAGCAGACATATTTTCTTATATCCTCTTCTTTCTCATACAGCGGGCAGGATATCACTGATATTTGCTTTTTTAGATGTTTACACACACAGCATTTAAAAATACCCCTCAAGTTCTATTTTCTTGATTATTTTTAATTGTAGATAGGTGTTAAACTTTGCCAAAGGCTTTTTCTGCATTGATAAAATCATCTTATGATTTCTTGTTAGATCTGTGAATATGGTGTATGATATTAATGGGCTTCCTAACACTAAACCAACCATGCGCCATTCCTGGAATACATTCTCCATGGTCATGGCAGATTGAACCTTTCTGACCTGGCAAGGAACCCAGGGCCTTGTGCATGACATTCTGCACTAACTACATGGATTGGACTTTTTTCAAAGTTCATTTTTATGTTACTGGGTATTCTATAAACTCCCTAGTTTAATTGTGTCATTGTCCACAAATTTTGACATGTTGTGTTTACATTATCATTCGGCTTGAAATATTTTCTTCTTTGAACTATAGGATATTTAGAAGTATGTTGCTTAATTAATACATATTTGGGGGCTTCCTAGATATCTTTTTTTTTTTATGTGGGTACCGGGAATCAAATTCAGGACTTTGCACTTGCCAGCAGGCGCTTGTGCCGCTGAGCGATATCACCAGCCCTTTTTTTCCTTTATGTGGGTACTGGGAGTCGAACTCAGGACCTCGCACTTGCCAGGCAGGTGCTTGCGCCGCTGAATCATCTCACCAGCCCACCTAGATATCTTTTTGTTACGGATTTCTAATTTCACTCAGTGATGCAACAGGACATACTCTGTATGATTTTAACTTTTGAATATACTGAGACTTATTTTACAGCCCACTGTATGGTCCACCTTGGTGAATGTTCCACAACCATTTGGAAAAAAATTTACTCTGCAGAGTTTTATAAATGTCAAGTAACGTGGTTGACCGTGTTGCTTAGGTTTCTGTGTCTTTACTGATATTTTGTATAGCTGCTCTACTATAAGTGAAACAGGAGCTAAAGTCCCCAACCATGATTGTGGATTTGTCTATTTTCCCTTTTAGTTCCATCATTTTTAGCTACATTTATTTTAAGACTCTGCTGTCTAGTGCAAAGACATTTAGTTAGATCCCCCCAATGAACTGTCCTTTGTTTTGTTTGTTTGTTTGTTTTTCTTTTTTTTTTTTTTTTTGAGACAGGGTCTCATTATGTACCCCAGGCTGGCCTCAAACTCACAGAGATCCTCCTGCCTCGCCTCTCAAGTGCTGGGATTACAGGCGTGGGCCACCATGCCCAGCCTTTGGATTGTCCCCTTTATCCCTAGCAATTCTCTTTGACTTGATGTGTACTTTGTCTCACACTAATATAGCCAAGCCAATTTTTTTTTTTTTTTTGGGGGGTACCGGGGGTCGACCTCAGGACCTCGCACGCCAGCAGGCACCCGTACCGCTGAGCAATATCACTGGCCCCGTTTTTCGTATGTGGGTTCTGGGAGTCAAACTCAGGCCCTCGCGCTTGCCAGGCAGGCACCCATGCTGCTGAGCCATCTCACCGGCCCAGCCAAGCCAATTTTTTATGCTTATTGTTTTCCTTCCTTCCTCCCTCCCCCCTCCTTTTTTTTCCTAACATTTTATCTATCTGTACTTTAATTTACACTGCACCTCTTTTAGACATTTTATAGTTGGGTCTTGGTTGTTAATTCAGTCTGATAATCTCTGCCTTTTAATCGACATATATGGTCCATTTACATTTGATATAATCATTGGTACAGCTGAGTTTAAGTCTACTGTTTAATATTTGTTTTCTTTTTGGCCTCATCATTTTGTTTATTTTTCTTTGCTTTACTCTGTTGTACTTATACTGCCTTCTTTTGGGCTAAACAATATTTTTTCATATTTAACTTTATTTCATATTTAACTTTTTAGCTCTATCTCTTTAATTTGGGAGCTGGACCAACAATACACATCTGTAATTTACCGAAGTCTACTTAGAGTTAATAACAATCACTTTGCCCTTCTGCCATGCATCTGACACTGCCCACTTCTGGTTATCATTCTGACATTCTCTGCCTTGACACAGACTTCAGGACTGAATCATATCAATAATTTAAAAATGCAAATGGACCAAATATCCAGTTAGAAGGCAGAGATGATCAGATTAGGTATAAAGACAAGACCCAGCCTCAGCTGTGTAAACACCCTCCTCCAGGACAGGACTAGAAAGCATCTGAGAGATGGGCTTGGGGACCTTCGAGGAGCTCAGCAGACCCTGGCCACTGGGCTGGGAGCAGGACACTGTCTGTACCTGGTGCCTTCTCCTCCGGGCTCAGTCTCAGGGCTGCCAGGACAGCCTGTGGAGCATACTGGTGGCTATTTCACTATAGTATGTTCTAAAACCCCTTCCTCAGAAAGTGAACCAGGTCCCCCTGAGGAAGGTGAGGCGGCTACATATCCAGTTGAAACAGGCGTTAGCTCCAAATGACAAGAACTCCAGGAGAGTCTTGCCCTGCTCCACCAACCAGGGCCGCAGAACAGGATCTCCTGTTTGGCATGGGACGTGACACAGGCAGGCAAGGAGGAAAGGGCCAGATGCAGGCTGTGTCACTTACGGGTTGTGTGACTTTGGGTGAATCACTTCACCTCTCTGAGCTACGGGGTCCTCATCTGTGATGGGCACCGGAAAACCCAGGGCTGCTGTGTGAATGGAGCCTGGGTGTGAAGCCCAAGCACTGCATGTGCAGCCAGGGGCAGAGGCCCTGATACCCAATCTCACAGAGACACCAGGAGCATTTCATGGGGTACAGGGGATGGAAGCTGTGAACCTCGGGCCTAATGAGCAGATAAAGAAGATCCATCCCATGTGTCAGTCCTTGGGAGGCCTTGCAGCTGCTGAAACTCATGGCGGATCTGGCCTGACCAAGGCAGGAAGCTGCTCCCACTCTGCTGGGAATGGAGGGCTCCGGCCCACATGCCCCAGCTACCCATGCACAGGAGCCCTCGCAAGACCGCCCCAAAGTGTTGCGTGGGGTTCGGATTAGACTTTCTCCTTTGTCAACAGCTCTACATTTTTATACGATTAATACACTTTCAGTTTGAACCACTGTGCTGTGGTCTCAGCAGGAAGGTGCTCAGCCTGCCCCCACCCAGGGCCCTGAGCTGGGAACAAACAGTGGGACCTGAGACCTGAACCCAGGACACGCAGACCCCA
The DNA here is from genome assembly GCA_028451465.1 of Erethizon dorsatum. Classification (NCBI taxonomy): domain Eukaryota; kingdom Metazoa; phylum Chordata; class Mammalia; order Rodentia; family Erethizontidae; genus Erethizon; species Erethizon dorsatum. The sequence continues at coordinate 39,852,376 of CM051831.1, forward strand.
GGCCTCCCGGCCTCCCACATCCCCAGCTCTGGCCACTCACCAGACTCAGCCACCTCGGCAATGGGCACGCCCTGCTCATAGGCCATGAAACCCAAGACTGAGAAGATGGCAAAGCCAGCCACGAAGCTGGTGCCGCTGTTCAGGCAACAAAGCATGATGCAGTCCCTGCAGGAACAGAGATAGGGCTTAGTCAGGGTGCATGAGACAGCAAAAGGCCGAAATGGCCTCTGCCAGGTACCACAGCCGTCCTGGGGAGGGCAGGCACAGATGAGGCTTTGGTGGTTCAGAGAGGCTGGGTGCCCAGTCGAGTGTCCCACAGCTTTTCTTGGCTTCTAGAAGACAAGGTGGTCATGAGTCAAAGCACTGAGGGATGTGGGGTCAGTACATGGGGGTGCAGATCTAGCAAGGACAGGGGAGAGAGTCACCCATACTCTTCTGGGTCCCTGGAAGGTGAGAAAGCTGGATGGGTGGGGTGAGATTCTCGGTGGCTCTGAGCTGGCAGGACAGAGGGGTGAGCTTTGGTGTGGGACAGGGCTGCACCTCTGCCGGGGAATGGCTGTGTCGTGCCTGGAGCTCCGGCAGCTGGGTTGGGACTATGAGGATACCATCCCGGCCACGCTGCCACCAGCAGCATCTCCAGACCCCAGTGCCATGTCTGTCTCCTTGCTCCCCTGGCCTAGCCCCTCTTCCACCAGCAGCCGGGACTGAGCAGACTTAAACACAGACAGCCATCTCATTGCCTCTTCTCCCCACACCATATGTTTTGTAATGCAACCAAAGGCTATGCTAATGTGGGACACCCTGCCACCCTGCGGTGACTCTGGCAGTGATGGTACAGTGGAGGGAGCACTAGATGGGGGTTATGAGCCTTGCTTTCCCTTCCCCCCTGCACTATCTGTCCTCTGGGCTGGGTCTCCCCTACTGCAGAAGAGGTGTTTGGATTACAGGGTCCTGGGGGCTTTGTGCAGATGGAATCGTTTCTCAGCAAGGAATGGCTCCCCTGCCTCCGTCTCTGGGGTGGAGCATATTTTCCTGCCCCGCTGACTTGACAAGGAGACTAAGCAGATGTGACACCATTTCTGTGATTTTCTATGAGAACAACCTCCCCCAGGGGTTGCTGTCCATCAGCCTGGACTCCATGTGGGCACACACAGTGGGGCTGAGCTGGACCTGGGTCCAACCCCACCTAGCCCCCAGCTGCAGGACAGCATCCCTAGCCGACCAGCTGCCTTGGGAACCATAAAGGCAAATATGCTTGGTGGTCAGAACCCGAGGCCTGGGGCGGTTTGTTACGCAGCATCCTTGGGGCAGTGGATGACAGATATGGTCCCTTTAAAGGTCATTTCTGGCACTGTGGACGTGGGCTGGGTTGGTGGACCTGGGGATGCTACCTGTGAACCTGAATCTCCTCTGCTCCCAGGGGAGGGAAGAGTGTCCGCTGCAGGGACTGTGTTTTGCCATCCTCCCGTCCTGCTCTTTAAGGACCTGCCATCTGTCACCCCACGTGAGGACCCACCAGACCTGAGGTCCAGAGATGGGGTCACACACTCCAGCTGCCCCTGATGCCCTGTCTGGGAGCTGAATGCAAATAACCTCTAGGAACAAAGGCTCCCAAAGCCTGACCTTTGGACAATCTTGTGGGCCATCACATAGGTGAAAGATGAATGTGTCTCATCACAAAACCCCCATCCTCCCACAGCGGCCTCTCAAGTGACTTTCTTGTATCCCAGAGGGACAGAGCAGAGGAGGGACCTGAGGTCCCTTCCTGCCTGTGACCTGCCTGCCAGCGCCTAGCACGTCCTAAGCCCACGTAGCCTGCGGCTGGGTCATCCCCACCCTCTGCCACCTCCCCACCCAGCTGGCTTATGTAACAAGCACTTTGAAGTTAGCAGGAAGCTGAGCTGGCGGAAGGAGGGTGTGCATCCCCTGCTCTGTGTCAGGAAGGCCGGCACACAGAGCAGTTTAGACACAGAAACTCATGGCCTTGTGATGTTGCCATGTCACCTGGGGCATCTACTGTCTCCCACTGATGAGAAGACAGGGAGAGAGAATCCCTGCCTGCAGAGAGCTGCAGAGGCCGGTGTTTATCACGAGCATGGCAGGGAGGAAGCAATTGCCCCAGACACGGGGGCTGACGACAAGCCTCAGCATACATCTGGGAAGGATGTGCCATCCCTGGCAAGATGGAAGAGGACACTGCAGGCAGAGCAGGGGAAGGACATGAGGCAGAAGAACAAGTGCTCAGTGCTGGAGGAGGGGTGGCAGAGCTGTGCCACTTATCAGCTTCATGGCCCTGGCACAGCCCTTCCCCCTCCAGGATGCCTGTGACCCATGCAAAGGGGCTGAGGCCAATACCCCGAGGCAGATGCACCTGGCGCCTGCAGCTGATGCTGGTCCTTATTTCCCTAGCTCAAGTCCCACCTCTGGTTCGGGGCAGGGAGAGGCCAGCTGGGCCACCTGTGCCCTCCTGGGCCTGCAGGGTGGTGGGTGTTTGGGATGTAGCAGGGCAGTGGGAAGGGCAGGAGGTGGCAGGCCAGGGCACTCACCTGTAGCAGTTGTTGTTATAGTTGTTGTAGCTACCCAGAGCAGTCAGACAGCCCAGGCAGATCGCATAGGAGAAGAAAATCTGCGTCCCAGCATCCACCCACACCTAGAGGGGACAGGGCAGCAGGCAGAAGAGAGGTGGTCAGGGTGGGTGGGGGAGGTCCTTGTTCTCCCAGGTCCCCCACCCTCCAAAAAAACAGCACAAAATGATCACCAAACTTCCTACCTTCTCGGATTCCCACACTTTTTTTTTTTTTTTTTTTTTTTTTTTTTGAGACAGGGTTTTGCTATGTAGTTCGGACTAGCCTTGAACTTATCATGTAGCCCAGGCTGGCCTTGCATTCTCAGAAATCCTCCTGCTTCAGCCTCCTGAGGGCTGGGATTAGAGGGATGCACCATCACACCTGGCTAACGAGCTATTTTTTTTTTTTTAATTTTATTTTAAAGAGAAGAAAAAACAAAACAAATCAAAAGAATAACAAATTTTCAAAACAACATAATAGGAGGGTAAGAATGGTTAATACATTGCGTATTACTATCTTTAAGTTAGTTATTCAGGACACCAGACATTAGCATTTAATTATCCAAACATTATTGGCACAAACCTTACTCTTCAATGAACTAAGTAAAAATCGTAGTGTATCTATCTTAACCATCTTATATATATATATACAATTTTTTTTCCCTTTCCCTTCTTTCTTTTCCTTATTCCAGTCTCTCTTTCCTTTTGACCAGTTTCTTTTTGATTCACCATGTCTATTGTACATTTTGGATCTTATTTACTCTTTCAGTTTCTCATACTAGAGAGACAATACGATGCTTACACATGTGCTTCTGGTTTATTTCACTTATGAGTATTTTCTCGAGTTGCATCCATTTACCTATAAAAGTCTCCAGTTTATCCTTCTTAATGGCTGAATAGTACTCCATTGTATAAAAATACCACATCTTTCTTATCCATTCCTCAGTTGATGGGCATTTGGGTTGTTTCCAAGATCTGGCTATTACAAATTGTGCTGCTATAAACATGGGTGCACATATATCGCTGTGGTATGATGTTTTTAATTCTTCTGGGAAGATGCCCAGAAGGGGAATAGCTGGGTCAAATGGGACCTCCAACCCTAGCTTTTTGAGGAATCTCCACACTGACTTCCACAGTGGCTGTACCAGTCGACACTCCCACCAACAGTGGAGAAGGGTTCCTTTTTCCCCACAGCCCCTCCAGCATTTGTTATTAGTTGATTTCTTTATAGTAGCCATTCTTTCTGGGGTGAGATGGTATCTCAGTGTTGTTTTAATTTGCATCTCTCGAATGACTAGTGATGTTGCACATTTTTTTGTATATTTATTTGCCATTAGTATTTCTTCATCTGAGAAATGTGTATTCATCTCAGATGCCCATTTTTGGAGTGGGTCTTTAAATTTGGGAGGTCTGATTTTTTTGAGTTCTTTATATGTTCTCGATAGTAATCCTTTGTCTGAGGAACAGCTGGCAAACATTTTTTCCCACATTGTGGGTTGTCTCTTCACTCTGTTGGTGGTTTCTCTTGCTGTGCAAAAGCTTTTTAATAAGATGAGATCCCAGTTATTGATTCTTTGGGATAGTTCCCGTGCGGTTGAGTTTTTATTCATAAAGTCTTTGCCTACACCAATGTCTCCAAGGGTTTTACCTATCCTACCTTCCAGCAGATTTAATGTTTCTGTTTTAATATTTAGATCTCTGATCCATTTTGAATTTAGTTTAGTGCATGGTGAAAGATATGGGTCTAGTTTTAATCTTCGGCATGTGTAGAGCCAGTTTTTCCAGCACCATTTATTAAAGAGGCTATCTTTTTTCCAGCGAATGTGTTTGGCACCTTTGTCAAAGATAAGGTGGCTTAGTATGTCTGGGGTTGTTTCAGCATCTTCTAATCTGTTCCATTGATCTTCAGGTCTGTTTTTTTGCCAGTACCACACTGTTTTTATCACAGTAGCTTTATAGTATAATTTCAAGTCGGGGATTGTGATGCCCCCTGCCTTGCCTTTGTTGCCCAGAATTGCCTTTGCTATTCTAGGTCTCTTCTGATTCCAAATGAATTTTAGGATTGTTTTCTCTAATTCTGTGAGATATGCTGTTGGAATTTTGATTGGAATTGCATTAAATCTGTATAACAATTTTGGAAGTATGGCCATTTTCACTATATTGGTTCTTCCTATCCAGGAGCAAGGGATATCTTTCCATTTTCTGATATCCTCTTCAATCTCCTTTTTCAGAGTACTGTAGTTTTCAGTATAGAGGTCTTTTACATCCTTCGTGAGGTTGATTCCTAGGTATTTCATTTTTTTGGATGTTATTGTGAAAGGTATTGTTTCCCTAATTTCTCTTTCAGTAAGTTTGTTATTTGTGTACAGGAAGGCTATTGACTTTTGAGTATTGACTTTGTATCCAGCTACACTACTGAATTTGCTTATCAAATCTAGCAGTTTTTTAGTGGAGTTTTTGGGGTCTTCTGTGTAGAGTATCATGTCATCTGCAAATAATGATAATTTAACTTCTTCCTTTCCAATCATTATTCCTTTTATTTCTTTCTCTTGTCTAATCGCTCTGGCTAAAGTTTCCAGAACTATGTTGAATAAGAGTGGGGACAGTGGACATCCTTGTCTTGTTCCTGATTTTAGAGGGAAGGCTTTCAGTTTTTGGCCATTTAGTATGATATTGGCTGTTGGTTTGTCATAGATAGCTTTTACCAGATTGAGATAAAGACCCTCTATTCCAATTTTCTGTAGGGTTTTTATCATGAAAAGGTGCTGGACTTTGTCAAAAGCTTTTTCTGCATCTATTGAGATGATCATGTGATTTTTGTCTTTGGTTCTGTTAATATGCTGTATTACATTTATTGATTTACGTATGTTGAACCATCCCTGCATCCCTGGGATGAATCCAACTTGGTCATGGTGTATAATCTTCTTGATGATTTGTTGGATTCTGTTTGCCAGTATCTTATTAAGGATTTTTGCATCTATGTTCATTAGGGAGATTGGCCTGTAGTTCTCTTTCTTAGTTGGGTCCTTCTCTGGTTTTGGTATCAGGGTAATGCTTGCTTCCAGGAATGAATTTGGGAGTATTGCTTCCCTTTCAATTTCATTGAAAAGTTTGAGAAGTAGGGGCGTTAGGTCTTCTCTAAATTTCTTGTAGAATTCGGCAGTGAATCCATCAGGGCCTGGGCTTTTCTTTGTTGGGAGGTTTTTAATTACATCTTCAATTTCACTGGCTGATATTGGTTTATTTAGGATTTTTAAATCTTCTTGATTCAGCTTTGGTAATTCATACGAATCTAGGAATCTGTCCATTTCTTCTGCATTTTCCATCTTAGTAGAATATAAATTTTCAAAATAGGTATAGATGATCTTCTGGATTTCTGCAGGGTCCGTCGTGATATCACCCTTTTCATTTTCAATTGCATGGATTTGAGTCTTTTCTTTTCTTTTTTTAATAAGGTTGGATAAGGGTTTGTCAATCTTATTTATTCTTTCAAAGAACCAACTTTTTGCTTCATTGATTCTTTGTATTGTTTTTTTATTCTCCAATACGTTAATTTCTGCTCTGATCTTTATAATTTCCTCCCTTGTACGGGCTTTTGGCTTAACCTGCTCTTCTTTTTCTAGAAGCTCGAGGTTCACCCTTAAGTTGTTTATTTGCGCTTGCTCTATTTTCCTGATATAAGTGTTTAATGCTATAAATTTCCCTCTTAGGACTGCTTTCATTGTATCCCATAAGTTCCGGTATGTTGTACTGTCATTATCATTCAGTTGTAGAAAGTGACTAATTTCTTCTTTAATTTCATCTGTGACCCATTGGTTGTTCAGGAGGATGCTGTTTAATTTCCATGTGTTTAGGGAGTTTTTGTGGGATCTTTTGCCATTGATTTCCAATTTCATTGCACTATGGTCTGATAATATGCATGGGATAATTTCAATTCCTTTGCATTTACTTAAGCAGGTTTTATGAGCTAGTATGTGGTCTATTTTGGAGAACGTCCCATGTGCAGCTGAGAAAAATGTGTATTCTGATGTTGTGGGATGGAACACTCTGTAGACATCTACTAAGTCCATTTGTTCAAAAGTTTGGTTCAGTTCTACTATTTCATTATTGATTTTCTGTCCAGTTGATCTATCTTTTTGTGACAGTGGAGTATTGAGATCTCCCAATATAATTGTATTAGTGCTTATTTGATTTTTCATGTCCTTTAGTACTTGTTTTATATAGCTGGGTGCATTGGTATTTGACGCATATATATTTATGATCGTTATCTCTTCCTCTTGGATTGTTCCCTTTACAAGGATGTAATGACCGTCTTTATCTCTCTGAATCCTTCTTGGCTTGAAGTTCACTTTGTCTGCAAAAAGAATAGCTACCCCTGCTTTTTTCTGGGTTCCTGTGGCATGGAGTATTGTTTTCCATCCTTTGACTTTCAGTCTATGAATTTCTTTCTGAATTAAATGTGTTTCTTGTATACAGCATATTGTTGGATCTTGCTTCTTGATCCATTTCGCCAGTCTGTGCCTTTTGATTGGTGAATTGAGACCGTTAACATTGATGGTTAAAACTGATATGTATTGACTTGTCATGATATTTTCCTGTTGTTGGTTCCCACTCTTTGTTTTTCCACTTTCCGGCTATTTAATTATTTGCCCTGCCTGGTGGATTCCTTCTGTTGGGGTTCCTATCTCTTTCTAGAATGTCCTTCAGAACGTTTTGGAGTGCTGGTTTGGTGGTCATAAATTTTCTCAGATGTTCTTTGTCATGAAAGTATTTTATTTCTCCATCAATTTTGAAAGATAGTTTTGCAGGGTACATCAATCTGGGCTGAAAATTATTTTCCTTTAGAGCTTGCAATACATCATTCCAAGCTCTTCTTGAATTGAGGGTTTGTGCTGAAAAGTCAGCTGTGATTCTGATGGGGTTTTCCTTCATAGGTGATTTGTCTCTTCTCCCTAACAGCTTTTAAGATTCTGCCCTTCTGTTGAATTTCTGGGATCTTGACTATAATATGTCTGGCTGAAGTTTTTTTTTGATCATGTCTAGTTGGTGTTCTGAAAGCTTCACTTATAGAGGTGTCAAATTCCTTTTCTCTTCCAGGAAAGTTCTCCCTGATTATGTCTTTGAACAAGGTTTTAATGTCGTTGATGTTATCTCCTGCTTTTTCATTTATTCCAATTATTCTTAAGTTGTTTATCTTTGAGTCATCTAGCAGCTGCTGAATTGATTTTTCATGGTCCCTTGCTATTTTTAAGAATTTTTCCATTTCATGATCACTAATTGCAAGCCTATCTTCTATATCTGAGATCCTGTCCTTGCATTGGCTTATTCTGCTACAAATACTTTCAATGGAATTTTTTATCTCTTGGATATCTGTTTGAATCTGCCTTATGGATTCCATTTCTTTCCTATGCTGAGCATTCATGGTTTCTATAGTTTTGTTAAGTTCATCTATTTTTTTGTCTGTATCAGCTATAGTGTCCTTAAGCATGGTCTTCGTTGTAGACATTATCTCTGCAGTTATCTGTGAGATTATTTCTGTTTTAATTTTTTCCAGAACCTCATTCAGTTGCTTTGTTGTTACCACTTCAGATAGGCCAGGTGGGTGGCTTTCGGGTTGTCCCACCTCGTTGCTCCCTAGGTTTGCCTTTGGTGAATTGGATGTGTGGGGTTGCATCTTGTTTAAGTGACGTCTCATGTTTTCTTTCTTTAATTCCTGGGGTGATGTTTGCAAATTACCTATAGTAGGTTACTTTATTGCTAGTGTTTAAGATCTTTAGAAGATGACTACTTCTCTGCAGTATCTTCCAAGTGGAGCTTGCTTTTGTGTTTTGAGCTTTCTGCCAGATCCTACCTCTTCAATTCGTTGGGTATGCGAAGTTGCTACCTGTTTGGCCCAGTCCTTGATTCTTTGGTACTGTGCCACTGTATTTTCTGTGTCCCTTAGTCAATCTCAATCATGAAATATCAGGAAGGAAAGATGTTTAGAACAATTATTTCACATTTGGCTATAATGTTAACTAAAGCATCAAACACAGCCTAGAAAATGACAGACTGAGCTAACCAGTTATTTACCACTTTTAGCTGTATAGAGTTGCGGTTATATAACAAAATCTAAAACACACCAGAAAAATTATATGCAGTATACAAGTCCTATGTATGTCAATTTTTCCCTAAGGAGTTTAAATTTAAAATGGGTTAAGGAGGAAATAGAGTATTGGGAGAAGAGGAAGGAATTAGATATAAGGTTAGAGGACCAAGAGGGATCCCACTAAAATTGGGACACTAGTGCAGAGAACAGGTGGTAAAAAGAGAAGGAAGTGATAAAAGGAAGAACAGATCACGACCACAATCACAAAGAAGTTAGAGGTGCTGTTTACACTCATATAAAAAACCAGAGAGAATAATGAAGGAAAGAGCAAATACACATACAGAAACAATAACGAAGATAAAAGCAATAAAACAGACAGATCAAAAATAAAACCCCACCAAAAAACAAAACTAAACAAAACAAAAACAAAAAAAAACCCTTCGCCAGAACAAAAAACAAATCAGTGAGAAGAAAAAAAAATAATAATAATAAAAAAAAATAAAAATAAGAAAAAAAAAAATTAAAAAGAATCAGTTCCAGGTGTTGACTTTGTTGTAGGCAGCTACCTGTTCTGTGCAGGTCCGTCCCAGTAAGCCAGGAGCGCCCTCTGGCGGGCGGTGAGCAGAGGCGCGTACTTTCAGGTAGAGACCAGTCTAGCTCGCCTCCGCTCTCAGCGCCCTTTCACGGTCCCTGGGCCTGAGAGGCTCAGCGCGCTGTCCGAGCGCGGATTCCCTGCACTGGTTCCCGCCGCTCTGGTTTTTCGCCACGCCCCCCACAATGGCGCCGGGCCAGTCGCTCTCTGGCGCGGGACAGGTGTGGCTGTGAGTCCAGTCTCGTTTGCCTGCTGACCTCAGCACACTTTCGTGGGCTCAATTGAGAGGCCCTGTGCTGCCCTGTCCAGAGCACAAGTTCCCAGAGCAGTTTCCGAGCCGCTCTGAGTTTCGCCACACCCCCCACAATGGCGCCCGGCCGATCGCTCTCTGGCGCGGGACAGGTGTGGCTGAGAGTCCAGTCTCGTTCACCTGCTGACCTCAGCACACTTTCGTGGGCTCAATTGAGAGGCCCTGTGCTGCCCTGTCCGGAGCACAAGTTCCCAGAGCAGTTTCCGAGCCGCTCTGAGTTTCGCCACACCCCCCACAATGGCGCCCAGCCGGTCGCTCTCTGGCGCGGGACAGGTGTGGCTGAGAGTCCAGTCTTAACGAGCTATTTTTAAAGGTACTCTATTCTTGGGGAATGCTTCATTCACTAGAAAATTCCTCAGTGAATTCCAGGGTTTCCTGGAGGTTCTCGATAATAAACAGCTCACTGGATAACCTGAATCTGGATATTCAGGTCCCCAGCTGAACTGTGCAACTTGGGAAAAGTCGCTTAACCTCTCCGAGGTCCAGGGTCATCATTTGCAAAGCAGGAAAGGAGCTTCTGCCAGGACCGCTGGGAAGACTCACGTGATGGGTAAGGGCCCTCAGAGGGAGAAGAGTCACTCCTAAGGCCGGGAAGGCTCAGCCCAAGTCCAGGCTCCTTCCCTGGGATGAAGACCACGGCTGTGCTGAGCACCCAGGAGGGGCTGCAGGGCCCAGCGAGTCCTGATCAGCTTCCAAAACAGATCCCTCTGCTTCCCATGCAGCGCACACAGTAGCTACTTTCTGAGTCACGAAGTACCCAAAGACAAAAAACTGCTGTGGCAGCAGGACATGCCCTGTGGGTCACAGCGGCTTTCCTGGCACCTCTCGAGGTGCTCTCTGAACTCAGCTCCTGGAGTCACCAAGGAAAGTCTACAGCAAAAACCCCTGCGGGAGCACCTTAAAGACTCAGGACAGAAACAGATGTATTTTTAATTCCTCTGGCCCTGCCTCAGTTTCTCCATTTCCTATCCCCGCAAATTCTCCTTTCTATTCACTAAGGTCAGTGAACCACACAGAGAAGCAAACTCCAAAGAGTGGCCCACAGGAAAGGGACTCGGAGCAGCCTTGCGGGGACTGGAGTGGGCACTGGGCCTCGGGTTGGCCATGCCCATTGTTAATGCCTCTGCAATGGGGTGTCCCCTCCACTGTCCCCAGGTGTGGGCAGGCCAGGGCTACAGAAGCATCTGGAAGAGCAGAAAGCCAGCTCCCGGGCAGGAACAGACCCCATCACACAGTGGACAGCTGCTGGCTTTCCCTACCCTGTGCTCATCCATCTCTGTTGGGTCGTAGTTCCTTGATGTCCCCATGCAGAGGTGCTTGGGGGCAGGGCAAGACCCAGGCCAATCAAAGCTTTTCTCAACCACAGCGACCTGCCCACAGGTGCACAGAAGAGGGGAGCTTGCCAGGGTAACCCAATCCTGCGATGTTGGCTGGAGCAATGGCAATAGGGCACCTTCTTTTCTTTTTTTTTTTTTCGTTTTCATTGATTCTTTTTTTTTTTTTTGTTTTCTGTTTTGAGACAGTCTTGCTATGTAGTTCGGGCTAGCCTTGAACTCACTATGTAGCCCAGACTGGCCTAGAACTCATGGTGATCCTCCTGCTCAGCCTCCTGAGTGCTGGGATGACAGGTGTGCACCACTACACCCGGCAGGACATCTTCTTTTCTAATGGAGATGTTCAGGTTGTAAATTCTGGGGGCCATCACTACCCACAGAGGAAGAGCCTGCCTGGGAATGAAGCCACTCCATAGGAAAGCAGAGCTGGGAACCAATCAAGTCAGATCCCGGCGACATGACTTGTGTCCCTGGACTCAGCCATGCCCAAAACCAGTTCTCCAAGAACTTTCCTTCCAAGGGAGGCTGTTATGTCAAAATGAAAACTTTTGGATGAACAGCAACGTTCAGCTCTGAGAAAACCCAGAGGGTAAACCCTGACCCTTCCATCAGTCCTGAATGGTGTAGCACTTAATGAGCTCGTGCACAGAAACCTGGGCCAGGCTCTGAAGGAGGCACCACGCAATTATACCCAACACCACATGTCTGTGCTCAGGCGAAATAAATAAAACATGCATAAAACAAGGTGCCCAGTGCCTGGGAGGGGTGGAGTGCCTTCTGGCAACCCAAGAAGGCTGCCTGGAGAAGGGGGTGTGTCCTCCCCCTACCACTTCTTGCTCCCTGACCTCTATGGGAAAAAGCCTGTCTTTTCCATTATGATGGTTACCATTAAACCAGAATCTTTAAACAACACCCTCAGTCAACCCACTCCCGACCTTCTCTGATAGTAGGGATTGAACCCAGGGCCTTTGCACTGAGCTACCTCCCTAGGCCTCTTTTGATTTATTTTGAAACAAGGCCTCACTATGTTGCCCAGATTCGGTTTAAACTTGTAGCAAGGCGCCCACACTCGGGCAGGACCTGTCCCATCTGTCCTGGGAGCTGGAGGGAGGCGGTGGAGGAGGCCTGGTTTTCTAGGACGGCACAGGCTGCAGGAAGGAGGGCCCCCCCCAACACACCCTGCAGAGCCAGGGTCAGGGCAGGGCTGTGCGAGACACATCCTGCCGCAGAAGCAAGAGTAAAAGGAGCTGTGCTGGTGGTGACACTGATCCTCACAATGACACCAGTCAAGCCCTGGTGCCACGCAGGGGCTCTGTGAAGCGCTTTGCAGATATTAAACTTGACACACCCTTGCTGTCCTACTTTATCATCTCCTCTGCACAGGAGCCAGCAGCCAGAGAGGGGAGGACCAGCTCCAGTTAGCTTCAAGAGAAGAACATAGAGCCAGGTGTGGTGACACACACTTACAATCCCAGCACTCCGGAGGCTGAGGCATTAGCCTGGGCTACATAGTGAGACTAGGTCTCAGAAAAAAAAAATGAGAGACACACATCACATGCTGGCCGCACATAGCCACTTCGGGCTCAGGAAGAAAGGAATCTGCGAACCCTCCCTGGAACCTGGCTGCCCTGGGGAGAAAACTCAGTGCAGAAGGGGATTAAATTCAATGAAACTGTTTTTGTCAGGCACCTCAGGCTAAGCCCTGCAGGGAGTGAATGAAAAGGGGTGGAGCCCTGTTCTTCCACTTCCTTACTTGCTGTGCAACCCTGGGCAAGTTTCTTCACCTCTCTGAGCCTTGACTTCCTTGTCCATGGAAAAAGGATGTAGGGACTGTAAAGTGTGAGCAGGGTGGCTGATGCCATCTCCCTAGGCCAGTGTTCTTGGGAGGCTGACACTTGTCACTGGTACTGGTTCCCACTTGCCAGGCTCCTCCCCACCACACAGCCAATGCGGGTTCTGAGGCCATCAAATGCACAGTGCCCAACACTGCAGCAGGTACACTGCCTCTCGGGAAAGCGCTGGCTGTCACAGCCCTGCAGCTCCTCGCATCCCAAGGCCTGGATACCAAGGGGCACGGAGGCCACAGACCTAACAGCAGGTGAGGCTTTGGGATCCAGAAGCCCTCCTGGGGCTCACGACCCACAGCCTTTTCTGTCATTTTTTTTTTAGACAGACAGACAGACAGACAGACAGACAGACACACACACACACACACACACATCCTACAACTTTTGTAAGTGGAGCCTTCCACTGAGACAAAAACATAACTTATATGGCCCAGCAGAAAATGGCTGAATTAAGTTCTTTCTTCTTGCCTTTTATATTGGGAAGGATTCTCAAAAGATTAAAAGTAGGTTAGGAGAATAATAAACCAGCTGTGTTTCCAGTGTGTACCTGACAACGGCTTTTGTGGGAGTGAATAATTACATGAAAATCACTTCCTCCCCAGCCCTTTCTCAGCCGCCCCGGGTTGCTAGGTGCCCTGGCCCCTTCCCCAGCTAATGCTGCGCAGGCGCGCAGGAATACAGTATGGCCTTTATGAGCCAGGGGAGTCTAGCCCTGGTGGCTTCAATGGGGAGAGGGCTTTGGGGGGACACGCTGGATATATTTAAATGCTAATGCACCAGGAGGGGGCAGGGCAGGGGACAGTGGTGGGAAGGCCCCTGAAAACATGTGCTGGGCTGGTCGCCCTGCACCCAAGCCCTTCCCTGGGCAGCCAGCCCTGGGGTTCACCGGCCTGCCAAGGAGTGTTACTGGGATGAAGGGTGAGAGCTGCTCGGTCTGCGCAGGAGTTTGGGTGTGCAGGCTGACCCTGGCAGCCCCTCTATGCGAGCAGCTGGAGGTCACTGTGGCTGGGCCTCTGTCCAGGAGGTGGCACAGGAGGGAGCAGGGGGGTGGGGTGATAGGCGCTGGCTGGCCGGGAACACAGTGGGTGATGACCTCCAGGCCTGACGTGGGAGAATCCTGAGGCTACACAAGACTCCCCCTTAGCCAGTCCCATGGGCCACCCAAGCCCCATTTACCAAAGGTCTCAGAACAAGGATGAGCTTTCCCCAGGCTGTCCCAAGACTTGGGCTCCATTCAGGCCCAGGCCTCCCCATCAGCCTGTCTCTTAGGTGCTGCTGGCACCGGACAGCACGGTCGGCTGCTCATTCATAACAGGATGTTTAGCCCCCAGCTCCCATGCCCCAAATGCTAGAGGCTCCCCGAGCCATGGTGGCAGCCCATGTTGTGCCCCATCTGTTTCTAAATGACCCCTGGGCTATGGTCTCTTCTCCTTTTGGCTATGAGCCACTGAGGCAGGGAGCCTGAGCTGGTCCCGCAGGCGGGGCTGTGGCACCCTGGTCCCCAGGACAGCTCCTGGACGGGTCCCAGGGTGGAGCTTGTGCATCAACCTCAGGCCCTGGGTGCGGACTCCCTCCCCCCACCCCCGCTGCCACCTTCACTCCTTTCCTAACCACAGAGTCAGTTCAAGGGCACAGGGCAGGAAAAGAGCCACTGGCCATGCTGGGGTTGCTGGCAGAGTGCTGTGCAGGACTTCCTGGGCGAGATGGAGGAGGAACGGCATGGTGCAGTGAGGGCACTACTTCATCTGTCTGCCCACAGACGGAGGAATGCAGATCTCTAAGTGCACCGTGACTTGCTGCATATGGATGGAGGGTCCAGGAGAGCATGGAGTTCCACCCCCGTTCTCACCATTGCATGCTGGCCCTCCACACACTACCTGGCCCAGTGAGCACCCAAGGATAGACGGTGGTGCCCATAGCTGTGCAGCCTCCAGCACATTAAAAGGGAGGCTTCCAGATGGGCGCACTGCCCTAACTAGTAGGCCAGGTGGGGAACTTACTACACTGAGTCACAGGACACCTGGGTCCCCTTCCAACTTGCCCTGAAGTTCCTGCATGTTCACCCTAACATTCTTTTCTCCTAGCCTTGAATTCCCAGTCTGTAAAATTGAGACACTGAACCAGGTGTGGTGATGCACACTTGTAATCCCAGCATTCTGGGAGGCTGAGGCAGGAGGATTGTAAGCTCCAGCCCAGCCTGGACAACTTAGTAAGACTCTGTCTCAAAAGGAAAAATAAAAAAGTTTGGGGATATAGCTCAGTATTGGTACTGGGTTCAATTCCAAGTACTGCAGGGAGAGAGAAAGGGCAAAAGAGACAGACAGACAGACTACGGCAACTGGGTTGCAGTGGAGATGGCAAATATGTGGCATGCATACACCACTCCCGCGCCTGCCCACAGCAGACACTGCTAATCAATCACAGCACTCTCTGCCCTGGGTCTAGGTATGGTGAGGCTGTTTTCAGCAGTCAGAAGCAGTGAGCAAGTTGAACCCTAAGGGATGATCGTCCAGCCCAGATATCGGGGCCAGCATATGCCCTGGGGCTGACTGGGCCTATTTCTCTGGGGAAAGCCCCGAAGACATGGAACACCTACTTCCATGGTTAAGCTCGTGGCCCACACTAGGCACAGATGTAAAATCAAACGCATGGGTCAGAGAACTTTATGAAGGAAGGAGGAGGAGGATGCCATGCACAGGGAGAGCTCCTCTTTCAACAGGTTTTTGTGCTGTTACTGGCCTGGGAGGCTGGAAGGAAGCAGAATGTCCTTCCATGAAGCACGTGGCATGTGAAAAGGCCCAGGGGTTGTGAAGGGAAGGATCGCCTCTAAGCACTGGGTCCATGGAGTTCCCAGAGTTGGTGTTTTATTGTTCATTGTTCTTTGGCTGGAAGCTACTCAAAGTTCCCATGTAGGAAAATGACTGGTAGCCACAGCAAGGTGCTACTCAGTTCCATGCAGAATTGAATTCTGACAATGAATGGGAACCTGCTCAAATTTCTGTTCCAAGAAGCCTCCTTAAGGGGTTCTGTGTTAGCCTGGCAGTGGAGACCATCACCATCAATAGTAGGACTGTTTCCTTCCTGACACTCCAGCCTTGGAGTGAGCAACCTGTTGCTGGAGGTAACCAAGAACAGCTCAGGATGCAGGTGAGGAAATTCCTGCATTGCACTGGAAGCCAGGGTAGAAGATCTGGGGTTCTCTGCTGCTAAAGAGCTTGATGGTTATGTGCCCATTCCCCTAATAAGACATTTTCTGGGCACTCTACACTTGCCAGGCCTGGGGAAGAGAGAGGTAATTACGACCTCATGTCCTGCTTGGGATCTTGGAACGCAGCAAGTACACAAGGGAAAAGGTGCTCAGATGTGTGCCATGCTTGGACACAGGATGACACAGACCTGGCGAAGCGCAGCCTTGGAAGGTCGCCTCTCTGAGCCTCAGTTTCTCCATGGGGGCGATGGGAATGTGCACAGCTGCAGGTGGGCACAGCTGTTCTGGACAAATTGTGACAACACATGTGGAGGGTGCAGTGGCCAGAGAAAGGTCCTAATCCTCTGGGCCTGGCGAAGCATCTTTGAAGGGCCTGGGTCTGGAGAGGCAGAGGAAGGCAGCATTTCCGGCTTTGGATGGATGCTCCCGCAGGGCTCAGAAATGCCACAACCCCAGAGTTGCCAGCCTCCTTTGCAGGATGACATCTCTTCTCCCGGGCCAGAGCTCAGCACCTGGAGCCGAGCTCTGCAGCCTCCCTTGGGGTTTCCTGGTCTCCCTGGAGCCATCGCCCTGGACAGCTGGAGGAGGAGAATGTGGGGTCACGCAGCACCTCCGCGAGGACCCTTGAGAGTCACGGAAGTGCCCTGAGAGCGAGCGTCCTGGGGATGTGGGGCGACCCTGGCTGTAGTGGAAGGACAGCCCCCACTGTCCTTGGACACTCATGGGGCCAAGGCCCGCTGTCATCAGCCCTCAGGCCACCAGGGCTGGGGACTGTCTCTACCTCCATGAGACATGTGGGACAGATGACACCCAGGCAGCCCTCAGAAGTGGCCTTGACTGCCCGGCTGGGAGGAAAGGTGCAGCTCAGATCTGCCTGGCCCCAGTCCTTGCTTCTTTTAAAATATGTTCCAAATTATTTTACTTTAAATGTATTTTTGACAGATACTGGATGTATTCAAGGTGTATGACACGATACTCTGAAATGTGTGTACATGCAGAATTGCGAGATGAAGCTAATGAGTAGGTGCATTATCATTTCACATGCTTTGCAAGTGTGCATATGTATGTGTGTGTGTGTGTGTGTGTTTGCAGTGAGGACACTTAACACCTACTGTCCTGGTGATTTTCAAGTACAGCTGTCCCTTGGTATCCACAGAGTGGGGGACCAGCTCCAGGGCCCCGTCAGACACCAAACCGTGAATGTCCCGGCCCCTTACATAGCACAGCATCTGCATGGAACCTGAGTGTGTTCTTCCAAATGCTTTAAATCATCTCTTAGTGGCCTATAACCCCTCATGCAATGTCAACACTATGGAAAAGGTAGTTATATTGTGTTCTTTAGTCACTAAGGATGGGGAAAAGAACATCTGTATATGTTCAGTACAGATGCAGTTTTTTATCAGATATTTTCAATCCAGGGTTGGTTCAATTTGTGGGTCCAGAATGGAGGGAGGGAGCTGACTGTATTTAACACACACATTGCTGTTCACTAGAATCACTGAGCCATTAGTGAGGTCTCTGAAACTCATTCCTCCCATCACTTGAACCCGCGCCCCCTTTGGCAAGACATCTGCCCCTGCCAGCCACCCCTCTGCTCTTGGCTTCAATGACTTTTCAGTCTTTCTGTGTGAGATCCTGTGGGATTTAACTCGCTGTTCCTGCTCATAGCCCTTACTGTCCCCTTCCAGGTGACTGTTACCCACCCTCTCTGGCAGCCAGCCCACGTCCCTTCCCCAGCCCTCTGGTCTCACTGGACTCTGCCCTCCACAGGGCAGGCGCCCGAGGGACCTTGTGGCTTGGTGATGGTGACCTGCCTGCCTCCTCCCATGGGCTGCTCTCCTTCCTGCTCAGATCTTCGCCCGACTCCAAGGTCACACTGCCACCTGCTCATCTGAAGAGCCAAGGTGACAGCTTTCCAACCAGATACCTGGGAAGCTGACTCACAGCAGGCAGCCCAGGGTGCCCAGGACAGCCAGCAGGCTTGGTGTGGCCAGAGACAGAGTGACTGGGTGCAGTGAGGTGCATGAGCTCCGGGTCAGGTTCCTGACCTCTGCAGGGCTTGGAGGGCGGGCGAACAGGAGCCCCGGTGACCTTCGGGGATGGGTGGGAGACCCGACACGCTGTCCCCCACAGTCCCTCCCAAAGGACATTTCAGGACTCTGTGGGCTCGGCTCAGGGGCAAAGCCACCATGAGTGAGTAGTCCGCATCCTCATTCCATGTGGCTCCCTCAGCAGCTCCCAGGGCTGTGGTTCAAGCAATAAAACCACAGGCGATCATTTAAAAAAATACATCAAGAGATGAACGTGGACACGCAGGGGGAAGTACACGGATGCCTATGGAGCAGACCAGTGGTAACAGGAAATGACAGGACAGGGACAGAGAGGAGACTGGAGCAGCCTGTGGTGAGGTGGAGGTGGAAACACCAGGGGCAGCACACAGCGACGGGCACGTGGGTGCTCTCTGTGCCAGCAGTACCAGGGAGGCAGCAGCAGGGGGAAGTGGTGGCTCCCCCGGGGGAATGGTGACACCTGCCAATGGAAAGGCGGGGCTCCCCAGGGACACGCTGGTGCCAAGATATAGGCTTATTTCCTCATCTCTTTCTCAGGAAATGTCTTTCCCACTTTCCTTCTCCAACTCTGTCACCTGTTCAAAGGTTTAAACAATTATGATGGTATCCATTGCCCTGGGCAGGAGTGAAAATTCTGAGATGACAACCATGTGTTACACAAAAATGTAATGAGCAGCTAATATATCCTGGGCAGTACATAAGCCACACGAGGAGAGCAGAATTGAAAAAGTTGTCTGTGTCTCAAAAGGGTTGGACCCCTTGTGTGATCGTGAAGCATGGCCTGGAATAATCCTAAGGATGCCACCATACACTTGCTTAGTAGGACATTCCTCTGGCCCTTCCCCCACCTACTTTGTGACCTCAGGAAATCTTTTTTTTTTTATGTGGGCACTGGGGGTCAAACTCAGGACCTCGCGCTTGCCAGCAGGTGCTTGTGCCGCTGAGCAATATCACCGGCTCCTTTTTCCTTTGTATGTGGGTAAGGGAAGTCGAACTCAGGACCTCGCGCTTGCCAGGCAGGCACTTATGCCGCTGAGTCATCTCACCAGGCCGACCTCGGGAAATCTTGATATGCTATCATCTATAACCTTGGAGACATACATTTCCCCCCCTTGCAGATGGTTTATGACATAAAAATAGTTGCCTGACCACTGATGCATCATCTCTTCTCTCTAGGCCTCGTGTCCATCAAAGGGTGTTTTAGGGCATCATTCCTGGGCTTTGCCACCTTTTGTTACTCAGACACACACAATGGCTAATGTGAACTTCCTGACCATGGGGAAGGGACAGAGCTGGAGAGAAAAATACAGGGCTGTTGAGAGTGAAAAGACTGGAAACCAGTGATTTTATTCAATGCCCTCATCTTATAGCAGAGGGAACTCTGCTCAGGGAGGGACAGTGAACATTCAAGGTCAGTGATGGGGTGAGTCCCCTAATTCCGAGCTGGGGGGCTCCCACTCTGCCACACTGACTGCTGGGGTGGGAGGGAAAGGCTGTGACCAGGGTCTGTGCCTTTCGAGGCTGAGCTGCAGCCCCCAGCTGATGCCACAAGGAATGTCACGAAGGCTCCCATCAAGGAGCAGCTACGCCTGACCTCTCTGCAAACATCCGGCAGGACGTGTGCTCTTCCCGCAGGCCTTTCCAGCACTCGGCTCATGTATGAGAAGTGAGAGAATTGGGACAGGACGTTCACACGCCAGTGAGTTTTCACAAAGGAGGACATCAAATGTCACAATCTCGGCAAACAGGGGTATCAAAGCCCCGTCATCTCACTGCTTTCAGACAGAAGCTGCTCACCGACAAACTCTGCTGGGTCACAAAACCATCAGGATAGAGGCATTTGCAGAGCATGAGTCCTTTGAGCCTCGGAGCACTTGCAAGAGCCAGTTACAGTACCCTGATGGGGAAAACTATGCACCCCCCTGCACCTGGTATTGCCCAGCACTCTTCCTTATACGCCGCTGTTTGATGCTCTCCACTGATGTCCGCTACGAAGATGGAAGCCCAGACAGGTTGTGCGGCCTGCCCAAAGTCACCAGGCCATTGGATCAGGTCCCAACCCCATGCTGGTCTAACCCTTCATTTCACAGGTGTGGAAACATTCAAAAAGGCTGCAAGGTGCCAGGTGTTTCAGTGGTGTCTCTGTGTCCTAGTCTAGTGCTCCATCAGCTGTGGCTGTGGGCGAGCCGTGATATGTGGTTGGTATTTTAAAGTTGTGGCTTGGCTTGAAAGGAAGATAGAAACTTCTTCTAGATGCCAGGAGTGAGAAAAGTCAAAGCCAGAAATCGAGGCTCAGACCCAACAATCCATGGGCACATGGGGGCAAAGAGAACCCAAGAGACTGGGGTTCAAATTCCTTCCCAAGGACAGAGTCAGGATAATAGGCTCCTAGCATGACATGGTGGCTAAGGCGGCAGGTCAACTTGATTGGCTTTGGGATCCATCCCAGGGATTGGAGCACAGACACCGTGTCTGGGTGGGTCATGGAGGTGAGACCTTGGGGTCTGTATCTTGTCCTTCACCCCTTCCTCTCTGGCACTGTCCCCCTATGTTGCTTCTTGGCTGCCAGAAATTAATCAGCTTTGCTCCACCTTGCCCTTCTGCCATGATGTTTCTGTCTCAGAGCCAGCTTACCATGGACTGAACCCATGAGCAAATTAAAGCTCTCTTTCTTTAAGTTGTGAGTGTTGGGTATTGTGTCTCAGTGATAGGAAAGCTAATTAATACACATGACTGAGTGGGATTAATACACAAAGCTGAGTGGGATTGTGGGAGAGCTTGGAGCCAGAAAGACATTGTTCTATAGCAAATGTGTAGTTAAAAAACTCTGCCTACAGCTCAGGACTCAACATGGAAGTCCTAGTAAGGGTACACCATGGCTTGCATGAGTGTCCTCCTAAGGTCTGCATTAAAGGCCTCATCCATAGGGTAGCATTGTTGGCAGGTGGTAGAACCTCTGAGAGGTAGGGCCTAGTGGCAGATTCTTAAGTCAGTGAAGGCACAAAGGCATTGGTGACCCCTCTGTCTGTGTCTCTGTGCTTCCCGGTTCATGATGTAAGCAGTTTGCTCTACCACACTCTCCCACCATGATGGGTCAACCTTCCTAGAGGCCCAGAAAAATGGGGCCACCTAATCTTGGACTGAAACCTCCAGAACTATGAGCTGAAATAAACCTTTTCTCTTTGTAAGTTACTTGCCTCAGGTATTTCATTACAGTAACACAACACTGACCATCAAAAGTTATGATCACACACTACTCCACAAAATGAGTACTAGAATTGAAGATGTAACTTAAAACTTGCCATCCTGGAATTCCATACCCAGCTAAACTACCACTCAAGAGAAATCGTGAAATAAACATTTCTTGGACATACACAGACAAAGAGTGCTTACTTCTTCCAGGTCCTTGCTGAAAGAGCAACTAAAGGATGTATTTCAACAAGAAGGAAATTTAATAAAAGGAAGCAAAGAAATTGGTAAATCATGCTGTAAAGTCCAAGTATCAACTCTTAAACAATAACAAGACAGAGTTGTAAACTGGACAATAATAATAAAGATGGAGTGTGGAATTAGGAGAAAAATGTGTGTTCTGGATATTTATTTTATTCAGAACGAGGATGGAGCTAGTCCCAGCCACACTGGCTGAGTGAGCAGCCAGATCTCCTGACATTCCCGGCACTCAGGAGAAGACCCTTTCTTCCCAGCTCAGTGCCAGTGCCACCATATGCCCAGCCACCATTGCCTTCTGCCACACCTCACAGTGGATCTTGGTCAAGGTCCTTCCTGCCAAGACAGTTGTGGCCACGATTCTGGTCCAACCTCTCCCACAGGCATTCTGGAACTCCATGGCAATAAGCAGGCCTCTGATGGGTAGAGGAAAGACACACACAAGGTCTGACAGCATTGTCTTCAAGGAGCCTGCATGCAATTTGAGCTTCAGCTTCCAGTCAGCCCTGCTTTCTGGTCTGTATCTATGTTTCTCAGTGTGGTGGCCCCTAGCCACATGGGGCCATTGACAACCTGAACTCTGACCATGGAAACTGAGGAAATGAACTGCACCTTTTACTCAATTTCAGTAAGTTTAAATTGAAGTAGTTAGACATTGTTTGTGGCTATTGTGCTGCCCAGCATGGTTCTAGAGCATGGGCCTTCCTTGAGGGGACCCATTCCATTCCCTATGCTGGAAGCCCTGGGGTGATTCTCTGCCTCTCTCCATCCTAGGAGTGGCAGTGATGATGTGGGGGGGCCCAGTCCCCAGGAAATCCTTACATGGCCTGCTTGCTCCCAAGACCCTACCTTCTCAGACCACAGACCTCATGGTTCTGTCTGCTGGCCCTCAGCTGGCCTGGAATGTTCTCTTCAACCAAAGGTTCTCAAACTCTAGCATGTGTACAAATCACTAAAGTGTACATTCTGACCAAGAATTTGGGATTTGGGATTGGGCCTGAGGGTCAGCACATCTGATGTACTTCCAAATAAACCTGGTGCTGCTGGCCTGGAGGAACTCTGAGTAGAGAGGTTGGAGCAAAAGGAGCCAATGTGGAAAGGCCGCAGGCTTTGAGTCCAATTACACTACATTCTGGAGGTAGCAAAAATACAAGGCAGCAGGAAGTTCAGGAGGAGAGAGGGACACGCAGGCAGAGCACAGGGGGATTTAGGGTTGTGTAACTAGTCTGTGGGGCAGGCACTATGGTGCTGGGTATGTGCCATTACACATTCATCAAAATCCTAGAATGTTCAACACCAAGAGTGAACTCTAAGGTAAGCTATGGATTTTAATTCATAATAATGTACCAATATTGGCTTTTTAACTGCAACAAATGTGCTAACAGTGATGGGGAAATTGGGGGTGGGTGGTGTGAGGGAAACTGAGAACTCTACTATTCATTTTCAATTTTTCTGTAAATAAAAACTGCTCAAAAATAAGATGCATCGGGGGCCGGTGAGACGGCTCAGCGGCTTACGCGCCTGCCTTGCAAGCGCGAAGGCCCGAGTTCGACTCCCGGAACCCACATACGAAAAAGGGGCCGGTGATATCGCTCAGCGGCACGGGTGCCTGTTGGCGCGTGAGGTCCTGAGGTCGTCCCCCCGGTACCCACAAAAAAAAAAAATAATAAAAAATAAGATGCATCAATTCAAAACCCCCACCAATGTACTTAATGCACATTTTATATAGAGTTTGGGGGAGGCAGGATCAATTACAAGCTCCTGTCCTCAAAGACAGAGCCCATGTCCCACCCATCCACTCCCCTCACCACACCCCCACGGTGCCCAGCAAATGTCTAGCAAGAGCGGGTACTGGTGCCCTGCTGCTGATTCATTTAAAAAGCAGAGCCTGGCACACTGCCTGGCACAGAGCAGGTGCTCCATAAATATTTTCTGGATGAATAAGCACGTGGCAGGATTTCTAACAAAACAGCCAGTCTGGGAGTCCCTGGAGACAGGCCCTGGGCTGGTCGCTCCGCAGTGTGCAGCTGGCTCACCGCTCCCCCACAGCTCTCGCCAGTCCCTGCTACCCGTGGTGACATCTCTTTCCCCTGGGGGACTGCAAACTCCCACAATGGCCGAGCTCCAGCCACAGCCACCCATGATGCCATAACCAGTGAGCTTCCTCTTGGAGCCTCTGAGACTGCAAAGCCTCCACCCTCGCCGACAGACTACTTCTTCACTCTGCCCCCAAACTCACTCATTTGCTATGTGCCCCCCCTTCTTTCCTTTTTACCCTGTTATGGTTTGTGTCTAGATGTCCTCCCAAAGCCTCATGCAGTCATGGAGGCGGGCTTCTGGAGTTTATGACTGATTCATGGTCTAATGCTGGGATTATGGGCGTGAGTGCTACGCCCACCCTGGGTCGGGTAGCCTGCATGTAATATAAGGGAGGGAAAGAGGTTGCTCTCTCTCTCTTGCTTGCGCACGCTCCTCCCTTTTGCTCTTGCTGTTTTTGCTGCCTTCTTCCGCCTTGAACTGTTGCCCTCTGCCATGTGCCACTCTGCCTTGGAGCCAGCTGATTATGGGTTGAAACCTCCACAAACTGTGAGCCAAATAAACCTTTCCTTTCTTAATTTTGGGTGTCGGGTATTTTGTCCCAGCAACAAGAGAAAAGTAACCGAGACAGAATTTGGTACCAGTGAAGTGGGGTCGTTGCTGTGACTATACCCGACCATGTGGTTCAAGAGCCTTTGGGAATGGCTTGTGGGAAGAGTTTGGAAAGGTTCAGAGATGTCGCCTGAAGGAGTAGCACTGGAACGCCTTAGGTTGTTCTGTATGGGAGATCCTGGTCAGAGCTCGGTACACCAGAAGGCTGATAGAAATCCTGCCGGTAAAGATCAGGCTTGGGAGGTTTCTGCTAGGAAGAAAGTTTGCATTGGCTGCTGGACTCCAGAACATGTGTGTTATGGCTTGGCAAAAAGTTTGTCTGCATTTTGCTCCTGTCCAGAGACTTTGCCTGAGACTAAGATTAATGGCAGCGGACTAAGTAAACTAGCAGAAAAAATTTCAAGGCAGTCAAATGTTGAGGCAGTGGCATGGCTATTGTTGGGGGCCTTTAGCCAGATTTATGTTGAGAATCAAGAGCAAAGAGCCCAGCAGAATGATTTAAAATGTAAGTTTGGCCAGAAAGGAAGCTCTAGTAAAGCTGTGGACTGCAAAGATAGAGCTGAGAAGATCTCAACTGTTGAGAAGGAACAGGAGAATATAAAAGACGGCCTGAGGACATCACAAGAAGCAGCAAGTCTCCACACTTTCCAGCCTCAAAACTGCAAAAGTGAAAGACCCTGCTCTGAGGAGAAAGCTTCAGAGCACCATGTTCCAGAATGGCGGCAGCCACACTATGTCCCAGAATGGCAGCGACCACACCAGGTTCCAAAATGGCGGCAGCCGCACCAGGTTCCAAAATGGTGGCAGCATAGAGAATTTGTTCCTCAGAATCAGATTCAGCGTGCTCAGCAATCCAGGCACTCAACCCCTACAGCCAAGAGAGAAAGCATGGCTACTGCTCCAGCTGGCAGCAGACCTTGGTATCATCCACGTGGCACTAGTTTTAGGTGCATGCAGAATGCAAGAGTTCTGAGGTTAAGAAGGCTTCCACCTAGATTTCAGAAGAAGGCCTGGGAGACCAGGCAGGGTGCCCCTGAGAGGGCACTGTGTGAAGCTGGGAGTGTGAAGCCAAAGATGCAGTGGAGACCCCAGAAGTTTGCAGAAGCCAGGAACGTGGATAGTCTGAGGAAACCTGTGAAGAGGGAGCTGAGCAGGCCTAAGAGAGAAGCCATGGGTGCTACAACCACCAGAAGTGCCATAGGGGCGGAGCCACGCAAGCCCTTTGGAGCTCACAACTTACCACAGATTGCTTCGGATGTTCCACATGGAACCACAGGACTTAATATTTGCCCTGCTGGATTTTGGACTTGCTTTGGTCCCATTCCTTTGCATCCCCCTGTTTGTAACTTTTGGAATGGTAATGTCTATCTTGTGCCATTGAATGTTGGAAGTGTTTAAGTTTCTTTTCATTAGCAGAGTGGCTCACTGCTAAGAGTTTGCCTTAGATCTCGGAGGAGACTTGGGACTTAGAATTTTGAGCAATGCTTAAACTGTTGGGACTTTGGCAACTCTTAGAGATGGACCAAAATGCCTTTTGCATAAAGGGATGTGCATGAGTCTTTGGGGGTCCAGGGGCGGAATGTTATGGTTTGTGTCTAGATGTCCCCCCAAAGCCTCATGCAGTCATGGAGGCGGGCTTCTGGAGTTTATGACTGATTCATAGTTTAATGCTGGGATTATGGGCGTGAGTGCTACGCCCACCCTGGGTCGGGTAGCCTGCATGTAATATAAGGGAGGGAAAGAGGTTGCTCTCTCTCTCTTGCTTGTGCACGCTCCTCCCTTTTGCTCTTGCTGTTTTTGCTGCCTTCCACCGCCATGAACTGTTGCCCTCTGCCATGTGCCACTCTGCCTTGGAGCCAGCTGATTATGGATTGAAACCTCCACAAACTGTGAGCCAAATAAACCTTTCCTTTCTTAATTTTGGGTGTCGGGTATTTTGTCCCAGCAACGAGAGAAAAGTAACCGAGACATACCCCAATCTCACTCTACTCTCTCATTCTTTCTGTACCTCTGGACA
Organism: Erethizon dorsatum; assembly: GCA_028451465.1. Classification (NCBI taxonomy): domain Eukaryota; kingdom Metazoa; phylum Chordata; class Mammalia; order Rodentia; family Erethizontidae; genus Erethizon; species Erethizon dorsatum. The sequence continues at coordinate 39,878,503 of CM051831.1, forward strand.
AGCTTCCACACACTGCTTCATCTAACCTTACAATACCTGCATGGGAGAGAAGACAAGACAAAGATGGGACCCTGTCCTCTAGAAACTTAGAGAGGGCAAGACTCCTTCTCAAGGCCACACAGCAGAGATTAGGCAGCAGCCATTCAAACTCAATTCTGTTGACGCTAAAGCTCATTATTGTTGCTGCCCAGTGCTGCTGAGCCTCCCTCCTCCCTGAGTAATCTTCTGAAATCACAGCTCTCTTCATGCCAATCAAACTCTTGTTCAGCAGTGTTCAATAGTTCTCCACAGACCATGGGATGAAGTCTGAGTTCTGGCTTGGCTGCCAAATGTCCCAATGCGGGGCCACAGTCTGCTGTGTGAACCTGACTTCTCATGATTCCCAACCACCAAATCCATCCTGGAACCACACTGAACTCTGACCATTTGCAGCACACAGGCTGACTTTCCTACTTCTGGGCCTTGCTTATTCCCAACAGCTTCCCTTTCTCAATATTCAGTGATTGAATCAAAGACATGTTTTATAATGTCTTCTCCATATGACTGGAAATGATTTTATTCTCTTCTGACTGTTATTTTTCCCTTTATCTAAACCACGATACAGCATCTACCCATCAGTCTATCTACTTATTCACCATTTATTCATCCATCCATCTATCCATCTGCTTACACCATATATTCATTCACCCATCTACCATCTATCCATCCATCCATCCATCCATCCATCTGCTTACCACCACCTATTTATCTACCCATCTATCTACCACCCGTCCACCCACCTATCCATCATCTATCCATCCATCTATCCACCATCTATTCATCTACCCATCCACCGATCCATTGTCTACCCATCTGTCATCTACTCATCCATCTGTGGATGGATACATCTATCCATCTGCCTATCCATTATCTATTCATCTACCCATCTATCTGCCTACCCACCATTTGTCCATCTATCCAGCCATCCACCTATTTATCATCTATCACCCATCCATCAGTCCATCCACCATTCATTCATCCACCTATCCATGCATACACCTATACACCATCTACTTATCCATCCATCCATTCAACTATCCACTATATATTTATCTACCCATCCATTCATCCATTTACCTATCTACCATCCATCAATCCACCCATTCATCAATCTGTCTATCCATCCATCCATCCATCCGTCTATCTAGGTTGACCAGATCACCAGACTGCTAGGCGCTAGGGTGCCCACAGTTCTTTGTTCACAGGGGGCTGACACTAACTGAGGAGACTAATAGTGAATTTATCAACAAATAAACACATAAGATTACTTCAGGCAGCCATTAGTAATTTTATAAAACAAAACAGAGCTTTGTTAAAGTCATGGGGTTTAGTGGAGGTGCTGGAACTCAGCCAGTCAGAGGTGACCTGACGTTGGAGCGGAGACTTGCAGGATCTGTGAGGGAAGCGAGACCCATTTAGGGCCCTGTGGTGGGAATAAACCCAGGATACCCAAGGCCATGTGGGAGAGGGGCCAGGCCATGGCAGGTTCCTCAGTCATGGCTGGGGGGACAGTCTATATTTTAACCCTAAGCTGCTGGGGACAGTGATTGGTGTCAGATCTGGGCTTTTGGTCATGACTGATAACTTGCATCATAGTAGCTCTTCCACAACAGCAACTATCAGCATGGGTGACTGTTTCCAGGTAGTATGTGACATGCTAGACAAGGCTGCTCCCCAAGAGAATAGGGAGCCTCCAAGATCATAGTGCAGAGAGCAGGTGTCTAAGTGGAAAAGGTGGTGCTGGCATGGGGTAGAGCTGAAGTCGCTGGAATGTACACGGAGGGCCCTGAAACAAGGCTGTGTGTGGGTGGAGCAGAAGTCCCAGTGGAAGCCCCCTGTGAGGCCATGGCTGAGAAGTGGACCATAACCACCTGGGTAAGACCTCTCAAGGTCACCAGGCACTGTGGTGGGGTCAGGAATGGAACACGCCCTGGGGACAAATTCTGGGGTTGAAGCAAAGTCAGGGGATTGGGGCTCCCTTTCTGCCAGACTGGAGACATCTGGTCAACAACAGGTTTTCATCCTTGACACCCAAAGGAGACACAGGGAAGCCTCATCTTCAGAACAAGAACCATGCCGTACGGCCTTGCGGCCATTTAGCCCCCGATCATGGGACAGGGGTTGGCCTGCACACTGTGGGATGGTGAGCAGCGCACCTGACTGTGCTCACCAGACACCAGACACCAGCCCTCAATGGTGACAACAGAAAACATTCCCAGACAGTGCCATGTGTCCCCTGGGAGGCACAATTTCCTGGGTTGAGAATCACTTCTCTCCAGTTGGGACTACTCCACACCCATCTCCATAAAGCTTTGAGCCAGTGCCTGCCAGGATCCCTGGGGGAGACAGAGCACGGGATCCTATCAAGTCCTACTGACTCGAATTCAGTGTGAGGGGCTTAGGAAACGGCGTGGGATTCCTACAGCTCTGCACCAAGGTGAACCAACACAAGCTTAAGGTGACTGACTAGCCAGGAATTCACATAAAAACCAACACTCTTCAGAGGAGGGTAACAATCTAGTGTCAACAGCACATTCATAATATGCAGTATTCCACGAAAATCTATGACACAATGATGCAGGAAAATACCAGCCACATTCTAGAAAAATTAAAGGAGAACACAAAGAATGATGGCAGGAAGTTGTGTGGTCAGATCCCTGCCATGTGAGGAAGGGGTGTGGTGAGCCCCAGTGTCAATGTGGACACTGCAGTTTGAAACTGCCTGCAACCGGAGGCCTGTTTTCCTTTGGGTCCTTGCTTAAACTCAGAGTACACCGCCACCAGATGGCAGCAATTGCACAGGTGCAGGTGAGGCTCAGCAGGTGGGGTTTGCACTGGGGGCTCCTTGCCCAGTGCAGCGGGGAGGTAAGGAAGGGGGCGTCCTGAGGTCCTCAGCGTTGGGACACTTCGGCCTCGGGCCCTTGCAGAGGCGCACTCAGGGAGCTGTGTACCAGTGCCCTGGGAAAGCAGACCTTGCGATTTGGATCTGTGACAAGCCTTTCTGTTCTCGCCCTGAAAACACACACTCAAAACACAATGGAGTGTGAGAGTGGCAGGAATCTGGGACAGGGACAATGTGATTTCTTGCAAGTTCCCCTTGGCTCCCCAAAGGCTGAAAAGACAGAAAGTGAAAATTTGAGGGGAAAAAAAATGGAGTGGAAGCACTTCACACTTCAGAGAGAACACAGGGCTGACAAAGCAGACAAACAGAGGTTTAGAAAGTTGTGACAGACTGCAGAATGCAAATCGCAGGGGACAAAGTGGCTGAGCTGCCGCATTGCTGCAAGGTCTTGACGGGAAACTGAATTCACTGGACCCGCACCGAAGGCGCTTGGTTCCGAGCTCAGAGCCCCTCCTTGGGCTGAGGCCCTGGCTTGTCCTGCTGGGAGCTGGTGAGATGCAGGCCAAAGTGAGGACACTGTGGGTGTCCCTGAGCCCCAGTATGGCCAGGCCCCAGGCCGGGCACCAGGAAAGACAATGAGAAGTGCTCTGGCACTTATGTGCCCATCTCAGGGCCCCCAGAGCAGCAGGTACTCCTGTCCCCAGTGATGGGCAGAAACCCTGAGCCAGTAGGGGAAACACACAGGCTGAGGGTCACCCAGCTGGGCCAGGGCACTGAGTGACCCAGACTCCTTCCCGAACACCAGGCTCCACCACGCCAGACCCGCTTTCCTCAGAATGGGCCCATAGCCACAGTGACGCCGTGACCACGCCACGGAACAACACAGGCCAGAATCAACCTACCAGCCTCCCTTCCTTCCTTTCTCCCTTCTTTCTGAACTTCCCTTCCTTCCTTCTTTCCTCCCATTTTCCCTTCCTTCCATCCTTCCTTCCTTTTTTCCTTCATTCCATCCTTTCTTCTATCTTTCCTTTCCTTTCTCCTTCCTTTCATTCTTCTTTTCTTTCCCCTCCCTCCTTCCCTTCCTCCCTCCATTCATTCAGAAAACATTTACTGAGCATTTACTTCATTGCGGGCACCGCCCCAGGCAGGAGTGGTGACAGTGACTATAATGAATCAACCCTCAGCCTTCACGGAGCTTCATTCTGTCCCAGTGGTTCTGTCCCAGCAGTGGAGAAGTGTGACCCACGGTGGGCAGCATCTGAGATGCTGACAAATGCCCCTGAGGAAACAAAGCCAGGAGCCAAGCAGAGAGAGGGGGCAGCTCAGAAAAGGCAGCCAGGGCCCCCATGGGGGCCACAGTGGTCCAGTAGCCGCATAACAGTGCCTGTGGCTCCTTCCAGCCCCAGGAAGAAGGCACTGCCCTGCAACAGAGCAGGAAGTGCAATGACCCCCAGGCTTCTCTCTCTCTCTCATGGGGAAGAATCTGGGAGGACAGGGCTAAGGCTGTGCCTCCCACCTGACTCTGTGCTCCCGGTGGTACCTTGTACCTGGGTACTGAGTGCCCAGGTGTGGGGCACGTAGTCAGCATCTGCAGGACAAGGCTAGACACAACCTCCAGGATCTAGCAACAGATGAGCAGTACATAGGATTGTCACCACCCCTAACCAGGAAGGACTCCTCACCAAGTGCTCAGGGCCTGAATACAGCAGCCTGGGGACCACATATGTCCTGGGGTCCCTCTACAGCCCAGTCTTCCACCCCTTGGGGCTCTCCATTCCCCCAGGCTTGTGCCCCAGAAGAGATTTTGGTAGCTACAGAGCAATCCCTTAGTGCCTAGAGCTGCAGGAGGCCTGAACCCTCCAACTTCAAGATGAGTCAGTCACTGCCCTTAATTTTCTCTCTCTCGATCCCAAAGAAACAAGGAGTCCACAACACAGACCTGCCAAAGACCAGGCCTGGGACACCTTCTGGGAGCTCTTCTTTGTGGTGGAATTTGGCAGGTTTTTTGTTTTTATGTTTTGAGAGGGTCTCACTAAATAGTCCAGGCTGGCCTTGAACTCACAGTGATCCTCCTGCCTCAGCATCCCTAGTGCTGAGATTACAGGCATGCACCACCACACCCGGCTCATGGTGCTATTTGAAGTGCAAATGGGAAACTAAGTCAGAATTATTATTTAGAAGATACAAAAACTCGGACTTATTGAAAGTAGATGTTGCAAAGAGACATAAGACAGGCCCCCACACTGGCACCCAAGAAAATACTTCCACGCAGACGTTTTTCTTAGGTACTCGATCCAATTTTGGGCCCTGTGTCAGTTGTCCCCAGGGTGACCCTGAGGCTACCTGGAGTCCTAACACTGTCCCCAGAGGGTCAACAGCTCCAGCAGCCCTGAGTCCCAAGTGTCTGCCAACCTCCTTCCTCCTGCACCATTTTGCCAGGGCCATGTTTGTTGTAATATTTAATATTTGCTTTAAATTAACCTTCCCATCGTACCCATGTGCATGTGTATATCCATTTGGAGTATGTGTATAGTGCATGTGCGATGCATGTGAGATCTATGACACACATTGCAAATGTCATGTACAGTGTCACTCCAGCAATAACAACGAGGCCATGGTTTTGATGTGCTATGCTTTTATTTTCTAATGCACATTAAAATAAATACATAATTATAAAAAAAAAGTTCCTTCACCAAGTGAGTCATTGCATTTAATTTTCTCTCTCTCCCTCTCTCTTTTCCTGCACACTGAGGTGACCCTAGGGCTTCACACGCACTGGGCATGTGCTCCTCTTCCACTGGGTCACCCCAGCCCTCACTGCACTTGACTTTGATGGCCATCCACTGGGGCAGCAGGTGCAGCCTGTGGTCCTCTTCCTAGAGAAAGAGGCTTTGGCCCCTGGGAGGTGACAAGCCTAACTCCAGGCCACACCAACACAGTGGGAGAGCAGGAAGAGAAACCAGAACCTCCTGTCTCTTCACGGCTTGGGGCATTGACAGATGGGGACAGCTGGGGCCATGTTGGGGTTTCCTTGTGGCACCCCACTTCCAAAGCCACCAGCTTACATGGAGTGTTGTTTTCCTTTCCCTCTTGGGGTCATGAAGCTTATCTTTCCCCCAGTTAATCAACAGTTGCTTTGGGACACACACACACACACACACACACAGGTGCGCGCATACTTCCTGGCCATCGCTAATAGAGAATCCAAAAACAGCTCACAGATGTCGTGACCCGGAGGCTGCTAGACTAAAGACACACAGTGTTTTCAAGCATCCGTAGAGCTCTGGCTTGCACAGTGATTGGGTAAACATTCACTGAGCACCCACAGTGTCCCAGGGACAGGGGACCTGGCGGTGGGCAGGGCAGATGAGACCTTGCCCTCCAGCAGTGCCTTCAGCCACTGGCCCTCAGCCAGGCCATCCCTGGCCACCCCACCCTGTGGACAATCGTGCTTTCTCCCTCCAGCAACCCCACCTACCACTGTGCTTTGTCCACATGGCAACTTCTCCTAGTTCTAGATTTTGCTTTTCTGTTTATCTCTTCCTTCTCCAGCGACAATAAGGGTGCCTACTTTCGTGGACTGATGTACCCTCATACCTCTAATAATCTCTGATACCAAGAGGGCCCTCAGGGCACAGCTCTGGAAAGGATGGACATCAAGCAAATGAAATCACACCTATAATGCACGTGTGCACACACGCAAACCTTAATTATCTAAATATTCCACTCTAAACATCGGTGCTTTGGAGGACAGGGTATTCAGGGGTGGCACATACCAGGTAGTTGGGGAAAACTTCCCTGAGGAAGCTGTGTTTAAAATGAATCCTAAAGCAGATGTTAGACTTGGTGGGGAAAGATGGTCTTGGGGAAAAGGAATGGCTTCATAGAGGAATAGCATGTGCAAAGTTCCTGAGGCAGGAAGGATGGTCATTACCTGGAGTGAAGCGAAAGAGGGTGACAGTGGCAGGGGGTACAGCAACAAAGCAGCTCCTGGATGGCCTAGGGGCCCAACCATGTGGATCTTACTCTAAAGACCACAGGGAACTCTAGCGGGGATTTAAGCAAAGAGGTGCTCATCAGATTTATAGTTCAGAAAGATCACTTCCCTGCTAGGCAGAGAGGGGCCAGGAGTCACTACTAGAAGACCAAGTAAGAGGGTTCCCTAGTTTCCAGGTGGGAGATGGTGGTGCTCCAGATGAGGCTCAGGGCAGCAGTGTGGAGACCGATGTGGACGAGGTGGGGTCAGGTGGGGTCGGAGGCCATTGGCCCTGCTTGTGTGCCTCTGACGTTGCTTGGGGACAGAGGCCATCCACCTTTCCTTGGAAAGGGCCCAACAGTAAATACTTGCGGTTTTACAGGCACGTGGGGAGAGCCAGCGAAGCAGGCTGATGTCCAGCACCCAGAGCTGGCCCTCAGCTGGGGTCTGGGAACACAGCTTCCAAGACACTCCCAGGGTGCTGAGTGCTGAGCTGTTCTGGGTGCCTGGGACATTGAATTCCACTTAGACTGAGACCCAGTCCCTTTGCACCAGCAGTGTGTTTCACGGGCACGCTGGACTCCGCAGGGCCACAATGATCACATACACAGATGAGCTCTCTGTGTGCTCAACAAACACCCTATTGGCACCCGGCTCCGAGTGCCAGGCAGGTGTCACTGGGCAGAGAACCTGCACCCTGGTGCTACATTTCAAGGCTGGGGGAGGGAGTGTGGGCAGGGCACCCCTTCCCTGCAGGAGAGGACAGGGGCAGCTTGAGCCTGGATGCCTGCAGACTCTGCCCAAAGGGTCCTTCCTCTTGGTGAAGACAGAAGAAATTACACCAGGTGCGTCACTGCTTCTGAGCCCTGCGATCCTTCTGGGGAATCACTGGAGATGTGGGTGGTCTTGGGACCCCAACATAGGGGTCCAGCAAGTACTCAGTGGCCATACATAAACGCCCCCAAGGCTATGTTCCACTGCAACTCAATTTATTACCATGGTAGAGGCCTGGCTTTAGACCATAGTCAGAGCCATGAATTCATGCTCACACAGAACCTAGGGCTCTTGGAATCCACTTTGAGAGCATAAACGCCCCCAAGGCTGTGTTCCACTGCAACTCAATTTATTACCATGGTAGAGGCCTGGCTTTAGACCATAGTCAGAGCCATGAACTCATGCTCACACAGAACCTAGGGCTCTCGGAATCCCCTTTGAGAGCCATGGGCTGAGTTCAACACTTTCAAGTCATGCGTGGACCAGGAGAAAGAGAAGGAACCTGTCCAAGGTCAGGATCAGGAGCAGAAGCAGGACCTATGTCTCAGCTCCCAGCCCCATGTGCTCTCTGCCACAGCCCTGCAGTGGGCACTGGCCTGGCTGTCAGGCCTGAGAGGAAGGAGATGGCAGGACCGGGAGCACGAGGGCAGAGGAGCCGCACAGTGAGCTGCCAGCCTCACCTCCACTTTTCTCCATGCGAGTGGAGACAGGGCTCTAAGGTCATGAGTGCCAATCACATTTTCCTAGCCTTTTTAGATCACCAGAGTCACCTCTGAGGTTTCTTAATAACAGATGCCAGGCTCTGAGGAGGTAGCTCAGTGGTACAGAGTCTGCCTACCACGTGCAATGCCCCGAGCTCCATCCTCAGTGCTAGAAAAAAAAAAAAAGAAGAAGAAGAAAAGACACTAATGTGCTATCTCAGCACCAGTGAAACACCATCCCCAGGGCTGGGGCCTGGAGTCTTGATTTTAACAAATTCCTGGGTAGTCTGATGAGCCGCCAGGTTTGTAAACTCTGGGGGACTCTCAGGACCTCCTGACTGATGACCTCACAAACAAAGAAAAGAAGCCCATGAGCAGAGGAGAGAAAAGGAAATCTGTCTGGGATCAAGGAACAAAGTTTAGGACTGATGAAAATACACAAGCAGTGCTTCGGGGAACATGCTTTCCAAAGACAGAGCTTCCACTGAGCCTCGACCACTGCAGGCTGGCACGGCCAACAGTCAGGAGCTCATTTCCTTCTTCCCAGGGATCCTGCCCACGATGCAGGATGTGCTGCAGGTGTCCACAGCGCCCTGAGCTATGAGGCACAGCTGACAGGGACAGAAATGAGCCATTTCCACCCCACTGTCCCTTGCCCTTAACAAGGTACAGGTGCGCCATGCTTACTGACCAGCACCCACACGCGTTCCCACCCAGGCTTCCAAAACCAGGTGGCCAACAGCCACAGGCATCAGATTTCTTGCAAGCTCCCCATTCTAATTGAAAATTACAGGCAGACTCCGTGGGATCCATCCTTGTTTGTTTTCATAGGAAAGTGGAGGCCCTTTGCCCACTCCAACATCTCTGGGTACCTTGTTCTGCATGCTGGAATTACCTGAGAACCTTTTGGTGACCCTGACACCTGGGACCCAGCCCCAGAGGGGTTTGTGTGAACTGGTCTGGGTTGTGCTCTGGGATGGGGATTTTCAAAAGCTCCCCAGAGGGACGCTCATGATAGTGGTGAGTGAGGGCTGGCTAGAGCCCTGTTTTCACCAGGCACGTCACCATGTGCCTACCCAGAAAAGGCTGGGCACAAACGCTGCTCACCACACAGGACACCAAGTGCCCGACCACAGGCAACCAACAGGTGAGCCGATCTCTCCAGTCTGTGTTCTCCGAGCTGCGCTCACAAGGAGAACCAAGCACCGCCATGTTTCTCTCACTGACACAAACCCAGAGGTCTGTGGTGTTGGGGAGGAAAAATGGTGTAATTCTAACTGACCCTACCTCAAGTGCAGCATTTGCTTCAGTGAGGAGCTCAAGAGTAGGCAACGGACTGCAGCACCATTAGCAACAGAAACCCCAGACCCTTTCCTAGCACTGCACAGCTGTCTCAAATAGCATTTATGCTCTGCAGTGCTTTGAAATCATGGTATAGACTGAGCACCCCTAATCCAAAAATCCAAAATGCTTCCAAATCTGAAGCTTCTCAGTGCTGACTGTCACTGCAAGTGGGAAGCCCCACACCATGAAACTGCTTCGTGCATAAAACTATTAAAATTGTTCTATAAAATTACCTTCAGGCTGTGTGCAAGGTCTATATGAAACAAATGAATTCCATGTTTAGATGTGGGTCCCATCCCCAATATATCTCATTATGTATGTACAAAGTATTTCAAAATCCAAAAAAATAATCCCAAATTCAAAACATTTCTGGTCCCAAGAATTTTGGAAAAGGGATACTCAACTTGAAAGTTATCAGACCTGTGGGTGGATCTTGCTATTTAAGAGACTGATAAAGAAGTACATACATTACCATGTTACAACTTTGCCTTTTAAAACCATTAGTCTAATTGCATTCTCATATATTTGATTTCCTACATGTTTAATTGATGCATTTAAAATTATTATCCTGAGAAAGAGTCCCCAGGCTTCCAGCTGTTTAACTGGCCACTGAGTCTCAGTGGCTGGTGGTCCACTTTGCAGAGAGGTCCCCCGCAGAGGGGGGTGGGAGACGCTGTTCAAGGAGCAAGCAGCCCTTACCTGTGGGTCAGAGAGCCGGGAGATGTCAGGGTACAGGTAGAACTTGATGCCTTCAGCGGCCCCCGGCAACGTGACTCCTCGGATCAGGAGGATGAGAAGCATGACATAGGGGAAGGTCGCGGTGACATACACAACCTGCCCGGGAGAGAAGAGGACAGAATCGGGAGAGGTGCCAGTGACAGGCTCATTTCACACAGGATGACACTCTCAAGTCCATGCGCACTGCTGCTCATCACAGGTTGTCCTTTTGGAAGTCTGAGCAGTGCCTCACTGTCTGGTTACACAGCACTGTCCTTACCCACGTATCTGTGTTCCAGCCTCAGAGAGACACACGCACTCATCCCTCAACATCCAGGGAGGACCAGCTCCCACAGACACGCAAGTGTCTCATGTACAATGACGTAGGACTTGCACAGCACCTACACACGTCCTCCGGTCTAAATCAACTCCAGATGACATAGGACATTTAACGCAATGTGAACACCCCTGTGTAAATGTCATATATCATATTGCTTAGGGAATATGACAGAGAAAGAAGTCTATGTGTTCAGTACGGAGGCAAATCTTTTTCCAAATACTTTCTACCGAAGGTTAGTTGAATTCACAGGTACTGTTATGGTTTATATCTATGGTTTATATCCCCCAAAGCCACATACACTCACAGGTGGGGCTTTGGGGAGGGGACTGGATCATGGAGGCATGAAAATCATCAGTGGATGAGTCCACTGCTGATGTTATGGCTGAATGTGACGTTGGGAGGTGAAGCCTGGAGGAAGGGGGTGGTCACGGGGGGGCGTGGCCTGGAAGGGCTCATCTCCCTCCTTCTTCCTTGCTCTCTCTCTGCCTCCCATCTGTTTGTCCTCTGTGATGCCCCCCTGCCATGATACCCTGCTTGGAGCCAGCTAACTATGGATGAAACCTCTACAAACTGTGACCCCAAATCAACTTCCCCTTAGAGTTGTGGATGCTGGGTATTGTGTCTCACCAATGACAAAATAACTAAGACAGATGCTGAATCTGTGGATACAGAGGGCCGTCTGTAATGCCTGATCCCACTTAAATAAGGTACCTAACATAGTGGATTCACAGAATCACACCTGACGTGGAGGCTGAAGGGAGGGAGAAGGAGGTGGTCGCTAATCAGTGGGCACAAAGCCAGCTCCAGAGATCTGCTGTGCAGCATTGCACCTGGGGTCCAAGGTCACGTAGAGCCACACTTAGAGACATGCTAGGGGGTACAGTTCATGTCAAAGTTCTCACCTCACCATAATAAAATAGAATTTTAAAAGAAAAAAAGAAGGGCAACAGTGGGGGAGCCCACAGGGAGCAAAGGGCAGCAAAGGACCCCAACACCCTGCTCCCTTGCCTCGTCTACCATCAGGGCTAGGCTGGAGCTGGCAGGGGGCATCTACAAAGACTCCTCTCAGCTCCACCACATGACTGTCAAACATTTGTGACCATGGTAATACAAAGAGAGGTCTGTCACAACCCAGTACACGTAGAGCTGGAAAGGGAGTTTCACAAAATCACTGACACACATGCTGCAGGCAGATACCACCTCTCACAAGGTTTCATTTTGGTAATAAGCTGGTCATGATCCTCTAAATCTATTTCATAGCTCACCAAAGGGCCAAGACCCACATCTCTGAAAAATACTGCTCTTAATAAAAATCAAGTTTCTATAACCAAAGATAGGATAGGATAGCATATGGGAGGAGAGAGGAGGGGAGGGGATAGAAAGGAAGAGGAGGGGAGGGAAGAAAATTGGCATTTGCCTGAAATCCTTTTGGCTTGGTGCTTGGACCCAAGGAGACTGGAGATCCTTTCAGCTGGCAGCTTTGGTGTAAGAACTGCGACCCCAAGAAACACCCATCCCTTGCCTAGGGGGAGCCACCCCCTGGCCATGCCTTCCTCCCTGTCTCATCCAAGGTCCTGCCAGGGCTGATGTGTCTCCTTTGTCACCTCTTCTCCTTCAATCACTCAGTTCTGTCCCTGGTTGGGGCCTGCTTGCTCCATCTGCTTAGAACATCAACTTGTCAACATGCGGGGCCAGGAACCCTCCTGAGACTCAGAGGGAGCTCCGGATCACCCCCCAAATGCACAGAGACACATGCAGGCTTCCAGGGGGCCCCAACTCAGGTTTCCCAAGTGAACACCACGTGCCGAGACCTCCACTTCTAGTTCACCCAGCACTTCTTTGGTGGCGGCTCGGTCCTCTCCACTCACACATTCACTCACTCACTCAGCCTCTCATCCACCTACTGCACACCTGCTCCAACACCAGAGACACTCCTGTGTACAGAAGGCTGAGCTACGTCCTGGAATATACAAGTAAGGATGAATCACAGGACAGGAATTTCTGTGCTAAGAGGCTTCCAGCTGGTCAAAAGGCCAGCTGTGTAGACAGATAGATAATGCACTGCGTCACTGGAGGTGGGAAAGGGTGCTGGAGCAGAGAGAGGAAGCAATCAGGGAGGGATTCTCCAAGTGACCTGGATATTGGCCCATAAAGGATGGCTGGGAGTTCAGGACCTGCAAAACAGGAATAGAAGGAAGAGGGAACAAAGTTCCTGCTATGTGCCAGGCCCACATCACATGTACACAATAATAAAGATGGCTACATTTATCCGCACTTCACCACCCCAAGTGGCCCTGCTCTGAGAAGGCACAATTTCCTTCTTCTTACACATGAGAAAGGTCAGAGAGCTCACCAGCCACTTGTCCAAGCTACTGAGTAGCCACCAGACGTGGGACTCACAGCAAGGCCTGCAAGGTTGTCTCCAGTCATGTATTCAACCCTCAGGCTATGTATGTACCCCTCAGACAGCCATGCAAACTCTGTGTCTTTCTCTGCACTTCTGTGATAAGATGCAGAGAAGTCAAATCATTCTGTTAGAACATGTTGTGGTTTAGATCTAAAATGTCCCCCCAGATTCTCATGTGTGTGGAAGGTGATTGGATCACAAGGGTGCTATATGCATCAGTGGATTTACCCAAGGATGAGCTCCATAGCTATGAATGTGACGAAACATGCCAGTTGCACTCTGCCTGTCCTTTACTGAGTGGCCTGGGGAGGGGTGTCACTTAAAATCTGGCCCAATGCATGTACTCTCATTGAGCCCAGGGGACATACACAGAACACTGCCCCTCAGTCCCCATGGTGGCATGGTTTATTAAATGTCTGGTGACTATTTTGAAGCATTTCATCATTTAGAGTTCTTTGACTTTTCCTGAGAACAGCTGTAGACTATCAAAACCACACAGAGCTTGTCATCAAGAGATTGTCCATACATGACATGTGTGCTGCCACTCATCCCTCCTGTGCACCTGCCAAACATCACTAATCAATCACCTAACCCTGGATGCAGTCTCAGAGTGCCCCCCCTCCAGCCCCTAGCACTGGAGGCAGCCCAATCAGCAGCTGGGATGAAATCCACTATCTGTGACCCTTGATCCAATCCATGTTTCACGTAAACATTTCAGAGTCTCCTACAGGCCGAGAAGATGGTAAGACCTTGACCCTGTCCTCAAGGAAAGACTTGCTGAATGTGTGCCTGCAGGAGGCTCAGGCATCATGACCCACACAAGCAGAGTCAAGCAGGGAAAGGGGGCTGCAGAGACAGGTAGGAAATGTGCTTCCAGGACCTCTAAGAAGGGATCTGTAAAAGTGGGCTAAAGCTGAGTGTCCAAGGATAAGCAGAAAGGAGAGAGGCTGGATCAGGCAGGGAAGAATGGAACCAGCCAAGGATGTACAAAGGGCTGCAGAATACTGTCCCCCAGGACATCTAGGGGCCTCCAGGTGTCACACAGGTACCCAGGCTGGAGTTAGCCTTGCACCTTTCCTCAGATGCCCCCACATTCAATCATGACAAGTCCTACCAACTTGGCTTCTTGCTGCCTGCTGAAATCACACCATTTTTCCTCCCCATCACTGGGCCCTATGTCATCTTTCTTCTTCATCTTCAATGTCCCATGCTATCCACACTGCAGCTCAAGGCTCAAAAATAGTCTGGCATGGTACTTTTTTGCTCCTCTGAATGACTTCCTCTTCCATGTGAGGCTGTGGCAGGAACCCCACACCCGCCTCACATCCACGATGGTGCACGGAGTGGAAGGGCTGGGCTTTGAGTCCGATAACGCTGGGATCCAGTTCTGGCTCTGCCCAGACTTGCCCTGTACAGTCTGCCCTTCCCTGGCCACATGCCCCATGCTGCGGGGACAAGCCAGGCTGCTCCATCTCCCTGTCACTTCTCAGGGCCCCCTTGTCCACAGTGCTCATCTCCGACTCTGTGGTCACCCAGTGCATCTAACCCCATGTGTCTGCAGCCTCACAAGGCTGAGGGCTTCTCAGAAGCAGACACCCTGCTCTTCGCTGAAAAGTCACTGTCCTGATTTACAGGTCCAGAAGCAGAGGCTCAGAGCACTCGCTTGAAGAGTTCCGTCTTGCTGGAGGAGCCACCTCTCAGCCCCACAAGCCCTGCTGTCTATCCAGATGTGGAGAGGAGGTTGCTGTGTGCTCCCCAACGCCCACCCCCACACACCCTGCATCCTCCAAGCACTGATGCTCCACCAGCAGGGTCCTTGCCTGGAAAAGGAGGAAGAGCTAAAAAATACAAGGGACTTCTTTGTTTTGCTTCCTGCGCTGTGTCCACAGTGCCCAGAGTGGATGAGAAGTGTGTTCAGTCGGTATTCGCTGGATGGATGAAAAGAAAAGCAGGGTGAGGACTGGAAATCAGAGGCTAGAATGTGGGCCTTTAAGACTACTTTGTTCAAGCCCAGCCTGGCAATTTAGTGACTTAGCAAGATCCTGTCTCAAAAACTAAAAAGGGATGGGGATGTAGCTTAGCGCAAAGGTCCTGGGTTCAATCTACAGCACTGGGGGGAGGGTTACTTTGTGCTGAATCTACATGAAAGACCAGATATTTACATAAATCAGGATTTAGGAAACTGAACCAGATTAAATGAAGAGGCGTGATTCTAAACAAGACAGCACAAAAGATTTTGTTTAAAAGACAGACCAGGAGGGGCCAGTGAGATAGCTCAGTGGCATAAGCGCCTGCCTGGCAAGCGCGAGGTCCTGAGTTCGACTCCTGGTACCCACATACGAAAAAAGGGCTGGTGGTCTCGCTCAGCGGCATGGGCACCTGCTGGCGCACAAGGTCCTGAGTTCAACCCTCGGTACCACCCCCCCTCAAAAAAAAAAAAGACAGACCAAGAGTGACACAGAGGACCGGGGTATCCAGGTGCAAAATGCTTCCCACTAAAGGGGAGGGTCCTGTGAAGATGTCTGAGGACCCAGGATTTGTCGGGAAGAGTGGGGGGCCTCTACAGGGTTCAAGCATTATGCTAAATTGTGCACTGTTTGGTGAGAGGCACAATCAGGTCCCTGACAAGGGACCATCAGGCCCGTTGTCCCTGGCCACTGCCAGTGGTGGCTCAGCCCAGGGAGGTGGGTGTGGGGGAAAGAGGTCAAATCTGTCAGACCTCTCAGGCCTGTGAAATGAGCCTGGAGCACACCCCTTGGTTAAGAAAGAGTTTTTGACAATTGTTTAATTCCCTTTCAGCAGGTCAAGTCCTTCTGAATATAAAGGTTAGCAGGATTGGTGGTAATTATACTGTATCCTGTCTTAATGGACTCTAATTGCTCATTTGCATCCCAATGCTGGAATTGTGGGGTGTTTTTTCCCCCTGCTTCCAGTACATAGCTATTTATTTCATAGCAGGGAGGTTGTCTGATCATTGGGAAGGTCACAAAAGTTGTAGAAGGGCCATGCCTCCTCGAGTTTCTCAGGATAATGGGGTCAGTTGGAAAGCTCAGTGTCTTTCAAAAGGCATTTGGAAAGCAGAATAGTGTGGGGGCAAGAACCCAGGACCCAGGTCAGCTTAGCCAATGTGCTGGGCAAATTGGGCAAGTTCCATACCCTCTCTGGGCTGGCAGTCTACAAAGAGACAGGGTGAAACTTGTTCAAACTTGAATCACTCCTCCTCTGTCCAAAACGTTTCCCACTCTAGGTGCATTATCTTTATATTCTTACTTCATATTTTCTATAAATCTGTATGCTTTCTTATGTTAACAGGTATATGGAGTAAGAAAACTGGGAACTACCACTGTAAATGGAAAACTATTACCCATGACTACAGATGGAAGGTAATTACAAAAATAAATGCAATGAAAATAAAATGCAATTAAATTCTAAATTCTAGCTAAAGGGGCCAGTGAGATGGCTCAGTGGCTTAAGCGCCTGCCCGGCAAGCGCGAGGGCCCGAGTTCGACTCCCGGAACCCACATACGAAAAAGGGGCCGGTGATATCGCTCAGCGGCATGGGCACCTGCTGGCGCGCGAGGTCCTGAGGTCGACCCCTGGGTACCCACAATAAATAAATAAATAAATAAATAAATAAATAAATAAATAAATTCTAGCTAAAGGCTGTGAGTCTGAGCTGTGCTCAGCCTTTACTCAAAGCAAGAGCAGTTCTTGAGAGAGGCACTAAGATGAGCCAGTGCTTTTGTTCATTGTACTTTTCACCTTGGAGACACAAAAAGGGAAAGACTGTCTCAAAATCTGCCCAGTGTCCTTCGACCTGCATTTTTGTGTCACCCAAACCATCCTGTGGACCACCAGTAGAAAGAATTCCTTATTTGTGGGAAAGTCCAGAGATGACTTCAGAGGTCCTTCTCAGCTCCAAAAGTGCTTTTTAAGGGGAACAGTCTGGGAGCTGCAACCCTTCTCCGAAGCATTAGGAGCTCTCCAGGGTCCTGACACTGATTTCAGCTGAACCTTCTGCGAGCCAGCTACCTGGGGTCCTGGAAGATGCTGTCATTAATTGAGTACCTATGGGGTGCCAGGAATGTTTCATGCAGTATCTCTAACTGATCCTCATACCACTTGCAAGAGTTCTTTTCCACTTTGCAGACAAAATCCCAAAGACCAGGAAGTGCTCAGAAGTCCCCTCTCTCCACCACACATGCTGTGCTCTCTGCCCCCTTTCAGCCTGTCTCCTCCAGCTGTCCTTAGCCTCAAGCACCTGGCCTGCCTTTTGGCAAGTCATCACTTCCCAATGACCAACACCAACCGTGAAGCACCGGGCATCCCCTCACCCTCCTCTCCAGCTGATCCAGCCCACATGGTGGGAAAGCGCAACGCTGACATCTAGTCCCTAAACACTCATTATTTCAAACATCAACAGAGCCTCCCCACTTCCCCTTGGCATTTTAGAGACCGCTCCCTGAATTTCCAGGACGAAGCACCCTAGCAGTCACCAAAGAGTCTGGCTCAGTCTCCACTAAGCTGTAAGTGATCTTTGGGGAAAACTTGTTAGGCAAATGCAAATCTGAAAAAGGGAGGCCATCGTGGACATATGTGGTCTCCCCGCATTTTTTTACCACTTTTAGAGATGCTGTTCTAGAACTTTCTAACAGAAATTATAAATGGGCTGGTGGGGACTTTCTGTTTTAAGCAACCAAATTCTAAATAGGCAAAGTCATATTTCCACAAGAAAATAGTGGGACTTCTTCAAGGAGATAATGATACCCTAACAATATAGGAATATTTCCATGAGAAGTCAGAGTTGTAATTTTTGAACAATGACAAATGTTGATCATTAGCTGTGAAACTTAGCCCCTGTACTGAGACTAAAATAATTAAACATTGGCCACATTGGGTTCCATGTTTCATGGCACCGTTTCTGGACTGGGTTGAGGGAGAGAGGGTAGGTGTTGAGGGACAGGTTTTGAGCTGTGAGGATCTCAGCAGGGTAGGACAAGCAGGTTCCAGTTCCCATTCTACCACAGTGTAGAAACCATGACCCTCCCTTGGAATCCAATTCCTCCTCAAGGTTGCCTGGAAAAACAACACCATTCTCAGCCTCCCTTGCAGCTAGGTATGGCAATGTGACTGCATATGGCCAATAAGAAATGAATGAAGGTGCTGTGTACAACTTCTAGGTCACAACCCTAAAAGGAATGCTATATCCTTTCTCTCTCTCCTCGCCCTTCCCATAGGTGAAAGAAGACAAGGCCCCTTAGGTTATGTGAACAAGCAAGTCAGAACAGAGGGGCTGGGTCCCCAGCCCAGACAGCTCACACCTGTACTGTTAAGGGGTGAGAAATAAACTATCTTGTTTGCACCATTGCTCTCTGAGTCTCTATTATAGGCTTCAGAGTCACACATAGAACCTAAATATCTAACTACCAGTTGTTGTGATCTTGAGAGGTCCTGTTCCCCTCTAAGTCTGTATCATTTTTTATGAAATTAAGGCACCAGCCCAGATAACCCACACTGTTCCCTTTCACTTTGATGTGAAGGGAAGGTTCTGAGATGACCTGAGGATCCTAAAGTGACCATCTTCTGTACCTGGAGTTGATCTGGAGAAGAAGTCTCCAGGAGCAATTAGAACAGACTCGCCAAAGATACTACTGTTAGGGGAAGTCACAGTTTTAACCTTCTCTGCCACAGTTTCGAAGCAGCCTGATGGAGGAACACATTTGGTGAGCACAGCATGTGCATGGGCTAGATGGTTCCCAGGCCTTCCTGAGAAGCATCTTCTTCACTGGTGACATGAGCATGATGCCTAGTTTAAATGTCGAGAGGAAGATTAGTTAAGAGACCACCATGCAAAGCACCAGATGAAGACTTTGCTCACTAATGAGAAAGACTGGAATGGCCACCATTGGGTGACAAGCAGAGCCTCTCCAACCCACAGAGTGAGTGACCTAGAGTCAGCCTCATCTCAGCCAGGAGGTGGGACAGTGGAGTGGCTCTGCAAAATCCTTATGAGATCTTCTCACTGACAGATGGGGTGGCTCTTCCATTTTTAGTAAACAGCAGCCCCCTTCCTCCATTACCAAGCTGTATTCCATTCTACCTTGTGACATGGTTAGCTGCTGTGCTGGTCTGCCACTATGAAAAAATACCTGAAGTCAACAACTTACAAGGAGGAAAAGTTTATTGTGTTCATAGTTTCAGAGGTTCCAGTCCATGGTCCCTTGGCCCTGTGGGTTTGGGCCTGTGAAAGCACAGGACGTCATGGTGGAGGGTGTGGTGGAACACCTGCTCACTTCAGGGTGGCCATGAAGCAAAGAGGGAGACAGGAAGGGCCCAGGGTCCCAGTGTCCCCTTCAAGGCCACATCCCAGTGAACTAGGCCCCACCTCCTGAAGGTTCCACCATTCCCCAAGGGCACCACAGGCCCACATGGGCCCTCAGGGAACAGTCAGATCCAAAACAGCTGTTCACTTAGCTGGTTCTCCCCCTCTTTGCATCTGCTCAAGGGCCAGGCATTCTTCTTGTGTACAGACTCTGACACACTTCTGGCAAAGGCCTGTACTTGCTATAAATAATGAATGAATAAATAAATTCAGACATTGGTATCCTATTTAAGAATGAATGAACAAAGCAGGCTACAACTCCATGTGGCTGCGATGAGCCTCTGGGGAGAACAGTCTAGGTTTTTATCTCAGCCTCTCCATCTGGGAAGAAAGAACTTCCTGCTCAGTGCGATCCATGAAACCACTGTGTGCCAGGCCCATGCTGGATTCTGAGAGCAAGCTGAACCTGGAGACAAGCCGGGTCCCCATCCTCATGCGGTACGTGAGCTGATGCCAGGGCAAAGTGATGGACACTTCAGTGAACAGCAGAGTGAGAGCTCAGGGACACACAGTGATGTGGGGTGGGTATCTCGGGTGGCACTGGTGCACCAGAGAGCTGCTCCTGGAGCAGGCTTAGTGGGGAATGGCATGTCCCTGCAGCTTTATGGCCCCGATCTAGAACATACTATAGAAATAAATTCCTTAAAGCAGGAAGAGCTTAGGACATGGAGCAGGCAGAATGCATCAGCCTGGGAAAAGTCACCTTTAGGGAAAGAAATAAGCTCTGTATATCAGCAAGACAAGTTACTAAAATAGCAGCCGTGCTCCATTATGATGGTTAAGCCCAATTTGAATCCTTGTCTGAAGGGTATCTAAGCATCACTGGATGGGGGAGGCTAGAGTTTAAGCTGATTTCATGGTGAATTAAGATTATCCAGGGAGACTATTTTTACAGAGCTCCACCATAAAGACAACAAAAATGAGAGAACAAATCCAAAAACCCGTCCAAGCAACATGAACATTCCGTGCCCAGCCAAACTTACACTGGAATTAGGAGCTATTATTTACTGCCTGGAAAACACACTTGGGGCCTTGGCTAATAATGATTTAAACCCAATCCATCTTCTTGGACCAGAAGGCTGGTGTCACCATGGCAACCAAGGGCACTGTGAAAGCGCACATTCCCTGGTGGGGATCCACCAGCACTGGTGGGGGAGCACTGTCAGAGAGAAACACCACCCCGTGACCCCTCACTCTCTTAAGCAAACTTGTGGTGATGGAGATGCAGAGAGTGGCAAATGTTCAGGGGCCACATCTGCAACCAGAAAGAGCAAGGTGTTGCCTGGTTCCTGTGAGCACACCCTTTTCTCCAAGACATAACACCTATCCATCGCATAGGTCACAGCCTTGGGGCGCTCCTGGGTGCTTCCTCTGGGGCCCTGAGGATCTCAGATCCTTCTTCCACCTATGTGCTGCTTCCAAAGCTGCTCCTTTCCTTGGAGGAATAATCCACACTCGCCTCCTGTTCCTGCCACAGGTCATGGCAGTCTGTCTTCTGCTCCCACCTCTCTACTCAGCTGCCACCTCAGAGGACACCAGGGTCCCCTTAATAATCCAGCCTAATAGCCTTATTCTATCTTGGCAGCCTTAAAACATCCTTTCATGAGAATTTTATTTTTTGCTTCCTTTCTCCATGTTTAAAAGTCTCTCTCACAGGTTTGTTTCATCATGCTTCTTTCAGGTAATCAATCCACTGATTTTGACTGGCTTCTGCTCAGTTCCAGGCAGTGTGTCAGGCACAAGAGCCAGCCCTGTCCTCCCGCTCTCACGGAGGCAGCCAATTTCTGCCAATTTCCAAACTGTTTCCTAGAAGTCCAGCCTCACCCATGCTATGGCTTCACTGTGTCTCCCAAGAGTTCCTGTGTGGGAAACTTAATCCCCCCCCAAAAAAGCATGTATTAATGGCACTTGGAGCTGGGGCCTCTGGAGGCAGTTAGGATTAGATGAGGTCATCAGGGTGGGGTCCCAGGATGGCATCAGTGGCTTTTTAGGAAGATGAAGGGACCTGAGCCCACATGTGTGCCTGTCTCCCCATGTGACGCCCTTCACTATGTGTAGTGACAGCACAAGGCCTTCCCAGTCTTCCAGCGTCCAGAACCAAGAGCCAAATAAACCTCCATTCTGTATAAACTACCCGGTCTCTGGTATTTTAGTATAGCAACAGGACACAAACTAAGACACCCACTTCTGTGTTCCCTCTCGCGTTCTCTTGGGTTTTCTTACTTCCTTTTACAGTCTTAGGAGTCGCCAATGTGCTGATGACCTGCACCAGCCCAGTGTATTCCTGGAGTTTAAGACACAGTTTTTCAACTCCCTTATGTCTATGTCCTAGATGTCCTACAAAGACCCACAATTCCAGATGCTCAACTCCAAAGCCATTACAGTATATCCCTGTGAAGTCACTGTTCAGAGTTTGCGGCCTGTTCAAGGATTTTTCCTTAGAACCTAACTAATAATTGTTTGCGGAAACCCCCTGTCTTGGTTACTTTTCTCTCGTTGCTGAGACAAAATACCCAACACCCAAAATTAAGGAAGGAAAGGTTTATTTGGCTCACGGTTTGTAGAAGTTTCAGTCCATACCCGGCTGGCTCCGAGGCAGAGAGGCACATGGCAGAGGGCAACAGTTCATGGTGGCGGAAGGCAGCAAAAACAAGCAAGAGCAAAAGGGAGGAGCACGAGCGCAAGAGAGAGAGCAAGCCTCTTTCCCTTCCTTATACTACATGCAGGTTACCCGCCCCAGGGTGGGTGTAGCACTCACGCCCATAATCCCAGCATTAGACCATGAATCAGTCATAAACTCTAGAAGCCCGCCTCCACGACTGCATGAGGCTTTGCGGGGACATCTAGACATAAACCATAACACCCCCACAATTTTGTGGAAACTGCCAAAATCCTCTACGATTGTCTTTTTTGGCAGGAGGTTTGCAAGTAGCCAATCCAAGGGGTTATTCAGTTCTCCTTGTTGCTGATTGCCTGCTGCCCTGTAATCCATCTGTGGCAGACGCACCAGCCTCATAACAGGCTGCTGTACCTCATGCAGCTATCTAGAGTGCTCTCGGTCTTGTTCTTCTTAAAGCCCTAAGATCCCTAAACACCCTGCACCTTCTAAGGCTTTATTAAACAGTATCTTATTAAATTAAATTACATAACTGTGGGAGACATAGCATATTTAGGGTTTAAATAATAAAAATAGGCATTTATAGGCATTTTCTGACCATATCTGAGATTCATGGTTTTTCACAATTCACAGGTGCTCAAGGAATGTCATCCCCATGAATTTTGAGGATCCACTGTACATGTATTTTCCCCTCTCAACCTGCCTCCTTCAGTGTCCCCTTCTTGGATAGTGGCATCACCCAAGCTAGAACTCCAATGTGCTTCTTTGATTTCAGCTTCTGTCTCTGCCCTCTCTGTGTGAATTAACCTTTGAGAGGGAGAAAAGACCAGCCCAGCTCCACTCCCTGAATACCCAGCCCTCCACGCACTTCTTGTCCTTACAAGGAGGGCCAGTTCTAGCCCATGTCTCCTGAGTCTACCCTCCTCCCTGTCTCCCTGAGGTCTCACCATCCTAGCTTTTCTCTACTTTTCAGGGAACCCCTTGGCCTCCTTTTGGCAGGTTCCTCCTCCTCTTAGCCCCTTAAATATTGATGCTCCCCAAGTCTCCACTCTACTCTCTCACATTTTCTCCCTGTATATCCCACCTGTTCCCAGAGCTTCAACTCCATCAACTCTAAGACATGTCTTTGTTAAGTCGTTGTATTTGTCCATTTTCTGTTACTATCATGAAATACCTGAGGCAGGCTAACTTTATAAAGAAAAGAGGTTTAACAGAGCACAATTGGGGAGATTCAAAGGCAGGACTCTCTGAAGGTTGCAGACATGCATGTGAGAGTGTGAGTGAGAGATCACATTACAAAACAGGAAGCCAGTGAAGACTCAGAGGCTGGCTTTGTGCTGGTAACAACTCACCCATGTGAGAGCTCAGGGGTCTCATGAGAGCTAACCTAGTCCCTTCCAGGGCAGCACTCTCATGCCCTGCACCACTCCCACCAGCTCCAACTCTTCGAGCTGCCCCACCACCTCCCAACACTACTTCTCTAAGGACCAAGCTTCTGACACATGAGCCCATGGGGACAAACCACATCCAAGCCACAGCAATTATCCACCTTATTATCTCTCAAGTCAAGAGAGTCCTTGAGGCGGTGACAGCTCCTATGCAGTCTCTGCTGGCAGAGTGTAAAGGACCACGGTCACAGCTGTGCCCCTGTCACCACCACAGCGGAGCTATGGGTTTGCTGTTTAACATGTTTTAAATTCTATTCATCTAAATCAATTATTGCTTACTATTTAGAATGTCTTAAAAAGATTACCCTATGCTTTTCCAAGGGTAAAAATTGACACTGTAAAGCACATTTAAATCATTAGCAAAATAATCACAATTCCTCATTTTCTTGAAAAGAAATCACCAACTACGGGATGGATCTAAGAAAACAAGACATCTGCAAGTAGATAAAGGCAGGTTACAGTTTGTGACTGCAGTCCCTGCAAACTGACGGCCACATGCTACCCTAAATACCACACTGAGGACAGGACAATCTGCCAGGCACTGTGAAAGATAGCAAGAACGTTCAAAGGCATAGCAACTTCATGTGTCATACAGGAATAAATCCATGACAATGTACGGCAGATTAATGAGAAGTACTTTTTATTTATGATAAAAGCCTTTTGTAACTGGAAGCAATATATACCTTTTAGTACAGAAAATATGATATAACTGAGATCGGGTGAAATATGTTATATTAAAAGTTTCTCATGGTGGGCACAGATTCCTATGAAAACCAGTTATCTATGAACCTCACCCTAGGGAAATATACATGGCCACGTGATCCCATAATTTTGATACAATTCCAAGGGCTTCGTGGACCTGGGAAGCATCCATAGGTCCCAGGTAGCGAAATGCTAACTTAGACATGATGACTCCACTCTGCGTGTGACTCTCTCTCTCTCTCTCTCTTGCTCCACACAGCAATAAAGCAGTACTACTTCACGACCCTGAGGCAGAGCAATGGAGTGGATTCCAGCTCCAGCTTGTCTCCCAGAGCCTCGGGGTGATGCCAAAGGACCACTGTAAAAATTAAATGATCTAAAGCAAGTTGCTGGTTGTCACAAGGAGGCACTGTCCTCTAAAGGACATCTGGAGACACATGGGGCACTTCAAGTCATCACAGACACTGAGGGCCTGCAGTAGTGACCGAGGTCTAGGAGTGTGGGGGATCCTACTGCACATGGGAAGTCCCCACGCAACAGAAAACTGTCCTGCTGCTCAAGACTTCCACATGTTCCACCTCCTGGGTGTGTGTAGGGAAATGTTTACAATATCCATCCTATAACCCAACTCTGTTTTACATGTAACCCCAACAATTTTGTTGCTTTCGTTTTGGTTTTGGTGGCAGAGATTGAACCCAAGGTCTCATGCATTGTAGTATTTTTTTAAAATCTCACTTCAACTTAAGCTGAATTTTCCAGAAATGTGATTACCATGCACACTGAGGACGGGCTGTACCTTCTTTTACTCAGTGCTTTATCAAGCACCGGTCATCATTTCAGAAAGTCCCCTCACTAATGCCACCCCCCTCTCAGGGACTGAGGGTGATCTATGGGGATTCTGAAGCAGTCCGGGTGGTTGGCTCTTATTTCAGGATGTAAGGACACTAGAACAGCACCGGCAGTATGCAGGAGGCGTCAGTTCGCTCCTACAGCCACGTGCACCCCTCACAAGCTGGTGCCAGCCCTCACCAGCTTCCTAACGCCATCTCGCTGCTTGAGCATTTACATTTTGAAAGACAGGCTGTTTTATTTAGAAGTTGCTCTCTTTTGGCGTTTCCTAAAATAAGCTAGGATGTTACCTCAACTTTCTTGAACTGATCTGCACAGGCAGACTGTCTGTGAATCGCACTGCAGGGTGGGCAAGGCTTCAGAAGGGCCAAGGGTTAGGACAGGCGCCGGGGCCGGGGCTGACACAGGTCAAGCACTTGCGTCCTGGGTGCTGGTCCTAGTCTCACCAATACACCAGGCCAGTCGTAACTGTGACACAACCTAATTCTGGTTCTGGATAAAGCCTGTGTCTGGCTTCTGCAGAGTGAATTATTGTGTGCTCCACCATCCTCCCTGGCGGTTCCAGTTCACCACACATAGGGACTGTCAAACAGGAAGGGCAACAGCTGCTGCCTTAGCATAAAAAGCAGTGGGAGCCTTGTCAATGCCATCTCCACTTTCCCAAAATACACCCTTGATCAAGAACCTTCAATGGCTCCCCACTGCTCATGGGAACTTACGTCTGGCACTTGCATTTCCAGCTTGTGGCTTCCCGACCTGCAGGGCACCGCAGACTCCACCTTCCTCACCTCTCCTCCAAGGGAGGGCCCCGCGCCAGCCCCTGTGCTTGGCTGCCTTTCGGAACACAGTTCAGACCCCTTCTTCCAGGAGGCCTTTCCAGACCACCAAGGGCCGTGGGACTTCCTGGTCCAAACTCCAGAGCGGCCCTGGCTGCACCGCCAACAATTAATATTTACTACAGGATCGCGCATATTATCTCTGGGCTTCCTTGACTAGACAAAGAACACTCTGAAGCCAGAAAATAAGTTTATAAAAATCACAAGCAATAAAATAAAAATGACAGCTATGCTAATAGTTGTGTGTCTGCTGCGTAACGAGCACTGTGCAGTATCTACACGTGTCACCTGGTGGACGCCTTCTAACCGGGCACGCTCTCTTCCATCCCCAGGTGAAGTTGAAGGAACAGCTCAGGGACAAAGAAAGCCCCAGGGTCACCCACATCTGCCTGACCTGGAGATGAGCCCTTGGCCTCTCTCTCTTCTGCCTGGCAGACGAGGAAGTGATCTCCAAGGTGACGCAGGGAGCTGACACTTGTGAGGGCTCTGTCTATACTGCTGGCCACGGCGGGGTTCCCATCCTGACTCCTCCGCTGGCTGTGAGACTCCGGGCCTTAGCGTCCTCCCAGATGAAGTGGCTTTGCCACCACTCCCGACAGCTGCTCTGTAGCTTAGGGCTTGAGGCCTGAGCTGTGAACCTGGGCCTGTGAGACCCTGCCGTGCCCCTCTCCATGGTGCTCACCCTCCCCACATCGCTCTTGGCTCTCACTTGGGTGTTTCGCACCTGGGCCATACCCTTGGGATCCAGAAAGAATGGATTGAAACTGTGAAGCTCCTTGATGCCACACAAAGGGGGGAAACTGAGGCAAGGGTCTGGCACTGGGCAGACCTGGGTCTGAATGCTGCATTGCTGTTACTGACTGTGAGGTCCCTCTACCTCTCTCTGCTGTGTCAAGGTGGCGGGGACAACAGCGTGGATGTCAGAGGCTGCTGTGAAGTCAGGGGATATCCCAGCATACAGGACTGAGTATGACCTCTTAGCGCAGAGGGACCGATCTCCATCCACAGTGGCTCTGAGGAGACATGTATAAGGCTGGGCTGCACAGATGGTGGCGGGGTTTGCAAAGACCACCCCTTCCCTGTGACACAGGTATTGGTAGCACATGGTTGGGAATTTCTGAAAACCAGAGTGTGTGCTCTGGGTGATGAAGCTGCTGCTGAGACTTGAGGCATATGAGGAAAGCTGCAAGGAAGGAATGGAATCAGCTACAGAGGACAAAACAGGTGGCCTGCTGGTGCGCCAATGAAGTGTGGGGCTGGACACACATGTGGGAAGTAGTGTAGAGAATCTGCCACATGCAAGGTGGCCGGGTCCTGTACCCGAGCCAAAAGGCATTGTAATGGTCAGTCTTCCCTCGCTGGACATCACACCTGACATTCACAGTTTAAAAGAGGCTCATGATTCCATGGGATGTAGTCCATAGTCCCTGGCTCCAAGGCAGAATCATCATGGTGGATGGGCATGGTAGAGGAAAAACGCTCAGTTCATGGCAGCCAGGAAGCAGAGCAACAGTGCCAGAGATGAAGGTGAGGGACCAGACATTGACCCCAAGATCACACCTCCATGACCCACCCAAACACACCCAGCAGTGTGCTTTATTAATCCCCTGGGTGGTTCCCAAGCTACTCAGGGTGACACAGTTCTCCTTACCCACACCACTCGTCCAGGTGCTGCTGGGGAGGCACTGCGTAGATGTGACTCAAGGCACAGCCAGCCAACTTTAAGCAGTGGGGTTGTGCTGACTCCTAGGTGAGCCTCAGCCAGTAGACAGGACAGAGTAGAGGTGCCCTGATGAAGAACACCCGCTTTCCTGGGCCATCCCTGCCCACTCAGCCTTGCCCACCAGCCCCCTGGCCCCAATGCCTGGATGCCTGCCACTCCATCTCTTTTTCTGCAGGCATGTGCCACTCAAGAATGGGGACAGGTTCTGAGAAATGCACCCTGAGGCAATTTGGCCCTGGTATGTTGATCACAGAGTGTACCTTCACACGCTCATTGCTCATTCAACGTGACTTCTCCATGCAGTCAAGAGATGCAGTGAATGTCTAAGGCTCATGCCTGTGTAACACGGCAGCTGTTTCATATGCAACTTGTTTTGGTTGGTAGGTGTGCATTCCACAGTGACCACCAACAGTATGGTGTACACCAGTTGTGAAGTTATTTGTCATCAAGCACACGTGGTAGGTAAGTGTGTACCATACTCTACACAACCAGCAGGTCCGCAGGTGTCACCCCAATGCACAACTCAGGCACCACTGTGCTACGATGTTACAATGGCTACAATGTCACCGACAGTGGGCATTCTCAGTAATCTCACAGGACCACTGTGGTACATGCCATCCTTCACTGACTAAAATGTCACTACGTAGCACATGGCTCTCTCCTATTGCTTCTGTTCTCTGACTGGATGCTGGCTGATCCCGGTGGCAAAGGGGGTGGGGAGGCAGAGGGGACCCAGCAGGCGCTCTGAGGAAGACAGAGTGCCCATCGCCGGCACCAGCCCTGGGAAAGCTGTCCTGGGGTCTGCAGGCTATGACAAGCAGCACACCAGCAGGACTCAGCTACCCAGCCCACCACCAGCCCAGGCTCATGTCACCACTCTTGGCCATGCCTGTGCCCCTCTCCATGTCTGTAGAGCCAGCCCATGAATCGCCCTGCCTGGAGCCTCCTCAGCAGACTGTCGCATAGTGTCCTCCTGCCACAGCATGCTCTGGCGCCACGCGCCCCTGACTCCATTGTTCTCAATCTAGCCCATTCTCTCACTAGGGACAACTCTACCTGTCACTTGCTTCTCATGCTAACCTTGACAGAAGGGGAAACTGAGGCCCGGAGAGGCAAAGTGCTAGGAATAGCACAGGGTGGCCTGGACTAGAGCACACGGCTGGCAGATGGTGGGGTAGGACCCCTAACTCTCACATCCACCCATCCTGCTCCCCTTTGCTGCCACCTGTGCCTTCCTAGCACTTGCACAGTGCTGGTATTCAGTAGGCACAAGATAAATACCTTTCTTGTTTCTGGATGAATTTCCTAGCAGCTCTGTGCTTCATCTTGCACTGGGAGCCAGGCCTCTGATTATTCTGTGGCTGTCATCCAGGAGGGTGGCTTCCCATATCCCCAGACACCACCCCCCCACGGGTCTCCTCCACATTGAGCCAGGCGCCCAGAGGCGCTGGGGAAGGGTTAACAGCACCCACTCTCCCCAGACCCACTGGGGCTGCTGCGGCTTTCTCCAGAGCTGGCCAGCCCTGCAGAACCCGCCCCCCCAGCAATCATTCGGACTTTGGGAGGCTTTTGTGCTTTAATAAAGACGGTATTACTGAGTCGCGAAGCCTCCCTCCTCTCCAAGTTTCCCGGCTGCCAGGGTTCCTGCTAAAGGTGAACCCCGCCATTCAAGGCCAGAGAAAGGGCTGAATCAACACTCTGAAGTCTTTTGACTTCATGTCACAGTCTACGGCTCTCCATAACCACAGTGGTGTGAGAAGTGCTCCCACCACTGCACAAAGGCCCCTGGGGTGGCAGCGGTGGTGGCTTCGGTGGTGTCCTCGGCTTCTGGGGGCTGGGGCAGGGACCTCCCTGTGCTGGCCGCCCGATCCTCTGCATGCATCTCATGAGCGCTCTAGTTTCCTCTCTGATGCAGACATGGGTGGCCGTGGGCACAGCTGGCCCCGCCACCAAGCCACTCTCTTGCTCTTGGGGCAACAAACGCCGCTTGAGGGCGGGCAGAGACAGCACTGCCCAGTTCCTTCCCGGCCCCCCCAGCCCGCTCTTTCATACATCTTCCCTTCCTTCCCTGCCCCTTTGCTCTCCCTGCACGCCTCATTGAGCCCATTAGACACTTTACAGGGTGCAGGGCTCCAACCTGCCTCGGTGGGGTGGCCACAGAGGAGGGGACGGAGGCGCCTCCTGCAGCTCCTCCAGGCCAGGACCCTGGCCCGGGCCCCATTTGCTTCTCTCTGTCCCTGGGGGGGTCTCTGATTTATCCCCCATGATCTGCAGGTGGAAGCCTCCTGAACCTCTATCTACTCCCTGAAAAGTGGGGTGACCACAGCACCTTCCTCTCCAGGCCGTGGGGAGGACTGAATGAGTCAAAGCCTCCGGACAGGCCCCAGGGGACAAAGGTGCCACTCCAGCATCCACTCTACTGCTACATCATCCAGACGACAAGGTCTGCTTCGAGTCCTTGTGTCACCTCCAGCTCCTCTGCTTGTCCGTGAATGAGGGAAAGAAACATCAATTCAAGGCTATTTGCAGCTGTTTCCGGGTGAGGGTGTCTGTGTGTGTGGTTCATTTTCTTTTTTCTTCCTCCTGCCTTAGTGTCCTAGAGCTTTGAAAAGAATAAAAACCAAGCCTCAGGGCAGTGAAAAGGCATGATTCTTCTTAAACCCTGCTAATCCTGCAGCTTCCTTTAAAGGGGCAACAGGAGGAGGCGGGGATGGGATCACAATTGTTTTTGCAGGGCCCTCCCCTCCCAACCACTGCTCCTGGAGACCAGGAAATGAGGAGGAAGAATCCATAAATCATCCACTGAGAGAAGGGCTGAAGGAGGAGCTGGGCGGGAGGGAGAGCAAAGGATGAGAGCCAGCTGGGGAGATGTGGGGCAGCATGAGGGGACACTGTGACTGTCTGGTGGGCAGGGATGGCTGTCAACAGAGGCCACAGTGTCCAGGCCAGAGGCTGGGCCTGCCACCCCCATTCAAAAGGTGAAGGGTGGCAAAGTCTCCAAATCCCACACTTGCCCAGGCCAGGGATGCCACACCACAGGGGTCTCGGGCCTGACGCCTCTCTCCATCCCACTGCCGCCACCACCCAGTCACCTGCTAGCAGTGGCACCCATGGCCTCTCCGCCCCCACCAACCCACACAGCAAGCAACCAGAGCCAGGTCAAAGATAGACCCAAAGCAGGCTACACCTGCTTACAGACATGCAGGGCCACTCACCATGCAAGGACAGAATCCTGTCCCTTTTGCCATGGCCTATGGGGCCTGGCTGCTGCCTGCCTCCCTGCTCATCGCGTGCCGCCATCTCCCCATCACTGATTCTGGCCTCAAAGTCACCAGGTCCTTCCCACAGGAGAACTCAAGTGTGCTGCTCAGGTATTGCGGCCCATCCTCCTCCAGCAGGCAGAGGCCCTGGCCCCCTCTCCTTCTCTCTCACAGCCCCCTTGCTCCTTCCCCAGCATTTCTGCACCTGGTTTATTCTCCACACCCTCCAGGACTGGGGATGTGGCTCAGTGGTAGAGTTCTTATCTTGCATGCACAAGGCCCTGGGTTCAATCCCCAGGACCATAAAACAACAACAACAACAACAACAAACCCACAATTATTCACACCCTCCCAAGACCATAAACCCCATGGCCTGGCTCACTCATTATTGCACAGCACCCCTAGCCAAGTGTGTGGCGCATAGTAAGTATCCAATAAACACTGATGCAGGAAAGGATGGGTGAGGTCATGTGCAGTGTCCCTAGCAAATGAGCATCACATTTGGGACTGATAACCCAAGGAGACTTGAAGGGGCCTTAAGAAAAGCTCTCCATCACAAACCATCCCTGTCGCTGTGCTGGAAATGGTCAGTAACCTGGAGGGACAGTAACATTCATAGTCATTTCTTGTTAAATGGGAAACAGGTTACAGAAATTGGTTTAATAGATTAGACCATCCTATTGGTCCCCAGACTTCCGGAAAGGGCCAGGTCAGGAATACAGGTTGAGCCTTTATACCTTATCTAAAAGACTTGGACCGGCAACATTTCAGATTTCAGAGTTTCCTTTTGGATTGTGGAATATTTGCATACACATACGGAGATATCTTGGGGCTGGGACCCCAGTCCAGACACAAAACTCATTTGTTTCAAAAACAGCTTTTACACCCAGCCTAAGGAGATTTTGTAAGGTCATTTTGTACATGAAACCAAGTTTTAGGAAATGAACATTTCTCCTTGTAACATCATCTCAGCACCCGCAGGGCTTCAGATCTTAGGTTTGGGGTTAGGGCACTTCAACCTGTGTGTTATGTTTTGTGGGCCACACAGTCCAGTTACCCAACGCTGCCGCTGCAGCAGCACAGGCACAGCCAAAGGTGACGGGTGAGCGGAGGGAGGTGGCCGGTTTCCAATCAAACTTTACTTATAAACACAGGCAGTGGGCTGGCCCTGAAGCAGTTGTTGGCTGATCCCTGGATGACACTGGGGCCTAGCACAGCCTCAAGAGGAGGATACGTAGTAATAAAAAGTGTTTTCAATCTTCAACAAATAATCATTGAGCTACCAGGACAACACCACCAAACCATCACATTGACGTACATGCTGTAGGGAGGCAGAATAAAACCAGGTATCCCTGGGCTTACTCTGAAATCGTTATTTCTTAGAACGCAAAGAATTTCAGGTATGTCATCCTGCACAGCAGCAATATGTTTGTAGAAAGGGGGTCATGTAATAGCAACTTTCACCCAAGGTACTGGGGAGCTACTGAATGTTCAATGCCTGTTGAATGTCCGGTGCGGAGGCAACAGAAATAGAGAAGACAGGATACTTTGGTTGTTTCTGGGTTTGGGCTTGGCTAATAATTGGATGAGTGCTGAAGGGAGTGCTCTAAGCTGACTTCGAGCTTTCGGGACTGTGAGACCAGGAAGAGGAGCCAGTGGCAGCAACGGGCAACATGGATGCGGGCCATGCGTAAGAGGCACATGAATAAGAGGGACATCGCAGAGATGGCCGCACATTTTGGTTTCCTGATTTTCATCCAGTTAGCGGGAGTGAAACTGTTCCCCTTTCAGAAGGTGACAAGTCGCATCACCGTGGAAGTGTCCCGAAGAAGCAAGTACTTCAGCGTCCCATTTCCTTGGGACTTAATGTATGATTAAGGAAGGTTTCTTTATATTTTTAGCCCATAGATTTCTGGAATTTCCAATAGTCTCTAGCGACAGGGAGAAGAACTCTGCAGCGATCAAACTGCCGCTATTTTGCTGGGCAGAGAAATAAACAGATGGTGTGCCCCTCTGGCACACTCAGAAGGAAGACCGACGTATCTGCCTTGAAGCCACATTCATCCTTGCAGGAGGGGCAGGCAGCTGAAGACCCCATTTAGGGCAGGCAGATGTGCCCAGGTTGGGGTTGCTGCATGCAGGTGGCCTCATGGCCTTGGGCAAAGCTTGCTCCCTTCCTGGGCTTCCACTGCCTCACTTGTAAGATCAGCTTTCGACTTAAAAGCCAAGATGACTTCCAGCTCCAACGTGCTTGGTCTGGTATTCTCAGCCCTCAGAATCCCAGGTTCTTAAGAATCTGATTTGCTTGCCTGCTGCAACATTACATTATCAGACTCGGCATGGGTGCTCTGAATCATAAATGCTACCTGACCGTGCTCCACCCTTGAGGACTGCGTGCTCTGTGGGACCAGACCATCCCCTTCTTCACTGCTGTGTCCCCTGCACCTCCCGAATTTGTGCACCCCACCAGTGTTTATTAAGCAACAGAGGAGGGGTGGGCACCTTGCTGTGGGTCCCAGTGTGGATATGGACTGCTTATCTGGCCCCGGGGAGACAATGAATACCATCTCTCTGTGACACCAGCTGTCCCTGGTGGAGACATGAATGCCAGCAAAGCCTGACTTCACCGTGGCAGCCTCACTCGGGATCAACTCACCAGAGACCGAGTTCTACCACCCCCTGAAAGGCCAGGCTTCCCATGTCATTCTCCCCGGCTGCAAGACATGCTGGCCAAACTGGGCAGAGACCAGGGGCAGCTTCCCCTGGAAATAGGCAGGGACCAGGAACCTCTCACACTGAGGAACATGCCACACAGCGGAAACCTCTACCCAGGCTGTGACAGGAAGTAAGCTGCACCTCCAGGGAGGAGACCAAGAGCAAAGGCGGCTCCTTCCCTAGACAGCTACATGAAGCTGGCTCTGCTCCAGCTCCCACAGGCAGGTGACAGGGGTCTCTCTGCCCACCAGGGAGTTGCAGGTCACCCGATGATCTATTTTTAGCTGTTTTTGTACAGAACTCAAAAAACTTTTGGACACTGGGCTTATCCTCAAAGTGCAATGAGTAATAAACAGGAACCAAAGTGCCACATCCTCCCTTGATGAGTCCACCTGATGGTGCAGGGATGCCTGATGTCCCCACACTGTCACATGTGACTCATGGAGCCTGTGAAGAGCTGGGGAGCTGGGGTGCCTGGCTCTCATTCCTGCCTTGGCACTAACTTGCTGTGTGACCTTGGCCAAGTCCCTGTCCTTCTCTGAGCCTCAGTTTCTTCACACATGAATAAGGGTAAGGAGGAACTGGAGGTTTCTAAGGAACTGCACATCCCCCAAAACTACATCTCATCCTGGAAGCTGATGCAGGCCCTGGGCACAAGACACGTGAACAGCCTGTGACAACCAGCCTTCCAGAGGATACCTGATTGGCTCATCGACTTTTAGCACTGCCCTTCAAAGGTCTTTTTAGATCAAGCTGCAACCAACCACTGAGTACCTGCTATGTGCTAAGAGATCTCAATAACCATCTCTTCATAACCAGTCATAAGAAACCACTGTCCCCAAGCCACAGTCTTTGTCCCCAAGCCACAGATGACAGGCGTAGTGCACCTATCCAGAACGAGGACTGTGTGGCCACCAACACTTGAATTTCACCCATTTCCACGTCCTACTGGAGGGTCCTTGAGCCAGTCACTCCCCCCAGCCTTGGCTGCTCATCCATACAGCGGGACATTGGTGGCTGCTATCTCACGGGGTGGCTCCAGGGCCTGAGAAGAATAGGAATTGAAGCCCAGAAGAAGCCCTTGGTGACTATTAACCATGGACCTGGGGTCTACACTGCCACTGCTGCTGACGTCCCCGCCTCCACTGGAGAGGAGGAAAGGAGACCATGGCAGCTATGTGCACAGACATTGCTCTCAACACGTGTTCTCTGCACCAATCCAGAGATGAGCGAGGCAGGGGGGAGCACTAGGGTCAGTGGTGAGGTACAGGTCGCTACATAACCATGGCCAGGCTGCCCCTTAGCTTCCGGTTCTCCACCCAGAAAGCAGCGCAATCACTGGAGTTGATGAAAAGCCCTAGCACAGCACCCAGGGAGCAGCAGGCCATGGATAAATGTTCACCCCCGCCCAGCCACAAACTACTTCGTGACTGAATTCATTTTATCCTGATAACAAGAGGTTTTAAAACTCGCAGTATTCTCAGTACTCGCCACGCATCACACACTGCTGAACCCTGAACACGAGGCCTGCGCCGTACCCCCAGCCCCCCACAAGACAACACACCACCCCGCTTCACAGAGGGCAATGCACTGATGTGCCAAGGTCATGGCTAGGAACGGCAGACAGGGGCTTGGAATCCTGATCCTAGACGCCAGTCCTTACCCCTTTTTTAGCAAGAAGAGACAGCACGGACAGGGTGGGGAGCCCCACGGACACAACCTGAAGTCTATCATAATGCAGCACTCTGTACTTTGGAGAAGAGAAAAATCCAGTTGTCTTTATGATATCAACTTGAGAAAGCAAAGATGAGTATGGTCCCCATGGCTGAAGGGACACGAGTGTCTCATTTTTACTTTCTCTGGCCCTCAGCACCTTCATGGCTGTTTATCAGTACACACACTTAGCTCCTTTATACCATGCAGCATGGCACTGTGTGCTATCTCCGCTGGGCTCTCCTGCTCCGCCTGCTGCACGTCAGCCACCTCCAGTGCATATCCCACCCCTGAGACCCTCCTGTTTCCAGAGCTTTCTCTCCACCATCTGCCCCAGCCAAGAATTTAGAACAGTGCTTATGAGCAACTTCCTGTCACAACCAGACAGGCAAAGGGGGATGTGGTCATTTCTCCCTCTTCCATAAGGAAAAACAAAGCGGCCAAAAGGAGGAAACTCATAGCATTGACACTCAGCCACAGGGTGGGGTGACAGTGGGGTCTGTGGCCAACCAGAACACCCCGGAAGGAGGTAGCTATTGTTCAGCTCAGCCACATGCAGCCCTGTGGGTTTGCAGGTCTGGTGCAACCCAACCTGATTTGCCAAGGGATGCCAGGATCAGATTTCTACTTTCTACATGAAATATCCTGATTTCTACATGTTGGCAACTAACTCCCCCCACCCCCTTTTAAAGTAAAACTCGTAAGTGAGCTGGACATGGCCGTGAGCTTCACATTTCTAACACTGTGTCGATCCTTGCCGCACATGACACACTCACTACCAAAGTCCTCACACTTCCCCATGCTTCCCAGCTGCCCTGGGGCCCAGTCTCATGTTCTGGCCCAAAGCCGGTGAGTGGAAGAGCCAGGAGCTGGCTGCCTTCTCCCATGTCTCCGCCACACCTAGGTGGTGGCTCTGGAGTCCAGCCGGGGCAGGTGACACAGTGAGGCTGCGAGACAGAGACAGTTGCTCTTCCCTCCACAGACTTTGGGAGAGGGAGAAGAGTGTTCTGAGATGCAGGACCTGCCAGGGGAGATAGCCAGTGTTCCCCACCCAGCACACAGCTCACTGACCTAAGGATCACCGCAGACCTTTAGCACTGCTCAGTTTTCAATGCACTTTAACCCCCTGTGTGACTCTGGACTGGCTCTATGAGGCAGGCTAGGTAAGGCTTTGTCATTTCACAGGTGAGCAAACTGAGGCTCAGCAGGTAAAGCGAAATAGCCCTAAGGTGTGTGACAAATATGCGCTGGACCTAACTCTGGGCTCCTGAGTGGACGCCCTATCCAGTGCTCATCCTACCTGCCAACTTCCGAGCCAGCCTTTATAACACAGCTGCTAGGCACTCTCCAGTTGCCTGAGTTGGCACAGTGACAATCATGCTTCTCCTGACGCCTGCATAGTTGCTCCAAGATCTACCTCTCACCTTTCCCGTCGACTTGGTGCCCTTCCAGATGCAGAAGTAGCAGATGGTCCAGGCTGCCAGGAGACACAAGGCCAGCTCCCAGCGGAGGTTCCCGATGTGCTCAATCCCATCGGAGATGGCCAGGACTCGGCGCCTGCAGAAGAGCGTGGAGAGTCATCGGGCTGGTGACGGCCCACTCACTGAGGCCACCTGCAGCAAGACCAGTGCTGTAGAGGAGGGACAGGCCACTCGCCACTTGCCCATCCCCCACTATTCACCAGGTACCTTCTCTGTGCCACACCCTGGGGTGGGCACAGGGCCTCTGCGGGGGAAAGCACCACCCTGCCCCTGTGAATCCACTCTCTGGCGGGGAGGTGACAGGGTGCAGGCATAATACACAGAGCTCAGGGAAGGCCAGAAACACCCCACTTATGGTACCTGCCTGGCTGCAGTGACATCTGTAAACATCCCATGTCCCCAAGGGAGTGCTTGACATCCCAGCCCTGCTGAATTCACAGTGGACACTGGACTTGCTTTGGTCACTTTTTGGCCAGCAATGGGACATGTGTCACTTCAGACAGAAGCTTCCAGAGCAGGGTAGCCTGGTTGCCTGCTGCTCTTTCCCCACCTCTGTGGTTATTATGGAGGCTGGTGTCACCATGAGCCTCCTCTGCCCTGAGTCAGGGATGGAGTGTAAGCAAGAAGTAAACTTTGTTGCTCTGAGCTACCCAGATCGCTGGGGTACTTGTTACTGCAGCATAACCTAACCCATCCTGACTGTGATGGGGCATCCAGGAAAGCTTCCTAGAAGTCGAAACCACGAGCCACACTTTGAAGGATGAGTGGACTGAGCCAGGAGGATGGAGCAGAGATGTTCCAGGTTGAGGGGGATGGAGAATGGTGTACTTGGGACACAGCGGGCTGGGGCACAGGGGGCCAGAAGGAACAGCAAGAAGGGTAATCAGTGGTGACACACAGGGAGGCTTGTCACACCAAGGGGTAGAGGCCAGCAGGGCAAATTTGGGGAGGTACACTCTTCCTGTGGCCCGTCAGTTCTGCACGGCCAATGCAGGCCTGGCTCCCAGAGCCCATGCTGGGGCTTCTTTTCTTTAAAGTCAAACTCGCCATGCTCCATACTGTGCAGAGCCGTGGCACCAACACAAAACCCTCCAAACTTGCTCAGCAAGGCCCTCTGGACTGCCAGAGCACCCCACCCCGGCCCGTGCCAGTCGCCCAGCACTGCAAGAGCCTCCTCTGGGAAAGGAGCTCCCACCCCACCAAGCATGAAAGCCACCCTCAGTGTCTGTCTCCCTGGGAATCCACTTGGGCCTGACTGTGCATTAATTACTCAATGACACCAATTAGCACTGGTCGGCAGGCTCCCTCTGGCCCCAAACCCTGCTGGAGAAATCAGGCAGGCCCCCAAAGAAAATCAGACTGTGTGCAGCCATGGAGTTGCTCGAAAGGCAACCAGCCCAGACTCAGAGCCAGAAGAGGGAGCAGCACCTACTAGGAGCCAGGCTCTAGGTTGGATAGCAAGGATAGAAGGTGAAGCCTGACGTGGCTCTCGCTCTCTTCTAGGGTAAGGGGGACCGAAAAGAAGCCCCAGTGATCTGAGAGGAAAGAGGGCAGCCACTAAGTCACAGCAACCATTACTGGATTTATGTCTTAGGTCTCAGTCCCGGCCTTAATTTGTTTTAAAACTTCAGGGCTTATTAAAGGAAACCTTTAGGAGAATCTGTTACAGCTGTTATTATAACAGAGCAGTGCGAACCAGAGCAGGATCCTGGGGGCACTTGCCAGAAACACAAGCATTGCTGAGCCTGAACCCCGATTTGTGCAGAAACACCCCAGTTAGCTGTATTCTGCCATGTCCCTCCGAGGATTTCTCATGCACAGAAAAGTCTGAGCACCACAGAGGCACATTTCCGGGCCACCAAGGAATGAGTACAAATGGCACGTGGGTCATTTTTAATCTTTAGTTTTCTTTCTTGGAGGGAGCGTGGGGAGGAGATCTCCACTTCCTCTTCCTTTTCTGGCTCAGTTCCACTCAGCCTCCAAGGGTTGGCTCACATATCACTCATTCCAGGAAGCTTTTCCAGCCCCCTGGAGCAGTCGGGACGGGCTGGGTTACGATGCAGTAATGAGTGTCTCCAAAGATCTCAGGAGTGGAAAGCAACACTTTCGGTCATAAAACATGGATCCTTTGAGAAGTCGCTGCACGGATGGACTTTCTCCCCAAAATACAGTCACTCTCAAAGTTCTGCAGGGAATTTCAGGGTGCCCATCATCTCTGTTGTCCCCAGATTAGGACCCACGGCTGACATATACCTACTGCCTTATGAATTGTCACCCAACACATCCCCAGTGACAACCCGACAAATGATGAGTGAGGAGGGTTAACCCAGAGCAAGAAATAAACTGGTTGCTGCAGACAGAAATAAACCCAGGTGTCCCCTGAATGTGCTCAACCAAGACTTGAGCTTACCATGAAAGAAACACATCAGACACAGGACCTCAGCTAGCAGGGCACCCCCCCAACAAACACATGCGTGCCTTCTTGGCGATGTGGCTGTCCTCTGAACCAGGGGCCTAAAAGCTAAAACCACATGGGGACTCGGGGGGAAGAAACAGGCAGAACCCCCCACCCCAGGCAAGCTGGCTCCCTCCCATCTCCCCCACCTTCTGGATGCCACGATCTTTGGAGTTGGGCAGGCTGCTCGGGTCCCCCTTTGCTCTAATAACCAATCTCATTCCCAGAAGGGGAAGCAGGGGCCTGAAAGGTACGGAGGAGGGATTTACTGACACCAATTTCACTAGGAATGGACCTTGGGTTTCTGGAGAATGGGGTCTTAGCAGGTGGCTTCTCAGCCCACTGGGCTGTGGGGTGGTTTTTTTTTTTTTTTTTGTGGGTACCGGGGGGTCGACCTCAGGACCTTGTGCGCCAGCAGGCACCCATGCCACTGAGCGATATCACCGGCCCCTTTTTCGTATGTGGGTTCCGGGAGTCGAACTCGGGCCCTCGCGCTTGCCAGGCAGGCGCTTAAGCCGCTGAGCCATCTCACCGGCCCTGTGGGGTGGTTTTGAAACCTCCAGGGCAGCCTTTGAGAGCGTGGGGGCTGAGGCTTTCCACTCCAGAGATTCGGGAAGGCACAGCTCTTCGTGGGAAAAGCTTCTTTAATGACCTTCACCCACGAAGTGCCACGACAGAAGACAAGTCCGAATAAGGAAGTCTGCTGCCCACACACTGGCCACCAAGGGCCCAGGAAGGGACCTCATGACACCGTCCAGGGAGTGGGAAAAGCTGAACACTAGCTGAGGCTCTTCAAGGAGAACCATGTGTGCGAGTCATGTTTATTGGGCACCTATTATGTGTCAGTGCCCTACTACGTGCACCCTTCATGATGCACCCTTGTCAGGCCAGAGTAGCACATTCCTGCAGATTTGTGCCCAGAGCTCAGAGCTTTAGGTCTCAGCCCTTGGCACAGACAGAGATGGGCTGGGCTCAAATCCCAGCTCTCCTTGCCAGCAGCTTCACCTTGGATAGGTGCTGTCTGGCTGGGTCTCCGCTTCCTCTCTGTACATGGGAATATGATGCCTCCCTTCAGTGGCTAACCATGAATGCATCTAACCCATAATCCTTATCACCATGTCAAGGATGGGGAAAGTGAAGTGAAGACAGGTTTAGGAACTTCTCCAAAGTCACAGCAAGCTCCAGACCCTGGATTGGAGCCTGGGGTCCTGGCTGCAGGGCCCATACTTTCAGCCCGAGCCATCACCAGCTCCCAGCTTCGTCCATAACCCTGAACTACTCACTGCTCTCTTTTCTTCTTTACAGACTAAGGCTACGGTAAATGCACAGCCAAAGCCCTCTCCCATATCTTTGCATAGCAGGTAAAAGGAGGGTATAGCACTCATCAGTGTGCATGTACTGATTTATTCACATGAGACTTATTGAAGTGTCATCTGCAGGCCAAGCACTCTGCCAACCCTGGGGGGTCCGTAAAGAGCTGGCGGCACCCTGGGAAAGGTAGACAGAGCAGAG
The DNA here is from genome assembly GCA_028451465.1 of Erethizon dorsatum. Taxonomy (NCBI): domain Eukaryota; kingdom Metazoa; phylum Chordata; class Mammalia; order Rodentia; family Erethizontidae; genus Erethizon; species Erethizon dorsatum. Next base: position 39,919,336 of record CM051831.1, read on the forward strand.
TGTGGAGAGGAGAGGTGGGGAAGCCCAAGGCATAGCAGGGGGCCCTCCTGGGGGCCAAGGCCAGATCAGAATGTGGAAGGTGGCGGTCCCAAAGGGAGGAGGGAAGTGAGCAAAGCAAATGGGGCATATTTGGGTGGAAACTACTCCAGAGGTCCATGCTGGGAAGCTGGAGAGAGATCACAGCAAGGTAGAGAAGGGTAAGGCATGCATGATTGGTCTGTGCAGCAGAGCCGGGGTAAGGAGGTGGGGGCCTGGCTGAGGGGCTTGGGCTGCACCCCAAGGATGATGAGACCCCATCAGATCTGTGTCAGGAAACTATTCGGCTGGAGCAGGAAGAATGGATGGTAAAAGTGAGAGGGGGCAGGGTGCCTGGTGGGTACCCAGGGTTTTGCTGGCAATAAATGGAGAGGACCCAGGTAGGGCAATGGTAGTAGAGAGGGATGGATGGGTTTGAAGGCAGCAGAGGAGGGACCACTGCCCAGGGCACTGGGTGGCAGGGAAGAAGAGGGCTGGGCTGACACCCAGTTCACACCATGATGTCTGGACAGACGGGGACAGCAGGTCTCTAGCTGAGCAGAGTGAAGTGGTGAGTAGGGTAGGAGAAAGCGACAAACGGCTACTTGTTCGTTCTTTAGGACAGATGATTCTCAGGTGCAGGTGGCACGGTCAGGTACCTGCAAAGCTCGGAAGAGAGGCAAAGAAGAGCTTCCCACTTGAGCCCTTCATGCTGTTCTGGGAGTGTGGGAGAAAGGGAAAAAACGGGGCCTGCACTGGAGCCCTCAGGACCCAAGCATCTTAGGAGTGGAGAGAAGTGAGGGGAGAGCAGGAGGGGACAGAGAGGCAGGGACGATTGCGTGCAGGGTGCTCCAAAGGCAAAGGGAGAGGGAGTCTGGGCTGGTGAGAGAGGGGCACGGCAAGACCAGGAGAGGTGCTCAGCGGGTAGGAAGCCTGGGTGCACAGCAGGGGTGGGGACCCTAAGGGAGGTGGCTGTTACAGGACGTTCAGTTCTGATGGGTGGGAAGCGGGGCAGCTAAGAGGACCACGGGCACAAGGACTGTCCACCTACCTGTGTTTTCATGGGAAGGGGCCTAGAGGGAGGGAGAAGTCCTGGATATGAGAGGAGATGGGGGTGTGAGAGGAGGAAAGGTGGTGACAGCTCAAGGCACAGCAGGGGGTGCAAGAGGAGGTGCAAAGGAGCTGGGGTGGAGATGTCCTTCCCACAGCGCTGGCAGGGACGGGGCTGGAAAAGCACAAAGTGAGCCTCAAACTATACTGTGTACTTCCTTGGTAAAAGACAGGGGACTTCGGTGGGAGGTGCTAGGGACAGCCTCATGCACCCTCCTTCAATCTGCACTGCAAGTGACTGCGGCCTGCAAGTAGCTTAGCTGTGCACCCCTGCATATTCCTGGGGCACTGGTGGTCCTCACTTCCTATACATAGCGTGGTGTGGTGTCCACTTAGACGCCCCCCAACCCTGATATAGACTTTACGCCATCTCTAGCTCAGCTGTGCTGCCCAAAGCCATGTGCACACTGTGTGAGTGGCTGCTACGCTGTGTCACTTGGGGAACCAGGACAAGGAGGAAAAACAGTGTGCGTAGTTCAATGTGATGCCATCTTTCCCGCATATTTTCAATCCACGTTGGTTCAATCTTAGGATTCACAACCTGTGAATTCAGAACCTATGGACACAGAAGCCCAACTGTTTAGCCACTTCAGGTTATGGGGGAAACTGAGGCCCAGCAAAGTGGCATGACTTGCCCAAGTTGGAATTTGGAACTGGGTGGTTCTGAGGCCCTCCTGGAAATCCATGCAGGGAGGGTCTCGGGCCACCTATACATGCTGGTCTAAGGGAAGCGGCTCTCCACATGTCCCATGCACAGAGGCACAGGCGAGAAGAAAGCAGCTGCCCACTGTGAGGAGCACTGCAGCTCTGGCCACTCCAGTGCAGAGCCTGGGAGAGGCCACACGAGAAAGGCTCCCAGCAGGTAGCCGGGAGGCCTCATCTTTATGTCCTGCACGGAGCTGGTGAACAGATCACCTTTCTTCAACCTGCCATGGAGGACAGTGTTGCCAGGGACGTGGAGACCGCCCTAAAAGCTGGCACAGAGCGACTAAGCTATAAATAGCCCTGCTTGGTCTCCCCAAGCAACCAACACACCAACACAAAAAGGCCCATCACCAAAACAAGTGTGCTTTCCCTGCCCATCCAGGGAGCCCAGGCTGCCACTGGCCTCAGGGATACTGCATGTGCTGTTCTGGGAAGAAAATACTGAGCCCCTGTAATTCTCCCTGGGTCCACAGCAGAGGTCTCTAAACCACTCTGGGGAGGGAGGCCGAGGCCCCTCCTCAGCTGGAATTTTAGGCCTCTGCCTCACACATTCATTCCACAGACATTTACAGGGTGTCAACTCTCCATTGAGTGCCCAAAGGAGCACAGCCATGGCTGCTCTGTCCTCAAGGACCTTCTGATCTAGGGGTGTAAAGATAACAAAGGCAGAGACAATGCAGGCCTCCATCTGCCACAAGGGCCACGCCTGCCAAGGGAAGAATCTGTCGCCTGCCCAGTAACTTCCGAGGGGAGGGCAACTATGCTTCCTACTGTACAGAGGGGGAGACGGGGACTCTGGGAGGTGACTGTCCAGGAGACAAGAGCAGAAGTGGAAGCCCTAGGGGTTCAACCGCAGAGTCAGAGCACAGGATCACCACATTTAGGGGAAGATGGGCTAAAACTGTGTCACTATCGGTGCTAGGACCCCACCAAGAGCCAAAGAGCACAATCAGGAACCCAGGTGGGCCTGAGGGGTCTGGAACAACCTCTCCAATTTCTTCAACCCCTGCAGAAATCCTCCGCCTCAGCCCCACAAGTCCCCACAGTCCCCCACTTCTTCAGTTGCCACCATTTGCCCCTGCTTTCCTCTGAAGGAAGGTCCTTCCAAGTCCTCCCTGGCCATCAACTCTCTCTACCCTTCAAGCACCAGCTCTAACAGCAAGAGCCTCACCAAGCACTTGTTCTCCTTGGTCCTCACCCACAGCTTCAGGGCCATCAGTGGGTAAGCGGACAGCTCACTGCTCAGCCCCTCCTGGGCCAGAGAGCAGATGGGTGCCTGAGGCTTTGCAAGGCCCGCGGTCTCTACCCCAACTGTGCAGCTCTGGCTCCACAGGCTGAAAGCGGCCATAGGCAATTTGTAAATTAATGGGTATGGGTTTCTTGCAATAAAACTTTACTGAAAAAAACAGGTCACGGATGGGATTTGACAAGTCATTTGCTGACCCCCAAGAACACTAATCCTTCCAGATACCCTGCATTATTCTCAGGTCCTCATTTGAGAAAAATATGCACATTCCTAAGGGATTCTCAATACTTATTCAAACACAAAAGCTCGCTGAGAAGTTCTGAAATTGGCGCTTGTATAGTTTTGTCTAAACCCAGCGTTTTCTGAATCTATATAGAAATGTTCCTCGCTGGGAACATTAAAACCACAATACCACTTCACACCCATGAGGATGGTTACAATTCAAAAGACAGACGGTAATAGTGTTGGTGAGGGTGCGTGGAGAAAGGGACCCACAAATATTGCTGGTGGAAACATAAAACAGTTCAGCCACTTTAGAAAAACAGGTTGTTACTTTGTAAAAAAGTTACACACAAAACCAGCAATGCTACTCTTAGGTACATACCCAAAAGAACAGGAAGCATATGTTCAAACCAAAACATGTATATAAATGTTTGTAAGAGCATTATTCCTAGTAGCTCAAACTGGAAACCATTTCAATTCCCATCAACTGCTGATACATTATGTGGCATGTCCACATAATAGAATTTTATTGAGCCATAAAAAGGAATGAAATATAGGTTGAGCATGCAAAATCCAAAATGCTCCAAACTCTGAAATTTTTTGTATGTTGACATGACACCATGAGTAGAAAACTCTATACCTGAACTTACAAGACATAACAGGTCACAGTAAGAACAACAGACATGCTGAGAGTACTGGAGAAAATATGCTATCTGTGCAAGGTGTACATAAAACATCAATGAAAGTCATGTTTAGGCTTCAGTCCTGTCCGCAGGATAGCCCATTATGTAGCGCAAAGATTCTAAAATTCTAAATTCAGAACACTCTGGTCTCAAGCATCACAAACACGGGTTACTCCACCTGGGCTGATTCATGCTGTAAGTTTCATGGATGAACCTTGAAAGTGTTACAGTTCATGAAAGAAGCCAATCCCAAAAGACCACAAACTGTAGGGTTCCACTCATAAACAGTGTCTAGGCTAGACAAATCAAAGACACACAAAGTAGATGGGTGGCTGCTTGGAGATGAGAATGGACAGGAACTGTAAATGGGCATGAGGGAGCTTATTTGGGAGATGGAAGTATTCTAAACCAGAATTGTGGTGGCATCACCCTTGGTAAATTTACTCAAAATGATTGAAATGCACACTTAAAAAGGGTGCATGCTATGGCCTGTAAATTATATCTCAATAGACCTATTAAAAAGTCGTTAAGCCCAACTTGGTAGTGCACGCCTGTAATCCCAGATACTCTGGAAGCAGAGCCAGGAGGATCATGAGCTCAAAGCCAGGCTGGAAAACCTAGCAAGACCCTGTCTCAAAATGAAAAATAAAAAGGGCTGGAGATGTAACTGCATGTGTACACCCTGAGTTCAGTCCCCAGTACCAGGAAATTAAAAAAAAGAAAAAAAAAAATGAGTTGTTAAGAGGAAACAGTCCTCACAGCACATTTCTGCTTTTCCAAATCAATACAGTAATCCATTATCCAAGGTTTCAACTACCTGTGGGCAACCATAGTCCAAAAATACTAAATGGAAAATTCTAGAAATAGACAAGTCATAAATTTTAAGAAGCATGCTGTTCTGAGTAGTGTGATGAAATCTCACATTTCTCTGCTCCATCCTGCCTGGAACACAAATCATTCCTTCTTCCAATGTATCCACAGCGTGTACACTGCTACCTGGCCATCTGTCACCTACCTGTCATCTCAGTTATCAAATCCTCTGTCCCAGTATCTCCAAGGTTGCACCCTAGTAAGCCTTAGTTTACTTAATAATGATCACAAAGCACAAAAGTAGCAGTGCTGGCAATTTTATTACAACATATTGTTATAATTGTTCTATCTTATTATTAGTTATTGTTAATCTCTTACTGTAACCTATACATTAGACTTTATCATAGATGTGTACTTACAGGAAGAAACATGGTATGCATAAGGTTTGGTACTATCTGCAATTTCAGGCATCCACGGGATGGGGTGGGGTGTCTCAGAATGCATCCCCCAAGGATGAGAGGAAACTGCTACACTCCCTAACATTCTGCAGAACTCACATTTTGGGACAGAGCATTAGGCACTTTCACGTGTTACCTTCTTTCACAAACACTGTGCAGAGGAAGCTCAGGCTCTGCATAGATATTAACTTTGCAACGGTCACAAAACCAGTGGGCAAGAGAGTTCGGCCTTGAATCTCCATCTCCAAACTCAAGTTCAATATCGGTTCTATTTCTCCATGGAGAGGGCAGGAGCAAGGGATTGGCTCAAGCAGCAGGGACATGGGGAGAGGCCCCCAAAACTTGTGCCTGCCTGGGAGCAGTGAAGAGAGAAGTCAGCAAATCAGAGGCAAGGTGCACAGGGCAGGCTCAGAAACTGAGGGCCTCTGCAGGTCCCAGGAGCTCCTGGGACCTGCCACAGGCTTACAACGCCACCCACTGTCACTCACAGAACATGGATGCCACATAGCAAAAAGGGCCTCGCTGACTCAGGCTGAGGTCCCGGGACTTTGGATTCTTCTGTAGCAGCACTCATGCAGCAAAAAAAGTGCTACCAAGCCCCCCACATCCCCACGTCCCCAGGTACAGCAGCTCTGCACTGAGCAGCAGCTGAAAGCTCAGGCAGAGTCCCAGCCCCACCCGTCCCTCTGAGCTCTGCGCAGAGCTGGCTGCATGGTCAGGACAAGCACAGGAGGTAGGGTGTCACCCCACCTACCCAAGCTGCAAATGGAAACAAGGGTGAGAGGGGTGCTGGGGGTGGGACGATGGGCAAGGAGGAGCTGATGGTGGCTGACAACGTCGCTTTGCACACAGCTCACGAACCCTGGCCTGTCTCCTGACAAGGGGTTACAGCTGATCGATGAGCTACAAAAGCCTGCATTGAACACACCTCGCCCAGTGTCATCCTGGCTCAGCACACTGGTTCCAGAGCCTACCAGGAGCAGTGGGTGGCACTGAGAAAGGATCACACCACATATCACCATAATGTAATAATAAAAAAAAGGCCAGGGGATGCAGCTCAGTGCAAAAGTCCTGGGTTCAATTCTCTGTACTGCAAACCCACTCCCCACCTGGCTGATACTATAAATAATTGATTTTATTCTAATGAACCAGAATGTTCAACAATGGTAGATCACAGCTATCCTGTACAGTACTTATTAAGCCCAATTACTACCACTGCTTGCTACAAGTACAATAATGATTATCCCCATTTTATGGGTGACAAGGATGTAAATCATAAGCCCAAGGTTAATAAGTGGGAATTCTTGCCATCTGGCCCCAGGTCCAAGTCCCTTGGTCCTCACACTATGCCACGTGATTTTAAACCACAGGCTGGACAAGAACACGCAGAACCACCCCTCAGCTGGGGCTCTCAGTGGGGTGTTCAGGCTGCAGCATCCTCAGAAGCCTTAACTGCTCCTTCCTGAGGCAAGGGCTCTAGGCTGGGGGACACCTTGATGTTGATAACTCAGGGCAGACAGTTTCCTGTGAGGGCAACATTTTTACATCTAACCTTTTCCCCTCTAGTTTTAGCAGTCTCTTCCACAGCAACACATTTTCTGCCTCATTCTTGTGTGCAGTTGTTGCATAACTTACGTATTGGAGAACATGATCATATTGAAGACTGTTCCACATGTTTCTCCTGTCTCTTTATCATCACAAACTGTGCTGCTTTGGGCCCGCTCAGGCTGCATGTTCTAGTGCGGTCCCGCCCCAGGATAAACTTTCAGAAGTGGGTGACAAGGGTGAAGCGTATGTGCAGTCCATAAACTGGCGGTCATGGCTAAACTGGCCTCTGCTGCTATCTAGGCAAATCCAGAACCTGCCATCCACCCCCACTGAGGAAAAGCCCAGTGGCACATGCCTATCATCTCAATACTCTGAGAGGCTGAGGCAGGAGGATCACAAGTTCGAGCCCAGCCTGGGCAACTGAGTGACTTAGAGCTTGTCTCAAAATGAACAATAAAAGGGGAAGAGCTAAGAATGTAGCGAAGGTTCAATTCCCAGTACTGCAAAAGAAACACTAAATAAAGAATACAGACTTCTTACGGCAAGCGGTGGCTGTGGAGGCATTAACCATCAGAGGGACCCCGTGGCTCAGCCCACCAGAATGAACCATCATCTGCCCAAATTCCTACGCCCCTGTCTTCCCCAACCACAGGGGTCTCTGCTACCACCCAGCCTCCCTCCCCCAAGGCAGAGGCCCTTGCTCCCCACGCCTGGACCACAGCACCACATCCACCAGCAGCCCCTCATTCCAGACCTGGCCGTGACCCCACAACTTGCCCTCTGGGGCTGCCCCACAGAACCCCTGCACACTCTGCCTCTGCGGCCATTCTCCAAATTCACAAATATCTTCCCCTTGGCCCCTGGGCTCACCACCTCTGACATCCATGGCTCCCTGCCTCTCTTCCCTCAGGTCCCTGTTCTAAGGCTGCCACCTCACAGAGCCCCATCCTCAGCCCCGGACAACTTGATTCCTGTACCCTGCTGGTGTTTCCTTCAGATATGCTTTCAACTCCAGGGGATACTTTCTGCTTCTATGGGTCTGTATAATCCCATCCACAAGGGCGAGCCTGTGCCATTCATGGTGCATGCCAGGACCCACCCAGATACCTGGCCTGTGTTAGGTGATCCCTAAACACTTGGGTGGAAGGTTCCCCATCCATGGGTCATGTGTTTCAAGTTCCCCATTGGGCGCCTGAGAACTTGGATAGCACTGAGCCCTATGTACATTATGCTTTTCCTGAAAATGTTTAATTTATAATTGGGAACAGTAAAAGATTAACAATGACTTACTGAGATGTTGGCAACATAAGCATATGATGTTTTTTCTTCCTTATTAAGTCAAGAATTTTCACTTTTTCGCTTTAAGACTTCACTGCTTCTCTTTGGTACTGTATGTCTGAATCTCCAACATCCTCACCTTGTATTGGGGCCCTTATTAAATAAAATAAGGGTCACTTGAATACAAGCACTGTGATACTTCCACAGTTAATCTTAAAACCGGGATAGCCATCTAGATATATGACCCACAGTGGGTCATATATACAGCATGGGCACACTAGACAAAGGGACATTTCACATCCTGGTGAGATGCAGCAGCACAGTACCAGATTTCATCTCACTACTCAGAATAGCGTGCAACTTAAAACATATGAATTGAGCCAGGTGTGCTGTCACCTATCTGTAATTCCAGGTACTCCAGAGGCTGAGGCAGGAGGGTTGCAAGTTCAAGGCCAGTGTGTGCAACTTAGAGAGAGAGATCTTATCTGTTTCAAAGTAGAAAACAGGGCCGGTGAGATAGCTCAGTGGCATAAGTGCCTGCCTGGCAAGCACAAGGTCCTGAGTTCGACTCCCAGTACCCACATAAAAAGGAATAAAGGGCCGGTGATATCGCTTAGTTGCACAAGTGCCTGCTGGCAAGCTCAAGGTCCTGAGTTCGACCCCCGGTACCCATGTAAAAAAATAAATAAATAAAAATAAAAAAATAGGGCCGGTGAGACGGCTCAGCAGCTTAAGCGCCTGCCTTGCAAGCGCGAAGGCCCGAGTTCGACTCCCGGAACCCACATACGAAAAAAAAAGGGGCCGGTGATATCGCTCAGCGGCACGGGTGCCTGTTGGCGCATGAGGTCCTGAGGTCGTCCCCCCGGTACCCACAAAAAAAAATAAAAAAATAGAAAACAAAAAGGGCTAGGAATGTAGCTCAATGGTAAAGCACTTGCCTATTATACATGAGGTCTTGGGTTCAATCCCCAGCATGGCAAAAAAAAAAAAAAAAAAACTTACTGTTTATTTCCAGAATTTTCCAATTAATATTCTCTACCACTGTTGACTGCAGGTAACTAAAACCACTCTGTAAATGAACAGATACTCTGGCCCTGCCTCCCTTCTCACCCAAGTCCTCCCCCATCCCCCAGCTCCAGATGCAGTAGCACTGTAGCTAAATCCAACAAACATCAACATACAACTTCCAGTCTCTTCTCCTGCTCCTGTCACTCCCTTCATCTCGTACACAATTCACTTATTCCACAGCCAATCACATGAACTTCTACACACTCTTCAAAGCCCATCTTAAGCATCACCATGTCCATGAAGTTTTGGCCAAAGGCCAGGCATACAGCCTTCCTCCTCTTGCCTCCGTACAAGCATCTTGTAGATACCTGTATTCCTGTATTTCAAAAACTGTTCCTCCCCAACATGACTTCCCAGCCTCTAGCTTTCCCTACCTGTGTGCTTCTTCGGGGAGGGACAGTGTCCTCTTCATCTCTTTGGCTGCAGATGGGGTGCCCAGCACCCACTGACTCCCAGGCAATGTTGGAGAATAATCAAGTGAAGAAAACTTGCTGGGAGAGATCATCTTGTTGGCTGACAGGGCCTGCAAAACCTGGTTGATGGAGCTTCTCTAAGGGCTGCTCTGATAAAGTCCTCCTTGCAAGAACAGCCACTGTCGGGCCGGTGAGATAGCTCAGCGGCATAAGCGCCTGCCTGGCAAGCGTGAGGTCCTGAGTTCGACTCCCGGTACCCGCATAAAGGAAAAAAAGGGCTGGTGATGTCGCTCAGTGGCATAAGCACCTGTTGGCAAGCGTGAGGTCCTGAGTTTGACTCCCGGTACCCACATTAAAAAAAAAAAAAAAAAAAGAACAGCCACTGTCTAGTGAGCACTCATCACGTGCCAGGTGCTGTGCGAACGTGCTCTCAACAACCCGAGGAGGTAGGTCCCCTTACCACCCCATCCTGGGGGAGCACACACAGGCCCCAAGAGGCTGCCCACACTGCCTGCGAGCATGCACTCAGCAGGAGGAAAGGCCACAGCCTCAACAGGGTTCCAGAACCTGCACCCTCAAATCTGCACCTCCATCCCATGCAGGGTGATGGGGTCCGGGGTAACCTAAACTAGCAGAGTAGATGGTGCCATGCAGGGTGCAGTGTTGACTTAGGGCAAAGTCTGGAGGCACTTCTGATTCTGCAGTTGAAGGCACAAATCTTCTTCAGGTAAAAAGGCTGGCACCACACATCCTCGGCAGCTCAGTCCCAGCCAGGAATCTGCACCCACAGATAGGGGTGGGACAAAACACAGTGGCTCAAATGATGGGTGCTAACTCACACGCCCGGTGAGGCCCATCAAAGTCCTCAGAAGGCGTGATCTGTAATCTCATGGTGTACTGGAGGGGCTGGTAAGGCAGGAAATGGGGCTCCTTTATGGTATGGGTTAGATCTGAAATGTCCCCCAGAGTCCCATATGCTAAAGGTTTGGTCCCCAGCCTGTGACAGGGAGTGGTGGAACCTTTAAGAGATGGGGCCTGGTGAGAGGAAATGAGGTCACTGGGGCGTGGCCTGGAGGGTGAGGAGGACCACCAGGAGGGCTCTCCTTGAAAGAAGACCATTTCTCCATGTTGGCTAAACCTTGCCCTAATTCTGTGTATTGACATATACAGACCTGGCTAGGATACTACTTTACGCCCTCTATTGCCTTTAAGCAATGCAAATGGTTCTAGTGGAGGTGCGGATGTGCAGCCTTTGAAGCAGTGAGACAGGCCAGTGATGCCCCGCCTATTGCTCTCAACTACTAAGCATGAGCTAGGCTGAGTGACGCCGCTCTGTTGGCTGAGACCGGGGCTCGGGAAAGAGCCCGTGATGTCTCAGGGCATGAAGGCCAGACGTCAACGCTGAAGCACTGACCTAACACACAAGATACTTCCTCAAACTGTACTAGGCAGACTCCTCCAAACTTAGAGGCTACCAGTTACCAGAATCCGGTGCTCTTTCTGCATACCTCTCCCTGCACATTGCAGAGGTGCTATCATGCCTCCCACCTAGCCCAGCTCACAGCACTCACGTACTTCCTGCCGTTCTCACACTCAACCCCGAGGCAGTCCCCTCTTCACAAATTAATAAAACCTGGGTTCGGCCCTGGGTCGTGGCCTTTGTTCTGGTTAGCCATTGCTCTGACTGGACTTAGGACCCCCTTGGCTCCCCACAACTACAGGTATATGTTTGTCTCTTTATTCTCACCGTGGGTTGCACTGGAAGTGATAGATTGGAATTACTTATTGGAATTCCAATACCTTTTCCCTGGGATTACAAATGTGGATTCCTTCAGACCATGACGAGACTGGAGTGGACTCTCTGTAAAGGAGATACCGAGACCTTATTCTCCCCTCTCTCTCTGCTTCCTCCACTACATGCTCCCGCCATGATGTCTTGTGCTGCCACAGGCCAAGCCACCACACACTGAAACCTCTGAAACTGTGAGCCAAAATAAACCTTTCTTCAAGTTGCTTATCTTAGGTATTTTGTCACAGTGATGGACAGCTGTCTAACGCAATCTCATATCACAGATGGGAGAACTAATCATAATCATTCTATTAATGCCTTCAGACATTTCCAAAGAACTGGGCTCAAGGGAGGTGTTAGCATCATCATTACTCTCTGGAGAGTGATATACCTTATTTGCAATTTACAGAGAACACTGGATGCCAGGGAGTTAGGAAACATCCATTCATTCACTCTTCCATTCATTCATTTCAATGAATATTCACTGGGCACCCAGAATGGGCCAGCAAAACAACAGCAAACAGAACAGAACAATCAATGCCCATGTGGAGCTTAAATTATAATGTAGGAAGAGTGAGAATCAACAAGTTAACCAAGATATAAGGATTCTGGATAAGAATTATGTAGACATTGAAACAGAGTGATGGGTGGCATTTGACTGGGTGCTGATCCTGCTGGTCTGGTCAGAGAAGGATTCCCAAATGACAGCTGAACTGAGACTCAATGATAACGAGCAGCCGTGCACACCAGGATCTGGTAAGGATTCTTCAAGAAACGGACCCCAGATCAAGCCCAGGGCATTCGAAGGGCAGGAAGGAACTTGGCAAGGAGGAGTAATAGATGGTGGGGAAGACAAGTCTGGGAGGGAGGCCGGCAAGGTGCTCAGCCCACAGAAAGAACCAGGTTCAATCCCAACAACTCTGATTCCAATTTTGTAGCCAAAGGAAATGAGTTAAAATGTCCATGGGACTCAAAAAAAAAAAAAAAAAAGGGAAAGAAAGAAAGACAGAAAAGCAAAACCAAAAGAAAACTTCCTCTGGTAAAGAAAATCCTCATATTTCTGAATAAAAAACAGAAGTGAATCCCCAGAGAGCTTAATTCAGGCCCAGCTCACAATATGTGCTCAACGCATGTTCCTTGAATTGACACTGAGCAAAAGTGATTCTGATTGTACACATGGCGACTCTAGGTTTGCTTACAAAACCCTGGATTATGGGAGATAGAGGCCTGGGAAGGGGACATGAAGACAAATCAAGGTCCATCCGATATCCTAACATTCATTATATACTTACTAGGGTTTGAACCCACCCTAGGCTGCAGGCTCAGGATCCAGAAATGCAGACATACTTTTTTTTTAGATAAGTGCATAATGGGTTACTAAGGGAAACCAGGACGGCCTGATTTTGCCATCCTACATTAGGAAGACAAGCTGCCCCTTAGGCCCTGTGCCAGAGTCAGAATCCAACATGGATCCAGGGCCTAAGCTTTTCTCATTAACCAGTAATCCTGAAAAGGAAAACAAAATTTTAAGATGAGAGGTGGTTTGGATAAGGGCCCATGGCAAGGTGATATCAAGGCCAGTCACAGGCAGGGAAGAAATGCCTTGTAAGTGATTTTATGGTAATCGATGGGCTTGTCTCACTTCTGCTTTTAGAGACTAGAATGTCATCTTTCACCTCTGCCTCTCTGAATATGCACTGTGTTTTTCTTGTGTGCACCAGGAGTGCAGACATTTGTCAAATGAATGACCTAGCAGACAGCTAAGGCCTCTGCTCTGACCAAGCAGTGAGACCCTGGAGTTGGAGGCACTGCGAAGACAACACAAAGATGTGAACGGAAGTGGGGAACCACTATACAAGGAAGTAGCAAAGACAACTTTCACCAACTGGGGAAGAAACATTTTTCAGGGAACTGATCCAATACTCAAGAGCTGTCCCAGGGAAAAAGAAATAGGTATGCTCTATCCAAAGCCCCAGAAATCAGCTTTCGACTGAATTTAGGGAAGAAGCACTTCCTTTCCCAGCCACGTATTCTCCAGGCTGTGTGAGCGGAATGCTAGCAGGCAATGGCTGGGTGTGCTGAGGAGAGGGACAAAGATTCCAATTTCCTCTATAGGAAAATAAGTTTGGGAATCTGGGTTAATCAGAAGTATGTGGATGTTCTCTCCCTGAAGGACATAGCTGTCAGCCCTCCTCGAACACCTGTGACTCAACAGGTTTTCATAGGGCGGTGTGAATATCTCACACAATCTCTGTATTCCAAGCTCACTTCTGGGGCAAAGTTGAATTGGAGATGACTAAACCGTATCACGAAGGGGCACCAACATGTGCATGGTTTCAGGACACAGAATTCAGCGCTGCATAGATAACAGAGATGCAGTCTGCATAGAAAACCAGAGCTGTGGGCTCATTCTCCCAGGCACAGTCATGTGGCATGACCAGGGAGCTGGCAAAGATCCGTACACAGGAGGATGCAGACAAGCTGTCCTTTCCAGCCACCTGGGGTCCAAACGAGTGGTGATGCGGATGCCACAAAGGGATCCCGGAAGTAGTCAGTGCTGTCAAGTGGGAACCTTCTGGACGGCATGAGTCTTGCCAGAACCCTGGTGACTATTCTCCTATAGTATTTTGCTAGAACATATTATCTGCCTGCATTCCTCCTCATCCACTCATATATATCTTAGACCCATTCATCTTCTCAACATTCACTGAGGGCATTTCACAGCCCAGCAGCGGTGAGCACAACCAGACTGGTGCTGCTTCGTGACTGCTCACTGGGGAGTACAGACAATGAACAAACATGAGACACAAATAGAGGTCTGAGGGGTTCCATGTATGGTACCAAGGGAACAAGTGGTGCAAGATGACATGAGCTTACACAGAGACCATGTCCAGTCTAGGGTTTCAGGATTGGCTCCCTAAGAAAAGCACAGAAACCATGTTTTGCAGACCTCCAAATGTACAGGTCCAAAACAAGTCTCTGTGACATCCCCCCAGGAAACCACAGCCAGCGGAGTCGGGAAGAGCCACAGAGAAGCCTCCTTCCTAGCACACATCTTATGGATGCTCGCCCTGAGTCTGCGATTCACCAGGTCTAAGGTGGATAACCAGGTGATCCCAATGCTGCTGCTCTGCAGACCACAGTAATGTCTTACTTTGTAAGGTATTTGAAAAGACCTAAATAAATGGATGGCTAGCTATACCACATTCATGGACAGAGAGGCACTACCATGATGTCACTTCTCTTCAAATTAACCTAAAATTTCAATAGGCTTCCAATTAAAATCCTCAGAGCTGTTTTACTCCTTATGGTGGTGGTCATTGTCTTCGTTGTATAAACTAAAAGTTGGTTCTAAAATTATTTGGAACACTAAGACCATTTTGGAAAAGAATAAAAGTAAAGGAGGTGCCTTTCTAGCTCAAGGCTTACAATAGAACTATAGATGTGGTATGGACACAGAGATAGACACAGAGACCGATGACACACAGAAAGAGTCTAAAAAATAAACATGTGCTTCTAGAAAAATGATATATAGAAGACAGCATTGCAAATCAATTTGGAAAGGATATTACGGCCTTGGAAACTGGTTATTTAAATAAATGAGAAAGTTAATTTTTTTTTTTTTTGGTTTTTTAAGACAGGGTCTCACTATATAGTTCAGACTGGTCTTGAGCTTACTATGTAACACAGGCTGACCTCACGCAGTTTCCTCCTGCCTCAGCCTCCTGAGTGCTGGGATTACAGGCATGTGCCACCACACGTAGCAATAAAATTAGATTCCTACCCTATATGATATAAAAATAAAATTCCAGATAGATTATATTCTTAAATGTGAAAAAACAAGATTTTACAACTCTTAGGAGAAACTATAGGATTTTTTTACAACTTTGGAGTACAGAAATATATCTTAAATAAGACACCAACTGTGCAAACCAAAGAGATTGACAAGTGTGACTTCAGTAAAATTAAAAAGTCTATACACCATAAATAAATAAGAAAGAAATGCCAGACACTAGGAAAAGACATTTATAGCATTGTCAATAATATCTGGGATGTATCGAGAATTCCCATCTGTAAAAGTGACCCAAATAGAACAGGACATGAACTTGAAGTTCACAGACGAAACCTCAAGGTGCTCAACCTCAAGTAACTAGAGAAATGCAAATGCAAAACAGTGAAATACCATTTCACACCCATTACACCAGCACAACAAAAAACAACCAGACCAAGTGCTGCACGGAATGTGGCGCAGCAGAAAGTCTCATGCACTTGCGTTCAGACGTCCCTTTGCAGTATCTGATAAAATGGACAATGCATGGACCGCACGGCCCAGCACTTCCACTCTGGTATTGCTATGGTTTGAATATGTCCTCTACAGTTCATGCAATGGAAATTGAGTCCCAAATGGAACAGTGTCAAAAGGTGGGACCGTTAAGAGGTGATCGGCACATGAGGGCTCCTTAATACATAAGAGGACGGATATCATTATCAGGGAAGCGGGTTCATGCTAAAAGGGAGAGTTTGACCTCTTTCTCTTGAGTATGTGTGCTCTTTTGCTCTTCTGCCTTCTTCCATGGGATGACATCGCCCCCCAACCTTGCACTTGCCAATCACTAGAACTACAAGAAATACATTTGTATACATTTGTATTTCTTGTAACTTTATCAGTTACCCAGGGTCAGGCTTTCTGTTCTAGTTGCATAAATCACACTACCATAGGGATACAGCCTGGAAACCTTCACTCCTGTACTCAAGCAAGCACAAGACATTCACTCAGCATGCTCAATAGTGACCATGGGCATCAGTCTAAAGGCCCACTAAGGGGACGTGGATAAACACAGAGAAGGCCATTCATGCCACAAAATGCCACGTATGGGGCTGGAGAGTGAGAGAGCTAAAGCTATGTGTATCAACATATGTATCTCAAAACCGACACTGAGCAAAGAAACAAAGCTGTTGTATACATGTAAGTAATGAATACCATTATACAAAATTTTAAACTACATAAGAATGTAAGCAACAGATACCATGAAATAGAGTTAAAAGATCTGTATTATGTCCTGGTATTATGTAAGGCATATACATATGAGACAAGTATAAAGACGTGCACATGAATGATAAATCTAAATTCAGCATAATCGCTTCTAGACAGGGACAAAACCAGTCCCTTCACATATGCACTATTATTAATTAGCATCAGGAGAGGAGAGGCTTCTTCATGAAGCCAGCCCTCTTCAGACTGAAAAGCCTCAGCAAGCATTTAGTCCAGCATTCAGTACTGAAGACACATGCAGGAAATATGTCTTCAGTACCTGCAGCAAAGGATGGTCCTATTTCTATTTCAGAAGCTCTGAAGTCGGGGCCACTCTATGCTTCTAGACAGGTTGTGCACTGCACAATTCTGGGGTGCACATTCCATAATGTAAACGATGCCCCCTCAGATTTAGCAGTGTGCAACTTGTACAACTGTATATAGCAGCCCTGAAAAGGTCACGACCCTAGGGAACTCTGGTAAAACTATGCCCATTTCTGGGAAAATTCCCACCCACACCACTACTGCTTATAATTTCAGGGGCTTCTGACAGGTCCCCAACAAGGATCAGCAGCCATGCACAGGCCCACCCCTTCCAGTGTGGGTACTCACAACCTTCTGAAGTACTTTATTCAGCCAATGCTGTGAGGCCAATGTCTTCCTTAGGCCTATCTTTGTAACTGCCACCATTAAAGCGCATCCACTTTCTTTCAGCTACTGGAAGTGAGTTAACCTGTCCCCCAGGAGACTTCCACCTTCCAGGCTGAATATACTCTTGACTTTACTCATTGCAAACATGCTACAACTTCTCTTCTGTTCAAAATGAATTTTTAAACTGTCTAACGTTTTATCAAGCACTTCCTGCCCTAATAAACAACGAGGCATGCTAAGAAAGCATTTCTCTCGGCTATTCCTCTGGGAAGCCTAGAAGATCTCCACTCGGGCTTCTAGGGCAGGGAGACGCTCACAGAAGCCAGAAGTGCCCGGCCGCAGGACAGGTCTGCTTTGTCCAGAGACGGGGCCTGGCCAGTGGGGCAGGACCAGCACGCAGCCCCCACAGCCCCGGGAGATGAGGGCTCCTCCACTTACTCCCAAAACTCCATGACGGGGGAGGTGGCATTCTGCAGGGACACATGGCTGTAGTTGCTCACGTTCAGCTTCTGGAACTCCACACATTTCTCTACAGTGGAAACAAGAGAAGACAAGCAAGACAATTAACCTTGACGAGGGCTGATGCTGGGAAAACATTCAGAGCAGATGATGTAACCAGGCAGCTTTACCTGGCTGCCAAGCAAACAAAGGCTCAAAGAATGCTGCGGCAAAATAGATGCTCCACAAACAGTAAAGCTCAGGATGATCAGAATGGGAGGAGCCCTTGGGGGGCAGGGCCTCTCTGTGCCCCACCCTCTGTGTCTTATCATACCCTGTCCTCCAGCCTCATCCCCAAATCCACTTTTCTTTCTTCCTCCCTCTGCCCAAGTCTCTCCTGCCCAGTGGCCCTGGCTGAACTAGAGGGGCTAAAGGAATGAGTCAATCATAGTGTCCCCAGGGCAGGAACGCACCTGAAACTTTGCTTTTCTCTAAAAGGGGACTAACACTGCAGCTGCTTACAAAGATGTGAAGATTGGTGAAACGCCATGAACCTACATGCGTAAAGACCCTTTGGTTTCTTCATTGTTATCTCACTCAGTCCAATTAATCAGAAAGGATTTACTGAACAGCTTTCTCAGAAACTTGTGACCAAGAGAATCTCATGTGAAAATATCCTCAGTGTTCATCCACTGAGGCCTGGAGCAACCCATTAACCCCTCCTCCTCCTCCAGGAAGGTCTCCCTGATCTCCCACCTCTGAATTCTAAGCAAGGCAGAGTTCAGAGGTCCTCTGAGAATCACCTTCTCTAATGCCTTTTATTTTGAAAAGAAAGAATCCAAGGTTCAGAAATAGTCAGAAGACCCCCACCTGCACCCTCTCCCTCTTCCATAAAACGAGCAGTTAGCCAGTTCTGCTAAAGACAGAACTGAGCACAAACTCCTGCTGGGGCTCCATTTCCTTTGCTGCGTTTGGTGACCAGTAATGTGGGCCCCTAGAGGACCTGTGCTCCATTTACAGAGCTCCCTGGGGCAGAGGGGCTCCTGTGCCTGTGCTCTCAGGGCCCCTGGCAACCAGCAGTGGCCAGCTCAGAGCCAGGGCCCACTGGCCCCGCACTTCTTTCTTCTCACACACTCACACATGTGCACACGCTTCAGGCTGCGCCTGCCATCTCTGGGGACAGGAACCACCTCCTGCAGGTGATGTTTCACACGCTGCAGGCATTCGAGTGCCTTTAAAGCAGTGATGGTGAACCTTTTGGAGCTTTCGACGATACAAACAGCCCGCTGTGGCATGCGTGTCACAGGTTCGCCACCACTGCTTTAGAGAAAGGGTTACAAGCCACTGTGGGAATATCGCGGTTGTCTACTTGCTTCCCGCTCCTCCTGGCAAATGCTAAGTTCCGAGAGGAGCTGGTCTCAGGGTCCACAGTTAAGTCTTAAGAGGAATCTAGAGAACTGAAATTGTAGTCAAAAGGACTGCTATGCCCTGGGCAATTGTCTGGGTGACAGGAGCCCATAGCTTGTATTAGATTCTCTGACATGGTGTTTTTAATGTTTTTTTTCCATGAGTAAAAAAATTTCTCAGACACCCAAGGTTGACCAGTTATTTTTATTAAAATATTTAATCATGTACAAGTATACTGTGGGCTATGAAGTCTTTGTGACTATATAATTCATACAACTGGAAAAGCAAAATTAAATTTACAAGTTAAATACCAGCCACTACCAGCCAACACAATTCAGAGTGATAACATGACATGGACATGTAGGATAACGCCACTCAGTGAAATCAAATTGCTTTCCCAACAGATAAATGGACCTGACAGGCAAGAGGCAGGTCTGCTGCCTTCAGGCTGATTCTTCCAAGGGCTACTCGAGACTCAATTCTATGGCCAGTTTCCTCTGGTCACACTTCCGCGTAACCTGCATTCCTAACAGTTTATGCATTCTCAACAGCACTTCCTTTAGTACTAGCACACCATTTCTTTTTCTTTTCTTTATTTTTTAAAACTATAGTAACATTTTTGCAGTGCTGGAGATGGAACCCAGGGCCTGATGCATGCTAAGCAAATGCTCTACCACTGAGGCACAATCCCAGTCCTGTAACACACATTTGTGAATTAAATCTCTCTGCTTTCTTTCCCTTGACTATTGTCATTCTATTGCCAAGTTCATGTTGAACTGTAAACACAGACTGAAAAAGTAGACCCTCCTGACCATCCTCAGTTACAAAGTGGCTGTGCCAAAGGTCCAGAACGTGCGCCTATTTTTAGAGGACCCTCAAGATACACAATTCAATTATCACAGAGGACTTGCATACCTCCAAGAATACATCCTGAAATCTTGGTCTGGGAGCACCTCTGTGAAGTCCCTTGCCAAAGGAAGCTTAAGAATCAGGGCTCTGGAGAGAGCAAGGCTGCCATAAAATGTGACTGAGATGGAAGCAGGGCAAAGTCACAAGGGCTAGAAGCTCAGTCACAGCACTGTCTAGGTCTGGTGCCTGCTGTTCCTTCTGCAGGTGGCCAACACCCCACCAGTCTTCCTGGATCACAGGCCTCAGGATGAGAGGCCACTCGCAGACACAGTCTAACCCCAGATTCTGATGTGAGCAGTGAGGAAATTAAAGCCTGTGATCCAATTCCAGTCACATGCCAAAAGGCAGAAATACCTGGAATATAACTACTGAGAAGCACTCTCGGGCAAAGACCTGAGTCTTTTGAAGCACACCTGAGAAGGTGTGCTGTAATCAATTAGTAATGTCTGCTGGGAGCACAGCTGTCTCAGAAAGGGGCTGGACAGGTATTCTCCCTCCCCAGATTACAAAACTCAATCCTGACAGGATGACAAGTTGAAAAGCAAATAGTATATCAAAAAGGAAACAAAAGTAATCTGAAAAATTATTGCATTCTGGGGTCAGACGCATTTAATTCAAATGTCTAGCTGGCTTGGGCAGGTAAGGCAAATGAAGAAGATAATCTAGGTGAGGATAGTAACAACTTGAGGACAGATGTGTCACCTAAAGGAACAGCTGCCTCTCAGCTGCAGCCATTGCTGCCAAGGAGGAATGTTACGAAGTCTTTAAGTTTTTGTTTTGTTTTGTTTTGTTTTGTAGGTACCAGGGGTCTACCTCAGGACGTTGCGCGCCAGCAGGCGCCGGTGCCACTGAGCGATATCACTGGCCCTTTTTTTCGTATGTGGGTTCCGGGAGTCGAACTGGGGCCCTCGCGCTTGCCAGGCAGGCGCTTACACCACTGAGCCATCTCACCGGCCTGTCTTTAAGTTTTTGAAAAGAAACTGTAAATCTGGATTTTCACATGAAATCTGGATTTTTCACATGAAGTACAAATCAAATACGTTCTTCAATTTGCTGCTCATCATTTAAAGATGGATCAGCACACAGGCCCTCAGTCTGCAGCCCTTAATCTAGTCTAATCTCTTTTTTCACAGAGGAAACCTGCCACTTGGAGAGACAGGGCTGGAACTGGAGCCCTGGTCCTGAGTTGCCCTGCCCTGCCACTGCCCAGTCCCCAAAAGGCTCAATCTCTGCATTTAGCCCAGCACACCCTCACTCTCCTCACCATGCCAATCCCTGGGCCAATGCTTAGCTCCAGCTGTGACTCTCAGAATAAACCCACTCTGGCTACAGAACTGACCCCCCAGTTTCAGTGGGGACGCTTCCAGCAACCTGGACTCCTGATAAGATCCCACAGGCCAACGATGCACCCCCAATCCCAGGTCCCCCAGCAGGACCGGTAGAGAGACCCTCCCTGGGGGCCATACCTGTGTTCCATTCATGCCCACAGGTGGCCCAGGGGAGCTCGGTGGTAAAGCAGTTGCTCAGGTAGAAGATGGCCCAGGCCAGGATGATGATGTAGTACACGTTCAGATGGGCCTCAATCACCTGCGTTGCGTAGCCAATGCCTAAAAGGACAAAGGAGAGGGAGAAATTTGAGCCTCTACCTTTGCAAAACAGTCTCAGCTCTTCTTTGTAGCTTCACACTACAGGGCAATTTTTTATTTTCTAATTAAAGCAATACTTACCTTCAAATAAAGGGCAGACTTTCCTCCAACATG
Source organism: Erethizon dorsatum (assembly GCA_028451465.1). Taxonomy (NCBI): domain Eukaryota; kingdom Metazoa; phylum Chordata; class Mammalia; order Rodentia; family Erethizontidae; genus Erethizon; species Erethizon dorsatum. Next base: position 39,940,878 of record CM051831.1, read on the forward strand.
TAATGCCACCTTCACTTGTGAATTGCCCCAAAGCCGTTTCCAAGAAAAAAACAGGAATTCCACAGCAAATAAAAAATACCACGTAGGGAATCAGGAATGCCCCTGGAAGCATGCAAAGGAATAAGATGAAACCTGCCATCGTCATTTTGTGTTCAGCACAAGACTCTTTACTATGCACCCTCCACAGGCAAGATGTGATGCTCTCTGAGCTGGAGCTCAGGCTGCAGCTGGGAGGACCAGAGTCAGCCCTGGGTTTGTGCTCTTTATGACCTTAAGCAGGTCTACCTCACATCTCTGAGCCTCAACTTCTTCACCTGTGAAATGGGAATTTCAGTCCTCAATATCTACACTGCTTGGCTCCCAGAACTGTAGCACAGCTGAGATGATAATGTCAAAGAAAGCATCTTATTGAAGTTCGGTTCTTTAATTTACATGTTCCATCCTCCAGCACAGGCCAAGCCATTCCTGCTCTGGATGTCACACCCTTCTTTATAATTCTAATGTAATCTCAACAGGCCAGGGGAAGGGGACCCTTCTTATTATTTACTTTAAGAGTAACCCACAAAAAGAAAATCTTTTTTAATAAAAACATTCTTGAGGAATCATGCAAGGAGCGACATCTGGCTTCAAAGAGTTAACTCCCTCCCACATACACACACAAGGCCCAGGTGTGGCGCTGAGATGCAAGACCCTGTCACTTTATCAAATCTATCCAGTCGGGCTGGCGTAGGATCAGTCTGGGAAAAGACCACCTGAAGTTTTAGTGCTCCTAACTTGAAACACAATATGCATTGCCTGGATTTTTCTGCAAAACAAATTAAATAACTGAGGTAAACATGAGCTATTGCAAACAAGAGGGGATTTTCTCCAAATCCCTCATTTTTTCCCCTGTCTAATAACAGAGCATGAAAACATACTATTTCCCACCATCTGATCTCACATATGAAGGTTTCAACCGAAATTGCTTTTTTTTTTTTTTTTTTTGCTAAACGAAACCTCTTTAAACTGCAAGGATTAATAGCAACAATTTTGATCAATCCTGATAGCAAGGCTCTATCTACCAGGTTTTGAAAGGGTCTTAGCTTTTTTCTGGGGAAGAGAGTAATTTAAAGTTTCACACTGGGAAAACAGTACTTTAAACTATTGTTGGGCTCTATCAGTAGAGTCATGCAGATTAAAAAAAAAAAGGAAACAATGAATAAACAGCCCAACTATATTAGAAGGCAAAAAGTATGTGAAAGGGAATAAAGGTATCTGCTTGCTGAATCTAAATCTAATCAGTTAAAAAGCTTCAGAAGTTCTTTAATACACTGCAATTTACCTGTGAACTCCTGGAACAGTTGTGGCGAAACTATGGCACGCATGACGCGGTGGACTGTTTGTTATCACCGAAAGCTCTACAAGGTTTGCCATCGCTGTCCTAAAATCTAAGAGATGATACCTGCAAACCTCTGGTCCATGTTAGCCACAAAGCTAGTCCTGGAATCCTTAACACTAACACAATCCAAGCAGCATATCTGTGCACCGACGGAGACACTTGGCAAATTAGAGAGGAAAAAAAAAAGCCCAACAGTGACTCATTTTTGAATTTTGCTCACTACAACCTTTTTTTTTTTTTTTAATCTGTGGCAAAATTTGTAATTAACCCAATTTACCCTATTCTCTACTTTTAAGAATGCTTGGGCTAGTGAGATAGCTCAGCGGTGTCAGTGCCTGCCTGGCAAGCACGAGGTCCTGAGTTCGACTCCCGGTACCCACATATGAAAAAAGGGCCAGTGATATCGCTCAGCAGCATGGGAGGCTGCTGGCGCGCGAGGTCCTGAGGCCGACCCCCAGTACCCACGGAAAAAAAAAAGTGCTTTTCGTTTTGGTATAACAATTTCCTGTATTAACAAAGATGTTAAAACAACTTTTGCTCGGGGAATACACTGGAGGATTCCACTGGTTCCCAAGAGCACATCACAAGTTATAAAGGCTGTCTTCGAAGCAGGCCAGGACTCCCAGCTGAGGACAGAGAACACACTTGGGGTCTCTGTTCACACCCTCCTTCCCCTCTGCTGTCCACCGACATCGACTGCCACGTCGTGGCCAGTGCAGAGCAGGCTTGCAACAGCCTGCACCTTCAGGATGAATGTCTCCAAGAAAGGGCCTGGACAGAGCAGTCCCCTCCTCACTCCCCCTGTTGGGCCTGCTCAGGAAGTCCTGCGCTGTCCCTGCCAGCCGACGTCTGAGCCACCTTCTTCAGGGGCTGACCATCTCCTGGAGGAGCAGGGAGTACCCCAAAGAGATAGGGATGCATAGACAGGCTTCTCTCGGAGAAACGGTGACCGGGGAAGAAGGCTGTGTAAGATTCCTCGCCATGGGCCTGTGGGGGCGTCCTGCTCGTGTGACTCGAAGCCTGGAGCCCCTTCTCTGAGCTGGGGCAGTTGTAGATTCACAACTGCGTCTTCTGGCAAACTGGGATGTTGTCACTGGAAATGACCCTCTCATCACCTTCCTTTCCCTTCTCCACAATCTCCAAGCATTTCTCACACAGTCGGGCAGTCCTCGCTGCTACTGGTTGTGGGTGACTCTGAGACCAGTCAAAGAAACTGCTTGCTGCCAATTCTTCCACCACAGAGGCCCTAAATCCCAGCCCTAGAAAAGGCCTCAGGAGCAAATTTAAAAGACAAGGCAGGAAAGCAAACAACAAAGCCTCACTTGACAGTTCTCCCACTTGTCAGCCCAAGCCCACATTAAAACAAGGCCTTTGAGGGCAGCATCCCACTTTCTCACTGGCTCAGGGAGGGGTTTCTCTGACCCTCAGTTTCCTCATCTGTGAGATGGGTCTACGCTGCCTGCCACCGTGACTGTAGCCCGAAGTGAAACAACACGGGGAAAGCTCAGTGCGGTGCCTGGCACTTCAGCAAACACTCCAAACCCAAGGCCACTCAGCAAAGCTGAGGCTCCCAGGGCAAAGCGTCTCCTGCCCAAGACACCGGCTGCTCAGGTCTCCGCGTGTCTCCTGGCGGGATGTCCCCGCGCTGGCAGGGGCCACGTTCAGGTGCGAAGAAGCGCGTCCGCGGAACAGGTGGCTGAGTGGCCCGCGGTAGGGGCGTCGCGCGTCCCGGGGGGGGTCCCCGCCCCCACCAGCCTGCAACGCCCCATACCCTCGCGCCTCACCTCCACCGTTCTTGTAGCACAGGTAGGGAAAGCGCCACACGTTGCCCAGCCCGATGATCTCCCCGGCGACGCTCAGCACGAACTCCACCTTGTTGTTCCAGTGGCCACGCTCGTGGACCGGCTTGTCGCGCGTACGGTCGCGCGCGTCCCCGCCGCCGCGGAGCGCCTGGGTCTCCCGCGCCTCCCCGGCCGCCTTCGCGTCGCCCAGGGGCAGCGCCTTCTCCGCCGTCATGGCCGCTGCTCCGCGCCGGCTCTGCGCGCCGCCCCGCGGCCAGGCTTTTCAGGCGGCGCGGGCAGGGGTGGAGCCGGAGACTGGGACGGCGCGGGGACGCGGGGGGCGGTGGGGGGCGGCGCGGGGCGGCGCGGTGAGGGGCGGGAACGCGCGGGGTGGACTGGCAGCTCCGGCCCGGCTGCGCACCTGGCACCTGGCGGCTGCGCACCTGACCCCGGGACGCGAGGGGCGCCCGGGCCTGTGCCACTGCGCTGCGCCCCGACTTCCTCAAGCCTGTTGAGGAGCCCGGGGCCGGCGTGGGCTGAGGGTCTGTGTTCCCGCCGCGCGCCCGGGACGCGGGCACCTGGCCAGGTACTGCGCTTCCCCGTTCCACTGCTGGGAACAAAGCGGGTAAGGACAGTGCAGCCTTGGAGCTAGTATCTGGAGACAGGCCGGTCCAAGCCGAATGTCACAACCCACCTGTCCCAGCTCTGTGACTTTGGTCAGATGGCTGAGCTCTCTATGCCTCAGTTTCCTGATCTGTGAAAGGTGCTAATCCCAGCACTGTCTTTCTCGTGGGTTTCTTGAGGCTTTTGTGTGTGTACATGAAAGGTTAAAATAAAATGCTTACAAAGTACTTAGTACACTGGAAGTGCCCAATGAACATTGGCCATTATTGTTATTATAAAAGAAAGATAATAGGAAACAGGGAGGCAGACTTTTCGGAGAGGGGAAGGGGATATGCGAATGAGGGGGAGTAAAAAGGATCAAGATATGCTAGGTACATGTACCAATTCCCCACGAAGAGTAGATGCATGATGCGTTGCAAACATATACAAATAAAAAATTTTGGAAAGGATATGAATAAAAATATATATATTTTAGAGACAGGGTCCTGCTTTGTAGTCCCAGCTGGCCTGGAGGAACTCACTATGTAGCCCAGGTTGGCCTCAAACTCGAAGTGATCCTCCTACCTCGGCCTCCCGAGTGCTGGGATTACAGGCATGCCCCACGGCCTAAAAATGTTAAACAATGTGTACACACACACACATCTGTGCTTCTTGTTTGTATTTGTGTCCTCACTCAGCAGCCAGAGAAGCCAGCACGAGATGTGGCTTGTAGTCTGTGCTCAGTAAGCACTGGGAGATGGAGGGCTGGGGATGTGCCTTAGAGGTAGAGTGTTTGCCTAGCAGGCATGAGGCCCTGGGTTCCATACCCACCACAGCCCCCCACAAAAGTGGGTGGAAAGGGAGGGTGATATGACTTAGACAAGTGTCTCCAAAGACTCTGACTTACAAGCTGGGTCCCTAGTCAGCCCTTGGTGGGACTGGGAGGTGGGGAAGTTCTCACCACAGGCCAAGGTGATGGAGCCAAGCAGCCATGGACTGAAACCTCCACACTGAGTCAGAAGAGAGCTTTCTTCCTCCTCGGTTGGTTGTCTCAGGTTTGGTCCAGTATGGAAGCTGACCCAGAAGGAGCAGGGAAGGAAGAACGAAAGGGAAGGGAGAAGGGCTACAAGCGTCGTACTGGGCTGGGGTGCAGCTCAGTGGCGGCGAGGCCCTGGGTCCATCCCAGCACTGGAAATAGTAACTATAATGATAACGGGTTGTTCGGGGCCACCAAGCCCTGGGGCTTACGGCTGCTGGAGTACTCCTCCATTGCCCAGTCCCCAACTGTCACAGTTCTTGGAAGAGGGAGTCTCAGTCCACTCCCAGCTAAAATCCTCACCTCCCACTCAACTCACAGCCCACGGCAATCTGTCGCCACCCCCGCCACTTCTCCAGGAACACTGCCTGAGACGTTTCTGAAACCCGCTTTGTCCTACAAGCCCCATGGTTGCTTCCCCACCCCCAGGCCACCTGAGCTCTAGGTCCCTTTGCGCAGCCTTCTTCCCTCCTGCCCTGAAAATTCCCACCTCGTGGTTTTCTGGGCTCTGCCGGTCGCCACTGCTGTTTCTCTGGCTTTCCCTCCTCTCTCTTTAAGTCTGGCCTTCCCCACACCTTGGGCTGATGGCTCCAAACCCCTGTCCACCTGGGCTGCCCCAGGAATGTCAGAAAGAAAACATCAAGCTGGGTGGTCAGAGTGCAATGCGGCTCCACAGCCGGGCTCTGTCCGTTATGAGCTCTGGTAGTCTTTGCCTCAGGCTCCTTGGCACTCGAATGGGGTTAATACTAGTTCCGGCCTCACAGGGTGGATTTGAGGGTTAAAAGCCTCCGCAGGTGCTCTGTGAACACAGTAGCTATAATGTCGATTGCAATGATGATGGTGATGTTAAAGGGGAGGAAGAGGAAGGTGGCGTCAATGTCATTCGCTTGCTGATAGCCTTCATTGACTTTTCATTTTCTTTTCAGTGATCCCCAGTGCTGCATACAGAATGGACAATAAAGAAAGACTTCACCTTCAATCTCAAAATTCCCTCACCCAGTAGGCATGTAGTAGCTAGGAGTTATCTGTTAAATAAACAATCCATCAAGAGTTAGAGACACATTCCTGAATCTTGCTATTACAATATTAGTCCGTCAGCCTAGAATCTGTGTAAACCTCCTCCGAAACCAATTATATTTTCTCTCGGTGCTGGTGCTCGGCACCATCAGCCCCAGGCACTGACTTCCCTCTGAGCGGCTGTGATTCTACAAGACAGGCTTGGGAAGCCATGCTGCACCAGGGTGAGGGGCTGGGACTGGTGGTCATCTGGTGTGGAACTCCAACTCAGTTCTGCTGACAGTGTGACCTTAGGTCCATCATCAACTTCTCTGAACTTTGGTGTCCTGGTTTTATTCAAATGAGCATGATTATACTCCTGTCTCCAGGTGGTCTTAAAGGTGAAATGAGACCACATGCAGGGAAGGACATTGTGCAAATACTAAGGTCTCAAACTCACCTCTCAAATTTTAATGTTTCCCTTTATGAAAGTAGCCAGGTCAATTTCCTGCTAATTGTATGCAGTAAATAAATATTTATTGTCCATTTCCTTGGTTATTTCATGGCCCCAGAAAAGCCTTATCTTTTTACTTCATCCCTCTCCAGATGAGCTCATATCCCCTCTCTCCTTTCAGTGCTGTCTCGGGAGCTCCTCTCTGTCGTCATTTCTTCGCCCAGGTGTAGTAGCCTAGAGAGCACAGCCCAGGGTCTCTGGTGTGGCTGTACTTAGGTGGGAATACACACAAGACACACAGCTCACTTCTGGAGCTGACCCCAGTGCAGGACAGCCTAGCGGATAAGCACATGGGCTCTGCAGTCACACTGCCAGGGTTCAAAGCCCAGCTCCACTGTTTGGCAAATGATTTAAGTCTCAGCTTCAGTTTCCCCTTCTGTAAAATAGGGCTTCTGTTTGTATCCTTTTAATTATGGGGAGGGCTAAGTGGGTTTGTATTTATAAAGCAATTGAATTTGTGGCTGCTCGGAAAATATTTGTTAAACATATGAAGCTCAGGAAACAGAAGCGTTAAGACTTACATAGTCCTTTCTTGGCACAGGCATTCAACATCTTTCATCTTCTGGAAACAGCCATTGCAGTCCTCATCTAAGCATCATTTAGAGCTCATTTAGACATCAGTATTGCTCATCCATCCATTCACCAAATACGTCTGTTTCTTCTGTAACTTTCCGGATATGACATTGGTCCCTAGGCACAATACCACACAGTGCCCTAGAGGTACACTGATGCCAGCTCACCCTAGCTTGAGAGGTGATCACTACATTTTCAGGGATTTGGGGGGGTTGGTGTCTTGAAATTTGCCATTGTGCTTGTATTTACCCCACGGTGATCTGCAAACATTACAGAGCAGCTCGTCCTTACGGTGCAGCACAGGGCCCACCATTCCAGGGTAGTGGAAGAGGCACATGGTATTCAAGAAGTCCCAGGAATGAATGGAAAGTTAGAGATGTGGGGAGAGTCCACAAAGGAGAGGTCTGCAGTCCAGGGAGAGCGAGTCACTGAGCAGCATGACCTTGTCAAGGAGAGCAGGAAGGGCTCTGAGCAAGTGGCAGATGAGCTGAAGCCTAAAGGGAGAGGCATGAGGAACTGGATGAGGAGGGGCCCGGGTCCTGGAGACGATTGCCAAACCGAGGCTGGGATGCACAGCGAGGAGCAAGATGTGCCTGAAGGTGAAGCATTTTTAGCAGTGGCTGACGCAAGAGCACGCTGGTGTTGTACAAAGACTGCTGCAGCCGCCATGTGCAGAGGGCACTGCAGGACAGGCTAGGGGGCAGTGAAGGGGCGACTGCGGTGGTCCAGGCAAGAGATGACTGCAGCTTGGACTGGGGACAGGGGAGAGGAAGGCACAGATCTTGACCTAGGACTGGATGTGAGGGGAGGAAAGAAAGGTGCCAAGTATGTCCCTTGCCTTAGTAGACCTACAGCCCCCTGACGAGGGTGTCATGGTTGTGGTCCACTTTGTGCCTGTGAGCCTGCAACAGCCTTACCTTGGGACTTATAAGCCAGAGGCTCTGGGAAGTGGACTGTCCTCAAATATGTGCACAGCTCCCAAACTAAAAATTACATGGCAGAACTGGCATCAAAGAGACGAAGTAAAAAGGGTTAGGTACCAGGAGGAACTTCATACAAGTCATTTAGTGACAGAATAATTGGCTCCAGGGAGTGGTGAGCTGCCCAGGAGATGGAGGGTAGACACTGGAGCTGGGCTGTACTACTCAAGGCAGGGATCCTATGTGGGGACTTTGTCCTGAGAGTCTGAGATAGAATCTCCCAATTGCGCTAGTCTGAGTGCACAGTTTTCTGCAGAACCCTTGCCCATTACCACCACTGTACTCCTTTAGTAGGTTTGCATTTGAAGTCCCTATTCTTCCCCATTTCCTGCATCTAGCCATCAGCCCAGTAACTTTGCAGGTCCTTTCCAGTACTGGAACTCAGACTTTCTCTGGCCACCAGCATGAGGCAGAAGTGATGAGGTGCCAGTTTCTGGCCTTCCTGCCTTCTTCCTCTACCCTCACCATAAAAGCTGAGTTCCCAGGTCAGTGCGATTGCCCAGGAGGGAGACAGGATACTCACTGAGTAGGACTGCCCATGCTGAGGTGCCAGCGGCAAACCCAGACCAAAGCGAAAGCCACTAGACAACAGACCTGCGAGGAAACCCAGTCCAGATCAACCTCCAGCCTCCAAATAATTAATCTCTGCTGTTCTGAATGACCAAATATCCACATTTGCTCCTGCCCTCCTTGAATGCTCTCCTTTGCTTATCAGATGCGGTCATTCTTGGAAGCCCAGCTTAGTGCTCCTCTTCCTCGTGAATTCTAAAATGATTCACCACCCTCAAAACTCTCTGGGCTGTTTGAGGATGGTACCACTCAGGATGTAGTGGCATTCTGCAACTTTCACACACATGGTTTAGGAACAACCTGGCCAGGTAGCTATGGGAACATTTTTTCCTTTTGTGTCCTCAGTGCCGCTTCAGGGCAAGATATTTACTGGCAGAGCCAGGATGAGGATGGAAAGATGGGTAGCTACTGCTGGTAATGTCTTCTTCCCCTCGTGCCTTGTTAATCCAACCTTTACTTCATATGCTTATCTTTTGCCATGGGGCCTAGGACAACCTTCTCTTGCAAGAAGAAAATGGTGCAAGAAATAACTGGTCTTCCACTGAAATAGCTGGGTGAATGAACACAAGTAGACGATAATTTTGTTTGAATGCTATGGTACATTGAAATATTGGTCCCACCTGTTCACACCTTCATAATTGTATTCTGCATCCTCACTCTTGCTGTGGCCTCATGGTGGACAGGGTGCACTTCTCTAGCTCTTGACTTGGGGCTTGGCCAAGCAGAAGTTTGAAACGTATTGCATAGTTGGGCATGCTTTCTCGTCTGCCGACTTTACTGTGAAAAGAGCATACCCTGTATAGCTGTTGTTCCCCCAACCTGGGCCCCAACAGGAGATGATGGAGCAGAGATGCCCTAACCAAACCTCTGACCCACAGCAAGAATTAGGGTTTCCCCAGCCAAACCTGTCATGGAAGCAAGACACACATGTGGCTTGTTATATGCACTGAGATTTTGAAGTTGTTACACAGCAACAGCTGACTGATACACTCACATGGGCTGTGCTTGGGGCCTGTGTACCCCATCTCTGTTATGCTGCACCTCACTATGGGATAAGTATGGCAATGCTTTATTCCAAGGGTCCCCAACCCCTGGGGTATGGACTGATACTGGTCTGTAGCCTGTTAGGAGCCAGGTCACACAACAGGTGAGCAGCAAGCAAGGGGGTGTAGCTTCATCTGTGTTTACAGGCATCCCCATCGCTTGGATTACTGCCTGAGCTCCACCTCCTGTCAGAGCAGCATCAGTATTAGATTCTGCTGGGTGTGCAAACCGTACTGCAAACTGCACATGTGGGGGATCTGGATTGCAGCCCCTTATGGAAATCTAATACCAGAGCCATCCCCTTCCTCCCATCCCATCCATGGAAAAACTGTCTTCTGAAAAACTGGCTCCTGGTTTCAAAAAGTTGGGGACTGCTTCTTTATTCTGTAGATTAAAAAAAAAAAATCCTGAAACTCAGGTTGGGCAGTTGGTTTAAAAATCCTATAATGGGGGCCGGTGAGATAGCTCAGTGGCATAAGCACCTGCCTGGCAAGTGTGAGGTCCTGAGTTCGACTCCCGGAACCCACATACAGAAAAAAGGGCCGGTGATATCGTTCAGCGGCACGCGTGCCTGCTGGCGTGCGAGGTCCTGAGGTTGACCCCGGGTACTCCCCCCCAAAAAATCCTATGATGAAGCCAGAATTTGACCCAATTCTCTGACTTATACTTTATATCCTGCAGGGTCTGGCTTCAGTCTTCTGGCCAGTGGGCTTAACCACATGAACTTATGTTTCCCTGTTTGATCTAGGTTGGAAAAGGAGGGGACAAAGAGAAAGTTGATCTCCTCTCCCTCTTCTAAAGGGAGCAAGCCCAAGAACATTAACTCAGAACTTAATCATTGTATCCTGGATGCCAACCTGGAGGAGGAAACCCCCTCCTGGGCCCAGTTTTGTGGGAGAATGTGTTCCAAAGTTTGAAACCCTGACTTTACCCTTGGACTCTGACTTTACCCTCGGCCAGCATCTGTGAGCATTTACATTCCGAGATTTCCTGTGTTTATACCTAATCTCCTCCATAACCTGGTTCAGATGTCTAAAGGCAGTGGCGCACTGGGGACATCTACACTTACCTGTAAGTTGGCTTCCAATACCACTGCACCCACCACACGGGCTGTGCATGGTCAGCTTCAGGGACTCCATTCACGTTGCCACTCTGCAGTGCCCCCTGGAACTACGTGACAGGGTGACCCTGAGTTCCTCTGACAGTTCAAAACTGACTTCCGGTTACAGCTGATAAAATGCCATCCTCCCCCTTGTCAAATTAATCATGTATTTCTTAACGATCATATGGCCTGTTGGCCCCAGATCGACAGCTGTTCAGTAGTCCTCTTTATCCTGGGGGATACCCTCCAAGATCCCCATGGGTGCCTGAAACCAAGGATGGTAGTGAATATGAACCCAGTATATATATTAGCTTTTTTCCTATACATGCACAAGTTTAACTTACCAACTGGGCACAGGAAGAGATTAACAATAATAAAATAGAACACTTATCACACTATGAAAATTATTTAAAATTTATGAATTATTTATTCCTGGAATTTTCCACAGAATGGAATTTTCCATTGGATATTTAATATTTTCGGACTATGAAATAGGAAACTAAAACCATGGAAAGTAAAACTGTAGATAAGAGGAGACTGCTGTACATCAAAGTTACTCAAATATTTAAGAATTATGTGAGTGTTCAGCCCCAAATCTCTCTCTCTCTCTTTCTCCACACACATACACACACACACACACACACGCACGCACACACACATACATGCACACACACATTCTTAATGGGGGAATTATAAAGAAAATTTCCTAACGCTACATTCTCATCGCAGAGCATGCCCATGATTGCCCCTAAATCAACAGCAGTATTGAGGGTCTGCCACATGCTAAATGATGTGCTGCATGCTGGTGATTGCTCAGGAATGGGTGTGGCCCTTCAGTGATATAAAAAACAGTACAGCAGGACAGCTTTTCAAATGAAGGTAGGTTCAAGGTATTGTAGGAACACAGAGGAAAGGGCACCTTCTCTCCTGGGGTACAAGATTGTAAGGAGGAAGTGACATTTACGATAAGCATATGAAGTATGAGTAGGAGTTCCAGGCACAGGGAGCAGTAGGGGCAAAGACATGGAAGTACATGGTGGGCCCTGGGTGCCAGGTGCCTAGAACTGTGGTTCAGGGAGGCAGCCACCAACTACACATTGCTACTGAGTACTTTAAATGTGCCTGACCTCACTGAAGTATAAAACCCACTTTGGAATTTGAAGACTTAATACTAAAAAGAAAGTGAAATACCTCATTAATATTCTTAATGCTGATTACACGTTGAAATGACAATAGATGTATTATTGGCTTAACTAAATATATTAAAATTAATTTCACCTTTTTCATTATACTTTTAAAAATGTGGCACTAGAACACTTTAAATTGTTGGTATGGACTTAGTCAACATATAATTTTTATGTTGAGTCCTTAACCCCCAGCACCTTAAAATGTGACTGGATTTGGACATATGGCTTTAAAAAGGTGTTAAAGTTGGGCCGGTGAGATGGCTCAGCGGCTTAAGCGCCTGCCTTGCAAGTGCGAGGGCCCGAGTTCGACTCCCGGATCCCACATACGAAAAAGGGGCCAGTGATATTGCTCAGCGGCATGGGTGCCTGTTGGCGTGTGAGGTCCTGAGGTCGACCCCCCGGTACCCACAAAAAAAAAAAAAAAAGGTGTTAAAGTTAAATGAGTTGCTGTGGATGGGGCCCTAATCCAATGTGACTGGTATACTTCAAGAAGGAGAAGGTACCTTGATGAGGAATAGGTGGGTGAAATGGAATTTCTATTTTAAGTTTTTTAAGGAAAAAAAATGTGGTATTTACACATAACACCATGAAGAAGAATCAACTTGAGCCATTTGTAGGAAAATGGATGCACCTTGAATCCATAATGTTAAGTGAAATAAATCAGACACACAAGCTTAAAAATTATATGGTTTCTCTTACTTGAGAAACCAAAGTATAAAGAAAAAAGCAATATAAAAGATGATAGGAAATAGGGAGATAGATCTTTGGGAAATGAGGAGACTAAGAGAGAGGGGAGGGGAAGGGGATGTAAAAAGAAATAAGGTGCATCATGTACATGTCCTCAGCTCCCCACAATGAATGTATTCATGATGTACTGCAAACGTGTACTAATAAAATAAAAAATTAAAAGAAGACAAGATACCAGCAATGCACGTGCACAGGGAAAAGGCAGAAGATAACCTCTGGAAGCCAAGAAGAGAGGTCTTGGGAGAAACTAGCCCTGCTGACACCTTGACCTTGGTCTTCCAGCCTCCGTAACTATGAGAATATAAAGTCTGTTGTTTAAGTATCTCAGTCTGTGGCACATTGTATGGCAGCCTGAGCTAACTAATGTAATTTATGTCACTTAAGTGGTATGATCAAACAATACAGTGAATGTCAAAAATTTTTTTAAGGTGGTGCATATGCCGGCCAGGTAGGACCAGCAACAGCAGATCCTGGCACTGGCACACATGCTGGCAGGTGGGACCAGCGGTGTGGAAAAGTCTGAAGTAGCAGTGAGAATACAAGGAAGCAGTTGGTAAGTTAGGTGAATCAGCATTTTGCTCTGGCACTCAGACATGAAGAACAGGAGTGGGTAGGTGGGGCTGCCATTTTATATCAAAGGGCTTGGGGAGAACTCTAGCAACAGAAGACCAGTCCCAGCCCCCACACACAGAGGCCAAGATCAGTCCTATACCCAGCACAAATCCCACTGCAAACTTGGCTGGAGTACACAGCACATTTCTGGGATCTGACTTGGACACTACCACAAAATTATAGACACCAGAGGACTTTTACTACTTTTATTTTTCTTTGTTTGTCTGATTGGTTTTTCTTTTTCTGTCCAGTTGTGAGTTTTTTGGTTTTTTTTTTTTTTTTCTTTTTGTGGGTACCGGGGGTCAAACTCATGACCTTGCGTGCCAGCAGGTGCCCATGCTGCTGAGCAATATCACCGGCCCTTTTTTCGTATGTGGGTTCCACGAGGTCAAACTCAGGACCTCGTGCTTGCCAGGCAGGCACTTATGCTGCTGAGCCATCTCACCGGCTCAGGTTTTTTTTGTGTGTGAGTGGTTATTTTTGTTTTCTTCTTTCTTCTTTCCTCTTTCTTGTTTCACTATTTAGGGTTCTTACCTTTCTTTTTGTTTTCTTCCACTCATCTTCTTTCTCATTTTCCTCAACTATCTCTCTTGATTTTATGATATTTTCATGTGAGTGAACATTGTCTCTTTTCCTTCTGGTTCACTTTAATACTACTTTGCTTTTTCTTTCATTCTTTCTCTCCTGTGTCCTCCAGTTTCCCAAAACTTGGGTGATCATCCTTTGCTCTCCAGCCATGCTTCTACTATATTTGACCTCATTCATCTCTCTATCTTGTCCACTATCCTTCTTAACTCCTCCCACACACACAACAGGGTAAAATCACTCCACTGAGGGGAAAACCATTGCATACAAGTTCCTGGTATATGTTGGATTTTGTTATGTAACTACAGAATTTGCTCCTGTGGTTAAAGGTATCAGGTTAATAGTTACCACAGTTTGTCAGTAGCTAGGCTGTACTTGATGCTATTGTTATTGCCAACTGTACTACTTTAGCCAGGATATCATACCTGTTATAATCACTTTTTCTCCCTTGTGTGATAATACTGTGATTGTATGGGGTCATAACCATCACCATAGTCCAGTGCCAAAGGACTGGGTGCTGAGCCAAATAGCAAATTCTCATCCTTAATACATTGGGAAGATAGGTCCTTGGGATAGACACAAAGACCAAGAACCACCTACATCTAGAAGACATTCCTAAGGAACAGACATTTCCTAGGGAAGCCTTGATACTAATGATAAAGCTATCTACCATAAGAATTGGCAAGCATCAACACAGAAAACAAAATAAAATAAAAAATGAAAATGACAAGACACAGAAGCAAAATGCAATCCCAGACCCATAGCCCACCCAGGACAAGTCCAGAGCAAAATGAGATAGAGGAAATTGGAAGTCAAGCACTGGAACTTTATGAAATGATAGCAACAGAAGTGGAAAAACAAATGGAAGAGGCTAGAGAAAAATAATCTCTCAGGTACAAAAACAAACAATGATCAAAATCAAAGGCATTAGGCAGACACAGATTTAAAAAAATAGAAGAGCTTAGGAAAATTATGGAAATCATGAATGCCCAACATAGGAAAGAAGTGAAATCCATGAAACAGATCTGAACAGAAATCCAGGAGATTAAAATCTCCTGGAAAGTTTACACAACAGATTGAATAAAGGTGAGGATAGAATATCAGATCTAGAAGACAGTATTTCAGCTAGCAACAATGAAAAGAGAGATATATTAAAAATGGCAAGACACCATGAAAAATCAATCCAAGAGCTGCAAGATGAAGCAAAGAGAAACAACGTAAGATTGATTGGAGTCAATGAGAAAGCTGGAGACAGCACAAATGCCATAAAAACCTCTCCACAGGAATAATGGCAGAAAACTTCCTAAATGTGGATAAAGAATTTGACATATAAATAAATGAAGCATATAGAACTCCACACAACCATGATCAAAATAAATCTACACCATAGCACATAATAATCAAGATTCCAGAAATTCAGCACAAGAACAGATTATTAAAAGTAGTTAGAGAAAAGAAATAAATCACCTATAAAGGAAAGCCCATCAGGATCACAGCAGACTTCTCAACACAAACCCTCAAATCAAGGAGAGCTTGGAGTGAGGTGTTTCAAGCCCTAAAAGAAAACAACCTCCAACCCAGATTGATGTACCCTGCAAAACTATCTTTCAAAATCAATGGAGAAATAAGATTCTTCCATGACAAAGGACAACTGCAGAAATTCATTACCACCAAACTAGCTCTTTAGAATGCTCTGGAGGATATATTAGAAAGAGAAAATGAAGACCACAATCACAAGAACACCAATAGAAAGTAGCCACCAGGCAGGGCAAGCAACTAAACAGAGGAGAAAGAGAGGGAACCAACGACAGGAAAATAATATGAGAAAGAACAGCCAATACATTTCTGTTATAACCATCAAAGTAAATAAATGGTCTCAATTCACCATTCAAAAGAAACAGACTGGCAGAATGGATCAAGAAGCAAGATCCAACAATATGTTGCATAAAAGAAACACATTTAACTTAAAAAGAAATTCATAGATGGAAAGTCAAAGGATGGAAATCAATACTCGATATGACAGGATCCGAGAAAAAAGCAAGGGTAGCTATTCTATTCACAGACAATGTGAACTTCAAGCCAAGACTGCTCAAAAGCGGCAAAGAAGGTCACTACGTACTTGTTAAGGGAAGACTCCAAGAAGAGGAGATAACTATCATAAATATACATGCACCAAATACCGGTACACCCATGTACATAAAACAAATATTAATGAACATGCAAAATCAAATAAGCACTAACACAATTGTAATGGGGGACCTTAAAACCCCACTCTTACAATTAGATAGATCAAGTAGACAAAAATCAACAAAGAAATATCAGAATTGAATCAAACCTGTGAACAAATGGACTTAGTAGATGTCTACAGAGTGTTCCACCCCACAACATCAGAATACACATTCTTCTCAGCTGCACATGGGACGTTCTCCAAAATAGACCACATATTAGCCCATAGAACATGCTTAAGTAAATGCAGAGGAATTGAAATTATCCCATGCATGTTATCTGACCATAGTGCAATGAAATTGGAAATCAATGGCAAAAGAAACCATGAAAACTACATAAACACATGGAAATTGAACAACATCCTCCTGAACAACCAATGGGTCAGGAGGAAATTAAAGAAGAAATTAAACAGTATCTACAATTAAATGATAATACTGACACAACATACTGGAACTTATGGGACACAATGAAATCAGTCCTATAAGGGAAATTTATAATGGTGAATTCTCACATGAGGAAAACAGAATGAGCTCAGATAAACAACTTAATGTTGAATCTCAAACTTCTAGAAAAAGAAGAAAAATTAAACCCAAATCTTGTATGAGAAAGGAAATTAATGCAATTGAGACTAAGAAAACAATACAAAGAATTGATGAAGAGTTGGTTCTTTGAAATATTAAATAAAATTGATAAACCCCTAGCTAACTTTATCAAAAAGAGGAAAGGAAAGACTCAGATTCAAGCAATTAGGAACAAAAAGGGTGAAATCACAATGGACCCTGCGGAAATCCGGAAGATCATCAATACCTACTTCGAGAACCTGTACTCTAATAAGATGAAAAACACAGAAGAAATGGACAGATTTTTAGATTTTGCTTGGCAATATGAATTGCCAAAACTGAATCCAGAAGATATAAAATTCTAAAGAACCCAATATCAGTCAATGAAATTGAAAACATAACAAAAAATTTACCAACAAATAAAAGCCCAGGTCCTGATGGATTTACTGTTAAATTCTACAAGAAATTTAGAGAAGATCTAATGCCACTAATGCTGAAACTCTTTTTTTTTTTGTGGGTACCAGGGGGTCGACCTCAGGACCTCGCGCGCCAACAGGCACCCATGCCGCTGAGCGATATCACCTGCCCCTTTTTCGTATGTGGGTTCCAGGAGTCAAACTCGGGCCCTCACGCTTGCAAGGCAGGCGCTTACGCTGCTGAGACATCACACCGGCCCTGAAACTCTTTAATGAAATTGAAAGGGAAGCAATACTTCCAAAATCATTCCTGGAAGCAAGTATTACCCTGATACCAAAACCAGAGAAGGACCTGACCAAAAAAGAAAACTACAGGCCAACCTCCCTAATGAAAACAGACACCAAAATCCTCAACAAGCTACTGGCAAGCAGAATGCAGCAAATCATCAAGAAGACTCTGATATCCTCTTCAATCTCCTTTTTCAGAGTACTGTAATTTTCAATGTATAAATCTCTTACTTCCTTTGTTAGATTGATTCATATGTATTTCATTGTTTTGATGCTATTGTGAAGGCTGTGGTTTCCCTAATTTCTCTCTTAGTGACTTTTTTGTTTGTGTGTTCGTGAAGACTAGACATTGTGACCAAGTAGGATTCATCCCAGGGATGCAGGGATGGTTCAGCATATGCAAATCAATAAATGTAATATACCATATCAACAGAGCCAAAGACAAAATTCACATGATCATCTCAATAGATGCAGAAAAAGTATTTGACAAAGTCCAACACCCACTCATGATAAAAACCCTACAGAAAATTGGAATAGATGGTCTTTATCTCAATCTGATAAAAGCCATCTATGACAAACCAACAACTAACATCATACTAAATGGTCAAAAAACTGAAAGCTTTCTCTCAAAAATCAGAAAGAAGGCAAGAATGTCCACTATCACCACTCCTGTTCAATATAGTTCTTTTTTTTTTTTTTTTTTTTTTTGTGGGTACCGGGGGGACGACCTCAGGACCTCACGCGCCAACAGGCACCCGTGCCGCTGAGCGATATCACCGGCCCCTTTTTCGTATGTGGGTTCCGGGAGTCGAACTCGGGCCTTCGCGCTTGCAAGGCAGGCGCTTAAGCCACTGAGCCGTCTCACCGGCCCCTCAATATAGTTCTTGAAACATTAGCCAAAGCAATTAGACAAGAGAAAGAAAGAAAAGGAATAAGGATAGGAAAGGAAGAAGTTAAATTATCATTTTTTGTGGATGACATGATACTCTACTTAGAAGACCCCAAAAACTCCACCAAAAAACTTGTAGATTTAATAAACAAATTCAGGGTCTGGTGAGATGGCTCAGTGGCATAAGCACCTGCCTGGCGAGCGCGAGGGCCCGAGTTCGACTCCCGGAACCTGCATACGAAAAAAGGGCCGGTGATATCGCTCAGCGGCACGGGCGCCTGCTGGCGCGCAAGGTCCTGAGGTCTACCCCGGTACCCACAAAAAAAATAAAAAATAAAAAATAAACAAATTCAGTAGTGTAGCTGGATGCAAAATCAACACTCAAAAATCAATAGCAGTCCTGTACACAAATAACAAACTCACTGAGAGAGAAATTAGGGAAACCACACCCTTCACAATAGCATTTTAAAAAAAAGAAAAAACAAATACTTAGGATCAATCTACCAAAGGAAGTAAAAGATCTATACATTGAAAATTACAGTACTCTGAAAAAGGAGATTGAAGAGAAAATGGAAAGATATCCCTTGCTTATGGGTAGGAAGAACAAACATAGTGAAAATGGCCATACTCCCAAAATTGTTATACAGATTTAATGCACTATCAATCAAAGTGCCATTAGCATACCTCACAGAAGTAAAGAAAACATTCCTAAAATTCATTTGGAGCCAGAAGAGAATTAGAATAGCAAAAGGAATTATCAGCAACAGAGGCAAGGCAGGGGGCATTACAATTCCTCACTTGAAATTATACTACAAACTACTGTGATAAAAAAAGAGTATGGTACTGGCAAAAAAAACAACCAACCAACCAAACAAACAAAAACAGACATGAGGATCAATGGAATGGATTAGAAGATGCAGAAACAACTCCAAATACACTCAGCCAACTTATCTTTGACAAAGGAGCCAAACACATTCACTGGAAGAACGATAGATAGCTTCTTTAATAAATGGTGCTGGAAAAACTGGCTTTCCACATGCCAAAGACTAAAACTAGACCCATGCCTATCACCATGCACTAAACTAAAATCAAAATAAATCAAAGATCTAAATATTAAAACAGAAACCCTAAATCTTCTGGAAGAGAGAATAGGCACAACACTTGAAGACATAGGTGTAGGCAAAGAATTCATGAACAAAACCCTGATTGCACCAGAAATAATACAAAGAATCAATAACTGGGATCTCATCCTATTAAAAAGCTTTTGCATAGCAAAAGAAATCACCAACAGAGTGAAAAGACAACCCACAGAGAGGGAAAAAATTTTAGCTAATTGTCCTTCAGACAAATGACTTATATCTGAACACGTAAACAATTGAAAAAAATCAGACCCCCAAATTTAAAGACCCAATCCAAAAATAGGCATCTGAGATGAATACACACTTCTCAGATGAAGAACTACAGATGAAAAATAAATATATGAAAAAATGTTCAACATCACTGGTTATTAGATAAATGCAAATTACAACAATGTGAGATTCCATCTTATTCCAGAAAGAATGTCTATTATCAAGAAATCAACCAATAACAAATGCTGGAGGGGCTGTGGGGAAAAAGGAACCCTTCTCCCCACTGTTCGTGGGCGTGTAGACTGGTACAACCAGTGTGGAAAGCAGTATGGAGATTCCTTAAAAAACTAGGATTAGAAGTCCCATTTGACCCAGCTATTCCCCTTCTCGGTATCTTCCTGGAAGAATTAAAAACATCATACCACAGTGATATATGTGCACCCATGTTTATAGCAGCACAGTTTGTAATAATTAAATCTTGGAAACAACCCAAATGCCCATCAACTGAGGAATGGATGAAGAAGATGTGTTTTTTTTTATACAATGGAGTACTACTCTGCCATAAAGAAGGATAAAGTTGAGACATATGTAGGTAAATGGATGCAACTTGAAATAAATCAGACTCACATGTCTAAATATCACCTTGTCTCCCTGGTGTGAGAAAGTGAAAAAGTAAATAATCAAAATGTAAAACAGATATTGTGAAATGGGAAGAAATTGTTCAAAAGGAAAAAGGAACTAGGGTGGAGGGAAGGGAAAAGAAGGAAGGGAAAAGAAAAAAATGATTAAAGAAAAGATCAAATGGAAACAAAGCTTTGTAAATAGGGAGAGGAAGAGGGGTTGAAGGGAGGAGAGGGGATTGGGAACAAAGAGGAATCAAAATATATCATGTACAGGTACAAATTCCCTATGATGAATATGATCATTATGTATATCTAAAATGTACCAATAAACTTAATTTTTTTTAAATTTAGTACAATAAAAGACATATTATCTTTATTTCCCCCTCAAAATACTCCCCTTTCTTTGAATACACATATAGATCATTCTTAAACATCCTCCATACATTTTGATCACACCCGGTATGTTGTATTTCAGTTAGAGAGCATTGATTTAGCAAAGTTGGGGCAGTAAAGGCCAATAAATTCAGATCTGAACCTTTCATTCAGCTGAGGCCACACCTAGCTGCAGAGGAATCAGAGCAAAGTACTCCCAGGTGGCCAGGCATGTCCCCCTCAAGATAGCTCTGCATATGTGAGCGATGATATTTGGTGACCAGCTGTTCATCTTTGCCATAAACCTCTTCCCAGAAGCCTTAGTGGTGTCTACTGCCTGTGTGACTAGGTCCTCAGTTTCCCCTCTGTACAATTAGCTTGCTTTTTTCCTCTGCCTGGAAACTAGCAAAAGATACCTTCTGTCTCAGCTTCCTGCTCAAGTCAAAGCAGTAGGTGATGCTCATTGGTTAGGGCGGGCCCAAGTTAGAGAGACACTGCTATGGGACCTCCCTACACAAACTGACTAGGCGCTGCACCCAGGGCTAGGACCCTGGGAGGCAGTAGACCATGTCATCTGAGAGTCAGCTGCCTGGGTTCAGAAGCCACTTAACACTCTATATTCTTGGAATAGCACTTTACCTCTTGGAGGGTGGCTCTTTTGTAGTGAGAAAACAATAACATGAACCTCAAGGAGTTATTAGACAGATTGCCAATCTAATCCAGTGTTTTTCAAACTTCATCATACCTATCTTCTTGATTTTTATACTAATATGCCAGTGTGTTATTATCTAATATTTACTTTATGCACTTTCATAACAGCTTTATTGATATACAATTCACATACCATACAATTCAGTCTTTTAAAGTGTACAATTCGGTCATTTTGGTATAGTCACAGAGCTGTGCAATGATCAGCACAGACAGTTCTCAAACTTCTCCAATTTCTGATACCCTCAAAAGAAACCCTAACCCTTCAGCAGCCACTCCCCACATCTCCCTCTGCTCTGAGCATCACTAATCTACTTTCTGTCTAAATCAGTTTGCCTATTCTGAACATTTCATATGAATGGGATTGTAAAATATGTGGCCTTTGCGTCTGGCTTCTTTCATGTAACAGTATTTTCAAGACTCATCCATACCGTAGCATTTATCAGTACTGCATTCCTTTCTATGGCTGAATAATGTTCCAATGATTTTATTTATTCCTTCATCAGTTAGTGAACATTTGGGTTGTTTGTAGTTTAGGGCTATGGAGAGTAACCTTATGAATACTCCCATACGGTGTTTGCTTGGACATGTTTTCACTTGTCCCGGGTATATCATTTGGAGTGGAATTTCTAGGTCATGTGGTAATTCTTTGTTTAACTCCTTATGGGACAGCCACTCTACTTTCCAAAGTGACTGAACCATTCTACATTCCAACCTACTGAGTACAAAGTTTCCATTTCTACACATCCTTGCCAACATCTGTTAGTATGTGAGTTTTTAGTTATAACCATTCTAGTTGTCATGAAGTAGTATAGCTCATTGTGGTCTTGATTTCGTTTTCCCTTCTGTTAACTCATTTTATTCATATTTATTTTTAAAGAACACTTAACCTTGTTACCCTAAGTGGAGAATATTATTTACTACAAATAGAAAATAAGCTACAAATAATATAACTACAGGTTAAATATCCATCATCTGAAATTTGAAATCCAAAATACTCTAAAACCCAAGTTTTTGAGCACTGACATAAGACCAAGTGGAAAACTCTACACCTCACCTCCCAGGACAGGATGCAGTCAAAATGCAGGCTCACTAAAATATACATAAAATTACCTCCAGGCTATGTGTGTAAGGTATATATGAAAAATAAATGAATTTCATGTTTAGGCAATATATTTCAAAATCCAAAACACATTTGGTGCTAAGCATTTTGGGTGAGGAAAACTTGACCTGTGTTAAAATCTGTGTATTGAATGCTGTAATTGGCATTTACCACATTTTGAGAAATACCAACATAGTCAATGCGAGGGTCTTATTAACACACCTAGCACACGATTAGTGCTTAATAAATGTTAAACTACCGTTTTATTGCTTGTGAAGTGTGGGCAAAGTGTGGGCATGAGAGGGTCTTCGGTTGTGCATCCCCCAGGAAGAGGGTGGAATATGAGTCAGAGGTCAGAAGATCCCTGCTAGAGAGGCCCAGCTGACGGTGTAGCTCAGTGGTAGAGTGGCGAGCCCTGGTTCAACCCCCAGCACTGGAAAAAAATTAAAAGTTCAAAAGTTCAAAAAAAAATGTATTGAACAGTCAGCCTCTGCCTGAGGAGGGTTCCGCTGTGCGTTCGATCCAGTCCATCCACTGATCCTGAGTTTTTTCCCAACTGGAGTACAGGAAGGAGGATCTGGGCCTGAACCCTTGTTCAGCTGCTTACTAGCCGGCCTCTAGTCTTAGTTTCCTCACTTGACAAGTTAGCACAATAGTAGTATCTAACTTCGAGGGTCCTCTGAGCAGTAGATGGTCACTCCCAGAGTCTATGGTGTGCCCATCAGCGTCTGCCTTCCCCTTCAGAGTACACGAATCACAGGGCAGCAACTGGAACTGCTTTTACACACAATGCATTTGGCCACTATTACTGTTGTTATTTTTATTATTATTGGGAAGAATTCACTGTTGGTTTCTGTCCTTCTTTTTTTTTTTAATATGAGGGTACCAAGAGTCGAACTCAGGACGTCGTGCTTGCCAGGCAGGTGCTTATGCTGCTGAGCTATATCATCGGCCCGGTTTCTGTCCTTCTAACTAGCTGTGCCAACATGCTACCAAGATTATAGAAAAGCTTGGGCTAAAATAGGTCCTCTGAGGGATCCTTCGTGAACGTCTTGGCTTAGAATAGGTGGAGATAGCAAAAGGAGAAAAGGCAGAGATAGCAAAAGGAGAAAAAAATCTGACATCTCTTGAGTACCACCCGTATGCCACTCCCGTGCGAGCAGCCTTCTCATCTGTGCCCACGGATTCTCCCACTGCAACCCCATGAAGTGCGTATGATTTTATCCCCATTGCTCAGGTGAGAAATTGCCAACACTTGGTATTGTCTGACTTTTTAAGTGTAGCCATTTCCTGGGTGTGCAATGGTATTGCGTTTGGGTTTTAAATTGATCTTTTTCTCTTTTATATTTTTTGCATTTCTATGATGAGTAATGATGTTTGACACTTCTCAAATGTCTGTCAGTCATTTAAATATCCTCCTTAGTGAAATACTTATTCAGGTTGTTTGCCCTTTTTCCCATGGGGTTATATTCCTTTTAAATTTACTTGTGGGAATTTCTTATTAAATTCCAGAGACAAGTTTTGTCAGATGCATGTATTACAATATCTTATACTATGGGCTTTCCTTTTCAATCTTTTAATTAATTTTTTTTTCTCTTTATGTGAGTACCGGGAACAGAACTCAGGACCTTGTGCTTGCCAGGCAGGCGCTTATGCCACTGAGCTATATCACCAGCCCTCTTTTAATTAATTTTAATGAAATTCAATTTATTTTGTTCCTTTAGGTCTTGAATGCTTTTGTTTCCAATTTAAGAAGTCTTTACCTGCTCAAAGACATAAGTATTCTGTCCTAAAAGCAATATTGCTTTAACTTTTACATTTAAATCTACAAGTCACCTGGAACTTACTCTTGTGTATGAGCTAGGTGGCAAGATGGCAAGATTTTTTTTTTTTTTCTATGAGGCTAATTACTGTAGCAGCAATTTGAGGGGAACAATCCTTTCTCTACTGAATTGCAGTGATGCTTCTGTTTAGCAATACACGTGTGGGTCTTTTCTGTACCTGTTTCTTTCATGAGTCTGTGTATTTTTGTTCCAATACCACTCTATGTTAACCACTATAGTTTTTTTCTTTCTTTTTTTTTTTTTTTTTGCTAAGCCTTAATATCTGGTAGCCTAAGTCTCCAATTGTGTCTTTTTCTTTTAAGATTTTCCTGACTATTCTAGATCTTTTGCATTCCCATGTAAATTTAAAAAATGATTTTTCAATTTTTGCCAAAAACATCACAGGGGTTTATTCTGATGTAGAGGGATTACATATCATTTGTTAGATATGTTTTTAGGTATTTGACACTTGGTGCTCTTATAAATGGTATTTTTAGAATTTCATTTTCTCTTTGTTGCTTAGTACGTAAAATATAATTGAACACAATTGATTTTTACAGCTTTATTGATGTATAATCAAGATTCAAAAAATTTATGTGATTAAGTGGACAATTAATAAGTTGTCCTGTGTTTTGAGATGGGACCTTGCTCTGTTGCCTTGTCTGGCCCTGAACTTCTGGGCTCAAGGATCCTCCTGCCTCAGCCTCCTGAGTAGCTAGGTGTGAGCCACTGTGTTTGGCTAACAGTTGATGTTTTGAAGTACATATACACAAAAAAATATCACTGCAATCAAGATAATGAAGAGATCTACTATCCCAAAACTTTTCCTTGTGACACTTTGCTATTCATCCCTTCCTGTTCCTTATTGTGAGCTATTTCCAGTTTGGGACATCTTGCAAAGAAAGAAACTATGTACATTTATATGCAAGTTGTTCTGTGGACATTTACTTGTATTTCTCTTGTCTTGGGCAAATATCTCAGCTTTAGATGATTGAGGCCTATGGGAGGGGAACATTTACCATTTTATGAAACCCCAATTGTTTTTCTATATTGCTTTGTAGTCTTACTAGCAGAGTATGAAATTTCTGGTTGCCCCATGAGGATTCATGGACATACAGAATGACTACTCTTAACCCTAGCTGCTCTAATGGTTGCCTTGTGATGTCTGAAACTGTACTTCACTAATGACCAATAACGAGTGTCTTTCATGCATCCATTTGCCTTTTGTACATCTTCCTTGCTGAGGTGTCCATTCAAAGCTTTTGCCCATTTTCCCTTATGCTGCAGATACAAATTCTTTGCTGGGTGTTGCAAATATCTTCTTCCAGCCGTGGCAGTGTCTTTGGTTTTTCAAATGGCATCAACTGAAAAGTGATAGTCTTACATTTGAAGGATTCCAGCTGATCTCTTTTTTTCCTTTAGAGCCTGTGCCTTTTGTTTTTTCCTTAATATGTCTTTGCCAAACCTAAGGTCACCATTCAGTTGTTAAAGGATGATTAGTTGAAAAGATGCTGTTTCTCCTCTCAACTCCTTTGGCGTCTTTGTTGAAAACCAGTTGACTATACATAAATCCATGAGTCTATTCTTTGATTTTTCTGTTCTGTTCCATTGATTCTTTTTGCAAACACCACACTACATTCATCACAGGTACTTTATAAAAAACAATCTTAAAATCAGTTGAAGTCCTCCAGCCTTGTTCTTATTTTTCAAAATCACTTTGGGTATTCTAGGTTCTTTGTATTTCTGTGTGAATTTTAGGATCAGTTTCTCAATTTCTACATATAACATCCTCCTGGGGTTTTGGTTGAGATTGCTTGATGTATCTATAGATCACTGTGGGGAGAACTGACATCTTAACAATATTTAGTTTCTCAAGTCATGAACAGGATACATTCCTCCATCTGTTTAGTATTTCTTTAATTTGTGGCAATAATATTTTGCAGTTTTTGCCATGTGAGTCTTGTATATCTATTTCCCCAAAATCTGTCACAAAATATTTCATATTTCTGATCCCCTTGTTAATAGTGTTTTACTTAAATTTTAAATTCCAATTTTGTTGGTATATTAAAATACAGTTGTTTTAGGTTAACTTGGTGTCTTGTAACCTTTCTAAACTCACTGGCTGGTTTTTGTGGGGTGTGTTATGGCTTGTGTTTAGATGTTCCCCCAAAGCCTCATCCAGTCATAGGTGGGGTTTTTTCAGAGGTGGCTGGATCTAGAGTGTGGGATGCTGGAGTTGATTCATGGTGCAATGCTAGGCTCAAGGGCACTAGGATTAAGGGTGTGAGTTCTACCCAACCTAAGTAGCCTGGATAAAATATAAGGGATAAGAAAGAGTTGTGGTCATCCCTTGTTGCTTTCCTACCTGCCGCCCACCATGAACGTTTCTCCTCTGTGATGCCACCCTGCCTTGGAGCCAGCTAAGGACTGAAACCTCTACAAACTGTGAGCTAAATAAACCTTTCCTCCCTTAACTTTGGGTATTGGGTATTTTGCCTCAGCAATGAGAAACATAAATAAGACAGGTAGGTTGTAAATTTTTAAGAATTTTCTGCAAATATTCCAGTGTTGCCTGTGTGTAAAGACAGTTCTTTCTGAACTGTATGCTCCTTCTTTTTCTCGCCTTACTGCACTAGCTAGGATCTCCACTTTAATGTTCAGTGGAAGTGGTGAGAGAAGATGTCCTTTCCTCTCCTCTGATCTTAGGGGGAAGTGTTTAGTTTTTCACCATTGAGTAGAGTGATGCATAGATTTTTATATATAATTCTCTAACAAATCAAGAAATTTCCCTTCTATCACTAGTTTGCTTAGGGCTTCTATCATTAATGATTGCTGGAATCTGTCAAGGGCTTCTTTTGTTTTTATTTTTGCATCTGTTGAAATGGTTATGCATTCACTCTTTTTTTCTTTTTTAGTCTGTTAATATGGTGAATTAATTGAATTTCAGATGTAAAAACAACCTAACATTCCTAGGATAACCTACTTGGCTATGATCTTTTTATTTATTATGATTGTAATGTACAAAAATTTTGTGTTCTTGCATCAATGTTCATGAATGATATTGGTTTGTAGGTGTTTGTTGTGGTTGTTTTTCTTGTAATGTCTTTGTCTGGACTTGCTATCAAGTTAATGATGATCTCAGAATTTGTTGGGAAGTGATCCGTGCTCTAGAGTTTTCTAGGGCTTGTATATAATTGACCTGCTTGTCCTTTCTCTCTCTCTCTCTCTCCCCCTTCCTCCCTCCCTCCCTTCCTTTTTTCCTTCTGTACCAGGAATTGAAACCAGGACTTTAACACTGATCTACATCTCCAGCCCTTTATTTTTAATTTACATTTTGAGTCAAAGTCTCAATCATTAAGTTGCCCAAGCTGGGCTGGTTCTTGCCATCCTCCTGCCTCAGCCTCCCAGAGTAGGGGGATTGCAGGCATGAACCACCACACCCAGCTTAATTGGTATTATCTTTTAAATGTTATAAAATTTACCAATGAAGCCATGTGGGCTTAGTTTTCTTTGTAGGAAGGACTTTAACTACAAATTCAAGTTATTTGCTAGATACGGGTCTTTTTAGGATATATGCTTATTCTTGAGTAAGCTTCTGTAATTTGTGTCTTTCAGGGAATTTTTCTATTTTATCTAAGTTGTTGAATTTATTGGCATAAAGTTGAATATTTCACTTAATAACCTTTTACTATCTGTATAAAATCTGTAATGATATTCTGTCTCTCATTCCTATATTGGTAATTTATATCTTCTCTTTTAATTTTCCTGATTACTCTGGCTTAGTGTTTATCAGTTTTATTAATAATCTAAATGAACCAGCATTTTTTTTGCCTTGGATTATTCCCTCCTCTTTTCTATTTCATTGTTTGTTTGTTTGTTTGTTTTGGATTTGATTTTCCATCTTATTTTAGATTTTTTAAAAAATGTTTATTGAAAAGCAACTGTACTTCCACTTTATGGTGACAAACAAAAGCAAAACACATCATTTACAAGAGTATTAAAACATAAAAGAGTGATAAATCTCGCCAAAAACTTTACAAGATCTATATACAGAAAACTAGAAAGCATTACAGAGAAATTAAAGATTTCCAGAAATACATTTTAAGGTGAAACACTTGAAGATAACAATTTCCAAAAAAAATTGATCTAACAATCTAATTCTAATGAAAATTCCAGTTTTTTTTAATTGAAAGGCTTTTTAAAAATTGATATGAAAATCCAAAAGACTTGAAATTATTAAAACAATTTTGAACAGGAAGAAAAACTTTGGAAGGCAAACATGACATTATTTCCAGAATTAATATACATTTATAATATCTTATTTACTCTTTCAGCTTCTCACACTAGGGAAACAATACAATGTTTACTCATGTGAGTCTGGTTTATTTCACTTATGAGTATTGACTCGAGTTGCATCCATTTATCTATAAAAGTCTCCAGTTCATTCTTCTTTATAGCTAAGTAGTACTCCATTGAATAAAAAGACCACATATTTTTTCTCCATTCCTTGGTTGATGGGCATTTCGGTTGTTTCCAAGATTTTGCTATTACAAATTGTGCTGCTATAAATATGAGTGCACATATATCACTGTGGTATGTTTTTAATTCTTCTGGGAAAATACCCAGAAGAGGAATAGCTGGGTCAAATGGGGCCTCTAATCCTAATGTTTTGAGGAATCTCCACACTGATTTCCACAGTGGTTGCACCAGTCTACTCTCCCACCAACAGTAGAGAAGGGTTCCTTTTTCCCCACAGCCCCTCCAGCATTTGTTATTGGTTGATTGCTTGATGATAGCCATTCTTTCCAGGGTGAGATGGAATCTCAGTGTTGTTTTAATTTGCGTCTCTCAAATGGCCAATGATATTGAATTACTTCAGATTCTTAAAAGTCCAGGCTATGGAGCTTTTTTCTTTTTAAATTATGAGCTTTTCATTAGTATATATTTTCATTTAAGCACTCTCGCAGCTGCTACCCATGAATTTTGATATTTTGTGTTTTCATTTTTATTCAATAAAAATATTTTCTATTTTTCATGTAATTTCTCCTTTGACTCATGAGTTAATTAGAAATGTGGTGTTTAGCTTCCTAATATTTGAGGGTTTCCAGGTATCCTACCATTATTGATTTCTAATTTAAATTCATTGTGATTTAAGTACATAATTTATATGATAAATTCTTTTGATTGTGTACATTAATCTTGTATGTAATGACCTTAACCTTCACTTATTTACTCTAATCACTTGCTTTGGCCCTTAGGTTGGGAGACAGAGTATGGACACCCTTATCTTGTTCCCAACCCCAGAGAGAAAGAGCACAATGTTTCAGCCTTAACTGTGGTGTTAGCTGTGGCTATATATCATACATGTTGTCTATTTAAAGAAATTACTTTCTATTCTTTTGTTTGTTTGTTTTTGGAAACCAGGAATCGAACTCAGTATCTCGTACTTGCCAGCAGGCGCCACACCGCTGAGCTATATCCCCGGCTTACCTTCTATTCTTTTTTTTTTCTTTTTATGTGGGTACTGGGAGTCGACCTCAGGACCTCGCGCTTGCTAGCAGGCGCTTGTGCCACTGAGCAATATCACCAGCCCCTTTTTTCCTTTATGTAGGTACTGGGAGTTGAACTCAGGACCTCGCGCTTGCCAGACAGGTGCTTAAGCCGCTGAGCTATCTCACCGGCCCTTACCTTCTATTCTTAATGCTGATAGATTTTTGTTATGAATAGGTATTGACTTTATCAAAGATTTTTTCTAAGATTGTATTGAGATAAAAAATTTTTGTTAATATAAATTAGATTTAATTTGAATGCTAAGTGGTCTTTGTATTTTAAAAATAAACCTCACTCAGCTATGATATATTCTTTTATATACATATGTATCACCATATACAGCTTGCTAATATTGTCAGGATTTTTGTATCTGCCTTTACAAGCAATATTGGCCTATCATGTTCCTTGTTTGCAATATCTTTGTCAGTTTTTGGTATCAGTTGTGTTGTTTGCAAAATAAACAGGTAATACTCCCTTATTACTTTAGGATTATGTGGGATTGGTATTTTTGAATTAATACTATTTTTAAGTGACCAACTACATTTGTGGGGTAAAATGTGATATTTTGATATATGTATATAATGTAGAATGGTTAAATCAAGCTAATTATTATATACTTCACCTCTTTTCCATTTTTTTTTTATCACAGGCAGTTGAATTACTCTTATTTTGAAATATGCAATGAACTGTTATCAATTATAAATACTCTGCAATGCAACATATCTCAAAACTAATTTCTTTAATCTGAAACTTTGTACTCTTTGATTAACAACTTCCCACTTCCTTCCTTTCCTCCCACCCAGCTCTGGTAGCCATCATTCTACTCCCCACTTCTGTAAGAAAACTTTTTAGATTCTACATGTAAGTGAGATGGCGTGTTATTTGTTTTTCTGTGCCTGGCTTATTTCAGTCCTCTAGTTCCATCCATGTTGTCACAAATCACAGATGACAGGATTTACATGGTTTCCTTTTTTTTCCATCTTTTTTTGTTATTTTGAGTCACAGTCTTGTTATGTACTCCAGGCTGGCCTTGAACTTGCTATGAAGGCCAGAGAGCCTAGGCGTTCCTTCTTTTTTAAGGCTGAATAATATTCCACTGTAATTATGCACTACCTTTTAAAATTCCTTCATCCATTGATGCAAACTTAGGTTGATTCCCTATCTCAGCTATTGTGTATAATGCATAAATGAGCATGGGGCCGCAGGCATCCCTTAGACCTGTTGACTTCAAGTCCTTTGGATATATTCTCAGAAGTGGGATCACTGGCTCATAAGATAGTTCTGATCATGTAGGAAGTTATTTGTTTTACTTCTTTGAATATAGGACTATTCTGATGTACTATTTCACTTTATTTCAGTTTGGGCAAGTTGAGTTTTTTTAGGAATGATGGAGTAAACATTTTCCCTTCCATATGGTAGTATGAACATCAGTTCCATGTTAAGCCTCCTGAACCAGAGTTTGTTTTAGTTTATCAACATACTCACTGTGGCCAAAGTGCAAAGGCCAGAAAGGTCACCTCAGTGCTTTATGGGGGGCAAAAATTACAAGAGTATGTGAAAGCACTTCACTTGCTGTTAAATGCAAATGTAGAGTGTTGTTTTTAGTAGGGCAGGAATATATTTTAGAATGTCTGTGGCATTGTTTTCTAAGCCCATCTTCTCTGCTAACATGGGGTCGAAATTCAGGCTGCTTGGTGTCTCCAGGCATCTTGGGAAAAGTGCTGTCCATATTTAACTACCAGGTCCAGAGTAGCCAAAAGTTGAGCCTCTTCTGATGGGTAAAGACACCTTGCTGAAAAATCAGTTCTTTCAATCTCACAAAAAAAGCAACCTAAGGACTTCCTGGAAGCTGGAACCAGTCGAATAGTTAGTGCTTGAGTCAGAAGCCAGAAGATTTCCCCAGAATCTAGGTGTGAGGCCAGCAAGGTCAGGGTCAGAAAGAAGCCAGGGCCCCCACTGGCCCGTGAGTTAGTCATCTCCTGAGGGAACATGCTATAGGCCCTGACCACCAGCCCACCTGAATTCCATCTGGGGATAAGGCTTTCCTGGCTTCCCAGAGTCACTGGGGGAGGGACCTCTGCCTGGGGTGGGGCAATCAGTCAGAGCACTGATTTTAACAACTTGCTGGACTTGGGTCAGGAGGGAGGTGACTTCTACCCCTGGGGCCACAGACCCTCTCTTTCCTGCTCACCCTTTCTCTATCTCAGCCCTTTGGCTTTCCTTCCCCTTCTCCCTTCTTACATTCCTATCTTCCCTTCCCTCCTCCCCGCCTGGCCTTCCTATCCTCCCCTCTTTCCACCTGGCTCCCACACCCCCCCCAACCTTTCTTGTCTGAGAGTAGAACCCTGCAGGTGGTTGCCAGTATACCAGGAAGCACTGAAATGCAAATCCTGAGTTCTTGTAGTGCATGCCAGTAAGAATGAAACAAAGACTCGGATCAATAGGCGGCAACGTTTCAGATGCAACCTGCCCTTCAGATCAGCGAAAGACAAAGACTCTTTGGTAGTCATGTCCCTGTGTCAGTGCACCTTAGGACAGACAAGAAAGCAGGAGTCTTCTGAAATCAAATTCACCGATAGTGAATGGGCGGGAGAGCCCAAGGGCATGCGATGACCCGGGTCTGCAATTACGGAGATGGCCGCTAGGGACGATAGTGTTGGGTGCAGATTTGGGGCCATTGACCCAGTGTATGTAACTAAGAACAAATTTTATATGTACGTATGTATTATAATGTTTTCTTTTAGGAAGTTCTCTTTATCAAAGCAATGACAACTATTATTCAGCTACTCTGAAATATAAGCTCTTGCTGTCAGATTCAGAATAAAATAGGGAAAATTATAAATCCAAGTTCCACCTTCTCTCCTATTAAACCGCAGCTGGTTTCTAATGTAGCTTGTGCTGAGGATGGTTCCTGGGGTAATGTCAGGAAGCAAGTGCTTTGGGGGTCTCCTGGTCCCTGCTTGCTTCTCCACATGGAGACTTCAAACTGGTTATTTTAAAAACTTTAACTGTTCGTGGCTGTTAACACGCATAATGAAGTAACAGCCTGTTCAAAACTTATTCAACTTGAGAACTTGAAAAAGTAACTGCCTCTCTTACTTCATTTTTCCCCCCATTCAAATATAAAAACCTTTCTTTACATAAGGGCAAAGCTGAATTCTTATACGCCAGCCTCCAAAAACAATTTCTTAATTGGAGGAGTTTGGGCGGGGGATATGTGGGGAGGGTTTTGGGTGGGATCGTGAGGAATTTCAGTGGCAGGCTAAGATGCTGGGACTTCCTCACACCAGTTTTCATGAATCTTTTCCCTTTTTAGGCAGCATGGTGATCTCAGGCAACTAAATCTTTTTCTTCCTCCTTTACCACAGCTTTTAAAGTTCAGGTCTCAGTGTTATTCACTGCAGAAAATGCAGAAGTGAATTACTTTTACAACCCTATTAGCAGAGCCTTACACTCAGGCCTAAAATTCTGCATTTCTTTCTTCCTTGGAATTTTAAAAGCATTCCATTTTAAAAGCATTGGAATAAATGAGATTTTAACCACTGGTCCAACAATGGGTTGTCTTCTATGATCGCAAATTCTGCAAACAGAATTGCTCAGAAGCCAGTGAACAGAGCAGAGCGATGCTCTTCTTTGGAGCCAGCTCATTTATTTGCCGGGGACAGTGGATTCTCTCATCACAACATATTTGGCTTCTTTTGTAATACTGGAATTTCTTAAGTGTCCTTGGACATCATCCAACCCCCAAATATTAGTCATGCTGTTTGACTCTCAAACAAATCCCAAAGTTGACACTCTTGAACACATCCTTTCCTATTTGCATGTAAATTAGATTTTAAAAAACATCGAAATGAAAACAAGTTTCATAGCCCGCATCCACAAAATGCCTCTCCACCGGTAAGTGGACTGTAAACTTTGCTTCCAAACGGCGGCTTTCAATTCCATTAAGTTTACAATGCTTGAGATGCCAAAGGAGGAATTGCAAGTTGGCACGCTCCACTGCCAATGAAGAGAATTTTCTCTTGGTGCCAGCTTCCCTGTGTTTGGCTTTGCTTAGCTCTGAATTCAACCTCCTTTTAAATCTTCTACCTTGATGCCTTCATTATACATTAACAAAAGTGAATCAACTTTTGATCTCAAATTTGTATGATATTGCATCCATTTTTCAAAATGAGAGCGTGTATAACCCTTCACCATCTTTGGCAAGGGACAGAAAAACTCATTGCCTCCAATGTAGGCATTAGGGATGATCATATTTCATAATTCTATCCTGTCTTTTTTAATTCACTTACTAGTTAATATTTTACTAAGCACCTAATATGCCAGATGCTAGGAATATAAAGGTAAATATTCTGATGCTCCTAGTGGTAGGGATACATGTAAAGAAATTTGAATAGAAAACAATGCAAACCATAATAAAGCCAAGGACTAGGTCATTGGAAAACAGTGGCTAATTTTCTGAGAGCAAGGGACAGCTTCCCAGAGGGGTCTCATTTGAACTGTGGCTTGGACGAGGAAGCTGTGTCCTCAGAGGAGCTTGGGCAGGGGATATGTGGAAAGGGGTTTGGGTCGATCATGAGGACTTTCAGTGGCAGGCTAAGGTATAGGGACACCACCCTCCTGTGCTTTTGAAACAGGTACTGATTCATTGGTTCTTTCAGCTATCTGAGTGGTCATCCCTGAGTGCTAGGGATGCAGTCATGTGCTGGGGGCTTTCACTACCCCCTTCACGTCCACTGAGTGCCCTTTTCTGCAAAACTCCGTGCCCTGGAAGGCTGAGCCTGCACACCGACTGCCTCAGCAGCATCTGTGCCTCTGGCTGCTGGCTACAGGTGGCAAAACAGAGGCATTAACGAGAGACTAGAGGGTGAAGAGATAGAGGTTACGGTGTTTATTGCCCCAGTTCCACTTCCGAATGCCCCAGGCCACAGCTGCGGGAGGGCCACCCTCTCCAGACAGCTCTCTCTGAGTCAAGGAAACCACTCTTTCTCCTGACCTTCTAGACCTTGGCTGGCTGTGGCTTCCACTTCTCCTTGTCTTGGGAGCCCCATCTTCTTGTTGCCCTCCTTCAACACTGCCCACACCTTTGCCACTCGTCCTTTATCTAACTCTCCTCAGTATCCAGCTTGGTGTGTGAGCCATCTGTCTCCTTCCAGGTCCTTGACTCATAAAAATAGTAAATGAGGTCCCAGCTCTCCTGCAGCACCTCATTTAGTCATCTGGAACTTGCCCAAGCAGGAGACTGACCACACCGGATATTTATGTTCTGGAAAAATCGCTAAAAATCACTTGGATGGCAGTGAAGTGGAAGATTTTGATGGAGGAAGAGGGTAATGATGAAAGGGGTTATTACTGTTGTCTTGGCAACAGATGCAAGTGTCCTACATCAGGGAGCAATGGGGGAATGCTAGGAGCAGAAGATGAAAGAGCTATCCGGAGAACCATCCGAATTTGGAAAGAAAAGGTGAGTGAGAAGGGGCAGTATAGGGTAGTGCTCAACTCTTGGCTTGGGCAAATGATGAGTGCTTTGTTGCTGAGCTGAGGGACCCAGGAGAAAGAGCTGATGTCAAGAAGAGGAGATAGTGACTTTGGCACTGAAAGCATTCAGTGGGTATTGCCTATGGGGCATGCAGGTGGCTGTGTCCGGTAGCTCCTGGCTACATGGGTTTGAGGTTGTGGGAGGAGTCAGGGCAAGAAATACATCTGGGCATCATTGGGGCTGAGGCTAAGGAGGTGAGGGTGAGATAACCAGGAGAGAATGTGTAGAGCTGAGCCCTGAAGGGCACCTATTTGAGAAAGCCTGGGGAGCAACTGTGTACAGATAAGCCTTGATTATGATGGGGCCCACTGTGAACAGAAAATGTTGAAAGTCCAAATGCATTTAGTACACCTAACCTGCCTACCTTAAATGGGTCAGGATGTAGACATTAGTCTACACCTGGGCAGAATCAACCAACATAAATCCCACTTTATAATGAAGTGCTGAACACCTTACTGAATACTGTAATGACATCGAAAACCAGATTGGTTGCATGCATATACTTTCCTAGAACTGTGAGGTCGAAATATCTTAAGTCAACCATCATAAGTGGGAACTGCATATACATAACACGTAGCAATGACACGAGAGCTCCAAGTCTCCCTACATCATGTGGGGTCCTCCTTCCAGGCATAGGCTAGCAGTTACAGCCTTAGTCATCCAGGTGTCCAGGGAATGTAACCAAATTTGTCTCTTTTTGTTTGATTTTTTCAATAAGCCATTCATAGCCAATGCTAATAGTTTTAATTCCATAAGTAAATGGTGTTGCCTAGAAATCAGTTAAACTACATAAAATTAGAGGGCCAAAGGCAGCTCTCTCATCTTTCTTGCACCCAACAACCCTCTTCCCAGAACTCCACCTGAGCAGAATTGTCTTGAAACTATCATTGTTCTGATGCACATCTCAACTGTGACTTTGTTATTGGATTTTGGGGAGCTGGAGTCTCCCCTTAGGGGTGATTTCTAGGTCTTTCTGTCCCTGAGGAAGAATTGAATGAAACAAGCATAAATGGTGGCAAAGCTTCACATTTATTAAAGGTAGAAGAAAAAAAAAAAAAACAGAAGGGTAGGGGACAAATGGGCTCTGCAGAGAGAGAGTTTGGGCTGAGTAAAAAGGGAGGAAAAAAATAAAGGTAAGAATAAAACCCTACAGAGTAGCATGGGCTATCATGAAGAGGAGCAATAGGGAGCGCTTAATGGCAACTGTCTCTTTCTCTTATTTCCCACACTGGCGGCATGTCTAGGTTGTCCTATCAAAAACCTGCTCGAGTTCTCATGAGAAGTCCATGTTGCAGGGTTTTTGGAATTATTCTGTGTACATGTAGGGGATCTTGTCCGGCCTCCTAGTTTTAGCCAGGCTATCTTCCTGCCTCCACTTGATTCCTATCATTGTCCACTCCCTGTGTAAATCAGTTCTCGTGGTCTTGGCTTCCTTGCAATCTCAGTGTTGTGTTCACCCTCTGAAATTGTGACTTTGGGATGCTCCGAGGGGTGGGACAAACTTTAGTCTTTAAAGTCATCACCGCCGTTGTGTAGGATAAAGATGGTTTCCCAAAAGATTTCCAAGCATGCCAGTTGTCCCAGGGTCTTCATTCTGTTGGATCTAGAGAGGGCAGGTAAAGGAGAGAGAGGAAATTTGATAGGAGTCTTAGTTAAATCCAGACATATTTTGGAAAAAAATTTTTTTAAGGTAAAACTCCTGGTGTATTTTAATAGCTTGGCTGAACCCACCCCTGTAAGTAGTGGCGCTGGGAGTGGAACTGAGGTCTGCTCTCAGAGCCCTGAGCTCTGTGCTGAAGAAGCAGAGCAGAACAGGGCGGGGACTGGCTGGAATTTGGATACAGAGCCACAGAATCCAGGTAGAGGTAACGCTGAGCAAGAGCAGAGGTGCAGGTGGCTCTCCTGCTGGGAATAGCTGATAAGTCTTTGAGGAAGGCAAGGCCGAGGATGCAGGGCCTCAGTGCCAGCAGGGGCTTCTTTGAGCCATGGTCACTGAATCCTGGGTCACAGAGTGATCTCCTTTTTGTGTGCACCACCTCCCTAGGAGAAGGAGTGCTCCCTCCCCACTCCCATTCCATCACCATAGTCCTTGTCCTGCCTCCTGGCCACCTGGAACCCCCTTCTGAAGACAAAGAGCCAGAGCTAGGAGAGTGTGAGCTCTCCGAGTGGCTGAGCCAGGACTCCAGGGCAGGTTTCTCCTGTGGGTCTCACATCAGACTGCAGCACTGAAAGTGAGGCAGGGGCACTGCTTTATAGGGCATCCATGCAAATGCCCTCCACCAAGCCAATTCTCCCCACCTGCTGCAGGGCCTTGGATAAGGGAGTTCCAGGGGTGAGAGTCATGGAAAGCATCACCATCATGTGCCAGCCTTTACCTGATTCTCTGGTATTGCGAAGGTGCATGATGTTCTTTGGGAAGCTTTTAGTATGGTCGAGGTGAGACCTGGGGAGAGAAAACAGGGGATGTTCAAGTTTTGCATGGAGTGAGCTTGCACCCAGCCTGGTTCAGCAGGGCAGGGAGGAGACGAGTGTTGCAAACATCAGGGCAGAAGTGATGACAATGCCTGGAGCTCACGGGCCACTGTGACTCTGGGAACTGAGCACATGGCACAGCTGGCAGAGGGCACGAAACCGCAGGCAGTGGTTTGGTGAGCAGGAGTGGAAGGTATTAGAGGCTAAAATGTGGCGCTGCCTTCATATGTTGCAGCCCTGGTCCTCAGAATTGTGGCTGTATTTAGAGGTGGGATTTTTAGAGGGATGATTAAAGCAAAATAAGGTCATTGGGGTGGTCCCTAATCCAGTGACTGGTGTCCTTATAAGAACAGACACATGGGCCGGTGAGATGGCTCAGCGGCAGAAGCGCCTGCCTGGCAAGCGCGAGGGCCCGAGTTCGACTCCCGGAACCCACATACAAAAAAGGGGCCGGTGATATCGCTCAGCGGCACGGGCGCCTGCTGGCGCGCGAGGTCCTGAGGTCGACCCCCCGGTACCCACAAAAAAAAAAAAAGAACAGACACACCAGAGGTCCCCACACAGAGGGATGACCATGTGGAGAGATAGCCTAGCATCACCTCAGAGGAAACCGTGCTTGGATCTGGCTTCCAGCATTCAGAACTGAAAGAAAATAAAAGTCTGTTGCTGAAGCCAGTCTGTGGTGGTGATGTGTTTTTACCTCAGCTCAAGTAAACTGTTAGAGAAGGTAAAGTGACCATCTGAATGAGCGAGTTATAGGATCTCTGATTCACACTGCCACACCTGCCACCACCGTTCCCATCCCGCTTCCTGAATCTCCCTTTCATCCCCAAATATCAGAAGCAATCTGAAGGATGAGAGCATTTTCTGTGCCAACACTTAATGTACCTGAAGACACAATAGGTGAAACTCTTGAAGATGTAGGCATAGGCAAGAGCTTTCTGAGCAGAACCCAAATGGCACAAGAAATAGCATCAAGAATCAACAAATGGGATCATATCAAATTAAAAAGCTTCTTCCGCACAGCAAAGGAAACAAAAGAGTGAAGAGACAACCTACAATATGGGGTAACAATTTTTGCCAGCCATTCCTCAGACAGAGGACTAACATGTAGAATATATAAAGAACTAAAAAAAAACAAAAAAACAAAAAAAAAAAACAGACCCTCCCCAAATAAAAGACCCTGTCAAAAAATGAGCAACTGAAATGAATAGA
Source organism: Erethizon dorsatum (assembly GCA_028451465.1). Classification (NCBI taxonomy): domain Eukaryota; kingdom Metazoa; phylum Chordata; class Mammalia; order Rodentia; family Erethizontidae; genus Erethizon; species Erethizon dorsatum. Next base: position 39,979,718 of record CM051831.1, read on the forward strand.
CATTTCTCAGAAAAAGAAGTACAAATGGTTAAGAAATACATGAAAACATGTTCAACATCTCTGGCCATTAGAGAAGTGCTAATTAAAGCACCACTAAGATTCCATCTTACTCCAGAAAAAAATGGCTATTATCAAGAAGCCAAATAATAGCAAATGCTGGCAAGGCTGGGGGGTGGGGACTCCTCTATGTTGTTGGTGGGAATGTAAACTAGTACAATCACTATGGAACCAATATGGAGATTCCTTGAAAAACTAAAACTAGAAATTCCGATTGACCCAGCTGAAAGAGTTAAAGTCATTATTTTAAAGTGATCCATGCATAACCATGTGTACAGCAGCACACCTCTTTCTTTCTTTCTTTTTTTTTTTTTTATTTGAACAGCACAATTCTTAATAGCTAAATCTTGGAAATGGCCTATATGTCCATCATCAGATGATGGCATAAATAAAATGCAATATTTACTCACCATGGGGTACTACTCTGACATAAAGAAGGATAAACTTGAGTCACTTGTAGTAAAATGGATGCACCTTGAGACCATAATTTTAAGTGAAATAAACCAGACACACAAGTTTAAATATCACATGGTTTCTCTTCTGTGAGAAACCCAAAATATAAATAAAGAGCAAAATAAAAGATAACAGAAAATAGGGAGATAGGGAAGGGGACCAAGAGATGGAGGGAGGGGAAAGGAGGAGAGGGGAAGGGGATGAAAAAATAATTGTAATGTGTGACATACGTGTACCAACTCCCCATGATGAATGTAATCATTATGTACTGCAAACATGTACTAACAAAAAACAAAAATTGAAAAAAAAAACATTTCTATGACTTTGGGCTCTGACATTTGAAAATAAATAAATCATTCAAGAAAAGCCATCAGTAAACAAATACAGATCAATAATGAAAAACAATGGAGAATTATTATGGGCAGCCCAGGTCCCCTGTGATTTATATTTAATCACATCAACCTGGAACCAGCCCTTTCTCGACAACTTCTTAACTCAAGGGTGTAGAGGTTTGGTAACTTGCCCTAAGTCACAGCCATATTAGCAGAGTTGGTGCCCAAAGCCATATCAACCAACTCTAGGGACATTGTTATTTCCACCCTTTTATGCTTAAGCCCCCATAGGCCTTAAAAAGAAGGTGGGTTGGGCCCAGGGAGCACACCTATAACCCCAGTTATTTAGAAGCCTGGGGGAGGAAAATCTCAAGTTTGAGCCCAACTTGGGCAAACTGGTAAGATCCTGTCTCAAAAAAAAAAAAAAAAAAAATGCTGGGTATATAGCTCAGTGCTTCTTGAGTTCTATCCCTAGTACCTCCAAAGAAAGAAAGAAAGAAAAAGACAAGGAAGGACCTTGTCCCCAACCTTTCAGTCTAGCTCATGAGATGAAATATACATAAATGGAAAAATGATGAGTCCTGATTACTATATGCATGGATTTGGCTCTCAAACTACCCATGTAATTTGCCTGGTGGAACTGGGTTGTATAAAGTGGTCCATGGTGAAGATTTTGGCCCTGGGGGCTTTACTTTCAGTCATCATTCCGATACCCAGCCCAGTTTTATCTTAGCAACTGTGTCAGTTAATCTTTTTTTATTTTTTTAATTATTAATTTTTTGTTTGTTTCAGAAATCAAACTCAGGGCCTTGCACTTGCCAGGCAGGCACTGTGCTGCTAAGCTATATCCCCAGCCCCTGTGCCAGTTAATCTTAATTGTCAACTTAACTGGATTAGGAGACTCCCAGAGGGGTGATTGGATCATGGGCCATTGTACTCATCAGTGGATTCATCCACTAATGTGCTGAATATGCTGTTAACTGTGGCCCGGTGGGGCCCTCGGGTGTGCATTTGGAGTGTAGATCTCTTGCTGCTGCTTTTTCCCTACCTATGCTTTCCACCGCCATGAAGCAAGCAGCTTTTCTCCACCACCCCCTTCTTCTGTGATGTTTCTGCTTTGGAGCCAGCTGACCATGGACTGAAGCTGAGAGCCACGTAAACCATTTGCTCCTTTAAGTTGCAACTGTTAGGTATTTCATACCAACAGTAGGAAAGCTGACTAATTCAGCAACTGATTAACTGTCACTGTGGCTCTGCATCCTCAGCTAAGCAGTCCCCTTGCCTGGACCTTGTCCTCTGCCTTCGCTATCTGTGTGGGCTGCAACCTCTTGACTCCTCTCCTGACCCCTGCTGGCTGTGGTTCTTCTAACTGCACCACCGCCTGCTCTCCAGCTTCTGGATCTGATGCCAGATGGTAATAAGAGGCAGAAATCATTCTGGCCAGATAATGAGTAAATGTAAGGGCTAGGAGTATCCACAGGGAACCAAAAGCCAGAGGTGTTGAAAAGAGACTTTCAGACATGCAGTGAAGACTTGTCTCTTAAAACTGTCTTGGTAATGGCTTTTGTATCTGATATGAGCCATCTTCCATCCTTTCTTAAAATCTGATTCATGGACCAGCCTATAAGTAGGCATCAAGGCCCATATCATCAGTCAGAATGCACCCAAGACAAAGAGTGCAGAATAACTTAAGATTGCGATTGTACCTCTCTGAGGTGAGAATGCCCAGATGAGTGAAAGCAAAGAAATGCAAAGACATATGTGGAAATGGGTGATGAAAGGAAAGAAACTATTGGGGGAGAACAGTGTCCTGGAGGAAGCAGAACACAAAACAGAAGGAATACCAGACCTTGATGGACAGAAGTTTCTAGTTCCTCCTGCACTGTGCTGGAGGTGGCATGGGCTAAGTGGCACCTGCTCTGGGTGGTGGAAACGTAGAATGAACAATGCGCACTTGGAGGTGAACAAGCAGGGAGCCTCTGAGGAATGGCACAATATGCCTGGTGGAGCTGGGCTTTTGTCAGAACTTCAGAGGTTTCCAACCTGGGCTCTGCAGCCTCAGTTCTTCCCAGGGGAGGCCCCATGGCGATAGAATCCAGTGTATGTTCCTGGCCACAGGCATCTTCTCGGACACCCCTGCAGCAGGGTTAGCTAGTTTAGTTTTAGGAAAGTAGAGGCTGCTGGAGAGCTGGCACCATCCTCTGCCGTTATCCAGATGGAGAAACTGAGGCACTGTTTGAGCCAGGGGCTGTCGGTGGCCTTTGCCACCTTCAATCTTTGCTCAGCCATAGTCCTGCAGCTCTCAAACTTGGAGATTCAGCCCCTGCTCCCTCCCTGAGTCAGTCCTGACCCACAGAGGAGGAAAAGTTAGCAGGTAGGGCATGAGACTCCTGGTGGCATGTGGAAGCCCCGCCTGGTCTAGGGCTGCAGTCCCGAGAGCAGCATCGCCCCTGTCAGCCGAAGGCCTCTCTTTCTCACTTCCACTGCCACTTCTTCCTGGGTTCATCCATGAGTACAAAGGTGGAAGTCTGTTCAACTTCTTTTAGCAGCTCTCATTGAGAAGGAGGACTTGGAGTTGTCTGGGGGAGCACCCTGTGACGGATGGGCCATGCCAGCCAGAGACACAGGCTGCAGAGCAGTGGCATGCAGGCCACACGGCAGTCATCCCAATGCAGCCATGCCCATGGGTTGCTAGACCTCAAGGACCACCACAACCTGATTCTCCTGTGCACTCACAAAAGTGGGCCCCCTCTGACCTGGATGCCTCTGACCACAGCCCCCAGTGCAGTGTGCTCACTGCGCCCTCCTGACCACCCACATGGACCCTCCCTTGTTCCTGGGTTGGCTTATCCAGGCTCCACATCTCCTTGATCCTAGCCTTCTGCTTGAGTAACTTCACAAATGTGTCTAGAGCATTTGGCAAAGTCTGCACATGGTAGGTAGGCAGGCATCCACACGCTACTGTTGATTTCATTACAACACAACCACCCGTCCTCTGAGGTCAGTGAGAGCTGAGTGCCCACTATGTCAGGTACTCTCTATGGCTTCTCCAAGTTAGTCTTCCTGCCCACCCTAGAAGGTAGGTACAAAATGATCATAGTCCCCATTTTGCAGATAAGGCCACTGAGGCTCAAGAGGTGAAATCCTATGGTCAAGATCAGACAATTTGTAAGTGATGAGCCAGCGTTGTAGGCCCAGTCTCTTTTTCAACATTGTCTTGCAGGCTCTCTCCAGGTTGAACCTCCAATCGCAGTGTTCTTTTCCCTCCTGGCCCTCCATAGGCAGGCCAAGGGTCTTCAATATTGCCACCATGGGAATCCGCCTCCACTTCCTGGCTCCAGACCATTTCCTGGTCCTCCTCGGGTGCCTTCTGGGTGTCTTCATGCTGTTCTCGTAGGACAAAGTCTTGGGCTCGGGCCCAGCATGCTTCCCCACTACCCCAAACTCTCCATCCTTCTCTGGCCACAAATCTGGGACCTCGAGGGCTGGCAGGAAGTGCTGCTCTCTCCCCCGTTCCCTAGATGCCTTTGCATTTCTGATAGGGAGATTAAAAATGCAGTTAATCAAGCACTCACTGTGGCTGAGTCTGCCACAGATCCTTTTGAAGCAGCAGAAAAAAGACCTCTGAGGCATGGGGTCATCTCTCACACATGTGGGGCTGGCTGCATGGGGGGCCCTGCTTACTGTAAAAGGAGTCCACCTGGCCTTCCATTTCCCCTGCTCCCTGGGTACCTGCTTAACTGCCCTGATTGCTGCACATTGAATTGCTGAGCCTTGGCTTTCTCCTCTGCTTCCTGCTGAGTTGCTGGATAACAGATTTGGATAGTGCAGAAATGGGAAGAGAGAGTACAAATGGATGAGTTCTAAGCATGGGGGCGGGGGCCGGGCTCTTCAGACATCTTCCCCACACTTTCATCCTCCATCTCGGGAGGATACACCCACCCACCCCCATCATGGTACTTTGCCACTGCTCCTGCTGCCACAGGTTCACCCCAACCTCAGAGCCCACCTGGGAAGTACACCGGCACCCTGGGCACTGACATCCAGTCCTTCCCACAGTTCTGAGCCCCAGGATAATACCTAGTGGGCAGGTGCTGCGGGCCCCCATCATATTCCCTGTGCATGCTGATGGGTGTGTACTGCTCTGTGGACCACTCAGCCACTGTGCACAGCCCTGATCCTCCCCACAACACCCCCTGGGCTGGCAAAGCTACCTTGTCAGTAGGTGTGGCCAGGACTCCCCGGTGTCTATGTAGAACATTTGTGCCCCTTCTGGCAGATGAGTAAGTCAAGGGCTCCCTCTCTGATGGCTGCAGCCCTCCATCTGGGACAGAGCCCACATACCTGGGATGTTGGTCCAGCATGCCTTCCAGACACCCTTGTGTGATTCCTAAACTGGACCCTTTGCTGCCAGGGAGGCTGAAATAAACCCACAGTTTCAAGAGTTCCGGAGGCTGCAGCATCCCTCACAGCCTCCCCTGTAGCCCGCAGCCCCCGTTCCCCTTGCAGAGCCCTGAGGTCCCCTGGGACAGCTTTGCCCTTGGCTGCAGCCCAGCCTCCCCCAGCACTATTTCTGGCCAGGCGGGTAATAGATTTCTGTCTCCTTTTTGAGGGCCTTTTGTACGCCCTCAAACTCTGAGCCAAATACGCCCTCTAAAAAAAAAAGCTGTTTTTCAAACCCCCACGTGAGGAGACTTGTGGAACAGAGACCCTGGGGCTGAGCTGGCCCAAGGTTGATTTCTGGTCATTGCCCACCCTCTTCCCTGAGCCCTGCTTCACAAAGCTTGGCTTTGTGGGGCACCAGTGAGGCATTTAATGTGCAATGTATGTAGAGGCAGGGCTGCCTGCCCTGCTCTTCCTGGCCTGTGATTTACGAGGTGGGGTGAGCTGGCCTCCCTCATCCCCACCCCTGCTTTACTCAGGAGCCACAGAGCTCCAGGTTCTCCCTGGTGTGGCTCCAGGGTCAGGCCCTGCCACACTGCTCCAGGCCTGCATCTCTGTCCACCTGTCCAAGGCTCTGTGAAGCCAAAATTTCTACTGTGGGCATAAGGAAACCAAGACAGAGTTAAGAAGACAGACCTGGGAACCAAAGAGGGGAGCTTGGGCCTGCAGAAATAGCCCTTGCAGGAGGCCCAGGTTTCTCACATCTCAGTATGTCAGGGTCTCCAAGGAGGTGTCTAAAAATGACTGTGTCTAAAATGACTTCCATTCAGAATCCTCCTGTTGTTGTTTTCAAATATATGCTACAGTACTGTTAACTGTAGTTGTGAAGACTTGGGAAATGTTTGAGGTGATGGATATGCTAAATCCTCTGGTTTGGTCATTCTATGATATGTGCATGTATCAGAAGCATCACATCACCCCCCAAAAATGTGTGATTATTACATGCTAAAGAAGAACTAAGTGAAGCTGTGTAAAATGCTGATTGCCAGTGTGTCCTTCCAGAGGCTTGGATCGAGCCATGTGTGGGACCCACAGCCATAGAGGGTGGACTTTAATAGGCATCAGAGAATTGCTCGGGGATCTTGTTGAGACATAAGGAGTCCCAACCCGATTGGAACCTGGACCTGTCTTGATTCTGCAGGGAGGAAGCCTGGGAGTTTTGCTTTCAATGAGGTCTGAAAAACCCCCAGAAAGAAAAGCTGAAAGGGGCTGTGGGATGTGTGTAGTCTAGATTTCCTGCTTTCTGGCTGAGAGGTTTGAGGATCAGAGAAGAATGAAGTCTTGGCCAAGGCAATGGAGACTTTCCCTGAGGAGGATGGGAGAAGAAGAGAGGTTAGGGGCTCCTGGGTACCTGGATGGGTGAGAGAAGGCCCAGGAGGAGCTTCAGAACTCGAGAACAGACGGACCCTGTTCCATCAGTCTGCTTTTAACTGGATAGGAACAAGCCCTACAGTTCATAGTCATTTTCATCCTTTGATGCTGTGTCTGTGGGTTGAATTCTCCCCTCTCTGATCTGAAACGGGGTTGAGCCTCCTTGCACACATACACTCAGTGATCATCTGGACATCGTGTCTGTGAGGTGCCTGTTCACGTCTTCTGCCGGGCACCATTGGGCTGTCTTTGCACTGGCTTGTAGGGGCTCTTTATATGCAGTGGACACTCAAGTTTGGGAGGGCTTTTGAGAAAGCTCCTCACCTCTCACAGAGATGCTTCCCCTTGGAAGCGCACTGATCTGAGCATCTGAGAGGCTCCTCTCCCCCGCCGCTCTCAACAGCAGCAGGATGCTGCCCTCTTCTCTAGTTTGAGGTGGCTCCTCTGCCCACAGAGAAGGTGAAAAACGTTTTCTCTGCCTCCTTCCCCCATCCTCCTTCTGAGCCTCTTTCCCTCTCTGGTAACTCCTGGGTCTGTTCCACGGGGGTCTTGGAGAGTGAGGTGGGAGGTGGACCTCAGAAGGGAGTGAGGGCTGTCCTTTTACCCTGCTAGAGCGTGAGCTCTTCACAGCAGGAGACCATGCTGTGGTATTTCCCCTGCAGGCTTGATGCCCACTCCACCCTGCTGAGGACCAGCTGCACTCGTGGCAGACCTGACCATGTCTGCACTGCTGCGTCCTTGCCTGGGCCCAGAGGGAGCAGCACTCTGAGACTCCTAGGGCTTGCTTCCACCCCATAATATCCTCAAACCTGATGCCAATCCCTGCCCCCAGCCAGGCTCCTTATGAGTCCTCTCGGCAAAGAACCATCCTGGAGCCCCACGGGGGCTGGAAGGCTTCGAGGGAGAAAGCTGTGACAGGGGAGTCACGGGCTCCATGCGAGGTCGTGGAGGGTCAAACGTGGGGACGTAGCTGGTTCAGTGGACAGCGAAAAGATGAGCTCCATCTTTTTCTTGGGCCTCTCTTCTGAGACCAGATATGCATTGCTCTCTGCTGCCCAATTGTCCCCAGAGCAGGAATCCGAAAGGTCTTGTGGAAGTTATTGCCTTGACATTTTGACGGAGCTGTTTCCCCTCTGGGTGGGTGACCGAGAGCCTATGTGGTTGGACACAGACCAAAAATAACATCCACCGATTTTAAGTCACGTCCCCCAAAGCCTTTCCGTCTGCACATCCAAGTTCTGAAAGGAGATTTTTAAAGGTTAGGTATCACCTCCAGGAAGAGCATTTTGTTGTCTCAGAGTAAAAACACACTTAGAGCTTCTGGTTGACCCTGCCAGCCTGAGTAGAAGGGAGATTTTATCCACGAAGATCAAACTTAAAACGCTTCTAAACACTTCTTTTCCTTTTTTAGTGAAATACAAGAGGAAAAATTCAAATAATGCAGATGGTTTGAGCACTCAATCTGCACGTTTCGCTCTTAGAGAGCATGTCTGTTTATCAGTGCCATTTCCCTGGGCACTGCAGTTGGCACTGTCAGCTGCAGTGAGAGGTGGCCCCAGAATCTCAGTAGCCTGCAGCCACCAAGGTTTCATTCTTGCTCATCTTACTCTTCCCCTGGGGGTGGGCTGTCCCCTGTACTCCAGGATCTAGAATAAGGGAGCAGTCTCTGTTTTGAGGTGTCACTGTCCCCCAATAGCACAAAGACACAGAACACAGTGACACCAAGCAGTGGCCATTAGAACTTCAACCCAGAAGGGACACATGTCATTTCCTCTCATATTTCATTGCCAGAGCAAGTCAGATGGCCAAGCCAGGGTTTAAGGTAGGGAGAGTGAATATATTGATCAACTCTACAGTCTTCGATTGGGGCAAAAGTCAGAGTAATAGTCTGCCTCGAAGAGTCTTTATTCCCGCTAACCTGGGGCTTAGAATGGCTTATCTGAAAACCTTTCCTCAGTAGGCCCTGGACTGTGTTCCCAGGGCATCCTAATATGTGTTTGACACAATCTTATCTCCCCGCAGGGAGTAGTGTTGGGAGACAGAAGGGTTCCATAGTTGAATAAGTTTGGGAAACACGTATGTCTTTACTCAGGACCTCTCAGGCCCTTTCATACCATGTACATCATTAGTTTTACAAAGGAGACAGTTCACTGGGCCATTTTCTTGTCCTTCTAGGGCAGGATCATAATTTTAGCTGACCGTTAGAATCACCTTGGGAACTTTGATAGAAATCCTGATGCCCTGGCGATACCCAGAGCAATCCACTAGCACCTGTCTGGTGGGATTCAGTGCAGGTATTTTCAGAAGCTCCTCTGGCTATTCCAGAGCACAGCCAGGTTTGAGAACTGCTACCGAGGGGCTGGTAAATACAGAAACTGGTCTTCCACAGGCCTGATTCAGCTGGAAGCACCAAGCCTGGCTGGTAGCTATTTCTTGACCTGCTGAGCAGGCTGCCAGCAGCCGGGATGTCCAGGACGGTGCAGACGGGCTGGGAAGGACATCAACCCCAGATAATGGGAGGGCTCAAGGCTCCAGTGCTGTCAGAAGCCTCACACCTTCCATAGGCAGCTCAATGTCTTTGTGGGGACTTAGGGGTACCAGGGGCCTGAGTTCCCACCAGGGCACATGCTGTACTGTCACCAGATTTGTCACTGAACTCCAAGCCAGACAGTTTGTCTCTGTGGCCTTTGTCTCTGATGAAACTTCATAACTTTCACAGTGTCTTTGTCTTGACCTTTGTGTCATCCCGATGGGATGCTGGCAACAATGTGCATGTTATCAGACGTCCCAGATTTTAACCCTTTCCTAAAGAGCACCTAGGCACTGCTGCTTCTTGGGCCCCTTTGCCCTATGGGATGACTTGTCCCAAAGTCCTCTGTTCTCCTTTATTCAGTGCGTGCTGTGTCCCTAGCTCGTCTTCAAGTACACAAGGATGACTGAGGAACCTCCTTCTGGAGGTGCTCTTTTCCTCTCAAACATGTCCCTTGGGCTTTCCTTGCAGGAAGCATGAGGTGTCCATCATCAAGGGTCTGATATTGAAAAGGCCAGGCCCCCTGGTTTGAATGACCTTTTCCCTGAACCCCTGCAAGAGCCAGGGACCTTTATCTTTTTTTCTGTTTTTGAAACAGGACCTTGCTGTATAGTCCAGGCTGGCCTTGAACTCACAATCCTCTTGCCTCTGACTCCTGAATATCTAGGAAGCAGGCATGCACCACCATGGGACCTTCTTAATGAACCGCAGAATATTTGGCATGAATGACTTAGCTCTCAACTAGAGTGTGCTCTCCAGTGCCCACAGAAACCCTGAAGCTCCTTTAGAAAACAGAGCGGAATCTGTGGAGCACTGAGCATGCTCAGATTCCTCTCACCATGGTCTTTGGGAAGGCCTGTAAAAAGCGGAGTGAGGACTGGCAAAAGAAAATGTCCTGCTGGATTCTGCGCTGGGTTTTTGGGGGAGAGGAGGGGATTGCACCCAGGACCTTTGAAGTGAGCTATAGCCCCAGCTCTTTAAAAAATTTTTAAAGTGTTTTATTTTGATACAGGGTCTCACTAAGTTGTTAGTTTGCCCAGGCTGGGATCAGCCTCCCAGTGCTCTGTGGGATTGCAGGGGTGGGTGCACCTCCACTCCTGGCCTGTATCAGGCGTGACCTTGACTCCTCTGGGTGCGGTGAGGAGGAGTGCATGACTGCTGTGGTGCTCGGCATCTCACTGGGCCAACAAACACAGTCAGGCCTGCACCATGCATTGCACTGCCTGACTCACCACACGGGAGGGAAACAATGTGCTGCCCCATCTGTGTCCCAGCAGCTGGGGCTGGGGCTTACTCAGAGTCCCCATGCCCCAGCGCTATGCCCCCCACATAGTAGATGCTCACTGAATGTGCAGACCATCCCTCATCTTCAAGGAACCCTAAGGATCTCGGGCTTTTGCTGCCCATGTCTGTTTTATGGCGCTCTACTCAGATGAGCCACGGGAAGCAGCGAGTGCTTGCACATTGCCTTGACATTCAAGATGGGGACAAGAGCACAGGCTTAAAGATTAACTGCTTTACTATAGCTACACGAAGAGCCTGTTCTTTCTCTCCTCGGCCAACAGTTCTTGAACTTGGGCGTGGGTCAGGATCATGGGGGACTGTTGAAACACAATTGCTTAGACCTCTCCCTTCCTGTAGGATACTTTTGTTCAGTGTGTGTAGGGGAAGAGACTGTGAGCAGACAAGTGCCTCATAGTACCAGAAGCCCTGCCACCTGGGGTTCAAATCCAACTGGAGCATGATAGCAGGTGTGGCCAGCATCCTGGTAGAGCTCACTGCCCTGACTCCATTATGCCACCTGACAGCCCTGCATTCCTGTCTTCAGGCTCTTCCTGGTCCCACAGGGACTCTGCCCTTGCAAGCAGAGTGGTGAGGCAGGAAAACCTGGAAGCTCATGCTTGGCACTGTGTGCTGTGTGGCCCCAGCAGGACTGAGCTCTGGTTCCCCGAGGGTGCCACTTGCTTCATGTGATAGTCAATTTTGGGTGTCACCTCCCCTGGATTAAGGACATCCATACAGTTGCAAAAGTGTGATTTCCAAGTGCATTGGTGAGCGTGTTTCTAGGGGAGACTTAGAGGTGATTGTCATGTGGGTCAGGAGACTGAGTGGGCAAGATCTGGCCACAGTGTGAGCAGCACCACCCTATCGGCTGAGGGTCCCAGTGAAACAGAAAGCAGAGGAAATGCAAATGTACCCACTTCAGGGTACATTTGAACATCAGAATGCCAGGTTCTCTGGTCTTTGGACCCCAGGACTTGCCCCAGTGCCCCCCTCCCCAGGCTTGGACTGAGAGGTACACCATAGGTTTCCTGGTTCTGAGGCCTTCAGAGGTGCACAGAGCCATGCTGCCAGCACCCCAAGGTCTCCAACTTTCATGCGGCCATAACTGTAAAGCCCCTCTTATATCTCTTGGCATGGGCAGCCTGTCTGTTCTGTCTCTCTGGAGAACTCAGACCACCATGCTTGGTCACACCCTTGCATTGGCTTCCTTCTGGTCCCCATCTCCAGTCCCACTCCACAGCTGCTGTTCTGTGGGGTTGCTTGTGCTCAAACCCTTGTCTCAGGCTCTGCTTCTGACAGGACCCAAACCATGACAGTGAGAACTGTGTGGCCTTGGACATGTGGTGCGATTCCTGGAATCCAAGTTTTCTCATCTCTGTCCCTGAGCTATAGGGGAGCAGTCACAAACTAGATACAGTTTACAAGTAGGCATTATCTGGTTCCCAGGTGGTTTTTAAATCATGTGTTATGGATTCTGCATAGGCATCCATATAATGTACACACAAGTCATGAAGAATCCTGTGGCACATTTCCATGCACCCATCTCCCAGCTGAAGAAATAGACCAATGCCAGGACTACTGAGCCCCTGGCCGCCCCCTTCCAGCCTTTTTGCTCTATCCCCAAGAGGTGACTTCTGTACTGAACTTTGTGTTTCTCATCCTCATGTTTTATGTATGGTTTTACCTTACTATAAACAACATATTTGACTAGTCTTGTATTTTCACAAGTGGAGAAATTTCACATCAAAATCCAGATTTCCAACTTCCTTGGAAAACAATCACAAGGTCCTCCAGATCCACCAAGGCCAGACCCACATCCTTCCACAGTAATGGCGTGGTGCTGTCTTTGGGAACCTACTGGGTTTGGCAGGGATCCCCATGCACCTCAGCTCCCATCCCCTGGCCACATCGTTTCTTCACACTCCTTCCTTCCAGTTTCCCTGTAGACACCTGAATGCCTACATTTGAGCCAGTGAATTCTCCTCTCAAGGCGCTACCTGGTGAGATAAGCATGGGATGCCTTGCATTGAGAGCCCCCCATGTGACCAGTGCTGCATGAAGTCACTTCTTGTCATTGTCCTTGGACCATGCCATCAGGACTACTCCCAGCACTGGGGCATGGGTAGGAGTGCATGCCAATCCTGGGGGCCTTAAGTGCAGGGGCCAAGGCTAAGCTAAACTCTGGTGGGGTCTCGGGTGACCCCACTGGTTTCTGTCCATGCCACTGTCCCGGCCCAGGCCCACATGCCTTGTATATAGCCCTCCTTTGCAACCAGCGATGGGAAGCACAGCAAGGGCAAGCAAGGGAGGCCCTCTGCCAGGCGGTTTGCATCCGGGGCCTTCCGGATAAGGGACAAGGGGATGGCTGGGAATTCCACCCCCAGAGCAGATCCCTCCTCTCACCGGGCACGGAGGTGGACATTGGGGCCCATGAGTCATTGCCAGCGGATGGAGGCTTTGTTTGCCTTGCTGCGTCCCCAGACCAGGGGCCGCACTTTCCTGAGAGGCTGGACTTTCCCACAGGAACAAAGTGAGACTTGTTCGCTGGGCATGAATCTTGGTGTGGGGCGGCCCAGGCCAGGCTTGGCGCTGCCAGGCGGTGGCTCTGCGATATCAGGCAAAGTCCGCCTTCCCCACAGCTGGGGCCGACAGCAGGAAGCTGCAGGGAGGCTCTGAACAAAGGCAGAAAAATGGGCCACGTTTATTCATTCACTGACCAGCCTGGGCCTGGCTGCCCACGGGCCTGGTCTCCATGGCAACAGGAGGCCTGCGGTGCTCTCACTTGGCTTCTCTGTGACCACTGCCCCTCCATGGCCACTGCACACAGCTACACGGCATCATGGAGGTGGCCCTGCCTGGGTCAGCTCTGGCTCCCGCTGGGGAAAGGTGCGGAGGTGACCCGCAGAGTGGAGGGCGTGTGCACAGGCCACAGAGACACGGCCAGTCCTGGGCAGGCACAGTGAAGGCAAGTGGGCAAGTTCGTGTGCTAGCTAAGCACCTACTCTGTGCTGCACAGTGGGACGCATGCACCATGCCCACTCAGTTTGTCCTCACCAATCTCACTCTAGTACAGCTTTCCTAAGTATGGATCTGTGGGTGGGGGCACCAAACAGAGAGGCTATCCAGAGGAATTGTCATCAGCACTGGGTCTTGAAGGATGCATAGGAGTTTCTCAAGCAGAATGTTCTAGGCAGAAGAACCGCTTGAGCAAATGTTCTGTGGCCTGAAGGTATGTTAGAGAGTAACTGAAAGTCTCTTAACTGGCATGAGGAGGGAATGTGACTGAAAACAAGTCAGAATGGGGGTGGGACAACCCACGTGATGTGACAGAGATGTAGGGCCACCTACTTCCTAGTCCCTATCCTGCAGAATAGGCCCCAGAATAGACCCTGAGCTGTGACATGGGGAGGACCTGACTTAACGCATAGCTCGTCCTTTGCAGGCAGCTGAGCCTCCCATGTGTGGGTGGTCCTTATGTGGGACGGAGCCACCTTGCTGGGCTGGGTGCATGAGTGAGGGCACACAGGTGAGGATGTAGAGGGCCCCGAGCCACTTCAGTGCCCTGGTCACTCTTCTCCCCTCGCCAGAGGCATAGATGCTGGGAGAGGTCACTGCAATCCACTAACATCGGTGTCCCCAAGTGGGGCCCCACGGCGTGATTGTGCCCATCCATGATCGGGGCTCTGAAGTTCTAAAGCAACTGCAGTGACAGAGGAGCCCCAGCTTCCTCCTTCCTGGCACTGAGCCGAGCTGGTCCTCACTGGACGTGGCTGGGCCTGTGTCTCAGGAAACAGAATCCGGAGTGTCGCAGCCACAGCACACCCTGGGGATGGACAAGGCCTCCAGTGGTTGCTGACCCTGACAACACTTTCTTGTCTTTCTTGGGCCTGGGTCTCATGGATGGAGCTGGTGGGCCAGGTCTGCAAGGGTCCACTTGGGGCCCAGAGGCTGGCGCGAGGTGGGGGGCCACCAGTCACCACCAGGGGCCATGGCCCTGGTGACTGTTAGTCTTCACAACAACCTCCCAGAGCCTGGACTGGAATCTCTGTGTCACAGACAGGAAACTGAGGCTTGGTCTGGCTGCCAACCTCCCATCTCCTGGGTATCATGTGGTTTCCATCCAAGCATTCCGTGATCCAGCTCTGTCCTGGAAGGCACCGCCTCTGCAGTATCAGATACTTCGTGCTTTCCCTGTCCTCGATGACCGACCTGTGCTGAGCCTGAGCTTCGTGCCCAGACAGGGCCCTTCCCAGCCCCACAGTTCTGTGTGACAGAACTGTGGCTCTCTTTCAGCTGCTGTTCACCTGCTGCCTCGGTGCACAGGATGTCTACCAACCTCAGCACGGCTTCCTGTTGATCCTGATTCTGAAATCAGGCCTGAGTCTATGTCACCTTGTTACGCTGCCCAGAAAAAAGGAATGGGGAAAACACCATGGAGAAGGAAGGAAGTTAGGGAAATGGGGGAAGGAAAGGAAGGAAGGAAGGGGAAGAGAGGGGAGGGTAGAGGAGGAGGGGAAGGAAGAGAGTGAGGAGGAGGGAAAGGCAAGCGAGACGAGAGCTCCATGACTAGCATCAACATCCTCCTAGAATGGAAACCTTGCATCCTGCCTCTTCCCTGACAGGTTTTGGTTTTGAGCTAAAGAAAAAATGACATCTTAATGATGTCTTAGAACCATTTTGAACAGAAATGGTAGATACAAAGCAATGGCAGATACGAAGCAATGGCAGACAGGAAGGTTGCCCTCCAACCTTGCACCCATGGCAGGCATGACTAAACGATCGCAGCTCTCTGGCTCTGCTTGGCCTGGCTGCAGACTCCTTCTCAACACACTGACCAGGAGCTGTTCCTGAGCAGAGCCAGCACCCACAAAGATGTGCATTTGTCATCCCTGCTCTGTTACCTTGGGCTCCCCACAGAGCTTGCTCATAGCTGAGCCTTGTTTTTGCCCCATCCATCCCAGTCCCATTTTCCACTGCTTAGGCCAGGCAGCAAGTCACCCGATGTCATCTGGGCATATCAAGCATCACTAAATCTGGCCTTCCCCTGAAGCACCCAGCCTCACTGACTTCCTGGAGCGTGGGCAAGTGCTGCTGTCACAAATCTGCTCTGACAGTGCTGACGAGAAGAGGCAAGTGATGTTCATTCAGCCTTGCTGGGCCAGAGGGGGCTGTCTAGGGATGCTGGTGTCCAAGGGACACAGCCCTCACCCCTGCTGACCACTGGGCTTGGGGCATGGATGACCCAGCTCTCTGCCTTGCACACTCTTGGCTGCTGAAGTGAGTGAAGCCTCATTCTTAGACCCAAAGCCCTCATGCACACCTCACTCTCTCTGGTTCTTTCCATCTCTGACCCCACACCTGGGAGCCTCCTCTGTACCCCACATATAGTGGGCCCCAACTCCCTTACCTGCCTAGATCCCTGCCCATTCCCTGCTCCGAGGAGGCTGTGTTTTTCTAGTCACCTCCTGGGACACTCACTGGGCCTGCCTCGCACCACCCTCTTGACACATAGTCCCATCTGCCAGTCTTGCCTTCTTCTCCACCTGTCACCTGCCAGCGCGTGCTACCCAGTCATACCTGGCTAGCTGGAATGTGAGGTCCTTGCCCTTCCTCTCCTAGGCTCTGCTGATCTGACAGCTGGAGCTCAGGTGGCGATGCCAGCAATGGGGAGCGGCCAGAAATACAGATGAAGCTTCCCTCCCTGGCCTGCTGCTTTCCAGATGCGAATTCACACAGGTGTGTCTTGTTCTAGGTCCATCCTGGAAAGTGCCACCTTTGCAATGATGGATACCTGTATTAGCACCCGTGTGAAGTGACACATACTTCTCATGCACTCCCCTGTCTCAGGCACCTGTGGCTGTCATTCTTATTCTGTCTGAGGCTCCAGGGCATGAATCTAGCATCATTTTATGGACTAGGCTCACCGTCTTTCCTCCTCTTTGACAAGCATGCTAGTGACATGAGATCCCATTTTCTGAGCACCTGCTACCTGTCGAGCACTGTGCTAGGGACTTCACCTGCATGGGCTCACAGAGTCTTCGCAGTATTCTTGCTCCTTTATTTTGCAGAGGAGGAAACTGAGCTCAGAGAATGCGGCTCTTTTGGCCCAGGCCACCCAACCAGTAAGTGGCAGAGCTGTGTTTGGAGGTCAGAACTGTCTCACCCAGAGACCATGAGCTGCCCGCCATGGTGCACATCCTTTCCAGCCAGAGAGGCAACCTCAGAACATCTTCATTTCAAAGCAATCAGAACTTTGTTGGATACAGCAGGAAACTTTACATGGTCCTCTGCACAAAGAACCCATACTCTATTTGGGGAAGCAAAGCATCTCACATTACCAACTAGCATGTATTCAAATTTTGTACCAGGCAAAAATGGTAAAAAAAGGTTTCATCTCACCTGTCAGCCCTGATAATTAGGATAGATATGTTTTCCACAGAGCATGGACTCTGCGGGGAGAAGTTCAGCAATCAGTCGGGGCCCAGGAATGGGCAGTGGAGATGCATGGGCCACACATTTTACTTCTTTGTACACAACAGAAAATGTGAGAATTTCTGCGAAGTGATTAATTATGTAAAGAAGACAAGACAGGAAAGAGAAAGAGATGGTTGTACTTAGGAGAGGCTGTCGGAAGGAGGTGAGATAGGAGTTGTTTGGGCACACTCACCCCTGGGGCCTGAGGCAACATGGGCCCCAGGCCGAATTTACTTCCCTGATAAAATGTAGGGTTTCTCTCTGCGTCTTAGTTCTTTCTCTGTAAAATAGCTAATTTGGCCAAACCAAGGTTTGAAAGTTCTCTTATCCCAGAGTTCCTATGCAAGATCTCACTAGGGTGAGACCGTTCCGGTTCTCTTCTTCCTTTCACATCCATTGGCTCCTTGGTCCCCATCCTTTTCAGTGTCTTCCTTGGAAGACACTTTTTCCACAATCGAGGGAGGGGGGTTCAGTTTCCTTTCTTTATTAGTATATGTTTGGGATCCCCAATAATTACAGCGCCAGCACTAGCATCAGCACCTCCGCTCTGCCTCAGATCATCAGGTACTTGCAGTGGTGGTGAACCTATGGTTCGCCTTCCACAGCGGCTGTTTGTTACCACTGAAAGCTCTAAAATGTTCGCCATTACTGCTGCAGTCTCAGAAGGCGCTGGGCCCCGGATCTCCGCATGCGCAGATCATAGTTGGGGGGTGGTGCTGTGCTCCTGAGAATCTACTGCCACCGCTGATCTGACGGCTGGAGCTCAGGCAGTGATGCCAGCAGTAGGGAGCGGCTGGAAATACAGGTGAAGCTCCCTGGCCTGCTGCTCACCTCCTGTTGTGCAGCCTGGTCCCTAACAGGCCCAGACCGGTACCAGTGTCGGGGAACCCCATGTTAGCTTATCTGTGCTCCGCAAGCCTACTATGCAGCCATCCCAAAGGTGGAGAAACATTGCCCCAGAGAGATTCGGAGCACTCCTTACCCTGTGTCTGCCCAGTCTGCGGAAGAGGACCCGAGCGCAGTTCTCCTACCTCCATTCGCTCCCCCAGAGAATATATTTATACATTTCCAAATAATTAGAAAGTAATTGGCAGGTTTTGCTTAAAAGACCCTCAGTGGTCAGCTGAGTTTGAGATCATTGCTGAAATGTTAGTTATGCTCAATTCAGAGGAGGGAACCGGCTCCATGAGGTTACCCAGCTTGCCTTTAAGAACAGTCAGAAATCAGTGGAGCAAAAACTCCCTCCACGCTCGCGGACTGTGGAACTGTGTCTATGGCGTTTAGGTTTCCTCGTGCATTATTTCATTTCATTTCTCATTGTTCTTTTTATGTTTACATTTTTGTTTGCTTGTTTGTGCTTTTTATTAGTAGATGTTTGCTGTCATCTTGGGAAGTGGGCACCTGTACGAATACAGCTTGTTTCTTTTTTTAATCCCCTCCCCTTCCCTTCCACATCCCTCCCTCCCTCCTCTAAATTCTCTTTCCCCATTTTCATTTTTGTTGATGTTATTAATCTTAGCTCATGCTTATAATTTATAATTTATAATATTTACATTTATTGAGGTTGTTAGGTTCCTGTACATGGCAACCTTTATTCTATTTATTTCCCATCCTCCCTCCCTTATTGTTCTTTAAAAAACTGAGGAAATTAATCCAGAAAAGTTAATCAGCCCACAGTTGCCAAGCTCATCAAATTCAGCTAATAATATTTTCTGTCTTTATTATATTTGGGAGCACAGTGTTTGCCTTTTTATCTCATTAAATGGTTCGCTTAAGATCGGTGCATTTCACTCTTAATTTTACCTTTAAGAGCGCACAGATAAAAACAACTCCAGGTAATGATTTAAAGCAGAGATACAAGGATGTGGACAACTCACTTGGAAATGCATTTAAAAAACATGATGGATGATTGAGGGACCGGTAAACATATAGTTATGTGATGCAGACGGTGAGCCTGTGGGGTCTCACTGTACAATTTTTTTCAGCCCCTCCAGTGGTTTGAACATCCCACGCAATAAAACGATATGGAAGAAAGTAGCTAAGCAGCTCCATTAGACTGAGGCCAGCGAGGCTTTATACGGGTGTGTGCTGTCCCCAAGCGGTCGAGACTAATATTGCACTATTCAACGGCTCCTGCCAACACTGGGCCCAGAGGGACTGCAGCATCTCTTGAGCCTGGCTCCACGCTTCCTACCAGCTAGGAAGTGTTTGTATTTAAAAGTTCTTCCTTCTCCCTGTTAGCTGATATCCTCCTAGTGGGCACATGGCTCTACCACAGCCTGCAGCACTCTGAGATTGGGCTGCTAATGCTAGAGCTAGAGCTGGTGTATTTGATCATCACAGTGATGATGCCAGTAGGAGGCAAGACCATCTGACAAGGAAGTTGGGGTCACAGATCAAAGTCACACAGCAAATTGAGGGCAGGAAACTGCCACTGGGAACTCAAGCATGTGGGCAGAGGACAAAGCTTCCCTCTGGAGAGTGTAGAGGACTCCCAAGTCTGGCTCAGGAAGGCTGTCACTCAGGCACCTTAGGGCAGGTTGCCACGTGCCCCTTCCACACCCTGCCAGACCCAGATGAGTGACCCTGGGAAAGCTACTCAGCCTCTCTGAGCCTCTCCTTAGTGTGGCAAATGGGAATAATAATTCCCTCACCACTTAGGGTGCCATACACATGAGTGGTTGATTATAAGCAAAGCACAGTGACACTGAACCTGCCCGGAAAGGACCCTTAGACTGGAGTCAGTTACATCTGTGGGTTCACTTCTGTAACCCCAGAATGCCTGGAGGGGTCACTTCCCAAGGAGGAGTAGGGTGGGAGGTAAGAGCGGAGTCTTTGGAATCAGAAACCTTACTCCATGTCCCAGCATTGCCTCCTCAATCTAGGTAGCTGTGACTAAGACACCTAACTTAAATCTCCGTTTCCTCAACTGTAAATTGGAGTTGTGCAGAGGAGTGGGCTATAGTGTTGTGGGATGTAAGAGACAGGAGAGACCAACAGGGGAAAACAGGAGGACTTTATTTTCAGAGGCTCACCAGCTCAGCTGATAAATGCAAAATGGCAGAGCAAAGGACAAAGGGCAGGTTCCAGCTTTTACACATTTGGTCAAGGGGATTGGTTTTTGCCATGGAACTTATGGGTGGGCAGAAGGAGAACAAAGGCACTTTGCTAAGCTGTGGCAGTTTTGTATCTTGGTAGCCCTGTTCAGACATAACAGAATGCTATGGGAACCGGAGGTATAAAATTTCACTTACAGGGACAAAAGTTACTGCTTCAATAGTGCCTGGTACAGAGTAGAAGCCCAAGTCAATGCCAGCTGACAGAGGCTGATTCAAAGATGAGTGTTCCGTGTGAGCTGTTGTGAGCGGTGGTCTTTACAGTAAGTTGATCACACTAATTTCCCCTTCCATGATGGTCTCGCTACGGTTCTAATCTGGTTTCATTTGGATTCACCTAGGGGGCAGAAGAAGAAAGACAGTAAAGAGAGGTCCCTCCTAGTGCCCTAGGCCCAGTGACCTTGTGCCACCAGCCCAGAGTCACCCAGCCCCCAGGAATGATGAATCCCTCACAAGGGGGACGAGGCTGTGCACCTGCACTGCCCCCACCCAGGGTCAGCCCTTGCAGGATACCCCAGCCTGCCTGAGCTGATGTGGTGGGCTTGGGGACTGGACCACAGTCCAGGGTGTTCCCCTGGGCAACTCAGACTGGTCAGAGCCAGTGGACACATGGGGAGAGAAAGTCGTGGGAAGAGAAAGTCATGAGAGCATGGTGGGTCTTTAGCCAGGAAGTCTCAGACCTGAATATGCGGAGGGCTTTCCAGGTGTGTGCATGCTTGAAAGCAGGCTCTGATTCAGCATGGGTGGAAGGGGTCTGGGATTCTGCATGTCTAAAGTTCCCAGGGTCCCCAAGGCTGTGACACTTTGTGTGTCCAGGTTTCACGGGCTTCGCAGGGATGCTGAGTGTTTACTGGGACAGGCTGTTTTGGTGAAGTCAGAGATGTACCTGCGTGGGCCTGACTCATCTGCCCACCATCAAGGCCAAGGGTGCCGATGGTCTGAGGCAAGTTCCAGCCAGCTGGTGTTTACTGATCACAGCCTAAGGACTGGCCTCTGTGGGAGTCTTGAGGACTCTGCCCTGGGGGCTGGTTTACAGGAAGTGTGTGCCATCTGTGACTGGCAAGACACGAGAAGCCCTGATCTACACTCATTTGTGCTTCTTGGTTCTGATGTCTTTCAGTGTGGATGTCAGTAGTTCTTGACAAGGGAGAAAAAGTGTCAGTACACTTGTGCATCATCAGTGTGACAACTGAGGCTCTCTTCTTGCCTCTCGGGACCCTTTACTAGGAGGCAGCCTTTGGCAGCCATGCACATCCCCATTTTAGTGCTGTTCCTCATATTTCTTTTTCTGTAATAAGCCTTAGGTTGGTCAGCATTGCCATGTAGGGTCCAGTGAGTTTTACTTGCCATGGAAGCCAATACAATAGGCATTTACAAACTGCTGCCTGTAGGTGGAGCACTGTGGTCAGCCTGGTGGACACCAGGGGGGTTGGATCACTGCTCTCAGTTCCCCCAGGAGCGCTGGGGTGCTTTACCTCAGCCACATTGGCTTCACCTGGGGAGCCTGGGCCCCGTCCCCAGAGATGTAATGGTGGTCTTGGGTCCAGCTTTGGTATTGGGATTTTAAAAGCTCTCCGCTGGTTCTAATTTGCAGTCAAAGGTGTGAACCATTCACCTAGACCGTGAATACAAGGCAATAATGATATTAGGAGAGGTAAAAAATGGAATTAGGCCACCGTGGATGGAAGGGCCATGACAGAAAAAAACCCTTACAAAGTCCCATCCCTGGATACAGCTGGCGTGAAACGTCCCGCTCAAGGCTAGAGCCCGGCATTGGAAGTCCTGCATCTCTCAGGCTGGTTGCCTTCCAAATGAGGCACAGGGAGAAGGGCAGTGTCCAACCCCTAAAAGGAAACTCATCTGCAAGGGTGGATTTCTGAACACTTCTTGCCTGGGGAGGGCATGATCAGGGAGAGGGACAGGGACAGGGACAGGAGACCACTTTTTTGTGGCAATACTGGGGATGATTGAGCCCAGGGCTTTCACACTGAGCTATATCCCCAGCCCTTTTTTATTTTTTATTTCAAGACAAGGTCTTTCAGAATTGCTAATTTGCCCAGGTTGGGCTCAAACTTGTGATCCTCCTGCCTCAGCCTCCCAGAGGGCTGGTAGTGACAGGCATGTGTCACTACCCCTGGCTAGCAGACTACATTTTTGCCTCTTGTAACACACACTGGGGTTAAAACCCAATTGCAGACACATGTGAGTCCCCTGTAGGCCCCAGGCTGGACCACTTTGGGTGAGTGATGGCTTTACTTTGAGACTTAGGTCTCTTTGCCAGAAGCCAGAGCACATCATCTTCTCACCCCATCGCAGCTCTGATCTGTGTGTTTGCTGTTGACCCCGAGCAAGGCATTTCTCTCTAAGCTGTATTGCTGTTCTTGCTTCACAGTGGCTCAGGACCCAGCTCTCTTATACTGCTATGGTCACCAGCGCTTTACAGCTTCTGCATTCATGGCCAAGCAGTGCACGGCTATGAGTACCAGAAGGAACTAAGCTATAGTCAGACAATGACTGAGGAAAACTTGGGACAGAGTGGGGACTTATGTGTCACCTAACTGAGGGGTCCATCCCTGTACATTGAGCTATGACAGGCATAGTGACTCAGAAAGTAGGCTGTTTGTTGGTTTCTAAGTAGCTCTTCCATTGTAGACTTTCTGCTGAGAAAAGAGGAAAAGCAACGTAGGGTAAAATACAAAGCACTGCAAATCCTAGAGTCTTTGTGGACCACTAGACTGGGGCCATTAGAAGGGGATTCCTGGTGGAGGTTCCAGAGGGTCTGTTTCTGGCCTCCGAGGAGGCATGGTAGTCCCACAACCCTTCTCTCAGCCTTTGGGCAACGGCTTTTCCTGAAGAATCTGAAGCATTGTCTCAGAGGTGACTTTAAATACTTCATTTCATTTCCCTGGGGCTCAGCTTTCCTACCTACAAAATAGGCAGAGTAGGGAAGAGTGGTTTCTAAAATCAGATACATACTGGGCCCAGAAGACAGTCGCTACGGTGGTGTTCACACGAAACAGTCAGATCTGAGGGTGAATCTCACAGCCACTTAAAACCCACGATTCCAAGATTCCATTCTTTAGCCTCTGCATCCTGGGTTAGCACTAGGTCTCAGTTGAGAGTGAAACCTCCAGGCCTTTAAGTGTCAGAAAGGAAGACTTTTGGCTTGGTCAGCTTTGCTGCACTGTGCTGACCTTGGACTCCTTATGGGTGGGGGCATGGAGCTCTCCAGGGTCCTGACCTTTTGACTTTGGTTCTCTGCCCCTGATGTGGGCTTGTTGCCCCTGCCATTCCTTTCTATTTTATTCTTTCTATTTGGTTGTTTTTGTCCTTAAAGTCAGTGGTCCCCAACCATTTTGGCACCAGGGACCAGTTCTGCAGGAGACAATTTTTCCACAGACTGAAGGGGGACGGTGTGTGTGTGTGTGGATAATTGGGATGATTCAAGTGCATTACATTTATCGTGCACTTTATTTCCATTATTATTACATTGTAGTATATAATGAAATGATTCTGTAACTCACCATAATGCATAACCAGCAGGATTTCTGAGCTTGTTTTCCTGTAACGGGACAATCCCATGGCGGGAGGTGATGGGAGACAGTGAGAGCCCAAGTTGCTTACAGCCAGTCTACCCTGTAGTCCTGCAGAGAACCCTTATTCATGGAGACAGGACATTGGACATAGAAGCAGGCTGTTCAGTGCTTCTGTGAGAATCTCAAGATAATCTGTCCAGAAGACGTGAGCATTTGAAGATGTCTCAAACATACTTTTAAGGGCACTATCCTTTGCAGTTGATCCCTGTCTAGCATGGACAAAGTCAGCTCACCTGGCTTATTCACAAACAGGTCACAGACCCATTCCTTCCCAGCTTGGGGGCCTTTGTGGTTGGGAAGAAATGCTCAACTTGAGCTGCCAACTTGAACACAGTTGTTCTCCCTGAAGTGACAGATTGAGTTTGTTAAGTAAATTGAATGTGTCACATAAGCAGACAAGTTTTGTGACCCATTCTATGGCATTGAAATGTGTTGCCAGTAGTGACTGTTTTTCTTTTTTAAAAAAATCTCTGGAGTACCTCTTATTGGAGCTCAAACTCTGGCCTAGCCAATGATCTACCTTTAGAAGGGTTGTAGGGTACTAATTTTGTCAAATATTAAGTTCATCATTAAAGCAATAAACATAGGCCCAGTAGATCATGGCCATCAGAAAACCCACAAGTGAGCCGGTGCACTCAGAAACAAAGAGCAGTTCCGGGGGAGAAGAGGCTCACCTGTGCGTCAGGAGCTGGGCAGGACCGTGCTCCGGGTGCCTGGAAGTCCATCTTGGTACCTGGCTTGGCACTTTTGGGAGAAGGCAGAGCCCTTAAGAGGTGGGGCTTTGTGAAAGGTCTTTAGGCCACTGGGGCTGTGTCCTGAAGGGGCTTCTGGGACTCTGGTCCCAGCTCCTTCTTTGTTTGCTCCCTGGCTGTGGGGGGAGCAGTTTTGATCCAGCACACACCCCTGCTGTTGTGAACTTCCTCAGCACAGGCTCCAAGCAGTGGGGCCACCTGATTGTGGGCTGAAAGCCCCAGAACTGTGAGCCGAAGTCAGCTTTTCCTTTGTGTAGGTTAATATCATGGCAGGCATTCATTACAGCAGCAGAACACTGCCTAACACAGGGTCTGGCAAAGGGTGGTCCATGTATCACTCAGAAAATGAGTTTGAGATTTGGGGTGTTGGTCAGTTTCCACAAAGAGCAAAGGTCAGAATGGGGAGGTCCAGGCCCAGAGTTCCAGCAGCTGACAGTCCCTATTTAGGATTCAATCACAATGTTTTTGTTTTTATTTTATTTTTACATTACATTCCAATTTTGGCCAGTCATAGGCATTTCTCATAAGGTTTTCTTTTTCTTTCTTTCTTCTTTTTTTTTTTTTTTGAAAAACTTTTCATTTAAATAAAAGAGTAAATTGTTTTAAAGAAAAATACCGAGTCGTAAGTGTAAAGGAGGTGTAAGGATGTGGCAAAAGTTGGGAAACAGAAGCAGAATGAAGAAAACATGGCAACCACTGCCCTGAGCCATCTTGCATCTGGAGCATGCATCAGCATGGACCGGAAGTGGCCAGGCAAGGAAGAGGGTCAGCGTGCACAGGAAGTTGCTGTACATGGTAGAGGGCCTCAGAGCTCATGCACACTCTGAAAGCACTTACATCACAAAGTTACTTTAAGCATTGGATTGGGCTGAGGGTTAGGAGAGGCCATGGAGAAATACAACTGTAGCTACTAGGGATCATGGTGGGTCACAGAGACATTTTTTCCCCACTACACTGTGAAGTCGTTTTAAATTTTTACTTTTGTCTGTATCATTGTCTCAGCCACTCCCGTCCTCAGTGACACACAATACGGCAGCTGCAACTTAAAGGAGGAGAGCTTTATTCTGACACACGTTTCAGTCCATAGTCAGCCGGCACCAAGTCAGGAAGGCCTGGGTTGGCAGAGACTCCTGGCGGAGGAGAGCTGCTCACAGCATGCGGCACAGGAAGCAGAGAGAAAGGGGAGGAGCCAGGGAGGGAGAGCCACCTTTCCAGGCCACGCCCTAGTGACCCGCCTCCTAACCACACATTTTGCTGTAAACTCGTCAGTGGGCTAATCCAGTCATGACCCTCACCGCTCATAATCTAGTCACCTCCCAGAAGCCCCACTTATGAGTGCATGAGGCTTTGGAGGGACATGTAGATAAGTTTATTATGGCCCTTTCTAAAAATACATTTTTATTGTTAACTGACACAGAGTAACTACATATTTCTGGGGTAATGTGACGTTTCAATACCCGTATACGCTGTGCAGCGATGAGGTCAGGGTAGTTGGCACATACTACTCCATATCATTCCTCGCTGGGATAGACCCTACAGGCCACGCCCTCCCATGACCCCGCGCCAAGTGCCCGCGAGGCTCCGCCCATCGCTCACACTCAGGCGCCTGCGCACCAGGACCAACAGACATCATGGGCTTTGCTCTGTGCAGCCCTGGGCAGCGGGGTTGTGGGAAGCAGGAGGCGAGGTTGGAGGTGTGGGGGAGCGGAAACTGCGGACCCCGAAGAACCCTCCCCAACTACACAGGGCTTCTGAGGGCTGCGGGCTCCTGGTGGAGAGGCAGGTAGGGGAGCAGCTCCTCACAGGAGGGCCAGGCGGGGGCGTCTGGCAGACGCGCACCAGGGAAGGAGAGCCGGGCCTCAGGTCACAGCCTGGTGCATGGCTGCCCAGGGAGCGCCAGCGGTCTGCACTGCCTCATGGGCACCGGAGGTGGGCCGCCCTCTGCGCTCACGGGGGATGGGCCCTCATAGGCCAGGTCCCCTCCCGTGATCCCACCACCACGAGCCTAAGACACCCCGCCCTGCACCACAGCGCAGGCGCCCTGAGCACCGCAGGCGAGACTGCCTTGCAGGGTCCTGAATGAGGCAGCGGGAGCATGAGGCAAAGTCCGGGGTGGTGCTACAGCAGGAGGTGCAGACCTGGGAGCGCGGTCTGGGGACCACGGTGTCTTGGCGGTGGCGCAGGTAGGGGAGCAGTGCTGCGCAGGAAGTCCAGGCCCTGGGCAGGAGCATCAGTTGGACACGTGCCAAGGAGGGGGGCGGGGACAACAGATCCTGCCTCCTGTGAGGACACCTTGGGAGGGGCGGGGAGGAGAGGACCTGGCAAGGACTAGTGGGGGTGGGAGTCGTTGGGGCAGAGCTTCTCTGGGGTGGGGGGGTCTACAAGAGCAGAACTTCCACCAGGGCCAAGGGGCAGCACTGGGATTGGGCGCCAGACCACAGGTTGCCCGCGTGCCAGGCCTCCGTGGCCTGCAGAGGAGGGGGCCAGCCAAGGCCCACAGGGATCCCTCCCCCCGGGACAGCACCACTAGGGGCCCCACCCGGGTGCTTCGCCCCATCCCTGGTCCTGTGGCTCCTGGAGGACTCTGATATTGGTGACCCCAGGAGCCGCAGCCTGAGAGACAGCTCTGCATGTTGTGAGCTGGGCCACCCCTGGCTGAGGCTGCCTAAACCTCCTGGCCACCCCTGGCCACCCAGGCCCAGGCGTTCTCCTCCAAGCCCCTTTCTCACCTAAGGATTAAACCCTCGTGGCTCACATGGCAGGCTCACTTTGAGAGTTTTCCAGCTCTGTGAAGAAACTTTGTAAGTGGCGGCAGTGGGTTCACCCGTTGTGTGCGCAAAGAGAAGCACAAAGGCAATGAAAGAGTGGAGAAAGCTTTATTTGGAGGAAGGAAGGAGAACTGGTGGTCTACCTGCCTAAGCATCATCTCCTGATCTAAGGAAAGAAGGCATTCAGTCACACTGCAGAGATGTGTCATGGCATGTGGAGTGTGTGCAGTGGGAGCTCATGCTTCTTCATACATGGCCTGTTTACAGGTGATGAGTGGACACCATGGGGTGGAGAATTTAGATCATAAGGAGGTGATAATGAACAGTTTAGTTGAGGGCCAAGTTAAACCATTTTTGTGGTTTTCTGTGGTCTTCTCTGGAGGGCTTTGTCTGAAACAAAAAAATCGAAGGGGTTTGAGGAATCAGTGCTTTCCCCCCACCTCCTGCAAGCACAGGAGCTTCACCCTGTACTTCCTGCCTCGCTGCTGACCACCTGTTGAATGTCTCCTAGTCCAAAGGCTGGACACTGGTCCCCGACTTCAGGGTTCTCTGGGTGCTCCTTCCTCTTAGGCTGTTCTCACCAACTGCTAGCAGCACCTCTCCTACCTGAGACACTAGCGTTCAAAAGACCTCCAAACCCAGAGGCTGTACCCTGATGCCAGGCCCTCACCTCACCCCAGATCACCTGGGGAGGCCAACTGAAGTTGAGAGAAGGCTGAATGAGAGGTTCGTTTCTTGGGGTTGGCCCGTTTTTATCCCACCTGTGCCCTCCAACATCTCCCTTGTTTTCATTGTGTCTTTCAAGATATTAATAGCTATCATGTATTCAAAGTTATGGGATTGGAATTGTGTTCCTTCGTTACTCTCTCACATCCACATCTTAGTCCCAATAACACTTTGACTTCTGGTTAGAGGTTCCCCAACTTGTTGGCCTTTTAAAGAACTATAGTTTTGTTGATTTATCTGTTGATACTCTGTTTTCACTGTCACTAATTTGTGTACTAGTATTAGTATTTCTTTTCCTCTGTTCACTTTGAATTTAATTTGCTCCTTGTTTGCTGATTTCCTGATGTGGGCATTAAGATTCTTGGCTTTAGATCTGTATTCCTTTCCAATACATTCAGTCAGTGCTGTAAAGTTCCCCCGTAGGCACAGATTTTACTACACACCACAAAGTTTGGTGAGTTGGTTTTCCATTTTCTTTTAGTTTAAGATACTTGAAAGTATCTTGAGATTTACTCTTTTTTTCTTTCTCTTTTCTTTATAGGGGTACCAGGAACCGAACTCAGGACCTCACGCTTGCCAGGCAGGCGCTTATGCACTGAGCTATATCACCGGCCCTTGAAGTTTACTCTTTTTTTTTTTTTTTTTTTTTTTTTTTGTGGGTACCGGGGGGTCGACCTCAGGACCTTGCGCGCCAGCAGGCGCCCGTGCCGCTGAGCGATATCACCGGCCCCTTTTTCGTATGTGGGATCCGGGAGTCGAACTCGGGCCCTCATGCTTGCCAGGCAGGTGCTTAAACCGCTGAGCCATCTCACCGGCCCTGAAGTTTACTCTTAATTCATGAGTTATTTAGAATTATGTTGTGTAACCTGCAAGTTATTTGGAGTTTTCCCACTTTCTTTTCATTCCTGATTACCAACTCCATTCCTTTGGAATTCCAGAGTGTGAAAGTGTTGTTTCTGTTGTTGAAAGTTGTGTAAGGTGTGTTAAGGGCCCCAGTGTTAGAGTGTGGTCTGCTGTGATGAATGTTCCTTGTAAACCTGACAGTGTACATTCTTCCCTCGTTGGGTGAAGTAGTGTAAAAAGGGCGGTTAGGTCCAGGTGATCTACTTTGCTGGTGAATACTTTTAAGTGTCTTGATGAAGCAGAAGATTAGAGCATGGCAGACTGGCTGGAAAACATCTGGAATGGAGGCTGAATAACAGGATATGACCTGTCAATCATGGCCAGAATGTGTGGGCAGAGCAACTTCAGAGGGGCCAGAGGTGAGAGTATGAAAGATGGCGGCCATTGACTTCACTGCCACTGTGATCTTCCTGTTCTGCTGTCTTCCTGTTTCTGCAGTGGCCTTTCTGCATGTGGAACATATTACCACTCTTCTTGCCTCTTTGCTGTTCTCTTTTCTTTGCTTTTTACCTTTTCTTCTTTTGTTTAAATAGAAGTTGCATTCACGTATTCATTGGTTGCCCCAGCCAATTCTTTGGGTGGGACCGAAAAAGCCTGGAACCACCAGACATTGCGCTATCCAACAACATAGAGATTTAGGCTTGATCCATATGTTATTTAAAATTATGTTGTGTAACTGCAAATTATTTGGAGTTTTCCCATTATCTTTCTCTTCCATTGGAATTGTGGAGTGTGCAAGTGTTGTTTCTGTTGTTGAAGGTTGTGTAAGGCATGTTCAATGGCTCCAGCGTTAGACTGTGGTCTGTGCTGGCAGATGTTCCTTGTAAACTTGAGAATGTGTGTCCCCCCTTTGTGGAGGTAGTGAGGTAGATTAGGGCCAACAAAGGCTGGATGGACAACAGGATGCGACCGTTAATTACAAAGCTCCAGTGGCTGGGAATAGGATGCACCTCTGTAACCGGATCCTGAAATGATGCAGCTTGCCAGTTACAGCAGGTTATGTGAGCAGAGCAACTTCAGAGGCGTGGATGGAAGGATATAAAAGGCAACAACCCTTGACTTTGCTGTAATCTCGTCATTCTGCTGTGCTTGCTTCTGCAGCGGCCCATCCCTGGATGTATCTCTTCTTGTCCTTCTCTCTTCCTTAACTCTTTTTTCCTTTCTTCTCTTCTCTTCTCTTCACCATTTCCCTTTTCTCTCTCTCTCTCTCTCTCTCTTTTTTTTACATTAAATGAAAGTTGTGTTTAACTGTTCCTCGGTTGTCCCACCCAACTCTTTGAGGGAGGAAGAAAGAGCCTGTAATCTTCAGATGCTGTGTCATCTGACAACAGTAGCTCATAAAGGACAGTTAGATCCAGTTCATCGAGTGTACTGGTGAATTCACCTCTGACCTCACTGATTTTCTGCCTGCAGGACTGGTTCATTCCTGAGGCAGGGGTGTTGAGGTCTCTAAGGATGGTGTGAATTGGTAGATTTCTTATTTAGTTCTGTCAGTTTTGCCTGATGCATATTGATGATCTGTCATGTACAGACATAGAAAGGATTAGAATAACTTCTTGGAGGTAATGAACCCCTTTGCCATTAAGTGAGGCCCCTCTTCATCTCTGGTACTCTCCTTGCTCTGAAATCTGTTTTTCTAATGCAACTACTTCCACTTCTTACATTGTGTATATGTCTCTGTTCCTCTCATCTATGGGTCCTTATATTTAAAGTAGTTTATTTGTAAACAGTATACCACTGGATCTTGGTTTTTGGTCCCTAATGGAGGTCTGTTTCAGTAGTTTGTTTGGACTATTGATTTTTAAACTGCCTGTCATACAGTTGAATTAATAGTCACCATATCTGTTACTGTTACTGTTTTTACTCATTGTTTTGTTCCTTGCTTCTCATTTTGTGTCCTGTATTTTCCTGTGTTATGTAATTTACTCGGGCATCTTACATGATTTCATTTTCTGTTCTTGTTGGCAGATGTAGTTGCTTTTTTATTTATTTGACCAGTTGGGCTGGAATTCGCAATATACACTTAAACTATTCCAAGTCCACTTTCAAATAATAGCGTGCCACTTCACGAGTACTGCAGTTACCTGTGGGTGTTCTTGACTTCTCCCTCTTGTCCCTTGTATCATGTTTGTCATTCATTTCCCTTACCCAAAGTTACAGTCACCAAATGCAGTGTGGCCATTTTTATTTTGGACAGAGTGTTTTCAGTTAGATAAAGCGTACATGTTGGGCACAAGTCCTGCCTGAATGCCCTGGGGGATGAACCCTGGAGGCCAACATGGATTTCATAGATGAGGACTGGAGAGTCACTTGATGGAGAGGAGACAGCTCTGACACTTAGTCTGAGCTGAGCACAGTGTAAAGTTCTGGAGATGGGACAGTGAGGAGCGGATGGTGACCTCCTTTTGTGGAGTGTACAGTTGAGTGGGAGTTGACTGATTAAGATGAAAGAAATGTCTGTGTGTGATGGTGGAGTGAGTCTATGAAGGGAATTGAACACCTGCTGAGATAAGCGTGAGGAAGCAGAGGTGTCGGGGGACGAGGTGGTCAGGACATGCTGGTTGCAGTCCCACTGGGCATTGAGGGGGTTCTAGCTGCCACTTGCACTCAGGTTAATGGCATCAGAAGATTCCCAGTCCATCCTTACAGTGTGTATTTTGTTGCAGAGCTGAGGATGAAACCCAGGGGCTCTCACATGCCGGGATACGGGAGACCACCCTGTAGATCATGCCCAGAGCAGGCTGTGAGCAGCGCAGCCTGTAAAGAGTTAACCCCGCAATTGGCTTGTTTTAAGAAGTGAGTCAGGCCGAAGCCAACGTGACTCATAAGAGCACTGCGGATGGCGAGCAGATCAGCATTATCTCCCACCAGTTGCCACAGCAGAGACTGCAGATACTGTCTGTGAAGCTGTGGGGCTCTGATATGCGATAATGTGGCAGCCGAGGACGTGCAACTCTTCCCAAATTCTTTTCCCAGAATTGTAGTTTATTTTACTTGAAAACTGAGTTACTCAGTAACCATGACCTATTCCTGGTCTCTTCTGTTCTTGATACAAGAATGTTTTGTTCCCTCCTTTACAAGCCCTGCCTGCATCAGCATCTTAGCAGCAACCATGTGTGGCCTCCTCACCCCATTCTGTACATTGTACAACCAATAAATACCATGGATTTGGCTATTTTGGGGTCTTCACTATCTCAGCACTGACCATCCCAGTTCCCCATTTCACTTTTATCTTGTCTCTGAGTTTTTCTTTGCAGCTTTGTGTCATAGCACAAAACAGGAGATTGGGGTCTTTGCCGGAGTCCCCAATAGCTGTCCATGCTGTGCCACTGAGCCACTCCCCAGACTCTTCCTAAAGTGCTTTCCATCCAGTGGGCCACCGTCCCTGGGAGGAAGGGTGTGGGGGTATTGACCTCTGTCTTGCAGAGGAGGACACTGCAGTCCGAGGATACATAATTGCTAGTCTCTGTGGTTCTTTATGCCTCTGGAAGGTGCACCCCAAGCCAGGAGGCCTCAGGATGTTTCAGGGAGGAAGCCAGTAACTGAAAAGAACACGGAGCTAGTAACAGAAACTTGAGCCTAAACTGGCTCCCACCCCCAGCAGATGGCTGGAGTGAGCTGTCCCGTCCAGAAGAGACACCAGGAAGAAGGGGGCAGGTGGGGGAGTGGCTTGGTCCTGGCTGGCTGCTGAGGTTTCTGCCACTGGCCTCAGCACTTTATCACCTGTCCTGCAGCGGCCTCAGTCCCACCAGTTACCCTGCAGATCAGTCTCCCTGCCTCTGGGTGGAGCTTTCCTGAGGACAGAGGTGGGGCAGACAGAGGTGGGGCAGAGGTCTCTGGGTCTTGCCTGTGGACTTTCAGTGCTGTATTTCCTTGTCATAATTGACAAACCTGTATGGACATGTCATCGTCACTCGAAGTCCATGGTCTCATGACCAAGCCTTCAATGCATGGGTCTTTCCCACACTATTTACACACAGCGTTTTCCTTCACGTATCAGAAAGGAACTGGGACTGTGACAGGCTCTCCCACCTCCCTTCCATCCCCATAATGTATTGTCTTTAAATACTGGGGAGAGAAATGAAGGCATTTCCACCTTCCTTGTATGTGTAGAGCTTCTTCCAGTGTGAGTCCTTTCGTGCTTTGGAACTGAACTGGGACAAAGTCCCCCCCACCTGTGTGACATTTATACTGTCCATCTCCAGAGTGCACTAGCATATGTCTTCTAAGACTCGCAAGAGAAGCACAGTATTTCCCACAGTCTCTACATTCATTCATTGGGCTTTCCTCCAGTGAGTCCTCGTATGCCTTCAGATGTCACTGCAAGACGTGAAGGCTGGATCACAGCTTCTATTGATAGGGTTTGTGACAAGTATGAGTTATTCCGTGTATTTGGAATGAACTAGGACAAAGACTTCCCCACACCAGATACCGATAGTGTCTGTCTCCAGTATACATTATCGTCTGTCTTTGAAAGCTGTATAAAGAAACGAAGCCTTCCCCATATTCCTTCCCTCCTCAGGGCTCCTCTCTAGAGCGTGTCACTGCATGGACTCAGAAAAATGAGGATCCCAGAAGGCTTTCCCACAGTCCTCACGCCCAGAGTGTTCTCTCCAGTTGAGTCCTTTCCTGAAAAGAGCCAGAATTGGTGGAGGCTTTTCCACTTTGCTTCCATCCATGGGGCTTCTCTCCAGGGTGAGTCATTCCATGCCTTGGAACTGATGTGGGAATATCAAAGGCTTTCCCACAAAATTGACATTCAGAAGTCCACGTCTGTCGTGTGCTCCCATGTGTTTTCGCATTTTGCAAGAGAGATGAAGACTCCCTCCCACACCCTGTACATTGAGGGTTTCTCTCTGGAGGATCCCACACTTGGTTATTTATAAAGAGTGGGAATGGATTTGGTCAGAGTTTCAGAGGCTGAAAAGTCCAAGCTGAAGCACCAGCGTCAAGTAGGGCCTCTTGCTGCATGAAGCTTCTTTTACAGGGGCTTTAATCCCATTACGGAGTCATGGCCCAGTCACCTCTTAAGTTAAGAGATCCACTTGGCAATATTGTCATATTGGTGATGCCTTAATTGTGGAGTGAATACATTCAAATCATAGCAGGAACTTTTATGGTTTTACACGGATTTTCTGTTTCTGTAAAATATCCCACTGCGATTTGGCAGCAAGTGCTTTGAATCTGTAGCTTGCAAGTAATAGCTTGCTTCTTCTAATCCACGAACATAGGATCCCTTTCCAATTATTCGTATGTGTTTTAATTTTTCTCATCAATATATTAGAATTTTCAGTGTGAAAATCTTCGACTTTCCATATTCAGTTTATCACCAGACATTTTCTTATTTTTTATGCTATTATAACTAGACTTTCTTAATTTTATTTTCACATAGTTTTTGTTAGTATAAAGAAGTAGAACTCATTTTTATCTATTGTTTCTTTATTCCGTACCTTTCCTGATTCATTTAGTAGTTATAGTAGCATTCCTAAATGATTTTTAAGGGGTCTTTTGTGTTTCTACATATATGATCATATCATCTGTAAACGGTAATTTTAGATCTTCCTTCCAATTGGAATTAATTTGTTTCTCTTTCTTTTTTTTTTTTTTTTTGTGGGTACCAGGGGTCGACCTCAGGACCCCGTGCACCAGCAGACACCTGTGCCGCTGAGCGATATCACCGGCCCCTTTTTCATATGTGGGTACCGGGAGTCAAACTCCGGACCTCGTGCTTGCCAGGCAGGCGCTTATGCCACTGAGCCATCTCACCAGCCCTGTTTCTCTTTCTTGCCTAATTGGTCTGGCAAGAATTTCCAGTACTGTGTAGAATAGAAGTGGTTAGAGTAGAGTGTTCAGGAATTGCTTTGTCTGTGACTTTAAGAGGCAAAAATTTCAAATTTTTATGATTATGTTAACTGTGGGTTTTTCATGTATATGCTTAATTATGTTAACATAAACTCCTTTTATACCTACTGTTGAAAGTTTTATCATGACAAAATGCTGAATTTTGTCAAATGTTTTTACTACATCTTTTGACATGACCATGTCATTTTAATCCTTTAGGTAATTCATGTCACATTAATTGATTTGCATATGTGCAACCATTCTTGTATCCCAGGAAGAAATCCCGCTTAATTGAGGTGTATGATCTTTTTAGTGTGCTGTTGGTTGATACTTTCCCTGGGATTTTTTTTTTGGGGGGGGTACCAGGGGTCGACCTCAGGACCTCATGTGCCAGCAGGCACCCGTGCCGCTGAGCGATATCACCGGCCCTTTTCTCGTATGTCGGTTCCGGGAGTCGAACTCAGGACCTCGCGCTTGCCAGGCAGGCGCTTATGCCGCTGAGCTGTCTCACTGGCCCCTTCCCTGGGATTTTTACATGTGTGTTCATCAGGGATAGTTGCTTGTAGTTTTCTTTGTGTATCTAATATCTCTTCTAGTTTTGAGGTAAGGGGAGTGCCAGCCTCATAAATTAGTTTCAACATGTTTCCTCAGCTGTTTTTTTTGGAAGAAGTTAAAAAGGAATCCTGTGTACTCTTTAAAATTTTGATAAAAAGCAGACTTTTGGTCTTCTGCCATGGATTTTCTCTTGCTAGGATATTTCAAATTATTGCTTATTCATTATGGTCTGTTTAAGATTTTATCATAATCCAGGTTTGATAGGTTGCGTGTTTCTGGGAATGTATCCGTTTCCTCTAGGTTATTCATGTATAGGTATATAGCAGCCTCTTGAGATTATTTTCACTTCTGTGGTATGGGCTGTGTTATCTGTAGTTTCATTCTGGATTTATTTGGGCACTTTTTCTTGTTACCAGAGTTATTCTAGCCAAAAGTTCCTCAATTTTGTCTTTTCCAATAATAAACACTTCCCTTTTTGATTATTTACCATTTTCCTATTCTATGCTTGTCTTAGTCTGTTTCGAGCTGCCACAGTGGAATAGTACCAACTGGATAATTTGTGAAGGAAAGGGAATGACTTTGTGCAGTAGTGGAGGCTGGAATTCCAAGGCCCAGTAGCCCGGGTCTGGAAGGGCCTTACTGCTGTGTCAGCCTATTGTGGAAGGACAAGGAGAGAGGGAGAGGGGAGGGTCCTATTCATGTCTCAAGGACTTCGGTGACCAGCACAAATCTCTCCACGCGTGTGGAGGGCACAGACCTGAGCTCCCCACCTCCCAGCACGACCGCATTGGCAATTGTTGGCCGCACCTGCTTTTGGGAGAACACATTCAAACCATAGCACAAATTATTTTCTTTCTGTTCTGGTCTTTTTAAAATTTATTTCCTTGTGTTAATTTGGGGCTTGTTTTTGTTTGTCTGGCACCTTCAGAAATCATTTTACGCTGCTTACTCTATAATTTTTTGCTTCTTAAATATGGGCATTTGTCACTGTCAATTTCCCTTATGCTACTGCTTTTGCTGCATCCTATACATTTTGGTATTTTCATTTGGCTCAAGAACTTACATAGTTTTCTTTTGTTCTTTTGCATGAGCCGTTGTTGTTCAAGAGTGTGTTTATTTCCCACAGATGTGTAAATTTACAGTTTTTCTTCTGCCATTTACTTTTAGTGTGGCCATAAAGGTACTTGGTAAGATTTTAGCTTGCTTATCGTGTTCACATTTGTTTTGTAACCAAACATATGATCTACCCTGAAGAATATTCCATGTGTAGTAAAGTGTGATATGTATTCTGCTGCTGATGAGCTGCTGCTGTTTCTTGTTGGGTTTTGGTCTGGATATCTATCCATTCTGGAAATGGAGCATTAAATTACTCTACAATTTTAATGTTACTGTGTATTGGTCCCTTCTGTTCTGTCAATGCTGTTTTATATCTTTAGTTGCATTAATGTTGGGTATACATAAATATATAAATGTATAACATAGCTATGTGAGGGACTGATGCTTTTTTCGTTTCATTTATGACTGTATCTTTTCTGATGGAGTTTAATTTAAAGACTGGTCATTTCATGGCTTAGATCTAAAATGTCCCCAAAAGGCTCATGTGTTCAAAGGTGGGACTTTGGAAGCTGATTGGATCATGAGGCCCACTGTGCCCATCAGAGGATTTATAGTTAAAAGTGCCGTCAGGGGAGGTTGGAGGAGGTAGATCACCGGTGACAGCCTTTGGAGGTTCTCTCTGTCACTCTGGCTCTTCCTCTCTCTGTGCTTCCTGGCTGCCATGGGCTGGGCAGCTCCCTCCATTATGCCCTTCGGCCGTGCCGCTTCTGCTGTGGATCCAGCAGACTGTGGACTCAAACCTCTGAAAGCTTGAGCCAAATGACCTCTTCTCCTTTAAGTTGCAGGTGTGAGGTAGTTTGTCCTAGAGTTGCAAAGTGACTAATGCAGATTATATAAATATGTTCTCCTCTGGTCTCCATTTGCATTCAACATCTTTTTCCACCCTGTCCCTTTTAGCTTATGTATTTAGATCCAAAGTGAGTATGTCTTAGGCATATATATTGATTTTGGGTTTTTTTTTTATCATTTAACCACCATATGTCAGGTCATTGGGGAGTTTAGTCCATTCATATTTAATAAACATATCAATAGGTAAGGATTTAGTATTGCCATTTTGTCCATTGTTTTCTGTCTTGCAATTCATTTCTCCATCTCCATTGAGTCTTTTCTGATTTGTTTTATGTGTATATGCTTTGATTCCTTTATGTATTTTCCATTTTTTGGCTTTTTTGTTTGTTTGTTTGTTTGTTTTCAGCACTGAGAATTGAACTCAGGGCCTTGTGCATGCTAGGTAAGTGCTCTAGGGCTGAGCTACATCCCCAACCATTTTTACTTTGTATTTCAAAACAGAGTCTTGCTGAGTTGCCCAGGTTGATGTCAAAATCACATTCCTCTTGCCTAGCTGGGTTCCTTCCTCCTAGCTGGAATTACAGGTGTGTGCCACTGCACCTGGCTCATTTATTTCTTCAGCTTTTCTTTCTGTCAGTATTTTCTTTGTGATTATTATGAAGGTTACATAACTTGTTATAGTTACAATAGTCTCTCTTAAGCTAATAATAATGCTTTCAATTGCACACACAAACTGCACTTTGTTTTTACACTTTATGCTATTTATGTCTTAAATTTGTATTTTCAGTATTTTGTCCATTGTCAATTTTTTTTTTTTGTGGGTACCGGGGGGTCGACCTCAGGACCTCACATGCCAGCAGCAGGCGCCCGTGCCGTTGAGCGATATCACCGGCCCTTTTTTCGTATGTGGGATCTGGGAGTCGAACTCGGGCCCTCGCGCTTGCCAGGCAGGCGCTTATGCCGCTGAACCATCTCACCGGCCCCATTGTCAATTTTTGTAGTTATACTGATTATTGTTACTTTGTCCTTTACGTTAGAATTAAAGTGATTTACAGGTCACCCTTCTAGTAGGACAGTATTCCGTGTATGTGTATATTTGCCCTGTCCTTTGAAGTGTAGATGTTCACATTGCTATTTAATGTGCTTTCATTTCACCTTGAAGAACTCCCAGTAAGACAGGTCTGGAGTTGATGAACTCCCTAAGGTTTTGTTTGTCTGAGAAAGTATTTACTTCACTTTCATTTTTGAAGGACAGTTTCACCAGTATAGTTTCACGGTGGACAGCTTTTTCTTTCAGCAGTGTGTTTACCCCATCACTCCACCATGGCCTGCCCGGTTTCTGCTGAGAAATCCGCTGACATTCCCTCAGGGCTGCCACGTGCGATGACTCACTTTTCTATTGCTGGTTTCAGAACTCTCTCTTTGTCTTCGGTGTTTTAAACAATTTTGATATAAAGTGCCTGATTATAAACATCTTTGGCTTAATCCCTCAGTCTGGATGTCCCTTTCATTTCTCTCATTAGACTACTTTTTCAGCCATTATTCCTTGATGTAAGGTTTTTTTTTGCCAGTTTCTTCCTCTGTTTCTTTCTTGAATTCCAGTAATAATATATATCCATTCACTTGATGGAATCTTTACTTTTTGTCATTCTTTTTTCTTTTCTTCTTAAGAAAATGTTGAAATTATTGTATGTTTGTGATACATAATAAATACATTCATCGTGGGCTGTTGGCACATATACATATCCCATCTTGACCCTTTTTATTTCCCTTACTCTCCCCGCCCCTCCCTCTTGTCTCCCCTATCCGCAGGGCCCCTTCTCATCATCACAAAGTCTATCTCTCTGTTTCCTACCTTTCAATCTTCACCTTTATTTTGCTCTTTGTTTTCCCTGTTGCTTCTCTGACTGGGTAGTTTGAGATGTCCCATCTTCTAGTTCATTGATTCTTTCTCTGCTACTTGATCAAGTCTGTTGCAGCCTTTTAGAGAACTTTTCAGTTCAAATTTTGCCTTCTTTTCCTTGTGGTTCTATGTCCTTTTTGTTCGTTGATGTCGTTACTTTGTATAGAAACTGTCTTCTGATTTGATTTTCTAGCTTATCTGTGTTCTCCCATGACTCAGTGAGCTCCTTCGTAGTGATTATTTTCATTTGTTTGCATGGCCATTCAGATAGCTCCATTTGCTTAGCTTGAATATTTATTCCTTTGCTTGTGTCGTGATTCCCTGATTCTTCACGTGTCACTGTCTATGTGAAGAAGTAGCCATTTCTCGTTGTGTTCATGAACTGGCTTTGATAAAGAGACCTCACTAATTAGCCTTGCTAGATATTCCAGGAGACTTTGCAACCTTTCATTTGGATACCTCTTCTCAGAACTTATGCTTCTTTTCTGTTATGAGCCCATGGTAAATTCCTCCCTCTGGTGTCTGACTACGTACCGTGATGTGAGATAGGCTTTTGTAGGTGTGATGGAATCTTCGCCCTTTTTCTGTAAGTTGAACAAAATGAAAAATCAAGAACTAAGAAAATAGTATCTACAATCTAAAATTTTACATGGCTAGGTCAAGAGAGGGATAGAAATGCATAAGAAAGCTTCAGGAAGTTTCCAAACAAGTTAATACTCATCTAAAATCATAGAGTGGGAGCAGCATTAAAGATTTAGGCCTGAGAGTACACTTCAGTGGTAGAGTGTAGGCTTAGATGCACAAGGTTGTGAGCTCAATCCCTTACTTTTCTACTGCAAATTTGTAATTTAGCATAATAGTAACCAGCTGTGCATCTCAGTACCTTTCCCTGAGGGATATAGGAAGTAATCTATGTGTTTACCCACTTGGTCTGACAAACAGCAAGTTTTGTGCACATGTGCAAAAGTGCCAAAATGGGATTTTTACTGACCTTATGCTCCTTCTAACTGGTTTTGCATGTGTTTACCTGAGAATCAAAGAGGGTCCAATAGATGCACAGCACTCCAGTATTTGTTAAAAAAATTTTTTTTTCTTTTGATTTTTCTGCTAGAAGTAGCTCAGTTCAGTACAATGGCATGTGAAAAACCAGATTTGCAAGTTTTGGAGGAGCTCAAAAGTGAATCATCAGATTACTCATGCATGGATGATGAAGATGATTCATTATGATAAAATACATGCTTTGGTAACAGAAGCGTGGTGTGGGTATATGATGATGATGGTGATGACGATGATGATGATGACTTTGACATTACCTAACCATGTGTCTTAGTTACTTTTCTCTCTTTGCTGAGACAAAATACCTGATGCCTAAAATTAAGGAAGGAAAGGTTTATTTAGCTCACAATTTGTGCAAGTTTCAGTCCATACTTAGCTGACTCCAAGGCAGAGTGGCACATGGCAGAGGGCAACAATTCATGGTGGTGGAAAATAGCAAAAGCAACAAGAGCACAAAAGGAGGAGCCAGAACTCTTTCTGTCCCTTATATTGTATGTGGGCTACCTGCCCCATGGTGGGTGAAGCACTCACACCCATAATCCCAGCATTGGACCATGAATCAATCAAAAACTCTAGAAGCCTGCCCCCATGACTGTATGAGGCTTTGGGGGGACATCTGGACACAAAGCATAACATTCCACCCCGGCCCCCCAGAGACTCATGCATATCCCTTTATGCAAAAGACATTTTAGTCCGTCTCTAAGAGTTGCCAAAGCCCTAACAGTTTCAGCATTGCTGAAAAGTCCAAGTCTCAAGTCTCCTCTGAGATGTAAGGCAAACTCTTAGCGGCAAGCCTCTGTACAAATGAAAAGAAAGTTAAACACTTCCAACATTCAATGGCACAAGATAGACATTTCCATTCCAAAAGTTACAAACACGGGGGGCTGGTGAGATGGCTCAGCGGCGTAAGCGCCTGCCTGGCAAGTGCAAGGGCCTGAGTTCGACTCCCGTAGCCCACATACGAAAAAAGGGCCAGTGATATCGCTCAGTGGCATGGGTGCTTGCTGGCGTGCGAGGTCCTGAGGTCGACCCCCGGTACCCACAAAAAAAAAAAGAAGTTACAAACGGGGATATAAAGGAATGGGACCAAAGCAAGTCCAAAATCCAGCAGGGCAAACATTAAGTCCTGTAGTTCCATGTCCAGCATCCGAAGCAATCTGTAGAAAGTTGTGAGCTCCAAAAAGCTTGTGTGACTCTGCCCCTGTAGCCCAGGTGGTTGTAGCTCACATGGCTTCACTCTTAGGCCTGCTTTGCTCCCTCTTTGCAAGTTTTCTCAGATAATCTACGATCCTGGCTTCTCCAAACTTCTGGGGTCTCCACTGCATCTTTGGCTTCACACTCACAGCATCACACACTGCCCTCTCAGGGGCAACTGCCTGGCCTCCCAGGCCTTCTTCTGAAATCTGGTTGGGAGCCTGTTTAACTCTTGCATTCTGCATGTGCCTAAAACCAGTGTCACATGGATAATGTCAAGGTCCGCTGCCAGCGGGAGCAGTAGCCAGGCTTTCTTCTCTCTTGGCTGTAAGGGTCGAGTGCCTGGATTGCTGGGCACTCTGAATCCAACTCTAAGGAGCAAATTCTCTATGGTGCCACCATTCTGGAACATGGTGTGGCCGCTGCCATTTTGGGACCTGCTGCAGCTACCACCACCATTCTGGAACATAGTGTGGCTGCCGCCATTCTGGAACATGGTGCTCTGTGGCTTTCTCCTCAAAGCAAAATCTTTCACTTTTGCAGTTTTGAGGCTGCAAAGGGTGGAGACTTGCTGCTTCTTATGATGCCCTCAGGCCATCTTTTATATTCTCCTGTTCCTTCTCAGCAATCAAAATCTCCTCAGCTCTATCTTTGCAGTCCACAGCTTTACTGGAGCTTTTTTTCTGACCCAACTCACAACATTTTAAATCGTCCTGCTGGGCTCCTTGCTCTTGATTCTCAACATAAATCTGGCTAAAAGCCCCCAACAATAGCCATGCCACTGCCTCAACATTCGACTGCCTTGAAATTTTTTCTGCCAGTTTAATTAGTCTGCCACCCTTAATCTTAGTCTCAGGAAAAGTCTCTGGACATGAGCAAAATGCAGACAAACTTTTTGCCAAGCCATAACACACATTGTCTGGAGTCCAACAACCAATGCAGTCCTTCCCAGCAGAAACCTCCCAAGCCTGGTCTTTACCAGTTTTTGGCCTTCTGAGCTCTGACCAGAATCTCCCATACAGAACAGCCTAAGGCGTTCCAGCTCTACTCTTTCAGGCGACATCTCCAAATCTTTCCAAACTCTTCCCACAAGCTATTCCCAAAGGCTCTTGAACCACATGGTCAGGTATCGTCACAGCAACAACCCCATCTAGACACAAACCATAACACCATGTGAGCCAAAGGTCCTATGACAATGAAATGGAGCAAGAATTGACTGATACAAACACAGGGAATGCAGACCTCCTTCAGATGATGAAGACAACCATAATGTGAGTACATATTTGCTAGTCGAAATGTTGCAAAATGGCCACACAAACAAATGGAATGATCCAACCTTAGAACTAGGTCTGAAAACTTAGTGAGGGTCTTGGCAGGTGTGAAAGATATTGGACAAAATGCCAGCACTGCCATTCAGTGTTGGAAATTGTAACAGATGAAATGCTACAAGATGCTGTGAAATACACAAAGGCTGAAATGCAAGTAAAACATTCTGTATGCACCAATAGTCATATTCAAAAATGTATTTATTATGACACCTCACTAGCTGAGCTGAAAGCATTCATAGGTCTGCTGTACTTAGCAGTGATTTCTCATGGTGATTGCAGGAATGTAAAAGCCTTATGGGAAAGTAATGAGTCGATTTATGGAAAAGTAATGGGTCAACTATGGCATAAAAATGTTTGCCTTTGTAGATGTGAAGACTTTTTATGCTTTCAATTTAGACGTTTATTCTGGAACTCAGCCATTAGATCCTTATTCATATAATAATAAACCAAATGATGTTTGTGAACAGACTTGTTCTCATCTCCCAAATTAATCAGAATGTGACATTTTACAGTTGGTTTACCAGTTTCCATTGATGTTACATTTGCTAACAGCACAAGTTGACAAGCACAGGAGCAAAGCAGAAACTGTAAATGAAATGATGCAATTTCGAAACAGAGAATCTTATAGTACAATCTTTGGGTTTCAGAAAGATGTAACATTGGCCTGGTATATTGCAAAGAAAAACAAACTGGTATTGCTGATGTCAACATTTCACCATGATGGAAATATCGATAGGGAAACCTCGAAAAAATGGAAGCCCGAGATGGAAACTTTCTACAACAAAACCAAAGGTGGAATAGATGTTATTGATGAGTTATTCAGCAACTATGATGTAACTTGAAACACAAAACATTGGCCATTGATTGTGTTTTACTTGATCCTAAACATGAGTGGCATAGTTTGATAGTTTACAGAGAAAATAAGTGCAAAATATTACGGAGAAATGTTTTTAGAGGATTGGGACTGGAGTTCATAAGAGATCATTTACAGCAGAGGAAAACCAAAATGTTTCTGCCCAGGGGACTATGCAAA
Source organism: Erethizon dorsatum (assembly GCA_028451465.1). NCBI lineage: Eukaryota > Metazoa > Chordata > Mammalia > Rodentia > Erethizontidae > Erethizon > Erethizon dorsatum. The sequence goes on from CM051831.1 coordinate 40,023,338, forward strand.
AAATTGTGAAGCACACTGGTGAGCTGACAGGTGAACCAGCTGGAGCAGCATCACAAAGACCTACTACAACAACAGGAAAACAAAAAAGATGTCAACTGTGCCCTACAACAAAGTACAGGAAAACAAAACATATGTGCTATCGGTGTAAGCATCCCTTGTGTATGGAACATGCAGTTTTCATGTGTGAAGACTGCCTTGGGTGTGACAGTTGAAGCAAGGCTTATTTATGTGGTAGACTTTTGTTTATATTGTAATTCACATAGGTATTTATTTATTTATTTATTTATTTATTTATATATATATTTTTGTGGGTACCAGCGGTCAACCTCAGGACCTCATGTGTCAGCAGGTGCCTGTGCCGCTGAGCGATATCACCGGCCCTTTTTTTGTATGTGAGATCCGGGAGTCGAACTCGGGCTCTCGTGCTTGGCAGGCAGGCACTTACACCGCTGAGCCATCTCACCCTCCCCAATGCATAGGTTTTTATTTTTGATGTTATCTTTTAGGTTTTGTAAGTAAGTAAACAGCTGATGTAAAAATGTCGATGTCTGTTGTAAGCACTCATTACATATTTGATATTTTATTTTATTGATATCTTATTTCCTTGCTAAATGCATGTTTAACAACATGCATCATATAGTAGAAAGCTCCTGACAACACAGGAAGAGGAGAGAGGTGACAAGACTGCCACATAAGAAAGGAAAGCTAAGCACATGTGCTGTCAGTGTAAGTAAGATGAGTGCATGGAGCATGCAGTTGTCATGTGTGAAGACTGCTTTGGGTGCCAGTTGAAGCAAAGCTTATTTTTGTGGTAGAGTGCTATTGGAATTTTCAGTGTAGTTCATATAGAAACTGATTTCTGATGTTATCTTTTAGGTTTTGTAAGCAAGTACACAGGTAATGTGAAAATGTTCATGTGTATTCTAAATACACAATACATATTAATAATTTAATAATTTATTTTATTGATATTTTATGCTCCTGTTAACTGCACACTGTATAATATAATAAGAACCTCCTGACAGAACAGCAAGACCACTGAGATGTCAATATGTCCTACAAAAAGACCAGGAAAGAAAACACATGTGCTGTCAGTGTAAGCAATGTGTGTGTATGAAACATGCTGTTGACATGTGTGCAGACTGCCTTAGTTGTGATAATTGAAGTAAAGATTATTTTTGTTAAGTGTTATTGGCATTTTCATTGTAGTTCATATGAAAAACTATTTGTGTTGTTCTTTTTTAGGCTTTTTTTTTTTTTTTGTGGGTACCGGGGGTCGAACTCAGGACCTTGCACTTGCCAGGCAGGCCCTTATACTGCTGAGCTATCTCACCAGCCCCTTTTTTAGGCTTAGTGCACCAAAATACCATCAATGTTGAAAATTTTTATGCTTTTTTATAAACACTCAATAAATATTAAAACTTCATTACTTTATTTTTTCCTGTTAACTACTCATTGTTTAATATAATAAAACTCATAAAATTAAAATTAATAATTCATCTATAGAAATATTCTAAAGAATAAACATGGGTCTAACAGACCCATGTTTATGTGTCTTGATGACAAAATTAGTCTTATGCCCCAGGGGCTAGCACCAAAAGAAAGTAAAAATTGTCATAGTGTGTGACTGTGGTGGCATGAAGGATGAGAAGATTACTCAGAGATGAGACTTGGTCTTTACACTGAGAGGCCCAGAAGGGCTATCTCAACCAACAGCACCCAGCATTAGGGAGTAGCACCAAAGTGAGAACTTTCTGGCTTTTATTGAGAATATCAGTGTCAGAGAAAAAAGCAGAAGAAAAGCTTGGGCAAGGAGCTGTCTCAGGGCTAGGCAGTTTGTCGAGGAAAGGGGAAGCACAATGGCCAGATACAACATGCCTCACTACTCTAAACTTCTTGTTTAACCATTCACTTCTCACAGAACCTACGTGCTTTTGGCCTGCAGTTTAATCACTTGGCCAATTCTCCCACAAAAAATAAAAGTTTTAGAAATGAAATGAGCCTAAGTAGGTGAGAAGCTTTCTAATGTGCCTGTCATGAGAGCCCCAGAAAGAAAAGGAAAAAAGAGGGAAGATACAAGGTGAAAATAATGTCCTATGTTTTTCCAAACCTAATGAAATATATTAACTAAAACATCAACTCAGAGACAATATACAGACAGATGACACCAAAGCACACTGCAGTGAAACGGCTGGTAAAGAAAATGTTGAAAATAGGGTGTCCCCTCCCAAAAGAAAAGTTACAGTGAGGCAAAGTCAGGACAGTGATGGGCATGTTGCTGTAAGAAGACCATGAAACCACAAAAGGGAAAACAAACTCTTTTATTCTTTAGATTTATATAACAGTATATAATTTCTAAAGAACAGTGAAATAATGATGTTTCTCATATATGTGAAAACTGGGAACATTAATCATTAGAAGATACAAAGATTGTAGTAGGGAAGATTCCCCAGATTCAGGTAAATGAAATATGAGGAAAACAGACCCATGGGAGGAAGGAAGAATCAAAAGATTGGTAAATATCAGGAAATTACAAAACTAAACTTTTTTTTCTTAATTTCTTTGAAGACTAATGATCACATAAAGGAAAAGCAACAGTGTATTGTGGAATTTATAACAATGGCCTTACTCAAATATAGGTTAAAGGAGAGAGCCAAGTGTGATGGTATACACCTGTAATCCCAGCATTTGGGAGGCCGAAGCAAGATGATCTCCAGTTTGAGGCCAACCTATGCTACATGGTGAGTTTGATGTCAGTGTGAGTTACACTGAGCGATGCAGCTCACAAAAAATAAAAATTAAAAAATTATAAGTTAAAGAGAAATTGGTAAAAGGAATTTTAATGTAATGTTTTTGTATTTCACGTATATAATATTGATTTAGGGTACTGGAATAGGTGAAGGACATATTATATAATAGAAACTTCTTTTCAGGAAACTTCAATGTACTTTAAAGTAATTGAGAATGCTAAAGATCTCATTTAATATTTGGTATATCAAAATTTAGTATATTGCAAGTGAGATAGCCTTAAAATATTATATATTAATAATAAATGATTAAAAACCATTATGTTAAAATGTATTTTTATAAAAAGCTATATTTTCAAACCAGAAACCTATCCTACTGAGGAGATAGCATTGTTTTATATTTTCTCATCTTCTTAATATCTAGCTTGAGAGAAGGGAGTGATGTGCGTAGATTGAACCATCCCTGCATACCTGGAATGAATCCTATTTGGTCATGGTGTATAATCTTCCTGATGATTTGCTGCATTGTGTTTGCCAGTATCTTGTTGAGGATTTTTGCATCTATGTTCATAAGTGAGATTGGCCTATAGTTCTCTTTTTTTGGTTGGATCCTTCTCTGGTTTTGGTATCAGGGTAATACTTTCTTCTAGGAATGAGTTTGGGAGTATTCCTTACTTTCTATTTCACTGAAGAGTTTGAGGAGTAATGGCATTAGATCTCTAAATTTCATGTAGAACTCAGCTGTGTATCTGTCAGGACCTGGGGCTTTTCTTTCTTGGTAGGTTTTTAATTACATTTTCAATTTCACTAACTGATATTGGGTTATTTAGAATTTTTATATCTTCTTGATTTAGCTTTGGTAGTTCATTTGTATCTAAGAATCTGTCCATTTCATCTGTGTTTTCCATTTTATTAGAATAAAGTTTCTCAAACTACATATTGATGACCTGGATTTCTGCAGAATTTGTTGTGATTTCATCTTCATTCCAAATTGCATGAATTTGAGTCTTTTCTTTCCTTTTTTTGCTGAAGTTGGCTAAGGGTTTATCAATTTTATTTAATCTTTCAAAGAACCAACTTTTTGATTTATTGATTCAAAGAATACAAAGTATTGTTTTCATAGTTTCAAGTGCATTAATTTCTGCTCTGCTTTTTATAATTTCCTCCCTTGTATGAGCTTTGGACTTGATTTGTTCTTCTTTTTCTAGAAGTTTGAGATTCAACATTAGGTTGTTTATATGAGCTCATTCTGTCTTCCTGGCATGGGTACTCACCGCTCTAAATTTTCCTCTGAGGACTGCTTTCATTGTGTCCCAGAAGTTCTAATATGTTGTACTGGCATTATCATTTAGTTGTAGATACTGTTTAATTTCTTCTTTTATTTCATCTGTGACATATTTGTTGTTCAGTAGGGTGTTAATTTCCACGTATTTATGGAGTTTTTGTGGTTTCTTATGCCATTGATTTCCAATTTCATTGCACCATGGTCCGATAATATGCATGGGATTATTTCAGTTCTTTTTCATATACTTTAGCATGTTCTATGGACTAGTATGTGGCTGTTTTGGAGAACATCCCATGCACAGCTGAGAAGAATGTATACTCTGATGTTGCAGGGTGGAACATTTCATAGGCATCTATTAAGTTCATTTGTTCACATGTTTGGTTCAGTTCTGATATTTCTTTATTGATTTTTTTGCTTAGTTGATCTATTTGTGACAGTGGGGTATTAAGGTCCCCCATTACAGTTATGTTAGTGCTTATTTGATTTTTCATGTCAAATGAAAACAAAATATTTGTTTTATATAGTTGGGTGTTCCTGTATTTGGTTCATATACATTTATGATTGTAAGCTCTTCTTCTTGGATTTTCCCCTTAACAAGAATGTAGTAACCTTTTTTTTTTTATCTCTTTTGATGTGTCTTGGCTTGAAGTTCACATTGTCTGCAAATAGAATAGCTTACCCCTGCTTTTTGCTGGGTTCCTGTTGCATGGAGTATTTTTTTCCATCCTTTGACTTTTAGTGTATGAATTTCTTTTTGAGTTAAATGTGTTTCTTGTATGCAGCATGTCATTGGTTCTTGTTTCTTGATCCATTCTGCCAGTCTGTTTCTTTTGATTGGTGAGTTGAGATCATTTACATTGATTCTTATAATACTGACATGTATTGACTTATCCCTGTCATATTGTTATCTGCTGTTGGTTCCTTGTCTTTCCCCTCTGTTTAATTGCTTGCCCTGCCTCGTGGCTTCTTCCTATTGGTTTTCTTGGATTTGTGCACATTGTTATCTCTCTCTACAATATCTTTCAGAACACAATGTAGAACTGGTTTGGTGGTCATGAATTTCTTCAGTTGTTATTTGCCATGGAAGTATCTTATTTCTCCATTAATTCTGAAAGACAGTTTTGCAGAGTACATCAATCTGAGTTGGAAGTTCTTTTCTTTCAGGACTTAAAATACTTCACTCCAAGCTTTTCTTGACTTAAGGGTTTGTGTCGAGAAGTCTGCTATAATTCTGATGGGCTTTCCTTTATAGGTGATTTGTTTCTTTTCTCTTAACAGCTTTTAATATTCTGTTCCTATGCTGAATTTCTGAAATCTTGATTATATTCCTTGATGTAGCTGTGTTTTGGTCATGGGTAATTGGAGTTCTATATGCCTCACTTATCCATATGTCAAATTCTTTTTTCATACTTGGGATGTTTTCTGCTATTACTTCACTAAGGTTTTTTATGTCATTTGTGCTGACTCCTGCTTTTTCATTGACTCCAATCAAGCTTATATTATTCTTGTTTGCATCATCTTGCGGCTGTTGGATAGTTTTTCATGGTCTCTTTTTATTTTTAAAAGATCCTTCTTTTCATGATTGCTAGCCTCAATCCTGTCTTCTAGGTCTGAAATTTTGTCTTCACTTTTGTTCAGGTGATTTTGCAAATTTTGAATGGAATTTTTAATTTCCTGGATGTCTGTTTGAATCTGTTTCGTGGATTCCATTTCTTTCCTATGTTGGGCATTCATGATTTGCATCATTTTCCTATGCTCCTCTATTTTTTAAATCTACATCTACTCTAGACTTGCTGAATAAGTCTTTCCTTGTGGTCATCATCTCTTTTTTTACCTGGGCAAGTATTTCTTATCTGATTTTCTCTATAGTTTCGTGCACCTTTTTTTGAACTTCTGTTTCTGTCATTTCAGAAATTTCAGATGGGTGTCCTCTATTTTTTTCTATCTTGTCCCTTGGACTTGTTCTGGGTGGGCTGGGTATCTGGGTTTGGGTTTCGCAGGGAGCAGTCCCTGGCCCCTGTGTGTGTCAGTGAAATTTGTTGCCAGGCTGCAGTGTCCTCTGTTTGCAGGGAATCAAGAGAGGCAAGGGGCCTTATATTCTAGGCTATCCTGTGTGGATTGAGTTTGCCACACCTTTGTCATCTCTCTGTTTTTTTAAGGGAACTTCCTGGGAATGCTGGTTCCTGCTGCAATCCCAATCCCACCAGCAGGAAACCCATGGGCAGCCCTGTGGGCTGGTTTATCATTTTATAAAGTCCTATGATTATGTTTTGTTTGATCTACAAGTCTCTTATTTCAGATTAATTTTGGTATCAGGATGCTCCCTTTCTTCCAGTTACCTGCGTTTTTAGTTGATTTCCTCTGAGAAACTCCAGTGTGAGTCTTCCATTATTCAGCAGTGTTGACTCTCCAAAACGGTATCTTATAAAAACAAAAACCTTTTATTCCCTAGAATGACACATGCAGTACAGATAATTTTTTATGATAAGAGTGAAATGATAGTTTTCAGATATATGAAAGCTGAGAGTATTGATCACCATCAGACACAAAACAAACCAAGGAAGGTTCTTAAGGATTCAGATCATTGAAAATTGAGGGGAAAATGGACAAAAGGAGAAACAAATTAAAAGAATGATGAATACTGAGAAAACAGGACTATGATTTTTCTCTTTTCTGAGTTTCTTCAGAGACAAATGATTGTTTAAAAGGAAAACAATGTGAAAATACTGTGGGGTTGGTAATATCTGTAGAATCAAAATAGAAAACAAAAGACAGAAATGGTAGAAGGAAGTGTAGTATGAAGGCTTTATATTTTATATACAATATTTATTTAGGGTCTCCAGGATGATGATTCCCCAGGATGGTCCCATTCGGCATCTATTTGCACACTTAAAACTCATTGAGAAAACTGTGGAGTTAGGGGTGAGAGGTCTTATAGCTGGGATTCAGAATTCCTCCCAAAGGGCTCATTGTGTTGAAGGTGTGGTTGTCAGCTGACATTACTTGGGGAGTTGATTGGATCATGAGGGTTCTGACTCCATCAAGTGGATTAGTCCATTGATGAGTTTATAAGCTGAATGGGGTATTAGGGGTAGGGCCTGGTCAGAAGTAGTAGCTCCCTGAGCATGTTCCTGAGAAGGATATACATTGTCTCAGATCTCTTTTTCTCTGGTTCTTTCCCTCTCCTCCTGCCTCCTGGGTGCCTGAGGTGAGCCACTTTCTTCCACCACCCCCTTTCACCATGATTTTCTGCCTCCCCTCAGTCTCTGAAACATGGAGCTCCAGTGGCACAATCAGTCAGTGTACAGTGCTTATACACACCCAGACCCATGGAGCCAGTTCACCATGGACTGAAACCTCTGAAACCATGAACCAAAATAATCCTCCCCTCTTCTAAGTTCTTTTCTTCAGGTGTTTGTTCAAAGCAATGAAAAACTGATGCCCACAGGAGATATACTGAAACGTTATATTGGACAATAAAACAGAAATACTAAGAATCTTTTGTGTTAAGTTACTTAATACAAAAATAAAAACCATCATGTTAAAAAGGCATTTTGCAAAAAATAGCTATATTTTTCCAAACAAAAATAACTAGTGAGGAGATGGCATTGTTTTACTGTTTTGCCTGTCTGGCAAAAGAGCAGAGAACTGCATTCCTTTGCTTAGCACTGCATCAATCTGTTATGAAATACTGTTGTGGGCAAAGAATGAGAGAAAACCTGGTCTTACCCAGGATGTAAGTGGTAAATGAAATGTTTTCATAGCCTGTGCACATGTAAGGTGACTTGCACTTTATTCTTCATTAAACTTGCTAAATGGTAGTCCCTTAGACGTCAGCTGCAGAGGGAAAAGACTCACCATGCAGACAGTAAACATAACAGACTTGGCATGTCTGTTTGGTTATCAGGTGAAGTGGGATATTTCATACTGATAAAAGGATAAAAAGAATATAGAAGGACTACTATACACAATGTATCTTAATTCTTTTTCCCTCATTCTTTCAACCCTTCATTCTCTCCCCATTTACAAAAGCTTTATTTCCACTTTTTCCTTCCATTCTTTTTGAAATCCCTTTTCCCTTCTTCCCTTTCCCCTCTTTCCTACCTTGTTCGCCATCCCATTTAAACATGTTATTCCTACTTCTCAATATCTATCCTCCATTTTGGTCCTTATTTACCCTTTGGGCTTATCACACAGGAGAAACAATGTGATATTTAAACTTATGTGTCTGAGTTATTTCACTTAAAATAATGGTCTCTAACTACATCCATTACCTCAAAATGTCTCAAGTTTATCCTTTTCTATGGTAGAGTAATATTCCACTGTATAAAAATACCACATTTTCTTTATCCATTCATCCATTGATGAGCATATGGGCTGTTTTCAGGATTTAGCTATTATAAATTGTGCTGTTATAAATGGGTAAAATGTGCATTCTTTTTACAGTCACATGAATCATTCACCAAGATAGGTCTGTGTTAGATTGTATTAGTCGGATTTCCCATCAATGGATCAAAGTACCCAACACTCACAACTGAAGGAAGAAAGGTTTAATTTGGCTTATGGTTTCAGGAGATTCAGTCTGTCATCAGCCAGTTCCAAGATGGAAATGGCATGGTGAAAGGGCATGGCAGAGAAGAGCTGCTGAAGTCATGACAGGCAGGAAGCAGAGCAAGAAGGGAAGAGCTAGGATCAAGAATACACCTTTCCAGGTAACACCCCCAGTGACTCATGTTTTGTGACTAGGGCCAATCTTTGAACACATGAGACTTTTCGGGAATGTTTCAGATCTAAAACATAACATTCCTCTTCTAGCCCTTAACAGGCTCATGTCTGTCTCATTATGAAAATGCATTTAGCCCATTCTAAAATTTGCTGTCTTTGCTAAAATTTCCAAGTCCAAAGTTTCCTCTGAGCCTCAAGGCAAACTCTTAGCTGTGGCCTCCCTAAAAATCAAAAAGAAAGTTAAATACTTTCTATATACAATGGCACAGATTAAACATTTCCATTCCAAAAGGGAGGCATAGCTGCATAGAATCAAAGCAAGACTGAAACTCTGTAGGAAAAATATTAGATTCTATAGCTCCCTGCCCAGCACGTGGAGCAGGTTGTGGTGAGATGTGAACTCAAAAGGGTTTGGGCAACTCTGCCGCTAGGGCCTTACTAGTTGCACCCCATGTCACTCCTCCTTTGGGATGTGTCCACTTGCTGCCACATTCCTGGCATCTTCAATTTCATGGATTCTCTACTGTATCATTGGTTTTATTCTCACAGCTTCAGGCATTGCCCTCTCAGTGGTGCCTGGCATGGATTCAGACTTGTCACATATTTTTGCCTGCCCTCCAAAGCCTTCTCAAATGTGATAGAAGCCTGCATGGACCTATAACTCTTGCCTTCTGCATGCCTGAGAAACCAGCACCACATGAATGACATCAAGGTCCACCACCAGCTTGAGTGGTATCCTGGCAGCCTGGACGGTGACTGCAAGAGCTTTTGAGTGCCTGGAGTAGAAACACTTTGCTGGGCAGATGTGAATGAGTAGGATACCCGGGGGCTCTGTTTTCAAATCAGTCTTTCAAAGGAGTAAACACGTTTAAAAGAGTTTACCCTTGAGCTTGCCATGGTTGGGGTCTGGCCATCTCCTAAGATGCCCTGAAAGCACTTTCTTATTATCCTGACTCAGAGTACTTGGCTTCTTTTCATTAGACCTGATCTTTTCAGCAATCTCATTGTCCTTGGCCCTGACTTTATAGGTGCTGCTTTTCTGGTAAACTGCAAACTTTTTGCATATTTCAGATCTACTTTTCACTCCTAATTCTCATTGTAAATCTGCTGAAAAGTAGCTAACAACGTCCATGCCACAGCCAGAACATTGTGCTGCCTTGAAATTTCCTCTGCCAGATTCATTAGTCCACCACATTTAAATTCAGCCTCACACAAAATCCAAGGACTTGGACAAAACCGAGACAAATTCTTTGTCAGAATGAAATACATATAGCCTCTAGTTCAGTTTCCAATAGAGTCCTTGTTCCCAGCTGGAACCTCCTGACCTGGCCTTACTGGCTGTACTCCTCTCAGCATTCTGGTCTTCTGAGCTCCAACCAGGCTTACCCATCAACTTAGCTTATAGTATTCTAGGGCATCTCTAGCCTGCATCTCCAAACCTTTCCAAATTCCTCCTGCAAACCAGTTCCAGAAACTTTGGAACCACATGGTCAAGTAATCATAGAAACAAACCCCACTCTTGGTACCACTTTTCTATATTAGCTTTCCCATTGCTGAGACAAATACCCACCATCCACAACTTAAGGAGTTGAGGGTTTAAGTAGGCTCATGGTTTTAAGGGATTTAGTCCATGGTTACCCAGCTCCAAGGTAAAAATGGTACAATGGAAAGATATAGTGAAGGAAACCTGTTCAACCTGTGGATGCCAGGAAGCAAATAATGCGAAAGGAGGAACAAGGGACAAGAACACACCCTTTCAGGTCATGTCTGCAGTGACCCACCTCTTGTGACCAGGCTCCACACCCAAACACATGAGACCTTTGGGCAACATTTTAAATTTAAGCTATAACATGGTAAGTAACCATTAAGTATTTCTAAGAAATTTCCAAAATCAAAATTAGACAGTTTCTATTCTCCAGCTACACAAGATTATACAGAAAAAAACCCACAATATTTATAAATACTGTAAATATTGGAAAAGTAAGGAAAACGATTCTATGTAACTTTTCAAAAAAAATCACAAAAGCAGCTCGAAACTGTTTCAGTCTAAGTGAACTATTAAATGTCTGTCATAGTTTAAAGTGGAAACCACTAAAGTAGAAGGGAAGGAAAACCGTGGTGAACACTGAAAAGATTTCACCTAAGTTTAAATAAAGACAGGGTGGGGACACCTTCCTCTTATCCCTGATCCTGAGGGGAGACTTTCAGGCTTTCTCCAGTAGGGATGATACTGGCTGTATGTTTCCTAGTTTGCTGGGTGTTTTTTATCATGAAAAGGTGTTGGGCTTCCTTTTTTATTTTATTAATACATGTTTGCAGTACATAATGTTTATTCCTTGTGGGGAACTGGTACATGTACATAACACAGCTTAATCCCTTTTTAAAATCCTTTTCCCTTCCCTTCCTCCCACCTTCACCTATCTCTTAATCCTCTTCCTTTTCTTTTATTTGTGCATGTTTGCTGTAAAGTTTCCATTCCTTGTGTGAAGTTAGTACATGTACGTAACACACCTTACTTCCTTTTTTCATCCCCTTTACCACTCTTCCTTCCCCCTCCTGCCCTTCTTCTCTTGATCCCATTCCCATTTGAGAAAGATTTGTCTCCCTACTTTCTATTACCTGCCTTTAATCTTGCTCTTTAATTTTATTTGGGTTACTCATATAGGAGAAAACATGCAATATTTAATCCTGTGTGTCTGATTTATTTCAGTTAAAATTGTGGTCTCAAGGTGCATCCACTTTCCTGCACATGACTCAAGTTTATCCTTCTTTATGGCAGAGTAGTATTCCATTATGTATAAATACCACATTTTCTTTACCCGTTCATCTGTTGATGGACATAGCAGCTGCTTCCAAGATTTAGGTATTATGAATTGTGCTGCTATAAACATGGGTGTGTGTGGAACACTGGAATATGATGTTTTTAACTCTTTGGGGAAGATACCTAGAAGGGGAATAGTGGGATGAATTGAATTTCTAGTTTCAGTTTTTTAAGGAATCTCCATACTGATCTCATAATGGTTGTACTAGTTTACATTCCTGCTAACAATGTAGAAGGAATCCTTTTTCCCTGCAGCCACTCCGGCATTTGTCATTTGATTTCTTGATGATGGCCATTCTTTCTGGAGTAAGGTGGAATCTCAGTATTGTTTTAATTTGCATTTCTGTAACAGTCAGAGATGCTGGACATTTTCTCAAGTATTTACTGGCCATGTGTACTTTTTCTGAGAAGTGTTTACTCATTTCATTTGTGCAGTTTTTGATTTGGTCTTTTATTTGGGAGGCTCTAATTTTTTGAGTTCTTTATATATTCCTGCCTGTTGTGCCCCATTGAGATTAGTGTGTGCTTTTGTCTTTCTTTGCTTTTCTTCTATCAATACCGTGTATTACATTAATTTTGTGTGATGAAACGAGCATGCATTGCTGGGATACATCCCGGGGCCATGTTGTAGGCTTTATGTAGGTGCTGGATTTTGTTGACTAGTATTCTGTTGAAGGTCTTTTCAGTTCTCTTCATAAAGGGCTTTGACTTCTTTGGTGATGAGAGGAAGGTTAAGCCCACTGGGTGGTACAAGCTGTGCTGGATGCGACCACAGAGGAGTCTGTTTTTGCACTGGCAAACTCCATTTCCCAACTTATGACCCAGGGCAGCGGAGGGAAGCAGGAGGGGTGGGATGGTGTGGACATTCAGTGTAGTCAGTAGGGGGGATCTTGCATCTTCCATTGGGGTGTGTGGGGCCACCTACCCTGGCGATTGTCACTGTAGAGACATTGGGGGTGCAGCCCCTGCCTCCTTCACAGAGCCCTCTCCTGGCATCTCCTGTGTAACCCTGAAACTTGAGGTCACAGGGTAAGTGTGTGATCCCAGGGCCCAACTTATTGACACACACAGCTGGGGCTCCCTGCCCCTGGGCAGTGGGCCTTTGCCCTCACCAGGCTGCCTGCAGAGCCTCACTATTGGCCCTGTAATGAGGAAAATGGCACATGTGTGTTTGCCTGTCAGGCTGTGCTGAGCCCACCTGACTCTTCATTCTCTAAAAGACGGTGCGGCAATGGCTGGGGAACTGGGGTCTGTAGTTAGCCAGTATGATCATTTAGTCTTACACATGGAAGAATACCCTCCTTACATTTGTAAATTAAAATAATAAAAACCCTACTATGTCCCAAGCTGTGTTCTAGGCAGCAGGGATGGTAGATGTGAACAGATCGGCCAGGAATCCCTGCTTCGGTTCCATTACAAGGCTGCTGTCCCCCTTGTCTGGCCCCACAATTCAGGCAGGAAACAGAGGCAGGTAACACTGACTCCTAAGGCACCTGATCTCTCATCACCATCCACGGCTCCATTTCCACTGCTGCGTTATTCTAAAACATGCCTCTGATCTCGTCACTTCGCTGCCCGAATCACTCCCGAGCACATCATAGAAAGGCTGCCTTCAGGAGCCCCCTCTTTGTGTCTTCGTGGCCCTCCCCCAAACTGTCCGCACGACCTGGCACTTTGCCCTTCCCAGGATCAACCTCTGCTGTATAGTAGCACTGAGCTCCCTGGTGTCACTAGATGGCGCCAGAGGGGCAACTGAGATCGTGGCTTTTCTGTCCACTGGCTTGGTTTCTGACCCTTGTAGAAAGGCCCTCAGCATTTGTTTCATTAGCGGGCTACATTTGTAATACAGCTCTCATTGGATCTCGTGTATGCAAGTAATTTCTCAGCTGCAAAAAACAAGAGTAATATTGACTTACTCCGCAGTGTGTTTACTGCCTTCATCTGCTTAAATTTGCATTTCCTAGTGGCTAATTATAATGAATCTTTCCATGTTTATTTGCCTTAGATAGTGTCTTTGGTTAAGTGTTCAAGTGTTTGACCCATTTTTAATCGAGTTGTTTTATTAATGGTTTGAATATGTATATGTTTTGGGTAAGAGACCTTTGTCATGTTTGTTTTGCAAATATTTTTTTCCTGTCGTCCGTTTGTCTCTACATTCTCTTTCTTCCCACAGACCAGAACTCTTTAACAAAGTCCACTTTATTACAGTTTTCTTTTACTGTCCATGCCTTTGGTGCAGTAGGTGAAAAATACTCCCCTACCTGAAAGTTGCAAGGGCTTACTTTATTCTTTAGTGTAGTGAAACTTTGCTGAAAACAGAAAAGCAAAGATTGCAAACAGAATTGTGAATTTTAAGCAAAAACAAGGATTAAAAGGGCAAGGGTGGTGTGGAAAGGACTGAAGGAGAACCAAGCTGTAGGAAAAGAGGAGTACTTTTTTCTTCTTCCCATTTTTTTGAAAGACTGACACAAGGAAACACACGCACACACGCACACACGCACACACACACATTCAGAATTTAGAAACATAAACAGGTGAAATTAAACACTGCTTTCTCTACAAATGCAAAAAATAAATCAGATAAAAATAAAAGCTAACAAAGGGCTTAAGGCCTCGCTCCTCACAGCCCCCTTGGGCTGCAGTTATATACAAGGGGCAGGACTGGCAGACTGGTGTGACTTTATGCAGGACAGAGCCATCACAGGGCTGGAGGGTGTGACAGGGACCCCTCAGCTAGGGAATCAGGCTTGTGGAGTTTGGGTGTCCACTGAGAAGCCCTGAGCACCCCAACTGCACCCCCAGTTGTGCGCCCTTTCCAAGCACTGAGCCCGCATGGTAGGACGATCTGGGAACAGACCCTGGGGAGGGCTCAGCACCAGAGCTAACACCTGGGCTCCTTAAGGGGACATGTGGTGCTGCACTGCAGGCAAAGGTGCTGCACGATTTCTGTTTGGACTGGTCCACCTATGAGTGCTTCAGGCTTGCAGAGAACCGCATCTCCACGTTGGCTCCTCAGCAGAGTCCTTTTGTCCTGGCCAGCACGAGTTCATGGAGGCAGTGGCAGGGCCCCGTGCACTGCATCTCTGGGCATTTCTGGGTGTCCCTGTCTTTAGGCTGCAGTGGCGGGGTTACCGGAGCTCAGTGTATCAGCTGCATCTGCGGTTCCCCTCGGTGAAGCTGAGTGCCCTGAGTCAGTGCAACCAGGGCAAAGGTGGTAACCGGCCCTGCTAGGTGCAGAAGTGGACGCGATGCCAACCTGGCTGCAGTGGGCAGCTCCCAGGTGCAGGGTGGACCCGGGCAGAGCACAGGCTCTGCCTTGGGAGCCTGGCCACCTCCACTCCTCCGGGCCTGCTACCCCAGGTGAGGACCTGGTGCACCTGTGCACAGCAGGAACCGACCCCATCCACCCATGGACTCCTAGAGCTCTGGGATCAAGTAGCACGACTCGGGGCTGGCAGGAGGTGACACATGGGGCTGGGGTGCAGCTGCTGCCCATGCGCTGCTCCGCGTCCCACGTTGGCATGTTGTCCTGCATCCTGTAAAG
This sequence comes from Erethizon dorsatum, assembly GCA_028451465.1. Classification (NCBI taxonomy): domain Eukaryota; kingdom Metazoa; phylum Chordata; class Mammalia; order Rodentia; family Erethizontidae; genus Erethizon; species Erethizon dorsatum. The sequence goes on from CM051831.1 coordinate 40,038,460, forward strand.
ACTCATATTTCCTCCATGTGTTTTCAAGCTGGTGTTTTACATACAGGCCATTTCCACTGTTGAGTGTGGTGTGTGTGTGTGTGTGTTTCCCCAAGGAAGGTGTAAAATGGGTCAAAGTTAACTTTTTAACAAAAAAATCTATGTATGTCCAACACTCACAGGGTTTTAAGACTAATTGCTCCCCCTTGACTCACCTCCACACCTTTGTTACAGAACAGGGGACCGCAGATGCGTGCATCCGTTTCTGACTCTTCAGCTCCTTTGCTCTCTTGGTCTGTGCACCCTGCAACCCCACAAGCTCTACCTCTTCATGACTCAGGGATGCTGGGCCTGAGGCTCCTTCAGCTTTTTTCTTGGTTGGCAGCATTTTTTCGTTTCCCTCCATGCTTCTCCTTTTCAGCAGCTCACCTCCTCTCCGGATGGAGCCACTTGTATTTACTTTTCTCATTTCAACACTAAAGTTTGTATCATGTATAAGATGGGAGGACTGAGAGCCTATAGGCCTTTCCTGTTATTGATTTATTACGTATAGCACTGCTGGAAGTTTTCTTGTGGATAACCTTTATCAGAGTAACCTCTGTTTTGTTCATAATTCTCAGAGAGATTTTTGATTTTAATCTTGAATGGCTGCTGAATCTTGTCAGAGCTTTTTCTGTATCTTTTAAAATGATCATGCTGTAGTTCTTATAATATTTCTAGTTTGGGTTAATTAGGTAAATTAAAATATGTTCCCTCATTCTTTCCATCTGGGTGGGCCTCCGCCTCACTTGATCCCAATGGATTGTGCTTGTTACACGAGACTAGATTTGATAGGGTGTGTTGTACATGCTCGTGGGGGGTGTTGGGGTGCAGGGGTCTTTCAGTGTTGTTGCCTGACGTGCTAGCAGACACGTAAAATAAGTGAGAAATGTCCTGTGTCTTCTATTTGCTGAAATTCTGTGAATTTTGTTTTCTTTCTTCCTTTAATGTTCAGTAGAATTTTACAGAACACTGAAATGTGTTCCTTGGAGGATTTTAAAATGTAAACACAATTTCCTTAATAGACACAGGGATATTTAGTTTTTTCTTGAGTGAGTTTGTAGTCTGTGGCTTTCAAAGAACTAGTCCATTTAATCTCAGCCATGAAACTCCCTAGCAGTGTACTGGGTGCAGGTTTTCACACGCTCCCTTCCCAACTGTGTATCATCTTTGGTGAGTGTCTGGCTGAGTCTTCTGTCCATTTCTTAATCAGGTTATTGATTTGCACGTTGTTGACATTTAAGAGGTTCATAAAATATGTTTTGGATAAGAGTCTTTTGTCAGGTGTGTCTTTTGCAAATGTTTCTTCTGTACTGTGCAGCATCTTCTCCCTCTCTGGATGTTATATTCCTTGTGATAAGATCATAAGTCCATCTTACCAATTATATCTTTCATGGATTGTGTCCTTCCTATTATGTTTTTATTTATTTATTTATTTATTGTGGGTACTGGGGGGTCGACCTCAGGACCTCGCGCACCAGCAGGCGCCCGTTCCACTGAGCGATATCACCGGCCCCTTTTTCGTATGTGGGATCCGGGAGTCGAACTCGGGCCCTGGCGCTTGCCGGGCAGGCGCTTAAGCTGCTGAGCCATCTCACCGGCCCTATGTTTTTAAAAACATTGCCATATGCGAGGTCATCTAGGTTTTCTATTACATTAACTTCTAGGAGTTTTGTAGTCTTCCATTTTACAGGTAGTTCTATGATCCACTTGGGTTAATATTTTCCAAGGGTATAAAATGTATGTCTAGATTCATTTTATCTTTCACACATGGATGCTCAGTAGTTCCAGCATGGTTTGTTGAAATGACTGTCTCTGCTCTGTTGATTAGCTTTTGCTCATTTGTCAAATATCAGCTGACTTTAAGTACATATATATATGGATTAGATATTCTGTTCCTTCAATATAGTTGTCTGTTCTTTTTTTAGTAAACACAGTATTTTAATAAAATTTTAAAATCTGGCATTTTCTATTTACAACAAATAAATATTGCCCCACCCAAGTCAGCAAATTTTTTTTTGCTTTTTATACAAGTAATCCACCCCCTTAACCCTCACCCTCCTTCTCCCCAACCCAGTCTCCTGTAGTTTCCTAAACTGCAGTGCAGTGTCAAATGACATTTTGAATGGCATGAGGTTTGACAGCAGGGTAACTGTCATCATGGCTGGGTAAGGTGTGTGGGCCATGACTAAGCTTCACTCTGCTTCCAGGCAGGGCCAGATACAAGATGGGTGTGACACCTCACTCTCAGTTGGCCATAAAGATAGACCCTTTGGCCCAGCCCAGGAAACCCTGGAGTGGTGGGAGGAACAGCTGGGATTCCACCAAAGTCAGAGCCCAGTGCCTGCAGGCATGAGGAGAACCTGGCAGTGGTCATGTTATAGGGCAGTTCCTTTAGAAATGGTTCACCAATCAAAAGCATTCCAGGTCTGTCTTGCCTCGAACAAAGAATTGGATGAGACAAGCCAATAATGGTACCAAAAGTTTACCTGAAAAGTGCAGGATGAATGGGTATGAAAGAAACCAGCTCTGCAGAGTGAACTTGGGCTGAACAAAGAGAAAAAGAGGGTAAAAGCAAAAATAAAAGTACACGTGCATCTGAGAAATGGAGCACAGGCTATGATGGAAACTCATGATCTCAGCTGTCCGTGAAGGCTGCTCTTCTTTTATGCCATGCACATCTCGTGGGAGCTCACGAGAAGTTCCACATGTGGGGTCCTCAAGTTGCCCTGGGATCTTGTAATTGACAGGTCCTCCTCCTTTCCCCAGCCAGCTTTGCCACGCCTTATCTTCTATATCAGTCAGACCGGATGTGAGAGCAGGAGTCCTGGGGTGGCTGTGTGCAAAGCACAGTGACTTGCACCTGGGAACGTGACAGGAAAGTGCAGGAGGGCAGTGCCCAGGGCTAGAGGGCACCGTGTCTGCAGGCAGCACTCCTTGGCAAAAGTCAACTGATCCTTTGGATCCGGGGCACAGAAGGCATTTAAGGTAGGGAGTGGTCCCTGGAGGCCAGGTTAGCTGTGGAGTGGCAGGGGCCCATCCAGGCCATGAGAGAGAGTGGGGAGGACTTGGGCTGGCAGGTGGGCAGACATCCTTAGAAGATATCTTTGAAAATCTTCAGTCCTTTCTGCAAGGGAGGACTGAGCAGGCTCCCTGGTTGACAGCTGCGCCCCTGGGAAGGTCCAGTTTTCCAGGATGAAATCATAGTTGGTGGTAGATTTTATGGCATAGAACACATTGGCTTCTTCAGGGGTCTTCACCTCAGAACCTTGCTGTGGTCCCCGTCCAAGCTGACAGACTATCTGGAGGCTGCCCACCTACTAGTTGCAGAGGCCACAAGATGCTGTGGCTGTGTCCTCTGACACAGGGTGCTGGTGGGTATACATGGTGGCCATGGGTGTTGAGGGGAGCAGATGTTGAGAACCCACCACTTGAGGCTGAACTGGGAGCTCCATTCCTGGGTCCACTCCACTGGCAGTGGTCATGCTCTTTTTGGTCTTGGGGCTTCACTGTCTGATTCAGGTGGGGGCTTCAGCTCTCATGCCAGTCTCTCAGCCTTGCTGAGCCACCCAGGAGCCAGGCCCGGGCCCGAGTGCTCCTCAGTGCAGTGCTGCAGTTTGTGCAGGCCAGCGGAAGCAGCCGGATCTGAGCATCACAGCAAACTCTTTGACGAGCAGCTCTGTACACAGAGAGAACTTGTTCTCAGCATAGAAATTCTCCAGTAGTTACAGGGATATTCCAGGGCTGTTCCTGTGCCTGGAGAATCCTTCCCAGGTCTTCATCAGGCTGTGGATTGCTAATAAAGCAACCAAGTGGACAAGCCCAATCCAGACTGGGACTGGAGCCGTGTGTGGCAGCTCCCTAGCCTGGGGCAGTGCAGGGGGTTGGACAGTCCATTTTGGTTCAGTGGGCCTGGCCTCCAGCCAGTTTGGATGAATGAGTGCATGACCAGAGCAGGCAACCAAGGCAGAGGTGCTGATAGGTGGACACTGACAGCAGAGACGCCTGGCCCCCGAAAGCATAGACTGCACCCGGATGTACAGAGAGGGCTCTGAACAGTGGGCTGGGAAGGGCACAGTCAGCAACCAGTCACTCACGGTTTTCAGGGAGTTTTCAGGGACCAGTAAAGTCAGGCAGAAGCACTGGGCCAAGGCCTCCCCTTCTGGACCATGAGGCTCCCATAGTCCCCAGCCTCCCTGGGTCTGTCTGATAGTGGGATGAGATCCCGCTTCCTTGTGAGGGTGGACAGAGAAGCCACCAGCCATGGGGATGAGGGATGCTGACACCCCACAGCCTGAAGCACAGCACCTGTTTCTTGCTGGCCTTCATGGGAGCTGAACTGCCAGCTCCACCCTCACGAGGGTGAACATGTCCTGGGGTGCTTAGGGTGGATTGTCAACTGGAGTGGCTTGAGACAGCCCAAGGGACTGGATAGCCACACTTCTGGGTGTGTCTGGGTTAGTGGTGAGGCATGACCTTGACCTGTATCTGGTCCCTCACCTGTTCCCCTGATCTGCTTCTTAGCTGCCAGGAACTAAGTTTTGGACCACCGCACCCTTCCGCCATGACGTTTCTGCCTTGGATTAGCTGAACATGGACCGAATCCCCTGTAACTGTGAGCCAAGTTAAACCTGTCCTGTGAGTTGTGGTGATGGTTGTCATGCCCAGCAACAGGCAAGTTAAGACCCATGCCCACTTTCAGTGCCCCAGCACTGTGGGCTGCCCAAGCTCAGCCTTCAGCTGCCCAGGTTCTCCTTCCTCAGTGTTTTAGGGTGTGGTCCCCACAACTGGGGCCCCAGTTTCTGCTCTCCATTCTGACCCTGTGTCCTCTGGGGAAGGAGGATCATGATGCCTGGGGAGGGAACACAGGGCCCTGCCCACATATGTGCCACACGTAGAGGCCTAATCAGTGCAGCGGTGTGCCCAAGTTTTGGGGTGTTGTCCCCTGTATTTCACACCTCAGGTCACCATGTGCTTGGCCCCAGTCCTACTGCACACATTTTGTCTCCTCCTGGAACTTGGTCCTGCTCTCCTCTCCATGGGGACACTTCACCTAAGGTCCCCTGGCTTCCTGGTCCCCACCCGGGCCAGATCTCTGAACCCCAGAGGTCCACACCGCTTCCTTTCTACCAAGCTGAGCAGCCCTTGGTGCAAGGTCAAGTGATCTAGGCCCTTGCAGGCCACACCTCTCCCTGGTCCCGCCCCATGTGCTCGCCATGCCTTGCCCATCATTGACATGCAGGCGCACTGAGCACCAGGGCCAACTGACAACAGGGGCTTCTGGGCTTCACTCTGTGGCGGTTGTGGTGACCACCAGAAGGTGGGGTTGGTGGTGTGTGGGGGAGTGGAAACTGGGGGCCCCAGAGCGACCCTCCCCAACTGCACAAGGCTTCTGAGGGCTGCAGGGGGTGTCGTGGCAGAGACTCAGGTAGGAGAGCTCTTCAAAGGAGTGCCGGGCTCTGGGTGGGGTCTTTCCGCAGACCTGCACCAGAGAAGGGGAGCCGAGCCTCAGGTCACCTTCTTCAACATGGCATGTTTACAGGTGGTGGGCGGACACTGTGGGATGGAGAATTTAGATTCCAAAGAGATGAGAGTGATCAGAGGTTAGTCGAGGTCACCAAGAAGAGAGAAGGGTCAGGTTAACCCATTTTCATGGTTGTTTTCTGTGGTCTTCTCTGGAGGGCCTGGTCTGAAGCAAAGAAGTTGAAGGGGTTTTAAGAGTCAGCGCTTCCCCCCACTTCCCACAAGCACAGGAGCTTAACCCTGTACGTCCTGCCTCACTGTTGACAACCCAGGATGTCCAGAAGCAAGAGGAAAAGCAGTGGTGATGTGGAGGGGATTGCTAGGAAGTGCAAAGCAATATACATTGTGTATTTGTGTCAAAGGTGAATAAGTCTCACTTTGTCAGACTTATGAGTAAGTCTGACTGAAGAACATTTTCCTGGAATGGAACTCGTTGGTAAGTTAGGGACTTACTATACCCTCACAGCTTTGAGCCAGTGAAGGATGGGTTCTCACTGATTCCTGAGATCCCCTTAAGACATTTTTCCTACTGTCCTGCTTCTTTTTAATACTAAACTTTTTAGCAATCTTGCTTCTCCTGCACTCCAACTTCGCAAGTGTTTCCTTTCTGATAAAATGATAAAATTTTAAAATTGGCCTTATGCTCCTGATTCTTACTCTAAACCTGGCTGACAACCAGAAGTATCCAGGCCGTAGCCTGAACATTGGGCTGCCTTGAAATTCCTTCCACCAGATTAATTAGACCACCAGCTTTCATCTCAGTCTTCTGCATTCTCAGGACATGGGCAAAATGTAGACAAATTTTCTGCCAGAACACACACATGTGACCTCAAGTTCAACTGCCAATGGAATCTGTTCCCAACTGAAATCTCCTGATCCTGACCCCTCCTCTCTGCATTTCTACGTCTTCTGGTCTTCTTAACTTTGATCAGAATTTCCCATAAAACTTGGCTTGCAGCATTCTAGGGCCTCTATTGCTAGTATATCCAAACCTTCCATAACTCATCCCAGGATCACTTCCAAAGGCTTCTAAATCACATGGTCAGGTTTTCACTGCAACAGCCCCAGTACCAAAATCTGCCTTTCCAATTTCCCATTACTGGACACAGTACCCAACACTCACAATGTAAGAGAAGAGAGGTTTATTTTGGCTCAGTTTCAGAAGTCTCAGCTGGATGTGGTGGCACACGCCTGCAATCCCAGTACTCAGGAGGCTGAGGCAGGAATATCACTAGGAGTTTGAGGCCAGCCTGGACTACGTAAGTGAGTTCAAGGCCAGCCTGCACTACAGAGTGAGACCCTGCCTCAGAAAAAAAAATGGAGTCACAGTCCTTACATGGTAAGTGGACTCCAAGGCAGAAATGGCATTTGAAAGGGCCTGGGCAGAGGAAAGCTGCTCACATTATGGTGGTCAGGAAGCAGAGAGCAAAGAAGGGAACTAGAGACAGAGATATAACCTTTCTAGTCATGCCCCCAGTGAACTAGTCTTTATGACCAGGCCTCACCTCCTCAGAGTGTTAGTTAAGAGTACAGTGCACCCCTGTGATCAAATTCCCTTCTAAAAGCCCTGCTGCTGAGCACCTGAAAATCTTGGGAGACATTAAAGTTCTAAACAATAATCATACTTTTTAATACAGTACTGCAAACTACTGTGCAATATTTGGCAAACTATCTGGGTGACCTTTATGCTTATCTGTATCGATTTTCCTACCTTAGATGTTAAACTCCTAGAGATGAGATCTTAGCCAATTTGTTTTATTTTATACAGTAAGATGATATGGTCACACACACAGAAGTGCCTCACATACTTACTGAGGATTACTGTCATCATGATGTTGTGAAAGAAATTGATTACTAGCTTCATAGGTGGGGTTATAGGGGTGAACGACTTAGAAATTTGAGGTAAAATGCTTATGCTTTGTTTTTCCATATTCTAAATTATTTTTAAAGTGCCAAAAAATCAGGAAATTTTATTAACTAAGTATTCCTAACTAAAACAAACACAAGAACTAAAAATGCAGAAGAATCACAAAATATTTTTACTGACATACAAACAGATCCTTGAAAATGACCAACAAATTAGATAACCACAAAATAAAACAAGGTTATAATTTAAATGTTATTTTGTTTAGTACATTTGGCCTCCATGTCCAAAGAACATAGAAGAAAACATTTCTTTTTACTTTATCCTTTTTTCACTAACACCTAAACAAATAGAAAAGTACTTCTGAAAGTAAGTGTTAAGATCAGATAGATGTTACATATATTAGGTATAATCCCACATGCCCCATTCACCTCTGTCTGCATGTGTTCCACAATCTCTCCAAGATAAAAGCGAAAAATGTTCATAAATCATTTCTATTTACAGGGACTAGAACGGACAGCAGTTTACGGTGCCTTTTTAACAATGTCTTTGTTCCTGAGGTGGGTCTTGCTATGTTACCTAAGCTGCTCTTGAACAAGTGGTCTTCAGCCTACCAAGTGGCTGGGACTGTAAGCCGTGCACCACCACAAATTTTTGATAAATAGATTCTAGTTCCCTTTTCACCCAATGCTTGTGCCTTGATCTTGACTTCTCAACCTTCAGAACTTTGATAAATTTTTGTTCTTTAAAATTTTCCCAGTCTGTGGCCCTCTGTTATGGCAGCAGAGATGGACTAAGACAGACCCTGAAGTATCCAAAATCCCTTGACAACAAAGCTAAGGACATCACATTTCTTGGTTTTAAAATGTATTACAAAGAGATGGTAAATAAATCACTGTGATTATAGAATAATGGCAAATGGACACCAGTGGAACAGAATTGTGGTCCAGAAGTCAACCCACACACACGGGGCAAGAATATACAAGGAGAAATGGGAGCCCGTAATGCCTCTGCAGTCTGTTCAGCAAATGAGACAGAGTAACCATATATTCACATGCAGAACAAAATTAGAACCTTACTTCATATCATACTGAAATCCAACTCAAAATAAAGATTTAAACATGAGACCAGAATCTACAGCACTTCTAGAAGAAAACATGGGGACATGTTTACTAACCTCCCTCTCCATCTTCCTTTGTCCTACTTTTATTTTTTTATTTTATTTTATTTTATTTTTTTGTAGGTACTGGGGATTGAACTCAGGACCTTGCATGCCAGCAGGCGCCCGTGCCGCTGAGCGACATCACCGGCCCTTTTTTCATATGTGGGTACCGGGAGTCGAACTTAGGACCTCGCACTTGCCCGACAAGCGCTTATGCCACTGAGCTATCTCACTGGCCCCCTGTCCTACTTTTAATAGATACAAATTCCTCTCATTTGATAATTACACATATATATGTATATCAAAATTATGTACATCATGAATACATGCAATTATTTTCTTTCATGCTTGTCAGATGTTCGATTGAGTGTAGATACCATTCTGTAATTGTCAGCATTGTCAATCATTTTTTCACGTAGTTACAATATTGGCAATTTGTATTTCTTCTGAGAAGTGTCTGTTGATTTCAGTGGCCCATTGTTTGATTGGGTCTTTTATTTTCAGATGGTCTAATTCTTTGGGTTCTTTATATATTCTAAGTGTTAGTCCTCTGTCCAAGGAATAGCATTTTTTTCACATTCTGTAGGTTTCTTTACTTTTTTGGTTGTTTCATTTGCTGTGCAGAAGCTTTTTAGTTTGGTGTAATTCCATTTGTTGATTCTTTGTATTGTTTCTTGTGCAACTGGGGTTCTATTCAGAAAGTCCTTGCCTACACCTATGTCTTCAAGAGTTTTACCTATTTTATCTTCCAGCAGGTTAAGTGTTCCTAATTTTAATATTTAGATCTTTGATCTATTTTTATTTTAATTTAGTACGTGGTGAGAGATATGGATCTAGCTTCAATCCTATGTATGCAGCTAGCCAATTTTCCCAGCACCAGTTGTTGAAGAAGTGCTATCTTTCTTCCAAAGTATTTTTTACCCCTTTGTTGAAGATCAGATAGCTTAATATGCCTAGAATTGTTTCTGCATCCTCTATTCTGTTTCATTGATCCACATGTCTGTCTTCATGCCAGCGCCATGCTGTTTTTAGCACTGTAGCTTTGTAATATAACTTGTAGTCTGGGATTATAATGCCTCCTGCTTTGACTTTGTGGTCCAAGATTGCTTTTCTTATTCTAGGTCTCTTCTGGTTCCATACAAATTTTAGGATTGTTTTCTCCACTTCTGTGAGGAATGCTATTGGTATTTTGATTGTGATTAAGTTAGATCTGTATACCAGTTTTGGAAGTATGGCTTCTTTGACTATATTGGTTCTGCCTATCTAGAAACAGGGGCTATCTTTCCATTTTCTAATGCTACTTCCTTGATTAGGCTAATTACACAGTATTTAATTTTTTGATGCTGTTGTAAATGGTATCATTTACTAATTTCTTTCTTTGTGGGTTCATTATTAGCGTATAGGAAAGCTATTGATTATTATGTTTTGATATTTTATCCTGCCACATTGCTGAATTTGGTTATTAATTCTAGAAGTCTTTTGGTGAAATTTTTTGGTCTTCTGTGTAAAGGATCATGTTATCTGCAAATAATAATTTGACTTCTTTCTTTCCTATACATATCCCTTTATCTCTTGTCTGATTGCTCTGGCTAATGTTTTGAGTACTATATTAAACAAGAGTGGTGACAGTGGACATCCTTGTCTTGTTTCTGATTTTAGAGGGAAATCTTTCAGCTCTTCCCCATTTAATATGATGTTGATTGTAGGTTTGTCATAATTGGCTTTTATCAGATTGAGATAAGGTCCTTCTATAACTATTTTCTCCAGAGTTTTTATTATGAATAGGTGTTGTTTTTTGTCAAAGGCTTTTTTTGAGTCTGTTGAGATGATCATCTGATTTTTGTCCTTGGTTCTGTTTATGTGACTTGTGTGTGTTGAACCATCCTTACATCCCTGGGATGAAGGCTACATGGTCATGATGTATGATCTTTTTGATGATATACTGCACTCTTTTGCCAGGGTCTTGTTGAGGAATTTTGTGTCTATGTTCATTTAAGAGATTGCCCTGTAGTTTTTTGTTTGTTTGTTTGGTTGGTTGGTTGTTTTTGTGTGTGGGGGGGTTGTTTGTTTTCTGTTTTTTGTTTTTAAATTTGGTCCTTGTCTGGTTTTGGAATCAGAGTGATGCTGCCTTCCAGGAATGACTTTGGGGGTATTCCTTCCCTTTGAATTTCATTAAAGAGTTTAGGGCGTAGTGGCATTATTTTCTCTCTGAAAGGCTTGTAGAATTTATGGTGAATCCATCAGATCCAGGGCTTTTCATAGTCAGTAGGTTTGTTATTACTGCCTCAATTTCATTGCCTATAATTGGATTGTTCAGCTTTTATGTCTTCTTGGTTCAATTTTGGTCATTTATACGTGTCTAAGAATTTGTCCATTTCTTCAAGATTCTCCAATTGATTGGAATACAATTTTTCATAGTTGTTAGTAATGATCTTCTGGATTTCAGCAGTGTCCATTGTGATTTCACCTTTTCATTTTAATTGCATTAATGTCACTGATTTCTTTCCTACTTTTCTAAGTTTGGCTAAGTGTTGGTCTGTTTTGTATTTTCTTTCAAAGAACTGGCTCCTCAATTCATTATACTTAATATCACTAGTCTCAATTTCATTAATTTCTACTCCAATCTTTATCATTTCCTTCCCTTTACTAGGCTTGGCTTTGGACTATTCTTTTTCTTCTAGGATCTTGAGGTACATCATTAGGTTATCTATTTGAGCTTACTCTGTTTTCTAATGTAAGCATTCATATCAATAAACTCCTCTCTCAGGACTGCTTTCATTGTGTCCCATAGGTCCTGGTATATTGTACTGGCATTATTGTTTGATTTTAGGAATTGTTAAATTTCTTCCTTGATTTCTTCTGTGACTCATTGAGTCTTCAGGTGTGTGTTGCTTAATGGCCAAATGTTTGTAAAATTTCTGTGATTTCTTTTGTGATCACTTTCTAGTCTCAATGTGCAGTGATCTTTACATCAGATGATTTTGATTATTCTGTATTTATGTAGGCTTTGTGGACTACTATATGGCCTAGTTTTGAGAAAGTTTCGCATGCTGCTGAGAAGAATGTGTATTCTGTTGTAGTAGGGTAGAACATCTTGTAGATATCAAGTCTGAAGTCTGTTCAAAAATGTGGTTCAACTCTGATATTTCTTTGTTAATTTTTTGTTTAGTGGATCTGTTTGTGAAAGTGGCATATTAGGTCAGCCACTATGACTGTATTAGTGTTTATTTTATCTTTTATTTCCAGTAGTGTTTGTCCTATGAAGTTAGTAGTCCATTGTCTGGCAAGTAAAAAAAATAAATATTTATTCAACACTTCAATCTCTTGTCACTCCAATGTGATAGAAGTGAACAGGTTTCTTTTGATATCTAACCTAGGATTTGACATTGCACATTATGTCCTATTCAGATTTTAGCTTTCATCTCCTCCTCTCACAGGTACCTTTTCTATTTTATCTATAATGGACCAATCACTTCCTCATCTTTATTTTATTTATTTATTTATTTAATTTTTTTTTTGTGGGTACCAGGGGTCGACCTCAGGACCTTGCGCGCCAGCAGGCGCCCATACCGCTGAGCGATATCACCAGCCCCTTTTTCGTATGTGGGTTCCGGGAGTCAAACTCAGGACCTCGCACTTGCCGGGCAGGTGCTTACACTGCTGAGCCATCTCACCGGCCCCTTCATCTTTAAACTGAAGCTCTTCACAAGTTATTTCTAAATCTTGAGTGTCATCTACTCTTCCTTCAACCTGTGTGATATCATCATCCTCAAAATCACATGTTAGATGAAATTCCCATCACAGGCAGTTTCCTAAGCCCTGCCCTTTGCGAGCTCCTTCACAAGACAAGCAATATCCACTACATTTAGAAAAGCAGGAATTTTGCTTGCTTGTTTGTGATATTGGCAAAGAAATCAAATATCTCATCTGGCACAGGGACTCTGCTCTCATTACAATCAATAGTGCAGAATGGGAAGTTTTCTGCTGAAGTTGATTGGTTCATAAATTGAAAGTAGATTTCCCAACATTTGGCAATCCAACAAAAACAATTTTCAGTGAGCTTCCAAATTTTCCAGTGATTGGAGGTAGCTTAATTCCACCACCTCCCTTTCTGGGGTCATGATGTTCCAGTTGGGGTCCCAGGCAGTGGGAGATGAGCCCTGCTGGCAGCCTTAGGTGGGGAGGAAGGTGAAGAGAGCACAGGCCTGGCCCTCCACAGAGTGGCAGATGGCTGTGGTGATCATTTCTTGGATATTATAATGAAAGAGCAGTAACCAGGGCAAAAAGAAAAAACCTAGGATTTTTATCAAACTAAAATTTGTAAGTTTCTTACAAACTCAAATGCATAACTAACATGTTCCAGGAATCCACCTTCTGAGGATGTGTCCCAATGAATTGTGATAAGGATAGCATGCCCATGAGTACGATAGCATTATTCACAATCACCAAGGTACGGAAGTACCTCATGTCCACAGACAAATGGTTAAAGAAAAGTCAGTATATTGTTTAGTTTTTATAATAAAGGAAATCTTGTCACTTGTGACAACATAGATGAGTCTGAAGGATGTTATGCTAAATGGAATTAGGCAGTGACAACAGGACAGATATTGCATGACCTCATGTTTATGAGGTACATAAAATAATCAAACCCATGGAAAGAGAGAGTAGAATGTTGGCTGTTAGAGGCTGTGGTTGGGGACCAGAGGGCGTGTTGCTGTTTAATGGATATAAAATTTCAAGTATACAAAATAAATAATTTCTGAAAACCTCCTGTATAGCATTGCACTCATGTTAACAGTACTGTAGTGTGCACTTTAAATATTTAGACTGCAGATCTTCTATTTAGGGAAGGAAGAACATATGTATGCTTAACATAGCCCTGCGCTTCAATTAATACTTTGCTGTTGATTGTAAAAATAATACATAAGGTTTGGTTTCTTTAATTAGTATTCTTCAAATGACAAAATTAAAGAAATGGAGAACAAATCAGTAGTTGTCAAGGAGTGGTATGGACAGGAGGAGAGTGAATGGAAGTATAAAATGGCAAGATGAAAGAAACTTGGTGATGCAAACATTTTTATTTTGGCTAGGTCAGTGTCAATGTCCTATTTGTGATATTCTACTTTTGCAAGATATTAATTACTAGTAAGGAAGCTTGGATAAAGGCTTAACCTGACCTCTCTGTATCACTTTTTTTTTCTTTTTTCCTTTGGACTGGGAATCGAACTCACACCCTCGTGCTTGCCAGGCCAATGCTGTGCCACTGAGCTATATCCCTGGCCCCCTGTATCATTTCTTACAAGGGCACATGAATCAATTTATCTATAGCTTATCTAAAAATAAAATGTTAAGTTTTTAGAAATCTCATCAGGAAGCACAACTCCATCTCTATCTTTCTAAGACTGTTGCAGGAAAATTGAGTCAACAGTAGCCAGGAGCACAGGAGAAGAAAGGGAATTTTATTAATGCCGGTTGGTGGACCCCAGAGGAGTAATCTCCAAAGTCTGAGGTGCTGATTTCAGAGTTTGTCTTTTTTATAGGGTGGCAAACAGAAGTTACAAAAACTAGATAAGCTTTGGCTGAAGGCCATGGTACAACAGGTATGTTTTGGTGAGCATAGTTGTATGTAGCAAAGTTGTTTTTAGCACATTCACTGAAGTTTCCATTTGATGACAAATCATTTAGCTGAGATCAGTGGCAGAGAAAAAAATGGCTGCAGTTAGGTCAGGATTTCTGCTTTAAGACTATATTTTATATTAGAAACCAAAGCTTAGAAATCCCACCTAATAATTCATTTAACCTCTACTCTGTGGCCTGTATGTAGCATCCTCATGATTCTTCTGCCTCATCCTCTGGAGTGCTAGGAGTAGAGGCATGAGCCACCATGCCAAGACACATTGCTCAGGACCAAGCTTTCTAACATGTTTACTTTCCTAGAAAGATGACATAGTTATCCTGGGGGCTCCTTGGCTGACAGAGAAGCCTGTTGATTCACACTTGTCCAGCATTATGTCTTTCCTCCTTGCTGGCCCGGAGGCTTCTGGCCTTGTGTTTCTCAGAACCTTAGTCACAGAATGCAAAAGTTCCTGGCTGGTGAAGAGCTGTGTGTTCCGTGTCCTGAAGGGTCTGGGCCATCAATGTGCAGGGCTGAGTACTTATTTATGTCATGTTTAGAACCACATTTTCCTGGAAAATGAAAAGATATTTTACAGCCTTCACCCCTTACTGTAAGGCAGATTCTTCTACCTTGGCCTGAGAGAAAGCTTCTACCTGAAACTGAGGTTAGGGACATCGTGAAGGACACAACCGCATTGCCCAGAATCCAGGTGCTGATGGGAGAATCCGCTGGAAACTCATGGAAGGTACCAGGATGTCTCACTATGAGTGGAATGGAGATTTACAGTCTTCCAACTTTCAAAACAATGCATGATTCATGGCACTTACACCCTTCTGCTTTTCCTTAAAACATTTATGCTTGTAGGACTAAGTCCCTTAAATAATAGTGAAAATAGTACAGTGCTAATCCCTCAATTAACACATGATGGAAACATGCTGCTTGACATGTTTTACAATGCTATGTGTGTATTAAGGATTATTTTTAATGAATTAAACTGAATTAAAGCAAAGTCAGTATTTCACTGAAGCCTTAAGCCTTCCCTGATGTTTTGTGAATGTAAAGGAAATGTTGTTTCAGAATTCACAATGCAGTACTTTTGTAGATGTTATCTGATTTAGAAAAGTCACATGTAAGCCAGGTATGGTAGTGCATGCTTATAATCCTAGCACCTCAGAAGGCTGAGGAAGGATTTCAAGCTTCAGTCCAGCCAGGCAACTCAGTAACTTAGTGAGACCCTGTCTCAAAATAAAAACCGACAAAAGGACTGTAGAGACCTTGGGTAGAGACCTTTTGTCTCTATGTACAGAAAGAGGTATATACCATTTATAATTACACGGAAGACACAGAATTATGGCAGTGTAAAAATGGTCATGTGTGATCTCTATAACTTGGAGACAGGTACTCCTTTGATTAATGTTTTTCTAATGTTTCTCCTGGGCATATCATGAGCGCAAACCAAAATATGCTGAATGTTTGAATGGATAAAATTATTTCCAAAGATATTAGACCAGTTATTCAGTTACGCTCTAAATTCTAAAATGCTACCATGGATTTTTTTCTGCTTCTCCTTAGTCACTTACATTACAGAAGCACATGCTTTAAGCAGCCATTAAACAGGTTAGCTGTTCACCTTCATTTTTAGAAGATAATTCTTCAAGAATACATGCCTGGAATCATTGGATGGTTTCGTGCAGTTCATATTCATACACACTGGCTTAAATAACCTGCATTTGGCAGGGAGCTATTCCATAAGGAGATCACCAGGTTCTCTAGTGTTACCTTCTGCTGTTACTCCAGGGCTCTGGAGAAATACCACTTACATGAATGAGACATGGAATCTTGGACTTCTACAGAGAACTGTTTATCAAGGTGAGGGGCAGACACCTGTTTTCTAACTAATGCTTTAAAACAGAATGACCATGAATCTGTTTCAGTGTGGTTATATGTATCTATATGCCATAAGAATGGAGGGAAAAAAAGACAATTTGGATGTGGCTCTGCTAATAAGTGACAACAGGACTCTGTTCCATTAGGCTAAGTCTTCCTGACATGAAAATTCAACACATGTAAAACAGGTAGATGCAGTGAAGGTGTTCAAGAAAAGACCTAGAATTCCACCAGCCTCCTATGAGTGTCGTTGAAAGAGCCTACTATTTTCATGTTTCTTCTTGCTCTTTTATACAGGGTTGGTGCTGGGTGCACTTTGGAGGAGAATAGCATATTATGGATGTGAAGTACATAGTAATATGTAAATTCATAGCTGACTGTCTGTACAGGTCATCATTTGCTGAGCAGTCATCCATATTTGGTGCATTTACTTACATTTGTTGCTTTCTGCCTGTCTCTGTGCACAAATGTTAAGCAACTATTCAAGGGCGCACTCACAGTGAATGGCAGATCATAGATTCAGACTAAGGCAGTGCAACCTCAGAGTCCATGTTCATCCATATGTGGTTTGTTGTATGTTAATTTTATAATATAATTTAACAATAAAACCACAAAAATTAACCCTGAGATAATATAAGTATGTGTTTGGTTATCCACTTTTTGCTTGGAAACATCTTAGTTTCACTTTAATGTACTACTCCTTACCCAGATTCAATAAAAACTACACAGCTCTTTCTCCATACCCAGCATGCTGTCAGGTTGCTGCAGACACAAAGGCAAGTAAGACGTACTTCTTGCATTTGAAATATCTTAAAAATCATGTCAAATAAGGCACTCCCTTAAAATATACCAATTTTTATTTTAGACAGTAATTCAGCTACCGTGGGCATCCGGCAGTGGTAGGCATGAGCCAGCCGAGATCAGCAAGGGCTGGTGCGAGAGGCAGAGCAGGGCGTGAGGTGCAGTTGGATGCTGAAGGCAGAACAGAGGCATCAGAATGAACCCATGGCTTCGAAGATAGCACTCGTGCAGGCTGAGACTGATCAAGATAATAACATTGGTGATTTTTCTCCTTCCTTAGACATTTACCACACACACCTTAGACCCACTGTATGCTGCTTCTCACAAGGGCAGATGAAGGTGGCAAGCTTTACACTCTCACTGCCATAAAAATGCCTTTTATTTCCAAGTTGGCATTGGGATCTTGGCCAATACTATCCTTCTTCTCTTCCATATGTTTGTGTGCTTCCTGGAGCACAGATCCAAGCCCCCTGACCTGACCATCAGTCACTTGGTCCTGATCCACCTCCCGATGCTGCTCACCAGGGACTTCATAGCTACAGATATGTTTGGATCTCAGGGCTCCTGGGGTGACGTCACATGCAATTCGTTTACCTACGTGTACAGGTTATTAAGAGGCCTCTCCATCTGTACCACCTGCCTGCTGAGTGTCCTCCAGGCCATCACCCTCAGCCCCTAAAGGTCCTGCTGGGTGAAGTTCAAACATAGATCCTCAAATGAAAACCTGTGTTGCTTTTTCTTCTTTTTCCTCAATTTATTCATCAGTTGTTGTGAATTTCCACTGTTGCCACCCCTAATGTGATTTCAGACAGTCTTCTGCTTGTCATGGAGTCCTGCTCTCTTTGGTCCCTGAATTATAGCCTCAGACACTTGTTTTCCAGACTGGTAACCTTCTGGGACATGTCCCTGCTAGGGCTCATGGCCCTCTCGAGCAGATACAAAGTGACTCTTGTGCAGGCACGAGAGTCAGTCTGGCCATCTCCACAGCACCCGCCTATCTCCAAAGTCACCCCCAGAGCAAAGGGGCACCCAGACCATCCTGCTGCTCATGAGTTTCTTTGTGGTTGTGTACTTTCTGGGCTGCATTATCTCTTTCTCCTTAGGAATGTTGTGGAACAAAGATAAAGTTCGTCTGTGTGCCCAGATGCTGGTGACCAATGGCTATGCCACCATCAGTCCCTTGGTGCTAATCGATACTGAAAAATGGATGCTCGAGTTCTTGAAATCCACGCTGGGGAAGGGAGAAGATGTTTAATTGTCCATGACAATCAGCTTCTCTTCAGATGAGTGAGTGCGCTGGCTTCAGAGCATCGCTCACAGGCTGTGCTCTCTGCAGTGGAAACACATGCGGTCAGTGCTGTTCTCCGTTAAACCTGCGCTGATGCAGGCAGCAAGCGCAGAATCAGTAGTTCTTAGATATGGAAGTGTGCGGATTTCACATCACTCGTACAAACTGGATCTCTCACCCAGGTCAGATTTAAAGTGACAGGAAGCTAACAGTGATGGAAACAAAGGAGGCGACAGGAAAGATGGAAATAAGGGATCACCAAGGGGCATGAGGGTGTTACTGTATTTTCGCCTGTGTTACACACACGTCAGGATGTCTCAACTGGTACACTTTAAACTGTGCAGTTTATGTGAGTTATACCCCAAGAAATTGTTTCAAAAGCAGTCTTTACCAGGAAGGGAGGGGGAGTGGTTGAAAAAAGAATTAAAATGTGTTATCTACATGTACCCACTCCCTGTAAGGAATATCATTATGTACTGAAAACATGTAGTAATAAAAAATGAAAATTGAAAATAATAAACAAAAAATAAAAAATTTAACGGCTCAAAGAAGATACAGAAATGCAAATCCAAAGAAAACTGAGATGCCACCATACTCCAGTAAGAATAGCT
This sequence comes from Erethizon dorsatum, assembly GCA_028451465.1. Classification (NCBI taxonomy): domain Eukaryota; kingdom Metazoa; phylum Chordata; class Mammalia; order Rodentia; family Erethizontidae; genus Erethizon; species Erethizon dorsatum. The sequence continues at coordinate 40,057,231 of CM051831.1, forward strand.
TTTATCAAGGACTCAAAAAACAACAAATGTTGGTGAGGCTCTGGGAGAAAAGCAACCCTTCTGCCTTCTTGGTGGGAATGTAATCTAGTACAACCACTTTGGAAATAAGTATGGAAATACCTCAAAAACACTAAAAATATAAATTGCACCTGACCCAGCTATACCTCTCCTGAGTATTTTCCAGGAGAGCTAAAATCATAATATTACAGGAATACCTACATAACCATGTTTATAGCAGCACAACTCACAACAGCTAAATCATAGTAGTGGGCAGTCCATTGACAGATAAATTGACAAAGAAAATGTGGTATATAAACACGATGGAATACTATTCAACCATAAAAAGGGATAAACCTGACTCATTTTTTGGAAAATGGGTAGATCTTGATACCATATTATTAAGTGAAGTAAGTCAGTCACAGAAGGCTAAATATCACATGTTTTCTGAGAGGCCCAAATATAAATAATTTAAAGAACAAAATAAAGGATCTATATTAAAAAACAGAGAGGTAAATTCTTTGGCGATAGCAAGGGGATCTGGGGAGGGAGGTAGAGTGGGCCAGAAGGGAGGAATGAAAATAATCAAGATGCAATGTGTGTATGTGTCAATCCCCACCAAGCTGAATATAATCACTATATATTGCAGACATGTACTAATAAAAATGTTTAAAAAGATAACAATGCATTTTGCTACTGTTTATATAATATTTTATAAACATCAATTAGGTCAAGAATAAAATGACCTCTCTCTCAACTCTGTATCTTTCTCCCTTCACTTGAAATGCCTCCATTTTGAACTTGAAGCCTTATTAATCCTATACAAATTCCCATCTTTCTCTTTTTTGAATTGTCATTTCCAGTTTTAAATTTTAAGTGGAAATAACATTCCTTCTATTTCTTATTGCAATGTAGACTTTTGAAAAGGATGGATTATTTTAAACTTCTGTATATGTTTCTCAATGTCCAGGGCCTTGCAAGGTAAATGCCCAGTAAATATTTGCTATTTAATTTTCATAAATAAATAAATACATACAGGGCAGGAGTACAAAGCTTCCTAACACAAAGAGATAACTGTTTAAGGAGAAGAGAAATGCTAATTATCCTGATCTGATCATTACACATATATGTACAATCCTAATGTGTCAATGAAAAAAATATTTTTTAAATGTCAGTCTTTCAGTATTACATCTCAATAGACCTATAAGTCAGGAAAGAAAAATCTTTTTCCTCAACACACTGATTTCAGGCTTGGAAAATACAGTCATTTCCTCTATGCTACAAACACTCAGGTCCGGATGAACCTCACTTCCTGTGCTGCAGACTCTGAGCCTAAATTTTCCTTCCCTGTTGCAAACCCACAAAGGTGGATGTCCTAATCACTCTCATTACTGAGTTACAATATCCAAAACCCACAACTTAAAGGAGGAGAGGTTTATTTTTAGCTCATGGTTGCAGTCCATAGTCAACTGGCTCCAAGGCAAAAATGCATGGCAGAGACCCCTGGCAGAGGAGAGCTGCTCACAGCATCACGGAAGTGAAACAAAGAAAATCAAGGCAAGAGGCAGGAAAGGAGACATAATCTTCCAGGTCATAGCCATGGTTACCCTCCTCTTCCAACCAGGCTCCACCTCCTAATAGTAAGCAGCTGCACTGCCCTCATAATCCAATCACTTTCCAAGCCTCCCACCTATGATCCCATGAGGCTTAGGGGAACATCTAGATATAAATCATAACATTCTTCTCATGGCCCTCAAAAGGCTAATTATGCAAATTGCATTTAGTCCATCTCTAATAGTTGCCAAAGTCCTAACAGTTCCAACATTGCTGAAAAGTCTAAGTCTAAAGTCTCCTTTGAAACCAAAAACAAACTCTTAGCTATGAGCCCCTGTAAAAGTCAAAAAGAAAGTTAAACCCTGGCAACATTCAATGGCACAAGATAAACATTCCCATTCCAAAAGGGGAGAACAAGGAGATAGAAAGAAATCAGACCAAAGCAAGACTGAATCCCAGCAGGGCAAACATTAAATCCCATAGTTCCATGTACAGCATCAGGGCAAGCTGTGGTGAAATGCAAACTCCACAGGGCTTGGATTGCCAGTGGTTGCAGCCTTCATGGCTTCTCTCTTGGGCTGACCTTAACTTACTCCTTGCAGCTTCCTCAGATTGTTCCATGTTTCTGGGTTTTCCAATTTCCTGGGGTCTCCACTGCACTTTCAGCTTCATTTTCACAACTCCATGCACTTCCCTCTCAGGGAACACTACCTTGCCTTCCAGGCCTTCTGAAATCTGGGTGGGAGCCCCCTTGACCCCACAACTCTTGCATTCTGCAGAACCTGTAAAACTAGAACATGGACAATGCCAAGGTCTTGAGCAGTAGCCAGGCTCCCTTGTAACATGACTGCAGAGTTCTCCAACAGGTTAGGGTTAGGGCCCATGGGGAGCCCTGTGGCCTAAACTCTGAAGGCACTTCCAGTCTAGGAAGAAGCCATGGCAGGTCAACCCTGAGGCCAGAGTAAATCTAGGCTTCAGCAGCAGTAGGTCTATCCTGGGGCCACAGCAAGTGCACATTATGAGGTGTGCACTGACCCCTCTTCAGGTCTCTGTGCCCTGTTCCCACACAGGATGCCACACCAGCTGCTACTGTCCCATGATGCCTTCTGCTTTCTCATCTCCACAACACTGCCAAAGCTGTTCCTTCTGCCAGGACGTCCTTTCCACAACAGAAGCTCTATCTGAGATGATGCCAGATTCACATAAAATCTCCAAAAGTCTTTCCCCTGCACTCACATTACTAATACCCTATCTCTGTCCTGTCAAACCCCTTGTGTGCTGTTCTCTTCCATAACCCCAGTTCCAAGACCCTGTATTACCATCCCTGAACTCCAGTGCCAACCCCAGGAACTCCAGTGCCCAGCCCAGGCCAGGCACATGGAAGGCACCAAGGAAATGTTTCTGAGCCAATGCAGCTCCTGACACAAAGGGCACCTTCCTTGGTATCACTACCTTGTCTCTCAGGTCTGTGCCCAACAACAATCTCATAAGCTGGTGAAGAAGAGAACTAGAAGGTTTTCTGCAGTTCAGGCAGAGACTATCTTGACCAAATGACTTCAGAGCATGCAACAAGTAAGTCACCTCACACCCAAGGAAGTATTGCCATGGTAACTCTGGATGACACCAGCACCTGAAGTCTTAAGTGGCTGTCATAGCAGCTCCACGGACCTGGCTGTGCTTCTCAGGATCCTCCACTATGGCAGATTGCTCCCCTCCTCCCTGCAAGACACCTGCCAACTGGCAGGTCACCTTAGGGCCCCTCTATAACTGAGCTGAACACTGGATCCCCAGTGTAAGAATAGCCATAGCAGTGCCAGGCACGCTTTGATGCCAGGCACTGGAGAAGTTTCCACTGGTGAGAAGTGATGCTGGGTTCCCACCACGTGACTCTGAGTCTCCCTGGTGGGCCACCCACAGAGGAGAGTAATTCTACTCAGTGGTGGTGCTATATCCATTCTTTCTGCTTTTAAAGGTTGGAATAAAACAGGGCTGTTATTATCCTAAGCTGAGTTTCATAAAGAAAAACAACTTAACTTCAAAGCAGCAGCCAACACATGAAAAGAGAACACGGGCCAGCGAAGAGGACACACCTGTGGCTGAAGATGGTGCTATATCTCAGCTGTACTGCAGTGATCCTTGACATATCCTCGGTCAGGGGAGCCACAGGCTGAGTGTGTCTCCTTCTGGGCCCAGGGTGCTGTTCTGAAGCTATAACTTGTATGGACAGAAGGACATTGAGAGTTCTGAACACTAAAAACACAACAAAGAGGAAGTGCACCAAGACATGAAATGTTAGATGCCAATATGCCCAGCTCCAGCCCCAAATCTCTGGACGCCACTGTCAGTACAGCTGCTTGGTGTTTTTTGCCTAACCTCCTAGGTGCTTTCCATTTTCACGGTATTTCCCATGCTTGTGGAGACTCCTGACACTGCATGCATTTTCAGAGATAGTTTTCTTCTCACTGCCATAAGCTGCTTGCTTTCTTTCTTCATCTTAAATTAACAACAGCCTCTGACTGAAATTGCCAACTGCTTAAAAAATGTTGACACTAGACCATTTCTGGTCACTGCCAAAGTAAATGAACTCTTTGCTTCTGCACCCAGGGGGCCGGGGTGCATCTCCCTGGTTCTGTCTGCCCTCCTGGTCTGGTCTGTGGTCTCCCACTAGGATTCAGGAGCTGCATCTATAATTGAAAAGAACAGACTCTCTTGTTATCCTGGTCATCCTCAGTGTTTCCTGTGTCTTACTGAGTCCATTTTGTGGGGAAAAAAAAGACCCAACCTGAGGTGGAATGGAGAATAATTTCCAAGGAGATCACAGGTTCTACAAAAGCTACTATCTTCCTATAAACAGAGAGCACAGACACTTTTGATATAAATGGTGACTTCTTGGCTGGGCCTGAGGCATAGTTCAGTGGCAGAGCCCCTGCTGAGCATTCCAAGGCCCTGGGTTCAAAAGTAACATAAAACAAAATCAGTAAAATGGCAACTGTTAACCAAGGAATGAAGATGCCTCAGGCCTGTGCTCTGTGACTCATGAGTTCATCCCCCTCATCTCATCTCTCCACAACCTGGGAAAAGGAACACTGACCCCACCTTGTAGGGATGAGGGGCTGAAGAAACCAAGCTAAGCTTGCCCACAGCCTGCAGTGGCTCAAGGAGGTCTCCAAAGGTCCATATGCTGGACGCTCATCCCCAGTATGGTAGTATTAAGAGGTGGTGCAACCTTTAAGAGGTGTGGCCTATGGAAGAAGGTTAGGTCATTGGGGTCAATGCACTTAAAAGGGATGAAGAAATTCTTTTAGAACCCTGGTTAGCTCCTCCAAGAGCAGGTCGTTATAAGAAGAGCAAACTCTTTGGCTTCCTATCTTGCCATGAGCTCTCTTTTTCTTGCATACCATGCGCCATGATGCTCTCTTCATATAATCCTGTACTTCTTCAGTTGAGTTCATTTGCTTGGTACATCATGAAATACACTACTGAAGGTAAGGACTAATTTATGGGGGAAAGCATGAGATAGTTAAATATACACATACATACATACATACATAGTCCATGTGCACCAGAGTTCTTGGTGATGACACTGGTAGTGTGCTGTATTAAAGAATTTTGGAAAATAGTTTAATCATTAACTTAAAATTCTTATTGTGAAAACAACATGATCAAAATATAGACATCTAAGCTGGACATGGTGGTGCACTCCTTTAATCTCAGCACTCAGGAGGTGGAGGCAGGAGGATCACAAGTTCGAAGCCAGCATGAGCTATGTAGTAAGACCCTCTCTCAGACGAACACACAGACGTGAAATGTTGATTGCTGACCCAGGAGGAAAGATTGCCTGAAGACTTGGTTGCAAAATATTTGCAGGCCTCTTGGGCAGTACAGGCTTCTTGGACAGTGTGGCCCACTTCACCAGCCTTTCTGTTAAAGGCTTGGCACCTGGTTTCCTCGCTGTAGTCACAGGACAGTGGCATCTCAGCACTCAGCTTAACACGAGGTGATTTCAAACAACTCCTTGTAAAGTAACCACATAGCCAAAAAAACACAAAAATGGTATGGCAAAAAAAATTTTGAGCTTCTTTGGCTGCATACTTTAACCAAAGCAAATAAAGCCAAATGCAAGTATGCCAGACCCTGTTTACTGCAGGTGGGTTTCCCTAGGTCAAGCACCGGAGAAATCCAGGAGTTCATATTTTCAATTTTAAAAAAATTAGAAACATTTTAAGCCATCATTCCTAACTAATGACTTACTGTGTTCCTCTCCTTTGTTACTTTCTAGGTTCAGTTCCCTCATCTGTAGAAATGAGTATAATATCATTTATTTCACAGAACTAGCTAAATGGTCCTCAGGAAAACACCTACCCCAGAAAATGAGCAATATTTATCCTGTAACAGTATAAAATGACACATAATAGCTCTGACTTCCATCTTGGACTTGAGTATTACTTCTCAGAAATAAGCTGGGTTAAACCGTTTGCTTCAAACATGGATTTTCCCACATCCAGTGTTTGGAAAGTCTTGAGTATTTCTAAATGTTTTTCCTGCCCAATCACATCTACACAACTTACACCTCTATGTGATTTACCAAGAAATGAGTCACACTCTCATTTGGCCACAGTGTTGTGTTAGCGCACCAGGATGCTTGATGGTGGGCTGAATAAAAAACTGCTCCAACTTTCTCTGTATTGAATCTGAGGCAGACTGGAATGATTCTTCTCCAAGCCCAGAGATGCATAAGACTAGCAGCACATTACAAGTAGGGATGGAGGCCTGGGACAGATTCTCTCTCTCACACCCCTCAAAAGGGGCTGGTCCTGCTGACACCTTACCCTTGGGCAGGATGTCCTGGATGCTGTGAATGCAGATTACAGGACTGTGAAAATTCCATGTTTAAATCAAAACTTTGTAACAATTGCTGTGTCTCTTCCCTTTTAGAGAAAGTAACTCCTCTTAATCAGGTCATAGAACTTGACATTTATATGAACTCCTGTTTTATGCATCTGTAATTTATGGGAGAGGGAATTAAGTGAAATTCATCTGGAGAATCCAGTTGTGTCCGGTTAGCAGGTTTTATCTTTTCTCTTGGGCATCAAGTGTTTTCTTCCTGGCCAGATTATCCTGTGTGAACTGTCCACACTCAGTACCATACAAATAAGGGTCCCTCAGTTACATCCCCAGGACAGTATTTTTTTGTTTTGTTTTGTTTTGTTTTTTTATGTGGGTACTGGGAGTCGAACTCAGGACCTCGCGCTTGCCAGCAGGCGCTTGTGCTGCTGAGCGATATCACCAGCCCTTTTTTTTCCCTTTATGTGGGTACCGGGAGTCGAACTCAGGACCCCGCACTTGCCAGGCAGGCGCTTATGCCGCTGAGCTATCTCACTGGCCCCCCAGGACAGTTTTTGTGGAAACCTCAATTGAAGATTTGGAAGTAAAATGAAGAAATCTCCCACAAAGTGGAACAGATTTTGAGAAATGGTCCAATGAATAGATAATAGTATTACCCACACAGAACATGGTGGAGGAAAGAATCAATGAAATAATATTGGGAAATTTCCCAGGACTGAGAGAAATTTCTGGATGAAAAGGATCCATCAAATTTTCAGTGCAAACGTGCTGTGGTTTATATTTAGATGTCCCTCACGCCTCATGTGCTCATAGACAGGACTTTAGGAAGGTGAGTAGATTATGGGGCTTATAGCTGACTTGCTATTAGGAGATAAGGTCGGAAGAGGAGGGTCACTAGGGGTGTGGCCTCCCCAGATCCTCCCTTCATTCTCTCTCTGCTTCCTAATCACCATGATATGAGCAGCCTCTCTTCTGCCATGCCGTCCTGCCTGGGATCCAGCCAACTGTGGGCTGTACGTGCGAGCCAAAATAAAGCTCTCCTCCTTTAAGTTGTGGGTCCTGTGTCCCAGCAATGAGAAAAGTGACTGAGACAAGGCTCAAATTGATTGAAATCATTTTGAATTTTAGAACACTGGGACAGAGATTAGCTAACACTACTCCTAGAGGAAAAACGTAAGTTACATGAGTCAATTAAATATCATGGTGGCTTTGTATTTTCATCAGCAACATAACAATGAAGCTTAAAAGGAAATGAGCAAGGCTATCAAAATTCTAGAGGAAAAAATCTGCTAAAAATACTTTCCAACCCAACATATATACACAACTAATTTTCAATCTATGTTGAATGTGGAATTAAAAGAATTTCCCATGTAGAAAATCTCACTGACTGACCTCCCTTGTTTCCTTCCATTCCCAGGACATGGTCCCCAGAACAGACACAATATGCAAGCCGAGGAAGACACAATAGAAAAACAGAACCCCAGGAAACAGCAGATCTGGGTGGAGGGGGAAGGAAAACCCAGGAGGATCTCTGTTTTTTCTCCCGTTATAGAGGGCAAAAGGGTAAAATTTTAAATGATTCAAAAAGGTATGACTGAGGGTAGTGAAGGGCTCTGGACCTACAGCCACCCATCGGCATCAGTGGACCCTAACTCTCACTGAGGAGATCCCCAAGATGAGGGTCAAAACGAGATAAAACCACAATGAGACTCTGCATACAACGTTAGTGATTACAGTCTAGCCTGGAGCCTCGCTCTTACTAAAGTTTTGAGCCTTACAATTCTCATAGACTTTCCAGGGGATTAAGATAAGACTTTGGATTTGTTGTTTTGTATTAAAAAAAGTCCCCTATTGTGGGAGGAGAATTTCTCCTAAAAGGAGTGAAGGCAGGTGACAGGCAATATAACCACCCAAGCAGAACACAGTGAGGTCACTGTGAGAGCTTCCAGTTTATGGAAGCCAGAAAACTGGTCACTATGAAGACACCTCCTGTGATCATTAATTGTGATATGTCAACCTTACTTGAGTAAGAACTGTCCTGAAGATTAATAAAACTCTGGAGTGTCTGTGGATGATGATATGTAGGCTACAAAGAGAGAAGGGAAGACCCACCCTGGATGTGAGTGGTACAAACCAATAGGCTTTTCTTAGTTGCTTTTCTCCTTGCTGAGACAAAATACCTGATATTCAAAGTTAAAAGAAGAAAGGTTTATTTAGCTCACAGTTTGTAGAGGTTTCAGTTCATAGTTGGCTGACTCCAAGGCAGAGTGACATGGCAGAGGGGCACTGCAGAGCAGAAACAGTTCTTGGCAGGCAGAAAGCAGCAAAACAGTGAAGAAGCAGCCAGAAACAAGGGGCAAGCAGTGACACTCTTTTTTCCCCATATATCCTATCCAGGCTGCCCACACTTAGGGCGGGTAACTCTCACAGCCTGGGTGGGGCAGCCTTAATCCTAGCACTGCACCCTGAATCAATCCCAGCATCACATCCTTGATCCTAGCATCACACACACTAGCTCCAGCCACCTCTGGAAAGCCCCACCTATGACCACATGAGGCTTTGGGAGGGGGTGACATCTAGATACAAACCATAACAGGCTTGCAGCCTGGAGGAATAAAAAGGTAAAGAAGGAAGTTTTTCCTTTGCTTCTTTGGAGGAGCTTTGGTCTTTGCCATCACCTTGGATGTTTCTCTCCAGTTGCTTTAGATTACCAGCACTGACTCTTCAGCCTTCCGACACAGACTCTGACTTTCCAACACAGACTCATCCCACACTCTGCAGCGATCGCCAGGACTTCAACTTTTGCCTGGATGCTCCAACTCTCCAGCACACAGATGGACATTTTGCCTTCTTCCACTCCTGACTCCACAGGCAGTCATTACAAGCCTATGTAATAAATCCTTTCTACCCTATAGAGAGATAGAGATAGATAGATAGATAGATAGATAGATAGATAGATAGATAGATAGATAGATGATGGTCAATTTGTTCCTCTAGTGAACCCTAACTAATACACCTCCTCAGAAGGGCCTTCCCTGCTTAGGTCATCTGCAGGGACAGGCTCCCCACTCCAGTCATTCATCCCCTTACTCATTTACTCATGTTTTGGTTCCAGCTCTGTGCCAGGCCCTGGCCAAGTGATGGGTGCTTCTTGGAGACCCAGCTTGGAGGTGGGTCTGGGTTCTCTGGAAGGCACTCTGGATCACCACAACACCCTGTAGGCTCCTGTGACTGCGCAGTGCCATGACCACACTTTGCTGAACTCTACACCCTGTGAGCTGTGTCAGGATGCTGGGCCACAAGCAGAAAGCAGTAAGAAATAGGCTGGATAAGTAATGAGTAGGATGAGCAAGCAGTCTCTTTCTGCACTGTGGCCTCAATTTGGAAGAAAATCAGGAAATCACACACTAGCCCACATTTCTTTCATCTGTCATTGGCCACACCTTTGCCATGCCTGAGAACCACAAAGGGCAAAACTATACAACTCTGTAACAGGAAGATCCCTTTGACAATGGCTGCTGCATCTTTGAGCAGCAATCCAGCTCCACAGCATGTTGAGAATTCATTATCCATCTCCTGGGAGTGTGGGAAAGGACAGGACATCTTCTCCAGAGCTGGTGAAATCCTCTGGCTGTTGTGAAGAGAATAAAATGGTGTAAGTCAGCAAGTGTGGATGTGAGGAGAAAAATTAGGAAGCCATTTCTGTTTTGCTAGCAAAACAAAGACAGCACTTGAAACTAGGGTCAGGCAGTGGTTATGAAGAAAAGCCAGGGGACACAAAGGAGGATGCAGTGACAAGCAGTAAGAGCAAGTGAGGAACCATGTAGCAGGTGGCAGGAGAAATATGGCAGACATGGTTCCTGGTACCCTACTGGCACTAGCTCGAGGCTTCTGTGAGATACAGCTACTCTGTTCTCTACGCTTCTGTTCCTTGTGCTCTCCTAATAAATGTCCCCTTTTGATTAGAGAAAAAAATAGAGAAAGCACACACTAAAGAGGGAATGAATGAATGGATACAATGTAGAGCAGGTAAGTGAACTGATAAATGAGTGACAGAGTGACCAGGGAAATTAATTCATGTCCCCAAGTGTTCAAACATGAAGAGAAATAAGGCTCAATCAGAAAAGAATGAAATCTCCCCACTGGGCTTGCCTCAGAGAGATCCCACACACACATCCACACCTCTCTATTCTCCCCAGGATCTGCTGCCCATTTCAGCTGGGACAGAGAAAGGTTGGAGGCTGATGGTAGGTGGGGTTATTTCCTTTTCTCCCCCACCATGTGGGCTTCCTGTATTTCCCTCTCAGAGGCCCAGGCTTCCCTGGCGGAAGTGGGAGTGCTTGGTATTCACACTCAGCTCAAGGGAGCTGATCTGTAGCAGCATCAGCAGCATTTGGCAGCTCCATACAAACACTGAACCTGGGGGCCTTACAGACACAACTGAGATCCTCTGCCCTGAGCGTCCATGGCAGCATGAGGAGGAAGGATCAAGAATCAGTACTGCTTGACTATGGATAGCTCAAGTCAGTCCTGTGCTGGGAACATCCTGGTCACTGTCCGTAGTGCTGAAGGTCGGGCTCTGAGCTGGAGAGATTTGTGCGAAGACCAAGGACAGGAAGCGATGTCAGAGCTCTGCTCAGACCCTCAACTATTGGGTAAGTCTGCCCACGTTAGAGGGGCAATGTGCTTTGTTTAGTCTGCAGATCAAGTTTTCATCTCCTCCAGAAACACCCTCACAGACACACACCAAATAACGCTTCACCCCGTGTCTGGGCAGCCCAGGCCCAGTTAAGTTGACACACGCTATTAGCCACCCCAAGAACTATTGATTTCCTCTAAGGGCTAATTTCCTTCCGAATGGCTTTGGGGGCCATTTTCTTTTTTTCTTTTTTTATTAATTACATTCATTGGTACGTTTTAGGTATACATAATGATCACATTCATTATAGGGAATTTGTACCTGCACATGATATATCTTGATTCTTTTTTTTTTCCCATTCCCCTTCCCTCCTTTCAACCCTTTCTTACCATCCTTATTTACAAAAGCTTTGTTTCCATTTTTTCTTTCTTTTCTCGTCATTTTTTTTCTTTTCCCTTCCTTTCTGGGGGCCATTTTATATGGAAACCATCACAGACCCCCACACCCCACCTACACATCAGGGTGTCTCTTCTTCCCAGAATCCACTGCCCATCTGCTGAGGGGAAGGTAGGGAAAGGGAAAAAGGAGGGCAGGGGAGGACGAGGCAGAGGGTGGATTGTCTCTGTGGAATTAGCACATTGTCCTCTCTTCCCCACCCCATGACCTCTCTACAGTTCCCTCTCAGACGCCCAGGCTTGCCTGGCAGAGGCAGGAAAGCTGAGATTCATCCTCAGCCCAATGGAGATGTTATGTAGTAGCAGGAGGATTTGGTAGCCCGATGGAAACACGGAGCTGGGGGCCTCAGAGACACAGAAAGCCCAGATCTTTTGTCCTGGGTATCCTCAGGAGCCACAAAGTAGGAAGAACTGAGACTCCCATGTGAGTGTGGACTCAGCCCATTAGTCCCATCTTGGGACCCATGATTGCTGTCCGTGGTGCTGCAGGGCAAGAACAGCTGTCACACCCAGAGAGGGCTCTGGGAGCTCATTTTCATGCCCAGTGTCCTGTATTGATAATGAGAAAGCAGAAGCCCAGAGAGGAAGTGTTTCACTGAAGGCCACACAGTGGATGTCTGAGTGGGACTGAAGCCACCTCTAAACACTGGCTCAGCCACAGCTCATTTCCTGGGTGGCTCTTTGAGTGACACCCACTACCCAGAATCACCATGGTTTCTGGAATTCCACATGGGCATTTCCCAAGGATGTTGCTGGCCACAGCTGAAGTATGCTGGCTCCCAAGGCAGAATAGGCAGGTCTTTCTCTCTCTGGCTCCATCTGTGGCTGCTCCCAGTCCCTACAGTCCTGCCCCTCACCAGCTGTCTTCCCCAGCTTCTACAAACAGCACCATGCACATCTGTGCCCTACTTTTGCAGGGCCACCAAGCTACATTTTTACACTGGAAAGTGGCAGACAAAAATCAAAAGAGTACGACTTCAGGACAAGTGGAAATTACATGAATTTACTATTTCTGCATCTACGGCAAAGTTCTACAGGAACACATCCATACCCAACATCTCTGTGTTATCAATGGACTTTTTCTTCAGTACTGGGGATATAACCTAGGGCCTCACACGTGCCAGCCAAGTGCTCTACCACTGAGCTACATCCCCAGCCCTCAGTGGCTTTTCTTTTTTATAATGACAATGACAGACTGGAGTAGTAATGGCAAAGAGCACATGACCCTCAAAGGCTAGCATATCTACTGCCTGGCCCTTGACAAGAAATAAGTGTCAATGCTTTTTCTGTGACCCTTGTGCTTGTTCCTGTCTCAGGAGCTGGGACACTGTCCCTCTGATGACCACATGACCTGTCCTTCTTTTTCCTGGCCTCTTCATCTCTCAGTATCCATCTCTGCACATACCCTGAACCTCCATGGACCTCACTGATCCATTACCCCAGTTAATCCCACCACGCTCTGTCTTCCCACATCTTTGTACTCTCCACTGGAGAGAGTGTCAGCTCCTTCAGGACAGGAAGGCCATCAATCCTGATAATCCCTGGATTCCACATCCATTGATGACCTGGTGAATAGCAATTGTTCCATGGATGTCTGTGGACTGACTGACTGCAGCATCACACAAGACACAGGCCTAGAAACCGGGATCAAATCCCCAATCTCACCTTCACACGGGAAGTCTTGCTATATTTTGGGAGGAGAAGTGGGGCCTTGGAAGGGCAGAAGTGCTATCATAATGCCTCTGTGCACAGAAGACAGTGGGTGTGGGAGAAGGGTGTGAATAGGAACAGCCCAGGAAATCAGACACAGAGGGTGCAGTGGCTCCACCCTGAAATCTGCTCTCAAGTATCACAGGAGCCCCCACCTAGAAACCGGGTGAATAGACACCAAAGCACTGTGGAGACAGAGGTCACATGACTATAATCTGACCAATCACCAAAGACCATCCTCCCTGGCCACATTGATTGGCTAAAGTCTGGGCATGTGACCAATCAGTCCTCCTATATCAGGCCTCAGGCTTGGAACCATATAGGAGAGTTTCTGAGACATTTGGTGTCCACCTCCTCATCTTGAAGGCAGAACTCTCACAGAGGACATCAGCACCGACGGCTATGAGCAGGTCAGGAGGAGGGGACTCTTGCTGATGGCGTTCAGGACTCAGGTGCAACCTTATCTGATGCCATCTGCAAGAAGACCTCTTAGTTTCTCAGATCTTTCTCCTTATTTTGTGTGTTTGCTTTCTGTGACATTTTGAATTGGGTTTTCTGTCACTGTAAACCCAAAGAGTTCTGACTGTCCCCACCAGCCTGGAGCTGTGAGACCATGGATTTAGACCAGCTTCCAGGGTGAATGTCCTAGTGACACAGACTCCTAAACAGGCCACCACAGAGCTCTGATCAGGCCACCCAGTATTCAGGCAGTGTCCGGCACGGGATTGCTACACTGACCCACTCATGATACCTCCAAGAATCCTCTGTTAAAGTAAAAATCCATGCATCCCACAATTGAGGACCAAAATGAGGCTCTGGGGAGGAGAAATGAGGCCATAGTGAGCAAGTGTGGCACTGGACCTAAATTTAGTTTGTGTTCTGGTCAGTGCAGCAGCCTGTATACTATGGGGGTGACAAAGGCTTAGTCATCCAGGCCCGTATTTGGCACACTATGGGCATGTGAGACTCGGAAACCACCATGTGGCTGTGATGAGATGCACAAAAGCAGAAGGGAGGCAGAAGAGACAGTGGCTCCAGTCACTCCATGACATTCTTTCTTGTCCTGCCTTCCCGAGCTACCCTAACCCAGCTGTCACTCCCTCGAGGTTGCAAAGTGGCTGCCTCCACTCCAGCCGTCACATCTGCAGAGATGCAAGACATTCTAGAGAGGCCTCCTTTTCCCTGCCACTTCTTTATTTTCAGGAGTGACAATCACAGATCCCCCTGTAGATTCCTCTTATGAACCAGAACTGGGTCGCAAGCCATTTGCCCAGTTTCCATCAGAAAAGAAAGGGATGCCCTGACCAAATTGGACCAGCCATGATTCCTTCAAGTTGATCTCCCATAGGAAGAAGATGAGGGGAGGCAAAGGCTGCTGTGGGAGGCCCCAGAACCACCCTGCCCCGAAGGAGCCCTGGAAAAGGAGCTGGGGCCCCAATATCATGGGGACAGAGAAGCAGAGGGAGCAGCCTGGGGAAGGTGCCAAGGTGGGGGAGCCCTGGTGCCAGGATCACAGCGGCTCATTACTGGGACCAGAGCACAGGTGATCGCTGGAGGGCAGGACTCCTGACATCCTGTCCTGGGGTGGGCAGGGGCACTGGGGAGATACTGAGGAATGTTGAGCCACAGGCTGAGATGGAGAAGGGAGGCAAGGCAGACTGTGCAGGTCCTTGTACTTTAGAGGCTGAGCAGAGCCCTTCCATGACAGGTAGCAATGTCCCCAGACCTCTCTGGAGGCCTCTGTGCCCAGCGACAACCACCATGATAAGGGAGTGACCTGCCCTTCATGGTGATTTGCTTCTGGCTGCTTCCATCTCAACATGAGAAGGCACACACTTGCTGTCCCTGTGATGGCCCCCTGTCACCTCTGTGATGCTGGAGCCTCACCTGGCCTGGTCCAGTCTTCAGGCCTCACACCCCTGGGTGTCCAAAATGCCCATCACTCTGTTTACCACAAGATGCCCCATCCAAGGGAGGAGCTCTGGGGTGACCGCACTCCAGGTTATGGAGGAGAAACTGAGACTGGATCAGGGCAAGGGAGATGCTGGGTGGGAATAAGATTCGAACCCAGGGCCTCTGTCTTCCCCAATCCACCCTGCCACTGGTTAGGAATAAGGACAGATTGCTGAGGATCCAAAGGAGCCCTCGGTGTCCTCTGCTGTCCCCAGGATGCTGTGTGACCTCCTGGGCCCAGGGGGAGGGCAGGGCTTGACCCAAAGAAGGACAGGGCTGGGGTCCCCGCCCAACTCCACAGTCCCTCCTCTCACTCTGCAAGCTCAGTACAGCACAGCAGCCTCTCAGCCACACAGGGCAGAGTGAAGGGTCCCAGTGCCCTCAAGGACTTTGGGGGTCACCTGTGTCCTGACAACCGCACCCGGAAGTGAGGGCGCCTAGGGTCAGGTGTGGCCAGAGTGAGAGCAAACATGCTCATCCAGGGCCGATTTGTATATTAAATCCACACTCACTTCTTGGGGATCAACCCCACCCCACTCCCTCTCCACCGGGGAAAGGGCTCTTTCCATGCTGCTCTGCAGATCAGGAGCCCAGGATGCAGCACGGCCAGACTAGGAGGGGACCGTCCCACAGTGAACACCCAGGCGCAGCTGACCCAAGAGGCCTCACAGCAGCAATATGTGGTGGCAAGGACAGCTGCAGCCAAGGGCTCCCCCTGCGAGGTGAGCATGGGTGCCTGTGGGTGTCACCCACCCCCCTCTGAGTGGTGGTGCCTGGAGCCTCGGCTGCATGAAGGGCACCCAGGTGTGGAAGTGGAGGGGCTCAGGGCTTCCAGCAATCAGGAGTTCAAAGCCAGCACCATGGCTGCCATTCCACCCTTCGCCTACGAAGGTCCCAGAGTGAATGTTGGTGGCTTTGTAGGGGAAGGCCCTTATCCCCATGCGTGGACCCTGCTGTTGTGGGGCAAGAGCACTGGGTGGGGGGAGTGTTCCCGACCCTCTGCACTTGGCCTTGGGCTGCAGAAGGCTGACCCTGTTGTTGGAGGTGACAGGGTGAGTGCTGTGATCCCCTTAAGTCAGATGGCAGACAGTGCCCTGCCTTCTCCCCCACCCAGCCCAAGAATGGGGAGCAATGTGTACAACTGCCCCTGGGGACCTGAGAGCTAAAACAGGTGAGTGGGCACCCCCTCACCCCCCTCACACTGCAAGTGCAGTGTGTAGGAAAGAGGTGGGGACAGCTCTGTCTGATCTCCTGCAGGCTGTGACCCACACACATCATTGTCCGGAGACAGGTTCCAGCAGGGGTCAGGACATGCTAGGGGGGCTCTGCTTGCCTGCCTGCTCTGGGGCTGTGGGGCTGGGAGGCTTCTGTGGCCAGCAGAGGCACAGGGGATAGAAGGCTCTGTGGGCAGGCTTCTTCCTGAGGGCTACTGTGCATCAGGCATACCGGCCTGGGGACTGTGCAGGTCAGGCACACAGAGGTTAGGGAAGTTTCCAGATCACCGTGAGGCTTGAGGTGGGGATGCAGCCCACAAGGGCAGGGAGGAGAGAACAGGGACCCCGCTGGTAGAATCATGGGGCACACACACGCATCGGAATGCCGGGGATGCAGGATTGGCGTCTGGCTTCCCTAGTATGGGGATCTGTCTGGCATCACACTCAAGGCCCTTCTGCATTGGGCTCTCACTCTGGTGCTACTGTCCCTTGCCCTGATCACCACAGGGACAGGACCAGACACCTAGGGACAACCCTTCCCTGGGAACCCATGGAAACCGCTCATGCTGGCCATCCACATCCTGCTGCCCTTGCTCCACTCCTTCCTGCAGGAAGTACCATGGAGGCTCTTATCAAGTCCCTTGTGCTCTGCCTCCTGCTGACCTGGCACTCCATGTGGCCTTGTGTGGTCACTGTCCCACCTCCTCTTGGCACTGAGTAATGCATGAACTGTCTGTCCCTGGCCGCCATCCCCTGACCTGCTGGCCTTGTTACCTGTCAAGTTCCCCATTCACACAGGACGTCTGACACTGCCCTGCATGACACAATGCTCTGGGGCACTTGGGAACAAACGAGGAGTGAAGGAACGCCGGTCCTTTTCCCAGGATCCTCAGCAAGCTCGTGTTTTCAGCCACAGTCCCATCCTCTCCCCCATAAAACCACAGGCTCCATAGGGCAGAGGGCACACGAGACATCACACAGGCGAGTCCTGTGTTGTCAGCTTTTCCTTGCTGCAAGCAAAGGCTTGAGAAAAACATCTGAGAGGAGGAAAGATGCAATAGGCTCATGGTTTCAGTCCATGGCCAGTTGGTTCCATCACTTTAGGCTCATGGTGAGGCAGAAACATCATGGTGGAAGGGCATCCAGAGGAAAGCTGCTCAACTCATGATGGCCCAGAAGTAGAGATGGGAGAAAGCCAGAGATGGAGGTCCTAAGGACACAGTATAGTCCCCAAGATCACAACTCCACGAGCCACTCCCTTCAACTGGGCCCCACCTCCTAATAATATAGCTGTGATCCATGGATTAATCCATGTAGGAGGTTAGTGCCCTATGATCCCATCACCTTCAAAGCCCCACCTCTGCACATCTGAGCCTTTGGGCTAAGCACTGGTCTCCCAAGGGGAGAGCTCAGTCCAGGCCTGGCCACGTCTTCCTCACTGCCTCTGTCCTCCTGCAGATGGATGCAGTTGGTTTTGCCAAAGAAACGTTAAACTTGACAGTGAACCTGGCAGTTCCAAATTCATCTTTCTAGCAATAATCGAGTTACACCACTCATGCAACAGCTGTTCCCTGAATCATTTCATTAGAACCTGCAGGTGTTAGCAGGGAAAAGGTAGCACAGCACATTTCAAAACAAGCTGCAGCTTGAGAAAGACTGGGGGCACCCAGGGTAGAAGGAGGAACAGGCAATGCCCTGGAAGACACAGCACAGAGGCGGAGGGGCACTGACCTTCACACAGGAGATAGCCAGGGAAGCCTGTGGATGGGAGAGGGAGTTCCAGTTTGGCTCACCCCAGGCAAGCAAGGGCTGAGATAGACAGGGTCCTGAGACAGACAGACAGAGCAGGCTCCTCTGTATGACTAGTCTTGATCCACACAACTGCCACAACCCTTTGGGCCTGGGGTTCCCTGGACAAGGGCACAATGAGGCAGAAATGGAATCCGGCTCCAGTGACAAAGCCCTGCACCCTGGCAGAGGTTTGGATCCACCAGAAGAAAGGGCTGCCTTTTCCACAGCACCCAGAGGTACCTATGCCTAACAGGAGCCTGTCTGTTCTGCCCCCAGCAGCTTAGCCTTCAAAGCTGCGCACACACAGCAGCTCACTGAATTCTCACAGCTCCATAAAGAAGGGACCACACACACCATTTTGCAGAGGAAGAAGCTCGGGCTGAGATGTCAAAAACAAAACAAAACAAAACAAAACAAAACAAAACAAAACAAAAAAAACCTTCAGGAAATACTCCTAAAACAGACCCGTCGGGTCCCAGTGATTTCCACTAGGCTAGAACTTTCTGGGGAAACCCAAAAATACTCTTAGCCATTTGCCCTGTAACAATTTTTTTTTAGTACTAGGTATTGAACCCGGGGCCTTTGCACTGGGCTACATCCCCAGCTCTTTTTTGAGACAGGGTATCACTAAATCCCTAAGCTGCCCAGGCTAGGCCCAAACTTGTGGTGCTCCTGCCTCAGTCTCCCAGAGTGCTAGGATTACAGGAATGTGCCACTACACCGACTAACAACCTTTTCTTCATGTGGAAAAAAGCTCGATGTGTGCAACCTATTTATTGTGTACATTACTTTACACAATATACATTTTAAAATACACAAAAATACATTTTAAAATGAAAAGTAAAATATACACCACTTGTATCATTCTAATACAGTACTTTCCTCATGCTAAGGGTATCTGCATAAAGAACTCATGTATGAAGGATGGTATGTTCCTTTATGCCCTGCCAGTAAAGACAAGGTCATGCCCACTGTTTTTCTTTTAGATGCAATTCCATTTTGTGATCCCTCCTAAGATGAGGGAAGAATACACAATCTCACATATAAAGAAAAAAAGAAATTTTGCTGAGAAGCAAGAGCAAAGTCTCTGATTTTTACCCAATACTTTCTTGGGTAAAAAAACAAACGGAACTTTTTTGGAGGGAAAAAAAACTCCTTCTGATTGAATTCTATTTCTTGGCTCATAAAAACCAGAGCCCGGCAAAGAAAAGAAAATGCCTCCAACCTTGGTCAAGTTCCCAGCAAGAACAGTTGTAGGAAGAAGCTGTGAGTGAATTCAGACCCTTGCCTGACTTCTGAATGAAACTGTGTGCTTGCTGTTTGAGTAGATGATGGTACTAAAACACACCAGGAATTGTCATAATACTCCTCTCTCTTTCCATAGCTGAAAAATTAATTGAATGTATTGATTTTTGAGCTAAAAATATAGGCTGTTTATAAAACAATTGCTAAGGGGCTTTGTAAAAGTTTCAGAAAGCAAGCCAGTAAACAGGTAGGCCAAGACTCCAATACCGTTAGGCAAGGCCTTAAATTCAGTTCTGGGGCCATCTAGTGGCTCATATGAAGTTAAGTGTTTCTAAGAAAGAAAAATCTACGCAGAACAGAGGTGACTGTGAAAGAGGTGAGCAGCCAGGTACTCCTGAAATTTTGGGGAGGAGTGGGGAGATGAAACTGCAGAAGTACATCAGGGACAGCTCCTGTAGAAGGACTTCATCTCATAGGCAGGAGAGGGTTTGGGACATGTTACAGCAAAGTAACATGATCCGAGGTGTGTTTTAGTAGAATGCAGCAGTGGAAATGGAGCCGAGGATGGCGACAGAGATCAGGTGCCTCAGGAGTCAGTGCTGCGTGCCTGTGTTTCCTGCCTGAATTGTGGGGCCAGACAATGGGGACAGCAGCCTCCTTCCTACTGGAACCAAAGCAGGGACTCCTGGTTCTGTTGCCCCAGTTGCCTACAACAGTGCCTGCTATGTAATAGTTTTTAATATAAAAATAAAAGTATTCTTGCAAATATAATATTCCATAATACTGTCAAAATACAGACCCCCACCTGCCCTATCCATTTTAGAGAATGAAGAGTTGGGGTAGAGTCACACCAGCCTGGCAGCTGGGCGTCACGGGTGCCCTTTCCCTGGTTTACAGGTGACAGTAGTAGGCTGCTGAGGTCACCCTGAAACGGCAAAGGACATCATCCCATTTATGATGCACCCTGTGCAGGGAGCCCCAGCTGTGGGTGTAGATAAGTTGGGCTCTGGTGTCTGTGAACAACCCAGGGACAGTGAACACTCCCGAAAAATGACGTTTCTGAAGTGACCTTGCCCAGGACCCTCCCAGGGTAGTGGCCTGATTATCCCTAGGGAAGATGGGACAACATCCCCCCCACCCCACACACGGAGTGCAGGAGGGCAGCGTTCAGGAAGGCTGTGCAACCAGCACCTTCTGCCCCCTCCATGGCCCTAGGTTATAAGTGGGAAAACTGAGGCTGCCAACTGAAAGAGCCTCCTCTGAGGTCACACCTCTGGCCAGTGAAGTGAAAGGGCTCCACTTTCCCGTTGTTCTGAAACAGGACAGGATGCCCGGGCAATCACACCAAATCCAAAAACCACACCTCGCCTCTGGCAGACCCCGCCCACTCCACTTCCGCCCCGCCCACCAGGCCACACCTCCCCGCGCGTTCATTGGCTCCGCTGGGTACCGCTTGGCTCCCTGCTGAGCATTTGTGCTCCTCCTGTCAACACCACCCATCCCTTCCAGCTCCTCTAGCTCGCCCGACCATTCCCCAAATTCATTCAGTTCCCCTCGGACACACTAGGCTTCTGAAACCACTCGGCCACCTCAGACCAACGCCTCCTGTTTGTTCTGCTCCACTCAGCCCGCTTAGCTCCGCCTGACCCGCTCGGCTCCTTCATCCGGCACCAATAGGCGCTTCCAGGCTCCACCCGACCCTCGGTTCCCCTCAGGCCCGCTTGGCTTCTCCGGAACCCACTCCGCTATCTCACCTCGCCACCACCTGTTTCTTCGGCTCCACCCGACCCTCGGTTACCTCAGGAAGGCCGCTTGCTTCTCGGGCGCCATTCAGCCGTGCTCTGCTCAGTCTGACGCAGTGGGCTCATTCATTAGACTCCACTGGGGCCCGCTGGGTATACCCGCCCTCGGCACACTCATTGGGTTCCTCTGCCCCGCTAGGCTTCTTTGGAACACACTCAGCTTCCTCCGGTCAATCCCACCCATTCCTTCCGCTCCGCTGGGGCGCTTAGGTTCAGCCCGACCAACTGTGCATTCATTTGGCTCCGCTAGGCAGTGCTCGGCTCTACCTGACACTGCGCATTCATCATTAGGTTCCCCTAGGCCCCACTAGGCTCCTTCCAAACCCACCGGACCGCCTCAGATCAATGCCACCTGTTTCTTAGGTCCCACTCCCTTTTGGCTCGGCCTGACCCATTCGCGCATTCTTTTGGCTTCCCTGGCCTGGACCCCTCGGTTTTCCCTGATCGGCTCCGTTCATCCTTTCTGCTCCCTTTGGCCGTGCTGGGCTCCCCAGGACCCCTTGGCTCTGCCAGCTGGCCCAGCACGGCCCCTCCCGCTCGCTTGTCCTCTAGGCCGATGTAACCTGCTGGACTTTTCTGTTTACCCTGGAGCTCTGGTCCTTTGTTGGGCTGCCATAGCCCAATTCGATCCATACTGGGTAGCATGGGGCACAGGTCAGCTCTGCCTCATTCTCTTCAGTTACCTCCAGAGCACACTTGTGCACTTGTCACCCTCGCCCACCCAGCCACCCTGGGGGAAGTGAGTCTGAAGTGTGGCACCAAGGGGCCCTGCAGTGTTTCCTGTGGTTGTAGTCATGACCGGAGTGAAGACATCTGCGTCCTGAACATCACCCCCTCCCATCCCTAGCTGATGACCTTGGGGCACCCTCCTCCCCAGGTCACAAGCTCTCCATGTGCATGGTACTGCTGCAGGTGGTACTTGGTAGCTTGCTGGTGGGCATGCCTGAGTGCCTCCTGTATGCCAGGCAGAGTACAGACATCAAGGAGACTAGCCTGGGAAGACAGCAGGGACCCTGCCCCACATACAGAGGAGCACACAGAGGTTTAAAGGATCACGGGTTTGCACAGGACCTGGCCTTCTGCTTTGAGGTAGCTGTGAGGCCTTGAGCATATCGTTTCTGCTACTATTTCCCCTCTGTGGAATGGGCGCAGCTGCTTAGCAAGCTAGAACTCTATGTGCTTCCCTGGCGTTCCAGCCCTGCATGTCTCAGAATGTGGCTGCTCGGATGTCTGACCATGCCTGGGAATGTCCTTGGGAAGGTTGGGTCAGGAGAGAATGGTCTCTTATAATAACCTCTGTGTAACTGTGACTCATTCCACACACCTCTGGTAGTCTGGTATTCAATGCTGGAGAGACAGAGCAGTGGCTGGGTGCCTCATCTGCAAGCTGCAGACACTGACTTGGCTACTTTCAATAAAAACATGATATGGAGAGGTCCTGGAATAGGGAGGCCTGATGGCTAAGTTCAGTGAAGTGAGAGCTGCTCTGCTCCTGGTGCCAAAACCCATTCATAGCCCTCCCAGGACACTGCTGCTGTGTGAATGCACTCCAAGCCTTTCTGCTGCCCTGTCACTGCTCAGATTCTAAATCTCCAGAAACAGGCTTTGACTAGCTGGGCCTAGGTGACAGGAAATTCTTCCCATGGAAGTAGGTTATGAAGGATGAGTAAAAATTTGCTAAAAGGAGTAAGGAAGGACATTCCAGTAGATGCGACAGTATAGACACTGTCAGAAAGGAATCTTGGAGCCACCTCAGAATTGTGATTGTCACACAGGCCAGGTGCTTTCCTGGTCATGTCACTCAATGCCCCTACCCTACAAAAATATTATGACATTTTTTTGAAAAATGATGGCATTGTTTTATTAAAACGCTAGAAGTTTTTATAAAGAGTTCAAGCTATGCAAGAAAATGCTGTAAAAATGGAGAGGGGAGGAGAATAGCTATAAAACCTCCTGCCTCAAAAAGCAAAATTAGCATTAGGCAACATCATTCCAGATATCTTTCCAGGAAGGAAGGGAAGGAGGGAAAGGAAGGAGAATGGGAGGGATGTGAGAGGGAGGATGGGTAGAAGGAATGGAAGAAGGAAGACCAGACAGGAGGAAAAAAGGAAAAAGAACTTTATTAAACGATCATGCTATATACGCTAATTTTTAAAATATAATATGTAGAGCTTATTTTCATTTGAATTTAAGAAAAGAAAATTTCAGTGAAATACAGTTGCTACCTTTACATATTTGTTTCGTTAGCAAAATATGTATTTGTTTAAGACCTCCTCAGGACTGTGGGGGGCACTCAAAGATTGGGGGGTCATTCTTAAGTATGTGTTTCAATCTTAGCATGTATTTTTCTCTGTTATGAAGGATGAGAAAATTAAGTTTCTCACCCTTTCTTCCATGCCCATGCCCAGCATGCTGCTACTGGGCTATTGTTTTTCTGCCATGCTTTGTAGTTAACCTTTCCTTGGATATTTCATGCTAGTCCTGGGTTTATCTGGAGGCATTGCCCACCTCTAGTGCTTGGCTAACTCTGCCTCAAGGACTCAGCTTAGGAGCTGAACAGGTTTCCTGTGACGCTTCTAACCCAGTGCCAGGCCTAGATTCTTCTGGAACATGAGGATTGAGAACAGAAAGTCGGACAGTGAAAAAATCCAATGCATCTCTTTTTCTTCTACTAGAATAAATATGCTCTCAAACTAAAGATTTTCCTTTCACTTGGATTTTTATGTAAAGCCCACAGGTGGGCAGTCTTGGGCTGCTATGGCTGCTAACCATGCCATCGTGCCCCAGGCCCCTGCTTGTTTTCCATTCTCCCCTCCTTCTCGAGACAGCTACCAGCAGAAAAGGAAGAAGGGAAACCAAAGAGGTAAAGGACCAGTGGCTCCTGCCTACATTTCATTGGCTAGGACTGAGTCATGCCCACCTCTACCTGCAAAGGATGTTGGGAAATGCAGTTTTTAAAGTCAGCCAGAAGCCAGAATGAAGCATTATGTTCATAGTTCATCACATCTTGGTCTGCAATAACAGCTACACTTGCTCATTTACAGATATGAGTTGGAAATACCGACTAGGGTCCACACTATGTGTCCTCTGTGAAGAGGCACAAGGGCCTGGCCTCCTCACTCCCTCAGGAAGCACTCACTGGGCACAAAATAACTACTGTCTGCTACTTTATTTAATTGTGATAATGGATCTGGAGTCGGTACTATCACCCCACCTTACACACAAGGAAACAGAAGCTAAAAAAATCTCTTCTTGTCTCCGTAAAGATACAATAGCATTCAGAATTCAAATCTATGCTCACCTACCCCAGAGCTCTGATCATTCACAATGATTCCATCCTATGGCTCTACCTTAAGGCTTTCCTGCAACCTTACATAAAATCCAGTCCCTGAGACCCATTCCTCAGGGCATCATATTTAATTGGTTAGAGGTAGGGCCCAGACATTTGTGTATTGGTATTATCTTATTTAATTCTCACAACTACTACAAGTGGAGTTATTTTTTCTCTCTATTTCAAATCAAGGAAACTAAGAGCCAAAGAGGTGGACTCATTTGGCCAAAGCCACACAGCAAGTCCAACGGAACTGGGATGTGTTCATACCTCTCTACCTTCTCCAAAGAATTGTCCGTGCTTCCAGAGAAAAGCAGCCTCCATAAAGTTGGGATACACAAGCCCACCCCTCTGCTGCAGCCACCCCCAGAGGCTTCCCAGGGAGTGTGTGTGCACCAGGGGCAGGGAGCCAGGGGGTAGCTGGGTGATAAATAGCTCGAGAGATGCCAGGATGTCGGCAGGAAGCTGACGTGTGGCTGGGCCAGGGTGGGGGCCGGATGTGGGGATGCACATTTTCCCCAGCACAACAAGCTATGGGTTTCCTCCTCTCCAGTGGAGCCCTGCCTGGTGTGTCAGGCCCAGAATGGGTCACTAGCTAGGGCCTGGAGGGCTGGCAGGCAGGCAGGGGTCCAGGGCCAGGCTCCGGAGGAAGTCACATGGCCAGGGTCATGGGCCTGACCCAGGAATGCTGAAGGGAGGGAGAGGAAGAGCTCAACCCACAAGATGAATAACCCTGGACAGAGATTATCCTGAGGAAGACCTTGGGGTGGGGTTGTGATAAGCACCATCCTCCCAAGGTGACCAAGAGTCAGTGAGCAGGGAGGCAGAGTGTGACCAGGAGCACTCAGAGGACCCTAAGAAGACCATCCTCCAGGTGCTTGGGAGAGGTGACTTCTCAGGGACCCAGCATACCAGGATGACCTTGGAAATGAATCATGGGCTGAAGGGCACATGGTAGAGCTGGGATGTGAAATGGATCTGCCTTCTCCTCCTGCTGGCTGCATCCCCAAAGCAGAGAGCTGGGACTGTCCCTGGCTCCCCTGTAGTGATCCTGGGTGCACATGAGGTTTCGCAGATGAAACACAGGTGTGGGCTCCTTAGGGCAGCCCCATCACAGGTCCGACACTGGCTTCTGCAGAAGTCACAGGCTTGTCCAAACTCTTCATCGAACCAGGGGACAGCATGGAAGCCAAAGAGGGCAAATCCTTCACCCAGGAGAGGATTCCAGAGCAGCTCAACAGAGGTCCGAGGAGCTCACTCCTGCCTCCCAGCCCTTGGGGGAGGGGCTTCTGGATCTCTACCCAGGCCTGCAGCATCACCTGGCACTTGTCACAAATGCACGCACTCAGGCCTCACCCCTGATGGGCTGCATCTGAACTGGGGGTGGGCAGCCTTCTGTGTGTTCACAAGGCCTCCTCCAGGCCACTCTGGTGCCAGCAGACCCTGCAGTACACACACACACACACACACAAACACACACACACTGCTGTGATTCAGTGTCAAATGGCCATAATGGTCTCAACCTCAAATTCAGAGGAAAATCCTACCCATCTGATGGCCCATTGATGGGTCCCCAAGCCTGGAGAGTGCCCAAGGTCTTTCCAGATCAAAAGGGACTGGTTTCTCAAACTTGAGGAGTGGGCAGGTTCCTTGAAAGGGGAAAGAGGCTTGTGGCTACTCCCCTTGCACACAAGAGTGCCTGGCTAATCCTTACAGTGACCATGGCTTACACATGTACTATCCTAAACTGCACCTAAACACCCATGCCGTTCCAAAACCAATACACCTCAGGTTACACAAAAGCAACTCCCACCAGCACTACAAAACCTAACTTCAAAATGATATCGACAGCACAGCAGAGAATGTGCACTTGGCAGCTCATAGCCTCATCCGGTGTCATCTGTTCTTTGTCCCATGTGGGTAGGTGAATCAGCTGTCCCTGCCCTTTCCTCTATCCAGTGCCTCCAAACCCTCCTGTGCACCGCCTAGGATATCACTGCACTGTTTACAACCTGTCACCCTCACTTGTCCAAGCATGAAGGTGGTTTTAGCTACAACAACACAACCACAGACAGAAATGCAAACTCAAGTGGGGAACACAGGAAGAGGGTGAGTCTCCATTACAAAGTTGTCACCCTGAGAGCTCAAAATATGTGGGCTCATGGTAGCCTCAAAACAAGTCAACTTTTACATTCCTGATCTGGGAGCCAGCATGCCCTCCTGCAAACCTAAGAGCCTGCAGACCCCTTTGGGGAGACAGATTCAGCAAGGGTATCCATGTCTCCACTTCTGAACAGGAGAATTCAAGGCCCAGAGGACAGTGAGGTTCTGCCCTTCCCTTTGGCTTCTACCCACTGGTTTCCCATCCATATGGAGAAACGGGTCCCAGGTAGAGTTGGCCTCACATATGCAAGCTCCCTGGGGGGAAGTAGGTGACTCTCCTGGTTGGTTACCACTCCATGGGGACAGCAGAGAGGCTGTGTATCCCTGGGGGGAGACCTGGCATCAGCAGGGTCCGAAGGCCTGAGCCTGATGGAGGCCATGTGGGCTGGCACTGGGCTGCTCCTGTAGAAAACACACCTTGGGGGGTCTGGAGAAGGAGGTGGCATCTGTATTTGTGATGCTGCCCCCTGGCCCGCTCCGATCTCACAAGCTCATGGCCCAGCGGGGCAGTCAGTGGGGCTTTGGCAGCAGGAGGACAGAGCTGCCACTTCCCAGCCCTGATGCCCAAGACCCAGTTCTTCATATCTAGACGCTTCTTCCCCACCACCCTGGCCTCGGAGGAAGCACTGAATTATGGCCTGGGTACAGCCGCAAGGTGCCTAGCATGGGAGGCCTGGGTGGAGAGATGGCCAGACGAAATCGGTGCCCAGGTCCCTGTTCTTGGCAGGGGTGAGGGGTTTGGGGAAGACAGTAAGGGACTGGTGAGAGAGAACTTATACTAAGCACCTGTTATAGGCCAGACATTCAGTTAGGTGCTCGGCAAGCAACTCAACCTCTCAACATCATAGTTTGCTGTTCCAGAAAGCGAGGTTGTCATGAGTAGATGAGAGTCTTTCAATTACACATTAATCTGACCATTGTCCACTGAGGGCTGCTGCCAAGACATCGTTTTAGGAATGCAGAGGCAAGGTGACTGATAGCCCTGCTTCCTGGTGTAGACAGTGCAGCAGGAAAAATAGACTAAAAGAAGCCAACAAATGAAAATGCAGTGTAAAGTTGGGAGGTGACAAATCTAGGAAGATAAATAAAGCCAAGCAGGAGGTGATCTAGGGAGTGCCATGAAGGGTGAGGGGACTTGGGGCCCTCCTCACCAGAGGTAGTGATGTGGGAGGTGAAATTCTGCTGGAAGGAAGGAAGGGGTGACCCACAAGGCTGTCTGGGAGAAGGGTAGTACAGGTGGTGAAGGAACAGAAAGGGTCCATCAAGGAGCCTGGCTCACAGCAGGTGCTGAGGGAGCCATACACACTGTCACATATCAAGGGAGGGACTGTGCCTGACTTTACCTGATGAGTAAGTTGGGACCTTACATGTCCCAACAAAGGCTGATGTGTGGGACACGTGGTACCCTGCCCATGTCGGTATTAAGAGACACTGGAAACTTTAGGAGCAGGACCCAGTGGAAGGAAGTTAGGCCACTGGGGTGTATGCTGGAGGAGACAAAGGCACATCAGCCTTTTCCTGTCTCTCTCTGGGCTCCTGGTCACTATAGGGAAGCAGCTTTGATCCATCACACGCTCCCCCATGGTGTGCTGCCTCACCAAATGCAGAAAGCAACAGGAAACAGTGACCATGGACAGAAACCTCCAAAAGGGGGTGCAAAAATGAGCCTTTCCTCCTTTAAGTTTCATACCTCAAGTCTTTTGTTATAGTGATGAGAAGTTGACTCAAACAGAAGGTTTCCGAGTCCCTGGTGCTCCTCAGCTGTAGGGATAGGTACTGCAGGCCCCGCCGGCCCCTGCCTCCTCCTCTTCCTCCTCCTCCTCCTCTCCCTCCCCGTGCCCCTGCCCCCTTGCCCTCTCTTCCTCCTCTTCTTCCTCTTCCTCTTCTCCTCCTCTTCTCCCTCCCTGTGCCCCTGCCCCCTTGCCCTCTCCCTCTCCTCTTCCCCCCTCCTCCCCCCTCTCCCCCTCCTTCTCCCCCTCCTCCTCCTCCTTCTTTGCACTGGGGATTGTACCCAGGGCCTTCGCACTTAGCTATATCCCCAGTCCTTTTAAAAAAATGTTTTATTTCTAGACGGGGTCTCACTAAGTTGCCCAGGCTGAGCTGAAATCTGTAATCCTCCTGCCTCAGCCTCCTAGAGGACGAGAATTGTGCATCGCCAGCCCAGCTAGGCCCCGCCTCCATGTCCCACCTGCTCCCATCCTAGGAGACAGGACTTGGAGATCACAGCAAGCAGTTGCAGCTTCCAACCAAGAGCCCATGTGACCTCCTGCCAGCCTGGCAGCCAGACCCCACCTGTTCTAAGGGAGGGAGGCTGGACAGCCACAGAGTAAGGAGCTCACCTCCCCTGTGAAGACACTTATGGGATGGCACAGCCCTGCCCACCTTGGTTGGTGGCTTCTGTGTCTGCAGCATGAAGCCCCCCACCCTTTCCAGTGGATGCCTGAGTGGCGTTCAACCTTCCTTCCCAGATCCCTCTGTCTGACCCCGGCTCTCTATGAGCTGCTCACTTGGGGTGCTGTGAATATGACCTGGGTGCAGGCCCTCCTTCCTGTGGGGCTCACGCCAGGCGAGGGGGGCAGAACAGCCTGCAGGCAAAGCCAGTGCCCCAGGACGGCTGGGTGACAGGTAGACCCTCCCAGCGGTGAGGTCTGCAGGGAGCTGCAGGAGGAGGCGAAATGGGTTTGTCACTATCTGGTGCTCGGCACACGTCTGCTCTGCAGAGAGCTCTTCTTCAGCCACGTCCCCAAAGACGTACCCCCCAAGCCACGCACAGTCACGGCTCCCTGTGTGATCGCTCCTGAGCTCTGCTCCCGGATGAGATATTCTCTCCTTCTACTCATTGCCAGCAGCGTGAGCTCAGCACAGGGCTCCCGCAGCTCCTGATGCTTTAGTAGCAGATGGGCCTTCTGGGATCTGTGCTGCTGCCGTCTTCCTACATGCACGAACGGAGACAGTGAAAGGACCAAACGCCACTGAAAGACCAGCCCAGCCAGGGGAGCCGTCCACAAAGAATGCTGGAGCACGCGTTCTTCCTTGGTCGGTGGCTGTGAACTCCCCCGACCAGGTGCTCACAAATGCACACCCGGCACTTGCTGCGCTCCAGGCCTCACCTCGCCCGAGGAGGCAGAGCCCACTACTATCCCCAGCTCACAGACAAACTGAGGCAGAGAGAGGTGTGAGTGACTTTCCCAAGGTCCCGGAGATAGTTAATAGGGAAGCCAGACTTGAATTCCTGGAGAACCCTCATCTACAACAGCCGGCTGGGCTCAGGGCAACGCCTAGGATTTAAGCCGCCTTTCCTTCCGTCTCCAGAAGGTGGCGCCAAAGCACCTGCCCAGCCAAGCATCTGCCCAGCTGTGCACCTGCCGTAGAAAGGTTTGGCCTGGCTGAAAACGGAACTGGTACCTGCTGGGGAGGGAGGCCCTTTCTTTCTGGGATCCAATCAAGGGGGCAGGTGAGGAGAGAGATTCTGGGTGAGCATGGTTCTCCAAAAAAAATTCTGCAATGAGTGTACTGAGTCACAAAATAGTTATTCAACCTACATCTGGGTCTTACAATGAATCAGATAGTTTTCCTTTGGGGAAAGCACAAAGTATCCCAAGTTTTAAATGACCTGGAGATTACTAGCCCCAGAGAAAGTCCAACAAGTTCAAACACACACAAAAAACTATCCCGGATCATGAAGCTGACAAGCGGGGAGCTGGGCTTTAAACCAGGCTCAGTTGACCACAAAGTGCACAGCCTTTCCAGCAGGCCATGGTCCTCCCTTGTGGGGACCCCTGGCATGTGCTGGGGTGGAGTGGAGAGAACAGGGTCTTTCTCACAAGGAGGTTCCATTTTAACAGAGGAAGAGGGGAGCCCAGACATCATCTAGGGTGGAAGGGTTCTGCCAAGGTCAGCTCTGGAGGAAATGCCATAAAATGTGCCCTTTTCACAGAGGGACCTGGACCTTTGTGCTCACTGTGTCCCACACCTGGCACAGGGCCTGGCACATTTTAATCCTGGTAAATGTGTGGCCAGTGGAAGAATGAGGATGAGGCCATGAGCCCAGGATGGAGGCCATGGTGAGGGAGGCAGGCTTTCCTGATCAGGTGAGACAGAGTAGGGGGCAGTGAGGATGAGTTAGGAGTTTACAGGTAGAAAAGAGGGTGGAAGGTGTTCCAGGCATAGGAGAGAATGACAGAGTGTCTTCTCTAAAATTCTGTTAAATCACAACCCACAGGTTCATACCCCAGTATGCAAACACACACACACACGCACACACACACACACACGACACACCCAGCACACAGAGCCCATTACTATCCACACACAGCCGGAACTTCATTGTGTGTGATGCCCTCTGGCTTCTTCTGGTCTCTTTCCTTTGTGTGAACGCTGGTGGCCACCCTCTGATTTGCTGTGATTGAGCACAGGGTCCAGAAAAGTGGAGACTGAAAGGGAGCAGCAGCCCCCTTCTCAGGGGATGAGTTCCCCTGAAACCGTGGTGGTGCCAACTCCACCCCACACTGAACCCTAGATAACGCTGGGTTTCCTTATAGATACACGCCTGTGATGGGGTTGGACTTCAGTTAGGCACAGTGACACATAATAGAGCAATTATAACAGGATTCCACAATAAAAGTTACTTAAAACTTACAAGCTGCTCATTTCTGGAATTGACCATTTAATGTTTTCACACCACAGCTGACTGTGGGAAACCGGAACTCCAGAAAGCATAACTGAGAATGAGGGGCAAGAATGGCATTTGGAGCCAGACCCTAAAGATCTTGAGGTGCTAGGGTGACCAGATTGGCCCCTTTTCTGTCCTGGCCTCCCTACCTCTCTGTGAAGGCTGAGGCAGCAAATGCCTGTCTCGCTCTCTGGCTCTTTCCTTAGCGTCTCAGGCTCATCCTCTTCCATCACCTGTAGGTGCTCCTCTTCCCAGCGGGTTCTTTCAGTCCTGTAGTCGCTGAGCTCTGCACTGGGTGTCCCTACTCCCGCTCAGCCTCCCAAGGGGTTCCGTGCCTTGGGCTGAGTGACAGCCCACTCCTACTGTGAGAACCTCAATTACTCTCAACAGCCCAAACCCTCTGCTGTGTTGGACCTGAACCATTCCCTTGGGCCCCCAGTTGAAGGTGTGGTCCCAGACTGCAGTGCTGCTGGGAGAGGGCAGGGCCTGCAGGAGGTGGGGCTGAGTGGGCGGAAGTGAGGTCACTGAGGGCGTGGCCTTGACAGGGATACTGGGGCCCAGCCTCTTCTTTTCTCTCTGATTCCCAGCTGCCATGAGGGAGCAGTTTCCTCCTCCACGTGCTCCCACCATGATGTGCTGCGCTGCCCCAGGTCCACAGTGACCATGGACTGACACCTCTGCTGATAAATCTCCGGTGTCCTGTCACAGTGTAGAAAGCCACTAGCACAGCCATCTTGGTGTCAACGCTATCTTTCCTGTCATGGTGGCCCCCGTCTGTCTTCTTCAGAAGATGACAGCAAAACTGAGAGTTTAGGAACTGATCCTGGAGCCTATGAGCTCAGACTCAAATCCCAGCTCACTCCTGTTCTGGCTGCGGGAGTCTGGGATTTCACTTCATTCCTCTGTCGTTCATGATCCTCATACATAAAATCATGGTGACCAAGACAGCAGTAAAAGGGAGACCAGCACCAGGCCCAGAGCACTCTCAGAGGATAACATGCACTGGAGCAGTTCTGTCCCTGGGTGTGGGTGTGGTCACTGAATCAGTCCTCAGTCAGCTGCTCTGGGGCAGAGGCCGGCTTGCCTGATCCTCTTGCCTGCCTTGTGTGTTCTTCAATCCTACACCCTCCTCCTGCCCTCTCACCTGCAGAAGCCCTCAGAATTGGCCCTGATCCACTGGTGTTCCCAGCACCCACCCCTATGTACTTGTCCTGAGTGTCCCCAACATTTGTGACATGAACGAGCCTGCTCTACATTGCTGCATGATGGTGCATGAAGCAGACTGTCACAAGCTGGGGCCGACTGTATCATGGATAACAGAGGAGGAGGAGGAGAGGAGGCCACAGGGATGCTAGCTATGGGGCTCGGGGACTTGGACCAGATCCATTGCCTTGATCCATAGCCTTGGTCCTCAGTGCTCAGCTGGGAAGACTTCTGGGCCAGCATGTCTGATGGCTGGGGCTGGGATCTGGGGGTCCCGTCACACATCTGTGTGGTAACAGGACTGGGGTGGCTCCTGCTGTGGACTCATTGGACAGAGGCTCAGCGTGGCCCCTGCATATCCCTGGGCTGCTCACAGGATGGCTGTTCCTCCCTAGGATAGCAGGACCCAAGGCAGGTGAGTCCCCCTCCTGCTCCTCCTCCTCTTCCTCCCACTGGATCTCAGCTCCTGGAGCCCACACAGCCTTCCTGGGCTGCGCACCATCTCCCCTTCCACCCCCTGCCTTCCTTCTCCCCAGTGCAGCCCATTGAGCCTTCCCCGGGCTCATGCCCACCTCCCGGCTTTTGCACTTGCCAACTCCCTCCTGCCCAGCCCGCAGATCCTCAGTCCCTCAAGGATCAGGCCCAGGGCTAAAACAAACTCTCCAGCACTCACTCCCTTCTCCTGTCATCCTGTCTTGTTACTGCCTTGGAGCCAGGGCTGTCTGAAGAGGTGCCTCTGCTCACACGTGGCCTGTCTGCCTCCAAGAGTAAGGACTCTCGCCCTTTCTTGGTCTTGTGTCTTTGGTGCCCACGATGGTGCCTGGACAGAGGACTGTGGGATGTGCATAGGTGCAGCGACAGGGGCTCCAGGCAAGTCGTGCGTGTGTGTGTGTGTGTGTGTGTGTGTGTGTGTGTGTGTGTGTAGCATAGAAGGCAATCTTGAAGGCTAGGCAGGCCTGAAGGTCAGGATGGATGGGGAAAAGAAAGGGCTTATTAGAGTTGGGGACAACTATCTGGCTATTTTGCGAAAACTATTTCACCTCCCTGACCCTCGGTTCCTTCAGCTTGGAAATTGAACCCAACATCCACCAGCTCCCTGAATGCGGTGTGTGTCAGAGGATGGGGTCAGCACCTCTGAATGCTGGGAGAATCCTGTTCCTTGAGCGAGCCCCAGCCGCACCCCCAGCCGTGCTCGCCAGGTGTCGCCGCGAGCGTGCGAGCGTCGGGTAGCCCGGGCGACCCAGACTCGATTCCGCGCGGCCACAGCTTCAGCCCAACTCCGGCCACCCTCGGGCATCGCACCTGAGGGGGCTGCCCCGCCGGGTACCACCTGCGGCCCGCCCTCAAATAGCCGCGGCGCGGGAGGAGTACATGTAGCCCGCACCCACCGCGCCGGCTGCAGTCCCACAAAAGAGGGCGCGCTCCCCAGAACCAGGGGGAGACCCGGGTGCGTCCTTCGGTCCCCAGCTCCCCGTGGTTCCCGGCGGCCGGGAACGGGCGGCCGGAGGGGCCCGGAGTTCTCCGCAGAGTACGATCCTTTCCATGCAACACAATCTTGAGCACCTGCTCGCCGGAACCTGCCAGTGCTCGCCGCGTTGGGGGCGAGTAGGACCCCACCCCTCAGCCCCGCAGGGTTCCCGCCTCGCACCCGCGTCCCGGTGCCGGTAGGGAGCGCCGCGGGAGCGCGCCTGGGCGGGCGCTCGGAGGCGGCGGGGGAGGAGCGGGGGGAGGGGTAGGAGGGGCGGCGGCGGCGTCCCGCACCCCCGGCCCCGACGCACTAGCACCCGCCGCTCCGCTCGCCCGCGCCTCCTCTCTGCGCGGCCCTGGTCTCCGGCGCGTCTCGGCCCCGGCGCTCACGGGCGCAAGACAGGCGGCTCCCGGACCTCGCCCGAGCCCCGGGCGGGCTATGCGGATTGCGCCGCCGGGGCCGGCCCCCGGGATCAGCGACGCCCGGCCTCCGGCCCCGGCCACCAGCGGGGACTATGACCCGGAAGGCGCGACGCTGCCTGGGCCACCTCTTCCTCAGCCTGGGCATGGTCTACCTTCGGATCGGGTAAGCGCCCCGCGGGGCTCAGCGAAGTTGGTCGGGCTGGGAGGGAGACGCGCAGCCCGCGGCCACCAACTTCCTCGCCCGCTGAGGGACCGGGATGCGGGGCGCGCGGGAAGAGAGGCGCGTAGAAGCCCCGCGAGCAATGTCCAGGGCGCGCACAGCGGACGGACGCGGGCAGGGGATCCACTCCTAACGATGCCCCCAGAAACCAGGGCAGCGTTAGGGGTGCCCCAGCCCGGGACTCTGGAGAGAATGTGCTGGTGCCGAGGGTCGCTCTCCGCGGGACCCTACAGACCGTGGGGGCAGTAGGTCCAGCGGGACCCCTTAGCTGGGACCGCAGCCACTCTCGGGAAGCCGTGTTCCCAGGGCCCTAGGAACTGGGTACGGCCTCTCCCAGTGGCAGGACAGTGCTCGGGCAGCAGGCGGGCAGTCGCGCAGACAGGGGACAGGTGTCCAGAGGCGAGGGTGGTCCCAGGCAAAGCAAACGGCCACTCAGAGCAGGTATCGCACAATGTCCAGGGACCCTTGCGCTCCAGAGCCCTTTCCAAGCCAAGGGTACAACCCTTGCCATTTCCAACCAACACACACAGAGGAAAAGTCCACGACACCCAGGGCGAGGAACTCGCGGACCCCGCGCCCAGAACCGAGCAGCCTCAGGCTGTACCCCGCCTACCCCTGGGGTGGCCTGGGCACTCTGGCTGGAGCGCGGAGGATGGCTTGGGACACGTCTTGCGCGCGTGTGCACGGCCAGCTTCCCTTTGTGAGCAGGAGCTGTGTGCTAGGCATAGAGAGGTGGGGCGGCGGGGGCTTCAGCGAGGATAGAGGTGCTGGCGCCAAGGGCCACCTTGGCAGTTTCTAGACCTGCCCCTCTGGTCCCCGCAGTGAACCTGCCGCCGCTGCTTAGGGGAAGGCGGGGCTGCAGGGGCCGCGAGAGGGTGTGCGTGGCAGATCCTTTGTGTTTTCTCACTGCCACTCCTGTCCGCACTTCCCCGCCCCACGGTCTCTGGAGCGTGGGTTTCAGGAGTGGAGGCGCCCTGGCGACGAGCAGGTGAGCGCACAAGGGGCCAGGCAGCCACCAGCCGGCCAGCAGAGAGGCTGCGGGGCGCGCTGCCTGCCTGCAGACCTGCCGATGAGTTTAAGTGTTATTGATTTGCCCGCGTCTGCGTGGCTTTTCTTTTTCCCTGCTTTAATCTTGATCTTGGCCCGCGCCCTGCCACCTGGAGCTCACCCAGCATCTAGGAAGCAGGTTGGCCCATTGGCTCTGGCTGCAGGCTGCATTATCTCCTTTTTAATTAGGAGTGGGGCGGGACATTGGGGAAGGGAGAGTGAAAGGAAAAACAACAAAAAATAACCTCCTCTGGCTGCCCCAGCAGCCTGCCAGACAGCCCGCATGCCTGACCCCTCTCTCCAGCCCTGGCCTCTAGGCCTGCAGAGGGCCAGCCCCCTGGGGGGCTAAGAGAGGAGGGGGAGAGGGAGGGAGGGAAAGAGGTCAGGGTTAAGTAAGAGAGTTCCATGGTGACTCTGGGCCACATCTGCCACTCACCAGGCCTTAGGTTGTCCATCTGTAAAGTGGGCCATGAGGGTTAAAGTCCTGAGTCCCTGAGAGGCTTTCCAGTCTCCAGACAGGACCAGTTCCTCCCTGCTTCCAGTCAGGTTATGCCACTGGATAGCTCCCCTGCCACCTCAGATCCACAGGCATTAGTACTTACAGCACATTGACTGGGTACTCACTGGGCGCCTGGCACCTCCTAAGTATTTTCCATGTTCTTACACATTTAATTTTCACAGAAGCCCCAGAAAGTGAGGGCTAGTTATCCACATCTTCATTTTAGGATAGAAAATCTGAAGCAGGGCCGGTGAGATGGCTCAGCGGCATAAGCGCCTGCCTTGCAAGCGCGAGGGCCCGAGTTCGACTCCCGGATCCCACATACGAAAAAGGGGCCGGTGATATCGCTCAGAGGCACGGGCGCCTGCTGGTGCGCGAGGTCCTGAGGTCGACCCCCCGGTACCCACAAAAAAAAAAAAAAAAAAAAAAAGAAAATCTGAAGCACAGAGAGGGGATGTATCTTACCTGAGGTCACACAGCCGGAAAGTGAAGGCAGTTCAGATGGCCACTTGGCCAGCTCCCTGTAGGTGCTGGCCTCTTGTTCCTTTGTGTTTGGGCACAAATATGTATCCACATTGTCTGCTAGAGTAGAAATCCTGGTGGTTGGCTAATGTTCTAAGATTCATGCTCACTCGAAGCCAAAATATATGTACTCCATGGTCCCATGGTGCCCCTTCCTCCAACACCTCTAGCGTTGTGGCTGTAGGGTCGTTGGTGTCAGTGACTGAGAAGGGGCCCTGCCACCTCCAGCACCTGCCAACCAGGCACCTTCCTCTGGGTCTCAACCTCTGTCTCTCTGTGCCCCCCTCCAGCGGCTTCTCCTCAGTGGTAGCTCTGGGCGCGAGCATCATCTGTAACAAGATACCAGGCCTGGCTCCCAGACAGCGGGCGATCTGCCAGAGCCGGCCCGACGCCATCATCGTGATAGGAGAAGGCTCACAAATGGGCCTGGACGAGTGTCAGTTTCAGTTCCGAAACGGCCGCTGGAACTGCTCCGCACTGGGGGAGCGCACCGTCTTCGGGAAGGAGCTCAAAGTGGGTAGGTGCTCACCCACATGCCCCAAACATGGTCTGCCAGGCTTTGGGGAGGCCTGCGTACTCTCAGGACCCACTGAGATCACTCCCAGACCCCTTCATGAGTGCCCCTCAATAAAGGACCCTGCAGGTGCAAGGACTTGCACTCAGGCTCCCCGTGGAGGCCAGGACGCTGGTTCGCACCGCCCCAACCACTTAGGGGCAAAGCTGCACACCAGCAACAGCAACCCAAATGCTCACTGGTCGATAAGGTTGCTGTTTTAAACAGAAGCCCACATTTTAAAATGAGCTGTTTTGTCTAAAAATATGGATTTCTAGCTTCTTTGGAGAAATAGCAGGTCTGTTGAGAGCTGACACTTGCCCACTTTCCTGCTTGTTGATTAATAGGCTGGAGCCGAGAACCCAGTGTCCTGTAGGTGAGGCTGAGGCAGCCCCTTCACGGCCACAGTCCCCACCACTCCCTACTGCTGCCCAGCTGGGCTTGTGCAATCCTGGAGCTTCTGATTTTGCAACCCCTGTGTTTTCGGAATGGTACGTGCAGATAGGCGGGCTTGCATGTGCACATGCAGAGACACAGAGAGCTGAACCGCACATTCGACCTCTGAGAAATTTCTGCTGGAAAGAGGGTAGGGAAAGATGCTAGTCTCCAGGAAGCCCAGCTCAGTGGCAGAAGGCCAGGTTTGCGGCCCAAGACTGCAGAAGGCTCACTTCCACCCAAACTTCCCCGCAGGTCAGGTCAGCCTTCAGGGTGAGGGCTCAGCCTTCCAGCTGCACTGCTCCAAAGCCATCCTGGAGCCATTGCCAACAAGTAGGGTGGGGGTGATTGAAAAGTCCCGCCCCAAATCTAGCCACCTGCTCCAGCTCACTGCTTTCCCTTCAAGTCACGCTGCTGTCACCTCTGGTCTCCCAGACTGCCCTGGGCTACCCATCCTATCTCCTTGTAGCCTCTGGCCATTCTGAAGACATTTCTGCTACCAGCAGGCAGCAGATCCTTTTTAAATGGAAATCAGGTCTTGCTGCCACCCTGCCTAGATCCTTTGGAGGCTCCCTTCCAGCAGAATGAAATCCCAGCTGCTCCTCTGGCCACTGCTGACCTCTGCCCCCATCTCTCCCATCGTCCCGGTCCCTTGCTCACTCACCCCCCCCACAGACATACCACACAGGCTCCTGCTTGGGCCTTAGCTCCTTTGTACCCCCGTCATGGCCCCAGGCCCTGTCCCTTGTATGTGTCAATTTTTCCCAGCATCTCCCAAATGATTCTCCTGAGCCCCTCCTTGCTTGTCACCTGTCTACCTCCTCCTGCTCCAATCTCCCATTCCTGGGACCCAGGCTTGGGCTCTGGCATTATTTTACATGTCTTGACTTTGCTGATGTGTGCAATGGTACAGATGAGGAAACTGAGGCTTAGAAGGGAATTGCCCAAAGTCAGAAAAAGTGAGTAACGGGTCTCCCGGGACTGGCCACAGGGGAATAGTGCTGGGCTGTGGTGCAGGGCAGTGGGCCCGGGACAGTGGAGCTGGCCGTAGTTGTGGAATAAGCCACTCGATCAGGCTGAGAAGGAAGAGGGCCCCCCCGCCCAGTCCACACCAGGGGTGAACAGGGGCTTGCGGCCAGAGCTGGTAGAAGTGACCTCAGGAATTCAAGCCCCAAAAGGAGCCCAAGGAACCCCAGGAGATGGTGATGCTTGGGTGATCTGGCAAGGCACGGGTGACAGAGCCAGGTGGTATGTGGGCTCAGCCAGAGAAGGCTGAATTTCTAGGTGGCAGGAGCTGATGGAGGATTTTGAGTATGGGTGTGACTGTGGAAGCACAGCTCGAACTGTATAAAATGGCACCTATTTAAAGCCGACTGACCCACCCAGAAGGTGACCTGCTAAGTCTGATAGGAAATCAGGACAGTAACTAGAGGGTGGGTACAAACTTCATTCATTCACCAATCTGCTCATGCATTCACCACTGTTTCTTGTCTGCCCACTGTGGCCGCAGGCTGTGTTCCAGTGTGTGTGATCAGGGAAGGCCTCTGGGTTCAGGAGGGACTAAGCTGGGATGAGAGACTGAGGGAGCAGCATGTGGGCAGAGGGAAGAGTGCGTGGAGAGGACTCGAGGCGAATGCAGTATACGGGGGGAGGAGGGAGCAGCAGAGTTGCTGGCAGCCAGGAGCTGGCCACGTGGCACTATCAGAAACTGGGGCAGCAGTGGTCTGGACTTCCCTTTGTGTGACAGGAGAGCCGCTGAAGGGAGAGGGCTGAGGAGTAACAGAATCCAGCTTCAGATTGGCGACAACACTCTGGCTACTGGGAGGTGACAGTGACATTGGGACCCCAGCAGTCCGAGGAGTCCCTTCCCCTCTGATGTTCAGTTTTCTCACCTGTAAGCGAGTATCCTGTTCCAGGACAGGATGCTCAAATTGAGGGTTACCCGTCTTCCCATCTGTGCTTTTACCCCGCTGAGGTTGCCTGTTCTGAGAGAACCCAGCTAATTCGGGCTGCCTTATAGGGCAAGGATCAGGGCTGTGGTCATTGACTTTTGGAGCTGTCACTCTGCCCTTGAGGAGTCGGCCCAGAAACTCCATCCCACACATCTGCTCACATCCCATTGGCCAGAACCCAGTCACATGGCCACACTTTGCTGCAAGGGAAGCTGGGAAATATAGTCTTCAGAGCAGCCATGAGACCAGATAAGGCTTTGACACTGAAGAGAAAGAGGACAACGGATGTGGGGAGAGGAGCTAATCCCTGACACAGATTCTCCATCCTATGAGACCTGAAGGCTCCCTCCCACCCCCACCTTCCCCTCTACTCTGGTCCTCAGCTCTGTCTGTGCTCTGGCTCTGGCTCTGGCTCCCCTGCTGAATGTTCTGGGTTTTCCCACATAGATCTGAAAAGAAGGTAATAGGAAGAGACCTCGTGAATATAAGAAACAAACCCAGTCTGAGCCGCCCCAGGTGGAAAGGGCCATTTATTATGTCTAGGGAAATGGAAAGCCGGGGGGGTGGGGGATGCTGCCTTCCAACAACCCCAGGGCAACCTCCTGGGGCAGCAAGATGGCTGTTGTAGCCCAGCACCACAGCTTCCAGGCTCCAGTCCAGCAGGAGAGGGCCTTGGCCTTTCTCTGATAGCATCTGCAGAAGCCCGGTGCTCAGTCTGCTTGGACCAGTTCACGGGCTCAACCTTTAGTCATGTGTCCTTCCAAATCAACCACAGTGGCCAAGGGCAGCAGGCTTTTTTGGCCTGGCCTGGGAACCTCATCCAGACTGACTTTCAGGGCAGAGGACTGCTCATCTGTATCCCATGCTGCTTGGGCTGCCATGACAAAGTACCAAGATTGGGGCCTCAACAATGGGCATTGATTCCCACAGTTCCGGAGGCTGGAGGCCTAAGACAAAGGTGGTCAAATATTCTCTCTCCTGAATCTGGGCTTCCTATTCTCTTGCTGGCTTATCTTTAATTTGTCATCTGGTTATATCACCCAGAAGTAAATCATTTCATTTTAATTGCATTCAATTGTGATTGTGCAGGGTTCTATGCCCGCTGTCCCAGCATGCTGCTGCTGCTGCTGCTACTGTATGGCCTGCTCAACGCAAGATGGACCAGGTCTCTGCATCCTTGCCCAGCTAAATGAGTGGAACACGCAAATCAAAATCACACTGGCAGCTTGGATTGCATTCCCCTGAGAACCAAACAGGTTGAAAGCTCTTCCTCTGTCAGCGTGTCCCTGAGCTGCCTGTTCTTGCCTTTTGTGCATTTATCTGTTGGGCTCTGTTTTTCCATCAGAGGCGGCCAATGTGGTTGTCCCCAGTTATGGCACAGGGGAGCCAGGGCTGGGCCAGGCAGTGCCTCCATGTGTCACTCCCTCCTACCATGCGTCTTTCAGTGAGACAGTCCTTTCTCGTAGATCACCTCGCAATGTCCTCGTCACCCCTGAAAGGAGCGATGTCTACCTCCATTCCAGGCTCAAGTGAGGTGGAGGGTGACCAAAGTCATGAGGCTGTTGGTGGCAGGGCCGAGGTCAGTAGCAAGCTCCCCGTTGCAGGAGGGACCCTTCCATGTGATCTGAGATTCCCCGGGCTGCTGTGTATTTAAGAACCTCTTGTCAGGTTGCTGGGTTGTGTGGCAGCCAGGTGAGCTCTGGAACAGAGTCACGTACCCGACCCTCCCTTGCTGAGGACCCTGGGCATCTCCCCATCTGTAGCAGGGAGCAGTCACACAATGCCTTATGACACTGCCAGGTGGTAGCAGCATTATATGACATAGTATATAAGACCCTGGCACCCAGCAGGTTGAGACAATCAGAGGGCATCCCTTTCCCTTCCAGGAGGCCTGTGCGTCCATCTTGCATGAGCATCAGTGCAAGGTACTGGGCACATGTGCTCTCAAGTTGATTCTTGGTGCAGTGGAAGCTGCTGGTCAGATTACTGACCTGAGCTTATTAGATGGACTCCAAAATGTATCTCCAAAGCTGTCCACTTCACACTGCTTCCTGCCCTGACTCATCCTTGGCACTGTGAGGGCAACCTTCCCTTTCCAGTACTACGCAGGCTTCTGCCCAAGGGTCACCTCCTCCAGGAGCCCTTTCTTGACCACCTCACCTGAAACAGTTCCTCCACGGTTCATCCAGCGCCGGTGTCTTTCCAGCACTTGCCATTATGGAAAGTGATTTTGCTTATTTATGCAAGAATGAGTCCAACCTTCTTCCTCTTCCCCAGCCTGAGGCGGCACAGAGCCCTGACCCATCTATCGGTCGTCTACCTCCTGGTCCCCCAGGCCTGGCACGTGGCGGGTACTCATGGAGCACATGGAGAAACACATGAGCCCTTTCTACCCTGTGCACCCACATTGCCCTGAGTCCTGGAGGACAGAGCTGGTCTTGTTTCTGAATGCCAGGGCTGGGCGCCCCTCACACATAGCAAGCACTCTGTTTTCTGTCTTGACCGTGAATGTTTTCGTTTCTGTCCCAAAATACAGGGTGACAAAACATTCATTCCCACACATTTCCATTCAGAGCTGTCCTAGCCCAGCATCCCCACACACCCAAGTCTTTCAATACTGACGTGATCAACTGTTATGCTAGCTCTGTCTTCCACCTCTGCCTTGGCCTCCAGTGGGAGGAAGGAGTGGACTACGTCGAGTATCCCAAACACCCCAATTCCCACATCTTTCCCCAATGTTAGAGAAAAAGCACCTCTGAGCTTCCGACACCAATGTGCGTGGTGAAATCTATTCTGATCAACATTACCCTCTAAAGTCCTCACCACCATCCATAAAACTCAGAATCTCACCTTTTCTATACATGTGCAGTAAAATATTTATGT
Source organism: Erethizon dorsatum (assembly GCA_028451465.1). Classification (NCBI taxonomy): domain Eukaryota; kingdom Metazoa; phylum Chordata; class Mammalia; order Rodentia; family Erethizontidae; genus Erethizon; species Erethizon dorsatum. The sequence continues at coordinate 40,099,806 of CM051831.1, forward strand.
CCACGTCACTATATGACTGTACATAGTAATGCACTGTATAGGCTGCAGAGTACATATCCAAAACAGAAGCCCTGAGATTTACATCTGCTCCCTGGGTGCATTTGGTTAAATTCGTGTAAGTTGCATGCTGATGGCTAAGACCCTGCTTGTACCTGCACACCGACCTGCCCACTCACTTTCTGTTCCATGGGTTGTTCTAGAATCTCTGCATGCAGGACACATGGATCTACCTCAGGACACCTGCCGTCTTGTGGAGACAGACAGAAAGGTCTGACGTGTGCTCTGGATGGAGGGACAGGTGGACTGTGGGGGTCTCCTGGGATAGGGCCCGGTCCACCCCCAGGAGGAAGGGGAGAGGCTGCAGGAAAGCTTGGCAGTGTGACCCAGGCAGGACCCTGGGCATCCAGAGATGTCTGAGCACACTGGTCTCTGAGGCAGTAGGGAGAAAGGGTGGAAAAAGGCTGTGGCAAAAGGCGGGGACCAAGCAGTTCTGCAGAGTTTGCTCTGGAGAGGAGTTGTCCAGGGTATTTAATCAGAGGGAGACAGGAGGTAGGACGATAATCAAATTGTTCACATGCATAGAAATTTGCTGTGTCTCCAGCATTATCACCAAAATGGAAATGGTGATTTCCCAGTGTGTGCTCCTGGGGATGCTATATTCTTTTCCACATACTCACAGACTCCTGTTTGGTACTCTCCTGCCGGAATTTTTCCAGGGATGGGCACAAATGATCCAGGACTCAGCCCCTGGAATCCACCCTGCTCTACCAGCTGGAAAACTCTGATGCATTTCTGGGCTTTTGCGTCCATACAGGGTGTCAACACTTCTCTGCTGGGCTGTCACTTGAGATCACTCTCTGAGGCCAGGGACCTTTGCCTGAGGATTCAGTAAGTCCCCAAAACACCTCTATCTTTTTACTCATGTCTCACAAGGGCTCTAAGGGATGGAGGTGAAGCCCTGGCTGGTGTGGAAGACAGAGCAAGGGGTGGCCAGCTCCACTTTCTCTCTGCCATTTCTTAACAATGCACCATCTTGCCCAAGCAAAAGACCTATTCTTTCCCTCATTCTTGCTTAGAATGCAGCTAACAAAGGACTTTTTGTCTCCTTTGCATTTTTTTTTTTTTTTTTTGCAAGCCTCAGTTCATCCTGGGTTTTAGCGCTTCTGACGCTATTCTTTGAGATGAGCCTTTTGTTACGATGTTCTCTCTCCAGCTTTCCTGTGGTAGACAGTCACACACACACTCACTTTCACACACACTCACTTTCTCACACACTTTCACACACATACTCACTTTTATACACACACACACACTCACTCACTTTCATTCATTCAACTGTGGGGACTTCACAGATCAATAATCCAGGTGCCCATACCCTATGGGGAAAGAATGATAATTCAAGTCAATGCAAACCGTGGATGGATAAGGTAGTGGGCCACAAACAGAGAGAGGGGACATCAGCAAGGTCCCTCTTGGTGCATATGTTGCTAACGAGTAACATGTCTCATCCTAGCTACTATTTACTGATCCTTTCCTAGGCATGGGCTGAGCCTGCTATAGGCATTGCTTTCTTTGATCCTGCCACAATCTCACCAGCCAGATAGATATCTTTTTATTCCCATTTTACAAATGAACAAACTAAGGCCTTGCTTGAGAGGCAAGTTAACTTGCCCAAGGTCCAGCCATACTGGGACATGGAGCCAGGTGGTGGGACCAGATTTTGGGGCCTCCAGGACCTGCTTTGAAACCACCTGACTACACTCACAGCCCCTCCCTCACCAGGCAGGTGGACAGGAAGGGCATTTCAGGATGGAGAAGAGGTTGAGCACGATGAGGGCCAGCCATATGCCCTGGCCTTGCTCAGGGGAAGAGAGATCCATGGACGGAACTGAGGCAGGACAGCAGGGCAGAGCCTGGGGACTGGCACACAGTGTCCCTCAATTCCTGTCTCTGGGGCTGTCACCTTACCAGACTCAGCCCAGACACCTACCCCTGTGCCCCCAAATCTTCCAGTTGTGCCTCGAGAGGCTCCCTTTGGACATGGATGGCCACATGTGGCCTTTTGAACCCACATGGCCAGGGAACTGCCCTGGCTCAGGGCTGGCAGGGCCAACCTTTTTCCATCTGTATATTTTCCAAATCATCACATATTTCAGCCTGTGTCACTGCTGATTGCTTGCTCTCTGACCCATTGGCTTTAAATAGCAAAAGAGAAAAAAAACACAATGCACTTTGTGGTTTCCAGTAAGATATTGTAAATATACCCAGATAATATTCCGGTGCAAGCCATTTGCAGGGCGGTGGAGTGGAATCTTTCTGTCAGGCTTGGACATCAGATCATTTCCTCTGTCCCCACTGGGATCATCATGGAGCTGGAACACAGGGCATCAGCTGGGCCCCACTTTCACCTCACTGATAACACGTAGCCACCGCCTTCTAGGGCGCTGGATGCAGAAGTTTTGTGGGATCCTCAGAGCAACTTGGCAGTGAGCCTGGAGTCCCATTTCATGGATGGGACAGCAGGGGCTCATGGAGGCAGAGGGCTTGCTCAGGTCACTCAACTGAATGAGGGCCGGAGAAGAGGGACCAACAAGCTCCCTCTTATCCAGTGCTGAGCTGATGTCACCCAGGTATCTAGTTGGGCAGTGTCCCAGGCTTCTGCATGGAAACTTGACTTGGGCAGCCAGTGGGCTGGGAGTTAAGAAAGGCTTGGTGGAGGGGAGGGCAGGGACACCATGCTATAGCCTGCAGACCCTGGGTCCAGACCTGGTCTCCTGAGTCACTGTGGAACCTGTCACTCCAGGAGGAGCCTCCACTTTACATCTGTCCCCTGGATCTGTTCTCTGACTCTGGGGACAACAGGGGCCTCTGCCCAGGCAGGATGGTGGGAGCACAGGACCCACCACTACCCACCTCCAGAGCCTGGCCTTCTCTCTGGCCCCCTGCCTCACCTGTCCCACCACAGGTCACACCCCTCAGGGCCACTGTCACTGCCCCCTGCCATGGCTGAGTCCCCTGTCTCTGTTTTCCCAGTCCCCAGCACAGTGCTCAGCACACAGTAGGTGTTGAGAGAAGGGACCAGGCACATGCTTGGTCCCTAAGATGGTGGAGGGGTCTAGATGGAGGCTTTTCCTCTTGCCTGGGCGCGAGGGTAAGGGGGCCATTCCTGGGGGCACACAGCACCCTAAGAGCCCAGTGTCCCTCACCAGCCCCATGGCAGGGTCCAGGAAAGAGCAAGGGCAGGAATTTGGTGGGACTGGAAGGGGCACCATGACTCTGGGGCAGGAGAGCAGGAGCAGGTCAGACTCAGGACCCGGGCTGTCCCGGTTGAATCCTTGCAGGCCACAGCACATTTCCAGGCCTCAGTATGCACATCTGCAAAATGGAGACCATAATGGTCCACACCTCATAGTGTGGCCTGGCACCCCACACCTGCCACCCCACACCTGCCACCCCACTCCATTTCTGTAGCAATGACACAGAGGTCTTGGAAGCACCTTGAGGCTGGGTGTGGTGGCACATGCCTATAATCCCAGCACCTGGGAGGCTGAAGCAGGAGGTTCGCAGTGAGTTCAAGGCCAGCCTAGGCTATGTAGTGGGACCCTGTCTCAAAAAACACCCCACCCAAAAAGAAGCACCTTGATGATATCTCTTAAGAGACATATGTGATGGTACTTGGGAAATGACTCGAGCAGGGAGTCATTTGGAAGAGCCGAGAGGGGCGAGCTCCGAGCAGTGTGTGTGGTTAGGCCCTGGGGCTGTCCTCTGGAGTTGGTTGGGACACCTGTGCTATCTCAGTTGGCACCCTAGCTTTGCCCAGGAAATCGCCTCACTTCTCCAAGCCTTGCTTCCCCCTGCCCATCTGCCTGGTGAGGGAAGCTGGACTGGATGGAGCTGAATGCACCTCCTCACCCTGAGAGTCAGATGTCAGTGTTCCGGAGCTCCTTTCTGCTTGCTGTCTGCCATACACTCTACTCTCAGCTCAGCAAAGTGACCTGCTCTACAGGGCCCAACCCGTCATTTATTGATAAGCTGGAACTGGTAACTGAGTGCCACTTCTGGACAAGAGTGGCCGCCTTACTCCAAAGGACTCCCTCCACCTCGAGCCATGGGCTTCTAGATGCAGGGATGGCCAGGACGGGAGGAGAGGAGGCTGAGGCAGGAGCTGCCCAGCATGGGCCTGGAATGCCAGCTCTAGTGGTTGGGAAGGTTGGTGAATCACTTCTCTTTCCCACAGACTCCATTTCCCCAAATGTAAAGTCGTGGAGAGTGGCATCTACCGTGAGGGCTGCTGTAGACTGCAGTGCAGAGAGCCCGCCTCGAGCCAGGCCTCCAGGAGGTGCTCAGCAGACGCTCCTTCCTCTGCAGCCCATCCCTCTCTCACTCCGGAGCCCCTCACCCTTCGGCCAGCTGCTGGCATTGGGGTGGGGACTGGGAGGAGTTCATCTTGGGCTCCACACCAGCCTAGTTAGGACCCCTCTGAGCCTCAGTCTCCTCGCCTACACAGTGGGGGTGCTGTTATTTACCCTTCAAGGAGCTGTGTCTCTGAGGATAAGAGGCACCCTCCTCTACAGGGCTTGCAGAGCAGCAAGGAAGACCATGCAGCTGGTGGCCACTATTTAGAGCTTCTGTTCTTTCATTTACTCTCTGAATGGATATTTACTGAGTGTTTTCTATGTGCCGGGTACTAGGACACAGCGAGAATCGTGACTAAGCATTTGGCTTCAAGGAAATGGTATTCTAGAGGGCCAGAGGGCCTGGAGACCATAAACAAGAGTCTACCAGGCAGCCAGTGTAAGGGTCCATCACTTGTACCAACTGTATCAACCGCTACTGCTTATTTAAACACCCATGTGGCAGGTGATGTCTGCATCTCCCTACAGAGTTGGACTTATTTACAGATGGGGAAACTGAGGTTCAGCAAGTTAATGACTCACCCAAGGTCACCCAGCTATAGCAGGGTTAACATGGGAACTCAGGTGTGTGTCATCCTTTTGTTCCTCACACATGATGGAGGAGGGTAGAGCAAGACCCTCGTGGCTCCTGCCTCTTGTGCACCTGCAGATGGCCGAGCAGACAGACACAAGATCAGCATTTCTGGAGCACTTCCTGTGTGCCTGCATGGTGCTCACCTCCTCCCCTTCATCCTGTGATTCTGTGCGCTTACTGCCCTGTGATGGTAGTTGCTGTCATTGTGCCCATGTCCCAGAGAAAGTAACAGTCTCAAAGAGGCCCCAGGCCTGGTGTCAGTTACATAGCCCAGTGGGAACAACGAGACCAGACAGTCCCAGTCTAATGTCGGCAGACAAGGCCAACGTTAAGGGTCAACAGTGACCCTTCCATACCTGGCTCCGTGGGAGCTCTGAAGCCAGGAGTGACTGTCCTACATTGCTTGTCAGCCCTGCAGCAAGCAGATGCTGAGGGGAGGGGCCATGTGGCAGGGAGGGGGAAGCCCATGGCCCCACGAAGCCCATGACCCATCTCTCCTCTGGTCTAGAGGTCCACCTGGAATTCAGGGCAGTGAAGGAACTGTGTCCCGGGTGTGCTGGGGACAGGGCTGGAGCAGAAGCTGTGGTCCCTTCCATCATTACGTGCTGCCCAGGGCCCTCCAAGACACCCAGGACTGGTCCTGCTGGGCAGTGTAGGGGAGGCATGCACAAAACTGAGACAGGAGCCTGGGAGTCAGACAGGTCTCAGGCCAAGCTCCTGCCCCCTCCCCTATTTCCATACTCCACCCTTGGTCTAATGAACTGGGTCTCCCCATGGTACCCACCCTCTGTACCTTGGAAACACATGTCCGTGGGGACACTTCTTGGTCTCTACAAGGTACCTAGGGCCCGAGTTGGGGCGCTGCCCACCAATTGGGTGCCCTGGACAAGTCAGACCTTTCTTCTGGCCTCAGTTTCTTCAACTGTCAATGAAGAGACATGAAGACCCTCGTCTTCATCTTTAGCCTCCCCTCTCGTGAGGAACAGCTACCACTGTCTTCCACATGTTATAATCACTGGCCCTGGGGACCCCGTTCTCAGGCCAAGCTCTGTCTAAGTGCTTGGCCACTAGGAATTTGTTCTACGCCTCACAGTCACCATAATAAGGTGGGTACTGTGATCACCCCATTTCACAGGGAGGAAGTGGAACCCTGAGAGGTTAGGGAACTCCCCCACACTGGAGAAAGCAGCGAACAGACTTCTCCACACCCTCTGGTGTGGACTGTTCTTTTCTCTGCTGTCTAACTATGCAGTTGGCACACCTCTAGGGTTTGCTTCCTGTGCATTTGATACTCTAGAGCATGAGCTGGTGCCCAAGGCAGGGTGGAGCGCTTTCCCTTGGTCCCTCCTGGGGTCTGTATTCCTGCTGGACTCAGAGACCCCGGAGCATGCAGGGGGACAGGGTTGAGCTTTCAGTGTGTGCCAAGGCAGGAATGGGGCCGCCAGGTCCCGTAGACCATGGACTCCCAGACACCCTCCTACCTCCTGCTCAGCTGAGTTGTACCGCCTTGCTGGAGGCTGGGGTGAGGTGCAGAGTTTTCCTGGGTCCCTTTCCCTGGGACCCTGTCCATCAAGTGCTGTCTCTTTTCCAGCCTCTGCAGGACTCAAGACCTGGTTGCTGTCCCCTGTGTCCTTCATTCAAACCCCCTCTCCTCTGCAGAGCCCAGCAGTGTAAGGAAGGCCCCATTCTGCTCCAACCCACAATGGTGCCTCTTCTGTCTTCACATGGCTGTGATGGGGTCTTGTGTCCCCGCTGTGAGCCCAACAGAGTCTCTCTTCTTGATTTCATGTAACAAAGCATCGCTGGGTTTTATCACCAGAGCGGGTCCAGCCTGTGCACGCACTGGCGGGGTCCACAGCACTCTGTCCCCACCCTGCCAGGCACGTGCTATCCACAGCTGCTCTCCAACATGGACTGAGAAAATGATCACTGCAGAGCTGGGCACTGGGGAGGTGCCCAAGTCATGCTCTTTGCAAGTCCCAGAGGTTGAGAGGCCACTGAAGTGGGAGGTCCCGTACTCCTGAATGTCCAGTGTGGGGCCATTTGTTGAGCCAGTCGCCAGGCTAAGCATTCTGCATGTCCCCTCTTTTACCCTCCCGGGGGCTCCTGTCAGGGTGGACACTGGCTTTAGCCATGTTCCATAACTGAGGAGATGAGGAGACAGGGCTCCCCAAGTCACAGTAAGGGGCAGAGCCAGGATGTGAACCGCAGTGTCCTGGACTCCAGAGCCCATGTGTGAGTTAGTGGGGCAGGGACCCCAGAGCAAAACGAGCCTTGGCGTAGGGAAGATGTCTGGTTCAGAGGGCAGCAGTGGTGAAGGTTTGTGTCTTAGCAGCCTGGTGAGGCAGGTAGAGAGAGAATGTACCCACCCCAAGATGCCAGGCGGTAGCTACCTCCCTTTCCCCCACTTCAGCATCCCTTAAAGCCTCTCCACCCCAGCATCCAGAAACACTTTCTCCAGGCCCTGGTTGCCTACCCAGCTCCACCCCAGGCTCCTGCTCCCAGATCAGGCCTCTTCCCGGGGCCTCCCCATGATACTATGCAGGGCTCCCCTGCAGTGCCTGGGTCCATCCGCACCCTGTGATGCAGGTGCTGCTCTCAAACCATTTCTACAGGGAAGGGGAGCGGCAGAGGAACTAAGGGACTTGGAGGCAGCACTGTGTTTGCACCCACCCAGGACTCTGCCTCCAGCAGCCCCCTGCTCAAGACCCTCCATCGCCACTGCAGAGGCTCACGGTCCAGTGAGGGGGCCATCAAGTAGAGCAAGAGAGGGGCATCTAAGCCAGCAGGGGATGCGGCAGTAAGGACAGTGGCCACAAGAGCAAGAGTGGCCACATCAGGCACAGGGACAGACTCCTCCTGTTCTCTGCCAATACACGAGAAAGGGACTCTGGGTACAGCCTTCCAAAGCCAGGGCAAGCAGCCTATGTGCCCTACTCCCCACTGGCTGGGCACCATCCTAAAGGACAGGGTGGAGTGGGGGTGTGCACAGTGGAGCTGCTCAGGCCGGGTCTCCACCCAGGAGTGGACGCTCAGTCTCTGGAGAGCCACTGTACTGAGCTCAGCCGCCCTCCTAGGCCAGACCAGCCTCCCCCAGGTGCCTGACACCCCGAGCCCACAAGATCCGCCATATAGAACCTCTCCACTCTTCTGTCCCTTCTCAGGGAGCCGGGAGGCTGCCTTCACCTATGCCATCATCGCCGCAGGTGTGGCCCATGCCATCACTGCCGCCTGCACCCAGGGCAACCTGAGCGACTGCGGCTGCGACAAAGAGAAGCAAGGCCAGTACCACCGGGACGAGGGCTGGAAGTGGGGTGGCTGCTCTGCCGACATCCGCTATGGCATCGGCTTCGCCAAGGTCTTTGTGGATGCACGCGAGATCAAGCAGAATGCCCGGACTCTCATGAACTTACACAATAACGAGGCAGGCCGCAAGGTAGGCAGCCAGGGAGGGGACCGGGGCTCCGTACAGGTGCCACAAGCCAACGCTGTGTCCTCGCATCCTGCTCCATGTCTGGGGACCAGCTGGGGGCCCTGCCTGGGACTTCATTCTGCTGGACCCTGGCATCCACCACTGCTGGTTGGGTTTGTGTCTCACGTGAGGTTGATTGGTGACCAGAGGTTGAATTTCCATTGAAACAAGATAGGAAGAGGGATCGATGTGAGCGCTTGTCTTAGGGTCCACAGAGTCAGCTGTGCACAACTCTGACGAGTGGAGGGCTGGAGTGAGTTCAGGAGGAGGCTTCCATTGGCTTGGCTGCCATGGCAGCTAACCAGTCCTTGGTTTCCTTAAGCAAGATCTAAAGCTCAAAATGAAGAAGGTGAGCTTCCTTCTCTACTGTCCCTTAAGATCCTCCTGGATGTGAGAGTCAGGAATGTTTTTGAATATTCCCAGTGGAGCTGGCCAGGATGGATGGAGACTGACACACCATCCCATGAGCGCTGGCAGTCTTAAGAGCAGGAGGAGCAGAGGGGTCTACAAACCCAAAAGCATGTCAGGGGATATCAAGGGGAGGCAGGTTCTGTCAAGGTAAGAGTGAGCTTCTCATCCCAAGAAATATTTGAGCATATGCAGTTGGCCAGGCATCTTGGGGCAGCCAAGTCAGCACTGTGGGCCTAGACCTGAGGTTGGGCATGAGTTCTGGCCAGGCCTGTGACGGATGAGGTACTCAGAGCCAACCCTGGTGACCCTGGGTCTGGGAGGGCTGGGAGGGAGTTTGGTCTCTGGAGAAGTGTGTGAGCCAGCATGAAGAGGGAGGTCCCAGTGCTGGCCTTGGGTGGGGGACAGAACACTACAGTGACTGGCGGAGTGGTGGGGTCTTGTCCTGGTGGAGCCAGGCTTCTTCTAGCTGCAGGACTTTGAGCTCATGGAGTCCTCACAGCATCTGCAGGAGGCAGTGTCAACACCGACCTCCTTTACAGGGGAGGAGATTGGAGCACAGAGCAGTTAAGAAATGTACGAGTCCCACAGCAAATAACAAGCATGTCCTGCTGTGGCACATGTGGTCTCAACATACATGCACGTGGCCATGGCATGGCTGCGTGGGCAGCCCCCTGGGTGCAGGCCAGGAGCTCTGCTACTCCTTCCCACACTGCAGGGCTTGGTCTGGCATTCTCAGAGCTCGCCTGGGCCGTGCAATGCTGAGCCATGCATGCGCACTGGCAGGAGGGTCTGTTTGGCCCTGGCGGGCCAGGAGCTGCTCACCTCATCTTGGTGGAAAGAAGGCCCAGTTCCACCCTCCTTGCAAGCCTGAGGCCACATCCTGTGTGTCAGAGCCTCCCTCCCGGGCAGCCCTGGTGAGTCACATGGGTGCTGCTCACCTAGTCTGCCCCAGGATGATATCCCTGGGTATACTGCCAGCCCTGCCTGTCTAGGCCCGTGGCTGGAGCTCCTGCCCAGGGTGAGACCTCATGGCAGGCAGGTTCCTCTGTCTCAGGGCCAGAGCCCTCAGGTCGCAGGTCACAGGTCACAGAGGCAGGCAAGTGGGTCCCTCCCACATCACAGTCCTCATCTGGGGTGCCTGGTTGGGCTGTGGTGAGGATTCCAGGGGAGAGGAACCCAGGGTCTGGTGGAAGTCAGGCTCGGGCCAAATCAGGTGGGAGGGCATTGTATAAGCCACATGGCTCTGCTGGGTGTGCGGCTTTTCTTCCTTTTTTCTCATTTTTTTCTCCTTACATGTTTGTAGCATATAATGATTGTATTTACTGTGGGGAGCTGGCACATGGACATAACACATCTTAATTCCTTTTTTATCCCCTGCCCTCCCATTCCCCTCCCCTGCTCCCTCCAACTCTTGGTCCCCTTTCCATTTGCAAAAACTCTATTTTCACTTTTTTTCTTTAATTTTCTCCTTTTTTCATCCCTTTTCCCTTCCCTCCCACCCTCTCCCTCCATTTCTTGGTCCCCTTCTCATTTGAAAAGATCTTCCTACTTCTATTATCTATCTTTTACTTTACTCTTTATTTTTATTTTGGGTTTCTCATATAAAAGAAACCGTGTAATATTTAAGCTTGTGTATCTGATTCATTTTACTTCACATTGTGGTTTCAAGGTGCATCCATTTTCCCACAAATGACTAAGCTTGTTTTTCTTTATGGCAGAGTAGTACTCCATTGTGCATGAATACCATATTTTCTTTATCCATTCATCTGTTGATGGACATATATGCTGTGTGGTGCTGCTATAAACATGGCTATTAGCTGTTGTGAATTGTGTTGCTATCAATATGGGTGTGCATGGATCTCTCAAATATGATGTCTTTAACTCTTTCAGGAAGATATCTAGAAGGGGAACAGCTGGGTCAAATGAAACCTCTAGTTTTTGGTTTTTTGAGGGCTCTCCATACAGATTTCCATAGTGATTATACTGCCTTACTTTCCCACCAGTGCAGAAGGGTTCCTTCATCCCCACAGCCTTGCCAGCATTTGTTGTTGGTTGATTTCTTTATGATGGCCATTCTTTCTGGAGTAAGATGAAATCTCAGCTTTGTTTTAGTTTGTGTCTCTCTAGTGTAGGCATGAGGCTTGTGGCTGCCATTCAGTTGTAGTGACCCAAGTTGGTGGATAAAGCTGATGTGGGAGCCAGCAGTGGCCAGGACCCTAAGCTCAGTGGGCTCCCTGGAGGAGGTAGCCCTGAGATGAGTGAGGTTTGGTTAAGCAGAGAAGAGGGGGCAGGCACCAGGTCTGGTATGGAGGGGCAGTGGAGAGAGCTCCTGAGGTGGAGGTCTGGGACGTGTATGAGACCCAGCCTGGCTGGCCTGGAGGGTCCTAACAGGGTGACCATGGCTAGAATAGCCTGCACAGTTGGTCCCCTGCTCAGCCAAGGAGTGACAGCCTTAGGATCTTCCCCAAACCCCCTGCGGCTGCCTTCTTGTGGCCCCCCTTTCAGGCACGATATCTCCATTCCTTCCCAGTCGCATCTGGGACATTCCCTTCCTCCAGGCTGAAGGCTCATGAAGGACAGAGGTGCCAGGTGTTTCTGTCACCACTGCTACTCAGGCCTTGGCACACAACAGTATCTCTATAAATATATACGGGTGGGTAGGTAAGTTCCTTGTGGTTGCTGGAAGCCATGGATGGCTCTGGAACAGGGGAGGGACAGAAGTCACAGAAACAGACCCTTGGGGGACACCCTGAGGCCCAGGCCAGGAGTGAGTGTGGGGGAGTGCAGGGAAGCCCCGGGGGAGCAATATCTCTCCACCTGCCCAGCTCCACTCAGCTAGGGAGGAAGCTGATTTGGAGCATCCTGGAGACGGTTCAGCCAGACGCCACAAATTAAACTCCTGAGCCAAGAGGTGGAACTGGGGCTCCCAGAGCACACAGGGAAGGCTGGAGCAGCCCTCAGGGTACACTGTGGCCCAGAGCTGGCCCTGGGGGACCCAGGAAAGTGGTCACACAGCACAGCAGAGAGAGACAGGGAGGTGTCTCCCAGCCTACCCCCGAGGCCTGGCCCTTCCAGCCTGTCACAGGGGCCCCCTGGGCCCAGACCTGGGTCCCCCAGGCAGGAAGGAGCAAAATCAGCCACCAGGTGCTATGGGCTCCGTCCCTTCTGTCCACTGGGACGATGACGCTGGTCATGTTCTAGATCACAGGTGCCAGCCAGTTGGCTCCTGGGATGCAGATGGTGCTGCTGATTGGATCAGGACCCCTGGAGATGCCACAAACACACAGCAGAAGAGTTGGGGAGCCAGCACTTGGAAAGACGCGCACGCTTGTTTATCGAGGAGAGACCAGGGCTCGGGGGCTCCTCACAGCTGGGAAAGAGTGTGGGGAGTAGGGTGGAGTCCACCGCGCACTTGAAACACTGCTGGTCTCCAGCTGGGGTCCCAGGTGGGCAGCACCAGGCCTACACCTGTGGGTGATACCCGGGGCTGGTGTGGTCACCCTGCCCCCATGGTTGTGTGGTCCACGGTGAGAGTCACACAATGGTCAGGGTAGGAGGCAGCAGCAGGGGCTGCAGCCATCTCTGGGTAAGGGGTCATTTCAGGATTGTCACCTCTGCTGTGGGCAGGGTAAGGCCGTGAAGTTACAGACTGTGCAGTCCAGGGTTGTGGAATATCAGGCTCATGTCCTGGCGGGTAGGTCCTAGAGTCCCAGGATCCTGGGCTGGGAGGGAGAGAGGAATCAAAGCTGTGTGTCAAAATCTTTGGGTGGCCGAATCTTTGCGGCTTTGCATCATTTCTTTGCCTCCTCTTGGGCAGTGCAGAGGTGAACGACCCATAGGTCATGCCCTCGAGCCACTCCATCTAGTAAGAGTCAGACAAAAGCAGCCAAAACCATGATTGAGGGCTGCACAACCAAGGAGAAACTATACAGAAGGTGCAGAAAAGAGGCCAGAGGAAAAATGGTTTCCTCTGGGAGAATTCTGAAGGTTGCTGAAGGGAAGAAGGGAACTTTAGGCAGGGCTTTGAGGGATAAGTAAGAGCCCTCTAGATGGGCAAGGCACTGGAAGGAAGAGGGCAGTTGGGGCAGGAGCAGGCCAGTATCTCAGTGGAAGAGCACTTGTGTGGGTGAGGCTCCTGGCTCCCTGAGGCTGTGTCACTGGGGTGGAGCCCAGGCAGAGACACTCAGAGGGAGATGCGAGGGTGCTGTTGGGTGCCTGAGTGGGAGATCGCGTAGCTGCAGCTGGGGATGCCCTGGGCAGCTGCTGTCAGGACCTACCCTCTAGAGCAAGCTCCCCACTGGAGCTACTTCCTGGCAGCCAGCAGTGGGAGGTGGCCCTGGCCTTCGTAAAACTGGCATAGCTGGGCAGATGTGGAGGAACCGGGAACCCAGGCTTCCCAAGGCACTGCCCCAGTCAACCCGTGCAGGAGGCGGGGACAGGGACCCCAGACTTCACTCTGAACCCCCTACCCTGTGTCTGGCCTTGCTGGCTACACCCCCAGGGAGCTCTGGGGGCCCTGGGGAGGGAGCGGAGTGTGGGGACTGAGCCTGGCAGAGGCAGCCTGGGTTGGGGACCCAGCTGGGCGGGGCTAGCCCCTGCTGGAATGCGGCTGCTCCCGGCGGTGAGCTCAGGGCCCTGGAATTCCACCTGAGGAGCAGTCACCTCCCAGCCTCCTCTTGTGCGCAGAGGGTGTCAGTCTTGTCCCTTCCTGCCCTGCCCAGCTGGTTGGGGTGCTCCTGAGAGCTGGATTCCCACTCCTGCCCTGGCCCCAGGCAGGCCTGTTAGTCAGGGGCGGCCAGACCCCAGATAAGACTTGCTTAGCTATGCTCCTCTTGCTGTCCCGAGGGCCACTTGCATAGTTGGCCGGAGAAAGTGGTCCGTAGTGGCATGTCATAGTGGCATGTCGAGGGCCTGGGGAGCCCCACCCCGCCTCACCTGGGGACCGCTGACCAGGCCTGGCTGGGCTGGAGGAGGTGTCCCCAGGCCGTGCCTCTAGCCCTGCCCCACACCTCCTCTGGATTTTGTCTTGGAATTGAAAGGTCTGCAGCCAGCCTTTGCAGGCTTGGATCAGGGGCAGTCTTGGGGAAGTTTCATTCCTCAGGACCTCAGCTTCTACCACCAAGATTTCTTCCTTTTGGTCTCAGAGAGGTCTTCCATGTAAGGACACAGAGTTCTTTGGAATTTTGGATGCCAACCTTGTCACCAGCCTCCAGCTGCACGTTCCTTGCATCAGCCAACCTTGTTCCTACCCCAGGGCCTTTGCATATGTGGTTTCATCTGTCTGAAATGCTCTTCCTTCAAAATCTTTGCATAAGTAGCTCCTCTATTCCTCAGGATGCCTTCAAAGGAGGCCCTTCTTGACTTCTGTCCCCAGCCTCCACCTTGTCTCTCTATACCACGCAGCTTTTATTTACTTTTCCATGTAACACCATCCAATAGAACTGTCTTCTTACCACAGCTCTTTATTGCCTGTTACCCCATACTACAAGGTCAGCTCCACAAGGGTAAGGAAGGTGTCAGTTCATAGTTGGGTCCCTGTGCTTTGAATGGTGGCTGGCACTTAGTAGGTGCTCAAGAAATATTGAATGAATGAACAAATGAATGAAAGGACAAGCATCTGCTCTCCCTTGGGGGAATTTCTCAGGAGCAGGATTCCCAGATACAATCCAGGACTCTCAGGAAAATTTGAATTTGAGATAAACCATACTTTTTATTTTATTTTATTTTTGTGGGCACCGGGGGTTGACCTCAGGACCTCGCGCGCCAGCAGGTGCCCGTGCCGCTGAGCGATATCACTGGCCCTTTATTCGTATGTGGGTTCCGGGAGTCGAACTCGGGCCCTCGCGCTTGCCAGGCAGGCGCTTACACCACTGAGCCATCTCACCGGCCACTTTTTATGTCCCAAATACTGCATGAGAGATGCAGTGAAAAATTGTTCATGTCAAATTCAAATTTAACTAGGTTTCTTGTATTCGTAATAAAATTTATATTGAGAGAGTGATCAATTTGCATATAGCTGTAAGAATACAGCAAGATCCTGTGCAACTGTTGTCCAGTCCTCCCCCATAGTGACAGCTTGATAATGTCACAACTGGGCTGTGATGTTGACATGGTTGATACACAGAGTGCCACAAGGGTCCTCACACTGTCCTCTCCAAGCACAGCTGCTTCCCCTCTCCCTTACCCCATCCCTGGAAACCACTCATTTGTTCCCTATTTTTATATTTCTACCATTTCAAGAATCATACATGTTACCACATCACAACATTACAACAATCATAGTGTAAATGGAATCATACACTACCTAACCTATAGGTCTTATCTACTTTTCACTCCCCATAATTCCTTTGAGATGCACTCACATGCTTATGTGTATAGATAGTCTGTTCCTTTTCTTGCTGTGTAATATTCCATGACACAGCTGTATCACTGTTTAACCATTCACCTAGTGAAAGAAGGTGTGTGTTTTTTGCAGGGCTTGTTTAAAAAAAAAATAATAATGCTATTGTGAAGGTTTCTATGTAGGCTTTTGTGCAAATAGAACTTTCCATTCCTCTGGGATAAATGCCCAAGAATGCAAATGTATCATAGCTGGGTTCATAGCTTTATAATAAAGTGCTGAGCTGTGTGTAGCGGCGCATGCCTGTAATCCCAGCACTCTGGAGACTGAGGCAGGAGGATTACTGGGAGTTTGAGGCCACCTTGGGCTACAAAGTGAGTTTAAGTCCAGCCTGAAATGCATAGTGAAACAGTCTTAAAAAGACAAGGAGGAAGGAAGGAAGGAAAGAAGGAATGGGGAGGGAGGGAGGAAGGGAAGGAAGGGCATGCTGAGCTGTTTTCCAGAGTGGCTGTGTAATGTTTCTGTTACTCTATAACACAATACCTGAGACCATTTTCTTAAAAGGAGGAAAGGTTTATTTTGGCTCACGGTTGCAGAGGTTATGGTCTCTTGTTTGCTGGGACCATTGATCTGGGCCCGTGGCTGCACACTGACAGAGGACCCCTTTCTGGGGTTCCCTCTCCCCTTCAGGGACACCCCCAGTGACTTAAGACCTCCCGCTAGGCTCACATCTTGAAGGGTTTACCACCTCCTGATAGTGCCACCCCCACCTCTGCCTCCTCCCAACAGTGCAAGCCTAGGGACCAAGCCTTTAACATGTGGGCCTCAGTAACTGCTATTTTCCGTTCCCTCCAGCAGTGTCTGAGTCACTGCCTTCCTCCACACCTCTCCCACAGGCAGCCATGAGTTCTTATTATTATTACTGCCATTCTGATAGGTGTGTTACACCTCACTGTGGCTGTATTTCCTGTCCCCCATGGCTAATGATGCTGATGCCTTTTCCAGCACATAGCTGCCATCTGTGTGTCCCGCAGTCAGGTGTCTGTTCGTGGATTTTGCCCATTTTCTCATTAGCCTGCTGATTTTTTTACTATTGTGTTTGGTCTTTGTGTATTTCAGATGCTAGGTCTGTGTCAGGAATGAGGTTTGCCATATTTTTCCTCAGTTGCTAGCTTGTCTTTTTATTCTTCCTAGGGTTTTTCACAAAGCAAAAGTGTTTTTACTTTGACAAGGACTAGGTTATCAATTTTTCCCCTTAGGATAGTTCTTCTGATTTTGTCTAAAATTCTTTACTCAGCCCTAGATCCTAAAGATTTTCCATCTGATTTTTGTTTTTGTTTTCCCAAAAAGTTCTACATTTTACATTTAAATCCATGATCCATTTTTATAATTCATTTTTTTAAAAAGATACAATTTGTTGCTGGGTGTGATGGTGCACACCTGTAATCCCAGCACTCAAAGAGGCTAAGGCAGGAGGGTCACCACGAGGTCAAGGCCACCCTGGGCTACTCACTGCATTCAAGGCCAGCCTGAACTATGTAGCAAGACCCTGTCTCAAAAAAAAAAAAAAAAAGCAAGTGCTTTTCTTTTTGTAAATTTTATTTCAATATTTATTTATATATTTGTCTATTTATTTATTTATTTATTTATTTATTTATTATGGTGCTGGGGATTGAACCCAGGGTCTTCACACTGAGCAGCATCTCCAGCTTTTTTTCTTATTTTTTATTTCGAGACAGGATCTTGCTAAGTTGCCCAGGCTGGGCTCAAACTGCAAGTCTCCTGCCTCAGCCTCCCAAGTACTGGGATTACAGGCCCAGCCGCTACCACACCCAACCGATTTTTATTTTTCATTGTAGTAAAATATTCCTAACATAAACCTAGCCACTCTGGCTACTCTTCTAACCGTACAGTCCAGCAGCAGTAGGTAGATTCTTATTGTTCAGCTATCATCACCATCCTCTCTAGAACATTTCCATCTCCCAAACCGAAACTCTGTCCCCACCCAGCACTCAGCCCCAGTCCCCTCCCATGGCCTTGGCGCCCACTGCTCTACCCCTTCTCTGACCACTCAGGGACCGTACAGGCCTGGAGTCAGGCGCTACCCTAGGTTTCCTGTCTGCCTGAGTCAGCATCGCGTTTTCATCTCTGCTGCACTCTGAACGAACGCTTGGAGAAGGCGTGCGTTTTAGGTCGAGGCCCGTTGTTTTGTCTGGTTATGTTCTAAATCAGGCCTCCCTGTCCGCCTCTGCCACCCTAGAGAGGAGCACAGGCCTGGCCTGGGTTTGGAGCTAGAGGCTGGGCCTTCCTGGGGCCCCCTAAATCTAGGGGAGACTGAAGCCAAAGCCACACCCCCAAGAAAGGGGGTGCAGGATTCCCACTGGCTGGCTCCAGCTCAGAGCCCCTTCCGCTGGCTGAGGCAGGAACTGAGTGGGTTGAAGGGCCAAGGTGGGGGCCAAGGGAGCCTGTGGGTGACCGGGCAGGGTGATGTGGGCCCAGAGGACAAGGAGCAGGACAGGACCAGGTCAGAAGGACTTGGGCCCTGCCCCAGGAGGCCTGAGGTTCCTCCACTTGTCCCTGGGCAGGGCCAGCCAGGTGCTGTCACCAATGTCACAGTGATGGCAGCTGACAGGGCTCGGGAAGGGAGGGGATGAGATAAGGGAGGGCACCAACTGGGTTGCCCGGGGAAGGGTAGGGGCAGCCCTTCCCAAGGAGAGGGAGACACTGCAGGTCCCTGGGTCCCTGGGCACAGGTCCCCAGCACCCCACTAACCTGCAGACCCCTGAATCTAGCATAGACGTGGGCAGCCTGGGCAGGCCCAGAGGAGGTGGCTGGACACCCTGGCCCCAGAAGTGTAGAAAGAGGGCAGCATTAGGGCGACGTCACTGTGCACTAGTCCCTAAGAACCGGGCACATGACACAGGCAGGACCAGGACCCCCAGCACGGCACAGCGTGGGGAGAGGTAGTTTGCAGCTCACATGACGAGGCGCTTGCTTTGGGGAACAGATGGGTGAGATTCTAATGTTAGCACTTAAACCCAGGTACCAACTTAATCCCCACAGCTATGCTGACCTCTGTTACACTCTCTGTTCTCTGCAGTTTACTCATGGGAAAACAGAGGCACAGAGAGGTTAAGAAAGAGGCCCAAGCCACACAGTGGGCAGGTACTGCCCTGGAGTCTGAACACATCAAATCCGATCTAGATTCATTTCTTAACTGCTGAATACTTCTGTCCCCACCATCTTCTGCTTGGGAGAGGACACTTTGGAGCTAGGTAGAAATGTGGCTGTGATTAGAGGGATTCTTCATGTCACCCTTCCCAGCAGGCGGGGAACTGGCTGTCATGTGCCCAGGAGTGCCCATGCCAGCACAGCAGGGTGCCACGGATCTAAGGCCAGCATATCAAAATGGCCAGAGGGCTGCAGAGGACTCCCTCCCCACCCACAGGTGTGCGCAGAGTCCGTGTTCAGAAGTCAGCTTTGGGGGGTGTTTGGGTTTTTTGTTTTGTTTTGTTGTTGTTGTTTGTTTGGCTGTTTTTTGTGTTTTGTTTTTTGTTTTTAAGACAGTCTAAGTTGACCAGGCTGGGGCTTGAATTTGGCAATCCTCCCGCCTCAGCCTCCTGAGTAGCTGGCATTACAGGTGTGCCCACTGCACCCAACTAGACATTAGTATTATCACTAAGGGGCCCACAAGGGGCTTTGCAGCAGTGGCTGCCAGCCCTGTCTCCTTGATGGCCTCCAGCCAGCCCAAGGGCCCCATGTTCCCTCCATCTGATTTCCCCTGATGGGATTCCCAGCACAGCTGTGGCCCTACAGTCCCAGGCTCAGTGCAACTTAGCTGAGGGGGCGGGGGAAGGCCCCAGAGCCTCCCAAGTGAGGCCAAGTCGGGGGGCTCAGTTACACCGTGGTGAGACCAAGTCAAAAGGCGCCCACTGGGGACAATTGCCTCCTTTGTCCTTGTGCAGGGGACTGGGAGACCTGGGTGAGGGGAGGGGACTGAAGCGACAGTGGGGGCAGGGAGGGAGGGGCAGGTGGTCCTGGAGGAGAAGGAGTGGGGGCCCAGGTTGTCAGAGGACCTGGCATGGCAGCAGGCGCTTCCGCAGTCCTGACAGTTGGCATCCTTTGAGGAGAACTCCGAGGGAGACTGTGTCCCCCAAAAGAACACCTGTCTGTCAGCAAGGGGCAATCTCAACAAGGGGTTGGGGGCACAGGGCTCCTGCCATCCTCGGACGCCCCATGTTATGTGCCCACATTCTTGGGGGCATTGACTACGCTGCTCAGTTGGCTGTGGGGGCCTGGGCAGAGACCCCCCACGTGCCAGGCTCGTGGGCAGCGCAGCTGGGCTGTCCTGGGGCTCCCCTGACCTCACAACCACTCTGGGACATCAGGGCAAGGGGCCAGGCCCTGGCCAGCTGGCTCCCTATTTGGCACTGTGTGCCCTGCTGGGGGTCACGTGTTCCTCATAAGGGACCTCACTGGGAAGGGCCAGTTGTTATTCCCATTCTGCAGAGGAGGACAGCTGAGGCCCAGAGTAGTTAGGCAGCACACTTGAGTTTGCCCTTGTAGGAAGCATGGGAGCCAGGATTCCCTGCCTGCCCCCTGTCTGTGCCCCCAAAGCTGTGTGCGTGCCCCAGGCAGCCTCTGCTCACCCTCCACAGTGTGGGGTGTAGGGTGTGCTGAGATCTGCAAGAATGGTAGCATAATGATTCTAACAACTACATTTTACATCTTGTAACTTGCAAGGACTTTTTCTTCTTTCTTAACATCTTTGCCTGGCCGAGCCCCAAAGCTGTGCTCCAGGTGAGGGGGTCGTTGTGCCCACTTTGGCAGCCAGGCACCTCTGGGGTGCTGGCCGTGCCCTGCCCTGACTCCATGGGATCTTCACTGGGCCTCTGCTCTGTGCTGGGCTGTGAGAATGACACGGGTGCACCAAGAGCTATGATAAAACCCTGTATGTGCAACTGGCTGCCATGTGACCTTGGGCAGTGCCCCTCTCTGAGCCTCAGTTTCCTCCTGGAAAAAAGGCACTGAGACCGTGCCCTCCTCAGCCCTGCAGTGTAGGCAGAAGGTGAGGGTGCCCATGAGGGCTGCATGAGATACACTGGTGCATGATAATGCTGGGAGCCCACAGCTGTGACTCTGCACCCACAATCAGTAGTCATCCTGGTCAAAGCAAGTTTTGACCCCTGCCTTCCATTCCTATGGGTATTACTCTAATGTTGCTTTCTGGCTCTAAAATCTCCCATTATTTTTCACATCCTAGCCACGTAGCATGCTGGAAGGATTTGGGGACAGGGAGCTGTCCAAGGACCCATTGAGATTTGTCCCTTCACTGAATAGGGAGGGTCAGGGAGCCAAGCCATTCTGACATCACACTGGCTGTCCCCTGTCTGTCTTGGGCAGTCATATCTGAGCCGCCAACTCCACAAAGAGCCCCCGCTTGTCCTTTACAGCCCCATGACACACATAGCCAAATGGACCCCATGTCCAGGACACAGTCACATCCCCAGCCTAGACCTCGGGGCCATACTCAGACCTCCTGTACCCAGAGGCCTGTGTCCCATGCCAGGAGTGTCCTGCCCCATGGAAACTGCCAGCCAAGCCTAAGCCTGGTCTCCCTCCCACAAACGTGCTCCTGCTCCATCTTCCTGCCCTGGTCCAGGAAGTAGCAGCTCCACCTTCCAGTTATGTAGACCAAGCCTCAGCCTTAGCTCTCACTGTACTGTGTCTTCCGCACCATATAATCTTCTGGTCCAACCCCGGCTCAAAGCCTGGATTTGAGCCCCAACTCCACAAACACATGAAAACCAGACATAGATTCTGCTCCCGTGACAGCCCGCACCCCAACCCAGTGGCCCAAGCCTCCGGCACAACAGTTAAGTTCTTTTCTCTTCTATAACCTCACAGCAGCTCTCATCCCTTCCAGCGTAGACACTGACATCTTCACAGTGGCCAGCAGGGCCCCGCCTGCCCTGGGTCCTTGCGGCCTTCTGACTTCCCTACCCTCCATGTCCCCTTGCTCACTCTATTCCGCTTACACTGGTTCCTCCCCGCCCCTTTCCTCAGACATTCTGCACGTGTCCCCAACCCAGGGTCTCTGTGCTCGCCATTCCCTCTGCCTGCAGTGCTACCCACCTGACATCCGCTGCTCATACCCTCAGGTGTTCGCTCAGATATCGCGTCTCTAGGAGCCTCTCCTGACCCCTCCGCTTGAGACGGCCCCTATCTGCCTCACCGCTTCCGGTTCCCTGATAGCACCTGATAGCTGCTTTCCCGACAGCACCAGTGACCACATGACATAATATTGGTAGTGTGCTGAGAAGTCCCAATGTGGCTGGGGCACTTGCTGTAGAAGCCTCCTCCGGGAGCAGCATGGGCTCAAACCGAAGCTTCCTTCCCACTTTTTGTGCCTTCAATACTTGTCCCAGTGGCTCAGCAGATAAATGACTTTTATTGGGGGGGGGTGTTTGTTTGTTTTTAGTTTTTTGGGGACAGGCTCTTACTATGTCATTCAGGCTGGCCTTGAACTCACTAGGTATCCTAGGCTGGCTTCAAACTCATAGCAATCCTCCTGCCTCAGCCTCCTGAAAGCTAGGATTACAGGCATGCACCACCACACCTAGTGACTTTTATTTTAAAACACCTACAAAGTTTATGTCTTAATCCAGGTACTATTTGAAGTACTTCACATATACTAATTCATAAAATTCCCCTAGGAACCCGGTGAGGTATGGGTTCCCATAGGTACTATGGTCTCCCTTTTACAAACAAGGAAACTGAGACACAGAGAGATTCAGTGACTCACCCAAAGTCACACAGCTAATAAATAGTCAGGATATGAATTCAGGCTGTCTTGCTACAGAGTCTACATTCTTGCTATACTTCCTCTCTTGTGTATTCCTTAACTCACTCATTCATTAAATATTTACAGTGATAACTTTGTGTTAGACACAAGACTTTGGAGACTGACAGATGACTAAAAAATGGTCCCTGCTATCAGGGAGCTCACAGTCCAGTAAGAAATGCGTAACACATAAGTAAAGGGAAAGGAATTATAAATCATTCACCAAGCCTCAGCTGATGCTTGTGTGTCAGTTCTGTTTTCAGCACTGGAAATCAGACAAATAAGGCACAATTTCTGCTTTTGATGGGCTTAAAAGTGGATCCTGGACTTACGAATTCAATTCGTTCCCAAAGGCTGGTTGTAATTCAAGTTGTCAGTTGGAGGCTCAGGCTGCTCTACACAGCCTTCAAAGTCTCCCTCCTGTACACAGGCACATCTCAGTGTCCTCAGGGAGACACTGGCCCAGGATTTGTCAATCAACCCCGTACAGGACAGGCTATTGTAACGTTCCTTCCAGAACTCCTTAAGCGTTGAATCTGTATCTGAGGCCATCTGGAAGCACAAGTGGCTGGCATTAGGGTCGTAACTCAAGACTTTGGTCTTAAGTTAGAACTAAAATTCCAGTCATAACCCAAGTTGTCCGTATGTCAGGCTGGTCGTAACTTGAGGGACCGTTGTACCTTGTAAAGGTCAAGGGAGAAGAGTTATTGCGTGTAGATGTGATCACATGAACAGGATCTGGTGCACGGGAGTGGAGAGGACTGTGGGACCCCAGAATAGAAAGTTTCATTTGGGAATTGGTTTAGGTGGGTGCATGGCTGGATGGCAGGATGGATGGGTGGATGGGTAAGTGGATGGATGGATGGACAGATGTACAGGTAAGAAGTATACATGTTAGCAGATGGCTGGATGGATATTTGGTTGGATGGATGGATGGATGGATGGATGGATATTTATTTGGAAGGATAATTGGTTGAATGAATGGGTAAAAAGCTGAGCTCATTGCTGGGAAGTTGGACATTTTCCCAGTGAGATCATCAGACCAGCTGAAAGAAAGGGTTGGAAATCCATGCATTCATTCATTCAACAAATATTTAGTAAGCACCTATTTATGTGTCTGGTGGTGTTTCAGGCTCCGGGATTAGACATGGTACTTGCCTTTATGGAGCTGACATTCCAGGGGTAGGCAGACAACAAATAGCCAAATAGAGAATCTATTGTGAGACAGTGATAAATGCCATGATGAAAACTAAAGCAGGATGAGAGGACAGAGATTGCAAGAGACCTCATTTCTGGTGGTCAGGAGAGACTTCTGTGAGACTGTGGGTCCTGAACCAGACGTGAGCACCTGGGAATCCCGCTTCAGTTGGAGGGAACAGGAAGTTCAAGGGCCCGGGAACACAGTGGCCAGCGTGGCTCTCTTGGGGTTAGCAGTGAACAGAGTCACAGGCAGGTGTGTGGAGTCAGAGGGGAGACGGGTACATCACTGCTGGGCCCTCCTGGAAGCCCACGGGGCCACAGAAGCTGGGCTGGGGTTGTATGGGGAGAGGCCCCTCCTCCACGCGCCCTGGACAGGTTCCCGGTTGGGAGGGTGTCAGCATTTTAATTACAGCTCCCAGCTCTCAATGGTTTGCAATTCAACCGTAAAACAGGCCCTGGGCAACATGTGGCACCTCAGAGTGATTTACTTGCTCACCATTTCTATATTTAGTGCCGTTGAATGCTTGCTGGCCAACTTTGCAGAGAGAAAAGGAAAGAGGAATTTGGGGGAGGGAGATGGTTCAGGATTTTTGGCTTTTGTTTTAAACACACATATTTTTTTTTCCAGTTTTCTGAGATTATTTCCCAGCCTTTAAAAAGCTCTTGGGTGCCAGCGCCTGGTGCATGGCGTGATATTGCTCCCGTCCAAACCAGAGACTGAGGATTTGCCCAGGATCCCCCACTCTTAAAGTGCATGGGTGCCGCCAGCCAGAGAGGTGCGTTTAAAGGATGCCACTGCCCAAGTGCGTGCTAAGTGGCAAAGGCATGGATGGCTTAAATATTTCAGTCATTGTTTGTGCTTCAAGCCATATGCTCCTGTCCCCCATCTGAAGCTGGGGTTCCCCTTCAGGCCTCCAGCCCAAGGCTCCACAGGCTTCTCAAACTTGATTGCACACTCGACTCACCTGGACAGCATGTGCCAGGCATGGCTGACCTGTGTGCAGGGCGGGGCAGGGCCTGGGAAGACCCCGTGCTGCTGGCTGCTGCAGTTTCAGTGGCCTCCAAATGATCAGGTGCAGGAAACCTAACCCCCAAATCCCAAATGTTCCTGGTACTTGGAGGCGGGGCCTGGGGAGGTGATCAGGATGATAGCGGGTCATGAGGGTGAGCCTCCCACAGTGGTGTCAGTGGCTTTATGAGAGGGGGAGCTGAGCTAGCAGCTTGCTGTGTGGCTATGTGACACCCTCTGTATTAGTTACTTTTCTCTCATTGCTGAGACAAAACACCCGACACCCAAAGTTAAAGGGGAAAAGTTTATTTAGCTCACAGTCTGTAGAGGTTTCAGTCCATAATCAACTAGCTCCAAGGCAGGGTGGCATGGCAGAGGGGCATCGCGGAGGAGAAGCAGTTCATGGCAGGTAGAAGGTAACAAATCAACAAGGGATGACCACAGCTCTTTCTGTCTCTTATATCTTATCCAGGCTACTTAGGGCAGGTAGCACTCACACCCTTAATCCTAGCACTGCACCATGGATCAAGCCCAGTGTCACACACTACATTCAGCCACCTCTGAAAAAGCACTGCCTATGACTGCATGAGGCTTTGAGGAGACACCTAGACACAAGCCATGACACCCTCTGTCATGCATGATGCAGCCCATGACCTCCCTGGATAGTGGTGCCCCTGGACTTCTGGCATCTGGAATCTCTCTTCTTTATAAATTACCCAGTCTTCGGTATTCACTAATAGCAACAGAAAACAGACTAGGACACTGGTCCAATAGAAATTTAATAGGAGCCACATAGGTAGCGCCATAGGAAGAGCAAGGTAGCATGTTCTGGTAGCCACATCCGAACAGTAAGAAAAGGTGGCAGTAATTCAAGTGGTATTATTTTATTTAATCTAATATATCATTTGTATGTCCAAAATATATCATTTCAATATATAGGAATATGAGACTTCTTACCTCTTTCCTGTAAAAACCCTTTGAAAGTCTGGCATTTGTATGACAGTACATCTCCATCCAGACTGGCCATAGCCAGCCCAAACTCTTGTGCCTGGTGGCTCCTGGTTGGGTGGCACAGACCTAAGCCAGCTTGAATGCCTCTGGTAATGGGGAGCTCACTACCTTCTGGGACATCCCCTCCATCCCTTCCTGCTCTGAGCTGGGGGCCAGTCCCTAGGACTAGCTGGGAAGCTTCAGCTTTACCCTCTGGGTCCCCAAGCCAGCAGGCAGTCTCCATTGAGGACAGTCCTGGAGTAATGAGGACGCCCACAGCTCTTGGTAGCTGCAGAGACCAGGTCCCTCCTCACAGCTCAGCCCTGGAGACTCTGTCATTCCCCATTCAGGCCTCCCCCCGTGGGGAGTCCCCACCCCTGCTAGAAGATGCCCAGGACAGAGATAAGCTCAGCATTTCCATCCCCAACCAGAGAACTCCAAGTGCGGGGGCTGAAGAAAGGTTGTCTCAGGTGTCCCTGTGCATATGTCGCCGGCTGCTTGAGGCCAGGGCTGCTCTGCCCCTGGCTCAGGAGCCCCCATTCTGGGACCAGGGCTGCCTCAGTGGCTGCCAGCCTGGGCAGGCCCTGGCTGTGGTCTGGGCCATGCAGCAGGTGGTGAAGGGGCATAGAGAGTGCTCAACCAGGCCCGAGCTGGCTCTCAGAGCCCTGCCCCAAAGCCCTCCAAGGGAAGCACACTTCCCTTGCTTTTCCACTGGCAAGCTCCTCCTCATCCTTCAAAACCCTCAGGTCTCCTCCCCCAGAGCCTTCTAGAGCACTGCTCACTTAGCCCATTGTCATGGCAATGTGCAGAGAAACCCCTGCTGTGGGCAGTGCTCCTGTGGAAAGACTGTCACGTGATAGGCTGTCTCCCTGGCTACACTCTTGGGGACAGAGACCCTGTGTGACCACCTCACCTTACCAAGGCACCCAGCACAGACCCTGGCTGGCAGTGGGTCTGTCCCTGGGAATGGCTTCGGAAGCACAGGCCAGGGCTCTGTGTCCTAGGCCTCATGGTAGAACCGCTAGGGAATTTTGACCTCCACCAGGGTCTGCCCTGGGGTGGGGCAGGGCAAGTGTCAAATCCTAAAAGCACCTAGCTGGACTGACGGAGTCTCTCTCTCTCTCTCTCTGTCTCATTTAGAAAGGGTCTCACTAAGTTGCTCAGGCTGGCCTCGAACTTGTGATCCTCCTGCTTCAGCTTCCTGAGTGCTGTGACTGTGATTATAGGCATGTACCACTGTGCCTGGCTCAACCCACCTCTGCAAAGTGTAGAGTTCATTGGATTTTAGTGTATCCAAGAATATGCATCCATCACCAGTTTTAAATGTTTTCGGCACCCAGGAGAAACCCCATAACTAACCCTTAACAGTCATTCCCTGTTCCCTCTCCCCCAGTTTCTTGACAAGTACTCATCTACTTCCCATTTGTGTGGCTTTGCCCATGCTAGATGTTTCATGTAAGTGGAATGACAATATGGTGGCCTTTTGGGATGGCGCCTTCTATACTGTGATGTCTTCAGAGAGATCCCAGAGGAAGCCCTTAGAGGTGGGACCTCGTGGAGGAAATTAGGTCACTGGAGATGTGTCCTCAAAGGTGTGTCCTCTCCTTCTGCTCTGCTTCCTGACCACCATGAAATGAACAGCTCCATCCACTACATGCTTCTGCCATGGTGTCCCGTGATGCCACAGCCCCAAAGCAATAGGCTCAAGTCACCATGGACTGAACCCTCTGAAACTGGGAGCCTAAATAAAGCTTTTCTCCTGTAAATTGGTTATCTCAGGTGGTTTGCACAGTGACAGAAAGCTGACTAATGTGTTAGTACCTCATTCCTTTTTGTGGCAGCGTAATATTCCAATCTATGGTTAGACCACATTTTGTCATGACAAAGTCAAAAGAAAATAGAGATGAATCCCCAACGAAGGACCTTTTATTTGGGATTAAACAAATAATAGGATTGTAATCCAGGACACCCATGCACAGAGTGGGGTGACCGCTGGTCTGTCTGGAGGACAAAGGAAAGACCAGGACAAAGGAAAGACCAGGAGAAATCTGTGCAAGTTATTTTGAAAGTTCACTGGCACTGTGGGTGCTGGTGGGAGATGGTGTGCTCTGACTGGCCGGAGGTGACTGTGTGCAAGTTACTATGTACAAGTCGCTTAGGGCGACAGTTGGCAGTTTCAAAGTAAGTTGCTAAGTAAAAATTGTCCTAAAATAAGGCAGGCCTTTCACAGATCAGTTCTGCAGGGCAGGGAGCAGGTCCCATGGCCTGAGTGTGCCCCTTCCACCCTGAGGCCCCTGTGTCATGACATTTATAATCCATCCCTCCGTGTGGGTTACTGGGCCAATCTCCCTGTGCTTGTTGTGAACACCAGTGGCCCAGGGCCGTGTGAATGAACTCATGCTCCTGCTGAGGCATCCGTGCCCCAGAGCTGCACTGTCATCCCCGCAGGCCCTCGGGTCTCTGGCTGAGAGAGGCAGGGTGTGGCCTGTGGGGTCCCTGGGGGCTCTGGGCCTGTGCCATGGGGGCTTACTGGGACCTGTACCACCCACCTGGGCCTGGGGTCTTCTCTGACAGCCAGGGCTCTCCTGGCTTCCTGTGTGTCTCTGCTCTTGCTTGCTTTCGTCTTCCTGTGTCTGCTAAAGTGTCTGTCCTGTCTCAGCACGGCCACCAGGGAGGGCTTCTCTAGTGCCACCTGACAGGTACCCTCTGCCCAGACCTGCCATTCTCCAGCCCGGCCACTGGCTCCATCTGTTTGTGGATGGCTCTCTGCAGCCTCCACTTCAGGCCTGGCCCACCTGGCACCTCTGCCTGACCCTTCCTCTCCTCTCTCCTCAGCCTCCTCCACTCAGCCCGAGGGTCACCACTTCACCCCAGTAGGGTCCCTCTGTTACCAATGTCCGTCTGGATACCAGGAATGTAGCAGGGGACAGACAGACCCGGCCCCGGCCCTGGGGAGACACCCTGAATCCCACGGAAAGACGTGTGCTCTGTCAGGGAGTGGTATGCTCCAGGGTAAGGGGACAGAAAAGAGGACAGCCGAGCAAAGGCTGGAGAAAATAAGGAGCCAGGCACCATGGTGCATACCTGTAATCCCAGCACTGAGGAGGTTGAGGCAGGAGGATCTCCAGTTGAAGCCAGCCTGGGCTACACAGTGAGACCCTGTCTTTAAAACAGCAGCAATGAAACCATTTTCCAATGAGGCTGCAGGAGGGGAGTTGAGGTTGGCATCAGGTCTGCACCTGCATGATAGGTAGGTGGTGGCCGCTTCCTGCTCCGGGGTGTGAGATGCTGGCTGCCCACCCAGGCAGGGGCTGAATTACTATGTGGTGGGAAGATGAAGGCAGGAAGGAATGACGAGTGTAAGCTGTGTGTGCAGGCGGGGAGCACGGGAGTGTGTGGGTGTGTATGACTATGCAAGGCGCATGGGTGCACACCTGTGGTGGGAACCTACGAATGTGCAGGTCTGGGGGTGAGGGGCTCCCTGTGCATGAGACCCGGCTTCTGAGGAGACCGCAGTTGGGCACAGGTCGGTTCCTGGAGGGCAAGAGCCAGGAAGGACAGGGAGCCAGATGGGGCCTGGGCCTCCAGAATGCCGTGATGGGGACAGGAGCCGGCTCTGAATTTGGGCTGAGCCTTCCTCCCAAGGCCTGGCCAGCCTCTGCCCGCCCTCCCTGAGTGGCAGCCCTGCTCTGCCTCTGTGGAATGCACCCCACCTGAGTCAGACAGGAATACTCTGCCGAAGTTGTACGTCCAGCACAACTTAAAGAATGTGACCAGAAAGAAAATACTCCAAATGTTTACAGGGGGGAAAAGCTGTTTCTCCCCATCTTTCATCCAAGTTGCCCAGAGGAATACAGCTGCAGCTGGGTGAAATGCAGCTTTCGGGCTCATGATGGATGGACGGCAGGACAGAGTGGAGGAGGAGACACAGGGAGGAGGAGGAGATGGACGAGAGAGGAGCAGCAGGAGGGCTCAGGGGACAGGGTTTCTTCCTCGGGTCTCTGCAGCCACCACACCACCAGCACTGGAGCTGACCCCAGGGAATCCGGTGAAAGTGGTGGACTCCAGCCAAGCCACTTCTCTCCTCATCCCTGCCCTCTTTTTCCTCTGTCCCCGTCTTTTCTCCCAAAGAGCCCCCCTCTAGCCAATTCATTGTACAGAGGAGGAAATCTGAGGCCCAGGGATGGAGAGAGACTCATCCTTAGCCACACAGCCCTGCGAGGCTGCGGAGCCTGCTGAGCCCTCCCTCCCTCCTCCACGTCACATGTGGCCTAAAACCCACCCACTAGGGCTTGGCCCTTGGCTCTACAAAGGACGTCCCCACTGCACAGATGAAAGGCTTGTGCTCTCAGCTGGGGTGTCTTAAACTGCATTAGCCCATGCTGGTGTAAGAACAGAGAATTCATTCATTCATGGAACTGAAGGGGCCCCAGAGTGATGAATTCAGGTCCAGCTTGATCAGGATGCAGGCGCCCCTTGCCCCGTACCCACTTCTCAGCTCTGCTGCTTTCATGGGCACCATTCTGAGTCCACATGGCTACAAGGGGCCTGCTCACAGCTGGTCCTGCCCCCTGCCTCCCTCTGGTTCACATCTGGTGAGAAATAACCAAGAGCTGTTGCCTCAGTTGCACACCAAAGCCTCAGGACTTTCTCTGGGTCCACAGCCTGTCCTTAGCAATGACCCATGGGGACCAAGAGCAGTGACTGGTGGGGATGGTGACTGCTGGGAACTGGTGACCAGTGTGGTCACTGCAACGTTGGTGGCTGGGAAAGCCTCACCAGGATGCCAGTATTTGCTGAGAAGTATTTGCTGGGAAGTACCAGGCCTGCTGGAAATGTGGCACAGGGGAGGCAGCAGGTGCTGGAGGGCCCCAGCTGGGGTCATATCAGGTAGGCATAGAAGGGCAAGGGGACAGCATAGAATGACCCAGCCCAGGGGGTAAAGGCCAAGGAGTCGGGGTGACCCCCTGCTGGAGGCCATGGGAAGCAACCGTGGTGTTTGCAGTTTTTGAGGCCCCCTAGGATGCTGTGGAAGGAACCAGGTGCTCTGCTCCCAGGAGCACCCCATGGCCCAGACTGAGCAGGACCCAGAACCCCCTTGTCTAGCTCCCTCCCCTCGAGACCACTTTCTTCCTCCAGGGAGTCACCCCATCCTCCAGGAAGCCCCGAGGCAGACCTTGATAGCATCTCCTTGGCATCCTGAATCAGGGAATTTTCTGGAGCCAAGTTTCTCCCCGGGCCACTCCCAGCCCAAGCGCCCCACCCTGAGCAGTTCTGGACCCTGGGCAGCACCTGGTAGGTTCATTGTTGGCGCTTCCTGGGGGACCTGTCAGAAAGATTGATTCCTCTCCCTCCAGTGGTGCAGAAACTCCTTCCTGCTGCTCCAGACAGGTCTGGGGCACGGCTGGGGGACAGAAGGAGCTCAGTGGCAGCCCCACCCCACTGGGTGCAAGAATCCCCTCTCCAGACCCCAGCAGCTTCTTGCACACACTTCCGGGACCAGGAGCTTACCACCTCCCTGGCTACCCTCTCCAGTCCTGGGGAGCCCAGCGGAAGGCTGGCCCTTCCCTGAGCAAGGCTCTGCCCCCCTGAGACCTCACCTACACCCTGGTGTCCAAGCTGTGGCCCTCCTCCCGCTCACCCTGTCCCAGGACAGGCCCATAGAGCTGGACCCCCAGAAACTGCCTTCTCCAGGTTGAGCAGCTCTGCCTCATTCCTCATGAGACCTCCAGCCTCCTCCCATACACATGCTCTGTTTCTGTCCATCTGCTATGGGATATCGCAGCTCTAAAAATCACAATGGAAGACCGACCCCTCCCTTGTTGTATGCATTAGACTTCAGTTAATATGGCCCCAGACCATTAGCAATCTTTTAGCTTACTTGTGGTCATCTAAAACTTTCCATCTTTCCCAGTGTCTCCTATCTTATGCTTCTGCAATCAATTTTTTTCATAAATATCACAAATTGTAGATGCTAACCCCTCTTCTACCTCACTTCACCACCCCCCATGCTTTAGCCTATGGGATGGACTGAATTCTCCCAGGAGCTCAGCTCGTGTGGTCCCCTGCAGGTACGCCAGGTGACTGGAGCCAGGTTTCAGCAGCACCCAAAGAACCCTCTGCCCCCAGTTCCTGGCTACCTACTCTCCTGATGTCTTTTCAGGGCTCAACACAGGCTATTGGGGAAGCTGCTGCTCCTGCCACTGGGCAGACCCAAGGGCCCCGAAGCTGGGCACTGTGTTCCATTCCACTCCAGCCAGCGCTGTGTCTTCCCAAGACCAAACACTCCAGGGTTTTCAGAGCCATAGTTCAACTGCTCATTGCTGCAAATGGGCTGTGACTAGAGTGTTGACTGGATCTTACAGAAACTGGGAAACAGGACAAGAGAGGGGTTTGGTTTGGGTTTGGGTTTGCTGAGAGCTAGTTTATTAGCACACCCCTATGTGGAATTGTGTGGCAAGTCCTTCCTGGAAGGATGAGCAGGGTGCAGATATCTGGGACCCCTCAGGGGGTACTGACAAATGGTCATGTCATCACAGCGCCCTATTCAAGCAGCTCAGGGCAGCTATGGAAACCGAGAAGGAGTCACTATGCACCCTGACAATCACAGAAGGCTTTGGAAGGAAGTCACTTTTTATTCTGTAGAATATTTGAAAGGTCCAGGGATAGCTGGGCATGGTGGTGCATTCCTGTAAGTCCAGCAACTTGGAAGCCAAGGCAGGAGGATCTCAAGTTTGAGGCCAGCCTGGGCAACTTAGTGAGACTCTGTCAAAATACAAATTTTTAAAAGGGCTGGG
This sequence comes from Erethizon dorsatum, assembly GCA_028451465.1. Classification (NCBI taxonomy): domain Eukaryota; kingdom Metazoa; phylum Chordata; class Mammalia; order Rodentia; family Erethizontidae; genus Erethizon; species Erethizon dorsatum. Next base: position 40,131,858 of record CM051831.1, read on the forward strand.
AATTCAGTTCAGTGGTAGAGCACTTGCCTAGCATGCTGGAGCCCCTGGGTTCAGCCTCCATTACTGCAAAAACAAACAAGCAAAAGGTCTAGGGCTAGGGGTTTGGCTTAGTGGTGGTGGAGCTCTTGCTTATCTGGCATGAGGTCCTGGGTTCCATTCCCAACACAGAACAAAAAAAGCCCCTGGCCATCCCTGAAGCCCCTCTTAAGAGTGTACATGTGCAGGCCTTTTTTAGTTCATTTTTTTTCTTTTTGTGGTACTGGGGATTGACCCCAGAGCCTTTTCACTGTGCTACATCATCAGACCTTTTCTTATTCTTTTACTTTGAGACAAGAGCTCACTAAGTCACTAAATCCCTCACGCTGGGCTCGAACTTACAGTACTGCTTCAGTCTCCCAGAATGCTGGGATTACAGCAGATCTTTTCTTCCTTGCACAGACAAAAGTATACTGCGGACTCTCCTAACCTGGTTCTGTTCCCCTAGCAACATCTCTTGCTCATCCGTTCTCCCAGTTGGTACCCAGCCTCCCGTCCCCCTGGAGGCTTGAGGCTGCAGGCCATTCCAGGGGCAGATCTGCCAGCACTGATAGAACCAGTCCCTGGTGGTGGATCTTTAAATTCCTCCAGCCTTCTGATATTGCAGATGTGGCTCTGCGAGGCTCTTTATGGCTGCACATAGGGTGAGCCCCGCCGCAGGGTGCAGAGGCAGTAGCAGAACTGCTCAGTGCAGGATCTGTGGGGACTGTGTGCAGGGTGATAAAGATTGGCCTCCTGATAAGGTCCGGCAGGTGCAGAGCCACAGGCACGGGAGGGCGAGCCTTGCTGCGCTGGGAGAAGCATGGCCTGGGGACGGCTCTGCTGGCTCTGTCATGGTGCATTCAGATTGGGAAAGGAAGGAGAGAGTAAGTGACTGCGACAGGATGGTTAGGTGAGACGCGGCCTCTCCCACCACAGAGCACTGTTCAGCCAGGACAGGGGAAGGGAAGCTGACAAATGCTGCCACAAGGAAGGACCTGGAAAACTGGTCACATACTGTGTGGCTTCTTCTATATGACCGTCTAGGACAGGCTGGTAGCCCTAGGGGCTGCCTAGGGCTGGGAAGAGGGGAGTTGGGGAGTGACTGCTAATGGGTAGGGAGTTTCTTTTGGGGGTGATGAAAACGCTGCATGGTTGGACTCTGGGAATACAGGAAAAACTACTAAGCTGTACGCTTAAATGGGTGAATCGTTTTGTGTGGAAATGGTGTTGTAACAAAGCTATTAAATAGGTTTGGGAATCAAACAGGTCCAAGTTACAGGAGCCAAAAGGGCTGGTGCTGTGCCTGTAGCTGGCAGTGAGATGCTGGATGCCATCACTCCTCGGGCCTGGAATCCAGGGGAGACTTGTGACTTTTGCCAGGGGACACAGCCATCTTGTGGGGCCCAGCAGGACCCGGCAGGCGCAATAACTGCTAGACCCTCTTCCTGCCCTCCAGCCTCCCTCCAGCACCTTCCACCAGCCATGTACCCTCCAGACTCATGCCTTGTGTCGTCTCCTGGTCTGTGCTCTGGCCTGGTGGAATGTGGGGGTGGCGGGACGGAAATGGCAGAGCCCAGCATTCCCATGCAGCTGGTCTTTAATCTGGGACCCAGAGATATCGCCACCCACATAAAGTGCCGGCACCCTTCCCCAGCCCTCAGTTGTCCCCAAATGTCACTCCCCCCACCCCAGCAATGCAGGCTTGATGCCTGGCCTGGCAGGGCTTCTAGAGTCTGAACATCTAATAGGTGACTGCTTGGGCCAGATCGGGCCGGCTGTGGAGCAGTCTGAACGCACTCTGCAGGGCGCCAGGCCCTGGGAAGGTGTAGGGCATCCTGGCGTCCTAGGGCCTGCAGTACCTCAGACACTGAAGCACGGGGTTCAGGCTTTCCAGGGAGGAAGAGAGCTTGCATTCTGTCGGGCCTCAAAGGGTAGGAGCTGGGATGCAGATATTTCCACTTTGTCCTGCACACTCCTCCTCTGCTGCTGTCCCCAGGCTCAGGGAGAAGGCTGGGTGCCTGCTGGGTGACCAGCCCTGGCTGGGGCAGCTGTGATTAGGGCTGGCTTAGTATGGATACAATGGGATCACTGAGGCTCTCAGAATGCAGAGTTAGCAGGGTTAGGCTGGGTGTCACCTGATTAGGGCCCATTCAATATCACTGTAGCCTCAGGCAATCAGCGGCCACAGAGGAAGAGGGAGACCTCACGGGGTGGGACACTGCATGGGGCAGGAGCGGCAGCTGCGCCAACCCAGCCTTCGATACTGGGGTCAGCGCCCCGGCTCACGGCAGCAATGACATTTGGGAGCACAGACTTGCAAATCACATCGCATTCACACTGCTTTCTCACTTAAACCTTCTGGGGCTTCCCACTGCCTTTTGAAATAAAACTTCATTGAGGTATAATTTAATATCATGTAATGCAGCCATTTAACTTTTTGGTAAAAACATTCGAAATCCCTCTAGCTTATACAAAGACACGGGACATTATCTTTAGTCACCCTACTATGCAAGAACTTGCTTCTCTACCTGACTATAACTTAGAACCCATCGTAACTTAGTACCCATCCCTTCCTCCCCACCCTCCCCACCCTGGTGATCACTATTCTGCTCTTAGCTTTCAGGAGACCAGCTGCTTCGGGTTCCCCCACAGCCTTTCCAGCTTCACTTGGCCTTTCTGTGCCTGGCTTATTTGACTTCACATAATAATCTCCACTTCCATCCACGTTGTCGCAAATGACAGCATTTCATTCCTTCCAAGGCTGAATAGATTCTGCAATGCATAGGGGCCACATTGTCTTTATCCTTTTCTCAGCCGATGGGCCCTAGATGGCTTCCGTTTCTTGGCTGTTGTGAACAGTGCCGCATGAACATGGGGTGCAGCCATCTCTCCCACACTGTTTCCATCTCCTCTGGATATGTACCAGCAGTGGTGGGGCTGGCTCCTCTGGCAGCTCTCATTTTAACATTCCGAGGAACTTCCATAATGACCATTCTCATCTACATCCCCAACCGTGTACAAGGGTCCTCTCCCCTCCGCACCCTCAAAAACACTTGTCAACTTTAGTCTTTTTGATAAAACCCATTCTTACTGGGGTTAGGTTATAATAAATTTTATAAAATTTTCATTGCATGGCTGTTCCACATTTTGTTTGTCCACTCGTCAGCTGGTAGACATTTGTAGGTCCCCCCATCCCACTTTTTTTTTTGTGGGTACCGGGGGGTCGACCTCAGGACCTCGCGCGCCAGGAGGCGCCCATGCCGCTGAGCGATATCACCAGCCCCTTTTTCGTATGTGGGTTCCGGGAGTCGAACTCGGGCCCTCGCGCTTGCCGAGCAGGTGCTTAAGCTGCTGAGCCATCTCACCGGCCCCCCATCCCACTTTTTAGCTATTATGAACAATGTTGCCGTGAACGTGCACAAACAGGTTTTTATGTGACTGTTATCAAGGAGTGGAACTACTGGGTCATGAGTTAACTCTCTGGTTCACATTTTGAGGAATCGCCAAACTATTTTGCACGGTGAAACATGGCGTCCCCTTCCATCAGCATAGTGTAAGGGTCCTCATCTCTCTGTATCCCTGCAAGCCCTAGTTGTCTGTCTTATTTCTGCGGCCCCCACAAGTGTGAAGGAGCTCATTGTGATTTGGATTTGCACCTCCCTGTTGACTAACGATGCTGAGCATCTTTTCATGTGCTTATTGGCCACTGTTACCCATCATGTTTTTATACACTGTGAGCTACCACTTATGTGCAAAAAAAGTACAAAGAGCATCCACGTTTGCTTAAAAGAATAACTACAAAGCACGATCCATGGAACCATCATACACATCAAGGAACAGTGCATTTCTCCCACACCAGGAGACCCCTGGGTGACCCTGACCAACCACAGCCCCTCCCCTCTGATATTTGTCATCCTTGTTTCTTTTCATTAATCATAGTCTCCCCCTCGATGGGCTCTTAAACAATCCAATCCAATTTTGCCTGCCTTTGAACTTGATTCAGTGAAACCATTCTATGGAAGTCTTTTATTGACTAGCTTCTTTCCCTCCCTGCAGTCTTTCTTTCCTTTTCTTTATTCCTCCCTCCCTTCCTCCCTTCCTTCCTTCCTTCCTTCCTACTTCCTTACTTTCTTTTTTTTTTTTTTTTTTGTTCTGAATATTGAACCCCGGGCCTTTACACTGACATATCCCCTACCCCTTTTTATTTTGAGACAGGGTCTCACTAAGTCATTAAGTTGCCCAGGGTGACCTTGAACTTATGATTCTCCTGCCTCAGCTTCCCAGAATGCTGGAATCACAGACGTGTGCCACCACACCTGGCTTCCCCGGTGTATCTCACAGGCTGATTCCTGTCCATGTGGTTTGCATTCATTGCACTGCCCCACTATGTCCCCTGGAGCGCAGGTACCACTATTCATCCCTTCTGCCCTGGACCAACACATGGATGGCGCCCAGGTCAGAGCTGTTAGGAGCATGGCGCCTGTGAACCCCTTGAGCCTGTTTCTTATGTGCTTGAAATGCGTCTCTGGGGTCCGTGCCGGAGGAGTGGAATGCCAAGTCAAGGCCACACGTACGACGTCTGCACTGTACTCGCACACCCCCCAGCAGGGCACACACTGTGCAGTGAGCCGGACACAGAAGCTCAGTCACACAGGCTTTGGGGCACCTCCATGCCGTAGATCAGTGCCCAGTTGCACCAGATATGAAATATTTTGATTATCACCCCAGTGTTGCCAGATGCCCAAGAAAACCTGGAAGTCTGTCTTTTAAAGTGAACTCTCTTGGTTATGAAAATATTAGTTCAAAATTGATTTTAAAGCTGGGTGTGGTGGTTCACACCTGCAATCCTCATGCTCTGGGAGGCTGAGACAGGAAGATCGAAAGTTCAAGGACAGCCTGGGAAACTTGGCAACTTAGTAAGACTCTACCTCAGTATTTAAAAAATAAATTAAAAACTAGGGATACAGCTCAGTGCAAAGGCCCTGGGTTCAATCCCCAGTACCCTCCCACCCCGCCCCCAAAAATTGATCTTAAGCCTATGCAAGCCAAAGAAAGCCTATGCATGCTGTGTCCCCAGCTGCGCTGAGAGGCAGGCAGGGTAAGCGAGTTCCAGGCCTAGGCCCAGCACCGAGGCTGGGAAGGGGTGGAGGATAGGAGGGATTGGAATCCAGGTCTGAGTCTCCCGCACCACAAAGAATAACCAAGGCCAGATCAGCCAGAGAGGCAGGTGGGTCAGCTGGGCTGCATGGGGTGGGTGCATGCAGTGATGTCTGTGCTCTCCCCACCTCACCTGCAGATCCTGGAGGAGAACATGAAGCTGGAGTGTAAATGCCACGGTGTGTCGGGCTCATGCACCACCAAGACATGCTGGACCACGCTGCCGCAGTTCCGGGAGCTGGGCTACGTGCTCAAGGACAAGTACAATGAGGCTGTCCACGTGGAGCCCGTGCGCGCTAGCCGCAACAAGCGGCCCACCTTCCTAAAGATCAAGAAGCCCCTGTCCTACCGCAAGCCCATGGACACGGACCTGGTGTACATTGAGAAGTCGCCCAACTACTGCGAGGAGGACCCAGTGACGGGTAGCGTGGGCACACAGGGCCGAGCCTGTAACAAGACAGCCCCCCAGGCCAGCGGCTGCGACCTCATGTGCTGCGGCCGCGGCTACAACACCCACCAGTACGCCCGTGTGTGGCAGTGCAACTGCAAGTTCCACTGGTGCTGCTACGTCAAGTGCAACACGTGCAGCGAGCGCACGGAGATGTACACGTGCAAGTGAGGCTGGGTGGCCACGCCTCGGCTACAGGGTAGTGCAGGGAGGACCGGACAGCCTCCACACTGCTGTCGCCTTCCGGATCACTGCCTTGATCATCACAGGGAGCCACAGAAACACTGAGCTTGTCTTTCCTGCTGAGGAGGGCCCTGTTTCCGGCTTCTGGTTTCCGGCAGACACTGTGGGAAGAAGCCCTTGGGCCTTCGCCTGTTCCGTTCCGTGTCCAGTGCTGCTCCTCTCCCCGATACCACCCACGTCCCTGCCCGGCTGGAACGAAGCCTTTCGCTGGAACTCTGGGCCCTCGGGCCTCATCATAGCAATATTTAACAATTTATTCTGATAAAAATAATATTAATTTATTTAATTAAAAAGAATTCTTCCACCTCATCGGGATCCATTTTCTGCAATCAAAGTGGACTTGTGCTTTCCTGGCGGGATGATTTGTGCCACTAGAACCTGGAGCTGAGTAGAACTGTACATAATTATTCTTTATGCAGATGTTTCTACTAGTTGATTTTGCAAGTATCTTCCCTCTGCAGCACTAGAGGTTTACATACAACGAGCAGGCATCCTTTATACTTTATACCCACATAGACACACACACACACAAACACACACACACACTTGTATTTTCTTGCTATTTGCTGCTACTTATCCAGAAATTTAAGTTGGTCCAAGTTTGAAGACTTTTTTTTTTTATCCAGAATATTTTTCCCAATCTTCTGCCCTCCCAAGTTCAAACATTGCCATTAGGAAAAAATCTAGTTTGGAATAGACAGAAAGGAACAATGATAAACTCCCAGCTGATTTCATCGTTTGGAAAGTAAGCCACTGGATAAGAGAGAATATTTTGTAAGAGACTATTTTTATAAGAATATTTTATTTATATGGAGTCTGCTGTATCATCCCACAGCCTGTGTGTCTTCTTAACTCTGGTCCTCATTGGGGTCAGGAGGGGCGCACCACGGGGACCCTCACACATCTGGGTTCTCTGTTTGCCAAGGGGTCCAAATCAGCCCCCGGATGCCCAGGGCTGGGGCATCATCCGTGTGGACTGAGAAGAAACCCAATCCCTGGCAGGTCACTGAGGGGGACCTCGGGGTGAGCTACTCAGGCGAGTGGGCCAGCGCCCTCCACATTGTGTGACCATCACGGCCAACATCATCGGGTAGAGGCCAGCTCAGGGCCCCTGCACCTCACTAGGTGAGCCCTGCTGCTCAGAGAGGGGAGAAAAGCAGGCAGGGGAGTTGCTCACAAGCTGTGTGGCCTGGGGGCTTACAGTCATCTCCCAAGGAGGACTGGTGGGGAGAGGCGAGGGACAGGCCTCTCTGCTTTGGCCTGGCCATGCCCAGTGCCTCTCAACCTGGAAAGCTGTCCTCCAGGAGGCTGTGGGTGCCAGCAGGTGCCATCTTATGTGTGGGTTTGGATCTTTGTCTGCATGCATGTGTGTCTGTGTGTGTCTCCATGTGGCTCTGCAAGGGAGAGCAGGTCATGTGCATGGAGCCGTGTGCCTGAGCACTTGCTGGTCCTAGGAGCATCTTTGGCGGGGGGTGGTCCATGCATGCATGTGAGGTAGGCAGCAGGGACTTTGGTGATTGTGGTCAGCCATCAAGAGATGGCACCTCTGAACTCCACCTGCCACTCAGGGATGGGTGAGGATCTTCCCAATCATGACTGCACACCACTTAGCATCGTAAAATAATAGATGAATGCTAACTATTAGTATTAATTATTATTGCTACGACTATTATTCTCCACGATTGCAGGATTCTTCAAACACACTTATGGTAAAAAAAAATATTTGGTGCATTTTTGGGTAAAGGTTTTCCTCTTCTTCTTGCTCTAGTCCTAAAGTGGCTTTTTCAAAAATCCTGGGGTGAAAAAGGTGAGACACCTAAGGGGCGGAATCACAAGTCAGAAAGCCCAGGACCACAGGGTCAAAAGCACACAGGCCTGGGCTCAGGAGGAAACAGGTTCAGGAACTAAGCTGCTCGACCCAAGGCCACTGTTGCCACATGGGAATGTGGGCACAACAGTGGCCAGATCCTCTGAGATTTCAAGAAAGACTGAACATCTGGGTTTCTCAGGATAATCTCCCACTTTTTCAGTATGTTGACAGGCGCCTCGAGGGTGATGCAAACATGACTGCGGCTGAACTTGGCCCTTGGGCCACCAGCCTACAGACTCTGGAACAAATCTCTTGTTTTAGAGATGGAGAAACTGAGGCCCAGAGAGGGGCAGGGCTTTACTCCCGACCTCATAGCATGCTCAGCAGAGAGACCAGGCCTGAGCTCCTGGGGATGACCTTTCACCAACACACTGTGCCAAGTCAGGAAATAATTTATGGAAGGGGGGTTGGAAGGGATATAGTTCCTACACACACACACACACACAAACACACACACATGTCAAAGGGCTCCAAGGAGAACCAACTGGGCTTGCCCAAGGGTCCTGAAGGGACAACTGGATCCCTGAACCATTCTACAGATGGGCTTCTCCTCAGATGCCTGGATAAGTGAACATAGAAGGAGTGATGAAATAAGTAGATGGAGGGATGAAAGGAAGGGAGGAGGGAGGGAGGAAGGGGGCAGGCAGGATGGATACATCGATGGAAGGAAAGAAAGAAGTATAGAGGGACGGTGGGTGGATGGATGGATGGGTGGATGGATGGATAGGTGGATGGACAAGTGGGTAGATGGACAGGTGAGTGAGTGGGCCATTGGGTGGATGGAGAGGTGAGGAGGGTGCAGATACATGGGCAGCTGCCAAGGGAACCTGTCATCAAGACCTGGGAGGAGAAAGTGCTGAGGCATAGCGCTTCCCCATCCAAGGTGGAGTGGCCCCTGCACACTGCCAGGTGAGCCAAAGATCTGTCTCCTCAGCCTCTTGCTCCCACTTCTCAGGTGACAACCCAGCTCAGAGAAGTCATGTCTCACCACCTAGAAAGGAGGAATTGGGTTGTGATCCTAGGTGTCCCAAATCAACCCTTGCTCCTGGGCCTTCTACCACTGCAAACAGAAGCTTAAAGATGGAGGAAAGGGCTGCCCAAGACAGATACAAGTGGTCTTTGTCAACTCCTCCCTCTCCCCTCACTGAGCACACTCAGCAGGACACAATGCTGTGGCACTTCCTCCCCAGGGCATCCCATAGGTTCCCCCACTGCCCACCCACCTGCCCTCAACCAACTGCCCCTTGGCTGTTACCTGGAAGAGTGCTACTCCCGCCAGGTCTCCCTGCATCCACACATGCCCCACCAGCCTCCAAGCGCTGGCCAGACCAGCCCAGCCCACACCTGCCCACCACAGTTATAATGCCTCACCATCCTGTACCTCAAGCCCAAGCTCTTTGTCCCCTCTGTACCTGGCAGCCACCATGCTGGGAGCCTTGTGCACACAGCAGTGACAAGCCATTTGGGAAGGAAGTGCTCTGTGACAGACAGGTTCTAGCAATTTCCATGCTTTCTCATCATCACACCCCACTGTCTCTTGCACAGAATTACCATGGTCCCCATGTCCCCAGACATATCATGCCTTTGCTGTTTCTTTTGCCTTCCTTTTCTCCACCTGACAAACTCCTGGTCCTTGGAGGAGGAGATCCAGGGCCACCCATATGCAGCGCTGCTCCAGTCTCTCCCTGGCTGTGGAATCACAGACATGCTCCCTGACAAGGCTCTGAGCCAGCCAGAAGGCAGGGCGATGAAGGGACAAGAACTGAAAGCTCTGTCCTGAGCTTAACCTGGGCTTGTTGCCTGCTCAGGAAAGTGTATCAGTCAGCTGTCGCTTAGTAACAACCTGCCAGCAGCCAGGACCTTCAGACAATGAGTACAGTTACATGTCATTTAATGATGGGGATATGTTCTAAAGAATGCGTCACTGTGTAACCATCACAGTGTGCACTCACAGCCTCGATGGTGCAGGACACCCAGGCCAGACAGTGTTGCCTGTTTCCTCTAGGCAGCAAGCCTGGACAGCAGGTGACTGTACTGAATGCTGTAGACAGCTGTCACGTGAAGGCATTTGTGCATCTAAACATAGAAAAGCACAGTAAAGACACTACATAGGAATTTTCAGCTCCATCACAATTCACGGAACCACACAGTGTGTGCAGTCCAATGCTAACAGAAATGTCATTATCTGGTGCAGGACAATAGCCATGGTTGCTCATGAATCAGGGATGCATTGGCACTTCCGGGCTGGGCTCCTCTGTGCGCTATGGCCAGCTATGGATCAGGTGGGTGGCCCTGAGGATCTCAGAGAACCTTCTCACATTCTGTGGGGCCAGCTCACCCTGGGTTGGTCAGGGATGACTTCGGGGGGACCAGCGGGTCTCTCATGGTCACATCCTCCTGCAGGCGAAGGAGTCCCCAGAAGACAGCAGATGCCACTGGGCTTCCTGAGGGCCGGGCTCAGAACTGGCACTGGGTTCTTCATGCTGTGTCCCACTGGCCAGAGCAGGTCGCAGAGCCAGCCCCGAGTCAGGGCACAGGACACAGATCCACCGCTCACCTGGAGGACCCAGCCAGTCACAGAGCAGGGGCCACAGGGTCAGGCTGGGTTGTCATTTCCCAAAGCTCAGCACAGGACTAGTGTGGAAGCGATTGTCTCAGCAGGACACTGCCTTAGCATTGGCCACATGGCAGGGCACAGCTACTCCCCGAGCCTCAGCGTCTCATCTCCTGAATTTAATTTTTTTGTTTTGTTTTGTTAGTACTGGAGATTGAAACCAGGCTTCACATTGAGCTATACCCCCAGCCCTTTTAATTTTATTTTGAGACAGGGTCTCACTAAGCTGCCCAGGCTGACCTCAAACCTGTGATCCTTCTGCCTCAGCCTCCCGAGTAGCAGAGATTACAGGCATGCACCACCACGCCCACCTTAATCTTGGGTCTTGTCTTCCTCCATCCCATCCATCAGCGAGTCTAGTTGATTCTTCAAACTATCCCAAAGTCAGCTCCCCTCTGTCCACACACCACCGCCCACTGGTGTGTGTGAGTCTGGCTGGTTTCTTGCTTCTCCCCTGCTGGACCGCAGAACAGGGCTTCGATGCCCCACGTCCCACCCATTGACACCTCCTATGCACTACCCTTAAACAGGCTGAGCATAGCCACATGAGTGCACAGGGCACAGGAAGTGGAGCCACAGAGGAAGAGCCTTGGATCCTGAATGACCACCAGGGAGACAGCCACTAGCTGACCAGGGACACCCACAGCACAAAAATGCACATCTACTAGAGAAAAACTCCGAGGCCCAGGAGCTCATGTATGATGGCACAGAGCCTCTCCCCCACAGAGCTCCGCTGCCACACCTGCCTTCTCCTGTCCTCCCTGCTGCTGGCCCTTAGCAATATTGCTTCCTCTGGCCCTTATGTGGCTGGTTCCTTCTTGTTACTAGAACTCCACTCAAAGGCCAGTACTTCAGGATATCAGCCCTGGCTCCCATGCCTTCCGTCCATTACTTTTTTGTTTCCATGTGGCACTTACCACTATCTCAAATGCCATTTCTAATTTATTAGAGGCCATAAAGAATAGCTATTCAGAGCATGCGCTCTGGAGCCAGATGCCTTGAGTTCAAACCAGCCTCTGCTATTTACTAGCTGTGTGTTTTGGCCAAGTTGCAAACCCCTCTGTGCCTTTACTGCCCTAGGTGTCAAATGGAGCGGTAATTAGATTACGATAGAGATTAGACGAGTTGTGCCTGGCACACAGTAGGCTGTAGACGTGCGAGCTTGGGTATCAGGATGGGGTCACTGAGCTCCATGACAGCAGGACATTGTCTTAACTGCTGTGGGGTCCCCAGCACCCAGCACAGGGATTGCTAGTAAATATTTATTGGGAAAGAATGAATAAGGATCCTGCATGGGCACAGGAAGGTGTCTGGAGTGGGACCTGAGACCAAGAAGCAGCCTATCCTGGGGGCCGCTGGCCTGTGCGGAAGCCGGCTGGGGTGTGGGACAGGGGAGCCCCGACATGGCCAAAGGCGCATTTGCTCCATTGACAGGGCAGCCACAGGTTGCCCCAGCGATGCTCCTGGCCCTGGAAGAATGCGCTGGAGACAACAGGAGTGCATGGCTGCCACCCCCAGCACAGCCCCCGGGAGGGCAGAGAAAGCGCCCCACTGTCCATGCGTGTGCACACGCGTGTCACTGAACAGGGGACCCAGAAAGACCTGAGAGCCAAGAGAGACTGGACACTCCCAAAGGGAGACACACACGACAGCCACAGGCTGCACCCTAGGCGGACTCCACAGGATGCTCCAGACACACGCAGGCCACCTCCAGGGACACAGGTCACACTCACAAGTGCACACCACACAGACACAGTCTGCAAGTGGGGCCAAGAGGAGGCCTGGGCGGCTTGACCGTCACACTTCACCTTTCGCCCATGCTACCTGCTCTGCAGCTTCCCCAGTGTGTGTGCACATGCGTGTATTTGCATGTGCAATTCATGTGTGTGCATTTGGGTCTGTGACTGTATTTGGGTGTGTTTGGGCATGTATATGCATGTGTGTGTGTTTGGGTGTGTGTATGCATGTGGGTGGGTGCACCTGTGTGTTCGGGTGTGTGAATGTGCACCTGTGTATTTGGGTGTCTGTGTGTATTTGAGTATGTATGCACATGTATGTTTGAGTGTGCATGCACACATTTTTCAGTGTTTGCATATCTGTGTGTTTGACCATGTGTGTACATGTGTATCTGGGTGTGTGTGCATGCACATGTGTGTATTTTGGGGATGTGCACGTATGTGTATCTGGGTGTATGTGTGTGTATATGCGTGTATTTGTGTGTGCCCATGTGTATTTGAGCTTATGTATACATGTGTGTGTATTTGGGTGTATGGGCAAGCATGCTAAGTGTGGTCTGGGGACTCAGGATGTGACGTTAGGGGGAGAGCCAGTGCCACCTCCCTGGGGAGTGGGGAGGCTACTTCCAGACAGGATAAACTGAAATAATTCAACCTCTCTCAACTCCTAATGGTGGCCAGAGGGGGCCTGGACCGGCCCTACTGGGCTTCGCACTCCAGGGTCCTGAGCCACCTGGCCTCTGGGTGGTCTGACTGGGCCCAGTGCAACCCCTTCCTGCAGGTGCCTGGCAGTGCCCGTCCAAGACACCAGCCAGCTGCTCCTGGTGGGCCGGAGCCTCCCTCCTGGCCTCCTGGCACTGGTCATCAGGCTGCACGTGTGTGTGGAGTGGGTACTAGAGGCGGGGGACCTGAGAGACTCCAGGTTCCCTGTGAAGTGTGAGGCCCCTGGACGGGAGCCCAGAGCAGCCCTGGTGTCTTCTCCATTCTCCCCAGAACAGCTCCCAGGGCCACTTTGACTCGGATCCACCTGGCATTTGTGAGATTCCATTGAATTTCTTCCCAGAGCCCCAGCAGCAATCATAAATCCTGACGGCTTTATTACCTGGAGCAGAGATGTCCTGTGCCCTGAGAGAGGAGTCACGGGGCAAGAGGGGACCCCCTCACTCCACGCCATACCCAGTGCAAGGAGAAACCTTGATGGCATTACACAGGAATCAAACAGCCAAAGCCAAAGGGAGTAAAAGGCGAATAGGACGAGAACACTGGCCCTGCACTCTCAGTGGAGGGAAGGAAGGATGCCCCCTGTATACTTTTTAATAGCAAAAGCAATACATGTTTCCTAGTTGAAAAATAGAAGTGTCCAAAGGAAAAGGTGAAAATGTGTACGTGACCCTCCAAAATCCCAACCAACATGGATAAATGCATCCATGCATCTTCTGATGGCACAGCTGCTTTGCCAGGTGTTTTCTGATCTTCACTCTGCACAAGGAAACAGTCACTGAGTAGTTCACAGTGAGAAGGAATTCGCATCCACCTCATCAGCCTTCTTGCTGTGGACATGGGAGAGGAAGAGAACTGCATTTGTCAGTCCACCAGCGCGAACACATCCTCACAAAGACCCTTCAGCACTGCCCTTTCTGCAAGAGTGTGAGGGGGGTTTGGGGGTCAAATGGGTGGCTTTTACACTGTGGGCAGATTCCCCCCACTAACCCTGACTAACCAAGCTGAGATAGCTGTGGGGGGCACGCCTGTAATATTAGCTCTCTGGGAAGCTGAGGCAGGAGGATCACAAGTTAAAGGCCAGCCTTGGCAACCTCGTGAGACCCTGTCTGAAAGTAGTTTTAAGAAAAGGGATGGCAGTGTAGCTCAGTGGTAGCACACTTGCTTGGCATGCACGATGCCCTGGCTTCTGTCCCCAGCACACCAAGAAGAAAAGATGTCAGAGCCTGAGGCGGGGGGTGAACAATCTAAAGGCTGACCCTGGATGGAGCAGGTGGAGCCCTGGAGGTGGTAAGCTTCCCTCCGCTGGAGGGACACAGGCCGCATGCCCCAAGACACCACAGAGGGCTCTGCCAGCAGTTCCTCAGTGACCCCAGATGGCCTTCTATTTGTTCCCACTCGTGGACTTTGTTTCTGTACAGACCCCCTGGGTGCTGTGGCCAGCAAGGATGTGTACGAGCCCCTTCTCAGCTATCCTTGGCGATTCCCTCCCCAGGAGCCTGCTGGGGCACCAGATCACCCTCCAGCTAAATAATCAGCTTGACTGGGCCGGTGAGATGGCTCAGCGGCTTAAGCGCCTGACTTGCAAGCGTGAGGGCCCGAGTTCGACTCCCGGATCCCACATACGAAAAAGGGGCCGGTGATATCGCTCAGCGGCCCGGGCGCCTGCTGGCGCGCGAGGTCCTGAGGTCGAACCCCTGGTACCCACAAAAAAAAAAACAAAAAAAACAAAAAATAATAATCAGCTTGACTATGGCGCCCCATCCTCCCTGAGAATGTCCCATGAAATCCACACAGTGAGGCACACATGGCCTGTTAGCACCAGTGCCACTGTGTTGTCACCAGATGTTCAGAGGCAGGGTGCTAATTTATGCAGGCAGTAGGAAGGGGGAGAGGAGTGGAAGGAGCCGGAAGATGGGAGGGAAGCTGCGGAGCTGGGATCAGAGGCAGGAAGACAGTTCTAACCGCGGAACAGTAGGATAGACAGGCCAGAGCCTCGGGAGAGGGCAGGGCTAGGCATCTGCAGGGGGTGGGGGCAGGCTGTTAATGCAGCGCATATATGTGCTGCCGAAGTGAGCACAGCGTGCACTAGGATTGTGAGCTAAGACTCTGATTTTGCTGCATGATCCATAGATTCCTGGATTCTGTGATTCTAAGTGGTCTGATTGCTCATTCTAGGCATCTCCTAGGTTAACGCTCCAGAGTGGCCACCACAGCAGGAGGCCCTCATGCGTTCTGAGGATAGGCGTGCAGTCTGCTGCCCTGTGCCCCAGCCTCCTGGGTGTAAACAGGAATGGAATGCTGGGCTCCGAGTGTCTCTGAGGAGGTTCCAGGATCTGATCCACACACCCCACCGAGACGGCCGGCACCCTGGCGCGCCGAGGGAGTGATCAGCACACACTGGCTTGGTTCTCAGCTTCAACAGTGATGGGTTCCAGTTGATCCCAGCCTGTGCTGCTGTTCCAGGCTGCTCCCCAGTCTGGAGGCATCCTGGGCTCTAGGGCCTGGGTCCTGGGGGCAACCAGCCCTCCTTAGCAGGCAGCTGCTAGAAAGCAAAGCAAACACACAGAGGGAAGGAAGCTCCTGGGGCTGCGGGAAAGCAAACAAGGGCTACTTCCTGCAGCCGCATGCTGAGGACAGCCAACCTTTCCCAGGGCCAATCCTCGGGAGTCTTCCTCAGGCACCTGGCCTGTGTTTGGACAGCTTGATGGCAAAGCTGGAGATGCGGAGCACCAGGCCCCACCAGGCTGGCCCGGCCCCCATCCCACCCTACTCCTCTTCAGGGACCCACTGGGCAGCCTTCCTGGCCCAATGCCCCTCTCTGAACCACAGGTCTATGCACAGCCGTGGGATGGCTGGGGGCTCTGGGGCTGGAAATAAAATGTCATCTATTAATAATCAGGGGAAGAAGAGGAAACTTCAGCAAGGAGCAGGAGCCTCCCAGCCCATGCAGGAACTCAGTCTCCTGTGTGCTGCTGCAGGTCATCTTCTAGAACAAAGAAACCTAAGGCTCCCTCGACCACCACCACTAACCCAACTCCTGGCCCAGAGCTGGTGCCCACGAGAGTGGGCCAGGGCCCTAGGGACTGCCCGCGAGCAGATGACCCCTCGTGGTGACAAGCACAGTTTCGCCCAGGACCTGGAAACAAAGGGCTTTCACCCAGTGTAATCCAGGCTGAGGGAGGAAGAATGGGCAGGTGCAGGCGAGGCAGGTTCGCACGGAGGGAGCACACTGAAGCCTGGCTGGCACAGGGGCTGGGTTCCGGCCGTGCTCCCAGGCGGCAGACGGTCGCTGGCAGCGAGTAAAGGCCCCGTTTGTGCGCCATGTCAGCAGGGAGGGCAGGCCTTTTAAGGGGCTAGATCATGTGGCCCGATAGCAGGCCAGGGCCTCTCCCTGGGGGGACGGGCCCCCTGTGAGGACTGTCGGCCATTGTTAGCTGTGCCCCGGGTGGAGGAAAGCAGGACAGTGGCAGTCACTGATACCTGTGCGATCGGCCAGCTGGACCCAGCTCGGCTGCCTGCAGCTCTGGTTACACAGCAGGACGGATGGACGGCAAGAGAGGCACACTGGCTCTGCGAAGCCATGGGCTGCAGCCTGGCTGAAGTCCCCATGGCATATCCACATCAGGCAACAGGGAGTGACCCCCTCGGGAGTGCCAGGGAGAGAATCATGAGGCCACAGGGTGGTGGCAAAGCATGAGGAGGGTGTGCTACCCTGGGCCTCGCTCATTGTGTGAGCTCACATACAGTCAAGGACACACTGACTGTGCACTGGGAAGTGCTAGGCATGGAACACTGATCTAGCACTTGCTACTCCAAGCACTCACTGTTAATGTGTGACAGGTGCTATGATAACTACCATAGCGAGGCACACCCAGCAATAGGGCAGCCGCGCCACCCGGTGAATTCTCCTAACCTGTACAAGGCCCTGTAAGGTGGTCACTAGGACTGCACCCATTTTCCAGAAACAAAATCTCACCTCTGGGCAGCAATGTGCCTGGTGGGCCCTGGCACGATGCAGCACATCAAGTGGGCAATGAATAAAGGGATGACTGCAGAGGTGGAAGGGTCACAGTGGGCCCCTGGGGCTAGCAGCAGTGCAGAGCTCTTCCCTGTGTGATATGACATGTAGTAGAAGAGCCACAAGCTGGGATGTGCCACCCCTTTTGGCCAGCCACGAATCTGCCCAAGTCAGTCCTGGGCCACAAGCAGGGTACATACAGACCCAGGAAGGGCCAACAGGGGCCGATGGAGAGGAACCAGCTCAGCTTCTCCCCCATGGGCCTGGGCTCCCAGAAGACACATGGACCAGGCCAGGCGTCCCCTCCTAATCGTCCCACTGCCTGAACTCAGACCCAGCCTTGCCATGGAGAGGCCACAGCGGAAGTCTCTAGAGCTCTGCAGCCCATACTGAATGAGTTTCCCTGCAAAGTGAGCTGCAGGCCCCGGGGCCCACGCCCCTGGGCTCCTGCTGAGCTAGGTAAGCTCCGGAGGCCGCAGCACATCCTGTCTGCCCCCACTGCCGCTGCAGTGCCCTACAACATCCGCAGGCTGTGCAGAGACGGGACTGCGTGGAGCTGTCAAGTGGGTTCCCAAGTTGGAGGTGACTCAGACAGCACCAGTTCCATGCGTGACGGTGTGTGGGACGTGCATATAACCACACACGTTGGAGCCTGTTTCTATGCATCTGCACATGCAGCAGCCCCCATCCACGGACTTGATTTTCAGTTGCCCACTGTCAATGTGCTCTGAAAAGATTAAATGGTCAATTCCCGAAATAAACAATTCATAGTTTTAAATTGTCTCTATCCTATGCAGCATGGTAAAGCCTGCCTGGGACATGAATCTTCCCTGTGTCGTCCCAGCATATCCGGGCAGTGTACGCTACCTGCCCACTCAGTATTCATATGGTGGCCACGCGGTTATTACACTGCCATACTGCAGTGCATGTATTCAGGTAACTCTAAGTCACGGCGCATGTGTCATTCACCAACCTCGTCCCCATCGCAGAAGAATTATTCCATTTGACATCATCACTAGGGCGGCCAGTGCACTCTTTCTACGGTCTGTTGTTATAATTGCTTCATTAGTAGTTATTATCTTTTACTGTGCCTAATTTATAAAATAAACTTTATCATAGATAAGTATCCAAGGGAAAAACAGAGGGCACGAAGGGTTCTAGGTATAGCACCAGCCGCAGTTTCAGGCCTCTGCTGGGAGGGGACACACACACATGTACACACACACAGCACACACACATGCACATCCACGCACAGACTTTGCAGATGCCCCACATCGCTTCCTTCAGTCCATCACTAAACAACAAGATGCCCTGGGTGCATGGCCCTGGGACTAGGAGTAAGGAAGAAAAGCAGAGCCCAAACCATGGTTTCTGAGACACCCCGGGCCGGATCAGGACCCAAGCACCTGGGGATGCTGAGTTCAGGTCATAGCCTTGCTCCTGGGGCCTTCAGAATCCAACGAGGATGCCAAGGCTCCTGGGGAGTGATGCCAAGCAGATGGGAAGGTGGTGGCAGGGGCCCGGGAGGCCAGGAGGGGACACCAAGGCCAAGTTCCAGCCACAGATGGGCCATGGCAGACCAGCGCCAGGCCAGGCAGGACACACTTGGTGCCCTCCATAGGGTGACTGGGAACGGCTGAGGTAGGCCCCCGTAGTGTGAGGTCTGTGCTTGGGAGCCCACAGGGGACAGAGCAGCCACGCCACCCCAGGACCAAAGTGACAGGGATGGAGGGGACCTTGAGACAGGTGTGTGGCTACAGTAGGGGACCCCCAGCCCACCTGGCTGGAAGCTGGAGGGTGATCCAGATTCAGGGGTCCACAGAGGCCACCTTGGCACCAAGTGTGTTCAAAGACCAGGTGTCACACAAAGCTGCAATGAAGCTGTGTCCCCATGGGAACAGTTGCCACTGGGTAACAGCAGGTGGAACCCGGATGTTAACTCCAACCATAGGATGATTTCAGGGTACTGAGGCTGGGGTAAAGGGCCTGGTCATCGTGCTCTTGGATGACTGTGATCTGACACCCTGGATGGCTGATGGCACCTGAGTACCCAGCAGGAGCTGCACCAACCACACCCCACACAGCTGTGAAATCTCCGGATTCTTCCTGAAATCACCACGGCCAGAGCCTTCCATGGGGATGGAGGTCCTGCCACACCTGAGCAGTGTGCCCACGGGTGAGCGGCTCCCAGTCCAGGAGCCTCTCTTTCTCACCTGCCAAACCGTTCTGCAAACCAACTGCACTCTGTGGCTTCGTCAGGATGAGGCAAGGCACCGCACTCCAGTGGCCCTGGTTGCTGTCGTCCCTCCTGCCATGCGTGTATTCATCAACGTGAGTTTAACACCATTTGCAACAGAAACAAACTGTAGGCCACACAGATAATATATAATTTTCTAACAAGTGAAAAGACAGATGTGATTAATTTTAATGATATGTTTTTTATCTGAATATAAAACTTCAACACACAGCACCAACTGCATTTCAAGTGCCCAGCAGCCAGTAGCATGAGTTAATTGATGCACGCAGATGCGAATGAATGAATGAGTTTCTTTCAAACTGGGAAAGTCAAAAGAAGTATTGACATTGCTATCCAAGAGGGAGGTGCATTTGGACCTGTCAGGATTTATAGGGCTGCTCTCTAAATGAGGAAACTGAGGCCCAGAGAAGTCAGGAGCAACAAGCCTTGGTATTAGTTACAAGAAGACAAAGCATTTGAAAGGAGAGTGGGAAGCAGGTTAGAGTCCTAATGCCAAGGACAGGCTGGGTGGCAGTGGGTGGGTGGCAGAATGAAATGAATGGGGGAATGTGTGCAGGAATGCGTAAGCCATGGGTCCACGGAGGGAAGGGGGGAGGAGGGAGGCAGAAGTGGAGGAAGGACCTGAAGAGTGTGAAGGGCTTTTAAAGATCCAGCTGCATCTGACTTGCTGCTTAGGATGCGAGGGCTGTGGTCACCATGGCAACAGGAGAAAAATCACAGAGCGATTTATAATCAGTGTGACTCCTGCTGCTCCCAGCACACCGTTCCCAGTGGGAGTCTGCATCTCCAAGCAGGCAGAGTCCTGTGGGTCCCAATGCCAGGCACCCACCTGATGCCCAAGGCCCTCCACATCCTGCTCACACAAGGTTGTCCATCCTCAGTTGCATTAGCAACATGAATGTGTGCTCCCTCCTTACAGGCCAGCCTGCCCCATTCTGTGATGTGTTCTTAGGAGCAAGCTTCCTGCTCACCATGCTGGAGCCTGGCTCCAACCTCGGCCCACAGCCCTGCCTCTTCTTCCTGTCCTGGGGCAGCCTCCGAAGACGGCCAGCAACCACAATCTCCAAATGCAGTATGGACTCTCCTCAGTCCCACTTACCAAGTGGCATCTGCAGACAGACTCCTCTCAGTCCTCTCAATCAGCCCCAGGGATGAGATCCAGAAAAGGTCCAAGCAGCATAAAGCACAAAATTCACCTTCCTCATTCTCAGCATAGACCTTGATTAATGAGAACTGAGTTCAAGTTGGCCTAGCCACAGGCTTACCTCCCTGCTCTCTACAATGTCCTGTCCATTGAGCATCTCACAGGCATAAGGAGGCCAATATGGAACTTCTAATCTGAAAAGTGATCTGGCCAAAGTCATACATCACATAAAGGTGGGGAGACACAAAGCCAACCCCCTGAGGCAGCCAACAATCCAGGGCCAGAGAGACAGGTTTGGGAGTCTTGGGGCTGGAGCCCACAGCACTGCACCAGGTGGAGGATGGGCCCACAGCTCAGGGTGCCGAGTGGGTCCCCAAGATCCTCCGGCCCAGGGGAAGCAGGGCCTTGGGCTCTGGAGCTTGCATGTCAGGTGACCGAGATAAAACCCAGCCGTGGGCTCCAGTTCTGGAACACAGAGGGGCCACACCAGCCTGGGAAGCCTGGAGCGGCTCAGATCATTGGGGAAGGGTGTGGTGGGAGGGGACAGGAGGGGACCCACACCTTCGCTGCTCCTCTGGGCCCTGTCCTCCGCTGGCCTAGCCCCCACGGCACTGAGGTCGCCTCTCACGGACATAACTCATCCTGTGGTCCATTACTGCCCAGCCCGACTCCGGCCTGAAAGTTGTCCAGTCACAAATGGAGAGGAGCCAGGGGTTGGCAGCACAGGCTGGCCTGTGGTTCCAAGGACAAAAGCCTCCTCCAATCAATGGGGTCTGGAGAGGGGTGGGAGGGAGGGGCAGGACAAGGAGCCTCATCCCTGTCCCTGCCTGTGCCCTTCACCCCTCGCCTGGCACTGCCCTTCATATCCGGCAAACCTGACCTCCTCGCCCCACTGTGAGGACCTCGGGCTTCCCTGTCTCCACTGCTGCATAATGCAGCTGACCTGGAAAGGTTTGTGAACCAGAAACCATCTTGGGGTTGCTCCCTGACTTGGGAGAGACCCATCCAGCTCCCCTCCCCCACAGCCCCAAGCCCCCCACCCAGGGCGAGTGAGCCCAGGCTGTGGGTACTGTGGGGGCTTAAAGGGAGGGGTCACCCCAGATGGGTCCCCCAGAGAGCTTTGCCATCCTGGCCACCAATCTAGTGTGGCCCATGGTGCTTGGGTGTGACCCAGCCTGCTGAGATGTACTCCAAGGGTCCAGGGCACATGGGCAGGAAAGGCTCAGGATGCAACAGAGAGCACTGAGTGTCTCATCCGCAGTGTTTTCAAGGTGGATTACATGTGCGATGATGGCCTTTGGAGTAGATGGAGTCCCATAAATTACACGATCCCCACCACCTGCTTCTGTAGGTTTCGCAAAGCCTGGCTCCGGGAGAGTCTGGACCATACCTGGCCCCCTGTTCCCACTGACAGCCTAGTATGCCCAGCCACCCACCCCTCCTGGCTGTCCACGAGCCACAAGCAGGACTGCTTGCTTCCAGCCTCCCTGACACCTGGCAGAGAGGATGTGTGTCAGGTGCGTGGTGAACGCTAGGAAGCGGTCGCACTCCTGGGGGTCCTGTCACTGGTGCTGTTACCAGCCCAGCCCCAGAGAGGGATGCAGCTGTCCTGGGGGCACACAGCACAGGGAGTCTGTGCCCCCTCCCACACCCCACCTGGTGTGCAGGCCTTGGGGGCCAGAGGAGGGAGGCAGCTGGGGACCCTGTGAGTTGCACAGGTCCAAGCACCACACACAATGGAGGCACTGACCAGGCCAAGGCTGGCGGCTGAGGCGGGCCTGGCCTCTACTGCTTAGCATACCAGGCGGAGGCCCCCACCTCTTCCCAGAGTGGGCTCCAGGACCAACTATAATGTCTTGATTGTCGCATAATACCATGATGGAGGGCCCTGTCACATTTTTGTCCCCGTTACTGGGGTCTCCATTCATGGCCACTGTCACCAGGCTCGGAACAAGCCAGGCCAGGCAGCCTCCTTTGCATTAAAATGGGATGAGAAATAAGCCTTCTCGGTGCTCAGCTAGGCAGAAAACGGGATTAGGCCAGGGCAGCAGAGGCCCCTCGTGGGCGCCTGGAGAAGGCTGGTGTCCTCCCCTGCCTGGCTGCAGGGTCAGGCCTTCAACCTGCGCCTGGGATTCTCAGATAACCTTTGGCTGAGCGGCCCCTCCCTGGGCCTCAGTTTCCCTAGCTCAGAATGGGATGGGGGCAGGAGAATCCCAGAAGGGGTGACTGTGGGTTTAATTCCGTAGCCCACAAGCTCCACATTCACAGTAAAAACCGCTATGAAAGAGCAGCATTGCCCAGCTGGGGTGGGTGCGCCCGACACAGCCTCGCTGTCCATCAGGGAGGTGGTTCTGCATTTGCTGGTTTCTTGGGCTGGAACAGATGAGAAAAGATGTGTGGGCTCACACTTTTGGAAATTCCAGTCCAAAACCAGGGGATCCCGCAGCCTTTAGGCCTGGGAGGGTGGGCCACAGCTCATCACTGGGAGCACGCGGTGGGGTCCATCCGCTTGCCCCATGGCCAGGAAGCAAGGGACACAGAGGAAGCCCAGATCCCACTGTGCCCTCTGAAACCTCGCCCTGGGGACCTGGCCTCCTCCCTCAGGTGTCACCCCCGAAAGGCCCCTCCCCCCCCCAGCCTTTAACAAATGGCCTTTGGGGACACACTATGCCCAAACTATGGCAGCTTCCCAACCAAGCCATAGGAATCCTGAAGCCCGAGGCAGCTCGAGGAATAAGACGGTCACTCTCAAGCAGTTCGGAATAGCACTGTGCACTGATAGATGTCCAGGGTGTTGGGGGGCTGACAGCCACCCAGGCGGGAACCTCGGCATCACAGGACACCCACGTGGCGTGGTGCTATATATAGCCAAACTCAGAAACAGCCCAGGCTCCCTGAGCAGGGCCCGGCGGTGCGACTCAGGAGCTGCCCCAACCCAGAGCCATGCTGCCACCGACTCAGGAGGAGGGTGTCAGAGGCTGGGATGGCAAGCAGCAGAGGCGGCCCAGCCACCAAGCAGGGCAGGGCACAGGAGGAGGCTTGGAGGAGCCTGCTTGTACGGAAACATACACTATATGTAGACACACAGAGGATGCCGGTAGTGAGGCCCAGGGACCATTCACAACACCACCTCTAGAAAATCCAAGGGCTGAGCAGGGAATTCCACTCTGTACCCCCACACTCACCTCTTTACATTCGCACTGATGGTCCCCCAGCTCAGGACGGTGCAGTTCGAACTTCTGACTATGTTTGCACGAAGCTGTCTGTGTTCAGGACAAATTGGATGCGGAAATACTTGAGGACGGAACCCAGGACCTCGCGCATGTTAGGCAAGCACCATGCCTCCAGCCCAAAAGGAGCTTCATCTTCACTTCCCCTCTAGCATCAGTTCGCCAACACTCAATGCTCGCTGGCTAACAGCTAATGTTTATGAGCGCCTACTGTGTACCAGGTACCATGCTGCACCCTTCGTATTCATGAGCTCATTGCACAATGTGGAGATCAGGAGCACCCTTTATTATTACGGATGAAGGAGCCATTGCTTCCAGAGGGGAGGCAGCAGATACAGGTAGACAAGTGTCCCCTTCTGGATGGCACAGGAGCAGCCAACTCAGCCAGGCCCCTGACTCCGGGCTTCTCCTCATGCCCCAGGCCTCCTCCTGCCTCCTGATTCTCCTCCAGGTGCAGTCTGGGGCAGCCCTGTGGCCCAAAAGAAGCCACACTCATGGGCAGAGCCGAAGCTAGGGAGCATGGCAGGCAGTGTCTGCAGCCCAGGCTCCAGGCTCGAGCCGTTCCCCTGGCCTTGGCACAACAAGCCACACGTGGAGCGGATGTCCTCCACGCCCTGCCTGTACCCGAGCCTCAGGGACACTGCTGGGAAGCTCCCTGCTAGATTAAATGGCATTTATAGCAGCTGCAAGCACGTTCCAGCTGATTACCCTATAATTTGTACGCAGTTGCAGGTCATTACCGAAATGACAATTAAACACTGGCTCCCTGTAATTAGATGTTTTTATGAATGAGGTCCTATCAGTGGCAAAGTTAAAGCTCGGCCCTCCACCAGCTCTGACATCCTTCCTCAGCCAGCCAGGGGCCCCAGGGCCACTTCAGCTCTTCAGGGGACTAAGCCAGTTTCAGCCAGGGGCCCCACACTTCCTGGACAGTGGTCACCCATGTGGAACTCTGTGGCTTTGAGCAGCAGGACTCAGGAGCAGCCCAAGTGTCCAGACACAGGGGACTGGATGGCCACCTACATCCTGTGACACCCACGCCTTGGGACAAGCGCAGCCACAGGGAGGGAGGCAGGCTGGGGATCTGAAAGGGAAGCATGCCAGGAAAATGCTAATGACCAACAGGACAGAAGACCACACAGTCCCCGCACTTGCCTGGGCTTGTCTCGGTGAGGGTAAGGAGAGAGGAGGAAGCCAGGGGACGTAACAGGCGGCATGGGACAGGGTATGGAGATCTTAGACCTGGTGGTCACAGAAGGTCTCCCTGAGAAACCGAAGGTCTTCAGAAACGGGCAGTGTGCCCAGGGGACACCAGAGGGAAGAGCATTCTGGGAGGGAGCAGCCCGTGCAGATGTCCTGGAGCAGGTGCGCCCATGTTCTCCAGCCACGTGACCTCAGCCAAATACTGCACGGACATTACTCATCACCCTATGGAGAACCTACCACCCCCCAAGACAGTGAGGGCAGTGAGCTGCGAGACCCAAAGCCTGGGCCTCCCGGCCTCAGGAGGCAGAGCATTTCCGGAGCCTCCCACGCATGTGGGTCCCTGCACAGCTGCCTCCCGACCGCAGGTGACCACCCAGGTCATACCCTCAGTGTCCCATGCTCAGGCCCCAGCTCAGGGGGCTGCCTTGAGGGCTCTGCACACACCCGCAACCCCATAAGCCACTGAGAAGAGTCAGCCGTGTCTCGAGCTTAGCTCCCCTCTGGCCAGGTCACCTTGGGTGAGTCCCGCTATGACACCGAGCCTCTGTTTCCTGGTGTGGGCATTTTAAGAATTTCAGGCACTGCTGATGGGGAAAGCGAGCTTGCAGGAAGTGGTGGGTGAGTGACATATGCTATGGGTACTGGTGATGGCTGTGGTGGGGGCCCTAGAGCCAGCACCTCCAAGAGGCCTTCCTGGTGTCCCTGAGCCTAATAGGGATGAAAGAGCCAAAAGTAAACTTCTCAAGGCATTCAAGGCAAGTGAAAAGTACTTCAGGGCTTAGATGAAAAGAAACTGATGTCGTCCATGAGACAGCATTTCCGAAAAAGCACCAAGTTCCAACCATATTACCCAAGATCTATGCCCGTCAAAGGGTGGTGAATGTTTGATTCTGTTCTGTATATGAAAGTCCCCCTGCAGGAACTGGTTCCTACCCAGGAGGAGAAGCAGAAACATCGTATGAATATTCAAAAGGAGGTGGGAGACGGGCCCAACCTGGGGGAGTGAGAAAGGAAGGGAAGCCAGGAAGGAAGCCACAGTCAAAGAGACCAACTCTAGCTCCCTCCAGAAAGCACAGCCTCACTGTTAGAGCTGGCAGGACCAAGCGGCCACCTGGCGTGGAGGCTGTGGGCCTGGGGTCGAGAGTTCCTGCGCAGCCACAGGAAGCAGGTAGCAGTGCAGGGTTGGGCTGGGCCCTCCCCAGGCTCCTCCCCAAGAGACCAGATGTAGAGACAGGAGCAGGTGGAGCAACCAATCAGTCCGGTTTGCAGGTTGGAATCCTGGCTTCACTGGGCTTCAGTTTCCCCATCTCTGAGTACCCAGGCCACAGGGCTGGCATGAAGATTTGGTGACACATCCAGGCAGGCACCAAAACTCACCTGTGACCTCCAGGAGTGCCATGTCTACCACTCCTGACAAACATTACTTCTGGGTCTTTGGAACTGCAAAAAATGCTCATCTGGTTTTGTTGTTATTCCAACATCATTGTTGGGCCGGTGAGATGGCTCAGCGGCTTAAGCGCCTGCCCGGCAAGCGTGAGGTCCCAAGTTCAACTCCCGGAACCCACATACGAAAAAGGGGCTGGTGATATCGCTCAGCGGCACGGGCGCCTGCTGGCGCGTGAGGTCCTGAGGTCGACCCCCACCCCGGTACCTACAAAAAAAAAAAAAAAAAATCATTGTTATCTTCCAAACTGATCAGAGTTATCAGGGCTCTCCCCTAGCTTAGCCTTTCTGGGGTGCAACCCACTGAGAGCCTGAGGCCCAGCAGGAGGGGCCTGAGTCTTCTGTCTCAGGTTTCCGGCCTGGTTCCTCGGCCTCCCAGTGGTC
Organism: Erethizon dorsatum; assembly: GCA_028451465.1. Lineage (NCBI taxonomy): Eukaryota > Metazoa > Chordata > Mammalia > Rodentia > Erethizontidae > Erethizon > Erethizon dorsatum. The sequence goes on from CM051831.1 coordinate 40,158,349, forward strand.
TCCAGGGATGTGGCTTCTCTAAATGCAGCTTTCTAAGCAATCGTGGCCTGTGTGTTGTCTTTGGGATCCTCACATATGCACAAATGCCTTGTCCTTGCCAAGATATCATGAAATGCCACAGACTGGCAGTGGCTTATACACAGTGATGTGTTGCCCATGGTGCTGGAGGTGTGAAGGTCACGGTCAAGGTGCCTGTGGGCTCAGCGGTTCCTACTTCACAGCCAGGCCTTCCACTGTGTGCTCGAGGGCAGAAGTGGCCTCTGTTATGGGGACACTAGTCTCACTCTAATCCTCCTTCACTGGAGACCCAGCAACTCCCCAGAGACCCCATCACCTTGGAGGTTACGACTTCCACATGGGACTTCCACGGGGGACACAAGCAATCAGTCCATAACTCCAGGTGCTTTATCGCACTCCAACTGACACACATTCCATACAGGAGAAGCAGAGGGGTCTGAGATGCGGTAGGGTTTGCCTCTTATGGAATGGGACCCCATGCAGAGGCCCGTGGAAGCTGCCATATCTACCTGGGCCACTGCTTCTGACCCTACCACATCAGAGCCACAGGAAGCCACATCCACCCCCCCTTCCCAATCCCAGGTGAACAGCATGCACTGGAAAACACACCCCACACACCTGTCCCAACCACGTGTCACTTCTGAAGAGAGACACGACACTGACACGGAGCTCACACCTAACCAGCCAAGGGCACGTGCCTTGTCCCCAGGGAGGAGACCCATGGTCCCTATGCCAGCTGATCTCCCCAGTTGAGTCGCGTGCCCTCTCTGACATCTGTGGCATAATGTTGAGATATAGGCACACCACTGTTAGCCAACCGTACTTGGAAACAGTGGGCTAATATACAGATGCCCCTTGGCTGATGACAGGTTCGTGAGCTGACAGGCCCCTCACAAGTTAGTAGTATCACAGTATGCCGGCCCTGTCCCTGTGTGCATGCTGGTCATCTCCCTGGTGACCACAGGCTGACTGGGCTCGCTGGCCTGCTGCTCTGCCCAGCATCGCAGAGAGAACTGGACTGCGTATCTAGGCTGGGGAGAACGTCGAAACTCAAAAGGTGAAGTGCAATTTCTACTGAATGCATGTTGTGTTAGCACAACCATGAGCCTGAACAATTGTGAGTCATGAAGTCAGGGAGTTTCCGTGTATGAGAATTCCCATGCAAAAACAAGACACATCGATTCTACAGCCTATTTCTGGATTACTCACATGGACTTTGCTCTGTTCACAACTTCCTGCTTCCTCTCCCCATTCCATCCCCTTCTGCTCCAATCTGAGTCTGGTTCCCAGTTTGGTGGATGCTTCCGAGAAGTCACTATGTCATCTGTGGCTCTGCCCACACCAGGGAGCGTGACTTTCTGGTGACCCCAGGGCACAGGCATACGGAAGGCTGCCAAGGGAACCCGAGTTCCCATATACTCCCCTCCGTCCGCCTCCTCTCTGATCACCAGTATCAATGCCTGCTGGGTCAGTGGTACAAGGCAGCTGAGGGCAGTTTCGACCTCCAGATGAAGGGAACTATTTTTGTGTCTCTGGCAGAAGCAGCTCTTCCTCAAGGACTAATACCCTAACCCAGGTTAGCACCAAGCTGTGGGGAGAGGAAGCAAACAAGCGAGAGCGAGAAGACCAGTCCACGCCCATTTCTAGCCCAAGTCCCAGGCCCACGCATGTGGGAAGCAGCACCACACTGTCACCAGGTCAGAGCATGGACCACAACCTGGAGGAATGCAGCCCGCCCCACATTGCGGTCTCCCAGTCAGCTGTCTTTAAACACCATTTCTCTGTTCCATCAGGACTGCTTCAGTGACATGGGGACGTGTAAAGACCAGAGCATCCCACCAGCACCTGGTGTGCTTGAACTGAGTCTTCCTGGGTGTGGGTACCGCTTCCCCCCACCCCCAGGTGGAAGCCAGCTGCTTCCAGGGCCCCTACTAATGGATACAGGGAAAACAGCAGGCACTACTAGCACCAAAGGGACAAACACAGGCACGAAAGGAACTGCCGCTGCAACTGTAGTTCACAAAAATCCTGTCATTCTCAAAGTCCGTGCACCTCCTCAGTGGCAAGGCACAAGCCGGCTGGGATGTGGCAGGAGTCACTCCCTGCGACAGTGATGGTCACAGTGCCCTCTCCGCATCACACGGCGCGGCTGCTGTTTGTGCCTATGGTAGGAAGAAGCTGTCCTGTGGTTCCCACCTCGCAGGTCCTCTCCTGACACCCCTCATTTTGCAGGTCGGGGAACCTACACGGTGGAGAATTTTCCCGGTGTCCATCCCAAATTCCACCAGTCACCTCTAAGTCTGTAAGGCCTCTGGGGTCCCTAAAATTCGCAACTGTTCAGACCAGTGTCCCAGAATGTCACAAAAGTCTGGGTTTCCAACTCCACAGTGCAGATATCCCTCTGGCAAGGCTTGGTCTTGCCCAAGGAGGCCCCTGGAGCACTTGAGAGGAAGACTTAGAATCCACAGAGGCTCCTTGGCTTACCAGGAAGTGAGGTCCTGATGAGCCCATTGTAAGATGAAAATGTCCTTCAGTCAAAGATGGCTTTCACACGCCTAATCCTTCCCAAACATCACAGCCAGTCGGGTGTCCCCTTCCCCTTCCCAAACATCACAGCTCAGCCCTGCCTACCTCAAACATGCTGGGAACATCGGCCTGGGACTGGGAAAATCCCCAACGCAAAGCCTGTTTTATACTAAAGTATGGAACATTTCACATACTTTACTGAATACTGTGCTGGAAGTGAAACACAGGATGGTCATATGGGGACAAATTCAAATTTCGAAGTACAGTTTCTGCTGACTTCATATAGCTTTCCCAGCATTGCAAAGTCAAAAAATCGGAAGTTAAACCATGGCACATCAGGGTGCGTGTGGACCCATTTCGTTGTATGGACTGGCCCTTTCCAAGGGGCCCTGACCCCCGCTCCATGCAAAGCACTCTGAGTCTATGAACGGGCTTATGTCCTGCTTCCCTTGGAGACTGAGGAAAAACACCATGACCACACCCTTCCCTGTCTCTCCAGACCCCACCGAGTGGTTGGCCTTTGTTAACAAATCCGACATGACTGTTAGCAAGCAGTCATGTTCCCAGCTGAGCCCAACTCTCAGCATCATGACATCCTGGCCACAGAAAACAGGGGTCTCTTATTGGAGCCCTGGGACAAAGCAGGCTGGGGTGCAACCATGTGTGCAGACAGGGCCTGCTCTGTGTGCACCCAGGACTGTCTGGTCTGCCTGCCTTGCAGCTCCTTTGACACACGCATCAACACCCCCTCCATCTCACAGCACTGCAGAGTTGGACTTTAAAGATGTCTGATCCAATAGTCTGGACCACTCCCCACTTGCTGACCACAGCATCCCGCCATCAGGGTCCAGGCAGTCCCCACGCCCTGGCACCTGGGCTCAGGAGGGCAGAGCAGAGGCAGCCGTTCCACCCTGCAAGACTCAGATCACTAGACACCTCTCCTACTCCTGCTGGAGAAACTGAGGCTCAGAAGGCTCTGGAAAGCCCCTCTCAGCAGCAGGCATCAGGCCACCAACCCTGGGTTCCAGACTGAGCCTCTGCATGTATACACACAAAGTTCTGCCCGCCCTGCACTTCGTCCAGCCAGGCAGATGTGTCTGAGTTTCCAGTGCAACTCAGGGCCTGGCATAGAACAGGGCATACAAAGGTTCACACCCACATTGATTAGGACAGGCAGCAGAGAGCCAGGGCAAGGACAAGGGGACCGGCTCTGTGGGACTACTCACACACACGTGCACCCCACTGCACATACTCTCATGGACACCCTGATACCTGGCCCCTGCACCCAAACAGCCCAAGCCACCCTGCATGTCCCCGTCGGCTGCTCCCACAGAGGCCCAGCCTACAGAGTGCATGAGGTCTCAGGGCTCCTGACAGCCAGAGTTCTTGCTCTTCCTGTCACTGCTGCTGCCTCCAGGACACCTCTGGAGCACAGCACGGGAAGCCTAGAATCAACCCAGGGAGTCTTTACACCACTGCAACTGGCAAATGCCACAAACCAGAGCGTGACTTTATCAGCACCCCCTGCTGGAAAGTCACAGGCGCACCATCGCAGCCACTTGACCACCCCACTGTGCACCGCACAGGACCACACGGCATCAATGCACACACCCAGCATCACACACACACACACCCTTGCACATGCACAGCTGTCCTCTTCTGTCACAGTCCTGAGTCCCCACAGGATGCAGACACCAGCCTACAGCTCCACCGCATTCCCCTGCCCCCTGGAACTGCACACTACACATCAGCACAACAGGCCAGCACCTCCCAGCACAGGCACCTGCAGCCTTGTGCATGGCCGTGCACAGGACACCATCAGCCACCCCCATCGACCAAACCACACCTACACACACACACACACACACTCGGATGCATCTCTGTCTCAGCCACATGCAGCCCTGATGACCACCATGTCCCCTGCACCACTCTACACATGGCCCTTCCTCCCTCCCAGCAGAGTGTGGGGGTCCCACTTTTCCCAGGGGAGCCACATGGACCCCCCAGGCAGGGCCCCTGACAGGGTGACAGTGAGGTGGCAACTTCCTGGAGCCCCAGCCACCCCTGGCTGCTCACTTCCCAGGCCTTCCTGGGCTCCCTCTCCATTTATTTGGAACCCTATGAAAGATTAAGATAAAAATAATCCCCAGGAGGCAGATCCCTTGGTAATTATGTGCAGGTGTGAGATCGCTCCTGGCTGGCTGTCCCAGCCCTGCTGTGTTATGGGGAGTGCATAAAGGGATCCTTCCAGAACCAACCCGCCAGTCCCCATGGTGGGCTAGGCCTGCTCCCCCCGTCCCCCCACCTGGCAGCCCAGGCTTAAAACCAGCTCCCCCAGGAAAGAAGGGGACACACCCAGGGAGCTGGCCCTAGGCAGGCCTGGGGCCACCTGCAGGGGCTGGGATTCACACCCAGCTCCCAGAGCCTGCTCACGTGGAGATAGAGAATAGAGATGTCCCCGCTCCAAGTCACAGACCAGTCTGGGGACACCCCACCCTCTGTACCCCCTGCATTGCCCTGCAAGTGGGCAAAGATGGACAGAGGTCCTGTCACTGTCCTTACCCCTCCAGAATGCTCCTGGGCACTCAGGGCCAGTGCACTCAGTCCCCGAGGGCACAGGGTCACAAAGACAAACTCAGTTTGAGGAGGACAATGCTTATCCCTGCCTGAGCTGCTCGGGAAGTTGGCGCCTCTCACTGAGAGGTGTGCAGGTGAGCCCCGCTGGCCAACGCTCCCGCATCACCCATCCGCAGACGCAGGGCCTCTGCCCCGCAGGCCCTGGAGGAGCAGATCCTGAGAGGTGGCCACTGCACCCACCAGGCCACAGAGCCCACAGCAGGCAAGTCCACTCAGGGCAGCCAGGCCCCAGGAGCCCTCTGCTGGCAGCCACCCAGGAGGAGTGTCCCTTCCACAGGGACCCATCTTTCCCTGCCCCTGAAGTCCTGCAACCCTTCTCTGCTCCTCCCTCCCCTGTCATTCACCTCATGCCCTGCAGTCCCCTCAGGTCCCTCTGTCTTGTCTACCTGAGCCCCCGGGTCCTGCCTCCAGCCTCTAAGACTGGGAAACTGAGGCAATCTTTGCACCCAAATCCAAACCTTGCTCTTCCCATTGTGCACCAGTCACCCCATCACAGTTGATACTCCTCCTTCATCCACCTCATGTTCACATGCCTCAGAAGAACATTTCTAATAGTGCTGGACACAGAGTCAGCTCCTCATTCGGTTACCGCAGAGCTGGGCATGACACTGCACACCTATAATCCCAGCTACTTGGGAGGCTGAGGTAGGAGGATCACAAGTTTGAGGTCAACCTGGGCAATTTAACAAGATCCTGTCTCAAAATAAAAAATAAAAAGGGGCTGAGGGTGCAGCACAGTGGTAGAGTGCTGGCCTGGCCTGCACAGGCCTGGGTTTCATTCCCAGTACTGCAAAAAAAAAAAAAAAAAATCAACCACAGATGATCCCTGTTATGGCTTGTGTCTAGAGGTTCCCCCAGAGTCTCATGTGGTCACACATGGAGCTATGATGTGTGAAACTGGGATCAAGGATGATGCTGGGATTGATTCAAGGCACAATGCTAGGGTTAAGGCTGCCCCACCCTGGATGTGAGAGCTACCGTCCTGAGTGGGCAGCCTGGATAGTATATAAGGGACCAAGTGTTGTCACTTGTTGCTTGCTGCTTACTGCCTTGCTGCCTTCTGCCTTCTGCCTAGCATGGGCTATTTCTCCTCTGCGATGCCCCTCTGCCATGTGCCACCCTCCCTGCCTTGGAGCCAGCCGACTATGGACCAAAACTGTGAGCTACACTAAACCTTTCTTCCTTTAACTTTGGGTGTTGGGTATTTTGTCTCAGCAACAAGAGAAAAGTAACTAAGACAAACCCGGGTTGACAGCGCCAATTCTTCTAAAGCTGGTTTCTCATTCTGTTTTGGTTTTTGGTGCTGGGGATGGAACCCAGGGCCTCGTGCTTAGTAGGCAAGTGCTGTAGCACCAAGTTGCACCCCAGCCTCTAAAGTTTCTTATAGCTACTTTGACAGAAGCGAAATGGAACAGATGAAATTAATATTAACAGCAGGTTACATTATTTTGCCCAGTAGGTCCAAATACTGTCATGCAATGTGTCATCTGTGTAAAAACTATTACAGGGTCATTGTACCTTTGTTTTCATTCTGTATCTTTGAAATAGGTGCACATTTTCCACTTACAGCTCCATCTCAAGTATGCAGGGAGGCATGTGACCTGCAGGTCTAAGGGACAGGGGCGGAGTGGGGTGTGCCTCCTATAAGGCTGGTTAAGGAAGGCCTCTCAGGGGATGTGGAATCTGAGCAAGGGCCTGCAGGCAAATGAGAGCTGAGTAGCTAAATAGGGAGGAATATCTCAGGCCAGAGAGCAGTATGAGCAAAGGCCCTGAGGCAGAAATGGGTTAAGGCTGTGGCCACACGTGAGGACTCAGGCTTTTCCTGAGCAGGTGGGAGCCACCCAGGGTGTTAGGCAGACAACAGGGCTGCAGCCTAGCTTGGGTTCTGAGTAGAACACACTGTGTCACTGTGCAAGTCCTAGGCCCAAATGACCACATGTGCATCCCAGCTCTGTCAGTCACCAGCGTTGTGACCTCAGCAACTGCAACCACCCCCACGGCACACTGCAGCACAAGTGCATGGGGGTCATCTCCTCAAAGTGCAAGCTAACCACAGTTTTGTGGGCCCCAGTCCTCAGGTGAGAGTTACGTCCCAGGTGCCGGGGTCCAGGCTCTGGTGTCCCTCAGCCCCCCATCCCTCTCTCTGCCCTTCTAACTGTGGCTTCTCAGACCACTCCAAGTGATAAATAAATGGAGGCTGCCCTCAGGCATCCTGACTCAGCCTCCACTTCTCTACCTGCCTTGGGTAGATGCCTAGGAGGGGCCTTCTAACTCCACCACAGGCACCCTGACTCACAGCCCAGCATGACTCTTGAACAGAGGACCCTGGGCCTCGCCGTCTCTCTGCTCCACATACTCTATGAACACACTCACTCAGTCACTCAACAAACACTCATGGAGCCTGCTCTGAGGCCCTTGCTGGAGCCAATGGGATATAAGAAGAGACAAGACAAATAGAGCATCTGCTGCTGCAGGTTACCTAACAACTCACCAGTCCTTAATTTATGGGGTGCCCAGAAGCCCTGGCCTTCTGGACCAGAAGTGAGTAAAGACCATGTTTCTACAACCCAGGGTGGTAATGCTCAGGGGCCACGCTCTGGAGGGCACAATCTGTAGTGAACCCTAAAGAAAGAGGGACTCAGGCTAGACGAGAAGACTCACTGATCCTCAGGGGAAGAACCCTGGCTGAGGAAATGAAAGGGCGGGCTTCTCGTTGCCTGCAGAAATGTACATACGCACTCTGAAAAGTATGCCTTATGAAGAAACTAAGAAAGGAGAAAAAGAAAAGCCCTGCGGGCCAGACCCTGCATAGCAGCCTTCTCGGGGATGCCCAGGCTGGGGCAGGGCACAGCGTTGTGAAACACTGCCAGCTCTCCTTCTCTCTAGGCTCATCTGCCATCCATGCCTATCTACTGTATGCTCAAAGGCTGAAAAGGGAAAAGAGAACAGAAATGGGGAAAAACAGTCCCAGTTTCCAGAGCTCGCACCTCTGGGGGCATCCCACCAGCCTGGAACGGGACCAGCACCCACTTGCTAGAGGCAGCATGGAAGGCGGCAGGATCCCCGGGTTTAAAGGAAGGGCCCAGAAGCCACAGCCTGGTTCACACCCCAGGTCTGAAATGTTCTAGCTGCATATTGGGTCCTCAGGCTGAAGCTAACCTCTGCTCAGCTCCTTACTCTAAAACAGAAAACATCACCCCATGGGGTGGAGCGTATCACACAAGTAAAACATTCCAAGCATATGTAAGCAAATGCTTAATAAGAACGAGACGTGGTCCCCATCACCATGGTCCCCTCACTTTGACACCTCCTCGGGGGCACACACCACTCAGACTCTTGCCTGCCACGGGGAGCTGCCAGTCCCTGTCCATGGGACAAAGGAGCAAGTGGCATCCTGCTCCCAGTAGGGGACAGCATCCCTGGCCCCTCCCCCAGGCGTCTCGCACAGAGTTGGTTCCCCAGAGCACCAAGGCTAGGGCTACAACTCTGCCATCAAGAGCCTCAAACCTGCAGGCCCCCATCCTGGTACCCCAGGCCTGATACCTGCGGGGCCCTTGGAATCCATCTTCCTGGCTGGCACAAGGGTGTGTATTATGGGGATGGGTTGAAAGAGAAGTGCTCCAGTTTCCCAGGATGCCCCAGGTCGGGAGACAGGGCCTGGGTGGGGGGGCAATGGGGGCACCTCTGGCCTTTCATGTGGGGCCCAGGTAGGCCCCCAGGATTGTCCACCTGGAGCCATAAACCAGCTATTTTGGAGGCCACCTGCTGCCTGGCAGAAGTGCCAGGATGGGAGTGAGAGTGGAATCCCCAAGAAGGAAGCAGCTCCCACCCCAAGCTGGCCCATGCCAAGCTGTGGGAGCCCTATAAAACTCCCAGATCTTCCCTCTGCCAAGCCTCACCTGCGCGCCTGTCAGCCATCCCTCCCTCCTCCAGCCCAGCTGGGGTGGGCAGTGGGGAGCCCCATGCTCTGAGCACCAGCTGGCCCACCAAGGACTCTCTGGCAGGGCCGGGGGCGGAGGCTGGCATCCCAGCGCCCCTGGCTCTCAGCTGCTTATGTGGTTCGGAGCAGGAGTTTGCCCTGTGGCCGCCCAGGCTGGCTGGGTGGTCCCCGGGGAGCAGCTGGGGAATGGCACAGGCAACAGGCCTGGCTTTCCCAGGCTGCATGGACGGTCTGCTCTGTCCAAGGCGGGGAGGCGGGCTGTGCCCTGAGCGCCTGCCGCAGCCGAAGCACATCCTGCTGACCCTCGAGGACTCAACACAGGGCTCCAGCCAGGGCTCGGCAATCTGGGGGGTCCTAACCCAGTTCATGCCCTCAGTGAGGGGTTAGGGCCCGCCCCAGAGAGAACAGAAAGGCTCGTTGGCTTGCACAGCACAGCAGACGGCCTGCCTGAGCCTCAGAGGTCGGACGTCCTAGACAAACAGGTGCGGAGTGGAGCGGCGCACACCCAGACTCAGCAGAGCGGAAGTGGCTCCTGAGTGATGCTCCTCCTGATAAGCAGCGAGTGCAGGTTCTCTTTTTCCTGTTTTTTAATCTTCAAAGAGATTGGCAGAAGCCGGGCTAATTAACTTTCACAGAGTGCCAGAGCCACCCCGTCTCACACCCCAGCATCCCCCAGCCCCCAGTGCATCAGCAGGGGGACAGATGAGACCAGGTAAGTCAGCTGGCAGAGGCCTGGGGGAAGGGGGGAGGGGGAGATCACAGGAAGCCAGCAGCGGAGGGGCAGCAGGCCTCCACCTGCCCGCCACTGTGCACCCGCCCTGTGCCAGCAGCGCCCTGGGCTGTGCCCTGCATGCAGGTGACAACGCCCTGCGGCCTCTCCCACCTGGCAGCCAAGAAGAGGAGAGACGCTCGCTCATCCTCATGCTCCTTCACTAGCTCACCATGCTGGGGCAGAGACTTGGAGGCCTGAAGCAGCTTCCCAGGAGAGGCAATAACCACTCTTTAATGGGGTTTTGCAGGGAGAGTAGGAGTTTGCCAGAAAGAGATGAGCAGACTGAAAACTGAGGCAGAGAAAATGGCAAGTGCAGAAATGTGGAGTCGGTAGGATCTAGTGTGCAGGGAAATGAGGTCACCAGGAGGCTGCTGGGGCGGGCATCACAGAAGACAGGTGCAAGTATCCATGGAGGGACATTCAGCTCCTCACCTCGCAGATGTTCCCTACCAGCACCCCAGCCCTCCCCGGGCTGCACTGACAGGGACTCCACTGGAAGACAGAGGCTGGCAGGCTGGAAGGTCCAGCCGCGTGGCCCCTCCACCTGCCGGAGGGCTGGGGAAGTCATAACTCATGACACTGAAACCCATTTGTCACCTCCAACTAGGAAATGTTGTCTAACACAGTAGTTCTAGCTGCACCTGGAGTTCCAGGGTAAGAACCCTGGGCTTGTTCAGGGCTCTGCTGACGTTACTGAGGACAAGTGGTTCTGATGTCCCACTCTGCCACTCTGCACTCTGGAGTATCCCCCCTCGTGGTCATAAGACAGCAGCCAGGGCTCCCAATATCACGTCCTTCCATGGCAGCAGTTCAAGCAAAAAGGAAGGAGAGTAAAAAGGGTTTTCCTATGCACATCCCTTCCAGGAAAGTCATTCCCAGCAGGCTCTGACAGTCCTTCCTTCAATCCCGCTGGTTGGGAGTCACTGTTGGGCCTCGGGACACACTCACTGCAGGAAGGAGTGATGCTCCCAGCGGGCAGGGCAAGTAGCAATGGGTGCTGGGGGCAATCCATGCCACCGAGGCCCTGCAAGCCCAGCAGGAGACGAGAGCCATGTGGGCTCAAGCAGGGGCTGGATGAGCAGAGCTGAGGGAGGGTTTGGGGTGCACTGTCTCAGCCACAGAACCAGGAGTGAGTTGGGGGACACAGCTGGAGCCCAGGTGGTGCTGCTGCATGGCACACATCAGAAGAGACACAAACCTAGAACCCACCCCATCTGTGTCTCTCTTCCCTGCCCTCCCTAGACTTGAGGGGCACACAGAGGGTGTGGGGGCCTAAGAGATGCTTGAGATGTGAGGTCTGCTCAGGTTCTGGGGGGCACAGGCTTGAGGGGGGCATGGAAGCTCAGGTACAATGAGAGGCCAACCCCAGAAGCTTCTGGAAGCAAGTGGGGCCAGGAAGGGCACAGGCCAGGAGACCCCATGGAGGCTGTGGAGAGGAGGAGATGACACCTGCGTGCTGAAGCTCACTTCCCAGGGGAGAGGCTGAGGCCTGGGCAGTGGAGCTCTGCAGTCAGCCCTGGTCCCTATGGCAGTCAGGCTCTTCTGGAGCTTCCCAAAGGGAGAACTGCCTGGCCCTGGGACATGGGGCCACTTCGGATTGTCGATGTCCACTGGGACAGAGGGGCCCTGACTTCCTATGGTTCAATTTAGGATTTTCCCATTTTACGATGGTGCAAAAGTGACCCACATTCAGTAGAAACCATGCACTGAATTTGGCTCTTTTCCTGGGCTGGCAATATGTGGCCTGACCCTTTTCAGCAATGCTGGGAAGGGCAGGAGCTGCAGGGACCACGAGGGGGATGACCGGCTCTGCGGTGTGCTGTGTCACTAAGCAAGGAGGCTCAGTAAGTCAGTGTAACTACATTCTTTCTTTTTTCTTTTATTCTTTTGTTTTATTTTTTTTTTTTTTTTTTTTTTTTTTTCTTTTTTTTTAGACAGGGTCTCCCTATGCAGCTCAGGCTGGACTTAAACTCACTATGTAGCTAGCCCAGGCTGGCTGCAATCCTCCTGCCTCAGCCTCCCAAAGTGCTGGTATGACAGTTCACACCATCATGCCCAGCCATTAAATGCATTTCTGACTTAAAATATTTTCAGTTTATGATGGGTTTATGGGATGTAACCCCAGCATAAACAGAGCATCTCAGTTGGCAGGGGAAGTTACTCCCAGGTAGCCACAGGGTCCAGGTATGCTAGACAGCCGCCCTGTCTGACAGCCCTGCCCCTGGTTACCAGCGTCTAGAACCTCCCCATTTTCCATTTAATCAGGGACGATGGTGCCTGCTCTGTCCCAGGACTTTCCCAAGAAATTCACCCACAGCCTCCAGTGAGCAGCAAATGGCTTGGGGCCACCCATACTTACATCTGCTCTGTGCGTGGGGAAGCCAGTGCCATGCAGGAAAGCATCCCAGCCTTGACTTCAAGGCATTGCTCCATTCAGGTAGGGTACCCATTTCTCCTAAGTCCAAATGTGCTCATTACTAAATAGGCACCATCACTGGACAGCTTTCAATCTCCCTTTCATAGAAGTCCTCCCCAAGAATTTATGTAATGAAATCTGTACTCTTTCCTTACGAATTCTTGTCCTTAGTTCACTGTAATATCACAACCAGAGCCTCGTGTGGGTTTGCTCCATGATGGGCTGCGAGTGGGAATATTCCCTGTGAATCTGATTTCGGGAGAAGAAAGGAAGCAATGGAGAAACTCACCTGAGGGGGACAGCAGGTCTGAGTCCTAAGCCCTGAGGGCTTCCCTTACACGTGTCCAGGTGTCACTGTCCATGGAACAGGCGGGGCCAGGAAGGGGAACTCGAGAGATGGAGAGAGCACCCCCGACAAATCAGTCTCCCAAATCTCCTGAACAGACCTGAGCCGACTATAAACAGAGATACCAGGGCATAGAGGAAAGAAAGGTACGGGAGAGGCACAGAGTCAGACACCACCTGGCCGTAGGACTGCTTGGTCACAGCTGTGTCTGCTGGAGAATGTGGAGGGAACCATGCACAGATGTGTGTGAGATGCTCAAAGGGCGAGAGGTGATGCACTCCTGCAGTCCCAGCACTTGGGAGACTGAGACAGGAGGATCACCACGAACTTGAGGCCACCCTGGACTACACAGTGAGTTCAAGGTCAACCTGGAATACACAGTGTGACTGTGTCTCAAAACAAAAGGAAAAAATATCTGTGAGGTTTAATGCAGGGGTCAAACTCTGTCCGTGGTATTGATCTCTCTTCTGCCCCGTGGGTCTCCTCACTGACAGACGAGCAGCCAGACCTCAGCTCACACAGGCCACTGTTGGGAAGGAACATGCTGGATTTAGCTGCCACTTAAAATGTCATCAACAAGGGCCAGTGATATAGCTCAGTGGCATAAGTGCTTGCCTGGCAAGCACAAGGTCCTGAGTTTGGTTCCCGGTACCCACAAAAAGGAAAAAAAAAAAGTCATCAATGAGATTACACTAGGATCTGATATCAGTGAAAAGCTACTGTGCATGTAAAAGAGACCTGGGGGCAGCATGCACGGGGGACACCCGTGAGGGGGGTGTTTATCACAGGAGGAAGAACCGTATTTGCTCATAGTCTGATAACCGAATGCCACCCTTGTCCCCAAAAGGGAAGATCCCCACACAAAGACGAAGCTGTCACCTTCCATTACAGCTATGTGCAAGATGGCTGGCCATGACATACCAGGGAGGAAAGCAGCAGCGTGGAAACGTGCACATGGTCATCAGAGGTTTGGAAGAAAGTCCCAGAGATAGTGACAAAATGTTCTTTTTAAAATGCTGCTACTCCAACAGTGTTGAGGACAGCATCCATGTGGAGTACTGGAGGCATGAAGAACACAGTCAAAAATTGTTCCAAACAGATTCTGAAAGTGGAAAGGTGTTAGGACTAACCTAACCAGCATATTTCTCTTATGTTTTTGTTTTTATGCACAAGAGTGATGTATGATAAAATCTCTGCCTCAAGAGTTCTTTCAATGACAATAAAATAAAAATTCCAAATGAATTGCAAGATAAGCATTATGTCAGCATCTTCAGAAGGAAACATTATGTCAGAGAGTAATAAGCAGAAGGCTTTCTTTCTCCCATAGAAGTCAAATGAAGGCACATCTTACAGTCAGTGATGTTTTGGAATTGATGGAAGGCCCCAGATTTCACAGTGGGTTTTTCAGCCGGACACACATGGCAGGGGAGCATCGAGAAGAGGAACGGATGACAACAGATGCAGAGAAGCTCTGTCACAAAGGACATCACAGGCCTCAGAACAGTGGGGCATGGGACAGCATGGCACAATAAGGGTGGGACGTGAGAGGCAAGGGTGGCATTGTGCTGAGCTCTTGGTCACTGGAAATAACCAAACAGCAGTTAGATGACCCCAGTAAAGCGAAGGAGATTTGGCGGCATGGAGCCTCTCGTACAGCATGTGCCCAAATTTAGAGTTAAGAGGGCCAGCTTTAGATGCCACATCCAAGTTCAACACCTAGGACCTGGGACAAGGACATAACCTGCCTGCACCTCAGCCTCCTTGGCTATGAAGTAGAAATCACAAAAGCACCCACATACATGACAATTAAGATGTGTTACGTATGTACAGCATACTTCTTAATTCTTTTTACTTCCCCTTCCCTTTCTCCCCCCAACATCTCTTGGTCCCTGTTATGGTTTGTGTCTAGATGTCCCCCCAAAGCCTCATGCAGTCATGGGGTGGCAGGCTTCTAGAGTTTGTGATTCGTTGTCTAGCGCTGGGATTATGGGTGTGAGTGGTACACCCACCCTAGGGTGGGTAGCTTGCATACAATATAAGGGAGGGAAAGAGATTTGCTCTCTCGCACTCGCCTCCCCTTTTGCTCTTGTTGCTTTTGGTGTTCTCTGCCACCATGAACTCTTGCCCTCTGCCAAGTGCCACTCTGCCTTGGAGGCAGCCAAGTATGGACTGAAACCTCCACAAACTGTGAGCTAAGTAAACCTTTCCTTCCTTAATTTTGGGCATCAGGTATTGTGTCTCAGCAACAAGAGAAAAGTAACCAACACAGTCTGCTTCCTATCTGAAAAAAAAAAAAATCTATCTCTCTGCTTTCTATTGTCCATCTTTTATTTTGCTCTTTGGTTTATTTATACTTTAGTTTTCTCATATAAGAGGAACCATTCGATGTTTAAGCTGGTTTATTTCACTTAATATTATGGTTTCAAGGTGCATCCATTTTCCTAAAAGTGAATCAAATTTATCCTTCTTTATGGCAGAGTAGTACTCCATGGAGTGTAAATACCACATTTTTTTTATGCATTCATCTGTCAATGGTCATACAGGTTGCTTCCAAGATTTAGCTATTATGAACTGTGCTGGTACACATGTGGGTATACATGGATCACTGTAATACAATGTCTTTAACCCTTTTGGGAAGATATCTAGAAGGGAAACAGTTGAGTCGAATGGAATTTCTAGTTGCAGTTTTTAGAGGAGTCTCCTTACTGATCTCCATAGTGGTTGTACTAGTTTACATTCCCACCAGCAATGTAGAAGGGTTCCTTTGTCTACGTGGCCTCACCAGCATTTGTTACTGATTTCTTGATGGCCATTCTTTCTGGGGTCAAGTAGAGGCTCAGTGTTTTTTTAATTTGCATTTCTCTAATGGTCAATGATGCTGAACTTTTTTTCAGCTATATACGGGCCATTTGTATTTCTTCTGAGAAGTATCTATTCATTTCGGTTGCCCATTTTATGAGTGGGTCTTTTATTGTGGGGGCCTAATTTTTGAGTTCTTTATATATTCTAGATATCAGTTCTCTGTCCAAGATGTAGCTGACAAAAATGTTTTCCCAATCTGTAGGTTGTCTCTTCGCTCTGTTTGTTGTTTTCTTTGCTGTCCGAACTGATAGGATCCCATTGATATTATTCTTATACAAATGGGGTTTTCTTCAGCAAGTTCTTGCCTACAACTGTGACTTTGAAACTTTTGCCTATTTTATCTTCCAGGGGGTTAAGTGTTTCTGTTTTAATGTTTAGATCTTTGGACCATTTTGGTTTTAGTTTCACACATGGTGAGAGATATGAGTCTAGACTCGATCTTCTGTGTGTGGATAGCCAGTTTTCCCAGCACCATTTGCTAAAGAAGCTCTCTTTCCTCCCGTGTATGTTTTGGCCCCTTTAACAAAAAGTCAGGTGGATGAATGCATCTAGGGTTGTTTCTGTGCCCTCTGTCCTATTCCACTGACCCACATGTCTGGTGTTTGTGCTTTGGTTGGTTTGTTTTGCCAATAACGTGCCTTTTCTATTACCGTAATTGTGTAATATAACTTGAAATCCATGATTGTGATGACTTCTGCTTTGTTCTTGTTGCCCAAGATTGTTTTTGCTATTCTGGGTCTCTTCTGGCTCCATATGAATTTTAGGAATGTTTTCACCAGTTCTGTGAGGAATGTTGTTGGTACTTTGATGGGAACTGCATTACATCTATATATCAGTTTTGGGGGTACACAAGTTTTGACAACATTGTTTCTTCCTATTCAGGAGCAGGGGATGTCTTTCTATTTTCTAATGTCCTCTTTGCTCTCCTGTTTCAGACTATTGCAGTTTTCACTGTATAGGTCTTTTACTTCCTTGGTTAGGTTAATTCTTAAGTATTTAATTTTTCTTGATGTTATTGTGAAAGGCGTTGTTTCCCTAATTTTTTTTCATGGTGAGTTCATTATGGGTGTACATGAATGCGATTACTCTTTTGTGTGTTGATTTTACAACCTGTTATAATTGCTGAATTTTGTTATTAATTCTAGGAGTCTTTTGGTGGAATTTTGGGGGCTTCTATGTAAAGGATCATGCCATGTATAAATAATGATAATTTGATTTCTTCTCTACCTATATGTATCCCTTTTATTTCTTTCTCTTGCCCGATTGCCCTGGCCCAAACTTTGAGTACTATGTTGAACAGGAGTGGTGATAGTGGACATCCTCGTCTTTTTCCTGATTTTAGAGGGAATGCTTTCAGGTTTTCCCCATTTAATATGATGTTGGCTATTGGTTTGTCATGGATGGCTTTTATCCGGTTGAGGTAAGGTCCTTCTATGCTATTTTATTCAAAGTTTTTATCATGAATGGATGTTGGATTTTGTCAAAACCTTTTTCTGCATCTGTTGATATGATCATGAGAATCTGTTCAGCTTCTGCTTATGTGGTGTATTACATTTATTGATTTGTGTGTTTTGAATCATCTGTGCATCCTGGGATGACTTCTTCCTGGTCATGATGTATGATCTTTCCGATGATTTATTGCATTCTCTTTGCCAGTATCTTATTGAGGATTTTTTGCGTCTATGTTCGTTAAAGGGATGACCTATAGTTTTCTTTTTTAGTTGGGTCCTTGTCTAGTTTTGGAATCAGAGTAATGCTAGTTCTTATGAATGCGTTTAGAGTACTCCTTCCCTTTCAATTTCATGAAGGAGTTTGAGGAATACTGTCATTATGTTCTTCCTGAAGGTCTTGTAGAATATAATGGTGAGTTCGCCAGGTCCTAGGCATTTCTTAGTTGGTGGATTTTTTTTTTTTTTTTTTTGTGGGAACCGGGGGTCGACCTCAGGACCTCGTGCGCCAGCAGGCCCCCGTGCCACTGAGTGATATCACTGGCCCTTTTTTTGTATGTGGGTTCCGGGAGTCAAACTCAGGACCTCGTGCTTGCCAGGCAGGCGCTTATGCCGCTGAGCCATCTCACCGGCCCAGTTGGTGGATTATTGTATTCATAACTCAGTTTCATTGTCTTATTGGATTGTTCAGATTTTTTGTATCTTCTTGGTTCAGTTTTGGTAGTAAATCATATGTGTCTAGGAATCTGTCCATTTCTTCAAGATTATCCGATTTTTTGGAATGCAGTATTTCATAGTAGTTACTATTGATCTTCTAGATTATGGCAGTGTCTGTTGTGATTTCATCTTTTGCATTTCTAGTTTTATTGTTGTGGGTCTTTTCTTTCCCTCTTTTGGTAAGTTTGGCTAAGGGTTTGTCTATTTTGCTTATTCTTTCAAAGAACCTGGTCTTCAATTCACTGATTCTTTGTAATTTTTTTCAGTTTTAATTTCATTAATTCCCCCCTCTCACCTTTATGATTTTCCTCCTATTAGGTGTGGGTTCGGACCATTCACGCTCCTCTAGTTTCTTGCAGAGCATCATTAGGTTATCTATTTGAGCTCACTCTGTTTTCTAATCTGAGCATTCACAGCAATGAACTCCCCTCTTCGGACTGCTTTCATCGTGTCCCACAGGTCCTGGTATGTTGTACTGGCTTTGTAGTTTTATTCTAGGAATTGTTTTATTTCTTCCTTGATTTCCTCTGTGACCCACTCAGTGTTCTGGAGTGTGCTATTGAATTTCACATTTTAAATACTGGTGCTCTCTGACACAGGGCTAAACATGAGCTGGATTTATCTCTGCAACACAACTTCTCAGTAAATATTCTCAACCTCAGCCAGCTGCAGAGCCCTATCCTATGCTGGAGCTGCGGAGACAGAGAGAATTCTGCCTGCCCTTATGCTAACATCACATCCTTTCTTTGCAACACTGAAAATTAACTTAAAGTGACTTTTCCGAAGGATCGAAATGAGGAAGGAGCCAAAACCTGGACAATCAGCGGGAATCCTCCTTTCCGTCCAGGGCGTCCCCTGTTGCACATTTTCTGTCCTAGGCTGGGAAGTCACACAGATGATAGCCACTGAGGACCAAGGTGCCAGAGTCTGCCCCTGCTCTGCCTCTGCCAGCGGGCAACTCTGAACTCTTCTACCTCTCTGAGCCTCCGTGTCCTCCCCATGCAGACAGGCATAGCACTAACAAGATGGAGACTTGTGGGGAAGGTGAAACAAGCCCAGAAGTAAAGTGCTCAGGGCAATGCTGGATGCGGTACAGCCCAATGAGCAAGAACCTGGAATGTGCCATGGGTGGTGTGTCCTGGAGGTCTGCGAGGCAGTGGTCCCACCATCCTCCCTCTGGGCCTTCACTCCTGATTCACTGTGTTCTGGTCTTGGCTTAAAGAGGGGAAAGTTAGTCAATTGCAGTGGAGCATGCCTATAATCCCAGAGCTTGGGGAAGCTGAGGCAGGAGGATTACAAGGCTAAGCGGCCTGGGCAACTTACTGAGTCCTGTCTTAAAATAAAAAATAAAAAGGACTAAGGTGTACCTCAGTATGAAGGCCCTGGGTTCAATCCCCAGTAGCGCAACCAAAAAAAAATAAGAGGGGAAGATTATGTCTCCTCACTTAATCAACCATGCCTGTGGTCTACAGCCTCTAAAATCTGTGCACCAAAAGATAGATTTTTTTCAACATCTTTGAAGAAGAGGCTCTTCCTGCTTAAGTGCAGACACAAAAAGAATCCCCCATTGCATGGTGCCATGACACTGCCGGTCCAACTCCATTAACTGTCCTCTCACAACTTCTACTGGCAGAAACTCAGGCCTTCTCATTCTCTTCTTGCCCAACCCTCCATAGTCCACTTCCATACATAGAGAAAATAAGCATTTGTGCCTATGGAATGTACTCCAAGTGTTCTCAGTAAGAGAAGGAATAAGATGGTTTCAATAGCAGGCACCGTACCTGCTCCTGTGGCTTGCAGGTATGTGAAGTTCAATGCGATGCTCTCGGTAAACAAACAACATTCTATTTAAATTGATATCAACTTAGGCCCTTTCTCTTCTACCTACCTTCAAACAAAATTGGAATAATTTTAATTCTTCATGCATGGGAACTCAAAAGCACCCATAAATAAATTACTAAACACAATGAAAATGTTTAGAGAAGTTATTAACTATAAGATCAACATATCAACAAAAAACATTTGAAGGTACTGTAAGACATATTGAGAACATCAGGAAAAAAATATACAAATATGAACAACCTAGGAATAAATCTAAGAAATTCTATGCAAAACTCATACACAGAAAATTGTTATTTTACTAAAATATATTAAAGATGACCTAAGGGAAAGATATTTTATAATCAGGTTAGGAATATTTAACATTACAATGATTATCTATAGATTTGATATAATTCTAATCAAAACCTCAACAGATTTGTTTTGGGATCTCAACAGATTAATTCTAAATTTCATTTGGCCCACAAAAAAA
The DNA here is from genome assembly GCA_028451465.1 of Erethizon dorsatum. NCBI lineage: Eukaryota > Metazoa > Chordata > Mammalia > Rodentia > Erethizontidae > Erethizon > Erethizon dorsatum. The sequence continues at coordinate 40,178,342 of CM051831.1, forward strand.
TTAGAGCTAACAAACAAGTTAGGAAAAGTTGAAGAAAACAAGATCAATATACAAAAATCTGTTGGTTTTTTACACATTAGCAATGAACAATCCAAAAGTGAAATTAAGGAAACAATCCCATTTATGACTGCTTTAAAAGGGAAAGAGACTGGCAATTACTCAAAAATTAAACACTGGGGTCGACACGTGATCTGGCAATTCCACTTCTAGGTATATACTAGAGAATTGAAGGCATACGTTCACACAAAAGCTTGTTCAGCATAGAACTATTTGCAACAGCCAAAAGGTAGAAACAAGACAAATATCCATCAACTGATGGACAGGTGAAAAGAGTGTAGGGGGTGAGTCTTACTGACACAATGGAATATTATACACTCAGGAAAAGAAATGAAGTCTACACATGCTACAACTGTGATGAACCTTGAAAACACTAAGCTAAATAGAAGCCTGTCAAAGACCTCACTGTATAATTCCATTTATATGAAATGTTCAGGAGGAGCAAATGTATAGAGACAAAAAAGAGATCAGTGTCTCCTAGTGGGGAGTATTGCTAATAGGCACAGGGCTTTGTTCAGGGCTGACAATATGCTGGCTGTGGCAATGCTCACACAAGCTCATGAATGTGCTAAAAATGTCTGAACTACACAATTTAAAGTGAGGAATTTTATGGAATGTGAAAAAAATCTTGATTTTTAAAGAAAGGGATAAATAGCATACACACGAGTATATAAATGGAAACCAGGAAGAGCCAGGTCCTGTCTGAAGAAGAGCTGTCTTCTCAGATGTCAGGCAGCGTCATTAAACTCTAGGAGTTAAGATTGGGATACTTGGGTTTGTGCTGAAATCCAACATTACTATTTCCCCGCTACTGTGCGTATTTTCATTTCATGCTGAGCCTCTGCGAAAATAGCATTGATGACATTCCACAGATGCTTGTGTATCTCTATTCCTCAACTCACCAAGCCATGAATCACTCTGTCAGGGTACAGAAATATGACAGCCCCATCCCCCAGGACCTTCGTGGGTGAAGCACACCCAGCACTGAAGGGGGTGTAGGCGGGAGCAGCAAACACTGCAGCTGTTTCTCAGAGTGTGGTCCCCGGCCTTCAGCAGAGGGATCCCTGGGGGCGGGGCGGGGGAGCCAAAGCGGATGGCAGGGCCCCACTCTGAATGTCTGCATCAGAAAATCCAAGGGTACAGCCTGCAAATCCCGATGTGTTGGGCTTACTGCATGACTCTTCTGGGAGGTGCCGAGGACTACTGAGGTACCAGTAACCACACGGACTCCGGGACGGTATAGCTCACCCCAGACACCTCAGTCAGACCGTTCAGCAGATATTCGAGCGGAGTGTAGCTTGCCTGGATTTCTTCACCGCACAAAGACTTGGCGTGTCTGTTTCTCCTGAATGATGAAGATCAAAGGGATTTAGTAGCCTTCAAAAATTACTGGGAAAAAACAACCAGCCATTGACAACCCATTGGACAAGGAGTTTAGCTAGAAGGATGGATGGATTCTGCTGGAATCATGGATTGATTCCTAAGAGCCACGTTTCACACATCCGAAACACCCTTGGCCAAAATGCTGACGAGCTCTGATGATGTCACAGAACTTTCTTGTATCATCCAATTCTGCCCATGCCCATGAGAAAGCCAGCATGCAAATCCTGGATAGTGAGCTGGTTTTCAAAGGCACTCTTCGCTGAGTGTTTGATAGATAGTGTAAATACACTTGGTAAGCAATGTTTTAAGAGGTAAACATTCTTTTGCAATTTTGGCCCAATCATATTTGTTAGAAAAGCACAAGAAACTTTTCCAAGTGAATGTCAGGGTCCTTACAAACATTATGACTGCTTTGCATGAAATCATTTTTTTTAAATCACCTGGAAAAACCTTAAACCACCTTGAGTCTAAGTGTTCTGATGATCCAGAGTCACAGCTTCCTGTTTCAGTAGCATCCCGTCATGGATGCCCTTTCGGCTAATTAAAAATTATTTATAACACACTAATGAGGGGAAAAAGGAGGTTACCAAGGCCAGGCCCCTCAGCTGAGAGACTCCAAGCAATTAAAAACCCAAAAGCCTAAGCATTGCTGTATGTGTCCATGATTTTGCTCTTGTCAAATTATGCCAAACCCCATTCTGCGTTTGCTGAAAAGATTTAAAACACTGATGAAGTGTGTGTGTGTTTTAACATACTGCTGTATTATCTTTCAGCCTTTGATTTTGTTTATGTAGTCCTTCTTTTACAGAAGAGAAAGCGGAGGTGGTTAATGGCTTTGACACCTACACCCAGCGCGTGACACTTCTAGAATGGTGTGAAGGCAGGGGCGGCGTTTGGTTTCGCTTCAAGGCCCCCTGGTACACACTTAGCGAACAACTTGCATGCTGATTTTGCCCTAATCTGATGGAGCAGGGCTTTCCTTTCTGTCACATTGGAGATCTTTTATTTTTCCTGATCTTAAATTCCTGGGAGAAATATTTTACATGTACTACCACAACAAGTGCTACGAACAATGCTTGAACCCCAGTGATGAGAGCCATCACTGTTCTCCTCACTTACAGAGTCCTGACTGGCCAGGTCGAGTCTCTTGGATACTCTAAGAGCTGGGCTGTAGGTTGGCGGTAAAGCAGGTGGAGAACCTGGGATAAATAAAACCCACGCCTCCCACAGGACTGGGCCGGGACTGGTATCCTGTGTTTGTGTTTTATAACAGGCGTCTAGGTGATCCTTGTGTATTCTCTTCACAGATCAGTTGACTGAAAATTGTCCACATAATAAGCCAGGTATTAGGGCCAGCAATTTGGACAGAAGGTGAGCCAGAAGTCATACAGGTTTGAGAGCAGACTCCTAGAGCCTTGGCTGCCTCCTTCGGGACAAAGCACACGCGCGTTCCGTGAGCCCGCCCACCAGCCACGGCACACTGTCCCCTGCCACGCAGTTGACAACCTGGTCCAGCCCCCCTCGCATGGGCACCAACGGCGGGGGCACTGAGGATGACCAGCTTTCCTCCTGAGCACACAGTTTCTGGCTTTAGGGCCTGGTCAGCTTCTGAGCCTCGTTTCCGGGAAGAAATATTCTCCCAGGAGAAGCGACTGCCGAGGTGCCAGACCGTGTTGGAAGCACTCGATATGGGGATCTCAGTTAATCCCCACCGCAGTCCTGTGGAATCAGGCTGGTATTGAAAGCCAGCAGATCCCGAGTAAGCCCTGTGGATTCAACCCCTCCACCCACGCTCGGCTCCCAGATAAACCCCGACTTAGCCCACTTCACCCTCTTATTTACCTCCTCTTAGAGATTTTTAGACTTTGAAAATCTCCACCTTGGGTTTGGGGTGGAGTTGCCTAGCAGGAGAGAGGCCCTAGGGCAGACCCTTGGCTCCATCACCACCAACAAACGCCCCTCCCCAGGTTCCGACCCCATAAGTACCCCACACCCTATCCTCCAGGACAAGAATTTGTGACTTGCTCTCCTCTCTGCTGACCTGGCCGCCTCATGAATAAGTAAACTTTTTTGCAAAACTCAGCATTTCAATGACAAGTATATTGCATAGCTGGCAAAACGCACCTGGGTCGGTAACATTTACATCCCCACTTTACAAAGGAGAAAGCTATGGCTCCAAGGAGTTGAGCAGCTTGCCCAAGGACACACAGCTCGTAAGTGCAGAAGCCAACCATGGAATCTGGTCCCTGAGATACGCTCTTGTTCATGGAGACTCACAGCCCGCCCGAGGCTCTGCAAGTGTGCTGCTGCACAAGGAAGCCCGACACGCCATCTTCCCAGTCTCTTTAATAGTACATGTGTTTATAAATATACACACATTCTTTTTTTTTTTTTGTGGGTACCCGGGGGGTCGACCTCAGGACCTCGCACGCCAGCAGGCGCCCATGCCGCTGAGCAATATCACCAGCCCCTTTTTTCGTATGTGGGATCCAGGTGTTGAACTCGGGCCCTCGCGCTTGCCAGGCAGGCGCTTACGCCGCTGAGCCATCTCACCGGCCCTACACACATTCTTTAATGCTTAATCTGATATACCATGAAATTAAATATGAGTAAATTCTATAAATATAAACAGGAACTGGTGCATAGCTCAAAAATGAAGAGATGGCAGGAAATGGAGACGTACACCACATTGCGTTTGGCCATCAGGATGTGCTGCATCTTGGTCACTCTCCCACACTGCACCAGACACTTGACACCAGGTAAAAAGACAAGGAGGCTCTAGTGGACAGCTCTGGGGGGCCGGAAGTCAGGGTCAGCAGGGATGCCAAGATGGCTCATGACAAGGCAGAGGGCAAGCAAAGGTGTTGAAGGCCACGACTTAAGCACCACTGTGCTCTATGAAAACTCACTCTGGCAGTAACCGACCCAGTCCCAGGAAAACTGTGAATCCGTCTTGGAGATCTACTCACCTCCTAAAGATCTTACCACCTCACAACGCTGTTATACGGGGTCCCAGTTTCACCCCGAGTTTCATGGCAACGCACCCTATTCAAACCATGTCATGCTGTCAAAATTTGGACTTTATCGGTTAAAAGATCCTCCACCTTTGTAAAATAGCAAAGATGGAAACAATCCCTATCTTGTGGGGCTCTCCATCTGGCCAGGGAACATTGGAGTCACTTAGGGCCAGGCTTGGTTCTGCCATAATCATCCACGCCCTTCCCTCCTGCTGGGCCATGGCCAGTACCTAGAGACCTGGAAGAAGAGGCCCAACCCCAGAGGGGTCAATGGATGGGCTGAGTGGAGCAGAAGAGGTGTCCCCTACATGCCTCAGCAGGCCGGTGTAGCCACTGGAGACTCCAGGTGAGCTTCCAGGAGGAGGGGCCCTGTGTGGGGCCACACTGACAAGCAGGACTCCAGACACTGCAGTCAAGCCAGCGTGTCCTTTAATGAGCGCCTAGTAGCCATTGGAGGTGCATCTGTGACCAGCCAGACTAAAACTGACAGCCTCGTGTGAAGGGCAGAGAGCAAAGAGTAAGGGCTATGGTGAGTTAGGAGGTGATGCACTGGGAAGAAAAACACAGCAGAGCAGAGATAAGCAAGTGCCAGAGCCTCGGCATGGCATCCAAGTCAGCCTTGAAGGATATGCAAGGCAAGAGCAGGAACGGCAAGTGCAAAGGCCCTGAGGTGACAGCACAGCAGCACAGGATCAGGAAACAGCACAGAGGCCAGGGGCCGGGCAGAGTGAGCACAGGAAAGGCTGAGGGAGAGGAAGGTGGGAGCCATCGTGGGTGCAGAGTGAAGGAGGACAGTGATGTGACTTGGGGTTTTGGTGCTTGTTTCCAGGCTTTGCGAGGGAAGGGATGAGAGGAGAGTGGCAGGGCCTCAGGAAGAAGTGCTGGGAGCTACAGCGAGGATCCACTCAGAGGCCGCAGGCTTGGGCCAGTATAAGGGAAGTCCCTCACCGCCCACCTCTCCCCGCCCCCAGCCCAGCATCGGCATCGTCAGCTCAGGAAGCCCTGCCAGCTCCCCCCGGGAAAGGCCCAAGCTAGCGGAAAGAGACGTTCAGAACCCGCCAACCCTACAATTACCGATAAGATGGATTCTTCTCCCTGACAGGGTGCAGGAGATACGGAGCCTGTTATTACCAAGGCCTAATTACAGCGTCTCAGGCTGCAGCGCTCCCTGCAAGAGAAATAACAGCGGCCTGCAAAGCGGGGCTAATTGTTCCCTCCTCCTCCCTCTTTCTTTTTGTTAGAAGCACTCAATCGGCCTAAAATAATTACACATCTTCTCCCCCCAAGGGCTCTGAGGCAGGCTTTCTCTCCTCCCAAGGCTGGAAATTCACCTCACTGAATCTGAAATTGGCAGCAGGCTGCATGGACATTGGCATCAAGGTGGGGTGGCCCCAGGCAAGACGTTTCTGCCTGGGCCTCTTTTTCCCAGGTCCCCAAGCAAGGCATTGTCCCAGTACTGACTGGTGCCAGCCGGAAGCCTCAGGCTCCCTGGCTGCTCTGAGCGTGCTCTGTTGCTTGAAGGAAAAGCACAGGGGCCAAGCCTTGATTTCCTGGCCAGTGAGAGGGCCACACAAGACCTCTCGGTGGTGGGTACACAGCCCTAGGTGGTAAAGCATTTCCTGCATCCTGGTGCTAGCAGGTGCTAACTCCTGGCCCCTTTTATGTCACAGAGCTATTTTTAGAAGTGAAGGAGGTTCCATGTAGTAAGTCCCTACTACATGCCGTATGTGCAATGATCAGTCAGTATCTGTTAGATGAATGAGCTCTTAACCACATCTCACAACCCACCCAGACAAGGGAGGGCTGCTGTTCCTACTGTACAGACAGGGAAACTGAGGCCAGAGAGGGCAGGCACTTCTCCCAACATCAAGGGTGCATGGGGGTGGGTCACTAGCACCCAGCAGACTGCTGCCAGCAGGACTTTGAGCGGGCCTGACTTCTCCCATGAGGCAACATGGGACAGGACCTGGACATCACGTAACAGGGACGCCTAATAAGGCTGCTTCCATGATCTTTTCTTCTGCGCCATCACTGCTTAGGCAAAGTCCGTGTTTGGTGTCTGCTTCCCACCTTTCTTAACCAAGAGGACAGAGCAGGAGCCAGACAGCAGCCTCTCTTTATATGTCCAGGAGTCCAGCTGCACTGTTAGCCCTCACCTATGGGGTGAGATTTTCTTTTTCAAGGTAGTCTGTCACACTTCCAGCAGTGCCGCACAGCTGTGGCGAAGTGGGAAGAGTCGGGCCAGCCTGGCCCAGCTAAGGAAAGCCTAGTGTGACTGTGGGCTAGGAACAAGGGCATCCTTAGTGACACTGAGCACGGACATCCCATGCACCCTTGAGCAGAAACCTGGCCCAGTCTCTGCCACTGAGTCACCGCCATCCCTTGCAGCACCTCCCCTCTCTGGGCCTGTTTCCCTATCTGCAAAGGGAAATGAGGGGCCAAGGCAGCCCTCTCTTCCACCCCCTCCACTGGGGAAACTCAGGCCTGGGTCCCAGGTTGATGGCTCTGGACCTGGGTCCCCTGCCAGGGGCCACAGCTGAGTGAGATGTCAGAGAGCAGGGGCTCTGTGCGGGCTGACGTGCTAATGAGGGGGCTCTTGACAGCCCGGAGACCTGACATGTCTATTTTCAGGAAACGGAACACCTGGTTCCCAGCCCCAGCCTGCTCCTCCGCACCATCTGCCTGGCCCCAGCCTGGCCCGGTAGTGTCGGAGCCTGATAGATCGCCCTTCTGATATCTTTATTATCACTTTGAAAGATGCCACTGGGCTCCTGACCCACCATCCCTTCCTGGAGAAACGCTTCCCCGGGGCGTTCCGATGTCAGCCAGGTTAGGGACGTGACACCAGCAGCAGTTTCTGGCCAGAAGTCCCCCTGTCACTCGGACATCGCCATAAATAATGCCAGAGAAGTCCCAGGAGTTGCAGATGCTATTTGTGCGTCTCCTACAGAGGTCAGCTCTGGAGACACAGGAAATAAGGGCTTCCAAGAACGAGCAAGAAGTAGACTCCAATCGCTGGGCTGGACACGCCCTCCAGGGCCTGGGGGTGAATCCAATGCCCCCCACATCCTCTACCAAGACTCCAAGAAGGATGCATATGAGCTATCACTCATTCACCCACACACTCATGCTTTCATTCCAAAGTGCACATTGGTCTCTAGGACAAATGGCCCTGATTGTTCAAGAAATGAAATGACACAGAAACAAAGAGTAGGGACAGGACACATTACAGAGAAACACACTTCAGAGGCTTTTCAGCCCACTGCAATTACATGGGTCCACACTCAGACCCTGAGGGGGGAACAGTGTGTGAGAAAGCACCCTGGATATGAGCAGGGACGAGGGGCTGGAGGTCAAGTCAGAAGATGTTAAGGAGATACAGTCACTTTTATTTTGAGACTCCACAATGATTTTGTGGTTATGCTTTATAGGTCTTTCTCTATGGAGTCTGGGGTTCCCATGAAAATATCCCAGGCCTTTGCCCCTACACACACACACACACACACACACACACACACACACACACACACACGGTAGGGAATTCAGGATAAGACAAGAGAGGCAAAATTTAGTGACGGCGGACGCTGGGTGAGGTATGGAGAGTACAGCGTTGTGCGCTGGCCATGCCATGGTCTGGGATCCTGAGTGTGGTCCCTTCCACATCCTCAGGCGCCTCGGCCACCCAGGGATCAAAAATATTCCTCTAAATCAAACTGCATCTACAACTGAATATGCACAGACTGTTTTCCTTGTCATTATCCCCTACACAATGCAGCATAACAGCTATTTACACAGAATTTTCCACGTCATTATTCCCCAAACAATGCAGCAGAACAGCTATTTGCACAGCACTTACATTGTATTAAGCATTAAAAGTAATCTAGCTGCAATTTAAAGTATACAGGAAGAGACGCACAAGTTACAAACAAATACTGCCCCATTTTATAGAAAGGACTGAGCTTCTGCAGGTTCTGGTATCCAAAGCGGTCCTGGAACCAGTCCCTGTAGACATGAAGGGTCAACAGTACACTTTTAGGGGCCATCGTAAGTGAAGAGCGATGCTGGCTCCTGAAATGTGGCTTCACTTCATTGTGTTGGGCAGGAAAATTAAATGGTACCCAGTAGATACTGGTTAAGTCTTAGGTCCCCACCATTTTTCCTATATTTTCTCCACATCCACCAAAGCAGGTCTTTGCCTCCTTTGTACAGAGGAAGAGCTGAGTCCCCAAGATCCACAGTGAAGGTCACGGGACCAGAGCCAGGACTGCAGCACATCTTATTCTTGGGGGCCAGAGGCACTTCCTATGTCTCCCCAGAAGTTGGTGCTGAGTCTGCCTGCAAGACAGAGCTGCGTATGAATAAGTATAGCATGCACCCCATACAGTGATCTATATAATCACTACGCAGTTCACCGTATCACGAGCTATGCTGTAATTCCTTACGCGTTGTACGTATCGTATAATGCGCATGATCAGCAGCCCTCTCTACCCAAGGCTTCTGAGTCTGGGGGTTCAACCAACCTCAGACTAAAAATATTTTTTAAAAATTGAATCTGTACGAAACATGTACAGACTTTTTTTTCTTGTCCTTATTCCCTAACCAATACCATATAACAACTATTTCAATGGAGGGAGGGGAGGGAGGGGAGGGAAAGGGGATGAAAAAAGAATTAAGATGTGTTATGTACATGGACCAATCTCCACGGGGAATGTAATCATTATGTACTACAAACGTGTGCCAATAAAAATTAAAAATTGAAAAAAAATAAATTGGTAGACACAAAAAACTGTTTCCATGGCATTGACATTGCATTATGTATTTTAAAGTCTCCAGGAGGAGGTGCGCAGGTTCTGTGTAAATACACACTAGACCACAATGAGCAACAGTGGATTTTGGAGTCTGTGGAGGGTCCTGAGACAAATCTGCCATGGCAGGCTGTATGATAAGTATAACATGTACTGTATCTTCTATATAAACAGAATGAATACAAATGGACACATAGAATATGATGTACAGCACGGTCATATAATTATATATGCATATTATAGCTTCAAAGATATATGTTTTTCTTAATTATACTTGGTTGTAGCACTTTCTCCCCATCCTGTGTCATTCCTAACTGGAGGACCTGTTTTATGACATAGGATATAAATGATAGCATAGAATGGAGCTGTGTATTCTGTTTCTCAAGCAACAGGAAAGTGAGTCAGTTCTGTTCCATCCTGGCACATGATGGGCCCCCGGTAAAGCTTTGCTGGGTAACGGGACGCAGCCCGTGTTCACTCGCACGTGGTATCCCAGGTTCTCACCATGGCGGAGGCCCGAATACCTCTCCTTGTCCTCATGCCCAGCCAAGGAGTTTCATACCATGGAGCCCCGAGACCATGGGCATTTGCTCAGCCACTTGCTCACGCATTCATGCATTTCACCATCTGTGCTCCTGAGAGTCTGTTGTCCCTGCACGGCCTCTGTGAGATGCGAGGACATGCGGTCCCTGCACTTGGACTGTTTCCCCTTACAAAGGAAGGGTCAAACTAAAACAAAGACAGAATTTAAATAACTGCAGATGAGAATTAGAGAAATAAAAAAGGTAAAAGGCAAAGGTTGCTGTGATAGAGAATGAGGGAGACAGGAAAGCATCCCTAAGCAGGTGACATTTCAGGTGTGACCTGCTACACTTTGCATCTCAAATTTCCCCCAAACTCACATGTGTGAAAGGCTTGGTCCCCAGCTTGGTACTCTGGAGGGGGGAGCCTTCAAGAGGCCTAGTGGGAGGTTTTAGGTCACTGGGGACCTGTCCTGAAGGGCACTGTGGGACACTGACATTTTGTCTCTTCCCAGCAACATGGACAACCAGCTGTGGACTGGAACCTCCTAAACCATGAGCCAAAATAAACCTTTCCTCTTTTTCAAGTTGACTATCTCAGGTATTTTCTCACATTGACAGAAGCCGGCTCACACGAGACCTGTGAAGAACTTGAGAAAGAGCATTCCAGGGAAGAGAGAAGCAGGTGCAAAGTCCCGGATACTAGACCAGCCCTACATGTGCAAGGATCCAAGAGAGGCTGGGGTGGCTGGAACTGAGCTCAGGAAGTGGAGGGGCTGGGTAACAGGATGATGCAGTTACTGGTCTGAGAGAGCAAAGTCGGGATCTTTTCTTTGTGCCTTCCACTCAAGAATTCCCTTCCCTGCCCTTGGCCTCAAATAGCACTTGGGACCCTAATTGACACCCTCTTATGGTTTCTATCTAGATGTCCCCCAAGAGCCTCCTGCACTCATATGTTGGGCTTTGGGAAGGTGACTGAACTATGGGGGCTTCGAGCTAACTTGTTCTCAGGAGGTGGGTTCTGGTCAGAAAAGACAGGTCCCTGGGACTGTGGCTTGGAAGGATCATCTCCCTCCCCAGCTCATCCCCATTTCCTGGATGCTATGCCCTGAGCAGATTTTCTTCCACCATGCCTCTCAGCCATGCTATCCTACCTTGAAGCCAGCTGACCATGGACTGAACTGTGAAACAAAATAAACTTCTCCTTCCTTAAGTTGTGGATGTCAGGTATTTTGTCCCAGCAACAAGGGAAGTAACTAAGACAGATTTTGGTAGCAGAAAGGTGGGGCTGCTCTTGTGATGTTACCTGATGATGTGGTTCAGAAATCATTGGAAGTAGTTTGCAAGAGGAGTTTGAAAAGGTATGGAGGTACCAGCGGGAGAAGCAGCCCTAGAATGCTGTAAGCCAAGCTTGATGGCAGATTCTGATTGGAGATCAGAAGACCAAAATGCTGATGAGAAGGTAGAGGGTAAAGACCAGGCTCAGGAGGTTTCAGTTGGGAACAAGGACTCCCCTGGTGCTTGGACTCAAGACCATGTATGTTATCCTCTGGCAGAAATGTGCCTTAATTTTGTTCATGTCCTGAGACTGCAGGAGACTGAGAATAAGGGTAGCAGACTAATTAATCTAGCAAAGGAAATTTCAAGGCAGCCCAAGATTCAGGCTGTGGGATGAGTATTGTTGGGAACTTTTAGCCAGTTCTACATTGAGAATCAAGAGCAAACAGCACAGCTGGGTGATTTCAAAAATTCTGAGTTTCAAAAGAAAGGAAGCTCTTGTAAAGAGGGGACCTATAAAGTTGGAGAAAAGGAGAGGTTTCTATCCCTCCGTCCCTTGCTTTTGGAATGGAAATGTTCATCCTGTGCCATTGTATTTTGGTGGAGTTTAATTAAAAAAAAAAAAAAAAACAGGGACTCACAGGTAATAGTTTGAGTCAGTCTCAGAGGACACTGGACTTGGACCTTTCAGCAATGCTGGAACTGTTAAGACTTTGGTGACTCTTAGAGAAAAAAGTGACTAAGACATAACCTGAGGGGCCCTCAACCAAATGACACGGAATTCCCTCCACAAGGAGGACACCGAATCTCAGGCTTCCAAAGAATCCAATTCCCTGGCCTCCTATGTCCTCCTCCAGTTCCCCAGTTATCCTCCATGCTTCCTCCAGGAGCAGCCAGGCCCTGAATCCCCCCTGTATGGTAGAACTCTCCCTCCTGGGTAAGACTCTCTGGACAGTTCCAGGGGAATGCACCTCTTCCTGATAACAAATTGGAAGCTACTCCTTGTGCTTCCCCTTCCCCCATCTTCTGGGCCCTGGCTCTATTCTGTGGTCCCCCAAACACAGTGCTGCCCCTGCCCCATCTTGACTCATACTGACTAAGTCAAGAGAAGTATCAAGTCAAAAAGTTAACTATGTCTGTGGGTTATATTAATAGAGATCTAGTACTCATAAGATAGGAGGTAACATTCTCCTTTAGCCTGGCTTATCAAACTTTCCTCCAGATCCTGTGCTTGCTCTAGGCCCTATCTGAAACATACCTAATGGATCCAGAGATAATGGTCAGGAGTATGTGGGAGCTGAAGATGGAATCATCCTGCAAAGAGCAAAGTAGTCAGGGTCATTCAGCATGGAAAAGATTCAAAAGATCCCAGTGCACATCTCTAATCTCCAGCACAAAGAAGCAAGAGACCACAACAATTTTTGGAGGAGATGAAAAGTATGTAGAAGTGAATTCAAACCGGAAGCTGAAGCAGGAGGATCACAAGTTTGAACCCAGTCTGGGCAATTTACCAGCATAGCCAAGACCCTGTCTCAAAATAATTTTTTTTAAAAAAGAGCTAAGTATTTAGCTCAGTGTGAAGGCCTTGGTTTCAATCTCCAGTACGACCCACCCACCCACACACACACACATAAAGGATAGATAAACTACTGTACGATCCGAAGTGCCCAATGAAGAATTCCACCAATTCCCCCACAAACCCCAAGAGTCCCAGTCCTGGGAGCCCCAGATCCAGCAGAGAGTGGGAATGGAGTGGAGAGCAGCTGAAAGTCTTCCCATTGAAACAGTTCGTCCTTCTTCAGCTGTGCAGGAGATACTAACTTCTGGGTGCTCACCATCCTGACCGCCACCCTTTTTGCTTATGCAGGCAGATGAGAGCTTTGTTCTTTGGAGTAGGTGACAGGAGAGGCCTAGGACCTAAGAAGACAACAGGCAGGAAGAGTGGCTTAACTATCACACAGCACAAGCACTGGTTACATGGCTATGCAGCTGTGGAAGACAAAAAATGCCCCAGAAGAAAGTGAAAGCCAAGATAGACTTAAAAACGTCCTGGGCTTTGTACGCCCTCTGCTACACACACACACACACACACACACACACACACACATACACACCAGCAGAAGACAGAAGCTGTACTTTGCAAAGTATTCACATACTCTCTGTCCAATCACTGGATGACCTTTAAGCCAGCCAGACACAGGGATGACTGCTAGGAAGTTAGATTTAAAAACAAGAATAAAAACTTTGGCAGAGATATCACTGTGTAGGGGACATAGAATTCATGCTTTAGCCAGGAAATTTACCAAGCAGAAAAGCAAACAAAATATCAACCACAACTGTCAAGGTGAAAAAAATCAGACTACAGAGTGCTGCTGTTCGGACCTAGAACATCTCCCAAAAGTCCCTGGAGTGGCTACTTAGAAGATGAAAATCTTTAAGAAGTGGGGCCTATTGGGAAGTCTTCAGTCATTTTCAGGAATTCCTGTGAAGGGGACAGTGGGACCCCAGCCTTTCTTCTTCCTCTTTCATCTGTCTTGGCCATGAAGTGAAATGCTGTGATCTACCACACTTTCTCCACCATCATGTCTCCTTCACTGCAAGCCCTGAGGAAACCAGGCCAACTGATTACAGACTTAAAGCTCCACAGCTGTGAGCCAAAATAAATCTCTTCTCTAAGAGATAATTACCTCAAGTTATTTACTATAATGATTCAAAGCTAACACAGAGCTACTATAATATATTATCTAAGAAGTCCAATTTTCAGCAAAATCAAAAGAAATAGTAAAATGTGGCCCATACTCAGGGAAAAATAATACTCAGTGTTTCATGCTGAGGGTCTCTGATACTGGAGTTGATAGCGAAATAGCTCAAGGAAACTGTTATAAAATGTTTAGATACATAACGAAGTCATATTTAAAGAACCAAAGGAAAGTATGGCAGCAATGAATCAGGAAAGTATATTACAGAGGAGATATAAATTACTTTTTTAAACACGAAATGAAATTCTGGAGTTGAAGAGTACAATTGCTGAATTGCAAAGAGAATTCACTGGAAGAGTTCAACAGTAGATTTGAGATGGCAGATGAAAGAATTGGTATCCATTGATCATTGAGGATACAATGAGAAATTATCCAAGCTGAAGAACTGAGAGTAAATAAGATTGAAGAAAAATGAAAAGAGCCTCAAAGACCTGTGGGAGAAAAAAGAAGCATACCAATATATATGTGATGAGATTTTCAAAAGTTGCAGAGAGAATGAAGAAAACCATTTGAAGATTTAATGGCCAAAACTTCCTGAGTAACATAACTTTATACTACACATTCAAGAAGCTCAACCACATGCCCCATTGGAAATATACAAAGAGATCCACACACAAATACATCATAAAACACTTTAAGCAAAGAAAAAGTTAAGATCTTAAAAACAGGAAGAGAAAAAAAGATTTTGTTCAGAGGAAAGCCAGTAAGATAATGTTTGACTTCTCATCAGAAACAATGCAGACCATCAGGCAGTGGGAGGCCACACCCAGGTGATAAAAGGAAAATCCTGGCACCCAAAATTTCTATACCAAGCAAAATTATCCACCAAAACTAAAGTGAAATAAAAACATCAGATAAACATTGCTGGCTGGCTTGCCTTAAATGAAGTTCTGTAAAAGCCTTCCAAGCTGAAACGAAATGACTCCAGAGAGTAATTAAAGTCCATAGGAAGAAATAAAAAACATCAGAAGTGGTAAATACATGATTTAATAAAAGACTATAATATATATTTCTCACTTCTTCTTTTAACATCTATAAAATACATTTAATACATAATAAAGCATAAGGCAATCATTATAACAATATTGCGTGGCTTATAACATATACAAAATGTTAAATGTAAATGTAAAATATATGGAAAATTTTACTCAAACTATACATAAAATATATGGAAATAAAGCACAAAGGAAGTAGAAAGAAATAGGTATACTGGGCAAAGTTTTAATATTTTACCAATATTAAATATTAATTGGAAAGAAGTTGTGATGTTAAGATGCATACTAAAATCCCTCAAGTCACAACAAAGAAAATATCTTTAAAAATAGGAAAATCACCAGAAAAATTAAAATGGTGCACTAAAAAATATTTCTTAACACAAAGAAAAGCAGTCAAGGAAAAAACAGAGAAACCAAAAAGTAGTCAGAAAGTAATAGCAAAACAGCAAATGTAAATCCAGCTACTTTAACAATTATATTAAATGAACATTCAAACGTCCAACTCTAAAGGCAGAGATTGTGAGGCTGAATTAAAAGTAGAGATCCGGCTATAAACTGTCAACAGTAAGTAAACCTTAGAGGCAAAGACACAAATCAATAGAAAAAGATAGGAAAAGATCCATCCTATACAAATGATAACTGTGGAGAACTAGAGAGGCTATATTTTATCACACAGATAAAATGGGCATTAGGTCATGAAATACTGTGAAAGGCCAAGAAGGACATGTCAGAAAGATAAGATGAGTGGCTATACTAAAAAGATGTAACAATTGTAAATCTATATAGGCATCTAGGGCCAGGGATAAAGCTCAGTGGCACAGCGCCTGCCTGGCAAGTGCAAGGTCCTGAGTTCAATTCCCAGTACCAAAAAAACAAAAACAAAAACAAATACATCTATAGGAAGCTAATGAGATCCTTGAAATATATGAAGCAAAAACTGACACAAAGAAAAAATAGATCATTTAACAATAAGATTTGGAGACAAAACTTATTAACATTTTTATGATGCTAGATGGGCTGGACCTATTAGAAAGAGCTAACAATTATAAACATATTTGCTTCCAACAGTATAGCCCTAAAATGCACAGAGAAAAGTGTACAGAAATAAAGGGAAAGATGATAATTCAACAATAATACTGGAGTTAAAACCTTTATTTTCATTCACGGATAGAACTAGCAAGATTGGGCCGGTGAGATGGCTCAGCAGCATAAGCGCCTGCCTGGCAAGTGTGAGGTCCTGAGTTCAACTCCTGGAACCCACATACAAAAAAAGGGCCAGTGATATCGCTCAGCAGCACAGGCACCTGC
This sequence comes from Erethizon dorsatum, assembly GCA_028451465.1. NCBI lineage: Eukaryota > Metazoa > Chordata > Mammalia > Rodentia > Erethizontidae > Erethizon > Erethizon dorsatum. Next base: position 40,194,465 of record CM051831.1, read on the forward strand.
TGGCACGCGAGGTCCTGAGTCAACCCCTGGTACCCACAAAAAAAAAGAGAGAGAAAACTAGCAAGATTAACAATACAAGGCATGAAAATACTGCAAGCCAATACTTCACTTAACCACTGCAGAATATATATTTCTCCCAAGGCCAGATGGCACATTCCTCAGGACATGCCCCATGTTAAGCTATAAAACAAGTCTTAACACATTTTAAAAATTGAAATGACACAAAATATGTTCTCTCATCACAAAAAATTAAACTAGAAATCAACAACAGAGGGAAATCTGGGACACACACCCACATTCACACACACACACCTATCTGGACATTAAAATACCACACTTCTAAAGAAACCAATAAGCCAAAGAAGAAATAGAGAAGAAAGTTAGAAAATATTTTCACCTGAATTTGTAAAACCATACTGAGATTTATGGGAGAGAGATAAACTAATTCTTAGCTGGTTTAAACATTTAAAGTTTTAAACATTGTATCAGAAAAGTCTCAAATCAATAATCTGTTTCCATCTTACAAAATAAGAAATGAAGAGAACTTCTTACAAGAAATTACAAGAGCATTTCATACAAAAAGAAGAAAGGAGATAATACAAGTCAGGGCAGAAATCAACTGAAAGCAAACAACTGGCAAAAATCAATGAAACCACGACTTGGTACTTTGAAAAAATCAACTAAATCAACAACCCATCAGCTAGATTGACCAGGAAGAAAAGACGGATGACCAGAATTAGAAATGAAAGGGGTGCTGCCACTCACTCTGAAATAATTAAATGGACTATAAAGAAATAATATCAATAGCTTTATGCCACTAAATTAACAGTTTAGGGAAAACGGACAAATTACCAACAGGCACAAACTACCAAAAGGAAATCTGAATAAAACTATAGTTAAAAATATATATGGAATTAAAATAAGTAACAGAAACAGCACTGAAGTCAGGAGGACAATTTGAATTCAAATGTGCTAAAGTACTTGTGTTATTCACAAAGGAGAAATGAACCAGTTGATATTAGCCTTTGACAAGGATACTTTGTTTTAAAAAGAATCTCCAAAGTAACAACTGGAAGGATGGTAAAACTGTACATAAATTAAAGACTTACAGAGGAACACAGAATAATAAAAAACAAATAAATATAAAAGTAGTCATCATAGAAGAGAATAAGAGAAATGGCACAGATTGGAAAAACAAAAAGCACTTTCTAAGATGCTAGTTTTATACTCAAATATAGCAACAATTATATTTTTAAAATGTAAATTGGCTGAAAATCTCCAATTATGAGAAAAAGCTGGGCATAGTGGCACTCACCTGTAATCCCAGCATTCTGGGAGGCTGAAGCAGAAGGATCCCAAGCTTAAACCGAGCCAGGCAATTGAGCTACTTAGTGAGATCTTGTCTCAAAAAAAAAAAAAAAAAAATTCAGAAAGTGCTGGAGAAGTAGCTCAGTGCAAAGGCCCTGGTTAATCACCAGTACTTGGAAAAAAATTATAGGACTGGATTTTTTAAAGCTATAACTATATAACTACATGCGGTATGTAAAAGTTACCTCTAATGTAAAAGAGAATAAACATCTACAGCCATACCACCCTGAACGTGCCCAATATTGGCTGATCTCAGAGAATAAATTTAAGGATGGTATATGTACACAAATAATGAAACCAAAAGTCAGTGCGTGCAGTGATCTTAGTATCAGGCAAAGTAGACACTAAAAAAAGTATTAGTAGAGATACAAAGTGATATTCATTATATTCCTAAAAGATACAACTTACCAGGAGTATATAGCAATCCTACATTTGGATGCACCTAATAACCTGACCTCAAAAATACACAAAGCAAAAATAGAGCCACACGGTGAAAAGACAAATCCGTGATTGTATCTACAAATTGTGAGTCTCTGAGTGATAGAGCAAAAAGACGAAAAAAGCATTAAATATAGATAAGGTTTTTTTCAAATTGTTGAACAGATTGACTTAGCATGTACAGAACAATGTATCCACAAATATAAAATGTTTCCTTTCTTCAAGCATACATGGAGGATTAACTAAAAAAATCGATCATATTTTAGGCTCAGCAAGTTTTAAAACATATCACAGATTTGAAATCACCTGCAGTACAATCTCTGACTGCAATAAAATTAGATGGAAATTAATAACTGTAGGAGAAAATTTTTTAATTTCTACCTTAATTTTATCAGGAATCCTCATTTATTGGAAATTAAGGTATAATGTTCCAAAGAACCAATGAGTCAAAGAAATCCCAGTGAAAAGTATAAATATGTTTAACTGAAAGGTCATGAGAATATTACATATCAAAACTTTCTTTTGAGACAGGGTCTTACTATGTAGTACAGGCTGGTTTTGAACTCACTGTGTAGCCCAGGCTGACTTCAAATTTGTGGTAATTTTCCTGCCTCAAACTCCCAAGTGATGAGATTACAGATATGAACCACTATGCTTGCTTCTATATCAAAACTTTTGGCAGAAGCTAATGCAATGATTAAAGACCAATATAAGATTTTTAATATTCAAAAATAAGAAAGGCTGCAAAGAAATTAGTGAACCATTACAAGAAGTTAGAAAAAGAACAACAACAAAACAAAGTAGGAGGAGGAAAATAATATGCAGAATATATAAGAAATTAGTCTCTGAGGGTGTAGCTATGGTAGCACTTGCCTAGCATATACGAGGCTCTGGGTTCTATCCTGAGCACTTCAAAAAGAAATTACTACAAGAGGAAACATAACAAAAAAGATCAACAATGCCAAAAGTTTATCTTTTTGATAAAAATGTCTGAATAGATTAAGTGTAGAAAAATCATACCTCAACAAAATAAAGAACTTATATGGCAAACACCCACCAAAATCATATTGAATGGGGGAAAAAATGAAAGTATTTCTGTCGCAAATCAGCCTAGGGTTCTTTTGCTCAATTCAGATAGAAATTGTGAATTGGCAAAGTGCAGCTCTGCTAGACACCAGGTAATTCTGGATGCTCACAGTTGACACAGCCAGCTGCTGGTCTCTGCTGCTGCCAGCCATAGGCCAACTCTACTGGATGCTGGTTTCTACTGCTGCTGGCCACCATCTCCCAGGGTCACTTGTACCTAAGAAGTAACTTGGGAATGCTGCTTTTATAGCAGCTTGCAGGCCTGTTTTAGTGAGGGTGAAGACTGAAAGCTTGCTGTGAATGTTGGGTATGTAAATAAGGGGCCCAGAGCACTCCCTTCCTGGTCTTAGTCACTCCAGGGCAGCCTCTGCCTCCTTCAAAAAGGCAACAATGTTGGCTGAAGTGGCCGGAGTGGGGGAGGGGCTCCACACTGCCTGGCTGGTTGCACTCATGTTGGAGTGGGAAATGGCAGTTTGATAGCCAGGGAAGACACTAAAGCAAACTGTCCCAGTCCATTGGGCTGCAAGGGAGACCAAAGAGAAGTGAGGGGAAGGGGCAGACAGCTACTGACCACTCCACCTGGTATGGGAAAAATGAGAGTCAGACGCTCCTCATCTGTCTCTTTTCCACTAAGGCCAGGAACAAGACAATAGGCGTCCATGCTTACTTGCCCTTATTCACTACAGTAATAGAAGTTTTAGCTAGAGCAATTGGGTAAGAAAGAAATGAGATACAAATAGGGAAAGAGGAAATAAAATTATTCTGTTTGAAGGAGAGATGATTCTACACACAAAAATACCTAAAGATTCCTTTAAAAGACTATTAGGATTAATAAGTGAATTCAGTAATGTGGCAGAATACAAAATCAACATAAAAATCAGTGGCTTTCCTATACACTAATAACAAATTTTCTAAGAACAAAATCATGAACGCAATCTCATTCATACACACACACACACACACACACACACACACTAGCAAGAAGCTTACCCAACAAAGTGAAAGACCTCTACAGTGAAAATTACAAAACAGTGATGAATGAAATTGAAGAGGACACTAACAGAAGGAAAGACCTTCCACATTCACGGATTGGAAGAGTTAATATTGGTAGAATATCCATATGACCCAAAGTGATCTATAGATCCAATGTAATCCCTATCATAAAAAATGACATTCTCCACAGAACTAGAAAAAGAATCCTAAACTTCATGTGGAAGCATAGAAGATCCAAAATAGCCCAAGAAATATTAAGCAAAAAGAGCAAAGCTGAAGGTATCACAATACCTGATTTCAAGATATATGTACTACAGAGCCACAATAACCAGAGAAGCATGCTATTGACATTAAAAAACACATAGACCAATGGTACAGAATAGAGATCCCAGAAATAACCCCTTCACAGCCAGTGATAAAAAAGGTGCCAAAAATACACTGGAGAAAGGACAGTCTCTTCAAAAACCAGTGCTGAAATCTTGGAAACAACCCAAATGCCCATCAACTAAGGAGTGGATAAAAAAAAATGTGGTATTTTTAATACAATGGAATACTACTCAGCCATAAAGAAGGATAAACTGGAGACTTTTATAGGTAAATGGATGCATCTTGAGACCATACTCGTAAGTGAAATAAATCAGACTCACATGTGTAAACATCATATTGTCTCCCTGGTGTGAGAAACTGCAAGAGTAAATAAGTTCTGAAATGTACAATAGATATTGTGAAATGGGAAGAAATTGTTCAAAAGGAAAAAGGAACTAGGATGGGTGAAAGGGGAAAGGACAGTATGGAAAAGGGAAAAAATGCAAGTCAGTTACACTATTAGTGCCTCTTAGTTCATTAAAAAGGAAGGTTTGTGCTAATATCGATTGGAGAAAATTTTACACCCGTATCTTGTACCCTGAGCGACTACTTTAAAGATAACAACATGTAATGTATTAACTGTTATTATTCTCCTATTATTTTGTCATGAAATTTTGTTTTACCTTTTTTCCATAAAATAAATTTTTAAAAAAAAAAGGAAAAAAAGGTGCTAAGAAAACTGGATATCCACATGCAGAAGATTGGCACTTGGCCCATCTCTCAACCTGTAAAAAATCAATTCAAAGTGAATCAAAGACCTTAATATAAGGGCCGGTGAGATAGCTCAGCAGCATAAGTGCCTGCCTGGCAAGCATGAGGTCCTGAGTTCAACTCCTGGTACCCATATAAAAAAAGGAAAAAAGGGCGGGTGATACTGCTCAGTGGCACAAGTGCCTGCGGGCAAGCATGAGGTCCTGAGTTCAACCCTTGGTACCCACATAAAAAAAAAAAAGACCTTAATATAAGACCTGAAACTCCTAAATTACTAGAGAGAAATTTATGGAAAACATTTCAAGAATTGGTATAGGTAGCCAGGCGCAGTGCCTCATCCCTGTAATCTCAGTACTCAGGAGGCTGAGACAGAAGGATCACAGTGAGTTCAAGGCCAGACTGGGCTACATAGGGAGTTTAAGCCCAGCCCCTGAGCTGCATAGCAAGACCCTGTCTCAAAAAAAAAATTGGTACAGGCAATGATTTTCTGGTAGGACCCCACAAGCATAGGAAACAAAGCAAAAATTAACAAATGAGATGACATCAAACTTGAAAGTTTTCACACAATCAACAGAGTGAAGAGAAATAACCTAAAGAATGTGAGAAAATGTTTGCCAGCTATTCACCTGACAGAGGGTTAATATCCAGACTATATAAAGAACTCTAAACTCTTAACAATAGAAAACAAGTAATCCAATTTAAAAATGAACCAATGATCTGAACTTCTCAAAAGAATTACAAGTTGTCAATAAATATATGAAAAAAATGGTCAGTATCATTAGCCATCAGGGAATTCCAAATCAAAACTACAGTGAGATCACCCCAGGCTATTATTAAAAAATACACACACGAATAAAATAAATACTGGTAAAGATGTGGCCAAAAAGGAACTCACAAACTGTTTGTGGGAATGTAAATTAGCACAGCCACTATAGAAAACAATATAGAGGCATCTCAAAAACACTAAAAATAGAATTACCATATGATCCAGTTGTCCCACTCCTGCCTATATATCCAGAAGAAATGAAGGCAGCATACCAAAGAGAAGCCTGCAGGTCCATATTGATCATGGCACTATTCTCAATAGCTAAGATACAGAATCAGGCTAGGTTTCCATCAACCGAGGAATGGATAAAGAACATGTGGTATATATACAAATGGAGTACCATTCAGCCATAAAGGAGAATAAAATCATATCAGTTACATCAAAATGGATGGAACTGAAGGACATTATATTAAGTGAAATAACCCAGACACAGAAAAGCAAATACTACATGGTTTCTCTCATATGTGAAAGCTAAAAACAAAAATGTTTACCTCATTAAATAAGACTAGATTAAATAATCCAATCAAAAAGCAGAGATTCCAAGATTGAACTAAAATAAAATAGAAAAGAAAACATCACCCAGCATTGTGGCACACACCTGAAGTCCCAGCACTCTGAGAGTCTGAGACTCTGAGAGACTGAGGCAGGAGTATCACAAGTTCCAGCTCAGCCTGGGCAACATAGTAACTTAGTGATATCTTGACTCAAAACAAAACAAAAACAAAAGTGAACAAAAACAGTTGCGGTTATAGCTCTGTGCAAAAGCCACGGGTTCAAGTCCCAACATCCCCCCCAAAACAAAGACAAAAACAAAAACATGATCCAATAAGCACACTTAAAATTAAAGACACAAAAGGATGGAAAAGATGTATCACGCCAAACAGCAATGATAGAAAACTGTAGTGGTTGTATGCATATCAGACAAGTCAGAATTTAAAACAAAAAAATTATTACTAGGATAAAAAGGGGTACAGATATAGTTCAGTGTTAGAGCACTTGCTTAGCATACACCAGGTCCTGGGTTCAATCCCCAGCACCACAAAAAAGAGATAAATAAATAAAGTAAAATAAAATAAAAAGGGTTGATCCATCAAGAAGATATAACAATCATAAACATATGTGCACCTAACAACAGAGTCCTAAAGTCCAAAGGGGGAGTAGATGAAATTGAAGGGAAAAACAACAATTCGACAATAACAATTATAAATTTCCATGTCCTATTTTGCATGATATTTACAACTAGACAGATCAAAATAGAAATAAATAACTTGAACAACACTATAAACCAATGAGACCAAGTAGGTGTCTACAGAACACTCCACCTAACACAGTAGAATATACCCTATGTGCACATGGGACAGTGTCCAAGATAGACTTTACCCTAGGCCACAAAACCAACCTCAATAAGTTTGAATGAATAGAAATAATAGAAAGTATGTTCTTCATCTACCATGATATAAAATTAGATATCAATAACAGAAATGAATTATGGAAACATGCCAATATGTGGATATTAAATAACACTCCTTGATAAACAATGGCTCAAAGAAGAAATCATAGAGGAAATTAGAAAATACTTTGAAATGAAAATACTTTAAATGAGTGAAAACAGGGACACAACATCCCAAAACTTACTGGATACAATATACAAGACAAATCATTAAAGTCAGAAATGAAAGAGAAGACAGTACTATCAACCTAAATAAATAAATAGAATATGCTAAGCCATTTCAGGCCAAGAAAATGAGATAATCTAGATGAAAGAGTAGAGATCTGCAGTAGGGGAGATGGCTGAGGAGGAGCAGGGGGTAGGAATGTTTATTCCCAAATGAAGCCCATTCCCATTATGCCAGGGGCTGCAGACAGGGCCCTGGAAGCCTGAGGTTTTGCCTAGGATCTGGCACAAGTACCTGGGTCATTTTAAGGCCTTCCTCTCTTTCTGAGCCTCAGTTTACCTTTCTTTAAAGTGCCTAGGTGGTTGGACTAGATGAAATTTCCCCCAAAGTGTGAGTTTAGACTGTTGCTAGGATGACAATGGTCATTACATACACCGAGTTCCATTCAAGGGAAAGATATTTCCTGTCCAAATCCTTTCAGTCCTGTGGTTACTTCCCTCCAAAAGTGTCAGCTGGGTATGTTCAGTTTTCTTCTGACATTCACGCATTTCTCTAGCACAAAGAGAGAGAAAATGCTGAGCTTGGGGCCCTATAGTCAACAAGACCCTGCTGGAAATTAGCAGCCTTGCCCTGTCTCCCAGCACTTATTGTCATAGTCGCCTTCTATTTAAAGGAAGTGTTTTCTTTTATTTAAATTCACTTACATAGAAAAGTCCATTTAAAAATAATATTAAGTGAAAAAGCATGTTTTGGGGCAGCATGCGTTGCATACTACCAATTGTCGTTAAAGTGGGAAAAGATATCACATACACGAAGTTCACGCTTGTGGGTGTGGAGTGATAGTCACGGCCATGAGGCGGGGCCAGGGGAGGCAGTCTCTCCTCAAAGTGCTAATTAAGCTTTTTTGATTTTTGAACCATGTGAACACAGCTCAGATCCAAAGAAAAATTAAATGAAAAAATAAATTTAAAATTAAGACAAGCGTGAAATAAATTATAGAAATGCTTACTCATAAAGAAAGAATCTCAGTGATGGCGCCCAATTGACTGAAGCTGGGGAGACTTGGGGTTGGCCAGGGGCCACAGTCCACCATGGCACTGGACTCTGGGCACTGGGCCAGCTCCCCACCTTCTGGCATTAGCCTGGTTCCCAGCAGGTACCTGGGCACAGCTCCCTCACCCCATGGGGCTCCCATCCAAGTACAATGTCCCGTCTGTTCCCAGGACCCAGTCGGGCCAGGCCTGTCTGTGGATGATACTCGCTCCCAGCCCCAGGTCCCTGCCTGCCAGGCAGCCCCAGGTCCTGGGCAAGAACACTGCCCAAGAGACCTAGAGCTGGCTGGAGCCTGCATGCACAGGGGGACCCCATCCAGGGCAGGTTGCCTCTCCTCTTTGAGTCTTTTCTCATGATCACCCTAGAAAAGAATAACAACAAACATGACATGGCTCCTCTTCTGCGCCCCCACTGCCTGACACCTTTGTGTAACTCACTCCTTCCATCCCCACAGCAGCCTGGAGGGAGCCCCTGCCCTCTTCCTCCATCCATATTCCAGGTGGGCATGTTGGCGTGCCCTGAGTAAATGGCGTGCCCTGAGTCAGCTGAGTGTGCTAGTGCATGTCTGTAATCCCAGCACTCGGGAGGCTGAGGCAGGAGGATCACAGTGAGTTTGAAGCCTGCCTGGACTATATAGTGAGTTCAAGACCAGCCTGGACTACATAGCAAGACCTGTCTCAAAAAACAAATACAACAACAACAAAAAGGAAGAAAAAGAAACTGAACTGAACTGGGAAAGGAAAGAAGTGGAACTGAAGGAAAGGGGAGAAGGAATGGAAAGGCATGGAGCCTTAGTTTCTCCATCTGTAAACAGGATTCCCGGCACATCCTCTGCAGATCTGCTGCCGGATTTATGTGAGACAACCTCACTCTTCTTTGTGCCTCACTGGTGCCATGTGGAAAACCTCATCGAGTCCCTCTGTCATCCAGAGCAGAGGGCAACAGCAGCTTCCCTCGCGAGGTTCCTTGGAGGACTGAGGAGTCCTCCTCACCGACCTCAGGTCGTGCCTTGAGAGTTGAGTGACTAAGTCCTGATTGGTGCTTACACCCTGGACAGCTGTTTCTCGTGCCCGTGTTCCTCCTCAGAGTGTCCCAGTTTGGAGGGAAAAGTACACTAAACCTATTTCAAAGCAGTGAGTGAATACATGGTAAACGCAGAAGAGACCATGGCCTCCAAATCTGCAACCCTCCGAGCTGCTCTTCTGGACAGGATGCAGCGCCCAGGCCCCTGTGACCACAGCCTGTCCCCGTGTGTCCCCCAGGATGGGGCTGCCTCTCACAAGAGCCACGGTCCTGGCAGTAATTCACAGAGATGGTTTCTCAGCCTACACACAGCTCTCCCGGGGGCAGCAATGCCATTCTGTCTCAGGCTATTACCCTCTTCCTTGCCTGGGTCCTTGCCCAGGGACAAGACAGACCCCATGTTTCCACTGTGACACCTCTGGCTGACAGACTCGGACTTCCTCCTTTTGACTCAGGGCTACTCACTATTCCTCCTGCTTCTCCGCCTAGTGGACTCCTATGCATCCTTCAAAGGCCAGGTCAAAATGCCTCAACAGAAAGGACTTCCCCTGCCCTCTGACAAAGCTATCCAGGCCCTTCTCTGGGCTCACCCCGCTGTTCTGAGATCCAACACTGACCAGCTTTCTGTCCCAAGCAGCACCTCTTTATTCCTGTGCCTCAGTTTCCTCATCACTGAAGTGGGAATGAAACCATGAGCTCTGCCTTCTAGGGCTGTTTGAGATGTACAGGAGATCCATATGTGTAGTGTTCGGTGGCACGCCGGGGACTTGGTATGCACAAAGCTTGTTTCATTTATTTTACGAGCCATTATCATAATCATCCTCACCCACCCTCACAGCTGACAGTTTTCCTGTTTCCCTCATGAATTAAGGAGCACTTTTAAGGGTGGAGGCTGAGGCCGAGGAACATCTCAGGATTCTCAGCTTACAGCAGTGGGATGGGCGGAAAACTGGTCCAAATGAATGAATGAATATGCAGGTCTCCGGTCTCCCTTTGAAAGGGACATTGCTACCCAGGCCAATCTACCATGGGATTCTGCACATTCTTCCAAAGCCAGACTCATCCCACGGTTGTTTCTGATGCCTGCACTTCCCGTCAGGAGAGCTAGCTGTTATCAATTATCTATTGTTGAGCAGCAAACCCCACCTCAGCAGCCAGTGATGATTTCTTAGTTTCGTCTGCTCTGTGGGTTGGCAGATGGGCAGGTCCTGGGCTGGTCTTTTCAGGACTCATTCATGAACCGCTACTCAGCTGAGCTGGAAGGTTCCAGAGGCGACGGCTGGTGGCTTTGGCCTGGAGTATCAGCTCCCCTCCAGGTGGCCCAGCACCCCGAGACCACAGGAGGAAGCCGCCCGGCCGTGGAAGAGGTACCACCATCCCATCTGCCACTTTCCATTGGCCAGAGGAAGTACTGTAACCATGGGAAGAAAAATTAGCCCCTCCTCCGAGAGGGAGGAGGGGACAAGTCATTCACTCATTCATTCAGTAGCGGTCTTGGCAGACACGTGTGTGCTGGACCCTGGGCACATGGCAGTGAACACCTCCGAGAGCTCACGGCCGGGTGAGGAAGGCGGGAATGTGCAAGTCTGTGCCACGAAGCGAAAGGACACTCCATCCCCGCCACCAAGCGTGCAGTCCTTTGAGACCTTGGCTCACAAGGCACAGGTCTGAGAGGAACAGCTTAGTGCTTTTGGGCTGAAACAGAGAAGCTGAGACCCTCATACAGATGGGGAAACTGAGGCAGAGAGGCCTGGCCTAGGCGAGGCTGTTGGTCGGAATTTGGGGAGGGAACGTGTGGTGTGTGCAATGCTTCAGACACAGGCAGAGGCCACCTGGTCCCTGCTGTTTGGACAGGTGGCGATCTCTGGGCTGTGGCCGAGGTCAGTCTGATTCCCATGGTCTGAGATCAGGATACACCCAGCAGTAACAGGATCCCTGCGCCTCTGCCACCCAGGCTCCTCTCTGGCACCCAAGGCTCGAGCTCAGTAGAGCAGGTGGGCAGGGGACCCAAGGACCAGACCCGCCCCACTCCAAGATCTGTGTCTCACTGCATCCTCAGAGGCCTGTGCCATCTACTTTTCATGGGTTGGGAAACTGAGGCTCAGAGAGATCCCAGGGCAAAAGGAGGAGGTATCCCAGGACACCACCAAAATAAACAGGATTTTAATGCACAAGAGATCAAGTTGCCTTTTGTAGAAATGCCTTTTTTTTTTTTTTTTTTTTTTGGCAGTATTGTAGATTGAACCCAGGGGCTTTGCACTGAGCTACATCCCCACCCCTTTTTATTTTGAGACAAGATCTCCCTAAGTTGTCCATCCTGGGCTGGAACTTGTAATCCTCCTGCCTCAGTCTCCCAGACTGCTGGGATTACAGGCATGAACCACCGCACCCAGCTGAAATGCCATTTTTCATATGCTGCTGTTGGCCCATTTCTCAGATAAGGAAACTGTCTCCAAGAGGTTCAAGGACTTGGCAATTGGCAGAGAGGGGAGAGAAACCCAGAAGTGACTGACTCCAGAACCCCACCTGCCTGTCCTTCCATCCCCACCTTGGCTGCCATGGACAGGATGCAGACCAGCCCCTCGGTCCCCAAGTCTCTGCTTCCTCTGCGTGGCCCACAGCCTGTGCCCAAGGAGGGCCCCTCTTCTCGGGGCCTGCAGACAGGGCTGCAGCAGAGGCCCCAGGGCAGGGGGCCGGGAATGCAGTCAGTGCCCAACACCAGGCCAGGGTCAAAGCCAGTCAGGCACCCAGCACCCTCACTTGCTCGCCTGTAGCTGGGGAGTTCAGTATGGGCCCAGTGCTGGCCCCTGCCCATTCCCTGGGAGCTGGGGGCGGGCAGTGTGGTTGGTGGCCTGGGCACAGCCCCCAGGGGCTGGATGCCTGGGAGAATCCTTCCACTTAGTGACTGTCTGACTTGAGGTATGGACCTCTGCCTCGGGCTCTCCATCCACAGACCAGAGCTAAATGGGGCACTGCACGAAAGGGCTCAGTATTGTCTGAACACCAGGCAGAGGTTATTGATCTTATTCGGCGTTTGGGGGTTGAATGAGTGGCGGGGCACCCGGGCTTGGGTGTGGTTCAGCAGGGCGAGGTGGGGAGCCCCCTGGAGCAGATGGCCCAGGCCCTGGGCTGGGGTGGGAATTACCATCACAAGCAGAGTAATGAGCTCACACTGGCCAGCTCCACAATACACAATCAGTCCAGGTGCCCAGGGGAGGCTCGGCTGGCCTGCATTTGAATATGAAAAGGGCGAAAAACAAAACAGCTCTCAGCTCTCAGAGTGGGGAAGGGAGGGAGGGTGCTGTGCACAACCAGGCTGGGCGTCAGGGACACACACATGCACACACACACACACACACACACACACACACAGACATGTACACACAGCCATGAAATACTCACAAGAGCCCACAAAGCAAACATATGCACCCACACGCACACCCACGCACGTGACACACATCAAGCAGTTCCATTTTGCCTTCCCATTTGCACAGTAACTGCCCTAAGACAATGGAATAACACTCAGTCCACTACCTCAGATGTTCCAGAAAGCTTTTAAAAGATTTTTTTATCTCTTAAATTTATCTCATTTATTTATTGACTGTTTTCATTTTTTGGTTTTTTTTTGAGACAGAGTCTTGCTATGTACTTTAGACTGGCCTTGAACTCACTACATAGCCCAGGCTGAGCCTTCTGCCTCAGCCTCCTGAGTGATGGGATTACAGGTGTGCAGCACCACACCTGCCTTTTAATTATTTTTTTAGTTCTATACTCACAGAAATTTAATCTTGGTCAATTTGGGTATCAGCCACCATTCCCCAGGAGCTTTCCATGCCAGACAAGAGGAAGAGTCCAGGGATCCTCTACCCATCTCCATCCTCCCCTTGTCCCCATAGTAAGGAACCCTCAAGTTCTCTGGGAACATGGCTGCCCTGATTCCCAGGAGACTACATCTCCCAGCTTCCCTTGCAGCTAAGCATGGGCATTTGATTCCATCCTAGCCAATGAGGGGTGAGCAAAGAGATAAGTGCCACTTTCATTCCAAGACAGGATGGGGCGGGCTTTCCCCTCACCCTTTACTCCTCTCCCCTGGCTGGGGGAGGAGAAGAGGAGTGCAGAAGTAGCCACCTCAAACTCAGCACAGAGGTCCTGGGATGATAGTGTCCCCTTCCAGCCCAGGAGCACCTTACTGGGTGTAAAGCAGAAGGAATAAATCTGCGCCTTCCCATGATTCCTACCATACCCGTTCTGTATTGCTTAAGCCACTGAGGTGGGGTCTGGTCTCATCACGGCAGTTAAGCCCATCCCCACTGAGACACAGCCAAGGGGACACACGGGGGACCACACGCGTTAGACACGGAGGAAAGGCCTCTCTCTCTCTCTGTCCCCAGCTTAGGCCCAGACATGTACAAGGTGCCTGGAGACATTTGTGGGAGGAATAACGAAGGGAGAGGAAGAGAAAGCAGATCTCTCTTCTCACCCTAGACCTACAAGTCGAGACACCTCTTTTCCTCTCCCCTTGAAGCAACATGAATCTTTCATGTCCAGACCCAACTACAAACGTATTTATCTGTCTTTCTCCCCTATCACAGTGAACAGAACCCCTGGCCACCTGCAGGTGCAGGACACAGTTCTAGGAGGTCACCCTTTTCTCCTTCATCTCCTGTAACGCTCCCCAAATCATCACAGACTCACTGATCTTGCTTTCTGATTTGTCCCCAACCCCTGACTTCCCACTGGCTCTATTGCCCTGTGACCTACCCCAGCCACCACTCCTTCTTTCAGGGCTCTTGAGTGACCCTGCCTCTAGTGTTACCCCACAGTTCCTCCTCCACTCAACAGCAAAAGCAGGCTTTTAAAAATATCAGCAGCTAGCATAGTGTTGCATGCCTGTAATCTCAGCACCCAGGAGACTGGGGCAGGAGGATCTCCAGAAGTTTAAGGTTGGTCTGGGCTACATAGCGAGTTCAAGGCCAGCCTGGACTACATAGCAAGACCCTGTCTCAAAATAAAATAATTCTGAAAAAAAAAAGAAAAAAAAAACCAAACCTGTGAGCTAAAGAAACCTCTTTTCTTTATAACATATCCAGCCCCAGGTATTTCATTATAGTCACAGAAAGGAGGCTGAGATCATGATGCAAGAGATTTCCAGGAGAAGGATCAGAATGAAGATCCTGAGAGAGAAGACAGCATAAAGTCATTGAGGAAATGACAGAAAGCCTGTGTGACTAGAGGACAAAGGGCAGAGAAAGAGGAGAAAGGGTTACAAGACATGAGCAGGCTGGCCTGTAGGCCCTCAGGGCTGTGGGAAGAGTTCATAAGAGCCCATCAGCAAGGAGATCAGCTATGAGTTTTCTACAGGAAACTAACATGACTGAAAGGTCACCCTGGTTTGGAGGGGCCAGACAGGCATGTGTATGAGTCAGATGATATGATAGAGCCCCCAAATCACAGTGGATTAAAAACCACTGAGGTTTATCCCTGTCATGTCATTGTCCCAGCCCAGTGGCCCTGAGGCTCAGTACCATACAGTCACTCAGGAATGCAGGGTCCTTCATGTACCTCCATCTTTGATATGTGGCCATCAAGGTCACCATGGTGAGTATCATCTAGCAGGGAATCAAGACAGGGAGCAAGGGGAACTTGATGCAGGGCATTCAAGCCAGGCCCAGGGATGGTGGTAGCTTGTCCCTCTGCCCGTGTTCCTTTGGCTACAACTCAATCACATGGCCCCAGCTGGCTGCTAGGAGCTGAGAATGTGCTCATGCAGGGCCCACAAGAGAAGCAAGTGACAGGGCTGTCACCATGCACTATTAGTCTCTGCCACAGTCTACCCCTTGGGCACTACATATCTATGAGTGGCCTCCATCTCTCACCTAAGAAAAACTCATCCTGTTCCCAAGGGGGAAAACCTGAAGTCCCATCCAGCAACTGTGTGGTCCAGTGGCCTACAGACTACAGAGAAAATGTGTTTGTGGCCCCTCACACATGCACACACGTGCATGGACAAGGCATGATGGCAGGGCAGGGGAAAGAACCTCAGTAAGAACTCCCACTCAGAAAAGGTGAGCACGGCATCACATGCCTCATGGGGCAGGGATCTGGAGCCTTCCAGATCCCACCGCTGCCCCGGGCTCTGCTCTCTCGGGGAACACCCTGTCCATATGTCCAAGACCTGGCTGCAAGGCCCCTCCTTGCTCATCTTCCTCCACAGCCCATCTTCCTGGCCATGGGTTGTTTGGGCCCAAGGGATAGTTTAAGTCAGTCAAAGATTGATCTTGGGGCCGGTGAGATGGCTCAGTGGCGTAAGCGCCTGCCTTGCAAGCACGAGGGCCCGAGTTCGACTCCCGGATCCCACATATGAAAAAAGGGCCAGTGATATCGCTCAGCGGCACGGGTGCCTGTTGGCACGCAAGGTCCTGAGGTCGAACCCCCGGTACCCACAAAAAAAAAAAGATTGATCTTAGCCCAGGATCATTGTTTCTGCATCAGTGCAACTCCCTGCACACCCAGGTGTCCCATGGATTTGCCTCCAGTGAACTCTGTATGGCAGCAGGCACACCCAAGGCTCCTCCCTAGCCTTGACTGTCAAGCCTCGTTTATTCCTCTGCTCCCTTTTCTCCTTGCCTCTTCCTCTCTGCTTAATCACAACAAGATTGAGGCCGTGATCCAGAGTGCTTGGCTTTTCCAGTGCCCATGCCCACCTCTGTTCCCTTTCATTTCTGCTCCAAGTCAGCAGTTCCTGTCCTGAAATGCCTTGGGAACGCCACCCCCAGTGGCTGTGACACCCCAATCTATTCATTCTTCCCAACGCTTACCCTGGGGCTCCAGGCTCAGTGCCCAGTGCTCTGCTTTCTAGGCAATCACCAGCAGTGTCTCCTCCAATATTTTGTATTTATAACATGAATTGCAGTATCTGAAAGACTCTGATACCCATTTCCACACTGTTAGTCCACACCAGTGCCACGTGCTTTAGACCATGACTTTCTGTATCAGTCAGAGAAAGCTAGCTGCCATAACAAACAGCCCCAAGTCTCAGCAGCTCACCACAACAAAGGTCTGTTTCTCACTCTTGTCATAGATCCAGAAGGGACAGCGAAGGAGGTCAGCTCGCATAGTCCTTGTGTGGCCCTGAGGCTGCCTTGGCACCAGCCGGCCAGTGAGCAGAGACAGACAATGCATAGGAAGCCACTATTCCTGGGCCACACCTGGCAGTGGCCAGAACTCAGGCACATTGCACGTGAGGATTGCGCCTGTCGTGTGCCCAGTGCCAGGAGGACTCCAGACTTCAAGTGTGTGTTCTGACCTCAGCCCAGCTCCCTCTGCCTAGATGTCTCCCTCTACCCAGGACACGTGTTCTGATCCACAGCTGGGACACTTCTCTTGCCCCAAGTAGAAACAGCAAGTCCCCATCATGTGCCCACCCTGTGGCCTACACGGGCTCCAGGAGCAGGTGGCTTTCCATTTTTATACTTCTTCCCAGCTTGGAAGAAACATTAGATCCCTCTCATCCCCGCCTCTTATGCTTGGGCCCACATCTTCACCCAGCTATGGCTGCCATGGTCAGCCCTGCACGCATGTGACCCAGAGCACCTGTGTGGCACCGGTGACGTTCTGTGGGCTTTGTGAAGTCACACCTGGGTCATGGCAGACCTCTGTACCACACAGACATGTGAGCAAACCCAGAAGATCCAGGAATGACGTTCTGCTTCAGGGGGACTTAAGTCAGCAGCAATGGGTAGCGCCCCCATCCCTTGAGGACAGTCCTGGGCACCTCTGTGCTCTTCAGAGGGTCCCTCAGGCAGAAGCCTCCATCGCCCACAGCAGTTCCCAGCTCACTTCTCCCTTTCCTTCCTCCCGCCCCCCCCACCCAGCCCCCGCCAACCTTCCACCCCAGTCCCTGGGACTGAACCTGAAATAAACTACCAGGTCCTAACCCCTCGCTGCAGGTGGTTTTTTCAGGACAGAGGCCCTGTAAACCCGCAGGAACCTGGAGTCTTAGGGCTATAGCTGGAAGACTGGAGCCCCAGCACTCTGGGAGGCTGTGGCAGGAGAATCACAAGTTTGAGCCCAGCCTGAGCAACTTAGCAATTTATCAAGACCCTGTCTCAAAATTTTAAAAAGTGTGGAGGGATGAAGGCCCGGATTCAATCCCCAGAACTGCAAAAAGAGAAAGAACTGCAAAAAAGAAAGAACAGCCAAACCCCCTGAAGCCCCAGACCCAGTCCAATCCAGAAGATAAGCCACACTGGCTCGAACATCCTTTCCAGCCCTGAGCTCCATCTGTGGGGACTGTGGTGTGTGTCCTGGAGCAGACACAGGAGATAAGAGGACCAGATCTCAGCGTGGCATTCAAGGGCTCTGGGCCAGGCTCTCTCCCCAACCCTCAGTGTCTCACCCCAGGGCTTTCTCCTGTGATGGGCTGAGCTACATCCTGCCCTAAAACTCAGGGACCTCAGATGGGACTGTATTTGTCTTTGCAGAGATGATCAAGCTAAAATGGGGCATTTGAGTGACCCCTCAGCCCAGACAACTGGTCTCCTCATCGGAAGAGGAAACGGGTGGAGACACCAAGGAACAACCATAGGAAGACAGGAGAAGGCGACCACCCACCAGCCAAGGAGAAACCAACCCTGGCCACATCTCGACCTAATGCCAGCCTTGGGAACTCGGTGGGGGCGGGACACAAGTGTCTGTCGTCCAAGCCCCCCACTCAGTGGCCTCAGCCCTTCCCTTTGCCAACATGCAGCTCAATGGGGACCCTTTTGTCCATCCTGTGTCCCTAGAAACAAGGCACTCACTGTCAGCTGGCCACGCTGGGAAAATCCAGAAAAGGTACTGAATATGCAAATGACATGCAAATGAGCCACTTCTAAACCCAAGGCATCCTTTGAGGGGCTGCTGTAGGGAATAGGGGAAAATGCCTGTGAGTGGCCTGGCAACTGTTGGCATGGAAACCAGGCTCCCAGGCGCTTAAGGAGACTTCAGGCCTGCCTGGGACCAACTATGAGAAACATCCTCTCTCAGAATCTTGTTCACACTTGAAGCCACCACTTCAGTAGCAGGGAGACGGCTCCTGGCCACTGGAGACCAATTTCAGATGGTGCGTGCTGAGCAGATTCCAGAGATTTGAGCCCAAAAGGAACACAAGCCAGAGTCACAGGGGCCCACAGCTGAGTCGTGGCTGGAGATGCAC
Source organism: Erethizon dorsatum (assembly GCA_028451465.1). Classification (NCBI taxonomy): domain Eukaryota; kingdom Metazoa; phylum Chordata; class Mammalia; order Rodentia; family Erethizontidae; genus Erethizon; species Erethizon dorsatum. The sequence goes on from CM051831.1 coordinate 40,213,141, forward strand.
AATGGGCTGCCTGCCAGCCACCACTGGGCCTCCTGGCCCCGATCGTGGGGGACTTGTGGTGGCCATTCACTGGGGGCCACTGAGGCCAGGGACTTGAATGGAAGGACCTGCCCAGTACATAATAAGTGCACAACAAACACCCCATCCTTCCAGAAGAGGGAAGAAGCTCTAGCAGCTTGATGCACAGATCTCAGGGGCTATTTTTATTTGCATTCCAGGTGAAATAAGACAAGTTAAAGCAGAGTGTGAAATCTGAGGACTCCACCTTAAGCGGGGGAAAAAAACACCTTTGCAACAACAAATCGCTGAAGCTGGTGCAGCCCCCGGTGAGACTGTTACCCCTCCAAGACAAGTCTCAACTCTTCAGCATTATGAAAACCCGGAGGATTGCTTTGCCACCGAAAATTTATGGCCCCCAAATCATTCCTAACCGACAGCACACATTCCCCACAAGGGTGTCCGGCTGGGGCAACAGCTCCCCTCTCCAGGGGCCGAGCATTTGGGTGCCTGGGGAGTCTGCCCTGTGGGAACCACTGCATCTGTCTCTGTATTTCCAGAAGATGGCTTGGGAGGCTCCCTGTCCCCCAGAATGTCCCTGTCACCTCCAGCCCACCAGTGGTACAGTCAGAATCCCAGCTCCAGGTAGCTGAGGCTGTCACCCCTCACCAAATGCTTTATCCTCAAGGAGGAGCAACCAGGAGGGGCCGGGAATCCCTGGAAAGCCAGTTCACAGCCCACACTCTCATCCTCTCACTCTGTTCTGTCCCCAAATCCCCAGGGAGAGGACCATCACCGGGGAGAATATTTCTACAGACCCCAAAAGGAGGGACATTAGAAGAAGTGCACAGTTTTGCATCAGAAATGACTTCCAAAAGGGAAAGGAGTTCCCAGGTCAAGACCTTCATGGCTTCCATTGCTGCAGTTTGGTCTGAGGCCCCGCCCGACACCCCTGGGGCCCCCCTAACTGGCCACCTTCTGTGGTACACCAGACACACCCCCACATTAACACCCCCTTTGCAGTACCAAGAATGGAACTCAGGGCCTTCACAACTGAGCTACATCCCTGGCCCTTTGCATTTTGTATTCTGAGACAAAGTCTCTGTAAATTGCCCAAGCTGGTCTCCAACTTGTGATTCTCCTGCCTCAGCCTCCCAGAGTGCTGGGATCATCTCAGCCATGTGCCACCATGCCTAGCCCACAGGAACCCCTCCAGTCCCCATAGTCACCCTGCTGTGGAGCTAAGGAAAAGAGCAGCCATGGAAATGAGCCCTGAGAGGTTAGGCAGCTCCCCAAAGTCCCAGAGCTAGAAAGCACTGGGTGGAGGGCATGACCCGAGCTCCCCACTACATCTCGAGGGCACCAGTTGGCAGGGGGGGTATGGGAGCCAGAGAACCCATCCTCCATTTAGGCTTACTGGACTGAGACGGACGGTGGATGGGACCCCTGAGGGTCCCCATTTGGGGCCTGGGGTCACACTTTCCACAGACCCAAGAGCAGCAGCCCTGGGGCCCAGCAGGGACAATGCCCGGACCCTGTGGGTGTCACCATTGCCCAGCCTCACCCCATGTCCCTGCTCCCTTTGAAGTTCAAAGAACAGGCTCGCCCTCCAAAGCAGGCAGTAAATCAGGCAAGAGAAAGGAAACTGTCCATCCTGCTGAGTTATGGTGGCCACAGCAAGACGGCCTGCACCCCTAGGACCGCCAGCCCCACCCATACCTGCCCCCTCCCTGTACTGCCCAGCTCCTCTTTCCCCCTCCCTCGCTCTCAGGGTGTCTGGCTGGAGGCCCCGCTGCACCTTCTCTGTCAAGCAGTGGGTTAACTTGCACTTGCATACCTCCTGTGACAGGGAGCTCACTCTTAGGCCCTGCCAGCTCTGACTTGGACAAAGCTCTCCCTTCCATGTGAGATTTGGGGGTGGCTTCCTGTGACACTCCCACTTCACTCTGAGTCACCTTCTCCTCCCCACACCCCAAGAGAGCACTGTAGAGATGGGGAGACCAACAACTGCAGTCTCTTGGGGACCCCAGTGTCTCCAAGGGCACCTGCCAAAGGGACCTAAGTGTGTACTGCTGGGAGCTCACAGGATTGGGTGCTGGTGGGGGGATCCGGGATGAGGTGTGTTCATGTTGGGGAGTGGGGGGTAAGTCGGTGTACAGCCCTGTGGGGCACGTGGAAGTACGCGGGACACAGGCAGGTGTCTGAGGCTATGGGCAGGTGGACTGTGACTGGACCAGGTGGGACAGCTGTTGGACAGCAAGGTCCCCTCCCAGTAGGGCTGGAGGAGAAAGTGGTGCAGAGTGGCGAAGTTCAGGCCAGGCAGGGTTATGGGTAGGGCTCAGGGCCAGTGCAGAGCAGAGATGACAATGGCTGGGACCAATGGCCTAGGCCGCAGCGAACTCACCTTCTGCCAAGGCCACGCCCTCCTGGAGGGACACAGGTGTGGGGGTCCTTCTGCCCCTGCTGTGCTCCTGGCCACTTCCACTGCTCCCAGCCCTGGTCCTCGCTCTCTGGGCCCATTCAGGCTCTCCATCTCCATGGGAACCATCATTTAGGCCACTGCTACCTCCACTTGGGCTACCCACAGCCCTTAACTGGGTCCTGATTGGTGATTCTGGGAGCTGCCACTGTCCCTGCATCTTTCTGTCATATCACCCAGCAGAGACCCATTGAGGACCACAGATAGACTCAGAAGCCATCACACATGGTGGTTGTCTAGCCGTTTTTGTTTTTCAAAACAGGGTCTCACTATGTAGACCAGGCTGCCCTTGAACTCGCTATGTAGCCCAGGCTGGCCTCGAATTCCTATTGATCCTCCTGCCTCAGCCTCCCACGTGTGGGGATGACAAGTGTGCATCACCACACTCGCTCTTTCTTTTTTGTAGAGGGGATTGAACCCAGGGCCTTCGCACTGAGCTACAGCCCAAGCCCTTTTCAAAACTTTTTATTTTGAGATCGGGCCTCCCCCAGCTGCCCAGACTGGGCCCCTAATAACTCAGTCCCATTCAGACAAAACCCGCTGACCATGAGCCTGAGGTGGACGGTTCCCAGCAGACCTGGAAGCCCCACCCTGCCAAGGTGGGCGAGCCCATCATGCCCCAGAGAGCCCCATGTGGGCACCCACAGGCTGCCACTGAATCACAATGCAGTTGTCGCCCCAGAGAGGCATCAAAGTCCCTCACTGAGACAGGTGATTTACGGCTGGCAAAAGCCTCGGAGACACTGGCAGCTCCACAATGAGCTCAGAGGTGAAGGCTTTGATATTATCAAGGCTGATCTGTCTCTCAACTTTCTCCACCCCTCCATCACTGCTTTGGGCTTGCAGGGAGGGGGAACCCATTCGCAGCATGCAGGAAGGACACGGCCACCCGGGGACTCCCTGGTGCCTTGGCCCATCCGGCCTCTGATTCATCTGTCTTTCTGTAAAAACCAGAATGACCTCTCCTTCCAGACAAGGTGGCTGTGGGGACAGGAGGGCCCAAGAAGTGGCAGGGGGTGCACAGCGAGAAACTGCACAGAGAGAAACTGCACCTGACACCACCTCCCACAGAAAGGGCAGGATACCCGGCTGTGGTCACACAGCAAACCTGCGCACCCAGTGCAGCGCTTGAGGCCTTGGTGAAGCTTCAAGTCCCCCTGGGGCCTCTGCATTCCTCACTATAAAATGCTGTGGGTATTATACACAGCCCAATACGGTATATGACAAATTTTTTAGTGATAAAACCCTCCTTTCTTTTGGTTTTTTGGGACAGGGTCTCACTATGTAGTGCAGGGTGCCCTTGAACTCACTATGTAGCCCAGGCTGGCCTCAAACTCAAGGCAATCCTCCTGACTCATCCTCCTGAGTGCTGGGATTACAGGTGTGTGCCACCATACCCTGCTCAAGCCTCTATTTATTTTTCAAGCAAAACTATTCAAGGAAACTCCAAATCATTAAAAAAAAAAAAAAAAAGGATGAAAAATGTAGTCATTTTCCTCCCTGCCCCCCAGCGAAGAGGCCAGGGACTACAGGAGCTGCAGGGCTCCCTGACAGGCTAAGCTTCAGTTAGGAGCTGAGCATGGAGACTCCACAATGTGGAATTCGGGCTCGGCCACCACTCCCAGGCGCCTGTGGCTGCAAGAGGTCTCCTGCCAGAAGGAGGTGAGCAGCCTCACCCTGTCGCCATGCAGGGACACCCAGGCCTGCTCGCCAGGTTAAAGCACTGAAACTGTGGGATGCGCACACTGAGGCAGGAGACTTTTGGTTAGCACTCATGCATATTATCAGCCAGCAGCCGGGTGTGGTGGCATATGCCTATGCTGGGCCCATCGGAGGCTGAGGCAAGTGGATCGCCTTGAGTTCAAGGCCAGCCTGGACTACATAATGAGACCCTGTATCAAAAAACAAACAAACAAAAAAAACCCAGCTCACCAGGTGTCTTCGGGCAGGTCACATCCCCTCTCTGGGCCTCAGTTTCCTCTACAACTGCTATGCCAGAAGACCCAGGAGCCCAGATTCTTTTCTTTTTTTTTATGTGGGTACCGGGGGTCGAACTCGGGACCTCGAGCTTGCCAGCAGGCACTTGTACCACTGAGCCATCTCACCAGCCCTCAGGAGCCCAGATTCTATCAGGACTCCGGCTCTTTCCCTCCCCAGTGCACTCTCACCCCTGGCCTTCACAGCCAGGCAAGCCTTCCCAGCAGTGCCAAAATACCCACCCAACTCCCTGAAGCCACTGTCTGCCCAAGCCCAGCAGACAGCTCGAGGCTGCCCCAGATGTTGTCCCCACAGACTCTCATGACTGGCACTGATTGGCCTGTCTTGCGTCACATGACCGACTCTGGCCTCCAACCACTGTGCCCAGTAGAAGCATGCCCTTCTCTGATTGGCCAGGTCTGAGTCCCACACTCACCTCCACAGCCTGGAATGATATAATCCACTCCGCCTACCAAACTGTGTTATCCTGCGAAGATGGTGAAGAAATATTCCTTGGGAAGACAAAGTGGGTGCTGGGCAGGCCAAGCCCACAAATATCCGCAAGAGAACAGGGTGTCCAAAGTGTGCAGGACCTGGAGCCACATCCTCAAGTACCCAACACCTGGGGCCCAAGGCTCAGGTGGCTCTGGCTGCAGGAACTGGGTGGCCTGGCCCCACTCAGCGCCCCTTTCCTTTGCCCCTGCTCACTCGCCATGCTCTTGCCCACCAAGAGGGAGGGCCCACTGGTCTCCTCTTCACCTGTGCTCCCTGCCCAGTGCAGAAAGACTCGCTGTTAGATGAAAAGATGGATAAGTGTATGGTGGGAGAGGATGGATGGATGCATGGGTGGATAGGTGGATGAATGAATGGGTGGTAGGTGGATGGAAGGGTTGGACAGTGAGTGGGTAGTAAACGGGTGGAAGGAAGGATGGATGGATGGATGAGTGAGTGGGTGGGTGGGTAGGTGGAAGAATGGACACATGATGTATACATGGATGGATGGGTGAGTGGGTGGTGGATGAATAGGCAGATGATGGATGGACAGATGGACAGATAGATGGATGGGTGAATGGATTAGCAACTGAGTGGGAAAATGGGTGGATGGATGGATGGATGGATGGTTGGATGGATAGATGGATGGGCAGATAGGTGGGAGGAAGGATGGATGGATAAGTGGGTGGATGGATAAGTGGATGGATGGATGGATGGATAGATGGATGGATAGGTGGTGGAAGAATGGATGATGGGTGGGTGGTGGGTGCGTGGCTGGCTGAGTGGGAGGATGGATGGATAGGTGCATGGGAAGGAGGATGGATGTATGGTTGGGTAAGGGGGTGGGAGAATGGGCAGGTGGATGAGTGGACGGGATAGATGGGCAGGTGGTGAGCGGGTGAGAGGAGGGCTGAACAGACTGACAGGTGGGTGGATAAGTAGGTGAGCCCATGGCTTGGCAGAGGGAAGGGTAGACAGGAATTGACCTTCCAGATCCCCTCTTTCCCAGACTCCAGGACTGGGAGCTCACTTATTTAAGCTACCAGCCTCCGTGCCAGACACACAGACCCAAGGTGCCTGGCCCACAGACCCACGGCCCCCAGCTCTGACCGTCGTGAAGCAGCCCCACAAGTAGCAGGTGGGCAGTGACCAGGACCCCGGAGGCTTCTCTCTGTGCTGAGTGGCCCAGATCCTGCCATTGCTCTTCATTAAGTGAGGTCTCTGCCGCTGGCTGCCCTCTCAGTACTCCCCGCCTATTCCTGTCCTGATCTCAGGGGTCCCCGCTGCCGCATTCAGGAGCTCTGAAGAGTTCAGGGTGGAGCAGCAGTCACCTCCTGCTTTATAGGACCTATGCCTTTGGTAATGTGACCTAGGGGCATATTTGCCTCCCTGTACCATGCAGGGACTGAGCAATTCACTACCCTGAACAGCATTACACCCCGGCTTCCTGTGCAGGCCATGTGCAGCTTGCGTTTTGAACCTCAGTGCTGGAGCTGATGTTTATTCCTAGTCAGATTCACTCATGGAATTCTTGCCAGCAGGACAAGGCCATTATGAGACCCAGGGCTTGAGCAGCCACGTGGTAGCCTTTCCCTTGGGGTGGCCATGGTGGGGAAGTGGGCTTTCCGTGCCCAGGTTCCTGACATGCTCGTGTCACGGGTACCGTAAACAAGATGGAGTCTCGAGGCCAGGACAGTGGCAGAGGGAAGGGCTTCCAGGCGGAGGAGCCGCAGGTACCAAGACCCTGGGGCAAGAGTGTGCGTGGTGGTGGCATGTGGGTCGCCAGCATAGCCAGGAGGAGCCAGAGAACAGCAGCAGAGGTGACAGGAGCAATGCCATGCACAGTATCAGATCTTCAAAGCCAGCAGAAGTCAGCACAGCATGGGTCCCCTCTGATCCTGAGGCACTGGGCATAAAAACTAACTCCCTGGGGGTGAGAGGGTCCCAGGTGAAGTGCAGCACCCTGCATCAGGACACTGATCCTAAGGACGCCGTGACAGATGGCCCTGCTGGGGTGGGGCATAGGAGAGGCACACAGCCAGGAAACCCAAAAACCCCGTGTGGCCCAGAGCGAGGGGTCCCTGCTGCTCCCCCATGGGGCCCAAGGATGTCATGTGGCCGTGGGAGATGCCACTTCCCAGCAACAGGGACTGATGTCACCATACACTGTCATGCGGACCAGCAAGGACCCCCCAGTGACTTCCTAAACTAAAGGGGTGTCTGCGAGTGACAGGGGCCAGGCCATCGCTGCCTCCGTGATGCTGACACAGCGCCCAGGGGTGGGCAACCGGCCGCAACACCCACAGCCCCTGCCCAAGGTCACAGGCGAGACAGGCAGGACACGGGGCAGGGCGGGAGGAGGAAGGAGAGTGCCTGTCTTCCAGGCAGAGTCCTCGCCCGCGATCACGTCATCCCGGGACACCGCTGTCCCGGTCCCCGTCCCCATCCGTCCTTCATGACCTCATCTCTTGGCTGCGCCCCAGCACGGCGCTGGGGCCGGGATTGATGCAGCTTGGCAACGCCCACGCCCTCCCTCCCTCCCTGGGGGAAAGCAAGGCCGCGTGGGTCCCCGCGAATTGTCCCCACACCCCGCCCCGCTCCGCTTCGTGCAGCCCGGGTTCTGCTCCAGCCCCATCCCTTCTCTGTCCCAGGGCACCGCGGACCCACCTGGAGAGGCAGAGCGGGGCAACTGAGGCCTCCATACCTGCAGGCCCCAGTCAGGACCTCGCCCAGCCTGCAGCTGCAGGTGGAGGAGGGGACGGGCACCACGCACCCTTTCACAGACTGGGGGGCCGGGGCTGGGAAGGTCAGGGGAGAGCTACCAGGCAGGCAACCCAGCACTCAGGACTCAAACAAGCACTGTTGCGTGCCTGTCACCCCGGCATTCTGGGAGGCTGAGGCAGGAGGATCCCAAATTCTAGTTGCACCAGGAGAATTAGTGAGACCCTGTCCCAAAATTAAGAATAAAAAGGGCTGGGGATGTAGCTCAGTGCGAAGCCCCTAGGTTCAATCCCCAGGGTCAAAAATAAATAGGAAATCTCAGCACCCAGGCTGGGAAGCGCTCAGAGAGCACTACCCCCAAACCGCACTCCTGTTCCTAGGTGGGAGAGCAGCTCAGTAAGGCCAAGAACAGGCTGAAAGTCACAGCATGTCAACAGGGGCAGGGATACCAGAGTCACAGGGGCTTCAGGTTGGTGATGCCGGATTACATCGTTTTTAGTTTTTATTTTGAGACAGGGTCTCAGTCACTAAGTTGCCTAGGCTGGCTAGAACTTCAGATCCTCCTGCCTCAGCCCCCCAGAGCGCTGGGATTACAGGCATGCACCCCAACTCCAGCTTGTTTTTATTTTTAAAAAACATCAAATCCAAATTTCTATATAAAATTTCTGTGCTGAATCACTTAAAACCTGAGCTTTAGACAAAACCCCAGCAGGCTGAAGGGACAGCTCCAGAGAGAATATGGCACTGCCCTACCCGCTGAGGTGCATCCTAGCAGTGGCAGGCACTGTGGTGGCTTGCCTTCCCGCACGACATTGTGGATGGGCACACTGGCTAGGAGGACCTCACACCTCCAGCTTAGGGCTGATGCCTGACTTGCCACATTGGCCTCAATGCTCCATCCCTTCACCTCAAAGCTGGATCCTCATAAATCTGGATGGGGCCAATCACAGCGTGGCATCTTCTTGCACCAGGAACAGGCACAGAAATGTCCCAAATCACTGCAAGGCCTAGAACTGCAGTTGACTTTCCTGGAAATCCTCTGAGTGAGGGCTGGAACCACTGCAGCCACTTTGCCATCTTGAGGTAGCTTGAAACTCAAGAAGCCAAGAGCAGGAAAATCACCCATGAGGAAGGCCTAGGCCAGAGCTATGGCAGTGGAGAAGGCATAGGCAGCCAGGAGGAGGAAGACTTGGGAGAGAAACGGGGGGGGCGGGGGCTCAGGCTCTATAGTCCCCACCACCATCTGCCCTGTGATCTGTGTTACCTCTCTGCTACTACTGTCCCCTTCCCTGGGCCTCAGATGCTGTCTCCACAGAGTACATGACACACACTGAGTCCCAATCTGGAGGCCTCCAGGAGGCCTACCCCGGACCCTACCCCTCCCACTCTTGTATCTAGGAGTAGTTGTTTGATTAAGCTCCAGGCAATGGAACTCAAGCAAACACATCCCACAGCAGCTTCCAGCAACCTTTCTTAAAAGACATTGGAAACCCACACTTTGCTCCTTTTTCTTCTTCTCTCCTTCCTCCAACCTGCTGCTTAGAACTCGGATGTGATGGCTGGAACTCTGGCAGCAATCCTCGACCATAGAACTGGATTCCACCTAGGTTTGGTAGAACCAGAAGCCACAGGAGGCCGACCCTGATGTCAGACATGAACGACTTCATATGAGTGAGGTGCAAAGTCCACTCCTAGTTAACCCATTGCTATCAGGTTTTCCTTCACAGTTCAACCCTCCTATTGCATCCAGGGGGCAAAAGAGGCCTACGTCGGGCACCCACCTGTTCAAGGCCAGACAATGACTCAGGACACCTGCTCTGTCCTCCCCCAGTGAGTCACAAGCCCTCTTGCCCTCAGGTTCCCTGGCCACCCCTGCCTTGTTCCTATCACGATGGCCCCACAGCCACTGGGACACCGGGCTGTGCAGGAGCTCTGGTGTGGCCCCAGCAAGGACACTCCCTTCTTTGGGCCCCTGTACCCTGTCGGCCCCTCTTCCCCCTCAAATCTCAGGGTTAAAGTTCCTCCGAGGTCTCTCAGCCCCAGCCCCATCCCCAGACAACAGTGTCCCGAGCATTGCTTAGATACTGCAGGGGATGGGGCAGTCACTCCCTGCTCCACAGTCAGTCCAGTGCACTAGCCCTGCACCGGCTCTAGGTGTCCGCCCTGCCCCTGCTAAGTGGGGGCAGGAGGCAGAGACCAGGACCTGGGAGGCAGCCTCTCCCATCCTCCCAGGTCAGCTGGCCACTCTGAATCCTCACACCTCAGGGAAGAAATACAAATGTCCCAGGTCCCCTCTAGCTCAGCAGGGTGGGGATTTGCTACAAAAGCTGTCCTGGGCCCCACAGGGCAAAAGAGGGAGCCAGGCTGGGCTGTAACTTTCAACCCTCCTGACTCAGCTTCCGAGTGTGTGCCACCGCATCCAGCAATCAATCCTGTTTTACAGGTAGGAGAACTGAGGTGTGCTGCAAGCTTCCCAGGGTGGCCCGGCTCACAAGTCTGTCCTGGGTGTGTCCCCAGGGACAACATCCTGCCCCCAACCTCATCCCTCAGGACAAGCCTCCAACTTGCAGGAGAAGCAAGGAAGAAGCCCAAGCGAGCCGTGCTGGCCCCATGCATGCCTTGAGTATTTAAATTCTTTTTCATAATTATCTCAAATAGTAATTATGGCTGAGGCACATGTGCTTAGCTTGGACAAGAAACCACCTGCCTCCCGTTTTTTGTCAAAAGTGGAAATGCTGACATTATTTCTGCAATTCTCTTCCTGGCTGTTTTCACTGTCGATGCTGCCTTAACCACAAGAGAACCCCCGGGTGACGCTGCCAGGGGACTCAGTCCAAGAGGGCTGCTGGACAGGGCCAGGAGGGGATACAGAGAATGGAAAGGGAGTCCCAGGCCCTGTCCCCAAGCCCATGCTGTGTTTCCTCCTGCTGCCACCGAGGCTGCCTGCTAGCCGGAAGCAGCTCTTGCCCCCCAAAACCTCACAATCGGCCGCCAGGTTCTGGAGAATGTGGTGTCCAAGATCAGCAGTTCTCCATCCAGTGAGACCCAGGGACACAGAGCTGCCACCCTGGAAGGGGAGGCTTGTGATGTGGCCACAGCCAGGAGGCAGGCATCCCCAGTTCCAGGCCTGGGTCTGCTGTGGGGTGGCCTTGCCCATGGTGTCTGGGCCCGATGTCTCCCTCTGACACATGAGCTGTCCGTGCCTAGGGGCGCATGGCTGCTGGCTCCCAGTGGATATAATTTGGGCAAAATCTCACTTGAACAGCGGAGCTCTCCTGACCCAAAGCCCCCAAGTCACAAACGCCACTGTCATTATTATCGGCCACCTACAGGGTGCAGGCATGGTGCCAGATAACCGACACACGTTCTGTCACCTGTCTTGCACAAGGCTGCCACGCCACCCATCTGTTATCACTTCCAGGGCACAGGTGGGGACACTGAGACTTGGAAACCCACATGGTTCCTCCGCTGACACCCAGCACTGCAAGCCACAATGTCACTGAGCACCAACAATGTGTCCCCCACAGATCAAAAATTCCCACTTCTTAGAGACGGCACCCAGGGGCAGAGGCACCTCGACTGAAGTACTGTGGCCTGGATTCTGCAGGTGTTGCTCCCTCTGGGTGGCAGGGAGGAGGAGCAAGATCAGGGACAGTGACACAAGGAAGGGTCCTGTCTGTAGAGCGCACTTGGGTCCTAGCCGCGTCCTCTGCTGCCCCCGTGTGGCCAGCGGGATGAGCGCAGCCTTTCGGAGCCTGCGCTGGCCGGGGAGACAGTGCTGTCCCTAAGGAGGGGTCCCCAGGTGCAGACTGGAGGTGCAGCCCTGCTGGAGCCTCGCCACCGCTGTCCCCTTGTACAGAAAGCGGTGCACATACATCGAGCACCCGGGAATGGCAGTGCGCCCCCGAGCATACTCCCAGGTGCAAATGAAATGTGTCTGTGGCCCCGTTTTACAGGCAGGGGACCGGGGCCAGAGCGGCCAGCAATGTGCCTGTCCTGTCCCCAAGGTCGCGGTGCTGGCCTGGCACAGCGCGGTCCGGTGAGCCTCTGCTTTATTCTCCAGGACAGAGAGCGGTATGGTCCCAGCAGCTCCCCGCCTCTGTCACCCGGGGGAGGCGACACTGCGTCCTCCCCTAGGGGTCCCACGAGCGGCGACAGCGCCACCCACCCTGCGACGGACGCTTGTGGCTCTCCCGATCCCCGTCCCGGGAAGCTGGCACTGCCAGCGGCCTCGGTTCCAGGGGAGGAAACCAAGGCACGGGGAAGGTAAAGGATCTCCAGGGTCCCCCAGCCGAGTACTGCTGCGGTACTGTGCGACCCCGGGGCCACGGGGGCTGGCTCCAGACTGAACACGGCGACAGTGCAGACGCTGGGGAGGGACCTTCCCGTAGCCGCCGGGGGACCCGCGTGCTGTGCCGTGGGGAGGGAGTGGCCCGGGCTTCCTGGGGTCCTGGGCTGTCCCCGCCGTCGTTTCCCTGCGCTCAGGGACGTGGGCTCGGGCACCCCCTGGCGGCGGTCTCGACGGGGCGCGCGGGGAGGAAGCGGCGCTCAGGGATGCTCAGGTTGGAGACCCGCGCCCCGGGGACCCGGGCGCTCCACGTGCTGTCCCCGGGTCACCGGCGCCTCCAGCGGGGGCGCCTGGGCCTGCGCCCTGACCACATCCTTCCTCGGGGTCCTCCTCCTGTGTCCTCCAAACAGGGTGCTGGGTGACGCCAGAGTGGAGCCCCGCGTCTCGGCCAACAGAGAAGAGGTTTGCGCTGTCCGCCGTTCCCATGGCAACCGCGCCACCGCCGGGACAACCCCAAGGATGGGCTTTTTGCATCCACGCCCCTTAGCAGGAGCCAGGCCTAGAGTACAGATGGGGAAACTGAGATGTACAAGCAGCTCCCCATCCCGCATCCTGCACACTCAGGTTTGTTCCCCATCGAAGCACACGGGACACCACAGCATCTGGTTCTGAGGGACCCGGACTGTCACGGCCCCCTCCATATGCAAAATAGTGTCAGCACATGGGCGCGCCTGCAGGCCACTGTGTAGGGGAAATGGGGCCACAGGCAGGTTTAGGGGAAGGGGTCGAGGTTAGGGGACACCTCCTTGGCCAGGTGACATATGAGGAAAGGCCCGAATGCAGGAATGGGAGCCCTGAAGCTTCCCTCTTGAGCAGCCGAGGACCAACGTGTTCTGAGCAATGGAAGAGCAGGTGCAAAGGCCCAGGGGCCAAAGGGCTGTGAGGACCGCAGGGGTGAGGAGCAGGTAGGAGGCCGCGGCAATGACCAGAGCTACTGCACCAGACTGGTGGCAAGGGAAATGGGCAGTGGTGGGACCCTGAGTATCCTGAGGTCCCTGCACAGCACTGACTCATAGCTGGGTGTGGGGGATGAGGGAGGAGCACAGAGGGGAGGTCAGGTTCCAGAACATTCTGAGGGTTGGTGGTGCAGGAGTCCTGAGGGATCTGATTTGGGGCAGGTGCGAGAGAATAGAAGCAGGGAAGGGGCCAGGTTCAGTAGTGTTCTGGGGTCCAGTAGGCAGGGCTCCCCATGATTTGGGTAAAGGGGAGAGAGAGGAAAAGTCAGCTGCCACTTGATCAATGGTGCCACCTCTCCTGTCCCTGGGGGCCACCTCCACCTTGACCTTCTGACTCTGACTTGCTCCCTATGACACCTGTTTTTCGTTGTTGTTTTGATTTTTTGAGACAAGGTCTCACTGTGTAGCCTAGGCTGGCCTCAAACTCCTGGCGATCCTCCTGCCTCAGCCTCCTGAGTGCTGAGAACACAGGCATGGGACACTTCTTCTCCAGCCCCCGAGCCTGGGCAAAGGCTGTGTGGGTCAGGGAGGGGGCGCCCAGGGAGAAAAGGGGGCAGGGGCAGCGGTGACACCCTGCAGGTAGCACATGGGCTTCCATCCATGGCACACCACGGCACACACCAGGGGTGGGCACAAAGATGATGCCATCCACGGTGGGGATACTAAGGCCAGGCTAGCCCCAGTCCCCACCACTCCTGTCTTCCCTCCCAGAGGCGGTGACCCCATCCCCGGGAGTTCTGTCCCCGCCATCGGGAGAGGGTGGGCTGTGACCAGGTCTAGGGGGACACAGGCATATATCCTGGCCCGCTGACAGTGCCCAGCGCAGTCTGGAGGCCCTCCTGGACCCTTCCTGTCCCCTTCTGTCCCCACCCTTCCTGGCATGTCTCACAGGGTCAGAGCTAGGTTGGGGGAAGGATGGGCACAGAAAACTTGGCACCCACCAAGCCAGCCTGGCCTTGAGCTTCCGACCTGATAAATGGACAGAGACAGGACAAAGCCTGGCCCCGCGCCAACCTTGGACACAGCCAGTGGCAGATCCCTGGCTCCAACTGCTGCCACGGCGGCCCCTCAGCTCTGCCGACCCTCCCCACTCCCCACAGCTCTGCCCAGCCCAGACCTTGGGACAAACTCTCATTACCATCTGAACAGCTTGCAGCGACCCAGCAGGCCAGTCCTCATCCACTCAGCAAACGAGTACCAGTGCCTCCCTTGGGCTGCGCCTGGTGTTAGGTGCTGGGGACTCCGGAGAAGATGTTTTTCTGCACATTCCCTAAGAAGGCCCACACTGGAGGGAAGTAGCTGGATGAGGCAGGCAGACGGATCCTGACCCCTTGTCACCCTGGGAATGCCCGGCTTGGGGGCAGCTCGATGGCATCCCCTCGCCCATGGAGATGTACACAGAGCCACGGCCACCCGTGCCCTAGGCACAGGACAGCCCCCACCTGATCATCAGCAGAGCTCGCTCTCACTCAAGTGTCCAGTGCTACCTACAAGGTGTCTTCGCCTCCTGCTGGATACCCGCAGTGCGCGTGTGCCCGCGTGCGCGTGTGTCTGTGTGTGCGTGCACGCGCGGGCCGGGCCAGCCCTGGGCAATCCGGGCGTGTCTGCAGATTCTTCTAGGCAGATCCAATTCTGTGGAAATGATAGTCATCAAAACACCAAAAGAGGCCTGTGCGGGGCAGCAGCGGGCTTTTATTTCCCCCGGTCTTGGTGACGGAACCCGGGGCCCTCACAAACCAAAGATGTCACTCGGGTTCGCCGCGTCCACGTCCACCCTCCTCTGGCTCCTTTCCACTTGGGTCCCGCGAGCGGTCCCGCTTTGCGCCTGCGCAGCCGCTAGCAATCCAGAGAGCGGCCGCCAGGTGTCGCTGCGCACGAGAGCGGCTGGGAGAAGCCTGCAAACCAGGACCTCCGGTTCAGCTGTGCTCACAGTGCGGGATCCCTGGTGTCCTGCAGGGACTGCACCCCTCTTGCCCGTTACGTTATTTTTGTTGGAATGGAGATTGAATCCAGGGCCTTCGCACTGAGTTACACCCCAGTCCTTTTTATTTTGAGACAGGATCTCGCTAAATTGTCCTTGGTATCCTCCTGCCTCAGCCTCCCACAGGTGTGCACCACCACACCCGGATTAGACTTTATTTTCTTACAGCTGTTTTAGGTGTACAGCAAAATTAAACAGAAGGTGGAGAGAGTCCCTGTGGGCCCTCGCCCCAACACAGGCCTCCCCCACTGGCAATGCCCCCCACCCTGTGGTGCTCTGCCCTATCTCCCTCCCCTCGGGCCCCTGGCAGCCTTTTTCCTGACTCCAAGCCCTGCCCACTTCCAGCCGGCTCTGTTCTTGGGGGTCACACAGGTGTAGACGTTGCAGTCCAATTTCTCGCGCTCAGGCACGTGCATTTGGAGTCCCTGCTGTCCGGTCATGGCTGGCTTCTCATTTCCCCTGCGTGACACCCTGCTGCCTGCTGTCCTACGGGTGTTCATCCCCTCACCTCCTGAAGGGCACCCGGGTGCCCTGCAAGCTCCTGCAGTTATGAACAAACCTGCTGTAAACATCTGCAGCAGGCTTCTGAATGGACACTGGCTCTCAGCTAATTTGGGTAAACCCTCAGGGTGTGATTTCCGAGTGTGTTTGTTTTTGCAAGAAATCGCCAACCTGTCCTCCAAAGTAGCTTTTGTGTTCTCCCCAGCAGTGGCAGAGTGTTCCTGTTTCTCCACATCTTCGCCAGGGCTTTCAGGTTTGGCCATTGTAGTAGACGTGTAGAGCAGGCCCCATGTCTGTGGGGACCCGTCTCAAGACCCCAGTAGGCCCCTGAATGTGCATATAGTGCTGAACCCTATAGAGACTATTTTTCCTATACATACCCACGTTACAAATTAAGTGGGCATGATGCCGCATGCCTGTAATCTCAGCACTCCAGAGGCTGAGGCAGGAGGATGGCTGCAAGCTCGAGACCAGCCTGGACTACATAGCGAGTCACTATCTCAAAAAACAAAAATTTAATTTATAAATCGGACCCACGAAGAGATCAACAGCAACAGTAATACATAGAACAATCCTAACTGTACTGTACTAAGGCCGCGCGGGTCGCCTCTCATTGTACTTTCACCTTTTCGCCTATAGGTGGCGCTTTCGGTTTTCTCTCTGCCGCAACCGAATCTCCAGCACTGCCACTCTTGCACTTGAGGACAGTTATCAAGTACCCTAAGGCTCACTAGAACACCAGCACGGAGATACTGTGACAACGGGACTATCACAACCCAGGAAACTCATGACCCCGACGGCCACTCAGTGCCTAGCAGCACGGATGTGCATGGGTCATATTGGAGCAGGCACAGCGGGACGGCGCAAAAATCTCATACCGCTCCACGGCAGCCTTCCTTCCCCGTGGGAACCTAGGAGTTACTTAATTCTAGAATTTCTCATTTAATATTCGTGGACAGCAGTTGGACGCAAATCACCAAAACCGTGGCGAGCGAGGCCTGGGGTAAGGGACCCGCCGCAGCGGTGTCTGGCTGTTCTTGGACGGGCGACTCCATGTGCCTGTTTGCTGTGAGTCGGCCCGGGCTAGGACTCTATCCAGCCCTCCCGCCCCTTCTGTCTTTGCACGGCCCGCAGCTCCGCCGTGATCACCCCTGGAGCCCCATCTGTGGCAGGTGGGCCATGGTGCCCGCCATGGGAAATACCTTACCACGCCCACCTGCCTTCATCGCTGCCAGGGTGGAGTGGCGGGCAGAGTCGCCGGGCTGGGGATGCAGCCACAAGGAGGCGCCATTGCCGTGCAGATGGGTCAGACCTTGGGCCTTGGCAGGGAGCAAGGGAGGGAAGGAGGAAAGGAGACTTCCTCTCACTAGCTTGCAGAGAGGATGCAGGTTTATAAAATCCTAACACAGGGACAAGATAGAACTGCAAGGGCCGCGTCCCAAGCTCAGGAACTTCCGGAGCAGTTTGCATAACTCCCGTGCCAGGGAGCTCACTACCTCTTGCTGGGCCCCCCATCCATCTCGAGTCAGGTCTGCCTGTGTGCAAAGAGCTGCGAAGTGGCCTGAGGCCATCTGGCAGATGCCACCAAGCCTTCAGGGCTCACAGGGCCTGCTGAATCCAAAACTTTCATGAGAACAACTTTACTCCATAAACCACAAGAAGGAAAAAGCTTGAGATTTTTAGAAAGGCTCAAAACATAAATGTTAATGGGAAGTTGCTCGCTGTTTACATGATGGCTCAGAACTTCTCTAAATATTGCTCCAACAGAGCAAGGGACCCCCTGGGCCTCAGCCCACAGGACAGGGCTGTGGTTGGTGGCATGGCCGAGGACTTAAGTCACCCTGCACCGCGAGCCTTAGTGGGAAGCGAGGTCACCAACCCGAAGGTGCTGCCTTTCTGGGGACACCTGATGCAATGTGGTCAGAATAGAGGCGCAGACCCCCAGGAACAGCAGTGCCCTCCTTGTCGTGTGTCCAGAGAAGTCCTCAAACAGGTCCCATTCCTTGCAGCAGGGACCCAGGACAGCCTGGGCACATCTCTGGGACAAAGAGTGGGGGTCCCTGGGAGAGGACAGTAGCAGCAGCAGCCTGGATCAACACATCAAAAAATTATGTTAAGTTTAAAACCACCAGGCTCCAAACTCTTCACGCATTGGAAATGTGGTGGCATAGCCTGTAATCCCAGCACTCTGGGAGGCTGAGGCAAGAGGACTGCAAGTTCAGTACATATATCACTAAACATTGTCAAAGCGACCAGAAGTACATGCACCTCGGAGTACGGCAGGGAAAGAACTTCAGTGGAAAAACCACTTGCGCGACCCCAGCCAAGTGTCAAGGTCAGTTCAGCCAAAGAAGACTCCTGGAGCCTGGATGACATCCGAAGTGACAAACCACTGCCTGAGGTCCGAATTTAGGGAAGGGGGAGGCAGAAATATGGGACAAGGGGGAGAAGGGGTTGCAGGAACAATAAAAATAAGATCACAAAGTGTCAGGTAAGAGGATAATTCCTACCCCCAAGGCAGCCCTGGCTTGTGGGCCAGTTGTTGGATGGGGGCATTAAGGCACGAAGTACGGCTTAGGTCTAAAATGTCCCCACGTCTCACCTGTCCAGAGGTGGGGCTTTCAGAATGAGATTGGATTTAGGGGGGCAAAGAGAGGACCCGCCTGTCAAGCTGGAAATCCTGTCGCATTCAGACACCATGATCAAATGCCAACATTTGTCAAAAAGGAAGGGGACAAAGAGGCGGTTGGTTTTGTTTTGTTTTTATTTACTTTATCGCCCTTTTGTACTATTCGATTGTTTTTACAGTGTACATGTGCTTTTATAATTAAACAATAAAAAACCCTTTAAAATGATTTCTTAAAAAGTAGAGAACTAATCACAGTGGATCATGAAACGGAAGGTCAACTGTGAGGACGGGTCATCCAGTTGAGTCCCCAACGTGGTCGCTGTGTTCCGATCCGCAGTCATTGTCCGGCCTCGGTCCCCACCTGCAGGGCTCTGCGGTGACCTTGAACTTGAGCTGGTGCCCACAGGAGATGGACCTCCTGCTAACAAGCTCCCGCCCTCGGGGCGCGGGAGAAGCCCGAAACCAAGAACGAAATTCAGTTAATTTACACAGTTCAAGACCGCGCGTGGACCGGCGCACTCGAGGGCGCACGGCCCTGGGTCCTAGGGCGCAAAGGCGGTGAAGAAGATGTGCATCTTGGCCAGGAAGGTGGTGACGGAGCCCTGGCGCCACAGCTTCATCTCCACGTCCAGGGCGAAGTCCCGGGGCTCCAGCACCAGCCGCTGCAGCGAGACCACGCCGGTGTAGGGGTTGAGCCGGCGCGTGCCAAAGTAGCCCTCCTCATTGCCCCGGGTGATGGTCAGCGAGATGGTGTCGCCCGCGAGGGCTGGCGCAGGGCCGATGCGGAAGATGTGCGCGGGCACCAGCAGGCCAGTCTGGAAGTTGAGCTGGTAGTAGGTGATGCGAGCCGGCGAGTTCTGGCACTCCACCAGGTCGTGGCAAGTGGTGCGCTCGCACTTCCTGCAGAGTGGGGCGGGACCTGCTCAGTGGGCGGGCTAACAGGCCGGGGCTTGGTTGGTGGATGGAGCTCGCGGGGCGGGGCCTGCTCAGTGGGCGGACCCACATACAAGGGTCTGGTTGGTGGATGGGGCGCGTGGAGCGGGACCTGCTCAGTGGCCCGGCTCACAGGCTGGGGCCTGGTTGGTGGGCAGGGCTTGTGGGGTGGAGCCTGGTCAGTAGGCCGGGCTGAAGGGGCGGGGCCTGGTCAGTGGGCCGGGCTCTCAAGGCTAGGCCCTGACTACTGTGGCCAGGCTCGTGGGGCGGGGCCGCTCTGATGGTGGGGCTCGCCGGGTCCCACCCCCAGACCAAAGGGACACAGCCCCGCCAAGAATCTTCACCTGCGACAGGACTCCTAACAGCCCAGTGGGCCCAGTGTATAGACAACACAAGGTACAGCTCCTACTCATTCTTGCGCTTTCTATCCTTCTGACCCCTTTCTCCTTCCTTTTTTCCTGCCACCCTCCTGCCCATCCTCCCAGCATCCCCATCCCCCTGCCCACCGCACCCTCGCCTTGCCTGGTCCCCTCTCGGGCTCCCTCTGTCTGTGATTAGCTGTGTGCCTGGCGGCAGAAGCCATGTTCAGTCACCTCCGAGGTTAGCTTAGGTTAAAGGACTGTCACTCGCTCTTCAGCCAGCCTACTTTATACTGGGGGATGTCGAGTCACAAGTGGCCCCCTGGAGAGGCCCAGAGCCATGAGAGTGGGCGGCGTGGGGTCTCCAGACCCCAGCTGCTCCTGCAGACAATGCACCATGGGAGATGGCCAGTGACATTGCTGACAGGGCCCCCGCCTTCAGAAACAGGATGAGCTAACAAGTGTTCTCTATAGAAGGTGCTAAGTGTCGGGAGAATTTGTTACACAGCAGTAGGTGACTAATACACTATCTGCATGTGTGCACTGGAGCACAAGCAGGAAGTGGTCAAGGCAGACCCCTGTCACTTGGTCTGGGCAGCATGGGTGCACTGTGGGGTCCTGGGGTCCCTGCCCGAGGTCAGAGGCACTCACGTTTCAGACACCTGGACGTAGTTGGGAGGGCACTCAAAGCGCAGGCAGCGGAAGCTGCCCTGAAGGTTGTGGCAGGTCTCAGCCTCTGAGCAGTTGTGTGTGCCCAGCGCACACTCGTCCAAGTCTGGGGAGCAGAGGAGGGGAGATGAAGGGAACCCTGCAGCCAGGGCACCCCAGCCTTGCAGCTCATCCTGGCTTTCAGAACATGACTCCCTTGACACTCAGTACCATATTGTTATGGCTTGTGTCTAGATGTCCCCCAAAGCCTCATGCACTCACAGGTGGGGCTTTTCAGAGGTGGCTGGATCCAGAGTGTGAGTTGCTGGGATCCCGGACATGATGCTAGGATTAAGGGTATGTGATTACTGCACCCACCCTAAGCCAGGTAGTCTAGAGACAATATAAAAGGCGCAGAAAGAAGCTGCTGTGGTCCCTTGTGGCTTGTCGCTTCACTTGCCTGTTTTTGCTGTCTTCTGCCTGCCATGAACTGTTTCTCCTCTGTGATGCTCTTCTGCCATGCCACCCTGCCTTGGAGCCAGCCGACTATGGACTGAAGCCTCTACAAACTGTGAGCCAAATAAACCTCTTGTCTCTTAACTTGTGAGTGTTGGATATTTTGTCTCAGCAACAAGAAAATGGTAACTAAAACACACGTGTGCACCCCACCAGCTCAGCAGTCAGGAGTCTCGCTTTCTACTCACATCACCCACGTCTTCACTTCTGATGGCTTCTCCTGGCTCCCAGAATGAAATCCCAATTGCCTCCCGGGGACACCAGACCCTGGTCAACCCTTCCACGTGGGCTACAGCACTGCTGGACACCTTTGTCCTCTGCCACAAAGCCTGACCTGACCCACCCCTAGGGCTCCACACACACTACCACTTCTGCTGGGACGCTTTCTACTCATCTTCTCCAGCTTCTCCAGCTGGCTCCAGCTGGGATGGAAAGTGCTCTACCACTGAGCTGCACCTCCAGCACTTAATTTTCTTTTTTTTTTTACTTTGAGATAGGGTCTTCCTAAGTTAACTAGTCTGGCCTTAAATTTGCAATCCTCCTGCCTCAGCCTCCCTAGTAGCTGGGATCATAGGCCTGGGCCACCACTCCTGGCTTCCACAATGGCTCCTTCTTATCCTTCAGGCCTCAGGTGTTTGTTTACGTGATCACCTCCTCCAGGATAGCCTCCCTGCCTACCCTACCTTGGTCCTCCTCCCCCTCCCCTGCCATCCTGCCCTGTATTTTTAATCATTCCTGATTTCTTGCCCCCCTCTGAAACACCATGGCTTTGTGCATGGTCACCGATGCTCCCTGTAAGCCACACGGTACACAGACACCTCACACTTCCTGTGTACCCACAGAACCAGACATTCATGTGTGAAGTCCAGCAGGCATGGGGGCCAAGTGCACACATGGGCTCAAGCACACCCACATGGTGTACAGCAACACAAACACGCACACACGGGGAAGAGGTGTCCAGGCAAAGCTCAGAGAAGCAAGTGTGTTTATAAGATCAGATTATGGGTTCTACTGTCACCCCCTGCAGGGACCAGCTGCTCAGCTCAGAGCAGGAGCTTCAGGAAACCCCCACGGGCCGCTCTGCTGTTCCTCCTAGCCACCTTCTAGGGCTGCGGTTTGTTTTGTGACTGGCCTTTCAGGGATTTCTCCTCTCTCAATCCTCACACTAGCCCTGTGCTCCAAGGGTCACCAGTCTCCTGTGACTTAGGAGGGAACAAAAAGCTCAGAGGGACACAGAGTCTTGTCCCAGGTCACACAGTGGCCAGCAGTACAGCTGGGCTGGAACCAAGGTCTGCTTTGATGCGGAAAGATGTCATCTATCAGATGCCAGGCTGATTCCTAACAGAAACTTCACAATGACGACCCTGCCAGCTATGCAGGAGGGACCACCGGCCATCACCTGCTATCCTCAGGATGCCACGGATATGTCCTAGGCCACATGGCTGCATCAGGACAAGGCCCGGCCTCACCCCGCTTCCTCTAGCCTAGCCCAGAGTGTGGGCTGTGGCCCCCCAGGTCCTCCTTCAGGTCCCAGCTGGGATTTGCTCCCTCCCCAGGCCTCAATTTCTCCTCTGTAAAAGGAGTCATCTTGTCCACTCTCCAGGGTATCTGGGGAGGAGGGGGGACATGGCTGGAGGCCATGGCGGGACACAGCCCAGGCTAGGTGAGGTCACTTCCTGCAGATTTGTCACTGACTCCTCAAGATGAGAGGGCCCCCTCCTGCTCCCCAGCCTGTGTCCTGGGTCACCCATCCTCGTGACCCTGGCCTGGCCATGGGCGGGCAGGACTGCAGAGAGCCAGCTCCTTGTGAAGGGCTGTGAGGACCACAGGTGGCCATCATGGGACTTTTCTGCCACCCCTGGGCCTGTTTACAGGGGCCACTAGGCTCCTCTGACGAGGAGCTCTTGGCCCTGCAGACCCCCTGGAGAGCCCAGGCCAGGCGGGTGAGGGCAGGACATGGCCCCATACCAGGTGTCACTGCAGGGGGTCAAAGAACACAGGGAAAGAGGGACCCTACAGAACGCAGCTCCCAAAGGAAAGGCTTTCGCAGGACCTGAGAAAACGCTCTGCTATTTTCAGCAAGATCTCCACTAATATTATAAATACATAGCGCTGTCCCCGGGTATCTGCCAGAGCTTGGTTCCGGGGCCCCGGGCAGATTCAGATGTGTGCAGGTGCGCAAGTCCCTTACATAAAATGGCAGTGTCCACGCAGCCTCCGCTCCCCCTCCTGTCCACTCGAACTCGTCTCTAGAGGACGTCTGTGCCTCACACCACATAAATGCTGTCAGCAGGTGTTACAGTGTGTGGCTTGGAGCCTGGGCATCCAACCTTGTGGCTGGCCTGGGCCACACTGAGGGAAGAGGAACTGTCTGGGGCCACACAGCAAACACCAAAGAGAGTTAACATTTATAAGTAACAAAGCTTCCATTACTTTACAAAACAACACAGCAAGCCCAACTGTAATGAGTAAGAAAACTTGCGTGTCTGCTTAATCACAATAAACACCTGTCCTCACAGGCGCACACACGTGTCACTGTCATCACTGCGTTTCACCTGCAAAGCTGCATGGGCACGTGTTCCATCTGATCCACTCGGGCTCCCACCAGACCACGTGTGGCAGGAACAGCAGCTGAGTCACCACAGCACTGTGCCCTTCGCCACTCGGTGTTCACCTGTGTGGTCTGCCCTTGAGCACTGCACGATGGAATCATTATCATATAACAGCTGGGCATGGTGGCACACGCCTATAATCGCAGCACTCTTGGAGGCTGAAGCAGGAGGACTGCAAGTCTGAGCACATCCTGAAAACTTAAGTGACTTAGCAAGACCCTGCCTCAAAATAAGAAAAAAAAATTTTAAAGGGGCTTGGGATGTAGCTCAGTGCGAAGGACCTGGGTTCAATGCCCATCAGCACCACCAAAAATGAAAAAAAAAAGAAAAAGAAAACAAAAAGCAAACTAACAAAAAAAATCACAGAATAATGTTAAAACCATGTGGAACTACATTACTAGCTGTTTCAGGCCGCATGTGGCTTGTGGGTCATAGGTTGGACACAGCTAGTTTAGGGAATAATGCTAAAAAAGTCCATGTATGTGCAGTGGAGGGGCAATTTTTATTTTCATGATTATTCTCAACCCACAGTTGGTTGAATCTACAGATATAAGACCTGAAGATACACAGGGCCAACTCTGTGTGCATGCATGCGTATGCGTGTGTGTGTGTGTGTGTGTGTGTGTGTGTGTACAGGGACATTGAGCAGCAGCTCCTCTCCCTTCAGCACCTTGGCCCAGTGTCCTGAGCTGAACAGGGCTCTAGGTGGGGTAAGCCAGACAGACTCTGCCCTCATAGGGCACATATTCTAGAGGACATGCCTGAGGCCAAGCGCTCTCCTGTTTTCCTGTCCTGTTTGTGACTCCTGAAGAGGGGGTGCTCATGAGATCTCAATCAGCACACAGCTGCCCTGCGGCCAGCCTCCTGTCCTCCTTCCCATGAGCTGACATCTCAGGGTTTGGTCTGGGCCTGCACAGGACCAGAGAGCACAAGGGACAGCTGCTTAGCTTCAAAGGTCGGCAGCCAGCCCAGGTCCCTGGAGTGACTCTGGACACAGATAGTCCAGGGGCTGGGATCGGGGCACCCAAGGCCAGACTAAAGCAGGGTGTGCTAAGCCCCAAGAAGACCCCTGTCCCTCCATGGCCAGCACAGAGACACAAAGATACCCAGGGTTCTCAACCCCCAGTGCTTTGCGCAGGCCAGAAGGGGATGGGCTGGGGACAGCCTGTCCTGACTGCAGATGGGTTTCCAACCTGCAGTTCTCCTGGAAGTGGTCACACATGCATTCCGCTGTGGGGCAGAAGGGTGTTGTTGTCACACAAGAAATCACATTCTAGGGATGCAAGTCATATTTCTTGACCTGCTGAGCTTTCCCTGAGCCCATAGATAATACAGCAGAGGCTTCACAGCCAGGGAGCCCAGGGGGCTTCTGCAAGGCAGAGGCTGTGAGCCGCCAACCACGTGAGCACACGCAGGACTTAGGGACTTAGTTTATCCCTGCTTTGTCCCCACATCTGCCTCCAGTAAGGAACCCTTCTGCACTGGAACCACGTATACACCTAGAGGACTGAAGCAACACTTACGCAGCCAGGGCCCGCTGGTGGGCATGGTGCCACATGCTCCCCTGTCCCACCCTGCTATTCTATTCAATGACCCCCAACTTGATCTCCTTAGTAGGGACCACCACCAGCCTGCAGCACTCAGTCTCACTCCAGATCCTCTGGGCGCCAACTCTGCTCCAGCCCAAGGGCCTCCAGGCTCTCAGTGCCACTGTCTGGGGGAACACAGCCCCAAAGCCGGGTTGGGGCAGGAGGCTCGAGCGCCAGGAGGCTCAGCAGTCAGTTCTCCAAGGTGAAGCTGGTGCCTGTCCTGCATCCTGCCCCTCCACCTGGCCCTGCTGGCTTGCCAGGCCCTGAGTTTGGTGGTTGGCTACAAACATAGACATGACCCTCTTCAGTGTCACAGGACCCAGTCCCACCCAGTCCCCTCTATTGCAAATCAGACAGGTGATTGCCCAGCCCCAGCTTGCATGTCCCCAGGAGTGGGAGGGGCCCTTCCCCATGCAGCCCTCCCTGTGACCCTCTTCCCTCCTCCCAGGGGGTCCCACCTCCCAGACCCCACCCCTGGATAGCACTGCAGATACTCGGGGACAGTGACTGAGGCACTACATCCTCCCTGGACAGTCCCCTGCCTTGTTAGCACCCGCCGTGGTAACCTGCCCTGCTCCCAGGGAAGGGAGTCTAGCTGGAAGATTCTATGCAGGACTGAGCAGCCACTTCCTGTCCCCAGGCACTGTGGGCACAAAGCATTCTGTGTCCATGCACCAGCGCTGCATTCCAAGTGCCCAGCAAGCTGTGTGAGGTCCCCACGCCCACCTGGCACCCGCCACTGCTTACCCTTGCAGGACCTGCCATTGGCCATCATGGTGTAGCCCTGCTCCGGGCATGCACACTGGTAGCTCCCAGGTACATTGAGGCATCGGAAGGTGCAGAGCATGCCCCCAGCCTGTGCACACTCATCGATGTCTGCAAAGAGAGGTTCGCCAACTCACCATGGGCCTCATGCACCCGCACGACCCACCACAGACAGCTTGTCCTCATCACAGCCACAGAGCCAGAGGCCCACTTTACAAATGAGGCTGAGGCCTTTAAAAATAGAAGCAAGTTCCCTAAGGCCAAGTGGCAGATCAGGGCTCCCACTGCGGTGCTCTCTCCATGGGTTTGCCCCATAACTGCTTCCTCCAGCAGTGGCCAATCAGCTGCCAGTCACAGCATCCACATTCTGACACCACATTCAACCTGCCTCTGGCAGAGGAGAGGAGAGACCTACCTATGCAGGTGTGCCCATCTTCCGCCAGCTGGTAGCCCTGACGGCAGTAGCACTGGTAGGAGCCATAGATGTTGGCACACTCCTGGCTGCAGCGCTGAGTCTCACACTCATTCACATCTGCAGGGATACCAGGCAGTGGTCATGGGGGGGCTTTCCCAGCCCAGGCACAAGGCTTAGGCCCCCAGCTTACATGGAGCCTTGTCTCAGGAGAATTTAAGTTTCAGCCAACCTTAGGTGCTGATAGAGAACCAGATGCCCCTGCAAAAAGAGCAGGGACCAAGCAGGGGCATGAACTGAGGCAGGGCAGGGCTGGCTGAGCCTGGGGCTAAGCAGGGACCCCAGGTGGTGTTGTGGTTTAGAATTACATTCATGGCCAAATGTGCTGTTTGGAGGCAGGACCTGGTGGGAAGAGGTAGCCACTGGAGTGTGACCCGGAAGGGTGTGTTCTGGTCCCTGGCTCCTCCCCTCTCTCTCTGCTTCCTGGTTGCCATAGGGTGAGCAGCTTTCTTCCACCATGCCCTTCCACCATGCCATTTCTACTTTGGAGCCAGCCAGCCATGAACTGAACCCACTGAAACTGTTAGCCAAATAAACCTCTCTTCTTTTAAATGGCAGGTATCAGTCCCAGCAACATGAAAGTGACTAATACAGCTGGGCTCCAACTGTGTTTCTTGAAGTTTGAATCCATCTGTAATGTTTAAACGCCACTCAGTTTTACACAAATACTGAGACTATGGCTACTGGAAAGCCAAGAACATGAGGCTGCCCTGGGACTGAACCTTTGGTGGCACGTGTTTGGGTGTCCTGTGGCGCCACCCACTTTTGTGGCCCCTGTTTTTTTTTGTTTTTGTTTTTGTTTTTGTGGGTACTGGGAGTCGACCTCAGGACCTCACGCTTGCCAGCAAGCGCTTGTGCCGCTGAGCGATATCACCAGCCCTTTTTTCCTTTATGTGGGTTCCGGGAGTTGAACTCAGGACCTCGCGCTCGCCAGGCAGGCGCTTAGGCTGCTGAGCTATCTCACCCCGTTCTCTTACTTCCCTATCTATCCCTGCGTTCTTGGTTTCAGTGTCCCGTCGTCGTGTACCCCCCACCTCCGGTAACTCCAGTCACCTGCAGTGCGTGAGCACCCAGGTCTGCCACTAGAGAGGCCTGGAGTGGCCAGAGGCCAGGGCGGGGCCAGAGGCGGGGTGGGAGGGGCCAGAGACCAGAGACCGGGGAGGTAAGAGGCTGGGGTGGGTGGGGTCAGACGCCAGGGTGGGCAGGCCAGATGCGACTATGGGAGGGGCCAGAGGCCAGGTCAGGACAAAGGCTGGGTGGTCGGGGCCAGAGGCCAGGGAGGGCTAAAGGCTGGGGTGGGCGGGGCCGGAGGCAGTACCTTCACAGTGCTTGCCGTCCTCCGCCAGCCGGAAGCCAGTGGCACATGAGCAGCGGTAGGAGCCCACCGTGTTCTCGCACGTGTGCTGGCACAGGCGGCCCGGCGAGGTCCAGCATTCGTTCACATCTGCGGAGGGGGAGGGGTGGCCGTGGACACCGGGTGGGCGGCGCGGGGAGGGCAGAGCTGACCGGAAGGCAGCGCCCTGAGCCCATCCAGGTCCCCCCGGCTGAGGAAGGCGTGGGGATGGAGAAGACAGAGGAGACAGGCACCGCAGGAACCAGGCAAAAGGGCACAGAGACAGCGGCCCAGAGAAGCGGAGAAGACCTAGGAGGGTGCCCAACCGCAGGGAGGAGCCTGGCTCTAGGTCAGATGCCCCAGCAAGGGGTGCGGCGCGCCTGGCGACAGGGCCGCCCACCTACCGATGCAGGAGCGGCCGAAGGCGTCCCGCTGGAAGCCGGCCTTGCAGTCGCAGCGGTAGGAGCCGGGCAAGTTGTGGCAGACCTGGCCGTCGCCGCAGCGGTGCACGCCCGTGGCGCACTCGTTCACGTCTGCGGAAGAAGTGCCACCCTGAGCATGCTCTCGGCCCACGCCCCCCCGCCTTCCCGGGAGGGGTTGGGGCGCCCGCCTTACCCACGCACTGCGCCCCGTCCTCGCTGGAGTGGTACCCGTGCCTGCACACCAGCGGGTTCCTCTGGCACCTGTAGGAGCCCACCGTGTTGACGCAGCTGAAGCCGGAGCGGCAGGGCTCGGGTAGCGACGTGCACTCATTGATGTCTGCAGAGGGGGCACAGATGACCGGGAGCCTGGCGCGACATCCCCAGGCCACCCTGTGCAGGACTACACCCTGCCCCTGTGTCCCGCAACCCCAAGGGTGCGCCTCCAGCCCCCAGCACAAGCTGCGCTGGCTAAACTCTGCTCACATCTGATGGACCCGCCCAAGGCAGAGGGGAAATGAAGGCTGAGTCTGGGTAACTATAGCTGCTCTTCCCCAAAAGCTTCCAATCCTACATAGTGAACGGGGCCCTGCCAGCCAGCCCCACCCCCCGCTTGCCCTTACACACCACCCAGCCCCCCTGGCACACCCGCACCCCAGGGCCTTTCCACTTGCTGCCCAGCTTCCCTGATACACACTTCCTCAGCTCTCTGCCCCAGTGTCACCCCTTCTGGGAGGCCCCAGGAGCAATGTGAGTAGAAGAACTCTCCTTTACACTTTTATCCCCTACTTGTTTATTATGTACAAAGTGCCTGTGCATTACTGGTACTTTTATAAACTTGGTTCCCTATTGGTGCTTCTCTCTAAACTTCCTTGTCAGGCTGCTGTAGCTCCCCGACACCTAGAATCCTGGCACTAAAAGGTCCCCTATGACCGAATCACTGAGGAGCTGTCAAATCAGGCAGACCCCTCCCCACCTTTCCCTGACCCCAACTAGAAAGGGTGGTACCAGGCAAACCACAGGGACCCTGAAGGTCCTGAGGGGGTCCCTGCACTGTATGACACCCTGGTGAGGTCACAAGGCAAGGGGTCATTAAAGGCGGTGTCTTGGGGAAGGCTTCCAAGACTGGCCAATGGAACCCCTGAAAGCTTGAGAAGGCCTTCATACAAAGTCAAAGCCCCCCTTTGAACCCCTGCCTCCTCCCTGTGGTCGTGAGGAAGGGCAGGCAAGAGCTCTGTGCCCAAGTCACCCTTGGTCCTGTCTGCCCCTGCTCTCCCTGCTGTCCCTCTGCACTGTGAAAAGGGGTGGCTGTGACCTCCCCAGTGGGCCTTCCTGGCTGATGAAGGACAAGGACGCTGTGGGATCTCAGGCCCTCTTGGGGCAAGGAAGACAGCATCTATCCAACTGTAGGCCTCAAGCCATGAGTGCAACATGGAATCATTGCAGGGCTCACCAGCATTCTTTCAAAATGAAGATTTCAGTGAGCATGTGTTATTGCTTTGTGAACTTTGTATGCCAGCTGTCCATGCATGTGTGTGTATGTACCAAGTCATGATCAGAAAGTCTTGTTGGCCAGGTTAAAAACGTTTGATATGCATTTTTCCAGTCCAGTAAACTGAGATGGTAACCTGAGGCCATGAGCAAAGTAACTGAGCCAAGGTCAGACACTTCAGGTAAGAAAGTAGCTACTGTTCTGCAGGTGCTCTTGGTGCTGGCAGTAGGCACACAGGAGAGCAGAAAGAGCAGCCAGCCAGGTCTGCCTGAGCTTGGGGGCCCTTGGGAGCCCCCAGCACAGTCACAGCCGACTCACCCACGCAGTTGCCCTCAGGGTCCTGCAGGAAGCCCTCCATGCAGCGCTGCCGGGCCTGGCAGTAGAAGGAGCCCTTGGTGTTCTGGCATGAGAAGCCAGGTTGGCAGGTGTGCGAGCCCACAGCACACTCGTCCACGTCTGCACACAGAGGCCGGGTGTCAAGGGCGGGGGGATCCCACCCATCATATCCCTGCCCTCAGGACACCATGACCTTGACAGTCACAGAGGTCTTCTGCATTCCTAGAGGCTCGGAGAGCCATGTCACTGGCATAGCCCAGGTCCCAGGAGTTACCATGAAATGATCACATGGACTGAGCCTTTCCGTGGTCTGAGCACTGCCAGATACACCGATTTACTTCACCCTTTTGACCACCCTAGGACATAGATGCTACACCAGCCCCAGATTACACAGGGCAAACTTAGGCCCAGCAAGACACTGGGCTGGGAGCAGAGCCCAGGCAGTCAATCCCCAGGACCTGTACTTGTAATAGCTCACCGTCCCACGTTTGTGAGGACAGAAGGAGGTAGGAATGAGTGCTTATGTCCCTAAGGGAAGGTTACATGATGACACTTATGGGGAGGTGGCATAGGTAGTACAAAGGCTCCAACCCCTGGGGACTCCCCTTCCGTCCTCTGCCTCATAGCCTGCTGCTCCCTCAGCCGGGAACTCCCTTCCCAGTAGCCGCCCACCATTCAGGTCCCAGCTGCAGTGTTGCCTCCACTGGGGGCCTCCTTGCACCCCCAGCTGAAGCAGCACACAGCCCTTGGCCATTCTGCCATCCCCGCTTGCCACTGTGTTCCCCGTGTCCCCTACCACGAGGTCAGTGGAAGGACACAGCACCCTAGCCTGAGCCTCTAATCCTCAATCCTGCCAGGTACACAAGGGCAGCTCGGGCAGTATTTATTCAGTGGGATGAAAATTCTCCCTTAGAAGGCTAGAGTTTCCCAGTGAAAGACACACGTGATTTTCCTGGGGTCTCAACCCCGGGTACAAACAAGGGAACCCAGACGGCAGCAGGCATCAGGAAAGCCAGAGGTAGACCCTGGCCTCCCCACACTCTGTTTGAACTCCTCCACTTCCGCCCCAACACCACCCTGTGGGGTCCTCCCGTGAGCAAGAAACCAAAATACTGGGAGCTTGCAAGAAAGCAAGCTCTGGGCAGGAAGGGGGAGGGACGGGTCAGGTGTAGGTGGGGCGGGGGCGGAGTTAGGCTTGGGATGGGTGGGGCAAGGGGCGGGGCGGGGTAAACTGGGGGCGGGGCGGGGCGGGGCGGGGTGGGGCGGGGCGGGACCATGGCTCCAGCCGGCCCTTCTCACCTATGCACTCCCCATCCTTGAGGACGTAGCCTGGCTCACAGGTGAGGGCCTTGTAGCAGCGGAAGGAGCCCAGCGTGTTCACGCAGTGCTCGCCTCGGCTGCACGTGTGCAGGTCCGTCACGCACTCGTTGATGTCTGCAAGGAGAGCGAGGCTGGCCGTCAGGGCCTGCAGGGTGCTCCTGAGATGGACAGTGGCCAGGAGCAACCAGGGGGCCTCAGGCCATCAGGAGGGAGGGAGCGCAGGCCCTGCCCTCGAGGTACTCACCTTCGGAAGCCAAGTGCGCAGCTGAGGTCCCCCTATCCATGCACCCCTTCATTAAACAAAGACTTAGGAAGCACCCGCAAAATGCCAAGCGCCCTTCTTGGCAAGAGCGACGTACACACCAGTGAACAAGATGCACACAAATGCCCGCGCTTGGGCCAGATATGCAGACACACAAGCACAGGATTGGGAGGCCGTCAGGAGTGCTGTGCTGACCAGCTCAAGGGAGGATGCGGGAGAGCTGGTCAGCAGGGGGGTGGACTTCACCTGTGGGAGGGTTCTCAGGAACAGCTCTGTGAGAGTCTCTGGCAGGTGGCTGGGCATGGTGGCGCATGCCCGTAATCCCAGCACTGAGAGAGGCTCAGACAGGAGGATCACAAGTTTAGAGGCCTGCCTGGGCAATTTAGTGAGCTCGTGTCTCAAAAAATAAAGGGGCTGGGGATGTAGCTTAGAGGTTGAGCGCTCTTAGACAAAGACAATAATCCAGGCACATGATGAGGTGGGGGAAGCTGTCTGCTTCTAGACATACAGAGAAGGCAAAACCCCGAGATCCACTATGGATGAGATGAAGGGGGAGACAGGAGCCAAGAGACACCGCAGCACCTCTCTCCAGGCTCACCCGGGTCAGGCGGTGCTGTTCTATTGGACAAAAGTCACAGGCAGCAGCCAAAATGAAAGCCAGAGCGCCCAGCCCCCAGCTACACCGTTCCCAAAGTTCACTTCCTGTGCGGGGTAAGTAGTTCCCTCCCATCTTCCTCCAGCCCAGCCCACCTGGAACACTTTTCCCAGGGGCCAAGACAGTCCTCAAAGTGCAGGGCACAAAAAAGGCAAATGGTAAAAGTACAGGGGAGTCCCTGGCAGAGGTCATACCCACTACTGTCCCTCTTTGGCTTACATACCTCTAGCTATGAGGAGATCACTACCTCTGGAGATTGCCTCGGTGTGATATATTTGTAGAATACTCACCACAACAAAACACTAGCAAACACTAGTTCCTTACGTGGACTAGCTCATTTCATCTCTACAACATTGTCTCATTCACAGATGCAGAAACTGAGAGCCAAGAGGTTAAAAGAACTGATTTCAGGTCTTTTAACTTTTTTAACCCGTCCCCCACCCCCCGTTTCTTTTATTTTTATTTTTATATTTATTTATTTATTTATTTATTTATTTATTTATTTATTTATTTATTTTATGAGATTTAGCTAAGTTGCTGAGTTGCCCAGGCTGGGTTTGAACTTGCAATCCTCCTGCCTCAGCTTCCCAGAGTGCTGGGATTATAGGTGTGCATCACTGTACCCAGTTTGTTCAATATCTTCCAGTAGAAAGTGGCAGAGACAAAATTTGAACACAGACAGTCTGGCTTCAAGACCACTTTCCTATCAACCTGCCAGGTTAATGAGCTGGGAGCCCCCAGAGATGTCTGCAGATGTGCACAGGAAGGGGGAGGGAGCAGGGGCACTAACACGGTCACTTGAGTACATGAGGATGTGTGTGGGTTTGTACAGGATGAGAAAGGATAGAAACACGAGAGCATGAGTGCAGACGCTGTGCTGACTGCAATGTCCTCAGCACCCATTCCAGCTGTCGGGGACCCCCTTCAACTCGCAGGTTCGTCTCCGGGCCACCAGGGAGCCTGCCTATGGGGCATGGCAAGAGGGATGCACAAGCCCCCAGCAGGGCCACCTTCCCAGACAGATACACAGACCCGCCCCGGCCAGGAAGAGCTGCCACCTGCTGGCAGGCAGATCGGGAGGCACATGCTGTGCCCAAGGCTGGATGCCCGGGGCAAGCATGTCTGCCAGGCCTCAGCCAGCACCTTGGGCCACCTGCCCACAGCGCAGGGCTGGACACAGTCCCCAAGCACAGAGGAGACAGATGGGCTCTGGTCTCTGCCTCCCGCCGTTGCACTTCCCCACTGTCCTCAGAAACAGGTGCAAATTCCACCTCTCCAGAAAGGGCATGCAGGTGCCACCAGTGGAAAGATGCCTCCCTCTACCTGTGTCCCGCACACTGAGACCTTGGGTCTATCTGAGAACGGTGGGGGACAAACACTCATGTCCCCTCTGTGACAGCATCAGGTGGCCCAGAACCAGGAGGGCACCAGGGCCTCCTCACTGCTCACAGAGAGGCCCTGGAGACCCAAACCACAAAGCACAGGGATAAGGAGGGGAGAGTTGGGACCTGGTGCTGATCCGGATCAGGCACAGGCAGGTGCAGGGTCAGAGCTCTGCCCTGTCCCCATCCTCTGGTCCCTGCAGAGGCTCAGAGAGGAGCTTGGACTTGCTCAGCAAACAATACCAAGCTGGGGGACAAAGCCAGGAGTGTCAGCCACAACCCTGTCCATTGACCCTGGAGAGGTTCCAGCTGCACCTAAGGACAGTGTGAGCAACTGGGGACCGTGCTGTCCACGGGCTGTGTGCTATCCTGTACCCGTGACCCTCAGCCATCAGAGGGGACCAAGAGCCACCTCTTCACAGAGGGGGACACTGTGGCTGGGAGAGGACAAGTCACCGGCCTGAGGCCACAGAGCCACCTGTCTGCAGACCCCATGCACCCTGTCCCACCGCCCTGTCAGTGACCAGCCAGGGACATGTCCCCTGAGCACTTTTGGACACATAGGCACGTCCCTGGGGAAAGCAGCCTCCCAGAGGACAAGCGGGACAAGACACCAGGACACGGGGGTGTGACACGGAGCACGGGGCCAGCTGTGTGAGGACTCACATGCAAAGGACGGGCCTTTAGCATGTGGCCTTCGTGGCGGGTTGGGCGTGTCGCAGAGCACAGAGCGTGACATGGGCGGCGCAGGTGGGGCCCTCGCTTACCCACGCACTTCCTGTGCGCGTTGAGGATATAGCCCTCAGCACAGAGCACTGTGTGGTTGACACAGGAGAAGGATCCCAGGGTGTTCACACAGAACTGGCGCCGGCTACAATCGTGAGTGCCCAGCAGGCACTCGTCTTGGTCTAGTGGCAGCCGCGGAAGGAAAAACAGAGGGGCAGTTAGAGAGGCAGGGCCTGCCCTGAGGCAGCCAGTGACAGAGGGCCAGCCAAGACCCAAAAAGGGGCAGAAAGTGCCCAAGCCTGAGTTTGTAGAGCCCGAATATGTCAGAGCTGAGCCCCAGTAAGGACAGATGGAGGTGAGACTCAGAGGGTAGGTAGGCAGCCTAGGGTCACAAAGTGCCATAGAACCAGGTGCCGCCTCCCTCCCATGCTGTGTACCAACCCCTTGGCCACAGGCAGCAAGGAACCCACAGCACAGGGCTGCACACCCAAGGCTTCAGGGACCAGGAGAGGGAACGAGTGTACAGTGCAAGTGCTGTGTTATGCTGCAGGGCTGGGGCCCCTCCAGAGCAAGACAGGGCAAGAGAAGCCCAAAAGCTGGAAATGCTGTAAATATGCTTCAGTTGGCCATGGCTGATGGGTCACTGGATTATTTCAGACACTGTGGAGAAGAGCCGGACTCCTCTGCAGAGCAGGCTGCATGCGCTCTCAGACAGGCAGCCTCTGCCTGTGCCCACAGCTCCTCCTGCCAGGGCCTCAGAAGGAGGCAGGCTGGAGAGACAGGCACACCAGCCCAATCACAAGGCTGGTGACCCCAGAGTGATACCCTCTTCTGTCCTCAGGACCCTGGGAGGTGGCAGGGGACAGAGCCCAGGGAACAGAGTACCACAGGGACCTGAGAGCGGCCCGACTCTGCGATGGCCCCTGTGCTATGCGCCCTGGGCAAGCCTGCTGCCCTGTCTGGGCTTGCAGCATGTTTTTGGCCCACACTGGAACCCACCAGGGCCAGGTCTCTTCACCTAGACCCTTGGCATGCTCAGCCCTGCCTCCTGTCTGTCACAAGGTGGTAGAGGCTGGGGACTGTGCAAGCTGTCCCTGAGACATCACTCAACCCACGCCACCACTGTGCAGCGGAGAGGGCTTGGCTTGCAGAGGACCGTGGGGACACCATGCCACCTCAGTGGGGCCACCCAGGTGAAAGAGATGTGGGCCTCTTTGTGAATGGCAGTGGCAGCTATCACCGAGATCCATCCTGCCTCTGTCATATTGGTACCACAGACTGGCTAGCGTGCCCTCACCAGCCCCCGACAGCAGGCCAGCACGGGATGGAGGCCATTCCTGGGTGTCACCCCAAACAAGTGGCTGTCACTTCCATCCTTCCTTTTCTCTCCCGGGACAGAAACACGGATGGACAGGATGCTCACAGACCAACTCCTGCCATGGACATGGACAACAAAAGGACACAGCAAGTGGAAGTGTGGCCCAGGACCTTATTAGAAACACAAATTCCCCATCCTGCTGGAGCCACTGAGCAGGGATCTGTTCCCACCAGGTCTCTAGGTGACGGGGTGCAGGTCAGTGATGAGGTGCACAGCAGAGTCTGAGCAGCGCCGTTCCCACCAGAGCAGAGCAAGGAGATGGGAGGAGCCCAGGCCTGGGATGCAGGCAGCATGGGGCCACCCTGGAGGGACAGGGGCTCTGCCACACAGCCAAACCTGTCACTCACAGACCCCACCACAGGTAGCAGGGCGGCCCCATGGCACTCACCTTCGCATGACACACCGTCTGCCATGATGGCATAGCCCGGGAAGCAGGAGCACATGGCCGAGCCCCCGATGACACTGCACACCTGCCTGCAGGGTCCATTGTCTGGGGGAGATGGCACGGTGTCAGAGCGTGCCGGCCACGTGGGTTCCCATCACCCTGCCTCTGAACCATGAGGCAGAGGCAGAAATAGAGGAGGAGGGAGGCGGAGAAACTGGGATGCAAGAACCCCTCTCCTAGGTCACCAGCTACATGGACTCCTGGGTCTCCATCTCTCCCACCATTCAGGTCCCAACCCATTCCTCTAGTGACACAAAAGAAGAAGAAGCAGAAAGCAGACAGGCACAGGGGAAGAAGAAGAAGAAGGGAGGGAAGGAGAGAGGGAGGGAAGGTTAAATGGATGGATAGATGGATGGATGGATGGACAGATGGACCGATGGATGGATGGATGGATGGATGGATGGATGGATGGATGGGTGGATGGACAGATGGACCGATGGACGGATGGATGGATGGATGGATGGATGGATGGATGGATGGATAAATGGACTGACAGATGGAAAGATGGATGGATGGATGGAGCTCAGGGGTAGAACACTTGCCCAGCAGGCAGGATAAGGCCCTGGTTCCATCCCCAGCATGGCAAAAAAGGAGGAACAGGGATGGAATGAAAGGAGAAGAACAATGAGGAAAGCATTACTGAATCTGACCTCCATGTCTGCTCACCAAACAAGGATGCAATTTTATAGGAACAAAGGCAAAAAGCAGCCAATTGGCTTTCTGGGGTGGCCACACACCCAGGCCCCAGGCTCCCCCATCTCTCCTCCACAGCTACGTTTTCCGCTCCTCACCCAACGCACACAGGCAGCCACCAACCCCCAAGCAGAAGCACCCCTTTGCCAGGGCCATTTGCCAGCACCCAGCAGCCCAGACACACCCAGTGGCCTTGGGGCCCCATGTGGGGACACTGTCCCCACTGCTCACCTTTGCAGGTGTTGGGCTGAGGCAGGGGCAGTGGGATGGTGTTGGGGGCCGCCTGGGCTGGCTTGGGTCCTGGCGCAGACTCCTGTGCAACCCCTGGCTGTGGCACATTCCTGTCTGGTGGGGCAAAGCACAAAGCAAGAGGTGGAGTTTGCATCTTTGCCAAGCCTCGGGTACTCATGGGCACCAGCCCTTCTCATACCTGGGCACCACACTGGGCACTGGCGGCCAGCTTCACCGAAGCCCCTCCCACATCACAGAGAGCAAACTGAGGCTCAGGGGGCAGATCTCTTCAGATAAGAGCCGCCTCACAGGTACTTGGGGCATAGATGGGTGGAGGGAAGGTAGGCAGGAAGGAGAGAGGAGGAGGAGGAAGAGTATCCAGGCTGAAAAGGAATCCACCCCTCCTGCGCCAGGGCTGGACACCGCAGCACCACACGGCCACAGTGGGTCTGGGCAGAGCCTCTCACTGCGGGCTTCCAGATGGAATCTCTCTGCCCAGCCCCAAGAGTCTCTGTGGCAGCCTTGCACCAGTCCCAACACAAGCAGGTGGTGAAGCACCACGCCATCCTCCAACTCAGAAGGCCCCACCCCTGCCCATTCCTCACCTGGACGGCAAGTGTGGCCATCGTCCTGCAGCAAGAAGCCGGGGAAGCAGGCGCAGTGGTAGGATCCCACAGTGTTGATGCACAGGTGCTGGCACAGCTCGCCCGGCAGCAGCAGGCACTCGTCCTGATCATCGCCTGGCAGGCTGTTGGGCAGCTCAGCCTCCGTGCCTAGCGACAGGGCCTCCCGGCTCCCTATCTCCGGCTCTGAAACTGGGGTTGGGGGCAGAGCTCAGGACAGAGCCAGCTTGGCCTGAGCAGGTGGCTGGGCACACAAGCCCCACACACCAATGCAGGTCCAGCAGATGGTGAGGACGGAGGCAAGATGGATGGATGGAGGGCTGCAGGGAGGGAGAGAGAAATGGATGGATGGATGGATGGATGGACAGATGGATGGATAGATGGGTGGACAGATGGATGGATGGGTGGATGCATGGATGGATGCACGGATGCATGGATGATGGATGGACAGACTGATAGATGGATAGATAAGTAGATGGATGGATGGTAGATGAATGAATGAATGAGTGAATGCAGGGATGTATGTATGTGTAGATGGATGAAAAGATGGATGAATAGGTGATGGATGGACAGATTGATGAATGGATAGATGGGTGGACGGATGGATGGATAGGTGGATGGATGAGCAAATGAGTGAACAGTCTTGCAGTAATAAGAATGAACCCATGAGAGCTGGGTCCAAGTCTTCATTACCTGAGTCCCCTGCAAGACGACCTGGCCGGGTCCCTAAGGAAGCTCTTGCTAAGGTGCTAAATTAGATTCTGACCTCCAGGCTCAGTGACATCAGGAAGATGTCCCCCAGCCACAGAAGGGACCCCTCCCCACCAAACCTGGGTCCCATTGGATGAGGATCAGATCCCTGCCCCAGGCTTTCCTTGGGTACACCGCTTTGGGCAGAACCAGGTCTCCGGGTTCAACCCACCTCCCAGCACTGTGGAGAGCACAGGGAGAGGGCAGGCTGAGCAGCTTTGGGAGGCTCTTTCTGAAACGTCACAGAGAGGGGCAGGGCCAGGACTGAGGGCAAGGCCTGCAACCCTTCCAAGATCTGTGCCACCTGAGGCCTCAGCCCTTCCAGCAGCCACAGGCAGCCGAGCCCCCAGAGAGAACAGCTGCATAGAGTCACGGAGGAGGAATGTGGTTCATATGACAGTGTTTACATTAAGCTCCAGCTTGTCAGGCCTGCAGGGGGCTGAGGCAGACCTGGACCCAGGGCCCCCAGTACACCAGGACCAAGCCATACCCCCACAGTTCGGGCTCAGCTCACATTCATCAGTCAGCCTGGCCCCACTGCCAACACCTCTGTGGCCAACTGACCAGCAGTTCCTCCCAGGAGGAAGGAACATATTGTCACTAGCCCTGCCACTGCCTGCCATGCAGCCCAGCTGCTCCCTGCCTGCCCACCTGCTTTCTGATCCCCGAGGCTGGACTTCCTCCCAACACCACCTCAAAACAGACTCTTCTAGGTCATAAGCTGGTCTTCACATCAGGACTCAAGCAGCCCCCTGGATAGGTGGATGGACAGATGGGTGGATGGAAGGATGTGTGGGTGAATGGGTGAGTGGATAGATGATGGATAGATGAGAGGATGAATGAAGGAGTAGAAGGATGAATGTAAGGACAGGTAAGAGACTGGATAAAATAGATGGAAGGATGGGTAGATGAATGTGTGGGTGGATGAGTAAGTGGGTGGATGGGTGGGTGGGTGACTGGGTAGATGGGTGAATGGATGGGTTAATGGACGGGTGAATGGAAACACCAATGGGTGGATGGGTGAATGTGGACAGATGGATGGGTGAGTAGGTGGATGGGTGAATGGATGGGTGGGTGAGTGGGGTGGATGGGTGAATGGATGGGTGGGTGAATGGGGTGGATGGGCAAATGGATGGGTGAGCGGGTGGATGGGAGAATGGATGGGTGAGTGGGTGGATGGGTGAATGGATGGGTGAGTGGGTGGATGGGGAAATGGATGGGTGAGTAGGTGGATGTGTGGGTGGATGGGTGGATAGACGGATGGATGTGTGGATGTGTAGATGGATGGGTGGGTGGATGGGTAGGTAGATGGGTGGGTGCATGGGGAGGAAAAGTAAGGATGTATAAATGGACAAAGAGATGGGAGGGTGGGAGTGGAGAGATAATAATGGTAGCTAGTGGTCAGTGGGTGGAGTGGGTGGCACACTGAGAACCAGAAGAGATCTGCATCTCCAAATCAACAGGGTAGAGTCCAGTCTGAGGCCAAAGAACTCTGTCTGGAGCAGAGCTCAACCTAAAGCTATTGACAATGACGGGGTCCAGGGTCCCCCCATAAAGAAGCAGTATCCAGCCTGGGCTTAGACTATCCCCCCAAAATTCACAATCCCCCCCTCCTCCCCAAACTGCCCCCAGGCTCCAGCCCAGGAAGGACAGCACCCACCTCTGCGTGGCACAGCCTCGGGCTCTGGAGGCCGGCGGACCTCAGGCACAATCAGGGGGTCCTCGCCCTCACAGCAGGAAAGCATGACGTGGTTGCAAGGGTAGCCCAGGTTGGGGTTGGACTCACAGGACTGGCCCTCAGCCCGCATGCGGAGCCCCAGGCCACAGCAGTCACAGCATTGCTGGAGGGAGATTCAGTTGAGTTAGATTCACAGAGAAGAGTTTTCAATAGTTTGTTTTATTCTGTTTTGTTCAGCACTGGGGATTGAACACAGGGTCTTCACACTGAACTATATACTTAGCCCTTTTTATCTTTTACTTTGAGAAAGGTTCTTGCTAATTTGCTAAACTGCCCCGGCTGGGCTTAAATTTGCAATCCTCCTGCCTCAGTCTCTCAAAGTGCTAGGATTATAGGCATGGAACACCATGTCTAGCTCTAAGGAAAGCTTTTAACGGGGGCTCACTCTACTTGGAAGTATATCTGTTTTGCTCTCCCCCTTCCTCCTTCTTGGAGCACATATGTGATAGCTGGAGTTTTTACAGCCATCTGGGCCATGAAGTATACCTGAAGATGGAGGCTCCACACTGAGGAAGACTAAAAAGAAAACTAGAAACCCGGGTCCCTAGATCTACCGCATCTCAGAGTGCATACTTCCAAAAAGAAATGAGGTTTAATTTCTTTTAGCTATGGTGGTAGACTGGCTGCAATCAGAGCCCCAGCTGTTCCCTCCTCCTTGTGTCCACTTCTTGCAATATGACATTTCAGCTTTCCATACTATGACAGTAGCTGTGCCTGAGCACTTGCTTTGGCCAACAGCGTGAGACAGAAGTGACAGCGTGCCAGTTTGCACACAGCTACAGTTGGATCTGGATGTCCAAAGGCTGGAGTCGTGAAGGCTTGGTCCTCAGCTTGGGCTACTGGAGGGCAGCAGAACCTTTGAAAGGTGGTCTGTCAGGAGGTCATAGGTTGCTTATGCCAGATGTTCTGTCACAGTGCCAGAAAACTGACCAACATGCATGCTTTCATCCCCTTTCTTAGAACCCAGCTCAGCTGCTAGCTGACCAGGCCCAAGGCAGCCTGCAGGGTTAGACAGATGGCTCATGGCACCACATAAGCAAGACCACAGAGACCAGCTGGGCAGGGTCCCAGTCAGCTGACCAGACTGGTGCACTGGGCCTGTCATAAGCTGGGGGACTGTGGGCGCTAACTCAACTGAACGATAACTAGCTGACTCTCCAGGCTTGTGTCTCCCAGGGTGGAAACTCCCACCAACTGAAGCCCCATCGTGGATGTGGCATCTCTTTCCTGGCATTGTCCCTGGTCCTCGCCACATCCCAAAGATCAAGGATTTCTAGCCCCATTTTTCTAGAGGGAGGAGCTGATCCTGAGAGCTTGGAATCAGCCTAGGGATAAACATAAAGAAAGAAATGGCATTCCACACTTACTGGTCAACAAGGTCCTCTCCTAACATCAGGAAAAATGGATCCCAAAATGACAAAACCCAAAGTCAAAATCCTCTTCCCAGTGCTGCCCCTTCCAGAGACCTCTGTCACCATTATCCAGGCTTGGGACCCATGGGCTTCTTCAACTCCTTCCCCTCCGCCCCAGTCAGGACCAGGCCCCTTCTTTAAGGTCTCCTGAAACTGTCCCCAGCCTGTCTGCCCTCACCTCTGCTGCAGAGACAGCTCACTGTCGACCCCAACTCTATTTCCTCCTTCTTGGTTTTCAGGGGGCACCTGATCTCCCCGGAATAAAGACTACATTTCCCAGCCCCCCTTGTGGTTCGAAGGCCACATGACTAAGTTCTAGCCGATGAGATCTAAGCAGAGGTGTTTTCTGCTCTTAAAAGTGGGCTCTTCTATCTGGGTGCCATGGCCCTTGCCTGCAATCCCAGCACTCTGGAAGGATCACAAGTTTGAGACCAGCCTGGGCAATTTAGCAAGACCCTGTCTCAAAATTTCAAAAAGAGATGGGGATTTAGTGTAGCGTAAAGGCCCTGGGTTCAATTCCTAAACATTTGAAAATAGGAAAGGAATTCTGATGTATGTGATAACACAAATGAATCTTGAGGACATTATGCTAAGTGCAATAACCAATCACAAAAGGACAACACTGGGTGACTCCAGTTCTTGAGGTCCCTAGAGTGGCCTAATCCATGGAAAGGAAAGGTGGGGTGTGGATACCGGGGGCTGGGGGCAGGGGTGGGAGTTAGTGCTGAATGGGGACAGAGTTTCAGTTTGAGAAGATGGACAAGGACAGGGTCTAGACATGGATGGTGTGACAGCCGCACAATGATGTATGTGCGTGTGCTTAGTGTCCCTGGATGGCACACTTCAAGATGCTGGGATCGATTTTATGTCATATGCATTGGACCACAACAAAAAGGGACTGAAGAGACCAAAGATCCTTCCCAGCCCTCTCCTGCCTCTGCCTGGAGGCCACACGGCCATCCTGGACCATGAGGCAGAGCACCAAGGCAGCAGGAACTTGTCCCTGTCCCTGTCCACTTCCAGTCCCTGTGTGAAAGAGGAAACCAGGGTTTTGGGGAGCTCTTTGCACCTGCAACCAAACTGATGCCCTGAGGCCAGCATGAGCTCCAGAGTAAGCCACTTCTGTCCACAAAGCTCCCCCCTGGGCCCAGAGACCTCTGTGTGGCAGG
The DNA here is from genome assembly GCA_028451465.1 of Erethizon dorsatum. NCBI lineage: Eukaryota > Metazoa > Chordata > Mammalia > Rodentia > Erethizontidae > Erethizon > Erethizon dorsatum. The sequence goes on from CM051831.1 coordinate 40,255,480, forward strand.
ACCCCCAAAGCCTGTCCCCCCACACCCCCAATGGCACATCCCACACCCTACCTCTGTCAGCTCATGCTGCTTCCTCTGCCCCGTCCCAACTCCCCTTCCATGCGGGAGGAGGTCCCTCAAAGACAGGTCCCCACACTGCCAGGGAGGACCCAGATTACAGCCCTCAAACTCTCCCTGGCACCCATCTCCCTCCCTCAGGTCAAGTCACAGTCCTGCCAGTGATGGATGAGACCTGCCACGTCACCTACACAACCTCAGCTCCCGCAGCCTCCCATGTTGGTCCCACCCCAGCCACGCAGACTCCCTGCTGCTCCTGGGTCATGCTAAATGTGCTGACCTCAGGACCTTTGCACATGCGGTACCATCTTTCTGCCTGGAAAGCATCCCAGACATCTCCACTACTCACTCTCACCTCCTCCAGGCTTTTACACAAGGGTTCCTTTCTTGGTGAGCCCGTGGCCAGCTGCCACCAGGTGAAATTTCAGCCACACCTGTATCATGTCACTGCCTATACCCTCCTCTCTCTCTAGCCCTTCCTCTGTGGCACTATCGCCTGTGGCACTATCGCCTCCTGACACAACACACATGATGGTGTTCCTCCCTTGCCATCCCCTGATGGGGACGTTCATGGAGCAGGGCCTCTCACCAGGTATTCACTGCTGTGTCCCCGGTGCCCAGGATAGTGCCCAGCACACCCTGGGTCAACAGGCATCTGATGCTGTTTTCTGCACAGGTGCTGGGACCCCCCCCCAAGATACGAGACCCAGTGTCCAGGGAGACCCTCCCACTCCACAGCGAGGCCATGGCTACTTGCCTTGTACAGGGACACACTGCAGGTGTCATTGTCCTCGGTCCCACAGGCCTCACCCTCCTTGGCTCCCAGCACACCGGCCACACAGCTCTTCTCCTTCAGGTAGGATATGCAGCAGTGCCTCTGGGCCGTCCTGCAAAGGTGGGCATCAGCCCAGTTGCCCCATCCCCATGGGCCCTCCAGGAGGACGACAGTCCCCACATCACGGAGGACAGGCAGAGTGGGCTGCCCAAGATGCTGGCATGGTGGACCAGTGTGGCTAACGTGGCAGGTGCCAACCTGCCATGTCGAGTGGTTTTGTTTCTTGGCTTAAGCAAGGAGACTCAGGCCTGGGTCCCTTGGGACTCAGAGCTGTGGGTTCCCAACTGCTGAGGAGAGTGGGTGCCATTCATTGCCCACTGCCAGGACAGACTGGCACAGGGAGAGCCAGCCCCAGAAAGGCCTTCAGGCAGGGCTTCCTGGGACACAGGCAGCCGATGAGCCAGGCCAGGGCTGCAGGAGTTACAGAGCACAGGAATCAGCCCACCTGAGGCGGGTGTATCCCAGGGATACAGTGATGGAAGTGGTGAGCTCCCCGTCACAAGACAGATACAAGCGCATACTAGGGCCACAAAGCCCAAATTCCAGGGGTCTGAATGGTGTATGCTCTTATTCCTCCTCAGTACCCCCAGTTGGTGGGAAGGGAGAAGGGACAGGAAAGTGAGTTAGAATTTAAATTTCCCTGAAGAAGGCAGCACAGGCTGGGCACTGGAAAACATGGAGTCTGATTCTGACCAGGCGCCCCTGACCGTGCAGCTCCGGGTAGTCACACAGCCTCTGGGAATTCCACCCTCCTTGTCCAGAAAAATGAGCAGGTTGGAAAAGACAGTGCTGCTGGAGAAAGGAGTGGTGAGGGGCTCCCCTAAATCTACCTGCGGGCGTCTCACCTGCACACGTCGCCTTCAGTGCCGCTGTCGGGCATCTCTGTGCACTCATCGTTGTCGATGGCCCACTGCTGCCCAGCCGCGCAGCACGACTCAATCAGGTCCTTGGTGGAGCCTGTGGGTGCAGTAGGGGCAGAGGAGGCCGCGGCCCAAGACTCCAGGGCTGAGGCCAGATCCTGATCCTCACTGGCAGTTGGACCCTGTCCTTACTGCTGTGCACCTGGCTGTGACAGCAGCTGCCTGGGAGGCGCACAGCCTACCGCAGACTCAAGGGCTCAGCCTTGTAGGGCCATGCACAACCAGCGCTCCTGGGGGACCAGGGGGATCAGGGCTGAGGCCCCTTCACTTTCCATACCCAACACCTGAGACCCTGGCTTTGCTTCTGAGGAACCTGATCTGAGTCGCCAAGGCAGGGCAGGAGGTAAGAAAACAGCAACAGTAGCCAGGCAGGGTGGAGCATATCTGTAATGTCAGCTCCTCAGAAGGCTGAGGCAGGAGGATCACAAGTTTGAGGCTAATGTGGGCCAGCTCAGCAAGACCTTGTCTCAAAATAAAAAACAAAAAGGGGCTGGGGATGTAACCCAGTGTGATGGTGATGGCCCTGGGTTCAATACCCAGTACAAATGAAAGAAAGAGGGAGGGAGGGAAGGACACAGAGAGAAAGAGAGGGACAGGGAGAGAAAGAGAAGGAGGAGCATTAGCAGCAATGGACACGCCCAACTCAGCAAGGAAATTTAATGGAAGAAAGTTAACGGGAGGAATTAGATGGGAAAGAACGTCTTAAAATTCAGATTGCTGGTGGCAGAGAGCTTGTCTAGCACGTGCAAGGCCCAGATAACCCAAGGGAATGACGACTTAAAAAATATTAAAATTAATGCTAATGAACAATTGTTATTCTAACATGATGGCCAAAAATAAAACCGGCATACTCAAATTAGCGGATTTCTTATATCTCTGAAACAATTAAATAGGAAAATCCTATTTGCAAAATACACAAACCTAGAAATAAATCAACAGTAAAGATGTTTGACTTATGTGAAGAAAAAATATTTGATGTGCTAATGGGTGTAACAGTAGGCTTTATTCTAAATACATACCATGCATCTGTAGAAGAAAACTCAGTACGTTAAAGATGTCAATTCTCCTAGACTTCATCTACAGCCTCAAAGCAATTCTAATCACAGTCCCAGCAAAATTTCTTATAAAACTTGTTGAGACGATTCTGACATCCACGCAAAAAGTGAAGAAATGCTTAACAATACCCAAGAAAACTTCAAGAAAGAAAGACAGACAGAAAGAAAGAAAAAGAGAAAGAAAGAAAGAGAGAAAGAAGGAGCAGGTCTTTCGCTACTAGTATAAAAAATACACGTTAAAGTTCTAAGCATTAAAAAAAACAAAAACAAAGTAAGGAGATCCAGGGACCCAAACCAGGTCCAGAGACAGAACTAGGTCACATGGTTTCTGAGTTATGATGAAGGTGGCCTCCGAAAACAGCAGGGCCAGTGTGATGGTATGGAGCTTAACTGTGCCCCAAAGGCCATGTGTGAATGCCAGTGGCATCCTGGGAGGCTGTGGGACCTCTAAGTGGTGGGGCCTGGTGGCAGGAAGTGAGGTCATTGGGGGCGTGGCCTTGAAGGGGCTATGAGGTCCACCTTGGGTGTTTGCTGAGTGAGTTGCTGAGACCTTGGAAGCTGTGGTGTTGGGGGCAGGACCCATGCTGACCATCTAAACCTAAGGTGGCACAGACACCCCCGACCTGGCACCTGGATGCCGGGCAGAGCCCTGCCTCCACCTGCTGCTGCCAGACTCGGGGCTTGAGTCTCTGTGGTTGCTGAGAGCCATGCCACCACTCAGCACTGACTCTCTGCTTGTCACACTCTGGCATGAACGCTTCCGGCGATGGGGCGCTCACCCCCCGGACACAGCCTGTTCCTGTTCTCTCTTTCATGGGCCTCGATCCTCCCTCAGGATCTGCCATGGCTGCCTTAAACAGATCAGGGTGGCAACATGTCCTGGTGTCCCAGCCAGATGACACATGGTGGACATCCAGACCAGGTAACAGTGACTGCAGAAGACGGACTGGGTGCTCACAACAGGCCAGGCACAGGTCCACAGTTACTAAGAGTGAGTCTGTTACGACTCCGGTTTTATAGAGGAAGAGGGGAATTACAAGTCCCAAGCCTCAGAATCCCACTTCCCCTCTGTTCCAGGGCTCAGCACCCCCACATCTGTGGCAGGGACACCTTGACGCAGCCATTCCTGAAGGTCACCCAGTGTATCTCACCATCAGCACCCCAAGAGGTGGCTCTGCTGCTGTGTGCTTTGAAGGGAGACCTCTTCCCGCCCCACCCCTGCTCAGAGGTGGGGTTTCAGCCCCTGCTTGGCAGACTTCCTGCCATTCTCTCCTGGCCTTTCCCACCCCGGCCTCCCTCATCTCCAAACACAGGGCCTCGCGCTAAGACTCCTGAGCCAGGAAGGCCACCCACAAGGAGCAAGAGTGGGGACTGGTACTGAGGCCATCTGTGGAGTTGCCAGATATCACCCAAGACGTGGGAGGCAGGGCCCCCAAAGCCCAACCCTATGAGGACCCCCATGGCCCCACAGTCTTCCAGGACAGGGCACCGCCCCCAGGATGGTTCCTGGGTTTCCCAGGCTCCCCTGCCAGTGCAGAGCCCAGCACCCTCAGGTCCCTCCTAGGCCAGTTCTCCAACCCGTCCCCCAAGGCCACTTCCAAAGGACATCCCAGGCCACCACCTCTCCCCTGCTCAGTCCCCACCCCCAGCCCTCTGCTCACGCTCCTGTCCTCCAGTCACCTCCTGTACAGTGCTGGAATGACCCTACAGGTCCCCACTTGCTGACAAGCCTCATGTGGTATGACCCCACAACCACCCCACCTTATCTCCTTTCTCCGGCCTGTCTCTCAGTCTCACCATTCACTCCTTAAACTCTTCAGTTCTGTTCCTGCCCCAGGGCCTTTGCACATGCCACACTGTGAAGAATCCTCCACTCCTCCCCATGCTCTGCCCCATCTGCCACCATCTCCCAGGTGGCTCCTCTTTTTGGGGGACTCATCTCCTCAGAGCGAAGCTCCCCGACCTCTGTCTCTGAACTGACATCCACCCCAACCGCACCACACCACACTACTGAGTCTCCTCCATCACGCCCTGGCCTTGAACACCCTTCATCACCTAGGGGCTCCACAGATCCCATCAAAAGCCAGTACAAGACAAAGTGTGACAATGAGAGGCTTCACGTGCCGCTGTCACCCCTTCACCCATGGGTCCACGGGACCTGGCCAGTAGCCGGCCAGCAGCCGACCGCTCACCTCCACCCCAGAGGGCAAGAGCTGCCTCCCCAGCTTCTCCCACTTTTTCCTCCACAACATCCCTACCAGTAGACACACTTGTCCCAACCACCAGGCCGGCAGGGTCTCAGGCACCAAGAATCAGCTGCCTCACCTTAGAGTCCCTCAAGGGTAGCACAGGGCGGCACAAATGGGAAGTGTCAGAAAGTCCAGGTGGTGGAGTGTACAGCACCTCTCACCGCCAGCTCACGTCACCCACGGTCGGTGTAACCAGGTCCCCTCCCATATGTGAGAAGGGGGAGGCAAGGGCCTAGCCTCAGGAAAGTGACCAGAAGATCCAGACCCTCGCCCGCCTGTAGGTGGCAGTTTCTACCTATGTGTGTCACTGTCACCTCTGAGCACAGGGGTCCAGTGGGACCCCACTCACTGTTGCAGCACTTGGGAAGTCACCTGTCCCCTGAGCCTCTGCTTCCTCACCTGTGAAATGGCCAAATAACCCCTGAAGGATTCGGGGCGTGGCAAACAAGAAGGGCTCGATAAACGTGAGCCCATCTCCTGGCACAGGAGTGAATTCATCAACAAAGGACGACAGGATGATTGTCCCTTGAGCAGCAGAAGCCTAGGGACTTCTGCCTCACCTTTTGGCCTCCCCTAGGTCACCTGGGCCTCCCTTCAGCGGGAGAGACTGAGGCTGGACTCCGAGGGGACCTCACTCTCCCCTCCCTGAGGCACAGGGGGAGACCCGATCCCCCTACAGGCAGCGATGTCACCTGCAGGTACAGAAGAACCGTGCCCCCGGTCTCCAGGCCCTCATGACAGCCCTGTCCTGGAAAGCACCCAAGTCCCCATTGGCAGGGGAAGGGGACAGTCCCCGCAGGCAAGCTCCCCATGCCAGCGACCATGCCCACACAGGTGACACATCCAAGTCACACAGGCACATGCTGGAGGAAGCAGCAAGTCCCGGGGACACTGGACACTGTCTTTCATGTGAAGTTTGAAAACAAGAGACAAGATTCTCTAGGTGGCAGTATGTCTAGAAAACTAACTGAACACTAAAGACCAAGCCTGTCCTGAAAAAGGAATCCAGCTCAGGAAAAACAGCCAGACACACAGAGACAAATACTGCAGCGCTCTCCTCACAGGAGGTCCCTGGAGAAGCCACACCCAGAGGGCCCAGAAAGGTGGGTGCCAGGGGGCTGGAGGAGGGTGGGGGCTCGTGTTGGATGGGGACGGCTTCAGTTTGTGGAGCTCGCTGGTGGTGACGGCTCCACAACACTGGAAAGGTGCTTCATGCCTCAGAGCTGCACGCCCAGTCATTGTAAATGTCACGTTGTGAATTTTTTAAAATGCACTGCAGTACAGAAAGAAACCTGTGGCCCAGCTCTTCCCCCTCTGGGAACCCACCCTGCTGGGAGACGACACCCCCCCTGGCACAAAACTGGAGGCCCCGTGCTTGCCACCTCTCCGCCAGCAGAGGTTCCAGAGACAGCCTCAGTGCCAGAGAGTAAATAATTGATGTGCGAGCCATCCAGTCTCAGGCAGGTGTTGAGAGGAGTGCGATGACTTAAATGAACCAAGTCCATGCTGAAGAGTATGCATAAAGAGCAACCGTTTCTCTCTTGGGAGGAATGTGTGGCCAGCCTGGGGCATTTCAGGAAGGAGACCCAAGACACTGTCACAGCCACTGTCCTGCGAAGGGGCCCAGTACTGGCCACAGAGGAAGGAAACTGACTTGTCTCTGTTTACCCCTTTTGTATTCTGCATTTGTTTCTATCATCTGCAGGTTTTACCCATTCAAGAACCCTGGCCTATAAAATTGTTCCCTTATAAAAAGGTTCCGGAATTCCAGGGATTCTACCCCTTTGATCCCAAGACAATGAGTCTCCCAAACAATCCTGCCCAGGGGTCATGACCTGCCAGCCAGGCCCCTCTGCTTGCTGCAGAGCCCTGAAGAATTCCAGCTTAGGGAATGCTGCGGAGGGACCTTTACTTGGCAGGAGATGAGGACGCCTCCCTCCACTGGGCCCCTGTTTGAACAGGATGCTTGAGGGCCCTGAGCAAACAGCACAAAAATAGCTTCTGCCAGCACAGGGGTGCAGGGGGGGGGAGACACCTGATGGCCCCAGGTGGTGGCCTTCCTTGGCCACCCAGGTGCCCTAGTCTGTTTACGAGGTCTGTAAAGTGGACATAGAAGCCAGAGTCCTGGGTTTAGCTGTCTTCTAGGATCCCAGAAACAGGCTGGGATGGCCAAGTAGCAGCAGGAGCGCTGGGCTGGGTCCCCGCACGAGCCCTCCATTCAGCCCTGGGGGTTGCCCTCTTGGAACCAACGGGCAGCCCCTCCCCTGCTTCCTCAGTGCCTGGCTCTCCATCCCTGCTGCCCGTCCAGCCTCTCCTGTCACCTTGCCCATTCATGAGGGCGCTAACTGTCCGCCCAGTCCCCAGCAGGCCCCTCATGGAGTTGGTACCACCGGATCCTGTCCCAGAGGAGGCGCTGGCCACCCCTGCACACCACCTGACCTTGGGCCTGGCAGTCACCAGCTAGATGCCAGCCTGCACCCATGGCACTGTCCCTCAGCTCTGGGATGAACGCCCTGGTGTGTCTCGGCTCTGTCACTCTGCCTCTTCTGCTGAGGCCACCTAGAACCAATCCTCACCAAGGCGCCCAGACCCGGGAAAACACTGGTGCCAAGGCTGGGGGTGAGCAGTGGGATTTCCCCAACCCCTGAGCCTGGGGGTCTGGCCACCACCAAGCTGGAAGAACTGAGCCCTGGAGAAGCAGGGTGGCATGCCTGAGGTCACATGCAAGACAGACATATTCTGTGAGATGACCCTCACCCCTGGCAGAGGCAGCAGGGCCCAAGTTGCAGGTCCCATGAGCCCAGGAAGGGTGGCAGACAGGGCGTGAGCAGAAAGAGGTGGAAAAGGAGGGACTCAGCCTCGAGGAGCCTCTGCCCACCCACCCCCACTCTGGCCACGTGCTCAGGGTGATGGAGCTCCCACCCCCACCACCTTATCTGAAAGTGGTCCCCAGATCCCCAAGGAGGGCAGGTTTCTCAGCCCCCTCCAGCACACCCACCTGGGGACTGTGAGTTTTCCAAAGGTCCTGGAGGGAAAATGTAATGCGCCAAAATCGAAAAGAAAAACCATCAAACAGAAAGGAAAGGACATTCGAGAAAGATCTATACATTCTACACATCGGCTTCTTGGTCAGAGCTCATCTCGAGCTACTCTGATGTGGCGGGGACAGTGCTGCCCAGGTTCACAGTGCCAGGGCAGAGCAGCTAGCGGTGTACTGTTTTAAAATTGGGACTGCAAAGCCAGGCATTGTGGTGTGCGCCTGTAATCCCAGCACTGGGACGCTGAGGCAGGAGGATCACTGCAAGTTCGAGACCAGCCTGAACTACACAGTGAGTTCAAACCCAGCCAGAACTATAAAGCAAGACCCTGTCTCCAAAAAAACCAAGTAAAAATAAAGTAAAATAAAATAAATAAAATAATATAAAACGGGGGCTGTGGGCAGGGCATGAAGCTCCATGGGAGAGCATGTGCTTCTTACACACGAGGCCCAGCTGAAAATGAATTTTGACCCCTATACCATATCCAGAAACAAACTCCAGATGGACAAAGGATCTAAACATGAAAGATGAAGCAGTAAAACATCTAGAATATAATGACATCAGGAAAATACGACATGAGGGTAGACAAAGATTTCTTACACAGAACATAAAATGCACTAACATAAAAGTAAAGATCAGCCGAGGGTGGTGGTGCATGCCTGTAACCCTAGCACTCTGGAAGGCTGAGGCAGGAGGATCACAAGTGTGAGCCCAGCCTGGGCAACTTAGTGACTTAGCAAGACTCTGTCTCAAAATATAACAGAAAAAAGAAAAGGCCTGGAGATGGATGTAGCTCAGTACAAAAGCCTTGAGTCCAATTCTTAGTAAAGATGAGTAAACGGGGAGTTCACTACAATCACAAGTTTGTGTTCCTCACATGACAACATCTGTGATGGATTCATCAGAAAGCACCAACTGAGTGGGAAGACGAGGTCCAGGATGAGACAAGACACTTGTAAGCCATGGGAGACTCCACAGGACCAGCAGCAATCAGGCAGAGAGACCTAATCCTAAAAATGGGCAAACAGCAACAATATGTCACATGAAACAACAGCCGGATGAAAGCGCACTCAGCACCCTAACTTCGGAGGTGACACATGTGAAAACCACCAGGGAGACCAATATGAAAGGCAAGGCGGCCCCCAGGACTGGCCGGGGTGCGGGGCAACCAGCACTCACATCCACTGCTGGAACTGGCAGTGACGTGTGTGGCAGAATCCGCTAATGCTGAACACCTGCTCTGATGCGTGCGTCCACTGCAGGGGCCCAAGCAGCGCCCAGGAATGCCCAGGCCTCCCAAGACGCACACAGGATCACTCCCAGCTACCGCACCCATCGTGGCCCCAAACTCAAAACGACCCAAGTGTCTGTCAGCGCCCACGTGGATCAATAAACTGATTTATTCCTACACTAGAACAGGAGAGAGCAATTGTAATTGCAGTGTGCAATTTAACTGCCATTAACTGCATCAGCAGCGATGTAACTGCTTTGTGCAGCTCTGATGAGTTTTGGATACATTATCCCGTGCTAAAGAAGCCGAGATCACAGTGCGTCATTCCCAACCTACAGGATAAATTCACCAACAGGCAGGGGCAACTGATAACTCCGAGTGAATTTCAGTGGGAAGGAAGACGAGAGCTCACTGGGAAGAGACAACTGGGACATGCTGAGACCTTGGAATGGTTTCTACTGGCTGCGGGCAGCGCCCCAGGGTTACACAGGGAAGATAAATTCACCTAGCCTGTCTACTAAGACCAAACATTAAGAGGAGTAGTTATATGATTCTAGGTTATAAGGCACTCAAGAGTGTGTAGATTATGCCTCAGTAGAAACTTGCAGAAAGGAGCAAACCCGGGAGATATTAAAAGTAAACAGGTAATAGCTAATTGCCCTCAATGAGATACTACTTATATTACAGACAGCTACATTAGGTAAAAATATTATAGACAGTCAGACAGGGCTAGGCCCTCGAGAGAGTCAACAAGATGAAAACACATTACAACTCTGGCCAGAGCAGCATCAGTTGGAGGTCAGGCCTCCAGATAAAGATGGAATGACCAGGCCTACATGTTTCCCCAAGGGATAAGTGGTAACACTTGGTCTAATAAAGTCTAGACAGACATCAATCACCTCAGTGGGTGACCAAAAACCTCTGGACCAACCCCTTCCTAAAAAATTCTTTGTTCTTTCCATGTACACTTGGCTACATGACCTGCTTCCCCATTGGATCAGTATTACCTAAGCAGCTGTACTTATAATCTTATTGGTTGATCATAGCTTTAGCCCACATTGTACCCACCTCCTGATTTTGTTCTGTAAAACTTCCTTTAAAAAGTGGGCTCGTAGGCATCCCACTTGGGTCCCCTCCTATCTCTCTCAGAAGCTGTCTCTCTCTCAACAAAATTTCCTACTCTTAACTTCTGTGGTTCCTTAAAATTCATTCTTCGATTTTGGGGAACACAAACTTGGCATATCAGACATCTAACAGGTGGAGAGTTACATTTATTTTCCCTATATAAGCTAAAGGTCCTATTTACTTTTATGAAATGAGCTACACAATAGACCTTGGGGACAAGTGGAGAGATACTAACATGGTCCAAGTATCAGATGGCATTAAAGAGTTGATAACTGTGTTACGTGCAAGGTACTGGTATGTGGCAATAATGTGGGAGAATGTCTTTTTTTTATTTTTATTTTTTATTTATTTATTTTTTTTTTTTTGTGGGTACCGGGGGTCGACCTCAGGACCTCGCGCACCAGCAGGTGCCCGTGCCGCTGAGCGATATCACCGGCCCCTTTTTCGTATGTGGGTTCCGGGAGTTGAACTTGGGCCTTCGCGCTTGCCAGGCAGGTGCTTACGCCACTGAGCCATCTCACCGGCCCTTTTTCTTAGAGATTAACATCAAGATTCAAATGTTTCCAGCATGCACACATGCTATTTATAGGTGTGTACCCTACACACATGTATGTACACTATACATGCATCTACACAAATATGCTGGCTCTGTATCTGTGGATTCAACCAACTCAGTACAGAGAAATATTTGAAAAAAACCTGCCATCTGTACTGAACCTGTCCTGATGTTTTTCTTATCACTAGTCCATAAACAGTCTACTATTGGAAGTACTTATATAGCATATGCATTGTATTAGGTGTTATAAATAATTTAAAGGTGATTGAAATATAGGTGCCCAAATTTGTGGCTTGCCTGAGTCAAGAGGGACTGTCTGAAGCCACATATAAAATATTTAATATAGTTAATGTATAAAAGTGGCAAAACTTCCTTTTTATATTTTAACATCGAAATTTTTTATGAAATAACACAAATCAGGAAAAAGGAACCCTACACTGTTGGTGGGAATATAAACTAGTGCAACCACTATGGAAATCAATACGCAGAGCCCTCAAAAAATCAGAAATTCCACTTGACCCAGCTGTTCCCCTTCTAGGCATCTTCCCCAAAGAGTTAAAGACATCATATTATAGTGGTCGATGCACACCCATGTTTACAGCAGCACAACTCGTAATAGCTAAATCTTGGAAGAGGTCTGTATGTCCATCAACAGATGGATGGATAAAGAAAATGTATTTACACACCATGGAGTACTGCTCTGCCATAAAGATACACTTGAGTACTTGCAGGAGAATGGGTGCATCTTGAGACCATAATGTGAAGTGAAATAAATCACAGACACACAAGCTGAAATATCTATCACACATGAGAGAACCAAATTATAAATAAAGAGCAAGATAACAAGATATAGGAAGTAGGAAGATGGATCTTTCTCAAAGAGGAAGGGGATCAAGAGATGGAGGGAGGGGTCGGGAGGGGAGGGGAGGAAGAAAGGAATGAAGAAGTGTTCTGAGCACAGACCAGCGCCACACAAGGAGTGTGAACAATGAGTACTGCAAACGTGGACTGATAAAAAAACTGTTTTAGCTTTTATGAAGTTCAATAAGAAAGCCTGCATGTCCGCCTCGTAAACACCTGTCTTCACAGGCACACACGTGTGAGTTGAAATACTGTTACCAGTCATCGCTGCGTTCTAGCAATGTGCCAAGTCGCACAGGCATGTGTAAAGTCTGACCCACGAGGGTCCCCACTCAATTGTATGTGGTGGACACAGGAAGCAGGGTCCGTGCCGCACCTTGCTGTCCCCTACGTGCCACTCCTCTACACAGTCAGTGCTTGAGCACCAGCAGTCAACCACGGAAAATGCCGCTAAAAATCACATAATGCTAAAAATGTATGGCCTCATGGGGCTGACTTCCCAGCTGTCCAGGGCTAGCTGTCCTGTGTACTGGATTTAAAATTCACAGGAGGATATGCGTAGGTTGTTTTTTTTTTTTTTTTTCCTTCCTTATGTGGGTACCGGGAACCGAACTCAGGACCTCGCGCTTGCCAGGCAGACGCTTATGCCGCTGAGCTACATCACCAGCCCATGCGTAGGTTTTGCATGAATACTATAATCGTATACAGAGGCTTGAGCATCCTTGAAGTATGGTATTCAAGGGGGCCCCTGGAAACAATTCCCTGCAGATACTTAGGACCAATGACGTGTTTATATGTACTTAAGTACCCCTATGCACACACATATGTGTGTGTGGGTCTCAAACAAGAGAGGGCACTGAACAGTAATGGGGTTGGGACTTTTTGCTGAGCCCCTCTCCTCAAACAGCTCAGTGGGTCAATCACAGCTGCCTGCTGTGGGTCAGGGTGCCGGTGGGCATCTTGGGGTGTTGGGTGCTGTGACAGCAGAGCCCCAGTTCCTCAAGAGGGCTCCACACAGGCCCCAGTGCTCAGCTTCTGGCTGCTCAAAGAAGTTGACGGAGGTGGTGGCTGAGCTGTCAGATGACCCAGAGACAAAAGAACAGGCTCACCTTCCTTTAATTCTGTAAACTCTCCTTCACTAAGAAATTATTTCTGTGCAAACGGAAGTTGGATGGAATTCTGCTTGTCAGCACAGTGTTTTGTAAGTATTATTTATGGATGAATATTATGACCTAGTTCTCTGTACCATTTATTTTTTCTAGTTTAATGCAATTCCCAGGTCATTGTGCACACAGTTTAATAAGAGATATTTAACTAGGACTTAATTATGAGAGAGATGTAAACACTGTTTTTGGTGTGTGTGGTGCTGGGGATCAAACCCAGGGCCTCTCACATGTTGGCAAGAGCTCTGCTATGAAGCTACACCTCCAGATCGCCACACCTTTTTTTAACATGTCGTAACAAGTAGTGACTTCTTTAAAAAATTAAAATAGCGACATCACATTATGAAACAATTGGACCTGTTGTTTTCTCCTAGAGGTGGACAGGGAGCAGGTACTAGTGCCACCCAGGCTGGCTTCTGGCACAGTCCCAGGAGGCGGTGCCTCAGAAAAGCCTCCTAGAGAAGAGGCAGCAGGTGCCCTGGGCACGGTCACCAGGTGTGACTCTCCTGCACTGGCAGTGGTCTAGAGACTGCGAATCTGGGGGTGCAGGGTTCCCCAAGGGGAGCTATGGGCCAGAGTGGGGCTCTTCCTAAACCAAATTCCCAGTGATGCCACCCAGCACCTGCCCTCCATACCTGGGGCTGTGTCCAGACTTGTGCCCTACACCTTGACCAGCCACTGACCCACCTGACTCCCTGCGCCTCCCCCTAAAATAAATCTGTCCCCCTGCAGGCTGCAAGACAAGTAGCCACTGGGAAGCGGTCACAATGGCCAAAGGTGCCCAGGAGAGGCCAGGTTAGCAAGCTCTGCAACCCACACCCTGAAGGACATCTGTTCACTGCTGATGGCCACAAGCTGGTCTAGGATGCCAGGAGCCCCACTCAGAGCCCTGCTGTGTCCCCGATGGCTGAGTGACCTCAGGCAAGACCCCTAGCTTCTCTGCTCCTGCATCCCTGCTCCAGGGACCATGTGGTGATGCACAAGGAATTGTGAGGCCTGGGCACGCCACCATGCCGGTGTGAGCAGCCCTTGCACAGGAGCCTGGGCTGCCCCTTCCAGGAAGTGTGGCCACACCCACGCCCAGGAGGCAGCACAATAGCGGGTCCCTTGACCCTCACCAGCTGCACCAGCCATCCTCCCCCACAGAGCACAGAGCCACCCTCTTCCTGCTCAGCCTGCTCTTCGCTGCCCAGGGAGGCTGCCCTGGGGGGTGGCATGGCTGCTTCTCTACCTAAGGCCACAGCCACAGCATCAGCTCTTGCCAGGCCTGGGCAGGAATGCCAGGCTGAAGATCAGGACTCCTGAGTCTCCTGGCTCCTCATCCAGCCCTGGCCCTCTGTGGAGTCCTAGTCACTTAGTGGAATAATCAGGGCAGGAGGCAGGGATATGTGTGCTCTGTGAGTCTAAGTTGTAGCAGCGAGTCTGTGCCCACTGCATGCTTTGCTGGTGCCTTGAAATACCTGAATTAATTGCCAATATCACAAACTGGGAGCTTTTGCATGCAATTCCAGATTCTGGGCTTCTTTTGGAAAATCCAAAGTTATGGGCCACACTAGGCATCCACAGCCCCCAGGCGATCAGCAGGGCAGCTGCTGCCCCTGGGCTCAAGGCGCCTGTCTCTGGCACTCATCAGCCCTGTGACTCCTCTCGTGAGCCTCTCCACTGCCCTGGCTTTCCCAACCCCCTGAGTCTGCGCCTGCATCCCCGCCCTGCCCTGCCTGCCATGGGCCAGCGACACTCCCTGGGCCTCAGTCCCTTGACTGTGAAATGGGCAGAATGGTGGCTCCCACTCCTTCTGGAGGTGTCAAAAGGAGCATCAAGGCTTCATGGACCAACGCTCATACAGGGGTGAACGAGACACCTGGCACCCCAGGCTGGCCCTGTGCAGTGACACAGAGGGCCACTGGCATGCGGACACAGTGGGTGACAGCACCCCTGTCTGGTCCACAGGGTGCTGGCTAGGGCCTTTGCTGACTTGGCTGGCAGAGGCTGGAGGGAGCACGGAGCATGAGGAGGACCAGCTGGGGAGAACTTGTGGCGCAGCTGCATGACAAACATGGGGTGGGGGCAGGAAGCGAGGGCTGAGCACCTCCCACCCAGCCCCAGCAGGCCTGGCCCTTTGCTCTTTCAATGGCTTCTGACCCACAGAAAAGACACACATTTGTTCACTTAAACAAAAACACAAACCCAGCCCCCGGCCAGAGCCAGAGCCCAGTGATCCTCTGGCAGGGAAAGGAAGGGGACTTGTGGCCCTGGGCACTGCTCCGGGCTAGCTTGAGTCTCACCCATCCACCCAGTAATCCTGAAATTACCACCAACATCTTAGGAGGTCGAAACTGAGGCTCAGAGAGGGTGTGTCACTTGCCTGAGGTCTCGCAGCTGGGGAGGAAGAAGCAGGAATTCACCCTCTGAGAGCCAGGCTGTGAGTTGGCCCAAGCCACCCTTCCCAGCATGGACACAGGGGTGGAGGTCCCAGCAAAGTGCTGGCGCATGCAGTGCTGACCTCATCCAGAGGGAAACCTCCCTGAAGACTCTCAGCACTGCAGGACACGGGAGCCAGAGGCCACCCAAGCCTGGCCTGGCGTAGGTGATGCTGGCAAGCAGACGCACTGACAACAGAGAAGCCACAGCTTGGAGCCTACAGCTCCCCAGATTCTGCGAAGCCCAGGACACAGGAGGCCAAAGATACCAGGCATGGCCTAGCCTCAGCAGTGCCCCAGGCACCAGCTGTGAGCAGAACCCTACTGTGTGACAGGCCCAAAACGTGGTGCCGGGCATGGGCTTCTTCCAACAGAGAGCACAGTTGGTGCAAGCCCTCTTACAGAGGGGACTGTCCAGGCCCAGGGCAATTAAGCAATGTGCCCAGTGATCACACAGTGAGCCAGGGAACAGGTCAGCATCCAGCCTGGGGCGCCTGTCCAGGAGCCAGGCAAGAAATGCAACATTAGGCCCCAACAGATCCGGGTTCTCAGCTCGGCCCACACACACTTGCCCTGGCTGTGGGTAATGTGTTTCTGCCCTTACAGAAAGGGATTCTTCCTTTTGACTTTTTGGGACAGAGTCTCCCTGTGTAGTGCAGACTGGCCTTGAACTCTCAGCAATCCTGCTGCCTCAGCCTCCCGAGTGCAGGGATTACAGGTGTGCACGGCCACACTCAGCACAGGAAGGGGTGCTGTGTGTCTCAGCCTTTCATCACTGGAACAAAACACCTGAAAAAATCAATTTAAAGTAAGAAGGATTTCTTTGGGCTTAATGGATTTGGAAGATTCAGTCTGTGGTCACCTTGGTGTCATCACCAGTCCACCTGGCTGGCAGCTGGGTCCCGGTCATTTGCTCAGGACACCTGTCCTGGAGTTCTGCCCAGTGGTGACCCCGAGAAGCCATGGAGTCAGCCCACTGTATGGAGGGGACAAATGTCATCCAGGGGCAGGGGCTTTTCTGCAGTGTTTTCAGGCTTTGGCAGCACAGGAAGCCCTTTCCCTGCCTCATCCCCAGGCCCTCATGATGTCTAATAGGCCACATTCCCACCAATATGGCTGCCACGTTCCCTCCAACATGGCTGTCACGTCCCCACCAACATGGC
This sequence comes from Erethizon dorsatum, assembly GCA_028451465.1. Taxonomy (NCBI): domain Eukaryota; kingdom Metazoa; phylum Chordata; class Mammalia; order Rodentia; family Erethizontidae; genus Erethizon; species Erethizon dorsatum. Next base: position 40,272,153 of record CM051831.1, read on the forward strand.
TGCCACGTTCCCAGCCATGCTGGGGCCAGCACTTCCTTCTGGGGACCTGCCTCAGTCACACTATGAATGCTCTATTTATTGTAACAGTATGAATGGTCATGGTAACACAGAGTGGCCAGCAACCACTGCAGCACACAGTGAACATCTGTGACTGTCCCCAAGCTTGCGGCTCCACCTCGAATTCCTCCTCACCAGGGAGGCCTAGGCATGGCCTCCCTGTTGGTCCTCAACACAGCTGCAGCCCCGAGTGCTCAGCATCTCCCAAGGCAAGAGGGCTCAGGGGGCTGATGTCCAAGGCCCCAGTGACTGCCACTAAGAGGTAGGTCCTGGAACATGCCCTGGACCCTGCCAGGGGGTTCTGGATGCCCCCAGCAACACCCCCACATAGCAGCCACGGGGCTCTGAGGTCCAAATCCCACTTTCCTCCAGGATCCTCCCGCAGGTTCCCAAACCTGCCCAAGTCCCCATAGAAAATGGTGTAACATCTTCACAGAATCTATGCATGTCTTCCATCCCCCCAGTGGGCTCACAGGGCACCCCACCTCATTCCCCAGCAGGGTCACAGCTCGGAACTCCACGCCTGTCTGACTGCTGGGATCTTGATCTCACCTGCCAGACCCTGAGCTCCCCGAGGGCAGGTTCTGTCTGCATCTGCCCGGCACAAATGCAACCTGGGCACTCAGAAATGAGAGTCAGGGAGAAGTCAGAAAGATGCCAGAGGAACTTGGTGCCACCACTTTGTTCCCACATGTCTACAGGCAAGTGCCCTGAGCTCTGTGAAGCTCATTTTCCACTCCTGGAAACCAATCAGGGCTGTTGTGGGGTGGAAGGGCTTAATCGCCACAGTTCTCACGACAGTGCCTGGCACAAGTCACAGTGCTACGTGGTATCTACAACTGAGTTTCTCAGCTGTCCTGGGCATCCCAGCAGCTGGAGACCCCAGCCCTGGAAAATCTGGGAACTGGAGGCCTCAAGGAAGGGGTCCCATCCTGCCCTACTTTCCTACTACACAGAGGTTGTGAGGGCCTGTTGCAGATGGGGGGCCGCCTCTGGGACCTCCTGAGGGCCACCTACCCCAGGGGTATCCCTACGGCAGGGGTGAGAGCTGCCAGCTCAACGGAAAAGCTGTGCTCCCCAAGCTCCCCAGTGACAACAGACATCAGGCTCTCTCTCCCTACCCAGGGAGTCGGGCATGTGGCTTCCATTAGGCCACATCTGGAGGTGCTCAGAGGCAAGGCCGGCCCAACAAGGCAGCCTGGATTCCTGGCACAGCTCCGCTCCTCCACAGGACCCCTGACCCAAGTCAGGGCCTGGGGTGATGGCTGGAAACCTTCCCCAAGCCCCAAGCTGCCATAGCAACACAGCTGGAGGATCATTTCCGGCCCATTGCAGCCTCTTGCAGGGTTTGCCCTGCTACCACTGCCCCAGCTTCTCCATCCAGGGCCCCATCATGACTGGGGACACCCCGCCCCCTGTTCTCCCCTACAACAGCAGCCAGGTCCAAATCCCACTTATCTATCCAGATGTTCCATCAGGCAGCCAGATCCCCACGCACGAGGCCTCCTGCCACCCACCCTCGCACACTTCACACCCACGGCTGTGTTTATCTGCTCAGTACCCTCCACCCCCATCAGACCCCAGGGGCAGGGGAAGCCATGTCTGTAGGCTCCCTGCACAACCTGGCACGGATAGGGTGCTCCCAAACGTCTCTGGAGAACAGATGGTGGATAATAATCGCTCACACTTCTAATTACTCAGCTCCACGCCAAGCACGGGGCAGGAACTAGCTCATTTAACCCTCAAAACAGGGACTTCTCTGCAGATGGAGAAACTGAGGCACAAGGCAGCCAGCCACCTGCGGGTCATGGAGCCAGAGTACATACATGGTGGGCAGTGACAGGTGAACGCGGGGTGGACAGAGAGAAGATAGAGGGGTGAAGGACGTTTTTCTGGCCGGGCCCTAGCTCCTGGGTCCCATCCCCCGCCTCCACCTTGCGTTCTATTCCCTGCACACTGAGAGCTGTGGCTGGCCTCAGGCTCCTGTCTCAGACAGCCCCAGTGTGACTGAGGGGCCCTCATCACAGGCCACGCTCACATCCCTGAGAGTCCAGTGGATAGAAAAAAGTGAACCTGGGCCCTGGGAGCAAAGCAGTTCCCCAGATATCACAGCCCAGTGCCCCAGAGGCCCCTGGCAGCAGGAGGCAGCAGTGCAAAGGCAGGGGCTGGGCCTGCTCCCTGACCAGCTGCACCCCTCTGGGCACGAAGCACATGTACACCTCATCAGGGGCCCCCTGCACACTCCCACGGGCTCCGGGCTGGGGCTGGGGAGCAGCTGTCGCTCAGAACAGGAGAAAGGGGACCTGTAGCCCGGCACCAGGCAGGGGCTTCACAGATCACCCCTCTTTCGCCACAGTGCTTGGGCATAGGCTGCGCACAGTCCACGCCCAGCAGTGTCTAAGCAGGCTCAGAGAGCTGCCTACAGCCCAGGCAGCAGGACACAGCATCAGGACACTGGAAAATCCCACAGCCCCTGCTTCCCTTCTCCTCCTGCACTGCCCCAGTCTGGGGACCCACACCCTCTCGGGCCAACCCTGCCTCCCTAGGCCACCTGGCCCTGCTCACTGCTGACCTGATGACATCTAAGCAAGGTTTGTGGAGGGAGTGACAGGAGACAGACCTCTGGAAACCAGACACCTCCCAGAGCACCCTAAGAGGAGGTGGGGAAAAAACAGAGCTGTAGGGGGAGGGGTGAGACGAGACCCGAAGGTCCTGGGTCAGCTTCCTGGGGAGGTGCTGTTTGGGAACAGAGTGGGCAGCAAGGGAACCCAGGTGAGGAGGGATGACTAAGAGAGGAGGCAGCCTGAAAGATCACCTCCTCCAGCACTTATGGAACACCAACTGTGCACACAGGCCTCCTGGAGGCCCTGGGGCTCAGTGTGACAGACGTGATCCCCTTCCAGTGTGAAACCATATAATAACAATAAACAAGCATCTAAGGAAGCACATACCATCATGTCAGCTACAGCTCAGAGAAACTCAAACAGGGTTAAGAAGGTGGATGGCCAGGAGAGGAGTCCCTGGGAGGAGACCCGAGCAGACAGAAGGAAGAAGCCATGCAAGTGCCTGGAAGTCATCTCAGGAAGAGATGCAGCAAATGCAAAGGCCCTGGGGCCGGTGGGGATGTGCAGATCAGGCCAGGGGAGGACGAGGGGCAGGGTCTACACAGCCCTATGTGTCCTGCTGAGATGCTCACACACCCTACCAAGCCCCATGAGACCCCTCCTTTGATGAGGGACACTTGCCAAGGACCCAGCACCTCTCAGGATGGGGACCTCACCCCACCCACCATCCACCCACAGAAGCCAGCTGTTTGAGGCCCAGGTGGTGATATGTGCCCCTAGAGGAAGCAGGAAAGGATCTTCTTACCTTCTGGGCTGCCCCTGGGGACAGAATGGACAGAGTTGGGGTCTGTGTCCTCCTCTGCCCGGGAACGGGGCAGAGCTGGCCGGTGCTTGGGCACTTCCTGAGTGGGCAGGACCTGGGTGTCCTTGTGCAGTGGCATGGCCAGGATGGGGTGGGCACTGGGTTTGACAGGACCCTCAGGAGGGCTCAGCGTAGCCCAGGATGGAATGCCAGGGGCTGGGCCTGACCCAGGCAGGGGCACAGGGCCCTCCTGCCCAGCACTGCGAGGGGTGGCCTGTGCGTCCGGGATGAGGTTCTCCTCAGGCCTTGCCTTGGCTTCTGCCCCCTTCTCCTGGACAGAGAGGCTGGTCCTGGCTGGGGCCATGGTGGTGAGACCACCCAGCACCTTGGGGCCACCTGCTGCCAGCTGCTCGGTGGCCACTGTTTCCTCTTCCTCCTCCCCCTCCCCACCCTGCTCCTCCTCCTCTTCAGTGTCCTCTGTCACTCTCCTGGCTTTGGCCTGCACAGGAGCCGGGGGACCCAATGCAGCAGCCGCTGTGGGCCGGGGGAGGGCTGCTGGCCAGGGAGTCGCCTGCATGGTGGATGGCAGCTGGATCCCGCCTCCCAGGGCAGCTGGGGCGCCCCCTGCCCCCACCTGGGCCTCACCCACCAGCGCCGACACAGCCTCCCCCTCAGCCACCTCCTGGTCATAGCTGTAGGGGTCTTCATAGTGTCGCTCAGGGTCCCCCTCCTCAGTGTCCGAGAAGTTCCCGTGGCAGCCAGGAAGCTGGTAGCAGATGAGCTCCCCGCCAGCATCAGGGCAGTGGCACGCTCGGCAGGCTGATAGGTGGACAGTGTGGCCAGCAGGGTACTTCCGGTTGGAGTGGATGCAGCCCACCTGACCACACTGTGGGCAGCTGTCAGCCGCCATCACAGCCTCGATGCAGTTGGGTGGCAGCTCAGGGCACAACATGAACTGGCAGCTGATCTTGCCGCCACCTGGTGGGCAGGAGCACTCGGTACTGCCAAAGTCCACAAAGTAGGACTGCCCGGCGGGCACACGGCCATCCACAAAGCCGCCCTGCACACAGTCATAGTACTGGTAGCCCTCGCAGGTGCAGCCATGTCGCACACAGGTGGCACAGCACGCGCCCGGCTCCAGCGCCTCCTCGATGCAGTTCTCCAGCAGTGGGCACTGGGCACCCGTGCAGTCCTGCCATGGCCCTGCCACGCCTGGTCTCAGGCATATCACCACGGCCAGGGCCACTGCCAGCCAGAGTCCTGAGGGGTCCCAGAGCAGTGCCATGGTACTGCAAGCCCCTGGTGATGGAAAGGAAGCCCATCAGCACCAAGGCATGCACCCAGGCCAGGGCACACCCTGGCACACACACTCGCACAACTCCACACCATGGGGGACAGACACACACACACGCGAGCCACCGACGCAGATGCTGCAGGGTCCTGACGTGACCCCATATCTGCTCTCTCAAGGCCACCTGACCCCCCCTTGGTGAGCACACCCACACAGACTCTCTGGGTTTTCTGAGACAGGGTCTTGCTGTGTAGTTCAGGCCGGCCTTGAATTCACTATGTAGCTCAGGCTGGCCTGGAACTTCAGCGGTCCTCCTGTCTCTCAGCCTCGAGTGTTGGGATTACAGGTGAGCACCACCCCGCCTGGCTCAGACCCTCTGGTTGGCCCCAAGGCCCATAGTTAGACACACACAGAGACAAGCACACTCATCCCCACACTCACCAGGGCACTCAGGATCCCACCCAGCCCTGCGGTCTTCCCTGTAGACGCACCCCCCCTCACCCACAGAGGCCACATGTCCTGTGTGGGATGCACCCATGGGTGGCCCTGCACACCTAGTCCCATGCACACCCCAGCATACACGACCACCTAAATGATCTCTCTCCTCCAAAACTGCCTCAATTCCTAGCCTGTGGCTTCTACCCAGGGGATGCAGTCGGGAGGGTGCTGGGCAGGAACAAACTGCTCCCCAGGCTCTGGTGCAGCCTTCCACCCTCCCACAGCAGCCCTGGTCAGAGATGCAGGGCTCAGGACCGTGGGACCCCCAGGGACTGCAAGTTCAGCACCAGGGACGCTCCTGCCCACCTCCCCCAGCACCAGCAAAGACATCCTGGATACCTCGCTGCCCGATACCCCCAACACAGCCCTGCTTATCCTGCCGGGTGTCCCCACTCTATGCTCCGCCCTCACCTCCAGCGCCTGCCCCAGCACCAGCCTTGCTCCCATCTGCCCTGGAACATCCACAGCCCATCACCCCCATACCTCCCTTTCCGTGGAATGCCAGGGTGACCAGGAACAGGTGGTCCTGCCTTAAGGGGCCACATAGTCCACCCATCTCTCCATCGCCTCGGGACCTCCCTGTGCCCGACACTCAGAGCCCAGGGAAGCCACCCTGGCCCAGCTCTCTATTGGACTCTCCAAGCGCTCTCTTCCTCCAGCCTCTCATCACCCTCTATAAGCCATTCAAAGCTACCTTCGCATCATCAACCCTCCCCCCACTTCACCCTTGGAAAAGTCACAGGTCCCACAGTCCATGGTGACCTGGGGACCAGGCCCCACCCCAGGATCCCCCCAAATTGCAGGCAAGGACTCCCTGTGCACCCACCCCCAAGGCAGTACTAATGTTTGCAGTTCCCTTGCTAAAACCACCAATTTTTTAAAAAAGAACACAAAAGGAAGTAGCATCTCTAGCTTTTTAAATGTGTCATATCTAACTTTAAAAAGTAGCTTTTTAAAAGATTTGGGCAGGGCCGGTGAGATGGCTCAGCGGCGTAAGCGCCTGCCTGGCAAGCGTGAGGGCCCGAGTTCGACTCCCGGAACCCACATAGGATAAAAGGGCCAGTGATATCGCTCAGCAGCACGGGTGTCTGCTGGTGCATGAGGTCCTGAGGTCGACCCATGGTACCCACAAAAAAAAAAAAAAAAGAAAAGAAAAGAAAAATAAATAAGTAAATAAAAGATTTGGGCAAGAGGGAGAAGTGGAGAGCAGCGCCACTGTGGTTTCTAGAGGAAGCCCCAGCGGGCACCACCTCCCAGCTCCAGCCAGAGCAGGCAGGCGCACAGGATGGAGCCCCAAGGGCAGCGAAAGAGTGACAGCCAGTGTCACCACCCACAGCAGTGGCCAGGCAGCACCAGCGGCGACCTAGAGCCTCCAGACACCAGAGTTTCTTGGCCAGTAATGCAGGCTCCTGGCTGCCCTCCAAGGCTGATAATCCGGGGTGGGGGAGAGATAATCAGTGCACGTGCAAATCTGCATCAGGCACGAATGAGCATAGTGAAGAAATAAACAAAGGAAGGAAGAGAGGAAAGGACTGGGCAGGAGAGCCCATTTCAGCCGGGAGTGGGCAGGAAGGCTGCGGGGCGGGGGGGCACATTGAGCTGAGACTGAAAGGTCCAGCTGAGGCCAGAATGTGTCGGTGTCGGGCCAGCACCAAGGGCCTATGGCAGGACCGGCAGAAGCCAGGTGAGGAGCACCTAGGGCTGAATGAGCGAGCCCAACAGGGGGCAGATGGAGAGGCTCCTGGTGGAGGTGAGGGCCACCACACATGCCAGGAGTCCACGGACGGGTGAGGACTCGGTGCTGGGGAAGGTGAGGGTGGCAGCTTGCAGGGCAGTAAGTGACGGGCGGGCGGAGAGGACAAGGAAGGGGGAGGGTTAGGTTTCTAACTCCCTGCCCGTCCCACCAAGCCTGTCCCCTTGCTCTGCTCACCTGGGCCTGTGGTCACCCCCACCATGGCCACACCCAGGCGATCCCAGGTCTCAGGCTTCCTGCCACCCCCACCCCAAGCCCAGGAAGGAGACAGAGCACCAGGCCCTGAGCCTGACCACGGTCTTTCATTTGCTGTGCACCCCTAGGTGAGGCCCTGGCCCTCTCTGGGCCTTGGCTCTGCATCTACACAATGGAGAGGTCCTCATGCCTCAGGTCATGGTCGGGGCCGGGCACCGGTCAGGCCCTCAGGGACCCTTGTCTGATACATGTTGTGAGTGACAGCACTCACACGGTGGACGCAGTCAGACAGAAATGCAGGCAGCTGACTCCTCCTTAGACACCCTGTTGTCATGATCCACGTGGCTTCCACCCAGAACACTGAGTGGGAAAGGCAGGAAACAGCCAAATGTACACCCAATGCCACTCCTGGGAGCTAGAATGCATACACCCAGCTGCGCATGGTGGCGCATGCCTGCAATCCTAATACTCTGGGAGGCTGAGGCAGGAGGATCACCAAGTTTAAGCCCAGCCCAGGCAACTTAGCAACTCACTAAGACCCTGTCCCAAATAAAAAATAAAAAAGGATGGGGGATATACCTCAAAGCAAAGGCCCTAAGTACCAATCAATACCCAGTATCAAAAAATTTTTAAAAATAAAAAAGCAAGCATACCCCTAAGATAAAAGAGATAAATTGTATAACACAGACAAACAGATGCACAGTGGACAGAAATAGACAACTGCCTAATGGGGGAGAGGGCAGGGAACACAGATAAAGGGGAAGAAATAAACCAATAAAGCAGAACCCTGCAGAGGCCAAGATAATTAACTCCTAGTCCCCAGGGTCAAGCTGAAAACAACAGGATCCTGCAGGTCCCCACTGGGTACCCGCAGGTGGGAGCAAATAGGGAGGGCTCAAGGGGGCAGGGCAGGACCACACCCAGCCAAGCTACAATGCTCAGCCCCCTCCTCACTGTGATTGGTTTACAAATGGACATGTGACCAAACCTAACCAATGAGACACAGAGCTGTGGGTGCTCTGCCAGAAGACTGGCAGAAGAGATGCTAAGGCCTGGCAGCTGCACCTTGGTCTCTAGGACACCCTGGCCACCAAGTAAGAGGTCTCACTGTCCTATGGGACAGGCCACACGAGCCCAGTCCTCCTGAAGTCTCCACTACATCCCAGTTGTGAACCATCAATGGATTAATCCACTTAGGAGGTAGAGCCCTAAGGATCTAGTCCCCTCCTAAAAGCCCTACTCTGGACGTCACTGTCCTGGGGACCAAGTCTTCAACACAGAGCCTTTGGGGGACAGTCCACACGCACAGTCAGCCACACCCAAAGCCCCTGCCAAAGCCTCTGGAACATAACCTCAGTGCTCAGAGGCAGGCAAGGCCAGGGTGCGGCATCCTCCAGGACTCAAAGGTACAGCCCTTTGGCACCAGGAAAATGGAGGGAGAGGCCTGAGACAAAGCCCCCAAGGCATGTGGGTTTCAGCTGGACCCGGGAGTGAACGAGCTGGCCAGAAAGCCATCCGGAGATGAATGAGGGGCTCACAGGACCGGACTGAGCACCAGACACTGCTGGGGACAGTGGTTTGTCCTGGGAACATGGCAGGCAGCAAATGCTGGAATTTTTTTTTTTTTTTTTTTTTTTTTTGGTGGGTACCGGGGGGTCGACCTCAGGACCTCGCGCACCAGCAGGCGCCCGTGCCTCTGAGCGATATCACCGGCCCCTTTTTCGTATGTGGGATCCGGGAGTCGAACTCGGGCCCTTGCGCTTGCCGGGCAGGCGCTTAAGCCGCTGAGCCATCTCACCGGCCCAAGGCAAATGTTCTTCTTCTTATTATTTTTTTTTTTTTTTGTGGGTACCGGGGGGTCGACCTTAGGACCTCGCGCGCCAGCAGGCGCCCGTGCCGCTGAGCGATATCACCGGCCCCTTTTTCGTATGTGGGTTCCGGGAGTCGAACTCGGGCCCTCACGCTTGCCGGGCAGGCGTTTAAGCCACTGAGCCATCTCACCAGCCCAATGCTGGAATTTTTTAAAGATTGACACCTGACCTGTCCATGTCTGTGACACATCCTAACATAATTCACACAGGAGCATCAAAGGCAATATGGTCGATGTCCCCTCACCCCCCTACCTTTGCCAACGGGCCATTCTGATAACCAAGAAGCACACAGACAATCAGCATTTGGGTAACAAGGAAGGACATCAGGCCACCCTGAGGTGGCATTCAACAGCAGCATCTGGGCATGCATCTGGCCAGTGGGGGTGACTCTGGTGACAGTGGGTGGAGAGAGAGCAGCTGTAAGGGAGACAGGGCCAGAGGGTGCTTGAGGTCACCCATTTGGACTGTCACAGCTTGGGTCTGTGTGGACCAAAACCCTGCTCGGGTGGGGGCACAGGGGTTCTAAGGTAGGCAGTGGGTTATGTTCTCAGGACCATACCTCAAGTGGGATCAGGACCGGAGGACACACTTGGCAAGGTGCATACCCAGGGACACCCAGCAGGGACAGGGGGCTGAGAGCACCATATGTGCCCCCTAAGACACAGCCTCTCTTCACAGCTCCTGCAGTAGCACCCAGGATGGGCAGAGTGGTGGGTGGGGGATGGGGTGGTCAGGGCACATCACAGTCAAAAGTGCCCAGGACAGGGTTCAGCCTCTCCACTCTCCCACATCCAGGCACCAGCTCCTCGTCCTGCCATTCTCGCTGTTCCCTGACCCACCATGAACTCATACTCCTCCAGGAGGGTGACGCTTCCTCCCTTACCCATCAGCCCCCATGCTCATCTACTGCAGGCCCCCAGTGAACGCTCTCTGGGCTGGCAAGGACACTACAAGGTCAAGGTGGCCCTTGGGATAACCACCACCATTGGAAGTGGTGTCCTTCCATAGTGAGGGCCATATCACAGCAACCCCCCAACCAGGTTCACAGGGGAAACATTCCTGGACCCCCAGTGAGTTCTGCAAGCTGCAGACAGTACCGAGCCCTGGTGTGCTATGGGTCACTCTTGGAGATCTCAGCATACAATAATCCTCTCTTTCTTGAGAACTTTCATCTTTCACTTCAAGGAAACACTTTATGATTTCTCTTTGATGTATCCAAAGGCCAGTGTCACTACTCTTGTGCTTTGGAGTCACTGTTAAGCAAACTAAGGATTACAAAGACACAAGCACTGTGCTACCGCCACCATCTAGCTGCTGAGATGGCTACCAGGTCACTAACAGGGGGGCAGTATATACAGCATGGATACTTGAGACCAAGATTCAAGACCCAGGCAGGGCTGCAGATTTCATAATGCTTCTCAGAACGGTGCACGAGTGAATACTCAGTTTATTCCTGCAATCGTCCATGTAATATTTTTGGATCACGATTGATTGCAAATAATTAAACCACAGGAAGCAAAAACATGGACAGGGCAGGGGACTACTGTACACTATGTCAAATCATGGGATAAGAAATTCCCTTTCCTTCTCTGATTCTCAGATAATTTCTGATTCTGATGAGAACAGGCTTACCAGATCTAGCAAGTAAAAATACAGGATGTGTGCAGTTCCAGTGGGATTTCAGATAACAATGGGTAACTGTCTGGTGTAATGATGCCCCAGGAAATATTCAGGACATACTCATTTGCTGTGTATCTGAAATCCTCATTTAACTGGGCAGCCTACATGTGATGAGGCAAGAAGAAAGTCTCAGATTGGCCCTGGTATGGCTTTAAAACTTCCAGAGTATTCAGAAGAGAATCTCTTTTAAAAGAGCAGGCAGCCATATCAAAATAGTAGGTCTTGCAAACAGCCAGGATGATAGCAGGGAAATAAACACAGAAGACACTGGTGACACGCCAGGACCAAACATGAGTAATCAGCTCCCCCGCCCCAGCCACCCCCAAGTCCAGCCAAAGGGCAGGCGCAGACCAGCAGTCACACCATGGCAGCGCTGCTAAACAGCAAGACGTTCTACACTGGCTGGCCTGGGGGCCCCGGGGCACACCGAGCCAGGCGCCCTCTCTTTTGGCACTGGCAAGTTACCCAGTTCCTGTCCACCAGGCTGGGCTCTCCAAGGCCCCAGGCCTCTTGTCTACACTCAAAGGAGAAACAAGGGCCCAGGTGAGGCGGAAGTCCTGGAATCCTTCCCCCTGACCTGGGTCACCTCCTGAACAGCGGACACTGGGAACTCCCACCTTCTTCCAAGGGGCCAGCATGTCTAGCCACATGGTCTGGTCGCCCCTCAGTCATTAGTCCTGCTGAGTCCAGCTTGACACCCACAGTTTCACAAGCCCCACAGCAGGAAGAGGGACGAGTGAGTGACATATCTCTCATGGGCCTCAGGCTTGGGAGGGGGATGCAGGTGCGCACAGATTATGGGTGGAGAACTCTCGAGAGGAGGGACAGGTGGTACCAGACTGCACCAGAAGGAGCCCTGCAGGGTGAGGGCTCATCCCATTCACAATGAAGGCCACGAGTGAGATCCAAGGTGCACCAGAGAGTGGCCACACCTGCAGCCAGGGACAAGCAGCTGGGAAGGCACAGGTCTGAGCCATGAGCCACCAACCCTCACATGGCTGGGGCACCCATACGCCTTCGGGACCCAGCAGCAGCACGGTGGGAACCACACGCAAAGACAGACACACACCCAGCAGCAGCAGATACAAGGGCTGAGCCCTGGAACTGGTGCAGAAACCTACTTCTAATTTACAAATCGCCCTGCGATCGCCCAGACAAGCAAGAATGTGATTTATTACAAATAATATCTTCAAGCTCATCTGCCTGGCAACATTATTCACAACAGACGAAAGGCAGAAGCACCCCACGCGTCTGTCAAGAATGGATGGATGTAGAAAGTATGGTCCACCCTACAATGGAATCGTGTCAGCCTTACAAGGGCAGGGAATTCTGGCACAAGGTACCACACGAATGAACCTTGATGACAGTACCCTAAGCCATCAAAAGGGCAAAACCTGAAGGATTCCACTTATCTGAGCTCTCTACAGTCGTCAAATTCATAGAGACAGAAAGTAGAATGGAGCATGCCGGGGACTGGACATTGGGTGTGGGGTGTTACTATTTACTGGAGACACTTTCTGTTCAGACAATTTCAAAGTTCTGAAAATAGATGATGGTAATCGTTGCACGACGGTGTAAATTTACTTAATGACACTGAGCAATGCACTTAAAAATGTCAAACTGTATGTATATTTTACTCAAAAAGTGACAGCACATGTGGACTATAGAGCCAGAAGTGACTCATCATGTCACTGGGAGAGGAACGAGAAGAAAGAACTGCATCGAAGACCTGGCAGGAAATAAAGGCTGCTCCTGGGACCTTCCCTTGGTAGTAAGCTTCCTGGCATCCAGTGCCAAAAGGGAAATTAGCGGGTGACCCCGAGCTCCTTGTCTGATAAGAGGAAGTCATCTAGTTCACTGGGAAAAATAAACTTGTTCTTGGCACAAGGTCTCAGGAGGGATTTTCGCTGTTGGTCAGGTTCATATTTAATTATCACTTCCTCAATGCTGACAGAATGCCAGGTGGCAGAATACAAGTTTCTGGAGACAAGTGTTCATTTCACCATGCTCTACAGGTGAGGCAACTGAGGTCCAGACATGCAAAATGATCTGCCAAGGTAACGTGACCACTGAAAGGTGGCATGGGGATGGGAAGCCAGCTCCATCTGGCCAAGGAGTAAGGCTGGGATCCTGCGGTTGGCAGTATTCACCAAGCTCTGCGACAGCCACTAATACAGGTGCCAGGCTGTGGAGGTGAACGAGGCTAGAGAGTCCTGGGCTCACTTCATGGTCCAATAGGGTGGTGGGGCCAGCGCTTGGTCCCAGCGGAAGATTCCAGTTCACAGAAAGCAGATAACCTGGGAAAACCTACAGGATGTTGTTTAGAGATCACAAAGGTGGAACCAGAAGCCAAGCCCAAGCAGTCACAGCGAAGCCTGTGACAGAGTCCTAGGGAGGGGGCAGGGGCTTCACACAGCCAGTGGTTACTGAGTATCTGTCTGGTCACCATGCAGGGACTGTGAAGTACATTTTGAATGTGTGCCTTTTCACTAGAAAAGAGCCTTTTCAAAGAAAAGAAAGACAAAGAAAACAAAAAACCAGTTGCAGTAATTTAGCAAAAGGCAAGAAAAGCTAGAGAGGGCAGGATGCTGGCAGAGAGAGAAAGGGAAAGAAAAAAAGGGATGTGAAGGTCACAAATTATCAAAAGCCAAGTGATGGCGAGCTTGGCTTCCGTCTTGAAAGCCTCGTTTCCTTCATTTCCTGAGGCTGAAAGTCTTAATAACTGGATGGCGTGATGTGCGACAGCAAGGCCAGCAGGAAGGGAAGGGCTGTGGGTTGGGCTTTGGGAGCGCTCTGTGATCCTCTGGGTCATTGAGTGTGGGCCAGCTGAAGGCACAGGGATGCCTGAGATCCAGGAGGAGGAAGAGGGAGATGCTGGGGTGACCCAGAGCTGGGCACAGAGGCACATGCCTGTAGTACCTGCTACTCGAGAAGCTGAGGCAGGAGTATCACTTGAGCCTGAAGTTCTGGGCCAGACTGGGCAACAGAGTAAAATGCTCTTAAAAAAAAAAAATAAGTGGTGACTCAGCACAGCCCCATGCAGGACTTGGGGTGCTGGGAGTCTGGGTGAGCTCATGGTAACACTGGGAAAAATCCTTCAAGCCAGGTTGTCCAACCCTCCCTTCCCACTCCTCCCTAAGAAAGAAAAAAGAAAAAGAATGCGATGCTCCTCAGATCGTGGAGCTGACCCTACTTTTCTAATATCTGTGTAATCATTAAGCTCATTACCAGCACAAGCAGGTGAAAAATTAGAGATTAATATCCATGACTTTTAATCAACCTCTGAGAAAAGAAAATGTTGCTTTTGGCACTGGAGTGGACTGATGTTTTCCTTCCCCACATCCCACTCTGTGGAAAGGAAACTGTCCCAGGGCAGAGGGCTAAGCAACAGCCCTGCCCTGCCGAGGCAGCCAAGGCTGAGCTCAGGCTCCCACCTGGCGCTCTGCACCCCCACCCCCTGCACCAGGACAGGGCACACCCGTGTCCTCCCCGCCAATGACATGCGAGTCATCCTCCCCACAGCCTGCCGCCCTTCACCCCTGCCCAAGACCCTGAATTCTCCCCATCAGCTCTGGCCCCATGGGAATCTGGGAACAGCTATGGATGATTCACTCCCACCTCCACCAAAAACCAAAAACAACAAAACAACTCTGCAGTGGACCCTGGCTGGTGTCTGACCTTCCAGCACATGTTCAGCGTCTTTCCAAGAACAGCCTCTAGATTCAACCCTGGGGTCCACACCACCCCACTGCCACGTCCACCAGTGCTTCCCATAACCCTCACAATGATGCCAGCCCAGGAAGGGACACCACGCCAGGCAAGTCAGTGGCAAATAGCCTCTCTCTTTCCCATTGTACTGCACATACGATGATGATTTAATATTCAGGGTTTCAGGAGCCATCCTGTTCTCAAGTAGAAACTGTCTGGAGCTAGGCCAGCTCAATTGATCGATCATTGCAGTAAAGTCAAGAGATGGAAGACACAGAAACACACAGTGACAGTTACCGGGCACCTGGATTCAGTCACACTTGGAGCTAACTGAAAACTGAACTTCATAATAACAGGAACTCATTTTGCTTTAGCTAATTTGGACCAGGTTTTCTGTCACTTGCAACCAAGAGCCTGAACAGACATAAAAGACATACCTAAAACTGTCAGATTAGGGGCTTCATAGATGCCCTGACAGTCCCTTGTGTGAATCCTTGGCTAAAGACATAGCCCAAGGATAAAGTGAAAACTTCTAAGGGTAGCATTCAAAGCCTTTCACCATCCACCAGTGGTGGTGAGCCTATGGCACATGTGCGGCAGCCAGCTGGTTGTTATCCCTGAAAGCTCTAAAAGGTTCACCATCACTGAATCTAGTCCCTAACCCATCTTTCCTCTGTTCCCCTCCAAACTCCCAATTTCTGCAAAACAGGAAGAATCTTCCTGGTTCCCAGCCCCTCATCTTTGCTCATATCGTTACCCTCTCTCCTAAAACTCTGCACACCCAAATTCACCCCACTTTCAGGTCAAACTCCAAGGGTGGGTGAATAGATGAACCGGTGGATAGAAGAGTAAGTGGATGCATGCATGGATGGGTGAATAGGTGGGTAGATGGGTGGATGAATGGATGGGTGAATGGATGAGTGTGTAGCGGATTGATTGGTGGTATGTGTGAGGATAGATGGGTGGATGGATGTGTGAATGGACGGGTAAGCAGATGGAAGGATGGACGTCTAGGTGGATGGGTGAATGGGTAAGTAGACAGCTGGGTGAATGTATAAAATCATGAGTGGATTGGTAGGTCAGATGGATGAAAGGTGGATTAGTGGATGGATATGTGAACTAGTATGGGGAGAACCGATGACATGGATGAATGAACAGGCAGATGGCGGACAGATCATGGTTAAGCGGGTGAAGGGCTGGTGGTAAATGGAGGACAGATGGATGGGAAGGTAAATCTATGGATGAATGGGTAAACTGGAACTACACTGGTGGGTGGACAGGATAGATGGATGGGAAGGTGCGTGGATGGGTGGGAACAGCAGTATGGATGACCAGGTAGGTCCCAGATGTGTGGCCAAGCAGATGCATGGACAAGTGGGCCAGGGGGTTGGGGAGCAGAGCTGGGCAAACTCTAAAGCCAGAGCTCTTCCCGGTCCCCCTGAAACATCCCAGGACAAGGCTGAGGGCTCTCTTACAGCCCAGCATCTCAGATATGTCCCCTGTAGAGGGGAACAGTGTAGGAAGCACAGGCTCTGGAGTCAGACTGGCCCATGTTCAAATCCTAGTGGAGCCACTTCCGGGCTGTGTGACCACAGGACAGGGACTGTGGCACTCTAAGCCAGGCTTTCCACATCTGTGGAAGGAGAACAGTCATGCTTGCCTCTGGGGCTGTGAGAATGAAGGAAAAGCTTGTCCACAGAGGCTAGCACAAGACTGGCCCAGCCAGAGCCTGCAGTAGTTTCCATGCTATTAAAAAATTATTAGAAGGAATTGTTCCAGGCATAGAAAAAGGAAGGTGCCTCCCCCTCTCCTTACAAAGATGAGGAAAATCCTGATACCTAAAGTATGGATAGTGCGAGAAAAGAATCCAGCTGCCAAATCCTAACTGAATTATTAGACCACAGAATCCAGCAGCATATTAAAAGGTTAATAATAATAGTAATAATAATAAAAATAATAATAGTGATCTAGTAGGGTTTTTTTTTTGTGTGTGTGGGCACCAGGGTTCGACCTCAGGACCTCACGTGCCACCAGGCGCCCGTGCCACTGAGCGATATCACCGGCCCTTTTTTTGTATGTGGGATCCGGGAATTGAACTCGGGCCCTCGTGCTTGCCAGGCAGGCGTGTACGCCACTGAGCCATCTCACCGGCCCCCTCTAGTAGGGTTTTAAATTGTTAGTACTTTTTATTCACTGTGTTATTCAGTAATAAGAGGCTAAAAGAAAAATTCTACATACCCATCTTACTAGATGCTGGAAAAATGGGTGGGATAAAATTTAACATCTTGCAATTAAAAGCCTCTGAGAAGGATACACCCACCTCCCCTCCTACAGCAGTGGTCCTCAGCCTTTTTTGGCAACAGGGACTGGTTCGTGTGGCAACAATTTTTCCACACACTGGGGGAAGATGGTTTCAGGATGATTCAAACACATTACGTTTATTGTGCACTTTATTTCTATTATTATTACATTGTAGTATATAATGAAATGATTCTGTAACTCACCATAATGCACAATCAGCGGAAGCCCTGAGCTTGTTTTCCCATCTGTCCTGAGCTTGGGATCAGACAGTTCCATCTGAGGGTGACGGGAGACAGTGACACCTCAAGTGTGTTGCTTATGGCCAGTCTACCCTACAATTCCATTTTGGTTGCTGTCACTGAAAAGCCTGCTTTACAAAGATAGATGTTGGAATGGACAGCTTTAGCAATGGGCTGTCCACTAGGAATGATGCTCTCAGTGCAGAAACACTTGATGACGTGGTGGCCTTCAGTAACTGCCTCTGTACTTTGTGTTCATGTTTCCTTTTTTCTTTTGAAAAACTCCAAAGACTCATCCTTTAATGCAGGGTGCTGGGTCTCCATGGGGTGAGCAGTTTTGAAGGTTTCATGGTGTCACTAGACAGCCAGTCACCAGCCACATATTATACAAAGCAAGGTTGGAGGATGTGAATCACCTGTTGCAATGAACCTATAATTTAAGTAGGACTCTTGGTAATTTCTTTTAAATGTAGTCTTCTTTGCTGTTGGCAGTCTTAGAGTCTTCCGCTGTCTTATCATTGGGTCTTTACCCCTTTCCAAAGCAGCTCTCCAGTGATTTTTTTAAACTCATTTTGGCTTGGGATAGCTGTGGGTTCACCAAAACCGTGACTGAGACGAGGGGACACTGTGGGAAAGAGGCACCGGCAGGCCACATGCCGACTAAAGTGTCTGATTCTGATTTAAAGCCTTCCACCAGATGCAACTATACACTTGAAGTACATAACTCATCCTTCCTGCCACCAGATGCAACTTAATTGTCACTTGCCACTCCCTGATGAGGTTCTGATAGGAGTCTGTAAGAGACTGATTTATTGTGGTCTCTGTGCAGTCAACCCTCCCTGCTAATGTTATTCTGTATCTGCAGCTGCTCCCTAGTGCTAGCAGCACTGCCTCAGCTCCACCTCAGATCATTGGCATTAGATTCTCCTAAGGAGCTCACAGCCTAGATCCCCCATGTCCACAGTTCACAGCAAGATTCATTCGCCTATGGGAATCTAATGTCACCACTGATCTCACAGGAGGCAGAGCTCAGGTGACAACTGGGTGATGGGAGCAGCTGGAAATACAGCAGCTAGACGGCTGCTCACCTCCTGTTGTGTGGCCTGGTTTCCGACAGACCATGTACTGGTACCTTTGGGGTGGAGCGGGGGACTTCAGTGGCTCTTGGGAGGAGCAGGAGGGAAGGATCCTAGGAGCAAGGTGGGCTGTGGACCTTGGAGCTGCCCTCCTCCTGAGCTTCTCACAGGCCTCTGGGACAAGGCAGCTTGGTGGCCCGCTCCACACCACGCAGAGTGCAGAGTCAGCACAGAGTCACCTGTGCTCAGAGCCTGAGCAGGACTGGCCTGCTCTGGGGAGGGGAAGGGACCCTGAGAGGGGTGTGGACCAGGTCTCAGACAATCCTTTTGCTTTGGCTTTTCCTTTTAAAACAAGAAGTTTGTTTTGAGGCAAGCCTGAAGACCAAGGCCCTTTGCCATGATGGATGTGTACACACGTGACCAAGCATTTGTCTGCTGGGTGACTGCCTCTAAATGCCCCAACCATTTCCCTCATACTTACCCCCTGCTTCCCTCTGTACAGACCACACTCTACAAAGTCATCAGTTGCCTGACTCCATTTCCCACTTTGGTGCAACCAGCCCCGCCAATGTCACCGCCTTGGGCCTAGCACACCCTACCACCTGTCCATTTCACTGAGGACCTGCCTTCCCCTCTAACCAGATAGACACAGGTCCCGGAGGTGGGGCAGGGAACAAGAGACAAGCAAAAAGAGAATGAAACTGAGAGGCTCAGGAACAAGGACAGATATCCATCAGGGAGATGGAAAGAGACGAGACAGAGACAGAAGGAGAGATGGAAAGCTAAGCGGAGCCACAGAGGGACAGAGACAGAGCGATGGAGACAGGCAGGCCAGCCGCCGGCACAGACCTGGCTTGCTCAGCCTTAGCCACAGCGGCAGCAGCATCTGGAAGGCTATACCAGCCAGGGGAGGGGCAGGCGGGCTCTCTGAGACTCCCCCGGGGCCTTCACTGTGCCAGTGCCCTAATTTACTTGCACGGGCCTGAAATTTAGGAATTTCTCAGGGCTGCCAGTGAGGCAGCCAGGGTGCAGAAAGCATCAGGGTCTGGCCCAGGCTGTGGTCCAACCCTCAGAGGCCCCCACAACACTCAGCCATCCCTGCCGAAGCAAAGGGGCACCCACGCGTAGGACCAAGCTGTGCACTCCCAGAGACCTGGCGCAAAATCAAACCCAGCTCTTCCCCTCAGCTGCCAGGCAATACACAGTCTGGGATACACTGAACAGCAACGCTTTCATCTGCAGGATGGGCCCGATCACCGCAGCCTTCCAGCCATGTGGAGGCCTTGAAGACGGTGCAGAGACCCTGCCACCATGCCCAGCAAACAACGAACTATCCAGCATGTTCAGTGTGGAAAAGAAATGAGAGGCTTTAGCTCCTCTAAACATCTCACAGCTCCTGGCCACTCCTTTGCAAAGGCTATTCCCTCTGCCAGGCACATCTTTCTTTCAGTGGACTCCTATTCATCCCTAAAGATCCAGCTCAACATCCCCCTCCTCTGGGAAACCTGTCCTCAGAGTTCACAGCTACTTCTCTGTGACCTTCTCACCCTGCATCTTCAGGGTTCGCAGACAAGAAAGACGAAGGAAGAGGCTTGGACCAAACCTTCAGAGAGCAAGAGACACTGCTGGAATCACTCGCGGACCCTGAGCCCTACCCCTTCTCTCTGGCTCCCTATTTTAACAGGACCTACCGCAGACCATGCATACCTGAATTTCTTCATGATCCCTCTGAACATGCCACCATGCAGCACAGGGTCAGGAAAAGAAACATGCCGGCTGTTTATAAAGGGCAGGACAGAGATACCTGGGGACCTCTACACCCCTTTCCTCCTAGAAGCCCCCAAATTTTCCCTGGGGAGGCCTTCTCTCCCACTCCCAGGCTACATGGACCGCTGGATGGTCAACAGATGGTCTCTCTCCCCATCCACAGTGACCAAGGCAGGACAGTCACATGACCCAGGCACACGGGCCCACACTGATGCTGCTGGAAAAGGGGGACCCCTTGCTGCTAAAGGATATGAGCCCCGAGCTGCTGGGGCTACCTGACAACTGAGTGGCCAAACCTGTCCGAGAATACATGGAGAAAAGCAGAGCGAGATATGGGGACACAACCCTGATAGCATCTTTCCAGCTCTGGATACAGCACTGCCTGAAGCTAACACATGTTTTAGTTCCATGATTTTTTTTTTTTTTTTTTTGCTTAAATTGTACATTCTATCCCCTCCAATCAAAATAATCCTGACTCTTGTGACAATAAAAACAGAACAACAACCTTCTTGCACAATTGCTAACTTGACCCCATGATGTTTGAATTTTGAAAGTTATTAAACTTTGTGCCTGCATTCTCTAGAATGGCTCAGCATGGAGCCCTAGGGCCATGTCAATATCATGATCATGTGACCCTCCCCAGCTACCGCTGATTGGCCAGGGTGGAGGTCTCTCCCAAGCTAGGCCAATCACAGCTCTCCCCTCAGATGTTAGAATGGAACTACAAGAAAGTACAGACCATCTGTGGAGGCAGGAATGGTGGGCTCTGGAGTTCCAGGCTGAGGGAGGGGCCCCCTTAGTGACAGGCAAGCCACCCCAAAGGCAGCAGTGGGGACTGAGCTGGGCCACGGTGCCACAGGCAGAGGCCCCACAAGCCCCATGGGATCTGGAGGTCTGGAGCTGAGGAAGGGTCACCCAGCCATCCCAAGGCGGTGTCACTGGGCAGATGCATTTTACCTGGGGGTCCAAGAGGGCCAACTAGGGGACAGCACTTCATTAAACCAATCTGCTCTGGACTCAGTGTTTGTGTCCCCTCAAATTCACCTGCCAAAGCCCTATCCCCAGGGGATGATGTCAGGAGGCAGACCCCTTGGGACATGGTCACCAGGCTCCCATCCGGCCACTAGAGCTGATCCCCATGATGGGAGCAGCATCTCTCTAAAAGGAGGAAGAGAGCCAGAGGTCACCTGTCCACCACTTGTCGCCCTGGCAGGAAGGCACACTCCTGGAGCTGAATCTACTGCACGCTGGCCTGGGACTCCCAGCCTCAGAAGCACAAGAAATAAACATCTGTTGTCCCAGGCCCTGAAAGTGCCATATTTTGTTAGAGCCACCCAAGCTGACTAAGGCATGGTCTCTTTTTCTTGTAGCAGTATCAGGTCAGGCACTCAATTCCAACAAACCTGCAGGAAGGGGCTCAGGGGTCCTCACTGTGGGTGCTACTGGAATAACCCCCAGGAAGCAACATTAGTGACCCCCGCTCACCTTGGCACCGCACTTTACAGTTCTCAAGGCCCTCTCCTTGTCAGGCCTGTGACTCTCCTCCCCCAGCCCCAAGCCCAGGCCTGTCCCTAGCTGAGACCCCAGATCCTGCCACCTCAACCCCCAGGGCTCTGCCAGGTGGCTCAAAATGGCAGAGCTGGGGGTGTAGAAGACAACTCCAGGGCCTGCATGAGCACAGGGACCAGACTGTACCTGGGGACATGGACCTGTTCTTGGAGACCCTGCCTGTCAGAGCCCAACCCAGCACACAACATACCAGGGATCCCTGGGAGACACAAGGTGTTGACAACCAGCCACCAGGCCTTCCCAGCCATCTAGACACAGCTGTGCCCAGCCATGCCCAGCTTCAAGGACAAGCTTTGAGGAACCTTGTCCCTTGGTGAGGAATGACCTCCTTCCATCCTCTTAATGCAGCAGAGCACTGGAGAATGACTCTGTGTGGCCCCGGTGTGCCTTCGACATCCCTGGGATGCGTGCCACCTCTTTATCGCAAATGGTGGGCAAGGCTGGGGCAGGAGACAGAAGGTGGCAGGATGTCAAGAGCTGTTTTGTTGGTGCTGTGTTTATCTATGCGGGGATTGCAGATTTCGGGTGAATGGTCCTGAAATAGATAGAGTTGTGATCAAGGGTTTCCTTTCAAAATAAGTGTGAGCGAAACAGTGGTGGGAGCTTTCTAAGTAATACCAGGTATCACAGAAGGCAGAGAAGGCAGGAGGCTGGTGACCGGGTGACCGGCGTCATGCTATCGGAAAGGGAAGCAACACTGCCTCTGCCAGCCCCATAATCAGATAGCAGCCGCAAGCAGGGAGGTCAGACAGGGTAGTGAAATAAATTTTCTTCCAGAGATAAGCAGGGGAGCAGATAGGGGACACAGAGAGCCTGTCTACTTCCCTATGACAGAGGACCAGGGACGCCATCTAAGAAAGGGCATCGGAGAATGGGCTCTTCGGTATGTGCACGTGAGCATGAGTATGCATGTGTATGTGTGCGTGTGCATGGAGGGGGAGACCAAGGCAGGTTATGCCTTTGAGGGGTAAAGATATTTCAAGACCCCCACCCGCTGGACCACCTGAAAGCTCACATGGAACCAAGCGCAGGGGAGAAGAATCCAGACCTGGTGTGGCCCAACACGGGTGGCGTCTCAGTGACTGGCAGGGTGAAAGGTGTCCACTCCAGCTCACACACACTCAGCACAGTCTCCCTGCCAGGGTGTGAGTGCAGCTTCCTGTTTGTTTCCCATCCCCACCAACCCTCCAGGGAGGGCACTACACCCAGGCTCATTCTGCAGATCGGGAAGCCAGGCCAGGAGGGGAAAGCCACGTGATCCCGGGTGCTGGGCTGAGGCTCAGGCAGGTGCCAGCGTCCTTCCCATATACCTCAACCTCAGAGGCCACAGGTCAGGCTATGCCTGGGCACTGAACGCCAGCAGAGGCAGCAGGCTGTCCTCAGTTCAGAGAGGAACACACGGAGGCCAGGGTGAGGTGGCCCAGGCCCAGCACTTGGTACTCGATGCCTGTTCTGCCTCGCCACCCAGCCAGGGGTTCTCACCGTCCCCCTGGCCCCGGCCCAGGGCTGGGGTGGCACCACTTCCTCACCCGCTCTGAGACCTGGGCAGGGACACTCGAGCTAAGGACAATACAGCCCCTCTCAGCAGGGCTGGGCTCCCCACCCTAGAGGAAGGAAATAACCTTTCCCCAGACCAGCGCTAGCTTTGTGACAATTGCCATGTAAGAGCAGAGACAGGCATGCTTGTAACATTCCCAGATTACAGAAACCATGAGGACAATAGTGCAAAGTCATGCATGGCCTGAGCCTCAAGGCCCTGGGAAAGGACGTGCCCGACGTGCCTGGAGGAGGGGACAGTGGCTGCAGTGCCCCATACTCGAGGGCTGGGAAGTAGACACAGCTGGCACACAGCCTGGTTCCTGTTCATCACTTGCAGTGGGACTACAGGCAGGCAGCCACTCTCCGTGCCTCTGTTTCCCTGCCCTGTCACCCTCAAAGGCCACCTACCTCCTGCCCTGCCCCTGAGTCCTACCCTACTCCTGGTCCTCCAACCTCACAAGTCTGGCAGGGGCCCCTTCCTGCTCAGAGCACTCTGAGGCTGCCCATGAACGCCCTCGGATCAAAACTAAGGGTCCAGGTCGGTGAGATGGCTCAGCGGCATAAACGCCTGCCTGGCAAGCACGAGGGTCCGAGTTCAATTCCCAGAACCCACATACGAAAAAAGGGCCGGTGATATTGCTCAGTGGCACGGGCGCCTGCTGGCGTGCGAGGTCCTGAGGTCGACCCCCAGTACCCACACACAAAAAAAAAAATACTAGGGGTCCTCCATTGGGGGGGTCTTCCATTTTTAGAGTACTGCCCATCTCTACTTCCCATCTCCCCTACAACTCATTCACCATGCTTTCTCCCATCCCTAGGTCTCTCCCTTTACCTTCCCACCATAGCACCAGCAGCCCTTCTTCCCGGAAGCCCTCCATAACCACCCCGGTCTCCAGCAACCTCAGCACTGCAGAGCTGAGCGTGCAGCACCCCAGGCCCTTGAGGTGACCACAGAGTTACCTTGTGCGTGTTGTTCCCTACATACACCAGCGCCAGTCCCAGTTCAAGCCCACGTTCACACTGTGGTGTGCAGGAGGAAGTCCAAGGCCTGGGCCCACTCCAGCCCAGGAATTCCAAGGAGCTGCTAGCCCATCATGCCTGCAAGGGTCTCCCTGGCTCCTCCCACAAAATGCCTGGGAGGATTCCCACCCTCTCCAAGGGGGGGCCACAAATACACGATCCCCTCGCCCCTGTGTTCCCAGGAATGAGGCAACGTGCTCATCAAACTGTCCTCAAACCAGAGCCTCGGCCTCACTCTGCTTCAGCCCAGCCAGAATCCTGGCAGCCCCACCTCCCAAAAGGCCCAGAACCTGACCGCAGCTCACCCCCTGCTGTCACTCCAGCCTGCTCCCCGCTTCCCAGGAGCAGGGGTACCTTTAGGACCTCAATCAGACCCTGCCTCGCCCTGATCCAACCCATCAGTGGCTCTGAGTCACATCCTGCACCACTTCTGCAATCATGGGGGGGTCCTATCCCCCAGATGCTCATAGTCACTTGTCTCTCACATGGCCTCTGCCTTACTGTCCCTTCCCCCAGTAATGCCCAAGACTGGGTCCCTCCCTCCCAGCCCGTCCTGGGCATCTGCCACTCCTTGAACACACAGCCCACACAAGACATCACAGCGTGTACTGATCTGTACCCTGTCCATGTCGCCTACCAGGATGGAGCTCCATGGTGCTGGAGGACATCGTCTTTGTCACCGCATCATCCCCACTGAGTGCCCGGCACTCAGGAGGTGCTCATTGAGTACTTCTTGAAAGAAGGGAGAAACTGAGGCCACATCTCCCACCTGGACCATCAGTGGGGTGGTGCCCACCTCAGGAAGAGCCCACAGTCCCATGCCCAGAAGGAAGCACACCCATGGGAGAAGGGGTGAGGGAAACAGGGAGAGAGAAAGGGCAGGGCTGTTTCTTTTATCTGTTGGCCAAACTTTGTAAAAAAAGGACTTTGGTACCATATAATTTTGATCTCCTTGGAAACCCAAAAAGTCTAGCAAAGGATCCAGTAGAAAGTCTCACCAGTCCTTGGCCCTCTGTCCCCTCCCCAGGGAAGCGGAAGCGCTGAGGCTAGTTCTTGGTGTGTCCTTTTGGGTTTGCAGATGCACAAATGCAAACATGAATTAATATTCTGATTTTATAGAAGAGGTAACATGATTTACACACCAGTCAGTTTCTCACTCTCTTCTAATAGATCTTAAAGAGCTTTCCCTAGAGCGCTTCCTCAGGTCTTTTTTTATAGCTGCGTAATAATCCACAGTAAGGATGTGTGGTATCTATTCAACCAGCACGCATCACCCTGAATCTCAGTGTTTGTCAACAGGCCTATCTCCCCCGCCAGCCAGTAGATTGTCGGGGCAGAGGTACACTCCCCAGCACCAGCCCTGGCACAGGGCTGGCTCAAAGGAGTGGTTAGCAGGCAGCCTGACATTTCTGCCAACATCTTCTCCACCGAGGCACAAAGACTCAAGTTTGCAGCCAGCCAGGGTGTCTTTAAGTGGAAACTGCTTCACCCGACTCCCTGGTTCAAAACTTCAGTAGCTTTCAAAATCCCAGACAGCAGCTCCCATGAGCCCCTAAGACTGTGCCTGGCCCAGGATGGACAAGCAACTCCCTCCTGTGTCTGCCTGGAAGGTGCTGGGAAAAGTCCTCAAAGATAGTGGGTGGGTTCCTGAAATCTGCCCCCTACTTCCCAACTCAGGCCCAGGGCGCACAGCGGCCAGCAGCAGATGACCCCAGGCCGTGTGCCCCCTGTACCCCATCACACTGCCAGGCCCAAAATAGCTCTGGTCCCAGGCACTGAGGCCAGGCCTGATCTCCATTCATTTAGGCACACACTTCTGGGCACACACTATGTGGCAGTCAGGGAGTGGAGGGTCGGAGAATAATACAGGGCCACCCCACCCCATGCCACCCAGCAAGCAGCCGCCTGGGGCAACACGAGACAGGGGTGGAAGCCAGCTGTCCCTCTGGCTGCTGTGGGTCCCCTGAGTCCCTCTCTGTGTGGCATCTCATTTGCCACCACCAGCCAGGGACTTACGGAAAAAATGTTCCTACCCACAGCCTCTAAATAAATGCAAGGCGGATGTCACATCTGGTGTCCAAGAGGACCAACCTGGGTGTTCCTGGGGCCACAGGGACTCCCTGAGTCTCAGGAGTCTCTACCTGGTGGTAAGGATCCTGTTTTCTGGCTGATTAAAAGGATCCTTAACAGCTATGCAGGCCTCAAGCAATCTTCCTCCTTAGGCCCTGAATTTGGCTCCATCCTAACCTCTGCCTGAGCAGTTTCAATGACCTTAGTAGAGCCACAAGCATTTATTGAGCACTTACTGTGTGCTGTTTGTGGAGCAGGCTCAGGGAGTTCAACCAAGGTCAATGACACAAACCCCACCTCTCCCCCAGTACTCACTTTGTGGGAGGAAGTTGTTAGAAGAGCCTGGGGTGAAATCCCTGCTTCCCCACTTGTTAGCTGGAAATTTTTTTCTTTCATTCTTTTTTTCTTTTTGGAGTTGGTTTTTTTTTTTTTTTTTTTTTTTTGGTTTTTTTTGGTACCGGGAATAGAACTCATGACCTTGCACTTGCCAGGCAGGCACTGTGCCACTGAGCGATATCCCTGGCCCCTTTTTTTTTCTTTTTCTTTTTCTTTTTTTTAATTTTTTGAGACAGGGTCTCACTATGTAACCTGAGCTGGCCTCAAACTCGCAATCCTCCTGCCTCAGCCTCTGGAGCGCTGGGATTCCAGGCAAGCACCTCCATGCCTGGCTTTCTAAGCCTCCCTCCCCCATCTGCCAAGTAGGGGTCAGATGGTAACTTGCAGGATGGTTAGCAGGTCTGGGAAGAGAAGCAGTAGACAGGGCCTGACTCAGATGACATCACCAGACTCAGCTCCTGCCTTCCTCCCGTGGGGCTCCAGATCCCTGTCCCCACAGCCCAGCAGAGATGCCTGTGGTCCAGGGCCCTGGACATCTCTCACTGCTCCTGTCCCCAAGGCCTTAGATAAACAAGGCTCCCAGCCATGGGTGGGCACCAAGCCTGGGCCCACCCTCAAGGTGGGGACAGCAGCCAAAGGAGTCCACCTTCCATGGCAGACAGCCACACATAGGCCAGGCTGGAGGCGAGAACAGCAAGAGGGCCGGGTACAGACTGCGGCCAATGGCTACTTCTGCCCCACCTCAGGGAGGTGGGTGGGCAGCACCAGCCAAGGGGTGTCACAGAAGCATGTGGACCCCAAACCGCCAGAGCTTGTAATATTTTCAAGAGAAGACGGAAATCTGGACATTTATGTGAACCCAGCCAATTTGTAAATGCTGGCAGCTAATCAGATTTTTTAAAAATAATAATAACACAGTGAGAGCCAAACAAAACAGGCAGGGCTAGCCACAGCCACGGCTGGCAGGTCTGAGGCTCCAGAGCAAGAGGCTTTGACTTCATCTGCTGCCCACCCTGTCCCCAGCCCATGGCTTGGGACTGGGGGGCAGTTTGCAGGAAGCCTTGAGTGTACCCCAGGGCAACAGCTCCCATCCAGTCCAGCCCTTCCTCCAGGGGGCATCTTTACCCCCACTTTGCAAATAGGAAGCAAAAACCCAGAGTCCCAACCACGCAGTGTCAGACAGCATTTGCTCCCACTGCGGACCCAACCCTAGGGGACCCATCCCTGGCTGCCGCCCAAACCATCAGGGCTCCCTCCAGGAGGTCCCTGAGTCAGCCCCTTTCTCCAGGGGCCTCTGGAGAAGCAAGCACCCCAACTGTACACTTTCCTCTTCTTTCTCTGGCCTTCCTCGGGGACACCTGCTGGCTCAGGCCGGCCAAGTGGCCATCACAGAGCTGAGCTGGGAAAGACCAGGGCAGCAAGGAAGGAGGGCAGACTCAGCTAAAGAAGGGGGAGACTGCGGCAGGGAGGGCAGAGGATGGGGGGGGTGAGGAGTCACACCCACCCCTGCAACCAGTGCTCCCCAGAGCCCCCCAGGCCTCATGGGAGGGGAGCCTCCGCCAAGCACAAGGCCTGCCAGCCACCCCTTCCCTCCCCCTAAGGCTGGGACTCCCAAGCCTACCAGGACAGACAGGGGGGACCTCAGGAGCTGGGGACCATGGAGTTGCTTGTGTGTATGACTGTGTGCAAGGTCCTGGGTTGTGAGGCACTCTGAGTGCGGGGCTTTTGTGTCTCTGCATATGTAAAAGACACACACGTGTGTGAGAGACACGTGTGGCACATGTGATGGAGATCTGTGTGTGATGGATACCCGCATGAGGGTGACTCGTGTGCATGTTAGGCACGCATGTTCCATCAAGACACAGCTGTTTGATAGCGGGCCATTTGTGTCTGAGGGACACTGGTGTGCAAGGCACGTGTGTAGGAAGCACGTGTGAGCAGAGGGGCCCCTGCGTGGGAGAGATCGTGGACTAGAGGAGGGGGTTGGGGCGTCCATGCACACAGTACAAAAACTGTGTGGCGGTGAATGTGAAGGGGTGGGGGGAGTCACAGCTGGGAGGTGACAGATCCAGAGGTCTAAGTCTTTCCTGCCCTGGAGATGGTGACTCGAGGGACCTTTGGGGTCATCCTGTGGAGCAAGGGACCCTGCCGCACAGGGCTGGGGCTACGACCGACGGGACCAGGCCCAGGGGCAAGAGAGGAAGAGACACCCCTGGTGGGTGGGGGACCCACCCGCGGCAGCCCCCACGCGGCGGGAATCCGGACCGCGAGACCCGGAGGGTGGGCGGAGGTGCGGGGAGGCGCGGGCGGCGGAGCCTTCGGATGTCCCTGCGCCTCAGCCCCCGAGGAGAGGGCCGCCCGGCGGAGACACGGAGCCCGGACGGGAGGGGCGCGACACTCACCGCGGTGCCTCCACTCTGCCGCGTCCGTCCGTGCAGCAGCAGTCGGCGTCGAGAGCCCGGGCCCCAAGCTGCGCGCGGCGCGGGGCGGGGCAAAGGATGGTGTGGGCGGGGCAAGGGGCGGGGGGACGGGCTGGGCGATGGGAGCAGAGAGAATGTAGTCGAGGGGGCGGGGCGGCAAGGGGCGGGGCGGACCACTGTGGCCCCTCCCCTTCCTCGCCTCCGGGGCGGGCGCCTTCTGAAGATGCGTGCAGCTACTTGAACCCCATCGCTCTCTCAGATCCCTCTGTGCACCACTTTCCCGCCCTGGCTAAACTTTAAGTCCCAGATCTGCCACTGTGGCCCGGCCAGCTCATCCAGCCTGAGCCTCAGGGTCCCCACCTGGATGGAGGACCCAGGACCCTTGGCTTGGACACACTATGGTGGTCTGAGGGCCCCCGGATACAAAACGAAGGAGAGGCAGGCCTGTCAGAGGCCGGTTCTGCCTCCCACCACAATGCTGCCTTTGGTATGAATACAGAACACTGACCCGGCCCCCCGCTGAGGCAGGCGTGGCGGGGGGGGGGAACCCCAGTTTGGCTGGGCTCCCCACCACGGGTAGACCAGAGCCTGCGCTGGGAACAGGCACCGCGGGAGGCAGGCAGTTTGGGGCGAGGGGCGGTCTCAGGTCCTTCTCCGGGTCAGAGGCTCCAAACCCACACCGGAAGATCCCAGGTCCTCTGTCCCAGGACCCACATTCCCGCCAGAGCAGCCCAGGGGAAAGGGGACTGGCCCGGAGCCCAGAATGCAGGCCCGGTCCCTCCCCCAACACCCACAGGGGGTCCCAGAGGCCAGCCAGGCAGGCGGCAGAGCTCTGGAATGCTGTCTGTCTACATGTCCCTCCACCTGTCTGTGTGGCTGTCTCTCTCTACCTCTCCAGCCACAACCTCTGTCTCTGTTTCTTTTACTGTAGTGAAATTTACATAGATGAAGTTTACTCTTCTAACCACTTGGAAGTACATGTGGTATTAGAACTTTTAGAACTTTGCTGGCCCTCTTTTGGAACACACCTTTGTCTCTCACAGTCTCTGTCACTGTGACCATCCTCTCTGTCCCTCTCGGTGTCTCCTTCAGCGGGCCCATGTCTGTCTGTCCCTCTCCCTTCTTCCCCATCACACTGTCTCTTCCTTTCTGCATCTCTGTTTTAATGTCATCTGTCATTTGACCTCCCTCTGTTTGTCCCTCTTGGTTCCTGACTCTCTGTCTCCTGGTCTCCGTGTCTCAGTCGCCAGTCCACATTTTCCAGGATCTGAGGCTCAGCCTCCCCTCCCTTGCCTGTCACTACCTCACATCTCAGCAACAGCCATGGCCCAAAAGTGTGGCCATCTCCACCCCTGGGCCCCTGCAGCCCAGGACAGCAGAGAGGCAGCTGAGAGCAATGGCACAGAGAGGGCCACTTGCCCAGGGAAAAGGAGGTACAGCCAGGAGGGGCTCAGTGGCTCACAGCGGAGCCAGGAGGGGATGAGGGGACCAAAGCCTGCACTGAGAACCGGGCCAGCTGCCTCAGCTTTCAGTCTAAACCTGGTCAGTGCCCTTTCAATTGCGATGTTGCCAGCCCAGAGAAGTAGCGAGTGACGCTCTACCCTGCTGCTCTGCTTCATCCTTCTCCCCAGCGGACATGCGTGTGTGCTTGCGTGTGTGTGTTTGTGTGTGTGTTATGCTAAGGATTGAATCCAGGGTTTTTGCACTGAGCCACAACCCTGCTCCTTTTTTTATTTTGAGACAGGATCTCCCTGTCTTGGTTACTTTTCTCACATTGCTGGGACAAAATACCCAACACCCAAAATTAGGGAAGGAAGGGTTTATTTAGCTCACAGTTTGTAGAGATTTCAGTCCACAATCAGTTGGCTCCAAGGCAGAATGGCATGGCACAGGGGTAACAGTTCATGGCGGTGGAACACAGCAAAAGCAACAAGAGCAAAAAGAGAGGAGAGCGAGAGAAGACTCTTTATGTCCCTTATATTGTATGTGGGCTACCCACCCTAGGGTGGGTATAGCACTCACACCCAAAATCCCAGCATTGGACCATGAATCAATCACAAACTCTAGAATTCTGCCCCATGACCGCATGAGGCTTTGGGGGGACAACCAGACACAAACCATAACACTCCCTAAGTTGCTAAATTGCCCAGGCTGGGCTCAAATGTGATCTTCCTGTCTCAGCCTCTCAAAGTGCTGGGACTATAGGTGTGTACTACCACACCCTGCTCAGAGGGAATTTTAAAGTTCATTCATACATGACTACTATAACCTGGCAGTTAAGAACTACTGCATGCCAGCTGTGTGACTGTGTACAAGTGACTATTCCCTGGGTTTTGTTTCCTGTTCTCTAAAATGAACACTGTGACATCAAGGCCTGTCTCAGGGATGGGGAGGATGATCTCATCGAAATCGGAAAGTGGGGCTTCGCCCAAAGTGAGTGCTTGGTAAATAAGGGCTGAGTGAGGAAATAACAGATTGAAGCCTCCCTTCTCTCAGAGAGGGAGGTGGCCTGGGCAGTAGAAGGTGACAGATTTTGAGCCACTTACACTGCCCTGCCCTTCCCTGCCACGGGCCCTAGACCTGGAGGCAGAGGCTCATGCTGCAGCCTGAGAAGCCACAGCCTGGCCAGCTTTGTGCCACCAGATAAAGCAGAGACACTTCTCCCAGCCTCCATTACTTGAGTCAGAGATGTGGCCAAGACTCCCCTGGGAGCCTGGCCAGGCTGCTATCACAGACAGCATGCACATCACACACCAGGAATTTGGGGCCCGGGCTTGGCTGACAAGCCAAGTTGGAGGAAGTTCCTGGCTGATAAGGCCAAGATAGAATGGTCTCAGTGGGACCAGAGTTATTTACATCAGTTACCATCTCACCAAGATGCCAGGGCTGAGGGTGAGGGCCTCACCTGGGCCACCTGAACAGCCAGACAGGGAATAGAAGGCTCGCTGCCCTTGGTGCTGTGTCCCCACTGGGTAGCTTTGGGGATGTCACTGCATCTCGCTGAGCCTCTGACCTGGCATCTGGAAATAAGAGTCATAATAATAGGAACCTCATCCATCAACACCTAAGGTTTAGAAGCATAGGCTCTGGCTTAAATCCAGAGCTTCCCTGTGTGACCTTCAGCAGGTGGCTTTCATCTTCCTCCCTTGGTGTCCTTGCCGCCCACCTGGGTGCAGACCATATGGCTCAGGCTTCCTGTCTTGCCAAGTGACCTCCCCCTCTCCTGTGAATTTCTGCCCTGGTGATATCAGCCATACATATTATGACACACTCAAGGGCCCCTGCTTTTGAACCCCCAAAATGCTGAGCTCAATGCACTTCTTTTTCTTATAAAGCACACATCCTTGGCAAAAGAAATTGGACTAAGACCATCATGGTTAATCTTGATTGTCAACTCAATTGTCCTGACAGACACCTAGGGCATTAGTAAAGCACATTTCCGAGTGTGTCTAGGTAGAGGTGAGGGTGTGGCCTTGGGCACTGTATCCTCTCTGGCTTTTCCCCTGTGCCCACTTCCTGGCCGACACTCCCTTCCAACATGCCCACTTTCACCATGCCCTTCCGCCAGGATTTTATGCCTTGGAGCTGGCTGATCATGGACTGAACCCTCTGAGACCATGAACCAAAATAAACCTCTCCTTCTTTAAATTGAGAGTGTCAGGTATTTTGTCCCAGTGACTAAGACAAAGATGATATTCAAAGATTGCAAGCAGCTTTCCAGACAGAGGTCCACCTCTCCCAGGGTGGCACAGCCTGGCATCCTGAGGTCCCAACAAAGACCCAAGGCAGTGCTGCTGCAGACAGAGCTTTAGAATAAGACTTTTCAGCCCTCTCCAGCTTCAACCATCCATACCCCAGTCCTTACACCCCAGAACCCTACTGTCACCCAGAGAAAACCTGATTTACACACGGGGAGCCTCCCCACCTCCTACCTGTGGCTGAAACTAAGCATCAGCCCTACTGTTCATGTAAGAGGCACAACGACAGAAGTCTAAAAGGATGGATCCCATCTAGTTAAAGACCGTGTCCCAGCCTCCCTGGTCGTGAGCCGAGACCACAAGTGCCTGGGACCACAGGACAAGAGCAGCAGGGATGTAAACAACTTCCAGCTCATGTTCGTCCCTCTCTTCCTACTATCTAGAAGCACCCACCCTGCCCAACCAGGTGGACATCACACTGGCCTGGAAGGAGTCCCTGGTACCATGGAGCCACCACAGCTCGCCTGGACCCTCACCTGGAAAGTCCTAAGCCATGGGTCTCTTTGTCATAGCAGCTTAACCTGTGCCTAACCAGTCACTGGCTCTCCAGCTTCAGTGCTCCCCTGAGGGACCTCCAATCTCCCAGGGAAACTCCACGAAGACTTGTGCAGTCTGCATTTCTGTTTTCTGCCTATGTGCATCCCCAATACCAGCGCTTCTACAGAACTCTGCTTTCTCTTCTCTGGGTCCACTTGGCTCCCCTTCCTGGCTGGGCACCTGGCTCAGATGTGACCCGCTGAGGTTGTCTGTCCCCAGCCTTTGTAGTTGGGCTGGGACTCAGCCAGGGGCTCTACGGGTAGGGTAGACTGCACCTGAGCCGGATGCTCCCAGGCCTAGCCTGGGCTGGAAGCCTAGAGCGTGGACACAGCCTCAGAGCAGAGGTCTGAGGAGCAGGAGGGAGGTGAAAAGGTGACAAGACATTCAAGCACTTGATTGTACAGTGGCCTGAAGTCATCCCAGCCCTTCGGAAGCTTCTACCAAGTGGAACTGCAGTTTTATTTTTGAGTTTGGTTGTTTCATGTGAGGCTTCAGCCAATTGGAACTGGAGCTTCCTGTACTCAAATTCTAAGACTGGAGAGCCTTGGCTGCTAGAACTCAGTTCACCACATTACCCACTGAGACACCCTGCTGGACAGCTCAGGCCCTTCAGACAGGGGTTTAGCCACCAAGGACCTACTATTTACAACGTCCTGATTCCCTTCAAGAGTGGCTTCCCTTAAAATAAAATGGGCGATGTTTGTTAGGAAAGATACCTTCCTATCTGCTACACAGATACTGTATGCCAAGCACAGAGCAATTCTGTGACTCCTCTGTGCAATCCTGGGGGCTCTCCATATTATTATCCCCACTTTACGGATGAAGAAACTGAGGCTCAGAGGCAGAGCTGGGTTCCCAGCCCAGAGCAGCCAGGCACCCGATCAGCACTTCTTCCCTGCCCTTCCAGGGGAAGGATGGACTGAGTAAGGAGGCATTGGGGACACACCAACAGGATCCAGGGAGGCTTTGGCAGGGTGCTGAGATGGGCTGAAGTGCATAGAATGGGACGTAAGGAAAGAGGAGTTGGGGGTCCTTACTACTGTGCTTCGCTCGCTCCTGGAAGCAGCCGAGCCTGGCACCTCCTGCCTGCCAGGAAGGCCAGCCCCTGCCTCCAGAGGCCTGCTTGCTCCTGACTCGCCATGGCCCCTCCCACCTGGTGTGAGGACATTTCTGGCACTTCTCAGTTCCAGCCACCCTTGGCCCATCCTTGGGGTTCAAGCCAGCTGTCCTGGCAGGCAGAGGGTGGGGACGGGGGCACCGAGGTGGCCCCAATGGGCTAGAAAAGGGCCGGTGAGATGGCTCAGCGGCATAAGCGCCTGCCTTGCAAGTGCGAGGGCCCGAGTTCGACTCCCGGATCCCACATACGAAAAAGGGGCCAGTGATATCGCTCAGCGGCACGGGCGCCTGTTGGCGCGCGAGGTCCTGAGGTCGACCCCCGGCACCCACAAAAAAAAAAAAAAAGAAAAAAAAAACCAATGGGCTAGAAAAGTAGGCTGAGACACCTCAGAGCCCCTGCCCTCTGGAGAAGCTCAGAAAGGGAAGGAGCTTGCCTGAAGCCACACAGCAGAACCACCAGGGGCTGAAAGGGGCAGCCCAGAGAAGGAGGCTTGGTGTTGACACGTGTCTTGCTCACTCTGAGCCTCAATTTCTCCATCTGTGAAATGAGAGAGGCTGGCTCTGATTTCAGGAAGTTAAAGAATACACGCAAAACATTCAACAATGGGAAATCTATCCTTCTGAGAGAATCTTCTGGCCACTTCTGTGTTACACCCATGTAGGAATGTGTGTATGCTGTATGTACATAGAAATGAGTGAATGATGAACGTGTGTACCCTGAAGAAATGTGTGCGTGTGTGCC
Source organism: Erethizon dorsatum (assembly GCA_028451465.1). Classification (NCBI taxonomy): domain Eukaryota; kingdom Metazoa; phylum Chordata; class Mammalia; order Rodentia; family Erethizontidae; genus Erethizon; species Erethizon dorsatum. Next base: position 40,307,062 of record CM051831.1, read on the forward strand.
TGTCCACAGTCAACTTCCAATGAACATTGCTTTCTGCTACATGGCTTGTCATGTTTTACTGTGACCATTTTTCTACACCAACAACATATCTATAATAATTCCCTAACATGCAGATTTCTGTCTGCTACAACCAGTTTATTTATCTGATCCCCCAAGGATCATTTCCAAATTTTTTTATTATAAAAAATGATTGAAGAGTATCCTTGAATCTAGAGATTGGGCACCTGCCCACTTCCAAGAAGTCACAAGGGCAAAGGGCATGTGCATTTTGAACCTTTTGCCATTATTGCCAAAGGACCCCCAAAGTTGTATCATGTTGTGCCCGCCCCTGAGCAGTAGTTTGTTGAAGACAGACCCACTAGTATTTTTCTCTAATCTCCAGCTTTAGGATTAGGCTTAGAACCTCTTCTTCCATTAAAGACAGAAGTAATAAACTGCTAATTCTCTTCCAGCTTTTTCTTTTATCCACCCATTCCTATACCCATCCATCCTTCCTTCCATCCATTATCCATCCATCCATCCATACACCCTTCCATCCACATATCCATCCATCCATATATCTATACGTACATACATACATCATCCATCCATCCTTCCTCCCTTCCATCCATCCATCCATCCTTCCTCCCTTCCATCCATCCATCCCTCCTTTCTTCTATCCATCCTTCCTTCCATCCATCCATCCATCCTTCCTTCCAGTCATCCTACCTTCTATCCATCCATCCATTCTATCCATCCATCCATTCTTTCCATCCATCCGTCCTTCCTTCCATCCATCCTTCCACCCATTCATTCATTCTTCCATCCATCCTTCCTTCCTTCTACCCACCCATCCATTCTTCTTTCCATCCATCTATCCACCCATCCTTCCATCTATCTATCCCTCATTCATCCATCCATCCATTCTTCCTTGCATCCACCCCTTCATTAACTGTTGCCTTTTAATCTTCCCAAGCCTCTCCAACTGCCCATCCCACATAGCTGCTGGCTGGTCCCCACTGGGGTGCAGGAACTTCCAGTAATCCCTGGGAACCTCCCTTCCAGTTATGGGAGGAGGGAAAACCCATCCATGTAAATTACACACCTTGGCCTCTGCAAATAACCTGACAGAACTCAACCCGACCTGTCCTTGGGTATGAGCGAGTTTAGGATCTTAGCCACAGGTGACTATGGTGAGCTCAGCTCCTCTGCCCAGAGTGACCGAGGCTGCTGGCTGCTGCTCTAGAGCCACCGCTGTGTCTGAGCTGAGGCCACTAGGAGCCACTCACAGCTGATGATGGAGCACAGTGGCTCCTAAAGCAGGGACATCACAGCAAACCCAGGCCATCCTGGCAGAAGGCAGACCCATGCTTGATGCCTCCCTGTCGCACTGGGGAACCCATTTGGAAGTCACTGAGACCCCAGTCCCACCTCCCCTTGCCAGCTTGCCCCTCAGAGTGCACTGCTGTCTGTGCCCCTCCCCGCCTCCCCTGCCCCCAAATTTCCTTACCACCTCACACAAGCTTGGCAAAATCGCTCTGGGCTTCTTGACAGACCCCAAGTAGCAATGACAGAAATAGCAACTGAGTCACTGCATTACATTTCATAAAGATCTGACAGCCTCTCAAGTCCCTCTCCACCACACTAGAGATTAAACACTGCGTCCCCACTTCACAGATGAAAAACCGAGGTTGAGAGACAGCTGAGCCTGGGTCCTGCCCTCCTCTAGCATCCTGGGGCCATGCAGCCCGTCTCTGTCGCAGGACTATGACAGGGATGGACCACAGTACCCTGGAGTGGTCTGCAGAGCCCATAGAGAAGTTTTACCTTCCCCATTCCAATCTTTAGACCTTGGGTACTATGACCCGAGCTGGAGTAGTCATCACTTCTGGTGAACGTATCTAAGCACCACGCACACTGACTCCCTCAGTCTCCCTCAGAGCTGTTTGGCAGCCATGGGCACATCTGCACCGAGCTGCCCTCTGGGTTCTTCCCAGCCCATCCAGCTCCAGCCTCTTCTCCCTTCTGGCCTCCTGACTGAGGCCCTGCTAAGGTACCAGGTGGGGAACCCACACTCTAAACCACTTGGCAGCTGGCTCCAGCTCCTGCCAGTGCAGAGGCCCCCGGTGAGGCGGGTCCCGAGCCTGCACCCCATCTGTCCCATGCCAGCCCTGACCTGACCTGCTCAGGATGTGGGCCCAGCCTGAGCTCCACACCCCGGGCCCCACTCCCCAGCCTCCACATCCATCCACCAACTAAGGGCTGTGCCAGGGGCTTGGTAGGAACCCAGGCATAGCCCTGAGAGGGCAGGGAAATCAGCAACCTCTGGTTTGAGGCCAATTCTCGTATGCTAGATTCAGACGTTGCCCCGCATTTATTTGGCATTGTTCTCTGTGACACCAGGTTGTGAGGGGTTGGCTCTCATCAGGAAGGCCACACCCTCCCCTTCCTGGCTATTCCAGCCAATCAGAGCCCAGAGAGACCGACATCTTGCCTGGTTATTGATTCGCTGGATGCTGGGTGCCAGAGGCTGGGGCATCAAGGCAAGAGGATGGCAGGCCCGGAGGGAAGGGGGCAACTGCAGTTGGTGACTAATAATAAAACAAGCAGGGCACACCCATTGCAAACATGTTAGCCAGGAGGAACGTGACGCAAGCCAGGGGCTGATTTCAGTTAAGTAAAAGCAACAGGGTGGGGGGCTTAGGAAAAGCAGGGGTGTCCTCACCCAAAAATCCTCTCTAGGCCTTTCCATAGGCTTACTGCCTCCCCGAGTTTCCTTAAAAGTGTCACCCCTCTGTGTACATATTGATGCAGTGAGTATCCCTATTGCATTGATGGGATGAGCTGCAAGCCCTCCACTGTATCTGTCTCTCATTTTTCAGTGTTGCATAATATTCCACTGACCAGCTCTAACACACTGAATGTATCCCTCAACTATGGCCAACTATGGTTTTCTTTTTTTTTTTTTTCATTTTTTCTCTATTACAAATAATGCTGCTGTAACTATCTTCTTGCCTGACTCTCTGTGACATTTGTACAAGTCCTCTATGACAAGAATTCAGGACAGTGAGGCTGGGTCACAGAGTATGCATGTGTTCAAGTTCACCAGCTCATGCCAAGCTACCACTTCTGGGTGCTCAGACTGACACACATGCCCCGGCCACTGCCAAGAGCTCTGCTTCCTCCCCGAGGCTCATTAATGTTTGCCCATGTGGTAGGTGTGAAAGGGATCTGGGTGTGGTTTTAATTTGCACACCATCACTAATGAGGGTGAGCATCTCGCCATATGTCTGCAGCCATCTGCATTTCCTCTTTTGTGAAATTTCTGCCCTCGTGTCCCGCCCTGGAGAACGTTGTTTTCTTCTTTGCAATCCCGGATTTCTCAAGCACAGTCTGGCCACGTGCCTCTGCCTTGAAGCCTTCTAGGGCTCCCTGTGGGCCTTGAGGAAGCCCACGCCCAGCCCTCGCCCCGTGGCTTAGCTGGGGAGGCCCTCAGTGGTTTGGCTCCGGCTGTGGCTCTGCTCTCCTGAGGAGCTGCTTCCTGTCCCTCTCCCCTGCTCTTCTCCCCTCCTCCCCATCAGATCCGCATCCTCCCTGCCCGCTCATAGCCAGCTCTCTGAGCTCTCAGCACCCTTCTACCTCCAGTTCCTGGTGTGCACCTCCAGGAGAACCCTGCCTGTGCCCAGGGGCCACGTCCCTGCCTGGCCGCTTCTTTCTCAGCCTCAGGTCTCAGCTAAAACCTCCCTTCTTCCAGGGAGCCTTCCAGGCTCTGACCACTCAGGCCATAGCTGCCAGCGACTTGGCAGGCTTTGCCCTGATGGCAAACAACCTGTGGGCTGAGACCAGGACTGCACTGGTCACACTCCTGTCCCCAGTCTCTGGGAATGTGGCAGCGAGAAACAGTGAACCAAACTGTCCAAGAAAGGCAAGCAAAAGGGAAAACTGGGCAGGAACAGTTCAGGGGTACCAAGAAGGGCACTGCTCAGATACATACCCCAAGAGGGACCCCGGGGACCACAAGGGGTCCACAGGAGGGTGGAGGAGGGGGTCGCACAGAATTGAGAGTCAGGGAGCCAGGGTTCAGTCCTGCTTCCACGGTGACACACGGAACACACTGGACAAGTGACTCATCCTCGGTGCTTCAGTTTCCCCATCTAACAGAGGGAGGCCCTGGCAGCCTTCCTGTTACACACAGTGCCCCTGGATGCCCGGTCTGAGGGCTGACCCACAGTTTCAGGCACAGGGAGCAGGCCGACCCTGCACCAGACAAAGGGGCCTTGTTTGCCCAGCTCTTTGGCTGAATCTCCCTGCCCCCCCAGCTTGGCCCCAGCTGAACAAAACCAGATGCCAACATGTGGGAGGAGGAGGCGGGTGGGCAGGCAGCATCCCAGAGCCCCTCTCCGGGTCTGGGCCCCCGCCCAGAATTCCAGATGCCCTGGCGCCAAGGGGAGCTCCTCTCCACCCCACTTTTCCACCCCAGAGACTCGGCCTCCTGCCAGGCTCGTGCCAGGCATCCAGGCAATCGCTGCCACCAGGCCCATCTCACAGCCCAGACACTGGGGAGCTTTGGGGGTCAGGGTCACCAGCTCTCTCCGGCTCAGCCAGAAGGGACAGAGGCTTCCTGAGTTCTCTGCCTGGGACAGCCCGCCCAGAGACCCACAGGCCAGGACTAGGAATCGCCCCTCCAAGCCCACCTTGATCACCCCGGAACGATGGGCTCAGTCTGGCCTCCCTCAGCCCGGCAGAGGATGGACAGGGACAGACGCCACTGTCCAGTCTGCCGGACACTTCAGGGGGATGACATTCACCACCTCCCATCCAGAAGTCTGCCTGGTGTCCCCTCGGGTCCCCTCCACCTCCCTGCATCCCAGCCAGCACAGCCCTGTCCACCACCCATGAGCTGCATAACGTGGAACCAGGCGTCCCCTTGCCACACCTTCCTGTCCTCCTCGTGTCCTCCAGGGGGTGAGACGGGTCCTTGAAGCCACAGCTCCCCAGACTGGAAGCCGTGACTGTCCCCACAGCGGGGATGGGCAGGCTGGGACAGCTGCATACTGTGCAGCAGCGACAGCGATGTATAACCGTGCCCAGCGACACAGACGCAGTAGCTGCCGATGCTGCCTGAAGCCAAAGAAGTCAGGTGTAAGTGACCACACTCAGACTGAGCTTTGGCCTGCCAGGTCCCGGAAAAGGCAAAACTGATCTAAGCTCCTAGAAATTAGCAGCAGAGACCCCAGGTGGCTGTGCCTGGAAGCGGGGAGCATAAAGAGGACCTTTGGGGAGGGAGAGATTGCGCTGTGGTTCTGCACTTGGGTGCCAGTCACACAAGGATGTCCAGGTTGTGTCAAAGCACCGCACAAACACGGATGGTACAGGCAGAGGAGCTCTCCAGTCCTTGCCCCTAGATCTCTCTTGTGAGCCCCAGTGTGAGGACGAGAGGGGATGATGGAGGCATTGTGGCCCTCAGGAATCCAGAAGCCCAGATGCCAGCCCTCCATCCAACTCCCACACAAAAAAGCCCCTAGAGATCCCCCCCCAAAAGCCAAATCTCCAGGAGAATGAGTAGGCCTGCAAGGAGAGGATGTGGCCACCACCCTGTCAGCTGGGTGTCATCTCATGCAGGGGTCACAGTTCTGCACAGCAGGAGGAGAGCAGGAGAGGGTGACAGGGGCTACGGTGATCCATCAGTTGGTCCCAGTGGCCTCAGCAAGCGGGGGCCTGACTGTCTTGCCCACTCCACACCTTAGAGGGACGCCTGGCTACAGGGGACCATGGCACTGCTGGGGACAGGAACTGAGCTGGTGACATGGGCCCAGCTGCATCAGATGCCCAGACCAGGCCCTCTGTGCAGGATACCTGTATGCATCAGCTCACTGGCCCTGGTGGCCACTCCGCACACAAGGGCTGCTCCCCAGAGGCCAGAGAGAAGCCACTAGAGTCACAGCCCGGCTTCCTCCAGCAACCTCAGGCCTCAAGGAGAGACAGGCCCACCCTCCCATCTGTTCCCGGGGCTTTCCTATCAGAATACTAAAAAGATCCCCCAAAGACAACAACCAGGACAGATGGAAGGAAAAGATTCTTTCCCCTCTGTCCTTCCAGAGAGTTTTGGATGCTCAGTGGACTTGTGGCACTGGATTTTAACTGCTGCATGAAGAAACAAGGGAAGGTTATTGGGGGTTATGGGGCAGGGACATTGGGCTGTGGCCCAGCCCCCCCCACAAGTAAGGGCAGGGCTCTGTACCCTCAGGTGACATTGCTGATAGCCACCAGCCGCAGAGCCCAAGATCATTAACCCACCTTGCCCTACGAAGCCCCCAGCTCATGCCCACTTAGGGCCCAGGAAGCTGTGTTCCCTGTCCCAGCCAAACCCTTCAGTCTCTGGGCCCCACCCAGCACAGAGGGCCGAGCCCTGAGCCTGCTCAGGGCTGAGAGAGTTGATTGAGCAACAAAAGGTCCCACACAGATAAGAGAAAAAGGCTGGGCTCTAGCCTCACCCAGGGACACAGACACTAACTCCTAAACAAACATAGACACCAAAGCCAGCTGGCTCCAGAAAGACAGTGTGTGGCTTGCAAGTGGCACTTCTCCAGGTTTGGCTTCCCACAGAGGAGCCAGGCATTGGGGGCACCACGCATAATTCAAAGAGAAAGATCATACAAATGTTGTCATCAGTACAGAAAATATGTGTTCAACACAAGCCAATGTCTCCTGTCTTAGTCACTTTCTCCTCAATGGGACACAATACCCAACACCCACAATGCCAAGGAAGAGAGGTCTATTTAGGCTCACAATCTGTAGAGGTTCCAGTCCATAGTCGGCTGGCTTCAAGGCAGGGTGGCATGGCAGAGAGGCCTGGTGAAGGAGAGCTGTTCGTGGCATGGCAGACAGGAAGTAGAGAGGAATCAAGGTAGGAGGAGGGAGATGAACCCTTCCAGGCCACGCCCACAGTGACCACCTCCTCCCTCCAGGCTTCACCTCCCAACATCTCATTCAGCTATAGCCTCATCAATGAACTAATCCACTGATGATTTTCATGCCTCCATGATCCAATCACCTCCCCAAAGCCCCGCCTATAAGCGCATGGGCTTTGGGGGACATCTAGATAGAAAACATCACATCTTTTCACAAATTAGTATTGGTGGAAAGGAACTTTGTTAATCCAATAAAGCTTAATACACTGTCCTTCCTCAGGGTTTGAGGAGGCTTAGTTCCAGGGCCCCTCTCAGATACTGAAATCCATAAATGCTCACGTCTTCACCAGCTTCCAAGCCTGGCTTTCCTTTTCTTCCATGAACATCTGCCACTTTTTCAAAAACTTGTTGTAAAATACACCTAAAATTGACCACAGCGACCATCTTTAGGACGTAACTCCACGGCATAAGGCTCATTCACAGTGCTGTGTCACTGTCACCACCACCCTCCCCTAGAGCTCTTTCAGGGTCCCAGACTGAAACTCTGTCCCCATCTAACATCAAGTCTTCCTCCCCTCTCCAGCCCCTGGCATCACCATGCTACTTCCTCTCCACGAATCTGACTGCTCTCAGGCCCCCATTTGAGTGGGATCACACAGCCTGTGTGCTTTTGTGTTTGTCTTGTTTCACTCCACATAACATGCTCAGGGCTCATCCACGCTGTGGCCCATGCCCTTCCTTTTTAGGGCTGGGTAACATGCAGGTAGACCTCATTTTATCTATCCGTTCCTCTGCCCGATGGACTCCTGAGCTGTACCGCTGTCTGGCTCTTGGTGACTAATGCTGTAATGAACATAGATATGCAAGTGTCTCTTCAGCTCCCTGCTCTTTGGGATATATCATCTCTGCTATTTCCTACTTAGAGAAATGTGGCCTCAAGCCTGCCTCAGGCCCTGGGCCCAGGGAGGACTGGCCCAGAAGAGCCAGGGCTATGTCCAAGAAGAGGGGGAGTGGGTGGGCGGGAGAGCAGGGAGTGGTACATTGTTGACATCATACCCACAATTGGCCTTGGATAATCTCTGCAGCAACCTGGAACCAGGCCACTCATGCATCCGTTTGCCCAGCATTATTATTGCTATTATTGTTATTATTATTTTTATTGGTGTTTTGAGCCAGGGTCTCCCTATGTAGTTCAAACTCACAGAGATCTCCCTGTCTCAGCCTCCCAAATGCTGGGATTACAGCGTGCACCACCATGCTCAGTTACCTAGCATATCTTTAAAGTCAAAACTGTTCAGGACTCTGCTCCTCTGGCTTCTCCTGAGGAATCAGCGGTCCCTACCCTGCAGCCTGCTGTCCTAGTAGCCTTGGAGTTTGTGAGGCCTTCAAAACTGGATTCGGGGTCCCATTTCATGGCTGGGAGAGCATGGCCCAGAGACTGAACTGAGACTTGAATCCCCAACTCTCAGGCCACAAAAACAGACCAGGAATGGGACCCTGTCATAGCAGAGGGCTGGGTGCTTGGTTGGGTGTGGTAACTCGCCACCACCGTCCTTTGCCTCAATACCCTTCTCCACCTCTTCCTCAGGTGAACTCCTATTCACCCTCCTGAACCCAGCTCAGGCTTCGCAGGCCCTGCCCCAGACCAGTGCATCCTCCATCCCTTTGAGGGTGGGGTCGCCTCTGCAGTGTGTCTGAGCTCTGGAGTCCAAATCAGGGCCTGACAGAAAGCAGGGCAAAATGAATCAATAGTCAAGTGGGGAGACTGAAGGAGAGGAAGAGAGAGACGGCGGGGCCAGGGAGGGATCGGGTCTTGTCTGACCTGCCAGTGCCTGGGAATGAGAGAAAGTGGTGCATTCCGGTGGAGGAAGCAAGAGAATGGGACCCCAGGGGACCCCAGAGCAGCAAAGCTAGCTAGGAAAGAAGCCAAGGAAAAGGACTGGTGGGAGGGAGGGACTAAGGGGCAGCAAGGTCATTCAGCCAGGGTTACCCCTTAGCCTTCCACTTCCACTTCTGCTTCCAAACTGCCCTGCCCTGGGGCCGGACAGGAGCCAGCAGAAAGAGAAAGAGGCCCATGGGGCTTGGACACAAGCCTCACCAGCTGCAACTTCAGGGCAGCAGGCTGTGCTTCTAGAAACAGCAGCCAAGGGTCATATTACCAGAGATACAACTGGCAGGAAGTGGGAGTGGAGGGTGGTTTGGGCAGCCTTTTCCACCCTGCCCTCCTTTGATGCCCCATGGACCCCTGTCCTTCCTGACCTCTGTTCTGGACACCTTTCCCCCGTTCAGGACCCCATCCCAGCCCTGCCTTGCCTCTGCCCTGTGACCTAGGATTTATAGCCACCTTCTGTGTGGCACACCTGTTTCTTAGCCCCAGTGGCTGTGGCGGCCTCTATGTGCTTCTTCTGACAGTGGCCGACCTGTAGTGTTGGGGACTCAGGACAGGTCACCGGGCCAGAGTCCTGCTCTCTGCAGGATAGAGCCATTCACAGTGATGATCATGAGATGAAAATATTTTATGTATGAACTAACAGGTGTACTTTGCAAGCCAACGTCTTTACTCTCAAGTTTGGGTGTGTTTCACTGTTTGCATTTTCATTTCATTTATTTATTTTTGTGAGACAGGGTCTTGCTAGGTAATTCAGGCTGGCCTTGAATTTGCAGTGAGCTTCCTGCCTCAGCCTCCCAAGTGCTGGGATAACAGGTTGCAGTTCTCCAAAGCCAGTTTCCTCCCAGCTAACATCTTTCAAGTAGGCTAAAGTGAGGCAGGCACATAGGTGATTAAAACCCAATAATTCAGTGCTGGGAGGAGTAGTTTAGCTTTGGCCTCCCTTTAGATTGCACAGAGCATGCGTGGATGATAAAAAGAAGGCAGACTCTGGGTCGAGCTCATCATTGACTGCAGTCCTGTCCAGCGGGGCCACCTGTCACTCACTGTCCCCTCCCGCCCCATCCTTAGAGCACAGAGCCGAGGCCTCCACAGCTCCAAGGCAGAGTCCTTCCTGCTGCCCCAGCCCAGCCCTCTGATTGCCGCCCAGACCTTGCACCTGGAACATTGTCCCCGCCAGCTCCCGCCCAACTTGATCCTCGCCCTGACTGAATCCCACCAGGCCCCGCATCTGCAGGCAGCTGAGTTGGAGGCCCTTGAGGGTGAGGACATTGCTGGTTCTATCCTCGTGCCACACAAGGACCCCTGTTACGGGGTCTCTCATTTTTTAGCCCAGGTGGCTGCAAGCTCCCTGCCCCAACTGCAGAGAGAGCCAGGTCCCCATCCTGGGGGGACACCGTGCCCAATGGGCAGCAGCAGGGATCGGCCAGGGCCTGTGCACCGGGCTGGTGACCCTAATCACATGTGCCACTGTGGGTCCCAAACCCGCCCTCTCACAAAAGGACTTCATCTCACTCCCCCCACCCTAGAAAGGCAGGAGATTTCCTAGGGGGCATCTCCCAGGCCGGGCCTATGCCAGCTGCTTTGTCCCTTGGGGAGGAAAGAGGGCCAGTCCTGGCTCTGTATCCAAGCTGATCAGTTCCTGACACCACAGGCTGCTGCGCAGACCTGCACTTGTTCCTGTGCCTCTCTGAGTGTGGGACACAGCATCGCTCTACTTCCTAGGACAAACTTGAGCACTGTAGGAGACCACATCTCCACCCTCCTAGATGCGTGTCTGGTGCCACCAGCCTGATAGGGACCTGCGCCTCTGCCCAGGTGGCTCACTGAACAAAGTGCCAATCTCCCCCTTTCTCCCTGGATTCTTACCTTGTTTTTCCTCCTGATGCTTGTCATTATATTACACCAGCGGTTCTCAAGTATTTTATTCTCAAGATACTTTAAGGTTGCTACATCGACAACATAAATAAAAATACAGGTTACCCCACTCGATCCAAATTTCAGATGAATGATGAATAAATTTTTTAAGTAGAAGTGTGTCCCCAGTATTGCACAGACATGTATTTTATCTGGCAGCCTTTCCCTTCACATCGTTAAACATTACCGAGGACCTCAAAAACCTTTAGTTCACATGTGTTATGGGTACTGATATTTACTGTGTTAGACACTCAAATAGAGAAACTATTCAAGTAATATTTGTTTATACATTTATTTTTCTAAATAATAAACATTACATGTTCACATAAATAGTTTCATGAAAAAGAGTGACATTTTTGGGCCGGTGAGATGGCTCAGCGGCATAAGCGCCTGCCTTGCAAGTGCGAGGGCCCGAGTTCGACTCCCGGATCCCACATACGAAAAAGGGGCCGGTGATATCGCTCAGCGGCACGGGTGCCTATTGGCACACGAGGTCCTGAGGTCGACCCCCCGGTACCCACAAAAAAAAAAAAAAAAAGAGTGACATTTTTTCAAAACAAAAAAATCAACAATAAGAGTGGTATCCTTTTTCATTTTTGCAAATCTCTTTAGTATCTGGCTTAATTGAAAACAGCTGGTTTCTCAGCACTGCTGCTTAGTTCAATCTGTTAAAATTTGTGACTTTTGTTGAGAAAATCTGGCCTTAATATGCAGTCAGAAAAGGGTGAAATATTTTAGTAAGTCTTCTCAGATAATTATGAATATTTTTCTTTGGTCTAACACTAAAATTCGACAAGTGGTAATTTCCTCAACTTTGGTTGCTGAGGAGTGAACTTTTCATAGCTTGTTACATGAAAATCCACTAATCTAGCTGGTTTATTAAATGGCTCTCTTATTCGTGCAAGATTTTGTAGCAACATTCATTGGTCATTTGGAGAATATTCGTCCACAGATCTCCCAAATGCTGACGTAGCTCATCACTCAGTAAGTAAATACCAGGCTGTTGTCGCTCCCGATCTCATTAGAAAAGACTTTAGATATTATCGGGCCAGTGAGATGGCTCAGCGGCATAAGCTCCTGCCTGTCAAGCGCGAGGTCCTGAGTTCGACTCCCGGTACCCACATAAAAGAAAAAAAGGGCTGGTGATATTGTTCAGCGGCACAAGTGCTTGCTGGCAAGTGTGAGGTCCTGAGGTGAACTCCCGGTACCTACATTAAAATATATATATATATTGGCTCCTGCTGCTAATACTAATTTTCCGGTATTCAAATATTCACTTGAAAGCTGCAGCTGTATCCTTGTCAACCGTCCTGGCAGGGCTTCTCAAAGTGACAGCTCACCTCAAAAAAATAGCTGCCAAATCCCAAGTCTAAATAACCGCAGCTAGGATTCCTGTACACAAACAACAAACTCACTGAGAGAGAAATTAGGGAAACCACACCCTTCACAACAGCGCCCCCAAAACTGAAATATTTAGTAATCAATCTAACAAAGGAAATAAAAGATCTATACACTGAAAATGACAGCACTCTGAAAAAAGAGATTGAAGAGGATAACAGAAAATGGAAAGAGGGCCGGTGAGATAGCTCAGCGGCATAAGCGCCTGCCTGGCAAGTGCGAGGTCCTGAGTTTGACTCCCAGAACCCACATATGAAAAAAAAGGCTGGTGATATTGCTCGGTGGCACAGGTGCCTGCTGGCGCACGAGGTCCTGCATTTGACCCCCAGTACCCACAAAAAAAAAAAAAAAGAGAGAGAGAGAAAATGGAAAGATATTCCTTGCTCATGGATAGGAAGAACCAACATTGTGAAAATGTTTATACTCCCAAAACTGTTATACAGATTTAATGCAATCCCGATCAAAATACCATTAGCATACCTCACAAATCTAGAGAAAACATTCCTAAAATTCATTTGGAAAGAGAAGAGACCTAGAATAGCAAAGGTAATCCTGGGGAACAAAGGCAAAGCAGGAAGCATCACAATCCCTGACTTGAAATTATACTACAAAGCTACTGTGATAAAATCAGCATGGTACTGGCAAAAAAACAGACCTGAGGATCAGTGGAACAGATTAGAAGATGCAGATACAGCTACAAACACACTCAGCCACCTTATCTTCAACAAAGGTGCCAAACATTTTCACTGAAAGAAAGATAGCCTCTTTAATAAATGGTGCTGGAAAAACTGGTTTTCCATATGCTGAAGACTAAAACTAGAACCATGTCTATCACCATGCACTAAACTAAAGTCAAAATGGATCAAAGATCTAAATATTAAAACAGACACACTAAATCTACTGGAAGAGAAAGTAGGTAGAAATCTTGAAGACATAGAGGAGGGCAGAGAGCTCATGAACAAAACTCAAACTGCACGGGAAACACTTCAAAGAATCAACAGCTGGGATCTCATCTAATTAAAAAGTTTTTGCACATCAAAAGAAATCACCAACAGAGTGAAAAGACAACCCACAGAGTGGGAAAAAATTTTAGCCAACTGTCCCCCAGACAAAGGACTTCTATCTAGACCATATAAAGAATTGAAAAAAACCAGGCCCCCAAATTCAAAGACCCAATCCAAAAATGGGCATCTGAGATGAATACGTACTTCTCAGATGAAGAAATACAAACAGCAAATAAATATATGAAAAAATGTTCAACATCATTGGTCATTTGAGAGATGCAAATTAAAACGATACTGAGATTCCATCTCACCCCAGAAAGAATGCCTACCATCAAAAAATCGACCAATAGCAAATATTGGAGGGGCTGTGGGGCAAAAGGAACCCTTCTCCACTGTTGGTGGGAGTGTAGACTGGTGCAACCATTGTGGAAATCAGTGTGGAGATTTCTCAAAAAACTAGGATTAGAGGTCCCACTCTACCCAGCTATTCCCCTTCTGGGTATTCTCCCAGAAGAATTAAAAACATCGTACCACAATGATATGTGTACACCCATGTTTATAGCAGCAAAATTTATAATAGCTAAATCTTGGAAACAACCCAAACGCCCATCAACTGAGGAACGGTTAAAAAAGATGTAGTATTTTTATACAATGGAGTACTATTCAGCCATAAAGAAGGATAAACTGAGGCTTTTATAGGTAAATGGATGCAACTTGAGACCATATTCATAAGTGAAATAAATCAGACTTGCATGTGCAAACATTGTATTGTCTCCCTAGTGTAAGAAACTGAAAGAGTAAATAAGATCCAAAATGTATAATAGATATTGTGAAAGGAGAAGAAACTGCTCAAAAGAACAACTGGGATGGTGGAAAGTAGAAAAAAAGGAAGGGAAAAGAAAAAAAACATATATATATACATACACAAGATATCTAAGATAATTACATTACTAATTTCTTTTAGTTCATTGAAAAGAACAGTCTGTGCTATATCGTTTGATCCATTTTCATGCCTATATCCTATAATCTGAGCAACTACTTTGAAGATAACAGTACACAATATATTAACCACTGTTAATCCCCATTAGCTTGTTTTGAAATTCTGTATCATGGTTTTTATTGTTTTTTCTCTTCAAAAATAAATAAATAAATAATTGAGGCTTGCTTGTTCTTTCAAGTTAAAAAGAAAAGCGCTCCATAAAAAGCTAGCTAGTCGAGCTGGCAACTCAATGCAACACCCGTGCTTTCCCCAGTGTCCTGGGTCAGCTCTAGGTCTCTTCCCACCTCACCACCCAGAAGGCTTAGATGTGCACTCAAAGCACGGGGTCAAATCAGCTTGCACCCTTCTTTGGGGACACATTGAAAGGGTGTGGTTGCAAAGACCCTAATGGCCAAGGACAGCTGTGCTACACCCCGATTTGTGCTCTCTCCACCCTCAGTCTGTGTTTTATTATATTTTGAGACAGGATCTCACTAAGTTGTCCAGACTAGCTTCAAACTTGTGACTCGCCTGCCTCAGCCTCCTGAGTAGCTACAATTACAGGTATGTGCCACTGTGCCCGGCTTGAAAATAAGTAACATTAATTCAAAACATATGAGCACTATGCGCCACTCTCTGCTCCAGGCACCAGAGACGCAACAGGCAAGAAGATACTGGAATTCTCCACTGTCGTGGAGCTGACCACTTAGTTTGAGGGACCCTGGTAGATGCAGAAACCAAGACATACACAGCATGTCAGAGGCACACCACGCGGTGGGAGGGAGGAAGATGAGCCAGCACACGGAGGGCAGTCAGGTTAGGCTCATTCAAGAGGGCAGCAATTCAGCAGAGACCTGAATCGAGGGAGGGAGAAAGTCACGTGGATGTTTACGGGAGGCCAGCCCATGCAAAAGCCTGGGGGCTTCCTGTGTTGGCCTACAACAGAGAAGCCGCATGTAGCACTCCAAGACTTCTTCCTGAAGTTCCTCAAAGAACTAAAATTAGAAATTCCATATGACCCAGCTCTCTGCCTGCTAGGTATCTTCCTCAAAGAGCTAAAGACATCATGCTACAGCAACACACACACACCAGTGTTTATAGCACACACTTTGCAGTAGCTAAATCCTGGAAGCAGCCATGCGGCCATCAGCAGACGACTGGATAAAGCAAATGTGGTGTCTTTGCATAATGGGATACTACTTGGCCATAAAGAAGGACACTGAGACATTTGTAGGAAAATGGGTGCACTTGGGAAATATGATACTGAGTGAAATAAATCAGACACGGAAGCTTAGATACCACATGGTACCTCTTATTTGAGCCTTATTTGAGCAAGGCAAAGTACAAAGAGTACAATAAAGGATGGCTAGAAGGAGACAGGGAGATGGGTCTCTTGCACATGGGAAGGGGTCCAGGAGACCGAGGGTGGGAGTGGGTGGGAGGGGGAGCAGAAGTAAGTAGAATAAAGACAGCCGTGTACAGAACCTAATAACCTCAATGCATGTAAACATTATGTCATAAACATGAGATAATTTTGGGGGGGTTGAAAAAGGGTCTTACTATGTAGTTCAGGCTGGCCTTGAACTCACTACATAGCTCAGACTGGCCTCGAACTTGCAGTGATCCTCCTGCCTCAGCCTCCTGAGTGCTGGGATTACAGGTGTGCACCAACATGCCCCGCTAAGATTAATAGTATAAACAAGAACAAAAACTAGGAAAGGGGATTTAGAGGAGGAGGGAGGGAAGGGGATTAGAAAGAACCAAGCTGCAGCGTGTATGTGTACCCCTCCCCAAGATGACTGTATACTGCTTCTATTGCAAAAGCGTACCAATAAAAAACCAACAAATGACTCTGTGTAAAAAGCCTTTAAAAACAAAAAAGAATCCTCGCTGAGCACTGACCATGCATGGGGCACTGACCCAGACTCTTGGGAGCTTACTCTCCTGAGAAGAGAGAAACAGCGGTGCATACAGTAAACAAAGCTGCCACGTGTCCGGAAGCCGTCGTGAACAAAACCAAACACAAGGGAGAAGAGTGGAGCGCGGGGAAGGTCGGTCACTCAGAGGGGCCAACGGGGGCGGGGGGGTGGTGCTGGCTTCTCCCCCGGGTCACAGCTTCAAAGGACAGCAGCCCCGGCCACGGCCAAACGCCACTTTACAGATGGGGGAGAGGATGCCGTGCCCGCAGGGCCACAGGCACACGGACCCCGCGGCTGTCATTCTTATCTGTATGAGTTTCAGCGCTGACGCCTTCCTGAGAAGCGACGTGCTCACAGTAACCAAGGAGCACACATTCTTGCCCTGGGTGTCTGTATTTGGTGTCTCTCAGGCACCACACGACTCACCTGTTCCGAGTGCACCCGTCTGTAGCGTTCAGCATATTTAGACTTTGTGCAGCCATCGGTGGAATCAGTTTTAGAGAGTTTCATCACTCCAAAAGAAATCCCATGTCCACCAGGAGTCACCCACCTTTCCCCCTCTCTCCGGCCCCTGGCCTACTTCCGGGATGCTCCATGTGTGCTCTGTGGCCTTTCGTGACCAGCTTCTCTACTTAGCACAGTGTCCTTAAAGCGCATCCATGTGGCAGCATGTGGCAGTACCTCATTCCTTTTGGTGGCCAGATAGCACCCCATGGTACGGACAGACTACATTTCCTTTATCCACTCATCTACTTTGTTTTGTTTTGGTTTGGTTAGGTTTGGTTTTTGTGAGACAGAGTCTCCCCATGTAGCCCAGGCTGGCCTTGAACTCACAGTGAGTGCCTCCTGCCTCAGCCTCCCAAGTATACCACCCCGCCCGTCTCATTCACTTATCCATGGCTGGACAGTAGGCCGCTCCTGCTTTTTGCCACAGTGTGTTTTGCACAAAACTGTGCACCTTGTTGCTGCCTCTATGCCCCCAAGGCAGATAACTCCCTCACTATAATAAAATAGTCACGAGCCACAGCCTCCAAGTGACAGGTTTCATGCCACCACAGGCCAAGTGTGGCACAATTCTCTAGGACCTGTTTCTCATGTTCTGTGATGAACAATTCCTAGCGGACATAGAGGGCATGGTAAGTGGTCATCTCGCCCCAGCTGTCACATATGCCTACCACAGGTCCCGCAGGGCCTGACTGGGGGACAGTCTGCTGCCACCCCTGGGGCTCACACTGGCCCCTGGAGTCCTGTGCAGCTGTCTCAGAGGGCACTGGCCCTAAGACCTGTCGGGGAGCCAGCCATCTGTGCAGATGTCCCAGCCACACTGCCCGCACCCTCATCAGGGATGTTGGCCTCGGTTTAGGCCATGTTATCTGGGAACAGATACCTTCCTGGGCACCAGAGAGCAGGGAAGGGCGTTGGGGGAGGAGCAGGTGTCACACTGCCCTCACCTCCACAGCCCCTGGGCAACACCCCCTCTTCCTCCTGCCCACCTGGGAATTCCCTGGACCCCAGAAGAATTTCCAGGAAGAGCCTGGAAAATGCTGGAGTTGGGGAAACAGAGGCCCAGGAAGTGCTGGGTGCATGCTGGGGTCACACAGTGAGGCCACCACAGAAAAGCCCCTCTTGTTCCTGGATCCTCATGTTCCCTGCACCAGGAGCGAGGCTTTGCAGGGGCCAGCGTCTCCCACGGGAGGCTGAGGAGGGGGAAAAAAGAGACTCACTGTTGTAAGGTTACTGTTTTGTTCTTTGTTTTTTCCATTTTTAGCCCCATGCACTGTGCCAGACCCTGGGAGAGACTTTAGCCAAGAGCGGGCTGTTTTTAACGCACAACAGCTGTGGGAGGGAGGTGGCTCAGGCCCATTTCACAGATAGGGAGAACCGAGTCTCAGGGAGAAAAGGGAACCAGCTCAAATCTCAACAGCAAGACATGGAGGGGTCCCAGGTCAGCCTGACCCTAAATGCATGTCCTTTCAGCTGCCCAAGAGCAGAGCTGGCTTTGAGGGAGTGAGGGAAAGGCCAACACAAGAAGGGGCCCTGTCCCTAGTGTTCCCAGCTTCCAGCCACTGCCACCTGCCATTTCTGAAGGTCCCCCAGCCCTTGCACATGCTCTTCCTAATCCAAGGATGTATTCACTACTCTTCAAGTCTTTTTTTTTTTTTTTTTTTTTTTTTTTGGTGGGTACCGGGGGGACGACCTCAGGACCTCGCGCGCCAACAGGCACCCCTGCCACTGAGCGATATCACCGGCCCCTTTTTCGTATGTGGGTTCCGGGAGTCGAACTCCGGCCTTCGCGCTTGCAAGGCAGGCGCTTACGCCACTGAGCCATCTCACCGGCCCCCTACTCTTCAAGTCTTAGCGTGAATGTCTCTTCCTCCAGGAAGCTGCTCTGGGCTGGAATTGTCTCCCCAGCTCTGGGTCCCTGTGTGTACCTCCTTGCTGGCACTGGCGATGCCCTGACCCTCCCTGGGGAGAAGCCCAAGGCTCAGCACCTGGTGCAACTGGAGGCCTCGCAGACGGAATGGCCGAGCTCCTTCTCGGGGACACGCTGATCCCAGCCTTGCTCCTCAGTTCTCAGTGTCTTGCAGCTGGGGGATGGGCTGCAGCTCGTGGAGGTGTCCAGGGCTCCCCTCGGGAGCCAAGCCCTCTGGCCCTGGCCCTCTTCCTCACATCTGTCCAACACCGCGCTTCATGGAATCTTGGCCAGCTCCGGAGTGGACCAAAGAGGGGAAGGATGCCCACCTCTGCCCAGTGCTGCCCAGGTGCCTGGTGAGGAGAGGAGGGTGGGAGGCGGGCTGGGAACGCGAGTGCCGGGAGGACAGCAAAGGCACTGAGAGGCACCTGCCAGGTGGCAAGAGAGGCCGGGGGCACTGGGGAGGCAGCACAGACCGCAGCCCACTCTGGAGACTGGGTGTCTCGGAAGCAGCAGTGCCAATGGGTGGGCAGCTCCTTCACCCCTCCTGTCTTCACAGGGTTCGCACCCCAGAGCCAGATGCGGGGCAAGGCCTGGACCCTGGTGAAAAAGTGAACTCTGGGGCCAAAGGCCTGGGAGGTGTAGGGGCCCACTCTCCCACCCAGGAAGCTGCTCCCCAGGACCTCCTTGGGGGGTGCCCCGACACCATCCTGGGCACGGGCCCTGCTCTGACACCCTCCCTACCTCCTCAGCACGTGCCACCGCCCTCCTGGCCCAGCCTGGTGGGGCCCTGTGAGTGCAGCCACCACAGGGAGCAGCTCACTAAGTCACCTTTGTTCCCAGCACCCTTTGGGAAAATACTCGCTCACCGCCTGCAGGCTTCCCCAGCCTCAGGCCCGGTGGGCTGAAAGTGGGCCCTGGCCTTGGCCTCCACAGCAAATGCCCCCATCCATCTCATGCCTGAGAGGCCTTGGCAGAGCCCTGGCTGAGCTGCCACTGCCCTTCCCTCTCACAGTCTGGCCTGCATCCCTGGGCTGGGCCCAGGGCACAGGTAGTCCCTGGGCTGGCACTGCTTGGGAAAGCCATTGAGCCCTGGCCGGGAGGTTCCCAAGGACTTGGAGCAAATGCCCATGCCAAAGCCACCTGTGCTCGCATCCCTGGGCCCTCTGGACCAGCCCCAAATGGATCCCGGAAGCACAAGATGGCCAACTTTCCCTCTACCGCTTACCCGGCAGCATTTCTTTCCTGCTTTACAGAAGAACAAGTGGAAGAAGAGCCAGGAAAAGCCATAGGCAGGATTCAAACATAGGACCTGGCTTCTGCCCCCTGCAGGGAGCCCCCCAGCTTGGGGGCCTGAGTCTCCCTGCTAGCAGCACCTCCCACCTACCATCAGGAGGCCTGAGTGACCCTGACTCTGGCTCATGCTTCTCAGGCTCTATAGCTGGGCTGCTGCCTCAGTTTCCTTTGTTTCTAGGCAGCCTGGCTTTGTGTCCCTCTGGATTCCAGCAGACGGTACCCACATGGCCTGGACTGTGGCCACCCTGTTCACTCTGCAGGATGTGCCCAGCCTGGGACGGGCTACCCTATGCCTGCCCTGGGTGAGGATGGAGCTGAGGGTGGATGGGGGGATAGGCAGGGCCACATGGGCCTCTCCTTTGAGATGGGGCAGTCACTTCCGCCTCCCTAATGTCAGTGGGGGTGAAGTGCTGGAGGATGCTGAGCCTAGGTAGGTCAGTGCCTGCCTGGGGCCCTGCAAGGGGCCTCCTGACCTCTCTTTCACCTGTGGCCACGGGCTGGGAGAGCACCAACACTTGTAGCTCTGCACCTGGGTTTCAGTGGGGCCAAAAGATGGCAGTGCGCAGAGAGGGTCAGGGCCTCACCCAGATCGCCCAGCGCACAGCCGTGTTCAGCCCGGAGCTGTGTTAGTCCAGGAGCTGTGGGAGCCAAAGGCTGGGTGTGGCCAGACAGCAAGTGAAGCGCTCCCTTCCAAACAACAGCCAGATGTCAAGGGGACAGCTTGTTCCCGCAGCTGGGCCCTGGGGAGCCCAGCCTGGCCACACCTCAGCTCCAATGGGCCTGACATCTGCCCAGCTGTGCTGGTGACTCAGCCCAGCCCCGGCCCTAGCCAGATGTTCTCCTGTGTGATGGGGGATAGGACCTGGTGACATCTGGTGTCCCTCAGGCCACCACTCTGGTAGATGGCACTGCGAGGTCCTCCCAGGGGTCAGAGGAGGGGAGGGAGGGAGAAGCCACCTACCTGGCTCTGTGTGTAGCTGTCATGTCCGTGAGACATCACAATGGTGTACATGGGGACACAGAGGCCAGGTCAGAGGTGAGCCTGTCTCTCAGCTAGAAGGACGGATGAGAATGAGAATAATAATGACCACTTACTTTTTTTCTTTTTCTTACTTTTGAGACAGGGTCTTGCTATATAGCTCAGGCTGGCCTCAAACTCATAGCAATCCTCCTGCCTCAGCCTCCTGAGTACTGGGATTCCAGGCATGTGCCACCACACTGGGCATGACCTCTTATTTCTGGGGCACTGGGTATGTACAGTACATTGTTTAGTGCTTCGCAAAAAACAACCGATGTGCTTCTTTCTCACTGAGACAGACAGCTCCTGATTCTAGCCTCAGTTTACAGAGGAAGCAGCTGAGGCCAGGAGGGGGAGTCATTCCCCAAGGTCAGGTCAGGCAGACGCTGACCTGCATCCAGGTCACTGCAGCTGGGCCCTCGGGTGGAGGGGTGAACCTTGCTCCTCCCCTGCCCACCCTGCCCGGCTGCTGCTTGAAGCTCCAGGTGGAAACACAATTGTGGTGTTGGCAGGGCCAGGTGGCCGAGGGGCCAAAGCTCCCTTCTCGACGTCCCCCCATGCCAGGCAGCCTGAGAGAAGCCTGGGAGGGGCCTGAAGGATGCTGGGGCACAGGAACCCCCTCTCCCATAGACTAAGAGGGGACATGCCTCAGAGAGCGCAGTGGGGAAGCTGTCTCCAACCCTGGCCTCCCTGTGACTGTCCCTGGTCTGGCCAAGAAGCACCCTGAGATTTCCCTCCCTACTGACCCAGGAACGGGGTTTGCCAAATACCTGGGGAGTGTCAACAGATCACCAGTACTGGGGACAATGTCAGGACAGACCCAGCCCCTGTCCTCTTGTGGCTGGCAGGAAGAACAAAGAGGCCAGCAGTAACAAGAATGCGGTTGCCTGTCTCCGACGCCCAGGGAATCTGGTGTGACAGGTGAGGAGACCGAGGCTCTGAGAAGCCAGGTGAGCGGCCACAGGGAGATTCTGACCCTGGGGAACAAGCTCTGTAGGGGACAGTGGCTTCTCACCTGCTACACACAGGGTTGTCCTTCACCCACCTGGTCCTCTCTGTGGCCCCTCAGGCGGGGCTCAGGTGCCCATTTCAGAGAAGGGGCAACTGAGGCTCCATTTGGGGTCCCCTGTCCAGGGTCCCCTAGCTGGGAAGGCAGTACCAGGACCCCGTCCTGACCATGTGGCTGTAGAGCCCACGGCTCCCCAGACCCTTTCTGGAAACTCCTAGCATTCAGATCACAGGGCAGAGCTGCCCTGGCAGAGTAGGGGCAGGGCTCTGCCGCAGCCCCCCCCACTCTGGCACCAGGGATGCTGGGACCCAGACCTCGGGCAGGTGACAGCCTTCTCCCTTCCCCATGACACCTTATTCATCCAACTTCACACAGATGCGCCTCTCAAGATAATTCTGGCCTCCCCTTCGCAGCAACGGCACACCTATAATTTAGCCATTTTAAGAGGAAATGAGTCTCCACAGCATCTTTTCTGTCTTCCTAAGGGAACCGATTTCAGGCCACAACACAGCAGGGAGTGGAGGCTGGAGGATTTGAGTCCGGAGCCGACGGCCTTCCCAGCTATAGGATCCAGGGAGAACTTATTCGGGGGACTCCCCACTCCCTCAAGCGCAGGCCCCCAGGACCTCACACCTCCCGAGGCTAAAGGTCCCACCCCACCATGTTCTGCCCATGATCCCTGGGGATGAGCCGTCCAGGCCCAGACCAGAGCCGCCTCCAGCTGCCCTTTCCTCCTCTGCTGGAAAAGTTCATCCCGGCTTTTCCCGTGCAACTATAATTTCTGAAAACACTGCGGTTTGCTCTGGGAAAGTAGAAAATAAGCTCAGTGCACCTGTGAGTGATGGGTTGATGATTGCTGTGAGCAGAGCTTCAAGAGGATGTGAATTCATCACAAGAATAAGTTCTACCAAGTTCTGTGGGAGCTAGAGGACCTCTGGGAACTCAAGGATTGAAATCCAGAACTTGATGGGGCCTGGTGAACCTGTGCGGCAACTGCGTACAAATTAGAGAAAAGCTTCCTCTAGACACTTTACTGCTGCCCGCTGGAAAACCATCCTAATTGACACACACGTCTACTGTGACTACGGTGTAAGATCAGTCTCTAGAGTTGTGCAGTGCACACCCTGTGCAGCTGTCCACAGCAGCCCTACCTTGACATCACCAAGATTCTCTCTTTTTCATCATGTTGTATCTTTTTCTTCCTCCATTTTACTTGTTCATATCAAATACAGACTTTTTCTTCATAGCAGGAAAGATACTTGCTCTGAAACTCAGTGACTCAAAAGGTAGGGTCTCTTCTCTTCCCACCCCCAAATGAAAATGCTTAGATAACTCTCATCCAGCTTCAGTCACATGGTATCAGGAAAACACCTAGGGAAATGAGCTTGCAGCCAGACTGGGCCGTTATGCTACAACGACAAGCCCTGTGACACCCACCGGCACGCACATCCAAGGCTCATTTCTTGCTCACACTGGATGAAGGGGAGCTGTCCTCCTCCTGGGCTCTCAGGACCCCCCATGCCACGTGCTATGGTTTGAAACGTGCTCCTACCTTCACCTACACACAGGCTTTTTTTTTTTTAAACACTGGGGATTGAGCCCAGGGGTTTTGCATTGAGCTGCATTTCCAGCCCTTTAAAAATTTTTTTGAGATAGAATCTTGCAGCGTTGCCCAGGCAGCACTTGAACTTGCAGTCCTTCTGCCTCAGCCTCCCTCAGTGCTGGGATTACATGCAGTAGGCTCACCCAGGCTCTGGACATGGCCACCAGTGGGAGTCCTAAGGGTCCCAAAGGGAAGAAGCAGACACATAGCCATGACACAGGAGCAGCCCAGCCTGGACTCCACAGGAGATTTGCAGATGTGGGGCTGCGGACTTGTCCCCCTCTGGTCTGGGGCAGCTGTAGGTGGCAGAAGTATCACTGGGTACAGAATGGCCATCAGCAGCCCTTAGCATGGCTATGCCCTTCCAAAGGCCCTCATTTCACTTTCCAATCCCATTTCACAGAGCAGGCTGGCTTCAAACTTGCCACAATCATCCTGCTTCAGCCTCCCAAGTGCTGGGATCCCAGATGTGTACTACCACGCCTGGCACATCTCAGGAGTTCTTATCCCTTTAATGTGGCCAAGAATGCTTGGAGGTTGGGGGACATCCCAAAGCATCTGCCCTTCCAGGCATTTTTAGGACTGCAGGGGAACCACTGAGGGGCTGGAGGGATCGGGGAAAGAGCTGTGTTCCTTTAAAAGGGTGATGGGCGTGGCGCCCACCGAGGAACCAGGAGAACCCGGTGGGCATCTGCGGGCTGTACGAAGGCACATTCCTGAGCTTGAGCAGAGAAATAAAAGCGCTCCCTTGTCTGAGCACCGAGGAGACAGCAATACTGCAGTGTAACCAGGAACAGATGGGCTCGGGAATTTCCAAAGGCCGCCAGTGCAGGAGACAGAAACCCCTCCCAGACTGCGTCTGGCTGCTGCCTGGGTATGGTTACGGAGCAGCCAGTGTCCCACAGGGGAGGGGGCCTCTGCCAGTGCCCTCAGCCTGCACCCCCACAGCCTGCCCCTCACCCACAAGCCCTGCAGGGCACCCCCAGAACTCACAGCCACCGCCCAAACCCTCCACCCACCCCCTCCTGGAGTGGGAGAGCTCATGCCCCCCAGGACATCAGAGTCGGTGCCAGGCTCAGTGAGGCACTTGGGCTCTTCTGTCCTGGAAGGGCTCCCTCCTGCCTCTGTGGGCCTTAGTTTCCCTGTCTTGCCTCGAGTTTCCCACACCGACCCTCTGGACCCTAATTCTGT
This sequence comes from Erethizon dorsatum, assembly GCA_028451465.1. Lineage (NCBI taxonomy): Eukaryota > Metazoa > Chordata > Mammalia > Rodentia > Erethizontidae > Erethizon > Erethizon dorsatum. Next base: position 40,331,587 of record CM051831.1, read on the forward strand.
TCTGGGCGACCCCAAGAGGCAGCAAGCCTGCGTTCTGCCCCGGGGAAACTTGGAATCCATGGGGTTCCAGTACCCACTGGAACCAGGGGCCTGGCACCTGGTGCCAGGGGGCTGGCACCCAGGAAACAGTGGAAAGGTTGCTGGACACCGTCTCTCAGGCTTGGTGACTTAAGCTGCCGCGCTCCCCGATAACGAGAGCTGACACTGAACAGGTGTGGTGCTGAGGTTTCAGTGAGTTCATTCACCCCACATCCACTCTGTGTGCCCCAGGTTACAGATGGTGAAACTGAGGCAGGTGAGCTGCCACTTGACCTCAGGCAAAAGCAGGACCTGAACCCACTGCTAGGGCCCCCATGTCTGTAGCCATCATGCTGACCTGCTTCTGAAAGGGGGCTCAGGCTCAGGAGCAGGGGGGACCTGTGAGTTCTGGGGACTCTCCAGCCAGGCCTGGTTATGAAAGGGTCCAAGGCTCGTGTTTTACCTGCTTCCCTTCCCCTCAAGCACCCCTCGGAGGGAAGGATCAGTACCCCATTTACAGAGGGGGAGACTGAGGCATACAGTGGTGATGTCACTGACCTGGACTTTGCTGGTAAGAGATACCATCCCAGGAAAGCTAGCTGCCTTCCATGGGCTGGGTACAGGGACCCACCCGGCCTGTTCCCTGGGGTGGGGGTGCTACAGCATGCTGCAGGGAGATCCCCCAGCACCCAGAGGCCAGGCCTGGCTCTGTCGCCCAAGTCCTCAGACCCAGAACTCTCCAGGCTGAGAGACATCTCTGTGTGTCTGAGCCAGGGCTCAGGCCCCCACTCCACGAGTGTGAGGGGCAGGTCCATTCTGGTGTCCTGATTAGAGGGGCTCCCCACAGCCCACTGGCATCCCCCAAACTAGAGACTGAGCAATGACTTGGCCCCTGGTCCTGGGCTGAAGAGGCAATGAGACTGGAAGGGGGCCAACATCACTTGCATTGTGCACCCGCTGTGAGCCTGTTCCCATATTTCAGAGCCTGCAACGGAGGGAGAAGGGAGGCCGTGATGGTTTCCATCTAGATGTCCCCCAGGAGCCTCACGTGCTCATTGGCAGGGCTTTGGGAAGGTGACAAACAACGGAGCTCATAGCTGACTTGCACTCAGGAGGCAGGGCCTGGAGGAAGGAGGCAGGACTGGGGGGTGTGGCCTGGAAGGGCATCTCCCTCCCCAGCTACTCCAGCTCCTCCAGTCTGTCTGCTTCCTGTGCACAATGCTCTGAGCAACTCTCCTCCACCAGGCCCTTCTGCCAGGCCTTGTCCTTGTCCTGCCTTAGAGCCATCTAACCATGGACTGAAATGTAAGCCAAAATAAACCTCTCCCTCCTGAAGTTGTGGGTATCAGGTATTTTGTCACAGCAATGAGAAAGTGACTAAGACAGAGGACAGATATGTCACACAGGCAGGTGTGAACCCGGGCTGGCCAACTCTGGACACTGCATTCTTTCTCAAGAGACCCCTATGACAATGCCTGCTGTGCCCTGTGCCCAGTTAGTGAAGACTGGAGCCTCAGTTTCCCTGTTGGTACCATGGGACTCAAGGTCCCAGCCTGGGAGCTGTGGTGATGGTGGAAGGGCTGTGGGGTGGGTGCTCGCTGGGCAGGGGCTCCGTGGCCACACAGTGACCATGCCAGGTATGGCACACAGCATGTGCTGGCACCGACTCTCCCTCTGCCAGTTCCCTGGGAAGGCTGTAGGGAGGCCGCCAGGTGGCCAGCCTGGGCTGCACAGTGAGTTCGAGGCCAGCCTGGGATACAATTCTCAAAAAAAAAAAAAAAAAAAGCAAAACAAAACAAATAAATGGTGGTGATGAGTATGAGGGGTGGTGACAATGGTAATGATGGGTGAAGCAATTGCTTACCCCACACTCTAAGCACTTTACAAATATTGTTTCATTCTCATGACGCCAACAAGGCAGGTACCATTTTACAGATGAGTAAATTAAGGCACGGAGAGGTGGGCATGCAGCTAATGAGCTAATGATGGGAGGGATGGGACTGGAGTCCACATGTGCAGCCTGTCCCCGGCTGCTTCCCTAGCAATCATGTGACAATCTTGCTTACGATGTGGCACGAGCCTCCCCATGCTGGCCCTGGGCCCACAGCAGGCATTCCCAGCCAGCACTGGCAGAGTTGAAAGAAACCACTTGGGCAGCTCTCCTGGAGGGGTTCCTGGCCCCCATCCCAACACTTGGCTGGGGAGCCCTGGAGGCTGCGTCTTAAAGGCTTCTTTCAGATCCACCTGGAGTCCCACAGCACCGGGCTGGGGACCATGCCAGCCCTTCGTGTTCACGCATGAGGCAGCAAGGTGAGGACAGTCACTCTGCCTCTGCCCCTGCCCCATGCTAGGATCCTGAAGGCTAAGCCTCAGGGGTCTCCAGGGGCCCCTTGCAGCTGGGCACTGCTGGTTCCTGCTGGAAATCTCCTCCCCTGCCCCACATGGGGACAGAATTGTGACACACATACGGGTTAGCTGTGAAAGGCTTTCTCCTGACCTCAGCTTGCCACAGTGGCCATGGTCCTGGGGCCCGGGGGGTGGGGGCGGGGTGAGCATTCAGCGCCTGCTTGGTGCCCGGCTCTAACCTGCACCTGCAACACACACACACACACATGCACACAGAGGTGCACACAGGCATGTGTGTACACACACATGTACCCATCTTGACAGCTGAACAGAGGCTGCCACGAGAGGCGTGACTGCTCAGTCAAGGCTGCCACACATGGGCTCGGCCCTGAGGTCTGCCTATTCCCAAGGCACAGGGTGGGCTTTGGTCGGGCTTTTACACAAACCCACCAGCCAGGGCTGAGCTGAGGGTGTGCAAGGTGGGCTCCTATGTGGCAGCAGCTTTCCAGTCTGCCGAGGCCTCCCCCAGCCTCTGTCCCCACTGCCAGTACCCACTGGGGGACAGGGCCTCCCAAGATGGCATGGCCCTGGGGTTTCTGTAACCAGCATGCAAGGTGCCCACTGTGCCAAGCCCAGGTCCTATGAGCAAATCCAGATGCTTCAACGCCGCCATGTTTCCGCCTGACCATAGGACACTACCACCCTCCTCTTCCTCACTTCTCCATCCTTCTCTTCCTCTCCCTCCTCGTCTTCCTGCTGACTATCCCAGGGTCACGAGAACCCGCAGGCCAGGTACCCCCCATGCACCCAGGGGTACCCAGGGGTATCGGGGCATCTGTTGCTAGAACAGCCCTTTCCGTTAAGCACCTCTGAAGCCCCCATCTTACAGAGGAAAGAACTTCATGACTCGAGCTGGGGCCTTGACTCAAATCCCCCCTCCTCTGCTCAGGGCCAGGGGCTTTCAGCAAGGAATGAACTCCTTCCAGGCCTCAGTTCTACACTTCTACCACAGGGGCAGAGTCGTCCCTGCTCCCGAGTGCCGTGTGGCTCAGCAGGTCACCCAACCCTACACTGAGAGCCCAGAACAGGGCTGAGCCCTTAGTACCACCGGTCAGTATTGGCCCATGTCCATCTCCTCAGCCTGCCCCCGCGATGTGCTCGAGCTTGGCACTGTCTGACCCTGAGGGCTCCCCACCCAGGCTGTGCCACAGCAGCATGCCCAGGTCCCTCTGCCAGGCCGAGGACAAGCTTTTGCATGCCCACCTGCCTGCCCCAGCCCCACCTTGGTGCAGCTCCCTCCAGCTGTGTCCCTGGAAGGAAGACCTTCCCTCCCCCAACAGCTCCTTCCCCATGCAGTCAAGAGTCCACTGCAGCCCCTCGCTGCTGGCCTGAAACCCCTTGCCTCCCGGCCCCCAATCCCAGTGACCTCAGCTCCCAGGGACCTTGGGTCTCCTCTGTCTGTGGAGCAACCCCTTCTTCACCCTCCACCCCTGCAGATTCCCAGACCACATTGCTGTCCAGCAGAGCTGGGTTTGAGCTGGCTCTGTGACTCAAATGATGTGTGGCCCAGGGCAAAGTCCCCACCCCGCTGAGCTTCAGTTTCCTCTTCTGCTACATGGGAGTAGTTACTGACACCCCAGGACTCCGCAATGGAATAAAACACCAGTCTTTACTGGGCAGCGACCCCACGCCGGGCGTCCTGCTGCTTGAATGTTAAGTCTTTATTTCCGCCGTCCGCGGGAGGCAGGGTCTGTTCCCTCCAGAACACAGGGCAGCTGGTCTCATCAGAGCCTTTAGGCTTCTCTAGGACAGAGGCACCTCGGAACAAGCTGTGTGCAACCCCAGCACCCAGGGGTGTCAGGCTTGCACTGGGCATGAAAGGCTGTTAGGGACCTTGAGTCAGACAAGAGAGACCACAGCAAGGGTGGGGTTGTCAAAGTGCATTGTTAGTGCCCCAAATCCCGGCCAGGGGTCAGCGGGTGGACAGCGTGTGACCTTCAAACCTCTCCCTCCCCACCCCTCCGCCTTGGCTCAAGGTGGCAGCCACTGCCCAGGAGGGGTGGCCACTTCCCCTGCCAGCTTCCTGAATGTTACCTTCAGAGGAGAGATGGGGAAAGGCCATGGGCAGGGAGATGGGGGCGGCACAGACCACGCCCCCTGCCCGGTCCTGGGCCTGCCCCAGCGGTCTCCTCCACTAACCTCCAGGGAGCCCAGCCCGGCCCCCTGAGCACTGCCTGCTGGGCCCCACCATCCTCTCCCCTGTTACCCCCAGACCAGCAGACCCTTGAGGCTCCAGGGCTAGGCCCCATTTCTGATCTGAGGATTCCTCCCAGCAAACCTGCCCCATGCTGAACAGGGGAGATCGCTCCAAAGTGGGGCCTGGGTGCCCTGTCTCCCCGTTCTCATCCTACAGAGGCACTGGGAAAGCAGGCTGGGACCTTGCTTTATTGACAGGGAACCCCAGATGGGCGAGCCCACTGCACCTTCCCTAGGGCCCCCACACCCAGCCCCCTGGCTCCCACTTTGAGGGGAGGAGCAAACAGGCAGCTCCCACAACTAAGGCCCACAGGGACAGCAGGACACTCCCTCCATCTCCTGTGGACATGGACGCCAGCACTTGGCCGCCTCCCTGCAGCCCCAGGCCTCCTGTGCCTCCAAGCTCATGAACTCCCCACCTCCCAGGCCTGTGTGGGGTCTTCCCTGGGACGGCCCTGCCCTTCCCACCCCGTCACTTGTGGCCACCTCCCGGCCAGAAGGTTAGAGAAGGAAAAGCATGAAGGTGGGCGGCAGGCAGGGCCTAGAGGCAGGCAGGGGACACCTAAGTGAGCAGTGGGGGTCAGGGCACCATGGGCGGGAGCAGCAGCGTGTCTGAGTTCTGTGCCGACACGCTGGGCGATTCGGGGCCGATGAGCCCCAGGTTGTGCAAATTGAGGATGGAGTCTGCAATGATGCGGGCTGTGCGCTTCTGGTACCCGCCCGAGGTCACCATGAGGATGGGGATCTGGTGAGCACGGACCACACGGAACACCAGCTCATCCCGCTTCACGATGCCCTGTGGGGGCGGGAAAGCTGGGCTCAGGCCAGCCTGGACTCGAGGCACCAGGAAGCCCTGCTCTGCACAGCTGGGCTGCACCTCTGGCCCATCTCCTCCCTGACACCAGCTGCCCACCAGCCAGTCCCCAGGTTGGGACATACCCCAGGGCTGATGGACAGCCCCCCGAGGCGATCCCCCTCCAGGACGTCGGTGCCAGCGTTGTATACCACCACGTCAGGTAGGTGCTCCTGGAGGGCTCTCACCACGTTCCTCTCCACTTTGCTCAGGTACTCATCATCCTCTGTGCCCCAATCCAGCTCTACCTTCCGCCTGATGGCCTCTGAGAGGGACACATCCCCGGCCCCACAGGGCACGGGAGGGAAACTGAGGCTTAGGATGGGGCCCGTCGATAGTGAAGGAAGGGCTGTACCTGGGTCTGCCTGACCACCACCCAGTGTGGCCTCTCATTTCACCAAAGCTAAGCTGGAAGGGGCACTGAGAGCTGCAAAGAGCTGAGCCCCTTCTGCCCATGGCATGCAGAGACCACTCTGGGCAGAGCCTGACCTTACGCCCTATCTGCCTTTCAAGCCCCAGGTCCATGCTCTCAGGATTCAGTTTGGAAATTGGTCCCTTAAGGCTGTACTGGGGTGGTACCGCACTCGCTAGCCCCTTGTGCAATGTCCCCTAAGGCTGTGTTTTAAACCACGGGTTACCAGCCTGTTGCAGCTATTGGAAGGTGCCTGTACCTTTAGAAGGTGGAGCTAAGTGGAAGAACATGAGGTCATGGGGGGCCTGCCCACCCCTTCCTCATTCTCTCCCTTTTTCTGGTGGCCATGGGGTGAGCAACTCTGCTCCCAGTATGCTCCAGTCATGATGTGTGGGCTCGCCCCAGCCCCAAGCTACAGGGCCAGCCCACCATGGAGCAGAGCCTTTCTGCTTTGTAAATTAATTAGTTCAGGCATTTTGTCACAGCCACGGAAAGCTCACAGGCCCAGAACTGCAGAGTGGGCAGCTCTTGCTTGCAAATGTCATCTGAAAATTCCTGCCTTTGGACTGATAAGTTGTCTCTACTTTCATTTACCCTCTAACAAGTCTTATATGGAGACTTCTCTCTGCCATCTTACTTTGTGCCTTCTCTATCTCCTTTTCCTTTTGGGCTGCTCCAGTGGTTCCCTAACACACAGACCCCTGCACATGTGTCCTGGGCAGCTGTGTGACCCTGGGTGGGTCGTCTGCTCCTCAGTCTGCTCCGGTGCACACTGGGAACCATCCCACCCTCAGGGGTGCAGAGAGGTGGGGTGACCCCACAGGCCCACAGAATACTCTGAGTCAAGCCTGCCGAGGGGCAGCAGCTTACGCTTGGCAAAGCGGTCCCCAGGGTAGATGTGGCGGTTGTAGACGTCCATGATGTACACACGCTTGTCACCCATGAAGTCTCGCTCGTGCCCATTGCCCTGTGGAAATGACATGGGAGCTACTCACAGATGCCAGGACCCTTGCCAGGCCAGGCCCCATGCGGCACTGGACCAGATGCAGACCCCCACCACCAGCCATAGGAAACAGGAGATCAGAGAAGTAGCTTGGGGACACTGCTGGGGTCCCTCTGGGCGGGGATGGGTGACATACGGCTGCTGGGGATATGGGGAAGGAGCTGGGCCTGGGCTCCCTCCTGCAGGGCACTCACCTGATGGGCATCAAGATCAATGATGGTGGCCCTCGAGATGCCTTCCACTCGCTCGAATAGGAACTGCCCAGGGAGGGGAGGGACGAGGTGAGGACCGATAGCCAGGCTAGAGGACCCAGGGACCCTTGGGGGTGAGGGGCGGGAGGGCACATGGCTGGCAGAGACAGCACTTGCAGGGAAGCTGTGGGGCTCTGGAGAAGCCCATGTGCACACAGGGTGGTCAGGGCAGGCTCCCTGAAGGAGGCGTGTGCTGAGCCCCGGAGTCAGGCCCTGGACTACCCCAGCTCCCCTGGGAAGGTATGGAATTAAGGGAGAAGCCCCTGAGCCCTTGAACTTCACTGCCCAATCTCTGGCTCATCTTACAAGGCCAGGCCCTAACACTCCCTCCTCCAGGAAGTGCCTTTCCCTCCTCCCCACCCCGTCTCCTGTGCACCCCCCCTCATAGTGCCTGGGTCTGCTAACCCCCCACCTGCTGTGTGCCCTGGGAGAAGGGGACCTCATTGCCCACTCCAGACACCCAGTACAAGGCCAGTTACACAGTGACCTACCCCCATCTGACCCTCAGTTTCCTTGTCTGGAACACATGAGGGTCCAATGAGGGAGTTGTGGGGAAGGGAGGCGTGGGGTCAAGCATCCGTAGATGCCAGCTGTTCTTAATTCCGTCACCACTGGCCACCTTTTCCTCCTCCTGCTCCTCCCTGTCCTCCTGGTCCCGGCAGCAAAGCCCTTCCTCCCGTAACTTAACACTGACAATGCCTTTTTGGGGTCCCTGGGGTTGAAGAGGCTGTGACAAGTCCCTTCCACACACAGAGCAGGGGCAATGTCGCGTCGGGGTTTGACCGCTGGGCCCCGTGTCCAGAAGGTGGGGAGAGAGCACCAGACAGGGCTGTGGGGGGGACCCCGAGGGCTCCCTGGAGACACACCTTGATGGCCAGCGTGATGTCAGCATAGGCGCAGAAGCCCCCGCCCCGGTCACTGGAGCAGTGGTGGAAGCCGCCCCCTGTGGAAGAGGAGGGGCGCCGGTCAGGGCCAGGTGTTCCCCTGTCCCTCCACCCCAGCATCCCCTCCCCTCTCAGCAAAGTCATGGTCAGCCAGCAGGTCTCTGTCCACAGGCCAGGTGGCAGGGCGGCATCACAGCAGGTCACCCCACAAAGGGAGCCCGCCCTTCCCTAGGCAGGTGCTGGGCCTGCTGTGAGCTCCCACACCGGAAGGGCGGCTGGGAGGGGACCCTCTGCTGGTCCTGACTGCTATGGCAACAGGGGCTCTGCCCACCTCCCAAGCCCAGGACAGCTCAGAGCCTGTGCCCAGGGTCCCCTTCCCCCACACCTCTGGAGAGCCTCAGTGCCAAGGTCCCCTGAAATGGGCCCATAACCACCCTGGGGACAAGGACAGGGACAAGAGGGCCGCACATGTGCAGCCTTCCTGTGTGAACCAGTCCTGTGGAAGAGTCCGGAACTGGGAGCACAGGGCTCTGGAGCCCTGCGAAGGTGCTACTGACCTTTGCCCTGTCCACCCACCACATGACCAAGGCCTGCACCCCAGGAAAGAGTCTTTCTGGGGAGCCCCCAAAAGGCAGGCATCAATCCTACACACAGCTGCCCGGGGGATGCACAGGTTTTGGGGGTAGAAGCTCCCTATCATTGGAAGTTGCAAGGAGGAACTGTTTAGACCAGGATCCTACATCAGACAGAGGCAGTGCTCGTCCCTCCCAGGTACCAGGAGGCTGCACAACCCCTCCACACCCCTCCATAAGGAGGCTCGGGTGGCTCTGGAGCTGCCACCCCCAGGTCCCTGTCCCTCCCTGCCCCCAGACCCTCTACCTGGCACTCACCCACATTGATGGCCCAGCCTCGATCCACAGCCAGCTTCCCCGCCTTCAGAGACAAGCAGAGGGTGAAGAGTCGGCAGCCAGTCCCTTCCCTCGTTCATGAATCCACCCATTCATTTATTAACTCATCCACTGCCTCACACACTCATTTTGTAAAGTTTCCAGCCAGCTCTGGGGTGGAAATAAGTGACAAGGTGGGGTGCAAGGAGCACCCCATCCAGCCCACCAGCAAACACAGGCAGCAAGAAAGGCCAGGCTGGCAGCACAGTGCGTGGTGCCTAAGCCTCTTTGCAATTTTGCAAGAAAAGTGGAAGAAACCGAGTTAAGTATTTATTACCGCAAGTGAGCTGACCATGACTCTAACAGGGTTTTGAAAGGGAAAAGTGACCATTTGTTTTGCTCGTGGAAACACGGTAGACTGGTGACAGAAATCCTATGAGGATCCAGTTTGGGGGATGGATGGTATTTGTAGTGTTCAGTAGGTACTGATCTAGGGCTGGGTTGGATCAGCATCGTTTATATATGAGCTGTTCCTCCAATCAGCTCCACAAACTGGGAGTCAATTTTTAAGAAAACCACACACGGGATGTGAAAGCTGGTTCTGCCATGAGTGTTCTTTATTGCCACACCCACGATGGGCGAGGGCTTGGTTTTCCGCCTTGAACTTGGGGCCCCTCGGTAGAATATACTCTTTGGAGGAGAATTTGGAGGGGTGAGGTATCCAATATACCAGCAAATCCAGTCACTGGAATAGGAGGGACAGTGAATTCTAACATCCTCTGCCGGGTAAGGCTTTTGGAGAATGGGTCGTTGTTGAGGCTGGAGGGTTATTTAGGATTTTGTCCAACTGCGAAGTAGGGGGAGGGCGCGCAGGGCACAAGGTCTGGGGGGACCCTGTGCACCCCCACACCTACCATGATGGTTCCTCCTGTCTGGGTCCGAAGGGGCCGAAGCACCTTCCTCTGCACCAGGAAGTTGGGGAGGAAGATGACAGGGGGGATTTCTGTGATGGTGGCGACGGCGAAGGACCACTGCGGAAAGACAGGAGGGCCGCCGAAATCAGATTCCCTCTGGGTGTCCGGGGAGGGCCACCAGGTGCCCTGGGGAGAGCTCAGCCCCCAGCGCGACAAGCTCAGTAAAGAAAAGCACACTCTGCGCGTTTCTTAGAGCAAGGTCGGCGCAGCTTCCTCCGCTCCGAAGCTCTCGGCTGCCCTCTTGCGTCCGGAACCAGAGCTGCAGAGGACAAGTCGGGGCTGGGCCGACCCAGGCTGCTTTGGGAGAAGTAGCCCGGTGCAGTAAGGAAGGGGACACAGAGGAGCTGCAGGAAGGATCTTTCAGTCTCCTTCCGCCCCTGCACTGTACGGCCTCTGCCTCCATGGTGAATCGAACCTCCATGCAGAAGGGGCAGTCTGCTCATTGGCAGCTCGGACACTGGCACTGAAGCCAGGTTCAGGGTGCATCTGGGGACCTCTAAGACATCCAAGGCACTGCTGCCCAGCTGCACCCCTGGGCCATCCCTGCCTTGCTGAGGCCATGTCTAGACTGCTCTCCCTGCTGCCCCCGACCCAGCAGAGCCTACTTTGTAACCCTCGGTGAGTGTCTGCCAGGCACCCTGAGGTGGGCCTGGGGTCGGATCCTCATGCCAGGGACACTGCTGGAGGGGTGGGGAGGCACTTATATGTCAGTGCCCATCAAGTGACAGAAGAATCTGATCTCAGGTGGGGGTGGTCAAGGGAGGCTTTCTGGAGGAGGTGTCTTCCAGAAGGGGAAGAGTAACAGGTGCTTCCCGGATGCAGGATCATCAGAAAAAGGCAGAGAAGCATGGGGCTGCGGAGACATCCATGCAAGAACACAGCGCTATCAGGGGGCTGGGACGGGGGGTGTGTGAGAGCCAGGTGAGGAGGGGCCCGCTGCGGGACACAGCCACAGCCAGCGCACACAGACCCAGAGAGGGAAGGTCGTGCCACGCCCTGGACTCCTGCCCTTCACACCAGTGCCACCCCAGCACGGGCCAGGCACCTGGTAGGCATAGAACCATTGTGTGTTCTACGAATAAAAATCACCCAGTGAGCTATGATGGTGGGGGAGAGACTGAAAGATTACAAAGCCACATCCTGGCCTCCTGAGGAGTCCAATCCAGGCACAAAGGAATGAGGCACATTTCTCCAAGTGCCGCCTACAGCAATCAGAGGATCACAACGCCATCGAGAAAGGGCTCCCCCAGTGGTGATGTTTGGGAAACACGGTTTATGTGGTCGGCCTCCTGGAAATTCACCAGGTCCTTGGACATGGGAAAGGCTCTGGGAAGTTCTGCAGCAAGGGCCGTCTACCTTTGCCTTCTCCCAGGTTTCCCAAACCTTCCACCATAGACCTCTGCTGACCCCTTGGCTTTTTATAAACACACGCTGACCTGGCCCAAGGCTGTGGTCCTGGGCTAGACGCAAAGCCACCAGCACGGATGGGAGTCGGGCTCTGGGACCAGCCCCAGGGAAGGCAAGCAAACTCCAGGCCACAACAGACTGGACAAGGAGGAGGCTGCTCAGTCGGCCTCACCTGCCCAGCTGTGGTTACACACCTAGCGGTGATGCTGTCTGCTGACACTCGAGACCTGTGCTGCCTCAGCCAGCAGCTGCCAGCCACAGGGTCACTATGTACACAGTCGTCCTGCAGTATCCACAGGGGACTGGTCCTAGGAACCCCTGGACATCAATTCCACAGGTGCCCAACTCCTCGTATATATACAGTCATGTAGTATTTGCACAAAACCTACACACACACTCCCATGTACTTTAAATAGTCTGTTTTGTTTGTTTGTTTTGAGACAGGGTCTCGCTGTATAGTCCAGGCTGGCCTTGAACTCACTATGTAGCCCAAGCGGGCCTCAAACTCATGGTGATCCTCCTGCCTCAGCCTCCTGAGTGCTGAGATGACAGGCATGTGCCACCATGCCCAGCTTTTAAATCACCTCCTGATGACCTATAATACTTCCTACCATGTCAATACTATGAACATAGTTCTGATACATTATGGAGTACTGCAAGAAAAAAGTTATCCACATTTGGTGAAAATTACAGATGTAATTTTCTTTTTTAAGAATATTTTCAATCTGTGGTTAATTGAATCTGAGAATGAGGAACTCAAAGATACAGAGAGCCAACAGGAATTTAAATTAATTTAAAATTGATTTTTAAAATTAATTAAAAACTTTTGTAGGCCAGTGAGATGGCTCAGCAGCACAAGCACCTGCCTGGCAAGTGCGAGGTCCTGAGTTTGACTCCTGGTACCCACATAAAGGGAAAAAAGGGCCAGTGATATCGCTCAGCGGCACAAGTGCCTGCTGGCAAGTGCGCGGTCCTGAGTTTGACCCCTGGTACCCGCATATAAAAAACAAAAAAAACTTTTGTGTGTGTGGCCCAGGCTGGTCTCAAACTTGTGCTCAAAATGACAATCTTGTCCCTGGACCTATTTCCTGTGCTTGGGAGCTGCATGGGCTGGTGGGCATTTAATCGGGCAGAGTGGACCTGGGACATTTCTGTCACTGCTGGAAGTTTTGCTGGACGTCACTGACTGGAGAAACCATTACTGGTGGCTGGAGAGAAGATGAGTGGTGGGAATGGACAGGAAGGTGGGCCATGGCTGGGTGCTGGGGCATGGAGACGACATAGGGTGTGGCCGTGCCAGGTATGAGAGGTAGGCGAGGAGGATGCAGGAGGACACAGGGCATTGTAGAGGGGTGACATCTGGAGATCCACTGACAAAGGCTGTAATCTTGGCACTCTGGGAGGCTGAGGCAGGAGGATCACAAGTTCAAACCCCACCTGGACAACTTAGCAACTGGGCAAGACTCTGTCTCAAAATGGGGATGTAGCTCAGTGCAGAGGCCCTGAGGTCAGTCCCCAGTTTCCTTCTCAGTGCCTGTGTGTCCTCACTGGAAGCAAGGGCCTTGAATGAGCACTGGGACATGGAAGCCTGTCACAGAGTTCTGTCCTTGCCACCCAATCTAAAATTCCCACACCTGGGCCACCCTGAGCTTCGCTCTGGCTTCACCTTCCCACACACACTCATTTCTGCCTGAGGCTGCAGTGTGTCCCCCTCCGAAGGACATGGCCTCCACGAGGACAGGACAATGCCCCGGAGAGCAAAGCTGGTGCTGGTGCCCCGCAGCCTCCCCACATCCCTCGGATGGAGGCCCCTGCTCCTGCCCCAGGCCCAGGAGGGACACAGCCGTACACATGGGTACGGGGCTCTAAGCAGGGCAGCCTGGGGGACCACCACATAGGCACATGACAGCTGAGGCAGAGAAAGCCTTTGACAAAATCCACACCCTTCCAAAGCAAGGTGTGGTGCACACCTGTAATCTCAGCACTTGGGAGGCCAAGGCGGGAGGAGGGAGGATCGTGGGAGGTCAAGACCAGCCAGGGCTACACAGTAAGACCTTGTCTCAAAAAACAAAAACAAACAAGAAAACCTACACCCTTCCAGGATAAAACTCACTCAGCAAACTAGCAAGAGTAGGGGATTCTCTCGCAGCATGGAGAAGGGATTAAAGAGAGAAAGAAACAAATAAACCACCCAAGGCGAGCATCACTCTCAAATGCTTCCACCTAGGATGAGGCATCCCAAGAGGCTGCCTGCCTGGAAACCTCCACTCAACACAGTACCGCAAGCTCTGGCCACAGTAATCAGGCAGACAAAGGAATACCAGACATCGAATTGGGAAGAAGTAAAATCTATCTTTCTTCACAGAAGGCATGACGCTATACACAGATGACCCTACAGAACACACACACGCAACTGTTACAGCTAAGAAATGAATTCAGCCATGTCACAGGCTGCAGGACCAACACAGAAAAAGCAGTTGTATTTCTATGCACTAGAAATGAGCAATCTGAAAAGGAAATTAAGAAGGCAACTCCATTATAAAGCATCAGAAAGAAGAAGAATGCTTAGGAATGAATTGAATCACAAGAGGTAAGACTTGTTCCGGGGAAACTACAAAATGTGGCTGAAATTAAAGAAGATCCAACTAAATGAAAAGACATCCCATGTTCATGGATTGGAAGACAGTATTCCCCCCAAAGATCTACAGTATGGATGCGATCTTTGTCAAAAATACCAGTGGCCTTTTCTAAAACTAAAAATATCAAAAGGACCCAAAATAGTCAAAACAATCTTTGAAAATAAAAACAAAGTTGGAGTACTCATAATTCCAAATTTCAAAATTCACTACAAAGCTACAGTAACCAAAGCAATGTGGAATTGACAAATGAACACACATACAGACCAAATGAAGAGTATCAAGTCCAGAAATAAATCCAGATCTCTGTGGCCAGTGATTTCCTACACGGGTACTAAGACCATTTAATGAGGAAAAACAGGGCTAGGGTGTAGCTCAGTGGTAGAGCACTTGCCTGGGATACGGAGAGCCCTGCGGTCCATCCCCAGCACTGCCTAAGGGGGAGGGCGTGTCTTTAAGTGGTGCTGAGAGAACCAAACATCCACATGCAAAAGAATGAAGGTGGATGGCCAGCGAGATAGCTCAGTGGCACAAGCTCTTGCTGGCAAGCATGAGGTCCTGAGGTCGACGCCTGGTACCCACATTAAAAAAAAAAAAAAAAAAGAATGAAGGTGGAACCTATAATCTAAGCACTCTGGGAGGCTGAGGCAGAAGGAGCTCAGGTTTGAGCCCAGCCTGGGCAACTTAGTGAGTTAGGAGATCCTGTCTCAAAGCAAAAAAAAAAGAGCTGGAGATGGAGCTCAGTGTGAAGGCCCTGGGTTCAATCCCTGGTATTGAAAAAAAAAGAAAAGAAAAGAAACCACCCTCTTACGCCATGCACAAAAATTAACTCAAACTCTATCAAGAGCTAAATATCAGCTAAAACTATAAAACTCTTAAAACACACACACACACACATAGGGGTAAATAGTCATGACATTGAAATTGGGAATGAATTTTTAAGTATGACACTAAAAGCACAAACAACAAAAGAAAAAGGATCTGGGCTTCAGCACAATATTTTAAATTTGTTCATCAAAGAACACCATCAACTGAGTACAAAGACAGCTCACAGAATGACAGAAGATATCTGCAAGTCATGTAATAGCCATAACATATAAAAAACTCCCATGACTCAACAATAAAGAGATAATCCAATTCTTCAAACAGGCGAAGGACTTACACAGACATTTCTTCAAAGATATGTGAATCATCAACAAGCCCCCCACCCAAAATGTGCTGTTACTGCCATTATGGAAATGCAAATCAAAATCCTGAGAAACTACTTCACACCACTAAGTTGGGCATATTTATTTAACAAAATTAAAATAACAAGAGGTGGCAAGGATGTGGAGAAACTGGAACCCTGGTATACTGCCAGTGGGAATAATGCAGACTCTGAAAATCATTTTGATGATTCTTTAGAAGAAATTACCCGGCCGGTGAGATAGCTCAGCGGCATAAGTGCTTGCCTGGCAAGCGGGAGGTCCTGAGTTCGACTCCCGGTACCCACATACGAAAAAAGGGCCGGTGATATCGCTCAATGGCATGGGCGCCTGCTGGCGCACGAGGTCCTGAGTTCGACCCCCGGTACCCACATACGAAAAAAAAAAAAAGAAAAAGAAATTACCATGTAACCCAGCAATTCCACTCCTTAGTTTAAACCCCAAACAACTGAAAACAGATATTCAAATAAATACCTGTATGTGCATGGCCATAGCAACACTATTCACAATAGCCAAAAGGTAGAAACAACTCACATGTCTGTCAACTAATGAATGGATAAACAAGATGTGGTATGCATATACAATGAAATATTATTCAGCCATGAAGAGGAATGATGCTCAGATACATGCTCCACAAGGGTGACCCTTGAAAACATTATGCTAAGTGACACAAACAGTCACAAAAAGTCACATATTACATGATTCCACTTATTCAAAACACCCAAAATGGGCAAACCCACAGACAAAATGCAGATTAGCCATTTCCTGGGGCAAGGGAGGGAAGAGGAGAGAGACACTGCATAATAGGAATAGGGCTTCCTTTTGGGGGTGATGAAAATATTTCAGAAATAGACAGAAGTGACAGTTGCACCAACGTGTGAGTGGACTAATGGTCTGTAAATTGTCCCCTTTAAACTAGGTAATGGGTAATTTTATGTTCTATGAATTTTGCCACTGGTTTTTTTTTTTTTTTTTTTTTTTTTTTTAATGGGAGAAGGGCCTTTCAGGAGAGACAGTAAGTCAGAGGCAGAGACCCTGGGCTCTCATCCCTGTCCCCAGTCTCTCCAGGGACTTCTGGCCTCCGGGGCCCTGTGGTGCTGGGGTCTGAATCCCTCTCACACTGGAGTTGTTCCTGCCCTGGGGCCTTTGCACGGCAGCTCCCCCTGTTCAGACTGCCTCTCTCTCTGATGTCCACGCCCCCTTCCGCCCTGGGCTCTCACCTCACCTTTGATCAAGGGTCAGTGAGCTCACTGCAACTGCTGTCCCCCCAGCCCTTCTCCACTGCCTCCTTCCCTCCCAGCACTCCCTTCCACACCCTGCATCAGGACATCCTTGTGGTGTTCCTTGTCTGACTCCCCCGAGACTCCAGCTCCGTAAGGGCCGGGTCTCCATTGTCCTATTCCAGCCCCACAGCACCCAGAACACAGCCTCGCGCTCACTGGGTCCTGGCCCTCACCCACCACCCTCAGTGGGACCAACTCCAGGCCTTGCACACCGTGGGCGATGGTGAAGGGCCAGAGCACCCAGGACAAAACCCAGACTCTTTCCACGCCTGTGCAACCATGTCTCCCACCCACAGCCACACTACACCCCAGCGCAGTTTCCATCCCTTTCCTCGGCCACCTGTGGTTCTTCACCCTTTGCACTGCAGAAACGCTTTCCTGTGGCTGTTTTATTTTCCAACATCCACAACTAAAATGTAAATGCATGAAGCAGGATGCTTGCTGTCACATTCCTCTCTCTGTGCTCAGCACGCACCTGGCATTCAGTGTAGCTATGTCAAATGACTGACTGCTCCTTGGCCTTAGCAGGTATTACAGAAATCCTGTTTCTCCTTTCGCTCCGGCTGCCAGGCAGCTCCTAGCCAAATGCAAAGCTCTATCATAATCTCTTTGTTAACACTTTCAGTTGATGTATCTGAATTCCCCTCCTGCCCTTGACCTCAGTTTTCTACTTGGGACTCTACCTGTTAATGTTTTTTTAAAAATATTAGTACTTATCACACAGTAAGCTGCTTTCAGGCCTTTGGGGAACAAAGTCCAGGCAGGCAGTGAGCCCTAAAGGGCCTCAGGGGGGTGGGGCCTTGAAGCCCATCCCTTCTCCCCCAGCCTTATCCGTGCCCGCCCCTCCCCCCTGGACTCTGGCCAGCCTGTCCTCCTGGCGTGGCTCTGACTGGTCTGTGACCACGCATGCCCGGCCCCAGGAAACCAGGGCAGCCAAGCCTGGGCCTTCTGCCAAGGCTGCACACATTCTCCCGGGGCCGGGCTGCACCTCCTGGTAACTTCTCCTGAGCTGGCGCTGTGCGCCCCATCTAGAATACGCACAGCTCGGGCCTGGTGGGGAGGACTAGCTGCCCACAACCAGGAACCTGGGAGAATGGATGGTGCCCTGCCAGGGTCTCCCCCAGAACTGACGGATGCCCCAGGGGACTTCTAGCAGGCACAGCCCACTTCCGGGCCAGGGCTTGCCCACCCTTAGAGTGGAGGGGCTACAGACTTTGGCACCCACTGTGAGTCAGGCCAGGATGCTAGGATCAGGGCTCCCCCACTCCACTCAGGGGCGGAGAACTGGGCATCCCGGATGCTGTTCCCCTGGGCCAGGCTAGCAGCAGTGCAGTCTGATGCAACCTCTGCTCCCACACAAGGGATGAATGGAGCCCTCAGCCCTCACCACCTCAGCCCCTAACGGAAGCTGTATGGCCTCCTCTACAAAGAGGTTGCCAGCAGGCACCCAGCAGGCCCAGTTTGGTGTGCAGATGGGATTGAAAAATCTTAAAATGAGCTGCCACATTAAGAAATCAGGAAATGGGGTCAGGTGTGGTGGGGCACACCTGTAATCCCAGCACTCTGGGAGGCTGAGGCAGAAGGATCGCAAGTAGAAGCCCAGCCTAAGCAACTGAATGACTCAGTGAGACCTGTCTCAAAATTTTAAGAAAGCGCTGGGGATGCAACTCAATGCGGAGGCCCTGGTTTCAGTCCCTGTACCAAATAAACAAATAAATCAGGAAAAGTCATTTAATAATCAGCCTTTCCGGCTTATCTTGGAAGCCAGCTGAGTCCAGCCAAGACCACCTGGGAAGGAGAGGGGTTCCCCAGTTCACCCCAGGCTGCCCCACCTGCTTGCCCACTTCCGTAGGGTCTCTGCCAAGCCCTGGCGGGAGATTTCAAGCTTGTTTTTAACCCAACAGTTTTCAACAAGTCGTAACAAAGTCCATGGAACAGAATCTTAAACTTCAGCCCAATATAAAAGTAGACCAAAGCAGAACAGTCTTAGCTGGTTGGGGCCAGGGCCACCTCCCCCACAACTCTGGTCACCCCAGCAGGGGTTTCTGAGGCCTCAGAGCACAGATTCAAAGTCACTGACGTACAGCCCGTTGTGGTAGCTGTAAGTCCTGCAGCTCCGGGACTCGGGAGGGAAGCTGAGGCAGGACTGCTTGAGCCCGGTTCAAGATGAGCCTAGGCAACAGTCAGACCCCATCTTAAAGGAAAGAAAGAATGTCGTTCATGTAGAAGCCTGAAGCCCAGGACTTCATTCTGTAGCCACCAGGTCACACCCCTTGAAGACAGGGAGCTCACTACCTACAGAGAGCTGCCTTTATACGATTCTTCTCTCCTCCTCTTGGGAAACAGAGACTCCGAAGCGCCCCGCTCTGGGGACAGAAGTGGCACCCCTGCTTCCCGGGCTGAGCTGCCCCATCCCCCAGCCAAAGTCCGTACCTTCAGCTCATTGAGATAGCGCCTGGTGTGCACCACCAGCAGGTCGTCCTCCGAGGCCTCCCGCGCCTCCACCAGCATGCCATCCGACAGCAGCTTCTCTTCTGCAAGCACAAAGCAGCCTGCTTCCTTCCGGCTGGACCTGCTGACGCCAGGCCCAGCCCAGCCCCAGCCCCACCCTCGGCTGGAGGCTCGGCCTCTGGCAGCCCCTGCCCAGGAGGAGGTGGGTGCTGCGTTTTGACAGCAGGCTGCCTCCCAGGCCACTGTGGGGGCTGGCCAGGCCTGCTGGCCCAGGGGGCATTGAACCCTGGGCACACAGCAACCCTCATGTTTCCCATGCCATGCGATGAATGCAGGTGGCAAGCAGCACAAGGGTCAATAATTGGTGAGACAATCTCTTCTTCACAGTTCTCCCTCCACCTTCTGATGACATCATGGGAGGCTTTGGATGGTGTGGCCTCTCAATATCTGCCTGACCCCATCATCAATCATCAATCATCTGTCATAGCTCTGAACAGGTCCCAAGGCCTTCAGGCAACAGTAACCAGCCAGCATTGAATTACACTGCTGTTTTCATTGCCTTTGTTTTTTTTACCATGACCTTCTATTTATGACAAGTGAAACTGCCTTTTCCCACTTAGATGACATAATGTTTCCTTTTAAATCAAATTTAAGCTTGTTTTAAAAAAAATCCCAGAGACTAAATCATTAAAAACTTGCAGTTCATAGCGAAACAGGTGGTGCGAGGGGACAGCACGGTCCCAAGAACAGTTTGCACTTATGTTTGAGAAATGCCACACTACTCCCTAGCCCTGATGGATACCAGACAAGCCTGGCTCCATTGTGCAAAAGACGAAACTGAGGCTGAGAGCAGGGAGTGGTGTAGGGCACTGCACAAAGCAGCCGGTGATGCTCTGGTACCGAGGCCGAGGAACTGGAGACTGGAAGTGGGCTGGCCCCACACTCGCACCTGCAGGGCTACCCACCATGGCGCCTCCGAGCGTTACTCTACTTCCTACTTTTCTTTGAAAGCTCACTCTGGTCACTACTGTGAGTGGAAAATCGGTGTTCCCTGCCATATGTAGCAGTTAAGCAGAAATAAAAAACAAATTCAATGGAAACAATTGGTGTTATCAGTCTCCAATCTGATCCCATGTTCTATAAGACACACGCAGAGCCTGAGGCTGGCTCTGGAGCTGTTAAAAAGGAAGATGGGTTTAGGTGTTAAAGATGGGCTAGTTCTCCACGGTGCGATCAGAAGGTGGCTGTGCTTTTAAAATATTCAGTGTTTCATCCAATGTCGGGTAACGTTTTCTACTTCTCTCAATTAAAGGGCCCCTGATTTAAGGAACAAGGAGGACATCCATGCACACAACAGCGACACCTGAACCTTCCACCCAGAGCAGATCCCACGTTACAAACCGGTTACAATGATGTGCCCCCCAGACCAGCACTGAGGATTGAGCCATGGATGGGGGGACCTGGAGCTGCAGTGCGGCTTTGGACAAGTTTCCAAACTTTCTGGGCCCCAAACTCTCCATTTATAATCGACGGGGTTGTACCAAAAGTTCCCTACTGTCTGGACGCTCTGCACAGGCACAGGCTTCCCCTCGATCAGGCCTCTGGGGATGGAGTCAGGACTTCTGCCCACAGTGACAGAGCCACGACTAGTGACAAGCAGGGTCTCCCCACCCTGTGGAATATCTTGGGAAGATCCTTGGGCAGACAGCTGGCGCAGTGGGCAGTCTGAGGCTGAAGGCCGTGGTAGAAGGGTCTGCAGCTGATGCTGGGCACGCTGAGGGGAGACAGGTGGGCTGCGGAAAGCACAGGAGGGGCCTTCCTACCTTTTAGGAAACTTATCACCTTGCCCCATTTGCCAGCGTCGAAGGGGTGCAGCTTCTCCAGGCCCATGAAGGTGATATTGTAGCGTGGCGAGTACACAATGGGCCAGCGCGTTTCTGGCACATGCTGGTACAGCTGGGTGGCGTGTGGCCTTCGGGATGCATGAGGACAGAGGTACAGATGGGGGCGGCCTATAGCTGCCTCCCTTCTACTGACCCGGGCCGCCCACTCCCTCTGCCTCAGAAATGGGTCACGAACAGCAACAAGAATCAAAACAGCTCCTCACTGGATCCTGGCAGGGTTCCCCTGCACCCAGCTCCGGCCTGGCTCTAGGCACCCCGGGGAGCAGGCGCCACCGTGGCACCCCAGTGACACCGGGGACCAGGTGTGCCCAAGGTCACACTCCAGGTGCGCCTGGCGACAAGGCCCTAGCAGCACACCTCTGCACGACAACAACGACAGCAGCGGCGGCGTGACCCCAGGCCTCTGGTCCCCAACCGTGAAACGTGGGGGCGTCAGCACGGCGGCTGTGTTCCAGGAGGGGAGGCGTCAGACCCGCGAGGGTCGCCAGCGCCCGCCAGATCGGGGCCGGCCCTGCATTCGGCCGGGCGCCCCTCGCCTATCACCCCCGGCCACCTCCGGAACCCGCACCCCGCGGGAACCCCCCAGGACCCGGGAATCGGCGCCCCTGCCCCCACCCCGCCGCACTCACATCCCGGGGCCGGGCCCTCCCTGCGCTGGCGGCCGCTCCGCGACGGGGCGGGGCGGGGCTTGGGGCGGGCGGGCCCTCCCCGGACACGCCCCCGCCGCCGCCGCCTCCGCTGGGGGCGGAGCTCCGGCAGGCAGCGCAGAGCCCCCCCTTTCCCGCGCCTGCGCCTGCGTCACAGAGGGACGGAATCCCGCGCCTAGCTCGCCCGCCGAAAGAAGGCCCTGCCCACGACGTCCATCAAGCTCAAAGTCCCGCCCGCCGCAGACAATATCCAGTGGAATCTCACCGGGCTCGGGAAGCCACGCCCCTTGAAGGGAGAGCCGCGGGAGATTTCACCGAGGCGTGTCGCACAGGGAGGGAACGTGCTGTGTTGCCCCGCCCCTGGGGCGTGGCCACTCTGTGCCCCGCCCCGTACGCCAGCCTGTTCCTGCGCTCTTCCAAACTGGGTAGAGAATGGGAGAGACTGGGAGTGGGAAACGCCCAGTTTTCCCTTGGTGGGGGAGCCGGACTGGCTGTGTGACCTTTGGCAAGCGGATGCACTGAGTTTTTGGGTTCATCGATAAAACGTGGGGGTGATGGGGTTGCTCTGGTCTTGCTGTCTCTGACCTATGTGAGCCGTGACGTCGCTGGTCTTGGGGTCGCACGCGCCCTCCTGGGGTCAGCCCCCACCTGTCCCATCCCTGGCAGCTCTGCTGTGAGACATGCACAGCCCCCACACACACATCGAACGGGCTCTCCGAGCCTCAGTTTGCTCATCTATAGACCAGGTCTGCTGACCCCATCTTCAGGTACAATGGAGTACCTGGACACCCCGTCCCAGTCTTCCCCATGATGCCCAGGGCCTCTAGGGTTGTCTATGGGGCTGTCACCTGGGAAGGGGCCTCAACAATAGAGACCAGAGGACACAGACAATGGGGCTCTGTCTGCCCAGCTGTCCCCGCCACCCGAACGGAAGCAGCTGACCAGAGGGTGGCCAAGGACAGGGCTACTGGGATCCCGGGTGACAGGGAGGGGCCTCGAGGACAAGAAAGGGCAGGGTGTCTGAAGAGCGCCTGCCGAGTGCCTGCCACTCGGATGCGTTTGAGTCTCACATGGTAACCCTATGAGGGGTGCCAACATCACCCCAGTTTTATCATGAGATCCAGGGATGTGTTCAACTCAGACTGGGCTACCTGCCAGGGATCTTGGGCAAGTTGCTTCAGCTCTCTGGTCCTTCCAGTTTTTTCTTCTGTTGTTTTGTTTGTTTTCAGGCAGTGTCTCTTGCTGTGTAGTTCAGGCTGGCCTTGAACTCACTGCATAGCCCCGACTGGATTCAAACTCTCAGCAATCCTCCTGCCTCAGCCTCTCAGGTGCTGGGGTTACAGGTACCCCTGGCTGGTCCTTCCATTTGTGCATCTGAAAATGAAGTGATGACTATTCACTTAGCTCACAGGGACGTTGGGAGAGGCAGGAAATAATAACAGTAGTTATTATTGAGACAGTGCCTATCATATGCTGGGCTCCATTCTAAAAGCATTAGGTTCCTTGAGTTCTTAAAACAATTCTAGGGAGCAAACTGTGGTTATCCTTATTTTATAGAAGAAGGTGCAGAGGCACAAAAGGGTGAGTAACATGCCTCAAGGTCAGGGATGTGGACAGAGTGAATGATAGCCACAGAAGGAAAAATTAGTATTTAATAACAACATGAGGGGGAGAGAGAGAGAGAGAGAGAGAGAGAGAGAGAGAGAGAGAGAGAGAGAGAGAAGACACAGCCCGGTATTCGTGTGACTGAACGAGCATAGACTTGGTCTCAGCAAACTTGCTCAAGGGGTTGGGAAGCCACAAAGATGAGCCTCTGTCAGGACGGTGCGGGTCTGGGGCTGGTTGGACCTGCAAGTGAGGCCAAAGACAGTGGATGGGACTGGGTATTTTAAGTTTTGTCTTGGTGGTTAAGTGGGGAGGTGGTCTGAGAGGGGTTTGGGGACGCCTTCAAACCGCATGCCAGCCTGTACCAGCTACCAACGCTCTGGCATGTTTGAGCAAGAAGCTGTGACTTCAGCCACTGAGTTTGGGGGCTTCTGTGACAGTATTCTAGCATGTCTGTAAACCCAAAGTTTAGTGGGAACGACAAGCCTGAAACCCTGTCTCAAAACTAAAAAGAGCTCAGCCCTTTCTAGGTTCAATCTCTAGAAATGACAAAAGAAGAAACTGTTATGACTTGCATCTAGATGTCCAGCCAGAGCCTTGTGCTCCTAGGCGGGGATTTTAGAGGTGACTGGATTATGGGGGCTGACAGCTGGCTTGCTGTTAGGGGGTCCTGGTTGGAAGAGGCAGTTCCCTGGGGGCGTGGCCTGGAAAGGTTTCCCTCCCTTTCTTCACTCTCTCTGCTTCCGGGCTGCCCTACCTTGAGCAGCTCTCCTCCGCCAGGCCTTTGCACCATGCCTTCCTGACTGAGCCAGGCAACTATAGACCAAAAGTGTGAGCCACAGTAAACCTCTCCTCCTTTAAATTGTGGGTGTTGCATATCGTGTCTCAGTGACAAGAAAGTGACTGAGAAAGACAGAAAAAAATTCAAATATAACACTTCTTCTGAAAGGCGTACAATATTAATTACAGAATGCATAACATATGAATAATAATGGGCATAGATCCAATATTTGCTGTGGCACTACTGGGGGTCTGGTGGGCGGAAGTGAGGTCATGGGGGTGTGGCCTTGAAGGGGAGTGCAGAATCCCTACCCCACATTTACTTTCTGGTCATGAGCTGAGCAATTTTGCTTCTACTGCCTCAGTGCAGGCCCAAAACTAGAGACCAAGGCCTGGAGCCTGCACAACTGCAAGCCAAAATAAACCTTTTCTTTTTATAAGCTGATGATCTCAAGTATTTGTTATAGTAATGGAGACCTGACTAATACATAGGTGAGTTGTTCTACAAAGTGAGAAATAAGCAAAGAATAATTCTAGATCTTCTTCCAGCTCTCTCGGAACCTGCCTCCTGTTCCCAGTGGTACCTGCGAAAAGGTCTTGTGGACTGGGAGCACTCATGGTCAGCATGGCAACCCATCACCATAGAAACCGATGCTTGGTCCTGGCCATGTCTGCTTACCATGGATACCCCAAGCCAAGGAGCTGGTCCGGTGGTGACTGGGGGATGGCCCCAGGGACCAGAAATCACTGCATCTGTGAGAGCACCTGGGCAGAACTTGTAGAAGCCCCAGCCTCAGCCAGATGGTCCTGCAAGACCTCCCAAAAGTAACATCATCTCTCCCTGCTAGGCTCCTGGCAACAAGCAGTTTGCTATGTCTTTGAGGCTGGTCCCTGGGGATTCCCTGGCCAAGGGACCTCATTAGCCACAGTGCTTCCAGCTACAACCACAGCACATGCAGGCTCAGGCTGTCCTTAGCAGCATAGGGTAGGGGAGACATGCTCCCTACCATGACAGGTGCGTACATGGCGCCACACCACACACCACGCAGATGCCCACACTGCAGAATGTCACAAGCTGCCAGAGGGTGTGCCGCCAAGCCTGAACCCCAGCACTGACCACCCCTGCCCAGCTTCCAGCCTCCGTTTCTCTGACTGTTCCCAAATGTAAGTGGGATGCCCCCATATCCTAAATGTCATCATAACTATGTTCCTTCCCTAGAGAGGAAGATGGGAGGAAAGGAAGGAAGGAAGGAGGGCAGGAAGGAAGGAAGGAAGGGGAAGGAAAGGCAAGGCAGGTGGGGAGAGGAAGGCACGGTATAGGCATGAATCTAAGTATGCATTCACCAAGGGCAGATTCAGGTTCTATGGGCCTAACATGTAGTGAATGAGGGAGAAGGGAATTAAAAACTGCATATTAAAATATGAATACAGCTGGGCATGATACTGCTTATAATCCCAGCACTTGGGAGCCTGAGGCAGGATGATTACTGTGAGTTCAAGGCCAGCCTGAGCTATATAGTGAGTTCAAGGTCAGTCTGGACTACATACTGAGACTCTGTCTCAAAATACCAATAAAAGAAGAAAGGAAGAAAGAAAGAGAAAGAATACAGAGGGCTGGTGCTGTAGCACAGTGGCAGAACCCGTGTTTGGCACACACAAGGTCATGGGTTCAATCCCCAGCACCAAAAAATAAATAAATAATTAAATAAATAAAAAATGGAGGGCCGGTGATATGGCTCAGCGGCATAACGGCCTGCCTGGCAAGCATGAGGTCCTGAGTTTAACTCCCGGTACCCACATTAAAAAAAAAAAAAAAAAAATGGAGAGCTTGGGAGGGTCCCAGGCAAGTGAGGAGCCCTGGTGTCTGTCACATGCACAAAACCCAGAAATATAAGCCCAGAAGCACACATGGAAGCACGCACACTCGCAGGCCCACAGGCACACTGCAGCCCCTCCCCTTGCCCCTCTGGACAGATGCTGGGAATTATAAAAGGCAGCCTCAGTCCCTCAGTCCCTCAGAGCCAGCAACCATGCACTGCATGCACAGCCCTTCCTGTCCTGCTGCCATCTCCTGAGAACGGGAAAACTGAGGCCTGCAGAGGCAGGCTGTGGTATCTCATTCAGGCCCCCTGGAACAGCGGTGCAGGCGTGCAGAGAACTGAGACACGCTCTTCCAGAATACACAAGACTTTAGAAGGTTTTCTTTCTTTGATACAGAAAAGTGTAAAGAAAACAAAAATGGCTTGTGATGCCACCACACAGATGATCCCAGTGGCATTTTTATTTTTTTTTTTTTATTATTATTTTTTTTTATTTTATTTTTTTGTGGGTACCGGGGGGTCGACCTCAGGACCTCGCACGCCAGCAGGCGCCCGTGCCGCTGAGCGATATCACTGGCCCCTTTTTCGTATGTGGGTTCCGGGAGTTGAACTCGGGCCCTCGCGCTTGCCGGGCAGGCGCTTAAGCCGCTGAGCCATCTCACCGGCCCTAGTGGCATTTTTAAAATAAACTTAATGAATGCATAAAAATGCAAATGCTTCCAAAGATTATGAAACAAAAGCTACAACCTTCTTTCCTACTCCAGTTGCTCTCCCTGGAGATCATTGCTCTGCATTTCCTTCCTGAATACATTGGTATAAGAGCATTTTTTACCTATAAAGAGAGTCAGAGCCAGGTGTACCGGTGCACACCTGTAATCCCCACCCTGGGAGGCTGAGGCAGGAGAATTGCAAGTTCTAGCCTAGCCCTAGCATGCTTGCCAGCCTGCATGAGACCCTGAGGCAGGGGAGAGGTGAGGGAAAATGAGTGAGAGAATGCGAGAGTGAATATCATTGTACCAGACTATGTTTTCATCTAAAACACATCCTTAGCCAGGTGTGGTGGCACACACCTGTAATCCCAGCACTTGGGAGGCTGAGGCAGGAGGATTGCCATGAGTTCAAGACCAGCCTGGGCTACATACTGAGTTCAAGACCAAATCTTGACTACAAGATCAAATCTGGTCTACATCAGGAGGTCCTATGTCAAAAACCACCCAACGAATCAATCAAACAAAAAAACAAAATATACCTTTGCAGGTCTTTCTGCATCATGACGGCCCAATCTACCTCCTTCTTTTCAATGGTTGTGCTTTATTCCATCATGTGATCGTGTCCTCTATTTCCAATTTCTTTGTTCTTACAACACCCCAGCATAGCCTTGGTATTGCTGAAGATACTGCAAACATTTCCTTAGGGTCAGCTAGAAGTACTCATTCTGGTTGAGATGGTCAAAGCACTCTTCCAAAAGGTGATGCGTTTTTGCACTTTTATCAGCACATATGAGAAACTTGGTTTCTCTGAGCTTTTATTTATACATCTTAGTGATCTGGACAACAAAAATTTATACCTCAGCTTTTTTAATATCAAGAATATGTAATACACAAGTTCCCTTTGTATCCAGGAATCCCATGGGCACCAAATTCCATAGATGCCCAAGTTCCTGCATATGCCAGCATTTCATTCTCTCTCTGTGTTTGTGCGTGTATCTTTCTGTCTGTCTGTGTGGTACTGGGAATCAAACCCAGAGCCTTTTCACCAAGCTACACCCTCAGCCATTTTTTATTTTATGTTTGACACAGTGTCTTGCTAAGTCATTAAGTTACCCAGGCTGGGCTAGAACTTGCAGTTCTCCTGCCTCAGCCTCCCAGAGTTCTGGAATTACAGGCATGTGCCACTACACCTTGCTTTATTCCTCTTTATAGCCAAAGAGCATTGCATTATATGAATAAGCCACATTTTGTTTACCCATCTATCATCAGTTGATGGATATTTCTGTTATGTTTTTGGCAATCATGAATAATACTGCTTATGAATATTCATGTGCAATTTTTTGTGTGGACACAGGTTTTTCTTTCTCTTGGGTACACACCTAGACTCCTGGTTGTTTTAATAGGTATTTCCTTTTATTCTGATGGAGGCTGAGTGGCTTCATGAATTATTCAAATCCACTGCCTATTTTACTGTTGAATCGTCTGCCTGTGTCCTGTAGATTTGGGCTCTTCATTGATGGAGAAAATTTAATCTATTTCTGACATATGTTTTAGGCATGTTTTTTCCAGTTTGACATACGTCTTTTGATTTCATGCATGGTGTTTTATGATATTCATGAATGTGTTTGCTTTCTATTACTGTAACAAATACCTGAGATGATCAACTTAAAAACAGGAGAAGTTTGTTTCTGCTCACAGATTTAGAGGTTTCAGCTATCAGCAGGCACCATTGCTTTTGAGGCTGTGGAGAGGCAGCACATTATGGTGGGGAGTGCACTCAACTCATGGCAGCCAGGAAGCAAAGAGAAAGAGGAACAGGAGGATCTGGGGGTCCCATAGACCTGAGTTGAGCACCCCCAATGACCCAACTTCCTTACCTGAGGCGCCACCTCCTAAGGATGCCACTGCCAGCCAATCACTCAGTGGTAGATGGCATGCATAGCATGTGTGAGGCCTGGGGTTCAATTTCCAGCATCAAAAATCAGAGAATAATGTCAAATAAAATGTGCTCGAGAAGTATGGCAGCTACTGAGGAACCATGGAGGCTCTCAAATGTACCGTGGTGAGTTTAGATATGATTCTCTCCAGATGAATGGGTCCCAGGGATGCCAAGGCTTTGGTGGGAGCCGGATTCTTTGCCACCATCTGTGGAGATGCCCACTGGTTCCCATCTTAGGACACTCATTCGATAATTGTTAAAATTGCATCACATCCATGATTTTTCTCAACATCCTCAATGTCACAGAGACGTTATGCAAAATGAAGGGACGATAGGCAATGGAGGGGAGGAAAGTGCATGGGGTTCCTAGGAATGGGTGGACATTTCCCAAGGATTCAGGTGTCACTGCTTTTCACCCTTTTCCGGTCATTGGCATGGTGATTGTTAGCAGTCATGGCAGGAGAGGATGGGAATTTGACTAAAGGACAACATGGGTCACCACAGTCCCATTGCAGCTGAAGCTGGTCTGGTCTCAAAGGCTGAGTGGGCAGGTGGGCCAACTTCCTTATTTCCAGAAAGCCGAAAGCACTGTCAGTGCACCACGTAAGTGTCCCCTACAGAAACAGTATGGGCAGGCGATTTAGATGGCAGAGGGCCTTCTTACAGAAAAAGAGTACGGTCATTAGTTGTGGACAAGCAACCTGTCCTGTTGTCTCTTGGTGACACCTTCAGTTCCCCCGATCCCCAAGGGAACTTTGGTGACCCCAGGTCTTACCAAGAAGTCCCCTCCCATGACTCTGGCTCCTGCCAGACACCCCCAACTCCTGGGCACCCCCATGCCTCTCTTTGTCCCTGAGGATAACAGTAGCTTTCTGCTGGGATAAATCTCTGTGACCTAAATGTCAGCTGCTTGGGATCCAACCTCCTCTACTGCTTGAGGATATTAAGCAGTCCCCTGTATTAACTTCTAAGGAAGAACTTTGCACTTTCCTGGCCAGCTGGAAAATAATTGCAACACTGATGGATACAAATAAGGTTTTTTCAGATCATGAAAAAGATACGTGCTCCTACAAGATGTGGAGGACCCAGAAACATACATAAATGCTATAAAAAATTAGTCATAACCCTACCTCCTAATCAACTACCGCCAATGAAATCATCCCCCACTTTTAAATACATGAGACTGTATCCCATATAATTTTATATTATGCTTTTTTACCTAAGAGCATAGCACAAAGATTTCTCTGTGTTGGTTATAAATTGCTTATGGACATTGTTTTAAATGATTATACATAATACATAAATTGGATATATCATCATTTACTTAACTATGCTCTTGGACATTTAGATGTTTTATAATTTTTCGGTAATATAAAATACACTACAATTAAAAAACATTTTGTACAAAGGTTTAGCTTTTAAGAGAAATTTTTTTTCCTGTGAGTCAGGTAAGATGGTGCACACTTAGTCTGAGCTACTGAGGAGGCTGAGGCAGGAGGATTGCTAGCCAGTACAGGTCAACATAGCAAGACCACATCTTTTAAATATTTTCCCCCCTGAATTTCAAATTATTTCCCATTAAATTGAATCAAGAGTGAGAACAACTGAAAAGCTTTTGGTGCACCTTTTCAAATGATATTTTACAAATAGTAAACTATTTATATTTCCCAGAACATCATGAGGAAACCTAGCCCACTTCCACATGATAGGACACACCGTGGTTTGGATTACAAACCTCTGTAAGTGATAGAAGAGCTTTTCCTGTGCATACTATACATGTTAGCAACCCAGGAGAGTCTAGGAAGAGGGTAGGGGTACTGGAGTGTAGAAAAAAATCCATGTATCAGTTAGCTATTCCTGCATAACAAATAACCCCAAAACTTAAAATTTAAAATAAAAACATTTACTGTTCCTTATGTGTCCCTTGGCCTGCTGGGTGGTCCTATTAACCTGGATGATATTTGAATAGCTGTGGGGTCAGCCTCAGCTGGGACAGCTCGACCTTCTGGGTAAGTGCTCCATTAACCTTTATCTCTTACATCATTCTGACATGCTGGCCCAGGTGTGTTCTCAAGGGTTCCAAGAGACAAAGCCACAATCACCAAGGGCATTTTCAAGCTCCAGCCTGGGTTAACTCTCGCACAATTCCATTTGCCAAAGCAAGTCTCAAGGCCAAGCATGCAGCCAGTAGGGAAGGAGGACACAAGCAAGAGACGTGACTATAGGGAAGGAAGAATAATCGGGGTCATTACTGCAATCATTTATCTCAAGCCACATCCTCAACAGATGGGACCACAGTCTCCACGGCAACCAGCAAGGACCACACCTGAGGCCCAGATGGCACCGAGGTAATCTCAGTGGAGGCTGCTGACCTTGGCCCACACATGACTCAGCAGCACACCTGGCCCCTCTAGGGGGCAGAAAGTGGAGAATCCTTGAATTGTTACCCTAGAGGCACAGGATCCGGAAAGATAAATTAAGCTGAGGTGTAAAAAACAATGCAGGCACAGCTGCTTCATAGACTAGAACTGAAATCCACTACAACTGAGAGCATAAACAGACAAGGAAAAATACATTAATGCTTCCGACACTGTAGGCAAAGATCCTCCCTCTGCCTGGCATGGCCCACTTTGAGGCCAGCAGGGTCCCTCAATGCCAACTATGCCCTCGTTTCACAGCCCAGGAAGCAGCAGCGTGGCAAGGTTCCCTGGCTCCTTTGAGAGGAGCAAGGACCGAGCCCTTGCTGCTCCAGCAGCCACACTGGGTGGCTGCTAGAGCCTGCTGCAAACACGCAAATTGTTTCTTAATTGGAGTCCCCGCTTAATTAGCTGCTTCCTGAGCAGCTGTCTCCCAGTGCAGTAGGCTCCAATCAGCACCATCTTCTGTAAACTGCTGTGACCTCGCTCTCCCCTCTCTGCCACCTGGGGATTTGCCTCACGTTCTGCCCAGGAGGACAGCTGGGAGGAGTAGGGACATGTAGGCAGCTTGTGGGGACTGAAAGCAGCTGTCCTCACCCCCCCACCCCCGCTCCAGGACTGCAGAGGGCTTCACAGCTGCCCACCAGGCCAGGACCGAGGGACAGGGAGGGGGAGCCCAGCCCTGGATCTGCGTCGTTGCGGCAGATCTCCATCCCTCTTTGGGCTCCTGTGACCATGATTATAAGTCTCCCCCCAGGGGTAGGGCTGCCAGAGTTAGCAAATAAAAGCTCCCGGTGTTCAGTTGTATTTGAAGTTCAATAAGCAACAAATGATTTTTTGGTACGTCTTATTCAGTATCTGGAATACACTTATACAAGAAAAAAATTGGTTGTTAGCACAAATTTAAACCACGCATGGCGGCTCATGCCTGTAATCCGAGCACTCTGGGAGGCTGAGGCAGGCAAATCGCAAGTTCAAGCTCAGCCTGGGCAACTTAGCAAGCCTCTGTCTCAAAATTAAAAAAAAAAATAATAATAATAATATAAGAGGGCCTGGGAATGTAGCTCAGTGTGAAGGCCCTGGATTCAATCCCTAGTACTAAAAAAAAGGAAATAAATTTAAGTCCAACTGCATTTTATCCCATGACTCAAACTCCAGTGGAAAATTTTGTCCCTTTCTGCTCAGTGGAGGCACCGGGGCGAACAACACAGAACAGACATAGGGGTGTATGGGGCCCAGATATGTAACCCACTCCTGTGTGACCTTGGACAAGTCTGTTCCCCTTTCTGAGCCTCAGTTTCCTGAGACAGGAAATAGAATGTTCATTCTTCTTCTTCTTCTTTTTTTTTTTGGTGGGTACCAGGGGTCGAACTCAGGACCTTGTGCGCCAGCAGGCGCCTGTGCTGCTGAGCGATATCACCGGCCCTTTTTCTGTTTGTGGGTTCCAGGAGTCAAACTCAGGACCTCGCGCTTGCCAGGCAGGCGCTTATGCCACTGAGCTGTCTCACCGGCTCAAGAATGTTCATTATTGATTGGCTCTTTCTCAAGTGCAAGGATGTCCTTAAAATTGCTTTATATTTAGCAAAGCGTGCTGTGGAGCTGAAGATGTATTCCGAGTGACACATATTACCTAACAGGAGGGAAGCAGCGAGAGTGCAGATGACATGCGCAAGGAAGCCTGAGATAACCTGTTCTTCATCAAACCTTGCAACTTTGCGTACAGTGGAATCCCAAGAGCCAAAATTGGGATTGCTAAGCCCTGAAAAGGCATTGAACACTTTAAGAAATAGAAAGAACTCTGTGCCGTCCTGGGAAAGAGTCCCGCCTGGGCTTTGTGCCGGGAAGAGCTATAGTTACCCCTGACCAAGCCAGACTTGCACATTCCCTCCCCAGCAGGTGTCCCTGTGGGAGAGTTATGGCCCACTTGGGGACCACACCCATTGGGGTGGGGCTGTTCCTTTGCCTGCCTCTGGGCCTTGGAGGTGGCTTTGCTGTCGAGAAAGCAGATTTGTTCGAGTCCCACATCTGGAAGCCTAGGCTGGTGGGGCTGGGTGTTGGGGATTTGCCAGCCACCCCCCAGGGAG
This sequence comes from Erethizon dorsatum, assembly GCA_028451465.1. Taxonomy (NCBI): domain Eukaryota; kingdom Metazoa; phylum Chordata; class Mammalia; order Rodentia; family Erethizontidae; genus Erethizon; species Erethizon dorsatum. The sequence continues at coordinate 40,364,359 of CM051831.1, forward strand.
ACCCAGCTGTCTTCTATGCCAAGCCCATGGGGTCTGCTGGGGTTGAACGTGACTTGTTCCCCTAAACTTTAAGTTTAATCTCTAAAGTTTTAGTTCATGGTATTAAGAGAGTACAGATTTAACCTGACTATGGTGTTTAGAGTTGGCACCTTCGGGAAGTTATTAGATTAGATTAGGTCAGCAGGTGAAGCCTCATGAATCCTGGTGCCTTATAAGGAGAGGGAGGGCTCACACATTAATAGAGACATAGACACATATTCTGCCACCATGATGTGAAACTGCCCAGAGGAGTCCTCAGCAGAGTGTGCGCCAAGCAGTTAGGGTGCCCCGCCTCCAAAACGAGGAGCCAAAATAAACTCCTTCTCTTTATAAAGTAGCCTACCTCAGATATCCCATTACAGTAACAAAAAGCTGACTATTACAGTGTTCTCCAGAGGTGGGTGTTTAATTTACAAATGGCCACTACCATTGGTCAGACACAGGCACATGACTCAGACTGGACCAATGAAAACCCTTCATGAGCTGCTGCTAGAGCTCTTTGGACAAGACAGCAGTTTCCACTGAGGCTGCTGAATTGATAGATGAAGAATTGAAACAGGAGCAGTGGAGGCCCAGAGGTGTTGGGCATGTAGACCTCACGGCAGGCATTTCCACCTGAATCTAGGACCCAAGAAGCATGAGTGCTGGGTGACCTGGGTAGGGATTTTAAAGGCTGGGCTGCTTCCCATGTCATACTCTCCTCACCGAGCTCACCCTTTATGATGACACTGAGGCTATCTTTCATTCACCCCTACCCTGGCTCTCTAGCCCAGGACACCTGGGCCTCTGTAATCCCTGAGAATACATCCTGCTGCTGAGCTCCCCAGGGTCTCTTCCTGTTCCTCTACCCGATGCCAGAGTTTGGGTTGTGTGTGTTAAAGGCTTGGTCTTTACACAATAGTACTACTGGAAGGTGGGGGAACCATTAAGAGCCAGGGCCTAGTGGGAGGAAGTTGGATTATGAAGGGTGTGGCCTTGAAAGGGATATTGGGACCCCAGGCACTCCTCTAAGCTCTTTTGCTTCCTGGCCACCAAGAGGTAAGCAGCCGTTTCCATCACATTCTCTCACCATGACATCTGCCTCACTACAGGCCCAAAAGCCATGGGGGGTCACCTAACCATAGACTGAACCCCCAAAACCATGAGCCATACCATATAAACCCCTTCCTCTTTTCAACCTGGTGATCTCCCATGTTTTATTATAGTAATGGGAAGCTGGCTAACACACATGTTTTTCTGGTCTGTTCCCACCTGTCTTTAACTTGTTGCTATCCACTCAGAGGTGCGTCCTGGTTCCTGTGCCCTAAACAGTACTTATCCCACCAGAACAACCTCCAGGAGGGTGTGATCTGACCCTAAGACAGAGAGCTGTGTAATGGCTTGGGCTGCAGGGCACCCACTTGTTTCCTGGATAGCAGAGTTGTTCAAGTACATGTAATGACTCAGTGGGGCTGGGGAGAGGTCACTGGCCATTTTCAAAACCTGAGGCTAAATACAGGCCCTCTCTGAGATTCAGTTTCTGCATTTATAAAAGGCACATGGGACATAATAATGCATTTTTCATATTGTTACTGTGAATTAAAGGACATATGATATCCATGATTCCTGTATCTCATGTTACAAGTTACTTGAATTATGATATGCACATTTAATTTGCAACAAATCAGAGAGAGAGAAAGGGAGTTGGAGAGAGAGTTTTAACACTTTAACCCTTCCCTTTGTCAGCTTTCCATCACTAGAATGAAGTACTTGAGGCAACTAACTTATACAGAGAAAAGGTTTATTTGGGCTTATGGATCTGGAGATGGAAGTTCAACATGGAGTGACTCAAAGGGCCTCACATCACGGCAGGTGTCATGGCAGAGCAAACCACTTGCATCGTGAGCCAGGAAGCAGCAAAGGAAGAGGAAAAGACCTGGCTCCAATCTCTTCAGGGGCACCTTCAGAGGCCTAAGGAAACTCCTGAAGGTCCGCAGCAGCCCCAGTAGTGCACACAAACCCCTGTGGGACATGCAGCATCCCAACTATAGCCGGCTCTCAATTTTGCTAAGTGAGGATGCTTTAGAGAATTTTCAAGGGTAAATCTGAGTTTTATATGCAGGCTTCTGATCCTAAGCTCCACACAAGGCAGAGAAGTCGTTTCGCATCCTCCCGCAAGCCACTAGATCCAGGACCCTGCTGGCTGAGTGAGCGCAAAGGGACCAGGGCTGGGGGCTAACAGCAGGCCACAGAGGAGGAACAAGAACCAGAAGGTCCGGTCTACAGGCTTGCTGCGCTCCATACTACCGCAAGGTGGCGCTGTGGAGCAACATACAACAAGTCCGTCGGAAGGCCTTGCTCGCTGTGTCTTTGCCTGCTGGCCCGGATGTTCCCACGGTCTAGAAAGGAAGACTGTGTCTGCTGGTCCAGGTCAGGGAGGGAGCAAGTGAGAATCCATTGCTACTTGTGATGGGATCCTGTGGTAATCGGTGGTCATTTCCTCCCCGTTGCAGGAAGCCAATAAAGGGCGTTTTGTTTGGTTTTTAAGTTACAGAGGTGGCTTTTTAGAAATGATATTTTACTTTCTTGCCTAGGTGAACTAAAAAGTCACTGTAGGGCAATTTTTTCTTTGTAGTACTGGATAATTGAACCCAGGGCCTTCACACTGAACTGTATCCCCAGTCCTTTCATTCATTAATTAATTTAGTGGTACTGAGGATTGAGCCCACGAGTGTTTGACCATGGAGCTATATCCCTCGTCTTTAAATTTTTTTTTATGTTTTTATTTTAAGATAGGCGCTCACTAAATTGCTAAGGTGCCCGGTTGGGACTAGAACTTTTGTTCTTCTTGCCTCACACTCCCTCAGTGCTGTGATTACAGGACTGTGTCACAGTGCATGCCTGGCTCAAATTGTTATTAGGGAGAAGAATCACTGAATGGTTCCTCTTAAGTAAACAAGTAGAAATCAAATGTGAGGGTGCGGGTGACCCTCAGTGGTAGAAAGCTTGCCTAACACTGTAAAATAGAATTATTTTTTTTAAATAAAGTACAAAGCAAGACTGGAAGGACACTCACTGTCTTGGGAGGAGATTATAATGAGACCCACTAACTAGTCCCTCAAAGCTTGTGTGGAGAAAAGTGGGGAAGTCTTGCATTGGAACCAGTTACCTCTTGGGCATAAAATAATCAAGATCGCAGGAGATGGGGTGTGGCTCAGGGGTAGAGCACTTGCCTGGCACGCGCAAGACCCTGGGTTCCATCCTCAGCACCAAAAAACAACAACTGGGCCCTGCTAAAGCTTGGTCCAGTTCTCGTTACAAGATTTTCTTTGGGCTGGGTGTGCAACTCAGTGGTAGAGCACGTTCTACCCCCAGCACTCCCACCAATCCTTTAAATTGTTGGAGTTAATAAAGCCCCAGAATTTTTCTAACAGGAAGAAAGCAATCTTTACCTGGTAGGTGCAGATTCAAGTCTATTTTAATTTGGAAACTTGGGGGTATTCTCTAGTAAGTGCAGCACAACCTCGGTTATCCCCAAATTTTGTTGTCTTTTTGGTGAAAGTGTTTCGCCCTTCAGACACTGCCCCTCCCTGAGATTTCTCTTTTCCTTTGCTAGTTTGCAGCCACGTCTGTAGCTGTGACTGTAAAGTCCTGAGCTTAGTGATTGGGGTGATGTTTAATTACTTCCCACTTGAGGTGGAGAGGGTAGACTGGGCCAGGTACACATTCAAGGGAATCCATTCTATTTTCCCTCAGTCTCAACATCCGGCCAGGAGTACGATGGTCACCTTCAGTTTAGAGACGAGGTCATTGGTACCCGAAAAGCCAAGGAAGAGCCTAGTTTAGAATCCAGGTGGTGGGAGTCATTTGCAGAAGTGGCCCCAATCTTCCACTAGTCTGAATTTCTAGATCTTTTTTGAAAATTAATTAGGTAAATACATGTAACAGAAAGTTTGCCATCTTCCACATGTTTTAAAATTCAGAGTGTCTAACTGAAACCTTTACCTTTGAACATCATTTCCCTACTTCCCTCTCTTTAACTTTTTTTTTTTTTTTGTAAGACAAGGTCTCACTACATAGTTTGGGAAAGCCTATGTAGCCCAGGTTGGGCTTGAAGTCAGGGAGATCTTCCTGCCTGAGCCTCCCAAGTGCTAGGATTACAGGTGTGTGCTACCATGCCTGGTGCCTTAACCATTTTTAACTGTGCGGTTTGGTGGCACACATTGTAGTGCAACCATTGCCACCGTCCCTTTCTGTTAATTTTTCCTCTTCCCAAATATAAACTCTATCCCTATTAAACACTAACTCCCCAGCCCTTCGACTGAGCTGCCAGGAACCTCTATTCTACTTTCTGTCTGTGACTGTGAGTACTCTTGGGGGCTCGCAGAAGTGGAACCACCAGTATTTGTTCTGGCTTATTTCACTTAGTATTCTGTCTCTAAGGTTTATCCATGTTGTAACATGTCAGAGCCTCCTTTTGATGGCTGAATAATATTCCACCAATGGATAGACATCGTTTTGTTTATCCATTTGTCTGCTCAAGGGCACTTGGTTGATTTCACCTTTGCTATTGTACATAATGCTTCTGTGAAACTGAGTGGACCTATGTCTCCTGGTGTCCTGCTGTCAGTTCTTTGGGGTGCATATCCAGAACTGAAATTGCTGGATTGCATGGTAATTCTGTTGTTACATTTTTGAGGAATCTCCATACTGCTTCCCAAAGTGGCTGGATCATTTACATCCCAGCAGCAGAGCACAAGGGCTCCAATGTCTCCACATCTTCACCAACAAACTCATCTTCTATGTTCTGTTTTTGTTTTGCAGTATTAGGGATTGAACCCAAGGCCTTTACACTGAGCTGCTTCCGTAGTCCTTTGTATTTTATTTTTATTTTGAGACAGGATATTGCTAAGTCACTAACTTGCCTGGGCTGAGCTCAGATTTAAGATCCTCCTGCCTCAGCCTCCCAGAGTGCTGGGATTACAGGCATGAGCCACCATGCCCAGCTTCTTCTGTGTCTTTGTCAGCGTCCATCCTGTGAGTGTGGGGTGGGGTCCATGTTTGGTTTTATTTGCATTTCCCTATCATCCACGCCTTTTGCAGAGTGACATGGCAGCTTTACCGTGAGGGCCAACGCCCCTGGTGGCTTCCTGCCTTGCTGTGGTGGTTACAGTAGGACCCGAGGGAGGTCATGCCCTTTGCAAGCCAAGCCTTGGAGACCCCACGTGCTCCCACTGTCTCCTTCGAGCTTCCCTGCTGCTGCGAGAGCAGGCCCAGGCTGGGTGCGGCGGGCCAGCTGTCGGGCAGGACCCCAGCCGAGTGGGCCAAAGCTGGCCTGGGTCAGAGCAGCCCAGCGGACTCATAGAGTACCGAGCAGTAATAAGTCAGTTTTTTCTCAAGTCAATGAGTTTGGGGTGGCTTGATGTGCAACAATTGCTAAATGATATGTCAGTGCCCCAGCGCTGGTTCAGGGTTGTGTCCCCATGATATAGGGCGTGGCAAAACTGGCTGGGAAAATAAGCGGAGCCTGTCAATTACAAGATCTCAGGATAGCACCAAATAATTCCCAGAACCCCGTATGTGGAACTTCTCACGGGCTCCCGCGAGATGTGGACAGCATTAAAAGAGGCGAGACGCCAGGAAGATCCGCTCTGTGAGGTTTATTCCGCTCTCGGATTTTGACCCTCGAGGGCAGGGTGACCCATGGTAGGTGGTGTCGTGGAAGAGGTACTTGCAGGACACACAGATCACACAATAAGACCGGAAGCCAGAGAGACTGGAGGACCAGTCTTGCTGCTGTATAAAACTTTCTGGAGACCTAACTCTGGTCCTCCCAGGTGGTGTCAGGGCCACCACATCCGCCACAGGCCTATACAGGCTCCGGCGTCACACCTACTCACAGACTGTCCCCAGCAGGCCATAATTTGCTTTTCCATGCTGCAGACCTTGGGCATCTGGTCCAACTGCTTTGCATTTGTGTTTTCTCATCCATAAAATGGGAGTAGCAATGACGCCACTTAACAGGATGTTGGGAGTCAGTGCTGGACGTGTCTGGATTCACTCCATACATGGGAGTGTGTTGGGTGTCCAGATGTGTTCAGCTGATTATTAAAGTTGAAATGCAAAATTTATTTCCATGGGTGGATAATATGCAGATTTAAGTATATATGCATGTGTTCAGTTTCCATCACCTCAGAGTGGAGTTGTCAGTGGGTTTCCCTCCCCGCTGGATGCCATGCTGCTGTGATTGCTAGCAGGGTAGATTTCTTCAAGGGGCTCTGGAACTTCAGATCTGAGGAATCTCACAGCCCTGTTCTTTCTGGGTCTGGCTTCTCTCGCTCAGCGCTGTGCCTGTGGGGTTTGTGCCTGTCTTTGTGTTTTGAGCAGTTTGTCCCTCCTTGTCGCTGGCAAGGATCCAGTTCCTAAGTATGCACGGCGGATGCCTTCTCACGCTGGTGGACATTTGGTCACCTCCAGTGTGCGGTGCTAACAACCAGTGGACGTGGACGTCTGTGTGGACGTCTGTGCACAAGGCTTTCTTTGTTCACGTTTTGTTTTACTGAGTGAGGAGCTAGGAGAGTTGCTTGGGTCCTAGATTTTGGTGAACTTTACAGGAAATTGCCAAACAGGTCTCCAAAGTGGCTGTGTCATTTCAAACTCCCAGTGGCGATGCCAGAGAGATCCAGTTGTGTGGGGCCACATGCAGTGTCGTCACTTTTGCCTTCTGGGCAGTGTGAGTGGTGCCCTGCTGGAGTGTCACTCTGCATTTCTCTGCTGACTAGCAGTGGTGGGTATTTTTGCATATACTGATTTTGTTTTCGAGACAGGGTCTCACTATGTAGTTCAGCCTGGACCTGAACTCACTATGTAGCCCAGGCTGGCTTCGAACTCATGGTCATCTTCTTGCCTCAGCCTCCTGAGTATTATCCTTTTCATGCCTGGCTTCTTTCACTCGGCATAATTGTTTTAAAGTCCACCCATGGAGCAGATTGTGTTGGGGATTCTTTCCTGTTTCTTGCCACATTGTGAGGATAGACCACAGTCTGCTTGTCCCTTCAGCTCTGAGGGACATTTAGATTGTTTCCACTTTTTGGTGACATCCACCTAACCGTTGAGAACAGTTGCATACATGTCTTTGTGGGACAGATGTTTTTATGTCTCTGAGCAAAGATCTGTGAGTGGCATTGCTACATCCTAGGATGCATATGTTTAACTTTTTAAAAAATTTGCCAAATTATCTTCCAAAATGGTTACACCGTTTTACATTCCCACTAACATACTGTGAAGGGTTCAATTTTAGCACACCCTCATCAGTATTTGGCATGACCAGTTTTTTTCCCCCATCTTATCCATTCTAATAAATATGCAGTGTCATTTCATGGTGGCTTTAATTTGCATTCTTTGGTTGATGTAGCCAGTGTTGTTTTCAGTGTAAAGATCATGCACTTTTCATTAAATTCATTTCTAAATAGTTGATTTTTTTAAAAAAAAGGATAAAATGGAAACAGCTTTGTAAATAAGGAGGGGAAGTGGGGTTGAAGAGAGAGGAGGGGAATGTGAAAAAAAGAGTAACTAAGATATATCATGTACAGTTACAAATTCCCTATGATGAATGTGATCATTATGAATATCTAAATTGTACCAATAAACTTAATTTACAAAATAATCGATGTTTTGGTGTTATAAAGTGTCCTTTTAGGTTTCTTCCAATTGCTTTTTTTTTTTTTTTTTGTGGGTACCGGGGGTCGACCTCAGAACCTTGCACGCCAGCAGGTGCCTGTGCCGCTGAGCGACATCACTGGCCCTTTTTTCGTATGTGGGTACCAGGAGTCGAACTCGGGCCCTCGCGCTTGCCGGGCAGGCGCTTACACCGCTGAGCCATCTCACTGGCCCCCCCAGTTGCTTGTTGATAGAATATATAACGTGATTCTTTTTGGGGGAGGTCATGATGAGGACTGAATTCATGGCCTTGTACATGCTAAGCTCTCATTCTACCACTGAATGACACCCCTAGCCCCAATACAAGTCAGAAACACAATTTTTGAATACTGAGCTTGTATCCTGCGGTCTTGTTAAATTTTGGTCCTTGTAAGTTTTGCTTCTTTATTAAATTCTTTGGAGTTTTATATACGTAGTGTCACATTGCCATGTTGCCTGAAGAAAGAGACAGATTATTGTTCCTTTCCAGCTTGTATTTCCCTGGCCTTGGAGTACGGGTTAGAGGTTCCAGTACAGTGGTGGAGAGAGCTGGTGCGATTAGACCCCCATGCCCTGGGGCTGCTGTGAAGGGAAACTTCCAATATTTGACTATGAAACATGTAGTTAACTATGTGCACCTCATCTGGAATAACCCTTACTTGGAAACAATATATTATATTTCTGTATGCTGCTGGATTCCATTTCCTAATATCTTGTTGAGGATTTTTATGCTTAAGGGAGATATTGATCTATCATTTTCTTTTTGTGTAAAGTCTTTTTTACAGTTTGAGATCAGGGTGATGCTGGCCCTGGTGGAAGCATTTCCATCTCCTCAATGTTCAGAGACTGTGTGAATTAATCTTAATTATTCCATAATTATTTGATAGAATCCCCACAGAGAAGTTGACCTGACCTGGAGTTTTCTTTTATAAGGAAATAGTGTGTGACAGATTTGATTTTTTAAGAGATAAGGGCTATTCATATTTTTATTTCTTTTTATATTCATTTTGGTAAGTTACATTTTTCAAGGGATTTATTAAGTTCAAGTAGGTTGCCCAATTTATTTAGTAGAATGCTGTGTTAATACTGAAGATTTTTAGCACCTTCCTTTAGTAGACAAAAAATAAATGAACATCAGAAGGATATAGAGTATTTAAAAAACACTATCAAAAACTTGTCCTAATTGATATTTATAGAATAACACAACAAATGTTTGCAGAGTACACATTATTTTCAAGTAGTCATGAAACATCCACTGCATATAGACCACATGCTGGACCATAAGATGAGTCTCAAAATGGTATATTTGATATTAATAAAATATACTCTTCTTCACACCCATTAGGATGACTACTATTAAAAAACAGAAAATAAAAAGAGCAAGAATGTAGAGAAATCAGAACTCTTATGCATATTGGTGGGAAAGTCAAATAGTACAGTCACTCTGAAAACAAACAATTTGGAGGTTCCCTCAAAAAAATTAAAAGTGCAGTTACTATGATCCAGCAACCCCACTTCTGGGTCTATTTCCAGGACAACTGAAAGCAAAGTCCCAAAGAGAAGTATTTGTACACTTGTGTTCACAGCCACATTCGTCACAGTCACCAAAAGCTGGACGTGACTGGAGTGTCCATTGGCAGATGAATGGATTAAAAAAATGTGGCTTATACACATGATGGGATATTATTCAGTTTTTTTAAAAGAAGAAAATTCTGACACTTGCTCCATTTATGAGCCTTGAGGACATAATGCTAAGTGAAATAAGCCAGGCAAAGGGCAACTACTACATAATTGCACTTTTCTTTTTATTTATTTATTTATTTATTTTTATTTTTTGGTGGGTACAGGGGGTCGAACTCAGGACCTCGCGCTTGCCAGGCAGGCGCTTATGCCACTCAGCTATCTCACCGCCCCAATGGCACTTTTCTGAGGTCCCTGGAGTCGTCAGATTCTGATGGGCAGAGGGTAGTTTCAAGGGCCAAAGGGAGGCGATATGGGGAGCTGTTGTCTAAGGGGTGCAGTTTTGCTCTGGGAAGATGAAACAGTTATGGAGGCAAATGCGGTGATTGTTGCACAACACCATGAACGTGATTAACAACAGTGTAGATGGAAACTATTGTGCTGTATGTCTTTTACTACAGTTAAAGTTAAAAAGTCATTTACAGTGGCTCAGTGGTAGAGCATTTGCTTAGCATGTGTGAAGTCCTGGGTTTAATCCACAGCATCAAAAGAAAAAAAAATAGCAATTTTCTTAATCCCCCAAATATTTAAAAATTGTAAAACTCACTTTTAAATAAGAAATGATTACAACAAAGTCACAAGGGAAATAAGGACATGTTGAATGATGAAAACACAGCATTTAAAAATTGGAAGGAAGCCAGGAAATCAGCCCTTGGAGGAAAATGATAGCTCTGAGAGTGGCTAATAGTGTGTGTGGATTTGACTGGGCCTGGGGTGCCCAGGCACTGGATGAAGCTTTCTCCTGTGTGCCTGTGAGGGTGTTTTGGGAGGAGCTGAGCACTTGCTCCATACATTGAATAGAGCAGATTGTCCTCCCCAGGTGGGTGGGCCTCATCTGATCAGTTGAGGGTCTGGGCAGAGCAAAAGCAGGGACCAAAGGGAACTCTTCCTCCCTGACTCTAGGAGGTGGAACATTTATCTTCTTCTCCCTCAGGCTGGAATTTAAACCATTGGCTCTCAGTCTAGGGCTTCAGATTCAGACTGGAACCGCAGCACCAGCTGTCCTGGGTCTCCAGCCTCCCGACTGCAGATTGTGGGGTTTCTCTGCTTTCAGAATCCCATGAGCTAATTCTGTGTAGTCAGTCTTGATGTCCCTCCCTTCTTCCTCCTCCTCTGTATCACCTCCCCATACACAGATGTTCTCTGATTTACAGTGGTTCTGATATAGGAGCTAGGGCGTGGCAAAGCTGGCTGGAGGAAATGAGGGGGAGCTGTCAATTACAAGATCCCAGGGCAAGCAAGGACCCCCTATATGGAACTTCTCTCGAGCTCCCATGAGATGTGGATGGCATAAAAGAGCGGCTATCAAGGAAAGCTGCTATCCGGTGTGAGTTTGCATGATACCCACACGGGCGTTTTTCAGATGTGGTGTACTTTTATTTTTGCTTTTACCCTCTTTTTCTCTTTGTTTGGCCCAAATTTGCTCTGCAGAGCTGGTTTCTTCCATACCCATTCACCCTGCACTTTTCAAATAAACTTTTGGCACCATTATTTCCTTTTTTTGTCCAGTTCTTTGTTTGAGGCAAGAAGGGTTTGGATACTTTTGATTGGTGAGCCATTTCTTCAAAAACTACCCTGTAATAGTTCAACTTAATGATTTTTCAATTTTAGGATGGTAAGAAAGTGGTATGCATTCAGTGGGTACCAAGCTTTAAATTCTGATCTTTCCTGGAGCTAGCCATACGCAGTATCCTCTCCTGCAACATGGGCCAGCAGCAGCTCAGGGGAGCGGGCAATCACTGGGTGCCACTGATACTCTGGGATGCATCGTGTTGCTAAGCTAGGGTGTTCAGTGGGCGAGGTGTATTACAACGCACATTAACTTGAAATATTTTCAACTTGTCACGGGTTTACTGGGTATTGGGATGTAACCCCATCATGCATCGTCTGAACACATAATCAAGTTGCCAAGGGCAAGGTGGAAGTTGAAATGGCTCACACAGTGTCTCCCATTGGTAACTGAAAGCACCAGACTGTGAATGCACAGTTGGGCTCTAGAGTCTGGTGTGTGCGTCTTGAATGATGCTGGTGCCCTGTGACTCTGTCAGCGCTGGGAGAGGGAGGGGACCAGGCTTCCACTGCGGTGCTCTGAGAGGAGGATTTGGATTGGTGGATGCAGCCAAGCTATAGAAAGGCAGATTCTGGATTGACATGGGGCAGAAGGAGTGGACAGGCTGCCTGAGATGGTGTGACACTGGGAAATACGCTTTGATTTTAGTCCTCCTGCCTGGTGTAGAACTCCTACCATCCTTGGTGTCCTCGAAATGATCGATGTCTATTTGTACATTAGCGAGTTGACTGACAGCTGGCAGCCCCTGGGAGCTCAGGGTGGGGCTGGTTCAGGAAGGACCAAGGTGGGATGAGAGAATTGGGACTTTCAGCCTACACCTGGGTTCTGGGGAGGGGACAGGGTGATCACTAACAGCCACTGATTAATGGAGTCTCCATAAAACCCAACATGACCAGGAGGGTTCCAGGCAGTGGAGCATCCAGGGAGGGCTTGAAAGCCCACACCCTTCTCCAATCTAGCCTCACGCATCTCTTCCTCTGTATCCTTTGTAATAGTCTAATGAACCAGCAAACGAAGCGCTTCCCTGTGTTCTATGAGCCACTCTAGCAAATGAACTTAACCCAAAGAGGGGGTCATGGGAACCCCTATTATAGCCAGTGGATCAGAAGCACAGAGAAATCAACTTGGGGTTTGCAGTTGTCACTGGGTGTGGGGGGACTGTCTTGGGGACTGAACCCTCGACCTGTGAGACACTACCTCAAGATAAAAAATAAAATAGGCCGGGTGCCTTGCTCAGAGACAGCGCATCTGTGAGACTGACCCCCAGTACCACACACACTCACGTGTGCACACACACGGAGACACACACACAGGCAGGGAAAAGTTTTTCTCCTCCTCTCACCAACTGATTAAAATTTGAGTTGATTGAAGTTTCAAATGGATGCAGAACCCCCAAACCTAAGTATTCAGCCAAACCAGGTTATTCCAGTTTAACACAGCCTAACGTGTAAATATGTAAACATTCTTAATCATTGAGCTCAACCTCCCTGACTGACCACTTCAATGATTAACTTTAAAAGGCAGTTTCTTGGGCTGGGAGGGAGGCTGGAGCATCTCACAGGAAGTCATCTGCCCGCTGACAGGAAGTCTCAGATGGAGGGCAGTCTGAAAGCTGCAAGTTTGGCAGAAGAAAATACTGTGGCTTTCTCTTTCAGTGAAAATAGTGGAAAATTATGGAAAACCTAAAGCTCCTCTTAATCATTGTATTGGTGAGGTTGTGGGTGAGATGACATTTTCTTGGCATGTCATCTATTGCTATGTGTGAACTTTTGTGTATGTCTAATATACACTCTGTTGTTTACATGCTCACATGGGATGAAAGGTACATGCAGAAGAATGATATAAATAGAATATTCGGGTCCCATCTTTTCGGGGGGAACTGGAGATTGAACTCAGAGCCTTATGCATACTAAGCACATTCTCTGCCACTGTTCTGTACCCCAGCTCTTCTAGTCCCATTTTTGTTTCTTGAAAAATATATGAATAATTTTATTGCAAAGGACATTTTTATTACTATTACACAAATTAAGGAGTTTCATTTAGGCAGATTTGTATGTATGTAATACACTCAGATCATTCCTCCCTATTCCTTCCTATTCCCTAATACCTCCCCCTTTTACTTATATCTCATGCTTCTTACTCTCTGACTTCACGTATGAGAGAAAACATGTGATATTTGTCTTTCTGAGTCTGGCTTATTTCACTTAACATGATGATCTCCAGTTCCAGCCATTTTTCTGTAAATTGACAGGATTTCATTTTTCTTTATGGCTGAAATATACTATATATATATATATATATATAATCATTTCCTTTATTCATTCATCTATTGAGGACAGCTAAGGTGATTCCATAGCTTAGCTATTGTGAGTTGGGGTACAGTAAACATGGATATGAAGGTATGTATAGTATGCTGACTTTAATTCTTTCAAGAAGATACTGAGGAGTGGTTATTATGTCAGTGTTCCCATCACTGGGATAAAATATCCAAGACCTGTAATTTAAAGGAGATGTTTATTTGGACTCACGTTTTTGGAAGTTTCAGTCCCTGGTCAGCAGGCTCCAAGGCAGAAACGGCCTGGAGAAAGGGCCTGGCATGGAAGAAGCTGCCCACTCCAAGAAGGCCAGGAAGCAGAGAGAGAGGGGAGGAACTGGGGACAAGAAGACACCCTTCCAGGTCACACCCCAGTGACCCGCCACTTCCAACCAAGCCCCACCTCTGAACCGCACGGCCAGCTATGAACTCTGTGGTGGACTAATCTGCTGTGCCTCCATGATCTAGTGACCTTTCAAATGTCCCCCCCGTGAACAGGAGACTTCGGGGGGACATTTTAGACCTAAACCATACTAAGTGGTACAGCTGGGTCAAATGGTGTCTTTGTGTTTAGTTTTTTTGAGGAACTTCCGTTATAATACCCACAGGACAGTATTAATTTAGATTCTCACCAACAGAGGTGCAGAACCTCTACAATGAAAAAGAAATTTAAAAATTTTCAAAAATCTTTATTAGTCCATGTTTGCCGTACATAATGTTTACAGTCCTTGTGTGGAGTTGGTACATGTACATACATCTTTTTTTTTTTTTTTTTTTTTTAAGACAGGGTCTCACTATGTAGCCCAGGCTGACCTTGAACTCATGGTGATTCTCCTGCCCCAGCCTCCTGAATCCTGGGATTACAGGCGTGTGCCATCATGCCCGGCTATGTACATAACATCTTAATTCCTTTCATCCCCTTCCACCTTCCTCCCTCTCCCTCCATCTCTTGATTCCCATCCTTTATGCAAAAGATCTCCCTACTTCCTATTATCTCCCTTTTATTTTGCTCTTTATACTTTGGGTTTATCATATAAAAGAAATCATGTGATATTTAAGTTTGTAAGTCTGATTTATTTCACTTAGCGTTATGGTCTCAAGGTGCATCTATTTTCCTACAGATCCTCAATATCTTTCTTTATGGACGAGTAGGATTCTGTTGTGTGTAAATAGCACATTTTCTTTATCCATTCTTCTGTTGATGGACATACAGGCCACTTCCAAGATTTAGCTATTATGAATTGTGCTGCTATAAACATGGGTGTGCATGGGTCACTGTAATAGGATGTCTTTAACTCTTTCAAAGATACCTAGAGGGGAATAGCTGGGTCAAATGGAATTTGTAGTTTTAATTTTTTTTGAGGAATCTCCATACTGATTTCCGTAGTCGTTGCCCAGGCTGATCTAGAACTCATGGGCTCAGTCAGTCCCATCTCCCAAGTAGCTGGGATGACAGGAGTGTGCCGTTGCCCCCAGCTACTATCCCATCTCAATTAGAATGAGTGGTTCCTCACATTAGAAGAGTCCTTTATTGTTACCAACTGCTTTTCCACTACATATAGCCTTTGACAAGCTCAGCACCCCCTGTGAAGTGGACACTGTGGGTTTTTCAATCCAGAAAACTCAGGAGGTGCTTTTTATTTAATTTACTTAAGGGCCAGTTCTGAGGCAGATGACGGGGGATAAGTTACAGGTGGACCTTCAGTAGAGACCACACCATGGGCCCGCTGGATCGGCAGGTAGTGGGCACGATTAAAGCTGGCTGGGAAAAGTAGGGAGTTCTGGGGACTGTGGCAAAGTGAAAGATCACAAACATTTCCTTAAAAAGTAGCCATCCAGGTGTAGTGGCACACACCTGTAATCCCCGACACTCGGGAGGCTGAGGCAGGAGGATCACAAATTTGAGGCCAGCCTGGGCAACTTAGAAAGACCTAGTCTCTAAATTAAAATTTAAAAAGGATGGGATGTAGCTCAGTGTGAAGGACCTGGGTTCGATCTTCAATACTGTCGGTCATTTTCAGTGTATCATGTGGGAATATAGGCCTGGTGTTGCCAGTTTCTGAGTTTTCAAGAGAAATTATAAACCCAGATTATTCATAAATACCCTGAGCTTTAAATGTCAGCAAACAATTCAAATCAAATATGAATAGGTGCTTTTGTCTCATAATAAATAGTGAGAATGGGGGATTTATAGCACAGTAAATACCAAAATCCAGTCTTGTAGAAACTGCTAAGCACTCTATGTACATTAATTGAATCCCTGTCCCAACTCTGTGAGTGAGATTCTATGAGGATCTCCTTTGTGGAGGTGAAAATGTAACTCAGCAGCTTTCTCAGGGCCATCCAGCCAGTAGGGAACAGAGCCAGGACCCGGTCAGCTTTTGCAGGATGCCAATGTGAGCAGCGTCCAGCGGTGGGGAGACTTTAGACAACTTTAAAACTACTAAAATGGACTCAAGGTTGTATTATTCCCACGCACAGGCAAAATCAAATAATGTCGGTGATAAAATACACATCTCCGAGGAAACCCCTATACATCTAAGTTCTAAAGAATAGCTCTGGGCTCTGTTAAGTTTGTTTTTAAATAATCCTTTAAAAACTTATGGTAAAATACATATAAAATTTACCATCTTAGTAATGTTTAAGCATATAGCTCAGTATTGTTCAATGTATTCACACTATGTTGCAACCAATTCCAGACTTCATCTTGCAAAGCTAAAACTCTGGGCCCATTAAATAACAACTCTCCATTTCCTACCCTAGCTTCTAGCAACACAATTCTACTGTCTGTCTGAATTGGCTACTCTAGGAACCTCATTTAGGTGGAATCATGTAGTAGTTGTCCCTTTGTTCCATGTTGTAGCATGTGACAGAATTTCCTTCCTTTTCCAGGCTGAATACTATTCCATTGTGTGACCATAACACATATTGCTCACCCATTTACGGAGGCACACTTGGGTTGTTTCTAGAATTTGGCACAGGGGTATGCAGAGATCTTGCTTTCAATTCTTTGGGGTATATTCCCAGAAGTAGGACTGCTGGATCATGTGGCAATGTAAGTTTTAACTCCTCAGGAGCTGCCCTACTTTTTCCACAGCAGCGGCACCATGTTCACACTTCTGCTATCAGTGCAGTTTTCCCAGTCTCTCCACATCTTCACCGACACTTGTTTTCTGTGTGAGCTGCTATCTCATTGTTTTTTTGTGTGTGTGTGTGGGTACCGGGGGTCGACCTCAGGACCTCGCGCGCCAGCAGGCACCCGTGCCGCTGAGCGATATCACTGGCCCTGTTTTCGTATTTGGGTTCTGGGAGTTGAACTCGGGCCCTCGCGCTTGCCAGGCAGGTGCTTACGCCGCTGAGCCATCTCACCGGCCCGTCTCATTGGTTTTTGATTTGCATTTCCCCAGTCTATAAGACCGCTTGTAATCTTTATTTGGTTTAAATTTTAAAAAGTAAAACAGGGTATGAACTGCAAGGGGTAATATTTTCGTTGGTAAGTGCAAATCTTACTGAATTTGCATATCAGCTTTAAAATTGAAATTCCTTCTCTTTTCATTGTTATTCATCCTAATTATTTAATGGTTAGTATACTTGAGTGTTATTCATTGTTGTAACATGTAGGTGTGAAATTTCTTTTTTTTTTTTTTTTTTGTGGGTACCGGGGGGTCGACCTCAGGACCTCGCGCGCCAACAGGCACCCGTGCCGCTGAGCGATATCACCGGCCCCTTTTTCGTATGTGGGATCCGGGAGTCGAACTCGGGCCCTCGCGCTTGCAAGGCAGGCGCTTACGCCGCTGAGCCATCTCACTGGCCCTGAAATTTCTTAAAAATGACATTAATGTATTTTGTTGTTGTTGTTGTTGGTACCGGGGGTCGAACTCAGGACCTCGCGTACCAGCAGGTGCCCGTGCTGCTGAACGGTATCACCGGCCCTTTTTTTTTATGTGGGTACTGGCAGTCGAACTCAGGACCTCGCACTCGCCAGGCAGGTGCTTATGCCGCTGAGCTATCTCACCTGCCCCTGTAAGTATTTTTAATCTGTGAACTCTTTTGGCTATAGTAATTTTTTATTTAAAAATGTTGCTGGCTAATCCCAGCAATCTGAAGGCTGAGGCAGGAGGATCACTGTAAGTTCCAGGCCAGCCTGGGCTACATGATGAGTTCAAGGTCAGCCTAGAGTACATAGCAAGACTCCGTCTCAAAAAACCAAAAACAGTAACAACGAGATTTTGCTGGCTTGCTTTTATATAGAAGGTGCAACAATTAAATGGTGTTTTCCTAGACATTAGTATATTGCATCTAATGTTACTGAAAAAAATGTTTGTGTTGTAAAGGAGGAGTGTTCAAAAATGATCGTTCCAGTGGCCAAATTGGCTGGGTGGGACACTGAGGTGAGATGTACCCAGGTGTGTGCAGGCAAGAGGAGATGGATGCCGGTGCAGTAAACAGAGAGACCTTGCAGGACCCGGGGACCAGAGGAAGGAGCCTGCATTCTCTGCCAAAGGCACCCGGAAGGCTCTGGAGTGCTGGTGAGGGAAGCACCATGACTTGTGTTGACCACTCTGGTACCAGCGTGCTGGCAGAGGTGACAGAAATGTATCAGGCAGGGTTCTCCAGGGAAGAAGAACCCACAGAACACACACACACACACACACACAGATACGCGTATTTATTTACTTGTTTATTATGGGAATTTGCTCACATAACTGTGGAAGCTGACAAGTCCCACCATCTGCCACCAGCAAGCGAAGAAGCAGGGAAGCTGTAGCATCCATCAGATCAAGGCCGAGCCAAGAGTGTTAACTCACAGCCAAATCTGAAGGCCTGGGGGCGGGGTGAGGAGACTGGTACATGGCTCAGAGTCCGGAGGCCTGGAGTCAGGGGTTCCGGCATCCAAGGCAGGAGAAAACAGATGGCCCAGCTCCAGCACAGCAAATTTGCTCTTCTACCTCTTTGTTCTATTTGGGCCTTTAATGCATTAGACGATATCAGTGAGGGTAGATCCTCTTTACCCAGTGTAGCTTGAAAACCCCTTCCACTGAGATGCTAACAGACACAAGGAATAATGATTTCCTAGCTGTCTGCACATCCCAGAACCTCATCGAGTTGATACGAAAATGAATCCTCGAAAACATGGACCATGAGAGCTGCTGAACAGGCTGGGGCAATTCTGGATCTTTAAGGACTCCTGAGTGCTCAGCCAGGGCTGCAGTGGGCAGCTGGGCAGCACATGTGTGCCTGGACTTCAAGGAGGCCAAAGGTGCCGCTATCTTGCTGCAATGCTTACGCAGCCATCTCTCAAGTGACACTTGCAGGGAAGAAGGATGTGGGCAGGGGAGGCCATGGGCTAAAGCAAAGGCTCACCAGTCCTGGCAGAATATAAATGTGGTGAGTGTGAGAAAACTGTCTCCGGTGAGAGCAAGTGCAAATGCAAATACAAAACATGGATCCCATGGCAAGCAGTGTGTCTGGGCACTGATAAGCAGCAGCAATTTCTGTAATTAAATGGTGCCATTATTTTAAGCATGATAAGGTTCTGGAAGGGACTTTGCCAAGGTGGAAGCCATTCTAACACTGCCAGTCTTTTTTTTCCTTTGTATTTTCCACCAAGCTGAGGTTTCCGGCTCAGATAGGATTCAGGAGATCCACAGTGGGTGTCCCTGTTTCTAGGGACCATGACCAAAACTTCAGGACAAGGGCTGGGGTGCAGCTCAGTGGTAGAGCACTTACCTGGCATGCGCACATTGAGACCCCAGGTTCAATCACTGTACCAAAAGAAAACACGCACACACACACACAAGCAAACCAACAGGGTACTCAGTGAGGAAGCCACCACCACTGCTGTGATACTACATGCGAGGGCCACGGTGTGGGGTCCAGAGGAGGCAGGACTGAGCTTGGGGCTGTTCTGAAATACAAATGCCTGTTCCACAGGTAAAAGGACAATAAATAAATTGCAAGGAGGAGAAAGAGCTATTTCCATCAACTGCAAGGTGTGAACCTTACTTGGATCCTGATTTTTTTTTTTTTTTTTTTTTGAGACAGGGTCTTGCTATGCGGTTCAGACTGGCCTTGAACTCACTATGTAGCCCAGGCTGGCCTTGAACTCGAAGCAATTCTCCTACCTCAGCTTCCCAAGTGTTAGAATTACAGGTGTGCACCACGCCCGGCACAGATCCTGATTCTTTTTGAGACGGGTCTCACTTTGTTCCCCAGATTGGCCACAAACTCTTGGGCTCAAGCGATCCTCTGGCTTTGGCCTCCCAAGTAGCTGGTACTATATCACTGGTGATGCTGATTCTTAACACACAAACCAAAAAATAAAATCAGGGCATTTCTGAGACAGTTGGAATTTTGAACTCTATCTTGGTATTTCATGACTAGGGAATTATTGTTAATTATTTTAGGTATGGTCAGTACAGATGAAATGATAGGATGTCTTGGGTTTCTTTCAAGACGGGGTAGAAGTCATCTATGGAAGCAACAGAACTGGCTTGGATTGTGGCTGCAGGACTGGACAGTCATGAGGGCTTTCATATATACTACCCTATCCACTTTTGTGACTGAGGTTTTCCATTGTAAAGTGATTTTTTTTTTTTTTAATGTAGGTACCGGGGGTCGAACTCAGGACCTCATGCTTGCCAGCAGGCGCTTGTGCCGCTGAGCGATATCACCGGCCCTTTTTTCCTTTTTATGTGGGTACTGGGAGTCGAACTCAGGACCTCGCGCTTGCCAGGCAGGTGCTTATGCCGCTGAGTGATATCACCGGCCCTGTAAAATGATTTTTAAATATCACTAAATTGTGACAAAATCATATTGTCATATTGGCGCATAGGCTCCAATATGACAACACCCGACAGGAGAAAGTTAATTGTCTCTTTTCATTTATGGTTTCCTTTCGAGATAGGGTCTTGCTATGTAGTACAGGCTGGCCTGGGACATGCTTAAAAGAGTACCCCATGCTGGCATTGAACTTGTGGCAATCCTCCTGTCTCAGCCTCCTGAGGGCAGGGATTACAGGCATGTGCCACTATGCCCGGCTGTCAGTCATCTTTAAAATGCTCTCGGTCCATATGTGCGCAGAAGAAAGGCCCAGGTTACTGTGGAAGTATCTTGGACACTGGCTGTGCTGGGACCTCTTCCCACCACAGGCCTGAGAGCAGGCCTTGAGCACTGAGGCTTTAGCAGGAATGTCATGTCAGTGTAACTGGACATCAATCCTTTGTTTCCTTGTTATTTATTTTATGCCTACTTCTATTTTGGCAACTGATACTGACTTTCTACTTACAGAAGCAGCAAAGTTTGCTTCTTATGTAAATATATATAAACACTTTGCTTTGAAGACAAGTAGGAAATGACAGTATGGGTGGCACTCATATTGTAAAAGAAATTTTTTTAGGGTGCTAGGAAATGACAGAAGTTTGGGAGATACTGATAGTATGTTCCAGGAAGTGTTTTCTAACTGATCTGGTAGACACCCGTCTCACACAGGTTGTCTCTCCTGTCCCTGAGGGACTTTGTGCCTGCAGCCTAATGGTCTGCTCAGGCCATCACCCTGTCCCCTCTGGTCTCCCTGTGTGTCACCCAAAGCCCTAATGCCCAGAGAAGGGGCCCCAGTGGCAGGGAGCATAAACACCACACAGAGAAGTGGGGAGCAGCTCCCACCCAGGGCCCCCAGACATGGTTCCCATTAAATGGCTGTTTTCTGCTGGGGAAAATGTCCTGACTACCTCAAAACAACCACTAAGGCAGCCAGCAAGTTGTGTCCACTCAGATGTGTTACTTTAGGCCTGTTCGTTTTTTTATTTGTGTAATTAAACTTTTTTTGAGATGGTTATAGGTTTACATACAGTTTTTTTGTTTGTTTGTTTGTTTTTTGAGACAGGGTTTTGCTATGCAGTTCAGGCTGGCCTTGAACTCACTTTGTAGCCCAGGCTGGCCTCAAATTCGAAGCAATCCTCCTGCCTCAGCCTCCTGAGTGCTGGGATTACAGGTGCCCGGCTAGATTCACAGTTGTAAGAAATAATACAGAGAACTCCCATGTACCTTTACTTTGTTCCCCCAGTAGTTTTGCAAATCCAGGGAGTTGGCATTGATGCAGTCAAGGTTTGGGGCATTTCTACCACCCCAAGGCCCCACATCACCTCCCACCCACCCCGTCACTCACCCCTGGCTACCACTCATCTAGTCCTTCTTTCTGTCATTTTGCTGATTCAAGAATGTTCTACACACACGGTTATGTAGGATGGAACTTTGTGTTGCTACAGTGAAATCCGGTAGCAACTAACTTTACAAAGAAATTTGAGTTCACCCTTGGAGCCCTATACCTGCAGTTAGTTCTGGCGAGGATTTTTGGGTGAATGGCGGATGGTAGTGGCAGGAGCATTTGTCAGGAAGCAGAGAAACTGGGGTCCTCCAGTCCCTGAGCTCAAATCCCCAATGGCCTAAGGACCTCCCCCGATGAGGTCCATCTCTTAAAGGTCCGCAGCAGTTTCAAATGTCCCCACACTCAAACTACCCAAACCAGAGCAGTAACCTCTGTTTTTCCACCCAGCATACCTCTCTGGAGTTTCTTTTTATTCCTGGACCATATTCCATGGTATGCGTGTGCCACTGTGTTCACCATCCCCTCTGCAGGACCTCAGTGCTGATTCCAGTTTTGGTTCATTATGAATCTCATGTACAGGGATGGAAATGAATATTTAGTTTTCATTTCTCTGGGACCAATGTCCAAGAGGATGTATGTTTTTAAATACATTAGTTGCTATCATTTACAGCCAAGATGTTTCAAACTAAAAA
Organism: Erethizon dorsatum; assembly: GCA_028451465.1. NCBI lineage: Eukaryota > Metazoa > Chordata > Mammalia > Rodentia > Erethizontidae > Erethizon > Erethizon dorsatum. The sequence continues at coordinate 40,386,498 of CM051831.1, forward strand.
TTCGAGGTTATCCATTTCTCTTCAATAATCAGAAGATTTGGAAAGATGGGGCCACGGAGACTCGTGATCTTAATGGACCAGAGGTCCAGGACTCTCATGCCCCACAGCGTCTCTTCTACTTTTTACTTAGCTGTCTGGCAAGGGATCCATGCATTTATATTTGCTTGGATAGACATTACATGCCTTCAGATCTACCTAAGGGTACACTCTGTAGAAAACACGCCCTCATAGAGCACCTGGTGGTATACAGACACCCTCTCCCCCAGCTTCAAGCTCTGGGATCTCTAAAGCCATTTCTCCCAACATACATCCCTGATCTAGGGACCCCATGCTTTTGAGGGTGACTCCAAAACATCCCTCATTCCATCCCAAAGTCGCATGGGCCCAGAGAGATAGGATTATACCCACCTGGGCCTTCTGAAGCGCAGTTTCTCTGTGGCCAGTCCCAGGACCACCTCAACCAAGCCGCCTTTCTGAGACTGACTGAAAATTACCTTCCCCTTCCTGTGCTCCGTAACACCTGTCTGCCTTACTGGCAACAAGTCCCCACATACTTCCTGTACTCAGTGCTCAACAGGGCCTGTGCGCCTTCGCCTGCACCTTCCCTGACCTCTTTCCACTAGACTGAAGGCTTCCCTGCGAAACTAGATGAGTATTTCAGAGTCCCTGAGATGCATATCGTACCTGCAATTCATGACAAAGACAGCTACAAACCACAGAGCACTTAGTGCAGTCTCCAAGACCTTCAGTTTGTCTCTGTGCAGCTGAATTCAGCCAGGCTGCACTTTCTTTTACGGGAGCTAAGGAGCTAGGTGTGCTCTGGGGGCGTTGCACCCTAAATCTGACCTTTGGGGTGACTCCCTTAGGGCTTCTGAAGGACAGAGGGTGCAGTGCAGAGAACATGGGCTCAGGGATTAGGGACCCCCCACCCCAGCACTGCCCTGCCTACAGAGCGATCTTGGGGCCATTTCATCAGTTTCCTTCTGCAGAAATGGGGATCCTAGCACCCTCCTGGCATGGCTGTGAGGCCAAAGGTAAGAATCCGGGCCTCGGTGCTTTATGGGCCGGGATGAGGCACGCATTGGGCACTCTGAACGGCAGCTGTCCAGGGATGCGTGTCCTTCTGCGGCGGCCTCGCTCATGCTGCGCCCAGGCCTGGCTTTCTGTCTCTATGGAGAGGCCCTGAAAAGAGCTGAATGAATGACTGCGAGATCAGAAGGCTCCAAAAGGGCGTCCAGTGCCAGCCCGCGCTCTAAAGCCTCGCGGGGACAAACACGGAGGCCGCATAACCGGTCTCGGCCTCCGTGTGGTCTAGGGCGCCCGGTGGGCGCGCGCGCAGTCTCCTCCGCTTCCCCCGCGGGCGTGTCCCCGCCTCCCGCCCACGCACGGTGGCCCCAGCGGCGCCCCACCCCCACACGCACCAGCCAGGGGTGGGGGTGCCACGAGTAGCGGCCCCTGCTTTCCCGCGCGGCAGCCCAGGAAGTGGCCCTAGGCGGCGGCCTCGCCCCGCCCTCCCTGCTATCACCTGCTGCCCGGCGCGGGCGGGGACGAAGGCGCGGGCGGAGGGCAGAGCACGGGCCGGGTCGCCGGGTGACGCCGCAAGGATGGCGCGGGCCCAGGCGCCGCCGCCGCTGCTGCTCGCGCTCTTTGCGCTGCTGGCGCTGCGGGCGCTGGGTCCCGCCGCGGCCGCCAAGCTCAACATCCCCAAAGTGCTGCTGCCCTTCACGCGGGCCACGCGCGTCAACTTCACCCTGGAGGCCTCAGAAGGCTGCTACCGCTGGTGAGCCGCACGGCCGCGCGGGGACTGAGACGTCCCCACGCCGGGGCACCGGGGGACACGGGGGCGCGCGCGGCAGGTGCGCCGGCTCTGGCAGGAGGCCCGGACTTCGGCGGGGCGGGGACTTCAGGCCAGGGACTGGCTCGGGCCGGCGGCCCTGCGGCTGTCGCGCGCTGCGTGACCCGGTGCGCGCGCGGGTCGCCGCCAGGGCGCATGGCGCCACCGGGCCTGGGAGCTGCTCTCTGGCCGTGTGTACGCGCGCGCGCGCCTGTGTGTGAGGGAGTGTTTGGGTGTGCGCGCGTGCGCGCGTGTCGGCCTGGTTCGGGGAGGGGAGGGGGATCTGGAGCTGCTGGGGCCCCAAGAAGGCCTGCGCTGGGCAGGGGTGTCCTGGGCTTGTACAGGGGACAAGGCCTCCGGGCCGCCGAGCCCGGGCCGGGGACCTCGTGGTCTTGTTCCTTTTTCTGTACGGGACTCCAGGAAGAGGGTGGTCGGGGCCTGCACAGCTCTAGTCTGAAAGCCTAGGGGTCTTGAGTTTGTGCAGCGACGGGGGACTCCACTTTGGCGCCGACCGGTGTGGGAACTGGCTTTGGGAAGTGTGGAAGGCGTCTATGGCAGACGCATCATACCTGTTCCTCCACTTAGGGAGGGACAGAAACCTTTGATGAGAGGTTTTGCCAGAGGAGCCCCCCAGGGGTCCGTTTCACGGATGAGAAATGAGAGCAGAGGGAGTGAGTGGGGTTCCCCTTGGTTGCCCGCAGATGGGGTCGGCCTGGATGACTGGGCTGGGCCCTGACCCACAAGGCGATGTGGTCCAGCGCTCCGGGTGTGCAGGCGGAAGGGAGCTTCTGATGCTAACTCCCGGAGAACAAGCCAGGCCGCACCCAGGCCGGGTGGGGCCAGCCTAGCTAGAGATGAAAGGCGGTAGCTCCCTGCCACCCCCTCCCTCTGGAGGTCACGTTTTTGCCGCTGCCTTTGTTTCTGTCTTCCACTGCTGACGCTTAACAAGGCGTGAGTACATTGCAGAGCTGCACACGTGTGCCAGAAGTCTGTGAACATCAGTCGTACGTGTAGGTGAGCGTGCAGCCCGAGTTCAGGCTGGCATTTTGTTACTTGTACCACCTGCACCTGTTGTGTCTTGCGAGGCGACCTCCTGAAATCGGGACACAACATGTCAGCCAGTTGCATTTTGAGTCTAGTTAGTGCTTTACAAACTTGGAGGGTCTTGTTCGGGCTGGTATTGGGCTGAACTCGGGCTTTCAGTTCTCTGTATCCCTGCCTGGGCCTTGTCTGGTGCGGGAAGATCAGCTGTTAATACTTTGGGGGAACACATGCTTGTTCTCTCCTTGAAGCTGTTCTCTTCATACATGGGCGAGGAGGGGGAAGCTGGTTATTAAAAACAGCTGGCTTCAAGTGACTCCCTTTGGAGCATTTGCGTGTGACTTCCTGCAAGGTTCTATAGCTGTGCTCTTTTTTCTAAAATAACACCCCTTTCTCTATTTTTAATGTACTTCGTAGGTTGAAGGGGGAAAAATTACCAATCTCAGATGCGTCAGATAAATGCTAAGTCCCTCAGAAGTTTAGTGCTTGATCCTTAGTGTTTTTTGGCTGAGTGTGACTGCTTATTTTAAGTGTCCTGGTAGAGGTGTTTGTTGATTGCAGTTTCCCCTTCACTTTCCAGGAGGACTTCGTGTCAGATAAGCATTGAAGACATTTTCTTTATTTGTAGTAATTCTGTTCTGAGCGTAGTGTCTGCCGCTTTAGTTGTGAAAATTGTCCTCTAGACATTTTAAGGGTTGGTGTGTGGATGAGCTATATATCTGCAATCACCTAAACCTGGGAGGAAATATCCCATTTATCCAACGAGTTCACTGTGAAGTCTCCAAGATGAAAAACAAAGAGAATTAAAACCAGACCCCCAGAGGGAATTTTTGCTCAACCTTTGAACCTGCAGGAAGCTCCAAGTACTCTGAAATCAGCATCTGCCTGAGCCAGGGCTTCAAGGTTACTTTTCCCAATTCTTGATTTATAACATCAAATAACTGGGTGGTTTCAGGGCCGGGTAGCTGTGAATGCTGTTTATAGTCTACACTGCCTGTGTTTCAGAGGGGAAAGGCTGAGCCTCAGCGAAGGGCTCCCTGCAAAATCGAGGAGTAGTGAAAGAGGGAAGTGGAGCCACCCTGGGGCCACTACCCCGTTAGACCAGGGGACAGCAGCTTTGGGCGAATTCTCCAGACTGACTGACCCTTCCAGTCCCATTCTTGTTTGGGCAGCCAGTTCATGGTTCTTAGGTACTTTGAATTTGAGAGTGGTTTGTAAAGTATACCTATGTCTATATCTATATGTGTATATATATATATATATATATATATTTTTTTTTTTTTTTTTTTTTTGAGACCAGGTCTTATTATGTAGTTCAGGCTGACCCTGAAGTCATTATGTAGTGGAGGCTGGCCTTGAACTCACAGCGATCCTCCTGCCTCAGCCTCCCGAGTGCTGGGATTACAGGCGTGCGCCACCATGCTCGGCTGTAAAGTGTATTTCATAGCTCCTTTTCAAGGCGTCCTTTTATGTACAGAACGACATTGTGTAGGAACCTGGGAGAAGAGAGGGAGGAAATCTTACCGTAGTCCTTAGACTCCTGCATAGTTGCCATGTTGGTTTCCTTAAGTTGCTTCTGCAACAAGCTCCTGTTGCCCACGGTTTACGGAGAAGCTGCCAAGCTGGGAGGTGGATGCTGTCTCAGGTAAAGTCTACCCTGGGGTTGCCCCATGACCCTCTGAAGTTGCATCTCTCCTCCACTGTCACCCAGCCCTTGGCTGCCCCAGGGATGCACCCCCACTGTCAGCTATGATCTGCAGCACCCCCGCCAGGGGAAGGGCTGGGCGTGCCCAGGAAGGAGCATCTGGGGGTGGCACCCAGAGCACCCACCATCCTGAGCTACGCCCACGTGTGCCTTCCTTTTCTGCCCTGAAAGTCTCCCCAGAGGACCTTGGCACTGCCTGATGTGTTTGCTGGGCCTTAGTCCTGCAACTGGGTGCACCTTGTCTCGGATGCCCGGGGCTCTGCTCAGCCTGGGGTGTCAGGATTCCCGGGCAGGCAAGAGGGAGCCCTTTCTGGACAGGGGAGGGCTGCAGGCCAGACATTTGGAACTTGTCCCTGGAGCATGCTGTGTCCCACACAGGTCAGGTGACCCTTGGGGACTCTGTGGGCATGAAAGACCCACTGTCCCTCTGTCTTTGCTTTCTGGTGATTGGGAGAGGTCAGGGGCTGGCACTACCCTTGGATATGGGCATCACAGGTTTCCCGCCACCCCAAGCGTGAGGAAGCTGCCTAGTCACCCTGCAGCCCTTGTCTGGTGGAACTGGTGGGGAGAGGAGAGGGACAGGTTTCTCTGAAGCACTGGTCCAGGCAGAGCATGATGGGCCCAGCTGCCTGGTCCTGTGCTCAGGGACTCAAAGCCTCTAGGACATGGGACGTTGATGTGCTGGACAGGGAGGCGTCAGGGCCTAGGGACACTGGCCGCAAAACTGAAATAACAGCTTTACAAATTGGACGCTCAAACCACCGATGTGAGTTTAACCCAACTGTTGGCCCAGGTACTTTCCATTCATTGGGCCTTCCCTGGCCCCGTACCCGTCCCTGTGGTCCCTTTGTCTAGGTCACCCCCATCCCATTGGGGTACACTCTTCCCATCTACACCCTGAAATCAAACCTCTCTTCTTCCCTGTGCCAGAGTCTCCAAATTGTACACTGTGGTCTGTCGTGTTCTCTCCTGGGGTCCTGTTTGGTGTTGCTCCCGGTAGCTAGAGGAAGGGACACAGGACAGTGCACATGGTGGGTACCAGTCCTGCCCGAATGCCCTGGGAGATGAATACTGGAGGCCAACATGGATTTTACAAATGAGGGCTGGAGAGTCACTTGATAGAGAGGAGACAGATGGCTCTGACACTTAGTCTGAGCTGGGCGTGATTCAAGGTCCTGGGACGAGACGGTGAGCAGCGGATGGGGCCCTGCTTTTGTGGAGTGTACAGCGGAGTGGAAGTTGACCGATTCGATGAGAGAAATGTCTGTGTGATGGCAGAGTGCGTGTCATGGGAATTGAACAGCATGTTGAGATAGCAGCTGCAGGAGGTGGTGTGGTTGTCTTTTCTTTTCTTTTTTTTAATGGTATTGGAGATTGATTCCAGAGGTGCCCTACTACTGACCTACATCCCCAGCTCCCCCCTTTTTTTGTGGGTACAGGGAGTCGAACTCAGGACCTCGCACTTGCCAGCAGGCGCTTGTGCCACTGATAGATATCACCAGCCCCCCCCCTTTTTTTTCCTTTATGTGGGTGCCGGGAGTTGAACTCAGGACTTTGCGCTTGCCAGGCAGGCGCTTACACCGCTGAGCCATCTCACCGGCCCTCCAGCCCTTTTTATTTTGACACAGGTTCTCATTAAGTTGCCCAGGCTGCCCTGGAACTTGCAGTCTTCCTGCCTCAGCCTTCTGAGTGGCTGGGATAACTGTGAGCCGCCACCCGCTGTGCGTGTGCTTTTGGATAGGGACGTGCCCCTTTGCAGTGGGGTCCGGCTAGAGGGAACAGTAAGTGCAGAGACCCGGGGTGGGGGGACTGACTGTTTTGGAAAGGCATAAAGGAGGTGTCTTTTGTGAAGTTAGGGTGTCACGGTAAGGTAGGGGGTGAGCAGGGCCAGGCCTCGTTGAATCTCAGGGGCTTTGGTAGGGGACAGGAAGAAGTTGGCAGATCAGGCCTTGTTTTCTGTGGCCTCCCTGTCCCCAGTGCCCGCCTGTCCCCCAGGGTTGCCAGGGTTGAGGCCCCCAGGGCTGGAGCCCGCTGCAGGGATGGGGACCGTGCTTATTGCCCCGAGGCCCACAGGCGGGAGGGGCCGGGAAGCCTCTGCTGACTTCACTTGACCTGGAGTCCAGGTTGTTTTCTTCCTGCTCCCTCCGTGGTCTCTGTGCTGCCTGGGCTCTGGCGGCCCCTGGTGGCTTCTGCCTGCAGACCCGGCCTCGGTGCCCTGACAGCTCTGCAGGTGCATGGAGGGTGGGCTGAGTCGTCCACCAGCCGCGGTGACTCTCACTTCTCCTTTTTCTGACTTCACTGTTGCTTTTTGGCCTGCCCTTCCTGTGTCCCTGGGCACTTGGCCTCTGCCAGCTCCTGTTCCTGGGTTGTGAGCGTGGGGGCAGTGCCCGCCAGAGCACCCGTGTGTGGTGATGACGATAACAGTCACTCTTTCAAAATTCATTCTTCTTTCATTTTTGGGGGGAGTAAGGGATGGTGGCTTCTGGGGATCCAAGCCAGGGCCTCACCATGCTAATCAAGCTCTCTGCCACTGAGCAACACCCCAGTCTTTCAAAATTCGCTCTCAAACCTTTAGACTTCCTCAAAAGTTTGCTTCTGGTGTTAATATGTTAACATTTTTTCCTTTTAAATTGTGGCAAATTTTATGTTATGGCCATCTGACATAAAATACACCGCTGAAACAGGACATCTTCCACCTCAGCCATCTCCAGCGTGCAGCTCAGTGGCTCTGAGGATGCTCACCCTGTCCTCCGAACTCTTCACTTTGCAAAACTGAAACTCGGTACCCCTGAAACACAGCTCCCCATTTCCTTCCAGCCCGCCCTGCAGCTCCCTCCTCCTTTTGTTAACACTTCTGTATTTGTCTGTCTTCCCCCCTGCCCCAGCCTCCTGACACTGTTTGGGTTCATCTCACGGTCTGGCAAAACAGGAGTTATCTTTTTATTTTTTATAAATCCATGTTTGCAGTACATAAAGACCACATTCCCCGTGGGGAGTTGGTCCATGAACATAACACGTCTGAATTCCTTTTTCATCCCCTTCCCCTCTTCTCCTTCCCCTCTCCCTCCATCTCTTGATCCCCTTCCCTTTTGCAAAAGATGTATCTCCTTACTTCTTATTATCTTTTATTTTGCTCCTTATATTTTGGATTTTTCAAATAAGAGAAACCATGTGATATTTAAGCTTGTAAGTCTGATTTATTTCATTTAATATTATAGTCTCAAGGTGCATCCATTTTCTTATAAATGACTCATTTATCCTTTTTTATAGCAGAGTAGTACTCCATTGTGTATAAATACCCCATTTTCATGTCCAGTAATCTGTTGATGGACATATAGGCTGCTGCCAAGATTTAGCTATTATGAATTGTGTTGCTATAAACATGGGTATGGATGGATCACTGTACTATGATGTCTTTATCCCTTTTGGCACAATACCTAGAAGGGAAATAGCTGGGTCAAATGGAATTTCTAGCTTCATTTTTTTGAAGAATCTCCCTACTGATTTCCATAGTGGTTGTACCAATATACATTCCATTCTTGCCAACAACATAGAAGGGTTTGTTTTCCCCCGCATCCTTGCCAGCATTTGTTGTTATTTGACTTCTTGATGATGGTTGTCTTTTTATTCTAGCATATAATGCTTTATTTTTTTTTTCTGCTACTGAGGAATGAACCAGCCTTTGTGTTGAGCTCTGTCCCCAGCACTCCTACCCTTAAAAATTTTTTTTTTTGTCCAGGCTGGGCTTGAATTTGTGATCTTCCTGCCTTAGCCTCCCAAAGTGCTAGAATTAGAGGCTTGTACCACTATGCCGGCAAGACTTTCTTTTAAAATATAGTACTTTTTCAATAAAGAATAAACAGGGAGAAAATAAGAAAAAGATACAAGTGGTACTTGGATGTGACTGCACTGAGGCAGGTAGCCAACAAACAGGGCCCAGTGGTGGGTCTGTTAGCCTTCTGTCACTGTGAGAAAATACCCGAGACAAACAACTTAAAGGAGGAAAAGTGTGTTTTGGCTGCTGGTTTCAGCATGTGGTCAGTTGGTCCTCTTGCTTTTGGTCTCAGTGAGGCAGGACACGGTGGCAGGAATGGTGGCAGAGGAGGCCTGGCACCTTACAGCACCTGGGCAACAAAGACACAGGAAAGGCCAGCGTCCTGGGGTGTCCATCAGGGGCGCACCCCCTGGGACCTCACTTGCCCCCTAATACACCACAGACTGATGACAAAGCCTTTAGCTTGTGGGCCGTGGGGCACACTTGAGATCCAAGCTGCAGCAGTGGGGAGGGGTGTCAGGAGGTGCACATGTCCAGGTGGCTGCCCCTGCCGGCCAGACTGCGTAAGCCCTGAAGTGGGGGCTTCCTGTGTGTAGGGAGTGTGTGTCCTCATGCCCCATGAGCAGGGCATGAACGAAGGAACCAAACTTGCAGAACCAACTTTTCATCTTGTATGTGATTCCCCACTTAACCCTAAAAACAACCAAACCCAAAATGAGAACAGGAAACCCCTCTGGTAGCAGTGACCATCCCAGTACAAATGAGGAGCCTCACAGCCTTGTTCAAACCCAGATTGTTTTTTTTGTTTTTTTTTTTTTTTTTTTTTGTGGGTACAGGGGGGTCGACCTCAGGACCTCGCACGCCAGCAGGCGCCCGTGCTGCTGAGCGATATCACCGGCCCTTTTTTCGTATATGGGTTCTAGGAGTCGAACTCGGGCCCTCGCGCTTGCCAGGCAGGCGCTTATGCCACTGAGCCATCTCACCAGCCCAAACCCAAATTGTTGAGTCCAGAGCTGAGCCTAGCCCTTGGATTCAGGAGGAAGTGTGCTGAGCCTTCTCAGCTGATGATTGTTTCCCTCGTTTTCCTTTAGGGTATTGAAAACCAAAGACACTTTAAAAATCAACATTTGGAGGTGGGGGCTGATTTGGTGAGGTTAAGGGCACCATTTGCCAGGGCCTGGGAGCTCAGCCCTGCCTGTGGGCAGTGCCAGGTCGGCACTGAGGCCCTTGGTCTTGTTCTAAACTCTGTGCCCAGCACAGAGAGCAGGGCTGTGCTCCGACCACTGAAGTCCTCTTCCGGAGGTGTGGCCTTGGGCAGGTCACTTAACATCTCCTCATGCATCACCAGGGGTTTCAATAAGATCATTGAGAGGCAAAGGAAATATTTGTGCTATGCTGTGCTCTGTGCATGACACCTAGTACACAAGTAATAAGTGAAAGTTTGTGCTGCTGTTTTTCAACAGGCTACCAAGGGGCTGAATGAAATAAGGCTTCAAGCCTTAAAGAATGCCGTTGGGGGAGTCTCATCCCTCCAGACTTTCTCAGCTGCGCTTGACAGCAAAGGCAAACCAAAATGGTTTTGGTGAAACAAAGCAATATTTTTTCAGCTGATGAAAGAGATATGCCCAAGCAGAGTTTGTTTCAGGCTTTCGTGTCATGAGGGGAAAGGAATGTCCCCAGGACTCGGTTCTCTACACCTGTCCTGTCCTTGACAGACTTCAAGGAGAGATGGGAATTGGCTGTGGCTGGGTCCTGCCTTAGGCGAACAAGATAACATTGCAGCCTGACAGCCTCTGAGGTTCCAGCCTAGCGGGGCATAAGCCAGAGCACCCCTAGGATACCCGTAACTCTTGACCTCGCGAGGACACTGTGGCTAGAGAGCAGGTGGTTTGGTTGGCCAGGCGTGGGAGTGTACTTTCCAGCGACTGCAGGAGCCTCGAGGGACTGTAAAGAGGTGCCTCAATTCATTCGGCTGCTGTCACAAAACACCATAGGACTAATGGCTTGTAAGCCACAGGAAAGAGTTTCTCACAGTTCTGAGAGCTGGAAGTCCCAGATCCAGGACTGAGTCTCATGGCTTCTATCCAGCTGCAGGTTGCCAAGGTCTTGCTGTGTCCTCAGAGAGTGGGAAGGAATGACGCAGCTCTCTGTGGCCTCTTTTATAAGGATGCTGAGCCCGTTCATGAGGGCTCTGCCCCGTAACCTAATCACCTCCTGATTCTATCACCTTGGGGGTTAGGATTTCGACATTCACACCGTCACAAGCAAGTACCTGCAGAAGAACAGAAGAGCGCTGTTAGCAGAGAGGCAGGAGGAGGCTGGGCAGGTACAATCCAACACGTACCTATACATTCCAGGAAATGTGAGGAATTAGTGTCACCTGTCCTTGACAGACTTTCAGGAGAGAGCGAAGGAGCGATCATTTCTGAATTCATTTTTACAAGGCCAGAACTCACCAATTGCACACACACAAAAACATTACAAGAAAAAGAGGACAAGTCATGCACAGATGACCACAGGTAGGAGGACCCCTTCTTCCCCTTATCTGTGGACAGCAAAGTTCTTGTGCTCAGAATCCTGCCAAACTACAATACCCCAAGCCTCTCATTTCAGAGCCCCCGTTTTTCTTAATCTCCCTTGAACTGTAATAAGAGCATCCTGTTATCCCACTGAATCCACCTGATCCTTTGCAGCTGGATGCTATTTTTATTCCCATTGTGCAGATGAAGACATGGAGTCCCAGAAAAGTGATTGCTTAAGGCCACCCCGCCGGTGGGTGACAGCCTCCTCTCACACCGCTCTCCCCTCGTAGATGCCAATAGATGACAGGGTGGAGTGGGGCCGTGTTACTGTGCTACTGCACTGCACTGGGGTCCCGTGGAAGGACAGACGCATCTTTCTGGACTGTGATGCCTGTCCTACGCGCTGTCCAGAGTGCGGGTGAGTGGGGGGCATACATGCTGGCCACCAGCCAAGACACAGGCACGAATGACACACTGCAGGCAGGAGAAGCAAGCAGGCTTCCGTGGGTGGCAAGTGTCAGCCGCTCAGCCTGCCTTCCCTGCTCAGCTGGTGTCCTGCTGTCCCCAAAGCTGTGTCTCCAGCTGCGTGTGGCCCGGCGTCTGCACAGATGGGGCCCGAGGTGGCGTGGTGGCCATGCATCTCTTCCAGCAGCTCCTCTGTTCCTCTTGGACATCCTACCCCACTGGAGACTGGACTGTCTGTTTCTTAGAGCTTCCTGCATGGGCACGGAGGTTGCTCTGTCTTCACTGCCCCAGAAACACTGGAAGATGGCAGTTTGTGACAGACTGCTCCAGAGAGAAGGCATAGCTGCTGTGGCAGGGCTCGGTTTCTTTTGCACTTGACCTCCATGAGGTGTCAGGGGAAGTCACTTCACCATCACGCTGTCACCTTTTCATGTGCTACCTGTGCTGGGATTGATTCAGCATTTCCTTCAAAATGATTTGCTCTTTGTAACATTGACATCGTCTTCTGTATTTACATCCAAAAACATTTTAAAATGAATATGTAATAATTAAAATATGCAATGAATCAGTGAAAAAGTTACTCATCTACGCATTCTCTGACCCCCTCTCTGGTGGTGTGTGCACTTAGTGACTTAGTGAGACCTTGTGTCAAAATAAGAAGCGGCCTGAGGACATAGCTCTGGGTAAAGTGAAGGCCCCTCTCCAATAAAGGGCTTTTTGTTAAATGACTTAGGCTGAATATAGTACGTGTAAGCATCCCAAGCATGTTTTAGGCATGCTAGGCCATTTGATAGCCGGTATATTAAATGCATTTTCTTTTTTTTTTTTTTGTGGGTACCGGGGGGTCGACCTCAGGACCTCATGCGCCAACAGGCACCCGTGCCGCTGAGCGATATCACTGGCCCCTTTTTTCGTATGTGGGTTCCGGGAGTCGAACTCGGGCCCTCGCGCTTGCAAGGCAGGCGCTTACGCCGCTGAGCCATCTCACCGGCCCTTAAATGCATTTTCTACTTAGAGTATTTTCTTTTTATGATGGGTTTATCAGGACATGGAGTAAGTTGAAGAGAGAGGTCGAGATTTATCATGAGGAATTGGAGTTGGCTTACAGATGATGTGGGTTGATGAATCCTAAAATCTGCAGGAAGGTAGATACTGACTGTTGGTGTGAACGCTGCAGGCTTGAGGCCTGGGAAGAGCCTGTGTTTCCATGCGAGACTGAAGGCACTGATGTCCCAGTCGGCAAGCCAGAAGTGCAAATTCTCTTTTCTGTTGTTTTTTTTTGAGATAGGGTCTTGGTATGTAGCCCACACTGGCCTCAAACTACAGCAGTCCACCTGCCTTAGCTTCCCGAGTGCACAGGCGTTCAGCACTTGCATTCCCAGCCTGCATCTCCAGAGGCCTCTGTGGGGTTTACCTAAGGCTCCTCGGAGAGAGCTGGGAGGGCCAGAGGCCAGAGGCACCCCGGAGAGGTCCAGGCCCTCCTGTGTGGCCGGGAGGTGACTGCGTGGAGTATCATCTTGGAGGGCCCGTGTCCAGGCCTGGCCCTCCTCATGGTCTTAAGCCAGTTCTGCCTTCTGAGCCACGGTTCACTGTCAGTAAGGTGAGGGCATAGCTGAGTCACTTGCAATGAGAGCATGGGGAAGGACTTTTTTTTTTTTGTGGGTACCGGGGGGTCGACCTCAGCACCTCGTGCGCCAGCAGGCGCCCGTGCTGCTGAGCGATATCACCGGCCCCTTTTTTCGTATGTGGGATCCGGGAGTCAAACTCGGGCCCTCGCGCTTGCCAGGCAGGTGCTTACGCCGCTGAGCCATCTCACCGGCCCAGGATATTTTTATTTATGTGTTAGACTAATGCAGAAAAAAAGAACTAGATAATGAATATTGTACCACCAGAATCAGCTATCACATAACAATGTGTGATGTTTCTGCTCATTTTTTCCTTACAAAATAAACCTTACAGATTAAAGTGAATCTGCCTAGCCCCTTCCCCCAGAATCCATGTTCAACTTGGTGCCTTCCTTTCCCTCAATAATGCTCTGATGAGCATTTCCCAAGGTGCTTTTTAAAAATTAAAAAATTATTGTGGCCAGGGTTTGGCGCTTGCTAGGTGAGCCTCTGTCACTCGGCCTCACCCCAGCCCACTTCCTGTGGGGTGATCTTCTCTCCAGTCTCCCACACCTTCCGTGAGGAAGGCCAGGTGGGAGGGTGGCAGACAAGGACACTGAATCCCGAGGGCACGTCGTCACTGGCCTCTGGTTCTCTGTGCCTCTGGACGGTGGCTCCCAAGCCACTGGGTGTGCGGGGACAGCTGATTGAGAAGAATCTGCTCCTAGTAACAGGAAGCCCAGCCCAGACCGTCTCAACACATTGGGCAGATGGTTGGGGTGAGTGCCCTGCCCAGAGGCAGGGGCCTGCCAGAAAGACAAGAGACCCTGAGACAGGGGACCGGGTGGGGTGATGTGGTGAGGCCCTAGCTGGGTGCCACATCGTCTTTTTCCTTTTTTCTTTTATATTCTATCTCCTTTTTTAGAGCTTGGTTAGGTTTACAGAAGAGTGGAGCGGAGAGCACAGAGAGAGTTTCTGTGTCCCCTGCTGTCCTCCTAGACAGCCTCCCTCACTGTCACCTTCCCACCAGAGCAGTGTCTTTGTCATAATCCATGAACATACACAGACACACCATTGTCCCCCAGAGGCCAGGATGGCTCGATTGTAGTGCTCTGTGGGTTTGCGCAGATACACAACGACACGGATCCACCATCATGGGATCAGTGTGTCAGTCCCCTTTCTGTTACTCTGACAAAGCCCCTGAGGTAATCAAGTGACAAGGGGGAAAGGTTCATTTTGGCTCATGGATCTGGAGGTTCCAGTCCATGGTTGGTTGGCCCTGTTGCTTTTGGGCCTGTGGTGACACGGTACGTCATGGTACAGCACGTGGCACAGGACAGTGTTCACCTCATGATGTTCAGTGAAGAGGTAAGAGGAGAACTGGGATCCCTTGAAGGCTGTACCCCAATGACCTAACTTCCTTCCACCAGCTTCCCTTGTCCTAAAAGTCCTACCACCTCCTAGTAGTGTCACAGGCTGGGCACCAAGCCTTCAACACATGGGTTTGGGTACATTCAGGATCCAAACTGTAGCAGTCACACTAGCTGATGTCAGTGCCATACACCCTCTGTGCTCCCCACGCATATCCCTCCCTCTGTTTTAATTTTAATTTTTGGAGTAATGTTAAAGTTACAGGACAGCTGCAGAGATAATGGCGAGAATCCCTGTATATCTCCACATGGCTTCCCTGAATGTTGACGATGACCAGGAATGTTTGTCACAGTGCAAAATTAACATAAGTTCCTAAGACCAGCGAACTGGGCTACTGGGCTTTTGCTGTTTTTTCCACTGTGTTCTCTTTCCATTCTCTGACCCAAGCCAGGATCTCTTGGCATTTTTTGGTTTGTTTGTTTTGGTCCCTCTGATAAGTGTGAGTTTTTTAGTTTGCTCTCATTTGCACACTCTGTGCATGCGTGCACGCACATATGTGTGTGTGTGAGTGTGTGTGGAGTGGAAAAAATCTTAGGACTTCAGAACTGTTACCATTAAACAAGAGCCCATTTCCAGCTCGGTGTGAGCCCCTGCTCTCAGTTACCTGCTTTGTTCTCTTCCCTTAGTCTCTGAAATGCCGTTTTCTCAGAACACCTTGGTGAGGCCGTGGCATGTGCATTTCCTCAAGGGTTTCACTTTCTTTCCTGAACCGGCATGGGGTTTGGTTTCAGCACATTTTCAGTACAGATGGTTGATGCTTCTCCAGGCTTCCTGCCGGCAGCTCAGTGCATACCTGGGCTGTCTGTGTCACCAGCGTCCCAGGTGTGCTCGTGGGTGCTGCCTGTGTCTGTCTGCCTATGACACTGGAGATGTCTGTCCAGGTGTGTTTCACACCATGGCTTGTTTTGTTTTTGTTTTTGGACTTGGGGTTTAAACCTAGGGGTGCTCTAACCACTGAGTTACATCCCAGTTCCCCCCAATATATATATATATATTTTTTTTTTTGTGGGTACCGGGGGTCAACCTCAGGACCTCGTGCGCCAGTAGGCGCCCGTGCCGCTGAGCGATATCACCGGCCCTTTCTTCGTATGTGGGTTCCAGGAGTCGAACTTGGGCCCTCGCGCTTGCCAGGCAGGCACTTACGCCACTGAGCCATCTCACTGGCCCCACCCCCCAATATATTTTGCAGTACTAGGGCCTTTGCATTTCACTACTTCCCCCTCCACTTTGAGATGGGGGTCTTGCTAAATTGCCTAGGGTGGGCTCAAGCTTGCGATGGATTATAGGACTGTGCCACCATGCCTGGCTTTTTTTTTTTTTTTTTTTTTTTTTTGAGTTTTGAGATAGGGTCTTACTAAGTTGTCCGGGTGGGACTGGAACTTGTCCTCCTCCTGCCTCAGCCTCCTTCAGTGCTAGGATTACGGGTGTGGACCACCGTCACTTCTTAGCACTGGGCAGTTTTGACAGATTTCCTCCTGAATAATCCAGAATGTCCATGTTGTATTGAGTTTAAGCGAAGGTTGGGTAAAGACACAGACTCCAGGGTGCCATTGTGCTGGGTCGACCCCCAAGGGATGTGTGCTGGCCACTCTGTTCAGTGGGTGCCCATCTCTGGGTCCCTGATCGCTGCACTCTCGTCCTTAGGGCTCAGCAGGCCTGGCTTCTTTCCACCTTAGGGGCTTTGCCCACTGGTCCCCTGGCTTGAACTCCCAGACCTCAGTGGTGTTCATGGTGGCTTCCCAGGCACCTGTGTACAGATGGTGGTAATAGCAGATGTTCACTGGGCTCTCTCAGTGCCATGTCTGATGGACTCCACATTCGTCCCCAAGTCACTGTGACCCAGGACTGTTGTTATCCTGTCTTGTGTTGAGTGCTGTTATAGTGTAGACCTACAGTGTCCCCTAAGCCTCACGGTGTGCAGAGGTGGGGCCTGGACAGAAGAGGTGGGACACTGGAGTGTGACCTGGAAGGGTGCCTTCTCATCCCAGGCTCCTCCCTGCTTGCTCTTCTCCATGACTGCTGTGCTGTGAGCAGCTTTACTCTGCCAGACCCTTCCCAATGCTGTTTCT
The DNA here is from genome assembly GCA_028451465.1 of Erethizon dorsatum. Classification (NCBI taxonomy): domain Eukaryota; kingdom Metazoa; phylum Chordata; class Mammalia; order Rodentia; family Erethizontidae; genus Erethizon; species Erethizon dorsatum. The sequence goes on from CM051831.1 coordinate 40,402,944, forward strand.
ACCTCAGAGCCAGCCAGTCATCGGCTGAGCCCACTGAAACTGTGACCTAAAATAAATCTCTCCTTCTTTAAGTTGCAAGTATTGGGTATTTTGTCCCAGGGATAGGAAAGCAGCTAATGTAAATCACTTTTTTTATAGCTGGGACAAAATCCATAACATACTTACACCAACAAATGAGGAAATGGTTACAGAGGTTTCAGTCCATGGGTAACTAGATCCAAGTTAGAAACACCATGGCAGAAGGGCTTGGTGGAGCAAAGCTGCTCACCTTATGGTAGTCAGGAAGCAGAGCACAGAGGGAAGAGCCCAAGAAGAAGGGGCCAGGGCTTATAGTCTCCAAGGTCACACCCCCATGACCCACCTAGGCACTCCCAGAAGTGTGCTTTACTAATTCCTTTGTCATCTCTCAAGTGAATCAAGTCAATGGTGAAGATCAACCACCACAGTGAGAACCCAGGCAGTGACTGCTGTCAGTCCACCTGTGCTTCATCACATGGGAAACCACCTCATACTACCGTTTCGTTTACTGATGTGTTCATCTGCCTTTCCCCATACTAGAGAAACATTCGCAATCAACAGTCAGGAGGCGCACAGGGATTCTTGCTTTGCGTGCGCAGGACTTTGTGATAGTTGTTGTCATTACAGTTACTGCTCTCCAGGACCCGTAGAAGCTCTCTGGGGAAGGAGGATGATGTCAGGGTGCATGCTGTGTGCCTACCCTGGGCTACAGGTCAGACGAGATACCTGGCATTCCCTCCTCACCCTAGCAGTCACCTTATAGGACACTGTGAGAGGCTTTCCTGCTGACAGAATTATAGAAGTCCCCTTAGCTGTTGTGAAACCTTCCCTGGTTTCAGTTACCCATGGTCTACTGCAGTCTGAAAATGTTAAATGGAGAATTCCAGAAATAAATAATTCAACTTGTAATCTTAAGTAGCTTCTATTACTGTATATTGTTACACTTGTTCTGTTTTGTGTTATTGCTAATCTCTTCTTTTCCTAATTTACAAGTTAAACTTTATGACAGGGGTAATGAATAAGAGGAAACACAGCCTAGGTAGGATTAGCACTATTGGCCATTTCAGATACCCACTGGGGTCTCAGAATGTGTCCCCTGCAGATAAGGGGCTGCTGTCCCTCTCTGTAAAGCAGTTGTGGACAGGGACCGCCGATTGAATACCCACCCCCAGTTGTGGGCTCTCCGGTCTGATTTGTCCTGTGTAGTGGCCCGTGCCCTCAGGGGCCAGGTGTCTTGTAGGAGGAGCCCCAGCTGGGTCCCTTTCCTCCTCTGGGAATGTTTGAAGCTGCTGTGTGACCTCTGTGCTGTGTTTGAATCCAGGACAGTGCCCCAAATGGGGAGCCGTGGCTCTGGCTTCCAGCCCAGCCATGCCTTGCAGCATAGCTCCAGAGAGTGAATTCTTGTTTCTCACCACAGGTTGTCCACCCGGCCGGAAGTGGCCAGCATAGAGCCCTTGGGCCCCGACGAACGCCAGTGCTCCCAGAAAGCTGTGGTGCAGGCCCGGCTCACACAGCCCGCCCGGCTCACCAGCATCATCTTCGCTGAGGACATCAGTAAGGGCTTTGAGTGCCGTGGGCAGTCCCTGGGTGGGTGAGGGAGTGAGGGACAGGGAAATACGCCATTGAGACTGGTGGCTACTAGGGCTGCTGTGGCCCAGGCAATGCCCATCCCATCCCTCACACCTGCACATGGCTGCCTAATTCCTAAAGGATTTTTGGTTGATTGGTATCAAGGTGAATAAAGTTGCCCCAATCTAGGACGCCACTCTTTGTCCTTCCCCACATTTACTGTATTATGGTTGTAAAATACAGTTGTCCCTCAGTATTCATGAAAGATTGGTGACAAGCCCCCCCTCCAATACCAAAATACGTAGAGGCTCAAGTCACTTACATAAAAAGCCACGATACTGGTGTACAACCTATGTACATCCTCCTGAATATTTTAAAACACCTCTAGTTTACATATAATACCTAATACGATGTAAATGCTACAGAAACTTATACTGTATTGTTAGGGAATAATGAGGAGGAAAACGTCTTTACATGTTCAACACCAGTGGAATTTTTCTTCTGAGTATTTCTAGTCTGTGATTGGTTGGATCTGAGAATCTGGAATGCAAGATTACAGAGACCCAGCTATACTTACAAAACAATGTAATGTTCTCTCATGGTTTTCCCCACCTACCATGATATGCTTTCTATTTTACTATGGAATTATTATTATCATTGTCCTTTGGTGCTGGGGATTGAACCAGGAGGGCCTTGCACATGCTAAAGAAGGGGTCTCCCTCTGAGGAACACCCCAGCCCCTGCCATAGGACTATTTTTAATGCCAAGTCATGTTTCTAACAGGAGATTGTCCTATAAGCATTCCTTTATATTGGACATTTAGAATGTTTTCAGATGTTCATTTCAGGGTTATGTGCAAAAACAAATCATTTTAATACAGAGAGTTCTTTTGGGTTTTTTTTTTTTTTTTTGCTATCCTTCCTAGGATAGTGTCCATGTTTTACCAGGTCACAGTATATGAAATTATTTTTTTGAGATGGGGCTTCACTATGGTGCCCAGGCTGGGCTTCAACTCCTGGGCACGAGGGAACCTCCAGCTTCAGCCTTTTGAGTGGGTGAGGTGTGCATCCCTGAGTATGTGTATGGCTTTTGACACACAGGGTCATATTGCTTTCCAGCGAAATATTACCCGTGCACAAGTACTTTTCTATGGTGCCTGGAGAATGATTAGAATAATTTGGTATCACATGCTACCACCCTACACTTAAAGAAATCTCTAGGTAATGCCATTTATGTATCTTACTTATGGAGTAAGTGGATGTGTTCGTGTATCCCTTCAGTAGTGTAGTTGATAAAATCATCAGCATAAACAAACAAGAAGCAAGCAAAGATCGGTGCAATCCCTAATCTCCCCGTAGACATGGGGCTTCCAAACAGGATTATTTTCTTTTAGATGCTAAGTCCTCATACTTCTGTAACTTCCTGATTACACTCTGAACAAATCTACATGCAAGTTGTAATCGCCCGAGGTGGACAGTGGAAATGTCCCAAGCCCTTCAGCCCTGAGGACTCAGGTAGATGTCCCCAATGGCTGAGTGCTCAGCTGGCACCTAGCATCTGAGGGTGAATTCAGCTCTCCAAGCCCTGTGACAGTGTTGTTTTGTTGGGGGCTCTAGTCTCTGCCAGAGAGCAAGGCCATCTGGGATTTGAGGCCCCCTAGGTGGGGTGGTGGCCAGCCACTGTCCACAGTGCTGACCCCCGTCCCTGTCCTTGTAGCCACGGGCCAGGTATTGCGCTGCGATGCCATCGTTGACCTCATCCATGGCATTCAGATTGTGTCCACCACCCGCGAGCTCTACCTCGAAGATTCCCCTCTGGAGCTGAAGATCCAGGCCCTGGACTCAGAAGGTGAGTGCATACCCCGCCCCGACATGACCTCTCTCTTGGTCAATGTGTCCTCTCACATCCAGCCCTGCCGCTCCAGCCAGGAAGGAAAAATTGGTGCCAAGGGTGAAGCCGAAGAGATAAAAAAACACCTCCAAGGTGGGACTTGTCTCTCAGAGGCGTTAGACCATGGCCATTCCCTGCACTCTGTATCCCCAAAGCCTGGCCTGTATATTCGGGGGTGTAGTCAACTCTGGGGCAGACTCGGTGCCCGTGCACAGCAGTGGTCCTTGGTAAAGCTGGCTCGGGAAGCCCACATTCTGGGCAGTGATGGGACATGGGTGTGGCTGGCTGGTGACCACATTGCAACAGTGGGAGCTGTTCTCTTGCTCGATTTTCAGGCTGGTCTTAGCCTCCTGGCCAGGCTTTTGCGCACACGTGTGTGTGTGTGTCTGTGTGTGTGTGTCTGTGTGGACGGGCCAGGGAGACACCTCTGCACGGCCCTTGCAGCACGCTATCCTTCCCTCCACCCAGCAGCATCAGGTGGCAGCTCATTCTGGGCTGCAGTTCTCCTAGGTAGCCTCCTCTGGTGGTCAGCAGGCTGTATGGGCTGCAGCCTGACCTCTCAATAAGGGGAGTGAGGGAATGTGCTAGCTTTCTGTTGCTGTGACAAAACCTTGAAGGAAGAAGGATTGATTTTGGTTCTCAGTTTCTGAGATTTCAGTGCCTGGTTGGCTGGCTCTGTTACCTGTGGGCAGGAGGTGAGGAGAACATCACAGCAGGAGCCATGGTGGCAGGGGTTGCTCACTTCATGGTGGCCGGGAAGCAGGGCATGAGAAGGGTCCTGGTCCCCTTAGAGAACACTCCCCACCCAACGACACAACTTCTTTCCATTAGGTGCCATCTCTTAAAGCTCTGTCACCTCCCAGTAGGACCACAGATAGTTGGTGAAGCCTGTAGGGGACACTTACTCAACCCCTAACAGGGCACTCGGTGAAGAGTCTTGTGGCAAGAAATAGAAGTCAGGAAAGAGGTTTTTCTCAGAAGATGCTCTTCCCCGGCTCCAGGCCCAGACCAAGGATCACCTTGTTTTCAGAACCTTTCCTGACTACTCTGCCTACTGTGTTCTTTTTTTTCCTTTCTTGTTTATTTTCTAGATTGGGATTTCTTGGCCTAGGCAGTACTGGTTGGCACTTTGGGCAAGAGCACCCTCTGAGAAGTATCTGCCCGGCGCAGTACAGGATGTTTAGCAGCATCCCTAGGCACTGCCTACTGAGTGCAGGAGGGATTCCCCAAGTCAGGACAATCAAGATTGTCCCCATATGTGGCCACGTTGCCTGGCAGTAGGAACAAATGACTGGTTTTGAGCCTTTGCCCGACCTTTCCTTCCTTCCTCCATGGATTCATTTGTCAGACGAGCTCCTTAGCCTTTCCGTCAGTATTTCCTCATCTGGGGGACTGCGACTGGGATGCTTGACACGGTGACCATAGGATGTGGGGAGAAATCTGCAGCCAGCTTAGCATTCTGTGGGTGCTCGGTAACAAGGGGTGCCTCCCTGAGCGCTCTCTATAGGTGGGTACTGTCCAGGTACCAAGGATGCTTTGGGGCACAGAAGGGCCTAGCCTCTGCCTCAGGCCCTCAGGTTGTAGGGTAGGCTACATATGAACAAACCCACATTCATACATATGGGTTGAGCCTCTCATCTGAAAATCAGGATCTAAAATGCACCAAAATCTAAATTGTGTGTGTTTGTGTTTATGTGTAAGTGTTTTATTAGGGTGGAACCAAGGGAGACTGCACATGCCAAGCAAGGGCTCTACCACTAAGCTACAGCCCCAGCCCCCTTGAAAATTTACTGTAAGACACAGACTCACTAAGTTGCCCAGGCTGGCCTCAGACTTGTGATCCTCCTGCCTCAGCCTCCTGAGTAGTTACAATTACAGGCGTGTGCCACCACTCCTGGTTTATCCTAAACTTCTCGAAGTATGCCAATGGTCTGTGCAAAGATCCCCAAATTGGAAAAACTTCAAAATCAGAAACTTGTGGTTCTGACAGTTTTAGATAAGGGATGCTCAACCGTAGCTGGATGCTGTTCACAGTCAGCGTGCGTAGAGACTGTTGAGTAGGGTGGGGCCAGCCTTGGGGAAGGCCGGGGGCGGTGTGTGGGGGACAGGTCAGGACACGTGTGGCTGAAGACCTGCGCTGGAGGTAAGCCCAGAGGACTGCGGGTGGCCAGGCGGGAGGGGTGCAGAGAGGACAGGATGCAGGACTGGAAGCATCCTCGGGGTCAGCTGGCAGTTCGCCCTTAGTCCGAAGCAGAGGGGAGCTGAGGAAGGGCAGTGTGCAGTGAGGAGATAGAAGCTCCTTGGCAGGATCTAGGGGGTCAATGGCTGTTCTGGAAGCAGAAAGACCAAAGTCAGAGTCCACCCTAGTGGCAGGCATTCTTCAGGGGCACTTTATATGTCCTGTTGCAGTTCACGTTTCTGTGGTGGAAAGATGAAGGCACAGAGTGACTACAGTCACACACTTGTATGCACATTGTGTGTGTGTATATGTGTGTGTGTGTGTATGTGCGCATGTGCAGCTGCACAGAACGGGCGTGTGGTCAGTATGTAGCAGAGCCAGCATCTGAGCTCCAGACTGGCCCAGAGTTCACCCTTTTGGCAAGAAGTCACCCGTTTTGTTTTGTGAGGGGCTGGAGAGTGAATGTCTTCCACTTTGCTGGCCATGCTCTCTCTGTTGCCTGTGTTCAGCTCCCCCATTGCAGTTCCAGAGCAGCCTGGGCAATGTCAGGGAACAGATGTTTCTGTTCTAATAAAGCTTTATTTATAAAACTAGGCAATGGGCCAGATTTGGCTTCAGGGGCCATAGTTTACCAGTTTCTGCTCTTGACCACTCTGCTCCATTTCCAAACTTAAGTCACTTAAAAGAATTCTTCTTTTTTTTTTTTTTATGTGGGTACCGGGAGCCGACCTCAGGACCTTGCGCTTGCCAACAGGCACTTGTGCCACTGAGCAATATCACTGGCCCTTTTTTTCCTTTATGTGGGTTCCAGGAGTCGAACTCAGGACCTCGTGCTTGCCGGGCAGGCGCTTATGCCGCTGAGCTATCTCTCCGGCCCTAAAAGAATTATTCTTGTTGAGGTTTGTACACCATGAAATTCAACTGTTTAAAGTGTACAATTTAGTGTTTTGTTTTGTTTTTTTTTTGGTGCATTCACAAAGTTGTGCAATCATCACTGTCACATTTTAAAACTTTCTTATCACCACAAAAAGAAACCCAAATAACAGGCACTCTCATTCTCACCCTCTCCAGCCCCTGCAGCTGCCATTCTACTTCTGGTCTCTTTCCATTTCCCTATTCTGGACCTTTCATATAAGAATCATACACCACAAACAGCCCTGCTTTCCTGCAGTCTTTGGTGACTGGCTTCCTTCTCTGTGCATGTTGTAACCTGTGGGCACTGCATTCCTTTCTATTGAAAAATAATATTCCACTGTGTGGTCAGACTGTAGGTTGTTTTGCTGTGCATTGTTGGTGGCCCTCTGGTGGTTTTCACTTTCGGACTGAGGTGAGCAGTGCTGGTGTGGACATTTGTGTGAGTCTCTGTGTGGGTGTGTTTTCAGCTGCATTGGGCAGATGCCTGCGAGTGGGATTGTTGGGCCACATGAGAACGCTGTGCTGAACTGAGGACTGCCACCCTCTTTCCAAAGTGGCTTCACCATGTCACATTCCCCCCAGCTGTCAGTGAAGGTACTGGTTTTTTCAAGTCCTTGCTAATACTTACTGTCCCATCTTCCTGAGTCTAGCTTTGTAAGTCCTTTCCCCCGCAGGGTACACCTTTCTCCCCAGGTGGTTAGAGATGTCAGAGCGGGAAGGGGGCTGCCCTTGGCCTTCATGGGCCCACTGGTTTGCCATGCCAGATGCCCAGTGGCCCTTGGTGGTGGCCCCCCACCTCCTGAAGTTTTGAGGGCACATGGATCCATTCCAGAGTTGGAGGCCCCCTAGTCTCCAGAGACACCCAGGTCAAGATCCCACCTTTGCAGTACAGAAATGGTGACTCACTTTGTTTTTGTCCCCTGAGAGGGGTTCCTGCTTTCTAGTTGGCCTTCCCTGCCTTGAAATACTATGACCGATTCCTCCACCCTTCCTTTTGTCTTTTTTTGGAGCCTGTGACCTCTTTATTGGTTAAAAGTCTCTTTTGTGAAGGTGGACTTGACCCTTGTAAGCTTTAGGGACCTCGCCATCTGAGAGGGGATGTTCCTTATCTATGCTGGCGTATGCTTGTCAGAAGAGGCTGTCACCCAGCAGACACCATTAGGTGGATGCCTGAGTATGCCAGGCACTGGGCTGGACCCATTGCCAATGCATTCTCTCCCCTCACAGGCTGGGTGCTGTAATGCCTTTTGTATAGGCAAGGACGCCAAGGCCTAGACAGTTTGTTTACTTTGGGTCACAACCCACAAATGGCTGAGCAGGGGCTGGGGCTGGGGATGTCAAGTTCTGTCACCACTCAGCACGGTGCCTGCCTCCTGCTGCTGGGCTTTTTCTGGGCATTAGTGCCCTGGGCGACAGTGCCATTGCAGGCCTGGACCTACCTGCTACGCTTTGAGTCTAGTGTATCCTCTTGAAGCTCGTGTTGAAACTCTTCCTTGATGCAAGAGTGTGAGGGGCAGTGGGTCCTTTCAGAGGTGATTAGGGCTAGGTGCAGCTCAGTGGTGCAGCCCTTGCCCCATGTGCATAAGGCCTTGGGACCACCCGCAGAAGAACAAGGGAAAAACAAAGGAGATGAGGTCTTTGAGGGGGTGCATGCAGTTCTTACTGGGCTGGATACTTACCTGATGTGAAGGCCTTTACTTGTGTTTTGTCTCTTCTGCATGTAGTCAGCACGGATGCCCGTACATGCTGCCTGCACATGCTACCCACCTTCTCCTTTTGCTCTGCTGCTGTGTTAAAACACAAATTGACACCAAGCCCGAGCCAGATGTGGCAGCCCCATATTGGGGTTCTAGCCTTCAGAACTATGAGCTTGATAAAACTGTTTCCTTTGTAAGTTACCCAGCATGATAGCCAGCCTTGTGTTACCATGACAAAACACATAAGAGAGTGAATTTAAGGAGGAAAGTTTTATTTGGGTTCACAGTTTCAGAGGTGTCCATCCATGGCTGCTTGGGCCTGTTGCTTTGGGCTCAGTATGTCATGGCGGCAGTGCATGGCGGAGTAGATCAGTTCACTTCATGGAGCCTGGATGGCAAAGAGAGAGGGGCTGCAGTCCCAGTATCATCCTCAAGGGAAGCCCCTATGGACTCAGTTTCCTTCTGCCAGGCCCACCTCCTGAACCACTGCCTCCCACCAGCAGCACAGGCTGCAGCTGAGTCTTCGGCACATGGCCTTTGGGGCATTCAGGACCCAAACTGTAAGACACGGGCTCAGGTATTCTGTTAACAGCAGCAACCGACACCGCCCCCCACCTCCCGCACCCCCATCTCCACCTTTAGGCTGAGGCTGTTTGCAGAGTGACTGCCTTGAGTCCATGTTTCCAAAATCATTTCCCAGCCCTCATGTGCCTTGTGCACTGGTAGAACTGGACCAGTGCAGGGTCACTAAGTTTAGCACTTGGTGGGGAGAATCAGGGTAGGTTCATTTTTCTGGAGGCTTCCTGTTTGACACTGGACTTTGGGTCCAGCAGGCATCCGATAAATGTTTGTCCAGTCAGGTTGCTTAATGTTCTTTGTGGTGCTGCTGGGACCAGGGCAGAGGCGTGACCCCTGGAGCCTGGGGCCCTGGGTGCCCTGGTTAATACTGCACTCAGCTGTCAGACTTTAGGATCAAGGGTGCTTGCTGTCTCTTTCATGCAATAAGTGCTTGTGGCTACTTTTTGAATGGAGAAAACCTTTGGGCAGAGTTTTCTTGAAACCATTTTGTCACCTCCCTGTCCCCCCAAACCTGCAGAGTCCTCTCAGAACATGTCCGTAGGGGCCAGGGATTTAGCTCAGTGGCACAGCGCCTGCCTGGTAAGTGTGAGGTCCTGAGTTCGATTCCCGGTACCCCACCCCCCCAAAAAAGAACATGTCTGTCTTGGGTCTGTTCTGTGGAGTGGGGACTTTCCTGCTCCTCTCTTTTCTTGGAGGTCAGAGGATCACAATGAGCGGCCACACTGTGGTCTCTCCTGCTTTTATTTTCCTGACTAGCAGTCACTCTCCCCATGCCGCCCACATGGCCAGCTTCACACAGGGCCACAGGCTCAAAAGGGGCCCAGGCTCAGTTCAGTGTTCAGCTGGTGCTGTCTTGACATTTTTAGTGAATTTTCTGTAGACTGTTTTGTAAGTGGAGTCTGGTGGGACAGGCGAGCATGTGTTGGGGACAGGGAGCCGTAGTAATTCACAGTCCTGCTTCCTGGCCACCTCCCTGCCTCCTGGGATGGGTTCTCAGCCGCCTGTCTCCTGGTGTCCTGGCCCTGCCTGGCCTGCCCTGCCCTCTGTCCCTGGAGGGCCGTGGGATGTGTGTGTCTCAGGGTGGGTTGTGTGGAGCAAGGGGTGGTGTGGCCATCCCTGCCTGGGTGCCGCAGCAGTGTCTGTCTGGTCTGGAGGCTGCTTTACCACCAGGGTGACCTCTCACTCTACCCAGCCCCCCAGGTACCCGGCACAGGCTTAAGAGTGATTAGGGGTCTCCTGTCTACAGCAGGCCACAGGAAGGGGCGAGGCCTGAATCAGCTTCCCCAGATCCCGTCCTGGTTGGAGTCTGTATTTGTGTGGTGGCTGGCGGAAGGGGAACCCGGGAGCCAGCAGCAAGCCGGCCCGTGTGTGCTGGTTGCAGGGAAGGGCTTCCAGGCGCCTCTGAGGGTCTGTCCTCGTGCTGGACCACCTCACTGCTTCCTCTGCTGGTTCCTTGCCTGGGAAGTTCCTGTTCCTCCTCCTGGCACTTTTCTCTGCTTTTTCTTTTTTTTTTTTTTTGTGGGTACCGGGGATCGACCTGAGGACCTCGTGCGCCAGCAGGTGCCCGTGCCGCTGAGCAATATCACCAGCCCCTTTTTTCGTATGTGGGTACCGGGAGTCGAACTCGGGCCCTCACGCTTGCCAGGCAGGCGCTTATGCCGCTGAGCCATCTCACTGGTCCTTCTCTGCCTTTTGAGCAAGTGACCTTGCATTTTCATCTGCGTGGAGGGCCTGGCATCTGCAGCTGTGCAAGTCAGTGCAACTCAGAGAAGCGCGAGGATCCTTCCTGCTCTCGGAAATATCCCCCTTTCCTCCTCCTTCAGCTGTGAGCGTGGCGGGCTTGCAGGGGAGACAGGAAGCAAAGATGCTAAAGACAGAGCTCCACGCATAGCTGCTAAAATGCTCAGATGTGTGACTTCCCACCAGGCCTCCCCCTCTGCAGGGCGTCTGCTGCCCTGTCCAGTGTGTGACAGGGCAGTAGTGATCAGTGCATGGCACCTCTCTGGGTGACCCTCCCAGCAAACCCACGGTGGATATTTTCATTCCTGCTTTACTGAAGACACCAGTGGTGCTTGGAGGTGAGCTGGGTAGAAACCCCCAACACAGGTGTGCAAGACATGTGAGTGGATGGGAATCAAAGGAGCATTGTTTCCTCCTTGCTGGGTCCTGCAAGTTAAAGGAAGTGAGGCTTATCTTGGCTCACACCTGGTAGAGGTTGCAGTTCAGAGTCAGCTGGCTCCAAGGCAGGGCGGCATACAGAGGGGTGGAGAGTCACTCATGGAAAGGGGGTGGGAAGCAGAGAGAGAAGGGAGGAGGAGGAAGGTGAACCCTTCCAGGCCATGCCTCCAGTAACCCCACTTTGCCTCCCAACATCATTTTTCGCTATAAAATCAGCAGTGGACCAATCCACTGATGACGTCACACCCCATGAACTTATCACCTCCCACAGGCCCCATCTATGAGCGCGTGAGGCTTTGGGGGACATCAAGGCAGAAACCATAACAACTGCCTCCAAGGCTTTCATACTGAGTTGCTCGTGACCATTTCCCAAACTATTTCAGTCAAAGGGGAATCCAACCTTGTCCTAATGGTTGGGCTACAAAGTCGGCATGCTTGGCTCTGCCCGAGGATAGGGCCTTGGGCTGGCTGTGCTTTCTGAGCACTGTTTCAGCCCACTGGGGGAAGAATGTCCTCTTGGTCAGAGGTTTTGGGCAGAGGAAGGGGCTGTGCTGGAAGGAGGTGAGCGCCTCGTCTCTGGGGTATGGAAGGAAGGTCTTGGCCCTCTCAGGGTGACAGGGGACTCCTGAGTTTCTGGCAGCCACTGTGCTTCCATGGTTTGGTGTCTGCCTTCCTTACCTCGGGACGTTAAGATAAATGGCCTCAGTCAGAATGCTTTGAGGTCTGAGGAACTGCAGACTTTTCTTTTTTTTGGTACTGGGAATCGAACTCAGGACCTTGCGTTCAGACTTTTCATTTGTTCAGAATCCTCCCTTGGACCTCTAAGAAAAATAGTCCCTCTGCACATCGTCCAGATGAGGTTTGTCCTCACTGAGCAGTTGCCCACGTTGGTGGGAGGACATCTAAGGGATCGTGGGGGAGAGGCCCTTCCTAAATAGACCCTGATGAGTAACAGCAAACACAACACTGTTTTCTGGAGCTTCCACCAAGCACGGTTTAATTTGAACTTTTGGGGCCCTGGTTGGGAGCAGGTAAGATCCTAGGTCTGTCCCTCTCTAAAGAGTATGCCCTTCCTACTACAGGAAGAGCCATTCGAGGTCCCCAGCTGGGTCTGTTTCAGGGCTGGCCTGTAGGGAATGTGGATGAGGAATGTGGAACAGGATGGGGTGACAGGGAATGTGGCAAAATCAAAAGCGTGGTCCCCTGTGGAGAGCTGAGGTAGTCCCCGGCCAGCAGAAGATGAGGCTTAGGCGGCCAGAGTTGGGCTTTTCAGGCCATCGTGGGAGTTGGATTTGCATGTGGCATTGGTTAGGCGGAATGGCAGCTCAGAAGGCTCACAGGCCGTGAGCAGGACCTTCGGAGCTCACGCTGGCTGGGCCTGGCTCTCTGTTCCCAATCGTGGGACCCCAGGAGTGTCGCAGTCAAGGTGAAGAGACAAGAACACCTGTGTGAAAGCAGACGCGGAGGGCACTGCCCCTCCTGCCTTGCTGCTTTGCCTCCTGAACTGTGAGGTGCTCAGGCAGGAGGGCGATGGTGTTATGTCTGCACCGAGCCCGTCAGGAGCAGCCAGAGGCAGGGAGGTACAGCAGGAAGAACGCGGCCTTTCACCCGGGCTGCCTGGTTTGAATCCCGGCCCAGCTCGTCCTGGTCACATGCCTGTGAGCAAGTGGCATCTTTCCTTCCAGCCTTAGTTTCCCCTTCCTAAGATGGAGGTCGGGGCACCTGCTCTGCAGGGTTGGTGCTTTCTTTCTATGACTGAAGCTCCATCTTCTTCCCTGGGCCCTGGAAACTAACTCCGCTGCATTTCTCCTGCCCGTCTGCTCTTTCAGGGAACACCTTCAGCACCCTGGCGGGACTGGTCTTTGACTGGACGATTGTGAAGGACACGGAGGCGGATGGGTTCTCAGACTCCCACAATGCACTGCGGTAAGAGGCACCTTGATGAGGTCTGGCCAGTTTAGGGAGACACATGACAGGACATCATGGGCCTTTCATGGGCATCCGAGATGCTTCCCAGAAGCCTGTGACATTCCTGGCGACTGCAGGGAAAGGGTTTCCTCTTCCCCAGCTGCGTGGGCATCTGGCTGTTTCCGGTGTGTTCTGTGGGAGCTCAGCAGAGAGGCTGGGATGTCCAGCTGGTGACAAGAGATGACACAGAACACAGTGCCGTCTCGTCTCAGGCCCAGGGGATGGGTGTGTGGCCCCAGGGGGAGCCAGCACTCCCTGTGGGGAGCAGGTTAGAGGGAGGCAGGTTTCAGCTGGGAGGATGGCCAGCTGGGCTCCCCAGCATGGGAGCAGATGGACACCTTGAGTGTCTTGACTCATTCGTTTCTGCTGCAGCTGGGTTGGCTGGACATAGCTCTCTCCTCTGGATTTTCCAGCTATAGGAACAGACTTGGAGAGGTCGAGCCATTGTCTGGAGTTGCTAAGTGGCAGAACTGGGATCTGAACTCAGACCTGTGTAAAGCTGCACTATCCAACATGGCAGCTATAACTCCATCTGGCTATTTAAATTTACATTTGACAAAGTGAAAAGTTACTTCCTGATATACTGGACAGAGTGGAAGTGGAGCCTTTCCATAGCTGTGGTCCCATCTCCTGGGAGCACCCCAGGCCCAGGATCTGAGCTGTTATTCTCTGCTACACTACATGATCTTGTGCTTTGTTGAATAATTTTTTAGGGATCACAATCTTTTTTAGGGGAAGGAGACTTAATTTATAAAAATTTTGCAACAATTTTAGGCCTGCAGAAAATTCACCAGTCCGGTACAAAGAGTAGTTTTTCTGCATTGTTTGAGAGCCAGTTGACAACCTGGTGCCCTAGCACCCTTGATTATTATTATTATTTTTTTTTGTGGGTACCAGGGGTCAAACTCAGGACCTTGCGTGCCAGCAGGCGCCCATGCTGCTGAGTGATATCACCGGCCCTTTTTTTGTATGTGGATACTGGGAATTGAACTCAGGACCTCGCGCTTGCCAGGCAGGCGCTTATGCCACTGAGCTATCTCACCGGCCAACCCTTGATTATTTTAATGTGAGTTTAGTGCTATTAAGGACATTCTTCTGCATTTCTACAGTAGAGTCATCAAAATTAGGAAATTGACACTGATACATGCAATGTTCTGGTCTCAGTCAAGGTTTTCTAATTGTCCCAATTTTGTCCTTTGTAACAACAACAGAAGTCTCCACAAACCCAGCCCAGAGTCACATACCATGTGTTGGCCCATGGTGCTTGGTCTCCGTCCGCCTGGTCTTTCTTTGACTCTCAGCACCCTGATACTCGTGAAAACAACTGTCCAATTCTTCTGTAGAATGTCCCCTGTCACCTATCAGACTCAGAGCTTTGTGTCCTGGGCAGGAATCTTATGGACAGGACCTTCAGTGTCCCTCCAGTCTCACTGTTCCTGTCGTCCCATGACAGATAATAGTCACTGGGGTCACTTGGGGAGGAAGTCATTTCCCCCCACGAAGTGGCTTCCTCACTCTTTTGTGGTCGTTAATAAGGACTTCATGGTGGTTGGGGGGCAGTTAAGGGTCTGATCCCTTGTTTCCACCTTTAAAAGTCCAGCTCTGGGCCAAGGAGACAGTGGTAACATGGTGGCACTGCCACACCCTTCTCTGTCGGGCTTCACGCATGGCTGCATCCAGGGCAGGTGTCCTTGAACCCATTGCTGCCTTCACCGTGTGGGCTGACTTGCCTTCCTGGGCTGAGAACTCTTTCGGGGCTGGGACCCTCATCCTCCACCTGGCTTCTGGACTAGCTTTAAGGTTCGGATGGTCTCTACATCTAGGAACACGGGCCCTAGAGTCATAGGACCTGGCTTCCCATCCTGGCCTTGTTGCCTCTAGCTTGTGGCATTTGTCGAGGACCAGGACCTGTCTGAGCCTCAGTCTCCTCCCCTGTAAGACATAGATAATCACTGTGGGTACCTCTGAGGGCCACCATGCAGGTCAGCAGGTGGCTGAGTGCTCAGACCAGTCTCAGGGCCTGGCACTTGCTAGAGATTTAGAGCTTGCCTGTTTCCTGCCAACTTTTGGGCCACCGGGCCTGTTTCCTGTCATGACCCCCTATCCCCCATGCTTTCAGGCAGCTCGGTAGGTGAGCTGAATATTAACAGAGAGCCGGAACACTGAGGTGCACTGGAACCGGATTGTCCTGCATTTTCATCAAATGCAACGCGTGACACCTAACAACTGGATGAGGCAGTAAATCACAGTGTGGTGCGCGGCACCAGGCGAGCTGGGGAGAGTGGACGCATGCTTGGCAGATTGCTCTCACTCGGGCGAAACCTTGGGCTCATTGCCAATTACAGAGCGAAGGGAGGGACCAGACAGAAGGGATCCCTCAGGCCTGCCCTGTGTGCCAGCCCCAGCTTTTTCCTGGGGTTCCACGGGGTCCCTCTTTAACTGGGTCTGGGGTTGTGGGCCTGCTGCTTGGTTTCCTTGGGCCCCACTTTCCCTGTTTGGGTGTTTAACAGGTGTGGGTTTTGATGCAGGTCAATTCCCAGGCTTCTGACCCAAGCTGAGTTAGGCTCAAGAATCTGCATTTTTCACAAGGCCTTTGGCAATTCTGATGTAGTACTTCTCAGGGACATGTTTCTAGGTGGCACTGTGCGGAGAGGGGACCGCCTTGTGTTTCAGTGTCCAGCAGCCCACAAGGAGGTTCCCATAACGGCGAAGCTCGTGTTGGACTCTGAGGAATCTGACGTTCAGGTCTGACAATAGTTTCCTTTTCCAGAATCCTCACCTTCCTGGAGTCTACATACATCCCTCCTTCTTACATCTCAGAGATGGAGAAGGCGGCCAAGCAGGGGGACACTGTCCTAGTGTCTGGGATGAAGACTGGGAGCTCCAAGCTCAAGGCTCGCATCCAGGAGGCCGTCTACAAGGTGGGGTTATGGGGCCTGTCCCTGCTCAGGCCTGCAGCTATGTCGGGTAGAGGAGCCAGCTCTGGAGCATGATGACATTTGTGTCTGTGTTGGTTGCCTTCGTTTGAAGGGAAGGCAGGGGGAGGCTCCTGAGGTCCCTATCTCTGGGGTCACAGAGCAGGTGCTCAATCTGTTTTGAGGAACTTCCTGGAGCAGGATTCTCAGTAACTGCTCATTTCTAATGGGTGCCCCTTCCCCGCCCCATGCAGTATAGGGACACCAAAACAGAACCCGGTGTCACCCCCACCATGCTGTCACCCCCTGCTGCACCCCAGCAGAAGCCCTGGGACAGTCACCCATTGGGCTCATTTGTGGAGAGCTGCGTTCTCGCCCCTCCTCTCTGGCCCACCCCATGTTTTCGCAGCCTCACCACAGGAGCTGGTGGTGGGAGAGATGCGCGTCAGAAACCCGGGACAGCAGGAAGCCAGGCACAGGCCTAACCCAGGTCCTGGTTTCTCCTCCATTCCCGAGGGGCGACATCTGCCCAGCCTGAGCTTCGTTTTGGACCACACCCCTAAGATCTTCTTGTCATCTACGTGGTTCTGGAGCAGCAGGCGCGTAGAGAACTTTGTCCACCACTGAATTTTTTTTTTGGAACTGGGAATCGAACTCAGGACCTCGTGCTTGCCAGGCAGGCACCATGCCACTGAGCTATATCCCTGGCCCCCCACATTAAATTTTGCAAAGTGATGGGCAAAGAGCAGTCCTTTTCTGATACATCCCTGTCCTTAGTGGCTTAGCCAGTCACTGGGAGTCCTGTAGGGTTTTGGAAACGTGGGACATGTGGCGTCACTGGGGCCTGTCCTTTGGGACTTGGCAGATGTTACCAGGAGGCAGTTTGCCCATGTTGGGCTCCTAGGCGAGGATGGAAGACAGACCCCCTGTCCTTCCTGTGGTTAGTAAGTGGGCTTCACAGCCTGTGGGGCTGGAAAGCACCTGCCACGGAGCCCAGGCCTGTGGGAAGGGCTTGCTGTCCTTGTAATGTGTCAGAGGCACTGTTGAGTTTAACGTTAATTGTGGAAAGCCGGAAGATGTTAGAACAGACTCAAGGGAGACTCCAAACGTCAGACCGGCGTCTAGGCCATCAGGGTGCCAAAGTGAATTTATAAAGAGCCGCAGTGCTGCCCAGTATCCGCAGGGTGATAGCAGGTGCACCTCCACAGGGACGGCATCTTTGGATTCTGCCCATGAGAATCCCTGGGTTTGCCTTTCATTCTCTGCAGCTTACTGGGCTATCAGTAGCTCTCAGATGGGAGGTGCTGGCCCTTGTGGAATCTGACACCCCTGGGGTTGCACTAGACAGGGCACCACGAGGTCTTCTGCCATCTCGTGTTCCTCAGTGTTTCCTGAGGAGGATGTGGGGATGAGCGATGCGCAGGCGAGGGGCCAGGGACCCAGGATAAGGACTCATTGGATACACAGTGCTCTTCCTTTTTAGTCAGCCTGGGCCTTCCCAGCCACCCTGGATCTGTGGGGTGAGACCTAAGCTTTGGTGGCCACAGCCTCCCTCCTGGCTCCTCTCTTTCTTTCTGTTTAGTTGCTGTTACTTAGATCAACGCACAGTGCAGTGCCCATAGATTTTTGGTAATGCCCACTGAGTGCACATCTGCCATACTTATGGGTTCCTTGGGGTCTCTGGGGCCAGAGACTGACTGGGGTTGTGACTGACATCTTGTTTCTTCACCATAACATTCCCATTCTCTTAGGAACATACTGGAAAGTTAAAAACAAAACAGAATTGCCAGGACCAAGCATGTAGCTCTGTGGCAAGGCATTGCCTAGCCTGTGCCAGGCTCTGGGCTCCATCCCTACCCCTGAAAACACGCTCAAAGTCTCTCCCGCCCACTTCTTCCCATGCTCCTTTTCCGGTGCCCACCTCACCTTTTCTGTCCTCTTCTTATGTCAAGAACGTGCGCCCTGCTGAGGTCAGACTGCTGATTCTGGAAAACATCCTCCTGAACCCAGCACATGATGTCTACCTGCTGGCGGGGACCTCCATTTGCTACAAGGTGCAGAAGGTCAGGCAGGGGAAGATTACAGGTGGGTCTGCCCTGGGGATCCTGGGGAGTGCTGCTGTCCTTCTTAATTGTGATAAATGCACCTAACTGGAAGTTGATGGGCCAGTGAGATGGCTCAGCGGTATAAGTGCCTGCCTGGCAAGCGCGAGGTCCTGAAGTCGACCCCTGGTACCCACAGGAAAAAAAAAAAAAAAGAAAGTTGACGATTGTAACTGTTTTTATTTATTTTTTTTTTTTTGTGGGTACCGGGGGGACGACCTCAGGACCTCACGCGCCAACAGGCACCCGTGCCGCTGAGCGATATCACCAGCCCCTTTTTCGTATGTGGGATCCGGGAGTCGAACTCGGGCCTTCGCGCTTGCAAGGCAGGCGCTTAAGCCGCTGAGCCGTCTCACCGGCCCTGTAACTGTTTTTAGTACATGGCTCAGTGGCATTAAAACCTTCACATTCTATGCAGCCATCACCCCCGCCCATCTCCATAACTTTCCAGTTTCTCAAACTCTGTCCCAATGAAACATGAAATCCTGTTCCCCCTACCCTGGCCCCTGACAACCACTATCCTACTTTATGTCTCCATGAATTTGACTCCTCTAGGGACCCCATATAAGGACAGTCACATGGTGTTTGTCCTTTTGTGTTTGGATTATTTCATTCAGCATCCCGTCCTTTACGCCCATCCACGTTGAGATGTGTAGAATGCCCTTTAAAGGTTGACCATTATTCCACTGTACGGGTGAGACCACATTTTGTTCAGCCACTCATCCTTTGGCGGACACTTGGGCCCATCTTTTGGCTCCTGTGAATGATGCCACTGTGAACGTGGGTGTGCAGATACCTGAGTCCCTGCTGCCAATTCTTTTGGATCTTTATCCCTTCAGTTTGAGCAACTCAAGAGCCACGGGCTTCCCCTGGGTTTTGGCTCTGTTCTGCCGCTGACCACCGAGTGAACTTGAGCAAGCCATCCCCACCCTGGGCTCAGTTTCCCATGCAAGCCCTGGAGGCCTTTCTGCCAGTCTTCGAGGGCAGCAAGAGTTGACAGGAGTGGGGTTGTTCTGGAAAGTCTAAAGCACTGAGAATATGGGACATATTTAGAGGGTGAGTGTTCTTCATGGAGTACAGGTCCCCCTAAGAATCGTGACCTTTTTGTTCACACTTACACATGTGTGACACTAGAGTGTAGGGCACGAAGAGCCTCGGGTACCAGAGTGTTGCATGGTCTGTCCTCATGAGGGCTGTGGACATACATCTTGGCAGGTGACTTCACTGAGGTGGCAGGGCTGCCCCACCTATGATGTGGGGTCTCCTTGTGGGGATGCATGTAGAAGCTTCAGCCTATAGGTGACCTGAGCCCTTGTCCATAGATGGAGACCCAAGGGACACTGCATCCTTGAAGTCCCACTCAGCTGCTAGCAGCACATCGGTCTAGTCATTCCTGGGTGGCGGAGCACTCAGTCTCTCCTAAGGCCAAGGATGCCGAGGACAGGCTGCCCCTGCCTCTGGGTCCTCTCTGACGGGACCTAGTTGAAGGGACAGGAACTTGTGTTTCCTGGGTGGCTGCCACATACTGGGTAGGCACCATTTGCCTTCTGCGTGGTGTTGAGTTGGAGGGTGAGGCTGTGTAGGAAGCCTGGCTTGAGTGTCCTGGTCAAAGCCTCATGCTCACCCTAGACTCTAGAGAAGATTCTAGAAGGATGGGGACCATCCAAGGTGAGGCTTTCTGTGGCTCAGAGGTGGAGCTCTGAGGACACCATCTTCAGGAGCAGTGCAAGGAGGAAGGATGTTGAAAGGCCGGAATGTCGCTGTGACCTGAGGACCGGGGTCTGGAAAGTCTAGGCATGGCTGACAGCACTGCACCATGACTGGGCACCTCCCAAGGGTTGGGCAAGATCCTGGGGCCTGTTTGTGTTGTGACTCAAGAACTTGAACGAGGTGAGTTTTACAAACACCCCATTTTATGGATGTGTGAAGTAAGGCATGGAAAACCTGCGAGTCCCCAAGCTCTTTCTGTTGATCACAGAAAGAGCTCACCCTGCATTAGGTCAGGTGCTCCTGACCCAAAGGAACTGCACCTCTCGAGGGACCAGGAAACTGGGGGATTTGGTCACTGATCTGTCATCAAAGTCAAAGAGCCGGAGCCCATGGAAGATAACTCCATCCCCTCCATTGGGTAATGAGAGAGAAAATTCCTGCAAACATAAGCACACCTGTGTGATTGGAGAGATGGCTGCCAGGACTCGGGAGTGGCTTCCAGGTGGATGCCCGGGAACCCGAGGCCAGACCCGCCCAGGTTTACTGGCAGCTGGCGAGACACCGATGGCAATGCCCTCATTTTCCTTCGATGGGGTTTGGAAATTGAGATATAATTCACACCGCTGTCATGTTTAATAGACAGGGGCTGACATCATCCCTGGGACCTGGCTTTCACAGATCTCTCTCACAGGGCCTCCGTGGGAAGCTTAGGGAATTCCAGGCAAGTGATGGCTCATGGTCTTCTCCATGTGCTGGACCCTACACCTCTAATTAATTCCATGTTTTCTTTCTTTTGACTTTCCTTCCTTAGAAATGTGATTGTTCTATATTCCTGTTTTCATTTCCCTTGGTCACCTTCCCTTCCCTTTGCCTTCCTTTTTCAAATGCATTTAGTGGGCACCTACCGTGCACCAGCACTTTGGTGGGTACTGGGTGTCTCGAGGTCAGCCCAGTGCAGGAGAAACACCGGGAAGCCTTGGGCTTGGGACCCCTTTTCACTGGGAGGCAGGGAGAACAGGGGGCACCTGGAGCTTGGAGACGGGGCTGTCCATGGGGGACACAGGACTCTAGTCATCCTTTGTGGCTTGTCCCCAGGAAGTTTGAGCATTGCAGACTTGGTCCTTTGTGTGGGAAGCTGAGAGGTAGGGCCAAGGGGGCTGGTCCTGAGGTCACTGAAGTCTGGAAAGGATTGAGGCTCTTGGGGATCCTGAGCCTGATCCCCTCTGGCTTCTCTCTGCTTCCTGCCTGGCCATGTGACCCTTCCTCTTGCACTTGCTCCTGTCATTGTGGTCAGAGTGAAGGCCTCACGGGAGCTCAGCTGGTGCCAGGGCAATGCCCTTGGGTCTGCAGGACTGGGAGCTAGAGAGACTGCTGAAATTCTTTGCTTGTCCCTCCTCCTTCCCTCTCCTTCCTTTCCTTTTCCTTTTTCTTTTCTTTTTTTCTTTTGAGATGCATAGGTATTGAACCCAAGGCCTTCTTACATGCTGGGCAAGTGCTCTGCCTCTGAGCTGCCCCCCAAGCCCTGTCCCATCTCATCTCATCTCATCTCTTTTTCTCTCCCCTCTTCTCTCCCTATCCCTCTTTTGTTCCTCTCTTGTTTTTGTTGTGGTACTGGGGATTGAACCCAGGAGCTTCACACCAAACTACATCCCCAGCCTTTATTTTTCATTTTGAGATGGGGTGTCACCCCATCAAGTCACTAAGTTGTCCAGGCTGGGCTCTGCCTAGCTTGTCCTGCCAGGTGCTGGGATTACAGACCTCTTTTCTTTATAATGTTAGACTGCCTCTGGTGTTTCATTGTGGTAATGCAGAGCAAACTGGTGTCCTCAATCCTGTTGGTATTGGAGTTGGTTACAGAAATCAAATGTGGGCGGGATGCATTGGCTGATGGAATTGGTGTCTGAAAGAACTCAAGTGGTTGGAAGGGTGGAGATTGGATAACCAGCAACACGAATGGTTGTTGGACTGGGGCTCAAGTGTCAAAGACTTGAGTGTGAAAGGGCTTAGGACCCTGCGCACACTTGCTCTGTGGCTGCTCCAACTGTGACTTCCGTGCAGTGGCCCTCACAGGTAGGGCTTCACATCATGAGAGGTTTGTAAAGAGTCTGTTGGGGAGCCCCTTGTTTTCACAGCATTTGCGTCTCCCGGAGGGGATGACCTGTGTGCAGAACTCTTACAGGGGATGGATCTTGTGCCTCATGAAGCTACATCCAGTCACGTTGCCTTTTTGAACTGTATGACTTTCTTGTGATGTTTGTCCACGGTGCGGTGCCACCATATTCTGAACATGGTGCACCAGCAGCCGGAGTCCCTGCCTGGCCTCAGAGAGGAGGAAACGGGCCTTGTGTGCGCTGAGGGACAAGCTGAGGGATTCTCAGTCTCAGCCTGCATCAGGGTCGCCTTCAGGGCTCGTGTGAATGCAAAGCATCAGCCCCACCCCACAGCATGATCAGGCCGGTCTCAGGTGACACACGTGGCCCAGGGACCACACTGGGAGAACTCTCTGATCTAGGGGCAAATTATTGGAGCAGAACAGTGATGCTCCAGGACGGGAGAGGAGTGTGCCGCCTCCCTTCCAGAATCCTGATCAGAATTGTTAATTTTTTTTTTTTTTTTTTTTTTGTGGGTACGAGGGGTCGAACCTGAGGACCTCGCACGCCAGCAGGCGCCCGTGCCACTGAGCGATATCACCGGCCCTTTTTTTCGTATGTGGATTCCGGGAGTCGAACTCGGGCTCTTGTGCTTGCCAGGCAGGCACTTATGCCGCTGAGCCATCTCACCGGCCCCAGAATTGTTAATTTTGAAAGATGCCTTAGTTAAAATTCCTTCCAGAGCCTAGGCCTGGGTGTTTTCCCTGCTGGGGCCTCTTTCCCACATCCTCTCTGGCAGGAGGGCAGAGCACGGCCCCAGCCAAGGTGACAGTGAGCTATGGCTGCTTAGGACGTTCTGAGGCCTCAGGAGAGGGAACGTGAAAGTGGTCGGGGTCCTGGAGTGGGAATCTTAGCTCTGCTCTTCACAACCACAGGGCCACGTCTTGGTCTGCATTCTGCTGCTGTAACAAAATCCCCGCAGCTGCTCACTTTGCAGGGTAAAGAGGTTTATTCAGCTTGTGGCTCTGGAGGCCCAGGAGCGTGGCACTGGCTTCTGTTTGGCTTCACAACTTCCTTGGCTGCATCGTGGCATCATGGCACGCACCAGCATGTGTGAGAGGGCAAGATGGCACAGTGAGACAGGAAGCCAGAGAGTTTCAGGAGCCAGGCCTGCGGCTTTTCTAACAACCCACTCTCCCAGTGACCTGACCTCTTCCTCCCACCGGCCTCCACCTCTTAAAGGGCCAGCACCCCTTATCACTGCACACTGGGGACTGAGCTTCCAGGGCTCAAACCACAGCAGACTGTGGGAAAGCTTAGCTTCATTTCCTCCGCCCCTCAGCTCTACAGGGTGAGGGTCTGTAGTTCTGTCCCCTGTCGTGGAGGGACGAGATAAGGGGTTGAACTCGTGAGACTGGAGGTGTCTTCATTCCCCTGTCAACAGATGTCATTTCTTTTTTTGTGCTTGTCTTTCTATGTCTGTCCGTCCATCTGTCCATCTATCCTTCCTTCCTCTTTTTGTCTTTCTTTTGTGCTAGGGATGGAACCCAGAGTCTCACACATGTTCTACTCCCGAGCTACATCCCGGCCCTCACATTTGTATCAGAAGTGCCCTGTGTTTGTGGTCTGAGGGAGATGGTGTTCTTCATGGAACCCATTATTTCCTGGAAAATTGTCCATCCCTGCTCACATTGGCCGAGTCTTTTCTCCACAAAATGCATGTGACCTGACAGAGAGGGATCACTGAACACAGAGTCAGATCTTTACAGTTACAGACCCAGCTCCCGTATCCCTGTGGGAGCCCGTGGACCTTTTTGGGAACTGAAGAGGGCAGACAGAACCAGAGAGATGCACCCCAGCCCCCTGGGTGCAGAAGCAAAGAGTTCACCCACTTCAGCAGTGACCGGAAACGGTCTAGTGTCAGCATTCTTCAAGTAGTTGGCAATTTCAGGCAGAGGCTGTCATCAATTTAAAAAAGAAGAAAGAAAGCAGCTTACGGCAGTGACAAAAAAACTGATTGCTTCTGAAAATTCATGGTGTGTCAGCTTTGTCCACAGGCATGGAGAATAGTATTAAAATGTAAAGCACTGAGAAACTAAGCCAAAACTGTCAACAGCTGTACTGACAAGCAGGGCCCAGAGATGGGGGGCCGGGTGGGCGCGCGGCGCCTGACAGTCCACGTCTTCACTCCCTGTCTCCCTCTCTGTTTCTCATTTGTTTTTCCTGCTTAGAACTCTCGATGCCTTCTGATCAATATGAGCTGCAGCTTCAGAACAGCGTCCCGGGCCCCCAAGGAGACCCTGCCCAGCCTGTGGCCATCCTGGCCCAGGACACATCAAGGGTGATGGCCTTGCAGCTGGGACACAGCAGCCTCGTCCTTGGCCACCGGAGTATCCTCTTCCTGGGCAGTGTGTGTCTGCATCGGGGAGTCGTGTCTGCTGCTTTGAAGTCAAGTTGTTTTTCTCTCCCTGAAAGCCAGCCCAGGATAAAAATAGCCTTGTTTTCCCCCAACTGTCTGAAAATCAGAAAGAACTGAAATAGCAACACCGCTGCGTGGAGTTGCTCACCTCTGTGGGTAATTCGCTGGAGAGGCACCCAGGAGAGGATGGTGGGGGGAGCCCACTGTCCTCGCTGCCTGCAGAGACTGCTTCAGGGCCTGCAGACCCCCTGAGGGTCTGGTGGGGGCTGTTTCCACACTTTCCACACCATGCTCTTTCCACAACGTGTGTTGTTGAGGGCCCAGGGTTGTTTGGCCCAGGGTTGTTTGTGTCCCATGCAACCTCTGGTGTCCCTTATGGAGATTCTGCTTTGCTGGGGTAGAGATGCAGTGAGGCTTTTGCCTGGGGAGATGCTGTTGCTCCATTTGGCCTAAGCTGGGGCTGGGGGCAGGTTCCAGTGCCTCTTCCATGCCATGCAGTTATCCGGTCATTGAGCCAAGCTGGAGCCACCAGCTGGATTACTTGCTGTCTTGTGTTCTGTCCCTTAATCAAGAACTCAGGTATCCGCATGCAGGGTGCTTCTAGGTTGCCTAACAGCACCATCTACGTGGTTGAGCCTGGGTACCTGGGTGAGTATACTGGGGCCTCTTGGATGTTGCTCAGTGTGACTACACAAATTTAAGAAGTTAACCAAAACAAGGGCTGGGGCTGTAGCTCTGTGATGCAGCGCTCACCTAGCATGCTAGGTTTGATCCTTGGCATCAAACAAAAAAGAAGATGAGAAAAACCAACAGCTGTCAACCCTGACCATTTCTGCCACCTGTAATGCCGGGGCTATCAGCCCTCAGCCCGAGTTGGGTAGGTGGGGTTTCTGCAGAGCAGCACAGGACAGGAAGAGCAGTGGAGGAAGGAGAGGTATCTGAGAAAGGAGGAGAGGAACATGCAGCCGTGATCACCCTGAGAGGCACAGCCAGGGCCTAGGAGCTGCTGTGACAGACAGCAGATTGAGACTTTGTGGGCACCTGTGTCGTCTAGGGTTACCATGGCAACCCTTCCTTCCTCAGGCAGAGGCCCAAACTGAAGCTGTTCAGTTGAGAGAACCTAACGTGTAGCAAACTCTCTAGGTCCTCTTGTTCAATGCAGACCTGAGTGACAAGGTTGTGACACCAAGGAACGTGGCCTTTGCGTCTCAGGATCTGCATTGGCTCAGAAATGTTCCTCAGTGCCTTCTGTGTGCCTGGCCTGGGCTGGGCACTAGGGTTCAGGGGCTGTAAGACAGGGTGATGGACTTGGGTTCACGGGGAGAGACCAGAGAATAAGGGGGGGCGACTGGGCTGAGGTAGGGAGTTAGTAATGTGAGCTCAGGGGAAGACTTCCGTGGATTTATGGGAGGCCAGCGTCATCTTGGATGGGGCTTTTATTGTGGTCTCAGCCAGGCCTGCTGTGCTGTGGCCTGAGAACCCAGACTTGCTTTGGACTTAAGAGTCTAGACCTGTGCTTGCCTCAGCCACTACACCACTTAAGGCCCCAGGCAAGGTACGTGCTTCTTGCAGTCATCTCAGACTAGACCTTATTTCACACAATCTAGGCATTATTAGTGCTCAGGCTGGACCTGCTGTGGCCTTGGACTGTACTGGTCATGAGCAAGACCTGCCCTGGCCTGAGAGCCTAGATCAGCCATGACCCCACCCTATACCTCCTTGGCCTCAGACCCTAAGCTTTCCTGAGACTTCAGAGTCTGGACCTGTCATGGCCTCAGCCTTGAGTGCTTCAGTCTCACGGCCTAGACTGTCACTGCCGCAGGTCCAGACCTGTCTGCCCCCAGAGCCCAGAGCTGCTTTAGCCTCAGCAAGAGCTTCCATGGCCCCAGACAGGATCCATAGTCTCAGAGCCTCAATCGACTGTGGTCTCAGGCTCGACCTTTTATAGCTACTGAATCTAGACATCAGTAAGGTTCAGAGCCTTCATCTGCTGTGATTTCAGAGCCCAGATCTGCTTTAGCTTGAGAGTCTACACTCGCCATTGCTCCAGGTGACACCTGCTGTGGCCTTAGAACCTAGACCTGCATGGCCTCCAGCTAGACCTGCTGTCCCCTTAGAGCCCAGCCTGCTGACCTCAGGGCCTTGACCAGCCATGGCTGCACTGTAGAGCCACTGGGGCCTCTGCCTGCACCGGCTGTGGCCCTAGAGTCTAGACCTGTCCTGGCTCAGGACCTGCCCGGCCTCAGGCTGGACTTTCTTGTGTGTCCCAGGCTGCGCCTGCTGCAGCCTCAGAGTCAGACTTCTGTGGGCCCTGCCAGACCTGCTTTGGCCAGACAGCCTTAACCTGAGTTCCAGGTCCCGGTCTGAGGAGCCCCGTGCAGTCTGAGCAGGGTGCATCCACTGTCGGTTCCTGGGAACCAGCTGACGGCTCAGAGCTAGTGTAGCCCCCCTCTCAACAGCCAGTCCTTCTCCAAGTAGGGGCCGGTGAAGAGTTGTGGGGGCCCCCATTCCCAGTGCTTGATCTCCTCTCCCTTCTGCCTGTTTTTAGGGTTCACAGTCCACCCTGGTGACAGGTGGGTGCTCGAGACCGGCCACCTGTATGTGATCACCATTGAAGTGTTTGACAAGTCCAGCAACAAGGTCCACCTGTCCGGCGTGAGTGCTTGCTGGGGCCCTGGCAGACTGATGAAGCGGGGTCATCTCCTGGAGCAGCTTCCCAAAGAGCAGCCCCAAAGCAACAGGGGTCCCCACACAGGAAGACTGAGGAGGGGCCTTCTGTTCCCTGCTGGTACTCCTGGGCCTGTGAGACACTGTCATGGGGTTCTGGGGCATCTCAGACCCTTTGAGCCCCTGAGTCTGCAGAGCTGGAGGGGGAGGATACCCCAGGCAGCAGCAGGAGGGGGCCCCCTGCTTCTGCCCGCCTGTGCCCTGTGCTCTGAGCCCAGAGGTCTCAGAGCTGAGTCTGTTGCCTTCCGGCTCTGCAGAAGGTCAGGAATTCCGCTAGCCCTTCCAGAGCCCCTGGGTGACCGGGCCCATTTCAGTTAGCTTCCTGGCTGTACAGTGGCAGGCCAGACAAGAGGGGATGGTCCCTGAGAGAGCTTCTTAGTGTCATCAGATCAACTAGGACCTTCTTGGTGGATTTGGAGGTCTTGTAAGGATGCCAGGTTCATCTTCTGGCAGCTTTGTTAATCAAAGACTGGGCCATCACTATTTTGTTTGAAGTGAATGCTTAATGATTTTTTTTTTTTGGATGATTTTATCGTTCCTAGTTGAGACCTCAGGGCTTAGGGAAGCTGACCGTAGGCTGCGAACTGCCCTGAGCACCACACAGTTGTCTGAAACTGGGGCGGCGTGATTGGCCCATGCAGAGAAGGGGGTTAGGAAAGGTCAGAGGCTGGGGTGGTTGGAGCACTGGTCCAGGGCTGCTTCCAGCCTCTCTGGTGGCTTTTGGAGACTCTGAACCCCGGAGGGCCCTGTGGCTTGACCTGGCTACCACTTTGGGGTCCTGGAGCTGCTTTCCCGAAGTCGTTCTTCCCCGAGTTCTCCCAGAAGCACCACTCACCTATGCTTTTTGCCTTCCAGAACATCCGGATTGAGGCCGAGCTTCCTGCTGAGTTCTTTGAGGTTCTCTCATCTTCCCAGAATGGATCACACCATCACGTCAGGGCGATACAGAGGGGCCAGACAACCATCCGTGCAGCCCTCACCTCTGTGGTGGACCAGGCAAGTTGGTGCCTCCTGCTTTCCAGTCCCAGCTTCCCCGCTGTGCTGCTCTCCGGCTGCTGGGGAGGCCTCTCCCCCTCTGGGCTCAGGCCCCAGCTACCGTTGGCTGCCTAGAGCCAGCTGGTATGGGTGTCTTCCTGTTCTGCCCTCACTCCTCTTTCCCTGCCTCTGCGAAAGTGTCTGTGCCTTCCAGGACCGGGGATGGCATTCTTGTTCTGGGAGACAGTGCTGGGCCCAGCTGGACCCCAGCCCAGAACCACCAGCGTTCCTTTGTCCATTTCGTCTGCCTAGGTCCTGCAGATTCTTTTTTTCTTCTGTGCTTAAAAGACTGATCAGTTTTAGGTAGGAACGGTATTTTACCAATTGGCACATTGGCACAGATGTTCCCCTTTTTCTACCCTGCACAAAACCTTTCTAGACCTGGAAGAGGCAGCAGCACAGGGCAGAAAAGGAGTGGCCCATGTCCTGCAATTCCTCAATCTCTGGCCCTTGAGGGTTGGAACAAAGAGCTCCAAGCCTCCATTTCCCCTTCTGTAAAGGGACAGCCAAGTCCTTCCTAGCATGGGTGCCCTCAGGACTCAGTCCAACAGCATTTACGTGAGTGCCCCTTATGGAGCCTCAGACAGCCGTCCCCAGGGAGCCCAAGGAGGCTACAGGCTGTCATCTTTTCCTGACTCCCACCAGCACAGAATCTACTGATCCCTAGGGAGGGGCGGGGGCTAGGAGGATCTGCCAATGACCTGCAACACTCTCACTCCTTGTAGGATGGTGGGGTCCATGTGCTACAGGTGCCCGTGTGGAACCAACAGGAGGTGGATATTCACACCCCCATCACCCTCTACCCCAGCATCTTGACGTTTCCTTGGCAACCAAAGACGGGTTCCTATCAGTACACAATAAAGGTACTAGAGACCTCACTGGGTGCCTTCCTTGGGGTGTTTCCAAGAAACTGTGGCTCTTCATCCATTCTGTCACTTCTAGCATCACCCTCTAGTGGACAGAGGCAATTTTAAATCAGAACCTTTATGACTGCTTTGTTCTCTGAGATTTCCACCACAGCAATGTATTTAGTTCATAGGGGAAAAAAAAAACAATAACTGAAACAGAAAGTACTAAGGAGAAATCTAGAATAGATTTGAGTTCTACTTAATCATTTTTCTCAGAAAGTACCACTTTTAAAGGGTGTATGAATACACTTGGAGAACAACATGAAATTCAAGGGGAAAACATTGCAGCCATGTCACATGCTGAGTTGTCACTGTTGATATTCGCATTCCCATGTGGCCTTAGCCAGCAGGGACTACCCTGAGATGGGGTTTGATCCTGGGTCAGCCGAGTCCCCATCACTCCTGCAGTGTGGGGGAGTGACAGGTGTCCTGTGTACACTGGTGCCTGGCCCCTTTAACATAGGTGTGTCACACTCTTAGCCTCTGGGCCTTGGGGTTGTGACTTCTGACCTGGGATGATTTGGAGCAGGTGGGCTGTGTGCTGGGAGGAGCTGTGTCTGGTCACAGAAGCACTGTTCTGCAGGTGGCTCCATGGCCAGGGCTGATTCCTACTGCAGCCTGAGCTCTGGGAGGTGCCACCAGGTCCTGGAACCCCTGTCATGGCATGTATTGTGTGTGTCAGTCATAAGGGCCTTAGAATAGGCAGACCGGAAGTGAGACAGACAGAAGAAGCAAGGGCCAAAGGGAGCCACTAGCAGATGCTGGCTGACACCATGGTGTCCATAGAGAGGATGCCTCCTACGTGTGTGTGGACGTGTGAGCATGTGTGTGGGTGTCTGTGAGAGAGTGTGAGTGTGAGTGGGTGAGTGCATGCATGTCTGTGTGAATGGGTGAATGTTAGTGTGGCTGTGAGGGCAATGTGTGAGCCTGTGACTGTGAGTAGGTAATGTGGGTAGACATACCAGCGTGAGGAGTGAGTGTGAGTGTGTGTGCACACTTGTCCCCGACCCTCACGCCTCCCCACATAGGGAGGAGAGAGGGCTGGTGGGTCCAGGTGATTTTCCTCCCTAGGCTGATGGGGGCAGTGGGAACTTCAGCTGGTCCTCCTCAAACTCCATGGTGGCCACAGTCACTGTCAAGGGTGTGATGACCACAGGCAGTGACATCGGACTCAGTGTGATCCAGGCACGTGACGTCCAGAATCCGCTACATTTTGGTGAAATGAAGGTGAGACACTCTGGGCCAGGACGGCCCATGGGGAGCTTGGGGTGCCATTGGTTCCCCCTTACCCGCCTTGGTCCTGTGCCCTGTGTTGGGCACAGGAAGGGGTTCGGGGCTCAGCCCCAGCCCTGCCCTTAGGAACTCACAGCCAAGTAGGGAGGGGGAGACAATACCCCCAAGAGACAGTGACAGGACCACAGGGCCAGCTGCCTCAGAGCCAGACTTTTTTTGTGGGGGACCAGAGGACACAGAGGATAAAGGACATCAAAGAGCCATTTAATTTATTTTTTTTATTTTTATTATTTTTGTGTGTGTGTGGGTACCGGGGGTCGACCTCAGGACCTTGCGTGCCAGCAGGCGCCCGTGCCGCTGAGCGATATCACCGGCCCCTTTTTTCGTATGTGGGATCCGGGAGTCGAACTTGGGCCCTCGCGCTTGCCAGGCAGGCGCGTACGCCACTGAGCCATCTCACCGGCCCAAAGAGCCATTTTAGAATGGTCCCATGCCCAAAATATACAAATCTCAAAGTGGGAGGGCCCTGAGGGATGGGTTGTAAATTTATAGAGAAGGGGATCCTGGGGCTCCCCAAGACAGCTAGGCCCCCGTCCCTGTTCAGAGCCCCTTCAGGGCCTCCTATCACAGGCGAGGCCCCTGGTACTGATGCTGAATGATGTGGGATCGTCTCACTGAGTGGTGAGGGAAAGTGGGGTTGTCACCTGCAGCTGAGCCCCTGCCAGCGCCACCTGACACTGTTCTGGGTGCCCCCTTATTGCCTCATTGATGGCAGAGGTGGAAGCCCTGTGGACCCAGTCACAAGCACCTCTTACATTATTTGGGGCATCCGGGTCTTGCAATTAGATGCACACGTCTCTACTAAAGACAGGTCTGATTCTCACTGAGACACATTTCACACAGCCCTTTGGAGAAGCACGACTGCCCAGTATTGGGGTCCACTGGGACCACCTTGCCCTGGCGCCTTCTTCCTCTTGGGACATGTGCCACCTTTTACCCATAGTATCACAGTTAGAACGCAGCTTCTGGGCCATACTCGGGGTTCCACCTGGCTGCCCAGCTGTTCTTGGGCTGTTGCATTCATCCTTGAGCAGGGTCCTCAGCAGGAGAGTGAGGTGGCGATAGGCCGCTCACCTGCCAGGCAGGCGAGAGAGCCCGGGTTGAGTGCTGCTTTCAGAACAGAACCTGTAGCGTGTCAAAGTCAGTTTTCCAGGAAAACAAGCTGTTGTTGCCTCTCTCACTGTCCCCAGCCAAATGACCAATGCTCTCCTTGGCTGGACATTCAGAAACAATCTCAGCTTGAATCTGTCCCATGCTCACCACTATCGTCTCTCTAGGACACACCAGCAACACCCCCCACTCCACCCCTGTACACCAGGCTGCTGGTTATGACCCAGAGGGGAGAGTGAGGGCACCCTGTGAAGTCCCCCGGCTCAGCCACTGTGAGCACTGGTGTCCTGCAGGCGCTGGCCCCTGCCTCTCGGACCTCTACCCTCTCTGTGCCACAGGACCGACTCACACCCAGAATGCTTCCCCCAGACTATGCCTGGTGGCCTGTGACCTGGCTCTCAGGTCTGAGCTCCTAGGTCACCTTCTTTGACTTTTGGTTTCCTGAGTCCCCCAACACCCAGCCGAGACCTCTTCCTAACATGTCCCGGCTGCCCCATCTATGCAGCACTTGGACACCCCAGCAGCCAGGCTTGTTACTCGGAGCTGATGGGCCCGCGCCTCACCCTGTTCTCCAGGTATACGTGATCGAGCCCAGCAGCATGGAGTTCGCCCCATGCCAGGTGGAGGTGCGAGTGGGCCAGATCCTGGAGCTGCCCCTGAGGATCAATGGCCTCATGCCCGGCGGAACAAATGAGGTGGTCACCCTGAGTGACTGCTCCCACTTCGACTTGGCAGTGGAGGTGCAGAACCAGGGTGTGTTCCAGCCACTCCCAGGTAAACGCACACTGCTGAGCGAGCCCCAGACAGGGGCATAGGGGCCAGATTGTCTGGGTTCTCAGTGTGGGCCACTCAGGTTCCCAGAGAGGGCTTGGGGCCACAGATGGGCTACAGCCTGAGGAGTGGCATTTGTCCCCCTGACCCCCTCAGCTCATGTCTGGTCTGAATCTTGCGTGCTATGTGATCTTTGGCAAATCACCTACCACTCTGGGCCTCAGTTTCCATATCTGGTCACAACTCTGAGGAAGGGGGCTATACCAGGTTCCCACTTAGGCAAAGGCAACTTATAGAAGTGGAAGAAAATGTCTGCGAAGTGTTCACCTGATAAGGAAGGGACTAATACATAGAACATATAAAGAACTCATACACGTCCACAACAGTAAAACAACATAAACGAGCGAGGGGCTTGAGGAGACATTTCTTTAAACATGATATATAAATAGCCAACAAGCCCATGAAAAGATTTCCAAAACTGCTAATTGTCAGAGAAATACAAATGAAAATCACAATGAAAAGCCATGCCCTTTAGGATGTCTACTATCAAAACAACAGAAAATTAACCTTTGTTGACGAGGATGCAGAGAAACTAGAACAGTTGTGCACCATTAGAGTGAATTATAAAAGGGGCAGATGCTGTGGAGAACAGTATGGTGGTTCCTCAAAAAAATTAAAAGCTAGAATTACGTACCTTGTGATCCAGCAATCCCACTCCTGGGCGCACTCGCAGAGGTTTTGCAGCACAGCTTTAAGGAGGTATCTGGAAACTCGTCTTCACAGCAGCGGCCTTACAATTGCCACAGGTGGAGGCAGCCCGCGTGTCCATCAGCAGATGGGCGGATAAACAAAATGTAGTGCTTGTGTATCTAGACCTGAAATACTGGTCAGCCTTACTGAGGAAGGAAATCTGGGCCTGCTACAACATCAGTAAACCTTGAGGCCATTAAGAGTGGTCAAATTCAGGCGACAGGAAGTAGAATGCAGGGAGGGGCAGTCCAGGGACTGCGAGTAGGAAGAAGTGACCAGTTATTGTCTCACGGGTTTAGAGTTTGTTGGAAAGCTGAAAAGACTTGCGTGATAGATGGGGCCGATGGTCATGCAACTGTGTGAATATGTGGTGTGCTGCTGAGCTGTACACTTAAAAAATGTTAAGGTCTGTGTATTTTACCAAAATTAAAATAAATACGCTTTAAAAAAAACAATTGAGGGGCCGGTGAGATGGCTCAGCGGCTTAAGCGCCTGCCTGGCAAGCGCGAGGGCCCGAGTTTGACTCCCGGAACCCATGTACAAAAAAGGGGCCGGTGATATCGCTCAGTGGCACGGGCGCCTGCTGGCGCGCGAGGTCCTGAGGTCGACCCCCCGGTACCCACAAAAAAAAAACCAAAAAAACAATTGAAGATTGATGGAGTAAAATGGCAGGGATGTGGAGCACCTGCTAGAAGCAATATAAATTGATGCTATTTTGGGGAAGATACTTGGCAAGAATGACTAGAGCTACGCATAGACATGACCCATGGCCCACCAGTCCCCCTCCTAGGGACACACAACGGAAATACTGGACACATCCTCCAAAAGGAAGGCTCCCCAATGTTCACATCAGTGCCACATTACACACCCCAACTGAAAACAGATCAGATGTTCCCGGTTTCCTGGAGAATGGGTTGCTGCCCATTCATACAGCAGAACAACCATGCATTTGTGGATGGAAGACGTGAAATATGTGAACAGCGAGGAACCTCACGGACGATATTGAGTTGAGGAAGCCAGACATAGAAGAGCGTGTGCTCGGTGACACCATTACATAAACTGTGGAAACAGCATGGTCAGGCTGGCCCAGGAGAAGTCAGGGGAGGGCTTAGAGGTCAGGGGGTTCTGCTGCAGCTTCTGGGAGTGTTGGTGATATTCTCCTTGACGCAGGTCTTGAGCGATACTGGGTGTGTTGAATGTATGTGTGGAGGAGAACACTGTGAAGTGTGCACTGATAGGTGTACATTTCGGTGTGGGACTCACGATTGATTGGTTGGTTGTAAGTAGGGATTGGACCCAGGTCCCTGTGCATGCTGGGCAAGCACCATACAACTGAGCCCCACCCCCACCCCCTAGGATTTCTCAATCAGAACAGACTCCGATTGTGTATGAAGCCCAGAGTGAGAGTGGGCCACTCTTCTCCACAGGGCGGCTGCCACCCGGGTCTGAGCACTGTAGCGGTGTGAAGGTGAGAGCCGAGGCCCAGGGATCTACCACACTCCTCGTGAGCTACACGCATGGCCACATCCACCTGAGTGCCAGGATCACCATTGCTGCCTACCTTCCCCTCAAGGTGAGCCGAGGCCCTGCCTTCTGCCACCCTTCTCTGCTTTGGGTTCCTGGGCATGGGGTGGGCATGACCCCCTGTCGCATAGACCCCACACCCCAAGCCAGGGGAGGGCCCAGCCCCGGCCCCAGCCCTGCCTGCCCCAGAAATGCAAGCCTTCTCCCTCCTCCTTCCCCAGGCTGTGGATCCCTCCCCTGTTGCTGTGGTAACCCTGGGCTCCTCGAAAGAGATGCTGTTGGAAGGAGGCCCCCGACCCTGGGTCCTCGAGCCTTCCAAGTTTTTCCGCAACGTCACCTCCGAGGACATGGACAGCATCAGCATGGTTCTCTTGGGCCCCCCTGCCTCCCGGAATTACCAACAGCACCGAATCCTTGTGACCTGCCAGGCCTTCGGCGAGCAGGTGAGTAGGCAGCTGACCACAACACTGCTTTCTTTAATCCTCAGAGGAAACCTGAGAATATTCCTCTTGTACCCATTTTATAACCAGGCAGACTAAGGCCAGGTGATGCAGGATGACTGTGTCAACAGCAGGCAGGCTGAGTAGGGTACAGCAGTTGCAATCCCCCCTCTCTCATAGACCCAGCCCTTCAGGGTGGCTTCCCTTCTTGGGGATGCAGAATCCTCCCCCACCAGACTGGGGGTGAGGGGTTTGAGATCGGGGTCTCAAAGTTAGATGACCCTCAGGGTCAAGTGTTATAAAGGAGTGTGTGACCTGAGACCCCAGCTTGGCGCTTCTTGGTATATGAATGTGTGCTAGAAAGCCTGATGTTTCTGAATGTGGAATCTCTTGATTTTTTGTTTGTTTGTTTTGTTTGTTTTAATGCCAAAAACCAAAAACATGAGACAGCTGAATGAATCGAACCAATTGCATCTGTGAATCCCTGCAGAGCTTGCCTAACTGGGAGGGCATGGCAGCTGGCTGTGCAGGTCCCCTGGTGCCTGGCACTGCTTCCCAGGTCTGCTGCTCAGCTCCCAGGGCTCCCAAAGCAGGTGGAAACAGAAAGTCAGGTGGGGCAGGGCAGCGCCCACTTTGAGGGGAAGTGGAGAGTACCCAGGCATGTCTAATAGTGCAGAGAACACAAAGGTAGCTAAAAGACACACAGACACACTACGTGCAGTGCCCTTAGAATGTCGGCCACACCAAGACTGCATGGTATGATGGGAAAAGTACGTGGAGAAAAGGCCTATTGCCCACTGGATTGTTGGGAAAAATCCATGAACTATGAACAACAGTAAATACATAATAATCACAGTAAGAAGAATAAAGCTAATGATGGATTAAATTAGAGAAGTGTCATGTTCCAGCCTGAGTGGGCCTTCCTGGTCCCCCACAGAGGGCCCCTTGGGGCCTCCCTACTGCCAGGCTCCGAGCTCCCTCCCTGGACATCGGGGCAGAAGGAAAGGCAGAAGACAATCCGGTCAGGAAGGGGGAGGGTCTGCTGGCCGGGTTTGCGTTGTGCAGCAGGTGTGTGTCACTAGGGAGAGAGCTAGACTTGGTGGCGGAGGTCCCAGCGCTAGCAGCAGCCACCCTCTCTCCTCGCACCTTTCTTTCCCCCCTCTGCAGCAGCCCTGAGCTCCTCTCAGAGCTGAGCCTCTGGCCCCTCCTAGGCTTTCTCCACAGACCCTTTTCCAACCCCTCCTGAGACTCTGGGTCCCTGTCCACAGCACACATGTTCCCACAGGTACACCTCATTGTGGTGACCCAAGTCAGGGTGGCCTCTTCATTTAATCATCCAGGAAGTGTGAGTCTGCTGATGAAGCCACAGGGTTTCCCTGGGGTCCTGGGAAAGCGGAAATTGAGTCTCAATTTACCCCTTTCCTTTGCTGTTTGCATGGGGCCCTGCAGTGCTGAGAAAGTGTTCTCCCATCGTGTCCCTGGGCTTTGTCAGCCTCCCGGGGGCAGGGGTCAGCATCACACCTACCCTACAGCAGAGAAAAGAGGTTCAACTCAGAGAGCAGTGGGAACTCACACTCGGGCATCTGCCTGGTCCCTGTGCCCCCAGGTCTTCGCCCTCTCAGTGGGGAACCAGCCCAGTGTCACCAACCCCTTTCCTGCGGTGGAGCCCACCGTGGTGAAGTTCATCTGTGCCCCACCGTCCAGGCTCACGCTCACGCCCATCTACACCAGCCCCCAGCTGGACCTGTCCTGTCCGCTGCTGCAGCAGAACAAGCAGGTGGTGAGTGCGGGCAGTTCTGGGGAGGGAGGTGACGTCACCACATGACTGGGCAGGAGGACCTCGGCCACCAGCCAGCTCGACCCACATCTTGAGTGTTGTGATGGCCATAGCTCTGCGCCACACCACCTTGATCTCACAGCCAGCCCTGCCAGCCTTACCTGGGAGGTTCAGGGCCTGGAGAGGTGGGCAACTCACCGAGGTGTAGCTGCCAAAGAGAATCTCCAACTTCCAATGGTGTGACGTGACTTTTCTACTTCACAGTGGTGTGAAAGTGATAGGCATTGGTTAGACGCCACCCTTGGGATTTTGCATTTGGATCTTGTCCTGCACTGGTGATGCAGGGTCCAGTTGTCCCTTTGTGCTGGGCAGTGGCAGAGAGCTGCAGCCCCCATCCCGCCCCTCAGCCACCAGAGGAATACCCAGGACTCTACCCAGTGCTGTGTTGTGTAGCTTACATGCCATTTTCAGCCCTTCAGTATGAAATAGTTTTTGGGCTAGGCCTGCTGCCAGGTTCTGAGCACATTTCAGGAGCTGTGATGCTCAGAAGGTCAGGAGTATGATCTGCGTTTTCAGCTTAAGATTTGTCCCTCCTACGATGGGTTTATCATCCTGAATCCAAGAGCACCCTTCACTGTGGCATTGGGAACACAATCCTCTCTGGTTCCAGACTTGCTGGCCCTCTCTGCTGGGCCCTTGGGAGCTTGTAAAATCTCTGGTGTCCTTTGCGAGCTGAGAGCACTCGTGGGGGTGGGGCAATCTGTGCGCAGAGCATATGTGATCAGAGTTGGGGTAGGCACAGCTAAGGAGATGTGGCAGCTGCAGCATTGTCCGGCAAGGGGGGAGGAAGGACTGTTTCCATAGTGAATGTTGGGAGGGGACAAAGTCACTGGGATCAGGTTGACAGCACGAATGGGATGCAAAACCCATGTATGATCTCCTGGGACTTGGGGTCCAGGCAGTCCTCGGTCCCTGCATTCAGAGTGCAGGGTCTGAGGGTATCCAGCTCTGGGGTGTGGGACTGGCTCCAGGCCACGCCAGCCCCCAGCCCCTTCTCAGAGGCAGGGACTAGCTTTTCTCCACTCCACACATCCTCATATCACAGCTGCTCTGTACCAGGCAGCTCTGACTTCTGGAATACAGAATGGTTGGGATGGTGAGACGCCTGCCTGAGGAGCTGACAGGGAGACTGGCGGTCCAGAGATGGGAGGTGGCAGGGCTGCCAGGAAAGGGAAACAGGTACAGACGGTAGCAGGGGAGGCTGCTGCAGGAGTGACTAGGTGGTTGGGAGGAGAGCCAGCCTAGCAGAGCACCCCCAGCAGGGAGATTTGCAAGAGCAGAGGCCCGAGGACAGCAAGACAAACACAGTACCCAGAGTGGCTCTGTGTGCTGGGAGCATTCGCCTTGCTGCCCCATCTCTACAGGTTTGCTCTGGGGCTCGGAGGTGAGCAGCGTTGAAGGCGTGGACACAGATCTGACAGCTCCACATGTAGCACCTCCCGGGTGACCCCTGGGCCTCGTGTTTTGCTGCAGCCCTGAGGGTGGGACCCATTTCCCTCTAAGCTCTGAGGCTCCTGCACACAGGACTGAACCAGTCCCAGGCCTCCTGAGCATGGACGGGGAGCTGTGGGAGTTGGGTCCCCCGATGGGTGAATAAGGATAGCTTTGCCTTTCTTCCAAACGTGTGTCTTTGAAGCTCGGCGTGCTACAGAGTATGGGAAGAAGCCAGCCTCCTGCTCGCCTGCTGGAGTTTCAGCTCCGCTTCTCCTTCCCTGCTCTGACATAGATCAATGCTCTCCAGCTTTCCGGATCCCTTGAATCTGAGATGTGAAACTCCCCAGCTTGGTGCCTGAGCCCCTCCATCTGCCCCCATGCCGGTCCCATCAGGGTCCCTTAACAGTAAGAACTCTTGGTGTCTAGCTCCAGGTGGGGACAGTGCAGGACCTGCACCTCTGTTCCCACTTGATAGAGGAATAGAACCCAGGCCCAGTGCCCAGAGCCATGAGGAGCTGGTGTCCACCCCTGGCTTAGGCCTGGGTGTTTGCAGTGTGGAGTAAAGGAACATCCTTAGCTCCAGATCGGTGTGCTCAGGGAAAGCACACCTGACATATGGCTCTGATGAGGTGAGAGTCTTGAATAATTTCCGTTTTTAACATCTTAATTTTTTTACTGACACGTAATAATTGTATGGAGTCGTGGGCTGCAGTGTGAGATTAATTCAGTACTTGTCTACAATGTGTAATGATGGAATTCAAAAGTGAATATTTCACCTCTCCCTAAGCACTTAGCATTTCTTTGTTTTGGAGTGGTGCATCCGTCTCTTGCATTTCTCTTTGTTGTGAACGCCAGTCACCCGACCATGCTGTAGGGCAGAGCTGTCTAACTATATTTTGGTGCCTCCTATCCATCCTGTCCCTACCCCTCACCCCTTTCTAACCTCTTGCTACCTCCGTCGGGCTGTCTTTCTATGAAGCCAACTATTTTAGCTTCCATAGGTAAGAGCATACAGCATTCATCTTCCCATGTTCTGCTTATCCTAAGGCTTTGCATTTTAACTCACTTTTCCATAAAGAGCAAATTCTTCCCAGGGGAAGGAATAAAATCCCGTTCAGTCTGGAGTCCATGAGAACAGCCCCCAGGCGGGCCACAGTTAGGACCCTCAGCCTGCGTCCAATCTGGTTGGCTGTGGGACACTCTTTGAGTAATGGCGATGGCAACAGATGACCTGGAGTTGTTGCAGGGGACAGGTGTGACCAGGACAGTGGCAACCATTATGCTTTTTATCTCGTTCTCTGCTCAAGACCTGCCCATGGCTCCCCACTCATCCCATGAGATGCGGAAGCCTCATGTATAGCCCACAGGCTCTGTGTCCCAGCCTCTGGGCCTCTGCCTCCTACTGCACTCTGCCCGTTCCTGGAATGTGCCACGCAAGTCTTCCTGGAGCTGGGGCTGGCTGCTCCCTGGGACTTGCATGGCCCCCTGTTCTCTGGCCCTGCACCGCCTCCCTGCCTCCTTCTTCTTCCTTCTTCTCCCTTCTTGGTGGAGCCCTCTGCCACCTTCGCTTTATGTACAGGTTCACCCCTCAGCCTGCCCTATGCCGGCTCCCTCTTCCCCACCCTAAGCGTTCTCTGTGACCTAAGTTGCAGGACTTGCTTACCTGCCCTGCTCCCTGCTGGTCCCCAGAACAGACCCTGACTCTGGCCCGTGCTAGGAACCCCGAGGACACATTGTGTCTGTCTCTCCTGTCAGCTTCCTTGCCTCAGCAGGCTCTGGTGCCTGGAAAAGCCAGGAGGAGATACTGCTGCAGGAAGGGGCTGCCTGTGGGTGGCGCTGGCCGGGAGAGCAAGTGCCCCTCAGAACAGGAAGTCAGTGCTGCTCAGTGACAGCGGGAAAAACCCTAATGAGAGCTGCATCTTTGTTAGACATCGGCTACAAACCAAGCGGGCCACTTTCCAGCTGGGTTTTGCCTGAGCTCTCTGCCAGCCAGACCTCCGGTTTAGCCTACGGTCGCTTCTCTGAGCCTTGAAGGTGATGGTCTGGCTGCAGAGCTCTCAGTGGGCTCGGTGTATCTTCGGTGTCAGCAGGAAATAATGGCTCGGACATGGAGTTGCTATGTGACCCATTAGTCCTTGGGCTCCTCAGGCGTAAGCCAGCCATTCAGGCTTGGCCCCTGTGATTTACGGTCTCATTAGGGGACCTTGGGGAAGATATATCCCTGTCGTGCGTCACAGGTACAGGATCAATTTAATTTTACAGCTGTCCAAATCCAGAGGCCACTCAAGACGTGTTTGCAGAGTAAATTATTGGCGAGGTGAGACTCCAGGATGGGGTCGACTGGTGAAGATGACAAAGTGGAACTCCAGCCTCCTCCGGTCCTCTAGGCAGGTCGTCCAGTGTTTGAGGTGCTGTGGATGGGTACCTGTCATGTGCCAGGAGACAGAGCAGCCATTGCCCACCTCGGGCACCAAAGAGAAGCTGCAGTGTCAAGTGAGGACCTTGGGTTTCACAGTCAGACTGCTAAATCCCACCTGAGACCCAAGTGACCTTGAGCAAGATGTTGACTCCCATGAGCCTCAGCCTGCCCATTTATAAAATGGGGATAATAACGTCGCCTCCAACGGCCGTTCCTGGAGGGTCCAGCCAGCTTGTGAGTGTGCTTGGTGCAGTGTTGATGTCCTTCCCTGGAAGAGCATTGATTTTCTACCCAGGGTTGCATCTGGAAGAAGAGGTGGGGTATGTGTGACAGGCCCTGCAGCCCCTGTCCACACTCACAGCTCCCTAGCTTGTGTCCCAGGGGGTCACAGAGCCCTTGGGTTGTGTGGAGATGGCGCCAACCTGCTGTTAGGAAGGCTGCCTTTGGGATTTGCAGCATGCCAGGCTCAGGGGTTCTTGGGGGCAAAGGAGCTCAAGGGGTAGGGAGGCACCCTTAGAAGTGGGGAGCCGGGTGGCTGTGTCTGTCAGGACAGGCCAGGCCAGGCCAGGCCATGCTGCAGTGACAAACAGCCCTCCTTTGGCCCAGTGGCTGGGGACAACACAAGTTCATCTCTCGCCCACACACATCTGTGCATCTCAAGTTGGCCCTGAGACCCAGCTGTGTGTCGCCGTTATCTTTGTTCTAAACCAAGGCTGTGGAGTGGCCACCAGAAGCCACTGAGGAGAGAAACAGCGTAGCAGATGATGTTCTGGCATTAATGCTTCCCCTGGCATTGTCACAGGTCACTCGTCATGTTTTATTGGCTGGAATCACTGACACAGTCACTCTAAGGGTCAGAGAGGAC
Source organism: Erethizon dorsatum (assembly GCA_028451465.1). Lineage (NCBI taxonomy): Eukaryota > Metazoa > Chordata > Mammalia > Rodentia > Erethizontidae > Erethizon > Erethizon dorsatum. Next base: position 40,444,286 of record CM051831.1, read on the forward strand.
AGTTGCCCCCATTAGAACTGCTCCTCGACAGAGAATCGGGCCACTTCGTGAAGGATGCTCACGGTGGCCCCATTCCCCTACTTGCGTGGTGATCTCAATGCCTCATCTCTCTGAAAGGACCCCCCAGGACTTGTATTTAAAGCAGTACCAGGAAGTGGCCTCTGTGTGATTCCTCTATCTCTGCCAGATACTGTACCTTCCGGGGCAGGGAGTGCAGCTGGGTCAGATGCATCCTGTGCAGAGTGGGGATCACCACTCTTACCTCCCCAGGGCACTTAAGGATCAGCCGAGGACTTGACTGTGAAGGCTTCTTTGCAAACCTGGGGGCTCTGAGACATCTTAGGTGTTGGCATGGGCATTTGTATTAGATCGTGGGGGGGCACCTCCTGGCAGCACTGTGTGTGTGGGCATGGAGAGTGGCAAGAGTTGGGAATGGTGGGGACAGAAGGGGGAGAGCAGACTGGCGGGGGTGGGAGTTCCCGCCGTGGTGCTGGTCCTCTTGTATGGGGCGATCCTGTGTGTTGTAGGGTATCTAGCAGCATCGCTGATCTCTTCTTCTAAAGGCCAGTTGCACTGCCCACTCCCCCGATGTGACACAAAATTGCCTCCAGACTTCACCAGAGGCCCTCATGGCCTGGAACCAGAGGCTGGGTTGGGCAGCCTTGGTGTCCTTGGTGTACCTTGGTGGCTGGAAGCAGGGAAGATTGGTTTGGGATGCATCCCCCCATCCCTCACCAGGACCCACTGAGCCTTGGCTGTGGTCCCAGCCTCTGACCTTTGCCTTTTGTAGGTTCCGGTCTCCAGCCACCGCAACCCCTTGCTGGACCTGGCTGCCTATGACCATCAGGGCCGCCAGTTTGACAACTTCAGCTCTCTGAGTATCCAGTGGGAGTCTGCCCGGCCATCACTGGCCAGCATTGAGCAGGACCTGCCACTGCAGCTGGTGTTCCAGGACGATGGTAGTGGTCAGAAGAAGTTACACGGTGAGCTGGGGTGGCGAGCCTCAGAGTCTGGGGCAGGAAGATGGGAGACCAGTATAGCCCCAGACAGGCATATGTCCCAAGGCAGGCAGTTCCTGTTAGAGCCCCAGCTACCTGGGCCTTCCCTTCATTCGGAGCTACAACTCAGGGGGCAGCACGAGCTTGCTGCCCTCCTTTCATCTTGCATTGTGTGAGGCAGGCTCTCGAGGTCTGGAACCAGAGCAGGAAGTCTCCACCCATGGGTTACAGAGCAGATCCAACCCAGCTCATAGACCTGTGCCCTGGCCCTCACACATCTCTCATAGCCAGAAGCTGCTGTCACCCCCACTCAGCTCAGCAACTCCTTGGCATTGCTCGCCCTGATAACTTTATGATATAACTATATGGTCATCGATTTTCAGATAAAACTTCAGAGCAATGCGTGGTGGGGGGAGTGGCTTCAGAGGCAGCCCTGAGGTCAACATCCAATGTCAGTTCCCCTCCCTGGACTCAGGTTTGCAGGCCATTTCGGTACACAAGACATCGGGAGTAACAGCCATCTCCGCCACAGCGACTGGCTACCAGCAGCCCCACCTCATCGCGGCCAGAGCAAAACAACTGGTATCTCCCCGGGGCCACCAGTGGGCAGGGCCATGGGCAAGGCCAGGACATCCCTGCTTCTGGAATCCTGTCTGGTGTCTGAGGTCCTGAGCCCCTCCCTGAGCCACAGCCTCGTCCCCTAACCCTGCTGCTCGATCTGGGTCTGACCCACTCCATTGGGTGGCTGTCTCCCCCACTGCACATACACTCCTTTCAGGCTCCTGGAGAGATATGGGGAAAAGTCTGGCTGAGCCTGTCACCTTGCCCTGGGTGGCCCTCAGTCCTATGAGACCTGTCCCTGAGCCCTGGGCTCAGAGTAGCTACTCCTGCTCCAGGTCTCTGAGCCCCCATGCCCTGCATCCTGCATACACACTCACCATTGGTCCTGTCTGTACACACAATCTCCACCTACAGGCGGCCCCTCCTGCCCTGGCATCGCTTAGGGGCCCCAGGCAGAGGTGCTGCTAGTGGGAGGCACACAGGTGTATTTGAGGTCAGAGTAGGAAGGGTTCCCCAAGGGTGCTGTGCTGTCCAGGAGGACCCCAGTAAGCTTTATTGGAATAAAGTGGAAGCGGGAGATACTGGCTGCAAAGCAAAGGTGCAGCTGGGTTCCAGGAACCCAAATGCCAGGATGCATGCTGCTTCGGTGCCTCCCAGATAGAAGGTCACAGAGGGCACGCGGCAGCACTGGAAGGCGGTTGCCATGGTGGAGGCCCCCTGTCCCTGTCCTTGATGGCTCAGTTCCTTACTGTTCTCTCCAGTGCTGAGAAGCCATTGGCTTGTAAGTGGCCTCCTGAGCCTCCCCTATGGGCCTGACACTGACGCTCTTGGACCTCAGGCTCACTCATACCTGCAGGCATCTCTGGCTCTTGGCACTGCTCAGGGCCTCCTAACTTTGTGCTCTCTGCTCACCTGAGAGCTCCTGTCCTGCTCAGACCCCCTTATGGCCTGCGGGACCCATGCTGCACTCACTCTGGCTGACACCTTTCTGCCCTGGCCTCACTCTTTCTTCTCAGTCCTCTTGTCAGAATAAAACTTCACCACGGGTAGCCACTGTACCCTACATGCGCCATACAGTGCCAGGCATGGAACAGTCACACATTGCTTCAGGACGGCCATTGTTAGGCAGTGTCACCCCATGTGACACTGTAGCATGTAACCACACTGAGATAGCTGGAGTATCTCTAGGTGACATAGTTGTATGGGACCATGTTGTATGTGTGATCTGTCCCTGACCAAAACGTCACTATGTGGCTGTATGACTGTGTCATGTCCAGCACTCACCCTCCAAAGACACGGGGCAGAAAACAGATTGGTACAGTTCTGAGGGCATGAGGGTTGTCCTGTCCTCTGTGAGCCACAGGAATACCCTTCCCTGGAGCCTGGCCCACTCCCTAGGTGTGTCAGCAGCTTTGCTGTGTGCCCAGGCCTCTGTCCTCCATGTGTGCAGCAGCTGGTGTTTGCCCTGAGGCCTTGGGGGTTGGGGTGCATGTGTGAGTTGCCCAAAAGGATGCCATGGGGCTGATGCCTAAACGGCACCATTGATAATCACCTCCCCTATCTACAGAGGAGGAGGTGGCAACTCATTTCACCTGGACGGGGCTCCAGGGAGGCCTCAGAGGGGGGCAGCTGTCCCTGGGCTCAGGAACACCGTGGTTTTATTGGGGTTGGTGTCTGGGACACAGCAGGTGGCCTGCAATGAGGGGGTGGCCTGATGTTGCCATGGCTTTGAAGATCTGATGGCGTTGACCTTGCTCCTATAGCGTGATCCTTTCCTGCCTGTATCGGCCTCCATTGACCTCATTCTGGTGGAGGATGTGTGGGTGAGCCCAGGGGAGGTGACCATCTACAACCATCCTGGCGTCCAGGTATGTCCCTGTGCCCTCCCTTCCCCTTCCTGGGTGAGGTCCACTGTGGGGGGACCCTGGTCTGGCCACATGTGACTCTCCTGTGCTGACATCTCCTCCTCCAGGCAGAACTCCATGTCAGAGAAGGCTCTGGCTACTTCTTCCTCAACACCAGCGCCACAGATGTCGTGAGCGTGGCCTACCAGGAGGCCAGGGGCATCACCACAGTGAGTGTGGGCCATCGAGCCCCAGGTTGGCTTGGATTGCTCCTCCGGGCTGTGCTGTGGGGTTAATAGATGATTTAAAAGCTGGTGCTAAATCCCATCAACTGCATAATTAGTGAGGTCTTCAGATTGTCTGATTTGTTCTGAAAGTCTTGTCATTGCCCCGTCACTTTTGTGACTTCTGTTCGTATCCACCAATTAGCCACACTATTAGTTACCTAACAGTCTCCTTTCAATCACTCTTTTCATTAAGATTAAATTATTACATAAGCAGCACTAAACCATAAAGGAATTTCTGTCTCAAAGATGTATCTGCCTTTTCTACTTCTCCAGGTTTCTTACTTGACCCTGTCCCTACACTGGCTTACAGGGACTTGGCAGTGTGCAGGGTGTGGAAAAATGTAGCCTTCTGGTTATTATTATATTTTAGTCTTGTTGCCCTAAGTGGTGCCCCCTCACATTGCTGTGTAGGCTGTGGATTATTATCAGTCATTTTTACTTAGCCGTTCTCTTCTTGTAGAGTATTTATTTGGGTTCTTTAAAGCTTTAGGTTCTTTAAAAAAAGTCTAGTCAAGCACAGAATAAATAGTGAAAACAAACAAAAAACAGAATCTCAGATGTCCACATCTCTGCTGCGATGGGTTATTACACCGTCATGAAAATGGAACTTTGTTTAAAAGGAAACCCTTACTACTGAACATGTAAAAATGAACATGTAAAAATAAACATAAGGCAGCCCAAAACAAAGACAGTGACAGTGACACCCATAATAATAATAATCCATAGCAGAATCCTCCAGTTACAGCTCGGCTGTGGCCTCTGGGCTGTTCTGAGCCCAAGACCTGTTTTCCCTTGGCTGAGAGGGGCAGTTGTCCCTGTCCAAGGAGTGTCACATGGTGCCATCACCAAGCAGGCCTTTCCCCAGCTTCACAAGAAGCAGTTGGTGGTGTTTGGCATGTGGTGGGACTTCAGCTCGTGCAGTTCATGGGGACAGGTGGGCTCCTCCCTGACCGGGACTGTCCTGCGACTCTGTGTCCTCCTTTGCTCTAGGCCTCCCACACGCCTGAGAGCCCACGTCAGCTAACAGCAGCGTGAATTGAACTTGCCATCCCAGGGAAGGCTGTCATGGGCATTAACCTCTGTAGTGATCTGGTCCCAGAACCCGCTCAGAAACAGCCAGGCACCTACACACACAGTTCATGGCATCCCCTCACTTTCTGTGCAGATGGTTTTGGCCATAACTCCCTGCATTTCCTGTTCTCTGGCTTTTTATTTCTACTGAGCAGTTTAAAATAGGGGTCACAAAATGCATTGCCTCTGGGTCAGGACAGGTGTGAAGTAAGAAAGAGACAGGAGTGGCATGTGAGGAATAGACTTGAATGTGCAGGTGGATCTGAGCCTTACCTTCGGAGCTGGTGACAGGGTGGTGGGGAGCAGGGCGGACCAGGGCACATGGCCACACGTGCAACTACCCTGCTCCTCTGGCTGATTCCTGTTGTTTTTGGTAGCATCTTCACTGAGGTGTGTGTCATGTGCCATACACTTCGCTAATTTCAAGTGTGTAATTCAGGGGTTTTAGAATATTCAGACACCTGCAACCAATGCCACGTTCAGTTTTAGAGAATTTTCATTGCCTCAAAAAGAAACCTGTACATTTTAGCTCTCACTGTCTTATTCTTACACACACACACACACACACACACACACACACCCTGTCCCAGCTTTAAGCAACCCCTAATCTACTTTTTGACTCTGTAAATTTCCCTTCTCTGAACATTTTATATAAATGGAATCAGACAGTATGTGGTCTTTTGCAACTGGCTCCTTTCACTTTGCCTGAGGTGTGGAAGGCTCATCCACATTATGGTCCTTTTTATGGCCAAATCACAATCCACTGCGTGGATGTGCCACATTCTGTGTATCTGTTCATCCATTTGTGGCTATTTTGGCGATCATGAATAGTGAACATTTGTGTATACGTTTGTGCATGGACATATGTTCTGAATTCTGTTGGGTGTGTGCCCAGGAGTGGAATTGCTGAGTCATATGGTAACTCTGTATTTATTTAACTTGGGGAGCAACTACCAGACTGTTTTCCCAAGGGAGCACACCATTCCGAAGTCCTACCTGCGGTGAAAGGGTTCTGATTTTTCCACATCCTGTCGCCACCTGTAATTATCAGACATTTAAATTCCAATGTAAGTGTTTCTCCTTGTGGCATTGATTTACATGTCTCTATCTGCTAATGATTTTGAGCATCCTTTTGTGCGCTTATTGCTATTTATATGTCTTCTTAAGACAAGTGTCTATTCGGATCCTCTGCCCACTTTTTGTCTTTTTATTAAGTTGTAGACATTTATATTCTAGGTATATTCTATCCTTTATCACATGTGATTTGCATATATTTTTTCCATTCTTTAGTTGTCTTTTTATTTCTTGGTGACATCATTTCAAGGTCATAGGTGTTTAATTTTGTGAAGTACAGTCAGTTTTTTTTTCTGTTGCTCCTGTGTTTGGTACCATGTCTAAGAGTCCTTAGCAAATCTGAGATCATGCAGACTGTTTTCTTCAAAGAGTTTTTAAATTTTGATTCTTAATTTTCAGTCTTTGGTACATTGATGTGACTTTTGTTTGTGGTATAAAGTAGGAGTCCAGTGTCATCCTGTTGTATGTGGGTATCCAGTTATCCAGCACCATTCGCTGAAGAGACTGCTCTCTCTGTGTTGAGTTATCTTGATTGGCAACCTTGGCAAAGAGCAGTTGGCTGGCGATGCACGGGTTTAGTTCTGAGTCTCTCAACCCTATTCGGTTGATCTAGAGGTCTGTCCTCGTGTCAGAACCACGTGGTCTCAAGCCCCATTGCTTTGTAGTGAGTCTGGAAATGAGAAAGTGTGAATTCTTCAACTTTGTTCTTCTCTTCAAGGTTGTTTTGACTGTGCTGGGTTCCTCCAAGTCCATATGAATTCTTGAGTTAACTTACCAGTTTCTGCAAATAAGCTGGCTAGAATCCAGATAGGCATTGCATTGGCATCTTACCCATAGCGTGTTTCCTTCACGAACATAAGGTGTTGTCCAGTTACTCTATCTTCTTTGATGTCTTTCTGCGATGTCTTATAGTTTTTACAGTATGAGTTTTGCACTTCTTTTGTTAAATTTATTTCTAAGAGTATTTTGTTCTTTGCTATTTTGAGTGAGTTATTTTCTTAGTTTAATTTATAAATTATTAATTTAATTATATTTATTTAATTTATTAATATTTATTTAATTTATAAATTATTAATTTATTTATTTATTAGTTATAAATATCTAGCCATACACTTTACTTATACAAGTTATTTTTATATATTGATCTTGTGCCCTGCAACCTTGCTGAACTCTCATGCATTAGTTTTTTTAATGGGTTCCTTAAGATTTTCTTTATACAGGATCCTGTTACCTGTGAATATACATAATTTTACTTTGCCCTTTCCTATTTGGATATTTATTTCTTCTTTTCTTTCCTGATTGTCCTAGCTGCAGTCTCTAGCACAACATCGTTCCCGATCTTAGGGAGAAAGTGTGCAGTCTACCATTAAGCGTGCTGTGGGCATTTCATGGCTGCCCCTTATCAAGTGGAGTAAGTCCCATCTCTTGCTATCTTCTTGCAGTTTTTATCATGGAAAGGTCTTGGATTTTGTCAGATGCCTTGTCTGTGACTCTTGAAATAATCATATGAGTTTTTAAAATTTTGTTGATAATCATGTTTTATGTTAATTGATACTCAGATAATAAACCAGCATTATATTCCCAGAGTAAATCCTACTTGATCATGATATATAATTATTTTTATATGTAGTTGAATTTAGTTTACTAGTATTTTGTTTAGAATTTTTACATTTATATTTATAAACTATATTAGTCTGTCATTTTCTCGTGATATCTCTCTCTGGTTTGGGAGTCAGAGTAATATTGACTTAGAATGAGCTACAAACGTTCCTTTTTCTATTCTGGGAAGAGCTGCATAGAATTGGTAACAGTTATTTTTAAATATTTGGTACAATTAACCAGTGAAGTTCTATGGACATGAGATTGGCTTTATGGAGAGTTTTTGAATATTAAATCAGTTTCTTTACTTTCTATAGATCTATTCGAAGTAGTAGTAAGTTTTGGTAGCTTATGTCTTTCTAGGAGTTTGTTCATTTCATCTAAATTATTTAATGTATTGATTGGTATAAGTTATTCTCAATATTCCTTTGTCATTATTATTTTTGTCAGTTGGTGAGTGGTTTCCCCCATCTCCTTATGGATTCCAGTAATGTGAGCCATGAAGAATTGTCATTTTGTTAACTTTTTCCAAGGAGCAAATTTTGGTGTCACGGATTTTTCTCTACCATTTATCTGTTTTCTGTTAACTTTGGTGCTAGTTCCCATTTCATTTCTTCTGTTTGTTTATGTTTACTTTGCTGTTCTTACTCCAGTTTCTGAAGGTGGACAGTTAGGTTGTTGGTTTGTGGTCTTTCTTATTATTTTTTAACAAGGGCATTTGTTTACCACCATGCGTTTCCCTCTCTGCACAGCTTTAGCTGCATCCCAGAAATGTTGCTCTCTGTGTCTGCATTTTTGTTCATCTAAACCTACTCTAAATTATTTTTGTTTCTTCTTTTGTCCATTAGTTATTTGGGAGTGTGTTATTTAATTTCCACATATTTGTTAATTTCACAAAATTTTTGTCATTGATTTCTAATTTCAGTCTGTTGTGGCTTGAGAATACACTTTGTATTGTTCCTATCATTTTAAATTCATACACATTTGTTGTAGGGTCTAGCACATGGTCTATCCTTCAGGCCCACGGGTTGGACATGCCTTTTATAACAAAAAAATTTTTAAAGGGTTTTGTTACTTACACACGCTAGTTGTATCATACATTTTATATTTTATACACGACCCAAAACAATGCTTCTGCTTCTTGTGGCTCAGATAAGCCGGTGTGTCTGACCCACGGACTGGGGGTTGCATGCTTGTGTGGATGTCGCATGTGTACTCGGTATGAATACACGTTTTTCTTGTGTAATTTTTGGCTGTAGTATTCTAAAGATGCATGTTAGGTCTAGGTGGTTCATTGTATCATTCAAGTCTTTTATTTCTTTGTTCATCTACCTTCCTGTTCTATCCACTGTTAAAAGAGAGGTGTTGAAGTGTCCCGCTATTGTTGAATTGAGTATTTCTGCCCCCATTTCTGGTTCTTGCATTCTGGGGCTGTCTTGCTAGAGGCATATACATTTACAATGGTTACATCCTCCTGACAGATTGACTCTTTTAAGGGATGTTACAAAATGCTTCTCTTTATCTCCAGTAACATTTTTTGTTTTAAAGTCTATTGTCTATTTGTGTAATATTAGTGTGGCGATTCTAGATTTCTTATGGTTGTTTGTGTGAAGTATTTTTTCATCCTTTCAATATATTTGTCTCTTTTAGTGTAAAATATCTCCTGTAAATAACATGTAGCTGAATCTCTTTTTAAAAGTCTGAACAGTCATTGCCTGTTGATTGAATTATTTAATCCATTTGCTTTTAATGTTCTTATTGATATTGTTGGAGTTATGTTTGCTATTTTACTTTTTAATCTATATATCTCATGTCTCTTGTTTTTCTGTTCCTCCTTTACTACTTTTGCATTAAGTCAGTATTTTCCAACTTACTATTATAATTTCGTTAATGAATTTTTTCAGTGTGTTTTCGAGGCACTTCCTTAGTGGTTGCTCTGGGGTTTACTGTCCACGTCTCAACATCACAACGGCTTTAGATGTGTGCCAGATTCACTTTCATGAAATGAAGAAACATCAGTCCTATGGAGTTCTATTCTTTCTGCCTTCTGTGGTATATATCCATATATATATATATATCACATCTATAAATGTTACTAGCCCAAAGTCTGTGGTTAAAATGATCCCTTTACATAATTTTATGTATCTAAAAGAAACTATGGAAAGGAAGGATACCAAGCTGTAAAGCTTTTGCTATATTAACCCTCTTATTCTTCGTGGCTGAGTCTTTTCATTTGTTCCTGTGGATCTCGTCACCGTCTGGTGTCAGCTCCCTAATCCCTTACATCGTTGCCTGCACGCCTCCTTTGTGCCATTATAGGCAAATGTTACATTTCTGTATGTTCTGGGCCCTGAAATACCTTATATACATGTTGTTTTGCATGGTTGGTTTTAAATTCAGTTAAGAAAAGAAAAGAAATGTGCATTTCCACTGTCTTTTATAATTCCCTGATTACCTTTGCAGCTGTTCTTTGTTTTCTGTGTGGGTTGGAATTCCTGTGTGGAGTCCCTGGCTTTCAGTCTGAGAACTCTCCTTGTCATTTCTCATAAGGCAGATCTGTGAGGGACAAATTCTTTTAGTTTTTTATTATCTTTATTTTATTTTCAGTTTTGAAAGATGGATGTAGGCTCATAGGGTTTGGTTTATGGGTCTTCCTGGGGTTGGTTTGTGGGCATTTTGAATGTTATGCTCCAGCCTCTGGCCTGCATTGTTCTGATGAGAAGCCAGCCTTTAGCCTCTTGGGGTTCCCTTATAAATGATGACCCTGTTTTAACTCTTGCTGCTCTGTAGATTTCTTCCCTAACTCTTCGGCTTTAAGCGTTTCGTTTGAAAAGCATGTGCTCTGCCACGGAGCTCTACACCAGCCCATCAACATTACTCAAGCTATGGTTTAGTTTACTGCTCCTGTCAGCGTCAGGGTCCTTTGGAAGGATCATTTCGGAGGAAGGTGTCAAGAAGTGTTGACCGCAAAAGGTTTCTTCCCTTCTGTCCTGTGTCCCCCTTTCTCTCTGGCATGCTTACCAGCCTACATGTGAAAGGGAAAAACTGTACAAGAGAAACTGTTCTTTTTAAAACTTTGTTCTTTTGAAACTGCCTAGCTCTGTCACTGCTTCGTGGCTTTGTAGTTACTTTCTTGACCCCTGTAACCACGAGATCATTACCGAACACACAGGCCTGATTGTGCCATTGTACCAAGCTTCATGAGCTGATGATCATTAATCTACCCTTGTAACCGATGATCTCACCCTGCTAGCTAATCAGAGGAACTGCCAGGCTATTCTGTCTCGCCTTTGTACCTCCTGCTCGTGCATCACATAAAAGCCCTAGACCACCAGAGATCGGGGCCTGATATTCTGGGAATGATCCCCATCAGTGTCCATTGATGTGAATAAATCTGCCTCCGAATCCTGGGTGTCATTTTGGTGTTTCTGCTGCCTTTGCACAGGTTAGTGTGCACCTCTAGTGATGATCAATCCCTTCCAGGGGACTTTTACCACATGACAGTCAGCTGTGTCTGTCTGAGGATCTCTGTGTGCTTATTTGACATGGATCTCATTGAGTGTCTTGAATGTCTAGATTAATATCTTGTAATAACTAGGAAGTTTTTTTTTTGTGTGTGTGTGGGTACCGGGGAGTCGACCTCAGGACCTTGTGCGCCAGCAGGCGCCTGTGCCGCTGAGCGATATCACCGGCCCCTTTTCCGTATGTGGATTCCGGGAGTCGAACTCGGGCCCTCGCGCTTGCCGGGCAGGCGCTTACACCGCTGAGCCATCTCACCAGCCCAATAACTAGGAAGTTTTGAGCCATCACTGCTTGAAGATTTTTCTGCTGCCTTATGTCTCTTCTTTTCATGGCTCTCCCATTAGACCTATGTTGGGGTACTTGGTGCTATCCCACATTTCTCTGTGGCTCTCTTCATTTTCTTCCCTCTTTTTTCTTCATATTACATAATTTCTATCAATCTGTCTTTAAGTTTGTCAGTCCTTTCTCTTACAAGTTCAAATTTACTCTTAAGCTCTGTAATGAATTTTCAACTCAGTTATTCTACTTTTCGATTTAAGAATTCCTGTTTCATTCTTTTCTCTAATTTCTCTTGATTGTCTTCTTTATTTGGTATGACATTGTTACCAAATATTCTTTTACTTCTTTAGTCATTGTTTGCTTTTTTTCTTTGACCATATTTACAGTGGTTATTTTGACAGTTTTTTTTTTTTTTTTTTTTTTTCTGGTAAATCTGACATCTGTCTGCCCTCATAGGCTGTTTCTGCTCCCTGCTGTTTTTCCGGCACACAGGCCATACTTTCATAATTCTTAATCTCCTGCAATGTTGCAAAGTGGAAATTTTAGTTCTTATATTACAGAAACTATGGGTACTGCTTCCTCACCCTGGAGCTCACTATAATTTGCTTGTTCGCTTCTAGGGGAATTGGCTTATTATTATGTATGTAGTACACACAGACACACACAGACACCCCTAAATACCCAACACCCATAGTAAAAGGAGAAAAGATTTATTTAGCTCACAGTTCATAGAGGTTTCAGTCCATGGTTGGCTGGCTCCACAGAAGGGTGGCATGGCAGAGGAGAAACAGTCCGTGGCAGGCAGAAGACTGCAAAAGCAAGCAAGCAACCAGTGGCGACAATAGTAGCTTCTTTCTGCCCCTTTTAAATTCTATCTAGGTTACCGGGCTTAGGATGGTGCCAAACCTATGAGTAGACTAATTTAGTAATCACACACCCTTAATCCCAGCATCACACATTCTAGATCCAGCCACCTCTGAAAAAGCCCCACCTATGACTACATGAGACTTGGGGGAACAGCTAGACACAAGCCATAACGTTCTGCCCCTGGCCTCCCAAAGACTCATGCACATCCCCTTATGCAAAAGGCATTTAGTCCATCTCCAAGAGTTGCCAAAGTCCTAACAGTTTCAGTATAGCTGAAAAGTCCCAGTCCAAAGTCTCCTCTGAGATTTAAGGCTCTTAGCTATGAGCCCCTGTACAAATGAAAAGAAAGTTAAAAACTTCCAACCTTCAATGGCACAAGATAAATATTACCTCTCCAAAAGGTACAAATAGAAGGGTAGAAAGGAATGGGGCCAAAGCAAACCCAAAATTCAGCAGGACAAACATTAAGTCCTGTAGTTCCATGTGCAGCATCTGAGCCAATCTGTGGCAAGTTGTGAACTTCAAAGGGCTAGGGTGGCTCTGGCCCGCCCCTATGGCACTTTTGGTGGTTGTAGCTCCCATGGCTTCTCTCTTGGGCTGACTCTGCTCCCTCCTTGAAGTTTTCCTCAGAAAATCCATATTCCTTCAGGCCGGTGAGATGGCTCAGCGGCATACGCGCCTGCCTGGCAAGTGCGAGGGCCCAAGTTCGACTCCCAGATCCCACATATGAAAAAAGGGCCGGTGATATCGCTCAGTGGCACGGGCGCCTGTTGGTGCATGAGGTCCTGAGGTCGACCCCCAGTCCCCACCAAAAAAAAAAAATAATAATCCACCTTCCTGGCTTCTCCAAACTTCTGGGGTCTCCACTGCCCCTTCAGCTTCATTGCTTCTCACACTGCCCTCTCAGGGGCACACTGCCTGGTCTCCCAGGCCTTCTTCTGAAATCTGGGTGGAAGACTTCCTCACCCCGTAACTCTTGCATTCTGCATGGACCTAAAACCAGAACCATGTGGATGATGCCAAGGTCTGCTGCCAGCTGGAGCAGTAGCCAGGCTTCCTTCTCTCTTGGCTGTAGGGGTCAAGTGCCTGGGAGAGTCTCTCCCTTGCTGAGCTGGGAGAAGAGGGCAGGTGGGTCCTGTTTAAGGTATGGCAGATTCTTGTACTTCCTCTGCATTTCAGATTTGTGTGAAAAAATGTCTGTTCATTCACTGTGTGTGGTCAGAACCATGTCCTGAGGCCTCAAGTGGTTGTGTTATCACTGTCACCAGTCATCCTGAGGGGTGGGCAATAGACTTCATCATGCTGTCATGCAGAAACTCCATCTGGCATTTGATGTGCAGCAATGCAGCCACATGAGGCATGACCTGATTTTCTAAGAGAAAACAGAAATCTCTAGTTGTTTGTGAAACATCCCTACTTTTAAAAAGTTCTAGTTAGTGGGGCATGGAAGGGTGGAGGAGCTGTAGTCCCTGCTACTCAGATAGGTAAGGCAGGAGGATCCTTAATCTCAGGACATTTGGGCCAGCCTGGGGAGCATAATGAGACCCTGTGTCGAAAGAAAGAGAGAGAGAGAGGGAGGGAGAGAAAGAAAGAAAGGAAGGAAGGAAGGAAGGAAGGAAGAAAAAAAGAAAGAAAGAAAGAAAGAAAGAAAGAAAGAAAGAAAGAAAGAAAGAAAGAAAGAAGAGAGAGAGAGGAAGGAAAGAAAGAAAAAGAAAGAAAGGAAAGAAAGAAGTTCTAGTTATTTTAGTTAGGCTTTGTTTTTTTAAACCTTCTGTGGCATTGACTGTGTTCTCTGGCTGTCTTGTGGAGAGGACATTTTCACCCAGTGCACTCCCAAGGAAAGGGTGAGAAGCTGGGGCAGGATCGCAGAGGGCAGGGCATCTGGGCTGAGTTGCTGTGCCTCTCAGTGGCGAGCACATCCTCTCGGCTCTGGGAACCAGTGGGTGTGAGGGCCAGCTTGAGGAGGCCACATGCCTGCCACCACAGGGGATGCCCTGTAAGCTTTTATTTCCTTTTGAGTTGGGAGCCTCACTGTGTTTCTGGGCTGGTCAAGCGACCTTCCTGCCTCAGTCTCCTGAGTAGCTGGGATTACCAATATGTGTCACTGCCCTGGCCCCCTCAGCATTTTTAATCCCTTTATGAAAGAAGTAATTCCCCAGCCATTCTTTCTATTGCCAGGTGAGGGATATACCTTGTCAAGCCTTTGACACTAAAAGGAAAACCTTCAGTCATAAGTGACTCTGAGTCCTGGAAATATGCCCCATCTTGCTGTCCTTCTAGAGATTAATCACAACACCTGTGTTATCTAGAAGAGGCATTCGGGTTAGGAGAGGTGTGAATGTTGCTGGTGACAGCTCACTGAACTGATGCAGGACAACTTGACTAACCCCCGTGGGCAGACCTGTGTCCAGGCCTAGGAGTCAGCGACAGACTGGGCTGCCTCTGTTGGTAGCAAGCAGCTAGAGTCATTCAACAGAAGTCGGGACACTTGTTGGAAGAGTCAAGGTGAGATTCCAGCACCAGAACTGAGTTTCCCCAGGAGAGCTTTGAGCCCCTGTGCAGTCCAAAAATGCTGCCATTCTAGATTACCTCTGGATTTTCGACAAATATCCATGCCCTCATGTTACACATGGCCGCAGCAGAGCTGTCACAGTTTTCCCCCTGTATTGTGGACGGGTTGCTGTCCCATCCACATTGCTTTTGTGGGCTCTTGTTGAATGGGACAGAGTGTCCCAGGCAAGTGTGGCCTCAGGACCAGCTGGTACTGTACTCTGGGAGTTGGCACCTGTAACCCAGGCCCCCAAGAGCTGCTCCTGACCCAGCAGGTCCCATGCAGCACCCTGACTGCCAGTCTCTGCTTCCTTCTTTCCGGGGCTTGGGGCAGAGCCCCGCAACTCCAGGTGCAAACCGGTCCTGTAACCCACAGGAGGGATTTTAGACAGTGTTGATAATCTGTGATGGGTCCTCGCAGCTCCTTCAGAGAACTATTTCTTTTTTTTTTTTTTTTTTTTTTTTTGTGGGTACCGGGGGGACGACCTCAGGACCTCGCGCGCCAGCAGGCGCCCGTGCCACTGAGCGATATCACCGGCCCCTTTTTCGTATGTGGGTTCCGGGAGTCGAACTCGGGCCTTCGCGCTTGCAAGGCAGGCGCTTAAGCCGCTGAGCCGTCTCACCGGCCCCGCAGAGAACTATTTCTGAAGGACACATTCACACATTCTTTTGGCATTTTCCAGTTGCTAATTAGCCGCATTCTCATTTCCCTTAATCACAGAGACAAGAAAGCCCACAGCCGTTCCTCACTCAGCTCTTAGAAAACGCTTCCTTCTTCCCTATTGATGCACATTCGGGACACAAGAATGGCTCCTGGGTGTGCACGACTTCCTGGCAGTGTCTCTGCAAGACAAGTGTGCGTCGCACAACAGGACTCTGGTGGTGCTCTTTATGCCCACACAATGCACTGGGCTGTGCGGGACTGTGATTACTTCTAGTCACAAGGGTGCCTTTATTTCATTTTTGGCCAGCTGGCACAGAGGGGTGTTTACCTGATTTAAACTTACAGCTTCTTTCTTCTCAACAATTCCCCGCATTTCAAAATGAGTGCTCTGAGCAGAGCCTGCATCATTGTAAGGGCAATGGGAAGGAAGAGGCCCACTGTGCGCCAAGCACTTAATACTTCCCGTCAGTGCATTGATTCAGCAAGGCTCCTTGCCTGCCACGCACCTGGCACTGTGCTGGGTACCAGGGCTACAGCAGTGACAAAGCTGCGGTCTGTCCTGGTCCTGCGATGTGTGGCATCATGGTGTTGTTGGGCATCCATGTAGGTGCGTTGGGAATGAGGCCCGTGGGAGGTGGTGGCTGTAAGGCTGTGTCTGTGAATTTGCACGCAGGTGTGTCTGTGAGCCTGGCCTGTGGCCCATGCTGCACGTCCCCAGCCCCACCCTCAAGGAGCCAGAGCTGGTCCTCCTTGGTGCCTTGATTTTTGTATGAGCTCCATCATTCCCTGTGGGCTGTGAGGGCTGGGCACCCTGGGCACAGGACTAACCCTCTTGCACACAGGGCTTGGCCCACCACACAACATGGCCAAGCCCACCGGAGGAAATGGAAGCAAATGGCTCCGGTGACATTTAGAAATACTGATAGGATCCTCGCTCCTCTCCAGAGAACCCCTGTCAGGAGACAAGTCTGAAGTGTGATCACAGCCCAGGGAAAGGGAACCGAGAGGACATAGCCAGAACCTCGGGGCCTGGTGAGCGCCTGCAGATGTCATGGTTTTTTAATGAGCAGTAATGCTTTCGCTCTCTCCCAGCCGATGACAGGACTCTCCCTTGGGCTCAGTTATTGCTGACGTTCTCGGGTGGCACCTTCAACACTTAGAAATCAGAATTTGTTCTTGGCATGGGCTGCCCCACCTCCTCTCCCTCCCAAGCATTCTCACCAAGAAGCACCTGGGTCCCACACAGGTGCCGGGAGGAGCAGGGCGGCGTGGACCACTTGCGCGGTCCGGTCAGACTCAGTACAGGTGCCACTTTGCCACCAGCTCACAGCCACGCCTTTGGTTCCCCGTACACAGCTTCTGTCTCCTGAGAGCTCAAGAGCCCCTGCTGAAAGCACTGTGACGAGACTGATGGGAGCTGATGTGCGCCAGGGTGTGGGGTAGGCCAGGCCCTCCTGCGACTGCAGCTTGACACCTTCTCCCACTTCTGTCATCCAGAGGTGGCAAGACGTCCATCCTCTGGGAAATGGAGTGGAAGAAGAATTGATTTCCCCACCACCATTTTATGGCTTTGTTTAAAAAATGCAAAATGGTTCCTTTGAAGGTGGTGAGGGGAGCCTTTGCCTGCGTTCTCTTGCGTGGGTTTGGTGGCAGTGGGCGCACTGTAATTTCCTCGCCTTGTGAAGGACGTGCTGGCTCCTGACAGCAGCAGCTTCTGTGTGAGCATCGGATCAGGGCCTCACATTGTGTTCTCAAAGAAAGCTCTGCTCCTCCCTGTAATTTCGCAGTGGGCTTCCTCAGGGGGAAATGTAATAATCGTTTTCAGCAAACCCAGGCACCTGGTAGCTCCCTGACCACTCCTTGGCCTCCATTTAATACCAAGCTGGACAGTGCAGCAACAGCTCAAATCCCATCCCTGTCATTTTGGAACATAAGAATGACTCCCACCCCAGGATCTGGGTTGATCTACTTGAAGCCATCTTATGAAATGACCCAGGCATGCCCTGTCTTTGTGGTTGTGCCCTTTAGCTCTGTTATATTGGCTGTTGGCAGCCACCTGTGGGCTTGGGCCTTGCTCACTAAGGCCATTTCCTGCTGACTCCTCTTCCTCCTCCCTTGCCAGGAGGTTCTGTTCTGGTTGCTGAAGGCACCCAGCCCTGTTCCCCCAGGAAATAGACAGTATGGAAAGGAAGCCCCGGACTGGGACCTGGGCTACCTCTGTCTGGTACCCAGCGCTCTGTTCCTGTCACTTCATCTGGGGCTCAGTTTCCCCATCTGTACCTCAAAGGGTTTGGATGAGAATCAGCACTTCCCAAATAGATGAGAGCATGTGGTCTTTGCAGACCTTTCTGTAGAATTCCCAAGTCCTTATTAACTAAGCTAGTTTTGCTGTCTGTGACAGCCAAGCAGACTGAAGCGGCATTGAGTTTCTGTACTTTATCAGAATTCCTCAGAGCCATGACCCTTTATCTAATCAAGGCACAAACACAGAGGGCTAGGCTGTGCTAGACACCTGGCTCCCTCCTGAGGCTACCATGGGCTGAGGACAGCCCAGAGGGGAAGGGTAAGCTGAAGAGATGGCAGCATCCAGACTGAATTACAAATGGTGATGAGCCGCTAGGAGGGTAAGGGAAGCCAGCGCCTGAAGGTTCAGTTGGAGCCACCAGGTAAGGCTGGTAAAAAAAGAGTCCCCAAGCCATCTTTTTAAGTGCTAGGGATGGTCTTGCTTGTGCTAGGCAAGCATTCTACCACTGAGCTGCACCCCCAGTCCAAGAGTCCCAGCTCTTCAAGGTGGACCTCAAGGCCCTGAGGCAGGCAGGCAGGAGCTCACTGGCTGCGAGGATGGGAGAGAAGGCCAATGTGGCTGGAGCTAGAGGGCCATGGGGCAGTATGCTGTGGGATGAGACTGGAACAGGAGGCTGCACCCAGCCTATGCCCGGCTCTGTGTTAAGCACTGGGCAGCCGCTGAAGGATTTTAATTGGGGTGTGTTGCAATGGCAGTTAGTTGTCTCCTTAGGGTCTGAAACCTGATGGATTTTTACAGGTTTCTGATACTGAAATTGTAGCTTTGCAGGTAATAAACTGCTTACTGTATGCCTCACACTCCTCCCCTTGCTCACGCCCCCATATGAGACTGTAAACTGCAAGCAACAACACTGTGTCGTGATGTGAGACAGCCTGCTGTGCTCCCCCACAGCCTTGTGACTTGTCCCTGCTTGCCCAGCCTGAAAAACTGCCCAGTTGAAATGCACGCTAAGCGATATGACAAGTTGCAGGAAGCCTGTGTTGAGTAGACAAACATGAAACATGCAAATGCCCATTTCTTCTTTCTGTAAAATGTACAGTTAGATCAGTGCTCTGTCTGTGTTTATATTCCCAGCTCATGCTGACTGACCAGAGGTGGGTAGAGCCCTATTTGGGTTAGGATTGTCCTTGTCTGATGCTTCCAAGTGCTGGCCTGGTAGTCCCCGGGTGATGGCCTACCATGAGGGGAGGCACTGCTCAATGCCCCGTGAGCAGAGAGGTGTCCTGCAGCTCTGTGACCACGACACTCCTACTTCGCAGGTGCACCCTCTGCTCCCGGGCTCCGCAACTGTCATGATCCACGACTTGTGCCTGGCCTTCTCGTCCCCCGCAAAGGCTGTCATTCACGTCTCAGACATTCAGGAGCTGTACGTCCGAGTGGTTGACAAGGTTGGTGGAAGCTTTACGATGTGGTCCCTCTGCTGATCCATAGAAACTAAAGAAGCCACATGGCTGTGACAGTGCTGTCCTCATGGCCGTTGCTGTTTCTCCTGGTTTCACACTGTGTGGTGGCCGCAGGGTTGCTTCTGATGTTATGTTTTCTCATCCCAGTTGACACCCATAAGGTTTGGTGGTGAATTCCGCTCCAGGTTGGCTCCATGTTGTCCTTGATGCGGGAATCCGTGTTCTCTAGCTCAAGGTGGTGACTCAGCAGGCAGGCACACACCTTGCTGAGCAGGAATTTTCTCCCCAGAATATGGGAGTTGGATCCTCTGGGATTTTAGTGGCAGATGAATAAAACTCACTAATTCCAAGTGCTCTTGCAAAATGGATAAAGAATAGACCTGGGTTTTTCTTGTAAACAGGGTTTTTTTTTTATGACTCCAAATAGCTGAGGTAAGTGAGGCCAGGCTTCCAGAGCATTGCTGTCAGGTTCCTGTTTTTCCAAGTAGATGCAGCAGTTGGTAATGACTAGGGGAACGTTCGTACGCCTTAGACTCCTCAGCTACAGTGTATTATTAGCTAGGAAGTGAATATTCTCTTACCCAGCTTCAAATATTCCTCCAATTGTTCTATTTCCGCTGCTAATTTTCTTATTAGAATTCTCTGTTTTCATTAAGTCTTTCTAGTCCCCACTTGCTGCACGTGTGAGCTGTTGGGTCAGTGAGCATTTATTGAGCTCCTCTTGTATGCCTGCTACTGTTCTAAGCGCTGTCTTATCTCCCTAATTAGATTCTTAGTCCATTAAGAGTAGGGAATGGAATTTGTGCTTCTCAGTACTCCCCCACCCCAGTATACAGCAAGCACTTAATTGCTTTTCATTTGTTGGTTGACTGAGTCCAGAGGTCATCCTGGGCGACACCCCGAGTTCTCAGGTCCCTAGGTTTGAGGTCAGCAAAGCTGTCATAAGTTCGTGGGTGCCACAGGTTGGGGAACTGGTCCTCTGAGGAAAGGCCACTCCCAGCCTCTGTCCCTTGTGTCACAGGTGGAGATTGGGAAGACAGTCAAGGCCCACGTCCGTGTGCTAGACTCTTACAAGAAACCTTTTCTCGCCAAGTACTTTGCCTTCATGGACTTGAAGCTCCGGGCAGCCTCCCAGATTGTCACGCTAGTGTGAGTCCCACCAGGGGTCAGGGAGGACACCTTGGGGACAGTGCGGGCCCTGCCTCCATCTCTCCCTAGGAGGGATCCCAGCGCTCCCCTCCATTCCAGGGCCCTGGACGAAGCCCTTGATGACTACACAGCCGCGTTCCTTGTGCATGGCGTGGCCATTGGCCAGACCAGCCTGACTGCCAGTGTTACTGATAAAGCTGGACAGGGGGTCACCTCAGACCCACAACAGATCGAGGTAAAATGGGTTCTTTTCCTCCTGGTGGGGGAGGGACATGTCTTCGTGATTGGCTGGGCGCATTAGGCGCAGTCTAAGAAGCCACCACAGAGAGCCTGTGCCCTGCCCTGGCCTCAGATCAGTCATAGGGTCTGAGAGGCAGCACCGGTGGACTGGCAGAACCGATGCGCAGGGGCCGGGTGACTTCTGCATCCCTCTGTGATGCAGGAAGTCTGTGAGGCTCTGAGGAAGGGTGAGGTTTGTCCTATGGCAAGGGCACAGGCAGGGACTGTTACCAGGAAATATGGTCAAGTAGGGGTGCCAGGCACATGTTGGGTGACAAGTGGGAGACTCAGCCGTCTGTTCCAATCCTTAGGCTAGGTACTTGGAGGGCAGTGGGCGCCAGCCATGGAAGCCATGCAAGCAGAGGGCCCGGAAAGCCAACTCCTGGTGCAGGCAGCTCCTTCATGAGGCGAGCTCTGAGGTCCCCATGTGGTCTCCATGTGTGATGTGAGCCTGTCTCGTGTCATTTGTTAGGTTTTCACAGTCACCCCACTGTAGCCAGAGGCCAGGGCAACCAGAGTGAGTTGCCCAAGTGCATCCATTAGCGGCAGCCTTAGACTGGCTCCTCCCTGCCTCCGCCACGGGCCTGGACCACATGGCGCTGGCTGGCTTTATTAATCTGTGCTCCCAAGCTGGCGGAGGTGGTTGTGTCTCCAGATGGAAGTGCACCTTCCTCCTCCTGTGCGGAGGAATTCATTTCCACCTATAAATAGCACAGGCTGCTAAACTAATCCTCAGGCACACAGCAGCCTCTCTGCTGCCTCGCCCTGTCACTCACCAATAGCACTTGTCACACCGAGCAGGACTTGCAAGGGACGCCTCAGAAGGACGTGGCTCTTTGCGCTGCACAGAGCCAGTGCACTCATGTCCCTGTCCACTCCGGCTGCTCCCTCTTTCCTAGTCAGAAAAGTTTGGAAGCCACTGAAGTAGGGCACGTTCAAAGGCATTTTTTATTTCAGTAGAAGTTTGGAGATATTTAGTAACAGAAGTGACATTCAAAAGAGGAGTCAGGAGACTCTCGAATGCGAGAGCATCATAAACTTGGACATGCATCAGCATGGCCCCGAGGACTTGTCAGGTCCCAGACCCCAGGGTCCGCCTCTGGCTCTGGGCATCTCGCTTGGGCCAGAGCATGTGTTCCTAGCAAGTCCCCAGCAACGCTGATGCTGCTGACTGCAAACCACACTTTGAGAACTGCTGCTTAGGATGACACCTCAGATGAATTAAAGGTCCTGATTTCCATGCAGTTTCGTGACTGGTGTAATAAAGCCCAGTTACAAATAGCAGAATATGCCCCAGGGAGCACAGAGCCTCGGCTGACAGTGTGGGGTGCAGGCCACTCCAGAACTAGCTCCGGGGCGCTACCCGAACCCCTTGTCTGCCTCTCCTGAAGAATGCTGAGTGTGAAGTGTGTGTGGCTGGCACCGGCTCGAGTCCTCAGGCCCTCCTTTCTGTCTCCACCCTAGGTCTTCCCCCCGTTCAGGTTGATGCCCAGGAAGGTGACGCTGATTATCGGAGCCGTGATGCAGGTGGGTGCTCAGGGCCTTGTCCTGTCCACCTCACCCTGACCCTGCCAGGCACTGGTGATGCAGCCTCCAGGGGCCCTGTTCCGGTCCCATGACAGGTGGGTGGGTGGAATGGACACAGGTGATGATAGTCACTGCTGCTTCTCACCCTCAGATCACCTCGGAGGGTGGCCCGCAGCCCCAGTCCAACATCCTTTTCTCTATCAGCAATGAGAGCATAGCGGTTGTGGGTGGCACCGGGCTGGTGCAAGGGCTCTCTGTTGGCAATGGCACCGTGTCAGGAGTTGTGCAGGCAGTGGATGCAGAGACCGGCAAGGTCATCGTCATCTCTCAGGTATCAGACGCGCTGTCGGGGATTGGCCCCTCCAAACTGCCCTGGGGTAGGGACCTCTGGGGTGGGCGCCCTGCGTCCTAGGCCACTGGTTTCAGTATGGCCAGGGGTACAGCAGGTACAGGAGCCCTGGTCTTGGGATTTGCCTCCTGAGGAGCCCCTTGGAGGATCCTGGTCCTGCCCTCAGGGTCTGCAGTCTCCCTGCCTGCTTCCCTTGTTGAGGGCAGCCTGAGCTTGCTCCTCGCCAGGCTGGGTCTCCCCATGTCTTCCAGCTGCGTCACATGGGACACAGCCTTCAGGTCCCCACCCAAGGGAGTTCCCAGGTGGCAGCCATAGTGCTGGCAAACGCTTTACATTCACCTCCCCCATCCTCATAGCACCCTTGTGTATTTTGCTCCCATCCACTCTGCCTATGAGTTATCTAAGAAACCAGCCAGCGGCGCATGGCCACCACGGTGCACCCTGGGATGACATTAGAACACTGGACCCTCAGCACCTTCCTTTCCATCAGGGTTTGAGTGGGAAGAGAAGAGACAATGTGGATGAGTCACACTGTGTGTGTGACAGAGGTGTGCACTGTCAGCGTGGATAACTGGAAACCAAGGGTTTTTCGGACCTGGATTTGTATTTCAGGGGAAAAAGAAAACCCGAGTCATCCATGAAGGTCTTTTATTCCACTAGAGGCTAAGTTGGCCCCCAGTCTCTTTGCCAGTGTGGTGACATTTCTGGATTCTTTTCTCGGGTCACAGAGGATCTGGGGGGCCAAATTGGAGCGGTCTTCACCCCAAGAGGGGTCTCTCTGCCCCTTGTCGATGGGATTAGCACCGAGCAACTGAAGTCGGTTGCTCTGGAGAGGTGCCAGTTTCCATTCTTCCCCAGGGTGGGCGCTCTTTGATCTCCAACCCCCAGCAAGGCTCAGGGATGAGAAGCACAAGGGCGTGCGGGGTCCCCTGACATCTTTGCCCTCTGTGATGTGCAGAGGCATTGTAGGGATGCCGCTTTGTGGTCCTTTCACAGCCACACTGGAAGCTGCTCAGTTAAGGACAGGGCCAGGTCACACACAGTGTGGCTGTGGACAAGTGCCCTTTCAGATGTCTGTTGTCCCCGCCCCTCATCCACCCAGGAGGGCTCTGCGCTCAGAGCATCTAAGCATAGTGCCTGCAGGCACGGGCAAGTGTGCTGCTCTGCAGGGTCCGATGAGTCCCAAGGCTGACTTTGATCCCACATGGAGTTCGCTCACTGACTCCTTTTTCCCAGCAGTTCCAGCGTCAGCCTGCAAGTATCCCGGTTAAATCACAAAGGCTTTTGAAGTGGCTGGGCTGGATGCCACAATTTCTGTGTATTGATGTCGCAAAGATGGCAAGAAAGCATTGAGTGTGTGAATCTGTCCTGGTGGTGTGACAGGGTGCAGACAGGTAGCCAGAGAGTAAAGTACAGGAGCTTAGGAGGCCCTGCTTTGATTCCCTCACCCTAAAGAAAGGGTTTTGGCTTCAGGAACTGGCTTGTCTTCCTCTTCCCTGGGGCCCAGTGGCCAAAAGGGCAGGCAGGTAGAAATTCAGCCAGAGGTGCCCAGCCTGAGCTCCCTGCAGCCCTCTCTCCTCTCTGTGTCTGACCTTGCCAGGCCCCGGGAGGGCTGGGAGAAGGTCCTGTTGTCCTCAGCAGCACGAGGGCCACCAGCTGAGTCTGAGAGGCCAGGCAGGTGGCTGCCCATGCTGAGCATGTGATTCTGAGCTTTCTGGTGCCATGAGTCCAGCCAGGTCGCAGAACCAGCAAGTGGCGACAGGGCAGGAGGGGACGAAGCCTTGAGAGGAGCAGAGGGCTCAGGAAGGGAAGGGATGTGCACCAAGCGCCTGCTGAGTGCCGGGCGTTTGCCCCATCACAGGGCCCAGAAGACGAGCTCAGTGTGCACTCATGTTGAAAAGGCTGAAGGATTTTAGTAGCCTGAGTTCAGCACATGTCAGCAGCGCTATGGAGAACCCAGGAAAGTTGGTCTCTGGTCAGACTAATAGGAGTCGGTGGTCAGGATGAAGGAGGGTAGCAGGAAGATCTGAGACCCATCCTGGGGGTGCTGCCCAGCCTGAGAAGAGCAGACTATGGTCTTTGTGCCAGGTCCGCTGTGCTGGCCTTGAGCAGCTGAGTAAAATGGACCCGCAGGTCACAGAGTAGGAGGGGATTCCGTGGGACAAGCCACGCCCAGAGCAGATGAGTGTGGCAGGGGACAGCCTGTGGCTGCTCCCAAGCCGTGCAACTCTGAGCAGAAGCCCCAGCTCCCCCAGATGGCCTGAGCCCCGGGACTGTCGTCCTAGGACCTCGTGGAGGTGGAGGTACTGCAGCTCCAGGCTGTGAGGATCCGGGCCCCCATCACACGCATGCGGACAGGCACTCAGGTAAGGCAAGAGCTGTGGGCACCGGAGGTCTTGGGCTCCCAACCCTGGCCTGGAATAAGCCACTGGGAGAGCACTGTTCCCGGTGTGAGGTGGGTGGTTACCAAGCCTGGCTTCTCCCCTAGATGCCTGTCTATGTCACGGGGATCACCAACAGCCAGAGCCCATTCTCTTTTGGAAATGCTGCGCCAGGCCTGACCTTCCACTGGTCTGTCACCAAGCGGGACATCCTGGACCTCCAAGGGCGCTACCATGAGGTAACCACCCTGCCAGAACCCCTCCGCCCCCTACTGCAGGTCAGCGTCCTGGGGGCCGGCAGGGTTCCTGCCACATTGTCTCACAGAACCTTGGTGCCCAGAGCGTTCCTGACCCCTTTCTGCCTTCTCTCCCGGCACAGTGGGACGCTCTTCTCCCCTCACCAAGCACTGCAGGTGGCTTAGTAGGGGTGGGCATCCGTGTTCCACTGCTGTAACAGAATACCTGGGCAAGGTGCCTTGTGAAGACAAGGTTTCTGGGCTCAGTTTTGGAGACCCAGGAGCATGGCGCCAGCCTTGGTTTGCCTCAGTGGGTGCCCCAGGTGGGAGCATGGGAGTCACTGTAGACAGGAAGCAGAGAGCACGGAGAGAAGAGCCTCGCTCTTTTCATAACAACCCACTCTCACAAGGACAAACCCAGTCCCATGCCATCTGTGTTTGTCTCTCCCAAGGACAGCGGTCCCAACCACCCAGTCATCTTGCACTGAGCCTCACAGCTACAGGGCCCACTACCCTTATGTTGCCATGGCAACCAAGATTCCAACACAGGCACTTCTGGGGATCAGGCCCCATCCACACTACAGTCATGGGCGACTCTATATACAACAGATGGCATGAACATGAGCAGCCCTGGGGGGACAGCACACAAGTTCCAGAAGGTCCCAGGGCCTGTCTGCAGCTTCTGACCCCTTCCCAAGACCATGTTCTGCCATCATGGGGAGTTCCTCATGTTTTGTCCTGCAGGCAAAACCCCCTTCTATTAGCTCTGTCTAGGGCTCCCTGCCCCTCAGGTCTCAGAGCTGGAAGGCAGGCAAACCCTCCATAGCTGGCTTTGTGCTCACTGAGGCCGGAAGTGGCCCCTGTGGACAGCGGGGTTGCAGTCCTGGGAATGGGGCCAGCACAGGGACAGGATTTCCTGAAGGTGACTCTGAGTTTGCATCATGTAGGACAACCCTGTCCTC
This sequence comes from Erethizon dorsatum, assembly GCA_028451465.1. NCBI lineage: Eukaryota > Metazoa > Chordata > Mammalia > Rodentia > Erethizontidae > Erethizon > Erethizon dorsatum. Next base: position 40,470,193 of record CM051831.1, read on the forward strand.
CTCACGCTGGTGGAGCCAGGGTCTTGTCCCCAGTACTGGGGACTTCCCCAGATGTTCCCATGGGACACTGGCCATGTGACTCATCCACAGATAACTTGAGACAGCAGGCTCTGCTTGGAAACTTCAGGAAGCCCCAGTCCCTCTGGGTATCAGGGCTCCTATCATAAGGACCTACGCTCTTGGGGTGAATGCAGGGACTTCATACCCACATGCCTTGGGGAATGGCTTACATGCTGTGCTGGGATGACAGCTGTGTATGCAGCTGGGGGTTAGCAGGGGGTAGAGACCTCAGGACCTGAGCCCTGGGGAATCTGAGGCCCTGTCTCCATCCATCTGCCCCTTTGTGGGTGCTGGGTCCTAGGCCACTCCGCTAAAAACATGTCTGATGTCTTTCCCCAGGCATCCATCCAGCTCTCGTCGCAGTACAACTTTGCCATGGCCGTGCATGGCCGGGTGAAAGGCCGGACCGGGCTTCGGGTGGTGGTCAGGGCTCAGGAGCCCAGGGCTGGACAGCTGCACGGCCTTGCCAGAGAGCTGTCAGATGAGATCCAAATCCAGGTAAAAAACAGGTCTAAATCCTGGAGAACAGCAGCCACCTGAGGGGGGAGAGTGGTGCTGACAGGGGCCCCTCTCCTTTCTGGTCCCCAGTGGTCCTCCCGCTGGCCCCAAGCTCAGGCCTCAGTCATGGATGTGCAGCAGGACCCTCCCTCCCTGTCTGCTAGGGAGAATCAAGGAATTCAGCCAAACGTGGGGAGCATGGGAGTGGACAGAAAGCACAGGTGCATGTGGTGCTGGGGAGCCCAGAGATGAGCTGAGAGAACCAGGACAGATGGGGCCAGCCGCTGGCCAGGTGGTAGGCAGAAATAACTTGCCACGTTCCAGAAATGGCATTGGTCTGAGCCTGGGCTCTGGGCTGTGCCTTGATGGTGGGAAGAAGCTGGAGCTCATCGTGCCCGACTTGTGTCAATCATTTAATGGTCTACACTCATGTAACAGAGCCCAGCAATTCTCCCACCTGAGGCCTGTTGCTCCCCCAGATCCCTCCAGCCTGTCCCTCCTGCCAAGACCTTGGCCCTGTGGGCCCTCTGTAGAGCAGAGGAGTTGGTAAATTGGTTCCAAAAAGCAGTTTGAGGGGGCCGGTGAGATGGCTCAGCGGCGTAAACGCCTGCCTTGCAAGCGCGACAGCCCGAGTTCGACTCCCGGATCCCACATACGAAAAAGGGGCCGGTGATATCGCTCAGCGGCACGGGTGCCTGTTGGCACGTGAGGTCCTGAGGTCGACCCCCGGTACCCACAAAAAAAAAAAAAAAAAAAAAAAAAAGCAGTTTGAGCTCCTAGAACTTGATGGTGGGAAGAAGCTGGAGCTCATCGTGCCCGACTTGTGTCAATCATTTAATGGTCTACACTCATGTAACAGAGCCCAGCAATTCTCCCACCTGAGGCCTGTTGCTCCCCCAGATCCCTCCAGCCTGTCCCTCCTGCCAAGACCCTTCTGCTCACTGGACTCTGAAATTTCTGAGACTCTGTAACCCTTGGGTCATCCTGTACTGCAAAAGAAAAGAGCATCCATGAAACATCATGAGAAAAGAAAAATGGTTTTGAGTGCCCTGCCCAAGAAGAAATAGACAGCTGGGCAAAGTGGCACAGCCTGTAATCCAGGCTACTCGGGAGCCCAAGGCAGGACAATTGCAAGTTTGAGGCAAGCTTGGGCAATTTAGCAAGACCCTATCTCAAAATAAAAAGTAAAAGGCCTGGCTTCCATCCCCAGTACCAGAAGGGAGGGCTGGAGGGAGGAAGGGGGTTATTATTTCTCTTCCTCTTCCTCTGTCTCCTCCTCCTTCCTCTTCCTCTCCTTCTTGTGGTGGTGCTGGAGATGGAACCCAGGGCCTTGTGCATGCTAGGCAAGCACTGTTCCACTGAGCCACACCAAGCCAAAATAAACTGTTTCTAAGACGAGCAGATGCCAAGCCAGGGCCAGGGAAGCAGATTTTCAGACAGAAATGCTCATCTGCCGACTCTCGCCCGTCTGTGCACGCACGTGTGCGCTCACATATATGGACATCTAAACAGACACATACAAAGGCCAGAGGCGCACATTTATCCACACAGACACACACACACACACACACACACACGCAGGCATGCACATTGACAGAGAGACACAGGTCATACGTGGACACACACACATGCACAATTACGTATTCTTCCTGCTTAAAACAAGGTAAATTCCAGCAGCTCTCTGAGAATGAAAGGCAGCTTCCAATTTCTTCAATCTCAGTTGGGTCCCTGAAGTTCTGCGTCTCAGTTTCCCTGTGGGACAGCAGGTGGAATTGGAGGAAATCAGAAAACAGGGAAGCTGGGTCCAGCCCCTAGATGTGGTCTACTTGGCTCACTCCAGCCATTGAAACAATTATTATTAGTTTCCAATGTTTAAAAATAGGAAGATCCCATGTAAAAGTCAGTGGGCAGCTGGCCCCAGAAACGTGGCGTTTTGCCCTATGGCGGAATCATTCAGCGATGAGATGCATCTTACCCTTTGGCAGAGCCCTGCGCTCCGGTTTCCATAGGCCCTGCCACTCCCCCTCGTCCGCCTGACCATGAGGTTGCATGTCACTTGCTGTCTCCCATGGTGCCAGCGCTGTTGCTTTCCTTAGGTGGACAGGAAAGGGAGCTAAGTCACCTCCATGCAAAGAGGGAGGCCAAGGAATGCATGTTTGAGAGAAATAGGAGGCAGCCTGTTTGTGGCTGTGTCTGCTATGCCGTCTGCGTCTTGGCCAAAGTCGGCAGGCCACTCCGCTCTGCATGACACCTGCCTGGCAGAAGGTGCCCTCTGCTTACATCTGCCCTGTGACCCTGACACCAAAACCCTGTCCAGCTCTGAAAGGCTTCACTCATTCACCCTTTGCGACCCTCTCCACTGGTTCAGGTCACATGAGTTTCACCACTCTGTGACTGGCATGGCGTGGATGATTTACTTCAGACCCATTTTACAGATGAGAAAACAGCCTTCTCTATGTAGTCAGCACACAGAGGAGCTGAGGGGCAGGAGAGCTGGCCAATGTCCTTTGGGAAATCGCCTGTCAGCTCAGGTGTCAGTTCAGCTCAGATGCTGCTAGGTGCTCAGGCCTTAGGGATGTCGTGCTGGTGTGACCAGAAGTCGGCTGGGGAGCTCAGCATACAGCATCCACTGCCCAGCAAGGGGTGGCCTGTACATCAGGCTGGAAGGCCAGGGAGGCCCACAGCCCCTAGCAGCCTTAGTCACAGGTCCGTAGGCAGTGGTAGCTATGGTAAGAGTGTGCTGAGAAGGGGCCAGAGATCCCAGTCTGTGCTGCATATGTGGGTGCCAGGAGCCGTCAAGGGCTGTGGAGCACCTGGGAGTGACCAGATCAGACCCCATCAGCATCGTCTGGCGTGTTACCTGCTGGGCCCAATTCATCACCACACCCCTGATCCCAGAATCCTGCAAGGGACTGGGAAGAAAGGAAGTGAGATAGACCCAAGGAGGAGGAATGGGCTGTCCTTAGATGATGACATTGGCTGCCAGGATGCCTTGGTGACAGGAGGGGCGGAGGCCTTGGGGTGCTCTACACCACCTCCCTGTGCACCGGTGCTGGAAGGAAGGCAGCACTCTAACTGGTGACAGGGGCAGCTGTGACTGGGGCTCCCCTGGGCACACACGTGGCCCATCTGCTTTTTCTCATCACACCTGGGCTTCTCTGAAAGCTGGCCCTCCCATGATGTCCCCCGCTGCGTGGCAGGTGCTGGAGACAGTTTTTCTCATCCTTGGTTTCCATGTGGCAAGAGCACAGGTGACACCTGGGCTGGACAAGACTTTGGGTGTCACAGGAAATACGGCTCACCCTCTTTTCCAGGTGTTTGAAAAGCTGCAGCTGTTGAACCCTGAAATAGAAGCAGAACAAATATTAATGTCTCCCAACTCATTTATAAAGCTCCAGACAAACAGGTACGTGACTCAGCTCCCGCTTCCAGCGAGGTGGAGGAGCTGCGCTTGCATCCAACACCTCATCTGTCAAGGTGTCAGGAGCCTGGCTGTCAGGGAGGCTTTCTGAGCTGGGCTGGAACCCTGCGGCCTCAGCGCTCTCTTCTCTCCCTGTGCTTCCTCTGCTGTTCCACAGCCTTCTCCAGGGGCTCCCTCTTCCCCACCTTGCAGTCACCTGCTCCCTGCTGAAATCCAGTATTTAAAAGGGGGGGAAGTACCGAGTTGGAAATATTAAATTTTTCAAATGCCCTTGTGTTTCTAGGATTTGCCACTCAAAAGTGTAGCCCGCAGATTAGCAGCAACAGCTGCACCGGGAGCAAGTTAAAATGCAAATCCGGGGCCCCAGCCCAGGCCTGACAAGGAAAAGATGCAGTGCTGCTTCAGAGGCTGTGTGCAAATGCAGTTCCCACCTGGGATTCTGCGGGCCGCCTTTCTTACTGTAGATGACTTGTACCCAAGTGCAGTGGGCCAAGCAGGGGCCTCCATGGGCCACACAACCAGTTACAAAGATGAGTGACGTAAGGTGCCCATGGAGGAGGACAGCAAGAAAGGGCTGTAAGAAGATGATGTGTAACAATCAAAGAGCTCAGGGCATGAACATTTTAGGGAGATGCTTAGCCCAGGGCTCTTGAAGGATGCATAGGAGTTCCTCAGGTTATAAGGAGGGAGTTGGTAGGGGAAGAATGTTGGGGGCAGAGACATAACATTTGTTGAAACTCAGAGGAAACTGGCCCTGGCAACCAGAGACCTATTCTTTGTGTTCCTTCTTCACTAGTTAAAGTATAAAATACTGCATAACTAGTCTCCTAGGGCCGGCGATACAGCTCAGTGGCATAAGTGCCTGCCTGGCAAGCACGAGGTCCTGAGTTCGGCTCCCAGTACCCACATAAAAAAAAAAAAAATTAGTCTCCTACCCAGTGCACACACAGTGTCAGTTGTTTTAAAACCTCTTTCTTAGCAGGTACACTGTTTTTATCCTGCTGCCAGCCCTACAAAATAGGACAGAGCAGGATCATCACTCCCTCTTCGCAGTTGAGGAAACTGAGACATAGGGGACAAACACGCACACAGCTGCTAGCAGGTTGCTTCAGGACCAGCTCTGGGTCCTGTTGACTCAAAGCCCCGTGTTCTCTAGGCCGTCCCAGGCCACCCTGCTGCAGTGAATTGAAAACTGTGTGCTGTAAACGATCTCTGCAACAAGCGTCTCATGCGGCCAGTGAAACTGACAGCCCTCACAGACTTGCCCCTCGCCGGCCGGCCCCGTAGAAGCCTGTCGGGGAGGAGGGGGAGCACGCTGTCCTCGGCACCGTGGGTTTCTGGATTCACTTTTTGCTGGGTGACTGATGGGGCTGCAGACGACAGCAGCCCACGGGGCTCATGTGCCCCTGTCTCCCAGGAGCTGCAGATGGCTGGACCCCAAGGCGTGGAAGCCGGGCCATCTGTGACAACAGATCTGTCTTGTTTCCCAAAGGGACGGTGCGGCTGTGCTGAGCTACCTCGTCCTCGATGGGCCTGAGGGGGTCCCCGTGGTGCACATCAATGAGCGGGGCTTCCTAGTATCTGGCTCTGTGGTCGGGACGTCCACTATTGAAGTGACCGCCCAGGAGCCTTTTGGGGCCAACCAAACCATCATCATTGCTGTGAAGGTAGGATGTGTATTTTATGTTTTGGATCATAAGAACAATAGTTCAGGAGTAATGTTCCTGTCTCCAGCAGAGAAACTGTGGGAAGAATTGATCTAAGACTCACATGGGGCCGAGGTCCTACATAGCTGTTGTGCTGTCAGCTGACAGCCCTTGGGGATGATTGGTTCTACTTACCTTGCCTCCTTGCTGGGGAAATTGAGACCCAGTGAGGTCACAGAGCTGGATCCACGTCCTAGGCTCCTGACTGGCATTCAGGGTATGCAACATGATTGGTTTTCGTTTTGCCATACTAGGGATTGAACCCAGGGCCTTTGCATTGAGCTACATTCCCAGCCCTTTTCATTTTTTGTTTTTGAAATAGTGTCTCACTAAGTTGCCTGGGCTGTCCTCAAACTGTGATCCTCCTGCCTTGGCCTCCCAGAGTGCTGGGATTACAGGCATGGCGCACCATACACCATGCTGAGGCTTCTCTGAGGAACAAAGCCTTTCCTTTCCCAAAAACCCCAAAGCCAGTCCCCCCAGTTGACCCTAAGATGAGAACCCACCGGGGCAGGTGTCTCTTCCCAGGAGGGGACTGTTCTGGAAGGTCAGGCCCCAGTGTGGGGGCATCACCAGAGTGGTGCAATGTTCTCCAGGTGTCTCCTGTTTCTTACTTGAGAGTCTCCATGAGCCCTGTCCTGCACACCCACAACAAGGAGGCCCTGATGGCCTTGCCAGTGGGGATGACTGTGACCTTCACCGCCTACTTCCACGACAACTCTGGAGACATCTTCCATGCTCACAGTTCTGTTCTCAACTTTGCCACTAACAGGTAGGGTGTGGGTGACGTCCCTTCCTCACTTGAAGTCCTCTGTGAGCTGGACCCAGTTGCAGAGACCCAGAGGGGTCAGGCCGTTTGCCCAGGTCCACACAGCTAGGAGGTGGAGTTGGAGTGTCAGGTCTGGTTCGGCTCCAAGTGCAGTTCCCTTAGGTTGAAGGATAGCTGCGGCCTGGTGCTGATGCAAGGAGAAAGGGGGCAGTCTCCAGAGGAAGGCAGCGGCCGTGGCTTCAACCTGCCCGCCAGACGTCCTGCCCCGGGTTCCCCTGGGTGGCTGGCAGTGCACGTTTCCAGGGCCCTGCAGTCTGAGTGAGTCTAACATTGAGACTAGCTCAGAGGGGACAGATTACAAGGCAGAGGCCACGCCCGGATGTTGGTGGCTGTCCATTCTCAGGGGACCTGCAGCCAATGTGTCATCGTGTGACTGGGCACATTGAAGGACAGTGTTAGGGGCATTGCACAGTGGAAGGAACTGGGCTTTGGCGTTAGGCTTGGTTCAGACCCTGTGGGTCCTGTGAGCTTGGACAAAGTGGGTCATTTCCCCAAGACTCTGTCATTACCCCTGCTGGGTGAGGAAAGTGGCCTCATCCCCAGGGCTGTGAATGGAGGGCATGGTCGTGAGGACTTCAGGTCATGGAGCTCCATGTTCGTGTTGGCTCTAAGTCAGCCTCGGGCATAAGCAGCCCTGGAGAAAAGGGACCCTGCTCCCCCTTCCTGAGCTACACCACAGAAGTCACTCTGGCCCTTGTGTGGCAGCGACCAGCTCAGGGCTCAGGAGTCAGCAGTGGGGCCGGCATGGACCACCTGTGCCTCCCTCTCTGGGCGGCTGCCAGACCAGCACTCAGCAGAGGACTCAGGCCGTGTCTCTCCCGAGTCTGAGCCCGCCCCCGCCTCTTTCCCACGCACCTAGAGACGACTTTGTGCAGATCGGCAAGGGCACCACCAATAACACCTGCGTCGTCCGCACAGTCAGCACAGGCCTGACGCTGCTCCGCGTGTGGGACACCAAGCACCCGGGCCTCTCCGACTACATCCCACTGCCTGTCCTGCAGGCCATCTCCCCGGAGGTGTCTGGAACGGTGGTGGTAGGGGACGTCCTCTGCCTGGCCACTGTTCTCATTGGCCTGGAAGGTAAGAGTCACCAACACTTGGCGGGACAAGAAGGGGCTCCCTGAGAGGTGCTGGAGCCCCATCACGGGAAGCACACAGGTAGAGCCTGTAAAGGGCGCTCTGGGGCAGGGGTTGAAGCACTGCTACCAGGGCCAAATGCAGCCTGTGTTTTGCAAATCCAGTTGTATTTGAACCCGTTCTGTCATGACAGACATCGGATGTTCTGCATGGCCCATGCTGTTTACCATATGGTCCTTTGTAGAGAGTTTGCCAGCCCCTCTTTAGAACAGCACTGTCCAGTAGAGTCTTCTGGGATTGCAGAAATGTCCCACATTGCCACTGTCTAATCCAGTATTCTCCAGCAAGCAAATGTTTGGCATGTGGCTAACTCACCTAGGAAACTGAATTTGTTGCTTCAGTGTCTTGCATGGCCAGTGGCTACTGGGTAGAATGGCATTGCTGTAGGACACACAAGCAAAAACAATCATCAGGCCAGGTAGTGGTTTCTAATTTCAGCCATTCCTGTGCCACCCAACAGCTGGAGAACTCAGGCTGAATTATTTGCTTAATTTTTATTTTCCAATTGGCTCCCATTTTTGCCTTATTAATTCATCTTAAGAAATTAAACACTACCTTTAAAGAAAAACAAATACAATCTGCCATAAATAGAACAGAGTTGTTGAGTTTTTTAATTGAGTTTATTGTATAATGTGATTGACTTTGAACTCAGAAGTCTAGTCGAAGTGTTGGGCCTGACACCTGCTTTCTGTTTGCTAAAAGGCCCTGATAGTGAGGGGGGACTGGGTGGGAGCTGTGCTGTGTGGAGGGTTTGGGGGTTAGGGGGCTGGATGGACAGCACCCAGCCATCCCAGGGCAGGGCATCAGGTGGAGCTCCACAAGAGGATGGGATGGACTCCAGATAGGGAGGTGTCGGCAGGGGTGAGAGTGGCCTGGGACCCATCGCCCCACCCAGAGCAGGTGCAGTAGGGGCCGGAAGGATGAGGGCAGTGGCACAGGGCTCCCTGCTGAGGCTGGCATAGTGGTCCAGTCATTTGGGCCTTGGCTGCAGTGCCCAGAGGGGTGTCCCATGGTTGACACTGGGGCTTCCTCTCCCAGGCATCTCAGGAACCTGGAGCTCCTCGGCCAGCAACATCCTCCATGTGGACTCCAAAACAGGCGTAGCTGTGGCCCAGGACGTGGGACCTGTGACAGTCTACTACGAGGTCGCTGGGCACCTGAGGACCTACAAGGAGGTGGGGCTCGAGGGTGGTCAGAGGCCCACGTGGCTTACAGCTCTCGAGGTGTGGCTGACCCTTGGAGGCCACGAATCGCATGGCACGAGGTCATGAATACCTTCTCTTTACAGAGGGCACTGGTCTTGTCCTCAGGGAGTTGATGGCAGGGTCCCCTTGGATGCCAGGATCTGCAGGCGCACAGGTCCCTGGTGTGCAGGTTGCCGTGGGTACATCTGATCCTCGGGGCACCTTAGATCATCTCTAGATTCCTGGTAACCCTAATAGGATGTGAATGCTATGGAAATGGTCATCAGATCGTATTGTTTAGGGAGTCGTGATTAAGGAAGACAAGTCGCGCAACTTCTAGGCAGACAGTTTTTCCCCCGGAATATTTTTCATCCACCACCGGTGGAATCCATGGATGCAGGACCGGCAGCTACTCATATGTTATGATTCCCTTTTCTATAAGAAACACGAACCACTGGGAGCCCTCCACAGTGGTCAGAATCGCTCACTCACTAACTCTGAGCTGGGCATGAGTTCCCTGTTCGTCCCAGGCCTCCGTCACACGCACCAAACTGGTGTGATGATTCCAGCTCCCACCCACGGTGCCCAGGCCAACATGGCCACGCAGCTGCCAGGGTGGGTGCTTCCCTGAGGGAGCACTGCCCGTGGGCAGGGCAGCCCAGACATTCGGTGTCACCAGCAGTTAAACCTCCCCCAGCAATCACCTTTGGAGTCTTTCTGGAGGTGAACGAAAACCATTCTTTCTTGCATTTATCTCCAGCTGAGAATGAATCAATGAGCCCAATCTGGCCGAGTTCCAAATGCACCTCATTTTGAGAGCCAGCATGTGCTTTATTGAATCCAGCAGTTTAACCTAATAGTTTGCATATTTAGCACTGCAACTGTGCGGTTTGGGCAGGCAGGTTGCAGAGAGAGGCATTCTGTGATTAATGATGGGGTGCTTTCCTGGAAGAGGCCCTTGGAGTGGTCAGGGAAGGGGGCCTTCCGCATCCAGGTGGGTGAGGTCTGAGAGCAGAGACTTGGGTCTGGCTTTGTGGTCAGGTGACAATGGGTAGTTGGGTGCAGTGATGAAGAACTACTACACCTGTCATCTTAGCTACTTGGGACGGAAGCAGGAGGAACACAGAAGCCTGGGAGGTTGAGACCACCCTGGGCAACGCAGCATGGTCCCACCCCACCAAAACAAAGAGCATGAGGCCCAGACCCACGCTGTCTGGGTTCAGAGCCATACTGCATGGCAGTGTGACCTGGAGCAAGTTATCTCCGTACCTCAGTTTCCCTAGGAAGTTGAAACACGCCAGCATGCTGGGATGCACTTAGTGTGGGCTCAGTGTCTGCAGCTGCACCTTGGGTGTGAGCTGCCACCGTTGCCTGCCCAGGGCAGAGAGGCGAGGCCCATGCCTGGTGGGTTTGGTGGGCTTGTTTTGTCAGAATGATACCGACCAGGGTGTGTCTTGGAAGGGTTACCTGCAGGGCAGCCACTCCAGTACTGAGCGTGAGGTTCAGCCAGGACTGGTGGGTGCGGTGGAAACCAAGTGGGTTTGGGCAGGGACTCACTGTGGAAGTGGGGATGAGTGAAGGAGGGCTTGGGGTGCCTCCCGGGTCCAGCATGGACAATCTGGTTGGTGATGGTCTTTGCTCTGAGAGGGTAGCCCAGAGGGTGGTAGGGAGAAGATTGGGGGCACAGTGGCTTTGAGGTGGGCATCACCCCTCATGTGAAGCTGGAGGACAGCTGGGTGGTGCATCTGGAGCCTCATGCAGAAGGCTGGAGATAACCCACTGTCCCTGAGCAGAGGTGGGGTGTGGCGGGAAGAGGGCTCCTAGGCAGAAGGGTCTGGTGATGGCCAGGGAGTTTGGAGAAGTGGAGAGAAGACCAGTGTGGCAGTCAGGAGGAGACAAGAAGACAGGGTGATGACAGCCAAGGCCAGGGCAGCAGTGGGCAGCTTCGGTCAGTTCCGCAGGGACGTGTGGGACTCCAGGAGGAGGCGGTGCTGGGCAGCAGGAGCCCCTGGTGAGCCCACCCGCAGCCCTGCATCTGATAAAGCCCTGGGAGCTGCAGGGGATTGCGGGAGGAGTGAGAGGCCGTGGAAATGCCTAGCACAGGTGGCACTCAGCCCGTGCCCACCAGGCTTCCTTGCTCCCTCCCTAGGTCATGGTCAGCGTCCCACAGAGGATTGTGGCCCATCGTGTCCACTTTGCCCAGACCAGCTTCCAAGAGGCCACAGCCTCCCGAGTGACTGTCACCGTGGGAGACAGAAGTTCAAACCTAAGAGGTCTGGAGCGCAGTGGGGGCTCAGGTGGTCTAGGGAGGGCCCGGCTAGGTGGTAGGAGCTGGAAGTGGCTTCCTGTACCCTTCAGAAAGGGTTGCATCTGCTTTCGTCAGTGCTGGGTATGGAAGTCTGGGCCTCACCTGTGCTAGACAAGGGCTCTGCCACCAAGCTCCACCTGCCACCCTGCTTGTCTTCGTCAGACTCACCCTGACCCCAGAAAGAGCCTTTAGCTCCGGCTCATCCACTCCTTGCAACTTCTTAGCAATTCAAGGCCTCCACAAGCCAGGCCTATGAAAGAAGTCTTCCTGCAAGAGCCAGCTCCCAGCAATTGCCTGTTTCTGAGTCAGAGATACCATCAGCCCTAGGTCACCAGAGCAAAGAAAGCTCCAATTTGCCACCATTAATAGGAGAAACTAATGACTTAGCAAGAATAGTTGCTGGTTTTGATTTTTATAGTTACTGCTCCCAAACCGTGCATATAACATTCTACCTTGTCCCGTGCCTGTGACAGCCCTGGACAGCAGCTGTTAGATATAAATAACTCAATAGAGGCTACTGTTTTTTTTTTTTTTTTTTTTTTTTTTTTTTTTTTAAGTCAGTTGACTGATAGACTTAAACACCATTCTCATTGTGATTAATGATACAGGCTCATTACATGGTGGTCACTGTCTCCTTTCCTGCCTTTGGTGCAAGGGGACAATACTCTGCTGCCATCAAGTTGTTCTCAGGGTATTAGTGGAGAACTATTGCCCTCCTAATGTCCAGAAATAAATTGTTTGTTACCCCTGGTGACGAGAGCACACGATGTGCGTCAGTGCACCCGGCCATCAGCTGTGCCCTCGGTGCCAGCTCAGAGCCCATGCAGAATTCTGAGCTGAAATTACCCGGGTTCCGGTTGACCTTCTTCTGCATAACGTACTCTCAGTTTCTATGAAAAGCCATGGCATCTTCACCAAGCTGCAGGCAGCCCAGGCTGCCCGTGTGGGGAAGGAATGTGGGCATGGATGCCATCTGCAGCCCCGCCAGCCTTCGTGGGGCCTTCCTCACTGTCTCCCCCTCTGCAGGTGAGTGCTCCCCTGTGCAGAGGGAAGTCATTGAGACCTTGCACCCCGAATCGCTTATCGGCTGCCAGTTCTGGTTCAAGCAAGACGTCTTCAGTTTCCCCGCACAGGACATCTTCACTGTCGAGCCGGGGTTTGACGCTGCTCTGGGTAAACCTGCAGGGATCTGAAAGTGCACTTCTGTCTTGTGGACATCTAGGGTCTCTGGCTCATGGTGGCCATCTGTCCAACAGGTGGAGGTTGTTGGGAATCCAGCTCAGTGGTTGCCCCAGGGCCCTGGCCTCTGTGGGCCCTCGGGGCATGAGGAGTGGTCAGCCTTCCTGAGCCAGGTCATGGCTGGTCTTCCACTGCCACCCACACCCAGGAGACGGGACGCAGAGCCCCAAACCCGGGCTGGATTCCCCTTTTCTAGTCCTGGCCATTTCCTTTAGGGGTGAGGCTGATCCCTGCTAAGCCACCTCTCCTTGAAATGGGGACAGTGGTGCCTCACCCTGCCTCAGTGAGGAAGGTGGATGGAGGCATCCTTATTAAATAGTCAGGGGCTGTACCAGGCACATGCCAGGGTGTAGCCGTTCTGCAGCCCAGGGGCCCGGAGCATAGAACCCAAAGCCAGCACCAGCCTGGCCCCACCACATGCTGGCCAAGGGGTGCTGTGTGTGCTGGGCAGCAGGTGTGTCCTTTGGACACCTGGGTACTGGGCCTAGGCTCAGGCCTCACGCAGCAGACTGTAGGAGGTTGGCTCGCCCAGGCATGGAAGGGACCAAACCCAGGCATCCAGGTCCCAGGTTTCCTTCCCAAGCACCTGTTTGTCCTGTGGGTCAGCGTGAAGGATAAGACTAGAGTCCAAATAGTGACAGGTCACAGAGCACCCAGCTGCAGCGGGGCACCGGCCATCTTGCAGCCCCACATCAGGCATTGTATCTGTCTTTCATTTTTTTTGCCCTCCTTCCTGGCCAGGCTGGCTCTGATGTGCTTCCTTCCCCAGGAGCACCACTCAACTGGGGATCTGGGATTCTAAAATAGTGAGGGGGACAGAGGGGTCACAGAGAGGATGTCCAAGCTGGGGATTGCCAGAAAGCCTCCTGGAGGAGGTAACTTCTCACCTGGGCTCTGGAGGATGCGTAGGAGTTCCCCAGTGAGAGGAGCAAGGCTGGGGGTAGCATCGGTGCACTGGAGTGGAAGAAACGAGGCAGTGTGCTCCTGTCTCTGCAGGCCAGTACTTCTGCTCAATTACCATGCTCAGACTGACAGACATGCAGCTGAAGCACCTGAGCACCAAGACAACGACACTGGTGGTCACCGCCTCCCTCCCTGGCAGCCACTTCTCTCCGGAGCAGGTCAGGGCGGAGGTGCCTTTCAGCCCCGGGCTCTACGCTGACCAGGCTGAAATCCTTTTGAGCAATCACTACACCAGCTCCGAGGTTAAGGTCTTCGGTGCCGTGGAGACCCTGGAGAGCTTGGAGGTGAGAGGCATCTCCACATTTCTGCTCAGGCAGGAGCCACAGTCATGGGAAATAAACGGAAGAAGAAGTGGGGTGCCAAGGCCACATCTCTTTAAATTAAAATTAAAATGAGACTTATTTTTTGAGTCAGCATCGCATCTCAGTCCAGGCCAGCTTTGAGCTCAGGATCTCCCTGCTTCAGTCACCCAAGTGCTGGGATTATAGATGTGCACCACCAAACCTGGCTTAGACTTTTTAAAAGTCAAAACACTCTTACCCTTATCGCTTTTCCTTAACACTGTTTTCTCTATTCATCTAAGTAAATTTTTAGAAAAAAATTTTAGTGATACTAGGAATTCGACCCAAGACCTCACACGTGCTAGGCAAGCACTTTACTGAGCTACATTCCCAATCCTTTTTTAAAATTTTACTTTGAGACAGGGCCTTGGGAAGTTACTTGTCCTGGCCTTAAACTTGGGCTCCTCCTGCCTCAGCCTCCTAAGTAGCTGGGATCACAGGCATGCACCCTGTGCTAGCCACCTGTATAATTTTGATAATTATTTTATCTGCAACTAGAAGTTCAGAGTATGCTTAGCATTCAGTATGACAGATGGATGAGTCCACAGGCTGCTCTCTCTCCTGGGGACAAGCGTCCTGTCTCCGGCCTCCCTTCAGTCTGTTGCACGGAGTGAAGGGGCCCTGAGGCCTGGAGCCTATAAGCCTGGGGAGCTATGGGGGTCGGGGATGGGCTGAAGGGCTTGCCGGCTCTTCTGCCTACTCCTCTGTCCTGCAGTGGCCGCTGTTCCCGACAGGGACCAGGAGTGAGGTGTAGTTGCTGGCGGGGGCTGCCAGGCCTGGTCAGGGACTGTCACTAGAGACGCCGCGCAGGAGCCCCCGGCTGCTCCCTTGGAGGCTGGCACTGCATGTTGGTTTAGCGTTTTTTGAAATAGTGCTTGTTTAGACTTCCATGATACTCATTTGTAGTGCCCCAAGTGTAGGCAGTGCTTCCTGGCTTTGCAGGCTGCACACTGTCTGTGAAAAGTGTCCCAGGCACCGGCCTCTGGGAGGTGTGGTTTAGGCTGAGGTCCCCACCAGAACCCTCTGGGCCCGGGAAGGGAGTGCCCTGTGTCCAACTCAAGGGCTGCTGGCCCAGGTGGCCCGCTATGCAGAACGCACAGCCCCAGCCCTGACTTTTCTCTCAGGTGAAGTCTGGGTCCCCAGCTGTGCTGGCCTTTGCGAAGGAGAAATCTCTGGGGCCGCCCAGCTTCGTCACATTCATAGTTGGCATCTCGGACCCTGCGGCTGGCAGCCAGGGGCCTCTGTCCACCGCCCTGACCTTCTCCAGCCCTGCCACTAACCAGGCCCTCACCGTCCCTGTCACCGTGGCCTTCGTGATGGACCGCCGTGGGCCTGGTCCCTGTGAGTCACAGAGTGGGACAGGGAGGGACGGGCCAGCTCAGTTTCGGGTATCAGTAGAAACCTGCAGTGTGAAAACTGGAGGAGTCCAGGTACAGAATGTCCCTCGTGCTGACTGTCACTGCTTCCGCATTGCCCTGGCTGCTCCCAGAAAGGCAGCCTCCTCTGCTCAGCAGCCCGGCACAGCCCCACCGTACCCAGGCAAAGCCCCTGTCCCTCCAGTGGCCCCCAGGGCTCTGCCTTCCTCATCCATTCGCACTCATCTCCCGGGGTCCCTGCTCCACCACACTCTTCCTATTTCCAGAACACGAGCCCTTGCGGTCTACCTCCCCTCTGCCTGGGGCGCTGCCCCCCAGGTAACCCCTTGACCTGCATCCTCACCTCCTGCAAACCCACCCTCAAATACTGCGTCTGGGCTCATACTGAAAGTCCTGGCTGCACTCCCAACACCTGGCCCTTTTCTTTTTCCTCTTGCACAGTTGCCAGCTGTCAGTCTTGGGAGTACACAGTTAATTCTTAGGGTCCCTGCACCCAGAGGCTAGGTATGCGGGGACAGCGCTTAGAGCAGGGCCCTGACATATACTCCGTGTTCCGTGAACACGGCCGCTGAGTGAAGGGTGCCGCTTACTCCATAGTCACTGCTTGGCACTTGTTGAAAGCTAGATCCTCTTGTAGAGAGGACTCAGATTTGCAAGTGCAAGTGGAAAGAATGATTCTGAAGCTGTGCCAAGGAAAGGGCTTCTTGTCCCCTCTGTGAGGAGCAGGGGACAGTGCAGAAGGGCTGAGTCTCTGGTTTTCGAGGATGAGTGGCCAGGGCAGGGTCATGCAGCCAGTGCGACAGACCTTGGGGTGGGCATGGAGTGCTTTTTCCTGAACAGAGCAAGGGCCTGGGCAGTGCTGGCCGCCTAGGGGGGAGTGGCCAGAGGGGGACAGGCGGGCCCTGTCCCTCTGTGAGTGAGGAGCCCGTGCCTTTCTCATAGCTCAGGGTAGCAGTGGAGGAAACAGAAAGGCAGTGCTTGGTCGCATGAGGCCTAAGTGTGGGGTTGAGGATGAGGGAGAAGGAGGAGGAAGAGGAAGCTGTCCCTGGCCCAGCTCCCTGGGAAGCACAGCTTTGGCCTGGATGCACTGGGCTCCCCGTGGCCCCCAGGCAGAGCCACTCAGTGTCATCAGAACTGCCTCCCTTGCCTTCAGAGCAGCCTGGTCCTCCCTGGCAGAGCAGGCACAGAAGCCCGCCTACCAACCTTGTGTGGTGGCGGGAGAGCACACCCAGAAAGAAACGGAGTCTTGACAGAGCAGGCTCCAAGAAGAGGGGCTGGAGCCCCAGGGCAGCAGCACAGGACTTGTCCCAGCCTTGGGCAGGCCCCGCACTCTGGGAACCTCCCTGTCCTCCTGTCTAAGGCTGGCTTGCACACGCTGTCCCCACTGCAGCAGGGTTGGGTGGGACAGTGCCGGCGCCTGGCAGCACAGGAAGACCAGGGGATGCCCCCGGGGCCCGGTGGGCTTGCTGACTGCTCTCTCCATCACTGGCAGATGGCAGCAGCCTCTTTCAGCACTTCCTCGATTCCTACCAAGTCATGTTCTTCACGCTCTTTGCCCTACTGGCTGGGACTGCAGTCATGATCATAGGTAAGGTGGGCACCTGCATTTCCGGGTGGTCTGTCTTGTTCCTTCACACCCTAACCAGCTGTGCTTCTTGCAGCCTACCACACGGTCTCCACGCCCCGGGAGCTCACCGTGCCTCGGGCCCTCACCCCCCAAGCCAGCCCACAGCACAGCCCGCACTGTGAGTAGCACCCCTAGCTGCAGGCACCGCCAGGCCCAGCCTTAGCTGGAGGGAGCGGTCGGGCTCTGATCCCTGTCTGTCCTTGGAGCACACAGGGGACAGGGCCAGCCCATCTGGTGTGCCCATGTCTCAGGAAGAGCCTGTTGGAGGAGCGAGGGCTCCGGGTCTTCTGGGGACAGTGCAGAGACCCCAGGGTGACTTCCACAAACCCAGGCACCATCAAACAGGCTAGCATCCCCTGCAGGATCTGCATGGCACATCAGAGCTGTGACAGAAGCCTGCTGAGCAGTCCAGGAGCTTCTGGGCGCCCTTCGCGCCCGCAGCCCTTCACATCTGCAGCAGGAGGCTGAGTCCAGGGCACTCGGGTGTGTGTGGAGTGTCATTCCCCAGAACAGGGCTTCCTTCCACAAAACTATGTGCTCTTTCAAAACATTCCTAGGCCCCCTTGACGCCTGTCCCAGGCTCCCGATAGGACTCTTAGGAGCTTGCACCAGGCCATCTTGTGCAGGGCAGAGGACTCTCAAGTGGGATCAGGAGACACACAAGGACTGTTCCAGACGGCTGCACAGGTTGAGCACTGCAGATTCAGTGTCCTCTCCTCACGTGTAAGCTACTGGGACAGCCCCTGGTCTTGGTTAGGAAAGTGTTCCACACATGTAGCAAGCACTTCAGAGACACTAGAGCTGGCTGATGAGTATTGGAGAAATTTCCAGTGACCTGAGTTTCTCACTTCCTGTTTCCTCCCTAGATTTCGCTGCCTCATCACCGTCATCGACCCCTTTCAACGAACTGCTTCCCACTCGCAAAGCTAGTCCTCCCTCAGGGCTCTGGAGCCCAGCCTATGCCTCCCACTAGCCAGCGTTCAGTCTGGTGTTGATGGCAGCTCCCCACAGACGCCTTGGCGACAGGGACACCCCTGCCACACTCGTGCTGGAACAAGGCCCTCGAGTCCCATGCACCTGTGCCCCAGCCACCCTCGCTGCCCCTTTGCTTTCTCAGAGTGCAGGTCTAGTGTGTATTAGCTTATTCTCGTACATAGGAGTTTTAAGTTTGTTTTTTATAAATTCCCCTCCAGAGTTGGGTGTGGTGGCACATACTTATAACCCACAGCACTCAGGAGGCTGAGTCAGGAGGATAGAAAGTTCAAGGCCAGCCTAGATCACAGAGCAAAACCCTGTCTCAAACAACAACAGAATTTCCCTTCGAAGTCTTGAAGAGCTAGGACTGGCTGGCTCATGCCTTCATGCACGACCATCTAGGATTTCTGGACACTGTTCCAATTGTGTTTTTATTTTCTTAGCATTGCTGCAAACCACTCCCTCCTAAAGACTTGGAGCAGTTGCAAACTCTGGTTAGAAGGTGTCTGAAGATGATGTTACTGTAGTGGTCTCAGGGAAAGGATTTTCTAGTTGCTTTGGGGGTTTGGGGTGCGTGCGTGCGTGCGTGCGTGTGTGTGTGTATGGTGCTGGGGATGGAACCCTGGGCCTTGAGCATGCTCGGTCAAGTGCTCTACCACTGAGCTGCTCCTTAGCCCTTGTTGTGGGTTTTCCCTCTGTGAAAACTTCTCCTAGTCTGGCTGCTGCTAGGAAATGTGGGGGCGAATGGATGTCACTGCCCGGGCCTGCCCGCCTCAGCCTTAGGATCACAGCGCCCGGAGCTCCTGGATATTTGAGCCCTCTGGCACCACTGTGAAGAGCCTTCTGTCCTATGGTCCTGTGCTTCAGCACCTGTTGAAACAGCTGGTGGATGTGGCTTTGTCCCTGCTGGGCCAACCCCAGTGGGGATCCCGCTACTTTGTCCTCGGCTCCTCCGCAGCATGGGGACATCCTCAGGCTTGTAGCAAGGACCTCCCACCCCATTTGTTCTGTGAAGCCACCGTGTTCCGCCTCAGCACAAAGACCCAGTGTCACCCATCCCTGCGTAGATGGGACACTGCAGTACCTCAGCAGATCTGAGCCTTTGCCACCCAGCCACAGAGGGAGGTGGCCTCTCTGTGCTCAGCCCAGGCCCCAGGCAGCTTCCCAGCAGGCCCTGGAGCGGCCTGCTCTCCAGGAAGGACTCCCTGAGGAGGTGACAGCCAGGAGCCCTTCTCTACTCAGCTCCTGTCAGCTCTGAGATCTGTGGAGTACAGGGCTCCTGCTCTGAGCCAGGAGGCCATGCCTCCCTCAGGGATACCTGGAGGCTGCCCAGAGCTGGCCACATGGGGACACCACGACACCGACTCCACAGGGCCCGTCTGCCTCTGAAGGTCAAATGTGAACCACCTCAGTCCTTCCAGCCGGGCCGTGGTGATGCCTGGAAGCTGGAGAGCAGACGACTTGTGCCTTGCCTACTACTTGAGCTCACACTGATAACCTGGATGTCCATAAGATCCTTTCTCCTTGTTTTATTTAATAAAGTTCTGTATAATTTCTTAGGAGGAGCGTGGTCATTGCTGGACAGGCCTTTTGGGGTGGCACAGTCTTCCTTCCTCTTTGGCTCCTGGGTTTCCCCTATCACCTCCAAGGGCCCAACCCTGGGTGGGAGCAGGGCCCTGCCCTGGTGCCACCTCAGTCCTCTTGGGCTGTGTCTCTTCCACCAGCTGGCTCTCCTCCCAGCTCCCTTTGCCCCGCTCTCTGTCCCCCAGGTGGGGTGTGTCTGTACCCGCTTCCCACACTCGTAGGCTTTGAGATCTCCCAGACCCCCCTTGCAGCCTGCCTCACAATTTCCACTGTGCTGCTTCTGGCCAGGGAGGAAGTGGCCAACCAGATTCACAGGGGAAGATGAGGAGGAGGAGGCCCATCCCCTAGGGAAGGTTCTGGGGGTTCAGCAAGAGCCCCAGTGGGGGGAGTGGGTCCTCCAGCCCCACAGGCCTCCGATTCCATAGTACTCCCCATCCTGTGTCCATCCTCTGACCCCACCACCTTACTCAGCTGGTAGAACAGGCCTGATTCTAACAGCTCCCAGACCACCCAGGAAGGCCTCGAACACTCTCAGCCAATGTGAGATGCTCCACCCAGCCGCCTGGCACACAGCATACTCCTTAGATATCAGCATTGCCCTAGGCAAGGCCCCTCAGAAGCACAAGGAGGGTGCCAGGACACAGGTGTCACACTGAATCCAGGAATGGTGTAGAGACAAGCTCTCCTGTCTCCTGCTTAGGAATAAGGACATGTCAGACCTGTGCACAGGAATCCTTCAGGGTCCTCTGGACTCCCGGAAGCTGATGCCTTGGCTCCTTTCAGATGAAATAGAAATGGCTGAGTATCCTCCCTTCCCCACCTCAGATGCTGCAGCCTGAGCAGGCTGGTGGGCTGTGCGCTGTGTGTTCTCCCCAGGGGCGAGCATCCTTTTAAAGTGACTTGGGGACAACAAATGTGTTTTCAGGGGAAGGTGGCCCATCTTTCCAGCAAGTGCACTCACTCAGCGAGGCACAGTGAGAAACCTAAGTGACACAGTACAGCATAACTTCTGCTTCCTAACGAAGCAGCTCTCCTGCTCTAAAGGGTGCCAGAAAATGCTTTTAGCACCATTTAGCGCTAAAAATACAGTACTGCGTGAAGGGTTTTTCTCTAGTATCCCCAGGTTTGATCAAAGATTAACTAATTTCTCCTTGCCTCCTTTTCTTTCTCTCCCTGTCTCTCCCTCCCTCCTTCCTCTCCCTCTCTCCCTGTCCCTGGCCTTTTGTCTGTCTGTCCATGTCTCTGCATGCTCACACGTGTGCGACCTGCCACCTTGGGCATCTTGGAAGCCTTCCATCTCCAACTCTGACACGCTGACTCAGAAAGGTCACAGAGCCAGGTGCGGGCAGCAGAGTTCTGGACTGGTGAAAATATCTGGAACTTAGAGGCCAGGGGGTGTGAACGTAGGCCCACCACGTCCTGGGGCCACAGACAAAGCGTCGTACCACTCTGGGTTACAGGAGTTCCCTCATCTCCAAAGTGGCCGTCCTGCCACGTATCCTGTCCACCACCCAGAGTGGCTTCCAGCAGGGAGCAGGTGGCAGACTGTGTCCCTGTTTCCAGCCCCTACACCTTCTCTAGAGAAGCTCTGCAGCTCCTTCCACCCACTGAAGTTGCATTGGCCATGGGACATCCCTTGGACCCAAATCTGAAAAGGAAATGTCTGCCCATCCCGGATCGATCGACCTACAGACCCATGACTGAGAGAACGACGATCATTGTTTAAAGCCCCTGACTTTGAGGACTGTTTGTTAAGCAGCATTATCATAGCAGTAGGTGATGGACATACTCAGGCACCATCTGAATCCATTTAGGGTAGATTTTCTGTCACTTGGTCTCCTCTCTTCAGCTCCATTCTTTCCTAGTTTCACTCTGGTGCAGCTCCCTCAGCCTGTCCTGGCAGGACAGGGCTTCCTGGGGGTCCCTGGTCCCAGGCAGGAGGAACTGAGGACAAAAGGCACAGGTGGGCCATGTGACACAGGGCCTTCTCTTCCCTGCGCACGGACTTCCTCATCTGTGG
This sequence comes from Erethizon dorsatum, assembly GCA_028451465.1. Classification (NCBI taxonomy): domain Eukaryota; kingdom Metazoa; phylum Chordata; class Mammalia; order Rodentia; family Erethizontidae; genus Erethizon; species Erethizon dorsatum. The sequence continues at coordinate 40,491,461 of CM051831.1, forward strand.
GGTAGAGGTGCGGTCAGCCACACGCTAGGGGGTGCTAGGAAGGATGGTGGGAACGTGGCTCTGGAGGACACACCTGCCACTTTGTCCTAACTGGTGGAGACCACACAGGGAAGGATGCTGTCAGGGTGATTGTTGAAGGATTCACCAGCCCACTCCACAGCCGAGGCATGGTGCTTACAGGGGAGGAAACTGAGGCATGCAGAGTGAAGTCCCTTGCTTGTGTCACATGGCTGCCAAGGGACAGAACTGAGAATTGAATCCATATGGACCATGTCAGAGTTCGTCCTCTACTGGGGCCGGGCATCCGCCATGGGAGGGGAAGGAGCCAGGGCCCCACCACGGTTCCCCCAGAGCAACTCAGCCTTGGGCTATCTCCTGGATACTCCATAATCATAGCCGTCTGTGATCGCAGGTACTTAGAAAGCTGAGGCAGAAAGATTGCAAGTTCAAGCCCAGCCTAGGCAACTTAGCAATATAGAGTGATCCTGTTTCAAAATTATTAAAAAAATTTTTTTACAGGGCTGGGGATATAGCTCAGTGCAAAAGCCCTGGGTTCAATCCCCAGTACCACACACACATAAATTATAAGAGGAAAAAAAATTTAACAGAAATACTTCTCAAAAAACTATTTTCATTCATAAGAAAAATTTCAGCAGAAAAAGTCATAAAAATTTATATAAAAATTATTTTCATAAGAAAAAATTTTAAAGTACAAAGAAAAGTACAATAGATTCCCAATAAGTACCACTTAGTATTGGCGGTCAATAGTTTAGTCTTACAGGCTTCTAAGATTTGTTCCTTTTTTTTTTTTTTTTTTCTTTTCTTCTTTCTTTATGTGGGTATCAGGAACTGAACTCAGGACCTCACGCTTGCCAGACAGGCGCTTATACTGCTGAGCTATATCACTGGCCCCTACTTTTTATTTTTTTAAGCTTTTCTACAACCAGACAAAAAATCACAACTATGACTTCAATCTCATTTAGTATCTGCCTTCTGTACCTTTCCCTTGCCCTTCTCAGAGGCAACTGCTTTAATAAATTCAGAGCATGTCTTTCCAAAGCAGCTTTCTTCTTACTAAGCATCAGCAAATAAAACATTATTATTTTGTGGGTTCTTTTAAAAATTCTACATAACTGTAGCCCTACTTGGTACCACTCAACCTATTTTCCTGCCTTAGTTGCTGTGAATACTATTCCATCACATAGCTGCTCTTCGATGTAATTTTTCACTCCCCTATTGTTGGACACATAGGTTATGGATTGTTTCAGATTTGTCTGCAGTGAACAATGTCTGCACAAGACACCATGAGAATTGCTGTGGTTTGATGTTGAATGTTCCCCGGAAGTCCATGTGTTGGTGTGGTCCACAAGGCAGTGCTGTTGGGAAGAAGTGGAACCTTTGGGAGGCGGGGCCTTGTAGGAGTCCCATAGGTCATTGTGGGGAGAGTGTCCCAGAAAAGACTGAGACCCACCTGTCCCCTCTCTTTGCTGACTCATAACAAAAACCCCACCAAGCACTGCCCACCCCCACCATGAAGCTCTGCCCTTGCCAGAGGCCCAAAGCAATGAGCTGCCTGATCTTGGACCAGAACCTTCAGAACTGTGTGGCAAAATAAAACTTTTCTCTGTAGAAATGAGTTATTTCAGGTATTTCGTTGCAGGAATACAAAGCTGAGTAACAGAGGCAAGAGTGTCTCTTGGGTAGATATCAAGAAGTAGAAATACCGGGTCAAAGGACATACCCATTATCAATTTCTCTGTTGCGACTAAATTAACTTCCAAACTATTGTACCAATTTTCACACCCACCAACTGGAAGTGAGTTTGTTTCCTCCATTCTTGCCAGTACATAATACTGCCATATGTGTCAATTTGTCTTTGCTGCTTGGTAGGTGGAAAAAAGCATTTTATGAATGATTCAGATTCCTTGATTGCTAGAGAGGATGAATTTATGGTTTGTTTATTGGTCATTCATATGTCCATCTGTGAACTGTCTATTCTCTATCCAAATGTTTATTTTTCTTTTTAGTTATTTGTCACCCCAAAAGTGAAATATTATAAAATATCTATTCATACACCCAATTTTGTATTAGGTGTATCAGTTAGCTATTGCTGTGTAACAATCCCCAAACCTCAGTGACTTAAATCAGCTAACTGTAATTATTTCTCATGAGGCTAGGAGCCACCTAATCTACGGTGGGATCAGCTGAGTGGCTTGCTCCACCTATCTCTCCTCCTCCTCCTTCAGCTGAGACATGTCCTTTTCACAGTGACAATCCAGGTACAAGAGACCAAGTGGAATCAGCTGCCACCTCTTGAGGGCAAGGCCGGGATGGGCAAGTTCTTGTTTGCATTAGAATATTTCATCTCACTGGACAAAGCCAGTCACATGTCTGAATCTAGACCCAAAGGATGGGGAGACGACTCTGGCTTTTGATAGGGGAAGGTGCAAAATCATAGGCAAATGGTGTGAAAGGAGGGGCGGAGGAGCAGGTCATTGCTTTTTCACAGGTTGTCTTTTCTTCTTGATTCTGTTGATCTTGTTTGACTCCGTCTTCTTGATTCTTGTTGATCTGTGGTCTGCCCTGGACCACTGAGGGAGAGGAAGGAAGGAGAGTTCCCTTTTATTGAGCACCAAATGTTTGTTTACCACTGTGCTGGGGGAATTAACACAGGAGCTCATTAATATTTACTATTTTATATATTGATATTTTCTATTAAGTAACCAGTCTCCAAAATTAAAAAAAAATGGGGTGCTGAGGATTGAACCCAAGGCCTTGTGCATGCTAAGTTTGTGTTCTGCCACTGGCCTACGCCTCTAACACACCCAAAATAAAACCTACAGCTCCAGTTCAACTCCTTCCATTGTACAGATGGGGAAACTGAGGCTCCAAAACAGGAAGAGCCCTGTCCAGGCTCATGCCCTGTGATGAGATGCCATGTCCCGCGCCTGTCACTGAAGAGGATCTGCACTGGCCCTCACTGGCCACAGATGTGAGGTTGCTCATGCAGATGTCTCAGCAAGTTGCCTTGAGCATTTTTCCCTACGATTAATTCTCAAGGAGCCAGTTTAGAGCTGCAAGTTTAACATCAGATAAAGTGAACAATCTCAGTTAAAGACTGAAAAAAAAAGGAAAAAAAAAACAAAAAACAAAAAAACAACCAAAGCCTGAGACTGTGGGTTTGGGGATCGTCTATTACTTTGTTAAGTTTTATGTTGTATGTAATTAGCAAATAAAATTCTGTGGAGGATTTCATTAGCAGCCTCATCAGGTGACCACACGTTTGCTGAAACGAGGATTCCAGTCTTTACTGAAGGCAAATAAAAACGATTTATAAGAGCCAGAGAAATGGAGTCACAGAGGCCTGCAGCTTCCACCTTGAAGAGGAGTCACCCTGGGGCAGGGGTGGGCATCTCAGAGGAGGAGGTAGAGAGAGGCAGGAAGCAGTGAGCTGCAGCTGGTGAGCCTGTTGGACAGGGACCAAGCGTAACACCCAGGTGACACTGGGCAATTCACATCTGAATCTCAGTTGCCCTGCCTGCAAAATGATGATTATAATATGACCTCCTTCTGGTGCGGGTATTTAGCTCAATGGTACGGCACCTGCCTGACAATCATGAGGTCCTGAGTTTGATTCCCAGTACTCACCCCTCAAAAAATAATATGACCTCCTTCATAGATTTACTGCATGGATGTCAGGGTTTGGATCTTAACTATCCCAAAGCTCATGTACTGGGTACCCAGCCTGTGTGACTATCAGTACCTGGCCTGTAGAGCATCTTTAGGAGGGTGGCCTAGTGGAAGAAAGTTAGGGTAATCTTGGAGGTTGTTGGGACCCCAGCCCCTTTCCAGCTCTCTGCTTCTGGGCTTAGCCCCTGCATGCTGCCTTGCATAGATCCAAAGCAACAGGGCCAAGCAATTGTGGCTGAAACTTCTGAAACCATGAGCCAAAGGCACTGATCTGGGGTATTCGGTATAGTGGCAGAAAGCTGCCTAACTTGGTTTCAGGAGCTCCTGTGTTGATCCCTCCAGCACAGTGGAGAGCAAATATTTGGTGTTTGATAAATGTGAGTTTTCTTTCCTCCTCTCCCTCAGAGGTCTGGGGCAGCCATTCCCAGGCTCCTGGGAGCTGTGACTCACGCTTTCCTGGAGTCATTTCAGGACTGTCACTTGCCAGATGGAAAGGAGCCAGTCAGTCATCAACACAGAGGCCTAAAACATGCATGTGGACAGCCAGGCAGATGCATCCAGATGAGCAGGGCTCAGGGCCTGCCGGTGACTCCTGGACAGGTGGGAACAAAGCCCAGTGGGGTGGACTCTGCTGTTCTAGAGACTTCCCAAATCCAGCCTTTTTTTTTTTTTTTTTTTTTTTTTGAGTAAAACCTTCTACTTTTTAAGCAAGGGTGATACAAGTTTTACAAAAATATCCAAAGCAACCTGACCTCAAGCCACCAGAGTGTAACATCTGAATTTCTTGCCGAATGGTAAAAGTCTAGCACGGTGTCTGTATTTGTGGCCGTGGTTGTCACTGCTAGTCACTCCTTGCATTCTCTTGTGCCCCATCAGGACTGTGCCCCAGAATTCCTTCCACCCCAGCGTTCCGGGGCGGCACTACCGGGCAGGGAGCAGAGCCCCGAGATCACCTCTCCAGATGTGCAGCCCCTCCCGTTAGGGCGAGAGACTGGCTTCAGCTGACCCGTGATAGGGGGTGCTGCGGTGTCAGCTGTTCTCCGTGGGCACAGGTAGAGGGGTGCCGTGTGTAGATGGAATCATTTCATTAAACGTTCAGCAACACCTGAAATGGAGTTTCCCGTTTGCCTGAGGGAGGGGAGCAGGGTGTGGGGTGTCGTGGTCTAAATTAAAGGGAAACGCTCCAGGGCTGTTTCTTGGGCACCCAAGTTGGACACGGTGTATAATGCTGTCCCCCAGCCAAGACAGTTGAGAGGCTGTTATCATCTCTGGAGGATGTTGGCATCCTTTATTGCTGCGCTGCTTGCGCGTGGATTTATTCTACAAACATTTATGAGCTCAAGCTTGTGTTGGCAGCTTCCCATGGGGGCTGGCAGCGACTGCGTAGGACACTGCGTGACCCGCACTCAGTCTGCAGCTTCCTGTCCTTCCTGCCCGCACGTTCCCTGCAGGGGGAGCTTGTAGGCCCGAGGCGGTCTGAATTCAGGACACGCGGCCCTGGAAGTCAGTGAAGTCCATCTTCTCAGTGTTGCTGGACTCTTCTTTTACACTTCTCTCATTTTTACAAAATGGATGAAATGAATACAATTTCACCTGATTTCAGACTCTGAGTGGAGGCTTTAACTTGATAATTAAAACTTATTTTATCAAATTATGTTATAGAATATTCTGATTATGCTTAATCCTCCTTGTATTTCCTCCTCTTTAAGGTTTCACAGTTTCTGTTTCCTACTAATAAAAGTACGTAAGCATAAGGTGAAAATGATAGATGTCAACTAAGAAAAGTGGTGGGGGATGCAGTTTTGTTAAGGTTCTTTTAGGAAGCAAACAAAAGATTGTAAAACAGCTCCCATAGGCAATGGGGAGCCACAGATGGTGCTTGAGCAAGGGTGTGATGTGTTTAGAAAGAGGCAGGGATGGTTATTCTAGGAGTAAGTGGCTATGAATGGAAGCCCCTTGGTGGTGGCTCACAGGGTCCTTCCTGAGGAGGAAGGGAGGAGGGATGGGACTGTGTTTGTTATGTGCTGTTGTCTCACCCTTGCCCTGCTGTCCCTTAACCAGGCTCCTCCTGTGGCCCCAGGGGCAATCGGGAGAGGCCCAGGCTTCTGGTCATCGTCCTGACCATCCTGCCTCCTTGTCAGCTCTCACACAGGGTGCCTGGGTCCAGGCAAAAAGCACACCCAGGGCCATGCCTCCTGCCTGTCCACTGTGGCCCGCAGGTGGGCTGCTCTGTCCTTGGCCATTCAGAGGCCCCTGGCAGCCAGGTAGGCTGTGTGGGACAGCGGGCCAGCTCTCGGCACACTGGCAGGCATGCTGTCATGGTCTGAAGGATGCACCCAACTGCCATCTCTTCCCTTCCTGACTCAGAAAAGCGAGGGACACAGAGGGAGGGCGGCAGCCACTAGGTAACATCATAGGAGGGGACTCCTGAGGCCGGACTCCTGCCTGCTTCTGGCTGGCAATGGGACAGTGCTGCCCCCTCTGGCCACCTGTCACTGAGACCGGCCACACCTAGGCACCGCCTCCCACCACCATGCCCCCGTGCCCAGCGTCTGTCTGTCCCTGTGCTGTCCACATGTGCTGCCCATCTCCTCCCTTCTCCCTGCCTGGCTCTTCCATCTGGGGAGCTGGGCAGAAGTCCTGCTGCTCTTGGAATTTCCCGTTTTCCTTTCTCTCTACACCCACTCTCCTCCTCCTCCACCGTGCTGTACCCCACCAGCCCCCTCCTTAAACCGGGGCACGGTCACCAGTGCTCTGGGGAGCCCTTAGGAAATGCGTGTGCCCAGACCCCACCAGGACCTGCACATCACAAGCCAAATGTCCACAGGCCCATGGGCGACTCACACACTTTTCTAACCAGACTCATCTGAGCTCATTGAAACAGAAAATATGCAGAAGGGAGAAGAAAGCAACGTCAGCAGCAGCCCTTGCATGGTGGCTAAATCTAGGTTCAGTTTTTCTGTGAAGTTCTTAATTGACACGTGTACATGGCAGGGTGTGCTGTCCCGATGCATGTATACGCTGCGTAACAATGAGCTCAGGGTAACTGGCACACCCATCACCCATGAGATTTCTCCTTGCTATGTGGTGGGACCATTCAGAATCCCCACTTCCAGCTGTTTGAAACATACAATATTTTCAACTATAGTCACCCTACAGGTAACAGGATCCTAGAAGGTATTTCTACCTACCTATCACATTGTCCCCATTGACCAACCTCTTTCTGTCCCCTCCCCAGCCTCTGGTAGCCACCTTTCTACTCCCAACTTCTGTGAGAGCAAGTTTTTCAGTTCCCACAAATGAGTGAGATAATGTTAGTTTTCTTTCTCCTCCTGTTTATTTCATTTCACATAATGTTCTCTACTTTCACCTGTGTTGTCACATATGACAGGGTATCTATCTATCTATCTATGTATCTATCTATTATCCATCTATCTACCTATTTATCTATTTATTTATTGAGACAGGATCTTGCTATGCTGCCCAGGTTGGTCTCAAACCCCTGAGCTCAGACAATCCTCCAGCCCCATCCTTTTAAGTAGCTGGGACAATGGGCAGGTGACACCCACCTGGCTAGGATTTCATCTGTTTGTATGGCTGAATCCTATTCCATTGTGTGTTCAGACCACATTTGGCCTGTCCAATCCTCCATCCATGGACAACCCAGTTGTTTCCATTTCTTAGCTTTTGTGATTGGTGATGTAATAAACGTGGGGCGCCGATGTCTCTCCACAGGCAGATTTCATCTCTTCTGAATGCGAACCATGAGTGGGCTGGCTGGGTCATATGCTAGTTCTATTTTTAATTTTTTAAGGAATTTCCATACTGTTTTCCATAATGGCTGTACTAGTTTGCCATTTGTTCTTCCAAGATTTTTTTCTTATGTGTGTGTGTATATATATATATCTGTAGAAATTTTGTAACCTGGGCTCTCCATGCATGCAAATGTATCCTGGGCATCTTGCTATATCAGTGAGTATGGATCTGTATCTAGTAGTCATTCATTGCACATCAGTCAGCAAATCGTAAATGCCCACTTTATCCCAGGCACTGTGCTAGGTTCTAGACTTACATTGGGAACAAAAACATCAATTCCTGCCTTAACAGTACCTACAGCCCAACTGGGGAGAAAGAGAAGCCAAAGATCACACTAATACATGAGCCTAGAAAATGCCCAGTTCCTGGCAGACCCACAGTTCAGGGTGACTTTGTCCATCAGGGAGGGTTCTCTCAGGGAAGCTGTGACATGGCTGGGTTTGCAGAGTGAAAGAAAGTTAACCAGGTAAGGAGGGGAGGGGAGGGAGTGCTAGCAGCAGGGCCAGCCTGTGCGGAAGCTCCGAGCTGGAGGGAGTTTGGCTGTGGTGGGTGATAGGCTGAGAGCAAGGGGAGAAGGGTGTGATGGGTGTGGGCAGAGCCAGCTGCATGGCACAGGCATAGCACAAGTGGCTTAACCAGTCCCCAGGCAGTGGGTGCTTAGCTTTATTCCCTTCCAGTGTTTCAGTAATAAACACTGAAATGGACATCTTTGTGCAGCTGACTCTGCGCTAACTGATTATGTCCCTGGCCCTGTACTTTCTTCTGGGTGGGTCATGAGAGCTGCTGAGTCAGAATCCCCATTGGGATTTAATTCCTGCAGGGCCCTCTTGGCACCAGCACCCTGATGTGGCTGTCTCTGTTCAGCCCATCAGAAGATGTCAACTCTGGTTAACAGCCTGGAGGGGGACAGAGTTATTCAAGGACAGGAGGTGAGAGCAGCTGAGGTTCCCTGCCAAAGGGAAGGGTGTGCTCGCAGCATTAAAGGAAGGAAAGTGAGGGCTGGCCTAGCCACCGTTTTCTGTCTTCAGGTGTTGGAGCTTCGACACCAGGTTCCAATCTCAGTTCCACTTCTCATGGGTTGCATGACTGACTGTGAGTGGGTCACTTGGCCTCTCTGTGTTTATTTCCCTACCTAGGAAGTGGAACCAGTAAGGACACCTCCTTTCACAGATGGACTTGGGAATTATATGAATTAATTCATGGAAAGTGCTTGGAACAGGGCTGGCATGGGATAAAGAAGACCTGCTATCTTTGGGCAAGTGTTCCTAAAAGATCTACATGTTCACAGCTTTGTCCTCAGCCTGTGGCACTGTTGAAAGGTGGTTAAATCCCAAGGAGGTGGGGCCTAGTGGGAGGGAGTTGGACCTGGGGACCCCACGAGGTAAGCACCTTCCTCTTCCACACATCAACACCTTGATGTGCTGCCTCCCCACAGACCCAAGCAACTGCAGACTGAAGCCTGAAACCATGAGCCAAAATGAAACTTTCCTCTTTATAAGTTGATCATCTCAGGTATTTTGACACAGCAATAGAAAGCTAACACAAGAGCTAACATTTTTATTACTGTCAGCACTACTAACATCAGCACCATGATTATTTTCATCTATACGGTGTCTACTATGTTCATGGACATTCTCTGTTCTTCTTAATATTTTCCTGGCAATTGATTTATTTTGAACTTGGCCTTGTCTTAAGCACTTATATCCAAGAAATCACAAATTTTGTGGTTCACCATGTACTTTTTTTCTGATGCATGTTGAAATAAACTCACAATTATTTAAAATTACAAAAACGACATCCATGTGCCATTGAGGACATAGTTGTTCCTGTGCCATCACAAGCGAGCCACCTGTAAGGAAATCCTAGCTCCTTCCTGCAAGCTTTTGTCCCCCTTTCTGCAGCCCAGCCCCCTCACTTGCCCACACCTGTATTTTCTGTGCCTTGTCCTCCACCCCCATCCTTCACAGGGCACCTCCTCACTCGTGCATCACAAGGGACTGTGCAGAAAGGGCCAGCCAGTGACCTCGGGCCTGTCACTCTCCTCTCTCTGAGTCTGTTTCCCCAGCCACGTGTAGGCAGACTGAAACCTCTCTTGCATGGACGGGCATGTCAAGTTCTTACTATGTGCCCACCCTCTGCCTGGAAGGTTCACCTCTCTCCCCGAGCTGACATTCAAGCGGGGGAGACAGAAGACGTCTGTCTCAGAGGCATTGCTAAATGCCACGAGAAATGTAAGCTAGGTGCAGGAGAGAGGATGATGGTGGTTGGGGGGCCCATTTCTGTTTGGCGCTCAGGAAGCCTCCTCCATAGCCGCCATTGGAGTTGAGATCTCAGTGTTGAACAAGTCAGCACCAAGGGGTAGGAGGGAGAATTCCAGGCCCCAGGGACAGGGCACACCACCACAAGCTGTAGGTGTGACTATATGCCAGTAAGGGGCAGTGTGGCTGGAGTGGGGGCCAAGATTAGCAAATCAAGGCAGAGGGCATGCAGTTAAGTAAGAATTTCAGATAAAAATGTGCAAGTATGTTCCATGCAACTGCTAAGACAATTTTGCACTTAAAAAAAAAAAAAAAAAAGGTGGGGGTGGAGGGAGAAAAATCATTCATTGTTTACCTGAAATTTCACTGTAACTGGGTGCCCTGTGTTTTATCTGACAGCCCTCAGCTAAAGCAGGGGGAGGGAGGGAGAGGAGGAAGAAGATGCATCAGTAGCAGGGCTTGGTAGGCCTGGGGAGGTGGTGGGAGCTGATTCTAAACAGAGGCTGAGCCCTCCAGCCTGCAGCCCAGTCTGGGAGCTCCTCGGTGGGTGTTCTTTGCTTAATGGGGAAAACGTCTGTCAGGGACCCCAACACAGGCAGCTCGAGTCACCCACGTTACAGAGGACCCTCCGAAGATGACTCATGCTAAGCAATAGGCAAGAAAGCTGGGGCTGCCTCCTGATCTTCCAAGGCAAAAACATCCCTTATATAAATGAAGTGGAAGGGGGTGGTTGGAGGTAGTACGAGTGATGTTAAAATTAGAATAACTGTGTTCTCTTAATTAGAAATGCAGTAGGTGCCGCATGAATCCATAATAGGCTTCCTCACAGACTTCTGGAAGGGGGAGTGCAGGTCAGGCCTGTGAATATTCATGCAGGTCTGGGAGGGTCCCTGAGGGTGCTAATCCCAGCCAATCTCTGCATGACCTCAGGCCCGCCCCACCCTCTCTAGACCTCAGTTTCCCTGTGTGTACTGAGGACCTTGCCCAGGGGGAGACAGTTGGAGAGATCAAGTCCAGGACAGGCCCCAAAGAGATGAGGCCAGAGGGACAGGGTGACACTGAGCTGCCCCTTGGCAGAGTTAGGGACCCCTTGTGTAGCCACTGCAGGCTCCAATGAATGAATGACTTAATGAATGAAAGAATGAATGAAGGATCTTCGGCAAACCCCTTCCTTTTGGAGGGCATCACTATTTTAGGACCTCTGCTAGGTCCTTGCTTGGCATTTCCATACTGCATCACATCAAATATATTAAAAGGCACCCACATGCCTCATTAAATAAAATTTATTGTAGCCATAGAAGAGTTGAGTTGAGATGCAATTGACTAGTTGAGTAATGTTCTGTTCTGGGGATGTTTAATTAAACATTTATTCATTTTGACGTGTCAATGTGGGTTTAATCTTTCCCTCACCTCATCCCCAAACTTGGACGTCTTCATGGACAGGTGTGGGGCTCCTGGCTAAGACTCTGTGCTCCAGGGGCTCTCTGGTCTCAGTCTCCCCATCTGTGAAGGGAGAGCTTGTGTGAGACGAGCCCCAGGCCTTTTCTAGTGTGGATTTGTGGATAGCACCCCCTGTGTCTGCTCCTAGGAGCCGTGCACTGCTGTGGGCCAGATGGGCAGGTGGCATGGCCCCACAGCAACCCCTCTGCTGTGGTTCAAATACAAAGTTCATGGGCTGGAATTAAAAGCCCATGTGATGGTGCGCAGAGGTAGGGCTGTGGTAGTGATTAGGCAATGACAACCTCCGGTCTCAAATGAGATTAGCATCCCTATGAAAGTCTTCAGAAAGCTGGGTGTCATGGTGCACACCTGTAATCCCAGAACTCTGGGAGGCTGAGACAGGAGGTTTGCAAGTTGGATTCAATTCCCAGAACTGCAAAAAAGCAAACAGACAATAACTAAATATTTGAAAAAAGACTGGGATGTAGGTTAGTCCAAAGACCCTGAGTTCAATCCCCAGTACCAGAAAAATTAAAATTAAAATTAAAAAAATCTTCCGAGAGCTGCCTAGCCTTTCTGTTCTGTCAACGTGAGGACACAGTGTCTGTCCCTTCTGCCTTTGGCCGTATGAAGTCACAGCCACAAGATGCAACCTTGGAATAAAAGAGTGATCCCTTTCTAGGCCCTGAACCTTGCAGTGCCTTGACCTTGGCCTTCCCAGCCTCCAGAACTGTGAGCAATGCACCTCAGTTGGAAGCCCAGCCAAAGGCAATTGGTCACAGCAGCAGGAGACCAGGAGACTTACAGAGGGAGCGGCCTCCTGGGAGCCAAGAGGAGGGACGCACTCCACCTGGGAAGCAGCTCTGGGGGCTAGCCCACCTAGCTGGGCATGCGCAGTACAGACAGGAGTCACTCCTGGCCGCAGGCTGCCTGGGTGGCACCTGAGGGAGGGGCTGATTAAAGTTATCCTTGCTTCAGGGTCATTAAAGTCTCATGAAGATGCTGTGCTCGGTGACTTACAAGTTACCTCTCTTAATTCTGTGGCTGCCACGCCCTCGCAGTAGGCAGACTTGATACAGGGCTGAAACAGAACACGCCTTGTGGGGCCCAGGACCCCGAGACACAGGACTGAGACGTTTGCAGGCGCATGGACTACTCACATTAAAGGACGCAGGGCACAGGGAGAGGCAGGGCCACCCTTCATGGCTTTCGGTCCTGATTACAGGAAGGAAAAGGTCTCAGGGGCCACAGGTCTTTCACTCCAGCTCTTGAAAGTTTCCCCTTTTCACGGAGAAAAAGCAGGCCTCAAACTCATAGTTTAGATTGACAAGTTTCCAACTGAAAGTGTTTTTCCCTTTATTTCATTTTATGGTTTACTCTCAATTTATGGAGAGTGACTTAAAATTTCATTACAGACTAAGTGCATTTTAGAAGAAAAATTTTAGTAGTATTATTAATATAATTAAATTTAATTGATATGGTAAAAAAAACTGTACATAGTAGCCAGGCGCAGTAACGCACACCTGTAATCCCAGCACTTGGGAGACTGAGACAGGAGGATCACAAGTTCAAGCCTAGCCTGGGGAACTTAGCAAAATGCTTTCTCAAAATTAAAATAATAATAATAATAATAATAATAATAAGGCTGGGGATGTAGCTTAGCATGAAGCTGTAGGTTCAATCCCATTACTGCCAAAAATTCTTAGTAAAGAATCAAACATGCATTTATAGTATACACAGTCATGGCAAAATTCATGGAGTCAGTATTTACATGACCACATACAGGCTTACCATGGGGAAGTCTGCCGCTAAAGTGCTGTGTGTCCTTAGCAAAATCAACCCCCCTCTCTGGACCTTAACTTCCTCATTTATAACAAGGGGGAATGTAGGCCCATATTGCTCCAGCTATTGTTCTAACTCTGATGATTTCTTTTACGAACCTCTTCCCCTTCTGTTAAAGGAAATTCAGCTCATAATCCCAGCACTTTAGGAGGCTGAGACAAAAGGATGGCAGGTTCAATCCCAGCCTAGGCAAGTTAGCAACTTAGCAAGAGCCTGGTTTAAAATTAAAAATAAAAAGGACTAGGAACCAAGGCCCTGGGGTTCAATCTCCAGCCCTGCAGGAAATAAAAAAATTTTAAAAAAGAAATCACCTGCCATCTGCCATCTGAGAGTCTCTGCCTTTTCATTAGCAAATTGGAAACATTCACATTTATTGTAGTTGGTGCCCTGTTTGGACATACTAAGCTACCTTACTTTTTATTGTCCATTAATCATGTATCATTTTGTGTCCTTTTAAAATTGATCAAATTGTCCCTGTGTGTGTGTGTGTGCATTGCCTCTAGTGGTTTGGAAATGATACTTTCTGTTTTTTTGTTTTTTTTTTTTAAAGTGGGTACCGGGGGTCGAACTCAGGACTTTGTGCTTGCCAGCAGGGGGTTGTTCCACTGCGCAATCTCACTGGCCCTTTTTTCCTTTTTTACGTGGGTACTGGGAGTTGACTCAGGACCTCGTGCTTGCCAAGCAGGTGCTTATGTTACTGAGCTATCTCACCAGCCCTCTCTTTCTGTTTTTCTGATTGTGACATTCACATTTTTGAACAGATAAGTTCAGTTTCCTCCTCATGTTGTTTAAGCATCCGTCTTCCTTCTTGGGTGGGGTGGACACTGATACATCCTGCATCAGAGGCCAGGCAGGACCAATGTCCTATGTACCTACCACGTGTCTGCGAGTGATCTCACTTTATCCTCAGAGCAACCTGGAAAAGAGAATTAAACTTCCTGTTTACAGATGCAAAACTTGGAGCTCAGAGATAAGAGCTGTCCATGGCTTCTTGTCAAATTCAGGCAAACTGGAGAAAGGAATGACCACCAGAGGCAGCAGGGAGGGTATGAGGGAAGGGGGTGAGTTGTCTGTTGTCCTTGGCCTTTGCTTCCACCACTGTGTGCTCAGGGTGCTGGAATCCCAGGGAGCCCTGAGCACCTTCCTGCCCACAGGTTCTGGGAAGAAAGGATAGCTTTGCTGACTCAGGTCTGCACCAGGAAGTTAGGAACATTCCAGCCTGGTAATATCAAGGGTTTCTCAGCCATCCATCGCCTCATTCATTCCATGCTGAGCCCTTCTTGGTGGGCCTGAGTGGGAGCTGAGGTTGCAGAGAATAAAAACAGTCATGGTCCCAGCCTTCAGGTTACAGGGAGGAGGGAGGGAAGGGGAAGGGAGGGGGAGGAAAATGAAGAGAAGGAAAAGGAGGAAGAAGAGGCAGAGGAAGAGGGAAAAGAGGAAGGGGAAGAAGAAGAAAAGAAAAGAGCCCACGATTAGTTGCTCCCTGTCCACTTATTTATTATTATAGTTATATTCTGCAAAGGTGACCCGTGTATATGGAACACAATATAAAAACCTTATAAAAGGCTATGGAGTTGGTCACCTTTCCACCTCTAGCACGTATGAAAGTGCAAAGATGTGGGAACACATGAGAGGTCCAAGACAAGAAAATGTAGAATGTGGAGAGGAGGGATTGTGGGTACCTGTGGCCGGCCATGCCCTGCACCCCTTTCTGGATGATAGCATGTGAGAACTGCTCATGACGGGGTGAGCACTCACTAAGCCATTGGGAACAACTCAGCCAGGGCCAGGAATCAAGGCCATGATCCCATCTTGTCCCTAAAGCTCTAAGCAACCCTCTTTGGTCTCAGTTCTTCATTTGTGGAGTGTGTGAGTCAATGTTCCATTACTATAACAAAACACCCGAGATGATCAATTTAAACAGAAGAAAGTTTTGTTGCTTTTGAGCCTGTGGTGAGACAGCATGCCATGCAGGGAGCACAGCAGAAGAAGGTGCTCACCTTGTGGCTGCTGGGAAGCAGAGAGAAAGTAGGAGCCAAGGTCCCAATGTCCCCTTGAAAGGCACCCCCCAATAACCTAACTTCTTTCCACTTGCCCTCACCTACTAAAGGTTTCACCCCCAAGTCCCAAGCCCTTGTTTCTCAGGGGACATTTAGGATCCCCAAGCATACCATGCAGTCCCACACTTCTGGGGTATTCTGCAGATGGACTTCACCTCCTCCCTCCATCTTCCTGGCTTCAAGTTAGACTGGGGGTGGGGCCAGCTGCAGGGGATGACTCTGCTTTAAAATACAAGCAGTAGAGTGGCCTCAGTTCTCCACCCTGCCTGTCCCTACACACCCTACAGGGTGGCTCAGCATACATGCATGAGGGCCAGGACTGTGCTAGAGCCCCCAGTACCAGAGTCTGGAGGCCCATGGGCATCTGTAGTGGTTGACTTATTGTGTCCACTTGAGAAGTTTAGAAGCTTAAGTAAATCGGCTCAGCAATTCTACACCCTAGAATGCAGAAGACACACCCTAGGGTGGCTCATCATCTGGATGGTATAAAAAGGAAATAAGGAAGGACAGAGGTGTTCCGGTTCCAGTTCTTCGGAG
Organism: Erethizon dorsatum; assembly: GCA_028451465.1. Classification (NCBI taxonomy): domain Eukaryota; kingdom Metazoa; phylum Chordata; class Mammalia; order Rodentia; family Erethizontidae; genus Erethizon; species Erethizon dorsatum. The sequence continues at coordinate 40,507,104 of CM051831.1, forward strand.
GAGCTCTAGTCTTCGCCTTCAACGCAGACTCTTCGGCTCCCACTGTGGATCCTCCAGCCTTCCGGCATAGACTCTTCAGTATTCCGTCGCAGACCCATCGGCCTCCTGATACGAACTTGCACGGAGCACTGCAGTGAACTCCAGACCTGAGACTGAATCCTTCAGTCTCCAGTGTGCAGACGCCCTCTGCACGCTTCCTCATCCAACTCTGTATCTGACCATCGTAAGCCAATCTTGTAACTTCTTATACATTTGTATATCTTGCATTATATTCGTTTCTCTAGTAAAACCCTGACTGATACAGAAATTGGTACCAGGAGAGTGGGGTCATTGCTATGAAGCTGCCTGGCTTAAGAGCATTGGGAATTAATTTGGAAAGTTTTGAGAGACTGGGAGCAGCCCCAATATGCTGTAAACTATTTTGGAGACTCTGGTCGGAGCCTGGAAAATCAGAGTACTGATGGAAATGCTGCCAATTAAGATGAAGCTCAGGAGGCTTCTATTGAGAAGGACGGCATTGGCTGCTGGATCCCAGGTAGTATATATTGTGCTTTGGCAGGAAATCGTTCTGCAATTTGCTTGTGTTTAAAGATATTATCTGGGTGGCAGAAAAATTTCAATGTTGTCTACTGTTGGGATGGTGGCATGGTTACTGTTGAGAGCTTTTGGCCAGATCTATGTTTAAAATTAAGAGTAAAGAGCCAACAAGGCGATTTGAAGCATTTGGCCAGAAGGAAGGCTCCACTGAACTGTGGGTTGTAAGGTTAAAGTAGAGAAAAACGCGGTTGTTAAAAAAAAAAACAGGACAATGGAAAAATGAACTGAAACCTTTCACCTGAAGATAAGAGTGTATTTAAATTGCAGGAGATCCCCATTTTATAGTCTTGCCATGCTGTGTAGTTAAAAGTTAATGGATGCAAGGACTGTGATTATAATCTTTTAATTTGATTTTAATGTAGTTTTTAGATATGTTTGTGATCAGGTTCATTTGTCAAAGTATTGTGGTTTTAACCTTGAATTTTGATCACCCTTTGTATATTTTGCTTTTGGTGCAGAAATGAGTGCAATAAGAATTGTATATGTGTAATTGTTATATTAATGTAAATCTGAATAGACCAACACATGTTAACTTTTCACAAATCTGCCACTAGAGACCATTGGTTTAAGGAAATGTGTGTGGTTATCAAGTTGACCAGAGGTGGATTGTGGTGGATTGACAACTGGTGGTCAACTTGTAATACCCAGCTGAAGTGAATCAGCGTGGTGCTGGGTGTGGAGGGCCCACCTGAGGACTGTTCCAACAACATAAAAAGGAGAACTAGTGAGGAAAAGTTGGTCCTGTCGGTTCTCCTTGAGGAGCTTGTTGTGCTGGCTTTCCTGATAGGAACTTGGCTGTTCTCATCGTCGGAGGAGCTCGGGACCTTGTTGTCGCTGAGGATGGCTGTGGTACCTTTTGGGGGAGCTCTGGTCCTTACTCTGAGCATTGCTTCCTGGCTCCGGGGTAGATCCCTCAGCTGCTGGCACAGATCCTTTATCCTGCTGGTGCAGACTTTCTAGCTTTCACCGCTGACCTTTGGGCCTTCCCAGCGCAGATCCATGAAATATACTTGCATGAGACATTGTTGTGGGCCCTAGGCCTTCAGCTGGACTTGTGAGGGCATGGCCATGGGCTCTAAGTCTTCAGCTGGACTCATGCAGGACACTGCTGTAGGATCCAGGCCTTCACCTGGATTCTTTGGGTCTTTAGTGTGTGGACAGATTTCCTGCACTTTTTGCATATGACTCTTTGGGTGACTATTACAAAATAATCCTAAAAATTATGTGTTCTGTATTGTACTGTTTCCCTTGCAAACCCTGACTACAACAGCATCTAAGGTGGGAAACTCAGAAGCTCCCATCAGACCAGGATGTGAAGGCTTGAAGGGGTTGGCTGAGCTACATCCCCAGCTCTATTTTGTTTTTTGAAACAGGGTCTCACAAATTTGCCTAGGTTGTGCTCAGACTTGAGTTCCTCCTGCTTCATCCTCCTAGACTGCTGGGATCACAGGCATGCACCATCACCCAAATCTAGTTTTTTTTTTTTGATGTGAAATCTGCCTTTAAAATGTTGACAAGTGATACTCATTATTTTAAAACATCTTGGGCTGGGACAGGGAGCCACCCCTGTTTGTAACTTTAGTCCTGGGGTCCAGTTCAGTCATGGGGACTGAGAGCTATGTCTCAACTGTGTCCATTGCAGTGGGTCACACATTGGTCCCTTCAGCAATAAACCCATGTTCTGTGGCTTCTCTGGGCCAGGTCCTTGGCCAGAGGTAGCTGAGTGTGGCCCAGTGAAAGGCCAGTGGAACTTTCTGGGCAGTTGCGTCCAGGGTCCTAGTCCAGCCCAGGGTCCCTGGGAGGGCTAGTTCCTCACCCACTATCCCTCTGCCATTTCACATCACTCAGGTTCTTACTGCTTGCTGCTCCCCAAGAACACAGGAGATAATCTTCAGGGAAACTGACTCTATTCAAAGCCAGCTCCATTTCCCATCCTATCTGAGCAAGGAAAGGAGGGGGCGGTGGCTTATACTCTTAGCCTGAAGAAGTTTGGTGAAGCAACTCAATTTTTGTGTGTGTGTGTGCTGGGGATCGAACCCAGGGCCTTCACACTGAACTAGATCCCTAGCTCTTTTTTGTCTTTTTCTTTTGTGTGTGTGGGTACCGGGGGTCGACTTCAGGAGCTCGCACGCCAGCAGGCGCCCATGCCGCTGAGTGATATCACCGGCCCTTTTTTCGTATGTGGGTTCTGGAAGTTGAACTCGGGCTCTCACGCTTGCAAGGCAGGAGCTTATGCCGCTGAGTCATCTCATCGGCCCTTTTTTGTCTTTTTGAGAGAGGATCTTGCTAAGTCACTATATTGCCCAGGCTGGGCTCACACTTGTAATCCTTCTGCTTCAGCTTCCCAGAGTGCTGGGATCACAGATATTCTTAATTTAAGACACTTGAGTTGGCATGCAGTGGTGTCTCGTTGTGGATTTTGCTATTCAGCAGCTTGACTGAGATGTACTTAACATGCCATACAGTTCACCACTTTTTTATTTTTTATTTTTTTTTTGTGGGTACCGGGGGGACGACCTCAGGACCTCGCGCGCCAACAGGCACCCGTGCCGCTGAGCGATATCACCGGCCCCTTTTTCGTATGTGGGATCCGGGAGTCGAACTCGGGCCCTCGCACTTGCAAGGCAGGCGCTTATGCCGCTGAGCCATCTCACCGGCCCTCACCACTTTTTAAAGTGTGCAATTCAATGACTTTTAATACATTTGGGTATATGACACCATCACCACATGATCAATTTCAGAACATTTTCATCACCCCAGAGAGAAATCAGTACCCTCCAACGCCACCAACTTCCCAAGTCTTGGCAACCATTCATCTGCTCTGTCTCTACTGTTTCATCTCTTCTGAACATGGCATAAAAATGGAACCACACGATATGTGGCCCTTTGGGAGTGGTTTCTCCTACACAGCATAATATTTTCAAGGTTCATGTTTTCAGTTCTTGCGGGTGTATAACCAGGAGTGGGATTTCTGGGTCATATGGTTGAAATATTAAATGTTTGAGGAGCTGCCAGACTATTCCCCATGGCAGCTGTTCCATTGTTCCATCCCCGCCAGCAGCGGGTGAGGGTTCCAGTTTTTCTATACCCTCATCAACACCTGTTGGTGTCTGCAGTTTTTATCCTCACCAACCTAGTGGGTGCAAGTGGTTTTCATTTGCATTTTCCTGATGGTTAATGATGTTAAGCATCTTTCCAGTGCTTATTACATATCTTCTTTTAGGGAAGGTCTATTCAGATCCTTTCCCCATTTTCATTTTTTATTTATTTATTTATTTATTTATTTTTGTGGGTATCGGGGGCCAACCTCAGGACCTCGTGCGCCAGCAGGCACCCATGCCACTGAGCAATATCACCAGCCCTTTTTTCATATGTGGGTTCCAGGAGTCAAACTCGGGCCCTCGTGCTTGCCAGGCAGGCATCCCCATTTTTAAATTGGGTTATTTGTCTTTTTTATTATTGAGTTACAAGCATTCTTTTATATTCTAGATACAAGTCTCTAATCAGATATAATTGCCAAAAAATTTTCTGTGGGCTGTCTTTTCACTTTCTTGATTTGTGTCCTTATTTAAAGCACAAAAGTTTTAGCGTTGATAATGTCCAGTTTATCTAATTTTTCTTTTGTTGCTTGTGCTTTTGATATCATACATAAATCATTGTGGTTTTAATTTGCATCTTCATTTTTTTTTTTTATATGGGTACTGGGAACCGAACTCAGGACCTCGCACTTTCCAGGCAGGCTATTATGCCACTGAGCTATATCACTGGCCCCGATTTGCATCTTCTTAATGACTAATGGTGTTTTTATGTTCCTAGTTGCCATTTGTATATATTCTTTGGTGAAATATCTGTTCGAATCTCCTACTCATTTTTAATTGAGTTGTTTTAATGTTAACTTGTAAGGGTTTTGTAGATATTTCTAAATACTTTGTCAGGTACACAGTTTGCAAATATTTTCTCTCTGGCTGTAGCTTGTGTTTTCCTTTTCTCAACAGCATCATTTGAAGAGCAAGGTTTTTTTTAATTTTGATGAAGTCTAATTTATTGATTTTTTTCTTTTAATGCCTTTGTTGAAGTGTTTAAGATATCTTTGTCAGACTCAAGGTCATTAGGATTTTCTCTTAAAAGTGTTTGCTAATATTGTTTGTTTTTGTTTTTTTTTTTTTTTTTTGGTGGGTACCGGGGGGTCGACCTCAGGACCTTGCGCGCCAACAGGCACCCGTGCCGCTGAGCGATATCACCGGCCCCTTTTTCGTATGTGGGATCCGGGAGTCGAACTCAGGCCCTCACGCTTGCAAGGCAGGCGCTTATGCCGCTGAGCCATCTCACCGGCCCTGCTAATATTGTTTGGACAATTGAATACTGATATCTTGCACTCTGAGTAACTAATTTAAAGATAACAATATGCAATGTATTAACCATTGTTACCCTCCTATTATGGTGTTTTGAAATTTTGTTCTTTCTCTTTAAAATAAAAATAAAATTTTTTTCTCTTATTTTATACTAGAATTCTATTATTTATTTCTTATATTTAGGTCCCCAATCTTGTCCAAGTTCATTTTGTTTAATTTTGTGCAGTCTGGGTCAAGGGTCATTCTTCTGCACATGGATATCCAAGTTCAAAAAAAAAAAATGTTGAAATATTATGTTTTCCCTTATTGAGTTGTCTTAGGATCTTGGTCAAAAATTCACTGGCCAGGGCCGGTGAGATGGCTCAGTGGCTTAAGCGCCTGCCCAGCAAGCGCGAGGGCCCGAGTTCGACTCCCGGAACCCACATACGAAAAAGGGGCCGGTGATATCGCTCAGTGGCACGGGCACCTGCTGGCGCGTGAGGTCCTGAGGTCGACCCCCCGGTACCCACAAAAAAAAAAAAAAATTCACTGGCCAGAGAAGAGGGTGTCTGCTTCTAGACTCTCCCATGCTCTTAATTTAGCATATATGTTTACATTGCTCTGACTTGTCTCGATTACTCTTGCATATCATAAGCTTCAAATCAGGTAGTGTTAAGTCCTCCAACTTTTTCTTTTTGACAATTTGGGTAGGAAAATTTTTACTGGATAGGACTTCCCTGCATGTTGTAGCCTGAGCCTCTAGGATCTGGCCATTGAATACTACATTCTTCCTAGTCGTTGGGATGACCAAAAATATCCACCACCAGATTTCCAAATGTCCTCATCAGGGACAGTACTCTACCCCCAAGAGAATCTCTTCCTCAAAGGAACATGACATAAGCTAGCATCAGCAGCACTAAGAGAAAGAGGAAAAATAGAGCAAACCTTTCCAAGCTCTGAGGAAATTGATTTTTAACCTGGAATTCTATACCCAGCCAAAGTATCAATGAAGTATACAGGCAAAATAAATACTTTCAGACACATAAGGACTCAAAGACTTTCTCACAGGCTGTCACTGGACAATTGCTTGAGGATATACACTAAAAAAAAGAAAATGAATTCAAAAAAGAGTACACAGGTCCAAGAAATAGTGGACCCAATCCAGAAATGCAATGCCAAGAAATCCCTGGTACTAGCTGAGTAGCTGGCCCAGGAAGCAGCCAGCCCAAATTACAACAGTGAGTCCAAGAGTTCTCAGGAGAAGGTTTTTTTTTGTGTGTGTGTAAATCTTTTTTTTTTATTTTCAACTTTTATTTCTTATTAGTACACATTTGCAGTACATAATGATCACATTGCACATGGGGAATTGGTACATGTACATAACCCATCTCAAGTTTTTCATTCTCCCCCCTTCATCTTCCTTGGAAAAGGTTTTTAAGGAGAAAAAAAATGAATTTTCTACAACAGATTGTAATAGTGAAAAGATGGACATCTTACTGAGACCCTGAATGTATATAATAATAGTAAAAATTAATTTATGCATAATCTTGTTTTTCTTTCTCTGCCCCCTCCTTGAAATTTTTATTACCTTTATTTTCTTTGAGATGCAAAGATCTTCTATCTTTTTTCCTGCGGTTGAATTTAAACTACTTGGCCTTGAATTTGGGTAAGTATAATATTGGAAAAACAGGTAATTGACTTCCTGGATTTTAGAATCCATCCGTACACAAAGCAGGGAGACCTTAACTAGAGTCACAGAATAGAATGTGCATCCAATAAAAGAAGGTAAAAAGGTGGTGGTGTGAAGACAGGGATGGAAGAGCAGGGGAAAGGAGAGTGTCCTAGGTCCCTTCCTGGGGACAGTCTGAGATGGAGGTTGGCATATAGGGGTGTCCTGTGGTGTGTTCTTGGCCTGGCACCAGCAGGGGGGTGTGGAGGCAGGATGGGCTGAGAGAGAGGCTGTGCTGTGGCTGCACAGAGCCAGCAGAGGCCCCCACTGGTCCTCCTGGGACACCTGGAGCTGCTGTGACCCTGTGGAGTGGCTCGGACTCCTGCATGGACCTGTCCCAGGATGAAGACTGTCTGCAGAGAGGGATATTGTCTGCATCTTCCAGGTAGAGCACACCGGCAGAGGGCAGTTTCCCAAGAGGGTCTGAGCTGTGAGCCATCAGCTGCCAGCACACATCATGACAAGGCCCCGTCCCGAAGAGGGAATGAGTGGTGACCACAGCATCTCCAGAGTGCTAGTGGGAACCCAGAGGTTCCGGTTCTTTCATCACGCACTGTGGAGTTTAGAAAAGGACAGTGTCTGAAGCAGACAGCCTCAGTTTTTTCTGACTGCTTTGTGTGGTCAGCATGTTACCCCTCCCATCTCCCCCATCTGTCTGATCTGCCATTCTGATCATCGGTGTGCCTAAGTCAAGAGTTATGTACAGGGGGCACTTTAAAAGATGCCGAGTGGCTAACAGTCCAGAGTCTGGAAGGGAGGGCCCATGAACTTAGCACATCTGGGGTCCAATGGCGGGGATGAAAGCTGGGGATGTGGCAATATAGCTCATAGAAAGGGGTGGTTGGTGGGTTGGGTGGGGGCATCATGCCAAGCCGGCACTGTGTGGCAGTTGGGGAGGCATTTCCTTGCTCCTGATGGAGGGTGCTGGAGGGTACGCACCCTAACCTAGAGCAGGGAGGTGTATGCAGCTGGAATCTTTGCTCCCTGTCCTCCCTTTTCTTTACCCAAAAGGAAGTACTTTTGCTTATGTGTTATTTTCACTATCAGGTTCTGTTTGAGTCTCAAATGGGTCCAGCACTTCTTATATGCCCACATCACTAGGGTCTGGAATCTGCTTGCGTAGGCTCTGATGGTCACCACCCGTAGTCCCTGAGGTCACACCACAGTTTGAACTTGGCCATGGTGGAGAATACCTACACCATGCAAATGGGTAGACAGTGGTGCTCAGTTCTTGCTGTTTTGTTGTTATTTTTGTGGTACTGGGCTTGGAACCCAGAGTTTTCACACTGAAATACATCCCTCCACCCCAGCCTTTTTATTTTGAGACAAGGTCTTGCCAAATGGCTACACTGCCCAGGCTTGGGTAGAACTTGCCATCCTCCTGCCTCAGCCTCCCAGACTGCTGGGACTATAGGCATGCACTACTACGCCTGGCTTTTCTTGCTGTTAAATGCTCACCAGCACCCCACTGTTCTCCAGGACTGGCCTCATGATTTGGCGGGCCCGGTACAGAAAAAAATGTCCTGTCTCTTGTTCAGAAATTGAGACCATCAAGACAGACAGCAGAGCACTGACCTGAGCATGGGTCCTTCTGAGCATGGGCCTTGTGTGACTTTGGTGTCATGTGCCTGCTGGTCCCACTAGCTCCGGTTTGGTCTTCTCAGGAGGATTCTGAGTGGGTAGGGGCCAGTCTATTGTTCCTTGGGTCTCCAGAGCCTGGCCACAGTTGATGCCCATCATGAGTTGCCCATGGTTGTTGAGGAAGAGGCCTCCCAGGCCTGGTGGGGCCAAATGTCCCTAGCTTTGCTGCCACCTGTGAGCAGGAGGAATGGTTTCCATGGCCTCGCAGCTGATGGCAGACTCTCTTGTGACCTCCAACTCCAGAGATTAGGCTGGAATTAGAACAGCCCAGCATGCAGGAATGGAGGTCGAGGAAAACCAGGAAGTCAAGGCAGATGGCAAGGCTGAGGTTGCCCGCTCACTCTGAGTGTCTCCTGTCGCCCATGGCAGAGAAGCCCAAGGACAGCGCTGGTAAGAGCAGAGAAACGGGTCATGCCCACCACACCCTGGGGTCTCTCTGGCACTGTGGCCTCCTCCTTGGCTCAGGGCCCCAGGAAGCAGCAGATCCCAGACAGCACTGTGCATGGTCCTAGGGTGGGGAGAAGTTTCCGGAGGCCCCACAGCACCTTGGCACCTTGTCTGTGGTTGCCGTCTCCTGTGCTGGCCATGCTGGGAAGCTCCTGAGAGGCAGGGCTGCATCTCTTCTCCTCCCAACCCAGGTCTCAGAGCCACACTGGCCTGGCACCAGTTGGGTACTCTGCCTGCTGCAGGACAAGGTGGTGAGTGTCAGAGAGGAAGGAGGCAGTGTGGAGAAGGAGATGCAGGCCAGCTTCAATCAGCTGTCAGGGGCATGGAAAGGGGCACCAAGTGGGCCCTGGGCATGGGAGGGGACCAAATGCCCCTTCCCACCCATCAACCCCTTCCACTGTGATCCCCCTAGATGTGCACCAGGATTTCAGCTGAATTCACTCAAACCCTGACAGAGACCATGCCTGAGGCTTGAGTCAGGGCTTTTAGGTGGAGAGAAGCCTGGGCCACAGGCATCTTTTTGGGAAACATCTGGTAGATTACAAAATGAGGAAATGGTAGAGTCAGCTCAAAACTTTTGGTCTGTTTTAACTGTTTAAAGCAAAATGATACTCACTTTTTCCACATAAGAATGGGATACAGGGCCGGTGAGATAGCTCAGTGGCATAGCACCTGCCTGGCAAGTGCGAGGTCCTGAGTTTGACTCCTGGTACCCACATAAAGAAAAAAAGGGCAGGTGATATCGCTCAGGTCCTGAGGTCAACTCCTGGTACCCACAAAAAAAAAAAAAAAAAAAAAAAAAAAAAGAGATACAATATCACAATGCTTTCATAAGGTAGTTACAGGAGCTATACAGATAATACTAATTTCTACAGCATGTCAAGTCCCTAGTAACAAGGGACAAGTTTCCAGTTGTAAATTTTTATCTAGAGAGGTGTGTTTATAACATCATCCTGATATAAAAATCTTCATTGATACTGAGGATCCCAGTAAATGGGCCCCCATCACTCTCTTTCTCCCTCTGGTCTTCCCAGGGCACACCCAAGGAGGACTGAATGTTACTGAGAATTTCCCCAAAACTTGGGTTCTGTTTCCCCAGAGCAGAGCCAATCAGGACACTGGAGAATAATCAGAGTGACATGTGTCTGTTCAGTGGCCAGTGAAGGGAGGGAGCAGAAGTCTAAGCTCTCAAATTGTGTCCCCTCCTACCCCATCGAGCAAAGGAAATAAGATTGTATAGACTATGGGGAGAGTGGGGGAACCAGCACACAGGTGAATGAGCAGAATATTTATGATTTTTCCAGAAACATCCCACTTTGTAGCCAAGCCCCTCCCCCCAACATCTGACCATATTCAGTCAGTTCTGGGGTTGCCGCAGAAAACGTAAACTATCATGGTGCCAGTGGGAAGGAAGTTTACTATGGAAATGAAGTAGGAGATGGGAATCAGGCTGAAGGATAAACACCCACCAAGATGGCATCCAAATCAGCCCAAACCAGTTTGGCCCTGCTGAATCTAACTTTTTGTTTTGCAGACCCCTTGGTCACAAGTCCTGTTTTCTGTAGAGTCCAGTCGTGTCTTATGACTCCAACTGTGGCTGGGCACAGCCAGTGCACATGCAGATCAGGGGCACTCTTGGGTCATGGGCAGGAAGAGGGACACAACACAAGGTCCTCCAAGAAGGCTCTCTCTGCTGGAGAGGAGGGACATCCACAAACGAGGTTCCGGAGTGCTACGTGCCAGGGCAACCAGTGCAGTGCCAGCCCTAACAGAGGCCAAGCCATCAAAATGTAAATAACAACTTTAGAAATGTGTGGGATGTAGCTAAAGCTTTACCCAGAGGCAAATTTATAGCTTTGAATACATTTGTTAGAAAAAAGAAACAATGGATAAGCTAACTCTCAGAAGTTAAGAACAGAACATGAATAGTTTTAGCCCAAAGAAATTTGGAATATAAAAATTGTAAAGATTAAAGCAACCAAGAAATAGAAAACATTACGGTTGAGGAAACAGGCTCAAAAAGGCAGAAGAAATTGCTGTGGATCTCAGTGCCTAGGCTTTGGGGGTTTACTTTACAGGAGGTCCTTTCCTTGAGCCCTGGGGTGTGAGCCAAGTGTCCAGGGAAGGGTCTTGGTGGCTCAACAGCGGCTTCAGGTTACAAGGAGGAAGGGACAGTGTGAGAAAGTTGTGTGCGCGCCTAGAAAGCAAACCCTGAGTTTTAATAGAACTAAAAATAGTTAAGTTCTCATGAGTTTTGTACTTATTTTTCTACTCACACTTTACCTTAAGTCTTGGCTGATAGTATGAAGGTATATTTTGCCGAATTTTGCGGGATTAGATTTATAGATCAGAGGAGCTGGGAGATGAAAGGAGCTGAGAGCAGGGCCGCCTGCGGCGCAGGGCCAAGGGGCCCCTGGACTAGGGTGCGGGGCGTGAGGGGCAAGGGAGTCGCGGGGCGCGGCGGATACGCGGGGCACAGGGGCGCGGGGCGGGTCCCGGCAGGCGGCGCCCTCCTCGTCCTCCTCCTTTCCTCTTCCTTCCTCCTCCTCCCGCGCGGACGCTCGGCTCCCGCTCCCCCTCGCGTTGCAGCCGGCACTTTGCAAACTCTTCGCCCGCCGCGGCGGCCGCAGCTCCGCGCCCCGCCGGCCCGGCGCGTCCCCGGGGCAGGGGCAGCGGGCAGCGGCGCGCGGCGGCGAGGGGAGCGGCCGGCGCGGGAGCTCGGGGGCGGGAGCTGAGGCGGGGCCGCGCCAGCCCCGCGCCGCCGCGCCCCCCGGGCCGAGCAGGCGTCCCCGCCGCGCAGCCATGGCCGCATCGCCGCCCCGCCGCCCGCTCGCCTGAGGCGCGGCCGCCGCGCGGGGACCATGGCCGGCGCCGCCGAGCCCCCGGGCAGGGCGGCCGAATACCTGCAGGAGCTGACCCGGATCGTCGCGGCGCAGCAGGGGCTGCTGGCGCGCCGGCGGCGGCGCATCGAGGAGCTGGAGCGCCAAGTGGCGCGGCTGAGCCGCGAGAACGCCGGCCTGCTGGAGCGGCACCGGCGACACCTGGCCGCGTGCGCCCGCCGCGCCGACCCGGGCCCCGGCCCCGGCCCGCAGCCGCTGGGCTCTGTCCCGGAGCTCGGCAGCCGCCGCGACAAGTAAGCGGGACCCGGGGACGCGCGCGACGGGGGCGCGCGAACTTCTTAGGGGGCTCCGCGCCCCTTGAGCTGGGCGGGAAGGGCGCGCGGCCGCGGTGTCCGTACCCGCCCGGAGGCCCGGGGCGCACCCGGGGACCCTTCGTGGAGTGGCGGCCCCGACCTGGACCCCACCCCGGGCGCGGGCGGCTCCCCGGGCGCGGCGTTTCCACCCGCGGGCTCCGCGCGGACGCACGGACGGCGCGGGACTAGAGCTCTGCGATCGCGGGGCGCGCCGGCGCCGGCCAGGGGCCGCTGTCCGCGGCCACACAGGGGCTCCGGCGGCGGGGCGAGGGCGCCTGAGTGCCACCAGGTCTGTTGGGGAGTGGGCGCGGCGAGTCCAGGACCCGCGCTTTAGCGGGTTTGGGTCGCTGGCGAGTCGCGGTCCCCCCCAAAAGAACCTGTGCTGGGTCCAGCCCGGGACGCCTGGCGCTCCTCCCCCTGGACGCCTCTGTTTCGCGTCTTCCAGAGCAGCCCGGGTTAATTCTCTGCCCGCTTCGCTCCAGGATTACCCGGGCTATTGGGCTATTTCGGACCAAGGATTAAGCGGGGGACGGGGACAGGGAGGGATTCTCCTGCTGCCCTGGCCCCCGCGTCCCTGCTAGGAGCGTGCCGCCTATGGGCCGGGGCTCGCCTTTTGAGTGCTGGTGCCCAAACCAGCGCTCAACCCCTCCCTGCTGAGGTGCAGGTGCCCATCTCGGCTCCAGGTGCCCATCTTGGCTGGGGGGGGGATGAGGGGGCACTGGGTGGGGATCCTCTGTGTGCTGCGTCCGCTGCCTGCCCCGGGGACCTCTGCCTTTGGGGCTGCTGGGGATACACTGTGGTTTGACTTGAGTCAGACTAGAAAAACACGGGTGGGGGGGGGTCGGTAGATTAAGCACAGGCCTCCTGCGAGGCTTTGGGGAATAGATGGTGGGGGAAGGAGTTAACCTTGGCTACGAAATGGGGGGACGTCCTCCGATTCCCAGTAGTGGGAGTCTAGGCATTGGAGAGCCGGTGCTCCTGGCACCCAGGTGGGCTGCACCAGGCTGTTGTCCTGGGACAGAGAGCCTGCCACTCAGCAGCTTGGAGCATTGGCTTTGGACAGTGCCACCGGGACGGTGGCTCTTTGGAGGAGACTTGAGAGGGTGGGCTCAGATGGGGCAAGTTTGGTGGCTCTTGTGTGGCAAGCTGGGGTGACAGTTTCCTGCTTTCTGTTTATCTGGTGGGGGGGTGGGAGGTATGTGGATAGCTCCTGACTGGTGCCACCGAGAAAGTGGAACCCCCGCTGCCCCCTCTGCCCTCTTTTAGCTATGAGACACCACCACTTAGTCCCTTCCATGGCAGGAGGTTGTGGGTTACCTGGTGCTGCCCGCAGGTGCCGACCCTTTTCCTCCACCCAAGAATGGGAAGACCAGCCAGGGCTGTTCAAGCGGAGCGCCTGGTAGCCCTGGGAGGGATCCACATCCCTGTTTTTATAGGAAACAGTGACACACGTTGGTGGCAGACGCTTCATAGCACCCTTCCAGGGGATGGTTTCCTTTTTTCTCTTCAAAGTCACCCTTGATGACCAAGTGGAGTGTGGGGACAGGAGAATTCCAAGAGGCTGCACATCCTCTCTGCCACGGGGAGTCCTCAGTGCCCACCCAGTCAGTGGCCTTGGAGCTGGGGGCAGAGGGCGCTAGGGATGTGAATGCTGGGTTTGTCTCAGAAGCCCCTAGCTCTGCGTCCATCTGGCTTCTCTCTTTTTGAGACGCAGCCAAAGCCAGTGTCACCTTAAAGAAAGGCATAGTATCACTTTTAAGCAGAGCAGGGTAGCACAGCGCTTGTGCCACAGCTTTTAAGCAGAGCAGGGTAGCACAGCGCTCAGGCAGCACAGTGCTTGTGCCACAGCCTGAGGCACCTTCCACACTTGAATGTGCACACCTTGAATCTGGGCATCTTTGCCAAATGGGGGATTCTGAACCAGGAGGTCTGGGGTGGGCCAGAGCGTCTTCATGGGTGACAGTTCCAGGGACCTCTTGTGCTGCTGGCCCATGGGCCACACTGTGAAGAACCAGCATGGAGCAGGAGCCAGGGATGCCCTTGGCAACAGAGTGTGCCAGCCCCTTTGCCTGCTTTCAATTTGTGCCCCAGCCCTTTGGGAAGGGAAATGCTGGCGCCTCCTCCCCTGCTGGAGACTCATGCAGGTCAGCCAGGCCCACGCCTCAGACTTGCCTGTTTGTGAACTTGGGGTGCTGGGACACTGGGGGCTGCTTTTCAAAGCCTAGATTGGGCGTGCCCACTGCTCATCTGTAGCAAGCTGGTGAGTGCCTAATTAGTGAGGGGTTGCCAGGACTCTTGAGAGCTTTTATTAAGCACCTGCTGTATGCAGAACCATCAGCAATGGGCTTAGGGACGTGGAGGAAGAACAGCAAAGAGAGGCAGAAGATAAATAATCTTGCATAGAGGAAGGGGCACAAGGCGATGAACTCGGTCTGAGGCCCAGCTCTGCACCCGCCACGTGCTAACCATGGGATGTTTCACACGACTTCTGGGCTTGGCTTCAAACGATCCTACCCACCTCCTGTACTTTTTCTGAAGTTAATGGGCATAGAGGACACGGGCACACAGGAGGTGCTTTGAGCATGTCAGACTCGGCCTTGTCTGTCCCTTACTTCTTTTGGGCCAGCTGAGCCCAGGCAGGAGGTGAGACTTTTAGGGCCCAGTGCAGAAGGCATGGAGTGGGGAATGTGGGCTGTGGGGAAGGGCTTGGGGTCACCTGCTGTGACTGAGCATCAACTTCTGCCAGAGGTGCAGGGCCACAGCATCCTGCAGGGGAACTGGGCTCTACGTCCCTTATGCTGGTGAGCCTGCCCTTGGACACGGCTGCTGCCTACTCCCAGGGCTCCTGGCAGGGCCCAGGGAGCATGTGTGGCTGAATTTGGCCTGGCTGACCTGTTCTTTCTGTCTCCAGCCACTGGCCTGAGTCAGAAGCCCCTGCCTGTGGTGCAGACAGAAGATGCAGAGGTTCCCTGCAGGACAGATAGACAAACTGAGGGCTCATTGAGCAGCTTCATGCTGAGACCACAGTTAGCTTGGTATCGGCGGTGCAGGGACAGGAAGCTTCCAAGCCCAGACACCTTTAAACTCTTTCTCAGATCCCCCCTTGCACGCCTCTACTACTGTGGCAAAGTGTGAGTTTCTCAGCTCTAGGGAAGACTGGAAAGAAATACAGTAACTGACCTTGCCTTTGTTGACTTGGGGTTAATTTTTTTTTTTTGAGACAGTGTCTCTTTTGTAGTACAGGCTGGCCTTGAACTCACTATGTAGCCCAAGCTGGCCTCAAACTCACAGCGATCCTCCTGGCTCAGCCTCCTGAGTACTGGGATTACAGGTGTGTGCCACCATACCTGGCTGACTTGGGGTTGTTTTTCTTGTTATTGTTGTTGATTTCCTCTGACCTCAGCATTGGTAGCCAGCTAAGTCCTAGTAATCTGTGTATAAATCTGCCCTCCTCTTGCTGGAGGCCGGGGCACCTAACGGTTGGATCCGTTGAATGACTGAAGCCTAGAAGGGAAGGATTGATGGAAACCACTGTGTTTTTCTTCAAAAGTCCCAGGGAAGTTCCATCAACACCACTGTTGTTGATAATTTCCCAGAACCAAGCAGAGGGAAGGTCCCTTGTGTGTCCACATGACTCCAAGTCTTTGGATTTGCTAACTCATCTCATTGTCTTGTCACTCCTACCAGGTGGGTACAGTCGCTGTTCCCATTGTACAGATGTGGAAACTGAGGATCAGAGAGACCATGCACCTTGCTGAAGCTCTGCCCTCGGGCTAGTGGTAGGGCCAGGATTGGACTCAGGCAGCCTAGCTCCCGATCTCCCCCACTGTGCCTGCCTGTCCTTCTCGCTGTGTGATGATCAGGCCACCACTGTGCTGGAGGAGGCCCAGTAGGCAAGGCTTCCCTCAGCACAGCAGGATCCAGTGTCACATGAGGTGGCAGCGTGGAGAGGCCAGGGACTGAAGGAGATGATCCCTTCTAGCCTTTGATCCTCCAAAGTCTCTCTGCAGAAGTAAACATGGGCCTCCAGTGTCTGGGGAGGGGCCCAGAGGTGCAGCCTCCTTTGCTTTCTTGTCCCCTGCAGCCATGAAGGGCTGTCACATCACACATCACTCTGGAGCTCGGAGCCGGTGACTCACTCTGGGGGAGGCTTCCACTGGCATTCAGTTTCTGTTGACTTTCCAACAAGCATTCTTCCCGAGTTTGTGGTGACATTAGCCATGACGATGGTGCTTCGTTTCAGAGGTGTGGTAGGACCGGCCACAGAAGAGGGGGTGTCAGGAAGAAAGTGGATTGTCCTAGCTGGCAGCAGGCTGGTGGCAGAGAGCCCTACCTAGGGGGGTCCTGGCACAGAACCTCTGAGATGGGCGTTGTTCCTCAGAGTGGCCAGGGAGGATGAAAGCTGGAACTGAGAAACTGGGGGCCCTGGGTGCCATTTCCTGTCCCCTTTAGGAAGGCCAGGGGCTGGGGAGAGGCTGAGAGGGCTTTTTTGTGATCCCTGAGTGGGGCTGAGAAACTGGTGGCAGGAGACACCGTGTTCATGTTTTTATGAAATACTATTCTTGTTCTCCCAGCCAAGATAACGTCTGTATCCAGTGCTGGGGAGGATGTCCCTCTGTGAGGAACACGCTGCACCCTGCTTTGGGATACTGGCCCTGCTTGGACAAAATGTATTCAACGGGAAGGGAGCGGAGTGAGCCCTTCTTATTTTCCAGCAGATGGTAGAGTCTGCAGAATGAGGAGGGAGTGTTTCTCTGAAGCTCTCTCCCAGCTGTCTGACAAGCTAAGCAAATTATTATTTTACAACCTGGAAAATAAATCAGGGAATGCTTCTTTATCTTGCTGGGGCTGAGAAGAGCAAGTAGCGCTGTGTGTGAAAGTCAGGTTTGCCCTGGATCGGGCCCGTGGTGCCCTGCAGAGATCGTAGCCCTCAAGGCTTTGCTGATGGACTCCCAGGGGAATGCGAGCAGTTGGTCACATCAGAGAGTCCTGGAGTCAGGTGTTTGGGGACATCAGCTTTTTTTTTTTTGGTCAGCTGGGTGGCTGTTTGTCAAGCTGTTTCCTCTATGACATTGTCTTGACAGCTGATCAGGTCCTTGGTGCTGTTTTTTTTTTTTTTTTTTTTTTTTTAAAAGAAAGTGCAGTGCTTTGCCTAACTTGGGAAGTGCACCATTCTGTGCTCGTCAGGGTGTCATCCGTGTAATTGCCACGGAGCCACAGGAGAAACACAGACAAGCCAGGCGTTCAGCAAGAACCGGGTCTGAGAAAATGAATTGACCTCGCTGAAATGGAGCAAAAGCTACAGGCCATTAGAGATAGCTGTGAGGCCATTAGAGATCAGTAGGTCCCCGATCTGCAGCCCCCCACCCTGTGCAGACCAGGCCAGGCTGCAGTTGGAGACACCCCTGTTATGGACCAGGCTTCATCAAGGCACATGAATAGGAATCCCAGACAGGGAAGCCTTTGGGGTTTCAACCCTGCTCTTCCACAGGGCTGGTAATTCAGAAGGCAGGGTCCACCTGACCAGTTCCTACAGATACTAAATGCTTCTCTTTCCATCAATAAAGAGTTGTAGCCTTGGCCTGGTGAGATAGCTCAGTGGCATAAGCGCTTGCCTGGCAAGCACAAGGTCCTGAGTTTGATTCCCAATAC
Source organism: Erethizon dorsatum (assembly GCA_028451465.1). Taxonomy (NCBI): domain Eukaryota; kingdom Metazoa; phylum Chordata; class Mammalia; order Rodentia; family Erethizontidae; genus Erethizon; species Erethizon dorsatum. Next base: position 40,524,694 of record CM051831.1, read on the forward strand.
CCACATTAAAAAAAAAAAAAGAGTTGTGGCCTTGACTTTGATCCCCGCCCCCTCCAGCTGCCCTGGCCTTGCTCTGGTGACCCTCCAGACCTTCGGCTTGCAGGATGCAGCCCCTGCCTCAGTGACTTGCAGTAGCTTGGACTTTGCAAGTGAGCTAAGCCTGTCTAAGTCCCTGTCTCTCCCAGTGACAGATGAGAAGGAAGGAGCTCAGAGGTAGGAATCGCCTGTGGTATTTGCCATGGTGGGACTGCAGGGAGGGATGGCTAGGGTACTGTGAAGGCTTTGGAGGATCCTTTTTTTTTTTTTGTGGGTACCGGGGTCAACCTCAGGACCTCGCGCGCCAGCAGGCACCCCTGCTGCTGAGCGATATCACCGGCCCTTTTTTCGTATGTGGGTTCCGGGAGTGGAACTCGGGCCCTCGCGCTTGCCAGGCAGGCGCTTACGCCGCTGAGCCATCTCACTGGCCCTGGAGAATCCTTTTTACCCCAGTATTTTTAAACAGGCAGAAAAGTTGAAAGAACTAGGCAGAGCAGAACACCCCTCCCCCATTCTCCCACCAGGTTCTACAATGCAGGTTCTGCAATATTTGCTTTATTGCATGCAGCACCTCTCTTTTTTTTTTTTTTTTTTTGTGGGTACTGGGGATCGACCTCAGGATCTCGCGCCAGCAGGTGCCCATGCCGCTGAGCGATATCACCAGCCCTTTTTTTGTATGTGGGTTCTGGGAGTTGAACTCGGGCCCTTGCGCTTGCCAGGCAAGCGCTTATGCCGCTGAGCCATCTCACCAGCCAGCACCGCTCTTGAGGGTGCTTAGAATCATGTGGATGAGGAACGCACGTTTGCAGAGCACCTCCTGTGTCCTGGGGTGCGGGCTCAGTGCAGCAGACATGTGATCGCCGCCTCCTCTCTTCACCCCATGCTGGGTTATGCAGGCAGGGTACTTGTCCCGGGTTAGGCACTCTGCGTGCATGGGGACAGAAACCGGTACCTAGAAGATGGCAAGGAGGGTGGGAAAGGGGCCGAGAGTGTGCAGCCCCAACACAGGAAGCAGGTGGTCACACAGGGACATCAGCACAGGCTTCCCGGGAGATGGGACATTTGAGCCGAGACTTGCGGACTGAGGCAGACGGGACGGCCCCTGACGTGCGTTTGTGCATATTGAGTGTGTGTGGGTGAAAGGTGCCCTTGTCAGGTGTGGCAGGTCTGTGAGTGGGGACAGCTATGCCAGAAGGAATCCAGGCCCAGAACAGCTCGGGGCTGTCACCTCGCTTGGAACCCAGATTTTGGACGTGGAGGGCTAAAAGGCGTGATAAGAGGCTATGCCTTGGTTTTGAAATGCTTGGCTTTCTCTCCTGGAGACAAAATGCACAGAGGAACAGGACAGAAAGCCTATAGTTTGGCCTCACAACTTAGACTGTTTTAATTTTGGTAAAGCCACAGCACTGACTGAGCCTTTTCTGGGTGCCGGGTGCTGGGGACGGACTCCATAGTATCCCTGTCCCGCTCTCACCCTGAGACAGGTGTGGGTTTTGTCCTCCCATTTTGCAGACAGGAAAACTCAGGCTCGGAGAGGTGGAGCAGTTTGTCTACACTACAGCTACCCGGTGGCGAAAGTGGGATCTGCACCCAGGTCTGCCTGAGGTTCCCCGTCCTCCTCCCCCCAGCTCCTGGGGTCACCCTCCCTGAGCGGCCTCAGAGCTGCTCCTGGTGGGGTCTGACTGCTCTGGGAAACTTTCAGAGCTGTTTCCAAGTGTGGTCTGGGCCACTCACGCAGAATGAGGATCCAGAATGAACTATAGCATTGTCACCCATCCAGAGCATCAGAGGGGCCACCTGTCTGGCCACAGGGAGCGTGGCTTGTTAAGGGCAGCAGGCGGGGCTTCCTCTGAGGTATGTGGGCCACAGGGCTGGGTCCTCTCAGTCCTTTGCAGCCTGTCTGTGGGGTGCTGAGCACCATGGGGACATGGTGCTGAGTGAGATCAGCTGCTCGGGGACAGCTCCGCTCTGTCCTGCAGTCTCGAGAGACAGTGCCTAGGGGCCCTTACAGGGCGAGGCTTGTGGAGGGCCTGCAGGGGTCTGTAAGCAGCCTGAGGTTGTGTGGGGACAGGTGAGGTAGTGGGTGTGGAGCCCCAGGGTCAGGTGATGGTGGGGCAGAGCCAGCAGGGCCGAGGAGACTGGTGAGGGACCTCGGCGATAATCTAAGGGGACAGGAGTCCTGGCAGGTGTTATGGTGGAGGAGGGGGTGAGTGGACTTGGGTGTGGAGAGGACCTCTGCCTGGGGCAGGCCGGGGACCGGAGAGATGGGGGCTGTGGCAGTAGACTCCACAGGATGTGGGGGATGCTGGGAGCCTGGAGGTGGGCAGGGGCACGTAGGTGTTGGACAAAGAAATATGATTTCCACTGTCTTCCCATCCCCGGCCCAGATGGGAAGGGGAGATTGCAGCTTAGCCAACAAGGAAGGAATCCAGAGGGGACTTCGGTGTCCACTCTGCTGCCTGCAGAGGATCTGGGAACAGTGAGTGAGTGGTGGGGGGGTGAGGTCCCTGGGCCCTGTCCTTAGCTCCCTGCACCATGGCCTGGCTGTGTGTCCTCTGGCTGGTGGGTCAGCCACTCTGTGCCTTAGTTTGCTCCCATGTAATGTACCTGGGTAACCATGGTAACTAAAGTTACCATGTAACTTTACTTATAAAATGTCCAGAAGTCAGTCCTTGGTATACACAGATGCAAAGAACGCCCGTGCTTGCTTGGCTCTTTCCCTTCCTCCCTCCCTCTCTCCCTCCCTCCATCCTTTCCTTCCTATACTGGGGGTTGAACCCAGATCTCTCACACCGAGCTATGTCCCCAGTCCTTTTTAATTTTTTTAAAATTTTGAGACAAGATCTCACTATGTTGCTAAGTTGACCGAGCTGGGCCCATACTTGCAATCCTGCCTTGGCCTCCCCAGAGGGCTGGGGTTATAGGACTTTGGTTCGTGTCTGGTGCCTCCTGCTAAATTATATTACTACTGTTCATTCTTTGTAGGCTGAGAATAAATTAGAATTTAGAGAAAAGTCCTGGGGTTTAAATTCTGATGATGTGGGCATTGGCGGCATCTATTACCTGTTACCCACTTCGTGTTCTGCACATTTAACTTGGCCGACTTTAAATCCAGTCTTTGTGACATGTACCTTCTCCATCCATGAGCCCCCAGCTATGGCCCCTTTGCATGTTTTTAAGCTGGAGAGACTTCATATTCTTAAGACTGAGTGGAGGACTCCCCATAAAAAAGCAGGGGCGTCTAGAATGTCCCTCCTCCTCCACAGCCCACCCTGTCTGAGCTCTGGGAGGCTCTGGCATGTTAAAATCTCTCATCTCCAGGGTGGCCTTGACCACCCATCCCATCTCCAGCCAGCCTCCCGGGACCTCCTGTGAGCCTGGCGTGGGCTAAGGACTCAACAGATGCCTGTGCCAGGGCTTCACCACCAACAACTCCTCTGCCTTAACAGCTGATTCTGCTGGGCTGCAGCCAGGCCCAAGTTAAATAAGGGAGCAGTGATATTTTCAAAATCTGCGCTGTTGTAATGAATACATGTGAAGGTAAGGGATGGTTCTTACCACCCATAGTCAATAATAAGGAACAATACCGGGTGACTGTTCATTGTAATAATTGCTATAACTGTGAGGTGGGGACCATTATTATCCCATTGTGCTGATGGGGAAACAGGCACAGAGAGGAAGGGGGTGGGAAAGGTGGAGGTTCGAGCAAGGATTCACCGTGTATGTTCCCATCAGCGTGGACATCGGGACATTTTTATGCGACCCTTCTGATTTCAGTCTGCTGCGTGTGGAGAACACACCTTGTGTGATTTCAGTCCTTCCAAACTTAATGAGGCTCAAAGAGTTAAATACATCATATTACGGTGATCCATGAATACCCATGTATAGCGGTACAACCTATAACAGCTAAATCTTGGAATCGGCCTATATGTCCATCACAGATGAATGGATAAAGAAAATGTGGTGTTTACACACAGTGGAGTACTACTCTGCCATAAAGAGAAGGATACACTTGAGTCATTTGTAGGAAAATGGATGCACCTTAAGACCATAATACTAAGTAAAATAAATCAGACACAAAGCTTAAATATCACATGGTTTCTCTTATATGAGAAACCCGAAGTATCAATACAGAGGAAAATAAAAGATAGATAACAGAAAGTAGGGAGAGAGATCTTTCTCAAATGGGAAGTGGATCAAAAGATGGAGGGAGGGGAGGGAAAGGGGCTGAAAAAAGGAATTGAGATATGTTTTGTACACGTGCCAACTCCACACAAGGAATGAAATCATCATGAACTGCAACTACGTAGTAATGAAGAAAAGCTTACTGAGGCTCATTAAGGTCTAAGATAAGGTCTGTCTTGGAGAGCGCTCTGTGTACACTAGAAAGGAAGGTGTATTCTGCTGCAGGTGGAGTACTCTGTATATGTTTATCAGGTCCAGTTGATTTTAGTTCTATTTTCTTGGTGATTTTCTGACGAGTTGTTCTCATTTTTGAAAGTGTGGTACAGATATTCCCAACTACTGTTCTTGAAATCCTGTTTCTCCTTTGGTTTCTGTTAGTCTTCGCTTCATGTCTTTGAGGCTCTGTTGTTTTGCTGCACGTATGTTTATAATGGCTATGTCTTGATGGACTGACCTTTTTATCATTGCAAAATGTCCTTCTTTGATCAGTCACAGTATTTTCCTTAGAGTCTTGTTTGATAACAGTATAGCCACTCTCTTTCAGTTACTGTTTGCATGGGATATCTTTTTCCATCCTTTTATTTTAAACCTATTTGTGTCTTCCCCAAATCTGAAGGGAGTCTCTTGTAGACAGCATGTAATTGGATTAAATTGTTCTTTAAATTCATTCTGCCAGTCTCTGCCTTTTGATTTGAATGTTTAACCCACTTACATTTGTATCAATGTAACTATTGATAAGGCAGGATTTATATACACAGTTTTGTTGTTTATTCTCTGTATGTCTCAAGTCTCTTTTCTTCTATTCCTCCCTTATGTCTTCCTTTTGTGTTCAGTAAGTATTTTCTAAGGCAATACTTTAATTTTTTTGTTTGTTTTAGTTCATAGGGGACTCTTTAGGACTTAATGAAACTTGTCCCAGGCATAAAACACCCCACTTATCCTCACCCAGAGAAAATGAGGACAGGTCAGGGACTGGACAGGGAACCTTGGCAGGGAGGCCCAGGAGTGGCAGACCCAGTGAGAAAGCTGCAGACCTGGGTGTGGATCTGTGACATGTTGTGTGGGCACCAGGCGTCAGCCCGGACCTCCCTGGGGACCAAGAGAATGAACTGATTCTCTTGAGGCGAGGACGTAAAAAGACTTGAGATGTGTTATGTATATGTACCAACTCCCCATGTGGAGTGTAATCATTGTGTACTGCAAATATGGACTAATAAAAAGTTTAAAATTAAAAAAAATGATTTTCTCTGCTGTTCCTATCAAGGGCCTTGCCTCAGGTTAGGTTTTAATGAATACATATTGAATCAATGAATCAGTCAGTCACTTATCAGGCTGAATGTTCTGGTTATTTTTGTTGTATAGTAATTTAAAATTTATAGTCAAACCACCACTTTACTATATGTCAAGATTTTGTAGGTCAGAGTTTGAGCAGGGCTTGGCAGGGTGGTTCTTCTGTTCCCTGTGTTGTCAGGGGAACTTGCTCCATGGCACTCTGCAGGCCCGGAGGGTCCAGATTGCCTTCACCCGTGGGCCTGGCCCTGTAGAGGTGTCTGGCAGGCTGGACTCAGCTGGGCCCGCTGACTGGAGTCGCCCTGTGTAGCCTGCCAGCATGGTGGACTCAGGGGAGTCAGCCTTCTTCCATGGTGGCCTAGGGTCCTCAGTTGAGTGTTCTGAAAGGTCCAGATGGGAGATGTGAGGCTTCTTGGTAATCACCCTTGAGGGTCCCACATGCTGCTGGCCAGGCAGATGACAAGGTCAGCCCGGGGTCAAGGATGGGAAACTGGGCTCTGCTCCCTTGGGAAAGAGGAACAAAGATGTGCAGAAGTCTTTAAGCTCCCATGTCTGGTTTGCTGAGATGTGTGGTCAACTTCTCTTCTAAGGCCCATGAGTTCCTACCCTGGGGTGTCTAAGGCAGGGCCCAGTTCCCAGCTCTTTCTGCATGGAACCCATCAGCCTGTCCCACCCCTGTTGTGAGGAACTGTCCATGGAGGGCCACTGTGCTGGTCAGGCTTCTGTGACTGTGACAAAGTACCTGAGTGCATCAGTGTAAAAGACGAAAGGTTTATTTTGGCTCATGGAGCTTTCAGTCCATTGGTTTGGGGCCTGTGGTGGCGCAGCCCATTGTGGCAGGAGGGCATAGTGGAGCAGTGCTGCTCACCTCATGGCAACCAGAGGCAGAGAGAAAGGAGGAGACCAGGTCCCTCTGTCCCCTTCAAGGTCACACCCTTGTGACCTAAACACTTTCACTGGGTGCTTCCCTGGTAAAGGCTCCAGCTCCTCCCCATAGCACCAGGGCTGGGGCCAAACCTTTATCATGTGGGCCTTGGTTGGCCACTCCAGAGCCAACCCAGGGCAGCCCCCGTGGGAGGCGGTGTAGCCTCAAGGGCTGGCACCCATGGTGATGATGTTTCCCAGGCCTGGGACTCGGCCTGTGCCCCGGCTGAGAACTGGGGCCAGCCAGGGTCCCTGCCCAGTCACTGGAACGCTTGCCATTCTTGTCTGCATCCCCCACGCTCTGAGCTGTATTTTTAACTCTTGCCATATGGCGAAGCAGCCAAAACATCCCGGGAGGAGAAGGAGAGTCTGGGGAAAATCATCAGCACAGACGCGGTGTTGACAGCCGCAGTCACTGGAGTCCTGCGTGTGCGTTCCCGCCTCTTCCCCTGGCACTGAGGACGTCACGAGCAGCATCACTCCTGGCTGGAGCTGGTCCTGCTCAGGGGTTGGGAGCACTGAGCAGACCCCTGTCCTGCCCAGCAGAAATCCCCATGGTAGTGGGGTCTCCAGAGGGGTTGGGGGTGCCGTAGAGAGTGCAGAGCCCTTGCCCATGTGTGGGAACAGGCAGGTGTGTGTCCTCCTGGCCCACACTTCCTTTTCCTGTCTCTTTCCAAGTCACCTTTGCCAGTGCTGTGCTTTTAACGCATCCCTGAAAAGTCCATGCCTTGGAAATTTAATCCCTAGATTCCTATGTTGAAAGTGTCTGGAGGCGGAGCTTTTGGCTGGTGATTAGGATAAGAGGAGGTCAGGAGGGTGGTGCCATGATGTCATCAGTGTCTTTACAAGACCTGAGCTAGTGGCATGTTCCCTGCATGTCTCTGCATGATGCCCTTCGCCACACTGGGAGCACTGTGCCCTGAGACTTCCCAGCCTCCAGCAAAGGAAGTCATGTGAGCCTCCATTCTGCATAAATTACACGGTCTCAGGCATTTGGTTACAGCAACAGAAGAGGGACTAGGGCGGCCACAGGCATGAGCCTTTGCCCATGTGCCCACAAACCCATCCTGATTGAGGGGGCCAGGTGCCTGCTGGTTGATTTGTCCTCTGCCCCCAATACTGTCATTCACCCCACACCATTCTCTCTGCCTAGAAGGCCCTTCCCACACTTGTGTCCCTGCGTTTGAACATGCCTTTGAGGATGGGATCACATCCTGGCCCTTTCCTGATTTTGGAATAAGGGTGTATTATATATATTCTGGCAGCCCTAGGTCCCCCAGGAGCCTCCTGTTTGGTCTCACAGGCATTCACCTGGGGTGCCTGCCTCTCTCCCTCTCTAGATAGGCAGCAGACACCCACTGCCCTTCTCGTGTCCTGACCCCAGTGCCCTGCTTATATTGAAGAGATACATTGGGACATATTTCACATGCACCACAATGGTCATGTGGGCAAGACTGGAGTCTCTACAGTGGGGTGTGTGTGGGACATGATTCTTTGGGGCCCAGGTGCCTCTTCCGCATGTCATGGAATGGCCCCCTTCCTCATCCTGTTGCTGGGCGCTTTGACAAGATGCACAGCATCAGTCTGGTTGCAGCAGTGCACCATGTGTAAGTGCATAGAGTCACTTGTTGTGGGCTCTGTACTGAAACTTGCTTCTGATTGGGGGAGCCTCATCAAAACCGAGGCCAAAGAGATAAAGCCTCTTGCCTGGGGCTGTACAGTTGGTAAGTGGCAGGGCCAGCTGTAGACCTGGTCCGTGTGATTCCCAAACCAGCTGTCATGGGACTCAGTGAACAACCCCTTCTCTCATGTCCCCCAGAAACCTGGAAGCTCCATGCCTGGAGAGGAAAGGATGGGTTGAGGGAGTGCCAGGCGACCCTTGTGTTTATGAACCGTGCTGGCTCAGGGCACAGGGCTGGCTTGGGGTGGGTGGAGCTGGTTCATCACCTTCTTCCAGATTGTCACTCACCAGATGCCAAAAATTTTACCTTCCTGCCTGGAGGAGAGGAGGGTGGCGGCAGGGGAGGGGGGAGTTATTCCATTGGGACAACAGCCTTCTTCCTTGTGTGGACTGCTTCCTTTGTAAACAGTCATTTCTTTGATCCGCCATTGAACTGGCTCTTCAGGTCTCTCGGTTCCTGCCGGCTGTGGTGACAGAATCCTGGGGCTTCAGAACGCAGACAGGATTGCTGCCAGGTCTGGGGCCTGGGGAGGCCAAGGTCAAGGCACCCGCAGATTTGGCCCCAGCTCACTGTCCTCACAAAGCACAGGGTCAGGGACTTGTGGGGACCTCATTCTAGCAGGGATGGCTCCACCCTCATGGCCTGACCCTCCCCCCCCCGCGCCCTGTTCTAACCCATCACCTGGGAGGTTAGGACCTCTGCGTTTGAATTTGGGGGATGCAAAGGTGCAGACCAGGCAGGGTCCAAGCCAGTTGTGCCTGTGGAGCCTCGCACGTGTAGATAAGCATGGGTGGGAAGGGCTGGGGCACAGCCATGTGGCCAGCCACTCTGTCCTTTGGGCACACAGCCTGGTGGGTCTCTCCCTTGTGAGGGAGCTTTGAGCTGGAAAAACCACCCAGCTGGAGAGGGGAGCAGAGAGGGGCGTCAGGAGGGACAGGGAGGCCCAGGCAGTCTCAGTCCCCCCTTCCGTGCTGCCCTCTGGAGACTCAGGATGCTCCACATGTGGGATCTAGCTGTGCCCCTGGGAGGGAGTTGGCTTTTGACTTCTTGAGGTCACTGTGTCTGCCTGAGTTCACGGTTTTTTCCCAGAATCGTTCTCCTTTGCTTGACTATGATTGACCTGAACTGCGCAAACATGCCCACCTTGGTTGCTGCTCTGCTCAGGCTCTGTGACCCCCCTGTACCTCCTGGTTTAGGGAGAATGGCCTTGGGGCTGCAGGCTCCCCCTAGCCCACCACGCTGCAGGCCGAGCTTGTCTTCTTGGCTGGAACAGGCTGCCTTTGCACTGGTGAGACCCATTCTTGGTCCTCAGATATTTCCCAGCTGCAGGCAGGACCTCAGAGGAAGGCTCAGGCCCAGGCTGCCATTCCACATGGAGGTCAGGGCGGTGGCAGTGGAATTGAACACTGTCACCTCTCATGCCCCAGTGTGCCAAGTACACTTTGCTTCCGACAAAATTGCTGAGGGGTGGGTGTGTGCAGCAGGGCCGGCCGTGGTGCAGGCTCTTTTCTGAGCAGACCTGGCTGTTTCTCATCTGGAGCATGGGGGTGACACTAGTACTTCCGTTGAGGGCACAGCTGGGCGTGCAGGGAGCATACCTTGTTTGTGGTTCTCAGACGGAGGGGACACGATCAACAGAGAGAGTCCAAGAGTCTGAGATGGAGAGAGAAACAGAGATGCCCACACAGAGAGAGACGGAGGTGAGATAGAGACACAGAGAGGGAGAGACAGGGGAGGAGAGGGACGGGGACAGAAGGACACAGCTGGATGATGCTCCACAGAGAGTCAGTGCCTGAGAGGTACAGGGAACCTTGCGCATCTGCCCTCCCTCTCACTGTTCCTTTCTCCACTGTGCTGACTGCGTCATTAATTTATTCATGTATTCTTTCACCTGACAAGCCCTCACTGAGCACCTCCTAAGTGCCAGCCTTTTCACAGGGTGATGCTGGGGCAGGGACAGGCCCCCGGCGGTCTCTAGGGTGCCAGCCTGGAGGAAGCAGGGGCAATGGCTCCCGAAGGGTGCTTGAGACAGGTGAGGGTTCTTGCAGAGATCAGGGTGAGACTGAGGTGAGGACAGCAGTCTGCAGCTTCCTGCTGCCTCTGCCTCCCCTCTGTGGACCAGGGGGAGGCCTCGTGCTTTCCACGGGTAGGGCTGGGTCTGCGGCTGCCGCTACTGCTGCTGCTGAGATTTGGAAACCAGTCTGAGTTTCCAAAGAGGAATGGTGCCAGGCAGCCAGGTGACAGGCACAGAGCCTGAACTTGGGGCTGGGAGAGCAGAGGAGACAAGGCTCTTCTCTGCGGAGCCCCTGCTTCAAGCAAGGTGAATTTCTGACCGGACTTGCTGGGGTCACCGGCCCCCAAAGCGGCTCAGAAGCCAGGAGCTGTGGGGCTATTTATATCCACTCCAGCAAATCTTTTGATCTCGATGATCTTGTGCAAAGCTGGTGTGGTGCTGGCTTTTGAACGCTGGCCTCCCAGTCCACCAGCACAGGGACAGGGACACGAATGCAGGAGACCTTGTCCGCACCTTCAGCTCTGGGAACCTGGGCTCCTCCCTCTCTCTCCTTGGGGCATGGGGCAGCGGTGGCAGTTGTTGAGCACCTATGGTATGCCAGGAACTTTGTTTCCAAAGGAGGGCTGTTTATTTTTAAAACTCACAGGAGCCCCACGTGGTGGTGGTGCACACCTGTCATCCCAGCACTCTGGGAGGCTGAGGCAGGAAGGTTGCAAGTTCAAACCCAGCGTGGGCACCTTAAGGACTTAGCAAGATCCTGTCTCAAAGTAAAAATTTAGAGAAAGGGCTGGCATTCAGCTCAGTACGAAGGCCTTGGGTTCAGCCTTCAGTAACAACAAAAAAAAATTGTGATAAACCCATACAACAAAATTTACCTTTTTAAGTGTAAGGTTCACTGGCATTGAGTACATTTGTGTTATTTCTTGCCCTCGAACACCAACTCCCCATGCCCTGTCCCCGCAGCCTGCACCCCTCCTTCTTTCCTGGGGAAGTGGAGCCATGAGTATTGATCTTTGGGGCTGGCTTCTTTCACTCAGCATGGTGTCCTCAACTTCTTTCCTGTGTGGCACGTCTTGGGGTTTCCTTCCCTTTTAACTCACTACTTTTCCATTTTGGACACCCACGTGTGCTTATCCATGTGTCTGTCCAGGGACACGCGGGGCTCCCACCTCTTGGCTCTGGTCAATGGTGCCTCTGCGAGCGTGGGTGTGCAAATTGCGGTGTGTCCCCAGAGTGGGATTGCTGTGGCAGGGGTGATTGCCAGGTACTTTTATTTATTTTTTTTGGCTTTTTGAGAAAGGGTCTCATGAAATTACCCAGGCTATCTTTCAACTCATGGCGATCCTCCTGCCTCAGCCTTGCAAGTGCTGGGACTACAGGTATGCACCACGATGCCTAGGTTCTTTTAGATAAATAAACTCAACTCACCAAAGTAGGTGGTGCTAGCTGCATCTTATAGATGAGGAAACTGAGGCAGAGGAATGGTGGGGTAAAGCCTGGGGGTGGTTCTAGGGTAGCTCCTTGGCTTGTCTGTGCGTGGCTTTTCTTTTGTTTGTTTTTTGAGACAGGGTCTTGCTATGTAGTCCAGGCTGGCCTTGAACTCACTATGTACCCCAGACTGGCCTTGAACTCATGGTGATCCTCCTGCCTCAGCCTCCTGAAACCTGGATTATAGGCATGTGCCATCACACCCAGCCCCTGTATGGCTCTTACCCAGAGAAAAATGTGGCTCACTGCTTTTTCTTTTTTTAAAAAAATTATGACTTTTTATTAAGAAAATTGATTTTAAAATAGGTGCAAAAATAGAATGAAATTGGTGTCAGCGTCACGTCACCCAGCTTTCTCCGTTACCATAATATTACATCCGGATCTCTTTTCCCTGTACTTTTGTCCCCTCCCTCTCTTCCTTCCAGGGGTCTCTGCCCCATGGGTCTTTCTCAGTCCCCAGCTGTCCCCACCCCACCCTGCAGCCCCTCTTGGGCTTCTTTCCCTTCTCTGCACATTGCTCACCACATGGGGACATGTTGTGTTTGCTTATTAGATGTCTCCGAGGACATGCACTGAGGACAGTCCTGTTGGCCAGCCGACACCACTGGTGGCACACAGTGGGCCCTCAGGTCCACCATCACAGCGTGCCTGTGGCCAGGCATTCTTCTGCTTTCTGGCTGGTTCTGTGGGCCCTCGGTTCCTACTAGTGCTGGTGACAAACCTGACAACACAGCCCTTTGCCTGGCTACGTCTGACTCCGGGGCTGGTGGCCTCTGGCTCCACCGTGCCTGGCCCTGGCTCAGGGCTGACAGTGATGAAGTCCCCTCTGGTTATTACCTGGGCTTGGGGGGCCCCGGTCACTCTCTCCTGGTGGCAGCAGCTTTGCTGACATTGTGCCCTGGCTGCAGTCTGCAGGCGTCCCCCACTCCTGCCACCCACAGTGACTGATAGCTGGGCCACTTCCTCCCTGCCCTGACCCCCAGTGCGGAGGGTTGAGCTGATCACGCTGCCAGAGCTGGGCATTTATCATCGCGCCGGCCAAGGCCTCTCCGGCTCTGTCTATTTATCCCGCATCCGTCCACCATCTCCACCCCGACACTGCGACTTTCTCTCCTGCTGTACCAGTGTCCTTGTCCCTATGTGCCCTCGCTCAGTGTACTCTGCCTGTTTTGTCCATATTGTGGACTGAACTCAGGCCTTCCCACTGAGCTATAGCCCTTTTTATTTTGCGACAAGTTTTTGCTAAGTTGGCCAGTCAGGGCTGGGTCTTGTGATTCTCTTGCCTCGGCCTCCCAAAGTGCTGGGACAACAGACATAAACCACCATGCCCAGCATACACGCTGTTTGTGTGTGTGGTTTGCCATGGGCCGGATCCCTTCACCCAGGCTGTCTCCCAAGGGCAGCAGTGAGGCACTGGTGACCCATGACGGGGCCATGAGAGACGATGGCCTGGCCTCAGGAGGACATTGCAGGTGACCCTGGGCCGACCCTCTCTAGGAGCCCTTCTTACTGTGTCACGCACTCTGGGAGCCAAACTGATGCGCCCCCAGCCGTTTGCTGATCAGAACTTGGGATGGTGGGGGAGCCCCACACTCCACCACCCACTCCTTCGGGATGGACACCCGGGCTGTCTCTGCCGCTCCCCCACGGGTGATGTTCATTGAGTGGCATCCTCTGCATGTCACCCCAGGTCTCTGGTGAGACTTCCAGGGTACAGCTTTTGGTCACCATGGTGGGGGGCATTGTGCTCCTTGTGCCCACACCCACACTTGGCATTGTCACCCAGCTGCATGTGTCACCTTGCCTCTCTTGTCCTTCAGGCTGTCTTTGGAGTCCCTGCCTCCTGAACTGGCTCCTGTCCCCTGACATCCCCCCATTCCTTCCCTTGGACATAGTCTGCATCTGCCTTCCTCTGAGCTGTGGTCCTGCTCCCTTCCCCACTGCCAGTTAATTACTGATGGCCGATGTCATCCCCCTGGGGAGTCTTCCTGGAGGTCCCTGTTCCCCAGCAGGCTGAGCAGAGCATGCCATGGGGTGATGCTGCTGGGACCTGGGCTCTGTCTCCTCTGACACACAGACACTGGGGAGCTGGTTACCCCATGGGTCCTCTCTGTGCTGGATGTGTCTTTGGAATGAATGACAGCCAGGCCTGTGGCACCATCCAGCCCCTGCACCTTGTCTGTAGGGACAGCTCTGTCCCCTCTGCCTCCTGGAGAGGTGGCGTGAGGAGAAGCTGTCTTGAGGGTACCCCCGGGGTGATGCGGGGCCTGGGCGGAAGAGGGTCTGGCACCTGTCCGTGGGAACTGTGGAGAGTTCCAGTGAAGGGCCTCCTCCTCCCCAGCCACAGGAGAGGGGCTCCCTACTTCCATTTCTCCACCAGGCACCTGCAGCGATGACCACAGTGGGAGGCGCCAGGGACAGCCCAGTCGATCCCGTCCTGCCTCTGCAGGTCTTTTCTCCTCTTGAAGCCCTGGCTCCCTCAGCTGTGAAATGGGGCCATGATCCGCCCACCCCTACCCTTTGGAGGGCTTCAGAGAGCATCAGGGCCTGGCACCTGAGAGGTCCTCAGCAAGGCCCGATCCCTTGCCCTTGGCGGGACCCCTGATGACACTTTCCCATCCCCAGGGTGGCCGGGCTGGGAGCAGGGCTTAGTGATCTAAGGGCACAGGTTCTGAGGCAGACTGCTGGGGGTCCACGGCTGACTTTGTGGCCACAAGTGCATCACGGAGCCTGCCTGTGCCTCTTTCCCCATCTGTGAAATGAGGCTACTGAGAGACCTTCAGAGCTTGTTGAAGGCAAAGACATGCAAGGTGCTGAGCACACGGACCCTGGCACTTAGTTCGTGGGTGGTGACTGGCGTCTGTCCTTGTTGCTATCACCGTCGTCATTATCAGTGTCAACTTATGTGTCTGAGCCCAGGAGTTCGGATCCGGGGGCTCCTCGTCCCTGAGCACCCCACACACTGGAAGACGTGTCTGGCCCAGACCTGACCTTACGGCCATGGGCAGATTCTTGTCCCATTGGCTGAGTTTACAGCAATGAGTGCAAAAACAGCTTTGTGTTGTCCCAGGAGCTGCAGGTTTCTTCAGGATGTATAATGCACTGATTCATGAAATTTCCCTAAGGAAAAACTGAGCAGCCATCACAAATCCATAAAGTGTCAGAGCAGCGTGTCTGTACACTGGCTCCTGGCTGACCTGCCCGGGACACAGCCACCCAGGGTCACCCCTAACAAGGCTTGTAGTATCGCACTCCGGGAATTGCAGGAGCTGAGCTGCCTAGATTTCACAGGGACGGTGTTCGGGGTGAGGTTTCCACCCTGAAAGCTCCTAGGGGACCAGGTGTCTTTGGCATCTGCAGCCACCTCTGCCCTGGCTCTGTCCCAGGAGTCTAGGGAACAGCGGTGAGGTCACCAGCTGCTGCAGCTGAGGTGATAATGATGGGGTGGGAGTGGGGAACTTAGCTCAGTGTATTGGGTCGAGTTCCCTGGGGACGGACTGAGATGGAATCAGACGGATGGGATCCTTGAAGGCTCCTTGAGAGAGGAGCTGGACAGAGGACAGGACGGAGGGGACACCAGGGCTCTGGGGCTGGGCGGCCCTGCAGAGAGGCCCTCGATGAGGTGAGGGGTCCCTCCCAGTGCACCCTGCTTTGGATGGGGTCCGTCTGTGGCAGAGGGAGCCCTGACCTTGGCCTAGGGCAGCTCTTCGAGGGGGACAGCTGGGCACCACCATCAGCTGGCACTTGTGGCCAGTCACGTGGGGGACTAGTTCTGCAGTGGCACCTGGGTGGCATCCGGTGCCCACCCCAGCTGAACTGTCCACCCAGTTCAGCTCTGGGGCTGAACTTTCTACTCTGTCCCTTGTTCCGAGTTGGCAGATGGGGCCCCATGGGTCACATCCAGCCGACAGGTGCGTATTTTATCAACTTGGGTTAGTTGCCAGCATTGACAAACCAGGCGATTTCATGTGAACCCTGATATTCCCACTGTCTCCTGAAAACTAAGCAGTGCCCCCATCTCTGCCCTGCAGGAGCACTGGCCACAGACTGTCCCCCCATCAGTGGTGCAGAGCACTACAACCTTGGCATCACACCCACTGGCTCCCTGCTTCCGAAGGGCTCTGAGGTTAGGATTCCCGCAGGCTGCAGACAGGTTTACACCTGTGTTCTTCTTGCACCTGAGTGTATGGTTTTGGGGTTCTGTGTGCCAGGCCCCCCATTCTTGGGGAGCTAACCGCCCAGCAGGGGCACAGGCAGGCCTGTGTGGATGGCTGGGTGCTGGAGGCAGAGTGAAGCCGGGCAGCAGGAGGAGAGTGGCCGACGGGGTCCAGGATTGGGCAGAAAATCAGGGAAGAGCTCTGGGGGTGAGAGGTGGGGCAGAGGTGTGGGATCTGGGGCAGTGCTGCTGTTCCCAGAGGACCCCGTCCTCTCTTCCTGCAGACTCAGCTGTGAGCTGCTTCCTCTACAAAGCCTCTCTGGCTGGACCTGTTCCCCAGGTCTCTCGCCACACCCAGAGGACTGTACAGTCGGGGTCAAGGGCCATCTGCAGGCCATCCGGGTCTCTGTCCTCAGCACAGAATAGAGGCCTGTGCTCGCTGTCAAGGAAGAGGGGCGGGGTCTGGCCTGCGCCTTAGGTGTGGGCCCTGGGACATCCACAGCTCCCTCTTACAGACACATGACAGCCTCTGGCAGCTGGCACCTGTATTGGACACAAATGGTCGTTCCATGAAAAATGAGATAGAAAGCCTTGCTCCTTGCTGGATGGAGACCGGTGTGGGTGCCATGGGCAGAAGCCCATGGGTGATTAATGCCAAATGTCGCATGCCAGCTCGTGGCGATCGATCCGGGTCTCTGCATCACTGCCTAGGCACCCTCTTCTGGCTCCCCTCGAAATGTCAGCTTGGAAATTAGGCAGCCTTGTACCTTTCCGGTTGCCTTCCAAGTATGTCACAGAAAATGTCAGGCCAGAGAATATAGTTAACTAGCATCATACAAATTAAGCCTCTGGGTTTGAGGATTGCAATGCTACCTCCCCACACCCTTCCCAGTGCCCCCTTCCTGCCCTGCCCCCACCAGGCACCCGTCCTCCGGGCCCACGGAGCCCCAACTGCTCCCTGAGATCCGACACCTGCTTCGCCTCTGGCAGGGGCAACTTCTGCTGGAGCGATGGATATGGTTCTTTGCAGGAGTCTCCTTGCCAGCACAACTGTTCTAATTAGTCATATTTTGCAAGCAGATCCGCTTAATTGCAAGCAGTACTAAATATTGGTGTATAAATAAAGTCATTAATAACTACATGCAGAAACTTCTCCCGTCGAGCCCCGCCACAGACAGGCCCTGCTGACGGTCTCTTGGGTGGCACCTGCCTGTCATTGGTGTTCTGCTTGCCCCCTCCTGGCATCTGTGGACGATCTCAGGAGTGAGGGTTGGAGGGAACAGGAGCACAGGGGGTGGAGTGGGGGCCCGGTGACTTGAGGGGACGCTTCCCAGGTGGCCAGGGTCGAGTGGCAAGGAACAGCTTAATATATCTTCTGCAATCATCGAATTAACGTGCACTTAGCGCCAGCAGTTCCTGCGTTAAACACCCCATCCATCAGCCGGCTGTAGGCCCCCGGCTGCGCTTCTTGATTCAGAGCGAGGACATTCCCTGGAGTAATGGTACCTTTTTGGGGGGTGGTGGCACTGGGCTTTGCCAGTGATCAGAATACTCATGAGCATGGTGATTGTGGGTTGTGCCTCAGTTTCCCATTTACAGGGCGCAAATGACGTTTGTCCAGCACGCTGTGGGTTGGTTCATTCACTGACAGTCACCAGGTATCTCTTGAGCAGTGACCGTGTGCCAGGTCCTGTTCCAGAGAGACGTGTCGCGTGCCAGAGCCTGCATGGGGGATGGGTGGGTGGACTGTGGGAGGTGGGGGGGCGTGTCCCCTGATTCTGTCATCTCTTGTTCTAGATTTTTGAAAAAGATTTTTTTAAATATAGGCTTTATGTTTTAAACTGTGCTTTAGATTTATAGAAAAGTTAAGCAGTGAGACAGAGGCTCTGTCTAGCCCTGCCCCATCTATCTTGCCATTGTGTGGTACTTGTGTCCCAAGGGATGAACCACACAGGCACAGCATTGTTATTGAGCCCATGGTTCACATGGGGGCGCACTCAGGAGCTGGACACGCCATGGGTGAGGACAAATGTGTACGGACACATATGGACCGTTAGGGTGTCACACAGGATGGTGTCACTGTTCCCTGAGCTCCTCCTGTTCTTCCCTGTCCTTCCCAGAATGTCCTAGAGTTGTTGTCATTGTATGGCCTGTACAAATGGCTTCCTGCGCTCAGCCCTCTGACCCGGGTTCCTCCATGTCTTTGGTGGCTGGAGCACTCATTTCTTTCCCGTGCTGGTTGTCTGGATGTGCCGCGGTTTATTTCTCCAGTCACCTACTACAGGACATTTGGGTTGCTTCAGAGTTTGGGAGATTGTGGATAAAGCTGCTCTATGCATCAGTTTTTTTGTGGACTTGTGTTCTGTCTTCAGATTGTTGTACTGAATGGTACGAGTTTGTTTAGTTTGGGGAGGGGCTCCAATCTGTCTTCCAAAGTGGTGATTTAAACCTCACAGACCTAAGTACCCCTTTCCCCCCAGACTTCTCAGATCTGGGGGAGAGCATGGAGCCCCTCTTGAATTAAGCGCATTCAAGCGATGTCCCCACCGGTCCCTGATGTCCACCCCAGCGGGGCGGGAAGGCAGGCCAGAAGTCTCCTTGGGAGGTGAGGTGATGTGCATGGCTCAGTTAGCGGCTGCACAGGACACGCCCCAGTGAAGTTAGCAAAACTGCACACACAGCATTGAGGGGGCTCAGGAGGCTCTGAGAAACCCAGCATCCTCGGAAGTACCCTGCCTGGCTGGGATGTTATACCTTCTGGCAAATGTCTGTCTGTCTGGTCTCTGCACCATGGGGCACCTTCTCATGGGCAGCTCCTGTGTGAGTTTCCCTCATAGGTGAATAAACATTTGGGGACATTTGTCCCAAGTCGCTAGCACTTGGGCCATGCATCTATGTGGCTGAGGCTTCATCACCCTTTTTATTTTACTTTATTTTTTTGTGGGTACTGGGGGTTGAACTCAGGACCTCACGCTTGCAAGCAGGTGCTTGTGCCGCTGAGCGATATCACCGGCCCTTTTTTTCCTTTGTATGTGGGTACCGGGAGTCGAACTCAGGACCTTGCACTTGCCAGGGAGGCACTTATGCCTCGGAGCCATCTCAGCAGCCCTTCATCACCCTTCTTATGATGGGACTTGCTGTCTGCTGCCCTCCATGACTCTCACTGTGGGCCAGTGATCTGCACACCCTGCCACCTCATTCCTCCATTTACAGAGTAGAAAGCTGGGTACAGAGAGGTTCAGGAACTTGCTGTGGACACCCAGCAGTGAGCTGTGGAGAGTCAGGGCGCTGCTGGGGGCTTCTCCACCCACTCTGGATTTCGGAAGGGCTGGGACGAGGACCCAGGCTCTCCTGGGAAAGCTGGGTAGCCTGGACCTCAGTTCTCCCATCTCTAAAGTGGGGGCAGGCAGGACTGTGGAGCAGAGGTATTGAGGATGTTCCAGGTGAGGACTCTGCACAAGGCGATGGGAGACAGCATCGTCTTTCCCTATGTGGAGGGAGGGAAACAAGTAGGGACCAGGAGTGGGCTGTGTGCTTTAATGTGCAGCTGTGTGCACTTGCCACCAGGAGTGTGTGCTGCTGGATGATTAGCTGTCATTAAACATCACTAAGTTCACTTCACAAACCTAGATGGGCTGGGGCGGTCACTCCATGTGGCCTCCTAGTACAATAAGCAGAGCCTTGAAGCTGGGCATGGGGATGCATGCCTGTAATCTCAGAACTCAAGAAGGCTGAGGCAGGAGGATGGCAGATTGGTGCCCAGCCTGGGTAATCGAATGACTTACCAAGAACCTGTCTCAAAAAATAAAAAAAGACTTGGGATGTAGCTCAGTGCTAAGGCCCTGGGTTCAATCCCCAGTACCACCAAAGTAAACAAAAAGAAAAAGACAGCTTCAACATGAGATGCAGGAAGCTGTGGCCTGTGTGACACAGCAGGCTGTCTGTCTGTCTGTCTGTCTGTCTCTCTGTCTATTTATTTATTTATTGGAGACAGCGTCTTACTATGCAGTTCAGGCTGGTCTTGGACTTACTATGTAGCCCAGGCTGGCCTTGAACTCGCAGTGATCCTCCTGCCTCAGCCTCCTGAGTGCTGTTTCGTTTCTATAAGGCCTGTTTTGTTTCTATAAGTGGAAGGAATAAGCCCTATCACAACCATAGGGAGTGTTGTCTGGTCAGTACATATATCAGTAACAGAGCTGCCTGTTATCAGGTGTCATGTCCCGGAAGTGACCATGTGCTGGGTTTTTTGTTCAGCCACTAGGTTGGTTTCTCCAGCATTGCTTTGTTCAGACTCTTAAGCCTCTCACCACACTATGCCCCTTGGCAGAGGGTGTGAGGCCTGGCAACTGTGTCCCGTAGGTCTCTGGTTGCACGGCCAGGTGTCCAGCCAGAGCGGGGGAGCAACGAGGAAGGGTCACTGAGGCTTAGGTGGGGCACACAGGGCTGTCAGTTGGGCTTCCTGGCTTTAGCTGCCTCGAGGGGGGCAGGCTCAGGTTGGATGTGCTGATGGATCAAAGGCCAAGTGTATTCTAATGTCGGAGCAGTTCCTCACCTAGGCTGGAAGACGCCTGGGTAGAGCGTACACGATGGGGCCTTGGCTACAGCTCTGTGGTAGAGCATTTACCTGGCGGGCCAGGCCCTGGTTCTGTCCCCAGCGCCAGGAAAGAGAGAGAGGGAGGGAGGGGACAAAGGGCAGTGCTGGGAAGCTTGATGGGACCTCTGGTCCCCACACACGTGGGACTGCTGTCATACGCAGCCCTTCTACCCTCAGGCAGCAGGGTGGAGATGTGGATTGTAGCTGTGTGCAGGGGACACTGGCTGGGGGTCAGGTCAACTGTCACAGCAAAGGTGGTGAGTGCAGTGGGTGGCCGGGCAGGTGGCCTTTGCAGTCACGGGTGCACAGTCCCTTTCCGGCCACTTGTCATCGAGCTCCGTTTCCAGGGGACTGTGGATTTCAGAGCCATTGCTGGTCACGACTCCTGCGTTCCTTGGAAAAGCATGGTGTTGGACTGCTTTTCAGTCAAATAAG
This sequence comes from Erethizon dorsatum, assembly GCA_028451465.1. Lineage (NCBI taxonomy): Eukaryota > Metazoa > Chordata > Mammalia > Rodentia > Erethizontidae > Erethizon > Erethizon dorsatum. The sequence continues at coordinate 40,545,498 of CM051831.1, forward strand.
TCCTGGCCTTTGATTTCCCCCCAATTTAACTTTTGTTGTGGAGCCAACCTCCAGGCAACTGTGTCTCTCCCTCATGCAGTAATCTCTCCAGAAAATGAGGCTATTGATACTTCAAAAGTAGAGTCGCTTAGGAGTATGATTACATTTATTGCCTTTGTGTGCACTTATGTTCTGCGTTGGAAAAAATCAGACGCTGAGTGTTCCTTATCTGTTATTTTGATGGATGACTTTTTATGAAAATGGAGTTGAATTTCATTTTCATGGCAATGTGTTTCTAACACAATATTACCAAAGTGCCATTTAACCCTGCTGTGAAGGTTTCCAGCCCCTGCCCCAGGGTGACCGCATCACCCAAGCCATCTAGAGCTGCATTTCATGGTCATCTTGGAGCAATGTAGGACTCGGCTGACAAGTGAGCACCTCGCCCTTCTCTGGGGACCTGGCAGTCTCTGTGCACTCTGATCCTCACTTGGGCTTGGAATTCTCTCTCACAGTATTTGCTTCTGTGACCTTTGGCAAGTTTCTAAACCTCTTTATGCCTTAGGGTGCACATCTGTAAATGGGGATGACAATGGTATCTATTTCACAGAGTACTTGGAGGATCTCAAAGTGTGTTAAATAGCATCTAGTCCTGCTCAGCACCTCCAGTCATTAGGGCGATGCAAATGAAAGCCATGATGAACAGATAAAGAAAATGTGGTGTGTGTACACAAGGGAGTACTACGCTGTCATAAAGAAGGATTAATTGGGGTCATTTGTAGGAAAATGGATGCACTTTGAGACCATAATGATGAGTGAAATAAAACAAACACACATGCTTAAACATCACATGGTTTCTCTTCTATGAAAACCCCCAAATATGAATAAAGAGTGAAATAAAATATGGGTAATAGAAAGTAGGGAGATACATCTTTTGCAAAAGGGGAGGGGTCCAAGAACTTCTGCAGGGAGAAGGGGAGAGAAGGGAGGGGAAGGGGGTGGAAAAAGAACTGACATGTGTTATATACAGCCACCAACTCCCTATGAGGAATGTGGTCATTATGTGCTGCAAACATGGACTAATAAAAATAAAAATTTGACAACAACAAAAGCCCACAGTGAGATACCGGCTCATACTCACTGGGCCGGACACTGTCAGAAACGTCTCCAGAAGCCCTGCAGATCCTGTTGTGCACACCAGGGCCACGCTTACTCTGGCCACTCTCGTCTGCTGCCTGGTGCTCTCTGCGTGCTGACTGAGCCCCAGTGATGTCTCTGCACTGCCCTGTGGTCCCCACTATACCTGGTAGGTCCAGACCTGGCTGGTCCTCCTTGAATCCAAAGACCTGCTGTTCGCCACGTCTCCTGAAAGCTTGCATTGAGCCCTGTGAAGGCCAAGAAGGAAATGTCATATCTGGGTCCTGCTCACAGCGGCGATGGAGATGTGGAGCCTGGCTGGCGAGTAGTAACCATGGTAGCAACAGCATCAGAGCAGAACCTGGAACTGCAGATATCCAGGGGGGGATGGGGCTGGGGTCTTTGTTGTGCAGTGCACAGTCAGCCCCAGCAAGCATCACTAGCTGTCCCCGTGCACGTGGCTGTCAGTATCAGAGCTGCCACGGATCCTCACAAGCCTGTGTGGCCGCAGTCCTGGGCTCAGCCCTGGCCTCCGAGATTCTGGCTGCAGGACTGCTCTGACTGGGGGACTTCCTAGAATCAGGGTGGGCTTGTGCCCCACCTCAACTCATCCTGCGGAGCCCCAAGATCAAGGCTTCCCCACCTACTTTCCAGAAGAGGAAACTGAGACCTGGAGAGATGGAGTGATTTGCTCAGTATCACGCAGCAAGAACTGGGATTTGAACCCAGGACTCTGTCACTGTGCCACGTTGGCGCCTAGAGGCAATGGAAGTCAGTGAAAATAAGCAAATCACTGAGGAGTAGAAATAGAAGTGACCCTCTGTAGTGAACTTACCAGGGAGCCAAGATAAGTGGGCACTGTTTAGGAAGAGGACTGTGTTGGAAACTGGGCAAGGAATGTTCGTGATGAGCAAGTTGGCGGCAGAGCTTTTAAGAGGGGAGAAAAGGGGCCAGGAGCATGGGCTCTAGAACTAGTGTGCCCAAGCCAGTCCTCAGCTCTGCATGGACCGCTCTTGGGGCCCTGGCAAACGACTGAACCTCTTGTTGCAGCTCTGTGTCCTTGGGAAAGTTGTGCAATCTCTCTGTGCAGTTCTGTGGACTTGGGAAAGTCGCTTTGCCTATTAGTGGTTCCGTTTCCTCATCGGTGACATGCAGATAGTGAAGGCACCCAGCTCATAGTCACATAGTGAAGATAAATAAGGTCTATGAGTAAAATGCTAGGGGAGTATTATATTAGCTGTCACTAGAGCTAGACAGTTACCGAGGACTCCGGGGAAGCAGGATGTTGTGTGTGGTTTGCAGCCATCAGGACAGGGCTTCTGGAGAAGGGGTGATGGCCTTGGCGGGGGGAGAGGCCTAGAGCACCGGGAAGTGGCCATGTAGACCTGGTTAGAAGCTGATCGGAGCCAGCTTGCCTTGGGTCTGGGCCTGGGATGCAGGTGAACCGGGATGGGGGGAGATGAGGCCGGCAAGCCTACAGCACAGTGACCCTTGAAGACCGGTCCAGAAAGTCCTCCTGGTCCAGGAGGCGGTGACTGTCAGGGAGCTCACAGGGCAGAACTCCAGCTTCCTCCGGAGCTGATGCAGACTGTGGGTTTCCTGTGGCCATGAAGAGGGGACAGGCGCCCCAGGCCATAGCTTTCCCATCTGACCCGAAAGGCCTCAGAAGCCAGCTCTGTGGCCTTAGGAAGGTGGACCGGCCCTGGGAGGACTGGGAGGCACAGTGTTGTAGTCGGTTTTCCATTGCTACCATTCAGCACCGTAGACCCAGTGATTTATAAAGAACAGGAGTTGATGTGGCTCGTGGTGCTGGAGGCTGGGAAGTTGGAGGTGGCGCCAGCATTGGGGGGCGGTCTTCATAGTGTGGTGCAGGGCATACCATGGTGAGCCCGAGTCTCTCTTCTTATAGAGCCACTAATGCCATTGTGGGGGCCCCATCTTCGCAATCTCATTTCACCCTAATCACCCCCCAGAGGCCCCACCTCCACATCCTTTGGGGATTAAATTTCCAACTTGAACATTTGGGGAATACATTCAAATGACAGGAAGGCAGATTCCCCACCCCCTGGGCTTCAGGAGGACCTTGAAAATATACAGGAGGTAGCCAGACAGGGTAGTACATACCTTTAATGCCATCTACTCGAGAGCCTGAGCCAGGAGGATTGCAAGTTTCAGCCAGCCTGGGTGACTTATTGAGACCTGTCTCAAAATAAAATTTAAAAATGGGCCAGGGTATCTCAGTTGATAGAGCACTTGCCTAGTGTGCCCCAGTTTCTGGGTTTCATCCATAGCACTGCAAAAAACAAACAAAAACCCCCATGGGAGTGGTGTTAGGACATCAGAAGCTGCATTCCCACAAGCTTGAAGTTGACCTTAGTCATAATGCTGGGAAAGATTGTTACCTAGATGGCCGAGGGTCCTGGACAAACAGGCCCCAGCCCATGAAGCATTTGCTTAGGGCCTCCAGGAGGCAGTCAGCCCTGTGACATCTTGAAAGAAGGTCAGGGAGGAGGAGTGGGGGGGTGAGGGATACACGGTGCCTGCTTGGGACTCTGGAGAAGGCACAGGGGAAGCCCCCGGAGCTACCTCCAGATTAGCCCACTTACCGCATTTGCACTTGACACAGAGCTGAGAAGGCTGAGAAGGCCAATGTGATGGACATCAGAGTCTAAGTGATTTTGACACCCCTAACTACTGGGCAAAGCTCATGTCCTGAAAATTATTAGAGATAAGTATCTGGTCCAGCCTGAGATGAAAGAGAGAACCAAGTCCAGGGAAGGACAGAGTGGGAGGCTGACAAGAGTGAGGGCCAGCAACTGGAGTGGGGACAAGCCACCATCTTTGGGGGGCCACCGTCTGGAGGAAGATGATGAGGGAGGTAAGGCTGCAGGAACCTACAAGCTCATCCGGGCAGCTGCAGTGTGTGCCTTGGGCTGTCCCCAGACAGACCCGTCAACTTGGCTTGGGAGGTCACAGCAGCGGCCTTGAACCATGCCCTCCGCCAGCAGCTTCTGAGATAAGCAGGTGCCAGACCAAGGTCTGTCTCCTGAAAGACAGCTGTAGCAGACAGGCACCTGTAGCCCCATGCCTGCTCTGAAACCTGAAGGAGGGCCCTGTGGTGCTTGAAACCTCCTTTCACGAAAGGCTCATCGGAGCCATAGGGTCAGAGACCTGGGACAGGATACTCTGACCGGATCTGGGAATCGGAGGCACAAGTCTCTTCCCATTCACTCGGGGTGGAGCAGGGACCCTGTTGTGGACCCCTGTAAGGACTCAGTAGCTGTTTCTGCTGTGTCCTTCCGGGGAGGGGAGGTGTCTGTGGATTGTGTGGACAGCACCATGCAGCCAATTGCAGCCCGCTTGCACTTAGCCATGCTGGTGAGACTCTGCCTGTAAACATGCATTATGCTAATTAACAAAGCCTTTGAAGTGGATGGGAGACCAAGCTGGAGCTGGCCGAAGCCACCCCCCCAAGGTGGGTGGCTTGTGATTGTGCGCTGGCTGGCCGCCTGGCATGCTGTCCAGGGGACTCCTGAGTCGGGGCACTGATGGGACACCCATGAGTGTGACAAGATAGGCTGTCCACATTCGAGGCTTGAAAGTAGATGACAACCAAAGGGATAAGAACCATCTTCCTACCATGGTCACATTCTTTGCCATATCTGTATTTCCTTTGCACTGTTATACAAAGTTTTTGGTTTGTAAAATATGGATAACATCAAATTGCTATCTTAGCCATCAGTGTGCAGTTCAGTGACATTAACTACATTCACATTGCTTTGAAGCCATCGCTACCATCCACCTCCAGTATGCTTTTATCTTCCTAACTGAAATCCTACCTCCTTTCCTCAGCCCCTGATGACCACCCTCTTCTTTGTTTCTATCGATTTCACTATCCAGGGACCTTGTATAAGTGCATGCATACAGTGTTTGACCTTTTACGTTTGGCTTATTTCACTCAACATAATGTACTCGAGGCTCACCTACTTTGTGGCATGTGTCAGAATTTCCTTGTCGAGGCTGAATAACATTCTGCTGTATGAATCAATATACCAGGATTTATCCACTCATCTGTGGGCAGACACCTGAGTGTGCTCCTGTGTATTTAATATTTTTCTACAAGTAGTTTTTTGAAACAGGAAGATAATTAGCGGGAAACATCGTGTTGCTACTGTAAAGGAGGAAACCCCTGGCCCTTGCCGTGGTAGAACAGAGCTGGTCTTCAGCCTCAGAGGGAAATCTCATCAGGGACAGCACAGGGGACTTCGTTTGCACTTCCCAGGAGTGTGCAGCACAGTGGGTGTTGAATGGGAGCCTGGGTCCTAGCGTCCTCGTCTGGTGGGAAGGCGGGGTTGTGGGGTGTGGTGGGTGGATCGTGAAGATGGTGTCCGTCGCCCACCCCATCTGCTTCCCCTGCCTACAAGGTCTTGCAGTGTGACTGTGCAGCGTGTCCCCTCTAGACCTGGAGCCCATTTCCCTACCTCTTCCTTGAATGCGAGTTGGCCAGGCCGCTTGCTTTGGGCAGCAGACCACGGCGGAAGTAATGCTACTCCCGTTCCGAGCCATGGCTGCTGGTAGGGATGTTGCTGTCTTTTGGGGCTCTGCTACCTCATGATAGCAAGCCTGGGTTAGGCTGCCAGATGGGGAAGAGGGCAAAGTCATGGCATCTCAGCCATTCCAGTCCAACCAGCCCCTGCCACGCTGCCCCTGATCACAGACCTGTGAGTGAGCCCGGGTGACATCAGTTCAGCTGGGCCCTGCCAACCTGTGACAGATAATGAGTCCTGGTTGTTTTAGTGCACTACATTTTGAGGCGATTTCTTTTACATCATTATCATGATGGATGCCTGATTCCTGTGCTTCCCGAGCTCATGGCCTGTGCCACGGTGCCTGCCACTGGGCTGTGTTAATTTGGAGGCACAGGGAATGACATGTTGGTGTTGGCTTGGTGGACTCCATGGCCAGGAAGTGCCCCCTTGAGAGCCCTTATTTCTGCTGAAAAGAGGATTCCTATTGCCTGCCTCGGCCACAGAGAGCAGGAACGGCGATCAGTATCAGTATCTAAACTGTGTCTAGAAGCCTGGATCTATTTGCTGAAATCAATAGACTCATTGTCTTCTCTTTGGGGTCATGTTATTCCGAGCCCCAAACCTCCCCCTGCATTTACTTAGCAAATGTTTATTTAGCACCACTCTTTGCCCTGCCCAGGGCCCGCTGTGTGAATGACAGGATATTACTTTTACTGATGATCACTAAGGTATTGTGGGTAATTATTGCCATTTCAACTGTTTCTGAGCTTTTGTAGAGGAGTGAGTTCTAAGTGTTACAAAAAAGAAAGGGTACACATTGTTGTATTTATCCATTGCCGCTTTTTAAAAATGAGCTGCTTTGTAAGAAGGCGACAGTGTGTCACAGAGTCGGACACTGCAGGAGTCAGACAGGCGAGAGGTTGAACGTGAGTCTGGGCCACAAAGGGAGGCCACCCCTGTAGCTGGAGCAGTGCCTGGCACGGCCCAGATATGTGCTGAGCAAACGCAAAGACTTCCTGGCTCATTTGATCTTTCTCAGCGCTGTGTGGCCCTCTGTGGGCAGACACCGTTGTCTCCACGCTGCAGTGGAGGGGACTCAGAGCTTCCAAAGGGCTGCATCACAAGGTGTGGGAGAAACAGGAGACCCAGAGTGCTCGGAGACTTCCTGCTGTGCTGGACTGCCTCCCACAGAAGTGCAGACCGAGCCCAAGAGCACCTGCAAATCTCGTTCTACACGGGACATGATAGGGGAATGAGGGAACCACCCATACCCTTTATCCCCTCTGGCAAAGGGGCAGAGCTCTGCTCTGAGTGTCTCCAGCTGGAGGGGTTCAGCCTTTGGCACCTGACGTTGTTTCTTGGCTGAGGACATCCACCTGACTTTGGTGTCTGCTGCGTTATAGATGCTCTGTGACGGGGACAGAGGCAGAGTGGGCTCCAGGCCAGCAGTGCCGCCTTCCAGCCATCTGGAGCAGAGAAAAGCCACACAGCATGAAGCCGCTGCTCCAGGAAGGTCTGGGGAAGCATGGTCACTTGGCCAGTCTGGGGTGGGGAGCGTCTTGCTGCCAAAGGGCCCCAGCAGGCTCCTGATGTCGTGGCAGCCCCGTACCCAGTGGTCTGGAGTGGAGACCTTTTGTGGACACCCCGAGGTATGTGGAGTTCAGACATCACGGGGTCACACGTGACCTGCCCAAGGATGAGCAGGAAGTGCCCCGGAGGGCTGCTGTGCAGGATGTGCTTGTGCGCTTGGTCCTGCAAGATGGAAGTCTACTTAGGAAACATTTCTGAGCACCTCCATGTGCCCAGGCTTTTGTGAGGGGCTCTAATCTGTATTTTCTCTCTTCATGCTGTTCGCAGGTGTGAGACCAACTCCTGCTGCGTGTTTAGGACAGCTTTGGGAGCCAGCTGTCCCAAGAGGAGTAGGTCTTGCAGGTCATTGGAACGCTCTCCAATTCTCTTAATTATCCCCATTGTCCTGGGATTTAGAGTTTCCCACAGGGCCCCAGCATCTGCCAGAAGACAAACCCTCCCTCCGTTTCTCTGCTCTCTCTCCCCTCCTCCATCCTCTGAGGCAGCTCCTGCTTCTCAGATTCCCCTGCACACAGGGTCAGTCGTGGGCTGTGGCTACTGTAGGGAGCTGCTGAGGGCTCTTTGCACATGGCTTCTGCCTCCCTCCTGGATGTTAAAACTTGGCATCTGTGTCAGATGAAACTGGTTTTGGTGAGAGAGAGCCTGCAAAGGAGGTTTACAAAGAAGGAAGACCACATTTATTTTTTAGATTAAAGTAGAATTTCCATCCAGAATCTCAGGATTGTGATGGCTGGGCTGTCACAAAGTGACCATGCTGGTGTAATATGCCCAGGGCAAGGAGCGGAGCGTAACCAGCACCCTTCAGCCCCACCAGGGAAAATACACGCACATGAGTGGGCAGGGAGACTGGCGCATGACCAAGACAGCAGGGTGGGTGTGTAGCAGGGCAGCAGGAGGACCCAGGCCAGACTTGCTGGCTGTGGGACTCTGGGCAGGTTACTTAAACACGCTGAGCCCAAGTGCTTCCCCCACTCCCACCTTGAATCTTGGGAGTACAATATCTTGGGGGTACAGCATGGGTTCTGTGCAACACTGCAGCCAGGAGGCACTCTGGGAATTCTGCACCAGGATGGCCACTGGCTGTCCCATGGGTCACCCTGAAGGTGACATCCTGTCCACATCCTGTAGACCAGGACTCCAGAAGGGCTCAGTCACTCACCCGGGTCAGAGTCACCGAGATGTAGAACACTGACTTAAGCCCAACATCTTCTGAATTCTTTCCTTCCACAGATATTTCTTGGGTGTGCATGTGCCCAAGAAACTTGACCATCTTAATCATTTTGGGGTGACCAGCTCAGTGGCATTAAGTACAACCACACTGTTTTGCTACTGTCACCATCATCAGCCTCCAGGATTTCTTCCTCTTTCCAAACGGAAGCTCTGTACGTGTTTCATTTTTATTTTCGTTTTCTTGCAGTGCTGGGGATGGAACTTGACGCCTTGCATATGCTAAGCAAGTGCTCTGCCACCGAGCCACAGGCCCAGCCCATTTCATTTTATAAAGTGTCATCCACAGCTGTTTCTTGTTCATCGAAGTTCTCAGAGACTCCTAGTCGCTCTTTTGTGTGTTTGAGGGGCAGGAGTCTTTCTCCCGGGTGCTGCTGTCCCTCAGTGAGCCCTGTGGGGGAAAGGGAGCTGTCACCCTTGTTTCTGAAACACGGAGCCACAGGAACTGGGTTAGAGCCTGTCGGATCATCTTGGCCTAAATCTAGCGGTTGTAGAAACATTTGTCATGAACAACGGGGACATTCAGGGCTGACTTTGACCCTTTTCCTATTTCAGAAGAGAAGGACAAATGGCCAGAGCTCTTGCTGGCCTGGAAAGGAGCCTCTGAGAGAGAGGCTGTGACTTCCAGGACTAGGCAAGGTGGCCCCTGGCAAAGTGTCGAAGCCATGGCTGCTTGCGTCATCATTTAAGGACATCAGTGCTCATGCACCTGCTCCCAGGCATTGATAAAGGACAGAAAGGTAATTGCTTCAGGGCTGCCTGTGGTCTGCTTGACAGTACAGCTCATACAAAATAGGACGAGGGTAACGAGCTCAGCTCTAGAAGACTTCCAAGGTTGAGATAAAACCTGCTTTCTTGCCGGTCGTGGTGGCACACGCCTAAATCCCAGGAATCAGGAGGCTCAGGCAGGAGGATCTCCATGAATTCAAGGCCAGCCTGAGCTACACAGTGAGTTCAAGGCCAGCCTGGAATACTGTATGTAGCGAGACCTTGTCTCAAAACAAAACTAAACAAAACAAGTCCTTGCTTTCTTTTGCCCGTTCATGTCTGCGTACCAAGGTCCTAGAATTCAGTGTTTTCTGAACTCTGACATCTATAGGGTCGTGAAAATAGTGTTTCATGGTCAGGGAAGTTGTGGGAATTCTGGTTCCTTCTGTTTTTTTTCGGCTGGCAGACTTCTCAGAGCCTTTGGTGAGCTGACAGACAAGGAGGGTCCACAAGACAAAGCTGGACAGTGCAGTGTGCCCTGGTGTCTTCTGACTGTGGAGCACTTAGTTGGAAGATGTGATCACACTGTGGACACTGGTACGCTGCTCCTGAGCAGATGTCGGGAAATGCCGCTGAAGTTGATTGCGGGGGGGTGGGGTGGGGGGAGACAATTTCCTTGTTTTTCCTCGACTACTTAATAAATGACTTTGGTCTAGTGTGGTGGGTGTCCTTGGGCCACCACCAGATGTGGTGTGATCCAGATGTGATCATTGGGAAGTGCATTCCTAGACAGATGAGCTTCACCTGACAATGCCTGGTGACATTTGGGCTTCACGGTGGTGTGGAAGTACAGCCCTCAAGCATTACGTGCCTGGAGACTGAAAAGACAGTGGGTTCCTTGACATTCGTCGTACTCTTTCTGCCTGCCTCTGTGAGCCCAGCCAGGGTAGGAGGCCAGGGCTCAGAGGGCAAAGGAAGTGTCCCAAAGTCTCGGTTGGTTCTTCCAGTGCCTGGCGACCCAGGCTGGCTGCGCTGAGCTGCTGTCTGCACAGATGAGCCAGAGCCTCACAGTGGGTGGCAGGATTTTGAGGAAATTCTGCAATTTTAATTTAATGTAACCAAAGGAAATTCATAATGTACTGTAATGTTGCTCCTTTGAGACACTAATTGCGTTGCCTGTCTCTGCCCCAGCAGGGAGCTGTGGGCAGCCTGGGGGATCCTAGGTCCTCTGGGGAAGACAGTGAGGAAAGGCCCGTGGGCCTGGTCATATCCCCAGGATGTCAGGCTCTATACAAGACCTGTGCGAGGCCCCCAGCCCCCTCCCAAGCCCAGAGCCCTTGTAGGGTGCTGTGGGCCACTGCCTCGGCACATGGGTAGACCCAGGGGGTTGTGGGCAGCCTTGGGAGAAAGACTGTGCCCCACCTGAACTGGGCTCAGCGTGGAGGTCTGTACTTGGGGACTTTGGGAAATAGAAGTTGTAGGAGTTAGAAGGGTCAGATGAGGTGGTGGGTAACTGTGGCTCAGTGCCTCAGATGATGGTGTTTATTACCTCATGGAGCAGGTATTGGTGCAGTGCCAGCCCTGTGCCAAGTATTGCTTAGGCTCTGGGGAATAGGGAGGACAAGACACAGCCTTGCCCTCATGGTGTGGAGCTTCTAGCAGGAAGGACTGATGATAAACATCTAATAAGGATGATAAATGCTGAGGGATAGAGGTGGGGTGGGGGCCCCTCTCTGAAGAGGCCAGGGATGAGCAGAGGCCTGGTGGGAGAAAGGGGTGAGTCATGAAGTTGTCTTGTGAGTGCATCCCTGGCAGAGGGAACAGCAAGTGCAAAGGCCCTGCAGCAAGAGCCCGGGGCACAGGAATGCATGCCGAGGAAGAGAGGGAGGCCAGGGCTGGATGAGAGAGTGCATGGTCTGGACTCAGGGAGCCATGGAGTGTGGTGTGGAGGGGCAGTGCAATGTTATGTGTGTTTCGATGGAGCATGCTGTGGTCAGTGACCTCCCTGTGCTGACATTTTAGTACTCCAAATCCCAGATGAGCACGAGGAGGAGCAGGAAGATCTGACTGGTTGCTCAGGGTACAGTGTGGGATCCGGGATTTGACCCCAGCCTACCTGAGCAGAAATCATGGTGATCCTGTCTGCATGTGTCTCAGACGCACCACAGTGGGGGCAATGTGGCCATGGCTCAGTGCTCTTGGGGGTGACTGAGGAAGCATGGGACTGACAGGAAATGACTCCAGCTTGCCCTCGATCTGTGTCCCCTGCTGCTCCTGGCTCGGGGGCCTGTGTTGAGTTCCCGGTCTCCTAAATGCTGAGGTAGACTGAGGAAGCATCTCTTTCCTGCTGGAGCCTGGGGAGGCACCCTCTTTGATCTTGTTTCCACAGGGTGCCTCAAGGCAGGCTAGCCTGACCTGAGAGTCATACACTTTTCCAGGCATACCCATCTTGAAGGGCAGGGTCAGCCCAAATTTGAAGCCTTGTGCTCTTGCAGCCTTGGAGCAGTATTTTTTTTTAGATAGGCTCTCACTGGGTAGTTCATCTCACTGTGAGCTCACTGTGTAGCCAAGGCTGTCCTTGCACTCACTGTGAATTCTCCTGCCTCAGCCTTGCGAGTGCTGGGGTTACAGTTGGATGCCACCATGCCTGGCTTGGAGTAGTCTTAAGTAGCAGAAAACCGGATTGTGTGTGCAGTTCCTCGTGGCATCATGTGCTGTGGGACAAACCTGGTGGCTGCTCTAGCATGTCCTGTACAATTTGCTTTCTTTAGTTTTCTCATTTGGATGGTTTTCTCATGTGGGTGCACTTGCTCGGACATGATTGGTGGCAGAGACCAGCAGTGTAAATGAACCATATTGGAAGGGAAATGGTGAATGGGAGGGTGCTCTGCACTTGCTCGGTGTGTCCTGAGGCCATGGGGAGCCCGGAGTGACTTCATTTTATGCAGATGGGGAGGCCCTGTCCCAGCGGGAGGAAGATGGGGTGCTGTCACTGTTCTCCCTGTGGGCTGGTGTTATCTCTGGGCTGTCCCCACTGTCATCTCATGACTATTTGGGTGATCCTTGACTCAGATGCTGTTCAGCATGCACAGGAAGGGAGCTTTCCTGGCTGCAGTTTTCAGACCTTTCATATCTTTAAATTGTCAGCAGCAGACCCTGTCTCCAAGCAAACCCTTCCATATGGAACTGTGCTGTAGAAATCAGGGGAAGCACGGTGCTCGGGGAGGGCTGACTGCGGGCTCTCTGCCTGGGCCCACCTGGGACCTGGCTTCTGGGGGTTCAGTCAAACATCGTTCTGTTCTGTGTTCAGCCAGCCCCTCCTTGGGCAGGGCTTGTGAGCAAGGAGCACACAGAGCACCCCAGTCCAGGGCCTCCTCTCTGCACAGGCAGAGCAGCTCTAAATCCTGGTGTTATGGTTTTAGCTGGATGTCCCCCAAGAGCCTCTTGTGCTCATAGGTGGGGCTTTGAAGGTGACTGAATTATGGGGCCTATAGTTGACTTGCTGTTAGGAAGCAAGGCCTGGTATAAAGATGCTGGTCACTAGGGTCATGGCCTGGAAAGTTTATCCCCCTACCCGGCTCCTCCCTTGAGTCTCTCTGCTTCCTGTGCTCCATGCCATGAGCAGCTCTCCTCTGCCATGCCCCGCGTCGTGCCATCCTGCCTTAGAGCCAGCCAACCGTGTGTGGACTGAAACCTCTACAAACTGTGTGCCAAAATTAACCTCTCCCCTCTTACATTGTGGGTGTCAGGTATTGTGTCCCAGTGACAAGGAAAGTGGCTAGGACACCTGGTTAGAAGACCATGTTTTTTGCTTTCCCAGGAATGGTTGTCCCCAAAGCATACTGGACAGGTTGGCTGCATCTTGTGGAAGCCGGAGGCTTAGGATGCAGAGGCCCAGCTGTGGGAAGCTATCAGTGAGTACTCTGTTGACAGCAGCCCTGCCCATCCTACCCATCCTGCTGCATCCTTAATCGTAGCGCAGGGCCCTGCATGGGCCTGGCACCTTCACACATTGCAGTCACCCCTCCACCTCCACCTCTGTGGGGTGGCCACAGTCAGAGGAGGTCATCGAGAGAGGGTTCTGAGATCTGGAAATGCCTGAAGACGGGTGAGGGCCTTGTAAAGCAGTGAGCCTTGGGTTCACGGCGTGTGAACAGAATGTGTGTGGAATGGGCCTTGGAGGAGGGTGGGCTTGGCCTCTGGAGACCCTTCTTGCTTGGGTCTCTCCTCTGCTTTCTCTAGCACAGATATGGAGCCAGGAAGCCTGAGTACTAATCACCACTCACTGCTGTGAGGCCTCAGTTTCTCTATTCTGGAAACCCTCCAGACTGCCTAGGGCATCAGGGTGTGAGGGCAAGTTTGGGGCACCTGTTGGAACCATAGTTTCCCCATGAGTGGCAGCAGGCAGAGGGCTGGCCAGCACCTACAGAGCCAGCAAGGCAGCTGGCTCATCTGGAAAACCCTGGAAAATCTAGGGTCATCAGACAGTTTCCACTTTGATGGCCAGGCTGGGTCCTTTCCCCAAGGTCCCAGAGGGCTGAAGGGTGTGTCCCTGGGCTGGCTGGGGTGTGGTGACATTAGCTATTTGGAGGGATTGGAGGAACAGGCTGGGATCTGATCATCCCCCTGCCCCTGCCTACCGTGGGCCTCAGCTCCCAGTTCTCATCTCAGAGCTTGTGGCCCTGGCTTCTTGGCTTGGACATCTCTGATGCTGGGAGGAAAAAGGATACTGGCTGTGCCTGGGTTGGTGCCAGGGCTCCGTGATCATGCTGGGGTCAGGTGCCAGGGCTCCTCAGGAAACAGCCACCTAAGGAAATAGGTCTCTAGAAGGTGGCAGGCCCAGGATCGGGAGGAAGGACCTGCTCTGCCTGCCTGAGGAGTGCATCTCAGACGGCCAGTGGCCACCCGGGAACCGTAAAAGGATTTACAGACCAGGCTCCATAGGCTCAGCACTGTCTCCTAAGATGTGCACCTGCTTCTTGTCTCTGTCCCTGTTGGTCCCCTTCACCCTCCCTCTGTCCCTTCCTCTGTGCCTCTTTCCTCCCAGCCCCTCCCTTGTTTTACTACTCATATCTTCAAGAAACAAGCCCTCCAGTGAAGCCGCAGTGACAATGACTGAAGACATTTCACAAAGGCAAGAGTCACCCTCTTGGGCACTGGTCACAACTACAAGGATGCCACCTTGTTCCTCCTCTGCCCTCCCCTAGGGTCTTAATGTGATGTGGTCAGGCAGAGGGACCAGTGGGTTTGAAGCTTGGGCAGTGTGCCTGGCCTTACGGTGTCCCTTGCATCAGCAAGCAGCACCCATGTCTCAGACCCTCCTGGGCCACTTTTGGATGAAATCTCCTTTAGCCGTAACAGTTTAGTGACCTCAGTTTAGGGACCATGAGTTGGTTGTTGGGGCGATTGGGGGTACATGGGCCTTATGCAGGAGCAAGGGTGTTTGTAGATGGATCTGGCTCTCCACAGCTCTGCACTCAAGGAGGCAGCTGCCTTCGGGTCCAGCAGGGCCAGCGTTGAGCAGAATGAGCGAGTCACACAATCTTGCAGCACTCAGGGGCAGGGTGTGGTCATGTCTCAGCCCCAGGGTTGGTGAGGGTGCTGCAGGATGTGGGAGTGGGGTGGGAGAAGCCCCAGCAGCAAAGCACACAGCCCTGCTTGTGATGAGACCCCTCCCTTTAGCTCCTTCTCAGAGTCTCAGCTTCTGCAGAGCAACGCGATGGTCTCCTCCATCAAAGAGCAAACGCACACACAGAGCCCCAGTTCCACACCGCTGCCCCGCTCCGTGTATTTCCTGGACTGCAGCGATCACCGCCTCTCCTAGCCAACTGCTGGCAAACTCAAATCACATTCAGAATAAACACTGTGTGGCAGCGGTCAGGGAAAGAGAGAAGGAGATTTATTAGCTTTCGCGGGGTGAGAAACGGCGAGGAGCAGAGTAATAGGATACATTTCTCATCAGTTGTAAACGCCAGAGAAGAGTTAAAGGAACACTAATGTTTTCTGGCTTGGACCCGGCACAGTGAGGGTTGTGAGCAGCGGAGGAAGGAAAGAATGAAAAGATGAGCTCATAGTAAGGCTGGGCCTGGGCCCCTACAGGCAGTCTGGTCGCCTCTCGAGTCCTCTTGGACACATGAACTGTGTGTCCCATGCGACTGCCCTGCAGGTGTGCATGGGTGTCATGGTAGCAGTGAGACGAGATTGCCTTGGGGGTGGAATTCAGGGAAAGGAGTGCACTGCTGGCAGGGAGGGAGGGGACAGACGAGAGCTCCAGGCTCCATCCCGTGCTTTCTCTCCCTTCTCAGGGACCTGCTGCCCCAGGTGGCCCGAGCCAGGCCCTGGTCACAGAGGGACATGGTCAGCCTCAGCTGCACCTGTGTGTGGAGGCAGGGCAGGGCGGGCACAGCAGCCAACCAGTGTGACAGCAGGTGCATCACCTGCAGTGTAAGACCAAGGGCTGGCGCTGCCTGGCACCTGTTGTGTGCGGGCTTAGGGCGTCTGGGGCACACAGGATAGGGGACAGGAAGGACAATGGGCTGGTCCCAAAGGACCAAGGGCGAGCTATGACATTTTGGTTCTGTGATGCTGGTAGTGGCTGTGTCCCCAAGATTCTGTCCCGGGGAGAGCTGTGCCAACCTTTCTACCAACGGGGCCTTGGCACACCCTGCGGGGGCCTAACCATGGTGTCCTCCTTTGGGTCACACGGATCTGTAGCCAGCGCGACCAGGGAGCTGGGTTCTCGAGCATGTGGGCCCAGGATGCCACAAACAGCTGGACGGCGAGGGGTGGAGGAGTCAGGTGGGCTGGAGCTGGTATTTTGCCCACCCGTGTGACCTTGGGCACATTACGCTCTCTGAGCCTTAGGCTCCCGTTCACACGACGGGTGTGACAGTGGCCCCATCTGATGGGGTCTGTGAGGGCTCGGGGCACTTGCGGGTGCCTGGGCTGAGTCCACGGGGCCATATGTGGGGCGAGGACTGAAGCCAAGACCAAGACCACAGCGAGCGGCAGGGGTGGCGAAGACCGGGGGTGGGGCTGGGGGAGGGGTGCAGGACAGCGTTTCTCAAAGTGTGTTCCCCAGAACACATGTGCCTGGGCACCCAGGGTTGTGGTCAGGGTACAGAATCTCAGGGTTCATCTCAGACCCACAAAGGCTGGGTCTCTGGAGTTTGTGTTTCCAGGGAGCACCTTGGGTGACACTGACTTTCTTGTGTGCGTGTGATAGAACACACGTGACTTTTACCGTTTTCTCCGTTTTCCACCTCGTCTGGTTCAGTGGCCTTCATCTCATTCACTTGCTGTGTGACCGTCACCACCACCGTCTCCAGCGCATTTCTGTCCCCCACACTGACACTGTCCCTAGGAAACCTGAAGTCCCTATTCCCCCTCCCCAGCCTCTGGCACTCACCGTGCTATTCTCTGTCTCTGTGAATTTGATTGCTCCAGTGACCCCCTGGAAATAGAGTCCTGCAGTGTTTAACTTTCTGCGACTGGCTGATTTCACTTAGCACCCTGTCCCCGAGGTTCACCACAGTGCCACATGTCTCAGAGTTTCCTTCTTTTTGTATTTTTTTTTTTTTTTTTTTTTTTTTTGGTACTGGGAATCAAACTCACAACCTTGCGCTTGCCAGGTAGGCGCTGTGCCCCTGAGCTATCTCTCCGGCCCGTCTTTTTGAAGGCTACGTAATATGTCACGGTATGGGCGAACTACATTTAGTTTATGCGATCGTTTGACCAGGCATGTGGGTGCATGCCTATTGATTTATTATTTTCTAATAATACAGAACGTGTCATTGTTAACGTGATTCTCCAAGTCCCTGTGGGTGGTGGGCCTGTGGCCCTGGCTCCCTCCGGTGCCCCAACCCCAGCCTGTCCTCAGGGGTCCCTTCCTCCCAGCCTCCCCCCAGCCTTCTCTGCAGCGACCCTTGGCCAGCTGTGCTGTCCCTCCGGGTCACTGCCCTGCCCAGCACCTCTCCACCACCTTCCTGCCTCGCTCAGGGATGGGGGTGGCACCTTAACAGGCAGTGACATTTGTCACGGAGATTCTTCCTGGAGACGGCCTCCCTCCAGCGGTCACTGGGGAGGAGTGGACGGATCAGGGCAGCAGCTGGGCTCATCCTTCCTCTGTCCCGGGCTGCTTCTGTCTGTGGTGGACATGGGGACCGGGGGCGAATGTGGACGTCTGGTGTGTGTAGGGGCTGTCACCCCCCCATGGGGCCATCGTAACTAAAGGCTTGGTACGCAGGGTGGTGCTGGGGAGAAGTCTGGGAGCCTATGGGAAGTGAACTTCTGGGGTGGATATGGGTCGCTGGGGCCTTGCCCTTGGTGGGGATCAGGCGACCTGGGTGCTCTTGGACTTCCTGTTTGGCCACCTGAGCTCTTCCACACTTGCACCTCTGCCCGGATGTGCTGCTGCCCATCACCCTCCCCAGAGGCTGGACCCAGCCCCCAGCCTTGGACTCAAAACTCCAGAACCGTGTACTAATGAAACCCTTTCTTTATTTTTAGTGTTTATGTGTACATGTTTGTGGTATGTGATAATTACATTCCTTGTGGGGAGTTGTACAGTGTACGTAACACATCTCAATTCTTTTTGTGCCCCCCATCTCTTGGTACCTTTTCTGTTTTCGAAAGATCAGTCTCCCTATTTCCTATTATCTAGCTTTTGTTTTGCTCTTTAGCTATGCTTTAGGTTTCTTGTAGAAGAGAAACCATGGGATGTTTAAGGTTGTGTGTCTGATTTATTTTGCTTAGCATTATGGTCTCAAGATGCATCCATTTTCCTACACATGCCTCAAGTTTCTCCTTCTTTATGGCAGATTAGTACTCCCTTGTGCATAAGATATTACATTTTCTTTGTCCATTCATCTGTTGATAGACGCATAAGCTGCTTCCAAGATTTAACTATTACGAATGGTGTTGCTACAACCCTTTCTTCTTATAAGTTAGCTGCCTTGGGTATTTTGTTGTAGTGATGCAGAGCTGACTCATATGAGCATCTCAGAGGAACCCGCGTAGGACAACAAACATTTAGTGCCCCCGCTGCGACACTGTGGTGAACAGCATAGCCATGAAGCCCCCTCCACCCGCAGCCGTATTAACACCGAGGCAGCACTCTCACAGCCCTGTAAAATCAAAGGAAAACAAGTTGTGATTAGTAGTCCAGGCTTCATAGTGCCCAGGATGTCAGGTGAAGGAGGGGCATCCTCCTCTCCCTGTGGGGACCAGGCTGTGGCTGCGACACATACAGGAGTTGGCCAGCAGGCCATCTGTACCCAGCAATGCCAAAGGTGGGGTGATTTTCTGAAGTCATCAGCAGCTCTTGGTCAGGTTTTTCAAACGAAAGTATGACATCCCCATATGTGGAGCCTGGTTGTCCTGGGGAAGTTGGCTCTCGGGGAGCAATCAGAGCTGGGATCTTTGCAGAGTAATCCATCATTTATCCAAAGGATTCACATTTGTTATTGCATTGGGTAGTGAAAATAAAGTAGGAACTGTTGTCCCCATTTTGTAGGGCATCATGGTATGCTTTATGTCCCTCCAGAATTCACACGTGGAAACACCAGCCTCTGACCTGTTGGGACTGTCGGTCCTCTGCACCCACCAGTTCCACCAAACTTGATAGAAAATCTTTGAAAAAATTTGCATTTCAATTGAATGTGCGTGGGAGACCACTTTGAGGCTGAGCAGGAGAGGCTGTGCTTAATTTATAATTGGCAAATATTAATATGAGAGAGAAAGTCCAAGGCCTCTGTGGCTGGGAGAGAGGCTCCCTTTGGCTTGAGTGAAACCCACCCCTATGCCATCGGCCAGGGCAGAGGCTAGCAAACGGCCCGTGCCGCCCTGGCGCCTCAACCCCGATAAAAGCTGCGGCTGAGTACAGTACTTTCCCAAACCAAGTAGTAACTGCTAAGCAGGTTACTTATTAACTTTGAGTTACTGTGCTGAACGCTCTGCTAGAATGCTTTGCTCCTCAGTTCGCAAGCCCTGCCTACATCAGCAGATCAGCCTTTTGTTTCCCCCTTTTCCCATCGCAGGCTCATTACTTACGTTAAAATTCCAGTATAGACAGCACTGAGCTACTTGGTCTCTGTCCTCGTCAGACTTTGACCATCCCAGTTGCGCATTTTGCATGATAGTTTCTGTCTCTGTCTGTTTCATTCCTGGGCTGTAACCCTTGGCAGGTGACTGGGGACTCAGGCCCTGTACAGATTGATAAATGTGTAGGGACTTACTTCCCCTGTGGATTTCCTGAGCGATACAGTGTAGCAGCTATTTACATAGCATATACATTTTATTAGGTCGTAGAAATCATTTAGAGTTAAAGTCTACGGGAGGGTGTATTGCAGACCCTTCCCACGGCGCCATGTCAGTTTACACTTTGTGTCCCCAACAAGGGTGTGTGGAGACTCAGCAAATGCTACGTCATTTATTGTAAGAGACTTGAGCAGCGATGGACGGTGACATCCTTGGTGTCCTGGAGCTGAGCCCCTGCAGAGAGAGCTTGCTTACTCCCCGTCACATGAGGAGAACCGAGCCAAATTTCCCCATAAGGTCAACGTTGAATCTAACCATTGAATTTGATTTGGTTCTCGTCCAACTCAGTTTGCGACCAGAATCGTGGAGAGAATTAAGTTCATGAACCGAGTCGCCAGGTACTGGGAATTGAATCCATGACCTTGACATTGAGCTACTTCCCCAACTCTTCTTTAAACTTTGTTTTTGAGACTGGATCTCACTAAGAGTTCCTAGGCTGGGCTTGAACTTTGTAATCCTCCTGCTTCCCAGAGTGCTGGGATTTCTGGCAAGGGCCACCGTGCCCAGCTTGAAATAAGTGCTTTTAAATTCCCATTTGACATAGGAAGCAATAGGCACAGAGAGGTTACGCCACTTGTCTGAGACTACACAGTCAGGAAGTGGTGGCCTAGAGCAGGGCCCTCTAGAAGCCATGGCTAAGCTGGTCCGAGGGAGGTGTCGGAGAAACCGCGGGCCTTCGGGTTGAGAGCTGAGCTGTGTAGGGCAGGCCCATGCCTGGAGCTGTGGGCCAGCTTTCCTGTAAGGGGGAGTTGCTTGTACAAAGGCCCTGGGGCAGCCTGTGAGAACGAAGCAAGAATGAATGAATAAGTGGACAATTTTGTAAACTACTGATTACTCCACCACCTCAAATTTCTCTTCCTTGGTGAAGCCTCCACTGACTCCCAGCCACCATCCCTATACCCCATGTCTCCTGCGCTTGTGACAGCCAGGCCGTGGTGGCCTGTGGCAGTGCCTCCAGTGCTGGCTCAGCTGGCCACTCCTTTCTTCCTGACCGGGCCAGGGGGGAGGACAGGCCCCTGCGCTGCTCACTCCTGCTGTGACATGTCGTGCACCAAGGTCCGGAGCGATGGGCCGAGTGACTCTGGATGGAAATCTGCAGAACCGTGAGCCCGAAGAAAGCGTTCCTCTTCGAGGCCGATTGTCTTAGGCGTCTGTCACTGATCAGACAGTTGACGGTTGCAGTCAGGAGACATCACAGACCCACAGCAGCGTCTGCGGTGATCACCACTCAGGCAGCGTCAGCCCCGGCCTGGCTTCCGGGTACTGTGCGCATCGCATACCAGGTGCCCTTGTTATTTACACCTGGTGTCTGCAGGTGTGGGGCACAGGTGGGATTCAAAGCCTGGCCATCCAGAATTTGACACCACCTCACAGTGTTGTGTGCTGGCGGCATGAGGGGTGTGTGTGTGTGAGTGGGTGTGTACACAGGGTGCCAGCTCTCACACCAGAGTTCTGTGTGTTCATTCCATGCCCTGTGCCATGTGCTGGGCCCCAGGCTGGGTCCTTGCGGTGAGAATGCAGACGGACGGACACCCTCAGAACGGGCTAAGTCCCAGCAAGACAAAATGAGCTGATGGGAGGGGACCAAACCTGGAGGGCCTTGCCAGGCAATAGAGTTGACACCAAAGCCTGAAGGACAGTGAAGGGAGAGAAGCTGTTGCTACCCAATCAAGGGAACTGTATTCCAAGCAAGCAGGAATGGCATGTGCAAAGGTCCTGTGGCGAGCATGGTTTACTTATTTGGGGAACTAAGAGGTCAGGAAGGCCAGAGCAGAGGGCAGGGTGGGGGGAAAAGGACCTGAGAAGAGGGATAAGAGCCAGGCCTGATCCCACCATGACCTGGAGGCCGTGTGAAGAGGTTGGATAAAGTTTTCAAAGATTCTGAAATTTTTAAAAGAAGCCAGGACCTTTTGCAAACTAAAGATTTTAGCTCTTTCTTTTTCAGTGTTGTGAAAATATTCCAATCATAAAATAATAATTATTCTGTCCACAGGTCACTGAACATTTTGTGGAAGGTTTGTTTAGTTCTGATGACCCTTGCCTGGGGAGAGCATTGTTTGTTCTAGATCCCTACTGAGAAATGGCAGCTCTGAGTGACAGAGTGACTTCCCAAAGTCATGCAGCTGGGGTCAGGGTCACAGTGCTGCTCTTCCCAGAGCTTCTTCCTCACATGTGACTGATCCGTAGACTCATTCAGGTTGCCTGTATACTGCTTCCTATTTTCTGACCTATATCTTCTCATTTCCCCCACTCTCATACCCAGTAACTACTGTTTTGTTCTCTATCTCTCTATGTCTGATATTTTTAGGGATTCACGTATAAGTGAGGTTCTGTCTTATACGTCTTTCTGGATCTGGCTTCTCCAGGCTCACCCCTTTTGTTGTAGATGGCAAGAGCTTGCCATTTTCAAGGCTGTATACTATTCCATCGGCCATGTGTGTTGCAAAATCCTTATCAGCATGAGGGTTATGGGTAATGAAATTGTGCTGTATATAGGATTCATGCTAAATGAGTAAATTTTAGCTACTGTTGCCTGCAAAACAAACACAAAAGGGCAACCGTGAGATGGTAGATATGTTAGTTTGCTTCATGATAGTAAATGTCTTATTGCTCTGTTATGTGGAGCTTGACGTGTCTGGCACACTCTCACCATGCCGTGTTCCCACAAGCCTCCTCCAGAAGCTGCAGTCTGAATTTCTCAGCTCGTGCCATTGAAGCCTCAGCTGTCCCCAGGTGACAAGTTTGGGACACCCCTGGGGGCTCAGGGTGAGAAGACAGAGGTTCTGTTCCTTTGTTTGCTGTGAGGAGGAGCTGGGCCGCCTGGGGCTTGCAGGAGAATAAACCACGACCTCTGCGTGCAGGCACTGCACAGGGGCGGAGCATGAACGCAGAGGGACGGAGGAGGCTGCGGCAGGCAGCACTGGGAGGATCAGGAGTGCAGGCCCCTCCTGTCCTTCACTCTGTTTAGAAACTGAGGCCAGACTGCTGGGGGCTGGCAGGTGGGCTGCAGGGTGAGAGGGGTGGGTGGTCCAGGCTGGGGAGCTGACTGCAGGTGTCTGTGTCTGCGCCCTGTGGCTTTGAGGCCAGGGGCAGGGGGGCTCCTGGCCCTGATGTAGGGACTTCTTTCTGCTGGCCTGACAGTCCCCGTGGCCTGCCAGACTGACCTCCCTTTCACTCCTTCCTGTCTCTGGTTTTGTTTGCTTTTTAAGACAAGTTCTCGCTATGTAGCCCAGGTTGGCCTTGAACTTTCAGGGATCCTTCTGCCTCAGCCTCCCCAGTGCTGGGATGACAGGTGTGCATCACCATGCCTGGCTCCCTTGTTGTCCCTGTTTCCTGCTGTGCCCCACATTATAGCCAGCTCAAAAACCTGCCCTCAGCCTCCTGGAAGAAGTGATCAAAATCTGTCCATCCTTCATATGGCTGGCACAGAATGGGCACTCAGTAAATCTGTTCCTTTCACTTCTGGTGGGCTTGCTATGGCGCCTGCTTCTGGTCCTACTGTTCTTGTACTAACTGACTTACTCCTCTGAGTGCCCCCCATGGCTCTCTGTCTCCTGCACCTCCTCTCATTCATCCGACACCCTACAAGCCCCCAGTAGGCATCTGTCCCCTCCCCAGCCTCTCCCGCCCCAGGCTTGGCCACCGCCTGGCCCCCTCTGATGGCTGCAGGTAGGTGGTCCCCTGCTCCCCCCAACTGCCCTGCACGCACAGCCAGGTGCGTCCTGATGAGGCGCCACCAGCTCAGGTGTGTCCAGACCGAGTCCTGGCACACCCTGGGGGCTCAGTCACAATGACCTGCTATCCGCTGCCCGATCGAACAGTGACCAGCGGTGGGCTCGCTTACTATCAGTTAAAGCTCGGGTCCCTTGAGACGCAGAGAGACACCGCAGCTCAGAGCCGTGCGCCCACGCAGTGCGGGCTGGGGATTCAAGCCCCAGAGGGCTGATTTCGGAGCCGTGTGCTCAGGCTGTATTGCCTCTGATGGAAATTTGATGAAGTAATGAATCAAATAGCTTTCTAACGTCTTGCTTCCTAGACTATGAAACTTCTTGTTTTTGATTATCTTCCTTGCCTCCCTTTCTTTGCTTCTGTCCTTCTGTGTCTTGGTTACTTTTCTCTCATTGCTGGGACGAAATACCTGACACCCAAAGGTAAAAAGGGAAACGTGTATTCAGTTCACAGTTTGTAGAGGTTTCAGTCCATAATCAGCTGGCTCTGAGGCAGGGTGGCTGGCAGAGGGGCGATAATTCATGATAGCTGAAGACAGCAAAAGCAACAAGAGTAAAAGGGGGAGAGCAAGCCTCATTTCCTCTCTCATATTGTATGCGGGCTACCTGCCCTAGGGCCGGTGTGGCACTCACACCCCCAATCCCAGCACTAGACAATGAACCAATCACAAACTCTAGATTCAGCCGCCTCTGAAAAGCCCAGCCCCCATGACTGCAAAAGGCTTTGGGGGGACATCCAGACACAAACTGTAACATTCTGATTAGACTTTACTTTCTCAGAGAACTCCAGTTCGTTCTTCAAAACCCAGCATACACTGTTCCTCCCCCAGGCAGTGTTAAATTCTTTTTCCTGTTGCCAGGATAAACCTTGGTCAGCGTCCTTCAAGTCCCTTCAGATCTCCTTTTGTGCTCTTTTGAATCCTCATTTAGCCTCAGTCTCTTACGGCAGGGAGCTACTTACCTTCTTTGTCTCTCCCAGCCTGTGTCCAACACGTGTCAGGTGCCTCATAAATATTTGTTGGACAAGCATCTGAGAGTGTTACTGGCATTTGCCACCTGTCAAGTGAATATATTCGTGTTGGGTCCCGTTGCTAGGATGAACTTTCATTTCAACTCTGCTTGTAGGTCCCGAAGGGAGGAAAATGGGCCCAATGAAAATTGAATACAGTCACAGCTGGGGGTGGCTTCTCATGCCATTCATGAAGAGGAAATGCGGACTGGAAGACAGGGTTCTGTCTTTGGGGACTTAGACTAACAATGGAAGTTACATTACATCCCTGGGAGCACAAGATACGACGGGGCCTAGAAAACTAACCTGACATAGGGAAGTCCACCTGAGAGTGGGGGGTAAGAGGGACATTAATGCCGCTTGGGTGACACAAGTCCTGGTGGCCATAGATGCATTAACTTTTTCAGTTTTTATTTTTTATTTTTGTACATGTTTGTAGTACATAATGTTTACATTCATTGTGGGGAATTGACCCACGTACATTACACATCTTTATTCTTTTTGTGTCTGTTCCCTTCCCCCTCCATCTCTTTGTCCCCATCCCTTAAGCAAAAGATCTATTTCCTTGTTTCCTATTATGTATCTTTTACTTTGCTCTTTATTTACACTTTGGGTTTGTCATGTAAGAGAAACCACGCAATATGGAAGCTTTTGTGTCTGATTTATTTCACTCAACATACTCAAGGTCTCAAGGTGCATCCGTCACAAATACTCAAGTGTATCCCCCTTTATGGCAGAATAGTACTCCATTGTGTATAAATACCGTATTCTCTTTATCCCTTCATCTGTTGATGGACATATAGGCCACTTCCAAGATTTAGCTATTGTGACTTGTGCTGCTGTAAACATGGGTGTGTATGGCTCACTGTAATATGATTGTCTTTAACTCTCTTTTGAAGACACGAAGGTGTGAACCAAGGGATGGATGTGAGTATTGGACATTTGGCTCCACTCTTTCGCGCTCTTTCCCAGGGGACCAGAGAAAGGCAGAACATTGCCTGCTGCCCAGAGGTGCTGCTAGTGGGGAAATGTCCCCTCACTGGTAAATTGTGCCTGTGCAGGGAGGGGTAATGAATACTCCAAAGGCCACCAAACTGGGGCACCATGGAGCGTGCTGTGGCTGCGGGCACCTGGGCATGTGGCTCACGGATTGTCAGAGGGGTGCTGGCTCCTGTAGGGCACAGGGTTTTAAACCAGGGCAGACCCTGCCCTGCCTGCACTGTTCCTGTCCTTCTCCATGGAGAGTGGCTGGTGTAGCTCTGTGCTTCTAACTGGGAGTTCACTCCCAGATGCACCCTCCCAGGGCATGCTGGGAACCGAAAATCCCAGTTTCACCATTGACCCCAACCAGAAATGACCTCTGTGCCTTTGGACTGCTCCTTGAGAGGCCTGGTGAGTGGGTGTGGGTGCCACGTTCTCCTTCTGAACTTCAGGGGGCTCTGACAGGGCTGAAAGGGGACTGGTAGGCCAGGTGGGGAGGTGGCCATATCACCTTCTAATGGTCCCTGTCCCTGGCTTTCGCTCTGTGCCACTCTGGATTGCATCATCTTCCTGCCTGTGTCCAGGAAGCCTCTCGGCAGCCTTCTTATCTCCATTTCCCAGATAAGGACCTAGAGTTTCAGAGAGGGTAAGCGAGTTGCTGAAGGTTGCCCAGCAGGTCTGTGGCTGAGGGAGGACTCTGCCCAGCCATCTGGCCTTGGAGCCGGCTCTGGCTCACTGCCTCTCGCTGCCCTGCAGCTCCCTCCCAGAGCTAATTAATGTCCTATGATTCTAACTCACCGCTGCTTCAGGAGGTGGCTCTGGGCAGTGAATTTCTAGGGCACAAGATGTCCCCCTTTTCCCCTCCTTCTGCCTGAGGATGAGAGGTCAGAAAATGCAGAAATGGGCCAGGTGTACAGTCTGCACTGGGGCCCAAAAACTATAAGCTCTCGCTCTTCCCCTGATGCCTTTGTTCTAACTCCCTGCAAGTGTGTCTCCGGCAGGCAGAAGCTTAGACGCTCAGATCAGGGCGGTGACCGAAGTGAGGCAGGGGTGTGACAGGCAGCAGCTTCCCTTGCTTTTGCGGGGAGCCCAGGGGCTGCCCACCCCTTCCCATCCATGGCTAGTGTCTCTCTGCCGTGGCAGGGCCCTCACCCTCGAATACTGCCGCGCGGGGTCCCTGTGCTGCAAGCATGGAGCTGTTACTCCCTTGGGGCAGAGGAGCTGCTCTCAGGACGCTGCCAGCTCCGGGTCCCCGGCCGTGGGGTGGCAGAGACATGAGGTGCTGCCTGCCCACGCTCTGGAGGCCTCTGTGTGGTGGGAGGGTTGGAGCCTTTTGGATCCCTTCTGCACCGGATCTCTGTGTTTTCCTCTTGCTATTAATAGCAAGGGTAACTGGGAAGACGCATAGCGCAGGGAAGCATTCTTTTTTCTATTAAGAAATAATGGAAGTTGCTTGCAGGGTGTGGAGAGCCTGGGGGCCCTGCCCTGCCTGCGCTCACCCTCTCAGCAGGAAGCCCGAGAGGCCAGGCGGCTTCCACCTCCCTGTGCTCCCACCTGCATCTCAACCCCATGGCCCACCCAGTTCGCCTCTGACAAATGACCCTTGATTATTTTGTTACCTCCAACCGCTGTGATGGAGGCTGTGATAAAACACAAAATCCCTGGCTGCTCGGTAGAGCAGAGCAATAGCTGTAAAACTGCTGCAGGCTGACGGACAGGCGGGGAGCTGAAGGCTGTTAAGAAGCCAAACACATTTTGAGCGGTTTCTTCCCCTTTCGTGATATCTATTGTAGATTTTGGGGCTTATTTACTCTTTCAGTTTTTTACACTAGGGAGACAATACCATGTTTGCACATGCGAGTCTGATTTATTTCACTTATGAGTATGGTCTCTAGTTGCATCCATTTACCTGTAAAAGCCTCAAGTTTATCATTCTTTATAGCTGAGTAGTACTCCATTTTATAAAAATACCACATCTTTTTTTATCCATTCCTCATTTTTTTTTTTTTTTTTTTTTTTGTGGGTACCCGGGGGGGGTCAACCTCAGGACCTTGCGTGCCAGCAGGCGCCCGTGCCGCTGAGCGATATCACCGGCCCTTTTTTCGTATGTGGGTTCCGGGAGTCGAACTCGGGCCCTCGCGCTTGCCAGGCAGGCGCTTATGCCGCTGAGCCGTCTCACCGGCCCCCTCCTCATTGTTTTTATTGTTTTTTTTTCTCTTTAAAATAATAAAAAGAGGGCCGGTGAGACGGCTCAGCGGCTTAAGCGCCTGCCTTGCAAGCGCGAAGGCCCGAGTTCGACTCCCGGATCCCACATACGAAAAAGGGGCCGGTGATATCGCTCAGCGGCACGGGTGCCTGTTGGTGCGCGAGGTCCTGAGGTCGTCCCCCCGGTACCCACAAAAAAAAAAAAAAAAATAATAATAATAATAAAAAGAGGGCCAGTAAGATAGCTCAGTGGTATAAGCGCCTGCCTGGCAAGCGCGAGGTCCTGAGTTCGACTCCCGGTACCCACATAAAGGAAAAAAAAGGGCCGGTGATATCGCTCAGCTACACAAGCGCCTGCTGGCAAGGGCGAGGTCCTGAGTTAGACCCCCAGTACCCACATTAAAAAAAATAATAATAATAATAAAAAGAAAAATGCCAAACACAAAGAGACAGCACCGCGTGAGTCTGAAGGCTTGAGGCCCCAGAGCGGGATGTTGGGAGACAGAAAGTGGCAAGGTGGTGCCAGGGCCCTGTGGGGGCGAGGATGCAGTGTTCTGTGGGGACAGAGTTTCAGGTGGGGATGATAAAAGCATTCTAGAGATGGACGTAGTGAGGTTGCACAGCACGGAGTGTGTTTAATGCCATTGATTTGCACCCTTAAAGATGCTTATGATGGTAGATTTACTTTTTTTTCAGTTTTATTTTTATTAGTTGATGTTTGCAGTGCATAAAGATCACATTCATCATGTGGACTTGTCCATGTACATCAAGCATCTCAATTATTTTTCTATCCCCTTCTACTCCCCTCCCTTCCCTCCTTCTATCTCTTGGTCCCCTTCTCTTTTGCAAAAGATCTCTGTCCCTACTTCCTGTTATCTGTCTTTTATTTTGCTCTTTATTTATACTTTGCATTTCTCATATAAGAGAAACCATGTGATATGTAAGCTTGTGTGTCTGATTTATTTCACTTTACCTTATGGTCTCCAGGTGCATCCATTTTCCTACAAATGAGTTTCTCCTTCTTTATGGCAGAGTCATACTCCATGGTGTGTAAATACAACGTTTTCTTTATCCATTCATCTGTTGATGGACATGTAGGCCACTTCCAGGATTTAATTATTATGAGTTGTGCTGCAGGAAACATGGGTGTGCATGGATCAATGCAGTATGGTAGATTTATGTTAATGCCTCTTTTTTTTTAATGCAGTAAGAAAGAAGCTGCTTGGGAGGCGTCCGGCTGTTGCACTGTGGTGCTGGGTGGCCTCCTTCTTGCCTTCCTCTCCGAGGCTCTGTCTCTGTGCTGGGTCTTGTCCTGTCTTGGGAAACTTGCTCATTTCCAAGCTGCAGGAAGCTTCTAGATCAGGCAGCTGCCTGGCCCCAGGGTCCTTTTGGAATCTGGCCACTGTGGGCACCGAGCCTCATTTTGCAGATCGCTAATTGCTGGGAGAGCTTCCAGGTCCTGTGGCAGATGTCAGTGCCGGCAGCTCTGGGGGAGGAGGCCCGGCCCTCTTGATTTATGAAGTCACTGAGCCATATGCCACCCTGATTGGAGCCTTGGAGGCACCCCTTGGGGGACAGACAGCCATTGCCTGTTCTGGGCGTCTTCCTGGAGGCCCCAGGAGCTTCTCATGCTGTAAGCTCCTGGGTCCCTGGGCCCAACATTGTGTTGGGAGGTCTTCACTGGCCGGGGGCCTGGGGGGCTGGGGAGAGCTAGGATGTGGGAATCTTCAGGGCCTCCACTCACCTCAGGCAGCTTCCGGTGACAGGGTACAGTGCATGGCCCTGAGTCTCTGTCCGGACTTCTCTCTGCCCTGCCCCTCGAAGAGGAGACTTGATCCTGTTGGAGGGATGATATCACCCTTTGGTGGACCTGAGAGGCCTGCAGAGGGACACTGGGCAGCCAGGGAGCTGCCCAGCTTGGGGCTTCGTATCCAGTCTTAGGAAGGAGCCCCTGGGGTGACCCCCCCCCCCGCCCGTCCCAATCTAGGGTCCTTCCAGCCACCAGCCTGCAGGTGCTTACGAGCTGCGGCCTTGGAGCGCGACCCCTGGGCTGCTCCTGGCCCTGCTCCCTGGCCTGTCCATCTCTGTGAGACTCTATGGATGCCTCTCTTTGCCACGTCCTTTCTGTGACCGGAGGATGGAGGAGGCGGCCCGAGGAGCCAGTTTGAGGAATAAGCAGCATTGAGCCCGCCAAGCGTCCCAGAGCTGGTGGCTATTAATAGTAAGGGAGTTTGGCAGCCGAACCTATGCATGCGGTATCCAGACTCCCTCAGATCTGGAGGAGGCACGGTTGGATTGTGAATGAGGCCCGGGAAGTAGCCGTGCATACCAGTCACTGGATTCAGTGGCTGCTCAGGTGGCCTCCGCCCTGGGGACCCAGAAGTCCTGACTTTGTGGGATGCCCAGTCTTGATCCACTCACAGATGGTGGCCCCAGGGTGGGAGGAGCCCCCTAAGAATGGAGGAAGTGGCAGAACGAGGTGGACAGGAAGTCGGGCCCCAGAGCTGCGGGATCTCAAACAGGCTACTTGTACCCCAGCAGGGTTTTCCGTGTTTGACATTTGGACAGTCAGAAGTCCGGGTGCTGGAGCTGAGCAGCACTGTTCCTTTGCAGGGTCTCCTGTCTGCCCGGGCCCTAGCTGGCCCTGTTCCCTCGTTCCTGTGACCCTGCCCCCCACCCCCAAGAGGCCTTAGACATAGCAGGCTGCAGCCTTGGGCACTTGGGTTTGAAGATCTAAAATTGGGCTCATGGCAGGGGAGGCAAGGGTAGGGGGAACCTGGGTCCCCAAATCCCTGGATTATTGCTGCAGGTGACCTGTGCACATTCCAAGTTTCTGGGGAGCAGTGAGAGGTAGACAAGACAGACGGACCTGAAGTCCAGCTCCACGGATATCACAAGCAGCATGGGCACTGTTGACATAAGTCAAGGAAGTGACATCCGTGGGTGTCGTTGGCCATCTACCTCGCTCGTGGCTGAGAAGCCAGTGTGTACTGTGCCCTGTGCTGACCTACAGAGGTGGCCAGTCTGGGCGAGCTCAATGCCAGTATCCCAGCAAATGGAAACCGCTGAGCATTCGGCAGGGTCTGCCTGACGTTGAATTATTGAACATCTTTTTTTTTTTTTTTTTGTGGGTACCGGGAGGTCGACCTCAGGACCTCGCGCACCAGCAGGCGCCCGTGCCTCTGAGCGATATCACCGGCCCCTTTTTCGTATGTGGGATCCGGGAGTCGAACTCGGGC
Source organism: Erethizon dorsatum (assembly GCA_028451465.1). NCBI lineage: Eukaryota > Metazoa > Chordata > Mammalia > Rodentia > Erethizontidae > Erethizon > Erethizon dorsatum. The sequence goes on from CM051831.1 coordinate 40,576,147, forward strand.
CCTCGCGCTTGCAAGGCAGGCGCTTATGCCGCTGAGCCATCTCACCGGCCCCTATTGAACATCTTAATGAACCCATTTTTCACGTCCTCCACTGCTCCCCCAGGACAGCAGGGTAGGCAGTTGGCGAAGTGGCAGTGAATATTAATGCCGCATCGGGCGTGCGCGTGTGGTTAGTGGTGTTTCCCATCAGCCTGGGGTGGGGATCCCTGAGGGCTAAGTAATCCTGCCAGTGTGGGGCCCCCAGGGCCCCAGAAATCCCGGTCAGGAGGTCCCTGGAGGCCTGTGGGGAGGTCGAGTCACTGTGAACCACTCTGGGGTTCCAGCTCCATGCAATTTCCAGCTCCGTGACAAAATAGGTGTTCAAGACCGTTGAAGGAATACAATGGGAGTCTGTTGACCTTCACCTTCACCTCGCCCAGAAACTCAGAAGCGGGAGGGTTTTCTGTAATACTCTGTTTCAATGTGGCATTTTCATGCGTGCATATAACATATTTTGACAAATGCCTTGCCCCTTGCCCTCCTTTAAACTCCCTTCACTCTCTCCCCCATCCCCTTGCCCAATAATAATCTCCCTTCTGTATCTGTATCTTCTTTTTCCAGATTCCATGTATTAGGGGAAACGTGGTATTTTCCTGAGTCTGGCTTATTTTGCTTAACATGGTGACCCATGTCCCTTCAGGGGTGATTTTGTTCTTCTTCTTTTTTTTTTTTTTTATGTGGGTACCGGGAGTCACACTCAGGACCTTGCACTTGCCAGCAGACGCTTGTGCCGCTGAGCGATATCACCAGCCCCTTTTTTTTTCCTTTATGGGGGTACCGGGAGTCGAACTCAGCACCTCACACTTGCCAGGCAGGCTATTACGCCGCTGAGCCATCTCACCGGCCTGATTTTGTTCTTCTTGACAGCTGCGTAGTACTCCATTATGTGTCTGTGTACAGTACCACACTGTGTTGATCCATTCGTCTGTTGATAGGCACCTTGGCTGTTGCGAGTTGTGCCACAGTAAACATGGGTACGCAGGTGTCCCTATAGTAAGCTGACTTCGTATTCCTTCAGATATATACCAAAGAGTGATGCAGATAGTTGAGTCAGATGGTAGTTCTAGTTTTAGTTTTTCAAGTATGCTCCTCATGGATTTCCATAGTGGCTGCACTAATTTACGTTCCTACTAGCCGTGTAAAGGGCTCCTGATCCTCATTCTCGCCAGCATTGTTTTTTTGTAGTCTTGATGATAGCCACTGTGACTGGGTGAGGTGGAATCTCAGTGTCATTTTGATTTGCATTTCCCTAATGGCTAAAGATGTTGGACACTTTTCTTGTGCTTACTGGCCATTTGCATGTCTTCTTTTGAGAAGTGTCTGTCCAGTTCACTCGCCTATTTACTGACAGGGCTATTTGAATTGTTGGGCTTTTGGGAATTCTTTATATATGCAGGGTATTAATCCTCTGTCAGAAGAGTAGCTGGCAGAGGTTTTCTCCCATTCTGTAAGCTGCCTCTTCACTCTGTTGGCTTCTTTGCTGTGCAGAAAGCTTTTAATCTGATGTCCATTTGTGGGTTCTCACTGTCATTTCTTCTGCCATTGGAGTCCTGTTCAGGAAGTCTTTGCCTCCCCCTATGGCTTCAAGGGTTTCCTCTGTGTTTTATTCCAGCAGTGAGGGTGTGAGAGAGGAGCTTTGGTGCTAGGTCTTCATGGTGCCTTGGGGAGCAGTCGAGCAGGGGGACAGTGGAGACGTGTTGGAGTGAGGGAAAAGGAGGAACTATGGGTGATTTGGGGAGTGTTTGGGCAAGGGTAGAAATCACTGGGGGGAGGAGTCCTTCTGTCTCCAGTTTACCTCCATTGTACCAGAGGAGTCACACTAGATCTTGGTCTGATTAGATGCCCTTCCTCAAGAATATTCCATGGCTCCCCATTGTGGGCAGCACTCAGCGCATGCCATTGGGGTTAGAATTAGAAACCTCCCTGGCTGTCAGCCCTCCCTCCACCTGTGCACTCACAGGGGCGTGTGAGCTTCTTCTTCCACCTTCTGTGCCTTTTTATAAAAATCCCTTTTCTCTTCGACCATTACCAGGTGCCTAAGCTGTTTGTCATCCAGCCTTGCTGCTGTCTCAACTACGAAAATGTCCCTCCCTTTCCCCACAAAAACCCTATTGCTTTGGAAAACAGTCCCTTTTCTTGGGGCCTGAGTAGTTTTCTGGCTCCTTACTTTAGACCATCTTTTCTCCCTTACCCGTGGGTGCATTCATTTACAGATCTCAGTGCCTACTGTCTACCCAGCATCAAGCCAGACCCGGGTGTGACAGATGGGAGTAAAAAAGGCCCAGCCCCTAAGGACTCTGGAGTCACACACAGTCCGGCTGTGCCCTGTGGTTCCCAAATGCCTGCTGTGTCTGTGCCAGAATGGATTGGGGTGCCGGGGATCCACTGCAGCCTCATGAAGTTCTGGGGTCTCTGGCCATGGTTGCCCCTCTTGCTGGGTGGTAGGCAAGCCGGAGATCCTCTCACCCTGCCCTCGCCTGGTCTCCTGGCCCCACTGGGAGAGCAACTCACTTTGGTTCCAGGCTGGTACCAGGGCCTCCTCTAGGCACCAGATCTGGGGAAAACCACGAGTAGTCCAGGGTCAGTGTGTGATACTATCGCTTTCTTTTCAAGGTACAGATTTTTAGGGTTCTGTTCACTTTCAGACCAACTGGTGGCAGTTTTACACTTAACATTTGAATATAAATAAATAGGGGTTTTCTTTTCAAAATAAATTTAAGTGGAAAGTAAGCCAACTTAAAGGGAAATAATAAGTGATTGATTAGGCACAATGTTGAGGAAAGGGGCTGGAATGAATCAAGTTGGGGAAATTTAGAGCTGGTCAAGTTCAAGGCTTCTCAAATGGGTGCGGAGGAACCCCAGTTCTGCCCTCTTTTCTGGAGACCAGGTCCCTGTCTGTGTTTTCTAGGTTGAAACATTCTGGGAAATAGTGTGGGTTGATGGACAAATGTGGTACATCCACAAAGTTGAATACTACTCGGCCCTGAAAAGGGCTGATTTACTGATTCATGCTGTGCCATAGATAAACCTCAAGTGAAAGAAGCCAGCCACAAAGACTGTTTCTTATGAAACTTCTAAAGAGACAAATCCATAGAGACACAAGTAAATTCGTGGTTGCCAGGGGTTGGGGATGGATAAGGGAAAACGCCATTTGTCATCAGGTATGAAGGGTCTTATTGGAGAAGAAAATGTTTTAATACTGATGCATAGTAGTGAAGTTACTCAGAACCCCCAGTCTGAGGCCAGGGTGCAGCTCTAGTAAAGTGCATGGTGAGCCTGAGTAAGACCATATTTGGTTCCCAGCACAAAAAAAACTAAAACTCCAGACTGTAAAACAAACAAAGAACAACAGCAGCCAAAATCACTGAGTCATGCTTGGTTTGTGTAGTTGGAATTTTTTTTTTTTTTTTTTTTTGTGGGTACCGGGGGTTGACCTCAGGACCTTGCATGCCAGCAGGCGCCCATGCCGCTGAGTGATATCACCGGCCCCTTTTTCGTATGTGGGTTTCGGGAGTCGAACTCAGGACCTTGCACTTGCCAGGCCGGCAAGCTCACTGGCTCCAGAAATTTGTTTTAAAAGCACTAAAGTTCAAACTCGTCTTTAGTCATCTGTAATGGGAGAGGGCTTTCTCTGAGGACAAGTACGTGATGTTACGTGGTCGGCTAGGTTTGTAGCTTGTTCATTTCGCCTGCTGAATGGTAGCTGTGCCCTAAATCACCTTTCCCTCTTGGAGGTTAAATGACTGGAAGTCACCAGGCAAAGGGCAGCAAGTTTGAGAAGAGCGGGGCTAATGAAGCCCAACCTGTGTGCACGGCATGCTTGGGAATGTGCATTTTGATCCTTCCCGTGGGAGACAGTGTGTCAGTATTGTCCCTCTGTCCCTCTGGACCATGTCCCTGCTTTGGGTGCCTTGTACCCTGCCCTACCACCCACCCCCGTCTGACTTCTTGTTGGAACTGCTCCTGGCGTGTGTATGTGTGGAGGGGGCAGGAAATCAGTGCAGGGAAAAAGGTGGCTGTTACTCACTCCCTGCAGTTCCTTTATCCCCAGCCGCCATTGTCTCTGTGCAGTCCCTGTCCTGTCCAGTAGGACAAGCGGGCAAACAAGTCTTGCTTTCGTCAGCCCCCGGTGCTTCAGCAGCTGCCCTTGGTTCCCCAGCCCTGCCCACACCTTCATGCAGCTGCCCACGATGGCCCTTGGGGCGCCCAGCTGGGTACAATGTGTCCTAACCCGTATAACCACGTGTCCTGGAGATTGCATGGGCTGAGGGGCACTGTGAGACACTCTCTTGGGATGTACAAAGCAGCACTGGAATGGCTGCGTGACTTCCCGCGTTGTGTGTGTGATCTTAAAGATTCAGTCGCCTACCGTTGAGCAGTTGGTCACTGTGCGTTTTGTTTCGTTTGCATCTGTGCCATTTTTATGTCCTAGACTCCTAGAATAGCCAAGGAACACACCCTCTTAAGTGCATCCCCAACAGATGCTGGATGGAGCTCTTGAGCGCCTGCTGAGACCTGGGGCTGTGGCTCTGCCACCTCCTGCACTTGATGTTGGGGATGTTTAGGAATCTTTAAGAAAACGGACTCAAGTGGGAGAGCTGAAGACATTGGTTTGGTTTGGAAGCCCCAAGATCAATTTCTTCTGGGATGTTGGTGTTGCTTATGCTGGGAGCTCTTTAGCAGGCCCAGCTGCAAGTGGGTTTGCATCCCAGCTCCACGACTCCCTAGCTGTGTGATAGTGGCCCTTGGTGGAACCCAGGAGCCCTCATGAAGCTGGGCCCTCCATTGGATCAACTGAAATTGCCAGAACATGAGAAGTGCTTACCCTCGCCTGCACCAGGGCTGAAATACAGCAGCCCTGTCCCTGCCTTCTCTGCCCATTGACACATGCATACATCATCCGGGCCCAGGAGGTTTTATAACATCTCAGTGTGTTATTATCCGGGTGAATTTACCTCCCTGGCTCCAAAGAGGCATTTATGAACTCCCTCGATGTAGAACGTGCCCTCTCTGGCTAATTATGACTCTGATGCCATACAGGCTTAAAATATGTTTGAAAATAAAAATCTATGATCTCTATCCTTTCCTGAGAGTGACCCCTATGATTGTCACCAAGCCACCTCGATGGATGTCACTGACAGCCAGGACCTCAGAGGTGCACACTGCTGCTTTGCATGTGCCTGGAGCTCAGGGCCCTGGGCACTTATTTTGACAGCGAGCTGATCATTCTCACTAATTTAACTGGCTTGTCCTTCTTGACTGTCAGCAGCCGGCGTATAGCCTGCTCTGTCCTTTGGCGGCTCTCTCAGGCAGCCATTCTGCACCTCGCTCACAGCTTATTTAGGAAACTCTTTCATTCCCTGCAAAGAGGGCTTTGTCTTATCTGTCTCCATGTTGCTGCTGTGTGTGCCGCAGGTCCTTTCTCTAGGATCGTCTCCCAGTAATGAAGGCCACACTCCCTGTCCTGCTGGCACGGGGGGAGACGATGGCCGCATGAAGAGTCACCTTCTCTTCATTTGCCAGATGGTAAAGAAGGAGCCGAGTCCCCGCCATCTGCGTCACCCTCCCCTAGCCAGCGTGAGCAGCTGTGTGCAGTAGGGGCCCAGTCCTGCTGCCGGTCCCGGAACATGGGCAAGGGCCTCCTTAACATGGGCAACGGCCTCCTTTAGGCCAGGAACTGGGAGCTCACAGTGCGGTGACATTTCATTCATCCACCCCCTTGCTCATTCATTCAGCCAGTGCTCGGTAGAGCCCTGGGTAATAGCACTCCAGTTGCAAACAACAGAATCCACTCTTGCTAGATCAGGCAGAAAGGCAAGTTCAGCAAGAATGTCAGCTGCTGCCTACCTTGGCCAGCCGCACACTTCGTCCTGCCACTCCGGATTAGCACCTGCCTGAGGCTCCAGACCTGTTTCAGACCTGCTCCTTGGAGACCAGGGTCACTGGGCACCAGCTTGGGTGCTGCTGTGGCTGTGATTGCTGGCCACAACACTCAAATCTTTGACATTTGTACAGAGATCTCATCTTCAGTAGCTGTTGTAGGCTAGATATTGAGTTTGTTGAGCCATCAGGGGTCAGTGGGGCCAGTTTAGGAGTAAAAGCTTGGGGCAGCCCACTCTAAAGGGGAATGGAGGGAAGCGTTGAGTGGGAGGGATGGAATCCATGTTGGGTCATCTATAATTTGATAGACCGTAACCTGGCAGAGACCAAATGCACAGGTACGTTAAATAAAGATGGACCTGCAAGAAAAATCATGGAGATATAAGTGGGCCCAGAGAAGGGAGAAGCCAAGACATCCACGACCGGGTGATATTTCAATCTGTCCATCCCTTCGCAGCTTCATCATGTAATCTTGTGTCTTTCAGGAAGGTCTGGATATATTGTCTCATTGGTCCTGTTTATCCAACAGTAGCATGTTTCCTCAGCGTAGCACAGGTCCCTCTACTTTCTGCAGTGAGGAGATCTAGGGCTCGATGATTTTATAGGACCAGAGAATTTATTTGGTTCTGCTGGAATTCAAGGTGACCATAGATTTAGGGAAATGGAGATTCTGGGCATAGCTGAATGTTCCTGTAAATCTCTTATCCTGGTGTCCTCAGTTTTGAAGGGTAATGAGACAGGCTAGGTAAATTTAGGGCTAAGAAATCTTGTTTTGCCAAGTTTCATGTAGATACTCACCAACATGCCTGTATGTAGAGCTGAGAAGTTTTGACCCAAGGTTTTACAAAATGTAGGTCAAGTTTTTTTCCACCTCAGTCACCCCATGGGCATCTGGAGACCCAACTCAAGAGTCATGGTTTTTAGCAAACAGCACTTTAAGTCTCCAACTGTCTCCGAGAAAACACAAATCATGTTTCTGATGAGTAACAGGGTAAGGCCCAGCAGTGAGTTTGTCCCTTGTCCCTGTCACAGTCTTTGACTATGTCACGACTATGTTATTTTCCCCTGAGAGATTTTATCCTCCTTGATCGTAAGGAGGAATAGATGAAGATATTTGTCTTTGTGTGTGTGTTGTGTGTGTGTTATTAACCATTTTACTTTTTGGTTATACTTTTCTGTTTAAGACCAAGTAGATAAAACTAACCTCTTTTTATTATTAAGGTCAGTTAAGGCTCCTCAGGGGGTGGGGGGATACAGTTTCCTCCGTTCTTTTTCTCTTATCAGTTGTGTCATCTGCCAGGATGGATCATGGTCTTGCTTGGCCTTGCAGCTTCCTTGGTAGCATGGGACACTTTCCTCTTCAGCGACCCTCCTATTTGTAGAAGGTACATTGGTGGACTCCATCCTCGGGTCCAACGGTCCCCCTGCTCCGGAGGGTGAGCAACTCACTGGAGTTGCAGGGCGCTATTGGAGTGGCGCATCACTCCCCGGGTCCTGGCTGACTTCAGAACATGGCGTCCTCCTCTCCCCAGCTTCGGTCCACAGTCCGTGGTCATCAAACACGCAGAAGTTCCCTTACACTGGTTGCAAAGTGGGAGCAGTGAGTCCTAATATTAACTACGGTCGTTTTTCTGGATACTGGGAGTCAGTGTCATATCCTGTCTGGCCTTTATCTTAAAATACTGTTCATTGTCTGCTAGACGTCACAGACCGGCAGAATGCTGGCAGACAACAGACCAGTGAGGAAAATACAAAACCCACGGGAACAAGATACAGTAGAATGTAATTGTTTGCAGATGTACTCTGTAGGTAACTAATGCTTAATCTCTTAGTTATTGGTGTGACCCTGCCTGTATTACAATACAATTAGGAAAATGTAACATAAATCTGAGACAGTTATTACAAACAGTTTTGGTTTGACCAGGGTGGTATGGCAAGGTGCTTTTTAAAGGCTCTGCACTTTAGAAGGCTTTTACATTTAAAGAACATGAATGCGTTTAACATACAAAGGTGTCAGCAATAATTAGCGTTATGGCCACGTGGAAGTTCTTTATGTATCAACTTCGCTCTTTACTTTTGAGACAGAATTTAGAATCTGGCTTAGTAGTATAGATAAAATCATGTGATTTTCTATTTAACAGATACAGAAAGTTTAATGTCATTGACAAAAATTTTTAAACAGGTTTAGATCTTTTACAGGCTTAGGAAGTAATGTTCAATGATGACAGATAGACTTATTACCTAGTGTGCAAGTGCATCTCATTTATATGATAGCAAAGTATTTCATCAACCAGGTTTTAAATGCTGGAATTGTCCAATTTTCGGGGGGGGTTTCCCCACCGGAATGGTACTGAATATAACTGTAGAAATAAAAGTTTTTTTTTTACATATATGCCTATCCATGTTTATAGCCGCACAGCTCATAATAGCTAAATCTTGGAAGTGGCCTGTATGCCCATCAGCAGATGAATGGATAAAGAAAATGTGGTATTTACATCCCGTGGAGTATGACTCTGCCATAAAGAAGGACAAACTTGAATCATTTGTAGGAAAATGGATGCCCCTTGAGACCAGAATGTTAAGTGAAATAAATCAACTTAAATATCACGTGGTTTCTCTTATATGAGAAACTCAAAGTATAAATAAAGAGCAAAGTAAAAACTAGATAATAGGAAATAGGGAGCTAGATCTTTTGCAAAAAGGAAGGGGACGTAGAGATGGAGTGGGTGAGTGGGGGAGGGAAAGGCAATGAAAAGAATTGGGATGTGTGATGCACATGGACCAACTCCACACGAGGAATGTATACATTATGTACTGCAAATGTGGACCAATAAGAACTGGAAAAAAAAGTTGTACTTACCATTTTATATGTTTAAGGTCTAGATGTAATGTATGTTGTATCAAAGAAAGCACCTACTGGTTATTGTTCATGCCTCAAACTTATATATCTCTAGTTTTACAAACTTTGGGCGTTCATGTAGCGTACTTCGTCCTCAGATGTATACATATCTCTACTCCCATATACAGAGTGTCAAATACACTATAATAATCTAAAAATAATAGCTGCTCTTTTAACCAGGATTATAAGCTGATCACTAAAAAAACTTTACAACAAACCAACACTTAAATAAACCCTGGCTCTGTTAAGACCTTTTTTCCTAGATAATCAAATCTAACAGCGTAAAACAGAAATTATCTTGATAAAACACAAACTTTTGTTTATTAGGCCAGTTTTTGTAAATTTTTGCTAATGGCCGATCAGAACTTTAAGGAAGTGTTAAATACTATTTTATACATAGGATTTGGTTTCATGTCAATGTTATAAATTTCGACTTTTAGAAAATACTGGTTTTAAATGGTTTTGTAAATTGTAGCCTATCAATTCTTTACAAAATTTTTGAATTTGGGCAAATTACGCCTCTTTCTTAATAAGAAAAATACTTTAAAAAAACACATAATTCAACTCCCCTATTTGTATAGAGAGTCATATATTAGATTTTCTTTTTTTTTGTACCGGGAATCAAACTCACGACCTCACACTTGCCAGGCAGGCACTGTGCTGCTGAGTTATATCCCTGGCTTAAGAAAGCAATTTTAAATATTTTCTTTGACATATTAATGATGTTTGAAAACAAATTGAATAGACCCAAATATATTGTCCTTTTACACACTAAGAAGCCAAGAGCATTGATTTTATATTTAGTAACTGGCGCTGTTGCAAAGCCAGACTTGTTAGCCAGTGAGTTTGTGTTGAGAACAGGCAGAATTGCAAAAGAAAATAAGTTGCTTCTTTTTGAGGTTTTGGGGGTCAAATTTCAACCAGTTCTTGAGCATACACCCCAGGGGTGAGATGGAGGAAAGAGTGCAAGGAGACCCACAGTAGATACCTAACTGCATGTGGTATCTATCCAAAAAGTGTCCCCAAAGGGAGACGGACAGAGCAAGGGACCTGGGGTGTCAAAGGAAGATGTGCATCTGCTGCATCCTGATGGTGACATCGCCGTGTGACCCTTGGAGCATATAGTTTGTGTAAGATGCCAGTAGGGATGAGTCATGGTGGCTCACAGTTTGTTTTAGCATGGCCGATCAGCTTAAGATAGCTGTGCCCTGTCCCATGCTGGGCACTTCCGTACTGACACACACTACATGTTTATTTACAAAAAGTCCAGATAGCAAATGATTCTGTGTATATGGAGTGTCCAGGATAGGAGATATACAGGAGGTAGATTTGTGGTTGCCCAGGGCTGGAATAAGGGAAGTTCGAGGAAATAGGGTTTCATTTTTGGTGATGAAAATATTTTTAAATTGGCTGTGGTGCTTGGTGTGGTGGTGCAGGCCTGTAATCCCAGCACTCCAGAGGCTGAGGCAGGAAGATGGCTTTGAGTTCAAGGCCAGCAAACCAAACCAAAACAAAGTTTATAAAATTGGCTGTGGTGATGGTTGCACAGGTCTGTGAGTAAAGTAAGTGACATTGATTTGCACACTTTAAATGAGTGAATTACATGTTACGTGAATTAAACCTCAGTAAAGCTGTTTTTAAAAAGTGTTTAGAATGAGCTCTACGTATATAGTGGCATCAAAGAAGCAGCTCAGGGCTGACCTCGGGGCTGCAGAGATGATTCTGGACCTCTCTACAGGGTAGAAGGGTGAGTTTTTACAGACATCTTTATACAAGCCCAACTTTTCAATCTCTGTAGCTCTGTGGTTTTCTTGAACTTCCTCTGTGTTGGGGTTGGTGGGTGCAGCTATGGGGTGGGATAGATGTGAGGGTTGTTGTGGTCTTGAACTCCAATTGATTGACCTGCTACTACCTGTGTGGTTCACGGTGCGTTTGGGGCTTGCTGGATTCTGGTAGGGCTGGCTCACATGGACCTGGGGACACAGGCATGAAGGAGCCTCTGGTCTCGAGGGCTCGCTACCCCAGTCTGGTTCTCAGCACCCTGCAGCATTAGTTTCAGGTAATCCCTGTGTGGGGAGCGCTCTGTGCAGTGGGTGATTGGGGACGTGGCGATGCCCCGGCTGTACGCACTGGGCTGGGAATTGCAACAGAGGTGCCTGTGCTCATCCCAGGCCCTCAGGTTGCCCTGGACAGCAGAGATGGAAGCTGGGGGCAAGGACTTGCGATGAGCCATGCCTGTGGTGAACCCAGGGACAGCACTGGGGGCCCCACATCAGTACCAGCGATGTTCAGGGCTGAGCCAGGGCTGGGACCCAGGTGAGCAGACACTCACCTGCAGGGCTGGGGTAGAAAGGTGGAGGTGACAGGGCTCAGTGGCCAGCAGGGCACAGTGCCTGTGGGAGGCAGCCTGTCAGTATCTACTGTGAAGCCCAACCTTGCCTCGGAGTTGCGTTTTGCCCGTCATAAGCCCTGTAGTGGTGTGCATTACTGTGCAAACATTTGCACTTGTACATGTGCTGCCCGCGTGTATGTGTTTGTACGTGCATTGCTGTACATCCACGTGTGTGCATGTGCAATAGAAGTGCAGTGTCCATTGTGCATGTGTTGCGTGTGTATATGTGTGTTTGTGTGCATGTGTGTGGTCCGGCAGAGACCATCTGCCTTTGATGTTAAGTCAGGACAGGGGACTGTAGCATGCAAACCCTTTGAAACGTGTCCTCCTTTCAGTCTCCTCTCTTTCGGGGCTTTTTTCTCCCTCTTTTCTGCCCACCTGCTACAAACACATCCTGACTCCCAGTTTCGCATCAGGCCTTGTGTTGAAGACTTGGGTGAATGAGACCCCATCCAGGTACAGTGGAGAGGGGAGACACGCAGAGTCCCCACGCTCAGCTAGAGTCATGCCACTGGCCTAGGGGAGGGAGGCCAGGACACAGAGCAGCAGGTTCCTGGCCGGGCTGGAAGGGTGGCTGCCTCGTGGCCCAGGGGACACTTAAGTGTTGACCTGGGCAGGTTTCTGAGTTCCCTGCAGGCAGAGGAAAGAGCAGCTAGAGGGCCCAGGACCCTGGAGGGGCCGCTGAGGGGGCTGGGCTTCACGTCACGGGTGTAGTGAACCTGCTGTGTGTGTTCCTTAAACACGTGTCGCTAAATGGTGCTCTGAGAGATGGGGATATGGGCTGGCTGGAGTTTGCAAGTCACTTTGGACTTTGCAGCTTGAAAATGATGGGGTTTCCTATAAAGGCCTTCAGGTTTTGCCTGACCACTTGCCCGGCCCTCTGGGTTCCCCCCGCCTCATGGGGCTGTGTTAGACCAGGGCCAGGGGGACCTGCCCAGCTTATAGGACCTGCGGCAAGCCAAGGACCTGGGAGCTGGGAGCCAGCCAGGAGCCACTGCCACCTTGCAGCTCTTCCAGGACCACAGCTGACCCATGCAGAGCCTGGGGTTGGGAGCAGAGCTCTGGGGTATGGCTGTGCCCTGCATCGGAGCTTGGGGCTGAAGGACCGGGCTTCTCGCTGTACCAGCAGCCGTCAGATCTGTGCGGGACCCTCAGGGCTCTGGTCTCAGGCTAGTCCCACCTGGCCTTTTCACCCCAGCAGCCTGAGCTGCTGCCCCAGGTCCATCCTCAGTTTCAGGAGTCACTGTGGTCATTAAAATTCACTGGATGGCAGTGGCATAATGTTTATCATTATGATTATCGCCCTTCTTACTAATAGCTGTGATTTATCAGGGCCTGCTGGTGTAGGGCTTTGTCCCAGGAGCGCGGTTCTGTGGTCTCACTGACCCGGCAGTCTTGGTGAGAAAGGCTCAGAGGTTAAAGAATCTGCCCCTGAGCTTGCGTGGCACAAACCAGGCACGTGAACAGGAACGGTGGGACTGTGGCCTCAGGGTGGCCGGGTGCTTTGCATCCGTTTTGCAGCAGGCTCTTCAGGATTTCATAGTCGGACCTTCCCCTGGGGCCACTGGAGAGTACAGTAGAGCAGGGACCACTGGCTTGGGACCATTTCCTCCCTTCCCAATTCAGTAACTCTCACGCACACATATCTGGAAGTTCTGGGTGGAGATCACTCAGTCATTCAACACATCTTTAATTGCATACCTGCTGGGTGCCAGGCACTGCTTTCGACGTCACATCGAGGGTTCATCAGGAGGCAGAGCATACATGGTCTCTGCATTGTAGGAGTCTCTTGTCTCTTGTCCCCAGTGTCCAGCCTCAATACATGGGCACTGGGGACAAAGTGATAATGTCCGTTGAGTGACTCTTACCAGAAGGATATATCTGGTGCGTATTCTGTTGTGTTTACAGATTTACAGCCCCCTCCCTGCATGCCAGGCTTCCAGAATTATTGACCAGACAATTGTCTTTCTGTCCCTGCAGGCCACTTTGTCCTGTGAATCGGAGTCATCTAGAGAAGCTGCTTGGTCTCCGCCTAGATACTAGTTAGCCTCTGCCTCCCAAGGGCTGTAGGGGCAGGGGCTAGGGTTTGGAGGTCGGGACTCTCTTTCCCTGGGCAGCATTACTGTAACCCCATCGTACTCATGGGGTAACCAAGACCCAGACAGGGTAGGCTGCATAAGGGCATGGGATGGAGCTGGGATTCCAGGTGCATCCACCTGACGCTGAAGCGCACATTCATTCACTGAGCTTCTTTGCCTGCACCCAGGCTGAGGCTGGGGCTCTGAGGCTCAAAGTCACAGGGCAGACTCGAACTGTTGCTGGGGTTCCCTTCCTGAGCCTCCGCTGCGGGACATCCAGTGATGTGTGGGGAATGGCCTTGCTTGTTCCCCTGAAATGGAGGAGGATGGGAGCCAGTGCCCCAGGGAGCTACGGAGTTGCATTAGCAGGCTGCTTCCACACTCTGGCACAATGGGAAAGAAAATTTCCCCCAGGGAACAAGCCCAGCGCCAGACAGCATCCAGGACTGGCCCATCCCCCGGACACAGGCAGCCTGCTAGGATGAGGGCTGCGTCTTGGACTTGTAAAGCCCCCAGCTCCAAGGACTGCACAAAGGGGCTGAGGCAAGGGTGGAGGCCTCTGGGTTTGACTGTAGCTGGTCAACAGATTTGTCCAGCTCTGTGGGGCAGGGGGAGAAATGTATCACGAAATGGCAGCACAGGTACATTTAATCTATGCTAATTTAGCCCTATTAGGCAGAGCAGAGCAAAGCGGGGGCGGGGAGGGAGAACAACTGGATTAGCAGACCCATTTGCCTGCCTTCTTCCTTAGTAGTGTGCCAGTGAGTGAGGTCTGGGAAGGGGTGGCATCCTGGGGAAACTGAGGCACTTTGGAGCCATGCTTTATGGAAGATCCACACGCTGTATATAGGGGTCATGGGTCTGAGGATGGCTTTGGCTGACCTGGGAGATGGGTAGGCAAATAAATGCACACAAGAAAGCATGGAGGAGGGGCTGAGGCAGCTGTGTATCTGAGGGGCTTGGACTTGGAAGAGATTAAAGGAGGTGTAGGTTCCTAAGCTTGGCTTGTTCATGGATGAATAGGAGTTCACCAGGTGGACCAGGTATGAGTGGAGGGAACAGATGAACAAAAGTCTGGAGAGGTAAATAGTGTAGTTGGAGTTTGAGAGGAGGGCTGGGCTGAAGAAGGTGCTGTTGGCTGAACCCTAAAGGGCTCATGTCCTGCTTCCTGTGGCAGTGGGAGGTGCCAAAGTGTTCCAGGGAATCGATGGGGAGAGGCTGGGAAGGGGGTGGGTGAAGACCGCACAAGGGTGGCCTGACTGTGTGCCTGGTGGCAGTAACGGTGGGTTTAGGTAGGAGGATCATGCGGGGCTGCCAGGAGAGCTGGCGTTTGCGTTGCAAGTGGCACAAATAGGCTGCTGGCAGAGATAGAGGGAGGAGGTTCAGGCAGAAGCAACCCCATGCAAAGGGTGGGGGTGGGGATGCCTGAGGACTTGGGGGGCAGTATGAGCGGAGCCAGTGGCAGCTGAGGAACCCAGATTATGTGGAGCCTTCCTGCAGGGTACAGATTTGGAACCCACGCGGCGGGTGAAGGATGTCGCTGGCAGGTTGGCAGTAGGCGGTGACACTGTCAGAGGGCTCCGCAGAGGATGTGTTCTGGGGCACAGTTGGGGTGGCAGCTAGGGTGTGGGGGTGACCTGTGGATAGGCCATTGCAGTGACCAAGCATAGATGCTGGGGGATTGGGCCAGGGTGGTCGCCACCTGGGTAATGAGTGTGGGAGGGGGAAAGGAAGGAGGATTCACAGAGCTTGGTGGTGCCGGGCAGGGTGAGACCAGAGCTTGGTTTGGGTGTGGACAGTAGAATGGGCCTGGGGGACACGAGGTACAGAGGTCAGGGGTGAGGGGCACAAGGGGGCTGCTGCTACAGAGCAGTAGCTGAACTTGTAATGGCAGCTGGCACCCCTGCCCTCCCCCAGCAAGTCCAGGGTCCAGGCATGGAGATGCCCATGGCAAGCTGTGGTTGGCCAGGAGGCAAGAGGCACCAGGAGCTGAAGAACAGCCTCTACCCTGGGCCCTGTCCGAGGTTGCTGTGATCCCCCACTGACTTGTCACCCAGGCCCAGGTGCTCAAAGTGAATTCATCATAATCCCGGTGTGTTTCATTACTCACACTCGTCCTGGTCCATACCTGGCCCTATTTACCCTCTTCATTATAACATGATACAAGCAGATACCAAAATGTATGCTCCCCACCCAGCCTAGAAGCCGGCATGTACATCACAAATACAGTGCACTTTGCCGTGCACCCCTCCCCAGCCTGCCCTGTCCCCTCACCCCAGGTGACCACTGTGCTGGATCCTATGTTGTTTAACCCCCTAGTTTTGATGTTTCTTTGCCTTGTCCCATGATACATTGCAAGATTTATTCTTTTAGTACTGCTTGTGGTTTTTAGACTTCTAATTAAGGTCTTGCTTATACTGCAATCTTGTGCATTTTTAAACTCAGTGGTGCGTGAGGATGGACTAAGTATCCACCTCTGAGATGAAGATGGAAACATCTCTGTGTCCCAGGAGGCTCCTTATGTTGCCTCCCAGTCTGCAGTGCCTCCAGCCCCTAATCCAGCCCTCTGTCTGGACTCTGTTTTGTGCCATTTCTAATGGAGTCAGGCAGCACACTGTCCCTGTGTCTAGTTTCTTTCCTTGGCCCTGCCACAGGTGTGCTTGTCTGTGTGTAGTTGCAGTCGAGCAATTTCACTCCTGTTTAGCATTCCTCATCTTCTGAGGGGCTCATGCATGCCTGGTGTGTCAGCTTCGCTCTGTAGGTACAGTTATCTGAGATAATAGGCATCTAAAGTGCAAAGGTTTATTTTGGCTCACAGTTTTAGAGGGTTCAGTCCATGGTCAGTTGGCCCTGTTGCTTTGGGGTGTGGGTACTGGAGCAAAACCATTCAGCTCATGGTGAGCCAGGGCGTGAAAAGGAGGGAGGAAGGGGCTGGGTTCTACTGTCCCTTTCAAAAGAGTTGTCCCCATAGCCCACCCTCCTCCCGCCTCCGCCACTGCCACAACCTCTTAAAGGTTCCATTGCCTCCCTAGCACCAAGCTAGGGGTCAAGCCTTTTTTTTTTTAAAGGTACTGGGCTTTGCACTAAGCTACATCCCCAGCCTTTAAAAATTTTTCTTTTGAGATAAGGTCTTATTGAGTTGCCCCAACTGGGCTTGAACTTTAGCTCCACTTGCCTCAGCCTTCCAGAGTGCTGGGATTGCCGGCATGTACCACTGGGCCTGGCCAGGGACCAAGCCTTTAACACACGAGCCTGGGGCCATTCCAGCTCCAAACAGTAGCACATGGGTCTGTTCCTAGATGTGGAACAGCCAAGGGGGTACACATGTTCAGCTTCCTTAGGAACCGTTTTCCACATAACTGTTTATATTTTCACCAGAGTGAAAACTTCTGTTACTTCCTAGAAAAATGGGTCTCAGCAACGTGGTGTGTCCTTAGTTAATTGCAGTCTCTCTGGTGGAGCTGTCACGATAGCTAGCCTGAGGTTTTTATTTGCATTTTTCCGATGCCTGGGAGTGTGAAGCGTCTTACGCCAGCCCGTCCAGCCTTGAGACACTCTTCTTTTGTGAAACATCTGCATACATTTTTACTTATTTTTTTAATTGGGCTATCTTTTCACTTTTGATTTGTACAAGGTTTTTAAAAATATGTATTACAGATGTCTTTTGTGAGATTCGTGTGTTGTGATTATCTTCTCTCACACTGTAGTTTGTGTTTTCACACTGTTGGTAGCGTTTCGGGGAACAGAATGTCTTGATTCCACTGTAATCTGGTGAGTGTTGTTATATAGTGTTTGTTGATTTACCTTCTTTATTGGCAACACATTGCGGGTGTCTTCTCCCCATGGGCCATTTGTCTTTTCCCTGTCTTGAAGGTTTCTGATGAAACCACTGATAGACAGATATTGAGTCACGTGCCAGGCACTGTGCCAGGCATGGGAGGTGTGTGTGGCCCTGAGTCCCGGGGCCCACCATGAAGACAGGGCAGCCTAGCAGAAACCAGGGGGCAGATACAACAGGGACATCTCTGGTGACAAGGCCCCGGATGGGGGAACCCTCAGGACTGTGGGCACACAGAAGAGGACCCCTGTACCCCATACCCAGTTTGAGGGGAACATGGACAGATTCCTGGAGTAGGCAAGATCTCATTCAGCTGAGCCTGAGAGTAAGAGGTCAGGCAGTTGAAGAGGGGACTGAGAGGAGAGAGAGCCCAGGTCCATGCCTATCCCGTCAGAGGAAGGGGGCATCCGCACAGGGCTGCTCCAGCCCATGGGAGATGGATGTGTGTGACACAGAAAGGGAGAAGGGCAGAGGATGGAGGTGGAAACAAAGACCCCAACATAGAATCTGGTATGCAGGACAGTGTTCTTGTCCTGCATATAGAAGACGCATATGCACTCTTTGGGGGTAAAACATCATGATTCTGACAAATTTTATTTTAGCAAAAAGAAGAAGGTACATAAATATTTAACTGAGTGTTCTTAGAGTAAAACATGAAATTGTCGGGGGGGGGGTTTCCTTTTGTTTCGTTGTTTGTTTTGAGATAGGGTCTCACTGTATAGTCCAGGCTGGCCTTGAACTCACTATATAGCTTAGGCTGACTGCCTACTCTGTGGGGATCCTCCTGCCTCAGCCTCCCAAGTGCTGGAATCACAGCTGTGTGCCATTATACTCAGCTTGAAACTGCTGTATTTATAAGTCAAAAATTGTTGTCTGTTGGTGATACGATATGGCTCAACTTAACCACTTAACAATTTACCTGAGTGTCACTCGGACAGTGCATTTGTTTACATTCTGACTATCCCAAGTATTGCTTAGGCAGGTGTCATTTCAACCAGTCAATTCTTGTTCACACACGATACACTTGTACTTGTCATTTTTATATTTCTTGTTATATTATAAAAATCAATGAAAATATATTACTGACCAATATATGACCAAGTTTTGGTCATCCTGTATTCAAATAATTGGACTGGTAAGTGGTTAAAGCTATTTTTCAAGGTCTCTCTTTGAAAATTTTTGTAATACAATTTAAAAAAAATCCTACCTTGGAAGAAAACCTCTAAGAACATAAGAGTATCCCCTCAAAACTGCTGCATGCTCTAAGGCAACTTAATAAAAACTCCAATTGAAGAGCTCAAAAATTAGAAGATTTAAAAAAAATCAGGATGAGATGAAAAGGAAGGTTGAAGACTGAAAGAAAAAAATTGAAGATCAAAGCAGTGTTATTAAAGAACAAATAAATAAATTAGTAAGAGAGAGGAATCATACATATATTCCTGAAAGTGGAAAAAGAGCCCCCCCCCCAAAAAAAAAGACAAGTTTGAAAGGGAGCTGAGGTGGGGAAAGCAATTAGAGGGAGACCCATTGCTCTGGAAGAAAACACAGCTGGCCCTCTAAGTGTGACTGTTGTCCCCATAGTAGGGGGCTGATCAGGGGACAGGAAGTGGAAGTGGATCTGCTTTGGAGAAGCCATGGAAGAACAAAATCAGCAGATCAGACAAGCTCCCTGCATTCTGGATGAGTCTGATCAAAATCCTCAATGACAAGACATGGTTAACCTGAGACAAAAGAAAGAACTCTCTGGGGTTCTAGACATAGGTACCCATCAACCTCAAGGGCAGGCAGCCAGGCTGGCATTGCCTCTCCAAGTCATTGCTGGGGAATAAGGGAGAGGCATCCCAGGGCTCTGGGCAGTGGGGTATACCTGAGAGTGACAGTCACACCCTGAATAGGGTTTGTGTATAAAATTAGCAGACACAGAGGCAGGGGGACTCAAGAACTCTGGGGGCCTCCACTTGCCCTTTTCAAAAAGTCTGCTTGAAAGCAGAACACACTGAGTTTGCTGATGTGTCCAAATGAAGAATCCAGCAGGGGAGAAACTGTGATCAAGGATGGAAGCTGAATATTTAACCCATTTAAACTCAAAATGAATGGAATGTACAGGTTAAGGACAGTATTTGAATTTTTAAGTCTGGATGTTTCAAAAATAATAACGTAGATAAAAAAATTAGGAGATGGGAGGAGACTAGAGTGGAAATGTGCCAGTGCCCTCATCTAAGGCAGAGAGGAATGGATGGATAGAGAAATGGAGAGATGGTGTATTCGTCTGTTTGTGTTACTGTAATGAAATGCCTGGGGCAGGCTCTCATACAGAAAAGACACTGATGTGGATCACAGTTTTGGAGGTCGAAAGTCCAAAATATATGGTGCTGCCTTTGGCAAAGGCCCCACAACAACTGGCATCATAATGGCAGGAGCACATATGGGACCAAGAGATCACATCAGCCAGGAAGCCAGAGAGCAAGTCAGAGGTCAGGTTTGCTCTTGTAACAGTTCACTCGCACAAGAGCTGACTCAGGGTCCCACAAGGACTGTCT
The DNA here is from genome assembly GCA_028451465.1 of Erethizon dorsatum. Classification (NCBI taxonomy): domain Eukaryota; kingdom Metazoa; phylum Chordata; class Mammalia; order Rodentia; family Erethizontidae; genus Erethizon; species Erethizon dorsatum. Next base: position 40,595,813 of record CM051831.1, read on the forward strand.
TAATCCCTCCCAAGGGCACTGTCTCCAGGGACCTAAGGAGCTTTCACTAGACTCCCGTCTCTTGAAGGTTCCACTTCCTCCCAGCATTGCCACACTAGGGGTCTAGCTTCCAACACCTGAATCTTTGGGGATAACTACCCCCAAATCATATCCAAATCATAGTAGTTGGAGGGAAGGAGGCAGAATGAGTTAGAAGTATGGATGGATGGAGGGATGGATGGGTGGATGAGTGGTTGGAAGGATAGATGTGTGGATAAATGGATGGGTGAATGGAGGAATGGATGGGTGGATGGAGTGATGGATGGATGGGTGGATGGAGTGATGGATGGATGAGTGGATGGAGGGATAGATGGGTGGATGGAGGGGTGGATGAGTGGATGGAGGGATGGATGAGTGGATGGAAAGATAGATGGAGGGATGGATGGGTGGATGGAGGGGTGGATTAGTGGATGGAGGGATGGATGGGTGGATGGAGGGGTGGATTAGTGGATGGAGGGATGGATGAGTGGATGGAAAGATGGATGGATGGATGGAAGGGTGGATGGGTGGATGGAGAGATGGATTGGTGGATGGAGGGATGGTTGGGTGGATGGAGGGATGGATCAGTGGATGAAGGGATGGCTGGATGGATGGAGGGGTGGATGGATGGATGGAGGGGTGGATGGGTGGATGGAAGGATGGATGAGTGGATGAGTGGATGGAAGGATGGATGGGTGGGTGGAGGTGTGGATAGGTAGATGAGCAGTGGGAGGATGGGTGGCTGGGTGAATGGGTGGATGGAGCGATGCATGGGTGGGTGAGTAGATGGGTAAGTGAATGGGTGGATATAGGGATAGAGGGATGAGGTGGTCAGAAAGCATCTCATATACAAATAACAAGCATGCTGTTTCAAAGTACTGGCATATGATGCAGGTGAGCATGTACAGTACAGCCTTATCCTGTGATGGGCTGAGTGACTGCATTAGTCTGCTGTATCCCAGTTCCACAGGGGGCCTATTTCTGAGCTAAATGATGTGTTGGCTTACTGCTTTGTCCCTACTGCTCAGGACAGAGTGGGGATACATGCTGGACTGGCCCCCAAGAGTAGGGGGTGGGGCAAGGAAGAGCAGGCAAACATTCTCTGCATAGACCTGGGACTGGGGTGGGGGTGAGAGATTTCACGGCCCAGAAGAGCAGGAAAAAGATGAGGAGCTGGCCCTGTGGAGCTCCTGTGAGTCCACAGTGCAGTGGGAAGGGGATTTTCAACCCAGGTGTCCTGTTCAATCCACACAAAGCTTTGGAAAACTGTGTCACTGCCCCACTGTAGAGATCAGGGAACGGAGACTCAGCATCAGCCACCTCTCGCGCGCTGCAAGCGGTCTGGGTGACTGCCCTAGTCCCTGGCCCCATTTGTGGAAGAGGATGTGAACAGTGCCAGCCTTGTGGGACCATGGAAGGCAGGCTGAGATGCACCCACTGTCTCAAGAGGGCAGACTCCAGTGTGCTACAGCTGCTGCTACGACTCAGTCCCTCCTTCTAGATCTTTCTCCGCCCTGAGTCCAGTGGCGTTGATGGGCACAGCTGCTCATTTCCACCCCAACTCCTTTGTTACTTGTATTCTGCTGCATCCCTGTGATGGCTGTGCTGCCCACACTGCTCACTGAGGTCTTTCTTTGTGACCGTCACATACCCGATAGGTGATGGGTGGTGCTAGAGGTGGCACCACACCCTGTGGCTCTACGTGAGCTTCTTAAGACAATTCAGTAAATGTGAGCAGAAGGAGGGAAGGAGGGAAGGAGGAAAGCATTGTTCGTGCTTGGATTTAGAGCTGTGTGATCGACAGTGTTCACCAGTCAGTCAATTTGGAATCTGCCCCAGTGTGGATCTTGAACATCCCCCTAAGGGGTTGAACGTTGGTCACCAGCCTGTGGTGCTGTTCAGAGGTGGTGGGACCTTTAGGAGACAGGGCCTAGGAAAAGGAAGTGAGGTCACTGGGTGGTGACCTTGAAAAGGTTATTGAGACCTCTCCTGGCTTCCCAGCTGCAAAGTGAGCCGCTTGCTTAGCCATGTGTCCCCACCACAATTTGCTATCATACCCCAGGCGCAAAAGCAAAGGGGGCCAGTCGACCATGGGTTGAGACCTCCAAATTTATGAGCAGAAGGAACCCTTTCCTCTCTCTCTCTTTTTTTTTTTTTGTGGGTACCGGGAGTCGACCTCAGGACCTCGCGTTTGCCAGCAAGCGCTTGTGCCGCTGAGCGATATCACCGGCCCTTGTTTTCCTTTATGTGGGTTCCGGGAGTCGAACTCAGGACCTCGCGCTTGCCAGGCAGGTGCTTATGCCGCTGAGCCATCTCACCGGCCCTCTCTCTCTCTCTTTTTTTTTTTTTTTTGGTGGGTACCGGGGGGTCGACCTCAGGGCCTCGCGCGCCAACAGGCACCCGTGCCGCTGAGTTTTTTTTTTTTTTTTTTTTTTTTTTAAAGCAATGGCAAAGTTTATTTGAAAAAGTAAAAGTGAAGCGTGAGGGAGAAACTGGCAGAGTGCACTTGGACTGAGTAAAAGAGAAAAAAATAAAATAAAAGAACACACTGGAGAAAGCGGGGGGGGGGTGCTACCCTTTTCTCTTTTTAAGCCGTTATCTCAGATACTTTGTATCTGAAACACAAAGCTGACTCACCCAGAATCCTTTGTGATTCATTTAGCATTTACTAGCAAATAGGTTCCCTAATTTGGTTTGAAATCTGCCAACTTGCATCTTAGTGCATTGGACTAATTTGTGTAGTAAGTGCTTTTCTGGTGCCGCTACCCAGGTGAGGCTGTTGGTTCTTGGGACAGCTATTCCTTCAGTCACCTGCATGTTCCCTGTGTCCCAGGCACCCTGCAGACTTCCGTTCCATGGCAGTCCTAGAACGGGCATGGCCAGGAGGGATCAGGGGTTCCTGGAGTCCAGAGGCACCCACTGCTTGGAGTTTGTGCACATGGGCATAGAAACAGGCTACAGGGTTCCTGGGGAAACTGAGGCACACTCAAAGGGCAGTTTAACAGAGAGACAGTGGGAGTTGAAGGGAAGCAGCAAGGGCTGCTGTAGCATTCAGGGACTGGCACAGTGGGGACCTGTGACGGTTTCTCAGCCTGAACGGTCAGCATGTGCCTGTGTGTGCCTGTGTGTGATGTTAAAGTTACAGCACATGTGTATGTCAAAGGAGCGCCATCAGCACCCTAGCTCCAAGAGAGACGCCTAACAAGGTTGTGCATACAGCCAGGAAGCACTGCTCCTGCCATGTTGCAGGCCTGCAGTGGGGGCCCCCAGGCTTACCCCTCTGTCCTTCCTGCCTCCTGCCGGGGCCTCCCAGTGCTGAAAGTGATCATCCAAGAGTGCAGGGGGTCCTGGGTGAGGTGCTCTGTCGAAATCTGACCACTAGGACACAGCCAGGTAGGAAAAGCCTCGAAAACCAAAGACAGTGAGAGCATGTGGTGTACAGGGAATTATGGGGACTAAGCGAGATATTGCATATGACATAGCCAGTGCAATCCCTGCTGCGCTGAACACTCTCGCCAATGCTTGTCACGATGATTCTGTGACTCTCTTCCTGCCCCTCACAATAGGTATGCAGCACTGCTTTACTTTTATTGTGTTAGAATACACACACCATGAAATCGACCATCTTAATCGTTTCTAAGCGTTTGGTTCAGTGGCGTTAGGTGCACTCACGTTGCTGGGCAGCTATTACACCACCCTTCTCCAGAAAGTTTCCATCTTCCCAAACTGAAACTCTGTCCCCATGACACACATAATGAAGATCCTTCTGTCTCTATGAATTTGGCTGCTCTGGGACCTTCATTTAAGTGCAGTCATATGGTATTTGTCCTTTGGGGACTGGCTTATTACATAAGATCCTCAGGATCATGCATGTATCAGAATTTTTAAGCTCAACAGTATTCTAATACTACATTTGGTTTCTTCCATCTGTTGGTGAACACTAGAGTTGTCTACATGTTTTGGCTGTTATGAATGATGCTGTTATGAGCCTGGCTGTGTAAATCTCCCTAGGACACCTTGATTTCAGTTCTTTTGGGTGTATACTCAGAAATGGAATTGCTGGATCATGTGGTGATTCTTTAAGGTTTTGAGGAACCGCCATACTGTTTATATAGCAGCTGTAAATATATATATGTGTGTGTGTGTGTGTGTGTGTGTGTGTGTGTGTGTGTACATATATATACACAAAAATATATATGTATTTGTTTTTTTGGGACAGGGTCTCACTATGTAGTTTAAGGTGGGCTTGAACTCACTGTATAGTCCAGGCTGGCCTCGAACTCACAACAATTCTCCTGCCTCTGCCTCCTGAGTGCTGGGATTACAGGTGAGCACCACCACACTCAACAATGTACCATATTTTCATTCCCACCAACAGTTCAGTTTTTCTGCATGCTTGCCAACACTTGCTATTGTGTTTTTTTCATATAGTAGCCATCCTAATTGGTGGAAGTTCCAGCACAAACTTTTGCACATAGTAAGAATGCATGGATGGATTAATGGTTGGATGGATGGTTGGATGGATGGATGGTTGGACGGATGGATGGATGGATGGATGGATGGATGGGTGGATGGATGGATGGAGATATACCTGTTTATTAAAGCAAGATTCCTCTTTGCAATAACTCCAGTTTATTAGAGTATGGATTGGAAAATAATGGAGTATTTCTCTTAAGGTATTCTGTAATTTCCCCACATTCCTTCCCCATTTATCCTAACTGGCAGGATTGTGATGTAACAGAAAAACCCCACAGTGTTTATGACTAGAAATGTAGTCTCAGCTACACAGACAGTTGGAGCAGTCTGAGTTGGTGGTTGTGCTTTGCCACAGTTTCTAGAACACACCCTACCTTATTGGAGTCCTGGAAATGGAAATACTGTGCCTCCATGGACAAAGCTTTGGTCTTAAACCATCACCAGCCATCCAGGGGTGCTGGGTGCTGTGGCTGTGGCTTTGTACATGACACCTTAAATCGGCCCTCCCCAGAGTCTCCTCTCCTAGACTCCTGCTTGGCTTTGGAATGACAGCTGAGGATGACCCACAGGAGCCCAAGGCAGTGGTGGGCAAAGTGGGAGGTTCAAAGGCCCCAAGGTGTTTGAGTTTCTGTCACATCCCTTTCTAGCCATGTGGCTTTGGGCAAGCTGCTTTCAGGTTCTTTGAGGACCAGCCCCTTCCCTCTGCTAAGAACAGAAATAGTAAGACTCACCTCATATACCCATCGTGTATACCACAATAACTCGCAGGTGGTCCCCAAGAAGAACTGCATGTGGCTTCTTGTTACTGAAACGATGCAATGAGGTAGGACTCGGGAAACCAGGAATGTGGTCTCGACTCGATTTTCTTGTCTTTTTTTCCTTGTCTCTTCCTGGCACCTGTCACAGCTTTCTGCATTGAACTCAGCTGTGTTATGTCCGTGATCTCATTTAATCGTTACAAGGAACCATTTTTGTAAACTTAGAAATGAGGACACGGAAGCATAGAGAAGTTTAGTGATTTGCCCAGAGCCACACAGCAAGACAGTCACTCTTAAGACCCAATGAAGCCATAAAAAAGGCACAGAAAGTGTTCTTGTTGGGCTGGCTTTGGAAGCTGAGCAACCCACACGCAGATTGCTCTCCTTGCTGTGCTGTCTCCCCCAGTGCACTGCCCAGGCCTGGAGAGAGGATGCCAGCAGCAGAGCTTAGCAGCTGTCCATCCCTCAGGGGTTGCACACACTTGGGGTTCTGTCCTTTCCCTGCTGGGCTTAGCTCTGTGACCTGGGGCACTTAGTCTGCCATCACAGCGTCCTCATCTGGAAGAGGTCCCATCCTTGAATTTTGATGGAAGTTCCTTTTTAGAGTTGCTGTCGTTGGTTACAAATGGAATGCATGGTTGTGATTTCCAATTTAGAAAGGTTGCAAAAGCAGAACGAAGGAAATACATCTCGCAGGACCTCATTAAGTGGAAGCAGATGATGTCAATGGTTTAGAGAGTTTCTTTCCAGCTGTTTCTGGATGCAGAGTTCTTGTCACCATTGAAGCAACTTGTTAACCTGCTCCTATGTGATAAGGAATGTGTGCGCATGTGTGTGGGTGCTGTGAACATAGTGTGTACATGGTGTATGTCATTCTTGTGGTGTATGTGGAATGTGGGATGTGTATGCTTTTGTGTGGTATGGGTGCATGTGAATATCACGTGTGTATGTGTGTGGCATGCGTGCTGTGGCATGATGTGCGTAGATGTAACACATCTGTAGTATGTGCATATGTGTACAGGGTGTGAGTGTGCATGTGTGTGCTTCCAACAAGTCCCGAGGTGGCTGGCTCAGGGAGGAGCTGTCACTTTGCAGGGAGGAGCACACTTTGCAGGAGGAGGTCGGGGTGCGTGGTTCATGCCTTGGGATGGAGGTTGGAGCCTGTTAGTCTCTGAGTCATGAAATCCAGTGCCTGTGTCTCAGCCGTCATGGTCACCAGTCCTCCAAGGAGCACCAGATCACATTTCTTCTCTTCCAGCAGGGTTCAGGTGAGGACTCCTCCAGGAAGCCTTTCCGCTGCCCCCTCCATCTCCCCTTCCCAGGACCTCAAGCAAACTCACCAGGCTGCTCTCCTGCTGATCACTGTATTGGTTGTTTGTTTGTTTGTTTGGAGACAGCATCTGACTATGTAGCCCAGGCTGGCCTTGAACTCACAGTGATCATCCTGCCTCAGCCTCATGAGTGCTGAGATGACAGGTGTGCACTACCATGCTCAGCTTCACTGTCAGTTTTTGTCAGCTGCCCCACCAGATTTCTGTCCCTGGTGCCACTGGCAACCACTATGCTTGCCCTTTGTATGGAATGCGTGTAGGAGCAGATGTACTGTTTCATGCTCAGGTGTTATTTTGCAAGGAGAGAAAACATTACAGAAATCTGGAAAACAGAGGCTACAAGATGACCTAGCAGCATCCCCAGGGCACAGCTGTGACTGCATTGGTAGGTTCCCTGCTTATATGACCTTTTCCCACCATGGTTGTCTTTCCCCATTTTGGAGCACTGCTTTTTGTTCAGCAGAACAACCTCAGCTCCAAAGGGCACTAACTCGGGCAGGTGCTGTCCCCACGTGTGACAGAATGTACTGGGGCAGAGTTTGAACCTTCTGGGTCTAGGATTGTAGGCTTGGACAATAGATATGCTGTGCCCAAGCCACTCAGTGAAGGAGCAGACACAGCCACCTGGCTCCGGAGCTGGAATTCAAAGCCTGGGGCCTGTGTCAAGATCTCAGCTTTAAATCACCATCAGAAAACCATAATCCCAACATTTGGGAGGCGGAGGCAGGAGAATCGCCGCAAGTTTAAGGCCAACCTGGGCTACATAGTGAGTTCAAAGCAAGTCTGAACTACATAGCAAGATCCTGTCTCAAAAAAAGAAAGAAAAAGAAAACTGTGAACTGTTCCCTGTGGGGTTTAGAAGGTCACACTCAGGTCTCTCAGAACATCCTGGGCAGAATGGTTCCATAGATCCATATTTTCTGGGGGCTGAGGCTCTTGGTATCTGCTTCTCCCTCTGGATAGAGCCCCTCCTTGCCCCACAGCCTGCCAGACTCTGGGGTTCTCTGGCTGGGTCTTCCTGGGTCCAGTGCCCGACCGGCGCCGGTGTGGGAGGTGCCCGCATCCGGTCTCCTGCGGTCCACGAGATATGCAGCACTTTATTACAAAACAGGCTTTGTGTTGGGTGATTCAGCCCCACATTGTGCGACGTCAGGTCTGCGCACAGTGAAGGAGGCTGAGCTGAGATGTTCGGGAGGTCAGAAGTATGAAGTGCCCTCTCGACCTAGCAGGATTTTCCGTTTATGATGGGTTTATGGGACGTGACCCCGTCGCAAGTCAGGAGGCTCTGTAATTACTTTTCATTCCGTCTCCTCTTGCTGAGCTGCGTGGATGGAGCCTCTGGGGAGCCATGCACAGCCGTCTCCTAGGCCTCCCTAGCCTGGCTGTTTTGATGTTTTATGTTTACAAGGATGCAGGGCTTATGTTTTAGGGGGGAAAGGGCCCACAAATGGGCCATAACAAGCAGCAGAAGCAGAGTGCAAATGAACTTTTAATGTCCGGATGCGCTTGCTGACCACGGGACTGAATTCCAGCGGTTCTCTGTCAGAGGGAGGAGCAGAAAGTGTCAGAGATGGAGCCTGCTAGGCCGCGTGGGCCTCAGATGTTCCTGCCTGAGCTCAGCACTGGAGTACACAATCCTCTGGGCCACTGACAGCATCTTTGTCCCCTTAGACCATGTGCTCATGAAGGTGAAGCCCGCCCCGGGGCACAGGACAGGGCCCTCCCATCAGCGGCCTGGGGAGGCCAGGCACAAGCTGCACCCACACACCTGGGCTCGGGACCATACCCTGCTCCCTGTCCTAGGCACTGTGTAGGCCACTCAGATCCTTCGAGACCCACATGATCCTCCGAGTGCCCGCGGGACTTTTTCCTTCTGTCTCAGCCCCAGCTTTGTGTCAAGCATAGTGAGTCACCTTCTGAGAGACTCAGTGCAGAGGGAATCCTGCAGCTGGTGAGCAGGGGAGCCCTTGAATTCTGGTGGCCCTGATGGACCCTGAGCTGGGTGGGAGAGGGTTTCTGGGCAGGAGTGGGGTTTTTCTCTGCTAGAGAGAGAGTAGGGTGGCAGCCCCGGGAGCCTGCTCAGCACAGATGCCAGACGTCCATGGCCTTGAGGTGACACTTTAACTAATCAGTCAGCTTCTCAGATCACCTGGCCTGTGCTGCCACATAGGCTGTTCAACCTTGACTCTCTTCCTAGGCCTCTCTGACTCAGTCTGCCTGCTGGGAAAAAGGTCGTACGGATCCCTACCTGGTCCAGTGTCTGTGCCCACCTCATGCTCAGTGCCCCCTGATCTCAGTTTCCTCATTGCTCGATGGGGTTCAGTCATGTGGCCATTCTGGCCCGGGGCTGGACATCATCAAGATGCTGCTGAATAGGGCAGGGGCCCTGGTCATTCCCAGCTGCTGGGGGACGTTGTTGGCCCCCAGTCTCTGTGACCTTGTTGGCAGCGGGTTCCTAAGACATCACAGCCTCACCCTGCAGTTGGTGTGAGGGCAGCACCCATGCTCGTAACTTCCCATCCACCACTGCAGGACCAGCCCTGCATGAAGACACCTCCTTCCCGAGGCTGTGAGCGCTTACACGGTGGAAAAGCTGATTTTTAAAAAATTCCAGTTGTGTGCAGGGAGCAGGCATTTTCCATGGTATTGAAGACCTAGGCTCATTGGCATCGTTGCATCTTCCTGGAGGAAACCTGTGTAGATCTTTAGGGTCTCCCAAGAGTTATCTCTAGGCCTCCAGGGAGAGGTGGCCTTTGATGTGCTTGTCACCACACCTGTGATCTGGAGTGTCCCAGGGCACCTAGGCCCCCCATGGAGGTGTACCTGGGGACAGGGGTCCTATCTGCAGCCTCCCTCCAGTCTTCCCCCACATTTGTCCCCGAGATAACGCGCTTGTCAGTTGGTTCGGAGTCAGGTCTGCTGGCCTCTGATGCCTCCACCCCGCCCCGTTAGCCTGTTCTGCTGGGGAGACAGCAAAGGGGCCCCTGCAGCTGCCTCCCTCCAGCCCTCTCCCCACCCCACCTGGTTTCCTCTCTCCAAGAGACTGGCCTGAAGCTGACCCCAGGACTCCAGATTGGGATAGGAGTGTGTTTCCTGGATGAGGCATTGTTAAAAGTTCACTTCCTTTTTCCTGGTGGGCCTCTGGCCAGGCTGCTGATACCCAGGTATGGAACAGGGATGGGCTTGTGACTGGGAATGAGGCAGGGAGAGCTTGGCAAGCTGCACACAAGCCGCCCTGCAGCCCGCTCACCAGGTATGAGCGAGTGACAGCCACACACAGTGACCAGAGTGAATGTTCAACGATGTAGGCCTGAGCTTGGCTCAGAGACACACAGAGAGACGCACAGAATCAGCTTAAAGTTCCCGGACTTTAGTGGCTTCCAATGATAATAACTCCTTGTGCATGATCTTCTGTTGTCCTGAGGTCGGGATTGCTTGTCTCTGCTCCACAGTGTCAGGGCCACCAGCTGGAAGACTCCAAGGCTTGCGGCGACTCAGTGGTTGATGCTGGGGGCATCTGAAGGCTGTGTCTTATCTTGTCTGTGTGACACCTCTGGGCCTGGCTGAGCCTGAGCCTGAGGCCAGCCTGGGCTCTATAGTTCAAGAATAGCCTGGGCGACATAGCAAGACCCTCTCTCAAAAACCAAGAAAAAAAAAAAAGTAAAAGATAACTCAAACTCTTATTTGGAGATCAGTGTAGATTCTTGTGCCGGAAAAATAATATAGAGAGATCCATGTGCCAGTTCCTCCAGGTGGTGACATCTTATAAAATTGCAGTGTATTGACATAATCCATTCATCTTAATGGATTTTGCCAGTGCCACAAGAATTTCTTATACTGCCCTTTTGTAACTACATTTCCTTGCTTCCTGCCCACCCAACCACTGGCAACCACTAATCTCCGTTGCTGTAATGTTGTCATTTCAGGATGGGGTCATACTGTATATGGCCTTTTCAGCTTGGCTGTCTTCACTGTGCCAGGTGCGTTGGGACCCATCTAAATTGTTCAGGCATCACTACGGTCATTCCTAGTCATTGGATCCAGGATCCTCCCATGGCTGCCAAAATCCAAGGATACTCAACTTCCTTATATAAACAGTATAGGATTTGTATGTAACCTACCCTCATCCTTCTATATACTTTAAACTACTCCTAGATTCCTTATAAGATCTAAGTAAGAATCTTCCTGAAGAGTTAAAGAATCATATTACAGTAATCCGTGCACACCTGTGTTTATAGCAGCACAATTCTTAATAGCTAGATTTTGGAAGTGGCCTATATATCCATCAATGGATGAATGGGTAAAGAAAATATGGCATTTACACACAATGGAGTACTACTCTGTCATAAAGAAGGACATGCTTGAGTATTTGTAGGAAAATGGGTGCACCTTGAGACTGTAACGTTAAGTGAAATAAATCAGACACACAAGATTAAACGTCGTATGGTTTCTCTTATATGAGAAACCCAAAGTATAAATAAAGAGCAAAATAAAAGATAATAGGGAGATAGATCTCTTGCAAAAGGGAAGGGGATGAAGAGTTGGAGGGAATGGGGAGGGAGGAGAAAGGAAGGTGCAGAAGGAATGAAGATATGTTACGTAAATGAACCAACTCCATACAAGGAATGTGATCATTATGTACTGCAACCATGGACTAATAAAAAAATGAAAAAAAGAACCTCGTAGGAAATAAAAATGATAAATATTGATCTTAATGGTCTCTTTCCAACCCTCAAAAAGACCTACATAGGGTAAATGCTATGTAAATAATTGCCATGCTGTATTGTTTAGGGAATAATGACCAGAAATAAAGTCTGTCCATGTTCAATATAAACCCAATTTCCATCCAGTGTTTTACATCTGAGTATTTTGTACGAGCAATTCAGTTTCTCTCCCATCCTCACTGGTGTTTGGCATTAACACTCTTATTTTACTTTAGTCCTTTCAGTAGGTAGGAGCTGGTATGGCACTGTGGTTTCACAGTGCCTTTGTCAAGTGGTTGGTGGCGTGGGACATCTTCACGTGCTTATTTGCCACTTGTGTCTTCTGAAGTGTCTGACTATGTCCGATGCCCATTGCCTAGTCGAATTGTTTGCTTCGGAACTATTGACTTCTGAACAATCTTTACATCCTTCAGATACTACTTTTGTCACCTATGTAGTTCGCAGGTATTTCCCCCAGTCAGTAGCTTGTCTTTTCCTTCTCTTCATAGTGTCTCTCGTAAAGAAGTGGATCATAGGCTTATATGAAAGATGTTAGTCGAGAAAACTTTTTAGAAAAGCACATAGCAAAAATACTTGGGGGCCGGTGAGATGGCTCAGCGGTTTAAGCACCTGCCTGGCAAGTGTGAGGGCCCGAGTTCGACTCCCGGATCCCACATACGAAAAAGGGGCCGGTGATATCGCTCAGCGGCACGGGCGCCTGCTGGCGCGCGAGGTCCTGAGGTCGACCCCCCGGTACCCACAAAAAAAAAAAAAAAAAAAAAAAATACTTGGGACCATTGCTAGGCAAAGACTTCCTAAACTTGACCCCAAAGCACAATCGATTAAAGGAAAAAAATCAATGGTAAGGTTCGAATAGGAACAGAGCCCCCCAAATTTCCATGTGTTCAGTGTGAGGTTTTATGGGGGCCCCCAATGATGGCGTAGGGTTTGTTTATATCTAAGAGTTTCTTCTCCACTGAAGAGTTAAGAATAGAGAGCAGGGCCAGTGAGATGGCTCAGCAGCATAAGCGCCTGCCTTTCAAGCGCGACAGCCCGAGTTCGACTCCTGGATCCCTCATACGAAAAAGGGGCCGGTGATATCGCTCAGCGGCACGGGCGCCTGCTGGCGCGCGAGGTCCTGAGGTCGACCCCCCGGTACCCACAAAAAAAAAAAAAAAAAAAAAGAATAGAGAGCAGCCAAGCCAGTAAAGGGACCTGGGTGCTTTGCTAAACAGCTGTGGCCCAGGGGTTCGAGAGATGATGTGGAGGGAGCGGTAGAGACCAGATCTGGAGTAATGGTGGCAGAATTATTTTTGAGACTGACAGGAAGCAAGCCTCCTCTTCAGCTAAGGAGCATGCATGACATGCACCGTGCAGTAATTGCAACCTTTTGGAGATACCCAGACTTTTCACATGGCCCGCAAGGCTTCCATTGCCTGCTCTGAGCCCCCCTCACTGGCTGTGTTCCCTCCCATCCCCTGGAATGACTCCTGAGCTCCAAGCCACACTGAATAGCTTGCAGTTCCCCCAGTGCGACATACTGTTCCTGCCTGTGCTCATTCTGTTCCCTATTCCCAGGGATCCTCCCCCATTCCTCCCTCTAGAAACTGTCTTCTTGTCTTATTGGGGATCACAGAGATGAGGTCTCCTCTGGGCAGCCCTCTCTGACTTCCAGGCTGAGTTGTAGTTTTAGCTTTTGTACTCCATATCTGAGTCCATTTTATAAGGTTTTAGAACTGAGAGTTTCCGTGTCTCCCCCAAGAGTGAGTACTTCTGGGTATCTTGCTGCTATAGCCAGCACACGGCAAGCCCAGTCTACCTGTCTGCAGTGGTTTGTAGTGCAAAACACTGTTAGAATATAAGTTCCTATTAAGATGAAAAAGGCGACACTTCCTGTGTTTTTTTGGTCTTGGGCTTTGGGGTGGCTGACAGTTTGTTTATAGGGCTCGTGTCTGCTGAAGAGCCTCTTGCGTGCCAGTTAGAAACAGATGCTGATTATATAGAATTGGCCTCATGTCTGTACAGGGCTTCGCTTCACTTTGCTTTGTTTTAATGTGCAATGTGGAAGGGAAGCCCTGTCTATTCCATCATGGTTCGTAAATTAGATTGTCCTCAGAGTGCCTTGCTATCGAGCACGCAGACCCTGTCCGGTCTGTCCCTGTTTGCAGACTCCTGCAGCTCGCTGCATGGCTCCCTCCTGATGATCCTCTAGCGCGGCTGCGAGCAGTGTGAGAGCCCAGCAGCATTTTGGCAAGGACAGGTTGTGTTTGGGAACCATCAGTGGAAAGAGGACCTGACCGCCGGTGTGGAGGCTACGAACTGTGTGGCTGCGGCGACAGCTAAGGCGATCCTTCCCCAAATTGTTCACTGGCACAGCACTTAGATATTTGGGCATCCTACAACTCCCACCCCTGGGGCAGGGCCATTGGGGCTGGTGGGTCGGTGATGGGTCGATGGTTCTCACAGGGAAGAGCTTGTCTCTGCCTCCCCTGTCCAGCCTGCTCTGCACCTGCCCGACAGGTGGGAAAGCACTGCAGCCTCTGCGCACTGGGCGCAGGGTGGGAGAGACGTGAGAGCCCGGGTTCCCCCTCTGGGTGAAGTGGCCCTGGGATGTCAGTCATTCAGCCTGCACAGGTGCAGCAGGCGCAGGCCTGCCGGGGCACCACCCCCTCGGGCACCCTGGTGGAGACTGTAGAGTGGTCGGGTGCAAGCCGTTAGGTTGTGTTTGCAGAAAGACTTCCTGGTTTGTGAGTGAACTGAGTCACAGAGAATGTTGTGGTGCCCAGGGCGGGGACTGCATTACATGAGCTTAGGAATCTTTAGCCCCAGCTTCCAAGATGCTCAGAGATTTTGTATAGAAAAGAAGACATTTACGGAGGCTGGCCTATGCCTTCCTGTCCCTCTGTCCTTTGGGATGTCCCTGAGTCAACCCTGAGGCTGGTACCACCAGGTAGAGATGCATTTTCTAAGGTCCAACTAGTCACGCAGGGTCAGCTGTGACTCTGTACCAGTGGAATTCTTCACATGGGCAGCACCGGGGGTCCTGGGGATCAGCTGAGGGCCTGGAGAAGATACCCAGGTGTTTCTAGATTTGAGCAATTTGAGCTGGGTGTGGTGGCGCACAGCTGTAATCCTAGCACTCGGGAGGCTGAGGCAGGAGGATTGCTGTGAGCTCAAGGTCAACCTGGACTACATAGCAAGACCCTGTCTCAAAAAAACGAAAAAACAGATTTGAGCACCAGGCTGGAAGGACAGGTGGGGCTGTGGGCCATTGGGGTGGGTTCAGAACCTGCTCTCCTGGCAGGCAGCTCTGGAACCATGGAGTACAGAAGGGAGTTGGTGGTTCAGGGAGCTGCGAGTCAGCAAAAGAGGAATTGTTCAGGAAGAGCAGAACCTGGTCCTCGGGCTGGAGCCCCCAGGCACGGGGGCAACTGCAGGCTAGGGCTCCTGTCCAAGGGTCCTGCCTCTGGGGGCTGGAGTGGGGCAGTTGGCGGGGACCTGTGGGTTCTACTGGGAATGGGTCAGGTGCTGTGCTGAGAGTGGGCTTTTTGGGGACCACTTGCAGCTCTCTCCACTCACCTGCACCAGCTTCCTAACACCCTGACTGTGGCCTCTCAGAGCCGCAACCCAGGGTTACCTGGATGCTCCCCATAGGAGGAAGCGCAGTTACCTGCTTAGAGCCCAGGAAGGAGCAGCCCGCCTTCGCCTCCCAGGGCTGTCCTGACTGCCCCTTCCCATGGGGGGTGTCCCTGGGTTGCACATACCTTCGGCCTTGTAACTGGTGACTACATCTCTCCTTGGGTCCTCATTTGCGCATCCCTGTAATGTGAGTGGTCATGGTCTCTTCTGCCCGGGCTGTTGAAAGGGTGCAGTGGGCTGATGTGGCCCCTGTGCCCAGCTGGGTGCCAGGCACCTGAGCTCTTTCTGGCAGTGCTGCCTGGGGCGCCTTCTGATGTGGCCTTGCTGTCCTCGGCTTGGCTTGGGTGACACTGACTGTCTGGGTGCTGGCTGTCACGAGATGCCTGAAGGAGCCCTGGGCAGTCTGGGCTACAGCGAGGGCCAGAGGCCAGAGGAGAAGAAGCTGAGGGTGAGGTCTGGCTGAGCTGCCTGGGGCGTGGTCCCCAAGCCCAGACCCTGCTTACTTCCCAGCAGCAAGCTCAGAGCAGGCTGGTCCTGCACACATTGGAGATGTATTAAGTGCCTGCTATGTACCTTGTTGACATTGGCATGAGGCAGTAAACAGACAGATGGGAGTCCTGCCCTCCAGGGGGCGACAGTCCAGTGGGAGAGCAAAGCAGCAACCAGGACCTCAGTAAAAGAAGTAATTTCCAGCAGTCTGGAAACAGCATGAGGAAAATCAGTGAGGATCCTGGCAGAGAGAGGGCCGGTCCATGTGGCAGTGGCATTTGAGTAGAGACCTGCATGGGGAGCAGCAGAGTTGGGAGGTCCTGGGGAAGAGCCTGGGGGCAGAGGGACAGCAGGACAAAGGTGCTGAGGCAGGAGGCTTTGTGCCTAGGAACCGAGAGGTGGGACCAGGACCACATGCCGGAAGCATGCCTTGCTGTTCTCCTCTGAGCCTCCTGTGTCCCCATCAGGGGTCTCTGGAGAGCGATGCAGAGAGGGTTACAGTCAGGAGGAAAGCACCAGTGTGGCGAGGTTAGAGGTCTGCTGCCCAGGCACTGGGGAGGGTGGCGGGTGTTGGTCCCTGGCTTGGAGCAGGACTCTATAGCTAGCAGCTGGGGAGTTGGGGTTCATGCCAAGGCAGAGTTGGCAAGCTAGTTATCAAGTCCCCACAGCAGGAGCATGCTGTGGGGTTGCAGGGGAAACTGAGTCAGAGGCCATTAGCCTAGAGGGAGCCAAGACATGGACACAGGCATAAGATGGCAGTATGGGCAGCTGGGAGCCTCAGGGCTCCTTGCTTGGGAGTTTAGGGAACCCTGGTCCCTCTGACCTGTCTGGAGATGGGGTTCGGGCTGCTGATCAGTTCCTGGCCCTGCTCTGGGCTAGTTGAATTTACACTGGACAGGCCGGGATAACGGGTGACAGCAGCCAGTGACACTGGTGAGAGAGATTCTGCACAGGCCAACGTGCAGAATCTAATAAGCTCTTGGGGGTGTTGTCAGGTTTGGTTCCCAGGCTTGAAGAGAGTGGGAACATTTCCACTTCGTCTACACAGAAACCCAACCCAGAGGGACTCTGGGGGCTGCTGAAGTTCCAGGAAAGGAATTTGGGAGTCCATGAGAATTAAAAAATCAAAAATAGCTTTCAGGCATGGGTGGATCAAGGTGCTGGAACACTGGCCCTGCCCCTCTTTCTCCTTTTCTCAGGCCTGGCTTCTTCCTCTGGAGCCTCTCCCCTGGTGTTAGTCCAATAGCTCCAAGCTTGCAGGGATGAGGACATTTCTTGATGGGTAGATGGAGCCCCAGTCTGGGAACTGACTCTCGCTTATGTGGCTTTGCCTTTTGCTCAAAAGACGTGGCCTTGGGACCATGAACTTTGGAGACAGCATGCTTCAAAGTCTGGCTTTTCTACTTAAGAGCTGCATGATCTTAGGCAAACAGTCTTTGTGGGCCTTGGTTTCCCCTTCTGTGAGATGAGGATAATAATAGCCTGTCTACTATATGGGGTTTTGTTGTATTCAAAGGTTAATAAATAGTAAGTTCTTAAAATACAGTACATGGCACATGACTGGGGTCATCTGCTGTGCTTCTCGTGATCATCTCTGAGCCAGCTGTGGGACTGCTCTGGGTAGGGCTCCAGAGGGGAGGCCAGGGTCACATGCTCCCCCTGGGAGCAGAAGAGGGGCTCAGCCTGCATGAACCTCCAGGTGGGAGTGACAAATGGGTGGTTGCTATGGGAAGGTACTCAGGAAACAGCTCCCTGAAGGCAGAGACCATGATCTGACACTCTTTTTTTTTTCCTTTATGTGGATACCGGGAACCAAACTCAGGACCTCATGCTTGCCAGGCAGGCGCTTATGCCGCTGAGCTATATCACCGGCCCCGATCTGACACTCTTGATCTTGGACTTCAGCCTCCAAAACTATGAGGAATGGATTTCTGTTGATTATACACCACCTAGTCTTGTGTTTGGTTATAAGCAGCACTGATGGACTGCGACAGCTAGTAATGTGGGCTGGATAAGCATGTCACAAAGGCCCATTTGCTGGAAGGTTAGTCCCAGCCCCAGGTACTCTTGGGAGGTGCTGGGACCTTTTAGAGGTAGGGTATAGTCGGAGTCTTCTGGCTGTATGGAAGTGTGGCCTTCAAGGGGGTATTTGGACCTTATCCCCGCCTCCTCCTCTCTTTGCATCCGTGCTGCCATGTGGTGAGCAACTCTGCTCATCATATACATTCCCCACCATGATGTCCTGCTCGCCACAGGCCCAAAACCAACAGGGCCAACCCGCCATGGACTGAACCCTCCCAAATCATGAGCAAAAGAGGACATTTCGTCTTTTGAAGTTGATTTTTCTCAGATTCCAGTAATGGAAACACAGTAAGGAATCAGAGGAGAAGTTTTTTGAACATAAATATTTATTGGGCACCTGCTATGCACCATCCCACTGGGTCTGGGGATGTAGCAGTGAAGAAGACAGAAACAGTCTCTCTTCTCATGGAAGAGAGAGGCAGGCAAGGAATAAGTTAAGTCAAATGTATTCATCATTCAAAAATCTGCATTCCATATGATGCTCCTTATTAAAATCACATTTAAGACACATTCAAAGAAGGAAAACAAATGCGTTCATCAGACAGATGCTGAGGTCCTTTGCCATGGCAGGTGCAATGTGTGTGGGGCTCCTCCTCTGTGATGGTTTCTGTCTGGATGTCCCCCTCAAAACCTCAAGCTCAAAGATGGGGCTTTAGGAAGGTGACTGGATTATGGGGACTTGCTGTTAGAAGGTAGAGGCTGGTGGGAAGAGGTGGGTCACTGGGGGTGTGGCCTGGAAGGGTGGATCTCCCTCCCCAGCTCCTCCCTTCACCCGACTTCCTGTCCGCCATGCTATGAGCAGCTCTCCTCTGCCAGGCGTCTCTGCTATGCTGTCCTGCCTTGGAGCCAGCCAACCATGCAAGGACTGAAACTTGGAAAACATGAACCAGAATGGACCTCTCCTCCTTTAAGTTATGAGTGTTGGGTATTGTGTCCCAGTGACAAGGTACTAAGACACCCTCCTTATGGCCCTGCTGTTCCTTCTGCATCTGTCTGTATCATATCATTGTTCAGGCTTTAGGAAAAGTGACCTGTCTCCAAATCTGTCTGGTTAGGCTGTAAGCTCTTGGGGAATTCACATGAATCTCTGGTCAGTACAGTGCCTAGGTGGTGATAGATGCCCATAGAAGCTTGTGGGATGAAAGAATGGATGGGAGGATGAGTGAATAGATGGGTGCGTGGATGGTATATGGACAGGTGGGTGCTATGGGTTGGTCCCCAGGAGAATCCTACTGAGAGGTTATGGAATTGTTAAGGGTTGAGGTCTAGGGAGAGGTCCTCACATCATCTGGAGTGTGCCCTCAGTGGAATTGGGGGACTCTTCTCTCTCCTCTTTTCTACTTCCTGGCCTTGAAGTGAATTATTTTGCTCTGTCATTCACCCCTGCCATGGTGTATTATCTTGCCACCAACCCCCAAAATAATGGGCCTGCTCAATCTTGGACTGGAATATCCAAAACTATCAGCCAAAATAAAGCTGTCCTCTGTGTAAGTTGATTGCCTTGGGTTTTAGGTTATAGGGATGAAAGCTGACTACCACAGTGGGTGAACGGATGAAAGAATGGGTAGATGGGTGTATGGGTAGATGGATGGGTGGATATATGGAGAGTGGATAGAAGGATAGATGGGTGAATAAATGAATGGATGGGTGAGTGAAGGAATTGTCTAGATAGCTCATCGGCCACCCAAACTCTTCCAAACATGGTTAGCCAAAGCACTGTATGATAGGAGATTTCTACATCTTCCAGTGCGCTTGGCCCTGGTGCATTGCCTTCTAGGGATCTTGATTCTACTCTTTGTTTGTTGAATGTCTCCTGTGGGGTTTGTGGTTTGGGATTTCTTAGGTCCCAGAGAGACTCTATTCTGTTTGAACCTAAAATCCCACTTGCCCTGTCTGCCAAAGGGTCGAAGTCCTTTGCTTCTGCCCCAGCTGCTACACCTTGATGGAGAAGCAAGATTAACCTACACAATCAACCCCTGTCCAAAGTGCTTGGGCCAGCTCCTCCTGCTGGTTTTTGCCACAGTGACTGGCGCCGGACCAGCCCTGCCCTGTCCTCCTATAACAGGGAGCAGTCAGCCCAGGGCTCCCGGCGGGACTGTGTATATCACAGTGCCTGTCAGCTTCAGGCCAGCTGTGGGGTGGGTCCTCTTTGAGTGGGAGGAGGATCTGCTCAAGCAAGTGACTCCTTTTTTAAAGTAACTGCAAAGTAGGCAAGTCCTGAAAATGCAAAAGAGCCCAATTTCCCAGCTTTCCTAGCCCCAAATGCCTTCTTTCCAGGTGTTGGGTATTTTAAGCAGTCACAAATGCCATTTTTGTCAGACTTTTCATCTCTGGTAATGATCATATTTATACAAATTCTGTCACTGTTCTTCCTTGATCACAATTCAGGGCCTATGAAAAGATCTCTCCCACATTTGGGCTCTGGGCTATTTTTAGAGCCTCCATCTCAAAGCGGCGGGCAGTGCTGGACACTGAGGTGAAGGAGACGGGCTGTCCCTGCCCAGGACACTGATGTCCTGGGGTGGCAGATGACCCACAATTTAGCGGAGGAGACATAATTTCAGGTAGTGCTGTGTGCAATGAAGGAAATAAGCAGGAAAGGTCTGAGTTACAGGAATTGAGGGTCCCTTAGGATTGAGAGGCCAGGAGCAGATTCCTTGAGGAGGTAGTATTAGAAGGAAGAAAGGGTAAAGTGAGTGGAGTGGGCAGTGCGAGCAGCAGGTGCAAAGGCCCTGAGTCAGGAATGTGCCCCGTGCATTCAGGGCTGTGCTCTGAGAACAGCAACAGCAGCACTGGAACAGGTGGGGCAGGAAGAAGGACTCAGAGAGGGGGCATGAGGAACAGGGCAAATGGAACCTCCTGGGAAGTGGGTTCCCATCCTCACACACAGTGCACACACAAACACCACACCTGTGGCTGTCAGATCTGTGTCACATTTGGGAGAAAGGTAGGTTACATAGCCTTAGTCCAAAAAGAAAAGAAGAAAGAGGAGATGGGAGAGATGATGAATGTATTTGTTCAAGGCACCGAGATTTCAAGGCAAGGTCTGGCTGCAGGCGGGCTGCATCCGGGTGTCAGTCAAATCCAGCCCTGTCTGTATGTCTTTCTGGCTGCCTCTCCTCTGGTCTGGGCTCACTTCTGCCCACTAGTGGCTTCTTGCTCCAATACACTCTCCTTCTGGCACCTACTGTGTGCCAGATGCCATGCTCGGTCCCAAGAAGGTGACAATGTATAAGATGTGCGTGGGGCCCCTCAATGCTGGGGTGCAGGGCAGACTTCCATTGCTGTGTTCCTGGGAACACTTGTTGGGCAAACCCAGGCTGGAGCTGGGCCTTGTCACTCACTGGAGTTGGGGCCCGGGCCAATGACTGGGGCCATCTGAGCCTCAGTTTCCTCAGAGCCCTGCCTGTTAGGGCCCCTGGTGAGACCAGGCCGCGTGTTACTGGGAAGCTGCTGGCCAGGGGCCCTTGAGCAGCGTGTGTTATTTTCCTCCAAGGAGAAAAGAGGGGTGGAGAATGGGGGTGAGTCTGATCTCCTGTATGGTAGAAATAGCATCTGCCTGTAACGCCATCGCCGCTGCCTGTGCCCTTAGGTGACCTCTTTCCGGATGTGAGGCCTTTCTCGTTTTAGTGACACTTCTGGATTTTGTCTTTGTGTTTGTCCATTCATTCAAAGGCTTCCCTCTTAATGATCTTGTCTGTGGAAGTAATCAAGCTGTTCCTGGGGCAGTGAACACACTTTGTGCCTTTCTCATCAAGTATTTGCTGAGGTGCTTCTGTATGCCAGGCACAGTTCTAGGCACAGGACGCTGCTGCTGATGCTTACAGAGAAGACCCTCATCCTCTTGGAGCTGAGATTCAGGGGAGGGAGGCACAGACTAAAGAAGCAAACAAAGACATGAGACCACTTTGGAGAGCATCAGCCTCCCAGGATAGTGATGGAATGGGGGTGATAAGGGGGACAGGAGGGCTCAGGGAGGGCTTCTCAGAGGAGGTGAGTCTTGAGTTGCAACCTGAAGGTGCAGCAGGTGCCAGCCATCTCACAGCCAAGGGAGGAACATTCTAAATTCTGGCTTCCACTGTGACTTCCAGGGCCCAGGAAGTGCTTGCTGGCTGGGGGTGACGGAATCCTAGGTACATCCTGGGGAGAAGCTGAAAGAGAGGACCCAGAGTGGCACTGTCTCTCTAACATGGTCAGCAGAGGGGTGGTGGTACTGGTAGTGAGATCGAGGGGGCCCAGGGAAGGAGGAATGAGAGTGTGGCTTTGGCGCCTGAGACTGAGATGGCTGGAGGCACCAGAGTGGTGCTAGCAGACTAGGGAGGGCCTTGGGGTGGAGAGAAAAGGCCTCGTGGAGGAGGTGCTAAAAGCCTGGAGGGGAAGCGATCTCTAAGAGAGGCAAGTGACCTTGACCAAGGTGGCAGGGGGACTGTGGCAGTGGGCTGGGGGCAGCAGGGGTGAGGACAGGGTCAGGGAGGTTGTCTGCTCCTTGGATGGGACAGGGGACCCGGTGCAGAGAGGACTGAGGCACCTTTGTGTGTGCCCATGTGACAAGAACGAGGGCACTGAGCCTTGGACGAAGGCTGGCATTGGATCAGGCTGCCTGGTGGGTGGGCAGAGCCTTTCACTCCTGCCCATCTGACAGATGAGGTCACTAAGGTCCAGGGCTTGCCGAAGGTCAGGCTACAGGTCAGAGCAGGGCCAGGACCTGGGGCCTGGGTTCACGGCCCCAAAGCCATGCACACCCTTGTAGGGCTGCCCCGAGTGGAAATGGGACCCTCGATAGCTCCAAACCCGACCCCTAGTAGCTATAGTCTCAGGACCCAGAGGTCTTTTCCCCCCTTCTTGCTTATTTATGTGTCTTTCTGGAACTTTCGCCAGTGTGGACCCATGAATGTGGTCAGGACCTGGGACCTTCGTTTCCTAGGCTCTCTTCCCACTCCGTCCCCTAGTGCCCACACCCAGCACTCCCAAGCTTGGTTTTGTTATCAGTCCCTTGCTTTTTTATTCCATCCCCAATAAGCCATTGCTAGAATATATTGAATTTCTGTTGCTGGAGTGATTGAATTTTGAGGATTAAGCTTGTATCCTGTAACCTCTCTCAAATCACTTATTCTAGCTTCTTTGTAGATTCTTTGGAATTTTTCACTTAGATAATGATATGGTGTGTGAGTAGACTGTTCAGTTTCTTCCTTTCCTTTGCTCTTTGGCCTGGTCAGAACCCACACTCTGACACTGAACAGGAGGGTGAGAAGGGAAATTATTGCCCTATTCTTGATCACGGTGGGAAAACCTTTGTTCTTTCACCGCTTGGTATAGAATTAGCTGGAGATTTTTGTATATATCTTTTATCAGGTTGAGGAGATTTCCTTTTTGCATCATGGGCAGAGAAATTTTTCATAAATCAATGTTGAATTTTTCCATGTCTTTTTCTGTATCTTTTGACATGATCATATCATTTTTGTTCTTTAGTTCCTGGACATGATATATTGCATTAATTAATTTTAGTGTGGAACTAGCCTTATTACTGAATTTTATTCACTGGCATTTTGTGGATGAGTATTATATCCATGTTCATGGGGGATTTTGCTCTCTAGCTTTTCTTACAAAATGTCTTTAACCAATTTGGGTAGAAGGGAAATGTTGATCTCATAAAATGAATTGAGAAATTCTAGATTTGTGTAGAATCGTTATCTCTTCCTTACATGGTTGACTGAATTCACTAACAAAGTCATTTGCACTTGGAGTTTTCTTTTTTGGAAGCTTTGTTTGTTTAAACTATAAATTCATTTCATTAATAGATTCAGGACTGTTCATGTTATCTGTTTCTTCTTGGGTGAACTTGAAAAGTTTGTGCCTTTTAAAGAATTAGTTCAACTCAGATATCTGAGTGTTCACATGTATGGACCTAGATCTGACCCTACTATTTCTTTGTCACTTCTGGGTAGGTTTTGTTTTGTTTTAGGGGGTTTTGCGGTAGTGGGGATTGAACCCAAGGCCTTTGCATTTAGCTACATCCTCATTTTTTATTTTGAAATAGGGTCTCACTAAGTCATTGCATTGCTCAAGTGGGACTAAAACTTGCAGTCCTTCTGCCTCAGCCTCCCAGAGTGCTGGGATTACAGGTGTGTGCCATGTGCCATTGGGTTATCACATATATTTTTTTTCTTTTTCTTTTATTATTGATCATCTTAAATCGGGGGTCATAAAACTATAACCTACAGCCAAATCCTGCCCAGTACCCAGTTTTAGCTTCAAAACAAACAAAAGAAAAGAAAACATGAGAATATGTGGTAGTACTGAGTGTGTGGGAAGCTAAAGCAGGAGGGTTGCTTAAGCCCAGGAATTCAGGGCTGGCCTGGGCAACATAGCAAGACCTCCATCTCTTAAAAAAGAAGAAAAATATACTATAGACTGTATGTGGCCAGCAATGCCTAAAAACATTTACTATCTGACTGATCTGGAGGTTTATCAGTGTTACTGACTTTTAAAAACTTAGCCTCAATGATTTTCTCTATGGTTCTTCCAGTCTTGATTTTATTGACTTCTACTTTTATCTTTATTATTTACTTCCTTCTCTTTGCTTTGGGTTTGCTTTGCTTTGATTTACTTTTCTAATATCTTGTGACATAAGTTTCACATGAGACTTTTTCTTATTTTCTTTTTTTTTTTTTTGTGGGTACCAGGGGTCGACCTCAGGACCTTGCGTGCCAGCAGGCACCTGTGCTGCTGAGCGATATCACTGGCCCTTTTTTCGTATGTGGGTTCTGGGAGTCGAACGCAGGACCTTGTGCTTGCCGGGCAGGCGTTTACGCCACTGAGCCATCTCACCGGCCCCTTACTTTCTACCATAATCATTGACTGCCATGAATTTTCGTTCAGGCATTGCTTTCGCTGCATTTCAGATATTGGTAGTTGTTTTCATTTTCATTGAATTAAAGATATTTTCAAATTTTTCTTGTGATTTCCTTTTTAACCCCCAGGAGGTTAAAAGTGATTACTTTTCAGTTTTTTTTAATTTGTGAAGGATTATTTTTTGGCCCAGAATCTGGTCTTGGTTGGTGAATTTCTATATGCACTTCCATCTGTTTACCTATCTCTCTATTGCTCCATTAATTATTTATCTGTCCACTTCATATTTATGTCCATTAACGCATCTGTCCATTGATTTGCCCATATAACCACTTATCCATTCATCCATCTATCCATTATCTCTCAGTGCATTCATCCCTTCACCCATTAGAATGGTGCCTGATACTTAGTAAATATTTTTACTGTTATTATTATTCCTGGATCAATTATGGTAGCATATGAGTATGGATCTTTTCTAATTTCTTAGGGCATCAGTTAGGGCATTAGTGTATCAGTTAGGGTATATTAGAGAAACAGATTTAATATATAGGACTTACAAGGTAGGCTCACAATGGCTGCCCGCAGATCCAGGGGTGGAAGGAGGCAAAATGACCATCTACATGCTGGAGGACTGTAAGATCCAGTTGAAAGTTGAAGGCCTGGAGCTCACTGCAGAGTCTGGTGCAAGTCCGTGTGGGAAGCTGAAGGTTATGTGTCAGGAGGCTGAAGAGTCTGTGCTGAAAGCCTGAAGAAATGAGACCAGCATCCAAAGACCATGGAGAAGACCAAAGCTCCTTTGAAGATGCAAAAAGGCAGACTTCCTCCGTCTTTCCCTTTTTATTCCATACAAGATAAAAGCCTATTTGTTGGTGTCACCCACATCTGGAATGGTTCTTTCCCTCCTCAGTTTTGGCCTACATGACAATCACCCACAGACATACTTAGAACTGTGCTCTACTAATCTGCTAGACATTTCTTAATCCACTCAATTTGACATCAAAATTAACTATCACAGCCAGCATGGGCCACATGCCTGCCCTCTGAGTGAAATCGGTTCAGCCCCACATGCCACTCATAGATGGGAATGTGCAGGATTGATTCATCAAAAGACAGTTGTCAGAACACAATTAACAGAAGTTGGAGAATGGATGCTATGTAGGCAAAGCCAACATTTGCTCAAAATCATATTTAAAACGTGTTCAGTATGAGTAAAACAATTTCATTCATCAGACATATTCTGAAGGTTTGCTGTGCTCACTGCTAGGTACATGGGCCTCTCTCCCTTGTCTGTATCATGACACCAACTAGGCTATAGAAGAAATGACCTTTCTACTAGTCTGTCTACCCAGCCAGACTACATATTCCTTAAGAGATTTGTTGCATCTGCTTAGTATGATGCCTACCCCACAGAAGATGTCCAGTATGGATTTGAGAGATGGATGAGTAGATGGGTGAGTGGAGTGGATGGATGGATGGATGGATAGTCTAGTGTTTGGGGTACATTGCTTTATAAATATTAATAGGTCACGTTGGTTGCTAGTATTGTTCAAGTGTTTCTGTATCCTTGCTGATTTTCTCTTTGCTTGCTTTACCAGTCAGTGAGAAAGGATTATTGAAGTCAGTAACTAGAATTGTGAATTTGTCCCTTTTTTCCTTTCAGTCCTGTAAGTCTCTGCTTTATATACACACATTTAGTATTGTTATGTGTTTTCAGACACTGGCCCCTTTGTTAGTATAACTGTCTTTGTGTAATGACATTTTCACTAGGTATAGAATTGTGGATTGATGGTTCTCTTTTAACACAGAGGATATCACTCCATTGTCTTTTGAATTACATAATTTTTTATGACAAACCTGCTGTCATTCTTACCTTTGTTTCCCTGTACTTACTGTCTTTTTACTCTGGCTGCCTTCAGTATTTTCTCTTTGTTTTGGTCTTCTGGCAGTTGAAGATGATAGGCCAGGGCTTGTTGTCTTTGTTCTGTATTTAAACTGGTTGGTGTTTTCTCTGCTTCTTGGATCTGTGGTTTGTTATGTGTCATTCATTTTGGAAAATTCTCTGCCATTATTTTCTCAAATATATCAGGTAAGCCAGTGTTCAGATCCTCTCTTTTGGGAGGCACCTGCCTTTTGTTAGATTTCGAGTGAATTGGGTGCCTGCCATTTGAGGTCTATGATGGGTTGAAGAGTTGTGAATTAGCAGTGATTGTTTTCAGCAGGAAAACAACGCTCTTTCTAGCTTTATGCATCATAAGCAAAAGCCAGACATCCTGTTTTTTTTTTTAACTTCATGTTTTGTAAAAAAGATATTTTACTACCTGTTACCTTCTAGAACTTTCCATTGTCACACCACATAAGGTAACTGAGCCTTGACCAAGTTGCTCAAAGCTGTGATTACTAGAATTCACTGGTATGAGTGCTCTGCCTTGGTTTATTTACCCATTATCCTGCTGATAGACACTGAGTCATTTCTGTTTGGGGCTGTTTTGCATAATACGATGCTAAGTACATTCTTGTGCTACCTCCTGGTGCCCTTGATCATTCGTTTGTGTTCAGTGTATTCCTGGGGTGGATACCGTCATTAAGAGGTGAGAATTTTCAGCTTTGACTCACCCTCCAGTGGTGATGAGTCTTTGTTGCTCTGCGTCCTGCCAACACTAGGCGTGATCAGACTTCTTACTTCTGCCTGGTGAATGGGCACCAAACGGTGTCTCACTGTGTCTTGACTTGCTTTGCCCTAACAGCTGGTGAGGTTGGGCATGTCCCACGTGCCCTCTGTGTTCGGATCAGAAAGCCCAGAACTCCTACCTTGAGGCTCAGCCCCACCTGGATAACTTCCCCACCTTTCATGGAGCCTCACTGCATCCTCTGCCTGGATTTGACCTCCCACAGGCCCCTCATTTTTCAGGTCCTCGAAGAGCTTCCCCTATTCTACAGATGGAATGTTTGCATCCCCTAAAGTGCATATACTGAAACTCTATCCTATAATACGAGGGTATTAGGAGGTGGGGCTTTGGGAGGTGATTAGGAGTTGATGCACTCACAAGGGGCTGGCGCCCTTTTACGAGGCCCAGGGAACTTGTTTTCCCTGCTCTACACCAAATGAAGACACAACAAAAAGTTGAGAAGGATATAAGCCAGAGGGGATCTGTGTAAGAACCCCTTGCAAAGCTGGTAGCTCAATTTCTTCAACCTCCAGCTCCAGAACCGAGAGATTTTACGCAGGGTACCTTGTAATAGTAGTGCAAAGGCACAAGGCACCCAGCTGAGAACCCTGTCTACCACTCTCAACCACAGTGCCCTACTTGAATTTGTAGCCCTTCCTGGTATCTGAAATTCCACCTTTGTTCACTTGCTGATCGACTCTGACTCTTGGGAGGTTCCCATGGCAAAGAGGTCTCTGACACCAGTGAATCTCCAGCACCTGGGATAGCACCCAGGATGTAGTAGGTGCCACAGGCGCTGTGGGGGGCATGTGGCTGTGGACCAGCTGTCAGGGGTCTGGCCAGGGGCTGAGAGGGGTGTGGCTGTGCCTTTCTGTCCCTTGGTCCCAGCCTAGGAAGATGCAGGTTGCCTGTTTTCTGGAGAACTTCCCTCTGCCCATCTAGTGTCAGCTGCTGAAGTAGAGCAGCTCAGAGTAGGTTAAGGTCCCTGCCTCCCCGGGAAAAGAAGTCCAGTGGCTGGTGCTACCCTGGCCCTGTGGCCCTGTGGTTGGTCCTGTGGTCAGCAGTGTGACTAGCGGCAGGACTGGCAGTGTCAGAGTGACAGCTGCTCCACCAGGGGGAGGGCCAATAGGGACCCATGTGGCCCAGCCTGGCACATGCCACGTGGTATGGCTTGTCTCTCTAGCCAGAGACCATCAACAGAGTGCCCTCATTACCAGTTTTGGGGCTCATATGCAAAGATTCAGGATCAAGACCTGTCCCACTTTGTTCCACTCCTGGCTGTCCCTGGTTCCACCCATCTTTGGATTGTCATGCACTCCCGGGGGAGCCCTTTACTCTTCCTTCTGCCCATGCTCAGGATGCAGATGGTGGGGCAGATATCCCTGTGCCCTGCAGAGGCCACTCCTGGGTCCCAGCTCTGTGTGGGAGCCCCCTGTGACAGCCCCTCTTTGGTTGGGCCATGCTTCCCTTTTGTGGTGTAACATGTGTTATGCAGAGGTGATTCACAAACTGTACAGTTTGTGTCCTTCCTTTTTCAGGGCTAAGGACCAAACCCAGGGCTTTGTGCAAGCTACAGTTTGCCCTTGTATCAGGCATGATTCAAGGGTGTCTTGGATAGTCACAGAATAACGCACCACCACTCCTGTTTCATCATGGAAAATTTTCTTCACCCCAAAAAGAAGCCCTGTACATATTGGTTGTCACTGTCTACTCCCTCTCCTCTAGTCCCTGACACTCACTAATCTGTCACTGTAGATTTTCTTGTTTGAGAGATTTTGCGCCAATGAAATCACGCAATACCTGACCCATTTGTAGTAATACCAGGACTCCATGCCTTCCTGTAGCTCAGTGATGTCCCACGGTATGGATAGACACAATTTTTCAAATCCATTCACTCTTGGTTGGATTTGAATCTGTCTCATCTATTTCCTCAATTTTATGGCAGCTCAGTGTCGCCTTGAAAAGGCGGGTGATCTAGACGAGATTCTGCTGTTGTAGGCAGGCAGGTCACTGTGGGTCTTTGATGGGGTCTGTGCTCACTCTTTGCTTTGGCTTTGTCTCTTCTTGCTTCCTGGAGCTTGGGGACACCAGCGAGTCTCACACAGCCGTGAGGAGGAGTAGGGTGCTCTGCCCGGGGGCTGCACCCCAGAACCTGGTGCTGGTTCTGAGCTTGCTTCAAGAATGAAAACCAGGGGCCGGTGAGACGGCTCAGCGGCTTAAGCGCCTGCCTTGCAAGCGCGAAGGCCCGAGTTCGACTCCCGGAACCCACATACGAAAAAGGGGCCGGTGATATCGCTCAGTGGCACGGGCGCCTGCTGGCGCGCGAGGTCCTGAGGTCGTCCCCCCGGTACCCACAAAAAAAAAAAAAAAAAAAAAAAAAAAAAAAAGAATGAAAACCAGGGCTGGTGAGATAGCTCAGCGGCATAAGCGCCTGCCTGGCAAGCACGAGGTCCTGAGTTCGACTCCTGGTACCCACATACAAAAAAAGGGCCGGTGATATTGCTCAGTGGCATGGGTGCCTGCTGGCGCATGAGGTCCTGAGTTCGACCCCCAGTACCCACCAAAAAAAAAAAAAAAAAAAAAAAAAGAATGAAAACCAAAACATTGTGTTGATCATTTTTTCCTGGCTATTGGACCCCTACTATCCTCCTTGTGTCTAGGGCTCTGTCTCTCTCAGGAGGGGCTGCGATCATTGAAAACTTGGCCAGAGCAGGTGATGTACTTCCATGCCAGCTCACCCACTCGCCCGTGGGCCTCTCCAGGGGCACTGTCAGTGAACCCAGAGTTAGCAGTCCTCAACAGCAAGGCTTTCAGAACAGCAGTGCCTGCTGTGGCCCGGCCCTGGAGGTTGTGCAGCACCGTGCCTGCCACCATGGTTCATTGAAAATGCTATGATCTGATGTTTGCCCCCCTCGCCCCATTCCTGGGTAACCTAATCACCAAAGTGAGGGCAGCAGAAGCAGGGCTTTGGGGAGGTGGCAGGTCATGGGGCACAGCCCTCCTGAGTGGGATTTGTGGTCTCCACAGAGAGCCAGCTCACCCCATTGGTTGTGTTGGGGTGTAGCTAGAAGATGCCACTGCGAACCAGAAGGCAGACTTTCACCAGACACCAAATTTGCCAGCACCTTGTGTGATCTTGAACTTGAGGAGGCTTCAAAGCTTGAGCAGTCGGTGTTTCTTGTTAGAGAACCTAAATGGACAAGACGAAGACAAGTAGTGAGTCCACAATTCCAGCCTGCATTCTAAAAATGGAGAACTCAACCTCACCTCTTTTTGTTTGTTTGTTGTTTGTTTGTTTTTGTTGAAACAGAGTCTTGCCACATAGTTCATGCTGTGCTTAAACTCACCATGTAGCCCAGGCTGGCCTCAAATTCATAGCAATCCTCCTGCCTCAGCCTCCCAAATGCTGGGATTACAGTTGTACACTACCATACCTAGCTTTTTTTTTTTTTTTTTTTTTAAATGCTGCACTGGGAATTGAACCAAGGACCTTTGTACTAAGCTATAATTTCAGCCCTCATTTTTATTTTTTATTTTGAGACAAATTCTTACAAAAATCACTAAGTTACCCAGGCTGGCCTTGAACTTGCAATCCCCTGCCTCCGCCTCCCAGAGTGCTGGGATCACAGGTATGCACCACCACACCCAGATTCAACTCTACCTTTCTTTTTTTTTTTTTTTTTTTTATGTGGGTACCGGGAGTCGACCTCAGGACCTCGCGCTTGCCAGCAGGTGCTTGTGCCGCTGAGCGATATCACCGGCCCTTTTTTCGTATGTGGGTACCGGGAGTCGAACTCAGGACCTGGAGCTTGCCAGGCAGGCACTTATGCCACTGAGCTATCTCACCGGCCCAACTCTACCTTTCAAATGGAAAAATTTCAAGATCTTGTGTCCACCACTGGGACTCAGCACTTTCTGGCTAATCCCTGTATTCTGCAGTTGCAGGAAATGATGGTTAGGAAAAAGACTTGCCCAAGGTCATGCCCAAGAGGACCGCCTCCTGGTGGCTATTCAGGAACCCTTGCCCATGGTATATAATGATTCTAACAATGGTCGGACAGAAATTGGCTACATTCCAGGCAGTTTGTAATGATTTAATCTCTGTAACACCCTAGAGTGAAGGTACATTTTACAAGCAAGGAAGTGGAGGCATGGCAAGGTTAAGTAACTTACTTGCCCAAAGTCTTACGACTGGTAAGTCGCAGCACCAGGATTCAAGCCTTGGCATCGAAGACAGCTCCTGGGGATGAAGGGTGGTGGGGAGGGGGTCATGTCACATGCTCACAGAGACCGGAAGTTGGAGAGGATATTGTGTGGACGTTGGGAAGGGAGTGCTGGGAGAGAGCCGCAGTCAGGATGGCTGATGTGTGACGGATTGCCAGAGGAGCTGCTACAGTGGGGGCCAGGGAGAAGGTAGGGCCTCAGCATTCAGCCCAGGTAGGGTTCGGGTGACCCCTCAGTGAGGGGCAGCCATGAGGGGGCTGGACAGAGGAGGGACATGAGCTCACTCCATCTACTCAGGACCTGTCCATCTGGGTGTGCAGGACAGATATGACAACCAGTGAGAGGACACCGCACCGATTAGGGGGTGCACTGGGCCAGGCAGGGACAGTGGGGGCTGTACAGGGGTGGGATCTGTGTAGATTCTGAAGGGGGCGCCACCAGGATTGCTTTGTGGAAGAGAGGAGGGGATGGGAGAAAAAAGGGGGTCAAGGAAAGACCCAGGTGGCGGCCAGGGCCCCTGGAAAGTAGGAGGAGCACTGCTGAGATGGGGCAGTATGGGGTTTCTGCATAGCGTCTGTCCCCCGGCCCAGCAACTGCTCCTAGGAGGTGCATGCACATGCCAGTTTCAAGCTCAGGTGAGTGCTTGGGCTGATGGTGCCCCAGTGTAGGCTTTGCGCACAGCCCCTTGCTTGGTTCTCAGTATTGGGTACTTGAGAGTTGGGTTCCAGTGTCTGCAGCCAGGTCCCACCTGCCCCAGAAGCACCCAGAGTCCACCGGGAGGACAGAGTTAGGATAAAGGCTTCCTGCTCAGTGACAGCGAGAAGCCTCAGTGTCTCCCTCTGCACATGCCGATGAGAAGTGTGTGCCAGGCACTTGGTCTACGTGATGCTTTTTGCCCCTCACAGAAACTCCAGGAGGAAGCCCAGGTTGGTGGTGCATGCCCATCATCCCAAGCACTGCAGAGGCTGAGGCAGAAGGATTGTCCAAAGTTTGAGGCCAGCCTGGACTACATAGCAAGACACAGAAGGAAGGAAGGAAGGAAGGAAGGAAGGAAGGAAGGAAGGAAGGAAGGAAGGAAGGAAGGAAGGAAGGAAGGAAAGGAAGGAAGGAAGGAGAAGAAAAGAAAAGAAAACCAGGGAGGGGAGATGGGAAGGGCTGAGGTCAACACCAGAGACAGCATCAACCGTCCTAGACGGGTTGTCTAGCAGAACTCAGAGCCAGCCCTCCCATGAGCCACCTTCCTCCTGGAGCCCGAGACCCCTTCAGGACAGGGCCCAGGCCTTGCTGGGAGGGGCCGAGGCCCAGGCAGGCGGCTTCTGCAAAGGGCATGGTGGGGGACAGGCCCTCTTCATCTCTTGCCTTGCATGGTCAAGGCCCATTAGCCTCTCCCAGCGCTGTGGCCTCCCTGGGGGGCCTTCAGCTGTGTGTCAAAGTGCCCAACTGGTCCAGGACTGAGATGAAGGTGAATCTTAAGTCTTTGGATGTTTTCCAGATCTTGTCAATACCAGATAATTCCCTTCAGACTTCTCTTAGGGCAAAACCAAAAATAAAACAACAACCATAACCAGTTAAAGCCTAAAATGCCAGTCAGTTTGGCTAAAACTGATCTCTTAAGGTCATTTTTTTGCTTTGTTTTTTAAGGCAGGGTCTCATGATATGGCCAGGTGGCCTTGAACTCACTTTGTAAGCTAGGCTATCCTTGACCTTGTGATCTTCCTCCCTCAGCCTCCCAGGCATACCTGGCTCAGAGAAGGCTTCTGAGGTTTCTTTTCCTTCTTCCTGGACATAATGAGGCAAGTGGACAGTTTGTGGCCGGGCGAGTTTCCTGAGGTGCCCTGGAGTGAGGGAGAATGCCCAAGAGATGTGGGCTTCTCTGTCCTAATGTGTGCAGGGGAAATGGAGGCCCAGACACGTATGTCTGGGGGCAGCACAGTGCACCATCATGGAAGATGTCACTCACTCTGGGAGTGTCACTCTCTCACCTGTACACCAGCGGCGGTGGCAGTCCCCATCTGCAGCGTTATCCTGTAAGGGAAGAACAAAATGATTGCTACAGGAGCACACAAGTGCTGGTTGTCAGGACTTCTGTTTTTCTCATTCCCAGCCTGTCTCCCTCTGCACACAGCTTGATGGCCAAGGCTGTCTTTCTGGAGCACCATTTTTCTCACACTATTCCTCTGCTCAAGATCCTGCCATAGCTCCCTACTGCCTGTGGGCACAAAGCCTCCTGCATGCCAGTCATTCCCCCACTGTGCTGTGTGTCTGCCAGGCTGACCCTTGTCCCTTCTGCCCAGGTGTGCCATTGCTGTTCCCACCCCTTTCTTCTCTCAGCAGCGTGTTGGGGATGACGGGCCTTCTGTGTGCCAGGCCCTGCTCCAGCTCCTCATGGCAGTCTGGGGCTCAGGGCCTGACTGTGTTCATATACTTGGGGAAGGAGGGAAGAAGAAAAAAGTGTATGTTTTTTTCTCCCAAAAATGTCATTTGGAAGAAGGATGTGTCCTCTTCCCTCAGGTTGCCTGCTGACCCTTAGGCTGAGGATGCTTCCTCTGGGAGCCCCTAATGCAGCCCTGAGCAGGCGACCTTTAAGGGTTGGATCTGGAACCCCCCAAAGGCTCCTGTGTGTTGAAGGTCTGGTGTCCAGCTTGTGGAGCTGCTAGGAGTGGTGGGACCTCTAAGAGGCCGTCTAGTGGGAGGAAGTGAGGTCACTGGGGGAAGGCCCTTGAAGGAGCTATTGGGCCCTGGCCCTTCATGGCTCACTTTCTGCTTCCTGGCCACCATGAGGCCAGCAGCCTGTACCACCATATGCTTCCGCCATGATGTATTGTGCCGCCACAGGTCCAAAGCAGCAGAGCCAAGGAACCATGGACTGAAACCTCTGAAACCATGAGTCAAAATGAACCTTTCCTCCTTTAAGTTGATCATCTGGGTATTTTGTCACAGCAATGGAACACTGACTCACACAGCAGCTTTCTGAGACTGTGCTGACATCTTCTGGAATGATATCTCCAGCAAAGGGACCGGTGCTCCCCACCCATCTCAGAGCCTGGCCCCCAATGAGTCCTATGATGGCTTCCTGTGAACTGATAGGCACAAGACCCAAACACACCACGTGGGGTAGAGCTGTCTCACCTATGAAAGCACAGTTTCCTCCGGGAGGAGGATGCGGGGCCAGGGATTGTGAGGCCCCCCGCCTTGCCTTTGTTGCCCAAGATTGCCTTTGCTATTCTAGGTCTCTTCTGGTTCCAAATGAATTTTAGGATTGTTTTCTCTAATTCTGTGAGATATACTCTTGGAATTTCGATCGGGATTGCATTAAATCTCTATAACAATTGTGGAAGTATGGCCATTTTCACTGGCCATATTGGTTTTTCCTACCCAAGGACAAGGGATATCTTTCCATTTTCTGATATCCTCTGCAATCTCCTTTTTCAGAATACTATGGTTTCCATTGTAGAGATCTTTTACTTCCTTCGTTAGATTGATTCCTAGGTATTTCATTTTTTTGGATGCTATTGTGAAAAGTGTTGTTTCCCTAATTTCTCTCTCAGTGAGTTTGTTATTAGTATACAGGAAAGCTATTGATTTTTGAGTGTTGACTTTGTATCCAGCTATGCAGCTGAATTTGGTTGCCAGGAGCTTTTAAAGGCAGGTGGCTTCAGATCAGTTCTCAGGCTCCCCCTCAAACCTCTTAAACCCCACCCGAGGCCTATGAATGGATTTGCACAAATCTCTCTACTTGCAAACATTCACAGAAGGGTGTGGGCTCACACCCAGGGGCAGGATCCTCACTGACACATGAGGGACACTCCCTCCATGGTGACAGGTACCCAAACACCAAGCATCCATGTGGCCTCTATCCAATGGCCAGCGCAGCCCAGTCTTGGGCTATAGAACAATCCTTCCCACCTATGTTCCAATTCCAGGACTCCTAGACAATTGTCAGTAAGGGCAGCAGATGCCACCACAGTTCCTGACACTTGATAGGAAATGGAGGAAAAGGGCCACCAATTCCCTCTCACCTTCTTCGTTCAAAAATGTTTATTTTACCAGAAACGGAGATTTGCTCCATGTGGGTAGGATTTGCCTAAAGCTATACAGCAGGGAGGGGGGAGGCATTCCTGAACTACTATCCAGGGATGTGAGGACCATAGGCCGTGCCTGGAGGTCCCCAGCACACGCACAGCACTGGCTGTCCCCTGTGGCTCTCCCCACATCAGCAGGCTGTGGCAGGCAGGAAACAGCATGTTGTGGGCGTTTGGTTCTGCTTTGGAAAAGCGTTGTCTACAGTCGTGAGGTCTGGCTCGTCCCTTGGGTGACAGATGCTGTGGTCCCTTCTAGCTCCTTGTTCCTTCTGTGGCTTTGTGTTCCAAGGACTCTGCCACATGGCCTGCCTGTCCCCAGTGTCGCCCTGGGCTCCATGCCTGTTGAGCCACCTGCCCACCCCACATCGTTCCCTCTGCTCCTTCACACCTGCCATCCCCTTGGGCTGGTGCAGGCCGGCCCGGGCCACGAGGGAGGACAGATGGGGAGGATCTGCTTGTGCAGAGGCCCTGAGGTTGCTGATGTGAGGCACTGGAAGAAGCATGTGTGAGTTCAAGAAGGGGACAGTGGCTGTCCTGCCTGTGAATGCATCCTGCCCATACCCCTTCCCACCTCCGCTCCCTTGGTGGCCGACTATCATCAGAGAGCTCAGTGTGAGCCTGGTTCCCCTCGGGAAGCCTTGGCTCTATCATCTTCGAGTTGTGGCCAGTGAATAAGCGGACGGTGTGACAAGGCTTTGGGGGACACTAGATGAAGATGACTGACACACTTGGGATGGTACCTGGATTGGTGCCCTGTGTGCTGTGGTTCTGGCATTACTATCACTGTTATCACTGCCTTTGCTCAAATCTGATAGCACCTGTCAAGGCGATGTCATATAAGGGGAAGTCACAGGCTATGCTCTTAAACTTGGGAATCACAGCAGTGTCCATTCCTCCTTGCCTGCTGCATGACCTTGGGCAAGTCGCTGGACCTCTCTGAGTCTCACCTTTATTTCCCCCACAAAAAGGGGAGGATTCTTTTAAGTGAGCTTTCTGATACAAGTTGGCATGTGTTGGGGTGAAGACAGATGGAGACAGAGGCGGCTAGTGGTGTTGCCCCAGGAGAGGGTGGGCAGAGCAGGGATGGCCAGGAAGCAAGTGCCAGGTGTGGGGCAGATGAGGAACTCGGGCTGGAAGGTGAGAGCCTCCAGGTGGCTGTGGGCAGGTGCCTGCTTTGCAGGTGAGCCGAAAGGGCAGGTGTGTCAGTTTATCTCATAGCTGGGGTGCCCTTGATGTCCAAGAAAGGCAGGGGCAGGGAAGGGACATTGGGCAGAGGCCAAATGAGGGCCAAGCAGTGGAATCTGTGACCTCCTTTTCCAGGCCTCCTTCAGCCCTGGCAGATTAGATGCACGAAGCAGATCTCCCCAAGATGCCTTGAGATGGGGACTGTCCCTGTGGACCATGGGGCAAATGGCCCAGGGGCTTTTCCCCTTCTACAGAGCAGGCAGACTGGGCCAGGCATCCTGAACCCTGGGCCAAGGAGGAAAATTGGCTTTTAGACTTTCAGGGCATGGGTCTCTGTAGATGCTGTTTACCAAATGCATCCACACCATCAAGACAGGCAAGTAATTGCAGGGGAGGCAGAACAGAGGATTGCTGGATGCCGAGGCCTTCCGGGAACTGTTTCAGCTTGACAATGACCATGTGCTTGAGATGGGGCTCTGGAGAGGAGGTAGGAAGGAAGGAAGAGCGTCCAGGGGGCTGTGGTTGGGACAGATCCATGTCTTGCAGGCCCAAAGCGTATGACTGAGACAGTGGTAAGTGGAGCGGCTGAAGACAGAGCCCAGGATTCCATGTGGAATCCGAGGAGGGGCTCGCACCAGGGAGTGTCCTGCAGCTTCGGCAGCCTCCCAATATCCTGGCCTCAGATAGTGGCTGAGACTCAGGATTTAGGGGGAAACCCTCTTCCTCGAGGCCAACTACCCGACAGGCTGTGTGACCTTGAGCAGCCACCAGGTCTGGCCAAGCCTTGCTTTCCCTGGATTGCATGTGTGATACCTCTGATGGCCCCATCCATGCGTCCCACAGGGCAGTGCTGACAGTCTGTGTTTCTGCCAGGGAGGAAAGGAATGGTGGGGGGCTCTGTAGAGACTCAAAGCAGCTCAGGACCATGCTGATGGGCTTCTTGGCTCTGGCTGGTGCCCGGCTGCTTACCTGACAGCTGGCAAGTTCTGGTGGGGATTGGACTTGGTCACATGTCTGTCCTGTAACCAGCTATAGCAGCAAAGGGGATGAAATGCCCTGACTGGCCAGATCCAGAGTCTGCGCTTCCCCTGTGACTGGTATCACAGAGGATGGGGACGGGATAAGAGGAACACAGAAGTGCTTTTGGTGTCAGGTAGGGTGGGGAACAGCTCCAGACATCCACCACCCCATCAGCCAGCACAGCCTCCTGATGTGTGAAGGGAGGAGCCAAGGCTGGGAGAAAACTGAACTCACAACCTGGAAAAGCTGCAGGGACGTTGCGGGTCATGGAGCTGTGAACTGACATCCACATGCCGCCAACAGGTGTTGGGGTGTAGAGTGGGAGCAGCCAGTTCCTCAGCAGCAGCTGGGGTCCCTGGCCTGGAGCCTGCAGATGGGGCTGTGTCCATGTGGAGTCCAGACACTGACTGGACAAGCAGGTGGGGCAGAAAAGCGTGGCCTTAGGCAGCTCTGGGAGGGGACAGAAATGCACATCTCAAGTCCTCCCAGACCTCCTGGCTTCAGAGTCCAAGTCGGAGTCAGGACCCCAGGTGACCCCTGGGAGCCCTAACCTGGAATCCTGTCTCTCTCTCGTTCAGAGCTGGTGGGGCTCACACGAGGCCTTGGATTCATACTCCCTGGGTCTCAGTGTGGCAGTGGAGACGAAGAAACATGGAACTGTTCTGCTCTGTGATCCTGGACTTTTACTTCTGAGATGATTACTTAAAGGAAATTGGCAATGATTAGGCATGAAGATGTTCATTCTTGTATTATTACTATCAGAAGCTAGTGCAGGTCCACAAATAAAATAGCATGAAGCGAGTGTGGGACAGTGTATGGGACAGTGTTACACGGCCATTGTGAATGGTGCCTTATGAGAATTTTGCAGGAGTCAGGCTTCGTGCCGCCCAGTGCTCTGAGAGATCAAGGCAGGAGCATTGAGAATTTGAGCCCAGCCTGGGCAACTTAGCAAGACCTTTTCTCAAAATAAAACATAAGAAAGGGCCATGGATGGGGCTCCGTGGGATCCCCAGTACTGAAAACAAAACAAAACAACAACAAAAAACACTTAAGACAAACACAGTGGCTGCCCTATTAGAACTGCCATTCTATTTGGGAAGACAGACAGCAACAAACAAGACAATTTCAGGTCGTGGCTGCATGGAGTGTGAAGGTGGAGGACTTGGCAGGTGTACAGGGCTGTTCGGGATGGGGGCGGGGGTGGTACAGGGAAGACCTATTGGGAAATCACATTTGTGAAATGAGAGGAAATGGTGGAAATCTTTCAGGCAGAGGGAACAGCAGTTTCCAAGTTGCTGGAGTTGGGGTGCTCAGCTGTGTGGGGGATGGAGTGGGAGGTACAGGGCTGGAGCAGGCAGCCAGGTGGAGATTGCAACCCTCACAAGCTGTGGAAAGGACGGGGCCCAGACCTGATGGGCCACGTGGGCTGTGAGTAGAACTTAGATTTTGTTCCCAGGGAATAATGCTCCAGGGTGGACGGAGCAGGGTCTGCCTTCATCTAGGAGCTGATGAAGGAAGGCCTCGTGGCCGAGGTGATAGGGACAGTTTTAATCCACAGTAAGTAAGCAAGGTGGGTGTAGAATGATGTCACCGTGTCACTTCCACTATAGCAAAAATTGGGTAGGAAACCAAGCCCGGGTGTGAGCATGAAAATATGACAGTAATTACCTCCAGATGGTGGAATGACACATGATTTTTACTTCTTTTTCTTATGCTTTTCTGTATTTTACCACACAAAAACTACAGGTGATTTCAAAACCTGCATTGGCATTAGTCCCGGCACTTGGTTGCAAATGACAGGATCCCTTCTGCTACCTTGAGCTGAGTCCTTCCTGATGTTGGGACTGAGATTCCAGCACTATGGGGAGACCAAGCTTGGATTCCCCAGAGCTGGGAACAACCCTAAGAGTGTCTGCTAAGCCCATCCCCGAGTGTTGCCATGGAAACCCTATCACCTGCAGTGCTCAAGCCTGGGCAGCGGAGCCAGGTGCAGTGGGAGAAGCAGATGCCCCTGTCCTCTCTGCGCCACATCCTTCCCTGTGTGGCTCATGTCCATCTTCCCATCTGGAAGGCATCTCTCCACAGGCACTGAGGCCACCTGCAGCCACAGCTACACAGGTATCTGGGATGTGGAGATTTCAGTTTCCCAGAGGCTGAAAGGAGTACAGGAGGGAAATGGTTCATGGCAAGCAAGTTAGTCTGCAGGACCCATCACAGAAGGGAGACACGGGCCATAGACACTGTCACTTGTGCCTTGGCCTCCCAGAGGAGGTCTCCATCATCCACTGTGTTATGGTGGCTGTCCCAGCCCCTGCACTTGCCTGCATGCACAGGACCCTGATGTCCGTGGCCCTTCTTTGCCTGCTAGAACTCTTGGTCACCTGGGTGGCAGACAGATCATGGTGACGTGCCACCCCCAGAGGCAGCTTTCAGCCAGTACCCTACTTCTGGGCCATTGGCTGAGGGTTCGTCCCATAAAAGTATGCACAGCTTCCGGGTTGATCATGGTGGTGGGCTCCCCAAGATGATGGGCAGCTTGATACCAACCGGCACTAGCTACCTTCTCTTCTTTCTTCCTCTCATCTCCCTCCCGCCTTACTTGCTTTTGCCTTTAACTGACCTCCTTGACCAGCATCCTCACCTCCAGGTCTGTGTCTGAGCCAGCGCACACTGCAGCATCTGGGGCCTCAGGATGCGCACACTGAGTGCATCATCCTGGCTTTGCAAGACCTGCTGAGGATAGTCCCCTGGGCAGCAGTTCCCAGGTCTCCAGGCCACTTCTGTGGCCTCATGCTGGAAATCATCCTGTTCCTGGTGCTCATTTTCATCTGCAGGGGACGAGAGGGCTCCAGGATGCCTCTGCCCACGTGCGGGTGTGCTGGACCACTGTTACGCACTGTTACATACACACACCTACACGTCCCCATGAGTACATGCTTACCCACAGGGGCACACACATGCACACACAAACATACATCCATGCTCAGAAATGTCATCGTCCTCAGGCTCTGCCCTGCTCCCTGCTTCTTGGCCTCAAACCACTTCCTCCTGACTTAGGAGCAGCACTGGAACGCAGCGGCGCTCAAGGCCATCCTCGCAATGCACCGCACCCGCGTGGACTGCTGGCCTGCATGTCAGCGCTACTGTGGGAGGCATGAGCCACTTGGTTGCGACTTCTCACTGCAGACATGTCCCACTCGGATTTGGGGGGCTTATAGCTACCTTGCAGTTGGGAGGTGGGGCCTGGTTGGATGAGGCGGTCACTGTGAGCATCCTGGAAGGTGATATCTCCCTTCCCAGCTCCTCCCTCAACCTCTCTCTCTCCTTCCTGGCCACTGGGATCTGAGCATCTCTCCTCCATCCAGGCCCTCCCACCCTGCTGCTGACCATGCAAGGACTGAAACTTCTAAGCTGTGAGCCCAAAGTAAAACTGTCCTCCTTTACGTTGTGTTGGGTATTGCATCTCAGTGACAAGAAAGTGACTTAAGGGGCCAGTGAGATGGCTCAGCGGCGTAAGCGCCTGCCTTGAGAGCATGAGGGCCCGAGTTCGACTCCCGGAACCCACATATGAAAAAGGGGCCGGTGATATCGCTCAGCGGCACGGGTGCCTGTTGGCGCGCGAGGTCCTGAGGTCGACCCCCCGGTACCCACAAAAAAAAAAAAAAAAAAAAAAAAAAGACAGTGACTTAAGACAGATTTCAGTGTCCCAGGCTACTGAAACCCTGGTCTGACTTTGCCATGCCTCAGCCAGAAACCTCTGCCTGGTGTGAGCCCAGGGGACATGGCCGTGACTGGGAGGTGTCCCTGCCCCTCGAGAGTAGACAGACAGCAAACACATGGGTGACAGCACTTCGGGAGGTTCGAGTCACGGCCACAGGGCAGCTTGATGGGAAGAGGAGGTGCTGGGAGGGGCCTGCATGAGCTATCTATGGACCCCAAAATGTCCAACTAAGACCGCAAATATCTGAGCTGAACCCACAGCTGGAGTCACCCCTAAAACAGCCAGTCAAGGTGTGTGAAGCAGTTATTAGGAGAACATACACACGCACACAGCTGCCATGGAACTGTTCTGTCCTGCATGTTCCTAAGAAGGCGTTGGGTTAGAGAGGTTTGTACAGGTGCAGAGGATCTGCCTGGGGCCCAACGCTGATCTGTGTGTGTGGCAACAGGTACAGTCTTTCCCGTGTGTGGGCAACAAGCTAAACCACTTTCTCAGCACCTGGACGTGCTCAAGACCCCACTGGGGTCAATCAGGTTAGGGAAACCTGCAGCTGTTAGATCACAGAAGGATCCAGGTACAGCCAAGAGCTGGCACACGCCTATAATTCCAGCACCCTAGGAGGCTGAGGCAGGAAGATCATAAGTTTGAGCCCAGGCAACTTAGTGAGACCCTGACTCAAAACAAAAATAAAAGAGGGGTGGGGATGTAGCTGAGTACAAAGGCCCTGGGTTCTATCCCCAATGACATTAAAAAAAAAAAAAAAAAAAAGTCAAGATGTTCAT
The DNA here is from genome assembly GCA_028451465.1 of Erethizon dorsatum. NCBI lineage: Eukaryota > Metazoa > Chordata > Mammalia > Rodentia > Erethizontidae > Erethizon > Erethizon dorsatum. The sequence continues at coordinate 40,637,838 of CM051831.1, forward strand.
TCTGTCTTTCTCAGTGAGGACACACGACAAAAGTGAGGGTGACAGGGGGCCTGGGCCTCAGCCTCAGGCCCTGAAGGTCTGGAGTGGTATGGCTGGGGGCTTCTGCCTCTGGGGTCTAACAAGGTGGTGGTGGCAGTGGAGGTCACATTGTCGCTGGGGCTACAGCAGCACCAGGCTGGGAAGCTGTCTTCTATGCTCACTCACACGGCTGGTTGGTAGCAGGTGGCTTTGGGTCCCCCTTGTGCGGCCCCTCCAGAGGCCACAGGGCAGCTGGCTTCCCTAGGAAGAGCACCCGGGATGGAGAGGGAGATGGAGACGGAATGCATGCACGAACACACATGTGCGTGTACACACGCATGCACGCACTTGGCCCCTGCCTGCTTTCTCTTCTGTCCTGGCAAATGACCAAATGAAACCAAAATCCAAAATAGGAACTTCCTATCTCCGTCCTCTGGAGTTGCTGCCCCCATCAGTCAGTCTATGCTGGCTGTTGCTTCCACTTTCTAAAAATGGCTCTGGAGTCTTCAGCTGCCGGGGGCTCGAGCGTCAGCACCTTGTCCCCTGACATCTGGAAGCAAGGGGACAACCAAGGTCTCAGCCACTCCCATGTCCCACGGCCACCTCCCCTGCTGGTGTAGGGCCAGCGTGACCCTGCGGCCATACCCTGAGTCCCACGTGGAATCTTGGGCAGGAACCCATGTCCTTCTGGAACAAGGGCCACACTCAGGCTCCTGCAGCCACCCTGCTGGAACTACAGTCGTCTCCTCTTACACAGCTTCATTTTCTGTGCTTTAGTTACCTGTGATTCGCCCGAGTCTAAAATATTAAATGGAAAAACCCAGAGAAAGCACTTCATTTGTTTTAAACCGCACACTGAATAGTTGATGAAGTCGTGCTGTCCTGCTCCTTCCTGCTGAGGACACGAATCATCCCTTTGTGCAGTAGATCCACACCGAGTCTGCAACTCCCTCGCAGTCACTTCCTGCTGTCTCAGTTATCAGATTGACTGTGGCAGTAGTGGAGTCTTGCATCCAGGTGGCCCCTTTTTAACTTAATAATGGCCCCAGAGCACAAGAGAAGTGGTACTGGTGATTCAGATAGGAAAAAGATAAGCTGTGAAGCATTTCAAAGAAGTGGAAAGGCGAAAGTTCTCGAGTTACTGAGGAAAGAAAGAAAATCCAAGCCAAAGTGGCCAAGATCTGTGGTAAAAATGAATCTTAGGAGGCTGAGGCAGGAGGATTGCCATGAGTTCAAGGCCAGCCTGGACTATACAGCAAGACCTTGTCTCAAAAAAAAAAAAAAAAAGAAAAGAAAGGAAAGGAAAAGAACACGTATTTTCTGCCTATGCATTTGTGAAGAAGGAAAAAGATTTGTTTCTGTTGTGCCTCACACTGCAACATGTACGGCCGTAGTGCATGCTAAGTGCTTGGTTAACATGGAAAAGCCAGTAAACTATGGGGTTTGATGCTAGGTGGGGTTTTGGGCATCTTCCGGGGATCTTGAGGCCAGGGAGTGCTGGGGATGCCAAGGCTGGTCACTAAGGTGGGTGGATGAGCCCTTTCGTGGGCTGTGTGTGCTGACAGCCATGCATGCATCATATTCCTGGAAAGACTGTGGGCGGAAAGACAGTGGACTGCCTTTGACTTAACATTTGTATAGCTGTCTGGCAGGAAAATCTGGATGGGGCACTCAGGGATGAAGTGTGAACATGCATACTTGTGGCCTTTTGCACCTTACGACCTGTAAGCCTGGCAAGGCTTTGTGTGTTCACTGTGTGGGGTTGAGCTCTAAGCTCTTCTCTGGAGCATGGAGAGGGTGCCGTGGGCATGGTGCACGCTCTGCAGTCCCTGGGAAAGTTCAAGTGTGAGATGCAATCTCATTGCTCAGTGTCTTGACATTCAAGCTGGTCTCCTTTGAAAAGTGATTGTAATTGATTTCTGGGTGCTTGCAAACAGAGCTCTGGAAATACCAAGTAGGGGGTGCAGGAGGCCATTCGCACTTCCCCAACCCTTTTGTTCATTCGCTGCCCTGCAGAACCTAGAGAGCAGGGTGCTGGAGCCCCAAGCCCTCTCTCAGGGTTGTCAGTGACTCCTGGGGTGTCTCAGGTCCTGTGGAAACAACAGTGGAAGTGATGGATGCTGGGAGGGGTGGGAATGGAGCCTGAGGGCTTCTAGGAGGAGGTACCTTTCAGGATAGAGTTCAAGGGAAAAGAGCAGAAAGACCTGGAGGCCTGGGCTAGGGGGTGTGCAGTGGGAGGGGACACAGGGGTTGCTGGGAACCTCATGTGTCCCCTGCAGGGAGTGGCCTCCTGCAGGCCTTGGAAGTGTGGGACACTGGCATCTAAGTGTGTTTTTCTCCTTGCAGGTCTGAAGGAGAAAGCTCCCACAGTGTCAGGTACGTGTTACACCCACTCTGCCTGTTTGTCTGTCCTGAGAGTGGTGGCCTTTGTGAAACCATGTGCTTTGCTTCCCCCTGGTGGGTCGCCTACTGTCCTGGCTGCTGCCCCTGGGCCTTGGCGTGGACCTCAGAGGCCTGTGTGAGCAAGAGTGCTGGCTCACTGCAGGGCTTTCTGTCCCCTGGGGAGGTCGCCTGCATTGACAGTGTTCCTCCTTGTTGGGGAGCAGTTAGGGACCAGTGTGCCTAAGCAGTGACCTGTCTGGGGCCAGAGCTTCTACGCTCGACACCCCTGGGGCTGGGCAGGGTGGGGACACATCTGACTGCTGTAGGTGTCCCCATGGGGCAAGGAACAGGGAGAGGGCAAGGTTGGCTATGGCATGAGGTCTCCAAGGGTGGCAGGGACTCGACCCTGGGAAGTCTGGTCTGAGTGGGGTTTCAGTGCCTCAGCAAATGGGGAAGGGCTCAGGGCAGGGCCCAGGGACCAAGAAGGCTGTGGGGCCTGCATGGTGGGAAGGAGAGGCGGGGGGCAATGTAAGATCCCGTGGACCCCGGAAGCCCACTGACAGCAGTTGGACTCCGGGTCTCGGGGTGGTAGCCTGGGATGACTGGTGCGTGAGGTTCTGTGGCTGGGCGGGGGAGATGAGATGTTACGTGGGCAGGGCCTGGGGGTATCAGATGTGTGAGATCCTCTGGTGACAGAATGGCTGTTGGGGACTCAGCGTGGGGGCCAGATTCTATCCTGAGGTGCAGAGGAAGTGGGTGGGAAGACAGAAGCCAGGGAGGGTGGTGGGGTGGGTGGGGCTGGGGCTCCTGAGCTGGGCAGGGTCCCAGCAGGAAGCAGGGCCACACTGAGAAGGGGACAAAGGGACCAGCTGAGGACAGTGCATCACCGGGCCAGCAGTGAAGAGAGCTAATGTGAATGTAGGAAGATGTCTGGGGTGACAGGCAGGTGGTGGGGGGACAGCCTGGCAGTTGCCCTGCGGCTGGAGGAGGAATGGAGGGAGCCCATGGTGTGCTGCATGTTGTCCGTGAACTGAGCAGGGTGCAGGAGTGTCCGTGTTCCCTGCTACTTTTGGGGTAGGAAAGGGAAGAATGTATATTTGTGCCAGGCGTGGTAGCACATGTCGTCCATGATGGCGGCCACTTGTCTGAGCCCATCCTGTGAAGGTGCCCCTAGCAGATCACAGGCTTCTTACAGAGAAGTGTGCTGCCACCTGTGACCAGAGCATGAGTGTGGTCTCATTCCTGAGTGTGTGGAGAGTGAAGGAGCTGGCCATGGCAAGATAGCCCTTTCCCACCGCCACCGGCCCTGGCACTGCCTGTGCTGGGGACTCTGGCAGTGGTTGTCAGGCAGGTAACGTGGACTGGAGCATTGGAGGGGTGGACGGGGAGGCCATTTTCATGGGGTAGCAGTGTGTGCCAGGACCCAGATGAGCACTGGCTGACTACGAGGTGGAGGAAGGAATGGCTGTAGCCAGGAGTAATGGTACACGCTGGCATCCAAGCACTCAGGAGGCTGAGGCAGGAGGATTGCCATGAGCTTGAGGTCAGTCTGGGTTATGTAGTGAGTTCAAGGGCAGCTGGACCTGCATAGTGAGACACTGTTTCAAAAAAAAAAATCCCCAGCCATTTGGGTCTGACCCCGGGGCGTCCTACTCAGACAGTGCCAGCTCTGGGCCCCAGGGAAGTACCCAGGAAGGTTTGCCATTAGCCGAGCTTCTTTCTTGGCTTCTCTGTTCCCTCTCAAACCCCGGACGCTCAAGTGTGGCAGTGGCCCTCTGCTCCCTGTTGCTGCCTACTGTGGCCACACACTCCCAGTGCCCCCTCCTGGGCATCAGGGTGTCTGACACCTTCCTGCGGGCACCTAACGCTCCCTCCGCAGGTGCCAGCCACTCTTCCAAATGCATCCCGTTATTCCAGCCTGCCTCTGCCTGGCACGGACAAGTTGGGATGCTTTCCACCCACAATGCTCTCCACCCGTTGCCCAGCATGAGTTCCATTCTTGGAGCCCTCAACCCAGCTGCCCCCTTGGAGCTTTGAGGGAATCTGGGGCTGACGAGGTGGCCCCTGGGGATGCTCTGTGGCATTTGCTCCTGGCTTTTCGTAGCCCAGTTCCCTCAACTTTGTGTCCTAGAGATCTGAGCATTCATTCATCCTGTCACCCAGTTTCTTCCTCGCTGATACACAATACCCAGCACCCTCCACTTAAGGGAGGAGAGGTTTGTTTGGGCTCAGATGTAGAAAACTGCATGGTGAAAGCATCAAAGGGGAGGAGAGCTGCTCAGGGCATGGTGTCCAGGAAGTAGAGAAAGAAGGAGCCAGAGAGGGAGATAAACCCTTCCTGGCCACGCCCCCAGGGACCTGCCTCGTCCAGCCGGGCCCCGCCTCCTAATGGCACAGGCCCCATAATCCAGTCACCTCTCAAAAGCCCTGCTTGTGAGTGCATGAGGCTCTTGGGCGACAGCTAGATATAAATTATATCCCAAGACACCTAGGACAGGAATGAGGGCCCCGGGTCATGGACAGAGGGTGCCAGCACCTGCCAACACAGCAGGCACTGAGGGGACGTCCCTGGCATAGATTCAGCTTGATGTTGCTGGGAACCCTTGACAGATGCCGTTGGCGGATCAGGCACGTGTTAACGGGTGTCTCATTGGATTTGGGGCTCATCAATGTTTTCAGGCCATACACTGTAAGGAAAAGAGAAGAGCGGACCCGCATCCTGCTGAGACCCCTAAACACACATGACAAAACCTCAGCAAACAGTCACAGAGGGGTGCAGTGTGCTGGTGGGTGAGACCAACCCTGGTGTCATCAGCCTAGGGAAGGTGCTGATGGATGCCAAGAGCCGATGGTCTTTGCTCAACATGAAGTCACAAACTCTGAGTCCCGCCCCCCTCAGACTCCTCAACTACCCCCATGCCCTGCTCAGGTTATTTTTCCTGAACCTCCGAGGATGCGAGCGGCCCCCTCTCTGGTCAGCTGTTTTAGCCTCCATTGGCAGCAGGCGAGTGTATTTTGCCAGGAGCCTGTTAGGAATTCATACACGCTCCTTCTCCCCAGGGTGAAACATTTGCAAGATCAGATGTGTTCGTTTTCCACAAATGAAATGACTCATTTTCGACCATTTTGCACATGTAGGCTTCTGTTCATTGTTCCCGGGGACCGTGTATCTGCTTTTGGCTGTGTTCCGGAGGAGGCTCTAGAGGCCACCAAATTTGCATCCTCTGATGATTTATTTATGGGGTATCATGGGAAGAGAAGAGGTCTGTAGGCTTTGGATTCTAAAAAGAATGCAGAGATGCATGAGGTTTGGGAGATCATATTGAAAATGTAAGCACTTTTCTGCAGGTGAGAGTGTTCTTTTTCCTGGTGCCCTGTCAGATCCTTGAAATGAACCCAGCTGTGTTCGGTGATAGGAATAAATAGTATTTTAATGTGTGGTGTTGCCGGGCAGGACCCATCTGCAGCCAACCCCACCCCTTCAAGACAGTGATTATCTCTGTGTTCCTTCAGCTCTGGGAGACTGAGGCTGAGAAGTGCCATACGGTTTGGCTAAGGTAACATAGCTTTCCAGGCAAGAGCCAGGTTGCCTCTGCAAGGCAGGATGGCCTGTAGTGCTTGTTGAAAATACAGATTCCTGGACCCTATGCTTATTGTGTCAAGCTTAGTAGTTCCCAGAGGAGGCCTGGGAATTTGTATTTTTAACAAAAATTCTTGTATGATTCTAACGGCAGCCTGAACATATGGACTGTCATGGAAATAGAATTTCTTCAGCAGCTGGTGTCAGACATGTCCACTGCATGAGTGTGAGCTGTAGACATTTTGCTTCTGACACTTGGAAAAATATCAAATGAGTTGGTTCTGCGAAGCTGGTTTCCTATGCCTGGCATTTTCTTAAGGCACTAGAGAGCATTTTGGGGCTGGGATCAGGGCTAGGGCCCAAGGACTGCTGGGGGTGGAGCAAGGGGACTGTTCTTGGAAAAGGGGCCTTGGTGACCATCGTTGTCTTCGTTGGAACCCAGGCGTGGAAACAAAAGCAATTGGGCGAAATGGAAGCCTTTTCCTGTGACCATCTTCCTCAGTCCACACCAAGGTGAGACGGCCTTGGTAATTAGCAGGCCTTGTTTCCTAAGACACGAAATGACAACACATACTTCATTTTGTTTGCCAGGCAGTATAAACACTGTGGAGTGTAGGGGATAAAGCTGGAAGTGTTGGCTGTGCCCAGTAAACAGAGCTGGACTCTGGGCCTCCGGGACAGAGAGGAAGGGCTCTGAGTCATAGTGGGGTGGGGCGTTCTGCAGCTGTGTCCCATGGTACCCAACTGAGAGATGGGATGGTGGCCTTGCAAAGGGTGTTAGCTTTCTGTCACTGTGACAAAACACATGAGGCAAAGCAGCTTAAAAGGAATAAAGATTTATTTCGGCTCATGGTTTCAGGCAATTTATTTCATGGTTGCCAGGCCCCATTGCTTTGGGCCCTAGCAAGGCAGAACATCATGGTGGGCAGTGGAGCATAGGAGAGCAAAGCTGCTTGACTCATGGTAGCCAGGGAGGAAAGACAGAGAGGGAGAGGGAGAGAGAAGAGGAAGCTGGGAATGAAATATACCTTTCAAAGCCAACACCTCAATGACCTATTTCCTCCAACATCTCCACAACCTCCCAGTAGCCCATTAAGCTATGAATCTATCAATGGGTTAATCCAGTCATGTGGTCAGAGTCCTTATGAGCCATTCACCTTCTGATGGCCCCACTCCTTGGCATTGCTGCATTGAGGAACAAGCCTTCAGCATGGGAGATTTTGGGGAACACTTAAGATCCAGACTGTAACAAGAGACATGCAGGCATTGCTTAGCACTGCACTGAGTTCAGATCTGGTCTCCTCCTCGTACTCTCTATGTCACATGGACTTTACTCTGAACTCTCCAGGCCTTAAGGGTTTATGCTCACTCAGCGTCTTTATTGAGCACCTAATGTGTGCACATCTTTACACTAACCAAATACACTAAGACCAATGAGACACAGTGAACCACTGCCCCCTGGTGAGATGGGAGTGAAGATTTCAGCCTCAAGCCCAGTGGGTGGACTAAATGAGGCAAAAAATGGGACAGTGCATGGCACAGTTATATCAGTTCACCTTCATTTCCTTCTCCCCTCCTTTCATCTCCCTCACCACGGTCCTGGGAGACTCAGCTCCTCAGATGATGATGTCACAGAGTCACATGTGTATGTGATGTGACCAGTAGCATAATTTTTTTTTTCCTGTAATAGTTCTTAAATCATGTAGAAACAAAAAGAGCACTAGCTTTTACATTGTCAGATACACATTGTCATATACGTTGTCGTGAATTTGCCGTCTTCGTCCAGCTCCGAGCTCCTGTCTGGTGTCCTTCAGTTCAACCTGAAGGACTCCCCTCTCACAGGGCACACCATGGTGACCAGCTCCTTTGGCTTTTGTTTAACTGGTGAGGTAGCTTGAACATGTATGAGTCCCTTTGGAATCTTTGTTGAAACTCTAGCTCAGGTGCAGTAGTAGCAAGAGCTTTCACGAATGAGGTGCGTTCCTTAGAGGAGGGCTTGAGGGAAGGAGTGCACCCTTTTGCCCCTTCCACTGTGTGAAGACACAGCAAAAAGGTACCATGTTAGAAGAAGGTGAGTCCTTTCCACACAGAGAATCTCCTGGAGCCTTGACCTTGGACTGCCCACTCCCATGACTGTGAGAAATCAGTTTCTGTTGTTTTTAAATTACCCACTCTAAGGTATTTTGTGATGGCCACATAAAGGGACTGTGACATCTGGGAACACTTGGCACATGTCCCTCCTCTCAGAAGGACACTTTCGCTGGCTACAGGATTCTTGGCTGGCAGTCTTTGTCCTTTATCACTTTGAATATATCAACCCATGACCTGCTGGAATCCAGGATTTCTGATGAGAAATCTAATGGAGACTTCATGGGGAAATTAGGATGAAAGGTCTCTTCCAGTCAGCTCTCTACATGTTAATAATGTGACCTATGCTGTCTCAGGGAATAGGACATTTTATTATAGTGTCATGATGTCAGTCAAATGCTACTGTCCTTTCAACACCAATCATTCAGAGCTGGAATAAAAAACAGAATTGAATTACAAGGAGTGTAGATATGATGAGGTCTTTAGAAGCCAAATGTTATTACTCATTTTCAGACTTGAAGTGAAAAGGCCATTGAAACACACTATGAGTTTTAATTCTGAACAAGTAAATATCAGTCTCCATAACTCTCTGAAACAAAATCTTCTGAAGCCCTTTATTTTTAAAGTGGAAAATGTCCTTGGGACAGTTAACATTGTCAACTTGATTAGCTTGGAGATTAGTAAAGCACACTTCTGGTGTGTCTGAGTGGGTCATGGAGGTATGACCTTGGAGTCTGTTTCTGGTCCCTGCCCCCTTTCTGTCTGGCACTGTTCCCTGATCTGCTTTCTGGCCACCACAAAATAAGCAGCTTTGATCTTCCAGATCTTTGTGCTACGTTTCTGTCTTGGAGTCAGACAGACTCCTTTGAAACTGTGAAATCTCACCTCATGTAAATTGTGGGTGTTAGTATTTGTTACAGCAACAGGAAAGCTAACCAATACAGCAAATTGAGAGAAATACAGAGAAGTAGCGTTGTTGCTATGACTATACTTGACCGTGTGGTTCAGAAGTCTTTGGAACTGGTTTACAGGAGGAGTTAGGAAAGTTTGAAGATGCAGCCTGGAGGATGCTGTCAGCAGACCATAATGGGTGATTCTGGTTGGAGCTCAGAAAACCAGAATGTTCATAGAAATGTGTGGACACTGAAGGGCAAGGCCAACATCATAAGGTTTCTGTTGGGAATGAGGACTCTATTGGGAATTGTACTAGGATCACAACTGTTGCATTCTGGCAAATAACATGTCTACATTTTGTGTGTGTCCTAAGACTTTGCATGAGACTGAATGTAAAGGTGGTGGACCAGCTGATCTAGTGCAGGAAATTTGGCAACCCAACTTTCAGGTTGTGGCATGGGAACTGCTGGCTGCTTTTAGCCGGATTTCTCATGAGAAAGCAGGAGCAAAGAGCAGAGCAGAAGGATTTGCAAACCTTGAATTTTGTTTTGTTTTTTTTGTGTGTGTGTGTGGGTACCGGGGGGTCGACCTCAGGACCTCGCGCACCAGCAGGCGCACGTGCCGCTGAGCGATATTACCGGCCCCTTTTTCGTATGTGGGTTCCGGGAGTCGAACTTGGGCCCTCGCGCTTGCTGGGCAGGCGCTTAAGCCGCTGAGCCATCTCACCGGCCCAAACCTTGAATTTTGGCTTGAAAAGAACCACGTGTAAAATTGGGGCCAAAGGAGGTATGGCTGTTGAAGAGACTGGTACCACTAAAAAGAAAACCAGTACTTTGAACCAGAGCAAGAAGATACCATGAGGACATTGCTATAATCAGCAAGACTCCACCTATGGCAAGCTCAAGGAAGCAAAAGTGTGAAACTTTCATTTGAGAAGAGAGCCCCTGGGGCCCCTGCTCTAGAAGGACCACCTAGGGAATTGGTTCCCCAGGATTCATTTCACTCTGCTCAGCCATCCAGCACTTAGAAACCACAGTAGCCATGTTCCAAGGGGGCCTGACTACGCTCAAGCTAGCAGCAGACTTGGCATCATCCACATGATGCAGGTTTTTCAGGCATGTAAGAGTGACAGGGTCATGGAGGCTTCCACCCAGATTTCAAAGGAAAACCTAGGAGACCAACCAGTGTGTGAGAGAATCATCAGCATCCCTGCCAGGAACCCCTGAGAGGGTGATATGTGAAGCTGTGGGAGTGAGTTAGAAGCTGCATTGGAGACCTCAAGAAGTTGGAGATGCTGGGAGCATGGAAGATTTGCTAAGGGAAGTCACAGGCAGCAAGAGGAGCCCACCCAAGAAAGAAGTCATGTGACTATAACTGGCAAAGCCTTAGGGGTGGGGCCACCCAATCCTTCTGCAACTCATATCTCACCACTATGTGTCCTGATTGTGAACAGGGAGCTGTAGGACTTAATGTTTTCCCTGCAGGGTTTCAGTTTTGTTTTAGTCCAATTCTTTTCTATCCCCCTATTCTTCCCTTTCAGAATGGGAATGTTTACCCGATACCATTGTATTTAGCAATATGCAATTTGCTTTCTTAATTTTACAGGGGTTCACAGCTAAGGGTTTGCCTTGAGTGTGAGAGGATTTGCACTTTTGAGCAATACTGGAAACATTGAGACTTTGGGGAAGAGATTATTGTGTTTTTGGTTGTAGGCAGGATAGTTGTATCATGTTAGGTGGAATTATAAAGTGGTTATTGTCTTTATTTGGAGATTCAGAATGGTTTAAGGGGATATGTTTGGGTGTCAGGTTGACAGGATGTGATAGATAAGCTTAATTGCCAACTTGATTGGCATGGCAGCTGCCTCAGGGGAAAGTACACTTCTGGATATGTCTGAGCAGGTCATGGAGGTATGACTTTGGAGCCTGTATCTGGTCCCTGGCTCATCCTCTCTGGCACTGTTCACCTGCTCTGCTTTCTGGCCATCATCAACTAAACAGCTTTGTTCAGCCATGCCCTTCCACCATGATATTTGCTTTGGAGCCAGCTGTTCATGGACTGAATCCTCTGAAACCATGAGCCAAATAAACTTCTGTAAGTTGTGGCTGTCAGGTCCCAGCAATAGGAAAGCTGGCCAATACAAACAAACCACCATGGGTTGTGCCCAGCCATGACTGGACCATTTTGTGCTCTGACCGCATAAGGAGGCAGTGAGAGGGAATTTCAGACATGAGTTTCATAAGGCCTTGGCTGTGGTGAGGTTTTTTTGTCCTTAATTTATGGAGCTCTTGGTTGATGACCCATTGGAATCACACATAGCTAGCTTGTTTGGTGGTTTTGGTTTATTGACTTTGGTTTTGGAGGGGTTGGTTTTTGATGTTTGCTCATTTTTTCATTTCTTACTCTTCTCCTTTTTTGTCATTTGTTAGTTTATTTCTTTTTTCTTTTTTTTTTTTTTTGTGGGTACCGGGGGGTCTACCTCAGGACCTCGCGCGCCAGGAGGCACCCGTGCTGCTGAGCGATATCACCGGCCCCTTTTTCGTATGTGGGTTCCGGGAGTCGAACTCGGGCCCTCGCGCTTGCCGGGCAGGCGCTTAAGCCGCTGAGCCATCTCACCGGCCCTGATTTCTTTTTTCTTTACCTTTTTAATTTTTTTCTTTTGTGGGTACCAGGGGTCGACCTCAGGACCTTGCGCGCCAGCAGGCACCCGTGCCGCTGAGCAATATCACCAGCCCTTTTTCCATATGTGGGTTCCAGGAGTCGAACTCAGGACCTCACGCTTGCCAGGCAGGTACTTATGCCACTGAGCTATCTCACCGGCCCTTCCTTTTTAATTTAGTTAACATCATTAGTTAGCATCACTACTTCATAATGCCTAGTTTGAGCAGTAAGCAGGTGGGTGACAATACAGAAGGACCTCATGGCCACCTCCTGCCACAAGGAGACCCTCATGGATCATCATGGAGTCCTAAGGACCATCCACCAGGACACCTGGGTCCAGGTAAAACTGACCAAGCCCACCCTCACCAGGGCAGAGGTAGCTGTGGAAGCCTTGCAGAGGGGACAGAAGACTTCTCCATTATATCAGAAGTGGGTGTGATGAAGGCCTTGCATCACCCACTGTGCTTAACACATCTCAACACAAAGTTGTGGAGTACACAGGTGAGGGACAGTGACTGCAGCACATGCTGGAGACCAGCCACCACTGGAGGAGCAGGAAACCTGGAATACACAGATCACATGTGCATTGTGCCACTGCTACAAGAAGGGTGTCACACACAGGGACCTGCAGCCAGAGAACATCCTAACAGATGCCAGAGGAAGCGTCACAATCAGAGGATGTGGGGCTGAGCAGCAGGTTCACAGCTGGGCAGAAACTGGCCAAGTTGTACAGCCAGAGATGTTCCGGGGTGACCACAGGATTGCCTCCCAGCAGATGTCTGGGGCCTGGGTGTCATCCTGTGTGCCGTGGTCAGCAACCCTTCTCATTCTCACACTCACATTTTTAGAGCTGTAGCAGATGTTCGTGCAAGCAACCTCCAATTTCTCACCTTCCTTTTCCCCAGCATTGCAAAGCATGATTGGCCAGCTCCTAACCCTCCGCCCCAGACAGAAGCCCATACTGGAGAACATCGCGGGACCCCCATGGCTCAGCCAGAGGGAGACATAGTCACCCAGTCTCTGCAGAGAGCTGCTCTGCGACCATCGGAACCGCACAGTCTTGACAGTCATGTCTTCCATGGGCTATGACCCACATGAGATTCAGGAATCTTTGATAAACAGGAAGTTCAACGAGGCAGCAGGCACATATCTTATGCTTAAGTGCCATGCACGCTAAGGGGCAGGATGCAACATCCACATTCAGCCCGCAAATCAAGGGATTATGTCTTGCCCATTCATACCTGGCTGTACCCCCAAAGAAGAGGGTCAGCGAGCCTGCCCTTACATGTCACCTTGCCCAGGGAGGACAAGCAGTCAGGGAAGAATGACAGCAGAAGAGTCTCTGTGCCTCCCATTCCCCTCTGCAGTCTGCAGGTGAGGACCTGCACTTCCTGTGAAGCCCCACAACATGGCCCTGTGCCCCCCCCTACTCCCCTGAGCAGCAAGTCCTGTTCATGAGGGAAAAAGCCCTCTTTTGTGCAATGCTATGGTGTGACCGAACACAGCCTATACCTGTGACAGAGGTAGAGCTGGCAAGAGGTGCTAGAATCACCACCTCTATTTTACAGATATGTTGCTGTCCACCAGCCCCAAAGACATGGCCTGAACTCAGAAATAAAGTGGTTCCAATGACAGTGGTGGACCGCAGACACAGCCAGAGTAAAACAGGTGGAGTCGTCCAGCCGTACATCTTGCATTTTATCTTGTATTGTCTGTGCCTTTATTAACGTCATTTTTAGTGAACAAGTCATAATGGTCAGGTGGGCAGGGGAAGAGGGAGGAAAGAGGGACTTCCTGGTCAAAGGGCACAAAGTTTCAGGTAGACAGGAGGAGTCATCTTGAAGAGCAGCAGGGTGACCGTAGTCAAGAGTAATGTCTTGTCTATTTCAAGTCACTAAGAGAGCCCATTTCGATGTCTTCCTGCATTTTAAGTGGAAAACCAGAGGACCCTGGCATCATGGTGAAGGATTCGGCCAGCTGTGGACTCAGACAGCTGAAGGAGGATGGAGCCAGACGGGAGGTCCAGGCTGCACTGTGCCCAGCCCAGGGGCCTCCAGCTTCTCTGCACGGGATTCCAGCCTCAAGGACACCTGGAGCCACCTGGAGTGCTGAAGACCCCTAGGATGCTTCCTCTTGCCCTGCATTTCTCTATCCTTTCTCCCATGCTTCTGGATAATGGAAATGGTTCTTTTTTGTGTGTGTGGGTACCGGGGGTTGACCTCAGGACCTTGTGTGCCAGTAGGCGCCTGTGCTGCTGAGCGATATCACCGGCCCTTTCTTCGTATGTGGGTACCGGGAGTCGAACTGGGGCCCTCGCGCTTGCCAGGCAGGCGCTTATGCCGCTGAGCTATCTTACCGGCCCAGAAATGGTTCTTGATAAATTCCTGTTTACAATAAAATTGATGCTCCTGAGAGACGATCGCGGGTTTGCTGATTTGCACCCTCCCGGCGCAGACTCAGGGCCAAGCACTTGGCTCTGAGCAGTGGTAGTGATGGAGTCCTGAGAGCTAAGCCAAGCACCTAACGGGAGAGTTGCTTCTGTCGGAGGCTCACCATGGTCATACCCAGTGGCAGCACCTGATTAAAATCCCTCCTGAAGGGACAGGCTTGGAGCTGCCTGCAGGGAAGAGGCCAGGCCTGTGTGTGACACTGACCCTGCCTGGTTGCCATGGTCACTGGTCCCTTAGGTGCTGTCTCCATTCTGCCCGGAAGTCTCCAGTAGCATAAGGAAGGACAAGGAAGGCAGGGAATGTACTCTGTGGTCCCCAGAGACACTTGGGGGTCACTTGACTACACAGCTGAGTTTCCTGATGGCATCATGCAAAGAGTCTGGTCTTTCAAAAATGATGACGTTTTCTTGTTTTTAAAGCACTCGAGGGAAGCAGTCCCTCTGAGAGGCCTGACCCAGGTATGGGTCAGCTGGAGTTTTCAGCGGGGTGCAGTGCTGAGCAGTGAGCCATATGTTCAGGGGGTCAGAGGGAGGATGGATGGCAAGAAACAGTAGCCCATGGGGATGGAGGAGGTCACAGAACAGGGATCTTTCCCAAGGCAGCTTCCAGTTTCCAGATGCCAAGTTTCCATTTTAGTCAGTGACTTGTGGGTATAAGAAACCCAGCAAGAGCTTCTTCAGGGGAGCTGAGGAATGTCCAGGAAGTCCCCACCCTTGGGCCTGGCCAGCCACCCTGCCTGCTTGTCATTGTGGCCAGGGCGGTCCTGGAGTCTGACCAGTCCTCTAGGTTGTCCTTCACCCTGAGAGCAGTGCCAAGGGAAGCCAGAGCAAGCTGAAACAGTGAGAGGCTTGTTGTCCCTTTCTCCTCCCTAGTGCTGTTGTTCTTCTCACTTAGCAGCCCTTGTGTGGCTCCAGGGTTGCCTCCTTAGGCTCTATCCCTGGCTCTGTCCCCTTCAGGGCAAGTCCCAGGCCCACAGTGGACACTTGGGACACTCTATGCCTGTCCCCCTATGGACCTTCTCTCCCCCAACCAAACCTGTCCTTCCTTGTCCACACACTGAACTGTCCCATGTGTCACAGGTCCCATCCCACCTCTGTGCCACTCCGGGTAGCTGACATGCCAGGTGCCCAGCTGGGCACCACTGGGCTCCTGAGAAGGCCTGACCATGACCCCTTTGTGCAGTCCTCGTGGTCCAGCTGGCATGGGAACAACCTCACTACCTACAGAACAGTCAGGCACAGCACTGCCATGTCACCTGCTGCAGCTTCTGGAGGAGGAGGTTTCAGTGGGCCTGAGTCTGGGTGAGCCCACAGGAAATGGGGAGGGACAGAAGCACCTGGGACACAGGTTGGGCACCAACCCATTTCCAAGGCAGTCCCCACTGACACTTCGTCTGGGTCTCCAATCTCCAGCATCTCCCACTGGGTTTTGATGGCTGGTCCTCCTGCTAAGGAGCCTTCTCTTTGGGAGCTTTAGGCCTTGGTGGTCTGGGCTAGGGGCCACCTCTTCTGTCCCCAGTAGTTCCAGCTCAGATGCACAGGAAGGGCCTTGGGTTTTGTTCTCCAGCAGGGAGTCTGCAAGATCCACGTTCATTCCCAGGATGCCTCTAGCTGAGGGTGCACAGCGGGTTCTGGTGGGAGAGTGGATGCTGCTAGTCCCACCCCCAGGGAGAACTGTCACCCCAGAGAGTGGGGATCTAGAGCAGACAGGGCACCAAGGAGGAGAGGGGACCTTTAGAAATGATATTTATTGCACAAGAAACCTGCTTTGCTTTGCTGATCTCCACTTGATAGGGCATTTGATTTGCTCGCAGTTTGGGGCCATTTTAAATAAAGTTGCAAAGATCACTGGAAACAAACATCTTCCCCAGCACCAATGATGGTTTCTTTTATAATGTCTCAGATGTAAGATTCCTGGGCAAAGGCTATAAGCATTCTACAGATTTCTTAATATCTCCTGGAGAAAATGCTCCAGAAAAGTGGTATCAAGAGCGGGATGGAAAAGTTCTGTTTCACCACATCCTCAACATCTGGGCTGCCATGCTTGGACCAACTCCTGGGTGCTTGTATATGTATAGCAATGATTATTTAATACTCATGTCATGCACACTGGCCTGGAGGAACAGAGGTGGAGAACTGTTCAGGTGGCTTTGGTATGGTTTCACAGTGTCCTCCCAGGCAAGGAGAATTCAGGAATTGAGGCTGTTGCCTGTGTGGACTCTCCTGCTGTCGAGCCTCCTGAGAACTCCTGCTGTGCCCATTCTGAACTTGCTCTTGTTCCTCCAAGTCCTTGAACTGTCACCTTCTCCTGCCAGGGAGCATCAAAGCTGGGGTGGGTTTCACCAGCCATTTTTTGGCAGCCAGTCTAATGAACAGCATCATCTGGCCTGTGATTTTCAGCTGGTCCAGGAGTGATGAATTATTCAGTGCAACTTGTGTAATGGACAAACTCTCAGCCAATGTGAACTTGGGCAGGAAGTGATCAAGAGTAGAAGTGAACACTATGGGAGGGCCATGGGGACATCCTGTGTCCCCCAGTAGCATGATCCATTGATACCTTAGAGTGCTATGTCAGTGAGCTTTCCATCTCTGAGACAAAATAACTGTGATAGATGACTTAGAAGGAGGGAAGGTTTGTCTTGGCTCATGTTTTCTGGAGTCAGTTCATGGTTTCAGAGGCTTCAACCTGTGGTCACTTGGCCCTGGTGCTTTGGAACAATGGTGTCACAGTGCATCATGGCATGAGCACATAATGGGCCAAGCTGCTCACCCTATGGAGGCCAGGAAGCAAAGAGAGACACAGGAACAGTCCAGGTCCCAATGTCCCATTCAACAGTGTACCCCAGTGATCTGACTTCCTCCCTCTGGACCCCATCTCTGGGAGGCTCCACACCTCTCAATAAGGCCACAGACTGGGGACTGGGCCTTTGACCACTCCTGGGCAGGTGGCTGTCCAGGGGTGCAGACTGTCCCTCCTTCCCTGAGCCAGGTTCTGGTGTGACTGTGCATTCCCTCTGGTAGGGGAACACTTTCTCTGTGTGCCACTTCTGGGGTCTTTCCTCCGAGGAGAGGCAGGCCCTTCCTCACCCCTCCTCCCCTCCTCCAGACTCCTCTTCACCGTACACATGTGGGGCTCTTTGTTTCAGCAGCTGAACCCCATCCTGTCTTGTCCAGTGGGCTTGTGGTGACTTTGCTGTGTAGTTCCCTTGAAACAGGCTGCTTGGAGGACCCAGCTCTCTGATATTTTCAACTTTTGCTTGCCTTGAGTGGAGCCCAACTGGAGCCCCTCTCCCACCCACAGGCTTCCCTGGTGGTCTCCTGTGTGAGGGTCAGTACCCCTCGCCTCCATACACCTGTTCCTCCAGGTGGTTCCAAGGCATCGCCTGTTCCTCCTCCCACCCTGGTTGCCTCTGGTCTCTCACAAGATACAGCTTGCTTTGAAATGTGCTGCGCTACCTTTTCCCTGCTAATACCTGCAGGTTCTAATGAAATAATTTGGGACAGCCATCTCATGCATGTCATAGTTCAATTATTGCTAGAAAGATGAGTTTGGAACTGCCAGGTTCCCTTCTAAGTCAACAAGTTTAATGTTTCTTCAGCAAAACCAACCACATCCATCTGCAGGATGACAGAGGCAGAGAGGAGGATGTGGCCAGGCCTGTTCTGAGCTCTCTTCTTGGGGAGACCAATGCTTAGGACCTCCCAGGTATCTGGCCTTGTTATGGTTGGGACCTAAGATGTCCCCAAAGGCTCATGTGTGCAGAGGTGGGGCTTTGGAGGTGATGGGATTGTAGGGCACTAACCTCCTACATGAATTAATCCATGGATCACAGCTGTATTATTAGGAAGCAGGGCCTAGTTGAAGGGCGTGGCTTGTGGATGTGTGATCTTGCGAACTATACTGTGTCCCCAGGACTTTCCTCTCTGGCTTTCTTCCACTCTCTCTGCTTCCTGGACACCATGAGTTGAGCAGCTTTCCTCTGTCATGCCCTTCCACCATGATGTTTCTGCCTCACCACAGTTCTAAAGCAACGGAACCAGCTTACTATGGACTGAAACCTCTGAAACCATGAGCCCAATGCATCTTTCCCCGTCTAAGTTGTTTTTCTCAAGGCTTTGCAGCAAGGAAAAGCAGACAACATAGGTCTCTCCTATGTAATGTCCTGTGTACTCCGCCCTATGGAGCCTGCAGTTTTATGGGGAGAGGAGGCTACTGTGACTGAAAACACAGAGCTTGTTGAGCATCTTGAGAAAGGACCAGAGTTCCTTCACTCATCATTTGTTTCCTTCTAAGTTCTTCAGAGCATCGTGTCATGCAGGGCAGTGTCAGACATCCTCTGTAAATGGGATCTTGAGAGGTAACAAGGCTGACAGATCAAAGCACAGTGGCCAGGGAAAGACAGTTTATGACAGTGCCAGGAGAAGGTGGAACAGCAGCCACACAGGGCCACATGGAGCTTCAGATCACTAGGAGGCAGAATGGAAGGGACCCACTATGTAGCCTTCAGTGAAACACTTCCTCTCTGGGCTTTTGCTTTCTCATTATCAATACAGTACACTGGGCAGGAAAATGAACTCCCAGAGCCTTCTCAGGTGTGATGGCTGTACTTGGTCTGCACACATCTCCCCAAATGAATCCTGCTGTTCAGCACCATGGACAGCGGCCAGGATCCTCCCAGCGTGGGCAGACCTGGGCTGCCCAGTCACCCAGCGCTGAGTCTCGGTCCTTACCCTCTTCGTGGCTGTGAAGGGCACCCAGGAGGATCTGGGTTTTCTGTGTGTGTGAGGCCCTGGGCTCCATGGTCTTGTGGGGCTGCTGCTGCTGATGCTACAGAACATCTCCATGGGCTGAGTGTGAATCCCAAACCCTCCCTAACCCACCCCCTTTCCCGTGCCAGCTGAAATGGGCCATGGGTCCTGGGGAGAACAGAGACCCTGATGTGGGGCAGGATGTCCGGTTCCACTGTGGTCAGCCATCTGGGGAGGTTTTGTGTTCTGGGTCAGCCCTGTCTGTCTTCATATTGGAACACTCAGGGACATGAATTCATGCCCCTCACTCATTTGTGAGCTCAACCAGTTGCTTGCCATGTTATTAATCCAGTTTTTCCCTCCTTTACTCAGTGTGTGCTTTTCCTTTCTCCTCTAGGGAGGATGGAATGTTTATTTGAAAAACAAGAATTCAACAACAAACAGAGTAACTGGAACCAGCACCAGGCACCATGTCCCCTGCCAGCTGGCTACATGGTCTCTCACATACTTCTTCTTGTTCATCATACATCCTCTCATCTTTAGATTTAAATTCCTCAGCTTCTCTACCTTGGCCCGGCCTGACCCTAGTCTAAAGCGCTGCCCTTGTTTTGCCAGGGGAAGTGAATTTTGCACCTAATTTTGCAACCCAAATCCTCTCTTGCCCACATGCATCTGCTGTCTTCATGATAGCTGGAGAGACTGGTGAGCACTGGAAATGTGTTCCATGGTTTCTCCATGCCCCGTGGAGTGGACCTGGATTGCTGCTCACCCGTGACCCTCTAGGGCCCTCTCTGGGGGTCACTCAGCCCTGTCCCTTGTTGGACTGGGGCTCACAAGGATTGCCCAATGACAAGGGCCATGTGGACACATGCTGTGGAAGTCACAGTGCTTGGTTTCCCTGTATTTTCTACTCTCCTCTTCCTTCTGCTGAGATGCAAGGACTGTTCCAGATGGAAGGCATTTAGTCAGCCTGGGTCCAGAGTGGAGATGTTGTAGAATCAGCCACAGTGGCAGTGTCATTAGAGAGCCTGCCTGTTGGCCACGTGCTGTGGGGTCATTTGTTCCTCAGCATATCCTGCCTGGCTGACTGAGACACATGGGCTGGGAGCCTTTACTCACTGCCTTGACTCTTTCTGTGTATTTGTTTTGTTTTTTGAGACAGGGTCTCCCCATGTAGTTCAGGCTGGTCTTAAACTCACTATGTAGCCCAGGCTCAGAACTCAGAAGGCTGAGGAGGAGATCAAACTCATGGCGATCCTCCTGCCTCAGCCTTCTGAGTTCTGGGAAAGCAAGCATTTGCCACCACTCCCTGCTTCTTCCTTTCTTTAGATGTGTTTACACTGAATGGGTGTTTCCTGGCATACTACAATCCCCACCCCTGCCTGCTGCTGAGTTTGTGATCCTCTTGCCTCAGCCTCTTGAGTGCTGGGATTACAGTTGTATGCCACAACGTCTGGCACTACTTCATCTCTTACTGGGCCTACTGGCCTCCAGCACTTACGCATGTTGTCCTTCCCTCCTGAGAACTTCTGTCTGTGCTCCTTTGCCCAGTTCACACATACCAGTGAGATCTCAGCTTAAGTGTCCAGTTCTAGAAAGGATTTTCCTGTCTGTGTTCAAGGTATCTGGAATTCACCTTCATTTTCATTACTTGTCTTTCCCTAAAATACAGGTCACACAAAGACAGCAATCAGGTAGTTAGTTTAGGCTTTTTTGAGGCCTTGCTCCATCTGCATTATGTGCCAGGTGCCACCCTGAGGGCCAAGGAATGGGGTGGGTCACACATGTGCCCCTCTCCCCTAAAACCACCTGGGGTCTCCAGAACAAGGACTCAGGGTGTGCAGAATTTCCAAGACTTGTAAGGGAACCCTGTGTCTTTGCCCCTGAGAACCTGAGGAGTGTGTCTCAGCTCCCTTGCAGGTGAGGAGTGGAAGGGGAGCTGCACCCTCTGTGAGAAGCAGGACTCCTCTTTGGACATCGGAGGAGGGGCTCCACTTTCCATGGAGGAGAAGGGAGCTGGGGCATTAGCAGAGAGGATGGGCAGCAGGCAGGGGTAGCAAAGGCAGGAAGCCACTTGGCAAAGGTAGAGGATAGGATGCTCTTATGTAATCTTTTCTGCCTGCCCTGCAGAAAGGAGGCCATATGGGAGCCAATCAGCTGCCTATGGTCGTGTTGGCAGAGTCGGGCCATTTTCAGGGTTGCTCTCTGGATTAGAGAGTGATGGTGAGCCTCTATCTGGCCTCTGGGAAAAAGTTATCAGCAGAAGTTATCATAGTAGGGAAGCCAGGAGCCTGCTCACCTGTCATTGGCAGTAGGGAGGATTTGTAGATGGTGGGTGGACAGCAAGGGGGCATGGCTGATTGCAGGAGACTAGAGGCTGCAGTAGTGGGAGAAGCTGAGAAGCTGAGGCTCCAAGGCAGCAGACATCAGGGTCTTTGGCCAGGGCTGATGCCAAGGCTCTGGGCTTCTCCCTGGGGCAACTGCCACTTGGAGTAGCCAGTGCCTGCTGGCTGGACAGCAAACTCTCAGGCTCCAGCTGTATGTATCCTCTAGGTAGTGTCTTAGTTTATTTCCTGGTGGTGTAATAGAACGCTGGGTAGTGTATTAGGCCCTACCTCCAAACACTGGTGCATTGGGGACCAGGTTTCCAACACAGGAATTTTGGAGGATACATCTGAACCAGAGTAGTCAGCAGGTGTCATTTAGTGGGCTATGGCTGATTGATTGCCTTTCGAAGCCTGTGGTGGAGGTGGAGAAGGAGTCCAGAGATGTATGCTGGCTTGGCATGAAGGAGTTCTGTGGTGCATTAGTGAAGGTCAAGGAAGGGGAGACCTGCGTTTTGCATGCTGGCCACTTCTCGTCCCCAGCATGGTAGACCTCCTCATTGTGCATGTGGAGAAATTGAGGCTGAAGGAGGAATACTCTCATCCAGTTTCAGCTCCTTGGTCTGCTGGTGTGCCCACCCCATAGTCCCCTGGGTGTCTGTTGTGATACGTACTGAAAACGGTGTGTCATCGGAGAGGGAACCACACATGCTAATGTGTTTGCATCCACTCCTGTGCCTCGTCTTCTTTTCCCCTTGCCTACATATTTAAAAGTTAGCATGTTATATGCTTTGCATTCATACATGATAAAAAGTAATGAAATAATGAACATCTGGGAACCCATCATCAATTTGGGAAATAGAACATTCCCGGTAATTTGTACCTGTGTGTTTGTACCTTTTCCTACCTCTGAGGTTACTGCTATCTGGAATTCTGTGTTTTTTTTTTTTTTTTTGTCACTCTCTTGCTCTTAGATTTATCATATATCTCCAAACAGGATATTCCTTGCTTGTGATTGAGCTTTATAAAAACAGTACACTCTGTGCAGACTGCTAAGATTTGCAGTTTTTCCTCTGCATCTTATAGTTTCTGAGCTTCATCCTTGCCCTTGTGTACAGCTGTAGTTTGTTTTCACTAGTGTGAAACTGAATTGTAGGAGTATTCTAGTTTATTCTTGCATTCGCCTGCCAGCGGGCAAGTGCATCATTCCTCTGTGTGTGTTAGTATAAGTAATGCTGCAATGAGATTTTTCCATAGATGCCTCTTGTATTGCATAAGGGTAGACTTGCAAGTCCAAAGTGTGTGTGAATAGTCAAGCGATAGGAAGTGATTTTTAAAGTAGTTATGCTCCTCCACACTCTTACCAACTCTGCTTCAACATTCTACTTGATCTACATTTTCTCAAGCTCTTGAAATTGTCAGATGTCATAATTTTTGCCAGTCTAGTGGAATGAATGACATCTCACGTATATCTTAATTTCCAATATCCTGCTTAATAGGGATGTGGAGCATCCTTTCCTATGTTCATTTGTTGTGCCTGATTCCTCCTCTAAGAAATTCCTGCTTGAGCCTTCTGGTTCTTTGCTTCTGTTTATTATATATGATTGAGGGAACTCTTTATGTATACTTAATACTAATCCTTTGCTGGTTGTGCATATTCCAAATGCCTTCTTGGTGTCATGCTATTTTTTCATATTCCTCATGAAATCTTTGGTAAATAGAAATTCTTAGCTTCACTCTACTAATTCTTTTGTATTTGATAAGCTTTTTGTTTCCTTTTTGAGAAATCATTCACGACCTCAACTGTGAAAAGATAGTCTCTCCTATTATCTTTAAAAACTTTAAAATTTTCCCTTTCAACTGTAGGCATGTAATGTGTGTAGAGTTGGTTTTGGGGTGTGCAATGAGGTCAGGATCCACTTTTCCCTGTTGATTCTCAGGTGTCCCAGCACCATTTGCTACACGAGCCTCTGTTCTTCAGTCCCATGCCCAGACACATTCTTAAAAATCCTAACCATCAATTCTAAATCTGAGGCCCACTGGTCTCTGCTAATTCATGACACCTTCAGCTGGGCCTTCTTGCTGAGGAGGCCGAGTCTGCACCGACCAGCTGGAGAGACCTCACTGTGGCCAGCTCAGTCTGCCTGGATACACTGGGTGCTGATCCGCATACTCAGCATAGGGACCGCACACAGTGGGGCTCATGGGCTGAGCCTTGCTCGGTGGGGTCACAGCACAAGGATCTGATCCCCCAGTTGCTATACATCCTGGCCTTGGCCCTGCTGGATAGATATGGAGGCTTCCCTGCCTCCTTTCTCCTAAAGGCCTGAAAGTTCCTCCTGTGTGTAACCAGCTCATTCCCCTCCCTCCACCAGCTCCTCTCTGGGAGCCAGGTAGGGAACCTTGGGCCAGTGTCCCATGGCCTGGAGCCCAGAGCAGAGTGTACTGTCCTTCCCTGGGAACTTGCAGGCTCTGATTTTGCACTCCCTGTGACCATCAGCCTCCTGGGCCTGGGACTCAGCCCTGCCCTGATGTGAGGGACCTGGAAGAGAGATGGCTGCCCCGCTTGGGCCCACAGACCAACAGCAGGCACTTGGTCCAGCCCTGTAGAGTTCTGACCTGGTGCTTGTCAGGTTGGGGCTGTGCCCAGCGTGCATTCTTGACTCCACCACAGAGTCAGCGAGGCCCAGGTTCCAGGACAGCCCTACAGAGGAAGAGGCTGATGCATTCCTCAGACCATTACTGTGGCCCAAACCCTTACCCTGTGCTAATGACAGTGTGAAGGACAGCCACCTCCTAGTCCTCTTGTGTGTGATGTGCCAAGCACTGGTCTTGGCCCTCTGTGGAGACCCCATCAGCCTATAGGGCAGATACCATTCTCATGCCAACTT
Organism: Erethizon dorsatum; assembly: GCA_028451465.1. NCBI lineage: Eukaryota > Metazoa > Chordata > Mammalia > Rodentia > Erethizontidae > Erethizon > Erethizon dorsatum. Next base: position 40,661,874 of record CM051831.1, read on the forward strand.
GGAGGATGCCGAGGCTCCAAGAGGGTGAGGGACTCGGCAGACCAGTGAGCAAGCGGGGCTAGGGGCCAGACTCTGTGGCTCCAGGTCCTGTGACATGTGTGACACAGCCCCTCTGACTTCCCAGGCCCAGCTCCACCTCCTAGTGGCTGGCCTGAGGCTCTGACCCCACAGGCTGATCCCTTCCTGCAGAGGTCAAGAGCTTTGTCCCTGCGCTCTGATCCCTGACAGCCCGGCTCCCTGCCCTTTGGAGGACACTCCCTGGTCATGACGCTGGGCAGGGCCAGCCCTGGGGACTTCTGCCTGCTGCAGAGGGTCCTGGGTCCCAGTGACAGAGCCTCTCTTCTGTGAGCTGCAGTGGTTCTGAGAAAGGCCCAGGTGCTGGCCTGGTTCTCAGTTGGAGGATCTCACATTTTGGGCTTCTTCCCAGAGCCTCCTGTCATGGAACAGAGCTCTGGGCTCCCACACATGGTACTTAACAAGCTTTATAAGCAGTTATGTCACAGCACTAAATCAGTGGCGATGGCTAACATGAGGACCAGGAGGGCAGAGCCCTAAGCCCTCTAAATGCAGCTGGGTTTCAGCCCATAAATCCTGCAGCTTGAACACTCTAAGCTGTGTGTGTTGAAAATACTCAGGTGCTTGTATCAGTTAGTATCTGCTGCATAACAACCATCCCAGCACATAGGGACTCACAACAGTATTGTTTGTTTAGCTGAGAAGGTCTTCTGGGCTGCTCAGGGCAGCAGAGCATCTCCTTTGGGGATCTGAGAACTGCTGGGTGCAGGTGGTGACTAGGCTGTGTGCCACTTGTTCTTCTAGGATGATAGCTGGGCTATTCCATGTAGCAATGGCAGGACTCCCAAGGGCTGGGTAGGGCCACAAGGCCCCTAGAGGCCTCCACCCTAGAGGAGCCCAGCATCATTTCCACCACATTCTCTTGACCAAAGTGACAGAGCCAGTGCAGGTGCCAGGCATGGGGTATGGACTCCACTCTCTGTTGGAAGAGCCCCCAAGTTAGTGCAGAAGGTTGGGGACAGTGAGGTGGAGACACAGGGCTGTTTATGGTCAACCACCAGGTCCCTTGTTCTTGAGGGAGGAGTGGGGCCATCCAGGCATGAACCATGGCCCATGGCCTGCCAGGTGTGGCTGTACTTCCGCTACCTGCAGGAACCAGACCCTGGCACTCCAGGACCAGGTGGGACACACCCAGGCCACTCCTTCCTTTGTCACATAGCACCACTCTTTGACATTGCCACCAGGTGACAGAGGTCAGTCTCCACTGGGGTGTTGTTCTCTAGGATCCCCATGCACCATCACCAGAGTGATCATGTGGACTTTAGCAGTCCTGCTGACCCCATCTCCTCCAGGAAGCTGTCCAGTGGTGTGGTCATCACAGTGTCCATGTGTCAGCCTCTATGGTCAGAAGGGCTGTGTCCTCCAAACCCTGAATCCCTGCAACCGGGAGGGCATTGAGAAGGAGGCCAGCAGGGGGTGGGTTCTAGAGCGGGGATCCATGAGGGGGTGACATTGATGACAACAGGGACATAATCATGATCAATGATACAGCACATTGAGGGCCTTCATGCAGGCTGGGCCCTGATCCCATGAGTGCATTGGCTCCTATACCTTCACCTGATTGCTTGCCTGCAGCTAGGAGGTGGCAGTGTCACACGTGGCCCAGGCCTGTCCACCTGCCCTTAGGAGCACTGTGGTCCCAAAAGCACTTTCTGGGCCTCAGGCAGAAGCCTGGAACCCTGGAGCAGACAACAGAGGACTTCTGCAATCCTGGCAGCAGAACCCTTCATCCTGGACATCACCCTGGAGTGACCTGCACCCAGGAGGGCACGTAGGAGGGTGAGGGTTCTGGGTGGTAAGCACTGGAAGCAGGTGACAGGGTGCGATTTTCACAGAGCACCCTCCTTTTGGACTGAATTTTTATTAAATGCCTATATTGCTGTTTAGTTCAAATAGAACCAGAGGACAGAGGGCTCTGGAGTCTCCTCTTCCAGCCCTTCCTGGGCCCTTGGGGAAGAGAGAGAGAGACCAGGGGTGGGGGGGAGACCTTTTACTCTTTCTGCTGCACCACCATCAGACAAACCTCCGGAGGTGCTTTCTTGGTGCTCTTCATCTTGCAGGGAGACCCAGAGAGGTGGCCCAGCATGGCTGTGGCCTCTGTGACCTTCACGCCCCTTCCCTTTCTAGCTGGGAACCCCCGGCCCAGCCTCCTCTCCTTTGTCCCAGTGCAGTCACTTCTCCCACTTTCTGATGGGGTCAAGTGGCTTCTTTCAGGTGACTGGAGCAGCTCTTTCCTTTTGTCCTGGGCCTCTGTGTCTGGTCAGTGGTCCCTGCAGCTTGGTGCTGATCTCACAAATGTCCCCAAGGGTGGAGGGTGTCCTGAGCCTGGGCCTGGCTCTGGCTGGGAGCTGCTGGGAGGGGGCCACTGGACATGGGACAGCAGACAGTACAGAGCCATGCTTGCCTTCCTGACTGTAGGCAGCAGACAGCAGGTGCAGGCACAGGTGCAGGGACAGAAAGGGGACCCACCTCATGCTCAAGGGCTGGATTGCTCTGGAAAGTCAGGTGGGGCCTTCCGCCCATGAGGAGGAGATGGGAGTGAAGACACTTGAGGGTCTTCACTGAATCTCAATGACAGGGCTCTGTTGAGGCCCTAGAGGGTTAAGCCAGGCCTGCCCCGTGGATCAGCTTTCCCTGACAATGGGACCATCACAGCCACTCATCCAGGCTGGCCCTGGCAGTCTCCCCTGCAGGATAGAATTCAGAGCATTCGTAGTTTGTAGCTGTCTGTTGTATTTAGAAGCCTAAGCATCCCACAGCCATAAATTACCTTGCACTAGTTTGCTAACCCCATGTGACTCCATGCAGCGGCTCCTTGAATGCACTGATTGCATAACTGGCTGTGCACAACCAGGCTCTTCAGCGAGTCTGGGTGGAACCTGGCCTGGCAAAGGCTCCTGCTGCCCAGGGCCCCAGAGGGCGATGCGGGGAGGTAGTGCAGGTTTGCTCAGTGCTAGTCTGCATCACTGACCTTTCCAGGTAAGCTTACTCCCAGCAAAGAGCACAGTTGACCAACTAACCAGGTCAGAGCTCATTCCCAGCGTGCACTCCTGGAGCATGTGTTATACGGAAGGGGCCAAGTGATTACCCAGCACCAACTTGCACACTTCAGGGGCGGGGATCTCATCACCACCTAGATATTGCACATGAGCCGGAAGTTAGGTTCCCCCTGACTCCAGCTCTCTCTTCTAGGGACAGTGTCTGAATCTAGAGAGTGTGACAGCCTGGATGGAGTGAGAGTCAGAGACAGGGCCTGAACAGCCAGTCTTGCTCCTCTGGCCTTTCCTCCATGGCCACTGCCCCTCTGACTAGGTGAGTGGGACCACCTGGATAGGCATCCAAGGTGCCACCTCTGCATTTGAAGTTCATTTAGAATGTGCCACATCGGCGTCGGATTTTAATACCGAACACATCTCAGTTTCTAATCTCCACGCAGAGCTCAGCCTCTCCCCACTTCCTGTGCTTGGCAGGAAGTGACTAAGTGACTTGTCTGTTCTGGGGCAGGGAGAGGTGCAGGTACAGGACTCTGCCTGGAATACGAGCTCAATTTCAGAATCCTCAGGGTTCCCCCAAGTTCCATGGAGAAGCAAGACACACGTGGTGTTCAAAGCCGGGCTCCCAGTGGAATGGGACACCTGAACACCCTACAAAATGGACGAACTCATGGAACAAGTTCCCAAGACACTGGGTATCAGGCAACCAGGGACAGTGCTCGCTGGGAGGGGGACATGAACAAGATGATCGCTAGGATTCCACCAGTGGCCAGACCGCAGCCCAGGAAGAGAAGCTGGATGGAACCTGTGATCCCCCTGCACTGAGGGTCTGAACGACACCACACCTGCCACACAAATGCACACAGGAAGTGCCTGGGCCCTGCTGGCAAGTCTCACAGTTCCCAGGACATTGGCTGAAGAATTTTGAATACCTCATCCGAGCTGTGGGGTTTGATTAGCCCTAAACCAAGCACTACTCAGGTCCCACCTAACAGTCCTCAAGGGGAGACCCTGAAGGGTCTGTTGCCATGAGACCAAACTGTCACAAAGCCCAAAAGAGATTTAGAGGAATGTGAAAATACCCTACAAGAAGATACTCTCAGTGTCTGCTATCCAGTGAACACTGTTCAGGTCTGAGAACAAGCCAGAAGGTATGACATGGAGGAATGAATCCATTAAAATTGGTCCAAAACAGACATTGATGCTTGTATAGAATAAAGGGTCATTAAAATAGCAATTGTAACTGCTTCCTATACCCAAACCAAACACCTAGAGATTAAAGATACAATAGGATTATAAAAATATTCAAATAATCAAAAAGAAGGCAGGGGAAAAAAAAGAAAAAAATGGAAGAAAGAGCCAATAGAACAAAAAGAAAAAAAATATAGATTTAAAACCTAATTCATTTCAGCTCAGTGTGTTGGTATGCACCTGTAATCCCAGTATTCTGGGAGGCTGAGGCAGGAGAATCACAAGTTGGAACTCCACCTGGGCAATTTAGTGACTTAGTGAGACCCTGTCGCAAAATACTAAAGAGCTAGGGATGATGCAGAGGCCCTGGGTCCAGTCCCTAGTATTACTGAAACAAAACAAAACAAAACAAAACAAAAAACACATTAAATACAAGCTGTCTAAATTTTCCAATTAAAAAGCAGTGATTTTCAGATTTTTTTTTTCTCACACCATCTCCAAGGCCTCCTCTTGCCCAGATTTTTTTTAAATCAAAAACTGCTAATGAGAACTTCCCTTTAAATATAAAAATATAAATAAATAGGTTAAAAGTAAAGGATGAGAAAATATGTCACAGTAAACTAATGAAAACAGTACAGGGATGGCTATGTTACTGTAGATAAAGTAGATTAGTGGGGATAAATAAAAGTTCATTCCATGATCCTTAAGAGATCAATTCATTAAAAAGAAAAATAGCAATCCTGAAGTTATAACAGCTGTTTAGAATACATGAAGAAAAATGGTAGTATGGCCAGGAACATACACAAATCCTCAACTGTGGTTTGAGATTTCAATATCCCTGTTCAGTACTTAAGGGAGAAAGCAGAGAGAAGTCAGTGAGGGTATGGAAGACTTGAACAGCGCTGTCAGCCACCTTAACCCAGTGGATTCCTGCCCATCGGCAGCAGACTCCTAACGTGCGCCAGGAACTTGGACCAAGGTTCACTGCTTCTCGTGGGTTGAAAGAACTCTCAGTACATTAAAAAAGACTCAGGTCATACAAAGTATGTATGCTAACCACAATGGCATAAAATTCACAATCAGTAACAAGTACTTCTGAAAAAAAAAATCACTATGTGTTTAGAAATCAAAAACCACATTCTTTTTTTTTTTTTTTTTTTTTTGTGGGTACCGGGGGGTCGACCTCAGGACCTCGCGCGCCAACAGGCACCCGTGCCGCTGAGCGATATCACCGGCCCCTTTTTCGTATGTGGGTTCCGGGAGTCGAACTCGGGCCGTCGCGCTTGCAAGGCAGGCGCTTACGCTGCTGAGCCATCTCACCGGCCCCAAAAAACCACATTCTTAAAAAACTCAAAGAGGAGACCATATGAAATTCTTTGAACTAAGTGATGATATAAACACAGCATATCAAAATTGATAGGATGCTGATAAAACATAAGGGTAATTTTCCTAAATGCTAATATTAGAAGAGAGAAGAATCTCAGCTCTATTAACTTAGCTTTCACTTCTCGAAGTTGTTTTATTTTAAAGAACAAATTAAATCCAAAGTAAGTCGATAATAGAAAACATGATTATCAGAGTGGAAATTAGTGAAAGAGAGAAAAAAATGCAATACAGACAATGAATGAAATCAAATCTTGCTCTTTGAGATCAGTAAAAGCAATAACCTTTAGTTAGATTGCTAAAGGAAAAAAGAAAAAGGTCACAAATCACTAATACCAGGAATAAGAACAGTATGACATTTCAACAAATTCTAAAGATATTTAAAGTGTAATAAAGGAGTATTATAAACACCTTTATGCAAATAAATCTTTTAAAAAGCTTTGAACAGATTTATTGAAAGACTAACAAAGTTCACTCAGCAATAAGTAGATAGCCTAATAGTTTTATATCTGTCAATGAAATTTCAAGCCCAGCCTGGGCAACTAGGGAGTCCCTGTCTCAAAATAAAAAATAAAAAAAAATAGGGCTGGAGATCTAGCTGTGTGTGAAAACCATGGGTTCAATCCCAAGTATGATCCCACTCCAAAAAAGAAAGAAATTATAATTAAAAATCTTCTCACAAAGATAATTCCAGGCCTTGATGATTTTCCTGATGGACTCCACCAAACATTTAAGGAAGAAATACCGTACAACCTCTTCCCAGAAAGTTAAAAAGGAGGGAATATTTCTCAACTCATTCTGTAGATTTGTTGTATCCTGGTACCAGAATTGACCAGAGATATTACAACAAAACAAAACTACAGACTTGAATTCCTTCTGAACATAGATTCAAAAATTCTAAACAAAATATTAGCACATCTAGTCAAGTGACGTAAAAATATTTTACACCACAGCCATGTGGGATTTATTGCAGCTATGCAAGGCTGGTTCACTATTGAAATCAATGAAACTTAGCATCTCCACAGGCTGAGGGAGATGCTGACTTACCACAGCACTGACACAGGGAGATTTTATACCTTGGGAAACTTGCTCAACTTTATAATGAACATTTATATAATCCCTATGACTGCCATCAAACTTTGGGATGACAGACCGAACACTGTCTTCCACAGCCTGCGTACAGGGCAAGAATATCTCTTTCCACTAGGATTCATCCCACTAGTAAGTCAGGAAAAGGGAGAAAAAAAAAGACATTAAACATTAGAAGGGAAGAAATCGAACTGTCCTAACTTTTAGTTGTGATTATCTGCATTGAGAATTCCAAGGAATCTATCAAAAATAACTCCTAGAACAAGTGAATGTGATCAGCAAGGTAACAGGACACACTACATGAAGAGTCAGTTGCAATCAATTAAATTTTTAAAAAATTTTTTAAATTTAAAAACCAACAACAAACATTGGAAAATAAAATTGAAAAACACACCATTTATAATTGTTCCAAAGAAAATGAGATACTTTGCATAAATCTAACAAACCCTGCAGAGGATCTGTGTATTAGAAGCATGTAAGGGATTTGTGTACATAAAAATGCAGATGAGTTGAGAGCAAGCAATGGAGAGGCATACCTAGAGAATCCATGCTCATGGATTGGAAAGTTGACAAGGTAAAAAAAAAAAAAAAAAAAAGTGCCATTTCTCCCTAAATTGATCTTGAGACCTCATGCAATTCCTGTAAAAACCCAAGGAAGAGTTTTTTTTTTTTTTTAAAGACCCATACAAGCTTATTCTAAAATTTGCATGGAAAGACAAAGGACCTAGAATAGCTTAAAACAAATTTGAAGAAAAATAAAGTAGGTGAAATCACTGTACTTGAAAACTTAGCTTATAGCCTCACTCACTGAGACAAGCAAAGCAAGAGATACAGGCTCAGTAGAACAGATTAAAAACTCAAGAAAAAACCCAGATGTGCCCAAGTGACTTCTTACAAAGATGCAAAAGCAATTCAGTGAAGGAAAAGGAGCCCCTTGAACAATTGTGCTCAAGCAATTACATCAGCATAGGCAAAACGAAATGAATCTGAACCTAAACCTCGTGCCTTCTACAAAATTGAATTGACAATGCGTCATGTGCTCAAGTATAAAATTAGAAAACTGTTAGGAAAAAATAAAATAATCTTTAGGACCTAGGGTTCAACAAAGAACTCTTAGACTTAGCACCAAGTACATGATTTATAAAAGGTAAAAAATGAATTTCATCAAAATTAAAAACTTCTGCTCTGCAAAATACCATTAAGTTGATGAAACTGAAACTCATTTTCATTGCACATTAGAGAAATGTAAATGAAAGCCAAAGTGACATGTGACTACACACTTCTTAGGATGGCTAAAATTAAAATAGCTGACCGTATTAGGTTCTGGGAGAATATGATGAAATTGAACCTTTCATCATATGCAAGTGGGAGTCTGAAATGGTATAAATATGTTGCAAAACCAGTTAGCAGTTTGTTTAAAGTTTTAACTTATATCTAGCATATGATCTAGGCATTCCATTCCTAGGTCTTACCCAAGAGAGAAGAAAACATGTATCTACCCAAAAATTTATACGTGAATGCACCTTGCAGCATGAGTCAGGATAGCTCCAAAATGAAAGTGACCAAATACCCACAATTTAGGAATATAGATGGTAGTTAGTAGATGGTAGCATGTCCATCCGATGTGTATTAGCTTTGCATCACTATAATAAAATGCAAAACAAGCAAGTATAGAGAAAAGGTTTGCTTGGCCATACTTTTGGAGGTCTCAGTCTGTGGTTAGACAGCACATTATGGTAGGGAGCTGTCTTAGTTATTTTCTCATTGCTGGGACAAAATACTCCATACCCACAAGTTAAAGGAGGAGAGGTTTATTTTGGCTCATGGTTCACAGAGGTTTCAGTCTATAGTCAGCTGGCTCCAAAGCAGGGCTGCATGGCAGAGGGGCATGGCAGAGGAGGAACAGTCCATGGCAGGGCAGGCAGGAAACAGAGAGAGGGATCAAGGGAGGAGGAGGGAAATAAACCCTTCTAGGCCAATGCCCACAGTGACCCACCTCTACCAGATTTCACCTCCCAACATCACATCCAGTATAAACATATCAGCGGACTAATCCAGTGGTGATTATCACACACCCATAATCCAGTCACCTCTCCAAAGCCCCACCTATGCTCACATGAGGCTTTGGGGGACATTCTAAATGTAAACCACAACAGGAGCACATGTTAGGCAAAGCTGCTCCTTCCTGGGCAGGATGTGAAAGAGAGCAAGTGGGAGAGATTGGGGTCTCCATTCCCCTTCAAGGGCACACCCTCAGTGACCTCAGACCTCCCACCAGCTTCCTCCTCTCAAAGTCAGGAATGACCGGAGCAGACTGTCCCAGTGTGAAGTTACCAGAGCCTTCTCTAGGTGGCCAGCTCCCTTCCAGCTGATCCCCACTGTTAGAGCCATGCCAGGCCTGGATCAGGACAGCACCTCTCCTACAGCTGGTCTCAGGTCCTCCTTGTCTTATCTTTTTTGTGGCCAGCATAGGGTGAAGGAGCAAAGGCCCTGAGGTAGGTCTATGGATGCTATTTCTGAGGACATGGAGGAGGACGTTGTGGTGAGAATTTGGTGAGCAAGGAGAAGAGGCTAGAGCAGGAGCAGAAGCCAAGCTAGAAAAGCTGTTCTCAGAGCAGTAGGGAGCCATGGATTACCCTAGACAGGGAAGTGATGCTTGAATTCTGTGTTAAAAGGCCCCTCTGGCTGGTGTGTGGACTCGGAGAAGGAGTACAGAGATCCCTCAGGATGTATCTGCACCCCAGATGTAATGTAGGCTGGGCCAGGGCAGTGGCATGGAGACGCTGAGAGCTGCTGAATTCGGATCAGCCCTCTCGATGATGCAGAGGGACGGTTGGAGTCAGCAGATTCCACAGGGGCTGAAGATGATGGCCCTGGGAGGCGGGTGGGGCTGGTGACAGAGCCTACAGGCAGAGGAGTCAGGAATTCTCTTGGAACAATGCGTGGGGGTGCCATTAACACCCCCACTTTACAGATGAGCAGCGACTGGCAGCCTGTTTCCCTTGTGGAAGGAAGGGCTCGGATCCCCCTGGTCCTTTACAGAGACCACACATTGTCCTGCAGAGCCTCAGCATCCTCAGATGTGACCCCCTTCCTGTGGGGAAACTGAGGCTCAGTGGTGGGCTGTGGCCTCTCATGCTCAGCGCTAGGGTCCTAGATTACTCTGCCTGGGATGCAGTGTTGAAGATGCGGGACTCAGGAGTGTCTGGTTCCTGCAGCACTGGCCTCCGGTGACACCGCTAATGTCCCTTATTAGAAGACAGGAGTCAGGCCTCCTGACGGATGCTGCGAGTGAGTTTGAGATAAATCACAATGGTGCACAAGTATTAAGAATGAACCCCCCTAAAAAAAAAACTGGATGCCTGTGTTCATCACTGTCTGGCGATGACCTTTGTGTTGACGGCTTTGTGTTCACATTTAGTGGAGTGTCTCGGAATGAGCCCGCGCAAGCCTTCCCGGCTAGATTTTTATCTTAATCATTTGCTCAGTGGGTGTATTATTTGACAGCTAATTGTCTTCCTAGGGGAAATTAATTTTCAGAGCTTTGAATGGTCTTTATTAAAGTACAGCGAGCAGTCAATTCCAGCGTGCCCCTGGGGCCAGAGGGCACTCTGCACACCCATGGAGGGGACTGTGCATAATGACACCTCTGCAGCAAGCTGGGTCGCCAGCCTGTGTGCCTGGAGCTCACCCAAGCTTCCTTCTTCATTAGATTGCCATGGGGACAATGCCACCCCTCGGGGACAGAAGCCGGGGTACAGGCCCTTGGGGCTATAATCTGAATCCTGTTGCATCCCGTACTGACCCTGCATGACCTTGGTGAGGTCTTGTGCTCGATCTCTGAGCTCCGAGGTCCTTGACAGCAAACTGGCACCAATAAGATGGCCTAGGGGGACATGTCCCTTTCAGGGGCCTGTGCCTCTCTGGCTTTGGGCTTGGAGGGCCTCAGGTAAGCATCTGCAGGACACACCAGTGGCAGACCCTGTGTGGACTCTGTAGCTCCCTCATTCCCATCACCTCTCACTTCCACATTTATTCATTTCCACACTCAGCTCATGCTGTCCTGCACATCCAGAAGGGCCCTGATAAAACCTGTGTCCACCCATGCCCCTCCCCCACTCAGCCTTCATGGTGACCCTCCTGATGCCACCTGTCCCTTACTCCTCCTGGGATCCCTCTCCTGTCCTGGGGGCCTTTGCACTGGTCTTACCCTCGCTTCCCACAAATATCCCAGGGCCTCTTGGCCTCCTGCAGGCCTTGGTGCAGATGCCTGCATCTCTCACATCTGCAGATGGGCGCCTCCTCTGAAATAGGACTGACATCAACAGGCAGAGGCAGTCTGTATTTCAGCCTTTGAAGGCTAAGTGGTCTCCACCACTCAGCACTGGGGAGGATTCAACCTTGGGCAGTATGTAAATGAGTGGGCGTGGTTGTGTTCCCGCTGAACTTGACTGACAAAAGTAGGGGTGGGCTGCATCCTCTGGGCTGTCATCTGCTGCATGGGGTGGTGGGCACAGTCAGAGAGCTGCTGCTGTGGGCATGATGGATGATGACCACGATGATGCCACCATCCCCGTGTTTGCTCTCACAAGTAGAATCTAAGATATGAGCAGGAAAGCTAAGCAAAAGGGCAGCTAGAGCAGATGAGGGAACAGGCAGGGGAGGGAGGGGCAGAGGGAGATGGGGATGCAGCGATCTGAGTGTGCTCTGTGCATGTGCGAATCTGCCAAATGAAACCCACTCATCTGTACAACTAATAGGCACTGATAAAAAATGAAAAAGAAGGAAAGAAGCTCATGGTCTAGCTCTGCAGAGTGCTGGCAGGAGCCCCTCCAGGCCTCACCCCTGCTCTGTGGCCCTCACCCCTCAGCTGCCCTCCACACCCAGCTGCACAGGGTCGCTGTGTTGCTTGCTCTCTGCAGCCCCAGCTTAGATGCACTGCGAGTTTTTCTTAATTAAATGTTCACCTCCTCCCTCTGGACTGTGAGCTGGTCTTCCTCTGAGAAGGGAAAAGGAAGAATTAGCATTAATCAAGTGCATGCCCCATGCGCCCTTGGAATGCATCTGTGGAGCCCAGAGAGTTCCTTGCCTCCCCACGGGTGCACAGCAGAGAGGAATGGGACCTTCCTCCCTGCAGCCGCTCTTGCCCTGAGTCTTAGCCTCCTGGGACAAAGGGCAGGGACAAGGATCTCAGGCTTTGGAGGCAGAGCAACCCGCATTTAGTGTAACCCTCCCTGGTAAGCCTCAGTTTCCTGTCTGTAAACTGGAGACAATGACAGTTGCCACCTGAGAGAGTGGTTCTAAAGATCCAGAGAGGTCAAGAGGGGAGGAAGGAAGAGGGACAGACTGTCCTTGTCCTGTTCCTTGGGGGCCTGCAGGGAACTCCTTCTATACGCTGTCCTACTGGCCAGGGAGCCTCATCCCTTATTATGGACTGATCAGGCCCACAATCTCCTAAACGAGTGGACAGCAAGTGGCTTAGATAGAAGAGGCAAGTGGTATGATTTTTGGGGTGTTCAGGAGTAAAGACAAAGGGTTCCACTGGACAACCTGTGTTTATTTGATTTTCAAACAAAGGAAGGGGATACTGAGGCACATGTGGGAACTGAGCAGGACCTTGGGAAGTCAGTTCAAAGACTTCTCCAAGCAGTAAATTTTGCCAATTAAGAGGACTGTTTGGTCTCTAGGGTTGGCAGCTTCATCACTCTGGAATAGGGGGAGTCAGCAGCCGGTGTCCTCGGCTGCCTCAGCTGTGGTGTTATCTTGACTTCAGAGCACTATGAATATGAGTTTTCCAGTACATCTGGAGGACCCTGTGGTCTGCAACTTAACCCTGTACAGCCTGGTGACCATCAGTCTCTCAGCAGGGGTGCCTGGCAGCAGTACCGTGTGCATTTAGTTCCTCAAATTATCCCCGTGTCAAGGGCTTGCCTTCCAACAAACAGGCTGCAGAGTCAAAGATGGTTCAGAGATCCAAGGAGGTGGTGCTGGGCCCCATTCTAATGGAGGGGCCAACAGAAACCCCATTCTTCTCTGGAAAAATCGATATCACTAGAGCCCCATCTCATCTGGGTCCCATCACCAGCTCTGCTCTCACTGGTCATGACCATGGTGTCTGTTGCTGCCCCTCATTCTGCACCCACATGGAGCCAGACTGGCCTAGTCTAGCTCAGGGTCAGCACTGACAGCCTGTTGGCCGTATCCCGTCTACTGTCCCCCTGTGTGAAAGCAGTGGCACTGACTTTCTGAACACAGCAGTCATCTCTGCAAGAAACCAGAACTGTGCTAGACGTCTGTAAACCTTGTCTTAGTCTGCTTTGTGTTGCTGTAACAAAAGACACTGGGCTGCTTAACTTACAAAGGAAAGAAGTTTGGCTCACAGTTCTGGTGGCCAGAAAGTCCAACAGCATGACCCTGGCATCCTTGAGAGGGTCACTGGCTGTGTCACTTGGCGGAGAAGCAGAGAGGGAACAGCCACATGCAGAAGGCACCCAGGCATGGCGGCCTCACCATTTTTTTTCCTTCATTGCCTGGGGAGGGAACCCAGGACCTTGTGCATGCTAGGCAAGCGCCCTACCTCTGAGCTACACCCCTGGCCTTTTTCATTTATTTTGAGACAGGATCTCGCTGTTTTCAGACAGGGTTGCCCAGGCTGGCTTCCAACTTTCTGTCTTCGTGACTCAGGCTCTTGTGTATCTGGGGTTACAGGTGCCACCACACTGGATTGGATTTGTTCTTGAATAGTCTGCCTTCCAGATTGGGAAACGGATGTGAGAACGAATCCGTCCACAGGAGACCTGACCCGGTCCTAAGTGACACTTTAATCCTTCTGGGAGGGCACAGCCTGTGTGGCCTCATCACTTTCCACCAGGCCCGTCACCCCAGGATTCAAGCTTCCGGCGCATGAACCCTTGGGGCACAACCCGGGTCTGGACTCGGCAGGCCTGTTTTGTATGTTATGACTCTGTCTCTCTGGTCATAAGCCACAATGTGTCACGCAGAAACAGTACAAAGTCATCTTAGATTAATACCATTCAGCATCCAAACCCTTCAACCGACTTCCCTTGCTTGTTCCTTCATATTGAACGTTCTTTAAAAAATTCTGTATTTCTCAGAGTGTCATTGGTAGATGTAGATTTATAGGCCCCTGGGATTGGAAAAGAGTTATCTCGCAAAGTATTCAACACGGGCAGGTGCTTTTTTTCTGTTCTTTTCTTTTAATTTACTTTTCTCAACTGCAGTAAAATATGCCTATCATAAAATTGACCATTTTAACCATATTGAAGTTCAGTAGCTTTAATTACATCTGCATTACTGTGCAACCCTCAGCACCATCCATCTGCAGAATTTTTGTTCATTTTCCCAAACTGAAACTTTCCATCCAACGCCAAGTTTCCATGTTTCTCCTCTGGTCCCTGGCACCCACCATCCTGCCATCTGTGAATCTGTGTGCTCACAAAACATGGTGAATGTTTGAATTTTTAAATTTATTACAGGAAAAGATACATTTTCATGAATCCTTCAACACACATATCCCATCGCTCCTGCCGCTTTCCGTAGCAGCTCTGGAGTCCTCTTTCGTGAGTGTCTTTAGTTGTCCTATGGAGGCTTTGTCAAATACTGTACTGAATCCATTCAAAAGGTTTCTCTTTCCTGGTCATTTTGACTTTAGGCAAGAGCCAGAAGTTGCATAGTGCCAGATCCAGAGAATAAATAGATGAGAACACATTGGAATGTTCTTATTTGACAGAAATTGCCATAAATGTTTAACTGATGCAAGATGATCCATAAATATGGTGAATGTTGAAAAAAATTTTAATGCATTACAGTAAAAAAAAAAAAACTTGCTTCAAACACACTTATCCCATCCTTTTGGCAATATGTCTTTTACTGTAATCAGTTTTTTAAATTTAACATTCACTGTAGTTTTTCATTACCCCTCGCTTAAGTGTAAGCACACAGTATTTGTCCTTTCATGACTGGTTTGTTTCACTGGATGTCTTCATAGTTGTAGCCCATCTTAGAACTTCCTTCCTCTTCAAAGCTGAGTAATATTCCATTGCATGGACAGACTACCTTTGTTTATCCAGTCCTTCACTGTGAGCACTTGGGCTTCTTCCTCTTTTTGGCTGTGGTAAATAATGCTATGAATGAGTGTACAAATACCTGTCCATGTCCTTGGTTCGGTTCTCTTGGATATCTACCCAGAAATGGAAAGTTGAGTCTTATGGTAACTCTGTTTACCTTTTTGCTGAAACACTATACTGTTTTCCACATGGTGGAAATATTCCCACAAATGCTATACAGGAGTCCGAGTTTCTTCACATCCTCGTCAATGCGTGCATGTTTTTTGGTAATGGCCTAGGAGCCACCATAGTATCTCATGGTTGAGAGTTGCATTTTGCTGATGACTAGTGATGGTAAACATCTTTTCACATGCTGATTGCTTATTTTTATATCTTCCTCATATAAAGTGCTATTTAAGACTTTTGCTTTTTATTTACGTCCTTTGTCTTTTTATTGTTACACTTTAAGTCTTCTTTATATAGTCCGGATACTAGATGCTTCTCAAATACATGGTTTGCAAATATTTTCTCCCATTCTGTGGATTGTCCCCCCAGGTTTTTCCCCTTGTGGTACTGGGGATTGAACCCAGACCCTTCACACTGAGCATACCTCTTTTTTCAAGACAGGGTCTTATTAAGTCACTAAGTTGCCCAGGCTGGGCTCAAACTTGCACTCTTCCTGCCTCAGCCTCTCAGAGTGCTGGGGTTACAAATGTGCACAACCACATCTGGCTTCCACTTTTCTTTCAAGCACAGACATCTAAAATTTTCAGTGTGGTCCAGTTTATCCACTTTTTCCTTTGTTGCCTGAGCCTTCGGTGTTGTATCTAAAACCTCAACACCCAATCCAGGGTTAGGAATATTTTCCATATGCTTTCTTTTCCTTTTTTTTTTTTTCTGAATGTGGGTATTGGGAGTCGAACTCAGGACCCCCCCCCTTTTTTAAGGTGGGTACCGGGAGTCGAACTCAGCACCTTGCGCTTGCCAGGCAGGCGCTTATGCCGCTGAGCCATATCACCAGCCCCCTCCCCTATGTTTTCTTCTGTGAGTCTTGGAGTTTTAGTTCTTGTCTGTATTCAGGCCTCTGGTCCACTTCGAATCCAGTTTTGTTGAGATCCAGCTTCACTCTCTTCCTGTGAGGATCCGGTCTTTCCCAGCAGCACTTGCGGAAGCCGGTCCTTCCCTTACTGAGAAGTGCTGGCGCCCTGGAGAACAATCGTCAGGCCCCGGTGTGCGGGTGTTTCCTCTGGGGCTCTGTCCCCCCTTTCCTTCAGTGAAATTGGATTGGAACACGGCTGCGCGTTTCTGTAAGTGCCCTCTATGGCTGCTTTCTAGAGAAAAGTGGCCAAGTCAGCGTGGTCATAACAGAGAAAATCTGACCAGAATACTGCCTGTGCCTCCTCGGTAGTGAGGCTGCCTCTCCCCCTGGGCCCTGAGCGCCCTGGTAGCCAGCACAAGGCCTGGGTCAGCAGTGCCCCTGGCCTGCTTCCCCCTCCAGGGACAAAGTCGGAGGAGGTGTAAGTGCGACAAGCCTCCTCCCGCCCTTCCTGAGCCCCTTCCTGTGTCCTGAGGACCCACCCTCTTTCCCTTAGGGTCCGTTCTTAATTCCCTTAGAGACCCCCTCATTCTCTTAGGGCCCCTCCCTCCTTCCCTATCGATTTGTCTGGGGGAGAACTGAGCAGGGGTACAGTTGCCTGGGTTGGTTAAGTTCTCACCATATCCTGCAGGCTCCCTGATGTACCGGAAGTCAACCTTTCGGTTGCTAAATTGTGAAAAGTGGGGACAGGTCCAGGCAAGGGCTGTGCTGCTTACCAAGAGGACGAGATGGAGGCGGGGAAGGGGACAGAAGAAGAGTGAAGATGTGTTGTGTCCGTGGACACAACTCACAAAGAATGCGATCATTATGTGCTGCAAATATGGACTAATAAAAATTCAAAGAAAAAGAAAAAGCATGGGGACCTTATATTTCAGAGTAGGTATTTTCCGTACCATCTGTTTTCACCATCATTTATGGTGATGAAATTGATTTCTTTTAAACTTTTCATCTGTAGAACATTGTAGGTCTCATACTGTAATATAAGAAATAACGAACTGATCTGTGTACTCGTCCAGAAAAGAAGAGGACAGGAGTGTGGCGCTGTTTACCAGTGGATGCCGAGTGGCCATGGTTCATCAGTAATGGTGCCCACGTCAGCTGGTGCAAAGGGGCTGGGGTCACTGGGCACGAGCAGGCCGGGCAGTGCTGAGCGCCCCTCCCTGAGCTAATGGAGGAAGCCAGGAGAGCAGCAATAGAGGCCAGAACCATCCGACAGCCTCAGGTCCAGCTGCCAGCAGGCACCACTCCTGGTGACCGGCAGAGAGAGAGTAGATTACTGTCCCTGTGTCGCAGGTGAGTAGACATGTTCAGGGACACAGGAGGGCTGGTCCATGGTCACGGGGGTCCGATTCACCAGGCACAAGACCAACGGTGACACCAGGACTCCGCTGCGCGGGCCAGGTGCAGGGCCTGGTGCACACTCTGAGGGACACAGTGACTCAGTACCACTTCTGGCTGGAGCTTCATCCTGAAAATGGGGTCTGCTGAGCACCGGCCCGGCCAGACACCCCAGAGTCGAAGAGGGGACTCAGCGAGACACTGGCCCTAAGAGAAAAGGGGGCCATCCCAAGTCAGGCCAGGCCATGTAGGAGCAGCCGGGTGCTCATGGTTCTTATTGCTGCTGGGTCTCTAAGACCCTCTGTGGCTCCCTGCAAGCTGCAGACGCCAGGACACCCTTCCTGTAACATGCACCCCTCAAGGGCAAGAACGTGGCCCTGGGAAAATGACAGCAACTTTCCCCACTGACGCATGTTTCATGGGCGACACATGAACACGTTCTCCCGTGACTGATTCAGTTGTTTGGTTCTTTTTTTTTTTTTTTTTTTTTTTTTTTTTTGGGTACCGGGGGGACGACCTCAGGACCTCGCGCGCCAACAGGCACCCGTGCCGCTGAGCGATATCACCGGCCCCTTTTTCGTATGTGGGATCCGGGAGTCGTGTTTGGTTCTTTTTGAGACAGGGCCTTGCTATGTAGTTCAGGCTGGCCTTGAGCTCACTATGTGGCCCAGGCTGGCCTTGAACGTGCAGCGATCCTCCTGCCTCAGCCTCCCAAGGGCTGGGATGACAGGCGTGTGCCACTGCACCAGTCTAAGGAGCAGAATTCTAAGGAGCTGGTGGACCACCAGGTGGCGCAGGGATGACTGAGCAACTCATGAACACAATGGGCCTGTCCTGTCCTGGACCCCTGCCAGGCCGCCCACTGTGGAAGCTGCCCCATGACACCCTCTTGACAATGCGGGGACCCCAGGTCCCACACACTTGGCACCTCCTAGGCCCACTGTTGTGTTGGCTTCCCCTTCCCGCAGGAGATCCCGAGCTGCCAGAGGCCTCCAGCCTATCCTTACGACCCCACCTCCCGGCCTTGCACTAGGATGGAGAGGCCACGGTTCTAAGGTCCTGAGATGTGGGCGAGTGACCTCCCTACTTTATGAGCGCTTGGGTTGAAGCCCAGAGAGGTCCCGGAACCACTCCAGGTCACACAGCAGTCAAGAGCAAGCAGATTGGTTTCTGGATGTGAACCCACCCAGATGAACAGCTTCCCCCAGGACTGAGACACGGCAGTGGACCTGGGTTCAAGTCCATTCCTGCTCCAAGCCTCCACACCCTCGCCATGGAGGCCTTCACAGCAGAACCCCTGCATCAGAGAGACCCATCGGCCAGCACCGGCACATAGCAGCTGCCTGTGACTTAGTGACTGGTGTCCACGGCGAATTTAGGACACTCTTATTGCTTCTTAATTACAGCAGAGGAGATTTGACAATGCCTGGTGGCACACGCCTGAACTCCCAGCACTGGGGAGGCTGAGGCAGGAGGATGTCCTTGTGTTCAAGGCCACCCTGGGCTACATAGTGAGACCCTGAGTCCAAAAAAGAAAAAAGACACTGATTCAGTCCCTGGCCTGGCCTTGGGAGTGATACTAGGGCATTAGTTCTTGGGTGCTCAAGCCCCCACCTGAACATCGCAGCCCATCTTCCTCTGACCACAGCACATACACAGAGGTGCAGCACCATCACCTCCTCTGGGAAGCCCTCCCTGACCTCCCCAAACAGCAGAGCTCTTCCCCAGAGTCTCCTTGCTGCCTGATTGTCTGCCCTCCTGGCAGGGTGATGGCTGGCGCATACGCAGCCCTTGGCACAGGCAGGAACCCTGCCCGGCTTTCCCGAGGGACCGACACTCCTGCGACAGCCTGGGTTTTCAGCTTGGGCACAGAGAGGTGGGGGGGCTGCCCGGGTCACTGTAACGGAACACCCGATGAGCCTGGGGAATCTTGAACAAAAAGAGGCTTTTGAGGGGTCCTGGTTTGGGGGCTGGGAAGCCCAAGCTAAGTGGGCGGTGGCATCTGCAAAGGGACCTTGTGCTGCTGCACAGCATTGGCAGAAACGCAAAGGGCAGGGGGGCGCATGTGGCAGGTAAATGGGGGGACAGCGTCACTCAATAGCAACTCTCTGCTTGGCCGGAGCTCACAAGAGTGGAGAACTCGGGGAGAAAGACGCTGAGCCACGCATGAGGCTCCACCCACCACCCATGGCTCCCGCTGGCCCTGCTTCCCAAAGCCAGGTCCCCATCATGACCTTCCCTGCTGCTGAGGCCTGGCACGGAAAGTATTTCCAGGCACCTTGGGGCGCAGGAAACTATGTCAGGCGCGGCTCCAGGCAGAGTGAGTTTGGAGGCCAGCAGGCCAGAAGGAAGGGCCGTCCAGCAGGGGACAGCATCACACAGGCAGGGGCAGGGAACAGCGACAAGGGTGGAGGCACAGGAGAGGAGCAAGGCCGTGTGGCGTGTCAGCTGGGGCACGTTGCCCAAGCCAGCATCACTCAGTGGATGAGCCTGCGTGGGCTGCAGTGACAGAAATACCATCGCCCAGGTGTGGTGGTACACACCCAGCACTCGGGAGGCTGAGGCAAGACCATCGCTGGGAGTTCAAGGCCAGCCTGGGCTGGCAGTGAGATGAGACCATGGCTACCATGTCTGTACCCACCGGGCATCAACCACAGCACCAGAGCCAGCAGCCCCGGGGTCAGGCAGTCATCAGCAGGTCCCCAGCCTGAGCAAATGATGCTCACTGATAAGAGCGAACAGGCCACACACCATCAGAAATTATAGCAGTTGCCATATTTTGGGTTCTAGCATGTGTGTGTTAAAATCAAGCTAGGTCTAAATCCTGAATATGTCACTTAGCCACTGTGTGGCCTGGGGCAAGTGACTTAACCTCTCTGAGCTTCAGTTTCTCCATATGTAATATGGGGTGCTTGCCTGAATTGGTCACTGGGAAGATTAAAAATGGAGGGAACACTCAGCTGGGCCAACCGTCCAGTAGACACTCAGTGAACTGTCACAGCCACAGCGAGGTGGTCCCGTAGACCATGCCTTTACTTAGTGACTGAGGCATGGGGGGCCTGGACCTCAAGGTTGTAAGTAAGACATGGCTTTGTTGGTCCTGACAAACAAATGCTGAGTCGTCTGGCTGTCGGGATCCCCTGGGGCTGATTCTATAGCCTGTAGACACTGCAGAGTAGATAGAAGCCCCTAGGTCCCTGTCCCTTAGGGTCACCTGAGCCATGGTGGCCCTGTGATGACAAATGGCAGGGTCGGGGTCCTACGCGCTCACTGTCACGTCAGTTCGGTGTTTCATTAAGATGTGTGCATCCCATAAAACCGCCTGGACCTGTTACTCTTCCCCTCCTGCCAAACCTGCATGCTTGACTGATACTCGGGGGTTGTGGAGCTGCTGCAGGGGACCTCTCCCAGTCTTGAAATGACATCGTGTTTTGGAGAAAAACATGCATATTTCAGATTTGGAGATTGTGGACTCGAAAGCTATTCGGACTTCCAGAAGTGCCCATCACTCTGCGACAAGCGCGTTTGGGTGCAAGCGTGGGCAGGACCCCGTGCTGACCCACACACATGTGCCTGCCCTGCAGGTATTCACCCCCTGGGGCGGTGCCTTTGCCTGGCCTCGGTTTCCTTACCTGTGCAGTTTCATGGGGGTGGACTCTGGGTTACAGGAGATAAAGAGCTGAGAGCCACGCCTGGCCTACAGGAAGCATTCAGAAATGAAACTCTGGGTCCCAGGCCCATAAGAAGCTGGTCATAGAGCCAGGAATGGTGCCTTACGTCCGAAATCCAGCTAAGGCATGAGGGTTGCAAGTTTGAGGCCAGCCTGGGAGACTTTGTGAGACTTTGTCACAAAATAAAATTTTTTAAAAGTTTGGGGGTGTAGCTCAGTGGTAGGGAGCATACCTAGTAAGTGTGAGGCCCTGGGTTCCAGCCTCAGTACCACATGGACAAAAAAGAAGAGGAAGAAGGAGAGGAAGGAGGGGGAGAAGTAAGGAGGAGAAGGAGGAAGAGGAGGAAGAAGAGGGAGAAGGGTCCTGTATCCCAAGGGCCTGCCGTGGAGGTGGGGCTGGAGTGGCAGAATCACAATGGGAATGGGACAGTGGGAGCCAGAGAGGTGCAGGGGGGAGGGTGGACCCTTAATGGAGGAGGTTTCCTGGTGTCTAGTTGGGTGGCCCAGGGTCTCGCAGGCAGGGTGTGGCCCACAGGAGCTCCTCCCACTGGGTCACGGAGGAGCCCACCCAGGTCCATCCATCCTGTGGCTCGACACCTCTGAGGGGTCTGCCCTGACGACAGACCTTGAATGCCGAGCCAGAGAGGTGACACTGAATGGGGCAGAAGTCACAAGCCAGCAGCCCCCTGGCTGCCTCTGGCCTGCAGAACGGGGATCACAGTGAAAATGATTTCTTAAGTTCTGTCATGTTCCGGTTAGCATTTGCAGTTACAGGATTTCAGTGAAACGCTGGGTCTTCGTCCTCTCTTGACTCAGACAATCTGGCTGCCCTGGGCTCCGCAGAGTAGGTGAGGGTGGGGACCCCAGCCACCTGCTCCAGCCCTGCCACCCTTCCCTCTCCATCCTCTACAGTCCGCAGGACCATCGCAGGGCCCCTAGCGATGTCAGCTCAGCATCAGTGGCGGCCACGGTGGGGAGAAGCAGGGGCCATGATCTGCCTGTGCCTGGGGCCCCATGAGAGCAGCTCAGTCTGGAGCTGGGCAGAAGTGGGCAGCAGGGGGGACAGGGAGGAACCCTTGGGAGACCACATAGTTCCACTAGGGCCCCAGGATGACAGGGGACAGAGAGGACAGCATCCGGGCACTCAGGTTTCAGGTGCGGGGCAGAGTGGAAATCTGCCAACCTCACTGGAGTGTTGGAAGAATTCACAGAAAAGAGAGTCTTGAGTGGAGACCCAGGGTTGAAAACAGAGACGCTGAAGCTGCTGGAAGATAGAGCAGGTGAAACTCTTGGGGACATGGGCACGGCAAGGACTTTCTGAACAGAACCCCAGCTGTACAAGAAGTAACACCAAGAATCAACAACTGGGATCACACTGAATTTAAAAGCTTCTGCACAGCAAAGGGAACCACCAGAGTGAAGAGACGGCCATGGAATGGGAAAAGACGTTACTGGTTACTCCTCTGACAGAGGACTAACATCTGGATATATAAAGAACTCAAAAAGTTCTTCCCCCCCAAAAAAAGAAAGACTCTATTTTAAAAAGGGACGATTGAAATGAATAGATACTTCTCAGAAGTACAAACGGACAACAAATCATGAAAAACATTCAACATCTCTGGCCATTAGAGAAATGCAAATTAGAGCAACACCGAGATTCTATCTTACTCCAGAAAGAATGGCTATCATCATCAATCAAATAACAACAATCAAATAATTACAAGTGCTGGAGAGGCTTCAGGGAAAAGGAGTCCTACACTGTTGGTGGGAATATAAACTAGTACAACCACTATGGAAATCAGTATTCCTCAAAAACCTAAAACTAGGGCCAGTGACATAGCTCAGGGCATAAGTGCCTACCTGGCAAGTGTGAGGTCCTGAGTTCGACTCCTGGTACCCACATTAAAAAACAAAACAAAACCCTAAAATTAGAAATTCCATTGAACCCAGCTCTTTCCCCTTCTAGGTATCTTCCTTAAAGAGTTAAAGACATCATACCACAGTGATCCACGCACACCCATGTTTATAGCAGCACAACTCATAAGAGCTAAATCTTGGAAGTGGCCTGTATGTCCATCAGCAGATGAATGGATAAAGACAATGTGGTATTTACATACAACGGAGTACTACTGTGCCATAAAGAAGGGCAAGCTTGAGTCATCTGTAGGAAAATGGATGCACCTTGAGACCATAATGTTAAGTGAAATAAATCAGGTACACAAGCTTAAATATCGCAGTTTCTCTCTCTTATATGAATAAAGTAAATAGCAAAATAAAAGATAAATGACAAACAGGGAGGTAGACCTTTTGTAGATGGGAAGAGGATCTAGGGATAGAGGGAAAGAGGAGGGCAGGGGAGGGGAAGTAAAAAGTATGAAGATGGATATGTACGCGGCCAGCTCCCTGTGATGAGTGTGTTCATTACATGTGGCAGTGCACTAAAAAGAGGCATCTTGCTGAGTGATCTTGCACTTTATGGACCAGAGAGCCCGGAAGTGGAAGGGACTGGAGAGAAATGTGGGGGTGGGAGCAGAGGATCCTGCACTGGCCCCCAGCAGGGTGCTCAGGGTTCTCCAGGGGAACTCACGTCTTCTCTGCCCTTCATCCCCAACCAGAAACACCCCAGATTTCCCCAACAGACTGCTCGACTAGGCAGTGTTAGGAAGCAAGGAGTACAGAACTCCGTCACTTACTCAACAAGTGTGTACGATTCAGTGTGTATGACAGAAATTACGTGGGGCCCAGGACTCAGTCCCCACCCTTCAGAGCTGCCTGGGGTGGGGCAGGGAAGGCAGAAGGGGGTGATGAATAGCAACAGTTCCAGGTCTGTACTGTACTAGCTGTGGGACCTCGGGCAAATCATCCAGCCTGTGTGTGCCTCAGTTTACCATCTGTAAACCGAAGATGTCGGCAGTACTCATCATAGGGATGACTGTGATGAAGTATGATAATTTAGTACAGGGTGTGGGTGGTGCCTGGGTGCAGAGCCAGCCCCCTGAGACAGGGAGGAGTGACTGTGCTTTAAATACACCTGCCGCTCTCCCGCCTTCTGAACCTGGCCCCTGCCTCTCCCCATGGTCGCTGGCCCGCGGTCACGGTAATGATAGAAGGGGTGATCTGGCGGGGCTGCAGGGCGCAGAGGGGGGTTAATTAAAAAGGTGTCTGGAAGATGAATTTCTGGAGACACAGATTGGAAGCCTGGGGAAGCTACTGATCTGGAATCTGGCCACAGACAGCTCCAGCCAAGGGAGGCAGCCAGATCAATGCCCTTCCCTGAACGGCCTGCCCAGGGCCAGAGAGAGGCCTGGGATGGGCAGGGCCCTGGGGACTGGGTCCCAATCAGAGCAGGGAGCACAGAGCCCCTTAGATGTCTGCTCCATCTGTGTCCACCCCACTCCGCCACCTCCCAGCAGTGCCCTATCTGGAGATGCCTGAGGTCGTGAGGAGAGTGTGATGCCAAGTAGGTATAGTGAACTCGAGGAGATTTTCCTGCCTCAGCTTCCTGAGTGCTGGAATCACCACCACACCCAGAGCTGGAGTTATTTTGGAAGCACTTTCTTGTGAAATCCTCTCTCAGGATCCTGGTGGCGAAGGAGGGTAGTGTTAGCCTCTGCTTACTGATTCCTGGATTTGAGAAGGGTTTATGGCTGAAACCATAAAATGCAAAGTGGCCCCAAATTCTCAGCTCCAGCCTTGTCCTTCTCTGCTCACTGAGCCCGCCACACCCCCACATCTCCACCTGGGCAATCTACAGGCCCTGGATGCAGCTCATGGGGCTCGGGCTGTGCCCCAGCCCCCCACCCCTGCCGGGACACTGGCGCTGCCTTCCCAGGGCCCTCTGGGCTCCCTGGGTCTGCTCTTTTACAAAATGCCATGGTGTCCCAAGGCTCCAGCCAGCCGCAGTTACATAGCATCCAGACTCCTCCCTGCTTTGCAGGACTTAGAGCCCATGGTGCGCCGTACAGCGCGCAGTCTCCACCTTATAACCATTGATCCGGGGTTGATGGCCCTTGGGTCGCCTCAGCTCCTGCCCAGAGAGGCAGAGTCCAGGCTGGACAGTGCTGAGGGCCCAGGGTGCTGACAGCGACGGCTGGGACGCGTCCCCTGGGTGGGGGGCAGAGCAGGGAAGGAAGGAACAGCCAGGTCAGGAGAGCAGGGCCACACTCCGACTTGTAGGGTGGCCCTGCCCCTCCTCTGCCTTCCTTATTTCCTGCGGGAAATCAAGAAACCTCTTGCACTCCCAGTTACCCCAGCCTGTCCTGGCTCCCTGCCCCACCCCCGCCCAGGCTCCCAAGTCTTCACCAGCTGTCCCTTCAACCCCAGCTCCTTTCTTTCCACCAAACCTCCTCACTTGACCCTGCCCCAGAGCCTTGGTGCATGCTGCACCCCCCTGCTGGGAAGGCTGGGAGGAGGACTTTGTTGACTTCCGATGCTGCACTGTGGCTGGGAGGATTTCCAGATAATGTTGGTGGCTGGTTTCCTAAAGCTCGGCCCAAGAAGGCCTCCCAGCCACGGCACCCTGGGCAGCCAGGTAGAGTTCCTTTGTCCCTGCCGCCTGGGTCATTCATTCCCAGAGACACTGGCTAGAGCTCACCATCGCCACGGAGGGAGTTAAATAAGGGCACAACACTGCCACCTTCACCAAGCACTGCCCAGTGTCCCCATGGTTGCCACTCTGCCCCCTGCTCCCCTCAAAGGTCTTGCACAGCGGTGTCCATGTGCCAGGCATGGGACAGGTTCGTCCGGCCCCATCCATTCCTGGACCTGTGGCTCAGCACCAGGCTCTGCTTCATGTCGCTTCCTTGGGGACACCTTACCCTGATCCCAGTTGTTTTCTTTAGTGACACTGGTCACCACTTACATATGAAAAAACTGTTTTGTAACAGCATTGTTGATTTTTTAGTTTGTTTGAGACATGATCTCACTCTATAGCCCAGGCTGGCCTCAAACTTGCAGGGATCCGCCTGCCTCAGCCCCCCAGGTTATTTTTAACTGCCCATTCCTCCTACCTCAGGGCCTTTGCACAGCTGGTTTCCCTTCCCCAGATATCTCTGCGGCCCCCTCTGTCACCCGCTTTTCAGTACAGCTTTCCCTGCCCCACCTCCATTGAAGAGGGTCACTCTCTCCTCTCGTCTGTCCTGATTATTCCTGGCTTTTCTTTTCTTCATAGACTGTTCCCTCTCTGAGGTGTGGTTTCTTTACTTCTAACCCTTAACAAACTCCTATGCATCCTTCAAAACTCACTTCACATGGCACATCTTCTGTGGTTCTTTCCCAAAACTAAGTCATTTTCTTGCCCTCTGTGCTCCAAAAACACTGGACTGAGCGTGTGCGCTTCCTTGTGGGTGCTATTGCTTCTCAGCCTCCCTGTGAGTCAGGGGCCTTGTCCTGTTCTCTACTGTGCTCTCCGCACCTGGAAAAATAGCCACACTTAGTAGTTGCTCAATAAATGTTTGGGGAACGCCAGGGGCTTCTAGGGACCCCTACCCTGTTCAGGGCCAGCCTAGGGGCAGGTGAGGCCATGCTACTTTGGAGCAGAGTGGACATCAGGGGCACAGGCGGGATCGGCTCTGGGACCCCCGTCTTGGTCTCCAGGAGCCTCCACCCCATGCCAGGCTGAGACCTGCGGGGGAGACAGATGTCGCCCCCAATGCAGTGGAAGAGCCCCTGAGTAGTCAGGCTCCCGCCTTCCTGGTGACAAACGGCTGATAATTAGTGCTAGGTCTGCTCATTATTCATCAATTTAAAGTCAAATGTGCAGCTAGAAGCGATTCCAGGGAAAAAAGATGCCCAGCCCCACATCGGCCTCCTTCTCACTCATCAATCACCGGTCTCGCGGGCAGCTTATTAAAATATGGAGAAGTGTGGCTTGAAGAATAAAAGGACCCTAAAGGCCCAGCGATGGTTTGTAAGCAATTCTCAGTGGGGGAGGGGGAGGGGCTGTGAAGGGCAGGGCTGGGGGATCCAGCCCCAGTCAGGCAGGGTCCAGACCTGGCTTGAGGACTCAGTGACCAAGCCACATCTGGATACAGGATGGGAAAAGCACTGTTTTGGAGCCAGCTAGAGTCCTCTGTGAACTCTAGGGAAGGGGAATGATCATTCCCTTCTCCATAAATGTGCTTTTTTCACTTATCTGCCACTCCTGGCAAACTCTTAGGCATCCTTCAGGACCCACCTTGAATGGCCCTTTCCCTGTGCTGAGTCAGTTTCCTTCCTTCTGTGGCCCCAAATAACCCAGTCCTTGCTAGGCTGGTGCTCTCTTTTGGAAAGGCACTGTGTCCTACCTAGGCTCGTGTGTGGTGCCGTCGATTCTGTCCAATGACTATGAGAAGGGATGAGTGAATAAATGAACAAGTAGTTCTCACAGCACTTGTCCTGGCTTGAGATCCCTTCAGGACCTGTCCTCCACTGTCCCTGCTTCCAGGGGCCTAGTGGGGCCGGGCCTGGGGTCGTGGCTATTGTTTCCCAGTGGGCAGCTCCGGTCTTGCTTCTCACTGCAGGGATGAACGGGGTGGGCGGGAATCCTGGGGTCCCACTTCCAGGCTCTGTGGCAGCTGCTGGGCGCTTTTCGGGGCTGCACAGTGGAGTCCCCACCCCCGGCCTCAGGACCCACCCTGCTGCCCCCCTGCCCGGTGCTCCAGCAGCAGCTGCGCCCACCCTGCCAATCAGCCCTCCATTGTGCCCGCAGCTGGAGCCCCTGCAAATTGCTGCTGACGGCAAGGACTCGGCATCCTCCTGAGGACGCCGGCTCCTTTCACAGGCGCCAGTTCCTAAAAGGCTGGTGATTGCACGCTCAGCGTCCCCCGGGCCTACCCAGCAAGAGGGGTAGAAAAAGCCCAGATGGCAAGGAGGGGGGAGGTGGCAGTAATTGGCGCTGCGCGGAAGCAGCCGGGCCTCTGAAAAGGAAGGAAGCAGGCACTGCGTTTCCAAAATGTCCTTCGCTCATCTCTCTGTCCCCTGTGCTGCTGCCCTAATCCCGGGTCACCCGCAAGGCTGGATAAACCCTAGAGGGACAACTCACCCCGAGGTCCTGAGGGTGTGCGGTTCTCCTAGTTCCCCAGATCTCTCGGCAGGCTGGGGATGGGGTATGCTCACCTCTCAAGCCACCTAAGGGCTTTGGGAAGGACAGGGACAGAGGCAGGTGTGGGGAGGATTCCCGGCTCACTGGTTTGGACAACATCGATACTGACAGGAGGTGACCCCGGGTAAGCCAGGGGCCAAGTGGGAAGGAAGAGGGTGCCCAGAAAGGGACCTTGGATGCAGCCTCTGTGTCCATCAGCAGATGAGTGGATAAAGAAAATGTGGAGTACTGCACTGCCATTAAGAAGCATAAACTTGCATCATTTGTAGGAAAATATATGCACCTTGAGACCATCATGCTAAGTGAAATAAATCAGACACACAAAAATATCGCATGATTTCCTTCATATGAGAAACCCAGAGTATAAAGTACAAAATAAAAGATAAAGGGAAGTAGGGAGGGAGATCTTTTGCAAAAGGGAAGGGGACCAAGAGATGGTGGGGGAAGAAGGGGACAAAAAAAAAGAATAAAGATGTGTCGACCCCTGCAAGGAACGGATAGTTATGTACTGCAAACAGGCACTGATACAAAATAAAAATTGAGGGCCGGTGAGATGGCTCAGCGGCTTAAGCGCCTGCCTTGCAAGCGCGAGGGCCTGAGTTCGACTCCCGGATCCCACATATGAAAAAGGGGCCGGTGATATTGCTCAGCGGCACGGGCGCCTCCTGGCGCGCGAGGTCCTGAGGTCGACCCCCTGGTACCCACAAAAAAAAAAAAAAAAAAAAAATTGAAAAAGAAAGAGGGTGTGCCCCTGGCCCCTGCCCCCTGGCCTTGTGGCTCAGACGAGCTGTTATGTCCACGGCCTGGGAGAATAGCACCACCCTGAGGGGCGCTCACTGGTCTTGTGTACCCAGGTCTCTGGCATCACCTCCCCCAGCGCCAGACCAGTCCGGTGCCACCTGGGATACTGGGAGGCGGAGGGCAGAAACCCCAGCCTCCTCTGGTGAGGTATGGGCCAAGGCTTCGACCACAGGACAGTGTCACTTGCCAGCATCCAGGTGTCACCTAACGGTCACCCACCCAGGTGTCATTGATCACCTGGTTTTGCTGAAATCATCCCAAATCGGAGACACTGCCAAGTAACAACACAGAGATAGGGCGAGGCATGGTAGTACACGCTATAACCCCAGCACTCAGGAGGCTGAGGCAGGAGGATCGCCACGAGTTCAGGGCCAGCTTGGGCTACATGGTGAGACCCTGTCTCAAAAAAACAGACCAAGATGGGAAAAGCTGCGTGAGATTCTGTTGGAGCTTGAGGGAGCAGAAAGGATTTGGGTGGCCAGAGAGGGGAGGGCATAGCAGCGAGGGAACAAGGCCCCGGCGTGGAGCAGGTGGGCAGCTGCGGGCTGAGGGCCTCTTGGTTATCTGGGCACCGGCTTGGGGTTTACAGCGGCATAAGTGACGGTCTGGAGGCTGACACTGCCCTCTGCTGGACGCTCGGAGCATCGCACGTGGGAAGATGTGGGAAGAGCCGGGGCTCCTGCCCCTGCGAGCTCTGCTGGCTCGCGTAGCCCAGGGCCGTGTCTCACTGCCCCTCTTTGGAGAGTGCGGGAGCCCTGAAGCGGCGCTGTGCTCCTCTCTCACCTGCACAATCCTCAGTGTGCTCTCACGTTTTCCGGATGACGGATCTCTGCCCAACAATAGCGCTGGGTACACAGTGGCTCCTTCGTGTTGTTTAGGAAATGATGTCAAGGGAAAAGTGTTTTTTTCTGGAATCTCTTCAATCTGTGGTTCGTTGTTTTCTTTTGTTTTGGTTTTTGGTTTTTGTTGTTGTTGTTTTGTTTTGTTTTGTTTTGAGACAGGGTCTCGCTATGTAGCCCAGGCTGGCCTCGAACTCATGGCGATCCTCCTGCCTCAGTCTCCCGAGTGCTAGAATTAGAGGCGTGCGCCAACATGCTCAGCTGTTTTGTTTTGTTTTTTGGAGATGGCCTTGCCTCGCGTGTAGTCCAGGCCCTCTGCCTGGCACAGGGACGCACAAGGCCTAGTTACACCCTGGGACCCCAGGCCCAGGAGGTCACCTCAGCATCTGGCCAGGCACGGGGCTGAGCGTGGAGCCCCAGCATTGGTGAGAGCCCCGCGTGAGGCAGTAGTGCAGCCACACAGAACACCCCCTCAGCCTGGGCTCATTTGTAACTTTGCTGACCCAGCTGTGCCCTGCTGGTCTCCCAGCAACAACTGCCAGCTCTGGCCCTTTCTTCCCCCAGCTGGTCGCTGTCTGGAGAGGCCCGACTGCCCCTGCCCCTCCACGCCTTGCGCCGTGGCTCATCTGCCTCCCCCGCAGGCCTTGTCCTCTTGCTCCGCGGCAGAGTGCGGTGTGGGAACAAGGGCCCAGCCCGATGCGAGTTTCTGTTTTATGCATGGCTGCGAGTGTGAGGCTCAGACCATCCTGGTTTGGAGGGGCGTGCTCAGAGCGAGAGAGGAGCCGGGTGTGGTGGCACGTGCCTTGTAATCCTAGCA
Source organism: Erethizon dorsatum (assembly GCA_028451465.1). Taxonomy (NCBI): domain Eukaryota; kingdom Metazoa; phylum Chordata; class Mammalia; order Rodentia; family Erethizontidae; genus Erethizon; species Erethizon dorsatum. Next base: position 40,692,313 of record CM051831.1, read on the forward strand.
CTCCGGAGGCTGAGGCAAGAGAATCGCAAGTTCCAGCCCAGCCTGGGCCACATAACAACTTATCAAAACCCTGTCTCAGAATAAAAAAAATTAGCACTGGGGATGTAGCTCAGTGTGAAATCCCTGGGTTCAATCCCCAGTACCAACACCCCCCCAAGAAAAGCTTTTTTTCATGGAGCTTGCACAGTAATGGTAGAGAAACAGACCAAAAAGTAGACTACAGACTACCTAGCTAAAAATACATTAGGTTTTTAAAAGTGTACGGTCGATGGTTTTTAATACGTTTGCAGAGTTATACAGCCACCATCACAATCAATTTTAGAACATTTTCATTACGCGAATAGAAACTCTGTGCCCATTAACTGCCACTCTTTGTTCTCAGCCCCCACCCCCATCCTGGGGCTGCTCTTCTCCTTTGTGTCTATAGATTTGCAAGTTCTGGAATTCAGGATAAATGGAGCCTGACCACACATGTATTTTGTTTGTTTGTTTGTTTGTTGAGATGGGGTCTTGCTATGTATTCCGGGCGGTCTTGAGCTCACTATGTAGCCCAAGGCATCCTCCTGCCTCAGCCTACTGGGTGCTCCCAGAGGGCCCCCTGCGGCTGTGCTGCTGGTTCAGACAGCTCCAGGGCTGGGTGAGGGGAGGTGAAAAAGAGGAGCAGAGCCCCAGCGGTCCTGGAGGCAGACCTGTAAAGGCACCCCTGTGCCATGAAGCTTCAGAGGGCTGGAAAGAGATGTGGGGGGAGGGGAGAAGCAGGCCTGGTCCTCACGGGGTGATGGGATCCCCCTTCCTGTGCATCTGTGTGCATGCCCACCTGGCCCGAGGAAGGTGGCCCTGTGTGCACAGGCAAGGTGCACCAAGGCAGTGCTTGGCCCTCAGGCATGGGGTCATCCGGCGCCTCCTTCCCTTAGGGGCAGGTATTGTGGCCCATTTCACAGATGGGGAGACTGAAGCCAAGGGGGGCCGAAGGCGTCTGCTTCCCAGACGTACCCCGTGCTCTGGGTTTCTCTCCACCAAGACGCTTCCCGCTTCCTGGCCGTCTCCCCTCCTCTGGGGAACTTTCCAGAAGCAGGTTCCCGAACAGCCTGTTCACAGGAGTCACGGCAGATGAGCTCTGATACCAAGACCTATTATTAGCGCAGGGGCGAATGGGCAGATTTTCCCGGGTGGAAACAGGCTCATTTGGGTGGGATTCAAAGACAGGAAGCTGTGGTGGCACCCAGGTTCTCACCAGCCAGCTGGGGTGGGGTGAGAGGAGACCCAGGCACCCAGGCCGCCTCCCTCCCTGGCCAGGACTTGCATGCTGCCAGAGACCGGCCTCTCTCTCCCCACTGGGCAGCCCACACCAGTGTCCTGCTGTTCCTCTCCCAAAGCTGTAGGGGTGGCCTCAGAGGCCCTGTGCTGGTGACACAGCCGTCCTCCATGCCTCCTGGAGCCTCAGTCTCCTCATCTGTAGAGTGGGGTCATGGAGTGCTTCTGTCTGATTGCTGGGGACGAGGGAGGTGACATAATAAAGTAACGTCTCCCAGTGCCAGTGCTCTTCTTGGGCCCCTTCCCCTGAGGGTCCTGTCTCTGGTCTGCTTGTCTTCTGGGTGCTGGACCTGGTCCCTCTGAGGCTTATTGCTTCGGGTTCCAGGGTCCTTTGTATCCCAGCCACCGCCTCTAATCAATTGTGACCCAGCCTGTCCCTGTCACTGTGTCAGGGCAGGAACCAAAGCCATGCCTGGGACTCTGATGGGATCTGAACAGGACTAGACACGCGATCACCTCCCCAGTTTGGGCATAGATCTTGGTTACTATGACCAGTGAGACAAGGGCCTGCTCTGTACCATGGCTGCTAGTAAACTGAGTCAGCTCAGAGGTTTAGGCTTGGAGATGGGTGGGGGTGGGATGTGCTCTGGGGCCCCCCAATAGCCCCGGGTGCGCACACTTCCTGGGCAGGATGACATGCCATGTTTCCCCACCTCGCTTGGCCACACTGCAGCTCAGCTTTCTCTGTGGCCCTGCACCCACCATTCTCAGGAAGGAATGCGGGCCCTGCAGGAGGCATGAGCTGGGGCAGGGAGTCAGCTTTGCCCTGACCTCAGCAGCCCGGTGAAGCCCCCTCCCCCTTCAGCCCATGCAAAAGTCCTGGGGCGGGGAGGAGCTTGGGAGTGGGAGGGGCTGGGAGGAGACCCATGGGGTTGGAGGGGGCACCAGCTGAGAAGCTGGTCTCACCCTATCCTGAGGGAACTCATGTGTGCTGATGGATACCAGGCAGCCATTCTGTGCACGTGTCGCCCTGCACACATTAGACCACAGAATCGCCGCAGTTTACCTGTGGCTGAATTCTCATCATCCTTGTCTTTTGGAGATGTGCCTGAGGTCACATGACTAGTAAGTGACAGAGCTAGGGTCCCGGAGACCACATGTGAAACCAGGGACGGTGCCCCACACCACTCTAGGGCAAGAAGTGCAGTGCAGAACCTGCACCACCTGCCTGAGCCTGCAGCCCTGCTCTCACCAGCCTCACTGTACAGACCCTTGGGCCCTTGTAGAGCAAAAGTGTCATGGGGCACCCAGTCTTTTTTTTAATTTTTGAGACAGGGTCTCACTATGGAGTGCAGGCTGGTCTTGAACTCAGTATGTAGCCCAGGCTGGCCTCATACTCGTGACGATCCTCCTGCCTCAGCCTCCTGAGTGCTGGGATTACTTTGGTGTTTTCCGTAATTTTTAGATAACTGAAGGATTTGGGCAACAATAGATTTCCCTTATTATAATCAAGCCCACGTGTTTGTCTGGGGTTTCGGTTTGCTTGTCTTTCTACACGCACCGTGAGGTGTCTTTCAGTGTGGCCTTAGCCCCTCCTTGAGGTTCTTTTTGTCTAAGAAGGCTGCGTTAGAGGCAGGCCTGTCACCAGCAGGACAGGACAGATGACAAATCTAGGTCATGGCCTGGCAGGTGGGGCTGGGGACAGCAGCTTCCTGTCCCCACTGCAGTGGGGCGAGGGCCAAGGCTGTGGACAGGAACTGTGCCTGCGAGCTTCCCTGCACCTTTGAATCCCTGCCTTGACCTCTGGGAACCGTCCCTCCCCCACGCTTAGAGTGGGGCACCCTTCCCCTCCATCTCGGTTTCCCATTCTGAAGCCCCAGGGACCCACAGTCCACTGTAGCCTGAAAATACGAAGTGAGAAGCTCCAGATGAAACATTTGTTGGGTTTCAGATTCTGCACTGTGAGTGTATGATGGAATCTGTTCGTTGCGCTGTGTGGTCCTTGCCCTGTTTCATTCTTGTCATTGTTCATCTCCATCTGTGCCCGGACTTGAGCTTTCTCATAGGTGTGTGTGTCGGGAAAAGCATGCTAGATACAGGGTTGGGGGCTCCACAGGGGGTCTTGGAACATACTGCCCGTGGCTAAGGGGAGACTACTGAGTATTCCCCCAGACCTGTAACTATTAGAAGGCATTTGTCATTAGCGCTTTAGGTTACCGGTGACAGAAAGCCCACTTCCCAGTGGCTTCCATGAAAGGGGAATATTGGCCAATGAGGCAGGTTTCAGGCATGGCTGGCTCCAGCAGTGACTCAGGAGTCCACCTCTCTTTTCTGCTCTCATTCCACCTTCTCTTGCTTGGCCTCTGTCTCAAGCGGGCTCTGTCCTCCCGGGGGCCCCAGAGAAAGCACCAGCTCGTATCTCTCAGGGGTTAGCTTGAGTTTAATCTGGAAGTTTAAACTCTCCGTGCCTGGGCCGCTTCTGCTGGCCCAATGTGAGTCTGTGACTGCACCTGACTGTCCCGCACCTCAGGGACTGAGGGGCCAGCTTCCTGGAGGGAAGGAGCAGTGGGGCAGGGAGAAGTGGCACTGCAGGGCTCATGCCACAGTCTCCTTCCAGGCAAGAGATGGCTTTTCCCACTTGTGTGCCCACAGCAGGCCCGGGACCATGGTGGAGATGCCACAGCTTGAGGTGAGGCATGCCCTTGGTTCCGGGGCCTGGGGGCCAGAGCCCAGAACTGTGCCTTCCATCTACTGCCATCCAGTGAGTGAGGGCAGAGCCCATTTGTCCTCTCTGCCTCAGTTCTGTGCACCGTGGCCATCTCATGGGCTCCCGACTAGGCTCAGGGGCCAGGGTGGCACATTGCTGCACCCAAAGTCCCTCCCTCCTGCCACATGATGTGGATATGTCCATGGGGTATGTCTCAGTTACTTTTCTCTTGTTGCTGGGACAAAATACCCGACACCCAAAATTAAGAAAGGAAAGGTTTATTTGGCTCACAGTTTGTGGAGGTTTCAATCCATAATCAGCTGGCTCCAAGGCAGAGTGGCACATGGCAGAGGGCAACAGTTCATGGCGGTGGAAGGCAGCAAAAACAGCAAAAGCAAAAGGGAAGAGCGCGAGCACAAGAGAGAGAGCAACCTCTTTCCCTCCCTTATATTACATGCAGGCTACCCGCCCCAGGGTGGGTGTAGCACTCACGCCCATAATCCCAGCATTAGACCATGAATCAGTCATAAACTCTAGAAGCCGCCTCCATGACTGCATGAGGCTTTGGGGGGACATCTAGACACAAACCATAACAGGGTACATGCCACCAGCCCCAGCCTCCACAGCTCTGCGGACCAGGCCATCCTTGGCTCCCCCAGCAGCGAGCGGGGACAGCAGGAGCAGGGACCGATGCCAGACCCGTGGCTCTAGGTCTCCGTTGGCCAGCGCTGCCAAACAGCACAAGACAGCCCCTAGAGGCAAGGGCATTTCAGGGACCCTGTTCAGCTCTTCTGGGCACCTTGGTGACATTCACTGCGCTGCAGAAGAGGTTGTCTGCCAAGCTCCAGGAGCCTATGTACATTTCCAAAGATAATCGCTTTCACTCTCTGCCACTGCCTGCATGGGAGGGGAGGGTGGGCCGAGTCAGGAGGGCCTTACACTGACCTGAGAGGCCTCTCCCCTCGCCCTGTGGCCTAGCCCCAGCTCTGTGACTACAAAGTCTGTGATTTTGGAAGAGTCTGTGGTTTAGAGATGCCATGATTCAGTCTTCTAAATGGAACATGGATGGGGGAAACTGTTCTAGAAAAAGCCACGCAATGTGGTCCCACTTATATAAAGTCAAAGGGTGTGTATCACTGTTTATGTCACTTGAGCTCCCCTATCTGTGCAGGAGAACTTCTCGGGGAGATTCGCTCCAGACTGAAGTTGGGAACTCACTGTGGGATGGGAGCCAGGGTTGGCGGGGGACGTCACAGAAGAGGGGACCCAGAGGTCCCCAGCACCTCCATGTTGTGTACTCATCTTTATGCCTTTGGGCATATTTTAAGTCTTTCTTTTAAATGTCATAGTAGGTGCCATTTTCAAGGTTCCTGTAATACCATCTAGTTTCTACAGGCCTAGGATGTGGGTAGATGCAGGGAGAAAGTGCCAGAAGGGTGCACTCCAGACTGATGACCACAGTCACCCCTGCAGGAGTGAGGGAGTGAGAGATTCAGGAGGTAATAGAGGAGGCTTTCTTTTGTTCTGGGAGAATAGATGCTATTTGTGCAATTCATACTTCATTTCTTTAAAATGTAAAGCATCCTCAGGACCCCTGAAGGCTTTGTGCTGAGCTTCCCAGGGGTGGAATGATGGTGGCTGTGCTGTTCCACCACTGGGGTGGCCCGGTCACCAGAAGGGCAAGGGTCACTTATGCTCCCTGTGAAGACGGCCCATCCTGAGGCTCCATGGCCCCTGCTAGGGAGACCTGTGGCTCTAAAATCCATCACCTACTCACTCCAACCTCTCTGTCCTCCGTGCCTCCAGAGCTCCTGCTCAGGGACAGACGGCTGCAGGTGGCAGGTGTGATGGATTCGCTGGTGCAAATGTGCTTGTCAGCCTGCAGGTTGGAATTTTCCAGTTGGAGGAGGGGAGTCCTGCCTGGGAAGTGTTTCCAGAACCACCCCCTGGCAGCTGCCTCTTCCTTCCAGTCTTCAGTGAGGAGGCAGAGGCAGGGGCATTTCCAGAAGCCCCAGAGAGCGACTCTGGGGTACAGGGGCTGTCTGCATGCTGGGGCCCCATCTCCCCAGTTCCAGCCCACAGAGCCAGGTGGGTGGGTGGGTAATCCTGTGCCTATAGCCCCTATCAGGGCCACCAACCCTAAGACCAACTGCGGCTCTCTTCCCTGAGTTGGGGATGCACTCCCACACACCGGGACAGGAAGTTCATTCTGAATGCCAGGGTCTTTGCCATTTGCTTTTTTTTTTTCTTTTTTTTTTGAGACAGGGTCTCGCTATGTAGGCCAGGCTGGCCTTGAACTCACAGTGATCTTCCCACCTCAACCTTCTGAATGCTGGGTGACAGGCGTGCACCACTGGGCCTGGCCATTAGCCCTGGTTTGAAGTAACAGTAAAGCATAGAAGAAATGCATGTCAGTTCAAAGGGGGAAGTGCCCAAAAAGCAGTGGGTATACAAACGGATGCCATGCGCCCCCAGGGAACAAAAGAGAAAGCCCAGGAAAGCAAAGCTGCGGTGCCTGATTCTCCTTCTGAGTCTCCGTTTCCTCCTCTGTCATTTGAGAGTGAGAAAAGAAGCCCCTCTTGCATCTTGGCTGAGTTAGTTAGACCTGCTTCCTCGGTGTTTCTGGGGTCCCATTAGATGGTGAGCTGGGGACCCAACAGAAGCGGCACTCCTGGTGCCGCGCCACACTCCACTGCTGTTGTGGAAGTCTCGTGCAGCTGCAGCGCAGGCTGTGCCTGTGTGCAGCCCCAGACACAAGCCTGACTCCCTGGACAGCGCTTTTCCGGGACAGAGGCTCAGGGCACAGCAAGGTCGCTGCTCCTAGAGTCCTCTGCCACCTGGGAAGCCTCATGTGTTTCTGCCCAATGCCCTGCCTGGGTCGCCTGGCTGCCTCTGCCAGGACAGTGCCCCATCCGAGGACACAGCTAGGAGACCAGCCCAAGCCCCATCTCCGCTCCTCTCTGCTGTGCCCCATCGGGAAACTGCCCATCCTCTCTGAGGTCATTTTCCTGTCATAACTTGCTGAGCCTGGGGACAGGAGAGGGTGGAAGGAAGAGCGTGGGCCTCTGGCTCCTGCTTCCTTGCCCTCAAGTTTATTCTTTCCCACAATGCAGCTGTGAGGAGCAGGACTCAGGGAGGCTGCCCTGTGGCGCTGCACCCCAGCTGTGGACCTTGGGCCAGCCGCTGGCTGACTTGCCCTGCGGGTGATGGTACCATGCCTTTCCAAGGCCTCAGTGATGGTGGTAATGCATAGAAAATGATCCTAGAAGGCCCGGAGGTGGGTTTGAGATTCCGGAGTTACAGACAGGAAACAGAACAGACTGATTAGGTAGTGTGAGAGAAGAGAGAAACCTGTGCAGAAGGACAGGGGGCTCCAGGTGGGGGATGGCTGCGAACTGGCTGCTTTAGCATCACTCAACCCTGGCTCATTCCTGCCTCAGGTCCTTGGCCTGGCTCTTCCCCCACCCAGAATGTTCCTCCTCCATCTTCCAGTGTCTGGGCCTCATTCTCCCCCTCTCTCCCTCTCTCCCTGCTTTTCTGCTTTATTTGTATTCTGATCCTATGTCCATGCAAAATTAAATACTGGAGCTGGGCGTGGTGGTGCATGCCTGTAATTCTCAGCACTCCGGGAGGCTGGGGCAGGAAGATGGAAGGCCTGGTGACTTGGCAAGCTCCTGTCTTAACATAAAGTTTTTATTTTTATTTTTTGTGGTTTTGTGAGATAGGGTCTCACTATGTAGTTTAGGCTGGCCTTGAACTCACTTTGTAGTCCAGGAACTTGCAGCAATCCTCCTGCCTCAGCCTCCTGAGTGCTGGTGGTACAGGCGTGTGCCACCATGCCTGGCTCTTAAAGATTTTTTTTTTTTTTTTTTTTAAAGGGCTGGGGATGTAGCTCAGTGAGAAGGCCCTGGGTTCAACCCCCAGCACTCCCTCCCCTTACAAGTAAAGCCCGTGAAGGCAGGTGCCGTGTGCACCTTATCCACCATGTGCTGCTGTTCCACAGGCATCCCTGGCTGCCGGAAGGTGGGTGCCCAGGGAGTGTTGCAGGGAGCCCCGAGGGAGGGAAGGGGGAGGGAAGAGCTAGACAAGAAACTCTGCCTGGCCCCAGCCCAACCCCCTTTAGACCATGACTGGCACGAGTGACAATCACTGTGGCATGACATGCAGTCACTGCGTGCTGCAAGCTCTCCTGGGCCCTGTGACATCGCTGTCATGATCTCATTTTAGGGTAGCACCATTTAGGCTCCCAGGAGCCAAGTGACGTGCCCAGGTCTTAAGTGGCAGAGCTCATCTTGGCTACAGGTTTGAGCTCCAGGAGCAGGGTGGCTCCTGTGTTTCTGTGCCCCCCCTTGGAAAGCAGTTATCACTGCAGTCCCCGAGCGGTGCGTGCATTTTAGCAACAGATTTCCAGGTTTCCAGCGCAGGCTGGAAAGGGCTGCCTCGCTGCTACGCCCGCTCCCCCCGCCCCCCGCAACCCCGGCGCTTGTGTAGCTCTGCAGCAAGAGCGCCGCAGGGCGGCAGCACCTAGTGATGCAGTTGCCATGGAGACGACCGCCTCGGCAGTGATTGGTACAGCGCGGTTGCGCTCCATCACTCCTTGGGAGCTGGGTGGTGGGGAGGCTCCTGCGCTCCCGCCCCTCCTCCGGATGCTGCCAGAGCAAGCCCCACGCAGACTACCCCCAGCCCTCCCCTCCTCCGTGCGCCCTGACACCCCGGATGTGCGGGAGGGAAACATCCTGAGGAGGTCCCAGGTAGCAGCAAGACAGACACCCGGCCCAACCTGGCGACCATGGCAACTTGACGTCTTCGCAGGCTCCTGGGCACAGTGTAGGGACCAGCGTGCTGAGGACCCCTCCGGAGCCCACTGCTGCTGCCCTCCCTCTGCTCCCGCGCCGGCTCTCTGGATGAGCCCATCACCCCCGGGAATGTGACTCGCCCTGCAATTTAATTTTATTCCCTTCCGCGTCTGTCTTGGGCATCCTGCTCCTCCTCTTAACCACGTTGAGCCTCCCCAGCCAGAGAGGAAGAGAGAGAGCAGGGGAGACGGGACTCGGACAGGATGGCTTGCCGAAGACGCTATTTGTGAGTATATGTGGCAAGGCTGTGCCCAAAGCCCAAGGCTGGGGGCCTGAGCTGAGCTGGCAGCTGGAGTGAGGGGCTTAGTGGAGGGAGGACAGGGGGCTTGTGGAGGGAGCTGGCTGCCTTGCAGAGGTGCCTCTGTTTGTCCCCTGTGGCAGAAATGTTTGTTGGTGGTGATGCTGACAAAAAGGCTATTAGTCAGCAAGTCTTCATCAGGCTGTGAGATTCGCTGGCTTGGAGGGCAGGTATCCCCTCTCCCAAGTCCATATGCGGGGTCCTCAGACCCATCACTGTGTTTGGCTTTTGGCACAGCCCATAGTATGCCCATTTGGGAAAAGCCTTTGGAGCCCAGCACACCCATGACCAACACTGCAGCCATGCCCGACAGTGGCAGTCAGGCTGGGGCTACATGGAGGTGCCATGTCCTCCACGGCCCATCTTCCTGAGCAGTGTGGCATCCGTGTGCAGCTGCGGTGCCCAGGTGATCTGTAGGCAGGGCTAAAGCAGAGTTCCTGTCGGCTAGGCCCAATGCCAGGGGCAGAAGCCGGTAAAGTGTCCGTGAGGCGGTGACGTCATAAGGCCTGAATATTTATGGAAACCAAAGCCCATGCTTGGTTAAGCCAGGCTTCCCAGGGGGCAGTGGGATCCAAATGCCAGTGTTCTGGAGGCTCTCTGGGCTCTGCACTGTGCTATTCAGGGGCGAGCAACATATGCCCTCCTCCAGGACCCCAGGCAGTCCGGGTTGAGGCACAGCTTCGGGTCTCCCCCTGTCCAGGCACTTACCCAGCGCGGGGTGCTGGGCTGTTAGGGGCTGTTCGGTGACCTCAGATTTTATGAGGTTAGAGAGCAGGGCTGGATCCTCTTGGCTTGGGCTAGGAGAGGGAGGCTGGAGCGATCTGCAGGGGGCCTTTGGGGGTCCCCCACATAGCCCCTACCAGGGCGAGCAGCCTCCTCCCTCTATGGAGGGCGGTGCTCATGTTAATTGAGCAGGGAGAATGCAAACACAGCCTTGCTGTGGCTGCCTCTGCGCAGCTCCTCCAAGGGGCTGTCCACCTGCAGGCCCTCGGTGGCAGAAGGCCATGGCCAGGCCTCTGTGTCTCAGGTTGGCCTTGATGCCCACTTGCCTTTCTCTTGGAAAAGCCCACAGGTTGGTTTTTTGGTGTGAGCAGAACATGCTAGAGTTTTTGCTCCCCGTGGTGAGGCCCTGGCTGTATTTTTAGAAACATAGTAAGTCCTTTCCAGGTGTGGCACCTCCGTCACCAGCTCTGGGTAGCATCGGTCCTCCAGAGGAGCTGTGTGTCACCTGCCACACCTTTGCCAGGGCCCAGGAGCTTGAGGTCAGAGAAATCCTCAGCTTCCAGGTGCTGCTAAACCCTGGGGGGGAGGTAAGATGTCAACAGGATGACATGTGACAATCTCCATGGAGAGTAACAGTCCCCACTCTGTTTTGGTTCTCATAAAAGCCTGGTCTGGGCAGGCACAAAGATTCCATGTTAGAGATGGGGAAACTGAGGGTTGGCAACTCTCCCCTGGAACCTTGGAGCGTGTTAGCTGGAGGCAGGGGTATGGATTTTAATGCAGGGTCTGTCTGCGCAGAAATCACTTATGAACATTACAAAATATCCAACCTGGGCTCCACTGCCGGAGACTCAGGTCTGTGGGGCTGGGGTGGGAGGTGGCATCAGGATCCACTTGGTTTCCTGGGGGATGATGGTAATGCTTGTCTGACTGCAGTTGGTGTTCCGTGGAGGCAGCTGCTTGCTGTGGCAGCATCGCGAGGCAATTTTGGGTCCAGTATGCCAGGAACAGTTTCTAGATTTCAAGTGCCCTTTCTCAGTGGGTCTTATCCACTCTGCCGGTAACTTGCCTGGAAACTTGCATTTGGACACATGGAATCTGGGGGTTTTGTGGCCAAGTGGACTAATCCCATCTCCCCTGCTGGCCTGGGAGAGGGCTGGGCCTGTCGGGGGTCATGCTTCCGGTCTCCCTTCCCTGAGGGTCTTTGCAGCCTTCTTCAGCCCTCAGGCTCCCCATCTGGGCACTGTGACATCGAGGCCACCTCCCTCTGCAATGCCGCCCTCTAAACTTTTGGCACCAAGATTCCAAACAGACTAGCAGGGGCGGGCCCTGCTGTTGCAGAAAGATGTGGGACCCAGACCAGGGGCAGGGCACCTGGTGCTGGGCAGCTCCAGAGGCTTAACTTTCCTGGCAGCTGCAGATTCAACCATGGCAGCATTGTGGCCAACCACAGAATTGCCCTGTTTGGCCTCAAAACTTGCCCATTTCCCTTCCCTTCCCTTCCCTCCCTTCCCAGGAATTTGAACCCTTGCTGGGCAAGTTCTCTACAACCGAGCTACAGCCCATCCAGCTGGCTATGAACTTTTGAACAGTCCTCCCCGCTGCTGTAAAATGCAGTGTTATTGATTGCATTTTACAGACAAAGAAACTGAATCTCAGAAAGGGGAAGGAACTTGCCAAGGGTCACACAGCTCTTCCTGCTGCACACTTGGCGGTATTGTCCTTCCTGCAACATGCCACACCCAGACCAGGATGGGCTTGCGCCAGTGTTCCTATAAGTGGCATGACCAGGTGTCCTTTGGCTTGGAAGAGCCCTGTGGGGAGGCTCGCTGCACCCTCTGACCCCACCTTCCTGTGTGTTTCCTTCTCCTCTGCCCTCGGTCATGGATCTAGACTCTGCCATTGAGGGGAGCAGGGTCACAGCTGGGGACTCGGTTGCTCATGGAGGTGGCACAGTGCAAGAGATAAAGGGTGCTCACAAAAGCAGAAAACCTATTCATCAAATGGGCAGCACCATGAAGCCTCAGGAGTCTGTTCCTTAATGCAACTTGCTAACAAGCAAGGTCGCTGCTCTAGCGACAGCTTAATGAAGAGCGTCTTAGTGACAGTCAGGTCCCCTCTAGTGACCACAGTGGTGACCACACTGGCATCCTGATCCCTGCATGGCAGTGAACTTGGAAAGCTCTCTGTTCGTGGCTCCTCCGGTCCTAGGGCTCAGACACAGGAAGTGGGGCTGGAGAGGGTGCTGTCCTACCTCCCCCACAAGGGCCATTCATCCACACAACTGTGTATTCATTCATGGCCTGGACCGGTCCTGGCCCTGCCTCCCTCCTGCAGGCTGGGCTCTGACCATCAAGCATGAAGTTGCAGACCCACCCAGCCTTCCCTGCTCAGCGCATTGCCCTACCCTGCTGCTGTGGGTTTGCCTGTGCCAGGGTGGAGGTGCTGACCGCTTGTTAAGCCCAGGAATTGCCAGCCTGTAGTGAGTACTCAGGAAGTCTGTGTTAAATGAGTGGATTACAGGTGGGGTGCCAGGCACTGCCCTAAACGGATACAAAGCTAGGTAAGAAATAGTTTCCGCGTTCTGGGATCCAGCAGGCTGGTGGGGGAGACAGATGTTATAACATCAACATGGAGTGCTCAGGGCTGGACAAAAGATGGCCCAGAAGCAGAGAGAGGTTACTGTCATCACCTGAATTCTGGGGACAGGGACTGAGAATGTGCCAGTGGTCAAGGAGGGGAGGACGAGCTGACATTAGGCCTCTGGGCCGAGGGTTTTGAAGCATTAGATGCTTTGACCTTCCCAGTGACCCTGGCGGGCATCGCTCTTCCATTTCCCATCGAACAACCATGTGACCTACTGAGTTCCAGAGTGAGGAACCCCAGGTAGCACCTAACCAGGGGCAGAGCCGGTTGGACCTGATGGTCCAGCCTGAAGCCCACTGTGACTCCGTAAGTCTGCAGGCCTCTGGGCAACTCCTCACCCCTTCTCAGTGTGAGAGATGCATCTAAGAGATGGGGCCGGGGGCAGGGGCAAGACCCAGGCCAGGGTAGCGTGGGTGTTGGAGGAAGGGGGCGCAGGGAGCTAGGGGACGGGGAGCTGGGGGATGGGGGCTGAGGTTGCATCCTGGCTGCAGGGGGTGGTCAGGCAAGGGGCCCAGCAAGGAGGCCTGGGAGGACCCTCAGCTGCCCTACCCCTGACTGGCCCAGGGCATTGCTCAGAAGAGTGGCTCCACCCCCCCCCCCCGGGAGTGTGGACAGAGGAGCGAGGAGCAGTTCAGGTCACTGTTCCCCGCCTTAGCAGTGGCCCCTAAGGACAGCAGGGGGTCTCCCTCCCCTCTGCGGGCTCTGCAGCCTCGGGCTGTCTTCTGACTCCACAAAAGGCAGTAACCATGGGTGGGGAAACTGAGGCCCAGACTTCTTGATCAAGCACATCTCAAGTGTGATGGCCAGCAGCTCTTTTCCCTGTGCAAATCACATGATCGCTGTTGAGCATGTTGGGCTGTTTTCTCGGCACGCTGACTCATCCCTGCCCTTTTCAGCCCCAGAAGTCTTTGGGCACCGCCTAGGTGTAACTCAGAGAGGTTGAAACACACAGGAAGGTGGCGCAGCATGTGTTCAGTAGGTTCTCATTGACACCTGTGATAGGCCCTGCTCTGGACTCGGTGCTGGGTGCTGTGAGCAGGTGAGTGGGTGCCTCCATCATGAAGTACCTCAGGGAATGGAGCACAAAGAAACAGAGAGGACAGAAAGCCTGATGGGAGTGGGTATAGAGGGACCTGCATGGCCACTCCGTAGGGCTTCCTGGAGGAGGTGACATTTGAGCTGAGCTCAACATGAAGAGGACAAATTGGCCATAAGTTTGGGAGGTGTGCAGGCTCTGGGAAAGTCAGACGCCAAGGGCCTGGGAGGGCAGGGTTAAGCAGGAGGTGGAGACGGGTGTGGCTGAGGCAGGAGCCAGGAGGTGCAATACTAAAAACATGAAGAGGAGAATGAGGGTCCGAGAGCTGGGGTCTCCCTGGTCCCCCCACGAGGAGCCTACACACTCCATGGTTATCTCTCTGCCTCTGCCTGGTGAGACCCAGACCCAGGGCTGCCTCGCTGGACCTGCCATGCTGCACAGGGCCTGGCACGGTGTCAGGTTAGGGACTTGGGGTGAATCTTCAGAGAGAGGGACAGGTGCCCACCCCCTGCCGTCACCTTCCAGCCAAGGTTGTGAGGGACAGGTCCCTGCAGACTCTCTCAGGGCCTCTGAGGGAACCAAGGCCAAGACTGGTGGCCCAGCCCCAGGCAGGACCACATTGGCCTAGGCACCGTCCTCTGTCGCCTTTCCTGGGTGGCCTTGAGTGCAGGTGCCGGGCTCAGCCTCCTTCTCCATGGCATGGGCTGGTTCTCCACCTCCCCAGCCTTGCAGGCCAGTGTCCCCCCACTGCCCCTGTGTCCCTTGGGACCCGATTCTCTGCTCCCCAGAGCCCTTGGGCTGCCCCGCGGTGCTGGTTCCTGAACACTCTTCTTGAGAGGCTTCTCTTGTGGAATCCTCACAGCTGTGCCGAGTTGGTTTGCAGATCGTCCAGCTTTGTAGGCAAATGTCTCGCTCAGGGTCAAGGCCAAGGAGCTGCCCCCAAGCTGCCCCAGACTTCCTACGCTCCTTCCCCACGCATACTCGGCTGGCACTGGGTAGAGACGGCCGCTCTGCCTTGTGCCTGGCCCCTGTCCTCGGGGCTACAGGTCCTTTATCTGGAGGTGGCTGGGAGCCCAGCAGCCGGGGTCCTGAACCAGGCCAGTTTGTCCCCGTCAGCAGGCCCTGTGAGGCACAGTCGCTGGTGCTGATTAAGCTGCCTATGTCTGGCTTTGGGGCTGCTGTTTCCCCTGAGTGCCTGATGGTGGATTGTCCTGGGTCTCCTGTCTCCCTGGAGCTCACCCTAGGAGGTTCCCATGATGCCTTGCGCCTTCTGTTCAGGTCCCTGTGGGGCAGAGGAGAGGAAAGTCCCTGCCCCGCGGTGTGACCCTGGGCAGGCTGTCTGCTGTCTCTGGGCCCCTGACCTCTGGAACTAGAGCAGCAGGATGATGCCTCCCTGCTCCCGGGTTTTTCTGAAAGGCATGGGAGGCTGGGAGAGGACGGTGTGGCGGCTGCTAGAAGCCCCTTCTGATGTTCTGGCTCAGTCATGGCCCTGTCCTGTCTGTCACTTTTGGGGGGCCAGGGGCCTTGTTCACTTAGCCCAGTGATCATCGGGCACCTGGTCTGTGTGCCAGGTGGGCCCTGCACGCGTGGAGCTGACATTCCAGTTGGGGGACATGGGACACAGGATGTGGGACAGAAGCACCTGCTGGACCCTGGGGAGGCAGTTGGGAGTGGGGTGCAGGGGTGGCAGGGAGCCCTGCTCATATGCCACTCTCCATCCTGTCCTGTGGTGCCCTCCCAGCATCCTTCTGCCCGTGTCTGCTGGCCACCCTGGCAGGCCCCACCACCACCACAGCCCACCACGCAGGCTCCCTCCCTGCCCTGCAGACCTCAAGCCCCATTTGTGTCTCTCTCCTACCCACCCCAGCTGCCCCCCAGTGGCTTCTCCCTGGTGCCCCAGCATTGTCACCAGCTACCCGCAAGGTCCTCTCTTTCCTGGCATCCATGGGGGACCTGGTCTACCGAAGCACCAATGGCTACTTTTTCAAATTGTGAAACTACACAGAAAGACTTTTCATCTTCATTTTTTTGGGGGGTACAGCACTGGGGATTGAATCCTCTTAATCAGTTTTTTTGTTTTGTTTTGTTTTTTTGTTTGTTGTTTTGAGACAGAGTCTCCTCCTGCCTCGGCCTCCCAAGTGCTGAGATGGCAGGTGTACGCCATCACGCTGGGCCTCTTGACCATTTTTAAATACGCAGTTCAGCAGTGTTAAGTACATTCATGTTGTTGAGCAACCCTCACTGTCTGTCTCCAGAACTCTTCCATCTTCCCCAAACTGAAACTCTGTCCCCTGTAAACACTAATTCCCCATTCTCCCACCATTCTATTTCTGTCTCTAAATCTGACTGCTCTGGGGACCTCATAGAAGTGGAATCATAGAATATTTGTCCCTTTTTTTTTTTTTTGTGGGTACCGGGGGGTCGACCTCAGGACCTCGCGCGCCAACAGGCGCCCGTGCCGCTGAGCGATATCACCGGCCCCTTTTTCGTATGTGGGATCCGGGAGTCGAACTCGGGCCCTTGCGCTTGCCGGGCAGGCGCTTAAGCCGCTGAGCCATCTCACCGGCCCTGTCCCTTTATCACTAGCTTATTTCCCTTGACATAATGTCCTCAAGGTTTACCTACATTGTGGCACGTGTCAAAATGCCCTTCCTTTTTAAAGGTTACATAATGTTCCACTGTGTGGATGGCCCACATGTTGCTTATTCCTTTATCTATGGATGGACAGTTGGGTTGCCTCTTCCTTTGGCTATTGTGAACGATGCTGCTGTGACCATGGGTGTGCACACACGTCCTCCAGACTCTGCTTTTGAATGTTTTGTGTGTATTCTCCAAGGTGGAGTTACTGGAGCAGATGGGAACCCTGTTTTAACCTTCCCACCAGCAGTGCATGAGCATCTCCATCAGCATCCTTGCCCTCACTTGCTGCTGTCTATTTTTTTAATAATAGCCACCATAATGGGGTGAAGCGGAATCTCATGTGGTTTTGATTTACACTTTCTAAATAAGCGTGGGCATGCGTGAGGACATGTAGCATACCGAAAAGATGCCTGTACCTTCTTATGATCTTTTTATTTACTGTATTCCCACAACTGAGAGTCAATGCATGCACATGAGCCCAAAATATCTATACAGAACATGGACTCAGCCCTACGCTCTCCCTGTCCCTCTATCCTGAAGCCACAGCTGTGCCCAGTTTCTTGGGGTCCACCACTGCTCCTGTGTGCCCGCAGCTTGGTATTGTCACCCTGGCTACCTCTCGGTGCAGACCAGCTGTCAGGGGTGCAGCTCGGTGACAGAGCTTCTGCCTGGCACGTGCAAGGCCCTGGCTTCCATCCGCAGCACCTCCCTCAAAAGCAGACAGTGCGAGCACTGTCATTTTAAAGTGGGAGCCGTGGCACATTCCTGCAGTCCCAGCCACTCGGGAGGCAGAGGTAAGAGGATCACTTGCACCCAGGAATTCAGGGCCAGCCTGGGTATCCTGGCAAGATCTCAACTCCAAGAAAATAAAAATGAAAATAAGCCACCAAATGCCTGTCATATGACTCCAGCGTATGTCTGAGTTCTGACTTCATGTATCCAGAACTCTGCCAAGAGCTGTCACCATTCAGAGTATCACATCACTGAGGTTAGCTGTTCTCAGCAGGCCAGAGTTGCCAAAAATCCCAGTCACTGTCATGTAACCAGAGAAGCCACTGACTTTGTCTTCAGGTCCCGGGGGAAAAGCCCACCCATCATGAATGAGCCGGACTAGGCATTCTTCATTGTCGTCTTCTCCTGTTTCTCTCTGTGACATGCCCCTCAGGGTACTCTGTGGATGCCATTGGAAGTGACACAGGACAGCCTGTGTCATTAGTTTCTGAACAGAGGAGCTGGCAGTGGACCATTTAGGGTGTGAGCAGGGGTGTTGGCCGAGGAGTCCTCACAGTCATTTCCGAAAACGGAAAGCAGTCGACTAAAACTAAAAGGTTACGGGAAAACAAGTGCTTCAGATGATTTTGTCGTTCTGCGAATTGACTATTCTGTGAATTGGTTTTTGGCACATTGGCTTGTCACAGATTGAAGGAGGATCCAGGACAAGGCCGGTAAGGTTGGGGACAGCAGTGAGCCAAGACAGGCTGGGGTCAAAGCCAGACAGGGCTTGGTGTCAGCTCAGAGGCTGAGCCCGCACCAGAGTAAGGGGCTTATGTCTGTTTTGTTGCCTGGGGTGCACTCAGGACCCCAGGACCCTCCCCCATCCTCAAGGGGTGTGACCTGGGGGGGTCGGTCCTGGTCCCGTGGGAAGAGCACCCCAGCTTGGCAGGTGGCCAATAGGAGTGCAGCTCATGGAAAGATGTTTTATTGGCACTGGGAGCTTCATTCCTCATAGCCACGTCCCTGGCATCTGTTCAGAATGGTTAATAAAGGACAGGATGCGTTTTTAATCATCACAACCCTCCTGAAATTTGCAGCCATCTCTCAACAGCCTGGCAATAATGCTTAGCGTTTCCTGCCGTTTAATCTCCATTGTCAGCTGAGAGAAATGTCCCCGAGGCTCTTAGACCCCATGCTTGATGGGGCTTGTCCCTGACCAGCTCCAGGGCTGCAGAGCAACGGGGCCTGGCAGAGGAGGGGATAATCAAGGCCTCTCTCTTCCTGTCCCTTCCAGGAGCTGTGAGGATGGAACCCCTTGTCTGCTGCTCCCCAGTGGCTGTGTGACAGGGAGCTACCCATGTAACCTCTCTGAACCCGTTTCCTTTCCTGTAAGATGGGTGCACAAATTCTGACTTTGTGGGGTGGCCATAAAGACTCAGTGCACATGGTAGCCCTGTCCCCTTCCTCCCCTGGATTCTAGTGGCACAGGCATGGGCTGCGGGGACACTGGGGCCAAGGGAGTGTATTAATCAGGACTCTTGGGATCACAAATGACAGAAACTCAACTTAGAGGGACTGGAATGGCTACTGCCAGTGAAACTGGCTTCAAAGCAATTGGATCCTGGGGCTCTAGCACCTGGGTGACCATCTGCTGCCTGTCCTGTCCCTGGGATATGTCCCCTCACAGAGGTTCCCCCATCCCACCTGTCAGCTCTGGGGCTCGTGGCTATTCCTGAAACTGTTCCCAAGGCCAAGGGAACACACACGGTGATGAAGGACCAGCCCTGGAGCCCCCTCCTAACCACTGGACTGAATATTGAAGAGGGAGGGTCAAACGTGTGTGGGGTTTTGGGTAGGTAAACTGAGGCTAGAGAATTAGTTAGAGTTAATGGGGAGCTTGGTCAGTTTGACACAAGTCTAGACCAAGCTGGCAACCTCAACTCAGGAGTGGGCAGAAGCCCAGGGCTGCCTGAGCCGTAGCTGAGGCACCAGGAAGGCCAGCCTGGTGCACTAGCCCGGTGGCCGGCCCTGCCCGGTGCAGCACCTGTGTCGTGGTCTCTGTGCATTCAGGGCCCTGTGGACAGGGTGGGGGGTGTCATACACGTGGGGAGTCCCATGACCCTTGATGCCATGCCCCACCCCCAAGCTGGTGTAATTTCCTCTTTCTTTGGCAACTGGAACCTGCAAACAGGAACCTTTTTTCTCACTGTTTTGTTTTTCCTCTTTATGAAGAAGAAAAAACGAAAACCTGCGTAGGGTGTTGTGTGTCACCCAGAGAACTCGCTGTTTATCCCAGGTTGACCTCAAATCCTTCTCACTGGCACCTCGGGGAAAGGACCCTTCCTGGTGGTGCTGGGCCTCCCGGGGATGGAGTTGGAGGGGAGGCCGGCATGCCTGGGTGCCAGCTGCCTGTCCCATGTTCCCATCTGTAAAATGGGTCAGCCCCAGATTCCTAAGTGAGGACCAGTGCTTGGAGGGGGAGGATGCTAGGATTCCACAGCTAGCACTCACAGCCCTGTGCTGGTTTTCCCCGCATGTCCCACTCACAGGTGCTCTTGGGGGAGGACAGCTGCTGTCTCCATGCCACCCTCCCTAGCCCCGGGATGAGAAGTCCACTGATCCCAGAGCCCCGTGGGCAGCAGTTGGGCTGTGAGGTGGCTCCACCTCCTCCTCAGCCAGGCTCTTGACCTGTGTCACCTGACCTTGGACAGGTGCCCTTCCAAGGAGCTCCAGGTCCAGGCCAGAACCTGAGCCCAGAGAGGTCAAGGCCTCTTGCTGGAATCCCCCAGCCCACAGAGTGCAAAGCTGGGGTAAAGAGTCAGGCTTCGAGTGGCGCCCAGCACCATTTGGGTCATAGGTATGGACTTGGTCCTTGCCCTGGAGTGGCTGCTTGGAGCTTCTGCGCGAGGAGCTGAGTGTTCCCCCAAGAAGGGCCTCCCGGCCTGAGCAGCATTAGCTCATCTTGTGGAGTGAATGAAGGACGGCACCGTGTCCCCTTCAGCCTGAAGCGAGTCATCTTTCACTCTCTCTTACTCCGTCCAGATGCTGCCCCCGTGCCTGGTCTGTGCAGGCTGAGGAGGTTTGGTAGGCAGAGCTGGAAGTGGTCGATGGAGGACCCAGGTGCCCTCTGAGATCCAGCCTGAGGCAGGTGCAGCAGGGGCAGAGGAAGCATCCAGACTTTGTGGACCACATGCCTGGTGGTCCAGCTTGAGGACCTGACAGTGCTGTCACCAGATGGGCTTCCTCCAGGTGGGGGGGCATGGTGAAGAGAGGCTGTGTGACCCATAGAGGTGCTTGGGGCACTTGGTTTCCTGTGACTGGAGGTCAGGGGTTTGGTGAGGGGGACAACAGACTCGGGACAGTGACCTTTTTGGGACCGAAAGACAAAGGGAGCTCAGGATGGAAGTGGACAAGGCCTGAACTGTCCCCACTGGCTGAGCTCCTGCTGTAGTCATCAGCCTGCCCTGGGGCGGGGTCACCTGAAGCTTCCTGCCAGAGCTTCTGCCACCTGCCTGCCCAGAGTTCCGCGTGGCAGTGGAGCAGAAGGGGAAACGCCACCTGCCACAGAGGCATCTCAGGGCACTGTGCAGAAGCCGCCCTGCGGCCTGGCCAGGCACGTTCCTCCCTGCTCCTCCTGCCCACGCCTGGCCCAGGGCTTGGTGAACACTTCCTGTTTATTCAAAGACCACTGCACCTCTGCACCTCTGCACCCAGGGCCTGGGGGCTCAGAGAATCTGTTTCCAGACCCCCTGCAGCCTCTGCTGACTCCTTCCACGGAGCAGGCGGCCTTCTGCTGCCACAGCCTGGGGTACCCTGTCTGCTGAACAGACCCGGTTCTCCTTCCTCCTCTGCACTTTTGAACCATGAGTTCAGGCTATCTAAAAGTGAAGTCTTTTTAGGAGCTGGGTGTGGTAGTGCACGCTTGTAACCCCAGCACTCAGGCTGAGGCAGGAGATTGCTGAGAGTTCGAGGCCAGTTTGAACTACTTAGCAAGAGCCTATCTTAAAACAACAAAACAAAACAGAAACACAAAGTCTAGGCCACCTCTTCCTAGGGTGCTTTCCAGGTTTGCCAAGGGGGTCCCCATCCCTTCTGTTCCCTCACAGTTTGACTTTCTATGCCCTTTGAGGGGACCTTGCTTGTGTGTTTATAGCCTTTCTTTTTCCACGCCTGCCTGGGTAGTGACCGTGTCTGTCTCCTCAACTCTTGTCCAGCCCTGTGCTTTGAGCACCCAACCAGATGCCTGTCACCTCTGGGTGCCTCAGTTTCCACATCTGTAGAGCGGGGCTCTGGGGTTACAGGGCACTGTGAGTGTGGAATGCACTTTCAGGGGTTCCCCCGCCCTGAACCCACAGTGCTTATTTTCTGTGGTTCAACTTCTTGTGGTCCATCAAGGTCTGACAATTAAATGAAAAAATTCTAGAAATAGTTCCTAAGTCTTAAATAACCCTTATTACGGTACATTGTTCTAACTGTTCTATTTATTAGTCACTGCTGCTAGTATCTTATTGTGCCTCATTTAGACATTAAATGTTATCCTAAGTGTGTGTAGAGGGAAAACCATGCATAGAGTTCAGTTCTATCTGCAACTTCAGGCATCCACGGGGGTCTGGCATGTGTCCCTGGGGACAAGGGCACTCCTGTGCCACTGCATCCTAGGGAGCCTGGTGTGACCTCAGCGCTGCATGGGTACCAGGTTGCATGAGTGACTTATTGTCTGACAGTGGCCTGCGACTCCCCCACCTGCCTATGAAAGTCAGTAACTCCTCTAGACAAACTTCCTGTTTTGCAAAGGGAAACTGAGGCCTAGAAAGGTCCTGGATGCCCAAGTCCCACCCCAGGGCCCTGCCTGCATCTTTTGAGACACCCCTGCCCTGCAGCAGGGAGGGTTTCTTTCCTCAATGTTTAAAAATTAGTACATATTTGTTGTTTGTTGTTGGTGTTGTTTTTTGAGACAGGTCTTGATATGTAGTTCAGGCTGAGCTTGAACTCACTATGTAGCCCAGGCTGGCCTTGAACTCCTGGTAATCTTCCTGCCTCAGCCTCCTGAGTGCTAGGATCACAGGCGTGCACCACCATACCCAGCTATTAGTCCATGGTTGCAGTACATAATAATAATCACATTCCTCATGTGGAGTTGGTTCATGTACATCATACGTCTTCATTCCTTCTGCACCCCATTCCTCTCTCCTCCTTCCCCACTCCCTCCATCTCTTCATCCCCTTCCCTTTTGGAAGAGATCTATCTCCCTTTTATCTATCTTTTATTTTGCTCTTTATTTATACTTCGGGTTTCTCATATAAGAGAAACCATATGATGTTTAATCTTGTGTATCTGATTTATTTCACTTCATATTACGGTCTCAAGGTGTATCCGTTTCCCTACGAATACTCAAGTGGATCCTTCTTTATGGCAGAATAGTACTCCATCGGGTGTAAATGCCACATTTTCTTTATTCATTCATCTGTTGATGAATACATAGGCCGCTTCCAAGATTTAGCTATTGTGAGTTGTGTGCAGCAGGGAATTTTCCAGATTCTGGGGCAGGGCAGCCTGGCTGGATGAAGGGTGTGGAGCCCAAGCCAGAACAATCACTTCCCTGTGCCCATGTGGGACCACCAGGGTGGTGGGCAGGGCCATTATGGGCCAGAGCCAGTCAGGAAAGCCAACAGCAAGTGGACAGCAGCCCTCTGTGGCCTCCTCAGAGGGAGGCTCCAGGGCGGGGCTGGGGCCCAGGCAGGATGCAGGGCAGTGGTCACATGGCAGCACCCATGCCCCTCCACCCCTGTGGCAGGAAGGTCAGCCCATCTCTCAAATCAGAAAGCAGGGCTCAAAAAAAAAGAAAAAAAGAAAAAGGGCCAGTGAGATAGCTTAGCGGCATAAGCACCTGCCTGGCAAGCGCGAGGTCCAGAGTTCGACTCCAGGTACCCACATTAAAAAAAAAAAAAAAAAAAAGCAGGGTGCAGGTAGGGTCCTGTGGCTTCAGAGACCAGTGTGACCCCAGTGCCAGCTGGAAGCCCCCATCCATGACATCCTAGCCCTGACTCTGTGTTCTTGGGCCTATAGCCACCCCCCAGGGGATACTGAGCTGCCGCCCAGCCCGGCAGGCCAGAGACTTTCCTGGATTCAGGTGGGGAGAACACCCTGTGCCCACGGAGTGCGAGGGGTGAGGGCAGGGGACATCCCAGGACCCAGCCCTCCCTGTCAGCCACGGCGTACCCAGGGCCGGGAAAACACCTCGCCTGTGCCCCGCGATTCCAGGAACGCAGCCTACAGGAGCAGCCGAGCACAGACACCCTATTGATGAGTGGCTCCCCACAGCCTTGTTTACGCACTGGCCCTGGGGACCGCACCACGCCCGCCACCGCCCAGTCTGGGAGAGGTGCGCGTCGGGGTCCCCACCGACACCTTGAAGGGCTGGGAGGGCTGTTTTTCCAGACCCAAAATACACCCAAGGGATGTGGCAAGTGGGGAGCTGTCTCACAGAGTTAAACGACCGCGTGCGAGACGTCCTACGGTGGCCGCCTGCGTGTGCCCCTGGGCCCGGCAGGGCAGACGCCTTCGCGTTCCTTGCTGCGTTCTGCCCTTCCTTTCTAAAGCTGATGCTGGGGCTATGATTATTTAACACGAGGGAGGATACCCATGTAACAGGTCTGGGGCCTCATACCCCGCTGGAAACTGAGGCAAACCCCACAGATGACCTCTCCTAGGTCTGTAGGGGTCTGGATCCTCCATGCCTCGGGCTCCATCCCGGGGTGCTCTGCCCTCCAAACAGCCTCAGCCCACTTGTGGGTTCCCACTGCAAGTCCTGTTGCAGAGTACCTGGGACTTAGAGTTGCCGCCCCAAGGTGGGGCTGTGTGGGATCCCAGAGCCTCCCTTCTACCTACTGTCCACGGTCCCCATCTCCCTTCCTAGGGACCAACTCGCTCCAGGGCCCTGCCTACCCCACCCAGGATACCTTCCACAGAACACGGGGTGCCCTGAAGGACGCTCACCCCAGTGCGTGTAAAACAGGCCAACCTCAGAAAGATCCCACGGGGCTGCTGGTTACCTACTGGAACCACCTGGGAGGCTTTTAAAGAGGGGGGTGCACATGGCCAGACACTACACCAGTGAGCATGCTGGGATGGCAGGGAGCCCCGTGGGAAGGGGTCAGGGTGGTTTGAAGTTGGGGAGATGCGAATTAGAACTACAGCCAGATAGCGCTACCTACAGAGCTATCGGAATGGTTAGAATAGAGAGAAGGAGGGGACCCAAGATAGAGGGAGGGCTGTGGAGAGCCAGGTTCCCTCGGCCCACTGCTGCTGGGCGTGAACAGCAGGACGGCCGGCCGCTCTGGAAAGCAGCTGAGTAGTTTCTTTTAAAACTAAGCAACACATCTGTAGGACCCAGCTCTTGGGATGTTATTGGGCGTTTTGTTTTCTTTTTCTTTTTTTTTTGTGGGTACTGGGGGTCGACCTCAGGACCTCGCGCGCCAGCAGGCACCCATGCCGCTGAGCAATATCACCGGCCCTTTTTTCGTATGTGGGTACTGGGAGTCGAACTTGGGCCCTCGCGCTTGCCAGGCAGGCGCGTACGCCGCTGAGCCATCTCACCGGCCCGGGCATTTTGTTTTCTTTTGTTTTGTTTGTTTGTTTTGTTTTGTTTTGTTTTGTTTTGTGACAAGGTCTCACTGTATGGTTAGGCCGGCCTTGAATTTACTGTGTATCCTGGGCTGGCCTCAAATTTGAAACGATCCTCCTGCCTCAGCCTCCTGAGTGCTGGGATTATAGGCATGTGTCACCACACCTGAAAACATTCATATTTTATAGAATTGGTATCATATGTTGATATACATTATGTATGTAAATTATCTTGAATAATGTGTCAATCTTGTATCCTATGCTCGCCATTTATGGAATACAGACTCTGTCTCTGGCACTCTTCCAAGTCCTTAAGTGTATTAACCTGTTTAATCTTCCCAAAACACTACAGATGAGGAAACTAAACTCAAGTACAGAGAGGCTAATTCACTTGCCTGAGGTCACACAGCTAGAATGTGGCACAACGGATTTGAGCCCTGACCCTCTTGGGTCTAAAACTCAGGTCTTAACCTTTAAATTTCAACATCTCTATATACTATACACCATTATATGTAATGATATTAGCCAGGTGGGTCTCTAAGATGTGTGTATAGTGGTACTTTGTGGTTTAGACACTGTGTAGCCCAGGCTGGCCTCAGACTTGCAGAGATCCTCCTGCCTCAGCTTACCCAGTGCTGGGATAACAAGTGTGCACCACCATACCTGGCTAAGACACTTTTCTTTTGGGGACGGTATCTCATTTCTCCTTCACAGTCGCATGGGGCTTAGGGAGGGCTTGTCACTGGCACACCTCAGCAGGGGTGGAGAGGGCCATGGCTTTGGTCACAGGTGGCTGTGGCCAGCACAGCCCTGCAGGGTGGTTGGCAGAGCCAGCCCTGGCAGGGGCATGGGGGCCTGTGGTGTGGAGTCCAGGTGGGGGACAGGGACATGGGTGGGGGCAGTGCAGAGCCCTGCAGATTAGCAGACAGTGCACACAGTACACACCCAGGCAGCCCGATGGACCCGGTGTCCCAGAGGGCCAGGGTGGACAAATGTGTAAATGCGTTACCACTGCAAAGCAAAGCCCACATGCCCAGGCCTCAGGAGTTGCTCAGACAGCAGTCCCTGTCACTACAGGCCTGGGAGAGAGGTGAGGATAGGAAGGAGGGAGAGGGGAAGGAGGTAGGGAGGAAAGGATGAGTTTGCCTAGGGTGGGAGCAAGGTGGACGGTCACACAGCCGGGTGAGGTGGTGCACGCCTGTAATCCCAGCACTCGGGAGGCTGACGCAGGAGGATCACTTTGAGTTCAAGGCCAGCCTGGGGTACATAGAGAGACCTTGTCTCAAAAAAACAAAAACAAATAAATCAACAACTATATATATATATATATATATATATATATATATATATATATATATATATATTTGGGTTTTTTTTTAAGGCAGGCAGGCAGTCAGAGACAGCCCACAAGGGACGTGGTGTTTGACTTCCAGCATCTGTAAGGGGAATGTGACTCCATGTGCCTCGGAGTTCACAAAAGGGCTAGAAGAGAAAGTGGGAAGAGCACTCTGGCACACAGCAGGCTTCCTGCCTGGGACCAGGGTGCCCTGTGTCATCCTGATGTGGCCAGAGCAAGACCAGACTGGGAAACAGGTCCCTGTGTAGGTGGCAGGCAGCCAGGGGACGCAGCACTGTTTTGTGGCGTGTTGGACATCATACTGGTGTTGCTGTAGGTGGTATGTCACGTCCCTACCTGATGGCCAGGCTGGCACAGAGTGCTGGACCCCTGGTGCTAACCCTACTGCCCGTGGGGGATGGAGAACAGTCCGGGAGCCGAACAGGGGCCACCTGCTGTCACTCTTCACGGCTCCTTCCCTTCTGGGGCTTTGGCATGGTGTCCCTAGCCCACAGCAGAGTCTCCGAGCCCAGGATGCATGGCCTGAGGTGAGTGTCCAGGGCAGGGAAGGGCCACCCCTGCGCAGCCCCTGGAGACTGGGGAAGGAAGGGCAGGTGCTGGCCCTGGCAGCATCCCTCAGGAATGGCACCTGGAGCAGAGCTGCTGCTGCTCGGATGGCCTGTGGCAAGCGCCAGCATTGGTTCAGAAGTACAAACCTGCAGTGGCCAAATACAGGAGCCCTGGATCCCTGAGACCCTGGCTGGGGGACAGGCTCACAGGGCAGCTGCAGGGGACAGGTGAGTGTCCCATGGGGAGATGGCATGGCACGGAGGAGAGGTGCAGTCTGCGGGCATTGTCTCCAGGATGTGTCTCATGTTCCCCTCATAGCTGCTCCCTCTGGGGCAGGGACAGGCTGTGTTGGGGGACAGGCAGCTCCCCCCCCTTGGACTCCCTCGATGTGGCATCTGGGGTGTGTCACTGGGCAGAGCATGCAGAAGCTCACTTTTCTGGTCTTTGAGATGCATGAGGTGCCCCCAGGATTATCCCCCTTCTACAAATGGAGAAACAGAGGCCCAGAAAGGTGGAGGGCCCTGCGCCGAAGCCCATGGCTATCACGCATGGAGCTGGGATTTGATGGCATTAGGCTGGCTCCCTGACCCATGGTCACAGCCAAAACTTTACCAGAGAAATCAGACAGGACTTGGCACCCAGGGACCAAATCCCATGCTGGGCAGGGGGACCCGGCTCCTGGGCTCCCCGGCCTTGGGGCTGGGTGGACCTGAGCCCAAGGCTCTGCAGGGACATTAAGGGCAGCCTCTTGGGGAAGGAGCGTGTGGCCTCCGGTCAAGCCCAAAGCTGCTGTGTGGCTCAGGAGAGGGCACTTGCTTAGCACATACAGGACCTGGTTCCACCCCTGGCCTTGGGAGAAAAGCAATCCCGGCCCTGCCCCTGTGTCTGGGTGACCTTGCCTGCAGCGCTTCCTGTCCCTGGACCTCCCTGTCCCCATCTGAACCAGGAACAGACAGACTGGTGTCACCTGAGGTTCCCTGAGTGAGAGTGTGCTGTGGGGACAGGGAGTCTCCCTGGCAGACCCATCAGAGGGAAGAAAGCACATGGTTTCTCATGGGGCCTGAGCTGGCGGGGTCCCCTTGGGGGCTTCTTGTGTCTGGGGACATTGGTAACCCGTGTCACTTTTGCCACCCCAGGAGCTCCCTGGAGACCGGAAGCAGCCTGTCCACTGACCACTGCAGGTACTGTTTCCCCTCTGCTCTGCCCGAGGTGGGCCCCAGAGGCTGTGGGGGACACGAACCCCACCATTTGGCCCTAAAATTCCCCCAGAGACCTGCGGTGTGGCTGATATGTTGCCTGAGAACAGGTTGTAGGAGTTCCCTTGAAGTCAGGGCTCAGCTCAAAGGTCCCTCAAAGGCCAGGGCTCAGGATCAGGCTGTACTGCTGGTTGCTTTCAATCCAAGGCTCTGAGTGCCCTGCAGTAGCCTCTCTGGTGACCCAACTGCAGTCTGGGGGAGGAGCCCGATGGCATCTGTGTGCTGGCAGCCTGAGCTTGGTGGATCTTGCGGTGCTGAGGCCTCTGCCCCGTGTGCATTGTGCCATGACAGCCACATTCGATGTCTTCTGGAAAGAGCGTTCTCTATTTTTACCAAGAAGGCTTAGGCACCATGCTGGGGAGTGGGGTTCCCTGGTTTGGAAGCCAGCAGACCTTTGCTCCAGTCTCACATGCAAGAAAGACGGGCAGCAGGGCTAGAAGCAGGGGTGGCTTAGAGTGCTGTGTCTGGGCTATAGAGGTGACGACAGGTTGACCTGTCAGCCACTCACAGGAAGGGACACAGTCTGTGAGGCACAGGAAACACCAAGCAGGGCTGGGCCCGAGGGTAAGGGCTGAGGTGGATGCTCTGTCACGGTTGTGAGGACTGATGGTGGCCATGTGAGGGCGGTGTCCCTGAGCTGCCTCTGAAAGACAGAGAGCTGGACTGTGCACACACACACAAGCATGTACACACTCACACCGTCCTGTACATGTGTGCTGCATGGCTGCACCCGAAAGAACAGCCACGGTTGCCTGACCACCCTTGTGGCCGCCCAGCATGACAGGACCATCATGGCCCACTGTCCAAAGTCACTGGTTCGGCCTCGAGGCTGGGAACTGACTGTGGGAAGAAGTGTGTGTGCAAGCGTCCTGGAGCCCCAGTGTGTGAGGCTGTGCGATGGTGGAGTGAGGAGTGTACTGTGGTACTGGGCAGCGTTCACCCTAGGACCCCCAAAGGCACAACCGTGCACCATCATGGTGACACGTGGGCTCACGCACACCCACATCAACCGCACTGTGGCCCTGCCCCCTCCTGACTCCCAGGGACGACACACTCGCAAGCCGCACTGGACCGGCTCAGGGTGCCCATGCAGGGCCAGCTGGGTCCAGGGAGGAGGGTTCCAGAGATGCTTCTGTGGGCGGCTGAGCCCCACGATGCTTGTTGACGGCAGCGTGGGCCCCACTTGCCCCATCCCCTCTTGCCAGGGCCAGGAGAGCTCTGAGTGGGTGGGAGGCTCTTTGATTCAGGTTGTGCGCAGTTGGGGCTCTGTCCTGAGTCCCCCCTCACTTCAGTGGGCCCACTCTGTCCACCATCAAGCCCACACCCAGCCATCGCCACACCAGGCAACCCAGTGGCCACCTGGACTGTTAAGCCAAACACGCAGCCTGTCACTCCCCAGGGGAGCAGCATGGGGGTCAGGACTCCCCTCTGCCCCACCCCCATTCAGCTGTTACTTCTCAAGCATCTGTATGTGAAGGTCCTCGGGATGCCGTGGTCACACCCTGCCTCATTTGCCTGGCTTCTGTCTCAGCAATGGGACACGGAACCCACACACAGTGAAATGATTATTTTATTTGGTTTTTTGTTTTTTGTTTTGTAAGACAGGGTCTCACTATGTAGCGCAGGCTGGCCTCAAACTTTCAGTGATCCTCCTGACTCAGCCTCCTGCATGCTGGGATCACAGGCATGTACCTCCACACCTGGCTCAGAAATGATTCTTAATATGATGCATCAGGTGTGATAAGGCCTAGGCAGAAAAAATAAGTTGAGGCGAAGGGAATGGAGTATGGCAGGAGCGTGGTCAGGAGAGACCTCTCTGAGGAGGCAACTTTCACTCAGAGTCTGGAAGCACTCAGCTCCCTGGGGAGGAGCCAGTGCAAGGCCCTGTGGCAGAGTGAGGCTGGCATTTGGGTACAGCAATGAGGCAGATTGGAAATGGGATCCATCTTCATCTCTGCCATCCAGCATCGTGCCTTGGACACAGGCAGAGCCAGCTCAATGCTCCCATGTCACAGATGAGGAAAACTGGGATCCAGGGGCCAGAAGGAGCACTAGGGTCAGACCCAGAACCAGGGCCCAGGGCTCCCTTGCGCCCCTTGTCTGTAGGCCTCTGGGCAGCCCAGAGGGTGGAGCAGGTGCAGTGGCCAGGAAGCCCCGCCCCCACCGGCCACAGCCTGGGAATAGGAAACAAAAGTCCCAGCCAGTTGCTGCCACCTGCGTGAGGGGGAAGCTAATGTCCCTATCCCAGGGGAGAGGGTGGGAGACACTTAAGGGCGGCAGGCCAGCCCGCACCACCTTGGTACGCAGGCGCGGCCCCCTCAGCAGATGGCCCTGTTGCCTCCCTCGCGGCCATCCCCAGCTGTCACCGCAGCTCTCTCTGGTGTCCTGTGTCCTGATGATGCCTGTGGGCCCCTCTCTGACTGAGCCTTTGGACAGCGGTTCCCATCTCAGCCACCACCCCCGGGGGGGTCCAGGAGAGCCACTTTTGGGACCTACATTCTCAGACTCGGCACTGTGAATGTGGCAGCTAGGGCTTTCTGTGTTGGGAAGTGTCCCATGCTCCATTCTGTGGGGGTGTTTATCAGCCTCTAAATGCCTCTAGAGCCTGGCATGGTGATCCACTCCTGTAATACCAGCACTTGGGAGGCTGAGGCAGGAAGATCTCTGTGAGTTTGAGGCTAGCCTTTGTTACATAGTGAGAGGAGGCCAGCAGCAGCTTCCCCTCGCCCGTGGTGACAACCAGACATTTCTCCAGGCATGGCCAGATGCCTCTCCCTGGTACAGAGTGGTGACTACTTGCCTTCCAGAGCTCATTCACTTTGCTCTGTAACTCGGCATGGGGTGGCATCTGGCCTCAGTGTCCCTGACCTGGAAGCCTGGCAGCCTTCAGGGCATGCAGAGCCCAGCCTGCTTTGTGGCATCTGTTCCCATCTGAAGCCAAGGGCCCTGATATCCTGCCCCCTGGCCCTGCCGGGATGGGGGCTCCTCAGAGCCTCTCTTTCTTCCTCTCCGGGGAGTCGGGTAGGGAAGGTCCCTGTGGGAGGACTGTGGCCTCAGCTTTGTAAACAATGCAAATGGTTTGTGCCAACAAGGGGCCTGATGTGGACGGAGGGGACGAGTGTGGTATAGTTAGGAGGGGCCTGGGCCCTGCGGTCCTTCCTGTCACCGTCCCCGGCCTCCAATCCTCCAGCTATGGATACCTGCTGGGCACTGGGAAGAGGCAGAGCCGAGGTTCCCCTCCTCCAAGATCTCCTAGGTAGGGGAGTGGGGGGAACGAGGGTTACTGGTCACCCAGTAGTGGATAAATGACCAGGATTGTTTGAGAGCGTGAGCACCGCCTGGGGGAGGGGTTGGGGCTCCGAGGAGGTGCCGGATGGGTGAGATCGCCTGGCAAAGCAGAGCAGGGAGACCCAGGGATTCTGCTTCTGGCCTGTGACTGCCAGCTCTTGTGACCCACAGAGTTACCATGTCCCCTGTCCAACAATGCCCCTGGCTGGCCAGGCCCCTCAGCCCAGCCTCTTCCCTCCCACCCTCCCTCGTTAGTGACAGGAGACCCCTTCTGGCAGCCAATGAGCGGCTGTCATCGCGGTTCCATTTTAGATTTTATCAATGTGTCCCCGTCGCCCGGGCAACGGTGCTGGCTACCCTGTCAGTCTTTCTTGCCTTCCCCCACTGCTGTGGGCACTGTGCATGTGGCTCCACGCTGAGTTTTCCCTCAAAGCACAGGCCAGCCGGGATTCCGCTGAACGAACGCCACTGATTTAGTGAAGGAGGCCGGTGCTTCTCAGGCTTCTGGAACCCTCCCTACCTGCTCCCTCTGGGTCATCCCCATCCTCAGCCACTCAAGCTACGCCAGCAAGTGGACAGCTTCCTTCTCAGCCAGGTGACGGCTCAGCCACCACGAACCCCAGGAGCCTGCTTAGAGAAACATCCTTGCAGGGCCGCTAGCATCCCAGCCCCCCAGGAGGATGGGCTGGGGGCCCCTGCAACCACACACAGCCAGAGCTGCCTCAGTTTGCCCTGGGAACCCCCAGGGGAGCCCCCAGAAGCACCAGGCTCCAGAGGCAGTGGTGGCCGTGTGAGCCTGGCGGGGCAGGCGTGTGAATGAGGCGCTGGGCTTTTGTGCTCGCAGCTCTTTGTATTGGAGGCGTGCACTGTATGCGCCGTGCCGTGCGGGCAGGGCCGGGCCATGTGAGTGGCCCACCAGGGCAGGCACCGAGCGGGGCAGGCTGAAGTGGTCAGTCCTCCAGCACCCGCTGGCCCCTCTGTGTCTCTGCGGAGTCCGCTGGAGGCTGAAAGGTGAAAATGCTCAAGTTCAAGGCCTTCTGCCTGGATTACTGGCAGTTCCTGTGCCTGCAGCCACTGCAAGGGGCCTATAAGAGGTAAGTTGGCCCTGTTTGGGAAGGCCTGGGCCACCAGAGCACTGTGACCTCCAGGGAAAATTCCCTCTGAATCTGCTCAAGTGCGGACAGCCTTGTCCTGGTGCGGGGTCCCTGCCCCTGGCCAGGAATGGCGGCGGCATTGGCTGTGGTCCACTTTGCCACTTAGCTTAACTCCACCTTCCTTCCCCTCCTGTCCTGAACCTGGGTTTGTGCCGGGACACTGTGTCCTTATTCGTTGCTGCCTGGGTCAGCCTGCATGCTTCTGAGTGGGTCTGACCCCCAGCAGGGTGGCCCTGGGTGCAGGGGTCCACAGCCTGGTGGATGAGATTGGGGGAACCCTGCCTGGAGGTCAGAGACGGAAGTTCACGCCTCTTCCCTTGCTGAGTGACTTTCGAGGATCACCTTCCCTCTCTGAGTTTGCCCACCTTTAGAGACTGGGGCCTGATATGTAGTGGGATTTGGGGACTGCTTTTTGAAGTGACAAGGGCTATCAGGACCACAAGCCCAAATGTCTTACTGCTGAGGTTATGCATGCGTGCGTGCGCGCGTGTGTGTGTGTTGGTCACATGCATACCTTGCTCCAGAAATGCCCATGACCAGGCCAACTGGACAGCACAGTGCAGCCGTCGCCATGGGCACCTTTAATGGCACGTAATTAAAGACTCCGAGGAGGAAATTATTCCATCTGTTCTGAGAGAATGAGTTTTTCCTGGTTTCACACGCTGAAGTCCACGGCCATTAGCATGCGGGCGGCTCCTACAAAGCACGGAGCTTTTCTTTTCTCTTTCAGTGAGCTTTCTCTGAGGGGGGTGGGCAACAGTCCTAGAGAGGAAGTCCCCGCTCTTGGGCGGGTGCCAGCCAGCAAGGCCACCCTGCACCCGGTCAGCATGGCTGCACCAGAGCGGGCACCCACAGGGCCCTCAGCACCAAGCAGGGGTGAGCCTTGCACCCCCAGTTTGCTCCTGAGCAGATGTCCAAGTGCCCAGAAAGCCCTCTGCCCATCAGTCCCCACATCCTCTGCCGTGTGTGCCAGCGTTGTGTCCTTGAGTGTTAGCTGTGCTCCAGTGAGGCAGCCAGCCTTGGGGCATCTGCATGGAGTGAGTTCTGGGCTTAGATCTGAACTCCGGGCTCTCTCTCTCTCTTTTTTTTTAATATGTGGGTACCGGAAGTCAAACTCAGGACCTCGCGCTTGCCAGGCAGGCGCTTATGCTGCTGAGCTATATCACTGGCCCCAATTCCAGGCTCTCTTGTTCCGAGGTAGAATAGCTCTTGAGTCTGCAGCTCGGGCCGCACAGATGCCAGGTCCCGGGAGAGGCAGGGCTGTTGGAGGGACACAAGGCCCGAGTCATGGTCAGAGGCTTGGCGAAGGATGTGACACCCAGGCCTGGCAGCATGTGTTTGGAGGAGTTTGCTGGCCGAGGTGGGGAGGACAGAGTTCTAGACAGAAGGGAAGGGAAGGGAAATTAACAAGACACAGATTTAAGGATGGAGGATAAATTGAGGTGGCTCAGAGATCCCAGCAGCACTAGGAGAAATCAAGAAGGCTTCCTGCAGGAGGTGGCACCCGAGCTGCACCTAGATACAGGAGTGGGATTTTTCCAGACAGGGAAGGGGACCATCAGTGGTGATCACAGCATAAACAAATGTGTGGCTGAGAACTGGGTGGGTGTGAATTTCTGCTCTGTGATCAGACCTTGCCCTGGCAGGGAGTTTGGAAAATCTGCTGTCCCTCCAAGCCTCCTGCAGCTCAGCAGTCAGTAAAAAGGGGAAGGTGTCCTGAGCCCACCGCCCATGGCTCTTACGGGGAGGAGCAGGGACCATGCCAGGATGGGGGGCTCGGTGAGTGTCGCCCAGACAGGAAGGCTTTGCCAGCGGAGCCACTTGGCGTCTTGCCCATTGCTATATCCCCTTGTTTAAAAGAGCAACCCAAAATTTAAAGCGTATGAAGAGGGTGTTTCACAGACAATGCATAATTAACCACTTCTAAACACAGGGTGTGCCAGGCTCCCTGCAAGCTGCTAATTATTCTTCATTAGTGATCTTAAATTAATGTGGAATAAATCCTGGCATGCTGCCAGAGTCGGGGTTGGGGAGGAGCCCAGAGGCTGCGATCCCAACCAGAAGTGAGATACCTGCGTGGTGGCTCCACATTCTGCCTCCTTAGGGCATGATTGGTGGACTCCTCGGCCACCATGGGG
Organism: Erethizon dorsatum; assembly: GCA_028451465.1. Lineage (NCBI taxonomy): Eukaryota > Metazoa > Chordata > Mammalia > Rodentia > Erethizontidae > Erethizon > Erethizon dorsatum. The sequence goes on from CM051831.1 coordinate 40,726,552, forward strand.
AAGGAGAAACCCTCCCGCAAGTCCATCACATCCCGCAGCCTTCAGGCGGTTTCATGAGTGGCACAGAGCAGGTGGGAAGAGCTCAGAGAGGATCCATCACCCAGCTACAGAGTCCATCCATCATCCATTCCAATGGGGTGGGGCCCCTCTGACACCTCCCTGGGCCCCATCTCATACCAACCCCCAAAGCCAAACCTGAACAGTCCCCTTGTCTGGAGTTAGCATTTCCCATTTTTTTTTTGTTTTTGCTTTTATTTTTATTTTTATTTTTTATGTGGGTACCAGGAGTCGACCTCAGGACCTCGCACTTGCCAGCAAGTGCTTGTGCCACTAAGCGGATCACCGGCCCTTTTTTTCCTTTATGTGGGTCCTGGGAGTCGAACTCAGGACCTCATGCTTGCCAGGCAGGTGCTTATGCCACTGAGCTATCTCACCGGCCCCCTGCTTTTATTTGTTTGAGACAAGATCTCACTATGTAGTCCAGGCTGGCCTCAAACTCAAAATCCTCCTGCGTCAGCCTCCCGAGTGCTGGAATTATAGGTGTGTGCCACCACACCCAGCTAAATTTTTCATTTTTGTAACTTTGCGAACACAACATTGTTTTGCATGTTTTTAAACTTTAGATGCATGGTTTAATAATCTGCTACTTTTTAAAAAATGTTAAGGGGCCGGTGAGATGGCTCAACGGCATAAGCGCCTGCCTTGCAAGCGCGAGGGCCCGAGTTCGACTCCCGGATCCCACATACGAAAAAGGGGCCGGTGATATCGCTCAGCGGCACGGGCGCCTGTTGGCGCGCAAGGTCCTGAGGTCGACCCCCGGCACCCACCAAAAAAAAAAAAAAAATGTTAATTGTGGTAAGGTAGACAGCACATAAAATCCACTACTGTAATCATTTTTTCAGTGCATTAGGTACATTCACACTATTGTGCAACCATTGCCACCATCCATCTCCAGAGCTTTTTCATCTCTCCAGGCTAAAACTCCTTCGCTACTCCACCCTAACTCCCCACCCCAACCCGGCTCCTGGTGCCGACATTCTACTCTGTCTCCATGAATGTGACCACCCTAGGTAGGGATCACAGATGAGTGGACTCCTGTAGTATTTGCGTTTGTGCATCTGACTTATTTCATTTAGCATAAGGTCCCCAGGTTCATCCGTGCTGTAGAATATGTTGGGATCCCCTTGTTTTTCAAGGCTGAATAATATTCCACATTTCGCTTATCCCTTCATCTGCTGGCGGACACTTAGGTTGTTTTCACCCCTTGGCTACTGTGAATAATACTGCTGTGAACATGGACAGCAAATACCTCCTGAAGATGCAACTTGCTTTTTGCATTCAACATTTTATCGGTGAAATTGATCCATGTTGCTATGTGTTGTTTTTGTTCCTTCATTTTCATTGGCATATAGTATTACTCCACACAAATACATCCCAATTTAAATACATCTTTTCTCCTGTTAGTGTGGATTTAGGTGGTTCCCCCAGTTTTTAAAAAGCGTAGCCGGGTGTGGTGGCACACACTTGTGGTCCCCACTACTTGCGAAGCTGAGGCAAAAGGATCACTTGAGCCTATGAATTCAAGAACATCCTGGGCAATATAATGAGACCTGCTCCTCAAAAAATAAAATCATAGAGCAGGGTGGGATATGAGTTTCTTCAACTTCACTGGGTTTAGCAAAATTGCTTTCCAAAGTGATTATGACAGTGTGTGTTGGCATTTGGTGTGAGACTCTGTCTCCACGATCTTGCTACACTTGGTATTAAAACCCTCGGGGGTTCAGTCTAACAAGGATAGCTGCAGCAGCGGGCATCCATGTGGCTCTGTGGCCGGAGGTGACACTGCAGGCTCTAAGTCTGATGATAATCATGCTCATTCGCCTCTGTTGAGTGTTCCAGTGTGCTGAGCGACTTGTGTATGCCGTCTCCATTAATCCTTGGAAAACACTGGTGCTGGGGGCTTGGGTGCGGCTCATGGCTAAGCACTTGCCTGGCAGACATGAGGCCCTGGCTCCCATTTCCCAGCACCACAAGATAAAAGGAGGAAAGCAGTGGATGCTAGTATTGTCCCCATATTTCAGAGGAAACCTGAGCCCAGAGAGGTTAAGCGATTTGCCTAAGATCACAGAATGGAACGTGGTCGATGAGCCTAGGCAAATGGCTCCACTAAGCTATGGGCCCTCGAGTGTTCTCCACACCAATCCATACACCCTGGCTTCATGTAGCTGTTCCAGTCCCCACAGCTGCATAACACATGACTCCATATCCTAGTGGTTTAAAACAGTAGTGTTTCATTTTCCTGCAGATCTGCAATTTGGTCAGGGACTGTTCTGTGCAGGGCCTCTGGTGTGGAACAGCCACAGATGCAGGCGGTGAAGTCTCAGGGCAGAGTTTGATTGGCTGAGCTCAGGTCATGTCCCACCCCTTGTGGGAGGAGTAGGAAGTGGGAAGAAGCTTCCTGAATCCAGTTTGTTTCCACTGGGAACAAAGCTTCTACATTTCCATGCCACTGCACTGCACCCTGCAGGACAGGGGCTGTGAGGAAGGAGTCTGTGTCACACAGTGCAGAGTGACCTGTGTTACCTGTGAGCATGGCTTCGCAGAGGAGACCAGAGCGAGGCCCAGAGGGGTATGAGAAATGTCCCAGAGAGCAGTGTTAGCCCGTTGTCAGGTGTTCAGCTGAATAAACACAGTGAAATGTTGAGCAGGTTCCCAACACTTGGGAGGCTGAGGCAGGAGGATCACCACAAGTTCAAAGCCAGCCTAGGCTACACAGTGAGCTCAAGGTCAGCTGGAATGACATAGAAAGACCCTGTCTTGAAAAACAAAACAAAACAGAAGGTTGAGGGACACTGTGTTACATTCATGGAGCTCAGCATGGGGCAGACCAGTCACCACAGCACGGTGTCCCCCTGTGCCACCTGGCACTATCCTCTCCCAAAGGGCTGGGCAGGATCTTGGAAGACCATCAGGGAGCGCAGGTCCCTCTGGGTATCTGTGTGCGAGACTGAAGATTTGGAGCTAGAGGGCACCCTTAGGTCTTCCACCAGCAGCTCTGAAAGAGACCTGGGGATTAGAGAGCAGGATGGAGTGAGTGTTAGGGTCCTGATTTTGAAAACCACAGTGTGATTTGGTCAGAAAATGTTCCTATTGTTAGGAAAGATGCTCCAAGGCAGTAGGGGATTGCGGTGGGTAATTTACTATCAAAAGAACAATTTTACAAAAAGTATGTGCTTCTGTGTGTGCGCCCACCTGTGAAAGAGAGAGACCGTGATAAAGCAAACGGGATACAATGTTAACACCCAAGGAGTCAACTTTGAGACTTTGAGCGTCTCTGTCATCCCCGACCCCTCTTAGGCCCCCATGTGCCGCAAAGAGTAGGTGCTCAATAAATAGCTGTGAGCAGTAAAAAGGCTAGATGATCACATGCCTAGTGGTCAGAGAACCTAGAGCCTTGTCCTATCTGACCCTTCCCCACAGACTTGCCCTGTGACCTACAGCAGCCCCTGCCCCACCGCAAACTTGAGCTCTTCATCAGTCCCAGCAATGAACTTTGGGGCGAAATGCTGTGGAAAGCCTCAGACTGCTACCAAGGCTGAGCCCTCTCTGCTGTAGGGTAGGGTTAGGCAGCAGCACACAAGCCAGGCTGTGATAGATCTGTTCCCTCCCTGCAAGGCCTGTCACCGCCACCCTCTGACCTAGGAGGAGCAGAGGTGAGAAAGTGCACTGGGAGGCCCTTCCCTGCATCCAGCGCTACTGTGAAGGTGGACACTGGGACAGTGAGATCATTCCTCTCCCAGGGCGTCTTGGTCACCACACAGACCTGCATTGGCAGGCAACAGGAGCTGTGTGAAATTGAATAACACTGTCTTGTTTTCGTGGTAACCTTCTACTTACTGCAAGTGATACTAGTTTTCCATCTCGGGAAGTGATATAAAGTTTCTTTTGACAATAAATGTATTCAAGCATGAATCCTAGTTAATTTACTCTTTTGTGCATTGCTTGTAACTTTTCTGCTTGGAAACTTGAAATCTATTTGGAAGCAACTGCTGGGGAAGGGGACCTCAGAATACCGGTGTGAATCATGGCTTTGCCCACCGTGTTTAATTTTTTCTCCCCCACTCCACACTGGTTTTTGGGTTTAGCATTCCCACAAGGCTCCAAAATGTCTTTTTACAGTCTGTCTGTTCAAATCAGATCCTGACATGATCCAGTTCACACATTGTATGCATCTTTTAAGTCTCCTCCAACTGACAGGTTCCCCTCTCCCATTTTTGTTGTTTTGTTTTTACAGGGGCTGGAGACGGAACCCAAGGCCTGGCACATACTAGCTGTCTTAGTTACTTTCTAATGGCTGGGATACAACTCCTGTCACCCACAACTCCAAGAAGGACAGGTCTATGTAGGCTCACAGTTTGTAGAGGTTTCAGTCCATCGTTGGCTGGTTCCGAGGCAGGGTGGCATGACAGGGGAGAGGAGAGCAGCTCATGGCTTGGTAGACAGGAGGCAGAAAGGGATCAAGGCAGGAGGATGGAGGAAGACCCTTCCAGGCCACGCCCACAGTGACCACCTCCTCACCAGGCTTCACCTCCCAGCATTGCATTCAGCTATAAACTCAGCAGTGGACTCATCCACTAATGATTATCACACACCCGTAATTCAGTCACTGCCTGAAGCCCAGACTATGAGCACATGAGGCTTTGGGGGACATCTAGATATAAACCATAACACTAGGTGAAGGCTCTGCCTCTGAGCCACACCCTCAGACCACATTTCCCTTTTGATCTTCACAGTGTATTTGTTGCTGTCTGCCTTCGGCCCATTCTCATCCTACATTGAGGATTTGGTAAATTACCTCCCACCAAGTGTTGTTTGTCCCATCCCTCTGGTATATAGGTCAAGAAGCCCAATCAGAATCCAGGGCCATTTTCTAACCCAGTTAATTTTAAAAGAAAATATCAAGCTGGGTGGTGCACACCTATAATCCCAGCACTTGGGAGGCTGAGGCAGGAGGATTGCTGTGAGTTCAAGTACAGATACCTGGTATAAACACTTTAAAAGAAAGAAAGATTTATTTTTGGCCAACAGTCTTAGATGTTTCAGTCCATGGTAACTTGGCTGTGTCACTTTGGTTCTGGGCAAGGCCGAACATCATGGTGGTTGCATGATACAGAGCAAAGCTGTTCATGGCATGGTGGCCAGGAAGCTAAAAGAGGGACAGGAAGGGGTGGGGTCCCAATATCCGCTCAAGGCCATGACCCCAATGGCCTCATTCCCTCCCACTAAGCCCCACCTCCCAAGATTTCTAACATCTCCCAATAGCACCATGGGTCTTTGGGATGATAACAAACTGTGACACCGTGGGGGTATTAAAGGACAGCCACTCCTAGAAGGGCACCATCCACCTTCCCAATGGCAGAGAGGGAGTGTGCAGACCTCTGGGAAGAGACGAGGGGGGCTGGCTGTCATATTGACTGGCTTCAGATGTCAGTGCCTGCCTCCTAGAGCTCCATGTGTCCCTCAGCCAAGATACCTGCAGTGGTGCCCAAGTTCCTGGAGAGACATTCCTGGAAAAGCCTCCCCCTGAGTGTGTAGGAGACACCCAGGATTTTGTTTCTCCCTCCAGTGGCAAAATTCCATGCATCTGTGTGATTGTCTTCACACTTCTTGCACCCAGACTCTGGGGAGAGCTGACAGAGACCAGACTCTGGCCCCAGATTCCACCCTGGGCAGGTCCTATCCCCTCCCTGAGCTTCAGTTTCCTCACTGGCAAAAGGAAAGGGAGAAGTGAGAGAGTTGTTCATTCAACTAGTACTCGTCCAGTGGCCCCTCCTCTGGGCCAGAGCTCATGTGGGGGCAGGAGAAACCCATGAGCAAGCCCTGCACCTACCCTCCAGGCTCTCCCAAACTGGTGAATGCAGCCTTCCAGGAGCCAGCAGGGCCACAGGCACCTCTAGAAGGAGTCACTGGGGACTTCCTGGAGGAGGTGGCCTGAAGGCAAATACCCACAGATGTTCTTTACTTTGCTTGCATGGGGTTAGCCTGTGTGGCATTGAAATCTAAATTTTTGCAAACATCTAAAACTCAAGAAGCCGGGTGTGGTGCCCTTAAAGGCCAAGTTCACAGCGGTGTCAGCCTCTCCCAGGGAACAAATGTAGCCTTCTCTCTGGCTTTGGGGTGGTAACTTCATCCCCAGCGGGCTCCGTGAGTCAGCGGGTGGAGGGCCGCCTGAGCTCTGCGAACATTTCCATGTGGACCTCGCCTTGTGTCCCTCCCTGGCTGTGGCTCCCTGAGTCCCAGGGGGCAGGAGGAGGGGCATCCTTCACCGTGCTCCTCACTCAGGCCCTGCAGTGAATGCTAGGGCTTTTAAATGATACCGACTGTGAGTTATCCAGCAGTCCATCTGTTCTGGAGACCTTTGTAAGCTCCTGCCATGTCCCGTGGATGACATGGAGAGGTCACATCTCATTGCCATTGTCACACACCAACATAGTCACGATCACCGTGACCAGGAGGGAAGGGACGCTTATTCCCATTTTGCAGAGGGGCAGACTGAGGCTCAGAGAGATGATAAGTCCTGGAGGAACCAAGGAATCCAAGAAGAATGGGGAGTCGACCCCTGCATGGAGAAGCCACTGTAGTGTGGTGACAACAGATAGGCTGTGACAGATAAGTCGGCATTCAGGAAATCATAAAGCACTTGGACCCTTGTGTTCTTATCATAAAATGGGGAGACTGGGTTGGGGGTGCAGCTCAGTGTGTGCCCAGTATGTGCAAGGACCTAGATTCCATGCCCAGCACCACCCAAAGAAGGGGCAGACTGTCACCCTTCAGGGCTGATGAGAGGTGGGGAGAGGACATGATGACAGAAGTTGTGGAAGGCCTGGTGTGCTGCAGAGAGTAGGCATGTGGCACATGCCCCTCCTGAGGAGTGACACATGTCCCTGGGGCTGAGTCCAGCCCTGGGGTGTCTGCCTGTCTGTAGCTGTGGGGCAAGGAAACATGGGAGAACAGAGCCTAATGCTCACCCTGGGCATGACAGAGATATGACGAGTCCCTGGCCATGGCTGGAGACCTGGGGGACCAGGAGAGTGTTAGGGAACCCACAAGGAGGCTGAGAGGTGGGTTCAGGAGGCCACAAAAAGGCCATTGTGTCACTTGCCATAGCTCATCCATAGGCCCTGTGGGGACAAAGGGCTAACGTAAGGCAGAGGGGAGTACGTAAGGTGATGGATGGAGGGAAGTGTGGATGGATGAGTGGATAGATGGATGGATGATTGGATGATGGATGAGGACGGATGTATGGATGGATGAGAGTGGATGGATGGAGGAAGGGAGGGAGGGATGGTTGTATAGCTGAGTGGGTAGGTGGAAGGATGGACGGATGGATAATTAAATTGGTGATGGTGGATGGATGGATGATTGGAAGGATGATGGATGACTGGATAGATACAGAATGTGGGTAGGTGGATGAAGGTAGAGGCAGAAAGAAGGGTGGGTGGAGGGAGGGAAGATAGATGAAGGAATGGATGGATGGAGATTTGGAAAGAAGATGAGATATGTGATGAAAAGGAAGTTGGGCAAGGAGACAAATGGAAGGAAGGGAGAGAGGAGGGAAGGGTCGAGGGATGTGCATGGCTATGTGAATGGGTGATGAGTCCCTGGGTGGTTGGCTGGAGAGGCGGGCAGATGGGCGGATGTGTGAATACCAGGCTGAGTGGGTAGAGAAGTGTAAATAGAGGCTGCCTCCACCCACAAAAGGTGCTGTGAAAAAATCATCCTGCTGGGAGGGCATTTCAGATAAACCCGAGTGGAGGCCATACTCAAGAAAGTGAAGCTAGTGTGACAGGAGAGTTTCTTTAGGTCCCATAATAGAAAAGTAGTGAGCCTCCTGTCCCCCTGGGTGTTCAAGCTGAGGCTGGGCAGCTGTGTCTTGGTTGCCGTGAGCTTCTGTGGCGAGTGTGGGGGGGTATGCTATGGTGGCTTGTGATGACAAGGAGGGAGAATGGGGGTCTCCAAAGCCCCCAAGAGCCCCCAGGACACCCAGCTTGCTTTTGGATAAAAAGCTCCTTCTTGGCTCAGGGTCAGACAGGAGGCAGCTGCTCATCTGTGCCGTGGGAAACAGGCTGGAATCCGAGATGGAATTCCCATCCTGCACTGGCCAAAGCATTCATGGGGGGCACAGCAAGACCTGGCAGTGCTGGTGGGCAGGTGCCACCCCTCTCTGAGCCTGGGTTGTCCTCCGGTGAAGTGGAACCTGGGGCCTAGCGGGCAAGGTGGCTGTAGCTGATGCCTGGGGCGCTGCAGGCTGCAGGTTCAGGCCCACCTGCCTTTTGGGGGACTTCCTGGGGTCTGTGAGTGGGGAGAAGTAGGGTGACCTTGATCTGTGAGTCAGTGTCCCCATGGACTCTGCCTGGAAAACCCCAGCTGCCTGCCCTGGGCTGGGCCTGGGAGCAGCTGTTGGGGTAAAAAGCCCCAGACCCTTCTCCCCAGCTGTCTGGGGGGCCCAGCCCTTCCTCCTGCCCCATCTCTACACGAGGAGCTGGGCTCAGAGCCTCTGCCCTGCTTCCAGCCCCTCCGCCACTACTTGGGCTGCAACTCCTCTATCCATGCCTCAGTTTCTGCAAGCATAAAGGGAAGCTAATAAACTCCTCTTCTAAGGCCGCTGGGGGAACTGGAGGAGTTAGTTCTGGACCTGCGCTGATCTCACCCTATGCCCGAGGCTCCCTGGCCCTGCAGCGGACAGAGAAAAACAAAGGCCAGAGAGGGGCCGGCCACAGTCAGTGTCACACAGCAGAGTGGCCTGGCTGGGCTGGACGCTGTCTTGTGAGCCAGATGGAGGCCCTGGGCAGGGAGGCAGGCACTGCCCTGCAGAGTCACCTGGATTTGGCCTTTGTTTATCATCAGCCGAGTGGAGCCAGTCAGGCAGAGCAGACCCTTTCCCCTTCCCAGCTTCTCTGTGGGCTGGGCTGTGGCCCAGGGAGGGCGGGTGTTGGGTTTAGGCCTCTGGGGAGATGGGGAGGATGTGGCCCGCCTCTGCCTCCGCCTCTCCTCCCTCCCTCCCTCCTGAGGTCTCCTCTCCATCTCTCTCCAGCCCACAGCTGCTGTGCTCTGCACTCTCTGGGGGGGCAGTCACCCCCTACCGTCCCGCCCCGGTGACTCAGGCTCCCCTGGCCCTCAGCCACCACAGTCTCCTGGCCAGAGGCAGCAGGGTGTGCAGAAGCCCCAGTCTGAGTGTGAGGGACACTGGCTGGGAAGGTCCAGTGCCGCTGCTAGCCGGGGACAGACCCACTAGCTGGGGACGTGCTGGGACCCACTGTAGCCAGAAGGCAGCCAGAGCCCCTGGTGCCTCTGTCTCCCCTGGCCATAGGGTTTTCCTTTCTTTGTCCCACCATGAAGAAGGAAGTGACCTGAGAGCCCTGAGAAGAGACCCACCCCCCAACCACCGGGTGGACAGCCAGGGTGGTGGCCGTGGCCCCTGAGCCGCGCGCTCTGCATCCACCAGGCATGAAAGGCGATGGCAGTGCTGTGTGGGCCCTGATGTGGAAGTACTGCATCTCCGTGAGGACCCTCAGGTACTGGGGCGAGTGCCCAGGGAAGGGAGGTGGCTGTGCCCACCATTGCCAGCCTTGAGGCAGGTTGCAGGGCCTTGCAAAGTCTAGGAGGGCACATGGGTGGAGTGCAGGAAAGGCCGCACCTGGTTCCCGCAGAGAAACCTCGTGTCTCTGGCATTGGGCTGGGGCACCGCATGCCCGCTGGGGAGGGAATGGCCTACCCAGGTACAGTGTGCACAGGATTGCACACTGGAGTGTGTCTTTGTATTTTAGACAGCACCAAAGAGGGGAGATTTTATTTAAAGGAGTTGTTTGACAGAAGGGTTTGTTCCATAACCCACTGGCACCGGGCTCCGCTGTGTGACCTCAGCTCTGCCCCGGACCTCTGTGATCCTGGTAGGCATCAGCAAAATGCAGCTCACGTTCATTCCTTTTGTGCACTGTGCCGTGACTGTTTCATGTGACATTTGTAACCCCGGGGCTGGGGATCTGGCAGGTGCCGCGGTGGAGCATGGCTGTGGCATTGTTAGACACATGTGAAGGGGCGGATTTGTCTCTGCATGCTTTTAGGATTAGTGTGAGGATTCGATGAGGTAATACATGCAGAGCAGTGCCTGGCGGGCCCCTGGTGTCCAGGAACTGCAGGGGTGATGACATTGTTGTTGTTGCTGTTGTTACCAAACCTTCTCAATGCGCCCTGGGGAGGTGCCTGAACCCGTGCCCCTGGCTGGGGGAGTGCAGTGGGGGAGTCCCGCCTAAGGAGGGGACCCACCTGGGCCCTCCAGCCTCTGCAGCTGCCAGACCACCACGCGGCCAGGCCACGGGAAGCTGGGGCTCTTGGGCAAGGCTGGGGGGCCTCCTCTGAAAAGGGGGTGGTAGGGGTCTTGGTTTGCATAGGGGAGGGCTTAGTGGCCACCACCTACTTGGAGTGTGTCTTTGTATTTTAGACAGCACCAAAGGGGGGAGATTTTATTTAAAGGAGTTGTTTTACAGAAGGTAAGAGATTGAAAGAGTATCCCTTTTTCCTACCCTCACTATCTGGTATATAAACTATATAACATCCTCCCTATATAACATCCTTCCTTATGCCCTTCCTCCCCTTTCGTCTTCCTTCATTTCTTCTTTCCTTCCTATCTTTTTTCTTCCTTCCTTCCCTCTTTTCTTCCTTCTTTTTTCCTTCTTCCTCCCTTTCTTCCTTTTCCTTCCTAAAATATTTGTGACCCCATACAGGAAATACCTACAATGAAATAATTAAGAAAACATCAGGATCAGGAAAAGCACAATCCAGAATAGGATGGCAAAGACCCAGGGTAAATTATCATCATCATCATCATCATCTTCATCATTATCATCATCAAAATAGAACAGAACCAAGATACTCCAGGTTCTGAGGTCCTTTTGTTGAGGTGAAAATTCCCCAGCTTCCTAGCAGCTGCAGAGGAATGGGAGATGTAGCCATGTAGGTCTCTGCTTTTAGGTGAGAGTGTGGGGGCCCTGGCATGGAGGGCCTGGGGGCTGGGCAGATTTGGGGGAACTGGGCAGTCATGAGGGTGAGGTGTGTTCTTAGTGAACCCCTGAAGTCAGTGGCTGTACCCCCAGACCTGGAAGAGACCTCCTGAGGTGGGAGGGAGAACCCTGAGAGTGAGTCCTGGGCTCTGGCCACGCCTGATGCTCTCTTCCCACTAGCCGGAGCTGGATTTTCCTGCCTCCCCTTCCATCCTGAGGTTTCTGGATCGGCCTCCAGGGAAACCTCGGGCTGTTGATAGGATGCAGCCTCACAGGCCGGCAGACTGGCTCTGTGCCTCAGTTTCCTTGTCCACAAAATGGGATGAGGTGGAGCCTCTGGAGGCCACGGAGAAACCTCGATGCCTGTGATGCAAGAGCAGCTGGGGTGGGTGTGGTCGCCATAATTCACACGGGGTTTGCCCCAGCCCCACACTGAGGATCGGGTGGCCCTGTCTGCACAGCCGGGGAGGGTGGGCCCTATAGGGCTCCCAGAGCAGCTCTCTTTTGTTGTCCCCCTAAAACAACTGAGGCTGCCCCCAGAGCAAGCTAGACCCCCACCAGCCAGTACAGGCACAGCGAGATCCCAGCCCCTGGGCTGCCCGGGGAGACCTGAGTCAGCCCCTCTGCAGCCCAAGGAGAGGCTGGCGGCCGCTGCAGGGACAAATTGGAGGGTTGCAATCAGACAGCACATACTTTTCCACTTGCGTCTTCAGATTCCCTCTGCGTGCGCCGGTCGCCCCTGGCGTGGTCCCACTCACGTCTGGAAAAGCATGAGGTGTGCTCAGAGCAGCTGCTGGCTGGCCAGCCCTGGCCCTCTGCTGGGGACTTGGGAGGCTCCAGCTCGGAAGCCAGGATGGGGTCTCTGCAACCACGGCCAGCTGGGGTCTCCAAGGAGCCCTTCTGGCCCGAGGCCAGGGGGCACAACAGCTGGACAGCTGTCACACTGGGGTGCAAAACCAGCAACGCTCAGTGCTAAGAAGCACTGTTCCTTGCCAGCCTTGGTCTCTCTGGGAGGCAGAGTGGGGTCAGATGGGCAGCCTTGGGGGCAAAGTTGTCAGTTATCAGCCCAGCCCACCACTGTCACCCCACCCCTCACCTGCATCCCCTTCTTTCCTCCAAGCCTCTATTGTGTAGGAGGGGTGGAGTAAATGAGTAGAAAAAGCATGGGCTTGTGTGGGTGCCCTTAGCTGAGACCCAGCATGGTGGCCCCTTTTCCTGTGAAAGTGATTTGAAGAACCATTGAGAAGGTTCGGTGCGTGCAGCCTGCTCTGGCTGGGATGGACACCGTACAAGATGGCCAGCCCTGTCACCTGTGAGGAGCAGGCTGTGTCCCTTGAGCAAGCTCCTTCCCTCCACCTGCCTTCCCCTGAGCACTTGGCTCGGGATCTGTGTCCCTCGCAGGCCTTGCTCCACGGCACTGCCCAGTACCCCTACCCATCTCCAGCCACTCTCGGTCAGGCAGGAGAATCACATTTGCATCTGGCATTATTTTGGGCAAGAAAGGTGGTTTTGTATCCTGAGAGCCAGAGGGTTTGTGGCCTGGTGGACTGGGGCAGCCTACAGACACACAGGGCTGGGGGTGCTGGGCTGGGGCGGGGCACAGCTGGGCCACTCAGGCCTGCCGCTAGCTCCTCCCCCACCGTAGCTGCATCTGGGCCTGAGGGCTGGGGAGCAGCTGGCAGCTGGGCTCAGGGAGCTTCCAGGGGGCATCTCGGACAGCAAGCCATCTGGTACCCTAGGGTGCAGACGGGGTGCGCTCCTCCCGGCCTGTGCTGCATGCCTGTGGCAAAGTCCCTCTGGAGCAGGTCTTGCTTCCTTGCTGTGTCGCCTCTCCCACTACATGGGGGGCCTGGCCCTGCATGCTGGGCCTCCAGCTCCTCTGTGCCCATGTCTTGGGTCCTTGGCTGTGGCCAGGACTGCCTGAGGCCGTGGATGGTGTCACCAGCCCCACCCACCCAGCTGTCCTCCAGGATGTGGCCTAGGCTGCCCTGTCCCTCTTGGGCAGGGCCCAGAGCGGAGTCTGGGGACGGGACAAGGGACCAGGAGGGATGAGAATGGCCAGGCAGAGGGTGCTGTGGGGCGGTCGAGGAGCCCCCCACCATCCCCATCCAAGGATGAATGGGTGAGCAAATTGGCTGATGCCATACACAGGGATATCATTCAGTCCCAAGAGAGGACATACTTCTGACCAGGCTACCACGTGGGTGACCTGAACACATTCTGCCCAGAGAAAGAAGCCAGTCACAAAGGACCAGATATTATCTGACTCCGTTTACAGGAAGTGCCCAGCACCGGCGAATCCTTAGCTGTGGCCTTCAGATGGGACATGGGCCGGCCAGGGGGAGCAGGCAAGGGGCTGACTAGGAGGTGGCCATGTGTGGGGACAGGAGCTGAGTCCCCAGAGCCCATGCCCTGCCTGGAGGGGACAGGGCTGGCCTCTGCCCTGTCCCCACACTTGGGTCCCATTTAGGCCCGAGCTGCTTTCAAAGTAAGTAGGGCGCTCTCTCTTCAGGGCTGCCTCTTGCATGACTTTGTCCTGCCAGCTCCAGCTGGCTGCGTCCTTGTGGTAGCCAGAGACCCAGCCAGGGACTGGCACTCCAGATAAAATAGCTTCTCCTGAAACTCGAGTGGCCCCGAAACGCGATCAGTCACGAGAGACTGACAGGGAGGCCACTGTATTATTTATCGTCTGGGCCCTGTCCAGGGTGGCCATTGGGACTGGCAGTGCCCCGGGGCCCGGTGGAGAGCAGGCGGCGATTGCGCAGGGGGGGGCCCCTGGGTGGCTGGCACCCTTTCCCCGGGGTGTGGTTTCCTGGACGCCAGCTGAGCAGGGAGGAAGTCAGACGTCAGGACCTGGCGTGGGCAGGGCCCACTGCTCCTCGTCCCTTGGGGCCACAGAGACAGCCAGGCCTGGGATTCCGGGGACCAATGCCCCTTCCTTGACACTGTGAGTAGCACCCAGGCTGGGCAGCCTGGAGAGCTGGGGGGTAGGGGCAGCCTGCGGGTTGAGGGTCCCTGGGATGGTGTGGGGGTGTCCACTGTTCTATAGAGTGGCTTTGGGGGTCCTGTTCCTCCCCTGGAAGGCATCTGGGCCTGCGCTGGGTGGGTGCAGGGGTTTCCCACAGTGGCCGTAAGGGGAACTTGGTTCGCTCCCCTGAGCATGGGGCCCACCCCAGTCTCTCGGGGGTGACGTCCCAGCCCCCCAGCCCACACAGACTGCCAGAGAGTTGGTTCTGGTTCTTCTCATGGGCCTTCACAGCAGCCTGAGAAAGAGGAGCTCTTAGAACACCCATCCCATAGCCGAGTAAACTGAGGCCCATGGAGGACACAGCTCTCCAGAGCTCCAGGAACAGAGTGCAGGTTCCTCCCTGGTGTTGATGTCGCCTGCTCTGTCAGGGGCCACGGAACAGGAGGCTTGGCCAGGCCCTGGGCGAAGAAGACCTGGGCTCCCCTGCCCCCACTCCCTGGTCTCTCCCCACCCCCATCCTACCCAGACCCACCCGACCCGGACTGCTTCTGCTTCTTTCATTTCCTTTTGAAATGGTCCAGAGTGGAACCTTAACATCTGCAGATGCTGGGGCTGGGAGGGGCCTGGGGTGTGGTCCCATTGGCACTGTGCCCTGAGAAATCCCCTTTAGTGGGGAAAGAGAGGGGTCACCCACATGCCCAGGGACATTCCCTGCTTCCCTTTCATGTAAGCTTCACAAAACCCTGAAAGAAAGGACTTTCCCCTTTGGCGACATGAAGCCCTGGGTGGGAGGTGTGGGGGTGTCTGTCTAATGTCCTTTGAGCTCGACCCAGAGGCTAAGAGGCCTTCTTCTGGGGCACAGTGGGCAGGAGCGAGATTCTGGGTGGGACCTAAAGGATATGACCAGGAGCCAGGACAACTGCATCTAGGACCTGCGTGGTGGGGACCCCAGATCAGCCTCTCCCTTCTGAGGCCTCGTGTCCTTGCCTGTGAGATGGCCTAGGAGTTAGGAAGCTTTCAGCACCCTATGACTCTATGACTTCATGCATGTCATTTAGGCATTCAATTACTTCACAAGCACATATTGGGCACCTACTGCATGCCAAGTGCTGCCTTGTCTCTAGGGATTGGAAAGTGATAAGGCAGACCAAACATTATTGCTGCTCTGTGTTGGATCAAACAACATAAAACTAGACCAAGACATGCATGCGTGTCAGGGGTGATGTGTTCTATGACGGCAGGCACTGCCATGCATGGGGACAGATGCAAGGGAGGAGTAAATGATGGATGGGTTTTATTTTGTTTTTGTTTTTTGTTTTTTGGACAGAGTCTTGCTATATAGCCCAGGCTGGCCTTGAACTCCAGTGATCCTCCTGCCTCAGCCTTCTAAGTCTAGGATTACAGATATGAGTCTCAACTCTGCTCTATAGCCATGTGACCTTGTGAAAGCCACCTGTCTCAGCTTTAGTCTGTCAGTGAGGACCTTTTTAGTTGCATATGACAGAAAGTTCAAATCAAACAGGCTTGTGCAGAAAAGAGGCTCCACTGGCTCATGGGGCTGCGAAGTGTAGAGGGCAATGGGCTTCAAGAATGGCTGGATCCGGGATGTGGACTTTTCAACTCTCACCCACTGGTCCACCTTGGCTCTACCTGGACCATGGCAAGTACTTGGAAAATGTTAGTTATTGCCTTCCATGCAGTCGGCATCAGCCCTGCAAAGGGCAGCAAGCAGCAGTGGCCAGGCTGCAGGGAGCAATGTAGTGTTTCTGGCTTGAGGATGTTCCAGTGGCCTGGGGAAGATGGGAGGAGGAAAGAAGAAGTTACCATCCAGGGCCATCAGGGCTGAGTGGGGAGCGAGCTCCCAGGCCTTGGGGAGCCAGAGGAGGAGTCTCAGAGTTCTCACCCATCGGGGCTAGGTGGGCTTCCTGGAGGAGGCGCCTCTGCGCTAGACTTGATGCACTGGAGCGCTGGACTGGGGACTGAGATCGATGGAGCAGGAGTCTGGGGCTGGGCTCAGCACCTTGCAGAGCCTGAACTTCATCCCTGGAACCCCCGGGTGCTGCAGGGGTAGAATGCGCTCTCAACGAGCACCTATGTGTGCAGGTGCTCTCCTGTGTGGCCTGGTCAACCCTCTCTGCAGAGAATGAGCGTGGTTTCCAGGTCGGGGGCTGCAGCTGACCACCTTTCTCTGTGGGTCCGTGGCAGATGTGTCCCTGCACACTTAGAATTTGGGACTGGCTCGGCAGCTTCTGGGTGGCGCCCATGCTGGGGTCTATGGGGAAGTCACTGCAGAAGCGCGAGTGTTGAAACACCTTCCCAGCAGAGTGACAACCACGCTCGGATCACACCGCAGCGGAAGCAGCTGCAGTCATTCTGAAATCCGGGGCTGGGCTCCCACACACAGGGGGACAGCCACCTGCTTGCGTGCACACAGGCACCTGGCCTGGTCCTGCATTCTGAGGGGTGGGTGTGCAGCCACCCAGCAGCTCCTGCGCGCCCACCGCAGAGCTGAGCCAGTGGGAGAAAGGTGGAGTAGGAGGCAGGGCTAGGGCTAGGGCCCCACTTCCCCACACGGAGCTGTGACCTGGTGGGCACCTGCCTTTTCCCCTTAAGAGTCTCAGTTTCCTCATAAAGTGAGGATAGCAGCTGGGTGTATGGTGCACACCTGTAATCCCAGCATTCAGGAGGCTGAGGCAAGAGGATCGCCACATGTTTGAGGCCAGCTTGGGGTACATAGTGAGTTCAAGTCTAGCCTGAACTGCATAGTGAGACCCTATCTCTAAAAACAAAAACCCAAAACAAGTAAATACAAAATAAAAGAAACATTCCATTCTCAAGTTGGTCTTCAAATTCTCAATTTGATCTTAAAATCTGTAAAAAATGGTCATGTTTGCCAGTGTGGACTTGAGCCAAGTGAGAAATTGGTTCTGACTCTAAGCCCTTCCCCACAGGCTGGGCCCAGGGCTCAGGAAATGCAGGCATAGTTCTGTGAAAACAGAATTTTGTGAAACCTGGCTTGCTGCAGATGTTCATTTCTTAAATGATTCAATGAGACAAAGCATTGAAGAGGAAAAAGAGAGATCAGTGTACTTCACCCAGGCTCTGAGCAGAGTGGTTGAGACAGAGCCAGGGGCAGCCGCAAAGGACACTCGGGCTAGGGTGATTTTTTTGTTTTGTTTTTGTGACCACGTCTTGCTATGTAGCCCAGGCTGGCTTTGAACTCTGTTGATCCTCATGCCTCAGCCTCCCAAGTACTAGGATGACAGGCATGTGCCACCACACCTGGAGAGGAGGTAGTTAGTGCATTGGGGTTGCAGCTCCTGGGGCACTGCCTGGGGAATTTCTGGGGGAAGTGGTGAAAGGAAGATGACTCCCCCAGCTGGCCCGAAGCCCAGGTTGGGGTGGGGGGGATGGGAGGCAGCTGTGCCTCACTTCCTCTTCTGGCTTAAAAGACTTGCCAGGTGACAGTCCCATCTTCCAGATGACATCACACGCTGTCAGAGGCCACCCTGCCCACATCCTCAGTGCACAAATGGGAAACCAAGGCAGAGGACACAATATGCCTTAATCTGTCACTATAGGGAGAGGTCTGGTAGCCTGGGGACCACTCCTAGGCTGGGCTGCAGCTCACTGTATGACCTAGGGACAGGTCCCAGGGCCACCCTGGGCCTCAGGTTGACATTTGCAAAATGCACCTATGGTTCTGTCACAGAGCAGGCAAATGTAAAAGGCTACTGGAAGACCCTAGCCTAGGGCCTGGCACCTTGCACACTGTTAGGATTCCTTCTTTTTTGTTTCCATTTTTTGAGACAGGGTCTTGCTGTGTAGATAAGGCTGGCCTTGAACTCATTATGTAGCCCAGGCTGGCTTCAAACTCATAGTGATTCTCCTGCCTGAGCCTCCTGAGTGCGGAGATTATAGGCATGGGCCACCACACTCTCATTCGGATTCCTTCTACTTTATGGTAGACTCAGAATCAGTGGTGCATCTTCTACCCTAAGAGCTCCGCTTCCTGCTCCGGGAGCAGCGTCGAGCGAGGAACTCCACTACTACTTCACACAGCTGGTACCTGTGGAGTGCAGCTGTGTGCTGGGTGGCATCGCAGCCCAAGACCCCACCCTCCTGGGGCTGGCATTTGGGACTCAGGGGGGAAAAGAAATCACAAGGAAACCAACCACAGAACAAGGTCATTTCCAGCGTGGCAGCGAAGCAGACACAGCAGGTGGATGCGGCAGTGATGACTTGCAGGTGGTAAGTCCCTTTCTCAGAGGAAGGGACTGCAGGCCGGGGAGGTGGTGGTGGAGGAAAGAGCAACATGGACAAATGCCCCAAGGATTTAGGCTCAAAGGATGGGGCCCCTGCTGGACGATGGTCACCGCCTTCCGTAGACATTGGCTGGCAGGACCAATCTGGCAGGACCCTCTGTGCACAGGGCAGTGGGGAGGTCCCTGGCTTGGCATGGAGCCTGACCGAGGGTGACAGGGCAGCGGCAGAGGGACACAGCTAGGAGCCCAGTTCTGGCTCCGGACCTTGCTCCTTGCTGGGGCTATGTCCTCCATGGAGACATCAGCCACACAGGTCACCAGAGCAGCTGTGACCTGTGGGGCAATCATGGGCTTGGTGACATCGTGGGGGACTTAGTGCTTAGGGTCTGCTGGCTGGTCTGAGACCTGGTCTTAAAAGAATCTGGCTGGATTCTAGGGTGAGTTTGGGTCAGAACTGCAGGTATTTGTGTCCAAAAGGAAGGAAAAAAAACGTGCTAGTGCTGAAACCCTAAAGACGTTTGTCCCTAAATGTGTCCGGTTTCCTGCTTAGACACAGTTGATGCTGGCTGCGGCTGGCTGCAAAGGGTGGGTGATGTCCCTTTCCCAAAATGGCGACACGCCTGCTCACCCAAAGAGCACCCATTTTCTTTCCTTCCTCTCTTTTCTTTTCTTTTTCTGGTGCTGGGGATGGAACCCAGAGCCTTTGCACCGAGCTACATCTGCAGCCCTTTTTATTTTTTAAGACAGGGCCTCGCAAAGTTGCTAAGTTGCCCAGGATGGAACTTGTGATCCTCCTTCCTCAGACTGCCACCATACAGGCTGGGGTGGCGGGCAGTTTTCTATTGGTACAGACCAGGAAGGCGAGGTTAGGTGGCCTGGTCAGGAGTCCCCAGGAAGGCCAGCAGTGGGATTCTGGGCCAGAGTTCACAAGAAGTCCTTGTGTGTCCTTGCCCTGGCCCCTGCATGGGAAGGTCATGGGGCTCATGGGGGCTGATGCTTGTGCCTCTCCTGGAAGGGGCTGGGTTTCTGCTCCCCAACAGTTGCACCCTGAGAAAGTCAGAGCTGCAAGGACTTGGCGAAGTCACCCTCAGGCCATCTGCCCATAGGACAGGGATGCTGTGCACTGGGTTAGGGATGTGCTGTTGACAAACTAAATATGTAGGTGACCCGGGCCAAAGGGCAGAGGGGACGAGACCTGTACTGGCTGAAATGCAAACACGGGGTTTTTTTCAGGTTTGTTGTAATTGTCATTTTCTGGGTTGTTGGGAATGGAACCCAGGCCCAGGCAAGAACTTTACCTATACCCCCAGCCTACTTATTCTCCCCCATCTCTTTCAGAGACAGGGTCTTGTGATCCTCCTGCCTCAGCCTCCCCAGTGCTTCAAAATTTTTTAAAAACAGGGTCTCACTCTGTTGCCCAGACTGGCCTCAAACTCCTGAGCTCAAATGACCCTCCGGCCTCAATCTCCTGACCAGCTGGGACTGCAGGCATGTGCCACCATGCCTGGTTTAACACGGGAATTTTTTTTTCAGGGACCAAATGTGTGTCAATTCCAAATGTGTGTGTGAGGACTGTCCCAACGCTGACCTCACTGGATTCTCAGAAGGAATCCTGTCTAGCAGGAATAGGTCCTCTTTTGCAGCCAGGTAAATTGAAGCAGCCAGGCGACTTGCCCAAGTTCCTTACCAGCCAGAAAAACAGCAGCATCCGAATGGGGGCCCGGGACTGAGCTTTCCCTAGAGAGGCGGAGGGCTGTCCTGTGCAGCGGGTGGGGTGGCGGACAGAGACCCCTGTACTCCCCACCCCCATGAAGCCCAAGCGCGCCCTCCACCTTCCTCCTAGTGTCCCCAGTCCTCAGTCACCTCGGTCCTCCGAATGGCAATGGGACTGGGTGTGATGTGGAGGTGTGACCCCTGCCTGCCAGGTGGGAGATGGGAAAGGACCCTCCAGAGGAGGACGGGACCAGCCAAGGGGACATAGGCTCGTGTCCGCCCCTCAGTCGGCTTCCCCATCCCGTAGGGGACTGGGCTTTGTCATTCCTACCTCAGAGCCCCCCGGAGAGCCCTGCACCCACTCAGAGCCTGGCCCAGAGCACGAGTCTGTGCCTCCCATATGCCTCTTCCTTTGGCTGGCCTGGGTCTCTGCTCTGTTTCAAATGTGGAGGAGGCCAGGCGTGGTGGTGCACTCAGCACTCAGGAGGCTGAGGCAGGAGGATCACTATGAGTTCAAGGCCAGCCTGGACTATAGATCCCGGCAACAGCCCGCAGCAGGCCAGGAGCAGGTGGAAAATGTCCCCTGGACCAGAACTGAGGGCATCGTTGATTAACGTTGCAGAAGGTGGGTGCTGTCACTCGGTGACTCCACAGGCGGGTGGGACAGTGTTGACTGGGGAAGGCTTTGGGGCAGGGGGGTCAGTCCCTAGGGGAAGTACTCGCTGCATCCAGACTGGGTGGGCTTGTAATCGGGAGGCATGGCACCCTGGTGTCCTAGTCCTGGGGTTTTGTTTCTGTTTTGCAGTGCTGGGGACTGAAGGTGGCGGCTCAAGAGTGATAGTGGGAGCTGCCAGGCCCCTCAAGGCCCAGCCTGGGAAGGGACATAGCTGTCACTTCTCTGCATTCTACTGTTCAAGGACTTCTGTGGCCAAGAGCAGGGGACACAGCCCCAGTTCTGGATGGGAGGGAGGGGCAAAGTCTTCCTGGGACGGATGAGGGTACCAGGAGGAGGAATCCGTGGCCTTGTTCTGCATCCCAAGGGACATGTCATCAGGATTTGCCGGGCCCTGTGTCACACTGGGTGGGTTCTAAAGTCACTATTGCCTGGATTGTACAAAGCCCCTGGTTTTGTGGACACTGCCCTTGCTAAGAGGAGGGGTGACTCTCAGGTGCCAGCTGGGGACAGAGGGATACCTAAGTGGCTGCCCCCCTTCAGGAACCTGTCACTGGTAAGCCTCTGTACCTTGGCTGCCTGGGACAGTAGCCGCTAGCCCTGGGTGCCATTTAAATTTTAATGAGTCGAAATAAGATAAAAATTAAAACTCGTTCCCTAGGGACCCACTACCCACACCTCCAGGTGTCCGGGGATAGGAAAGATGGCTCTTGTCACTGGAAATTTTGACAACCCCCCCCAACAAAATTTAGTTGCCATGACTGGAGACCAAGAGGATGACAGCTCGCCTCAAATCACCCACTTCTGGATGAATTTGAAGCCGATGCGTTTTATTCGTCTTGGCAGCATCTGTTTGGGTTCGAAAGAGAGAATGTGTGAAATGCAATGTTTGTGTGGTCTAGCAGCAGTGTCGGGTGTACATATGGGATGTGAAAATCCCCTAAAATAATTCTGGGGCTCCCCGCCTGGGAATCCCCAAGCCCTTCCAGGAGCTGGAGTCCTGGAGAGGCTCTGGGAGGAGCGGAGGCCAGGCTGTGTTCACTGCAGGTGACTTTCCAGGGTTGCTGGGGGGCATTGCCCACCTTCGAGGCCCACTAGCTACCCCCACATGCTCTACGGCTGCTGTTCTGAGCTCCTGGCCCTCTCCCTGCTCACCACCTCATGTGTTTGGCTTATATAGTCACGCACCTGTGACTGGATATTTTATAAAGAAAAGAGAGCCGGGCATGGTGGTACACGCCTTCCAGGCTGGTCTTGAACTCACTGTGTTGCCCAGGCTGGCTTCGAACTCCCAGCGATCCTCCTGTCTCAGCCTCCTAAGTGCTGGGGATTGCAGGTGTGCACCACCACGCCAGGCTACAATTTTATTTAAAATCATTACCACCACCCTGTAAAGAAACTTTACACCCATTTCACTCACTTCCTTGTTCCATCCCTAGCCCCCGACAACCACAAATCTTTTTGTCTCCATAATGTAGCTTCCTGAGTATTGCATACAAATGGAAGCAAACACTAGGGCGCCTTTTGTGTCTCCTTTTGTGTCTCGCTTCTTTCACTTAGCATGACGTTTGCAAGGTCCACCCATGTCATACCAGTGTCTGTATGCATTCCTTTACATGGTTCTATAATATTCCATTGTGCGGAATACTGTATTTAGTTCATCTAGTCACTAGTCAATGGGCATTGGGTTGTTTCCACTTTTAGGCTATGAATAATACCGCTCCGGATATTTATATACAAGTTTCTATGTGGACTTTGTTTTCAGTTTTCTTGAGTAGATACCTAGGCATGGAGCTGCTGTATCACATAGTGACTTTGTGGGACAGACTGATCCCCAAAGTGGCCACAACTTCTTAGATTCTCACCAGCAGTATTGAGGGTTCCTGTGTCACCAGATCCTCACCAGCACTGGTTACGGTTGTTCTTTTGAGCTGGCCTCCCTAGTGGGTGTTGGGGGATTGCCTGGTGGCCTTGATTTTTATTTTCTCAATGATTAATGATGTTAGCCCCTGTTGCATTGGCCACTCATGTATCTGGTGCATATGTATGTATGCACTCACATGTGTGGCAATGGGCATTGAACCCACGGCCTTCACACTAAGCTACATCCCCAGCCTTTATTTTATTACTAACTTTGAGACAGGGTCTTGCTATGTTGCCCAGGCTGGGCTCCAACTTGTGGTCCTCCTACCTCAGCCTCCTAGAATGGTAGCACAACAGGCCTGTATGCCACTACACCTGGCTTCATGTATCTCTTTTGATGAAATGTTGATTCAAACCTTTTGCCCATTTAAAAATTGTATTATCTCCTAGTAATTGAGTCAGGGTGTCCTTTACTTTGTCTTGAAATTGAGCTATTAGTGTGTTTTTTACACTCTAAATACAAGTCCCTTGTATTGGTTATGTGATTTTCGAATACTTACTCCCAGGATATCATTTTTCACTTTCTTGAGGGCAACTTTTGAAGAGCAACGTTTTTAATTTTTATGAAGTCCAACTTATCTGTTCTTTCTTTTATCATTTGTGTTCTGGTGCTGCATGTAAGAAATCATTGCCTAAGTCAAGATTCCAAAGATTTCCTCTCGTGATGTTATGTTCGAGCTCGATACTTTCACTCTTTCTCCGGGATTTCCGGATCACTTCGAGTAGGGTAGAGGTGGGGCCCAAACGCACCCCTCTCCATGTGAATGGCCAGTTGTTGCAGTGCTATTTGTTGAAAACTATTCTTTTCAATGAATTGTCTTAACACATTTGCCAAAAATCATTTGACAATACTTTTATTTATTTACTTTTTTGATTTTGTGAGACAGGGTTTCTCTATATAGCCCAGACCGGCCTTGAACTCACTATGTAACCCAGGTTGGCCTTGAACTCCTGTTGACCCTCCTGCCTCAGCCTCCTGAGTGCTGGGATTACAAGTGTGCGTCACCATGCCCCACAAGGATATAGTGTTTCTTAAAGTGGAGTCTGATGAACATGATAAACTGTATTCTTAGGGTTCCACCAGTCCTTGCACGTGAGAAATGCTTAGTACAGTATAGAGCCCTTTCTACGCAGGGAGGTAGAGGCCCAGACAGGGAAGGGAATGTCCAAAGCCAGGCATCTGTGAGTGCCCACAGCTGGCACAGGGGCAGTGTGGGGTGCAATAAGAGCCCGCCCCACTGGGGGGCCGATTCCTGCTTCAGCTCCTTCTGCCCCACGCCCCTCTGTGTCCCCACTGCATCTACTGGACACAGCTCTGTGCTGGCCCCCAAGAGCAGCGAGGGATCAGCTCCCTTCCCTCTGCAGAGCTCCAGGCAGGTGAGCGGACCCATCAGCTGAGGATTGCAGCATCATAACTTTTGTTATGCACACTAACTTTAACAGAAGCTCTGCCTGCGCCTGGGGCTGCTCTAGCATCCTCCTTGGACATGCAGGACACTGTGCAAGCCTAGGCGATAGATGCCTGGGCAAAGTGGTGTTTTTGGAGCTGGATTTAAAGGATGGGCTTGGACTCTGGCTCACAGAGAGGTGTAAGCATTCTAGGCATTTCTGCATTTTTGATGGATGAAAATGCTATCATGGGGCCGGTGATATAGCTCAGCGGCATAAGCACCTGCCTAGCAAGCGCGAGGTCCTGAGTTCGACTCCCGGTACCCGCATAAAAAAAAGAAATGCTATCATGATTTGCCTTTGTAAGAAGGGTTGTGTACCTGCTTATAGGTTAACAGGCCACTTGTGTTTCTTCTCTGAACCTACCTGCTTAAGTGAACTGGACAATTCTCATTTTGAATTGTGCTTTTCTTGTTGACTTGGATGAACTCTTTACATACAGAGGAAACCAAGGGACAAGTGCGTGCACGTGCGCCATGGTGTGAGCTGGCATAGCGTGCGCAAGGGTACAAAGTTTAACCTGATTTTGGAAGAAGCTGCTCCAGACTGATGGAGCTGGGCAGGGAGGCAAAGCCAGTTCTGATGCTGGGCTGAGGAACCTGTTCCTTATCCCACAGCAGGTTGTAGGGAGCTATAGAGGGGTTTTGAGCAGGGAAGGAACGTGATTCAATCTGTACTTTCAAAAAGTGCTTTGTGTTAGGTAACGGATGGAAAGAAGAGCTAGAAGAGTAGACTGAGGGCAGGAAATGCAGAATATCAGATGTCTGAGTAAAGGGTTGTCTTTGGTCTTCTGGGCAGTATGGCACCATAGAAAGTTCTGGACGATGAGCAAGGGTGATCCCAGGAGGCAGGAGGTGGAGAGCTACCTGCTACATCATCCCACGCTGCTGTGTGTCTGTGCGTGTGCTCCCTCTGGTTTCCCTTGTTTAGAAAAGGAGGCAGGGTGGTCGAGGTCGAGGCTGATGTCTGTGGGGCGAGTGGTTTTGTTTCCCAGCATGAGACTCTGCCCCTGCAGACATCTCAGCCCCTCAGGGTGCCCAGTTCGGTGTCATCTGTTGATGGGCCACAGGACTAACCTCCAGCCCAGACAGACAGGGCCATTGCCAGGGGTAACCGAGACAGAAAATGTGAAACAAGAGTTTCTAGGGAGGGCACTGAAGTGGGAGAAGGAAAGGGAATGGCCCCTTGGCGAGTGGGAGGGTTCTTTGTGCTCCCACAAACCTCAGGATGGGGAGCCCCCGCCTCCCCAGCAGCCACCCCACACCTGGTCTGCTCTTCCAGTGAGAAAGTGCTAGGGCTGGCATGGTCAGAGCCGTAAGGAGCCTTGGCCTTTGTTTGATCTTCTTCTTTATATTTTGTTTTGAGACAGGGTCTCACTGTGTAGCCCAGGCTGGCCTCAAACTCACAGAGATCCTCCTGCCTCAGCCTCCTGAGTGCTGGGATTATGGGTGTGCACACTGGTTTGTCCTCTCGGCTTATGGGGGTAACCTAAGGCTTTGAAGGGACATCCTCCCTGCTGAGGTCTAACAGGGGACTGTCCCAAACCATCCCAGAGCAGGCCCTAGAAATCAGGCCTCCCCACTGCCCACCCAGTACCAGAAATTATTATTTGCCAAACATAATTTTAAAATCAGCAATACATGCATATGGGGCCAACGTATGTAAGTAGAAACTTTCTGTAAAAAGCCAGTCTCCTCCCCACCCCTTCCTCCTTGCCCTTCCTCTGGCCACCACTGTACCAGTTCCTTAAGCACCCTCGTTAGAGAAAATATATGCAGGTGCTAGCATAGATCTGCACCTTCTTTTTTTTTACAGATGCACACCTGTCATCCCAGCACTTGGGAGGATGAGGCAGGAGGATCACTGTGAGCTCAAGGTCAGCCTGTGCTACACAGTAAGATCCTGTCTCAAAACAATAACAACAACAAAAACTATCTTGTAGACTGTTCCTCATCAGGCCCTGCCAGCATGCCATGTTATTATAGCCATGTGGCTTGGACCATGTATGTGGCATAATTATAATCTATTCAATAAATCTCTCATCGTAGGCTTCAGGGAATAAGCAAAAAATAGGGCTGGGGGTGTAGCTCAGTGCAAAGGCCCTGGGTTCAATCCTCAGTACTACAAAAAAACTAAAGGCAGAGAGAGAAAGAAGAAAAGGTTGGGGTCCTACTGTCTCCTTCAAGGGCAGATCCCCCACTATTAACTGGGTTCTTCTACTGGGCCCTGCCTCTTAAAGGATCCGTGCTTAGTCAACAGCACCGGCTAAGGACTAAGTCTTGAACATATGGAGTGCAGTGCTTTGTGCTTCACCCTCAGGTCTGCGGAAAGGACTGGGCTGTGTATATCTAGCCTGGGAAAAGGTCAAATGCAAACCTTGTGGACTGCATATCACTTTCACACCAGTACCAAGTCCAAAGAAATAAACTGGGCTGCCGCTGGCTGGGAACTGTGTGCACTTGACTTTTTTAAGGACAATGATGTGTAAAGGAATCTGATTGGCCTGTGCCCAGATAACTCCAGTTGGTTTCTTAATTGAATACAGAAAAGTGTAAAATGAAAAGCAAAAGCCCCACGCATGACCATTCAGCACCCCCTCCATCTTCCCACAGAGCAGCCGTCAAGAACTGTGTTGCATGTGTCCTGAGAGAACAGTGAGGAAATAGCACCCACCTCTGCAGAACCTTTTATCAATCTATGTTCACCAAAGGGATCAAAGTCATGCAATCTCCTGTCCTTCGCATTTTTTAGTAGAGATCTGTCCTGGAGATCTGTCTATCTGGGGGCAAAGTTCCAGAGAATGGGTATGTCTTAGTGAAATTGCTCCCTGTTGATGGGTACGGAAAGAGTTTCTTTGCATTTTTTTTTCTTTCTTTCTTTTTTTTTTTGTGGGTACTGGGGGTTGACCTCAGGACCTCACACGCCAGCAGGCTCCCGTGCCGCTGAACGGTATCACCGGCCCTTTTTTCGTATGTGGGTTCTGGGAGTCGAACTCGGGCCCTCGCGCTTGCCAGGCAGGCACTTACGCTGCTGAGCCATCTCACCAGCCCTTTTTTTTTTTTTTGAGATGAGATCTCAGTAGGTAGCCCAGGCTGGCCTCGAGCTTGTGGCAATCCTCCTGCCTCAGCCTCCTGAGTGTTGGGATGACAGGCATGAGCCACCACGCCCACCTGATTTCTTTGCTTTCTTTGCTCTCTCTCACTTACACTCAATGCTGGTTTTTTTTAGTACAGGGAATCGAACTCAGGACCTTGCACTGGCCAGGCAGGCGCTGTGCCACTGAGCTATATCCCTGACCCTTCAACGCTGTTTTGACTGTCCTTTTTGTGTTTTTCTGTCAGCACTCTAGGGAGCTTTGGCAAGTCACAGCTCCGTACCTCACTCAAACAGTTTCTTTGTTTTGGGGCGCGGCTGGGGATAGAACCAGGGCCTCTACATCTAGACAAGCGCTCTACCATTGAGCTGCGGCACCAGCCTTAACAGTACGTTTGAGAGTTCCTGTCCCCTTCCACCTTCAGTGGGAAAATATTATCAATCATTCATTTTTGCCAACCTAGTAGCTTTCAAAATGGCAAGTAA
This sequence comes from Erethizon dorsatum, assembly GCA_028451465.1. NCBI lineage: Eukaryota > Metazoa > Chordata > Mammalia > Rodentia > Erethizontidae > Erethizon > Erethizon dorsatum. Next base: position 40,754,182 of record CM051831.1, read on the forward strand.
ACTATGTTTGGGTTTGCGTTCTTTAATGAGCATCTAATTACTGGCACGATTGAGTGTCTTTCCATGAAGGGCTCCTTCATAGCCTCTGCTCTGTTTTCTGACGAGTGAGTCATCTTTCTCCTGTTGATCTGAAAGAGTCTTTCATTAGGGAAATTAACTTTCATCTTGTTTTCCTCAATGAACTTCTGTCATATGTGCAGCAATATTTTTTCAGCATTTATCCTTTTTTTAAAACCCTGTTTATTGTATTTTTATTCCATTTATATAGTTTTTCTTTTTACACAGTTAAAGGCATCAACGTTTGCTTTCATGGCGCCTAGGGATGAAAATATTTATACAGCGCAGTTCACACAGCCTTTCCACACGTTATCACAGTTGATTCTTGTGGCAGCCTTTGTGGAAGACGGGGAGAATTTTTAGCATCAGTTAATTCTTTCTTTCTTTCTTTCTTTCTCTCTTTCTCTCTTTCTCTCTTTCTCTCTTTCTCTCTTTCTCTCTTTCTCTCTTTCTTTCTTTCTTTCTTTCTTTCTTTCTTTCTTTCTTTCTTTCTTTCTTTCTTTCTTTCTTTCTTTCTTTCTTTCTTTTCCAAGGCAGGGGCCTGCTATGTACTCCAGGCTGGCCTTGAACTCACTGTGTGTACCAAGTTGGCCTCGAACTTTCAGCAATCCTTCTGCCTCAGCCTCCGGAGTGCTGGGATTACAGGCATGCAGCACCATGCCAAGCTAAAAATATTTTTAAATTGCAAAATTAACTCATAGTTCTTAGAAACTAAACCTCCAGCAGTGTAGAAGACATAACACATAAGACAGAGGGTCTGGGAGGAGACTCATCCTACCCCATAGCCGACATCCCATCTCCAGTTTGTTCTGAACACCAATTAGGTGCCCTGGGCATACTCTTGCCAGGCGGCGGGGACGCTTCCCCAGGAGCCGGGCTATTCCAGTTTCTGTGCCTCTAGGAGGCGCTAGGAGCTGGATAAACATTTCCAGGAGTGGGCAGCGAGGCAGGCAGCTCTACTTAGACTCTGCAGCCTCACAACCTGTGTTCGAGTCCCAGCGTGGCAGCTGTGTGACTGTGGGCAGGTGTCTTTCCCTCTCTGTGCCTCTGATCTCGTCTGTAAGACGGGAATAACAGTTTCTATCCCAGAGGAGTGAAACAATCTTTCTAAAGTGCGATCAAGCTGCGCAGCCCTCGCTTCTGATCTGTCTGTCCCTTCCTGGATCCACTGCCCAATGCCACTGGACTCGATGTCCAGGGCAGGGCATGAGATGTCACAGCTGAACATCAGGATCCCTCTCTCTCCTTACCCCAGAATCCCAGAGAGAGGAAGTGCCGTGCCCAAGGTCACCAGCCACACGCGGCAGGGCCACGGAGTCCCAGCTCCTAACCCATGACATCACTCGCCCAGTTCCTCCGCGCCGACCACTGCAGCCCTTCGCCCGGCCGCCTGTGTCGCCGCTCCTGGGCACCAGGGGGCGCTTCCTAGACGCAGCGCAGCTCCGGACGCCCTTGCTCGGCTCGGGTCCGGGCTCCTGCAGCCGCGGGAAAGCGCCGCTGCTTTCCGGTCTTTCTGTGCTAGAACCGCGCACCTTCCCGCCTCTGCCTTCCCGGCGATCCTGCCCCGGTCTCCTACCTTGGCTAAGGGTCCCGCCCACGGCCTACGCGCACCCCGATGTCTAGGACACCTGCCAGGCCACCGGGGCCCATACCCACTTTCAGGGGTCGCTGATTCAGGGTCCGCTGCGGGGTGGGGGTGCTGTCGCCAGGCCCGAACTGCGGGTCGCACATCCCGGGTGCGCGGAGGGGCGTGGTGCCCGGGGGACGCGCACGGCCCTGGCGCTGTGCGGCTCGGGCCAGCGGCTGGCTCCTCTGGGCCTAAGTCTCCTCCTCGGCTACCCGGAGATGGGCGCGGGAGGAGGGGCCTGGGCGGCAGGGGCTGCATTTGCTAGGCGTTGACTCCGGGGTCTTGGGGAAATGCAGGGGTCCCCGTGCCCCGTCCTCCACGCCCGGCCTCTGCGCGCTCCGCTTCCCCGGCGCACTCCCTGCATAAGCCCCGCCGACCCGTGCGCCCTGCACTTGTCCAGGCTCGGGTGACGTCGGCGGCTGGGGCGGCACCCGTCCTCCCCGCCTCCCCCTCAACACACACGCGCACACACACACCTTCCGAAGGGGGAAACTGAGGCCGGGCGCCAGAGGCCACGCGCCAAGGTCACGGCGCGCGTGGCGCAGCGGGCAGGAGGGCGGCGCCGGAGAGGCGCAGGGCCGGGACGCCGGGGTCGGGATCCTGGGCTCCGAGCGCCCCGGGCTCCCCCGCGGCCGTGGGGCCGCGCCCGCCTCGGGGACGGCGCGCTCGGCGGCTGCAGGCATACTGCAAGGTAGGCGCTGCGGAGCGCGGGGATCGCGGGGTCTCCCCGGGCGCCCTGGGCTCGCGTCCCGCCCCTGGGCCGGGGTGGCAGTTCAGGATCGCGGGCGGGGGTCTCGGGCCGCAGTGGCGGGGATTGCGCCGGCTGCAGGCTGGTAGGGGGGCGGAGGTCCAGCTGCACCGAGGGCGCCAACACCGGGCTTTCGGGGCCGGGGCTCTGCGGCGGGCGCAGTGGTGAGGACGCGGCCTCCGCGGCTATGCGAACGGCTTCTCCAGAAACCTGGCTAACTCGCCGGGCGCGATCTTGGGGTGGGGGCAGGGCGCTCCGGCGCCGCGTCAATGCAGCGAATCCATGCAGCCTTCGCCTTCTGCTCCGGGGCAGGTATCCCAGCTCCCGGGGTCGCCTAGCTCCCCTCCCCTTCCCTTCTGTCCCTTCCCCCACCCGGTGCTCCCGCCTCCTTGCTGAGAAATCCCGACACCGCCCTCGAGTCCGGAGCCTGCGGGCGGGCACGGGGTGAAGCATCTCCGGAATCCGCCGGGAGCCTGGTGGACGCGCCCAGGGAAGGGGTGAGAAGCCATCGCTGGGCCAGAAGGGCCGATCCGAAATTGTCCCTGCCTCTGACCCGCTGTGTAACCTCGGGAAGCACCTCCTCCTGCTACCCCCTCAACTGGCTCTCAGTCTTGGAGGGCCCTCTGGTCAGACCCCCAGAGGAATGGATTTAGGGGCCGCACAGGCACAGATGTTATGCAGGAAACCCCATCCCAGGTGCCTGCCAGAGGATGGGACCTTCTGGGCCAGGAGCTTAGAGTGTCACGCCTCGCCCCCACCCTGACCAGAGCTGGCTGCGGGACTGTGCGGGGCAGGACTGGTTAAGGCAAGGCTTCCTTGCACCTCCAAAAGTCCTGGGGAAAACCCCTTGCATGTTTCTGCCAGGCAGTTGCCACTTGAAATTGCCAAGCTGTCAGCTGTCACAAGTGATCTGTTTTTGGAGCAAACTGAGCAGAAAGATGACAGTGGGTGTCCCCTCCCCCGGCCCTGTGCAAGGAAGCCCTGCTGTGCCTGGTCAGCTCTGCACGTGGCTCTGAGCATGCTCCTCATTTGGTGGTGGCCAAATGGTGCGGGGCGAGAAGCAGGACTCTGCTGTGCCTTTTGTTTTTTGTTGCTGTTTCTTTTTTTTGGGTTTGGTTTTTTGAGACAGGGTCTCGCTGTGTAGGTAGTTCAGGCTGGCCTCACAGCGCTCCTCCTGCCTCAGCCTCCTTGAGTGCTGAGATTACAGGTGTGTGCCGTCATGCCCAGATGCTGGGGCCTGTCTCCACCGACAGTGGACATCCAGCCTGTGCAGTCCCCTCTGATCAACTCTGAAGGGAGGTAGCTGACACAGGTTCCTGGGTCCTCCCCTTGTACCCAGTATTATGCCTAGCTCCACACATGGACCGGCAAGGTGGATGTCACCCACCTCAGTAGATGGCAGAACCCATGTGCTATCAGAGCCTGAAGTGGGGTCAGAAGGGAGAGGAGAGAAGCAGCCCTCAACGCCCACCGCAAGGTGGGCAAAGAGAAGCTAAGAGGTAGCTCAGGGTGTCGCAGTGCCCAGAGCCCAGCTGGTGATCATCAGTGCTGGAGAGGGCACCCTGGAGCCCAGGAACTTCAGCCAGAGGGAGGCGGGCACATGTCCAAGGTCATACAGTGCTTCAGGGTTGAGGGACCCTGTCCCCAGCTCTTCAGCACCACCAGTGCCCAGTCCTCTTTGGGGAGCTGCTGCCTGAGGAAGGCTCCAGAGGGCTTGCTCCCAGAGGTCCCTGCATTGGAGGGACAAAGAGGGAGACCAGTGCTGTCCTCTGCAGGGGACTCTGGCTCCTGCTTGCCTTGCAAACATGAAGTAATCTTGTGTCTCATTACTGGAGTTGCCACTGTCTTGCGGCTGATTAAAGGGCCCACGGCAGCCAGCCTTGCAGCTGTCACTCTGAGTTTTAGTCGTGTCCCCTTCCCTGTTGTCCAGGGGAACTGGACCCCTTGTGTTCTGTGCCAGCCTTGTCACTACTGCTGGGAGCCGTGCGCCTAAGCATTTCTTGCTAGGAAGCACACAGCCACGCTTTGTTCTGAGAGTAATCTCCCCATCCCCACTCCAGTTGAGCTGGGGCTGAATTCTCACTGCTCAGGGGGTCCTGGTCCCTGTAGTGAGGGGTGGGGCTTGGGCTGCTCGTTCCCATGAGGAGGTACCTGGACTTTTTGCATGGATGAGGCAGGTAGTGGCCCTTCCTGCTGGTGAGGTCTGTGTAGCTGGGGTCCCAGGTGCCACTATAGCTCAGTGGTTTCTGGGGCAGCCTCTTCTAGTGTCCCTGTGTCCTCAGCAGAGGCTGTTTGCCCTGTCTTGGCTCCTCAGACTGCACACCCCACCCTGCCACCTGGAAAATCCATGCATTCCTCATCGCTCTTGTCCTTGTCTGCAGTCTGCTTGGAGTAGCCAGTTCCCTCAGGGTGCCAGTGTCCCTGAGCATGGGTGGGGCCTGACTTCCGACCTCTGGTGACAGCCTAGTCTCCCAGACCCCCTCCTTTCTGCCACACCACCACGTCGAGTGCCAACTTGGAAAGGCAGGCAGTCTGCTGCCACATTCTCAGTGACTCTTCCAAGAACTGCATGTGTGACATTCTGACGGAGCCCGAGAGCAATTCCAACCTGGCAGATGTTTCTTAAGTGTCTGTGCCATGCCAGCCACGGTCACAGGAGCTCTCCCATATATCAGAGGATTTTAATCTGCAAAACCACAGACCCGTTCATTAACTGGCAGGGGAGTTCCTGGAGCTTCCCGTTAAAACCCTGATGATGCCTCGCAGGCCAGCAGCAGCTGTGGGGAATACGATCCCTGGTCCCCTGGAGCCCCAAGTCTGCTGGTCTGTGTGCCCAGACGCCCTGGGGGAGGTGACCTGCTGGTCCCTGTATGCCACGGTGACAGTGAACTGGCAAGCTGTGCACACGTGTGTCCCTTCTTGTTGGGACAGTCCCCTCCACTCCAAGCAGAGCCCTGGCCGACAGCCTACCTTGTTCCTTGCGCCAGGGGCTAATCTAAGTTTTTCTTGTACCGGCTGAGCAGAAATCCAGAAAAGCACACTGTCTTAGAAGGCAGTGGTGAGTCTTCTGTCACTGGAGGCAAACAAGGTGAGAAGGTAGAGATGATCCCTGTATGTGGCTGAGGTTTGGTGCCCTGGAGGCCCTTTTGAGCTCCCAAAATCCCAGGGCCAGTCATTTATTCTGTATTTTGCAGTTTTCTTTAATTACCTGAGCACTTGGCAGGAGGCTATCGGGATGGTAACATAGGTTGGTAAAAATGCCAAGTGCCACGGCATTTTATTAAAGTCGAGTGCCTAAGGGCTTTAAGGGAATACTTCTTTTTTTATTTTTATTTTTTGGAGACAGAGTCTCGCTATGCACGTCAAGCTGGCCTCAAACTCACAGCCATCCTCCTCCCTCAGTCCCCCGAGTGCTGGGATTACAGGCACACACCAACTTATCCAGGCTTTATGGGAACATTTCATGATGTAGCTCAGCCAGATGCTGAAATAAGACAGGGTTTTGGGCTTATCCAAGGGGCCTAAGTGTTGGGTATGAAACAAACCATGATGGAAATTGAGCATCTTACAGCTGATCCCCAAGCAGCAGCTGAAGGCCACTGTCTTCGGCCTGAACTTGGAAAGCTGGAAGTCAGAGAGCCAGGCCCTTAGCACTCAGGACGGGTCCCTTCCTCCCCCGCCTGAAGCTCCACTGACCACCGCAGAGGACCTGATGTCCACCAGGAGGCGCTGCAGTTGGGAATAGCCTGGAAGCTACTGGGGAGCCCTAATCAGTGGCGACAGGGTCAGGCTCCGGTGAGTGTGAGTTGTGAGGTCCCTGCAGGCAGGTGGCCTGGGTTCAAATCCAGTCTGTCCATGCCCCAGGCTAGCGCATGACTGGTCAAGTCACAGACCTCCCCAAGCCTGTTTTCTTCTCTTTAAAACGGAGAGATGATATGATGGTTCCCTACAGGAAGATAATTCTGTGGCAATGAAGGCCACACTAAATTAATAAGCAAATTAAGGGGAGAATTTCAGAGAGTGCTGAGTTCTAAGAAAGGTTCTGCCCTGCTGGGACATAATGTGACCTGCAGTGGAAGAGCAGGAGAGCCCCTGGGGCAGGTTGTGCACACCTAGGTTTTTGTCCTGGCGCTGTGGGCTTGTAACTTTCTGTGCAGCCCTGGGCGAGTTGCCTCCTGTCTCTGGTCCTCTGTGATCATCTATAAAATGAGGATGAGCCCTTCTGAGCTCATGGTGGCTCTGTAGGCAGAGCTTGGTGTCCCAGTGTGATGTGTTACCTGTCCCACCGGAAGGTGACAAATGTAGAGGCACAGTTTACAGGGAAACAAGAGTGTACGTGTTGACTCCGCTATTGCAGGAGCCCTCCCGGGAGGGCTGTCCTGTCATTGCTCCCCAAAGATCTTCCCCATCCCGACTGCTGTGACAGTCCTGTCCCTATCCTTCCTGTCCTGCCGCCTGTGCAACCACTTTTCACAGTACTGTATGGTTTGTTTTCGCTTGTTTTTGAGCTGTCTGTAAGTACACTCAGGCTGGGGATAGGTGTTTGGCTAGATTTGTTTTGCTCAAAGTGGCAGTGGCAAGATTCACCTGTGGTAGCCAGGACGTGGTGGCGCACCCCTGTCAACTTAGCACTCGAGAGGCTGAGGCAGGAGGATTGTTGTGAGTTCGAGGGCAGCCTGGGCTACAAAGTGAGACTCTTATCTCAAAAAGCAAACAAAAACCAGGCCACAGTTTGCTTCTCTGATCTACTGTGATTGGCATGTGGGTTGTTCTCAGGCTTGGGCTGTTTTTGAGCCTGTGGTCCTGGTCCTCTAGGGCATCTGCCTGGAAGATCAGCACGGTCCCACTCCTCGAAGAGGACAGGATGGGACAGGACAGCGCCTCCTGTGGTCACACTGTCCCATTCCTGGCAAGCCGGTGGCATCTTTGACCTTGTCTCTTCACCTGGTGAGTGTGCAGTGGTTTCTCTCTGTGGTTGTAATTTGTGTTTCCCTGACTGCAAATTTGGGATGCTTTCTTGTGCACAGCCCTTTGGGTCTCGGCTGGTGAAATGACTGTTGAAGTCTTCCACCCAGCTGGGGCTTTTTATTTCCTTAGAGATTTGTCGGGGTTTTTGTACTTTGCTGATTCTAATCCTTGGTCAGTTACATATGTTGTAAATATCTTCTCTCTCTCTGTCTCTGTCCTTTTTTACTGATGGCGTTTTGGGAGGAACCTCATCATTTCAGAGTTATTAATTTAAGTAATCAAATCTGCTTTCCTTTCTATCTTTTTTTTTGGTTTTGTGGTCCCGCTATGTAGTCCAGGCAAGCCTTGAACTCACTGTGTAGCCAGGCTGGCTTCAAACTCACCGCGATCCTCCTGCCTCAGCTTCCCCAGTGCTGGGATTGCGGGATTGCAGCGCCACCCCCCGGCTTTTACTTTCTTAGTACCATTTTGTTTGTTTGAAGAAATCCATTCCTACCCTGTAGTCCTGCAGAGTCGCCTGTACCCACTCGTCACACCTGGAATCGATCTGCATAGGTGGCCTGAGGCAAGGATCTCATCTGGCTTTTTCTGCCCTCCCATTACCCAGGTGGCCCCGCCCCCCTTGCCGCCTGCCCCCAGCCCTGCCTGCCTCTCCCCAGTCCAGGAGCCTGGGCGGGGCCAACCCTGAGGGCGGGGCCGACGCCCTCCCCGCCCCCACCGCGCCTGCTGCTCCTCCTGCCAAACAGGTCCGTGGGGCTGGCGGTCATGTGCTGGCTGGCGCTGACCCGGCTCCGTGAACTAAGCAGAGGCTTGGGGCTTATGGACCTTACTGGTCCCTGCCCTGGCCGGGGGCGGGCAGCGGAAGCTGATCTGCATGGGCCGCAGAAGCGTCAGCCAGGCCAGGCGGGCTGCAGCAATCTGGGGCAGGAGGCCCCCGGCCAGAGCCCTGGAGCCAGGTAAGGGAAGGCAGATGGTCCCAGGCCCACCCCTGGGACCTTGTCCCCAGCCAAGCGTTCTCTATCTGTGTCTGCCGGGCGAGCTGGGAGAGGTCCCTGAGGGCCACAGCCCACAGCGGGCACCTGCCAGGTGGTGGTGTCCGGCGGGTGGGAACTGGCACAGGTACACCTGTCTCCCTGGGGCTCTGTGGCCGCAGCGTCCACAGGCTGTACCCCAGCGGAGTGGTGGCATCGTCCACCTCGTCTGCCTCCCAGTGCCTGGAGCTGGGGCCTGGGCAGTGGCCAGCGCCTGGCCGGGCAGGATTTGGCCTGCGGAAGACGTGGTCTTTATTTAGGCCAAGGGGGGGGGTGGGAAGCTGGGTCCTGAGCCGGGCTTCTTCCTGGGCCTCTCTGGTCCTGCCTGGAGCAGAGGGAGCGGGCTTCCTCTACCCAGGTTCCCGGGGGCGCCCCCAGGGCCCTGGAAGCTGCAGGCTCTGCCCCTGGCCCCAGCCAACGCCCCAGGTTGTGTGGCCAGGCACGTTCCCTCTGGAGCAGGCCCCTCCCGGAGGAGGGTCGGCAAGGAGCTAGAGCCGGGGCCCAGGTTCCAGGCCAGCATGTGATGGTCCCTCTGGACCAGTGGCAGTGACTGGGGCTCAGGGCCCAGCGTGCTGCGGCCTTGGGTTCTCACTTTTAACATTTGCTGAGGAGGTTCAGGCCCACAGTACAAGTGTTAAACACCATAAGAGCACCATAAGAGCATCCAGACCCGTCATGAAAGGCCTTTTGGGGGTACCTGGCAGAAATATTTAGACTACAAGCCGGGCTTGGTGGCACACGCTTGTCATCCCAGCACTCAGGAGGCTGAGGCAGGAGGATCTCCTTGAGTTTGAGGCCAGCCTGGGCTACATATGAGTTCAAGGCCAGTCTGAACCACATAGCGAGACCCTGTCTCAAAAAAAAAAAAAAAAAAAAAAAAAAAATCCAGGCCCTATCCCAGACCTATTTTAAAGACTCCCACCCCACCCACCCCTAGCAGTTTGCCCTGTCACTGGCTGGTACCCCTCTGGTCCTGTGTACCCACCCACTTGGGGCTAGAGCCCCAGGCCACCGCCTCCTTCCAGAGAGCACACATATTTGTGGACTCTGGCACCAGATTTTCCTCGTCAGCAGGGCAGGGGGATGGCTGCAGCCTGGCACCATGCAAACAGGCGGATTGTTGAGCAGAAAGAACGGCCCTCTGTGCCCTGCAAAGGCCCAGGGCAGACCGGGCTCCCCAGCCCCAGCCCCTGGATCTGGTTTGCAGTGGGTGGAGCCTGGCTGCCCCGGCTGAGCATGGGCTGACCTTGAGCTCCTGCCTGGGTGCTGGCTTCTGGAATGAATGGCAGCCCCAAGAAGAGAGCTGAGGGTCTGTGTCCCCTTGAGGACTCCAGCAGACCTCCGCTCACATAGCCCACCCAGGCTGAAGCTCAGGATTTAGGGAGGGGGTTTTATTTGCCTTAAAGTTTTATTTATTTCTTTATTTATTTTTTGAGATGGGGTCTCACTGTATATCCCAGGCTGGCCTTGAACTGGTAATGATCCTCCTGGCTCAATCTCCCGAGTGCCAGCCTTACTGGCGTGTGGCACCACACCTGGCTTTACCTTAAAATTTTAATTGCTTAGCCACACGCTGGTCATCCCAGTTTTCTTGACTATGAGGAAAATCTGGTTGCAGAATCCACAAATATGTGTGCCCTCTGGAGGGAGGTGGTAGCCTGGGGTTCTAGCCCCGAGTGGGTGGATACACAGGACCAGAGGGGTATCAGCCCTTGACAGGGCAAGCTGCTAGGGGTGGGTGGGGTGGGAGTCTTTAAAATAGGCCTGGGATAGGGCCTGGATTTTTTTTTTTTTTTTTTTTTTGAGAAAGGGTCTCACTATGTGGTTCATCCCAGTTATGGGAGGCTGAGGCAAGAGGTTTGAAAGTTCAAGGGTGGCCTGAGCAATGTAGCAAGACCCTGTCTCAAAATAAGTAAAAAGGGCTGGGGATGTAGCTCAGGGTAGAATGCCCTGGGTTCGAGCCCCAGTAGTGCAAAGACAGAAAAAGATTGCATGAAGCACTGCAGTGAAACACTGGAAGCCAGCTGAAATCTAGCATTTTTTCTCTGGCCTTGTGACTCAAGCATCTTATCTCTGTCTACATCCAGCTCTCCCAGAGGGCTTTGAGGGGGTTGGGGCCTTATCTCTCCCCAGGGAAGGTAGGAGGGGGCTACCTGTGGCCACAGGTCCTTCAGGCATAACTACGAGCCTTCCCCGGAAGGACTCCCAGCCTAAAGAAAAAGCAGAGTCCACTGGTTAGCCTGAGGAGGGTGGCAGGGACCAGGACTCACCGTCGTCTGCTTGGGTGGAGCTGTAGGCGCACCTTGTGTACAGATGTTCAGGTTGTCCACTGCACAAGGTCATTTTACATTCTTGCTAAGTCATGACAGTCGGGGCTGTCTCTACCAGAAGAGGGTGCTTTTTACCAATCCTCTCACGGGGCCCCTATGAGCAGCCGGAACCAGCCCTGAGCATTCTCACTGTGGAGGGCAGTGCCTGGACCAGGAGATCTGTGGTGCCCTGTGATTAATCTTTTAGCGTCTCCCTCAAGGAACTCGCCAGGGGAAAGGGAACCCCAAACACCCATTCCAATCAGACCCGACAGGATGAGTCCTTAGGGTGGACCGAACTTGACTGGACCCTGTGCCTGGCCTTAGGGGCTGCAGGATTAGCCTGGCACGGAGCAGACCTGGGGCTGTACCTCAGTGTCAGCGTTTTCTGGCCTTCTGCTCCTGGTGAGGCCCCTCTGTGCAGAGGCAGACCCTCTGTTTTATTATCTGTTGATATCCCCCTTTCGGAATAAGAGACCTAAGCTCTGTACCTGCCCCCGGAGGAGTAAGTGCTGTATGTAAAGCATGTTGATTTGTAGACAAGGGCTCACATGAGCTGCATGGAATTCACTGCATCCACGAAGATCTGTCGGGCCCCTGGTAATGCCAGGCACTGTGCTGGTGCTGGGGACACGTGTTGTATCAACAGCCTTCTCCTGAGCCATTGTCGCTCAGGTGCAGCTGTCAAGTGCTGGGCCCCGTACCCCTCCTGCCTGCCCAGTTTCCTGCTAGGCCGACCAGGGTACAGTTCCCCAGCAGCATGACAGGTGGCAGCAGTTCATGGGGGGTGCCTGGGACCAGGGAGGGGACTGGGGACCACTCTCGGCCTGACTTCAGTCCTCACCCACACCCTGAGCCCTGAGCCCAGTGCCCAAAGTACTGTCGTCAGTGCCCTGCCTTTCATTCTCTCTGAGTCCTGCTGCACCAGCTGTGCCCTGAGCTATCCTTTATTTTATTGTTCTTTTTTTTGAGACCAGGTCTCCCTATGTAGTCCAGACTGGCCTTGAACTCTTGGTGATCCTCCTGCCTCAGCCTTCCAACTGCTGAGATTACAGCCCATGTGCCTGGGTTGAGCTGTCATGTAAAGCTGAGTTAAATTTGTCACCAAGCCTGAGCTGGGGACTGCTGGGTGAAATGACCCTTTGCAGGGGATGGGGCCTGGGTGCTGGGCCTGCAGAGCCTGAGTTAAGACAGCAGAGTGCTGGGAGGGTGGAGTGCAAACCAGCAACTGTGTACAAAGCCCCAGGGCGTGCTCAGTGCCTGCCAGTGCCTTACCCTGTGTCCCACGCACAAGGCAGGGAGCTGTCGTCAGGCTCCCTCTGCAGCCTCAGAAGTGGGGGACCTGGTCCAGCATCCCAGTGCAATTGGAGAACATGTGGATCAAGCCTCGGTCACCTAGGCACCTGGTATGCGGTGATCACTGGTAGTGCTAAGGGCAGCACGCACTGTGCCACGTTGGGTGGGCAGGACGAGGTGGGGGTCAGATTCATGTCCCCAGGTGCCAGGCTTATGCTGTGGGCGCTTGAGGTTGGGTGAGGCTAAAGCATTGTTTTTTTGTTTGTTTGTTTCTGAGTTAGAGTCTCGCTATGTAATTCAGGCTGGCCTTGAACTCACTATGTACCCCAGGCAGGCTTGGAACTCATGGTGATCCTCCTGCCTCAGCCTCCCGAGTGCTAAGATTACAGGTGTGCGCCACCACACCCTTCGGGAGCCTTGTTTTCTTTGACAGCAATGTTTCTCAAAGCGAGACCCAGGGAGCTGAGTTCAGAACATTCAAATAACAGCAAGGGGGTGTTTGCCTTTTCCACCCATGCTCTCTTAGGGGTTATGGTGGAATTTTCTAGAGGCTTTAGGACATGTCAGCTGATTGTTGTATATTCTTGTGGTGACAAGATGTCTGCGTGTTCTTTTCTGATGTAGATACCAGTAGACAGAATGCCCATACAGTTTCGGGATCCCCAATAAGAGTGTAAGGCAGGCATGGTGGCACATGCATGTCATTCAGCCCTTGGGTGACTGAGGCAGGAGCGTCACAGATTCAAGTTCCATCTGGGCAACTGAGCTAGACCCTGTCTCAGGAGGAAAAAAGGCTGAGCTGTAGCTCCGTGCAGAGGCACTGGGCTCAGTTTCCAGTCCACACAAGCAGAACATAAAGAGTTCGAGAGGAGAGTGCGTTCACCGGAAGGTGGCTGCTGTCTGTCCCCAGACTGTCCAGGGAAGGGGGGTCAGGTTCGGAGTAGGCGTCTCTGGAGGGCCAGGATCTCTGGGTGGTCACAGGAGTGTCACCCCCCACTCCCCGCTTGGGTCCCTGTAGTGAATTCTGGCCCAGGAGAGGCCCACAGCCCTGAGGACAAGGACAAGGCCCTGCAGGAATGAACAGGAGGCCCCTTAGGAAGCTGACATGAGCTGATAAGCCAGGAGCAGAACCAGAACCAGCCCTGTGCCCAGCCCAGTTTGCTGAGGAATCGCCCTTAATGGGGTAGTCATTAGGCAGGTGCAGTGGTGGGGTGGACAAGTCCTAAAGATGAAGCTGTTCCCAGCACCCCAGGGGCTCCAAACCTTGTCTTCGCTATTAACACATACACTGCAGTATTTATGGCATTGGTAGAGAGGGAAATCAGCTGTGGGTTGTGTTGCAGAGTCATTGTGTTAGTCTTTATGGCATTGAGTGTATTCTCAAACCGGGTGTGGTGGCACATGCCTGTAACCCCAGCACTTGTGAGGCTGAGGCAGGAGGATTGCTGAGAGTTGGAGGGCACATAGTGAGTTCAAGGATAGCCTGGAATACATAGCTGGAGGCTATCTCAAAGACAACAACAACAACAAAAACAAAGTAGTTCGCAGATTTCCACCACTCAGCAAGCAAGGTCGCTGAGTGACCAGGCCCCAGCAGGACGTGACACAGACGTGGTGACGTGAAGCCCATACCCTGGGACCCAGGAGGGAATGACTCACTGGCCAGTGCTCCTGCAGCCCTCTGACTTCATGGAGACCAAAGTGCCTGTCCCTTTGGGGCTGACGTGTCTGTAATGTCTCTCTATCACCCCAAAAGGCTTACTTGCATTTCTTCATCACAGGGGAAATAATATTGTCTCATGGCTCAGCAGGGAAGGGTACAGGAGCAGTGACCCCCCCACTCTGTCCTCCCCTTCCCAGGGGGAGCCGTTGTCCAGGGTGTCGCCTGTCAGCCTGTGTGTGTACAGATGCAGGGGTGGGTGCGCGTGTGTGTGCTTGCCCCCCTCCCCTTTTTGTCAGGCTGGGGTTGCAACTCAGGATCTTGCACATACTAGGCAGGTGCGCTGAGCTGCACCCTTGCCCCCCTTCTTTTTGTGGTTTTTGTTTTTTTTTAAGGTGGGTACCGGGAGTCGAACTCAGGACCTCACGCTTGCCAGGCAGGCGCTTATGCCGCTGAGCTATCTCACCGGCCCTGTGTTTTGGTTTTTTGAGACAAGGCTTCACTTTGTATTCCAGGATGACCTTGGACTCACTACGTAGCTGGCCTCAAACTCCTAGAGATCCTTCTGCCCCAGCCTCCCGAGTGCTGGGATTACAGGCGTGAGCCTCCATACCCAGGTTCAGTGCCCCTTCTTCTTTGCCCATACACCGTTTTCCAGCTTCTTGTTCAGATTCGGCGGTGTCTCTCCTGTCTCAGTCTCTAGCCAGGTACACACAACATCCTTCTGTTCCATCAGCGGCCCTGGAGTGCAGGTTCCTTCACCCCTTGCTGTGTGTTACACGGGACAACACAAGCCTGCTGACAGCACCCATACTGCTGTTTACAACAGCGCTTTGGTCTGGCTCTGGCTGATTCATCTTCACAGCAAAATCCAATTTGTGTGAGTGATGCTGGGCTTTCATTTACAGGGCAGATATGAAGTTTACCTGTGATAAGTGGCTAGAGGCAGGTGCTTCTTGGCTTAAGGATGAGCCCAGGTGGCTTCTGTGGCCCCCACCCAGCACGTGCACCCACAGGGTGCAGCCCCTGTCCCCTTCTCTGCCCCTGTCCTCCACCTGCAGCCAGCAGTGGAGTCCCCTGGAGGGTGACTGAGTGGCTCCTGATGATCCCTGGCGGAGGCTGCTGCCCCATGCGCTGCTGCTGTGCCTGGGACCAGGCTTTGAGAAATAGTGGTGTCATGCAGAGAATGCTCCCTGGCCGTTGCCTGATGGGCTGTCGTTGTGGCTGATTCCTGACAGGCTGTGTGTCTTAGGGCAAATTACTCAGCCTCTCTGGGCTTCAGGGCATCAGTGATCAAACTGGAAAACAAACTTCACTTTGTAGAACTGTTTCCAGGATCATGTCAACTATGTTGTCACCAACACTTGTGAGTGGCCTCTCCTGAAGCCCAGATACATAGCTAATTGGGGCTGGCACATAGTAGGTGGTGACAAATGTTGGGGACTTGGTGAGCATTCTGAGGCACACACACACAGTCTCCTCCCGGATAGATGCAAATAACGAATCCAGTACCATGTGTGGCCTGCCTGCATTTATGCCCAGTCCGTGTCCCGGGTTGAGCTGGTCGAAGTCTTCCTCCCATAGGGATGAAAGAGGTGTCGTCTAAAGCAGTAACATAAAGAGGATTGCAGAGCGAGCGTTTAACCCGCTTCCAGTACCTAATGTCTTTGGAGCACTTAGTGGCGTCCACTTGCACACCAGGTGTCCCCCGGCAGTTGTTGGGAAGGAGTGCGTGTGTTCATGAGTGGACTGGCTCTTGCGAGCACGGCCTTGGCACTGTGCTTTGGTGTGGACGCATTGAAAGGGCGAGCGATTTCCCAGCCGCTGCCTGCAGCGTGGGCACCCTGCATGGTGCCCAAGTGACAGGTGTCCAGGGGGGATGGCGTTCCTACATGTCTTTTCTAGATTCTCTCGGTTTATTTATTAGTACATGTTTGTGATACATAATGACTGCTTTCATTGTGGGTATTTGGTGTGTATAGATGATGCATTTAGTTCTTTTTTTATGTCCCTTCTCTCTCCCTCCATCTGCTGGTCCCCTTCCATTTGTAGTAGATCTACCTCCCTGTTTCCTTTTATCTCTTTTATTTTGCCCCTTATTTATACTTTGGATTTCTCATATGAGAGAAACCATAGGGTGTTTAATCTTGTGTATCTGGTTTGTTTCACTTAACATTGTGCTTTAAAGGTGCATCCATCTTCCTACAAATGGTTCGAATTGGTCCTTTATGGCAGAGTAGTGCTCCGTTGTGTATAAATGGCATACTCCCTGTATCCATTCATCTATTGCCAAGTATATGGGCTGCTTCTGAGGTCTGGCTGTTATGAATTGTGCTGCTATAAACACGGGTGTGGAAAGATTCCCTCAATTTCTTCACCTTCTTTTAGTACACAGATGGGCCCCAGTTTAAGTAAAGTTGCAAGGAAGGCAGTCCACGGCTAAGTGACAGCCATTCGTTTCCCAAAGGGATGCCTCTTTCTTACAAACCCTCCTGTCGACAGGCACTCTTTTTTTTTTTTTTTTTTTTTTTGTGGGTACCGGGGGGACGACCTCAGGACCTCGCGCGCCAACAGGCACCCGTGCCACTGAGCGATATCACCGGCCCCTTTTTCGTATGTGGGTTCCGGGAGTCGAACTCCGGCCTTCGCGCTTGCAAAGCAGGCGCTTACGCCACTGAGCCATCTCACCGGCCCTCGACAGGCACTCTTGAACAACAGTTTCTGCCCTGTCTTTCTGGAAGCCACGGTGTAAAGAGGGGTGGGGCGTTGGCTTAGATTGAACTTGGTCAGGATGAGAGAAAGTGCTGCCCCAGCCCTGTGGTTGTGCCTGAACCAGAATAAAGCTAGTTCAGCAGGATTCATTTGCCCACCCAACGTTTACCGAGCAGCTACTACAGACCAAGTGTCCTCTGGGAGCTGGGGACACAGGGGTGAATGAACTCAGCAGTACCCGCCTGCTGGTGGAAGCGACAGGCATAACCAAGCACTTTAGCAGGATAATTACGGGTAAATCTGGGCTGGACAAGATGGAGAAAATGGGTGTGCTTTGCCCGGGGAGGGTCTGGGAAGGCCCTCAGAGCCTGTGTGCACTGCTTTGGAGGTCTCGGGACCTGGGAATGTTTCTCTTCTGTGGTTTTGACTGACTGGCTTCCCTGCAGTGCCCCTCATAGAGTTTTGTGTTCTGTGTCTCTCCCCTCCCTCCTCCCTCCCTTCATTCCTTCCTTCTTATTTTGCCCTTTCTTCAACATGGGATCTATGTTACCCAGGCTGGTCTTCAACTTGTGGGCTTGAGAGCCTCCTGCTTTAGCCTCCCAAAGCTGGGGCCACATGTATGCACATGTCGCTGCACCAGATTCTGCCTGGTTTCTTTACTACATTATCAGTCAGGTGGATGAGTTCCATTCTGTGTTTGGGTTAGAGTGGTGGTCTTAAAACTCACCCACCCCAGGCTGTTACCTATTGTCCACGTTCTATTGTCCACGTCCCCAAATGTGCCATCTTGGCAGCATGGTGTTGGTGGACAGTGTGACAGGAAGCCTGGGGTCAGTGCCCATGTTTCTGGTGCCTGGCCATACAATCAGGAGCACCTCCCATTGCCATGTTTCTGGACCTCAGTTTCCCTATCTGTACAGTGAGGAATTGTGTGAGCTGTGGTAGGGATGTTCACATGAGGGTGATGGGCAGTGACACAGTAATGACTAACAGACCTGGAGAGGAAAGCAGGGAATGGGTTGATTTCTGTGGCTGTCAGCAAGACGCACCAGCCCAGGGATGAGGGCTTTGGAGTGGACCCAACGCAGCTTAAGGACCAGGCAGGATTTTGAGGTTTTGTGGACGGGCACTGGTAGGCTAAACAGCCTCCTAGAAGATGCTCAAAGTTCTTCAGGCCTTTGGATTATGATGCCTTTATTGATTTATTTTACTGGCTTTTTTTTTTTTTTTTTTTTTAAGTTGTTGAACATTTTGAAAACTGTAAGAGGGCATGGAGGGAATGTGTCTCTCCCCCTTGCCAGCTCAGGCTTGGAGGTACAGGCCTGTCTCCAGGTGTCTCTGGGACCCCCGGTTTCCCTGCCCAGAGGCACATTGGCACCTGTTCCTTTTAAGGCATCTTTTAAGAAATGGTCTTTTGAAGGCTGGGAATGCAGCTCAGAGGTAGAGCCCTTGCCTAGCATGTGTGAGGGCCTAGGTTCCATCCACAGCACTGGAAAAAAAAAATAGTGTATGATCATGCAGTCCTATATAAGCATATTAGTGCTCTACTGGTTGTATTGTAAATAAATTGCAATTCTTTATAGTTTGTGTTACATGATCTTGTGCCTCGGATCTCTTCCTAGAAGTACGTATGACGCTGCTACCGCCTTTGGCATAGGACTCCGCTGACTACTGGGCCATGGTTTACCTAACCAGGACCCTCCAGGGGCCACTGTGGGTTGCCTCCTGCATGTCTGCTTTCACACAGCCCCTATGTCTGGGTATAAAAGTCTGTGCACATGAGCAGGAAGCGTTGCAGGATTTGCTCCTAAGAGTGAACTGGTCCCCAGTGGCCTTCTTTGTCACTGTCTTGGGCGAAGACCATCAATTTACTCTCTTCCCCTGGGATGCTTGGACTCTGCTGGCACAGGTCCCACCCGAGCTGTGGTGGGCAGGCTGCACGAGCTGGGCATCTCCCAGGGTGGCTGGAGCCAATGTGAGACTCCCCCAAGGGAGCCCCATTTATTTCAGGCTTCACAAACTTTTTCTGAGAAGAGCTAGAGTGTATTTTAGACTTTACAAGCCTTTCGTCTCTGTTGCAATTATTCAGCTTCATATTGTAGCATAAAAGTAGCAGTACATCATACTTAAAGGAGCAAGTGTGGCTCTGCTCCAATAAAACTTTATTTAAAACCCTCAAATAGCAAGCTGGATTTGGCTGTCAGGCTAAACCTTTTGACTTCTTTAGCCTACAGAGCACTTTCTGTGGACCAGGCCAGGCCCTGGCTGGCAGTCAGGATATAGCCCGTTGGAGTGATGGGGCAGGGTAACCTGAGTGCACCAGGCAGTTTCTGGCTTAAACAAGGGGTGATCTGCGGTGGCTTTCTGGGAGAATGACATTGACAGCTGTACCCCAAATCTCAGCCATGACCTAAGCACAGCAGGAGTTAAGGGAGCTAAGGAACATTTGGGGAGAGGGACTACCATCGGCATTGACGAAGCTGTCAGAAGCCAAGCGGAGGGAAGGTGCTTGGGGTATGGCACGTGGCATGGGTCAAAGTGAACAATTTGGGAATAAAACGCTCTACAACGTTTTTGTGACCTGCATCCCCACCTGTGAGCTCCTAGTCAGGGCTGAACCCCAAACGTCCCCTCCTCTTTGTACTCTTTCCTGGAGTAGAGTTACAGGGACCTTCCTCCTGTCTTCACACCATAGGATACTTGGCATAGTGGCTCCCCCGGTCCCCAGAAGGCAGGCACAGAGTAAGCGCAAATTAATGCCACATTTAATTAAACCACAGGGGGAATCGGCAGGGGTAGGGGTGTCCCATAAACTGCATGTTGAGGAAATTGAGACTGAGAAGACTCAGCAGTTTGCCCAGTCCTGTAAGGGTTCCATCCAGTTAGCCATTTCAGCAGAAAAACTGGCCTGCTCACCCTATCTGGGGTGGAACTTTTCTCACTCCCCTCATGAGTCCCTAAATGATTAATCTCCAGGCATTTAGCTGTGCACAAGCAAAAAGGCACAGTTCGAAGGAAAGTAAAACGAGAGAATGAAGAGGCTCTTGGTTTCCAGGGACTCCATCGTCTGGTATTCCGCGTTCTGGCAAGGAAACTCAACCCTTTCCAAATCCCAGAGGAGCAATGTCGCCAAGACCAGCCTGGGCCTGGAGGAGTGAGTGCCTGGGATTCCTGGAGAATCGGGCCTATGAACCAGGGAGCCTGTCTGGTGGAGCCTGCAGCCGCAGGGGATTCTCCTGGCTCCCTTCTGGCGGCCTATTTTTGGAGGGCAGCTCAGGCTGGGCCTCTCCCCAGATGGCTATTTCAGTCAGTCCCTGCAGCTCTGCCCACCCCACCGGGAGCAGCCAGATGTGTTTGTGAGCAGCGCGGCCCAGCGGTCTTCTTCCAGAACCGCTTCACTCAGGAACTCTTCTCTGTGCGATGATCACCTTCGCAGTGAATACGCAGTGGGTCGCAGCATGCTTCGGGTTACATTTCCCTAATAACCAGTGGTGTCGAGACCATCTCTCTTCCTGGGTTACTGGCCATCTGTCTTCTTTGAAGAAATGTCTGTTTAGATCCTTGGCCCATTTTAAAAACTGGGCTGTGGTGGGTTGGGTCCGCCTGGGGAGAAAGTTTTTCAACAGATCCTCAGGATGAGCCCCACCCCTGCTCTGGGTCCTAAGCTCAGAGCCCCAGAGCCACTCTGGCCGGGGGCGGGGCGAAGTCTGGATGGGCGTCCGCAGAGTGGGCCCCGGCTGGGTGGGGTGGCGCTCTGTTTGTGCAGGTGACCCGTTGGGAAGGAAGACGTGGCTGTCGGCGGACTATCGCCTTAGGAGTTGTACGCAGCCCTCCTTCCGGGCTTCGAAAGCAGCTGGGCCTGGGGTTCCGGTGCACGTCCCGCCCCGCCCTGCTCCGCTGGGCCCCGCCTTCCCGACTCCTTTTGGTCCCACCCCCATATGCTCTCGGCCCCGCCCCTCCCGGCTTGCTTGGCTCCGCCCCGCGCCGTCGCCCGGCCCCCTCCCCGGCCACATTCCTTCGGTCCGGATTCGCTCTGCACTGGCGGAGGGGTGGGCTCGGCGTCCTGGTGCTAGGACTCAGTTGGGAGCGGCGGAAACCGGGGGGCACTGGGCCAGGGGGCCCGACGGGGTCCTCCGGCCGGGGCTGACAGGTCTCGAGGGTTGGGGAGTCCGGGATCAGCCGGTGCGGCGGGAGTCGATGGTGCTTGGCCGGGTCTGGGTCCTCGCGCCCGGCCCGGTCCGTCTGGTGGCTGCCGCCATGTGGTGTCTGCACTGCCACTCGGAGAGGACGCAGTCGCTGCTGGAACTGGAGCTGGACAGTGGGTAAGGGCGGTGGCGGGGTCGCGGGCGGGTCCCGGCCGTGCAGGAGGAGCTGCGGGGCGGTGTGCAGGGCGCGTGTGACCTCGGGACAGGGTGTGCACGGCTACGCTGCCTGCTGGCCGCCCAGAGCATCCCTAGTAATAGGGGGACGAGGCGGAATCTAGCGGTAGGGGGAGAGGAAGGGGCTCCGGAGACGGAGACTGGAGTGTTTGAGCCAGGGTTTCCCGCAGGGTGCGTTTATGGAGGTCACTGGGTGGGGATTGGCGTGGGTGGGGGGCAGAACAAGTGGACAGAAGTTTGCCGCCTGGTAGGAGTGCTGGTAGGCTCTGTGCTTGTGTCTGATGGCAGCGGGCCAGGCTTCTGGGGAGGCTCCTGCAGGCCTGTTTTTCGGAGATCCTGGGCCCGGGCCCGTGTCCGTGTCCACTGCATTTGGAACCATCATTTGCGTTCCAGATGTGCGGGCGGCCAGGGCTTAGAGTTCACGTGTCTGGCAGGGCCACCTGGGAGTGTGCTGGGGTGTCCCGAGTTAGATGGTGTTAGGCTGCTGCTCCTGACTGCCTACAGATATGCAGGGGACTGCTGGCCGTGTTGCCTCGTGTGTGCAGGGTGGAGCATGAACCTAGTGTGGTCAGAGAGAGAGTCGGGGTCTCCTAGATGCCAGCCCTTCCCTGTTTCAGGGGCCTCCTGAGCATCCATGGTGGGGCCATGTTTATGGAGAGGGAAGGAGAAAGAGAGTGTGTATGTGCTGGGAATATTGATCTCTCCGCTCACTTGCCAGCACAGCTGCCCCTCTGAGCCGTCTGCAGGCCCCCTTGGAGGAGCAGGGCTATGGGGCAGAGCGGATTTGTTGACAAGCTGACTTGGCTTGTGTTACTCCCTGTGGGGGATGCCCACCTGGAGCTGTCTGATCTTTTGCTTCAAAAATTCTGCAAGCATGTGCCTGGCAGTTGTACTGAGAGCAAGTGTATTCCCCTCTGCCCCTTCCCCAAGTCAAGGGCCTGAGTCTCCTGATGGGCTTGTGGGGAGGGGCGAGTTCCTGAGAAGCCAGTGCTCCTTGCATCTGGGGCAGAGGCCAGGCAAGCTGCAGCTGCAGGACCATCTGTCAGGAACCAGTGGCCTTGAGCTGGAAGTGGGTTGTCACGTTATTCCTGTCCTACATGTGCCCGCCACCCTGTGCAGCCAGCTCTCAGCTGTCCCACCAGGTACAGTGTTTGCATTCCCATCCTCCTATTGCAGGGGTGCAAACAGGTTGAATGTTCATGGACACAGCAGTGAACAAAACTTAGAGTCTTTGTCCTTGTGCAGCCAGCAGTCTAGCGGGGAACATGGTGACCATGAGAAATAAGGCAGCATGTGCAGCCCCTTGCCCTATCCTGAGCTGAAAGGTCCTAAGGGGCTTTCTGCCCCTCCATCAGGACCTCCCCAGTGTCACCACTCCAGGTGGCATGTCCCTGGCCACCTCTCTTGCGTATTTCTTGTCTGCATCCCTTCTCAGCAAAAGTTGCTCTGTGTCTCTGGTCCTCCAGCTGCAGAGGGTCCTGCTTGGAGCCTTGTGTGGTCTGGGTTGCTGATAAACAGCTGCTCCCCAGTATCAGAGCAGGGGCAGGTGTGGCGGAGATCAAGAGGCCTCTCACAGTTACAGCCCACAGTTTGCCTGTGGGTGTCAGAGCGAGGGGAGCACCCAGTACACGGTTCTGGAAGAAGCCTGGGCGAGAGCAGGAGAGGAGTGGTCCAGCCCTGGTCTGTGGAGGTGCTCCTTGAGCTGTGGAGCCTTCCAGGGGCCAGGCTGCCCCACTGTCCTTCCAGCTGGCCATCTCCTTCTCCTCCCTAAACCCGGAGGAGGACCCCCAGCTGTAGCGCCTGAGAAAACCACTCCTAAGCCCAGCCACATGCCTGTACGTGCAGGCCTGTCTTGAATAGTACGCGTGGCTCCCTTGCTGCAGCATAAGGGCGATTTGCTGTGTCTGTGTCTGGACCTCACAGCAGCATGCGACGCTGTCTGCGCCTGCTTTCCACACGGGCACACCAAGACAGGAAGCCCAGTGACTTGACCAGAATGTCCCCAGGAGAGCCCATCGTAGAGCCCAGGTGTGTGATGTAGGGCAGGCCTTTGGAGAGCCCTGCCAGGATTTCAGGCTTTGGCTCAAGGAAGACGGACTATGAACGAGTTGTGCTAATATTTACACAGCTTCAGTTCAAAAACATGGACAGGGCTGACAGCTGCAGAGTTAAACAGCGTGCTGACTGGGCACATAGGGAGGCATGGATGGGCACAGGGCTGCAGGAGCTCCATTTCTCTGTGCGTGTTGAGGTTTTATCTGGCAGGATTCTGCAGATCACTGGGTCATGGCTTGCCCGGAGTCTCTGAATCCAGGGTAGCTCAGGGCAGCAGGAAAGAAGGGCTTGGGGAGGCAAACATTTTGTTTCACATCCAGGCTCAGTTTTGTGAGTTTATGCAAGTTAGCACACCCCTCTGTACCTCAATTTCCCTTTCAGTGGTAGGAAGTGACAATACTGCTTGACAGAGGGGCCGAGCATGTGGGTGGCCTTGCAGGGCTGGCCAGACCCTGGATGGACAGCACTTGTCCAAGTCAGCACTCTGCTTTTCCCGATTGCCAATGACCTGCTGGATTTTTTTTCCTTCCTGTTTTGTAAATTTCCTGTGAATTTTGATGATGTGTGGAATATTCACCGGGCAAGCACAGAGGTGAGGTGACAGGTGAACTGGGACCCGGCTGCAGGCCTGGGGAGAAGTCCCCTGCTGGGGTTGTGTGTGTGTTTGTGTGGGCCAGAGGATGCTCCAGGCTGTTGAGTGTGATTTATCACTGATCCTCAAAAGCGGCTTGTAATGAGTTTAAAGGCCATTAAGGCTCTTGAAGAATTAATTGGTGTGGCCTTAGAGGATCTGGCTGCTCCCACTGCGTGAGCTGCTGCAGAGTGAAAATTGATGGCAATTATGGAGGAAGATATGGCGTGTTGCCACCTGGACCTGCCATCCTCACTGCCATGGCTGTACTCTTGTGCAACAAGTGCCCTGCCAAGCCCTGGGTCTGTGACTTGTGCCCCGGTGCCTACCTCACACATCCTGGCCACCTGCTAGGCACTGTGAATGAATGCAGGTATGAACAAGTGTACACAGCTTTCCTGGGCTTGGTGAAGCGCTTTCTTCTCTGGAGAATGGGTGTGACCCGAGGGCCACCCAACTTTGCACTTTCCTTCGTTCCTTCGTTCCCTCAACACATTTACTGAGCACCTACTTGTGCCAGGCCCTGGGCCAGTAGGAGAACCAAGGTTAGTGTTGTGAAATTGCACATCACTGAGCACAGGCCTTGAGGGCCACACAGAACCCTGACTCACCTCTTCCCAGCTGTGTGGCTTTTATTTTTTTAAATTTTATTTATTTACTTATTTTTTATGTGGGTACTGGGAGTCGAACTCAGGACCTTGTGCTTGCCAGCAGGCGCTTGTGCCACTGAACAATATCACCGGCTCCTTTTTTTCCTTTATGTGGGTGCCAGGAGTCGAACTCAGGACCTCGCGCTTGCCAGGCAGGCACTTACGCCGCTGAGCCATCTCACTGGCCCTGTGTGGCTTTTAAATACTATGTCTCCCTCTCTGACCCTTGATTTTCTCCTCCCTGAAATGGAGCCAAAAGGAACTCCTGGGGGGATGTGTGGCTTTGCCTTGTGGCCCATGCATCCAGGTGCCCCACAAATGGTGGCTGCCATCACCATCCTTACCCTTACCACCTCTCCATTTTGCAAAACGACTACTGAGTTAAATGTTCACAGATCTTTTTTTTTCTGGCTTCTGGGGTTGAAGACTGATTGCTGTAGCCCACGTGGCTTTTCGTAATCACTGTCTCCCTTGGTCCTGGATGCTCTGCCTTGCTTGTCTTTTCAGTGCCTTATTTGTTCGTGACCAGGGCTCCCCCTGCTCCTTCAGGCAAAAAAACATTCTTTCCATTTTATTTCCTCAGTCTGTGGCTTCCTGATATGGTGACAGTTTAATTTAAACTTGAGGCCCCCATGTGGAACCACAGCAAGAGTCCCCTCCCTGTGTGTAAAGATGGGAAACAATGACTGCATTTGTTTTTTCCTCTTTGTTCAAAGGTCAGCACAATAATAATAATAGCAGTGGCCACCATTCAGCCACGTTTGTGTGAGTCTTAATTCTAATGCCATTTGTAAGGACTTCTGTTGTCCCCATGTTTCAGATGGGGGACGCTCCCCAAGGTCACTGCTCCTTAGGGCTGGAGCTGGGATCCGCAGCGCTGTCTGCCTGGCTTTAGGGTCTGCATTCTTCAGAGTCAGGCTCTGCTTCCAGGGGGGTGAAAATCATCTTTGGTAAAATATGTCACCATCATACATGGGTCTGATGTCCCCTGGTGTCGGGATTACCAAAGTGTTCCCAAATATTCCAGCCTGTGCGCTGGTTGATGGCACTGCATCAGGCCCTCCTGGTCCCAAACACTCACTTTCATCCTGCGGTCACCCCTTAGTGTAGACTGAGAGTGGGATGGGGCCTTGGGGACAAAAGCGGACTGCCCCAACTGGCCGAGGGACCGCAACAAACATGATGGGCTCCTGCATGGTGAGGAAGCCCAAGGCCAGGTCTTTTGATGTCACTGGAGGACACATGTATGAGGGCCCTGAACTTAATCCCATGGGAAGGAGGAAGGTCATTGATAAGCTGGAAAGTTTGGAAGAGTCCCCAGCCACAAGAAGCCTCTTCATTCAAACAAATGGAAAGGGCTCCCCCAGATCACTTGTTGCCGAGGCTGGGTCAATGTCTGCCTGCCATCGTGAATATGTTCTCCCCAAGACCTGTTCTTAGAGTGCTGTTTGCTTTCTGTTTCCGGCTAGGTGGTGTAAACATTAAGAGCATTAGGGCATGGGAAGCATTTAATACAGAGCCTTGTAATAGCTTAGTAAGCACTCGATAGACGTTGGTTATACTCATTGCTATTATTTATCTTGAGCTTTTAAAATGCCTATTACTAAGGTGTGAAGGCTCCCTCCCTCTAGAGGATCCCCCCCAAGGCCCAGTGTTCTACAGCTAGCCCTCATTGGCTGTCCCTTCCCCCCATTTCATCACATCCTGACCCCAGGCCTCAGTGTCCCTGTCTGTGAAAAAAGGGGTGAACTTCATGACCCTTGTGGTCATTTCCACAGGGAGAATATTTAGCCCAGTGTAGCCAGGCCACCCACAACCCTAACCCTTGACTCTCCCCACTGTCCCTGTGACCTTAGGGATGTTCCTTGGCCTTTCTGTGCCTCATTGCCCCCATTTGTAAAATGCAGGTGACAGTAGCAGCTTGCAGAGTTGCTGTAATAAATGTGTTAATACATGTGAAGTGCTTAGCGCACAGTAAACTCATGATAAATGGTGGCTTTTAGCTTTTGTTTCAGGCCGGGGTTTTCACCACCCTGTATTGCTTGTTGGAGGTAATGTGACTCCCTAGATTGGAATGGATCATTATCTTTTTGGCCACAGATGAAGCTGGGGTAAAAAGAGAGGGAGGTGGCTGGAGTGTGGCTCAGTGACAGTGTTTGTCTAGCATGTGTGAAACCCTGGGTTCCATCCTCAGCTCTGTAAGAGAGACACAGACAAGAGATGGCAGCAAGGGGGAGCAGTTAGAAATGGAGAGCTGTCCCTGGTGTGAAAGATAGCAGACTGGGTAGGAAGTAACTAAAGCCCACAGCCTGGAGTGTGTGCTTGTAGCTCTCTTGTCTAAACAGCCTGCTAAGGAGCAGACAGTTAAGAGTATTAAGGAAATTGCTTTGCCTGTGGATTGGAAAAATTGCAAAATAAGATGGCTTGCAACGGGGCTGGGATGCAGATTTCTTAGAGTGGGTGCCTATGCCATGTAAAAGCAAGACCCCCCCCTCCGAGGCCTTGGGGGTGCTTCAGGCTTGGGGGGCAGGGAGGAGGCAGTTGGAGCAGAGCCTGAGGCTTTGGACAATGCTGGTACCCTGGTCCTGCCTGGAGTTGTTCTGGGCACCTACTAAGGCCCAGAGCTCCTGGCCTCGAGGTCTATGGCCTCCAGTCCCTGTTCTGCTCTGTGCTCTCCAGCTGGCATAGACACTGGGCAGGAAGGCAGCTTGCTGCTGTGGACCGGGGCCACTGCCATCTTGTCTATCACACAGAGGCAGTGGAGGGAGAGGGTCACACACAGCAGGCACAAGGGCAAAGAGGGTTCCGCTGGGTTTGGGCAAAGCCCTAAGTATTTTTGGTGGATCTGAAGTTAGCTCGGGTTTGAGACAGGGTGGGAACAGGCTACAAAATGAAAACAGTAGTAACTGGCATTCAGACAGCATTGAGTTTCACCCAGACTTACCCTGCAGGACCCTCCCCAGAGTGTGGTGAATTGGCAGGTATATTCTTGTTTTTTGGACAAGGAAACCAAAGGTAGAAAATACAAAAAAGAGTATGTGAACTTTGCAGAACACAGCTTGGCAATCTGGTTAAGGAGAGGCTTGCCTTCACCACCCTGGGGCTGGAGGGGCTTGGGTTTCTCAGAATGGAGGACAAGGCAGAGCTCAGGAGGGTGGGAGGAGAGGAGGAACAGGGACTTGCCCACCCCATTGTGTGAATGGGTGCACTGCCCTTTTGCACACTGGACAGAGGACCCCTGGAAGTTTTGCCTGGTGGCCTCCCATCACATAAAAGTCTGTGTCAGCCCCGGGGAGTCTTCTGAGTCTAGGGACCACCCTTTGGGTTCCCTGCATATTGGGACAGCTCTCCACCAGCCTGGCCCCCATGATGGAGAGAAAGGGCTGTGATAGCAGCAGGTGCGTAGTAGGTGTTCAGCAGTACTACTGCTGGTATGAACTGCAGTCGCAGTTGCTGCCATTCAGGTTTCCCTGTGTGGGCCCTGCAGTGCTTTCGCCCCTGGTAGAGTGGGCGGGATTGGAGAGGAAGTACCAGAGGAAGTGGCTCTTTCCTCTGCTGCTAGTGGAGACCTGAAATGCCTGTCCCCTCTGGGCCCCTGACTTTTCTCGGAGCCATAACTTGAAATGCAAGATTTGGGTTCTGTTTTGTTTTCTCACTCAGTAAAAATGGCAGAATGGCCCCAAAAGAGATAGTGGATCTTGATGTGGCTAGTGCAGCCTTAGCACTATTTTTAACTTCTTATGGGAAATTTCAAATGTGCACAAAACTACAGAAAATGGTATAATGACCCCACTGGGTGGTGTGATTTCATTGTCCTTGGGTTATTTTGAAGCAAACCCCGGATATTTTGTTGATTTTGGATCAAGGACCTGTCTCATGGTCAGCTTCATTTCCGGCCTTGGAGGTGTCATGTCCATGGGTGAGGCCATGGGGCAGGGCCCCAGTGTCCCCTGAACAGCCCTCAGCTGTGTTGGGTCAGTTCTAGGAACCCTGAGCTTGGGCCATGTCCCAGCCTGGTGACCAAAGGGTGCTCAAGGTATTTGGGAGGCCTTGAGTCTGGAAGTGATCAGGCAAGGCCAGGCCTGTGGCCTTCTCTTCAGACGGGGCCTTCCTGGGTCAGGGGTCAAGGACTGGGTTCTTTACTGCATAGGACTCTTGAGAGTGGGACCATGGAAATGGTTGTTAGCATTTCCGGTCAGATCAGGAGTTCACCTGGGCCAAATTGTGGCTCTTTATTAAGTGTCCCCATGGGCTCTGTTGTTCTTGGTTCCCCATGCCAGGTGGCAGAGTCTGGCTGTGGTATCTGACTGTCTCCCCAGACGGGTCGATCCTTTCCCTTGTGTAGCCCATGGGTGCCCTTTGACACGCTGCCTTTTCACACTGGTGTCCACAGGCCTCTGCCTGGCCCCCTTCTCCTCTCCTCTTCATGCCTCATCTGTTCTGGGGTTTCTGATTCAGCTCTGGTCCAGGTCCTAATGCCAGCAGCCAGACCACAACTCCCCCTGGGCTCTTGGGCACCTTGAGCACAAGTCCCAGAGGAGACCTGTTTTTGGCCTTCCCCGAGCGCTGCTTATCCAGTGGGCCATGCTGAGCCCCCTTCCAGTTGGCCTGTTCAACACCCTAGGCCCACTCCGGTTCCCTGTCTGGCCTGGGCTGCAGGGAAGTAGAAGCAGTCCTCTGACCCCTGATACACTTCCTGGGTGACAGGCCCTAGAGGACGATTTGTGTGCCTGTTATTGAATGGGGCTTGAGCAGCCCCATGAGGTGGTTGGCTGTCCCACGTCATGGCTGAGAAGTGGAGACACCGAGAGGCCAAGTCTCTTGCCCAAGACCATGTAGGTCTACTTGCCGGGTACCAGATGTTCACCAGGGAAGGGCCTTGTGTGCCAGTGCTATGATTGTGGAAGTGGAGGGGGCAGTGTTCCCTGGCCTGAGCCTGAGTTTGTTCCCCCGACCCTTCTGGGCCCCTGCTCCACGCCGGGTGCAGTGGGCAGACAGAGGCAGCCATTGGGTGGATGCTGCCATGATGCAGAGCCCATGGGCTGATTGGTCCCTTGGGTCAGTGGCTCAGCGCCTCAGTCAGCTTCCCTCTTCCTCACCTGCATGAGTCGTGTGGCTTGGGGTCGCTATGTCACCTCTTTGTGTCACAGTGCCCTTTTCCATGAGATGATCTGGTGCCTGCCACTACAGTTTGTACCAAGAGTGAGCCCAACGTAGACCGAGGACTCCAGGCAGTGATGGCACATCAGGTAACACGTGGCCCGCTGTGGTAGGAAGCTGCCAGTGGTGAAGGCTGTGTGTGTGTTGGGGCAGAGGGCCTGTGACAGATCTCTGTACTTTCTGTACTGTTTTGCTGTACGCTTACAGAAGGCCGAGCTTGTCCTGGGCTCTGAGAGCCGCACCCCTGGCCGGCAGGGTGGGCCGCGTGTGGGGCAGCCAGGCCTGTGCGATGGGCCTCACTTCCCCCTCTGCAGAGCCAATCTCCCCAGCCTGTGCCTTCCGCCTGGCCCTCCTGGGGCGTCCCTGGGGCCGGGCCCAGCCCTGTCTGCTGGAGCCTGCCACAGAGAGCTGCTTTATTTAAAGTCCATTCTGTGCGTATGGAAATAACTAGAGGCCTCTGTATTTAATTTGGCTCAGCCGGGAAGATTTTTGGCTCTGTGTGTATGTGTATTCTGCAAAATCTTTCCGAGTGAGTCCAGGGCTTGGAAGCTTCTGGTCATCTTTGTGCAACTGAAACCAACAAGAACTGCCCAGCTATGGCGAGGGTCTGTGGAGGGCAGGCTGCAGGAAATGGTTAGCACAGGCAAAAAAGAAACAGGGAAGAGAGATGAGATCATGGCGAGGGAAGCAGTTTTGTAAACTTCACGTCTCTAGGACAGGTAAGTGGAGGGCAAGGGAGGAGGTGTGGAATGAGCAAAGCCTCCTACAGGCCCATCCGAGCTGCGTCTGGTTTCCGGAGCAGCAGGCCTAGCGCCTGTGGCTCAAGCCCTTCTTCTCCAGCCAGTGACATGGGAGAAACAGCCCCATGTAGGCCCATGGTTGGCAAAGCGTGTCTTTGCTTGATTCCTACTCCTGTTGGGCAAATGGGACAGGAGTGCTCGCCATTGTCAAAAGGGACTGTGGAAGCAGACAGGTGAAATTGCTTGCTTCAAGTCCCCCAGCCTGGAGATGGAGAGTGTGAGTCCTGATCTCTCAGTCTGTACCCAGCACTCCCCCAGAGCTCCCCATGGTGCTTCTCGGGCCTTTGGGCATCATTCCAGCACAGGTTGGCATTCTCAGAGATGGGCGGAGCTTGGATTTAAGCCCTGGGGCATTCTCTGAACGTCCAGTTTTGGGATAGATGCCAGGCAGTGGATGGGTTTTAACATCACATGCAGCTCTGTGAAACTTGGAGTGAGGGTGCAGGTCTGGTGCTTGGTGGTTCTGGTGACCGTGACATGGTGGATTGTGGTGCTGTGATGACACTGCTTTGGTTGGTAGAGTCCTGTAAACATCAAGCAACAAACGACCCAGCAGAGCGGAAGGCCTCGGCATTCCCGCCAGTGGAGCAGAGCTCTGGGAATTCTTGATGCCTGCCTCTCAGGACTTGGTGTTCTAAATTAGGTTTCTGGGGAACAATGCATCCCAAACTTGGAGCTTAGGTTTTGGTCTTTGAGTTAGGCCTTGAATGTTGGTCTTCTGTAGGAATCACAAGCAAAAGCAGCAAGTAAGAGGAACCAGCCAGGCATGGGGGGTGAGTGGGGTGCTGGGGCCTGTGGCAGGGATAGAACACATGTTCTCTGAGGGTGTGGCTGCCATTCGCTCCATCTGACTGTCCTGGAACAGGAATACAGGCCTAGCATGGCCAGTCCTTCTGTTGTATTCCTCCCTACGAAGAGTCAGAAACCCCAATTTTCATATTAAATTTCTAGATGTTCAGATGTTGGTGACTTAATCCCATTTTTAAAGTAAAACACTACTTGGACTGCAGAGCATGCTGTGTGGACAAAATCAGGCTTGAGACTTGTGAGCCCTTGTCACTGACTCTGTGCCTCCAGTGAGCCTTGTGCCTCCAAGGCTTCCTGACGGGAGTGGGGACAAGGCCTCTTGGCCAGGTCTGCCAGGGATGAGGCCCAGGGTCCCGGATGGGTGGGCCTCACCCTTGTTCCAGATAACAGTGAGGAGAATAAAGGGCTTTTTGATAGTCCCCCTCTAGAAAGGCTGCCCTTCCCCAACCTGGCTTTGGGGTTGGCAGTAGGGGCTGACTTTGCTCTGACTTCTAGGTCTGTTCCCCACTTTGGTGCCTCTGTCCCTAGGATGTGGGGCAAGGTCCTCCGTCAGCGTGGAGCCTGCTGCAGGACTGATACCAGTGCCTGCCGTGAGCAGCACCTCGCCAAACAGAGGCCCTGGCTTGGCTTGATTGCAGGGTGTCTGCACCGGTCCCCCACCCATGCCCCCTGCTGCCCTCCACCAACTGGCTCTCGGCCCACGGGAGTGTATATGTATTAGCCAGCCTTACGGGGAGGCTCTGCCTCGCTTCCTGTCTGAGGCCCTGCCAGTGCCGCCCTGCCACCGGCCTCCCAGGATGGTGGGAGGTGGGCATGGGATGGAGGCGGTGCACTCAGAGCTGAGCCTGTCCTGTCCCGGAGGGTGTGGTTGCCTTTGGCTCTGCCCTTGTCTCAAGGCCTAGGGGACAGGGTTCTGGGGCTGTGAGCATGGATCTGGCATTGGAGGAGCTCGCTAGCTTTTGTACGACGCAGCTGCAGAGTGAAGGAGGCAGTGTGGACGCAGGGCAGCGTTGCCAGTCTCTGTGAAGCCGGCCATGGCCATGGCTTCTCTGCCTGCTGCACAGCAGTGGCTTCCGGCTACCCCTGAAGGCTGTACCCATGCCCAGCTTGTGAGGGCTCTTTTGTCACCAGCAGGGTCCTCTGTCTACTTAGCAGAGCCTGCTATGTGGATGCTGGGCCTCCATTGGCGAGGAAACAGACACCTCTGCCCTTCCAGAGCTGGCTTTCTTGTGGGGACAGACAGGCTTATAAATAAGAAAGGACAGAAAAGGCCCAAACAGAGAATGAATGGTGGTGTGAGGATGCCCATGAGCTTGGCCTGTGGACTGTGGCATCCCGGGGGGTGGCACTTGTACACCCAGGAGTGCCCTTCCCTCCCTCCTCTCGTGGGTTGCTCCTTCCCCCAGGTTGCCCGAGGTGCACTCATGTGTCACAGGCCCCCTTGCCCTGCCTGGGCCCTCTGTATGCCATGTTTGCACACAGCCAAACCCAGCAGGAGCCTCGGGGTCACAAGTGGACAGGGCAAGCCTCAGTCCAGGTTCTCAGAACTGCCAGCAACCCCGTGCATCTCCTGGCCTCTGAATCTTCTGCTCTCCAAAGCTCACGTTGGTCCTCCTGCTCTCTGAGTGACTCACAGAGCACCCGGAAGGTCACCTAGCTCCCCCAGACACACAGCCCTGCATTCTGTTGGGAACAAGGCCACCTTAACAGGCTTTGAAAACACGTTGTTGACAGGACAGGGTGAGGGGCACAGAGACATTCCTCCTTCCCTCGGCAGTGTGCCGATGAGCACAGCCCCGCCCCAGGGAACCAGTTCCCCTCTGTGCTTGGCATCAGCCCCGACCCTGTCTGCACACTATGCACGTGGGGAGCTGGGCTTAGAGAGCAGAGGGACCACATCGTTAGGACATGGGTAGGAATGTGGGTTGGCTGCCACCCCTGTGCCTGGGGTGTCCTCCAAACCTGCATCTTTGTTGATTTGCCTGAGGCCCAAGAAGACCCTTCTACGCCTAACTCCCACCTGTGGCTTCTCCCACAGCCTGCACATCACACCAGCAGCAACAGACAAACAGGGAAATGCTGAGTGTTGGTTCAGTAAGCAAGCTCTAAAAATAGTCTCCTGCTCTAAAAAGTCCATTGTTTGGAGTCCTATATTTTTCTATGTGTGTAAAAGCCACTTC
This sequence comes from Erethizon dorsatum, assembly GCA_028451465.1. Taxonomy (NCBI): domain Eukaryota; kingdom Metazoa; phylum Chordata; class Mammalia; order Rodentia; family Erethizontidae; genus Erethizon; species Erethizon dorsatum. The sequence continues at coordinate 40,787,252 of CM051831.1, forward strand.
TGGAGGTCTGGGTGCTGGGTAATTACAGATACTGCTCCAGCCTGGAAGGATCATTGGCTGGTCCTTATCTGGCCTCAGGCTGAGCCTCTGGCAAGTCAGCAAGAGTGGGCTTGGCTGATTCCCTGCCCTGGAGGTAGTGGGGCCTGCAGGGGAGGCTGAGGCAGGACAGTATCCCCAAGAGGGTGGTGGGTGTCAAGTGAAATCCATGGGCACAGAGGCCTGGCAGTAGGGACAGGAGCCAGGAGCCCTTCCTGTACCTACATAGGGCAGGGACCTCACTTCCCACTGGTCTGCCCAGTGCAAGCCTCAGGCTGGGCATTGGAGGAGAGGTTCCAGTCCTCCTTTGCAGCCACTGATGTCCCTCTCTGTCCTGCCACAGCCCGGCTTCTGCTCTGACCATGTGTGACCATTCACATGGGAGGTAGAAAAGCCTTCAGGAGTTTGGATTTAGGTGTCGTAGCTTGGTGTATGCACACTGGAGACCCTGTCTCTCAGGGAACCGAAGGGTGTAGTTTTCAGAGGCTGGTCAGCAAAGGCCTCTTTGGAACTCAGGTGAGCAGAGACCTAGAGGAGGCGAGGGGGGAGCTAGACAGACACTAGACAGCAGAAGCGGCACTTGCAGAGGTCCTGGGGTAGGACTGTAGAGGTGCAGCCAGGAGCTGGGGGATGCAGGCCTGGGTATGGTGGCCCTGGGGGTGCAGGGGAGGCTGGCAGGCAGAAACCCTGGGTCCTACAGAGCCTTAGGTCACTGTGAGGACAAGGACCCGCTAACCCACAGAGAAGGAGGAATGTGGTTGAGGCTGTTTTAAGGAGATTTCAGCTGCTATAGGGAGGAGGGTGGGGTGGGCCCACTGGAGGGATGGGTGGCTGGTGACAGAGCTTGGCCAGGCAGCCGGAAGCTGGCCCTAGTGTCGTGAAGGTGCAGTGGCCTGTGCTGCCAGGCGGGAAACAGAGTGCAGGAGGCAAGCTGGCTCTGAATGAGCAGCTGAAGGACCGCGTTGCTGTCAGCGGTGGGATGGGGACCCGGCTGGAGCTGGCCTGGCCAGAGGTGCTCCTCATCAAGACCACCCTACAGAGATCTGCGGAGTGGGGCTTGGTCTCTCAGATTCCTTTGCAGAAGCACCAATCCCCCTGCCCCAGCCCTGGGTGGGAGACATCTGGGTAACCCAGCAAGGCCATCAACCCTGCGTTTTGAGTGATGAGCTCCTGGTTAACCAGCCCTAAGTCGTGCCAGATGTTCGGGTGGTGTTATGACCTGTCATGGCCTCTGCAGACTCTGGTTCTAAATCTCCATTTCCCGTGAGGACCCAGCCTCCCCTGGCCCTGCTGCTGTAGCTCTGGCAATGTCTGGGGGTTCCAAGCACAGGACTCAACATCTGTGCTCCAGCGTGTGCACCTCATGGGCCACCCAGTTCCTCTTGTCCACTGTCCCTGGATTTCCACTGGGGTGCTGGCACCGTGTCCCTCCTGTCCAGCATCCCTTTTTTTCCAGGCCACATTCATCTTGATGTCACCTGCCGGGGGTGACCAGCTGGCCAGGCTTCGGCCTGAGAGGCCCGCCCTCCTCCTGAGGAGGGACTCCAGCCAGTTAAGTCCCTTCTGTCACCAGCTGGGCATCTGAAGAGTCACCTGCCAACCATGGCCCAGGTTGTAAGGCTATAGGCGTGGGGAGATGCTGTCGCCCTCCAGAACCAGAGGGATGGACCTGGGGTGGCCTCCCTGAGCTCTGGGGGAGCCCTCACTGTTCCCTCCTTGCTCTCCGTTCCTCACTTTCCCTTGAGATTTACCTGTGTGTCTCCTGCTCTGCTCTCTGGGCCCAGGTCAGAGTGGGAAGGCTTGGAAGCGTGACGTGCATTGGGATGCGTGCTCTGTGGTCCTGGGCGAGCCATGGAGCCTCCCTGAGCCCATGTCCCCGGCTGTGGGATGGGACGAGCAGTGCATCCTGATGGGGTCCTTGTCCTGCTCTGGGGCTGGATGGACTCCCTGGCAGCACAGTGGGCCAGGGGTGCACAGGTGACTCAAGGTCACAGGAGTCCAGGAAGACCGAGGTTCCGGACCCTGCATGGACACCCGTGTCCTCGGGCCCGCTGCCCCTCCCTCCCCAAGTCACTGCCTCTCTGGTGCGCTGCCTCTGGTCCATGGGCCCCACAGAGACCCGGGGAACCACCTTTCTCCACTGTGCCACACCTGTCCTCGCTCAGAGCCATGGTCTCCATTTCTCTTCCCCTCCCCCAGCCCCTGCCCTGACTGCCCCAGCCCTCCACTCTGGGTGATCGTTGTGGCCTAGGCAAGAACGCGCCACCCAGAGCCCCTCACAGGAGCTTGAGAAGGCTGGGAGCGACTTGTCCCTCCTTCATTCAGCTTCCTGTCTGGAAATCAGAGACCCTCGAAGAGCAGCCACAAAGCTGGAGACAGGAGGCGCATACGTATGGCAGGAGGCTGTTTGGCTTGAGCCTGTGCTGACCGGCAGTGACCTGGCCTGAGGTTTCTGGCATGGCCATCTGACCTCAGACAGGCTTTGAGGAGGCTTGCGTCCTCCAGCAGGGGACCCAGCCTGCTGAAGAGAACGGCTACACCATGTGAGCTGGCTGTAGCTGGCCTCATGCAGCGCGGGCTTACTTATCTCCTGACCTCCAGTGACCCCCCCAGTACCCCCCACAGTGAACCAGCTCCATGCAGCTCCTGACCAAGGGGCAAAACTAAGCCCCAGGTCAAAGGGAGGCCTCCTAGCTCCCTCCTGGCTCCCGGGCGGTTCTGGGGTGCAGGCCGTGTGTTTTAAACACACAGCACAGTGTCTGTGCAACCCATGGGTTTGTAGAGAGCAGGAGAGAGTACTGTGAAAGGCAAGCCATGTGTGTCTCTGTGTGCGTACACGGGTGTACGTGTGTGTACAGTCAGCCCTGTGTGTGCCCGTAGATTCAAATATTTTAATCCATCTGCGAATTTAAAATATTTGGGAAAAATTTTGTCTGTATTTAACATGTACACATTTATTGCTTCTCATTAGTCCCAAACAATACAATACAATAACTGTTTCCATAGCATGGGCATCGTATTAGGTATCACAAATCATCTAGAGATGATTTTTAATTTTTTTTCAATTTTTATTGTTTTATTAGTGCATGTTTGCATACATAATGATCACATTCATTGTGTGGAGTTGATACCTACCTGTAGGTAGGAGTTGATACGTACCTGGAGTTGATACCTACATTAAAATGTAGCACACATTTTAATGTATTTTTCATTCCCTTTTTGTCCCCTTCTGTCCCCTTCCTCCATCTTTTGGCCCTCTTCCTGTTTGATAAAGCTCTATCTCCCTACTTTCTATTATCTATCTTTTATTTTGCTCTTTATGTATTTTTTATTTTGCTCTTTATATATAAACCATGTGATATTTAATCTTGTGTGTGTGACTTATTTCACCAGTCTCAAGGGTCATTCATTTTCCTACAAATGACTTAAGTTTGTCCTTTATGGCAGAGTAGTACTCCATTGTGTGTAAATACCACATTTGCTTTATCCATTCATCTGGTGATGGACAGATAGGCCACTTCCAAGATTTAGCTATTATAAGTTGTGCTTAGAGTTAAAATATACAAAATGATGTGGATTGGTTCTGTGCAGATGTTAAGCCATTGTATGTGAGGGCTTCCAGCATCCTCAGATTTTGGTCCCCACCTGGAACCAAGACCCCGAGGATACCGAGGGACAAGTCCGTGTCAACCTTGGCCCCGTCCAGTAAGCAATACAGAGGTGCAAGGGGGTAGTTGGTGGCCAGGCTCCAGAGGCAGCATGCCTGCGTTCAGATTTCCTTCCTGGTTGTGTGCCCTTGGGACTGTCCTTACCCTCACTGTGCCTGGAGGATGGTGGAGAGGACTGGGTGGGCTCCACATGAGGCTCAGCATATTGCTAATTGAGTAGACTTTAGCTGTCATGGCCACGGCCATAAGATTCAAGCTGGGGGTGAACAGTGGGTCCCCACTTCTCCTGAGCCCCTCGCTAGTGCGCAGAGCCTCCTCTGATTCACATTTTTCTTGGAAAAAGTCACATGTGACTTCCAGGCCATAATGAGAGACATCCGTGGCCGAGAGGCTGAGACTGCCCCCTGCCCTGACTCACACTCCAGCGACAGCCGGGACGTGGCATCTGAATGTTGGGGTCCTGGGGCCAGGTCAGGGTTCAGGGTGTCAGGCTTGGCCATCCCTGCCCTTGAGTGTGTTGGTCCCCTGGAACTAGTGGTCACAAAGGTGTCTTCCCTGGCTCTCCAGCCTGGTGTGTAGGGCAGGGTGTTGGGCAGGTGGCCTGGGGAGAACACGGGACCTATTGGTGCCTCCCGGGCCGTCTTGGTCAGAAAATAACAGGTGGCAGCCATTAGCAAGGGCTTTCTGTTTATTAGGACATCACTGTGTCAGCTCTGGTGACCCTGACACCCATCCTGTGAGGTTGCTCCTCTACTTATCTGCCCCCACCCCACTGTATTTCCCAGGAGTGGAAACTGAGGCACAGGTTTCCTGCTACAGCTGGTAAGCAATGGGACCAGAATTTCCCCCAGATGTCTGGTTCCAGCAAGGATCATCCAGACCCCTCCTTTGGCAGAAGGCAGGGGCAGGGTGAGGAGCCTGTTCAAAGTGTATCATCTGTTGGTACACAGTATCCCTCACCCCAGGGACACTCTGGTCATGGTCCCCTTTTTTCCTCCCCTGAGATGGGGTCTCACTGTGTAGCTCAGGCTGGCCTCAAACTCACAATGATCCTCCTGCCTCAGCCTTCTCAGTACTGGGATTACAAGCACGTACCACCACGCCTGGATCATGGCGTGACTCTTGCCTCACCCAGCTGGAGCCTACAGTGGAGGAAGGCATGTGTGGGGAGCCAGGCAGGGGAGAGGAGCTGGAGTCCCTCAGTGGGGAAGAGGCTGCCAGGTGTGTCCAACCCCAAGATGGGGCCCTGGAGCAGAGGGTGGATGTGTCCATCGGTACCCCAGGCCCTCACCTGTGCAGCCCCATCCCCGGCCTGGCACACCGCCAGGAGCCCCAACGTGGGCATGTGGAGCTCATCCCACAAGAAATAGCAGATCTCCTACCCTTGGCTACTCTCAGCTTCGCTGGAAGCCAGGACTTTTGGGGACTATTGGGCAGTTGTCCCCAGCCCTTCCAGAGCCACACTATAGTAGGGTAGGTAGCCTGCATGCACATATGCCACTGGGAGTGCAGCTGAGGAAGTGGGAGGTGGCCCCTGGAGACACAGACAGGCCAGGTGGTGCTGGGACAGAGGCCTTCAGCTGGGGCTGGAGTCCCTTGTACCACACGACCTGCTGCACCTTGTACACCTCTAGTGACAGAGAGCTTACCCCATCCTGAGCAGCCTCTTTGGTATCAGGGGCGACTTGGGGCACAATTTTGCCTGCTGGAGAAATAGACTCCAGCCTTGGCTTGTCACCCTTTCAGGGGTCTGAACGTAGGGAGTGTAATCTCTCCCTGGGCTGCTGTCCTCCCCGCCCAGCAGGCCTAGTTCCTGGTGGACCCGAGCACATGCCCCACCCCATTCCTGGATATGAAAGGACCACCCTAAGTCCAACTGCTCCCCCTTTTACACTGGGGCTGTGTGACATGGGACAGTTCTCCTTTACCCCAGAAAGAAACTTTAGGAGAGCTGATATCTAATCAGGAAGGAGGCAGGGGCTTAGAGTCTGGAGCCCCAGGCTGTTGCTGTGGAAAAAACAGGTCCCTCTGTGAGAGTAGTCAAGTGTCTCCCAGAGTTCAGTTTAATGACTTGCTAACTACTACTCTGTCACAGGTGTGCCGGTTTAGACTCCTGCCGGCAGTCTGGCCTGTTGCTGTGCGGACTTGTCAGTATGGGGCATTTTCATTTTAACAAATTATCTTTTCAGGCTGAGGAGAAGGATTACAAGTCCCACCCATCCTGGACAACAGAGTGAAGACCCTATCTCCAAAAATAAAGGAGGCTGAATTACGCAAATCACAAGTTTAAGCCCAACCTAGGCAACATAGAGACTCAGTGAGACCCTATCTCAAAATATTAGGAAAAAGAAAAAAGAACTAGGTGTGTAGTGCTGTGTGAGGGCCCGGGATTCGATCCCCAGTGCTGCAGAAACAAAGGAACAAATCAAAACTTGAAAAGGGTGGTGATGTAACTCAGTGTGAAGGCCCTGGTTCAACCCCCAGTGCTGCCAAACTAAAATGAAAAAAAGGGCCGGAGATGTGATTCAGTGCAAAGGCTCTGGGTCACCTCTTCTCTGTTCTGAGCAGGGGCCCCCTGGGAACAGTGGCAGCTCTCGCCCCTCCCCCCAGCTGGGGCACAGTGCCCTGTCCCCTGAGCATAGCTGTGTTCAGGCCAGAAAGCCTGGGGGATGGCTGAGACCCTAAAGTCACCAGAGGTGGATGTTTCCCTCCACCTGGGCTTGTCTCGTCAGTCAGGACTCAGCCCACCCTTCCCTGCAGGCCCATGGGCCACTTAGGGGCTCCCGGGTCTTGTTGTAGGGACAGCAGGGAAGGCCCTGCCTGACCCCGCGTACTCCTGCTAACTCAGTGTTGGGACACTGCCTTATGTTCCCCTCTTATCTGTGGGCCGGCTGCATCCCTCCCATCCAGGACTTGGTCTGTCTGCGGGGGGCTAAACGTACTCCTTCAGACAGCGGTTGCCACTGTGGGCCACTCTTCAGTGCTGCAGCAACAGTCTGTCCCATCCCTCCCACACACTGAGCTCAAAGGAATGCTGGAGGGACTTGGGAGGCAGCAGTGGCTCTTGTGATGCGCATGGACTTCCTGGCACTCCTGGGAGACATCCATGGCACTAGTACTATGGGAAGGGAAACTGAGGCCCAGAAATGAGAGGTGGCTCACTCCAGCTCACTACTAGAAGTGGCGCCGGGCAAAAACCTCATCTCCAAGGAAGGTCCTGTGTCCTACCTTTGCCCCTGTGGATGTGGTGGGCTTTCCTGCTGTTTGTCCCTACGATAGAAGCTGGAAGGTAAACGGCAGAGGTTTGTACCCATCCTTGCTGCCTGCATCCAGTATTCGGGGCTCTTGGTTCCAGGGCTGCCTTCCCGAGCCGTGCCCTGGTTTCTCTCTCCAGTATCCCTCCTTCCCAGGACTTGACACTTGGCAGCCAGTTGCACCAGGCCCTGAGGAGCTGTGGGGCCAGAAGTGGAGCCAGGCAGGAGGCAGCAGTTGGCCACAGCTGTTGAGTGCCCTGAGGCCAAGTGACCTCACAGGGACAGGGAACCTGCCAGGGAAATGAAAAGTGGCCTCGGGAAAGTCTCCTTTCTACCCTCACCCCGAACCGGAAAGTGATTTGCAGTGGAAACTGACGCCTGCCCAGGAGAGAAGTCTTCCAAGTTCATGGCTCGGGATGAGTCAGCCTGCCATCCCTCTTGGTCCCCACCAGTTGACCCCTCTCCTACTTTGACGTCATCCTGGTGGTGGGGACAGGAGGTAGCCAGGCGGAGGGGAACGTCGGGTCTCGGGCTTCACCCGCTGGGCCTTAGCTGAGACTCCTCTGTGAGCCGCTCGTGTGCCCCTGGGTGGTGCTGATGGGCCTCATTTTGCTCTCCTGCGCGGCGTGGCAGGAGTTCATGGTTCTTCTTCTGCAGGCCGGTTTTCATATTTAGAGAAAATGTTTGAACAGTGTACTCATTCCCATGCCCGCCATAGCGAATACCCCCAACTGGGGGCTTGAACAACACATTTGTTACCTCCTGGTTTTGGAGGCTAGAGGGCTGAGATCAAGGTGAGGGCTTGCTTGGTTTGTGGGGAGCCTCTCTCTGTATCTCACCGCTTTCTCTCTGTGAGTGTCCGTGTCCAGATCTCTCTGTTGGAGGACCTGGTCATGTGACAAAAGTATCTGCCTAATGATGCTGTCCTGACTTTCCTTGGCAGAGACCCTCTCTCTGAATGTGGTTTCTGCAGATAGAGTATTCAGTGGCATGTTTAAGCCAGGCAGTGGAGAGAGGGCGATAAGATCCACTCTGTTGGCCTTTACTGAGAACCTACTGTGGGCCAGGCTGTGTTCTAGGTTCTGGGTATCACCAGCACCCTGTGGACCTACTCCCATCTTTGGGAGCTGACATTCTTGCACGCAAGAGGGGCAATAAGCAAAACTGACCAGTATGGCAGATATTAGAGGGTGGCGAGTTCTACAGAGCAAACTAGATCTGAGTGCTGCCCAGGGCGGAGGGGATGTGCACCATCCTTCCAGGTTCATGGGGGACTCAGGGCAAGGAAGAAAGCAGAGACAGCAGGTGCCACAGGTGCCTCCCAGCTCCCTGTGCCCCAGGCTCTGGTTTCCCACTCACTGGAAGCTTCTTCCTTTTTCTCCTCTGCAGTGTGGAGGGTGAGGCGCCCAGCAGCGACACCACCACATCCCTGGACAGCCCATCGGCCTACCACCAGGGCCCCTTGGTGTCCACCTCCAGCCTGAGCCCAGACCACTACGAGCACACGTCTGTGGGCGCCTATGGGCTATACTCTGGGCCGCTGGGTCAGCAGCGTGTGCGGAGGCCCAAGCTGCAGCACTCGACCTCCATCCTGCGCAAGCAGGCCGAGGAGGACGCCATCAAGCGCTCACGCTCGCTCTCTGAGAGCTATGAGCTCTCCTCGGACCTGCAAGACAAGCAAGTAGGTGGGGCACAGTGGAGGGCGGGTGTGGGGCAGGCCTGCCCACCTGGGTGTCCTCCCTCCTGGGCAGCGGAAGTGTGGCTCAGCCATCACCTTCATCACTGTTGGCAACAAGCTCCAGCTCAGGTGTACATGCCAGGCATCTGCCCTCTGAGTCCCTGGAGAGCGCTGGGCCCAGCCTGGCTCCAACTGAGATGTTTGAAGGGGTAGAGAAGGCACCTGGCTGTTGGACATCCCTCCTGGGCACTCATGTGGAATCCTCTGCAAGCAGTACCTTTAGTGCTTTCTTTATCCCTTGTGGCTGGGGTCTGGACCCACCCCCCCATCAGGACATGCAGGTCACAGGGACGCACTCCAGCAGAGAGGGAGGTCAAGGGAGATCCCTTGACCAAATAAACAGCCCGGATGCTGAAAGGACACCAAGACCACCCACGGCAGCTGTGGTGAGGTTGCTGGTTCCGTCCACCCTGGCTGTGACTCTGGGGTTCTGAGGGAGAAGCCCACTGTGGCTGTGGCTGTAGAAGTGGATGGCACAGACCCTCGTGGGTAGGCACATGCAGGACCAGAGGCAGCACCTTGGGACTGAGGGGTGAGGGAGCATCCTGTCCCTGCCGAGGAAGTGGGAGTCCCTGGAGGCTGAGCCTTCATGGTGAGGACCCACAGTGGGGCCTTTGATAGGAGTCTTTTTGTGAGCAGAAGGATGGCGAGTGTCAGCCAGTGCTAGGCATATCTGTTAGCGGTGTCCAGCTTTCAGAGCTTGTGGTCTGACGCTGTCTGCACCCCCAGCCTGACCTGAGGACCCCTCCCCATGGCCGCAGACACCACGCTATGGAGCTCAACTCGCCCTCACCCACATCTATCCCACAGGCTGGCCGCCCTCTTGTCCCTGTAGGAACAGAGGTCCTGGCTAGAGTGGCCCTGAGTCCCCAGGGAGCAGTGGGGTCCTCCCTGGCAGGGTCCCTCTCCCAGGCAAAGAGCTCTCCGTCTCCTCCTTCTCTGCTTGTGAACCCTCCCCACACTGCCCTGTGACCCTGGCAACCCTGCCCACCTCTGCCCATGGTTCTTCACCCTTCCTGTAATCTGACACTGGTGAGAGCACAGCAAGCAGTCAGAGCCTGGTAGCAAATGGCCCCCTGCACCAGTGGCCCTTGTCCCTGTGGCCAGGCCAGTGGCAGAGCGGGACAGTCTCTGTTGCATTTGTCACCTCTGCACGGGTCCAGAAGGGCTCACAAAGAGCTATGAAAATAGAAATGGGAAAGTTGGGCCAGTGAGATAGCTCAGCGGCATAAGCGCCTGCCTGGCAAGTGCAGGTCGAGGTCCTGAGTTCGACTCTCGGAACCCACATAAGAGAAAAAGGCCAGTGATATTGTTCAGCGGCACGGGCGCCTGCTGGCGCACGAGGTCCTGAGTTCAACCCCCGGTACCCACAAAAAAAAAAAAGGGAAAGTTTCCGACCTCACACAGGCCTGTGGGATAATTAACTCTGAAGACAGGCCTGAACCAGCTGCCACTGTCCCCCACCCCGTGCGCGTGCATGTTAGGCGATGCCCACTGTCACCAGACACCAGGCTGTGTGCCGAAGTGGATGGTGGGCAGCTGAGACTGCTGCTTGTGAGTGTGCGCTGCGTGTGCTGTGGGAGATGAGGCTTGAGCAGGATAGCAGTCCAGGGACAGTTCCATTCCAGAGTGTGATGCAGACTGGAGGGATGATAAAGTCGAGGAGGGACATGGAGTGGCCCTGCATGGTGGCAGCACCAGGTAAGGTTGGTTGTCATGAGGACTGAGCATTCTGGGAAGAGGTGACCACAGGTGCAAGGGCCCCGAGGCAAGGACACGCACAGAGACAGGAGGTGACACTGACAACCTTGCAGCATTCCTTGCTCCACTGGGCTTCCCAGCAAGCAAGGCAGAAGTGGGGATAGGGCAGATTGCAGGAATTGCCTGTAAAAGTGGGTATCCCAATTCCACGAGGGGTTAAGGTCTGGGGACACAAAGTCCTGCTGTAATGAAGCAGGCATCAGGTGGAAGTCGGGTGTGTTCTTCTGCACATGGACTTGGGGAGGACTCAGGAAAGCAGGGTGATGGCCTGGCCTGTAAGGTTCAGGGCCAGCAGGAGAGAAGAGGCACTTGTGATGTCCCCAGGATGACAGGCACCCCTAAATAGAGGAGGCAAGGAAAAACTTTCCCAGAGCTCAGCCTCGGGTCCCTTGTGAGCCCCGTGGACTTTCTGAGCACCACTTGCAATCCTGAAAATAGAAACTTGCTGCATACAGATGTGAAAGTGAGGGGGTCCTCTTTGGATGGTGTCCAGCAGTTTCAGAGCAAGAGAGAAAACCAGAGCTGCCCTGGCTGCCCAGTGGGGCATGGAAAAGTCATTTGGATCCCACTCTCTGCCCAGTCTGCTGCCCTCCCAGCAAACACGATTGTATTTGGGGAGCTCTCTGGCCTGAACGCTGTCTGAGCCCTAGCACCTGAAGACCCTGGCCTTCCTTCGCTCCCCGCAGACTGGGCTGCAGCTGCAGGGCTGTGTCTTTCTAGCTCAGGAGCAAGGCACGGGGCGGGAGGGGAGGGGTCCCTCAGGCTGTCCTGATGATGGGTGGGCCCACGAGAGCCCCTGGTTGTCTACACTGCTGGTTGTACCCTCTCTCTCCACAGTCACTGAGGCAGGTGTTGGGAACTATGGTGCCTGCAGGCCTGAGTGTTGCTGGGTCTCTTCTTCGGGTCTTAGTTTGCCCATCTGTTCAGTGGGGAGGCTTGAGGGCCTCCACAGCTGTAAACAGGGCTGCTCCTGTGCCTGGCCTGTGCTGTATGCCTTGTGTCCATCTCAGCAAGGGCTCGCCAGAGTCCTGAGGGGGAGGGTCAGTCCCTGTGCAACCTCATTCAGCAGATGAAGAAACAGAGCCTTTGAGCTCCAAGCTCACCTGGGCCCATCTGGCTAACGAGGGAAGAGCTCAGATTGACACCAGGCATTCACTGGCCTTGAACCCCATAACCATCAGCCTCAGGGCATGCTGGGAGCTCTGGCAGGTGTCTTAACCTGCATGTGCCTCAGGTTCCTGTTTCCAGAGTGCTGGCTTCAGCTCTTCCAGCATCTCCAGGAGCATTTTCATTGCCTTGTAGGCCACAGGGTGTGCCAGGACTGAGGCTCCTGCACAAAAGACATTTGGGATGCTTGGTGCGCTTTTCCAGCTGCCCTTTTCCTTTTTTTCTCCCAGTACTGGGGACAGAACCCAGGACCTTCACATAGAGCTATATCCCCAGTCCCTTTCTAAAATTTTTAAGTTTGAGACCATCTCATTAAGTTGCCCAAGCTTGAATTTATAATCCTCCTGCCTCAGCCCCTCCCAGAGTGCTGGGATTACAGGCATGTGCCACAGATCATTTCAACCTTAACGTGGTACTTCATCTTATTTGACCTTGGAACCCATGTTTAGCCCCCCACCAGGAGCTCCCAGCACTTATTTCAACCAACTTCAGAACACACAAAGACTGTTCTGGTTGCAGCTGCACAGTCTGAGGAAGAGGGTAGGTATTGTGCAGGCCAGCACCTGAGGCTGCCCTCACTCTTCTCCTTCCCCAACAGGTGGAGATGCTAGAACGCAAGTATGGGGGGCGCCTCGTGACCCGCCATGCGGCCCGCACCATCCAGACAGCCTTCCGCCAGTATCAGATGAACAAGAACTTCGAGCGCCTGCGCAGCTCCATGTCAGAGAACCGCATGTCGCGCCGCATTGTGCTGTCCAACATGAGGATGCAGTTCTCCTTCGAGGGGCCCGAGAAGGTGCACAGCTCCTACTTTGAGGGCAAGCAGGTCTCTGTGACCAACGACGGCTCCCAGCTGGGCAGCCTGGTGCCCTCTGAATGTGGGGACGTGGGCGAGCCGGTCACCCTCAAGTCCCCGGCCGCCTCCAGTGACTTTGCGGACGCCATCACAGAGCTGGAGGATGCCTTCTCCCGGCAGGTGAAGTCACTGGCCGAGTCCATTGATGATGCCCTCAACTGCCGCAGTCTACACACGGAAGAGGCGCCAGCCCCAGCCACCGTACGGGCCCGGGACACCGAGCCCAAGGCAGCACTGCACAGCATGGACCACCGCAAACTGGATGAGATGACAGCCTCCTACAGCGACGTCACCCTGTACATTGATGAGGAGGAGCTCTCACCACCTTTGCCCCTCTCGCAGGGCGGGGACCGGCCTTCTAGCACTGAGTTGGACCTGCGGCTGCGGGCCGGGAGCGCCACTCAGGACTACTGGACCCTGGCGCACAAGGAGGACAAAGCTGACCTGGACACCAGCTGCCACAGCACGCTGTCACTGGAGCGGCCCGAGCCGCAGGTGCGGGCCGATCACCTCCCGCTGCTCACTATTGAGCCGCCCAGTGACAGCTCAGCTGACCTCAGCGACCGCTCGGACCGCAGCTTGCTCAAGAGGCAGAGGGCCTATGAGCGCAGCCTGGGTGGGCAGCAGGGCAGCCCCAAGCACGGCCCTCACAGTGGCCCCCCCAAGGTCCTCCCCCGGGACGAGCCCGAGCTGCGGCCCCGGCCCCCCAGGCCCCTCGAGAGCCACCTGGCCATCAACGGTTCAGCCAACCGGCAGAGCAAGTCGGAGTCAGACTACTCGGACGGAGACAATGACAGCATCAACAGCACCTCCAACTCCAACGACACCATCAACTGCAGCTCCGAGTCCTCCTCGCGGGACAGCCTGCGGGAGCAGACACTCAGCAAGCAGACCTACCACAAGGAGACCCGCAACAGCTGGGACTCACCAGCCTTCAGCAACGATGTCATCCGCAAGCGGCACTACCGCATTGGCCTCAACCTCTTCAACAAGTGAGTCCCCAGTGGGCGAGCTGGCCCTGCGGGAGGGCGTGCACCAGGAGGAGCTTCCGGGCAGCGGGCACACTCTGAGCAAGCGGGGAGGGGAAGCCTGCCTTAGCCGCTGTCCTGAGGGAGGCCCCAAGCAAGTGTGTGAGGGCTGTGCAGTGTCTGGGTGGGAGACCCAGACCACTGTTCTCGGGTGGCAGATGCCTACAGGACAGGCCGGATGGGCAGAGTGGGGGCTTCCCTGTGGGGTAGAACAACTCCAAAGTGGGGCCCTGCCGCCACATCAACTCTGTGTGTCACAGCAATGAGGCATGTAGGGCCGTGCAGGCCCAGCCTTGCATGTCAGGCTGAGGGGCTGAGGGAGAAGACAAAGCCTTGAGCCAGCACAGAGCAGGCCTGGGCCTGAGGGGGCCTTGGCCAGGCTCCAGCTGGACCCAGGGAATCCAGGGGCATCGGCAGCTGGCCCTGAGCCGGGTGCAAGAGTGAGAGGACAGAGGTTTGGGGACTGTGGGGTTGGGCTGCTCCCCCAGGGGCTCGGCGGAAGGTGCTGCTGGTCAGCCTTGAGAGCAGGTCACAGGAGGGAGGAGGAGGAAGAGGGTATTTAAAGTAGACTATTCTTAGCAGGGCTGAAAATAGCAAGGGGAAGGGGAGGAGGGTCAAGCTGCCCTCAGGGGGACTTTGGCAGGCTCTGGGGAAGCCTGAGATTTCACATTACTTCTGGCCCTGGGGCCTCTGGGATCTGGGGTCATCAGACGCCAGCCAGGCGTGGACTCCCCCAGGGTGGGGACGTGACCAGCCTTGTGTGGCGCTTCCCCCAAAGGCCCAAGAGAACAGCATGGCCAGTAGCGTGGCTGCTTCCAAGGGACTGGGGAGACTCTGGGCTGCTCTTGGGCACCCTCATGCAAACGGAAGTGCTTAGGGGTGGGAATGGAGCATGCAGGGCTCTGTCCCAAAATCTGACTGCACTGCTCCCAGGCATTGCTACTGCCAGGGCCACCTCGAAGCCAGGCCTGTGCCCTCTGGGGAGATAAGAGGGAATCCCAGCAGCAGCAGCGGGGAGGAGGAGGTTGGGAGAGTCTCCTTCAGCTGACCCACTCTGGTTTCTGCCCACCCTCGTTCTGTCACTTCTTAATTACATGGATGGCACAAGGAGACATTCTGCTCAGTGACAGCCTTGAGAGTGAGGGTGACATGGTCTTTGTCTATCTTGGAGTCCGCCCCTTCCGAGTCTTTTATTTTTTTCCAGGCAGTACTGGGGGTTGAAGGGCTTTCCCACTGAGCTACATCCAAGTCCTTTTTATTTTGAGACAGGGTCTCACTATGTTGCCCACTAAGTGGCCCCCAACCTGCCATCCTTCTGCCTCAGCCTCCCAAGTAGCTGGGATTATAGCCCTCCGTGTCTTTTTGTCTGTGCATTTGTGTAGTGCTTTAGGAACAGTAGCCAACCATGGTGAGGAACACAGCCCTGAGGCCAGGCTCGCCCGCTTCCTGTGGGAGCACCCAGGGCCTCACGCATGCTTGGCAATTGCTTGACGCCCTGACCACACCCCCGGCTGCTTTGTGTCTTATTCTGAAAGCCCCTGCTCCCGAGTCCTAACACGGTCTTGGAATTTTTGTCTTTACTAATTTCATAGCTTTGGTTTTTTTTTTTTTTTTTTTGTGGGTGCCGGGGGTCAACCTCAGGACCTCGTGCACCAGGAGGTGCCTGTGCCGCTGAGCGATGTTACCAGACCTTTTTTCGTACGTGGGTACCAGGAGTCGAACTCAGGACCTTGCGCTTGCCAGGCAGGTGCTTATGCTGCTGAGCTATCTTACCGGCCCCATAGCTTTATTTTACATGGAGTAGGACTTAAATCTGGAATTTCTTTAGGGAAAGAAAGTAAGTAAGTGTTGTACTCTGTGAGTTGGCTGTTTGCACCCCAGTGGCATTGCATGGCCCTGCATCGGTGCCTGGCATTAGGGCCTGCCTTCTGCCTGGTCCTGGCTGATCCCCCCACACCTGGCACTGTCGCAGGGGTCCAGAACGCATCTGTGCACAGAATAAAGGTCCCCAAGTGCGCCTCGCAATGACTAAAGGATCTGTGTGCTGATTCTGCCAACATTAGACATTTAAAATTATTTATTTATTTATTTATTGGTGCTAGAGATCAAACCCAGGGTTCCGCACAGTAGGCAAGCACTCACTGAGCTGCACCCACAGCCATCAGATTTAACCCCTGCACTTTCACGTATTTTCTTATTATGACAAACATCTCTTCTTTGTTGTTTTCAGAAACTCCCTTGCTCCTTGTGGACATTGTTCCACACGAATTTTAGACTCAGCTTCTAAAGAATCCTGATGACAGGAGTTGTCCTCCCAGCAGGGCCTCCCTGGCCACCTGTGGTCAGCAGGTGCCACACTGGGCAGTGCAGATCAGATGGGGACCCATCTGTAGCCTAGGTCCTTGGGATGCGTCCAGGTGGTGTCCATGGGCCTCCCTTCCTGCAGAAGCTGGGTGCGGGTTTGTGTGATGCAGACCATGAAGCCCTGGCCAGATGCCCAGCTCATCCCTGCTCCAGGCTCAGTTTCTTCCTTGGTCCTGTGGGGTCCTGATGCCAGCTCAGGGGGTGTTGGGATTCAAGGGGAAGACGCTCCTCTAAAGCTATGTCATTTACTCAACAGCACCTCCTGCTGTAGGCTTGGAGCCTTTCCATTTCCAAAGCCCAACCATTGCCCTGCACTCACTGCCAGGGCTCCCTGGGGCCTATATGGGGCCCAGAGATGCTGGCTGGGCACCAGTCAGGGTGCAGAACCCCAGGTCCCCTGCAGCGATGGGGCCAGAGCTGGCCTCTTGAGCCTTGCAGGGCTGGGCAGCTGTGAGTCTGGTTCCCTGAAGCAGAGTGGTCCCTGAAGCTGCGAGCCAGGGCTCTGTAGCCCATGCCCGGGTCCCCATCCTGCTGTACCCTCTGGACCCTGCCGTCACCCCTCAGCCCACCACCACCATCCCTCCCAAGCCCCACCTTGCCCACACCCCATGCCTGTCCCACCCCAGGACAGCTTAGTTCCCCCTCCCCCTTCCCATCATCAGAGAGCCTTCCCTGCAGCTTTTGTACCACCCTGGTCTGGTGGGAGTGAGTGCCCCATCACTAAGGAGCTGGAAGCAGCGCCTGGGTGACCACCTGGGGTGACAGTGTGGTGGGACTCCTGCAAGGGCCGGAAGCCACGCAGGGCTCCCCAGAGAACTGCCTGTTAAACCACCAGCGCCACATACTCTGGCGGAGAGAACTGTGTGCAAGCACTGGCCCTGCACGGGGGATGCAGAGGCTCCCTGCATAGGAGCCCAGGGGGCTGGGTCTTTGGAAGTCAGGGTCCTATTCACCTAGGTAGTGGTCACTGGACGGTGGCCCTTGGTGCCATCAGAGCCTGGGGTCCCTAGTGCTGTCTTGGGCCTGGGCAGCTGGTGTCCTGGGCCTGGGTGGCTGAAGCCCTACGGGTTAGACTGTGACCTGAGGAGGACCCCAGCCACCATCAGCTTGGTCCCCGCCATCAGGAAGGGCTGTGTGAGAGTCAGAGCTGGATGGAACTGCCGGTCCTGTGTGTGTGGGCAGATGCAGGTGCCTGCGTCCCCGTGGGCCCTGGCAGGTTCCAGCCTACATGGCCCAACCAAAAGTCACTTCCAGGGTGGCTGCAGGGTGCTCAGAAGGTCAGCCTTGGTCGCATCTCTCCGCAGGCCTGCGCCTGGTGCATGGTAGGGACAGGAGCCCATCATGTGGGGCCCACCAGAGGTTTTGCTGGCCATGGGCCTAGAAAGCCCGGAGGTATCTTCCCCAGTGCTGACTCTGTCCCCAGGTCAAGAGGGTTACTTGAGGTCCCTGGCCCAACCTTGGGAGAGTCCCTGCAGGAAGCAGGTCCCCCCTCCCCGTGGCTCCTCCCATCTCTCTTCCTGTGCTGCGCAGGAGGCAGGGCTCTCACTGGCCTGTAGCTGAGTGAGGTCAGCCCCTGGGTCATGAGGACACAGCTCAGTGGTAGGGTGGGGTATCCGGAAGTGCAGAGTGGCCAGTTCACTTCTCATAGGTTGAACCAGGACAACACCTTCTTCCCCAGAAAGCGTTCCTTAAGGAGCACAGACCTGCTCTTACTCAGAACTTCCCATAGCTCACTGCTGCCCCCGACAGGTCACAGTCACATCTGGACGTGAGATGCAGGGAGGGAAATGACCAGTGCAGCCCGTGTTTTCTGTCACACTTGACTCTGAGTCAGCAGCAGATGTCTAAAGCTGGCTCAGCCAGCTTGGAGGAGGCCACCAATCCTGGACCAGAAGCAGACCGCGGGGGCAGGGCTGTGACTGCTGACGCCTGCCAGGCATCCCAGGGGCACAGCAAGCCCAAGTGCAGATGGCCAAACTCGCCGTCAGCACCTTCTTGTTGCTTGGTCCTTCAAGGGTGCAGCTAGGTAGATAAAGAAGGGGTAACGGAGGTGCGGTCAGGAAGCGTGTGGGAAGGGTTTTCAGTGGTGATGCAGAGGAAGGACAGGGAATATTTAGGGGCTTCCCAGGGCAAAGGACTGGGTTAGAACCCTGGCACTGTTCATGTAGCAGGGCACCCACTTGCCAAGCCTCCCTTGTTGCTACCTTGTCCCAGTTACTGTGGTGTCTCCCTGGTGGGTCTTCCCGGGCCTGGTGTGCTCTGCCCAGTCCTGTAGCCAGCAGTGTTTCCTACAGACTTGAGCCAGCTACTGCATGTGTGTGAACTCACCCATCTCTCTGGCACTTCTGTGGTGTGTGCCAGTGTCTTCCCCTGTGTACACAGCACAGAGAGGGTCAGTAACTTGCCTGAGGTCCCCCAGCTTGTAGTGTAGCTGAAATTGAAGCACAGGTTCCTGGCCATGCCCAGGCTTCCTGTGCTGCAATGCCCCCTGTGTCCTTGGGTTTTACCTCCCTCCTTCATCACACTCCAGTGAAAATGCGTGTTTCTCGAGAGAGGGGGCTTGGTTGGGGACATCACTTTAGTGGCACAGCAGTGGCCTAGAGCAGGTGTTCAGTCAGTGAGCACAATGAAGGGAGGAGGTAGCTGGCCAAGGGGACCGCACAGTGACACACAACACTCTGTTTACATCTCAGTGGCCAAAGCTCATCTGGAGGGATGGGGAAGTGGGGCCTCTAGAGGAGGAAGCAGGACTTGGGTGCGGCCCAAGGGCTCACTCCAGTGCATGTGACGCATCAGGAGTCTGTGGGACACCTGTCCTTGACCAGCCGGTGTGGAGCTCTTCAGGGAGCTGGTGGGTGGAGAAGTGGCCACCTGGCAGGGCCACCAAGTTTAGGTTGGGGTAGGCGGGGCCTCGCGAGGTTGGAGGACAGCAAGGTCCCCAGGCAGGGCTTCCTGCTGGTGAGTGCCTGGTGTGCTGGCCATTTCAGGATGATCCAGAGCTGCCTGGCCTCCCCGCCTGTCCTAGCTGCCCATCTGGCCAGCTTGGGCCTATGGCCCACACACCTACCTTCAGGGTGCTTGGCCATGTCCTAGGCGCTGGTGTGGCCTGGGGATGGCTGTGTCCTCCCTTCTGTCCTATCTAGGCTGCAGGCTGGGGCATCCTGGACTCGTGACTCTGTCCTTGCCCCTCCTGCCTGCATCTGCCCTGCGACCCCAGCAGCCATGCTGTCCTCTGCCCTCAGACCGTGTCCTAACCTGGTCCCCTTTTCCGCCTGCTCGCTTGCTCCCAGGTGTGGCCCAACACGGTCTCCTTGGTGCAGTAAGAGGGAGCTTCATAAGTGCAGACATCTGACCCTTCTCTGTCCTGTGCAGAACGTGCCCAGCTTCTGGTCCCCCTGCTGCCCTCTTCCCCACTCCCCCAGGGCCCTGCCCCAGCCACCTGGGGACAGCCTCAGGGTCCCTGGTCCTGCAAAACCTGTTTCCCCTACTGTGGCTCTACCCAGAGAGCTCCTGGCCACTTGGGCTCTGTCCCTTGGCCCTGCCCAGAAGCCTCTGTGGCTCCTGCAGGGCTCCTCCTCCATCATTCAGGCTTTTGCCCTCAGGCCCTCGATTCCCACCTGCCACTGTGCCAGGTGTCCACAGCCTCCACTGCTCTCATCCCCACAGCTCTGTGCCTGACAGAGCCAACACCTGGTACCAATTCCTGAAGAGCTGAGCCTCGTACCACCTCCCCTTTCCCACCAGGCTCTGAGCTGCTGCAGGGCAGAGGAGCCTGTCCTGGGAGGCTCTGGTGCCATGGGGACCTGCGGGTGAACACGGGAAAGCTGGATGGGGGCTGAGCAGGGGATGGAAGCAGAGCCTGGAACTGCCACATCAGCAGCTGTGAAGGATGACAGTGCCCACGTGGAGAAGGGACCAGGCCGTCCTGGGTCCCCTCACAGGTGTGGGAAGCAGGGCCACTCTGAGACCACTGCTGTGCCATGCCACCCTGGTTGGTGGCTGCTGCCTGCCAAGCCTTGGAAATAAGCTTTGGGATGTGGCTGTCATCAGGTGAAAATAGCAGGGCCAACCTGCGGTCACATGCACGTGTGGGGGTCCATGGCAGCCAGGAGCCGCATGGGACATGGGGTGGGTACATGCTGCCTTTGCTTGCACTGCTGACCAGGGGACAGAAGATCGCTGGCTCTGCCCACTGAGGCAGGAGTGGGTACTCAGCGCCCCGCTGCCCTGCGGTGGTCATGGGTGCTGGGTGTGCTCCAGGGCAGAGGGGCCTGAGCCCACAGGCCCCTCACAACTCAGGGAAGCACTGGGTCCTGGAGGGGGCACCCAACTGCTTGATGCCTCTCAGTGACTCCGAGGACTCAAGACAGTGGGACAGGGAGCCAGTCTGGCCAGGGGCATGGCCGAGCCCTGGGGCTCCTCACAGCTCCCCAAGTGGCCGGGCGAGCTCCTGAGAAGAGGACACATGGCTTCTTCAGGTCATATGTGCAGCTGTCTTCAAAGCTTTCTCATGCCACCCTGTCTCCTGGGACCCCTAGCCCGGCTGCCATGTTAGCTAAGGGCAAGACCTTCCAGGAGACAGGCAGCACATTGGAGGCTGAGGGGAGGATGAGCCTGCCTGGCTCCTGTGGTAGGAGTGCCACCACAGGATGGGCACTGCCCCCACTGGCATGAGCCTCAGCACAGGGTGATGCCCACAGCCCATGTTGGCAGGTGCAGAGGGGCTGTGCTCTGCACCTGTCACTGGTAGGCCTGGCTCTGCACTTCCTGGTGAGGACACCTGGGCTGCATGGGGACACAGCCCTGCTGTGCCAGCCCGGCCTCCCTCCATGGAGCCACTGTGGAATCTGCTGGCAGGACTGGGCTGTGGCCTCAGGCTGGAAACCCCTGGTCCTTCATGGTGCTTCCTAAGTGCATCCTCACAGGCCTCAGACGTGGGGCTCATCCAGTCCTCTCACCAGGGGACGTTGCAGCCAGGCGAGGTCACACGGCTATAAGGCTCGAGGCACTGTGGGCCATCAGAGTGCTGAGCCCCAGGAGTGGGGGTTTGGGGAGTGCCTGGGGGAACATAGGCAGCCCTGGAGGGCCTGGTAGCCAGACCTGGGGATGAGGCTCCCCGTGGCCAGGCCAGCCCCAGCCATTATTGACACAAGGTTTGGGCGGCTCAGGCTGAAGGCTTGCATCCCAGCACCTCCCCATTTCAGGCTTGGGACCACGCACGTGGAGGAGGGACAAGGACAGGGCCTGGGGCCTGGGGGAGAAGGGAGGAGGGCAGCACCCAGCCCTGCACAGAGACCTCCCCTGGCATAGGCCCTCGGCACCGAGCTGAGCATATTTCTTATCTCCCAGGAAGCCTGAGAAGGGTGTGCAGTACCTCATCGAGCGTGGCTTTGTGCCTGACACGCCAGTGGGCGTGGCCCACTTCCTGCTGCAGCGCAAGGGCCTGAGCCGCCAGATGATCGGCGAGTTCCTGGGCAACCGGCAGAAGCAGTTCAACCGCGACGTGCTCGAGTGAGTTCCGGGGCTGGGGCTGGGGGCACAGACCTATGCCACACTGGCAGAGCCATCCTCAGAAGCCCTTGTGTCCTGTGTCACCCCCACTCACAAAGACACCTCACCAGGCTCACCTGTTGGCTGCGACATCACAGTTGTGCCTTGGTGTCCTGGGGCCAGGAGCCAGGACCCCTGCAGAATCCACACTCCTTGGATGCTCTGGTCCCTTACATGACACAGCCTATTTGCACTACCTCCTCCCCCTGCTTCTTTCTCTTTCTGGGTCCCGCACACTCACCCACACAGGTTTTCACCAGTGCAAGTGGTCACATGGCCACCCTGCTCCACTTACACACATGCACATGAACACAAACTCAGACACACAGACCAAGTGACAGGACCACTGTTAATGGCTGTCACATGGCAGACCCAGCCAAAGTCTGTGTCCTTCCTGGGCCGGATGCAAGCAGCCTTGGCTTCCTTTTGCCTTCCTGCACACTCTGCTCCTCCATATCGAGGCCCCCGCCATGTTGTCAGTGTGGTCACTCCCCATCCCCTCTGAAACCCATGGCCTGGGTGACAAGGGGCAGCCCTTAGCCATCCCCCATACCCTTTCCTGTGCCACGTCCCCCCAGCTGGTTCCTGCTCCCTAGGAAATCCGGGCATTGTCCGCCCACCAGAAAACAACAGTGGCCTCAGGAAATCATGAGGCTCCCCTGGCCCATCAGCCAGGCACCCCAGGGCTGCCTGCTCCCTGCCTGCCTGCCCTCCCTCCATGTGCAGCTGCCTCAAGAGGCCTGCGCCCACTGCCCCTAGGGAGTGATGGCCCCAGGAGGGGATGAGACCTATGGTGACTTCTGCCTCTGAAGCCAGGTGGCTTCAGCTGCAGCTATGGTGGCTGCAGCTATGTGACAAAGATGAAGCCTGGTCCCGGGAGGTGCCTCCACCCTGGGGCCTTGGTACAAATCCCTCTTCTCTGCACATGGTCACTGTGCCTGGAGGGAGGTGCTGGGACAGGGCGTGAGAAGATGGTGGCCCTCAGAACCTGTGAACTGGCCGCTCCTCAAGTTCTTCCCCCACAGGTGAGGGTGGCTTAGCTTCCCAAGATGCCCTGGAAGAGACCCCGCAAACCTCCCCCCTCCTCCAACCCCCACCCCGCCCCAAAAGCCCAGGCCTCGGTCCACATCATCAGGCACCTGGGAGCCTTGCAGAACCGAGGAGACTTAGAGCCACGTCCTATGAGCCAGGAAACAGCTAAATGAAAGGCTGTCCGCAGGAAGTCCTCCTCTGCACTAAACTTCACACATAAACAGAACACAAGTGTTTCCCGAGATTTTGGGGTTAACGGGCCCCTGGAACCCTCTTGTGCTTTCTAAAGTGCTCTTTGCTGACTGCGGAGCCTGGGTACAACCCTCCCTGCCCAGAGGCTGCTGTTCCCCTGGGTCAGGTGCACACCTGTCTGTCACTCACACTCTCAAGACTCTTGCTCTGGTCACCTGATGGGGGTGCCGAGGCCCAGGTGTCGCCCCTTGAGGTCCGGGGCTGCTCACATAGGCCATGTGTCCCTGTTCCAGCTGTGTGGTGGACGAGATGGACTTCTCCACCATGGAGCTGGATGAGGCCCTCAGGAAGTTCCAGGCGCACATCCGGGTCCAGGGTGAGGCCCAGAAGGTGGAGCGGCTCATAGAGGCGTTCAGGTGGGTGCCCTGTGCGGCGTGGGCTGGGGTACCCCACGTTGATTGGGAGGAGAAGGTGCTGCTGTGCAGGGACCAGCACTGAGTCCCCTTCATCCCTTTACTCTGTGGCCCCCTCCTCACAGGCGTGGGGAGTGGCTTCTAACTTTGCCCATGGGGAACCTGAAGCTAAAGAGCTTCACACCCCACGACCGTGCCCTGACTGTCCACACCAGGCCCGAGATGCCTGTCTCCCTCATGTCCTCCTTAGCCATCCCTCCTGGTCACTCACTCCTGCACTGTCCCAGGCCTGGTCAGCCTCTCACAGTGACTTAGCACACAAGCTATAGAGCCAGGTGGCCTGGGTCCGTCGCTGACCCCAGCATGTCCCAGCTGTGTGACCCCCATGGCTGCTGGGGGCTGGTCATGGGAGACACATGTCCCCTGCTGACCTGGCACGCTGTGCTGAGCACCTATGGCAGGGCCAGAAGGATGGAGGACAGAGCGACAACAGCAAGCCCTGGAGGGACACTGATTACCCTCCCAAGTATGGTGAAGGCTGAATTGCTGCCCCTGCTGTACATCTAAGTACTGTGTGCTAATCAAATGCACCACTGGAGCTCCGGCCCCTGCTGTACATAACCCTCAGTCACTGAGCTATACCTGTCCGTCTGGGGTGCCCTGTGGGGTAGGTGGCAGTGGGAACAGAGAGGGATGGCAGTGAGGCTGGGTGTGAGCCGTTGTAGGTCACTGGTTGTGACACGGAGAGGGGGATGGGAGGCACGGGCTTGCAGGTATGTGGCTCACATCTGTTCCTGTCCATCAGCTGAGCTCAGTCCCAGCCGCTCTTCATAGCAGTGCATGCACTGGAACAGAAGCAGGGCGAGAGGGACATCCCCAGCAGGGCAGGAAGGGGCAGGACACTCAGGGCCAGCTCCACTCAGCTGCATTCCCCACTCACTAGATGCAGGAGTGATGCTGGGGATATGGGGGGCCCTGACCAGCCCTCTGTGCACCTCCTTCCCAGCCAGCGGTACTGCATCTGCAACCCCGGGGTGGTGCGGCAGTTCCGGAACCCAGACACCATCTTCATCCTGGCCTTTGCCATCATCCTGCTCAACACAGACATGTATAGCCCCAACGTCAAGCCTGAGCGGAAGATGAAGCTGGAGGACTTTGTCAAGAACCTCCGAGGTGAGCAGTCCACACATGCGGGCCCCTACCGTAGCCAAGCTCCCGGGGCTGCAGGGACCAAAGGTTTGTGAGACAGAGCTCCGCCCCTGGAACCCTGCACATGGTCCCAGAAGTGCGTAAGGCCTGGCGCAGCCTGGGGGACAGGCGCCTGTCTCTCGGTCGAGACACTTTGCTGCAGGGGAAGTGATGATTAGTTTGTGCTCCAAGGGTGAAGCTGACTTGTCTTTTCTTCAGGCCTTTTCGCCTGATGGGTGCATGTTGAAAGGGAATCCACTCTCGGAATTGTAGACGGAAGCCCAGTAGCATGCCACAAGGAGAAGGTGATTACTAAGGTGCCCGCAGTAACAGGAAGCAGTGCTGTTGGGCTCTAGCCAAGCTGCCTGCCTCCAGCCCCCCTCACCCTCTGTGGGGAGATGACCCATGACAAGGCCAGTAAGAGGCAAGGCCTTCTGCTGCCATCAGAGGGCAGCAGGGGGACAGGCAAGGCAAGCGTCCCTGTCCCTGGGAAACTCCCACTGCAGAGCCAAGGGTGGGTTTTAGGGACACCAGCAGAGGTCCCTCTGGAAATGGCATCGTGCTGTGTGAAAAGGGAGCAAACCTGGTAGGGATCACACCCCACTTCAGCTTGTTGAGCTCCTCCGGTGCCCAGCCTGCTCCTTTGCCAGTACCTGCAACAATGCTGTCACCCTGTCTCCTTGGGCAGGAGGACCCTGTGGGCAGTGTCTCCTACTCCTCCCAGCCTTCCTGCTGGGGCTTAAGTGTGTCCTTGCGCACCACCTGCTGGTGGGGCCACCTTAGCAGACCAGGTAAAGGAATCCCTGGATGTTTTCCCACAGAGGAGAGCAGTGGCCAGGAACTGGCTGCAGAGCTTGGGTGGGGCATGGCCTGGGGTCCCCACTGTGCTCCCGGGAAACCCCACTCCAGGAAAAAGCAAGGGAGCTGAGAGCCTCGGATGGTGCACATGGTGAAGCTGCCCAGGGTCCTCTGAGCCCTGGGCCTCTCTCCCAGGCCGGCCAATTGTGGTGGTCAGAGAATCCCTGGGAGCCCTAATGGGCAGGGCTGGAAGTGATCAGCCAGAGAGGGGAGGCTCCGGAGACTCTGGGTCCAGCACTTGGGGTTTTTGTCCTTGAGACAGTGGCTTGAGAGTTCATAGCCACCTTCACATGCCATTGTCCCAGCAAGCCAAGCTCTGGAGGTGCCTTATCATCCCCATGCCAAGAGCAGGTGCAGAGTACCCTGATCCCGGGGAGGAGCCCCTGGTTCTGACCCCACACCTGGGCTGGTCCCACCAAAAGACTGCTTTTTGAGGCAGAAACTGGAGTGATTCTGCCCCATCTTCCCTGCAAATGTTTAGAGAGGGGTTTGACTTCCCTGGGTCACAGAGTCAGTGCTGGCAGAGGTGGGCCAGGTCCCGGCGTCTCCAGGCCAGCTGGTCTTCTGAGGAAGGGCACCCCAGCTTGTTCTTTCTGAGGGAAACCCCACTCCAGCCCCACCAGTTTCCTTGGGAATCTGTCCTTGGGGTCAGCAGGACAGGCCCGGGCTGAGGGTGGCAGAGGGGGACTCAGCATCGTGGAAGCCTTTTGTTAAAAACCTCACTTTTCTTTTTCCCATTTGTTTGTTTTTGGAACAAGCATTATCTTCACATAGTTCATGTCTTAATTTTCTCATTGCTGAGACCCACAAGTTAAGGGAGGAAAGGTTTATTTGGCTCACAGTTTGTAGAGCTTTCAGTCAATAATCGGCTGGCTCCAAGGCAGGGTGGCTTGGCAGAGGGGCATTGCTGAGCAGAAACAGTTCATGGCAGAGCAGGGCAGGCAGAAGGCAGCAAGCAGCAAGCAAGCAAAGTAGCAGCAGGCAATGACCAGTGATATTAGCCCTCTTTCTGTCCCTTATACTTTACCCAGGCTACCTGCCTTTAGGGCGAGCAGCACCCATGCCCAGGGTGGGGCACCCTTATCCTACCCAGAACTATGCCAAACCCATCGGTAGACTGATTTACTAATCACACACCCTTGATCCCAGCATCACACACTATAGATCCAGCCACTTCTGAAAAGCTCCACCTATGACCACATGAGGCTTTGGGGGGACATCTAGACATAAGCCGTAACAGTTCAAAACCCAGAAAGTTACGCGAGACAACAGCTTGGCTTCTGGGGTTGCCCAGAGGACTTGAAGACTCAGTTTCACTTGTGCAAGTTTCTAGTAGCTGTCAAGTCACAGGAGGGGCCATGCTGTGCTTCCGCAGGTGGCAGGGTAAATAAATGGAGGCAGGGCCCCTAGGTGGGTTGTTATTCAGCACTACTGAGAAGAAATGAACCATCCTTTACTAGAAGACATCAGGGAACCTAGGACCTGTTGCTAAGTTGGAGAAACCAGTCTGAAACCAGATGTGGTGGCCCATGCCTGTAATCCCAGCATTGAGGAGGCTGAGGCAGGAGGATTGCTAGGAGTGTGAGGCCAGCCTGGGCTACATAGTGAGTTCTAGGCCAGCCTGGACTCTATAGTGAGACCCTGTCTCAAAAAATCAAAAGGAAGCCAATTGGGAAAGATTGTAGACCATCTGCCCCAACTCTGGCATCTGGGACAGACAAAGCTGGAGCCCAGAAAACGCCGCAGTGTTGGCAGGGCCGGGAACGAGAGGGAGCGAGCAGGCAGTGCAGAGGGTTTTGAGGGCAGGGACACTGCTCGCTGTGATGCTGCAGTGGTGGATACACGTCCCCACACGCCTATCCATACCCACAGAATACAGTGCGCAGAGCGAACCTCCGCATGAACAGGGGACCATGGATAACCCTGCGTTGGGCAGAGGTCATCGGCTGTAACAGATGCACACTCCAGGATGGGGGCCCAAGTCTGTGGGGCTGTCTGTCTTCTGCTAGATTTTCCCGGGAGCCTATAACTGCTCTCCAAATCAAGTCTATATTAAACAACCAGAAAGTCCTAAACGTTCCATAGCCAAGCTCCCCTCCCTGCCACCCTCTGCCCAGCTCGCACCCTCTGCCCCGGACACCTGCACCTTAGCCCCCAATGTCCCTTGGGCTCCCCTCCCAGGCCAGTCACACCACTGCTTTACCCACTTTGTACCCTGCCATCTCCTTTTAATAAACCTCGGAGGAACCGGCTTGCCCGCTGCTCCTGGCCGTTCACACCAAGCAGTCCATAGAGGACACCGATCTCAGAGGGACTCTGTCGCTCACCTACAGTCACACCGTTAGGAAGGGGCAAAACCAGGACTCGGTTCCAGACTCACAGGCGCCAGCCTCAGAGTCTCCCATGTCTCTGCCTCAGTTTCCCGTCTGTGGAAGCATTGGGGCTGTGGTTAGGGATCGAGGAGATGCTTACAGAGGTCCTGGGCACAGCCAAGAAGGTGGCACGGCCCTCTTTCTGTCCCCTGAGGGTCTGGGTGGTCTGTACTGGGCCTGTCCAGGTGGGGCATATGGGGACAAGAGGGGCTGCTCTGTAGCCGCAGGCCTGGGCAGGCTGTGGCTCCAGTGGGAACCAGGAAAGGCTTGCTCTTCTGATCTGGTTTCGAAACCAGAGATGGGGGTGAGCTGAGGGCTGAGGCCAAGTGGAGCTACTGCTGCCCACGCCCCAGCCAGCCTGGACCCTAGCTGCTATCCCCTGCCCAGGTGTGGACGATGGCGAGGACATTCCCCGGGAGATGCTGATTGGGATCTATGAGCGAATCCGGAAGCGGGAGCTGAAGACGAATGAGGACCACGTGTCCCAGGTGCAGAAGGTGGAGAAGCTGATCGTGGGGAAGAAGCCGGTGCGTGCTGGGCCCTCAAGCACTGGGCCACCTGCCCGTCGTTCTGGCCCCTGGCAGGCAGAGCTGGCAAGTGAATCCTGGGCTTGGCATTCTGCGTGGCACCTGCAGGCTCAGGGAATTGCAGCTGTTTGCTCCTGGTTGCACTTGAGACCCTGAGGTTCTTAGTGACGGCCTGGCTCTGCCAACTCTGGGCTCTTTCCTTGGTGACCTGAGCCCATCCTCACAGTACACCACAGTGAGCCCTCCACCTTGACCACTCCCTGGCATCCAGGCTGGCAGAGCTGGGGACCTGGTGCTCTGGCGGGGTGGGGCCGGGCGTTGCCGCGCACACCCCCGGTGTGTGTGTGTGGACGTTAACATCCTCCCCTCTGTTCCTGTTTTCCCGCAGATCGGATCGCTGCATCACGGGCTTGGCTGTGTGAGTCTCTCTCTGCTTCTACCTCTGGCTGCTGCCTGCCCGCCCTGGGGAGCTTCCGTGTGTCCCAACGTGTCCCCGGCCAGGCCCTTGTGCTCTGGGAGCCAGACTTCTGGCTGCTGAGTTCACTTCGAGTGACCAGCATTCTCAGTTTCATGGTTCCCTGGACTCACCTCTGGTGGCCCCGAGACCACAGCCACAAGGGAAGGCTTCAGGGTCAGGCGTGTAGTGGAGACTCAGCTGTCACCCCTTGGGGTAGCCTCTGATGGGTGTCCATGGTCTGCCGACAGCCTGCTCCTGGCCCTGGCATCCAGGCCCTGCTTCTCCCAGCCCCGTCCCCACTGTGCTACCTGTGACTGCTGCCTTTCCTGTGGCCCTAGAGTGCATGCACACGCACTAGCCCGGCAGTATGGGGCATGTCCTCATCTCTGTCCCCATCCCCAGTACCCCATCCCCAGATCCACACACGCCTGCCCTCGACCCCTGCAGCCCTCGTCCTTCCTCTACCTCTTCCCTTCACACTTTCTTCTGGACACCAGGGCGCATCAGTCCCCTGCACCCTGTCTCCTTATGATCAGTCTGTGTCCTTTGAGAGCCAAGGCGCTCCCCAAGCCAGGCCCAGTTCTCCCCGATGGGTCCCCCAGCGCTGAGGCCCCCAGCTGGCATCTCGGCCACAGGTCTGAGGGCAGCACCACTGCGGTGAGGTTGGGGGACGCACGTGTCCCTTTGGGGGTGTTTTGGGCCACTCGATATAGCTGCGGCTCAGATCTTGGTGGGGGCATTTTGAGTTGGAACCACTGAAACCTGTGGGGCCTGGCAGAGAGGGAGCATCCCGCGGGCTGGAACCAAAACCCAGCCCTGCAGCCTCCTAGCTTGTTGACAGTAGGCAAGTGCCTCAGCCCTCTGTGCCTCAGATTCCCCATCCAGAAAGGCTTTTTTTGTAGACTGATAGATTTTTTAGGTGAATGCACACCTATGGGCAGTCAGAAAATGTGACTTTCCCCAGCAGGGGATCCCCCATGAATGTAAAGTGTTTAGAAGTGTAGTTCCCACCAAAATAACCAAAAGAAGGGCTCAACAAAGTGAGGGTGCTTCCCAAGTCCTTCAGGAAAGTGGACATCAGGAATTTTCTTTTCACTGTTTGGTTTTTTTGTTTTTTTTTTAATGTGGGTACCGGTAGTTGACCCCAACACCTCGCACTTGCCAGCAAGCACTTGTGCTGCTGAGCGATATCACTGACCCTTTCCTTTATGTGGGATCTGGGAGTCGAACTCAAGACCTCGCGCTTGCCAGGCAGGCGCTTTTGCTGCTGAGCCATCTCACCAGCCCATACTTTTTGGTTTTTTGAGACAGGGTCTCACCATGCAGTTCAGGCTGGTGAAACTCACTATGTAGTCCGGGCTGGCCTCAAACTCACCGTGATCTTCCTGCCTCAGCCTCCCTAGTGCTAGGATTATGGGCATTTGCAGCCACTCCTGGCAGTATTAACACTTTGAGAGCAGCTCCTGAGGACAAAATGGGGACAGCTGTATCCAGCCAGGACCCTGTCTGGCCTGCACAGTTGGTGGGAGGTGTTTTGCATGCCAGGCCAGCAAGCTGGTTTTCAGCAATGCAAGTGAACTTCTTAACTGCGGTCCCTGGGTCCCCAAGCAGGGGCTTCTGGCGAAGGCAACATCTTTCCCTGCACAGGTGCTGTCACTGCCCCATCGGCGGCTGGTCTGCTACTGCCGGCTCTTCGAGGTTCCAGATCCCAACAAGCCCCAGAAACTGGGGCTGCATCAGCGCGAAATCTTCCTGTTTAACGACCTGCTGGTGGTATGTGGGTGGCTCATCTGGCCCTGTGTCTGCCCCTGGGGTTGGGCGGGGGCTGGCCCAGAATCTTTTGGATTACAAGGGACAGAATTCAACCCAAACTGGTGCCCATGGAAAGGATCAGGGCATTTCTGGCATTTCCGTCTCAATCCCAACTGTTCTTTTGGGGGGCCCCACCCTGCCAGCAGGACTCCTCACCTCCCTCTGCCCCCTGAGCAGGCTGCTCCTTTGGGGGGCTCTTCACAGGCAGGCACTGTCCAGGAGGGAGGATGGAGGGTGCCTGCAGTGCAGGCCCACCCCAGGTCAGAGCCAGTAGGGTTCCTAAGCCTTGTGAGCTTCTGAGAATGAGCCTTCCTCTCCCAGCCCCCAGCCAATTGCTGCAGCTCCTAGGGGCAGTGTGTTCTGATTGACTTTCACGAGCCCCACCCCCTGGAGTTGGGAGGAGGAGGAAGAGAGATTTCTCTCTTTCCTGCAGACCAGACTGAGGCCCATGGGGGTCTCTAGCATGGGCACAGGGACTGTGTTTCTCTGCCCAGGGGAGGCTCGTGCTAGGCCTGCATCAGATCTGGCTTCTCTCCAGGGTTGGTCCCTAAAAGAGCAAGGGCCCTGACTGCCCCTCCCTTCCTCCAGGTGCCAGGCCTCAGGCAGGCACCTCTTGCTGTGACAGGACCCTAAGGGGGCCACGCAGTGATGGCAGCACCTCTCTGCATTACCATGGGGCTGAGTTGCCAGCCAGGATGGCATCCAGGGCTCACAGGGACAGGAACCACTGTCCCCAGCATAGTGTCTGCCCAGATCAGCTGAGCCTGGGGCTGCTGGCTCTGGGCCTAAGGAAGGTCCCCAAGTGCCACGCAGTCCTCGCAGTCCTGAGGCCTAGCTCTGTCTCTGCGCCCTCAGGTCACCAAGATCTTCCAGAAGAAGAAGAACTCAGTGACATACAGCTTCCGGCAGTCCTTCTCCCTATATGGCCTGCAGGTCTTGCTCTTCGAGAACCAGTGTGAGTCTGCGCCGGGGCACCTGTGTCCCCCGCCACAGGACGTCTTCCTCCACACCTCGCCCTCCTCAGCACAGCGGGCAGCTGAGGGTGCGACTGGCCATGGACCCTGGGTTC
Source organism: Erethizon dorsatum (assembly GCA_028451465.1). Taxonomy (NCBI): domain Eukaryota; kingdom Metazoa; phylum Chordata; class Mammalia; order Rodentia; family Erethizontidae; genus Erethizon; species Erethizon dorsatum. The sequence continues at coordinate 40,818,594 of CM051831.1, forward strand.
CCAGGCGCAGCCCCAAATCCTGGAGCATGGTTGAGCCCATATTTAAATCTTCAGATCAACATTTAAATATCTTGGGCTTCGCTTGAAAAATCAGAAGGCTCAGTGTCACTCAGAGTCTCTTCCCACGTGGCAGCAGGAAGCTGTGGTGGGTGCACATGGACACGCACACGCTTGTACACACACACACGCCAGCACGCCACAGTCACTTGCAGCCCCACCGGGCCAAGACCCTTGACATATCCAGCAGGGGATGCTCAGCCAAGGGATTCCCATGACCAGAGCCAAAGCCCAGGTGGCACCAGGGAGGGCGTTATGTGTGCCAAGAGCTATGGGCCACTCGGGACAGCAGCTCTCAGCCTGTCATGCAGAACTGCCTGGGTGATGGGATAAGACACCCCACCCTCTCTGTCCTCATCTGGGACTCAGCACCTGATGGTGGGCAAGGGCCTCAAGGTGAGAGCCATCTTCCTGACCCTTGGGCGGGCCTGGTGGCCTTCCCCTCCACTGGGCTGCATCACCCCCACTTGTTATGCAGTTAGGGCCCAGATCATGGACATGTAGCTGTCCATGCTTGCCCCGATTCTGCTGCTGAGGCAGAGCCCAGAGCGCTTCTCCTAGGCTACCATGTCTCGGTCCCTGTGACCAGCATGGACACCGCAGAGAAAGCACTGCGCCCACACCTGCCCCTCTCCCTCACAGACTACCCCAATGGCATCCGGCTCACATCTGCTGTGCCTGGGGCAGACACCAAAGTGTTAATCACCTTCAACGCCCCCAACCCTCAAGACCGGAAGAAGTTCACTGATGACCTGCGGGAGTCCGTGGCAGAAGTGCAGGAGATGGAGAAGCACCGGATAGAGTGTGAGTCCCAGACCCCATAGGTGGGAGGCGCCATCCCTCAGGTCCCCTGGGTTCCCCAGGCTGGCTGGGCTCCTGCCTTTGCCTCCCCGTCTCTCACTACAGGGGAGGTGCTTCCGGTCCCCTCTGGCCTCCACAGCCACCTGGAGGGACAGCGATGCCAGGGACACTGCCAGTGAGGGGCCTGGGAGGGGAGGGCCCACTTCCCTGGGGGCACAGCCCCTCCTGTGTGAGCACAGCCTCTGCCCAGGGATGCCCCCTCACTGCTCGGCCACCCATGGACAAGAGCTGGCAGGGTCTGGGGCCAAGCCTTTTGTCCTCACCGTGATTCTTAGCTGTTGGTACTCAGGGGCACAGCCCCAGGTCACTCCCCGGAGACACATACTGTCCCCACCTCTGACCCCTCTGCAGAAGCACCTGGCTGAGCCCCCTTCCCTGCTAGACCCTGCCAGCCCTCGCCTCCCTGCCTGCCCAAGCTGGATGTGCCAGTCATCGCTGCAGCCTGGCCTCCCCAGCGTCTTGCCCAGGTCTCCATCTGGTAGACGGTGGCCCAGGCCAGTGCCAGCCCTGAACAGAGGGCCATGATTGCCTGTGTTTCCTGCCTGGGCTGCCCTCCACAGTGGTGCCCCCCTCACCTGCCTGTCACCCTCTCTGTTCCAGCGGAGCTCGAGAAGCAGAAGGGCGTCATGCGGCCCAGCATGTCCCAGTGCTCCAGCCTCAAGAAGGAGCCTGGCAATGGGACACTGAGCCGGGCCTGCCTGGACGACAGCTACGCAGGCGGCGAGGGCCTCAAACGCAGTGCGCTCAGTAGTTCCCTGCGCGACCTCTCAGAAGCGGGTAAGAGCCTGGCTGAGCTGCCTCCTTAGCCAGGGTACACGGGACCAAGGCTGGGTGGCCAATCGGGGACAGAAGGACGTCCCAGAAGGGCAAAGAGAGCAGGGCCATCTGTGGCCAGAAGGGAGTGCAGGACAGCCGAGGGCCATCCCTTTCCCTTCCTTCTTCCGGGGCCTTTATTCTTTCACTTGGCTTTTGAAAACTGCTCCAAGGCCAAGAGCCTGGCCAGTGTGTCCCATGTTCTCTGTGCCGCGCGTCTTGTGTTCGCTGCTGATGAATGAAATTGAGTGAAGCCCTCTCAGCTGCCTGTACACCCCTTTCTGGGTCCCCACGTGTGCTTTCCCTGCAGGGGCCTCCAGCCAGCCCGAGGTAGTAGCTGCAGCCTGCGTGGTGGGCTCCAGGGTACTGGGAAAGCCCTGGTGGAAGTCGTGGTTGTTGGTGGTATTTGTTCCTGTGTGTTTAATTTGCTGCCAGCCACCTACCCCAAGCAAGCAGCAACCCCCTAGCCCCTGGGTTTCCAGGAGAAGGGCACTGTGAGCCTCAGGGAGTTTCTGACACAGCCTTTTCTAGCCTCTGAGCAGGAATAGAGCCCTCAGCCACCTGCAGTGTGGCTGCAGCACTGTCAGTGGAGGATGAGGTGAGGGTGCGTGCCCCAGCAGCCACATAGCTACCACGAGTGGGTCTAGCCAGCCAGCTTTCCCTGGAGGGGAGGAAGCTCTGAGTGAGTGGCAGTTGCAGGGAATTATCCCCCTGGTGGCATGTGGGCCCCAGGAGCCTGATATAGGCATTGGCCAGTAAGACCCTCAAAGGCTGAGACCAGCCCCCTTCCCTTCTCGGGGCTTACTGCCACCCTGCGCTGCCTCAGGCCCTGGCCTTGGCCAGTGTGGGGCCCCAAGAGCCTGCTCAGGGTGCCATCCCATTTCCCACCTGTGGCCCGGCCTCACACAGCTTACTCATTTCTCAGAAAGTTTTTATCCTTGTTTTTCAGTTGAAATTTTTTCTTTGCTTTTGTTACTTTTCCATAGCAAAACCCCAAAATTCATTGCCAGCATGAGGGTTTAAGGCAGGGCTTCTCAACCTGGGCACCGTGGGCATTTTGATTAAACAACCCCAGCCTTGCAGGAGGCTATGCACTGCCCCAGCCTGTCCTGACCGTCCCTGGCATCTCCACAAGCGGCTGGGTGACCCTCAAGCCTGGGTTGAGAACCCCTGGCTTTCCTGGTCATCTTGTTCACCCAGCTACATGTTGTGGGACTGCTTGAGCCTCTGCAGGTGTGGCCGGGCTCTGTTTGAGTTTGTGCAGTGTGGCAGGCCCCGCCCCCTCCCCTGAGGAGCTGCCAGGGAGCCCCTGTGCAGCCCACCCAGGTGACAGCGGCTCCATGGCCAGCCACAGCCTCTTCACATTGTTTCCACTGCTGTCTGGGGACCCTGAGGCCTGTGGGCCTCCCAGGGTGCCCCTGTGCCTGGAAAGCCTGGGGTAAACTGAGGAGGGGTCTGAAGAGAGTGCTGGACAACCAGCTTGGAGGCTGGAGGATTAGTACTGTGGACCAGCTGTTCTGTGAGCCCCCTGCAGGCAGCGTGATGCCCTGGCTCTCTGTGGTCCTCACCATGCAGAGCCTGGGGGGTGACACCATAACAGTTGCTGCCTGTGACCTGCCCGGTCCACGTCTGTCCAGGAGACGACACACTGAGGACCCAGCTTGAGCCCCATGTGAACTGGACCAGGGCGGCGGCTCCAGTCTGCTGGCCCTGGAGGGAGCCACTGTCACTCCAAGCTGGAGAGGGAAGGGCAGCGGGCTCTGGCCTCAGCCGCTGCCTCTTATCCAGGGGCACAAGAGCCAGGTTGCCCAGGCCTCAGTGCCCGCCCCAGCTCAGTCGTGTGACAGTGGATCTGCACAGGCTGTCACCCCCCGCTGCACCTCCTCTGCTGAGCTGACCTGCACAAGTCCCCATGGAAAGGATGTCCCTGGGGTTGCTAGTGGCACCAATGACACTCAGGGTGGGTGGACAAAGCATCCTTTGCAGCCACCATGACATACCTGAGGCCAAGCTCTGACATCCAGCATCCAGAGCCGGCCCACCAGGCTGCATCCCCAGAGCAGCGTGGAAGGTTGATGTGTGCAGAGCGTGCAGAGCCAGCTGTGGCTGCCGGGCCCAGTGAGGGGGGCATGGAATGAGGACCGCACAGCTGCGCTCCATCCTGCTGCAGTAGCCCAGGCTGGGAGGGCCAGGGTGCCAGGTCTGACCTCATCCAAGAGGGCACCACTGCCCCCACCCCGGATCCTGCAAGGTCACGGAGAAGGGCCTGTGCACAGAACGCAGTGGGTGGCACCTCTGGTTGAGCGTGTGCTCCAGGTGGCCAGCAGGGCTCGCTGGCTACAGGTGTCCTGGCTGTGCCTGTGAGCACGGGGCTATCTCCGCATCCTGGGCCGAGTTACAAGTTAAAGATCACACTGTGGAGACATCGCTCTGAGCCCATTTAAAGGCCCTGTTGTCTGCTCCACAGTGGGCAAAGAAAAAGGGGCAGGAGGAAGGCCTTGTTCACCCCCAAGCCCAGCTCTGCCAGCCCAGCCCACGACTGCCAGGAGCAGCAGGTGGACAGAAGTGGGTAAGGCTGGGACAGCCAGCTGAGTTTTCAGTCAACAGGAGTCCGCCAAGCCTTTCAGGGGCCAGACAGCAGATTTTAAAACCCCGAAGAGCTGAGCATGAGGGGGCACACCTATAATCCCAGCACTGTGGGAGGCTAAGACAGGAGGACACAAGTTCAACCCCTGCCTGGGCAACTTAGCAATACCCTGTCTCAAAATAAAAAAGGGCTGGGAGTGTAGTCCGTGCAAAGGCCCTGGGTTCAGTCCCCCATTCTGCAGTAAATAACCAAACGCCAAAGACAGGAGAGCTCAGACTCAGCATTTCCATGTGGCACCACAGTGTCCTGAGTGTCATGTCCAGGAGGCCAGTGGGGGGAAGACAGACCGGGTCAGTTTAACAGAAGGGGAAACTGAGGTCTGGAACCTAAAATGCCTGCTTCGGGGATGCCGGGATCTGGCCTGTTCCGTGTCCCCAGACATTGCTGGGAAAGGGCAGCCTGTTTCTCCTGTGGACAGAAGAGGACACAGGGACCAGGGGCGCTCTCGTCTCTAGTATGTAGCAGTGCTGGAAATGCTCTGCCCCCGACTGTGGCGCAGCCATCTGTGGCCCCATTGCCCACCTGGGGTTCAGCAGACAGGACAAAGGGACTGGCCTTCTCCCATCAGTGTGGCTGTCCCAGCGTGCTCATTTGACCATGACGAAGCCTGAAGTTCCCCCAGACACTGTCCCCACCCAACACTTCCAGGTGTCCAGGTCTGGCTTTGAGGAGCAGCAGCATTTGCCCCAGAAGCTGGGGCACAGGATGCCTGAGAGCACGCGGCAACCTCCCCTCTCCCCAAGGCCCGGGGCAGCCTGACTTTGCATCTACCACAGTGGCAGTGTGGCCAAGACGTCTGGCCCCAGTGAGGGAACACTGCTCCAGGCCTCAGTGACGGTCACTATGGGAACCATGTTGTCCATCCCTGCCTGTCACAGCCTTGGCCCTTCTCTGATGCAGATGGACCAGCACCTATGAGACCCTCGAGTGCAGCGTGGTGCTACCCAGCACATACCGAGTGCTTGTGTGTGCCCCTTGCAGGGGACAAGTCCACAACCAAGGGACCCCACTGGCTCTGGGAACACTGTGCTGTGCCTGGGAGTGGGGATAGGAGGGGAAGAGCAAGGGGCCCATCACCCCTGCTGTCTCCTGCCCCCAGCCAGGGCACTGCACAAACAGAACTCAGCCCAGAGACACTGGGGAGGTTTAGTCCCTATAACCATCACCCCGCTCTACCACAAGATGGGGGACAGATATATGTGCATGTGCATGTGTGTGCGCGCGCGTGTGTGTGTGTGTTTGTATGCACATATATATATATATTTATGAAATCCATGGAGTCAGAGCCCGGGCCAGCCTGGGTGCTATGGCGAATGAGAAGCCACCCATGTACCTTCCCCTGCGCACACAGCTGAGGCCGGCTAGGCAGGAGTCGGGCACTGGCCACCTGTGCACATGTCCCTGCCCCAGCATCCCTAACCACAGCCTGCGGTGCAGGACAAGGAGCAGAAAGCTGGGGCTGCCTTGAAACATTTTCCTGAAGTCCTCACTGTGCACTTGGCATTGGGCAGGTGGGCCCAGCCCCTGTGCCTGCTCGGTGGCAGTGGCAGTGGCGGCAGTGGCAGCGGCAGGCAGGCAGGCAGGCAGGCTGGCAGGCAGGCGGCACCCGGCCTGGCGTGCGTGTCTAACTTCTGGTATTGCATGTTCTGGGCAGGGAAGCGAGGGCGTCGCAGCAGTGCAGGATCGCTAGAGAGCAATGTGGAAGTAAGTAGGAAGCACCCCGTCCGGCTGGCTGTCCTGTGTTGCCCCATCCTTGGTTCTCTCTGTCGTCTGTCTGTCCTGCTCTGCCCCCTCCTGCACAGACAGGCAGACACGGCCCGCTCTGCCTGCCTCCGCCCCGTGCATGCAGCTTCTCTGCCTCCAACATCCACGCCTCTCACCGCTTGTTTTGGACCCACCGGTGGGGGGCAGTTCTGGATTTTGTGTTTCCGTTTTGGTTAATCCCTGTCCCCTGTGGTCCCTGAGCACAGTTAACCATCCCAGCTTCCTGAACCCACCCTGGGTCCCTGCCCCGGCCGTCACTGCTCCTCCACTGGCTGTGGGATGTGTTTGCCCCACTCGGCTTCTGCACCCGGCCACGCCATCGCTTCCTTCCTGGAGTCGGGCTGGCTGTGCCTGCAGTCAGGACACCGTGGAATTGCTTAGCTAGCCCACGGGAGGACAGTGAGAGAGGAAAGTCAGTGTGGATTTCATGAGATTTCATTCATCCTCCCCCATCCAGCACTGTCCCCATCTTGGCCTCAGCTGGCAGATCTTTTTCTATTTCTCCTTTTCTTCATTTGGTTTGCAGTAGGTAGCTGCAGCGAAATACCTAGGTAGCCCACGCCCCCATGGACAAGGCCGCAGGGGCCCACCTGTCCGTGTCACCACCCCCTCAGGCACCTATGGATCCCCAGGTCAGCAGAGCCAACACCTCTCACCTGGTGAAGTCCCAGGCACGATCAGGGTGCAAAGTACGCAGGAGCTGGGCTGCTTTTCCATGCACGCAACCCCTCCCCACCCCCATCCCTGGGACCTGAGCCCTCAGGCAGGCAGCCCAGCACGATGTTCACAGCACATGTGCACTGTGGCACAGAACGATGGTGCCTCCTCCCCTGCCCGCACCCCCTCAGAGGAGGTAGGCTGCATCCAGCCCAAACTCCCTCTGTGGCCAGTGAGTGGAACCGAGGGCTTAGTCAGTGGGGGACTTTACATTGAGAAAGAAAATCATTCTGACCTCCGTGCTGTAAGATCTTTTAATTTTGATTTCTATGAATTTCCTTTTTAGGGCTCCATCATTAGCAGTCCTCACATGCGCCGAAGAGCTACATCAACACGAGAGTGTCCATCTCGCCCACACCAGACCACGCCCAACTCCTCCTCCATCCTGGGCTCCTTGTTCGGGAGCAGGCGAGGGAAGCCCCCTCCTCAGCCCCACCCGCCCACAAGCCCTGTCCCCCCGCCCCCCCACCCACAGCATCACCCAGGGCCTGTGGAGGGCCCAGCACATGCCCATCACGCCCAGTACTGCCACCTGCAGCAGAACCCGCCCCCTTACCACCACCACCATCACTACCACCCACCCCAGCACATCCAGCATGCCCACCAGTACCACCACAGCCCCCACAGCGGGCACCCTGCCTACAACACCCACGGCCACTCGCTGCTGCCCACAGCCCACACCAGCCACACGGCCCACGCAGCGCACCACCATGGGCAGCTGCCTGCCCCACCGCCCCCAGCCAGCAGCAAGGCCAAACCCAGCGGCATCAGCACAATTGTGTAGACAGCCTGGCAGGAGGCCCGGCCTCCCTGAAACCACCGCATACCACACAGGGGCCGCCCCTGGGGCACCTCTGTTTCCAGCTCCCCACACCCCTCACAGCCAAGAAGGCACCCAGAGCCCACGGGCTCACCTGCCATGGGACAGACACCTGTCTGCCACAGCCTGCACACCCCGGCTCCCTTCCCTTGGCGCCGAGGGTGGCTCAGCAGCCACCGTCAGCCTCCAATGGCCGCTGGCTGCATAGGTGGGGACTGCTGCCCACCCGCCCCACTGCAGCCCCATGCTCTCCTCCTCCTTTTCCCACGTATATGAAAACCCAGCCTAGAGAAAGAAGAAAGGAGATACTTTTAAAGAACAGAGACAAAACACAACAAAACCCCAAACTTGCTGCAATATTGCTCTGTTATTGACAATGGGCAAAAAAAAATTTAAGTAGACCTGATATGGTTGATGAAAATACGTAAGTAAACTTTATATAATATAAATATATAAATATATAAATATATATATATATATATATATGCTGTATAGGTAGTATTTGTGTGTGAAAGACAAGCGTTTCAGTACACAAAATTAGCAATAGAGACCCTCCCAGGACCTCCACTCACCCGATAGGAAGACCGTGCTCAGATGAATGAGAAAATAGACCAAAAACTTTCCTCTTAGGAACAATTCAGATCCTTCCATATTTTCATAAATAAAGGTCCCTCTAGGACTGACTTAAACCTCACACAATCATTACTAACTGTGCCAAGTACATAACCTCTGTTAAAGCTCCCGAACTGCTTTGTATAGATCCTTATTTTATTAACAGATACTGTCCTAAATAACCAGTATTATAATTGCTGTTAGTTCAGGTGAGCGTCTAGGTAAAACGCAGTCACCTCTCAGTAGCAAGTGGGGACAGCTAGCTAAGAGCCAGTCGTCTTGGGACATTGGTCGCAAACCCCTTAGGCACTTTGTACTGGGCTGCACTGACTGAACCCCATCCCCACTTTCCTTTCTCTGCATATGGTTGAGCGCACTCGTCCCATTCCTGAGAGGGTTGAGCCCAGCACAGGGCCCCATCTCCACCCTGACAGGGACCCACTCATCCTCCTCTGCCCAACACCACTGCTCCCTCGGCCTGGCCCTGCCCTGCCAGCAGGCAGGACCCCAAGAGCAGCCCCAGGAAGTGCTGAGGCTCTCAAAGGCTGGGGCCTGCTGAGCAGCCCAGGGCGGGGGCCTGTGTGTGTGTCCCATGCTGTGTCGAGAGTGGTAGCAGTGATCACTGTAATTCCATGTAGCCATGTGCTTGTTGAACCCCCCATGTCATCACCGTGGCCACCCATGTGATCCAAGGGCTGCTGACCACCTGGCCCTTGCCAGGCAAAGTCCCCGCTGCCTTTCCTGGTCCTGTGAGCTGCCTGGGCACCACATGATTCTGAGCTGTGCCCTTGTTGCTTCTGTGTTGTGGTGACACTATGTGCTCCCCGAAGCGGGCGCTGGCCACCCACCCACCCGCGCTAGGTCTGTTCTCAGTCACCCACAGACCATCCTTTGCAGTTTCAGCCTTTCCAGCCACTGCAGCCGCCAGTGCTGTGCTCCTAAGTCTTAAGACCTGAGGACTGTCCCATGGCCCTGCCTGGGTGGCAACTCTGTAGGCCACAGTGATCCATATCTGGGGACAACGTGCAAGCTGGGGCTGGAAGGCAGCAGGAGACCAGATTCAGCTCTGGCCATGTCACCCTGGCTGGCCGGCTGGGGGTTCCATTTCCCTCATCCCCCCGTCATGTCATTGAGGTTACCGTACCAGCAGATCTGCAAACTGAGCACTTTGTTATCTCCACAGAGAGCAAACCCAGAAATCCAGAGTTTAGCCTTTTGTGATGGCAGGGACTGCACTGCCTGGCCCTGTCCTCCCAGGGTAGCATTTCTTTCTTGGCCATGGGCTCAGAAAGTGCAGTGACAGCATGGGTGTGTCCCATCTGGTCCAAGCCAGGCTGGTGGAGGCCGCCTGGGTTCACTGTCTGCCAAATTCCTCACCTTCCTTGAAGCCGGGCTCCCAGGCCTCGCTGTCTTGCAGTTAAGGATGCCGTTCTGATGAGGACAAGCCGAATTGTACTGCATGTCACCTGGCGTCAGTCGTGTGAGGCTATACTCTCTGTATTTTACATTTGCAAAATATTCAGTGTTGCTGTGGATAAATAGTTGAAGTAAAAAGTGATAACATATTAAGTCCATTGGCTTTTTTTCACCCTCTTCTGTACCAGGGTCAGTGGAACTGTAAAATGGAGGTTGTTCCAGAAAAGACGCAGGTGTTGGGTCAAGAATTGCTCTTTCACTCATGAACAACCCAGCGGAAAGGATTGCCTGGAGTGGGGTGTCCCTCCACAGCCCCACACTGCGCTGTCCCCGCATGTTCTGGAGCTGCATGGTGGGGCCTAGGGACCTGGCTTCTGCACAAACTCCATCTCTCTCTAGGTTTCCCACTCCAGAGGGTGTTGGGGTCAGGTCAGTGAAGTCTCCTGGTCCTGTGTTTTCCCCCCAGAGTTGGGGAAATGTGTCTGTCGAGTTCAGGGTCCAGGGGTCACGCCGCCCACATCTGGCTTGGGAAGCACTAGGCCAGCCGGGACCCAGGCAGTGCCATGGGGCTGTGACCCAGGGACCCCACTTGTCACACAGCACAGCCTCAAGGCCCTAGGTGTCTGCACTGTCCCCTCAACACCTGCACATGTGTGGGGTCCCCTTGGGTTCCCTCAGAGCTACTGACAGGCACAGGACCTGGAGGGGGGCAACTGGCAACATCACAAAATTTTTCTAGGACAACAATGAAATCATGGATTTGTATTTTTTTTAAAGTTTCCAAAGGAGTTGTATGGTGATGTCAAAATAAAAGTTCATCCTCACGTGATGCCCATGTAGTGCTTAAAAACACGTGCAGCTGCCTCATAGAGGGTCTTTCCTGCCAACAACAAGCTGGAGGGACAGCAGCTATGTCACCACACCTCTAGTGTCAGCCCAGTGTCCCTTGGGTGCAGTGGGGGTGTGGGGACAGGATGCCCCAGGCAGTGGCTTTGATACCAAGTACCTCCACCCACAGCCATACTGGCGCTGTCCCCAGGCACTGGCGTCTTGGGAACCCCCATTCACTTCCAATCACTTTCCACGATTAGATCAGGTCTCAGGCGCCCTCTGCCCCGCACCTCAAGGGTCCACCAGGGTCCCATGAAGGTGGCCCCATGGTGTGACAGGGAGAGGGGGTTTGTGCGCTTGTGCCTGGCTTGTGAGGTTGAAATTGATTGCGGTCCCCATGTCTGTGACCCTGTGGAGAAGCAAATAAGTCCTGTGAACCTCTCGGGTCCCTACTTTCTCTGACAAGTTCCTGTGGGCCCGACACAGGGTGGCCTCCCGCTGACAGGGTGACCTGCTGCCTGTCAACCATAGGTGCCACTGTTCTTGAGGACACTGGACTGACTTTTCCTTAAGGATGCTGCTAGGAGATGTCAGATAAAGCGATATCACTTATTAGGGACCAACAGAAGCCTTCAAAGGTATTTACACGTCTAGCCACTCAACAAACATTGGTGCTTTCACTGAGTCTAGGAGATGAGGTGAGCTCTGTGAAGAGCTGAGGTGGGCTGGGAAGGACAAGAAGGGAAAGAAGGAAAATACCAGGTGTGGTGATGCACACCTCCCAGTAACCTGGGAGGCTGAGGCAGGAGAATTATAAGTTCCAGGTCAGCCTTGGCAGCTTAGCAAGACCCTGACTGAAATAAATATTTAAAAAAATTTTAAGGGGCTGAAGATATAAGGTGAATGTGGAGCTCTTGATTTCAATCCCTGGTACACAACAACAACAAAACAATATGTCCCCAAATGTTCATAAGCAATGAGGGGAGGTGACCGTAGGCCACTGGCTGCTGTGATGTGCAGATGGCAGGAATGTGACTTGAATTTTACTGGGCAGTGGGATGGGCTGGTTCCATTTCTCTCTTCCTGGCCAAGTTCAGTTCTAGAGAAAACTTCCAGTTTCCCACGTGTTCTCAAGTGACTGGGCAGGCCCTGCTGTGGTCCCCTCTGGAGAAGTGCACATCTCTGCCACCATGGTTCCCGATGGAAGTTGCCACCCCAGGGACGCCGCTTCCTGTGTTTTGCAGGTTCCTGCTGCAGCTGTGCGTCCACCCAGTGCCCAGGCCCTCGGGCTCTTCTCCACAGCACAGCTGTTCACAGGTCCCCTGAAACGCCCAGCTCCCCTTCAGGCTTTGGTCCACCCCACACTGAGCTGCAACCCACAGAGCTGGGGACACCTGGTGCTTCCAGGCTTCAGTTGCCTGAGATTCTTGTCCCCTTGAAAGTCTCAGGCTTGCGAGCTCCACGGGTGAGGGCTGTGGCTGACCCACCTCAGTGTCTATGCCCGGGCTGTCAGAGCGCACCTGACAGTCTGCTGACGGCTGGAAGGTGGGGAGGTCAGGTCACCACCCAACCAGCGGCTGGTCTTGGAGTGTGGAGATCATCGCCATCATCCTCATCAGAGCCCTGCTTGCCCAGTCCCCGCCTCCCTTCCTCCTGTAAGCACCTTCCCAGGCTCTTCCCAGGTGCCTGTGCTGGTTGGTCAAGTCCAAGCTGCCCTGGCCTTTCTGCTCCCCTGGGCAATGTCACATGAGCTGCAGGCTCAGTGGCAGCCTGCAGGCCTCATTCCTCCTGTGCTGCTCCAGGCCTTGAAGGTCCTTTCAGGGAGAGTTTTCTGCCCTTCCTGTGATTCCAAACCACTTCCGTCCCCACCTCAGGAACACAGCCAGGCTCCTGATGAGAACAGCTTCCATTTAAATCTGAAGATGAGCATGGAAGCAGGCCTCAACTTCCATGGCATTCCTAGGGGAGAAAGTGCTCTAGAATATACCTGCCAGGGGACAGCGGAGGCCCTGACTTGGAATCTCTCCCCACATCTGTCAGAAGTGTCCAGAAAAAGTAGCAACATTGCCTATAGCTCAGGTGGATGCTGTACTCAGAAAAGAGGGAAACCACAGCTATCAGTCAGAGGTCGGTGGGAAACAGCCCTCTCAGACCAGGGAGCTGACACAGGGCCTGTCCCACAGTGCCAGGTGAGGACTGCATAGGACCAGAACTGGCCGGGTCCTTAGGGGAGGAGAGGGACACAGGCACCATTCCCTGCATCCACATCCTTGAGAGACAACCCAGAGAGGACACTCTGGGTGGGGAAAGGAGAAGCAAGAGCACCAGGAGCCACAAGGAAGCTGCTGGGGACAGGCAAGGACCTGGGGGTGGGTGGAGGCTACTGCTACAGGAAAGGGGCCTGGAGCAGGGAGGCTTTCCTTGCAGGGCTGGAGGGGTGAGGAAGAAGCTCCAAGAAGGCTCTGTTTCAGGGAGATGCTGTCCAAGAACCAGACAACCAAGTGCCCTTTATTCTAGAATCACAAGTCCCTGGAGAAACACAAGAGGGCACTGCTGGGACACAGCCAAAGCCCTGGCTCTGGCCCACAGCTGCCTGCTGTGCTGGTCCCAGGAACATCCAATTCCAGTCCCCAAGCAGAGGAGTCACACAAGGCTTTAAAAGGAAAAAAAGAGAAAGTTGTTTCTTTAAAGATACATGTGTATACAGTTGTAACACAACACGACAGTAATTAAATATCATTAAATAAGCAGTCACTGATAAGAGAAAAAGCCACCAAGTATAAACTCAGAATGAAATAGATGTGTGAAATGTGCCCTGGGAGCTCGCTTGAGAGAGAACCGAAGAGCACAAAATCATTTCTTGTGATTCCAAACCACTTCCACCCCCAGGAAAAGAGAGAAGAGGTACCTAAGATGGAACAGATGTGCATAAAAGCAAGTCCCTTATGGAGAGGGAAAATCTTAAAATGACATGCAGGGCACAATGATGAGATGCCTTTTAAAGGGACTCAAGGAAAGGAGCAGCCACTGAGAGTTTTCTGTCCTGCCAGGTGCCAAGGGCACAGGGAAGGAGCTTCCCACAGTTCTGGACACATCAGAAGGTGCTGAACGTGTCATTCAGAGCTCCTCTGAGGGCTGTTTGCCTTTGAGGACAAAGCATGGAGCTGAGAGGGTTTTGGAGAGATGCAGGGAAGGACTGGCGATATTCAACTGCACATGCAAACAGAAGCAGAAGCCGGGCTGGGACAGGAGAGGCCAACCAGTGTTCCCTACACAGGCAAAACAGACAGAGCAGCACTTTCCTCACAGGGAGAGAAGGGAGGAAGTGGAGATCAGAGGTGGCTTCTTCCCTGCTGCACTAACAGGTGAGAGTCAGATGATGGTGCTTAAACCTGATCATCCTAAATAGTAAAGGGCTAAGAAAGGAGGGGCTGCCCTGCAGCTCGTGGCCATGGGAAGAGTGAGTCTTTACTGTGCCCCCAGCTTCTGACACCACAAAAAGAAGAAAGGCAGGGGGTAGTAGAAGAGGGATCATCACACAGACAAGCTCTTGTGATGACCAAATGTAGCATCAGCTTGACTGCCACACAGTGGGTGACACACTCCTCCCTAGGTGGTCTGTGTGCTGACAAAGAAGACCTGACCTCACCCATGGGAATGGGCATCACCTGGTCCCCAGACTGGGACGCTAGTCTAGGTCCGCATGGCCTCCACGGCATCACACCTGGTTCCTGCACCTTTGCACTCAGGCCTTTGGCTCAGGACTGAGAGTCACACCCCGGCTCCCAGGTTCCCAGCCCTGAGGACTTGGAGGATGATGCCACCAGCCTTTCCAGGTCTCCAGCTTGCACCTGGCACACTGGGGACTTCTCTGCCCCAATGATGGCAGGCACCAGTTCCCATAGTAAATCCCCCATATACAGAGAACTTGATGTACCCCTAGAACAAACCCAACCCCTCCTGCACCCTACCTTCCATGAAATCACAACAAGGTGTGGAACAGTGCGTGTTCCATCTACTGTGGATCACGAGCTGGCCCCTACCAACTCCACGTCTGACAAATGTTCAGAAAGGTTATGGAGAGATGTGCACAAGCAAATGAAAAGCCATAGAGAGGGAGTAGGGGAAACTAACAGTCTTGATGTCTGAGCAAGTAGAAGTCTTCCCTAAATGCAGCATGCAAAGCCAGATGTGGGGCTCTCATCTGTAACCCCAGCACTCTGGGAGGCTGAGGCAGGAAGATCACTTGTTTGAACCCACCCTGGGAAACTTAGTAACTTAGTGAGACTCTGTCTCAAAATTAAAAAATGGAGGAGGGGGCTGGGGATGAATCTCTGTGCTAAGGTACTGGGTTCGATCTCCAGTACCATCAAAAACTAACTAAAATCAAGATAAAGTGACTTAATACTAAAAGCTGCATGAATATGTGCTTACAGCTTATGCACTTCTTTGTGCTCCAAATAATACAGTGGCAGACTTCAAAAAGCAAAAGCTATATGAAATGCAACAAGAAATAGTAACATATTAATAACAGGCTAACACACCACTCTGAACCTAAGACAGGCCAACAGGACAGAAGTTAAATCATGTAGAAGTCCCCCGTTTCTTTTGGTTATGATGTCAAAGTTCATACTCCAGCATAGAACAACTTTGGAACCATGGGGAACACAAAGGAGATTTCAACAGGCTTCACAGGGTAGAGATAATAACACAACACAGTCAAACCAATAAAAACGTCCCTTCCAACTAGAAACGCTATGGAAGATTAAATAACTCCTGGCAAATACAAACTGTAACTGTAGGATTTGTTTAAAAAGAGCAGCACCACATAGCATCTGTGGCACAAGAAAGCAACAGTGCAAGCAAAGTTACATCAAAAATGGGAAACTGCAAAGAACAGCAAACTCAATATTAGGGAGAATAAAAAGGTAAAGCAAAAATAAGTGCATAACAAGAACAAAACTTAGAAAACAAGGAGTAATTCTTGTCAAACTCTGGGTCTTTGAAAACAGGCAAACCTACAGCTAAGCAAGTCCAGATGGAAAGAGTACAGACAGACATTAGGAAATGATAAAGGCCAGGAACTATGGAAGAGGAGGCAATTTTTTAAAGTGATGCTACTTGGAACAACTTTATGCAATAAGTATGAAAATCTAGGTGAGATGGATAATTAGCCTGAACTGACCCCAGTAGAGAGATTCCCAGGAGAGTTAAGCAGATTCCTATAGAAGAAACAGAAAGTGATCAACCTGCAGAGCCCAGAGGCTTCCCAGGCAATTCTCACAGACTTGTAAAGTCACCATAAATGCAGGAAAACAGATCATCACTGTGAAATTGCGGCTCAAGTCATAGCAGATATCTAGTGGCATGTTAACTGTAAATCGAACAGGTTTATTTCAGGATCACGAGAATGGATTAATATTAGGAAATCTATTAATAAAATACATCATTTTATTGAAATGAGAAGAAAAATCTTAAGATTATCTCTATGGTTGCCAAAAGACTTTCACCAAAACCAGAAAACCAATCCTGATAGAAGACACTTTAATAAATGGCATTTATGACATATATAAAGGATGTATGCCCAACCCCAGAAGCCAGCACTAACTTCAAGAAATCAGGAAAGTGGCTTGGGTGACCACTGGTAAGATCTGAATGTGTCCCCCCAATTTCACATGTTGAAGCTCACCCACTAATGTGACAGTATTTGAGGAGGTCATTAAGTGCATTAGTCAGAGTTCCAGTCATGGAATACCCAATACCCACAAATTAAAGGAAAGGTTTTGCCTCAGGGTTTCAGGGAATTCAGTCCATGGTCAGCTGGCTCCAAGGCAGGAATATAATGGCAGAAGGATGTAGCAGAGCAAAGCTGCTCAGTTCAGGGCAGCAGGAAGCAGAACAGGGAATCAACACCAGAGAGGAAGGGGAGGAAGAGAGGAGCAACCAGATAGGATACCCAAGGTCCACCCAAATGCACCCAAAAGTGTGCTTGACCAATCCCCTGGGTGGTTTCAAAGCCAATCAAGTTGACACAATTAAGGTAAGCTGTCACACCTCACCCCTTGTCGATTTGACACTCAAACATATCTCCTTAAACCATACCTAATTCCTAATAAACACAAGGTCTTAATGCTGCATAACCTGATACGACTATCTTGCATCTAATGGAAAATACAAAGTCTCAACAGTTCTAGCATATTTTCAACATCAAAGTCTTCTGAGACTCAAAGCAAACTTTCTTTTTTTTTTTTTTTTTGAGACAGGGTCTCACTATTTTTTTTTTTTTTTTTTTGAGGCAGGCCTTGAACTCACTATGTAGCCCAGGCTGGCCTTGAACTTGTGGTGATCCTCCTGCTTCAGCCTCCCAAGTGCTGGGGTTACAGGTGTGCACCACCATGCCCAGCTCAAAGCAAACTCTTATCTGTGAATCTCTGTAAAAATGAAAACCAAATTACATAATCCAAAGGTACAATGGCACTGGGTAAACATTCCTATTCCAAAAGGGAGGAATAGAAAAGAACTGGATCAAAGCAAGACTGAAACTCAGCAGGCAAACATTAAGTCCTGTAGCACCATGGCTGGCATCAAGGGCACTTGATGGTAAAATGTGAGTTCAAAATGGATTTTGTGGCCCCACCCCATGGCCTTGCTGGTTGCAGACCACATGGTCTGTCTCTTGGGCTGGCTCCACTTGGCCTGCAGCTTTCCTCAGCAGGTGATCCACATCCTAGTGTCTCTAACTTCCTGGGGTCACCACTGCTCCCATGGCTTCATTCCCACAGCTTCATGCATTGCCCTCTCAGGGTCTCCTTGCCTAGCCTTCCAGTCCTTCCTTTGAAATTGGGGTGGAAGCCTCCCTGATTCCACAACTCTTACATTCTGCATGCATGTAAAAGCAGTACCATATGGATGGCACCAATGTCTGCCACCAGTTGAGCAGTGGCTGGGCCCCCTTGGATCATTGCTGTAGTGGCCTCTCAGTTCCTGGATGGCTGAGCAGAGCGAAATGAACCCTGGAGAACCAATTCTCTAGGCAGCCTTTCTTGAGCAGGGGTTCCAAGGGACTCTCTTCTCAAATGAAAGATTGGCATTTTAGCACCCTTGAGCCTGCAGTATGTGAGATCTTGCTGATTTCTGATTTACCCTCCATGCATCTTTCTTCTCATTCCTGTACAAAGTAATTGGCTTCTTTTTAATGGTGCTAATCTCTTCAGAAGCCACACCTCCTTTGGCCCCAACTCTAATATGATTCCTTCTGGGCCAAAATTTAAGTTTTTCAAATTTTTCTGATCTACTTTTTACCCCTGATTCTGACTACAAGTCTGGCTAAAAGCAACCAGCAGTACCTGTGCTACAAGAGCAGCCCAACAGCCTGAATGCAAGGATGACTTTGAACTTCCTCTGCTGGATCAATTGATTAGCCCACCACCCTTAATCTTAGTCTCTTGCAAAGTCTCCCAGGACATATGCAAAATACAGACAATTTTTTTGGGCAAAGTGTAATATACATGGCCTCTCATCCAATAGCTAATGGAGTCCTTGTTCCCAAATGAAACCTCCTGAGCCTGGCCTTTACCATCCATATTCTTATCACTATTCTGATCTTCAGAGCTCCAATCCAAATTGTCCATCAGGCTCTGCTTACAGCCTTCCTGGGCTTCTCTAGTCCATGTCTCCAAACCTTTCCAAACTCCTGCCACAAACCAAGTGACTTGAACATGATCTGACACAGTCAGGTACAGTCACAGCCATGACCCTACTTCTCTGGCACCAATTTTCTGTGCTAAGCAACTTTCTCATTGCTGGGACATGATACCTGGCACTATTTTTTTGTTTATTTGTTTGTATTACTGGGATTGAGCCCAGGACCTTCATACTGAGCTACACTCACATTCCTTTAAAAGAATTTTTAAACAAATTGAGACATTCACACCAATTCACTAACTTGCTCAGGCTGGGCTTGACCTTGTAATCTTCATGCCTCAGCCTCCAAGGGGCCTGGTATTACACTGACACCTGAAATTTAAAGGAGAAGTTTAATGTAGCTCATTGCTTCAGAGTATTCAGTCCATGGTTGGCTGGCTCCGAGGCACAGGAGCATCATGGCAGAAGGGTGCAGCAGAGCAAAGATGCATAGTTCATGGTGCATGGGAAGCAGAGGAGAACAATGCCAGAGAGGAAAGGGTGAAGGACCAGTCATAGACTCTTAGTCACTTTCTTCACTGCTGGGACACAATACCTGACACCCACAACTTAAAGCGATATGGCTAAAGTGATTCTACTTTCTTTTTAGATGCCAGTTTATCTTTGCTTAAACCCTAGATGCACTCACTCCTCAGACCCCTTCCCAGTTAACCATAAAAACCATAAAAGGAGAAACAAACAGTTTTATCACAGTCCTGTGGTCATAAAACCATAAAGGAGAAACAAATTGTTTTAGCACAGGATGGTACCCGTTACCCCCATTCTGTGTGTTAATTAACCTGATGTTTGAGAGGGACCTTGTGAAATTCCAAAGAAATGATGTAATAAAGAATGCGGTCTCTATGGCAACCAAGGAATTTTGTAAAACCGCCAAATATGTATTTAAGGAGCTGTGAAACAAAGGCTTGGGGTCAGCAGATTCAACTTCTGCTGGCCACCGGCTTCTCTAATAAAAGAACTCACTTATCTCTATATTCTTGTTTTCTTGTGAGTGAATGTTGTGATTTTACTGTAACAAAAGGAGGAGGTTAATTTTAGCTCATGGTTCCAGTCCATGGTTGGTCTGCTCCAAGGTAGAAACAGGTGCTCAACCTATGGTTACCTGGAAGCAGAGAGAGAGAAGGGAGGAACTGGGGACAAGAATACGCACTTCCATGTCACACTCCCAATGACTGACCTCGAGCTAGGCCCCATCTCCTAACAGCACATTTAGCTATTGAACTAATAAATGGATGAATCCACTTATGAGTATAGCACCCCTATGATCTGATCACTTTCCACACACATGAAACTTTTGTGGACATTTTATATCTAAACCATAATAGGCCCCAAGGTCATGCCTCCATGACTCATCCAGACACACCCAGAAGTGTGCTCCACCTATCCCCTAGGCAACTCCCAGGCCAACCAAGTTGACACAATCAACTTTAATCATCCAACTAAGGCATGAGGGCTGTCCTGGGTGGGCTGAGGGCCTTCCTAAAAGGCTAAGGTGGTAGGTGTATCCTTTCAGTCCCTTCCACTTTTCCAGAAAGGACACAGTATTCCTCCCTCCAGAGGATGCTGCAACCATGTGCCTATCAACTATAGGCAAGGCCTCACCTCAGTCATGGACTCCCAGCCTCCAGTACTATGCAAAATCCACTCCTGTTCTTTATATATTACCCTGTCCGCAGCAGCACAAATGAAGCAGGGCAGCCATCATCTTTACTTGTTGTATGGGAGGTTTCTGATGGTATGGTCAGAAATGTTTAGAGGCCTAAGAATTGAAGATGAAGAGGTAAACTATTTCTATTGACATAGAAAGAACTGACAAAAAAGTAAATATTAAGGAAATTCAGCAAGATGATTAAATTAATATACATGAATCAACAGACAGAATTTTTAAAGTTAGGACAAAAACTGGGAGACTATATTTACAGTATGCAGTTAAAAAATACCTGGGAAGCCAGGTGTGGTGGCATATCTCCAGCACTTGAGGCAGGAGGATTCCAAGTTCGAGCCCAGCCCAAGCAACTTAGTAACTTAGCGAGATCCTGTCTCAAAATAGAAAATAATAAAGGGCTGGGATATAGCTCAGTGCAAAGGCCCTGGCTTCAATCCCCAGTACCACACACGCATACATACAAAAAGATCCCTGGAAATAACTGAGCTATTCAAATAATGAAAATATACATAAGGAAATAATTGAAATAAAGAAAAAAATGTAGAGTTCAACAAACACATTTTGTGTTTCTGAAAATACAATTAATGTAATGTAATGATGTCAATATTTGCCAGTTAAAAAACAATTGTCCATAAAGCCAGGTGTGGTGGTGCACACCTGTAATCCCAGCACTCAGGAGGCTGAGGCAGGAGAATCGCCATAAGCTTGAGGCCAGCCCGGGCTCTGTAGTGAGTTCAAGGCCAGCCTGAACTACACCACAGCTCTGGGAGGGCCCGGTCCATGTCCACCCACCCTTGGAGCTAGAGCTGAACCTGCCAGCATGACTCCCACCATCTTTCCTTGGTGGCCTGAGGCTTCCTTTGCCCTGCTGGCTTTGACTTGGGCCAGGTGTGGTGGTATCCACATGTAGTCCCAACTACTGAGGCTGAAGCAGGATGACACCTTGAGTCCAGGAGGTGGCCTGGAGCCTAGCCTGCCCTTGTGTGTGGCCCCTTCCTCTGGCTGTGGAGGAGAAGCTCCAAGCACATGGCTCTCCCAGGTGGGGCCCCAGTGTCTGGACAAAGTGTGGCACAGTCAACCATGCCTCTGTGTGGCTGGTGGTGACTTGGGAAGCAGGATTTGCTTCACTATTTTTTTTTTTTCAGTACTGGTGATGGAACAAAGAGGCCATCTACCACTGATCCCTGTCCTTTTTATTTTTTATTTTGAGGCAGTGTCTTGCTAAGTTGCCCAGGCTGGCCTCGAACTTGTGATCCTCCTGCTTCAGCCTCCCAGAATGCTGGGGTTACAGGTGTGCATCGCTGTGCCCAGTCAACTCTAATTTTTGAACATAAAATACTCACATGTGCAGAGTTTGAAACCACACTGGAAGCTACTTTGACAAACTCTCACTTCTGTCCCTGTGTCCTTCTCCTTGCACCCTCCTGCTCCCAGGTCTCCTTTCAGCCCGTTCCTCATCTCCCTGTGCCCTAGCAAGGCTGTGCCTAGGTTCTCCTGCTTCTCTTTATCAGTGACGCAGACTGTGGACACAGCTGTAAAACTTTGTCACTCACTCACCGCTGTCAACTTGCTGACTCTCAGCTCCAAACCCTCCCTCCTCTCCTGGCTCCTGGACACAGGTTGGACCTCTGTCATGCTGGGATGACACACAGCTTTGTCACTAGAGGGTGCTCGAGGGCCACTCTACAGGAAAGGGCTGTACCTCCAGGGTCTGTTTCCTCTC
The DNA here is from genome assembly GCA_028451465.1 of Erethizon dorsatum. Classification (NCBI taxonomy): domain Eukaryota; kingdom Metazoa; phylum Chordata; class Mammalia; order Rodentia; family Erethizontidae; genus Erethizon; species Erethizon dorsatum. The sequence continues at coordinate 40,840,225 of CM051831.1, forward strand.
CCAGCTCAGGGCTTGTCCTTGCAGGATGAGCATCATGGTTTTTCTGATGCCATCCAAGCCCACAGCACCCTGCCTGGCAGCACTAATCACCTGCACTCTGGTGCGGGTTCTTGATGGCCCAGCAGCCCCTGCCCCCTGCCACTCCCACCTGCTGATGCAGCCAGCTAGGCCCAGCATGGGTGCCACACCTTCTCCCAGGAGGCCCGGGGGACACACAGTTCTGCTTGGGGCTGGCTTCCCAGCACCAGCCAGACTCAGTCGTGCCAAGTGCTTCAGCTGCTCCTCGGAGCTGGCATCTGCCTCAGCATCTCCACACGTCTTGCTAGTGACACACCTGTCATCAGTACCATACGTGAGGACCCAGAGCTCTGCTGCATGACAGACAGGAGGCTCTGAAAAGAAGCCCACAGTGTGGGATCCTCCAATTGAGAACCAGGCCAGCACCTGGCCTTTCTCAGAACTGCTGCAGCTCACAGAAGAGAGGCTCTGTCACTGGGGCCCAACACCCTCTGCAGCAGGAGTCCCCAGGCTGGCTCTGCCCAGCGTCATGACCAGGGAGTGTCCTCCAAAAGACAGGGAGCCAGGCCATCAGAGATCAGAGCACAGGGACGAGCTCTTGACCTCTGCAGGAAGGGATCAGCCTGTGGGGTTGGAGCCTCAGGCCAGCCACTGGGAGTTGGAGCTGGGCCTGGGCAGTCGGATGGGGCTGTGTCATTCATGTCAGAGGACCTGGAGCCACAGAGTCTGGCCTCTAGCCCCACTTGCTCACAGGTCTGCTGAGTCCCTCACCCTCTCAGAGCCTCTGTGTCCTCCTGTGTAAGAGGGCACAAGGATGGCGTCTGTCCTACAGGCTCACAGGGTCTCCACAGAGGGCCACATTACAAAGACCCAGGGCACACATTACAAAGGCAGCAATGGCACTAATGCTTCTGTCACTGCAGAGACTCACAGTGTGAGCCCCACACAGCAGGACAGAGCCACAGGAAGACAGCCCGATGCCTACATTCCTAGAGCAGGGTCAATGTGGCCGCCAGAGGCAGGAGTCGTGTTGGGGTCCAGAGGCAGAGGGAGGAGCACGGTGAGGGTGGCTTCGGCAGGAGGGAGCGTGGGAGGTGGGGCAGCATGCCAGGCTCACTAACTGGGGCTCTGGGGCCTGGTACTGTCCCTCAGGTGGTCAGGGCAGGGGACAGTGGTCCCAGTGTGAGACACAGTAAAAGGGCTGGCAGCCTGGTGGGGGTGACCCAGGAACCCACACTGAGCACACAGTCAGGTGGCAATGTATGCTATGGAGAGGGACAGTCAGGAGGAGCCTGCAGAGAGTGACCCAGGCCCAAAGAACAGTGTGTGCAAAGGCCCTGGGGCCACATTTGGCTGAGCCTTTAAGAGACTGAGATTGGTGTCTGAAGCCTGGATTTCCTCTCTGGTCTCTTTTCTACATATGTGTGATCCTTTATTTTTTCTGAATTAAGCTGAGCTGGGTCAGCAGTCTTTTCTACAGCAAATCTGACTCCAGGGTCTCCAGGAGGAAGCACAGGTATGTGTGGGTTTAAGGGGCGGCCACTCTGGGCAGTGTGACTGTGACCATGTTACAGAGGTTTCTCCAGTCCTCGGCCTCGCCCTCCCCCAACCCCCATCTCTATGGTGTCCAGAGCTGAGCCCACCGATGGGCCCCTACCAGCTCCACCTGAGGTCCACCACCACCAGCAAAGCCCTTGCCACAGATCCCACAGCCCCATGGCAACAGCACAGCCACCCTCAGTCTCACTCACTCAATAACTCTCCAGGGACCGTCCAGGCATCCGCTCCCATCCCCTCCTCTCCAAGGCTGCTGTGAGGAGAACACCAAGGACACAGGGACACAGGCAACATCCTGAGAGGAGGAGGTGCAGGAGATGGACCCCTCCCAAGCCTGCCCAGTGGGGCCTGAGTGGAGTGGTGACTGTCACTCACTCGTTCCCCAAGCTCTGGTTCTTGTGCAGCACAGGCCCTGGCTGGAGTCTGTTGGTTCCTGGAGACCCAGTGCATCGACATCACCTCCTCCTGAAGTGCTCAGGAGCCCCACTGCCCAGCCCCCTGCCTCACTGGGGAACCCAGCACTGTGAGGCCCATAGGGTCAGGAGCAGCAAGGGGCTCAGGACACAGAGAATAGCTGCCCTCACCCCTTCCAGACACCTCGACCCTGCCTGTGCCGGGCCCACATGCCCCTTAGGGCACTGGAAGGTCCCCACCAGCCTGGCCCCTTGGTGGTGCTCTGCTCCTTGGAAGCTGCTAACTGGGGTGCCCAGGCCACCTCAGAATGCTTATCCATCTGCAGCCTCAGTTTCTCCTTGTTGTGGGTCTCCTTGCAGAGCTGCAAGGCTGCTGTGGGTGGGCCTGGCCCCCTTGGTCTTGGAGCATGGTCGCTGCTGATGCTGTGTGGCTTAGGGTCTGTCCTTGGGGCTCCCCAGCCCCACACTACATCTCTCAGAGGCTGCTGAGAGGACAGGTCCTCAGCCTGTCTCACCTGCCAGGGACAAGCGGGACCAGTGGAGACCGCTCCTGGTCTTGCAGGTGACAGAAGTTACAGTATCCCACCCCATGCCCTCTTGCTGCCACCATGGGCTTGTGTGTCCTCTGCTCTGAGATGCTGCTCCATGTGCTCCTAGGGCACTACATGTCGCCTCTGTGTCCCCAAGTGTATGTGTTCCCACCTCTCAGGGGCTGGGTGATGGGGAGATGTATCTGAAGGCAGAGGAGGAGGGGAGGACAGGGGACCGTAGTGGCAGTGGTCACAGGGAAGGACTCATCAGGGGAGGGTGGGGAGAGGCCATGCCCTGGGCCAGCACCCAGGGCCCTCATTGCTTCCCTCATAAAGAAGGACATAGGGACAGCAGAGATGGGAGGGAGGGGCAGAAGAGGCTGGGGACACAGGAAGCTCTGTGCCTGTGTTGTCCCTTCATTACAGCAGAGCTGGGTATGTTTCACTTTGAGACCCAGGTGGGGACTGTCCTGCAAATGGGGTTGGTCCCCACCTCTGTCCCAGATGCTCCTGTCTCTCCCAGAATGCCCCACCCCTCCATTTCCTGTGATCTCACTTAGAGCCCACTGGACCTCATCCTCCCAAGCTGCCTGCAGCAGGTGATGGGGTTGGAGTGGGGGTGGTGCTATGTCTGGCTGTTCTGTAGTTAATGAGGTCCCCATGCCTATGGGGGATCACAGCCTGGCCTTCTCGGTACTGCAGGGTGGTTGGCAGCATCATGGACCTCTGCCTGCAGGATGCTGAGCCAACTTCCCATGCCCTGGGTCTCCACAACCCAAACCAGAACTCTCTCCCTGGAGGGCAAGATGGGGCCTGGCTGGGAATCACTGCTCCAGGGGCAAAGACAAAAGGATCAAAGATTCCAAACCCCAAACCCCATTGAACTTATGTATTTTGCATTAGATCTGCAACTTCCAGAGAGGAATCTGCTGGCCTTGTGTCCATTTTACAAATGATGAACTGACCCAAGGACTCAGGTCAAGGCCAAAACACACACACACACACACACACACACACACACACACACACACACACACCACACACACACAGCAGGCCTTGACAGATGGTGAAGGTGCATGGCTTGCCGGCAGAGGGCGCCATCCACACACAGGCACTGCTGTGCTGTGTCCCTGTAGGTGAGGGTCAGTCTGTGGTGTTTTCCCCAGGCTCTGGCTAAGCACCCATCCCACCCTCTGTTCAATAAAAACACCTCTGCCCTTCCTCCTGTCATATCCTGAGTTCTATCTGGAAACTGATGCTTTCTGGTCAGAGAACATGGGTAGGATCTAGGGGACACAGTCCCACAGGGACACAGACAGGTGAGAAGCAACAGGAGCAGGAAGAGCCATGTGGCCACAGGGACCCGGGGCAGCCACCTGCAGCACAGTGACTTCCACAGTCTCCTGCCTGGGAAAAGTCTCCCAAAACTGCAGGCATGAACCCGAGGCTCCTCCCGCTGCCTTGTTATTACTTTTCCACCCCTGACAGCAGCTCAGCGCCCTCCCAGCCCCACCCAGGCAAACTCACACAGGCTTGGGAGTGGGGAGGGTCTCAGGGATGGTGAGGAAGGCCTGCCATTTAACAGTGGGGACACCACAAGGACACACGCAAACATGCTCTGCCTGACCGGGACACCACGGAAGGAAGCCAGGTGCTGCTAATCTGTCACGAGCTTCCCTGTCTCAGCCCAGCCCAGCTCTAGGCCAGGTACCAGCAGCTGAGCACTCAGACACCCAGGCCCCCTCAGCTGTGGGGGAAGGGCCCGACCTTGGAGCCAGCCCCTTATTTTCAACATATAGGGCCCTGGCACCCATGGGTCTCTTTGTAATCTTAAATTGCTTACAGTTTTGAGTCTTATGAACATGGGCTTACAGGGTGTGGGTGCTTGTGTCTGGCCCCCTTCTCCCAGGGTAATGATTCTGACTCACCTGTGTGTTGCACAGATATACATCGCCCAGTCCCGCCAGCAGGCTGCAAGGATGCTGCTGTCAGCACAGAGGCCTCTCCTGACAGAGGACGATGCAGACACATGGGTGGCCAGGGTGTCCCTCCTTTGTAGAGCTCCTCAGCATGGGACATGAGAGGAGAGCTTCCCACAAAGGCACCGACATGAGTGTGAGGATCACCAGGAACGTAACAAGTAGCAGCCAAAAAACTCAAGCTTATTATTCTTCCAATTACTTGAGAAGACAAATCAACGCTTTATAGAGGAAAGCGACCCCGAGACACAGGCGCTGTGGAGGTGCACGTAGAGACGGCTCCCAACACCGTGAGGCACCTGATGCCAGGGGGCTGCGTGCTCTAGGGTGATGAGGGCGAGTTTCAGTTAGGCACGTTCTGTCCCAGTGAAAATAATAGCAGGAAGATACGGCAGGGTCCACAGTGAGCAAAGAAATAAAACACAGGAAACAGCAGCACGCAGGCTGGGAAGGCAGAAATGTCACACTGTTCCCATGCACACATGTGACATGGTGGGACAGTCGCTGAAGGGAGGCCTGGCAGACTTACACCGCACACTGGAAGACAGCCATGTACACACAACACAACAGAGGCACAGCAGGGAGAGAGATGCAAAGACTAATGCAAAAGAAAGAAGAAAATCAGGGAAGAGTGAACAAAGAGCAGATAAATCACAGCTAGAAGATGGGCTCAAACCCCGCTGAATAATCACGTGAAAATGAGTTTATATTAATCACCAATGACAAAGCGCAGACTGTCAGATGAGATAAACCACACCTTCTAGAAAACCCTGATTTACTAGCTTTATTTTAAACCTTTTATGTAGAAATAATTTCAGATCTAAAGAAGGTCATCGAGTTCCTATAAACTCATCACCTGGCTTCTTCAGACAGAACCTAAGAGATCCACAGCACAGTGATGGACATTAGGAAATGGACATTCCTGCAGCATTGTTAACTACATTGGAGAGTTCACCTGGATCTCACCCATTTGTCCTTTACAAGACATGTCTAGGACCCCACATTGTGTTTAGTGGCCGGGGCACCTCAGTCCTCTCCCATCTGTTGCTGTCCTTCAGCTGTCTGCTGTCTTCCATGAACCCCATCCTTGTTCCTCTGCACAGGTCCCGCAGATGCTGTCTGGCATCCCCTCATGATGAGACTAAGGAGGTGTGCTTTGTCAAGAGCACTGCAGAGGTGACTGCCCACCCTGGGTGTCACAGCAAGAGGGGCATGATGTCACTAAGTCCTACAACTGCTGATGTTACCCTTCATCTTCTTTACGGTAGTGTTAGCCAGGATTTGCCACAGGAAATTACCATTCCCACCTCTGCTACTGATACCATAGCCAGCTACTTGGAAACTGCCTACCTAGACTTATCTCACTTCCAACTTCCGCTCCCTCACGGCAGTGTGCACTAGTGGAATGTGCCTACTGCAACTTATTCTCTAGTATTTGCCTAAGTGTAATTTCTTCTTTCCATGTTTTTATCTATACTTAAGTGGACCAGAAATCCCCTTTGAATACAAAGCACAACTTAGTCAAAAGAGGATGCAGAAAGCTATGGCCAGTTCAAATGAATCAAGGCAGCTGGAGTGGCAAAAGGGATATCAGGTAGAGTCATTTTCTGAGTGAAGACTGTATTCCCAAGGGTAAAACAAGTTGTTTCATGAGAAAGACATCAATTGGTCACAAACATATAAGAATTGACAACCTTTATGCACTGAATCACAGAGCTTCAAAATACACAAAAACTGATAAAAATAAAAAGGACAAATGAATGCACCATCACAGACATTTCAATATTCTCACAATTTAATAGAAAAATTAAACAGAATTTGTGAGAATCAAGAGAGTGTATATTATGGACACACTTATACTAATTGACACTGACAGGAACATTCCACCAAAACAGCAGGGCAATATTCACTGGTTTCAAGTGTACATGGAAGAAAATTTCCAAAAATTGACCCATAGTTATAGTCACAAAATAAATCTCAACCAATTTAAAAGGATTTAAATTATACAAAGACTGTTCTCTCTATGATGAAATACATTTAGAAATTAACAGTAGGAATAGCACTACTGATCCTAAAGCCTGAAAGGGATAAACACTGAAGGGGAGAACTTTAGGCTGATAAGTTCAATGACTTTGATTAAATGGACAAATTTCTTGAAAGACAAGAAGGATCCAAGTTTATGGGTCTGAGCATCATTTCTATGGAAGAAACTGAATTGGTTAAAATCTTCCCACTAACTCCAGGCTCAAATAGCTTCACTGATGAATTTTACCAAACACTGAAGGTAGAAATGATAACAGTTTTACACAATGTCATAAGAATTTGAAAAGAAAAAATATTTCCCAACTTATCAGGTCACTGTTATTGTGATTATTCAAAATAAATACAAATATCATAGAAAAATAATCTACATGCCAATATCCTAGAAAAGAACAGATACAAATGTTCTTAAAACTTTAAACAACTGAACAGAGAAAAAGGCCTATGGTTCACCACACCCACGGTGCATCACTGAAAAACACACACTAACTAAAGAGATTTCCACAATAGCGACAGTTTTTCCATGATAATCTAACTGCCAACCTCAGCGCACACACACACACACACACACACACACACACACACACACACACACGAAGACAAGGCAACAAAATGCCTCCCCAAACTCCCAGATTCCCCCAAAACTGATCTAGTTTAGTGCATGGTGAAAGATATGGGTCTAGTTTTAATCTTCGGCATGTGCAGAGCCAGTTTTTCCAGCACCATTTATTAAAGAGGCTATCTTTCTTCCAGCGAATGTGTTTGGCACCTTTGTCAAAGATAAGGTGGCTTAGTATGTCTGGGGTTGTTTCAGCATCTTCTAATCTGTTCCACTGATCTTCAGGTCTGTCTTTTTGCCAGTACCACACTGTTTTTATCACAGTAGCTTTATAGTATAATTTCAAGTCAGGGATTGTGATGCCCCCTGCCTTGCGTTTGTTGCCCAGAACTGCCTTTGCTATTCTAGGTCTCTTCTGATTCCAAATGAATTTTAGGATTGTTTTCTCTAATTCTGTGAGATATGCTGTTGGAATTTTGATTGGAATTGCATTAAATCTGTATAACAATTTTGGAAGTATGGCCATTTTCACTATATTGGTTCTTCCTATCCAGGAGCAAGGAATATCTTTCCATTTTCTGATATCCTCTTCAATCTCCTTTTTCAGAGTACTGTAGTTTTCAGTATAGAGGTCTTTTACATCCTTTGTGAGGTTGATTCCTAGGTATTTCATTTTTTTGGATGTTATTGTAAAAGGTATTGTTTCCCTAATTTCTCTTTCAGTAAGTTTGTTATTTGTGTACAGGAAGGCTATTGACTTTTGAGTATTGACTTTGTATCCAGCTACACTACTGAATTTGCTTATTAAATCTAGCAGTTTTTTAGTGGAGTTTTTGGGGTCTTCTGTGTAGAGTATCATGTCATCTGCAAATAATGATAATTTAACTTCTTCCTTTCCAATCATTATTCCTTTTATTTCTTTCTCTTGTCTAATTGCTCTGGCTAAAGTTTCCAGAACTATGTTGAATAAGAGTGGGGACAGTGGACATCCTTGTCTTATTCCTGATTTTAGAGGGAAGGCTTTCAGTTTTTGTCCATTTAGTATAATATTGGCTGTTGGTTTGTCATAGATAGCTTTTACCAGATTGAGATAAAGACCCTCTATTCCAATTTTCTGTAGGGTTTTTATCATGAAAAGGTGCTGGACTTTGTCAAAAGCTTTTTCTGCATCTATTGAGATGATCATGTGATTTTTGTCTTTGGTTCTGTTAATATGGTGTATTACATTTATTGATTTATGTATGTTGAACCATCCCTGCATCCCTGGGATGAATCCAACTTGGTCATGGTGTATAATCTTCTTGATGATTTGTTGGATTCTGTTTGCCAGTATCTTATTAAGGATTTTTGCATCTATGTTCATTAGGGAGATTGAATTCAAAATGGATCAGAGATCTAAATATTAAAACAGAAACATTCAATCTGCTGGAAGGTAGGATAGGTAAAACCCTTGGAGACATTGGTGTAGGCAAAGACTTTATGAATAAAAACTCAACCGCACAGGAACTATCCCAAAGAATCAATAACTGGGATCTCATCTTATTAAAAAGCTTTTGCACAGCAAGAGAAACCACCAACAGAGTGAGGAGACAACCCACAATGTGGGAAAAAATGTTTGCCAGCTGTTCCTCAGACAAAGGATTACTATCGAGAACATATAAAGAACTCAAAAAAATCAGACCTCCCAAATTTAAAGACCCACTCCAAAAATGGACATCTGAGATGAATACACATTTCTCAGATGAAGAAATACTAATGGCAAATAAATATACAAAAAAATGTGCAACATCACTAGTCATTCGAGAGATGCAAATTAAAACAACACTGAGATACCATCTCACCCCAGAAAGAATGGCTACTATAAAGAAATCAACTAATAACAAATGCTGGAGGGGCTGTGGGGAAAAAGGAACCCTTCTTCACTGTTGGTGGGAGTGTCGACTGGTACAGCCACTGTGGAAGTCAGTGTGGAGATTCCTCAAAAAACTAGGGTTGGAGGTCCCATTTGACCCAGCTATTCCCCTTCTGGGTATCTTCCCAGAAGAATTAAAAACATCGTACCACAGCGATATATGTGCACCCATGTTTATAGCAGCACAATTTGTAATAGCCAGATCTTGGAAACAACACAAATGCCCATCAACTGAGGAATGGATAAGAAAGATGTGGTATTTTTATACAATGGAGTACTATTCAGCCATAAAGAAGGATAAACTGGAGACTTTTATAGGTAAATGGATGCAACTCGAGAAAATACTCATAAGTGAAATAAACCAGAAGCACATGTGTAAGCATCGTATTGTCTCTCTAGTATGAGAAACTGAAAGAGTAAATATGATCCAAAATGTACAATAGACATGGTGAATCAAAAAGAAACTGGTCAAAAGGAAAGAGAGACTGGAATAGGGAAAAGAAAGAAGGGAAAGGGAAAAAAATTGTATATATATATAAGATGGTTAAGATAGATACACTACCAATTTTACTTAGTTCATTGAAGAGTAAGGTTTGTGCCAATAATGTTTGGACAATTGAATGCTAATGTCTGGTATCCTGAATAACTAACTTAAAGATAGTAATACGTAATGTATTAACCATTGTTACCCTCCTATTATGTTGTTTTGAAAATTTGTTCTTCTTTTGATTTGTTTTGTTTTTTCTTCTTTAAAATAAAAAAACAAAACAAAACAAAAAAACTGATCTATGTGGCATCCATGGGAAGAAAATCAAAAGCCAACCATCTGAATTATTCAAGGTGAGGAAAAACAAGATTACACAAAATGATCAGTGAGTTTACAAAAGACTCTAATGCAAAGCTAGCTGAACTAAACAAAGTGATACAAAATATAAACAAGCTATTTAGCAAAGAATTAGAGTCCATGAAAAGGCACCAAACAGAAATCCAAGACATTAACAATTCTATCCAGAGTATGGGCAGCAGAAGTGACCACAAGGAAAGAGCATCAGAGCCAGGAGACAGGGCTGATGCCAGTGACCAGATACTCAGAGACACCTTAAAAATGGGAACATGGACAACAGATCCAGCAGCTGCTAGATGGTGCAGAGGAGATGAACTGGAATTAGTGAAAAATCACAAGACAGCACAAATTGCATAAAAATCTGTTACAGAAGCAATACCAGAAAACTTTCTGAATATGGGGAAAGAATTTAACACAGAGAGAAGTGAGGTATATAAAACCCCAAGTGGCCACACTCAGAAAAGAATCTCTCCATGACACATCGGGGTCAATATCTGGGAAGTCCAAGGCGAGAACAGAACCTTAAAACCTCATAGAGAAAAGCGAGGAATCACTTGTAAACATAAAACCATTAGAACTGCAGCAGACTTCTCAACACAAACCTTAAAGGCCAGGAGAGCATGGAGTGAAGTATTTCAAGCCATAAAAGAAAACAACTTCTGGGCTGCGGATACAGTGCAGCGACACAGCGCCTACCTGGCAAGCACGAGGTCATGAGTTTGATTCCCGGTACCAAAAAATAAAAAGAAAACAACTTACAACCCAGACTGATACATCCTGCAAAACTATCTTTCAAAACCATTCTACAGGACTTCAGGGCCACCACGTCCCTCACTGGGGCTCAGACTGTCCAGTCTGAAACACAGCGTGGGCAGTCTGGCTACAAGCCCTCTCTAGTTTCCTGGCCCGGAACTGTCAGATTATTTGACGCTGTTAGTGAAGAAACAGAAAAAGTGACTGGGAGCTGCTGGCTCAGGCAGGCGGTGATTTCAGCGCCCCAGGAGCTCCCTGCACTCGCAGAGGATGAGCAGGAATCCCCCAGGGCCTGGCAGATGGGTACCTGAGTGTTCACCTCACACAGAACACTGAAGTCCTGTCGCAGAGGGACTGTGCCACCTAGGTTTTGATGACTGTAGAGAGAGAGCTTGTCTGCACGGCAGGATGTAGACGACATCTCCAGAAGAGTCTTCAACACCAAAGCATGAGATGATGATGCTCCGAATAGCACCCTGCAAACTTCCCTGTGCTTGACTGTTTCAGGAGCATAACACTAATTTCGTCATAAAGACATGGAAACATGGTTCTAACAGACCCACGTTTATTCTTTAGAATATTTCTATTGATGAATTGTTAATTTTACTTTTATGAGTTTTACTAAACAATGACTACTTAACAGGAAAAAAATCACAAAAATAAAGTATTGAATTTTAATATTTATTGTTTATAAAAAACATCAACAATTTCAACATTGACTGTTTTATGGTGTACAAAGTCTAAAAAAAAGAGCACAAATAAATTCTCATATGAACTACAATGAAACTACCAATAGCAATTTACAAAAAAAATCTTTATTTCAATTATCACACCTAAATCAGTCTGCACACAGGACCACAGCATGTCCCATGCACACGTGTCACTTCCAGTGGCAGCACACATGCTTTGCTTTCCTGGCCTTTTTGCAGGACACACTTGACGTCTCAGTGGTCCTGCTGTTTTGTCAGGAGGTTCTTATATTATACAGTGTGTAGTTTACAGGAACATAAAATATCAATAAAATAAATTCTTAAAAGTCTTGTGTGCATTTAGAATAGACATCAACATTTTCATATCAGCTATGTATTTGCTTACAAAACCTAAAAGATAACATCAAAAATAAAAACCTATGTGAATTATAATGTAAACATAAACAAAAGTCTACCACATAAATAAGCCTTGCTTCAACTGTCACACCCAAGGCAGTCTTCACACATGACAACTGCATGTTCCATACATAAGGAACACTTACACTGACAGCACGTATGTTTTGTTTTCCTATACTTTCTTGCAGGGCACAGTTGACATCTTTTTGTTTTCCTGTTATCATAGTGGGTCTTTGTGATGCTGCGTGTGCCTATCCACCTGTCAGCTCACCAGTGTGCTTCACAATTTTTTGCATAGTTCCCTGGGAAGAAACATTTTGTTTTTTCTCTGTTTTAAATGATCTCTTATGAGCTCCAGTCCCAATCCTCTAAGAACATTTCCCCATAATATTTTGCACTTGTTATTTTCTTTGTAAACTATCAAATGGTGTATGCCACATATGTTTAGGATTGAGTAAAGCACAACCAATGGCCAATGTTTTGTGTTTCAAATGGCCTCATACTTGCTGCATAACTCATCAACAACATCTACTGCACCTTTGGTTTTGTTGTAGAAAGTTTTCATCTCAGGCTTCTGTTTTGTTGAGGTTTCCCTACCTATCAATATTTCCATCATGGTGAAATGGCACCAGCAGTACCTTTTTATTTTTTTTTTTTTTGGGTTTTTTTGCCATATACCAGGCCAAAGTTATATCTTTGTGAAACACTAAGATTGCACTATATAATTCTGTTTTGAAATTGCAACATTTCATTTGCAATTTCTGCTTTGTTCCTGTGATTGTCAACTTGTGCTGTTAGCAAATGTAACATCAATTGGAAACTGGTAAACCAATTGTCAAATGTCACATTCTGATTAATTTGGGAGATGGAACAAGTCTGTTCACAACATCATTTGGTTTATTATTATATGAATAAGGACCTGATGGCTGAGTTCCAGGATAAATGTCTAAACTGAAAACACAAAAGCTCTTCATGTCTACAAGGGCATATATTTTTATGCCATAGTTGGCCCATCATTTTCCATAAGGCATTGGCATTCCTGCAGTCACCATGAGAAATCCCTGCTAAGCACAGCAGAACTATGAATGCTTTCAGCTCAGCTAGTGAGGTGTCATAATAAATACATTTTTGAGTATGGCTATTGGTGCATACAGAATGTTTTACTTGCATTTCAGCCTTTGTGCATTTCACAGCATCTTGTAGCATTTCATCTGTTACAATTTCCAGCACTGAATGGCAGTGCTGGCATTCTGTCCAATACATTTCACCCCTGCCAAGAACCTCACTATATTTTTGGAGCTAGTCCTAACATTGTGTTGTTCCATGTGGTTGCGGTGGCCATTTTGCAACATTTTGACTAGTCAGACATGCGCTCACATTGCTCTCTTCTTTGTCATCTGAATCAAGGAGGTCTGTATCTGTATCAGTTGATCCTTGCTCCACTTCACTGTCACAGGAACTTTGGCTGACATGGCCAGTGTCAAAGTCATCATCATCATCATCATCATCATCATCATCATCATCCATCCACAACACTCTTCTGTTATAAAAGCAAGTATTTTGTCATAATGGATCATCTTCATCATCCATGCATGAGTAATCTGATGATTCATTCACTTTTGACCTTCTCCAAAACTTGAAGATATGGTTTTTCATGTGCAATTGTACTGAACTGGGCTACTTCTACCAGAAAAATCAAAAGAAAACTTTTTTGAAAACATCCTGGAGTGGTGTGGTTCTATTGGGCCCTCTGTGATGCTTGGGTAAACACACAAAACCAGTTAGATGGAGCATAACATGGGTAAAAATCCCATTTTGCCACTTTTGCACACTTGCACACACCTTGTCCTTTGTCATACCAAGTGGGTAAATGTAGATTGCCTCCAGTATCCCTAAGGGAGAGGTACTGAGACACACAGCTGGCTATTATGCTAAAGTACAAATTTATAGTAGAACACTAAGGGATGGGCCCACTGGATCTAGTGTTATGGTCCTACCCCTCCATGTCCCTCTGTCTCCTGTCACATTGTCTTGACTGAAAATCCACTCCAACATTAGTGTGGCCAACTCTCCTGTATTTGGCACAGCAGACCTTTGGTTTGTACTTTCCTTTTCTACCTTTTTGTCTTTGTATCTAATCGCATTGTGTTTCCCATCCCTTCTCCCAATCTCTGTCTTTGGGAGAGCGGTGCCCCTTCACAGGAAGGGAATTAGTGCTCAGGAAGAGTTTGCCTCTGTCAGGTGGCTGTTTATCTCCCACTCACCTTGCAGCTTCTTGTCCCTGCTCTTCTGCACTGCTGTCTTTGAGTCATTCTTTCTGGAGTCCATGGGTTTCTTATCTGTGTAAAAGCTATATATATTTTCTTTGAGAATGCCATGGGTATTACATTGAAAATCCTAAGGTCACACCATGCTGGTGTGAATCCATGGCAGCTAAATATAGCCACATACAAAATGTTGCCCCACATCTTGGTGAGTTTGTAGTTTCATCCACATATGCCACGTCGTGTCTCAGAAAATACAGTACTATTGGGTGTGTTGTTTTCTTTTGTATACATAAGCTTCTAACATGTACAAAACAAAACTAGTCCTAATTTTCACAGATGTCCACCTATTCAGCTTTAACAGAGTTATTCTTCAGACAGGTTTGAGTTCCTGCCAAAATTTTTTTCTTTGAGGTAGCCATCTTGCTGTGTAGCCCAGGCTGGCCTTGAACTCACAGTGATCCTCTTGCTTCAGCCTCCCAAGTGCTGGGATTCCAGGTGTGCACCACCACACCTGGCTCTTTCATTTCAACCTGAAGGACCCCTCTCCCCAAGGAAGGCCTAGTAGGAAGGAACTACATCCCTCAGTGCTTGCATCTGGGAATGTCTGAATCTCTCCCTCATTTTTGAAGCACAGTTTTGCTGGATGTAGAATGCTTAGTTGAGAGAGCTTTTTGTTTTGCTTTGCTTTTTCATTCAACACAGCACATGTCAACCTGTTCCCTTCTGACCTCCTGTAACGGAAAATTCCCCCCTCCCCCAGCCAGTATACTTCAGTTTCTTAGTTGCCCAGCTAATAGTTCCTGTTCCAGTTCCGATTGCTTTTGTCTCTTAGAAATGGCTGGTCATGGTGATGCACATTGTATAAACCAATCCCTAATTGACAAGCCATTCTGCCTCTGTACTTCCTGCTTGCTTATCCCATATAAGCCTTAGACCACCAGAGATTAGGGCCTGATATTTTGGGAATGATCCCAATCAGTGCTCATTGGTGTAAATAAATCTGCCCCCAAATCCTAGGTATCATTTCGATGTTTCTGCTTGCTGTTGTACTCCAAGGCTTTTGATGACAAATCTAATGATTATCTTTCTGGGGAACTAATGATGATAGATATTTTCCTGTCAGCTTCATAGGCATTAATTTACCTTGTTGTGCTTTATACACAGAACATAACATTATTCTACTGTAAGTGAAGTTGTAGCATCACTTTGAGACCAGTAAGAATTTAAAGAAAAAGGAATTGGATATGTTAAGTTGTAGACATCATGAGATCTCTAAAAACAAAAGGTATTACAGATTCTCAGAACAGAAACAGAAAAGGATTTTGAAGCATCCTACAGGTTTTAATTTCTAAAAGCCTGTCAATCTCCATAACCCACATTAATAAGAAATTTCATAGCCTGGCTTATGAAAAACAGAAGGTCCTTGTGGCCAAGGGTGAGGTGGCCAAGGTAGAGGTGGCCAGCTGTGCCTGGGCCCATTAGTATTGTGACCGCACAGGAGCCAGGGTGGGATTACATCAGCTAACTATATAAAGGCGAGTGATCTGGGATTTGTGTGCAGAGTGCGGTTGGTGATTTGGTGATTGATTTGGTGGTGTGGGGAGTGTAGATTTTGGTTACATCATGATGTCCAGTGTGGGTGGTGAGCGTGGTGGGGGAACATCATGGCTGTGCCTCGGGACCAACTCCCACAGATTCATAGAAAACTACGAAGTGCTGCGACTCCTTGCCCGGGGTGTCTGGCAAGGTACTGCTTGCTGAACATCGTGACACAGGGCTGCTCCTCCCCGTGAAGGTGTTGAAGAAGCACAAGCCAGAGCCCACCTCCATTACATCAGAGGTTGAGATCCAAAAGAACCTTTGGCACCCCAACATCATACAGCTCTTCGAGGTCTTTGAAACTGCGGTCATAATACTAATGGGCCCAGGCACAGCTGGCCACCTCTACCTTGGCCAGCACGTGCCCAACATTAAAGAAAGTGCTGCAGCACTGATGGCTTTGTGGCACACCTTCCCCTAGTCATCCTCCTAAGGTGCCCCCCAAGCACACAGAGGACTTCGTGCTAAGACTCATGACTCTGATGAAGTATGACCCGCTCAAAGTCCTCAACTCTGTGAGACACAAGAAATTTGGTGACCAGATGGTGACTTTCCTGATGCTACAGAGCCGGACAAACTGGTGGTTCAGCTGTGCACACAGCCACCATCTGCATGTGGCTGGGGATGTGGATGTGGAGGAAGTGACACCATCCTCCAGAGAATCTGCCTCCCCATCTTCCCTCCCAAAAAGGCCAGCCAGCAAGCCTGCCCCCTTGCACTGAACCCTTTCTCCCTGGGGAGAAAGCAGCTGGGTACCAGAGGCTGCCTGCCATTCATTGCCATCTGGATCCCACTTAACAGCGCTTCCTTCCAGACCAGCCCGGCTGCTCCCAGCACGTCCTGCCAGCCCAGCCCTGGGATTCCCAGCATGTTCTGCCAACCCAGGCCTGCCACTCACACCCTGCCCTGCCAGCCCAGGCCTGCCGCTCCCAGCATGTCCTGCCAGGCCAGCCCTGCTGCTTCCAGCATGTCCTGCCAGCCCCACCCTGGGATTCCCAGCACAGCCTTCCAGTCTTGTCCTGAGGCCTCCTGCTCCAGCTCCTGCACCACCGCAGCCCCTTCCAGCAGTGGGAGATGGGGATGGAAGCCTGTGAAGAGGAGGACTGGAGGTTGTCTGAAGGCCCTGTGCTGCTGCCACCTGCCAGCCTGGGGGTGCAGGCACCACAAGGTGGCCCCAGCATAAGTACTGGACAGCAGAGACCCAGATAACACTCAAAGAGGCCAAGTGGTCCAGGTACTTCCTGCCAGTGCTCTGATGTCATTTTCAATTGTAAGGGTGGAATGGCAGGGAGGAGAGGAGTAGAGAGAAGGGGAGGTGTGGGCACGGAAGAGTCTCAGATGGACAGGAGGAGTTGCTGTGGTGTCTACTGCAGAAGAGGGTGGTGTGACCACAGCCAATAATACATCTGCTATGTTTCCAAGTGAGCATCCATTTCACATGTCTCCTTGCATTTTTAGTGCAGATCCACAATCCCTCCCGTAGACGTGGACGTCCTGCCAGTGAGATCAGCCATGGAGAAAGAAGCCTCAGTGAGTCACCTTGCAGCCCTTTGTCTAGGGGGCTGGAGGGGAGAGGAGGAGGCAAGGTCACTATGCATCCTGTGGGAGAGGAGGGGGGTGCTGCGCAGCCCGGGAAGGCTGTGTGGGTGCCAGGAGCTGAGACCCAGTGGGAGGAAGATGGAGGAGGAGCAGTGGGGAGATTCACCTGGCTTGTGTCCTGCTGTCCTAGGGAGGCTCCCCCAGGGGCAGGGAGGGCCAGGCACCATGAAGCCCCCTGACCACAACCTCCCATGAGGGTGCAGGTGGATGTGGGGGCTGGGTGGGGGTGGAGCTTGTCAAGCACAGCCACAACTTTATCCCACAGCCTCCATGGCGAGGGGCTTCTCCATGTCCTCCCCGCTCGCCTCTCGGCAGGACTGTGTGCAAGGGCTTCCACCAAGAACCCGCCATGTGTCGCTGCAAGGATGGGAGTCCAGGTGAAGAGAGGGAGTTCCACGTGCTCTGTGGGCCAGAACCTTGTGCTGTGGCCCTGCCCACTGCAGAGAAACCTGGATGTGACCATGCTGTGAGCAGCCCAGGGATATGCCTAGGTTGCGCTGGGCCTCCATCCACTGAGTTCACGAGAGGACCCACCTGGCCCTGTTATCAGACAGGTGTGTTATGGTGTCCCCTGATCCCAGCCCCAGCCATTAAGCACCCTCTTCATTCTAGAAACTTCTGTGGTCCCTGCAGCATTCTTTGCGGCTGTCCTTACCCCTGGCAGGGATGCTGTGTTCTCCACTGCCACCATGTGGAGCAATGGCAGGGATGGGCTGGGTTCCAACTTCTTGGGAAAACTCACTGCCCTCACTTTGGGGCTTCTGGGCCTCTTGAGAGTTTGAATATGGGGAGAGGGACAGGAACCCCAGGAAGCCTGAGATTTCTGACAAGGCAAGTGTAGGCATGAGGGATGTGGTGCACTGGGGCAGGACAAGCACTGAACATACAGCTGCCCTCAGTTTCTCCAGAGCTCTGCTCCTGGCACAGAGGCACAGCCGGGGTAGACATTACCCTCCCTAAAATAAGCAGCACAGACCCACTCTGGCCTGTTCCACACTTCTAACTTCAAACTGTCTCTCTTACTTCATGGTTGTGACTCAGGATCCTGCCTGGTAGTAGGGTTCATTCTGGGAAGAGCAAGGGGCCATCTACCATCACCCCCACACATCCCTATGAAGAGACAAGGACCCCACACCTGGGCTTCTGAATCCTGCCCCCATGTCTAACCTGGGCCATGCAAGCCTTTGAAAAGAGCACATTCAAGTCACATATCACTAAACAGAGACTCACATCTGGCCTTGAGGGGGCACAGCCATGTGTATTGTGGGAACAGAGTTTGGACCCATGAGAGAACCCCTCCCACAGAGGGGTCTTGCTTGCCACTGCAGGGTCAGTGACATTTGATATCAGGGAGGGTCCTCTTGTGACCTCCAAACTGGGGTCCATATTTGCAGCGCCTGGGGCAGGACCTGTGCCAGAGAACCTTCAGGGCAAGTTGGTACACAGACATAACACATGTTATGTTGCATCTTGCTTCTGTATTGTCTCATTTTTTTTGTTTATTTCTTTTCTGCATTGAGAATTGTAAATTGCTTATGGTCAGTAGCTTATTACTAGTATTGAGACCTCTTTAGGAAATGACTACTTTCCAGACATGTCTTCTAGGGGTAGCTGGCTTTTGAGTCTGTCCCAAGATCCAGCCTCTTCAATTTATTAGGGATGAAAGGTTGTTGCCTGTTTGGTCGAGCACTCAGTTCTTTGGTACTGGACTATAGGATTGTTTATGATCCCCAGACAACCCAGGTGTTGCCATACAAGTAAGATTAATTGATACCAATGACTATGTCACTTTAGCTAAAGTAGTACAATCAGCAATAACAATTGTATCAAGCACAGACTAGGAAATGACAAACTGTTGTAACTAGTAACATGTCACCTTTAACCACAGGTATGAGATTTATAGTTATATAGCCAAATTAAGACAAATCAGAAAATTATATACAGTAAATATCCATTCACTAGAGCAATTTTACCCTAAAGGGAGAAAATTTAAAAGGGATAAGAGGAAAAAATTGAGAAATAAAAGAAAGAGATATTAGAAGACTGAAGGAAAAAGGAAGATTACCAAGCCTTGGGAAACTAGTGAAGAAGACAGGAGGGAAAGATGGAAAAAACAAAAACAAAACAAAACAAAACAAACCTAAAAACAATGTTCACACTCATGAAAAACAAAAAATCCAAAAGCAAAGACAAAAGTTCTCTCTGACTTCAAGCCTGTGGTTATCATCTGGGGTCAATAGTTTTGTGGCAGTGTCCAGTTCAGGGTAGACAATGGAAGGCATTCAGAGCCCAGATCTGTGCTGGTTGATCCCAGCAAGCCTGCAGTAGCATTAGGGCTGGGTGCTGGTTCTGGTGCTTTCAACTCCACTGAAGATTAGGCTGATCCTGGCCTCTGGCTGTGGGGCTGGCTGGCTGAATGGTTCAGCCTACATTCTGGGTGTCTCTCACCAGGTGGACTTCAGCTCCCTGACCCTGGACATCTCCTGTACTTGTCCCTCACCCAGTCACTGTGGGATTTCAACACTGGGAGACCTGAGATGAAGCCAACCCACAGCTGCTCAAAGTCTCAGGTTCAGTTGGCCTCTCCCTAAAATGGCTTCTGGCCAAGCACCCTCTCCAGGGAACACTGCAGTCACTTGAACTGGAGTCACACACCAGCTGTTGTAATGCACAGCATCCACTGCTCCATTCTACTGGTGCATTTCTCCCTGGAGGCCTCTGGAGTCGCTTGCTTTCACTGTGTCTCTGTAGATTCCATCCTCCTCTCTCATGCCTTGAGCTGGGAGCTGGGGAGAAAGTGCACAGTGCCCCCTGATTTTTCTGTATTGAGATCTGTCTCTTCACTTTCTCTTCTGATCTTCAATTTTCCCTTCACATCATTCCTGGGTCCTGGGGATTTACCTCCTTCCTTGTCTTATCCAAGTTGTTATTTTCTGGTGCTTGAATTCCAAACCTTGGAGAGGCTGATTTGTCACTGCTTACTGTTCTGCCATATTCCTGGAATCCTCTACCCCTCCATTTGAAAAAATATTTCCCTACTTTATCTACCTTCCTTTTCTCTCTCTCTCCATATATATATGTATCTATATATATGTATATAGATGTATATATATATAGATACATACATATAGATATGTACATATGTTTCTCATCTAAGACAGACCATATGATACTTAAGATTATGTGTCTAACATATTTTACTTAATATTATGGTCTCAAGTTGCATCAATTTACCTGCAAATGCCTCAAGACTGTCTTCACAGCAGAATAGTAATCTGTTGTGTATAAATACACTATTGAGATGATCTTATGGTTTTTGTCCTTTGCTCTGTTGGTATGGTGTATTACATTTATTGATTAGAATATGTTCAACCATCCCTGCATCCCTAGGGTAAACCCCACTTGGTCATGGTGTATAATCTTCTTGATGATTTGCTGCATTCTGTGTGCCAGTATCTTGTTGGGAGATTGGCCTGTAGTTCTTTTTGGTTGGGTCCTTCTCTGGTTTTGGTATCAGGGTAATACTTGCTTCCAGAAATGACTTTGGGAGTATTGTTTCCCTTTCAATTTCTTTAAAAGTTTGAGGAGTAATGGCATTAGATCTCTAAATTTCCTGTGGAATTCAGAAGTGAATCGAGCAGGACCTGGGTTTCTCTTAGTAGGATTTTAATTACATTTTCAAATTCACTAACTGATATTGGGTTATTTAGAATCTCCATATATTCTTGATTCAGTTTTGGTAATTCATATGTATCTAGGAATCTGTCTATTTCTTCTGTGTATTCTATCTTACCAGAGTAAAGGTTCTTAAAGTAGTTATTGATAATTTTCTGGATTTCCACAGGATCTCTTGTGATTTCATCCTTTTCATTCCAAATTGCATGAATTTGAGTCTTTTCTTTCCTTTTTTTGTTAAGGTTGGTTAAGAGCTTGTCAACTCTTTTTTTTTTTTAAGGTGGGTACTGGGAGTTGAACTCAGGACCTCATGCTTGCCAGCAGGTCCTTGTGCTGCTGAGCGATATCACTGGCCCTTTTCTTCCTTTATGTGGGTACCGGGAGTCGAACTCAGGACCTTGCGCTTGCCAGGAAGGAGCTTATGCCACTTAGTTATCTCACCGGCCCTGTCAACTCTTTGATTCAGTGTTTCTTTGCATTGTTTTCTTAGTTTCAATTGCATTAATTTCTGCTCTGATCTTTATAATTTCTTCCCTCATATGAGCTTTGGGATTGACTTGTTTTTCTTTATCTAGAAGTTTGAGATTCAACATTAGATTATTTGAGCTTGTTCTCTCTTCCTGGTATGGTTATCCATCACTCTAAATTTTCCTCTGAGGACTGCTTTCATTGTGCTCCAGAAGTTCCGATATGTTGTATCAGCATTATCATTTAGTTGTAGATACCATTTAATTTCTTCTTTAATTTCATCTGTGACATATTTGTTTTCAGTAGGGTGTTATTTAATTTCCATGTATTTATGGAGTTTTTGTGGTTTCTTTTGCCACTGATTTCCAATATCATTGCACTATGGTCCAAGAATATGCATGGAATAATTTCCATTTTTTTCATTTACTTAAGCATGTTCTATGGGCTAGTATGTGGTCTATTTTGGAGAATGTCCCATTCGCCACTGAGAAAAATGTGTATTCTGATGGTGTGGGGTGGAACACTATGTAGACATCTACTAAGTCCATTTGTTCACAGGTTTGGTTCAATTCTGACATTTCTTTGTTGATTTTTTGTCAAGTTGATCTATCTGTGACAACAGGGCATTAAGGTCTCTCATGACAATTGTGTTAGTGGTTATTTATTTGTTGTTAATGCTTATTTGTCTGTTAATATTTTTTATATAGGTGGGTGCCCCTGTATTTGGTACATATATATTTATGATTTTGTCTTCTTCTTGTAGTTTTCCCATAAGTATGTAGTGTCCTTCTTTATGTCTTTTGATCAGTCTTGACTTGCAGTTCACATTATCTGTGGACAGAATAGCTACTCCTGCATTTTTCTGGGTTCCTGTAGCATGGAGTATTGTTTTCCATCCTTTGACTTTCAGTCTATGAATTTTTTCTTTGAGTTAAATGTGTTTCTTGAACACAGCATATTGTCGGATCTTGTTTCTTGATCTATTCTGCCAGTCTATTTCTTTTGATTGATTTGAGATCATTTACATTGATGGCTGTAACTGATATGCATTGGGTTGTCCTTGTCATATAATTTTCCTATTGATGGTTCCCTGTCTTTCCCCTCTGTTTAATGGCTTTCCCTGCCTGATGGCTTCTTTGTACTGGTACTCTTGGAATTGTGGGCTTTGTTTTCCTTTCTAGAATATCTTTCAGAACTCTCTGTAGAGCTGGTTTGGTTGTCATGAATTTCTTCCCTTGTTCTTTGTCATGGAAGTGTTTTATTACTCTTTCATTCAGAAAGATAATTTTGCAGGATACATCAATCTCAGTTGGAAGTTGTTTTCTTTCATGGGTTCAAATACTTCACTCCAAGCTCTCTTAAGGGTTTGTGTTGAGAAGTCTGCTGTGATGTGATGGGTTTTCCTTTATATACGATTTGTTTCTTTTCTGTAACAGCTTTTAATATTCTGCTCTTGTGCTGACTTTCTGGTATCTTGATTATTATATGTCTTGGTGTAAATTTATTTTGGTCACAACTAATTGCAGTTGTGTATGCCTCAATTATCTGAATGTCAAATTCTTTTTCCATGCTTGGGAAGTTTTCTGCTATTACTTGTCTGAACAGGCTTTTTATGTCATTTCCTCTGACTTCTGCATTTTCATTGACTCCAGTCAGTCTTATGTTGTTCTACTTCCAGCCTCACCGAGTGGTGTCTGCTCTGTGGTGGTGACATATTTCTCCTGTAGCAGTGAATCCTATTTTTTTCTTCTTCTCTCTCAGTTTCCTGTGGATCTCATGTGGTTTGTAATTCCTTTGATTTCTGTCCAGGCTGTCATTTCCAGACTCTTAGCCCTTTGTTCTGGAGAGGCTGAGTAGCTGACACTCAGTACTCTGCCGTTTTTAACTCTCTGCTGTATATTGTTTGTAAAAGCACTGACTTAGATGTAGTATCACAATCAGTGCATTTATGTTTATATTTATAACGTTTATACATTGTGAGATCCAGTACATAAGGAAATTCAGATCATTTGATGAAGATAACAGTTTTAAACCTGCAGTTTCGAGAGATAGGTATTGTGCTCAGCATCCAGTTTATTTTGTACTTTAGTAATACCACATGAGATGATCTGGACAAGTTTTGAGGTGATTCTGTAGTCAGCTGTTTCCATGTAGGCTGTCCCTTTAAAGCTGCGCATGGGCCCATTTGAATAACATCACTCCTGTGAGACACCATGGAAACGTGAGCTAGTCTTATTTCTCATATTGTAACACACCTGGCACAGATGGCCGAGGAGCCAATCACGCCCAAACCAGCCTGCCTCATCTGTGATGCCCGCGTGTGTCCAGTTGCTCTGGCTGGACACTGGTTCTTCCCTGCCCCCAGACTGTGCTGGCTTGTCTGTTTCGGGGCCCTCCTAAGCAGGCCCTTTCCCCAGGCTACCCACTCTCCATCCCACCGATCATACTTCTTTGGACACCTTCATAGGTATTTGAGCGATTTACATGAAAATGTATTTTGAATTATTCATATAATTACAAAATATCTGCAATTGTTGTCACTTCCCTGGTCTGAAATTCTAGCTTGGCGTGGGAAGGCCTTCACATCTGGCTCTAGTCTGTCTTGTTTCCTTTCATGTGTGACACAATCCTATTCTCCAGTCACTTATGGCCACCTGCTGTTCCCTGACCCCAGCTCCTTGTGGGCAGGTGTGTGCTCCACTCCTCCCCAATCATCTCCCTTCTCTCAACTCCACGCGGTCTGCAAAGCCATCCTTGACTGGCTTTCTAGCCCACTGTCCCTGCCCCACTGTGGTGCATTGGTTGCTATTTGGTAAAGATCTCTCTTTTCAGTGGTGGTGTTTACCACACTGTGTGATGTTTTTCACACCCATTATTGGTGTTAAATGAGAAGCCCTGAAGGTGTGGTAACTATTTTGCCAGGGTGTCTGATGCTCTGTAATGTTTGTTGAATAAGGGAAGTTTACTTTTCTTTCTTCAAGGCAACCAATAGAAAAGGACAGGAAACTTTTTATACTGCTGCAAAATTTGTCATAGCATCTGGTCAAAGGCCACAGTACTTAGTAATCCAAGGAGATAAAGAATACTGTATTCCTAGATAAGTTTAAATAGAGCACTTCAAGTTT
Organism: Erethizon dorsatum; assembly: GCA_028451465.1. NCBI lineage: Eukaryota > Metazoa > Chordata > Mammalia > Rodentia > Erethizontidae > Erethizon > Erethizon dorsatum. Next base: position 40,864,669 of record CM051831.1, read on the forward strand.
AATCAATGCATGATGTTTATGCTTCCCTTTATTTTCTTTCTTACTGTACAGAGGATTTGAATAGACAAAGGTACAATGCAGAGTAAAGAAGTTCAAATAATGACACAGAGAACGTCAAGTTAAGTAAATAATGTCAGGGGTAAATTTGTGCACAAAAATATGCTGTTTCCAGGTAGTTGCTGGAAATGGCCTGGGAATGTTTTAAACTTCCTTGAGGTCAAGGAGAAGAAGTAAATACTCTCAGCTTCAAGGTTGAGTGTCAAGGATCAAGATGAACCCGGCGGTCAGGAGCAGCACCTCTCTCTTCAATACTGAGAGCTCACGGGAACTTTACCGGGGTGGTCGGCAGACAGTGCGCAGTTCGCTGATGACCCGCAAACTTGCTGATTGGGCTCGCGGCAGCACAGCGCGTCTTTCCCCGCGCTGCTGTTCAGGAGAACGCACACCCTCATGCAGCGCGTCCACACATCTAGCCATTTTCCCAATCAGTGTTGTCTAATATTTTCTATTCAGTTTTAGTTTTTACACAATTTCCTTGTGATCTGAGTTGACTGTGTAAAAGGTGTACTTTCGCCTGCACGTTCTGTCCACAGTAGACTCAGTGACAAACTTGCAAGGGGGCCGCTTTCAGTGTTTCTTTATTTATGTACCAAACTGCAGTTCCACCAACAACAGATCACTACACACTGAAACCTAGACAACTCATTTCATTTTCTTTCTTTTTTTTTCTGTGGGTATTGGGGGTCGAACTCATGACCTCACGCACCAGCAGGCGCCCGTGCCGCTGAGCAATGTCACCGGCCTTTTTTTCATATGTGGGTTCTGGGAGTGGAACTCAGGACCTTGCGCTTGCCAGGCAGGCGCTAATGCTGCTGAGCCATCTCATTTCATTTTCATTGCCTAGGTAATCTGGTTTTCATTTTTGTTTTTCAGCGATGATCTTTTTCTCTGCCATACTGCCTCGGGAAAACATTCGTAGTGGCTCTGGAACATTACATGGCTCTGGAATGTGCAGGGTTTCTTGCGGGCTTTGGCTTCATTGTCACAGTTATGGTGCTCTCTGTCCTCCTTTGTAACTTTCATCAAGAGATGGCAGAGACAGTGAGTTCCTACACGGAACAGCATGACATCAAGTCCCTAAGAAAATGGACGCCTGGGATGGTAAGTCTGAATGGTGTTTGCAATTCTTTTTTCTCTCTTATTTTTTCATTTCTAATTTTGCCTCTTCTTAGCTCATTGCGTTAAACTACTTTGCTCTCAAACACTGTTAAAGATCTCATACTCACCCCAAATCTGCAGAAACCACCTTCCCTGTCCCTGCCTCCAACACTGGAGGTGTCCTTGCTCTTCTTGAAGACTGTGCCCCCTTCTCTGACCTTTCATCTTTTCAAGGATACCCCATCCTCAGCTGTCATCTTTTCCCTTGTGTCTGTAGAACATTTCAGTCTTAAATAATTCCTCTGTTCCCTTTCACCAGCCCCTAATTTTTCTTTTTCCCTTTACAAATGAAATAGTCTCAACACGCTTCTTCTTTCTTGCTCCACCTCACACTTCCAGACTCTCAGCTGCTTCCATCTCTGCCACCACCTGGAACCTGCTGGTCAGGAAATCGAGCATCTCTGACCTTGAAGTCCTGGGCCTCATAGCAAGGGGAGACACTGGCGTTCTCCTCCTAGAAGCACTCTCCTCCCTGGCTTCTGAGGCTCTTCAGCCTCCAGTTTTTCCCAAGCGCATCTCCTCCTCCTGTAACACCAGGGTCTGGTGGTTCATAGCCTGCTTCTCCTCACTTCTCTGCACAGCCTGCCTGGACCACCTTCTTCAGGCTGACAGTATTAGCAAAGTGCAGTGACACCCAGATCCACAGCTCCTGCTCAGATGTCTCTCCTGGACTCCACACTCCTTCCTAACAAATGCTCACTGGCTGTCACCACTTCCGTCCTTTGTGAATATGTCCAATTTAACACGATAAAGATGAAACTGTGTTTTTCATTAGATGTGTTTCCCAGCTAATCTTTCTGTCCCACCTGAGTACTCAGTGAATGACACGAAGTCTATAAAAGGTATTAAGGCAACACCTAGGAAGCCTCCCTTCACTTCTCCTTTGAGATAGCCTCCCACTCCAGCCAATCCATTCATTCACTTCCAACTCCAAGTGTCACCTGTGACAGTTCTCTTCTCTCCCTCTGCCAAGGCCAATGTCATCCAGTGCACCCCAACACCTGTTCATACTGCCACACACACGAATACACACACGTGTGTGCACCCTTTGGTCCTTGAGATCAGTGCATTCAGTACTTGGAAATTATTCCTCATTGCAAAAATAAATAATTTGAGAAGTTAGATATTATAAACAACTTTATAATGATTATTTGAAAAGTTAGGTGAAATGAACTAAGTTCTAGAAAAATATATTAATAAAAAATAGCACAAGATACTTGCTGTGTGCTCCTAACATAGTTGGGTTGGTCCCATTGATAAGGTCACAAATATTAAGCATATTCTCCTTCTTGGGCAATAGGTATACATTTTGGTAGGAGTGACTTTCTTGGACAGTTTTAGAATTTCAAAGTAGTTGTTAGAAATGTTAGTAACCATGTCTCGTTTCTTGCTGTGTAGGATGATCACAATGCTGAAGTGATGTCTTTAAATGATCATCGGTCACCACAATCAGCTCAATCTTGGGACTCATTGACAGCATCCCATACAGACAGGCAGGTATGGTGACACTGCTGGGTGATAGGGAATGCAGGCTTATGCTATGCCTTTCCAGACTCTGTTTATATTGTATTGCTGTGAATTTAGAGAGCCCATTTATAGTTTAAAAGCTGTAGTATGTATTGCATTGCTCTACTATTACAAATATAGTTTCCTGAATTTTTTCTTGGGAATTTATTAGACCTATTTTTAGCATTATTCTAAATGCTAGCAAGCAGATATTTTAAAACCCCAAATATAAAGTGAGTTTTCTTAATGTTTTGAAATTAGTTATTTGAGTTAATAGCAATTCTGCAGGACACTGATCCATCTCAACTGACCTTCAAAAGAGTTAAAAATAAAGAAACCAAACTGGCTCTCTAGAGTAAGAACCTTTCAATTCCAAAACTATTGAAAGATCCTGAGTTGGTTGATCCATGAAATGATACAAGCAGCAGTTGAAATAGCTGCATTTTTTATACAATGAAAACCAGCTCTCTTTTCCTCCAAGGTGACAAAATAGACAGAAATCTGCCTTTGAATCACTCAAGAGATTTAAAGAAGCACTTTCCTATTTCTTTTAAGAAACTAAAATGTTTCTTATATTACAGTCATAAAAACTCCTGCCACTCACACTATGTTTTTGTGGTCATTTATTTCTGAGTCTCGATGTGAATCTAGGTCATAAGGTACTATTTAGCCGAGATACATCATAACACAAGATTATGTATAAAATATTATTTCTGGCATTTGTCCAGCCTCAGCTCGGTCCACTCCTCTGCCTGCTCCTCCCTAGGACCTGGTTCCCAGCCAGCTGCACTTGGCAGCCCTTTGCACCCTAACACCCTGTGGAAGTGCCCGACCCCGCAGCACACCACTGGCTGCTGATTGTCAAGAGTTTCTTCTGCACCCCAGAACCACAGCCCACTGCACTGGGACTTTCTGGGGTTGCTGGGGCCCAGCAGGAGCATTGGCATCAGTGTGGCAGCACCGGCCCCTCCATGAAGTGCTGCGGGCCCCTGCCAGCCATGGTCCGGGCTGTGCCCTTGGGTGCCAACTCTGTCCTGACCACAATAATAATCCCACCATAACCACCACCCGACTCCCAACATGGCTGTGCTGGGCTCCACCCAGTCACAGAGAAGGGAACTCACAGTGGATATTAAACAGTGCCACCAGTTCACCACCAAACCAAGAACAGACACGTAAGCATGGAAAGTTGAGAACATGCTTTTTACCACTGCAGTACCAGAAGCCGGTTGCACAAGGAGCTCCTCCAGCAGATTGACCTCGGTGTTCCAGTGATCACCATCACACACAAGGAGGCCATCAGTGTCAGCATGCAGAGAGGACTCTGCCAAGTAGCGAGTGGCAGGCAGAGAAAGGGCTGCTTTTCCCTTATCCAGAGCTGAGTCCCTCACCTGCTGATGTGCCCAGCCTACAGCTACCACCTGAGACTCTGTCCTCATCCCTCCTCCCTTGTCATCCTCCTCCACCAGACCATCAAACCAAGCTCCTTTGCACCCTCAGACTGAAACATTAAGCACCTGGATGTGTCAGAGCTCCTGCCCCCAGAGCCTCCACACCCATCCTGATTCCCACTGAAGTGCTGCTGCAGGGTGAGGAGGAGATGTGCCTAAGTGGAGGCCCCTGTGTGCTCACCTCCAGGAAGAGGACAAGCAGCAAGCAGGAGGCATGATGCCTACCACCGTGGGGTCAGAAACTGGAAGGATGAAGAAATCTGCTATTTGAAAGCCTTGTCTTTTAGATGTGTCTTCTTCATTCACATCCCAGGAACATCCATTTTAAGGAACTGATCTTTGGAAAAAAACAAAAAGCTAAGTTATAAATAACTGTTTGGCTGCACTGTATGTCACTTTTGCTTCGGATCATACCAAATTTTAAACTAAGGTTTCTCATAGGCATGAAAACTCTAAATGAAAGAAAACAAAGGGAAGTGCCATTATTATTGCCAGGAGAAGTAAAGGAGGAAAAGGCCTTGCTGGCAGCAGCGTCTCATGCACAACTTGCTGGGGTTCCAGTGGGACCACAGACCAGGTTCACCGTGAGTGGAAGAATCTCCATAGTGGGGTGTGGCTTTTGTAGGTCTAGCACAGCCCCACGGATTATCATGTGAACATACTGATCACTGAACATACGGAAAAAACCAACTCAGTCACAAATGATACTGGGTTCCACTGTGACAGAACCACTAACACATCCTACGGAGACCCTGCCCCACATGAGCTGCTCAGCAGCAGTGACCCCAGTGGCTCACCCTGCTGGAACCTGCTGAGCAGTGCTCTGTCCTTAAGGGCAGCATCTTGGCTGGCGATGAGCTCCACGCAGGGTTAGGGTTCACAGTGAAACGAAGATAGAGGTCACCACCTCACGATCTGACAAACGCCGAATTGATTTTTTTTTTTTTTTTGAGAAAGGAAATTGCTATGTAGTTCAGGCTGGCCTTGAACTACGTAGCCCAGGCTGGCCTCGAACTCATGGAAATCCTCCTGTCTCAGCCTTTGGAGGCTGCCACACCTGGCACAAATGCCAACTGGAGCAGGGCCTGCTGTAAATCCCTTGGCTGTCCTCAGTGGGCACCGGATTAAAGGAAGTGCTCCTCCCAGAAGTCAGCAGGCAATGGCTGTCTCTGACTTGCTGCTTCTGCCCAGCATACAGCAGCTCCAGTGTCTCTTCTAGAAGTGCAGTGTGTGTTGCCGTGGAGATCAGCAAACGCTTCTGAGCTGATTGCATCTATGGTGCATTTGTTGATTGTGTCAAGACAGATTTGCAAGTAAGTAACATGAAGGCATTTTCTGGTCTAAGATGTGTGGGGAGAAATTCTACACAATGTGTGTACAAGACAGTGACAGCATATTTCACACCAGTATACAGGGTGGATACGAATATTTCTTGGTCAATTTAACTTCATCTGCATACACAAACCCCAGCAGCTCCAGGAAGGTGGTGGGCTCCCTGTCGGGCTGGATAGGCCGATGTGGTGGTGTGCCACCACTGAACATGGCATTGAGATGGTGCTGCTGGCCATCAGCACTGTGAGCCCCTCGTTGCCCTGTGGACTTTGCACAGCATGAAACACATGTTGCTCAGCAGCTATTTGAAGAGGAAGGCGCAGCACTCTTTCAGTGATGCCTTGGCCTGTGAGTTGTACAGGGGCTGGCACTGCAGGGTGGCAGTGACAACATGGGTGGGCATGGTGTGAGGAGAAGGGCAGCCCCTGGAGCCTCTCGTATAAAGACACTGGTCAGTCACGAGGGCCCCCAACCCCCTGGAGGTTCCCATATCAACATGGGAGTCTGGGAAGGACACAAGACATTAAGGTGTTTCATGTATACAGCATACCGTAGGGTTTTGTTTTTTGTTCCATTCTTCTAATCTGTGTCTTGATTGGGTAACTAAGATTTTTCATGTTTAGAGTTATTACTCCAAGGTACTGGCTTTTCCCACCATTGTATTATTTTCTTGCTGTGGATTCCCCCTTTTCCCCTCCTGCTGAACTGCTCACCGTGCTGTGTATATTCATTCCACTAGACTTTTTGGCATAGTTGACTTCAGTGTCTCTAGGATATCCTTAAGAATTGTTTCAAGTGCTGGTTTGGTGGTCATGAATTTAAGCTGCACTTAGTCATGAAAGACCTTATTTCTCCATCAGTCTTTAAAAACAGTTTTGCAGGATATATCCGTCTTCGTTGGAAATTGTTTTCTTTTAGAGCTGGAATGCTTTACTCCAAGCTCTCCTGGCCTTTATGTGTTGAGAAGTCTGCTGTCATTCTAATGGATTTTCTTTATAAGTGATTCATTGCTTTTCTCTTGGAACCTCGTAATATGTTTGTATTTAGTTCTGTTCAGGTTTTCCATGTACAATTTTACTAAGGGTTACAGAGATATGCTCAGTAAAGGTTTGTTTAAATTAAAGCACTGTTGAATTCTTTCTGTCTTTTACACATATACACTCAACTCTTACCATCTATCTATCCATCAGTACCGCAGAGTGTCAATTAGTCACCCAATGATCCTGAAACTGACAGATGGCTTGATGCCCAGCATGACTAGAGATTCCAAGAGTATTACCCAGCTTTGCCTCAGCCCCAGTTATGTTCATGTGTGATTACCTCAACCCACAACCTCCTTCAGTGCCTTTATGGTCTATTTTTAAATTTGCATTAAAATTCATATTGAAATTTGACTCAGAGCTTGAAACCTGAAAGTAAGAATTTGGAAATCCTGGAACACACAAAAGACACAGCCAGTAATCCCCAGAAACCAAGTACCCCATGTGAGAAGGGACAGGGAAGAGCGTGCCTGTCACACATCTCAGGGAGAGCAGCCTCGGCACGACTGTGAACTCTTGGGAGGCACCAGGAACGTCTCACACCAGAGGAGTTCACCATGGGTTTGAACTAATTCGCGGTGGATTTGGACTAATCTGAATTTAGGATCAGAAAGAGAGAATGTGATGATGTCTACTTGATGTGACCATTCTGATCCTTTATGCAGATGTGTCAAGGGAACTTAGAGGAAAGTTGCAGCACAGCTGGCCTGTGATGATCATCCAGGAGAGAGGAAATTAAAATCCAGAGACAGAAGAAGTGTTCTTAAGGCATTTGTTTGCTCTACCTGTGAGGAAATTTCCTATTAGAGGACAATGAAAGTTGGACTGCAATTATATTAAAAGAAAACGAAGTGGTGATGATGATTTCCCCTGCCTTTCTAGAGAAGAATATAATCCACCAGAATGTTTTGAGAAGGACTATGTTAATTAATATTTTCTCCGTCTTCATTTTAAAAATTTCATTTACAGTGGATATGGCTGAAGCCCTTTCAATGGGAAAATACTCAGGCCGAGGTATCATCATCTGTTCTAACCTCTATATTTATGTATTAGACCTTAAACTGGTTAACTATTTTTATCAACCGATAAATGTGAACCGATCCCCTTTTCTTGCTAGTAAAATACAAAGGCTATGAAGACAAATGAAAGTGAGAGCCATTTAGCAAGAACACAAGACTTTGCTTACTTCATTATGGGATTAATTGGAGAACCACACGCAGGGGCCCGTGTGTTTGTGACAGCTTCAGACTGGCAAGTGCGCCCCTACAGTCTTCCTGTTTCTTTACTTTGGAACAGTAAGCACCTTCTCTTCATTTTTCTCAAAACAGATGTAAACACATTGATGCCGTTAGTAGCCATGGATAAATGAACAGCCAGAGCCGTACATGAGCATTCTTTAAATTGGCAATAAAGGTAATGTTCAGTGTTTACTTTTTTTTAAGGTACACAGCTGCCATCCATGTGCTCAAATAGTCCTCAGGCTTCTTCTTCCTTCCCCTGGAGCTGTGCCCTTTACAAATGCCATGCACTGAACTCAGACCCTCTATCTGGTGGTGATGATTTTGCCTTCCCTGCTGTGTCCGGTGTTTCACCCTCCTTCTCTGTGTAGTTCTCTGGCTAGTATTCTGCCAAAAGTTGAAGAATGTAGACCAATATTCCCATGAACCCAGCCCACTCCCATGCTCAGGGTCAGTCTCTCCTCACAGGCTCTTTTTTCCTTTTTAACTTAAATTACAGGAAAGGACAATATTGATGGCCATGATGGTGAAGGTGACCGATAAGTTCCAGACATAATGGCCAAGATCTGCTCTTTCATCTGTCTAAGGCACCTGGCTAAATTCTAATCATAAATCCTATTATTATTCACCATCTCATCCTGTGTGACATGCAAATCATTCTCATGAAAAACCATAATGCTGCCTATGAAGAAACAAGTATGCACCCCTTCTTCCACCCTGTCATCTGTCCGCCTGCAAGGCCACAAGTGCCCTAATTTGGTGGGTGTCTCCTGAGGCCCCTCCCTCCCACTGTACTCTGGGGCTCTCCTGGCCACTGGCTGGGGTGCACTGACCCGAATTTCCTCACTCATTTCTGAACCATCTGATGATCACAAGATTGTCCTTGGTCTCAGCAATTGCAAGATAACACTGTCTAAAGTGAATCCTTTTTCTATGAGATAATTAACAGGGATCTAAACTGTGTTGCAAACCTGTTAATGGTATAGATCTAACATTCTGCCCAAGTTCTCATGTGTGTGGAAGCTGGTTTGATCACGGGGATGCTATACTCATAAGTGGATCCTCCCATTGATGACTTCATAGCTGATGTGCTGTTAGGAGGTGGGGCCTGGTTGGAGATGGGCCACTGGGGCATGACCTGGAAGGGTGCACTCTTGTTCTTGGCTCCTCCCTCTACTTCCTGGCCACCATGGTTTGAGTACCTTTTCCTCCACCACACCTGGCTGCCACATTTTCTGCCTTGGAGCCAGCTGACCATGCAGTGAAACCTGAGTGAAAATCAGCCTCTCCTCCTGTACATGTTGTGGTTGTCAGGTATTTTGTCCTAGCAATGAGAAAGTGACTGAGACAGTGTCCTGGCTTCATTGTGACTATGAGAGCTCCCAATGGTGGCTGCTAAAAATGAACACAGTTTTCTCTTCCACATCTCTTGCTTCATTTATGTTGTTTCCCCTAAGCTGCCCTCTTGGCCTTTCTTTTCTTTTTCCCAATGTGGCCTCCAGAATGTGACCTCTTTCAGAACTTTCTTCCAGGTTACTTTTCCTATGGCTTGTTTATTAAGCTAAAGTCCTTATGAGGGTAGCTTGTTTTGTCCAGTTTTTAAAATGAGGCTTTCCTGTGTTTGACGTTTTGGGTGAGGCAGGCCCTGTCTCACTGTCACTCCTAAGAGCTGTGTCTGGGAAGTGTCTTCTAGATCATCCTGTGGGTGGAAGGAGCTGCTGTCCTGTCCCTTGCTCCCCTAATCTGTGCTGAGCCCGGCAGGTGTGAGCTGGATGAGGCATGGCTGGAGGGGACACCGCTAGACCATTTCTGTCAGCCTGTTTTTACGTGTTCACAGTCTCCAGCATATATTTTCTAGTAAAATGTTATTACAGAAGTAGTTTGCTTTATAATATTTACATACAAATACAGTACAATGATATTTGGAGTGTTTTTCTAATACCGTTGTGGGTGATCCATGAAATTGGGGGATGGTTGGATGGCTGTGGCATTTTCAGTCATCTTTCTGATGCTCCACAGGCACTAGGAACACAAGCGGGTGCTCATGAATGCAGCACTTTCCTGGATTAATGCTCTTGAGAAAGGAGGTTGCTCTTCTGATCTAAGGAAGACTTGCCAGTTTCAGGTAAGGACCCAGGGGTCCCATGACATTCTGAATGTTGAGTGAACTTCGGGCATCTGCACACCTCTCCCACCTCATTTCTCCATGCTTGTATCTCCCCAAGCAATGCTGAAAATAACACAGTTTTATCCCCTCAGCTGATGGATGATTCAAACATGCTAGTGGGCCAGTTTAGCAAGGTTATTTGTCAGACTCAATTCGTAAAAACAGAATTAAAACAAAGCCTGAATTTCACAGAAATAACACGAGGAGACCAGTTTAAGATTTATTTCATGTGATTCTTTTAAAATAATATCTTTAAATGTTTTTTATATTTACCAATTTCATGTTAGTCCTTTAAACTATTATCAGGATATAGTTTGTAACTTACATGAAAAAGATGTACAGAAAATAGGTGTTTTTCATTTTTTAGTACATGAAAGACCAAGAAGACCATTGAGGACTGTGTTTAATGGCAGCACGTGATCTACAAAAGTCAGACACACTTGGCAGTCGGGGGAGTATTTTGTGATGTTCCCCCTGAGGATATGACAGGACCAAAGCTTAATTTGCTGGCTGTGTGAATGGAAAAAAACAGTGTCACTTTCCTTTATCAATCCTTTGGAAAAAAAATTAAAATTTTAAAAATTCTTACTATGACATTTCTATTTTAAAAATCAGAAGTTTCCATAGTGTTTGGACCAAATACCCACTTATCTCTGAATTCTTTTTTTTTTTTTTTTTTTTTGTGGGTACCTGGGGTCAACCTCAGGACCTTGCATGCCAGCAGGCGCCCGTGCTACTGAGCAATATCACTGGCCCTTTTTTCATGTGTGGGTTCTGGGAGTCAAACTCAGGACCTCGCACTTGCCAGGCAGGCACTTATGCTGCTGAGCCATCTCACTGGCCCCTTATCTCTGAATTCTTAAATGTGACCACAAGTTCATGGCCCCTAAATATGTTTAAATATTTTTTTGTTTGTTTTTTGAGACAGGGTCTTGCTTTATAGTTCAGGCTAGCCTTGAGCTCACTATGTAGCCCAGGCTGGCCTCAAACTCATGACAATTCTCCTGCCTCAGCCTCCCAACTGCTGGGATTACAGGTATGTGCCACCTTGACTGGCTCACAGTGCCTAAATATTTCAGGTTCCACTTGGTCACTTACAAAGCATATGGGTAGCTGTGAAAATCTAGTCTCATTCCCTGACGCTCAGTTTGTCAGAATGTGTCTCACCCATGTGACCATGTCACAACTCTCAGGTTATAGCTGCATCCTACAGGGAGAGTCTACCTGTTAGTCATCACCAAATTCTTCAGTGTAACTTTACACTTGAGCCCATAACTCTGCAGGAGTATCCTTTCTTAACTCCTATGATGAACCGCCTTTAGGGTGGAAATGGCTACCTCTCATCTAATGAAAACCTTAGAAAAGGATCTTCACAGTACTTTTCTTGGGGGGGTGGGTACCAGGAATTGAACTCAGGACCTCATGTTTGCCAGGCAGGTGCTGCACCACTGAGCTAAATCCCCAGTCCCCATCACAGTACTTCAAATGTGGCTGTGTTTACCACTCTCATTCCACAGGCCTCTGATGGAGTGAAAAGGAACCTGGATGTGGTCTGATAATTAATAACTGCACTCTAATCACCAAGACAAGGTTTTTCTGGCATGAGTTGTAGATGTGAGATGTAGTCTTGGAGGAGGCAGAGAAAAACTTTGCATTCCATGTGTCCTGTAAAAGATGTTAAAAGTCTAATATTTTGGTATTCATTTCTCTTGCTCTTTCAGACTGAAACAGAACTGGAATATTTTTGTAAACTGTGTTAATTCTCTCAAGTCAATTGTATGAATAATTGCATAGTAATAACAATACCTGATATTTCACTCCTCTACCAGGCCCTCTTCATGTTTGGTACCTTGGTACACATAATACTGTATCTCTAGGAAATAAGAAATATAATTGTCCGCATTTTGCAGATCACATGACTGTGTCTCAGATGTGTTAACTGATTTTTCAAAGCCTGTATTTGATAACTGTCAGATCGCAGATATAAATTGAAGCTATTTGACTTCAGAGCCTACCGAGTAACATTTCTTCTGTATAAATATTTGGTCTGGCAATAAATCAGACTAAAGATGTCACTGACATAACATAACTGTGTATGGTTATCCCATGGACAATTAGTGTTTGGGGGGATCTTATTTCCAGATGTAAGCAAGTCTCCTCTCCCAACTTACACATGACAAATGTAGAGCTGTTACTATGTAGCTAGTACTTTATGCACTTTCTACAGATATGAAGGCAAATAGGACATTGTGCCTAATTGTGAGAACTAAAAATTGAGACAGGAAACAAGGAAATACTTTCCATTGTCTGTGACATTTTTCTCACAGAGGTACTATGGGGGCCTCACAGTGAGACTCATAATCCAGCTGCCATCAGGAAGGGCTGGGACAGGGGTGAGAACAGCAGTGCATCCTGGAGGGTGTGAGGTGGACCTGAGCTCTGAAGGGGAAAGGATGGGGAGGAAGCCAATGTTCTGATGAAGGCATAGCATTGGCTGAGATGATGACAGTGGTGATATTTGTGATACAGAATATTCCTTGACTTTCTTCTCAGATACTTACCATATGTTCTTGCCTCATGATGATGAATAAAAAGAAAATTTTCCAGGTATACTGACATAAGAAACATAGTTTTCTCTAAAGTCACTGTGGGGATCGCAGCCAACACTGCCCTACTTCTGTTCCACATCCTCACATTTCTCCTCAAGCACAGGCCCAACCCCCTGACAGTCGGTTGGCTCTAATCCACCTGGTGATGCTGGTAACTGTGGGCTTCATAGCTACAGACACTTTTGAGTTTCAGGGTTGGGAGGACAGCCTTACATGTAAATTGGTTACCTATGTGCACAGGTTGATGAGGGCCCTCTCCATCTGTACCACCTACCTGCTGAGTGTCCTCCGGGCCATCACCCTCAGCCCCAAAGCTCCTGTTTGGCAAAATTCAAACAGAAATCCTCACATCACTACCCATGATGCCTTCTCTTTATTTATTTATTTATTTATTTATTTATTTTTTTGTTGGTACCGGGGGTCGACCTCAGGGCCTCGCGCGCCAGCAGGCACCTGTGCCACTGAGCGATATCACCGGCCCTTTTTTCATATGTGGGTTCCAGGAGTCGAACTTGGGCCCTCACACTTGCCAGGCAGGCACCTACGCCGCTCAGCCATCTCATCAGCATTACCTTCTCTTTTTATGGGTCCTCAGTATGCTCATCAGTGGTCACTTCTTAATCTCCACTGGTGCCACTCCCAATGTGACCTCCGACAGTCTCGTGTTTGTCACTGAATCCTGCTTTCAGTGGCCCATTAACTACATGTTCAGGTACATATTTTTCTCCTCACTAAACTTCCAAGATGTCTCCCTTATAGGGCTGATGGCTCTCTTGATCAGATACAGAAGTGGAAATGGCAAATAAATACATGAAAAAATGTTCAACATCACTGGTCATTCAAGAGATGCAAATTAAAACAACACTGAGATTCCATCTCACCCCAGAAAGAATGGCTATTATCAAGAAATCAACCAATAACAAATGCTGGTGGGGCTGTAGGGAAAAAGGAACCCTTCTCCACTCTTGGTGGGAGTGTAGACTGGTGTAACCACTGTGGAAGTCAGTGTGGAGATTTCTTAAAACCTAGGATTAGAGGTCCCATTCAACCCAGCTATTCCCCTTCTGAGTATCTTCTCAGAAGAATTAAAAACATCATACCACAGTGATGTATGTGCACCCATGTTTATAGCAGCACAATTTGTAATAGCTAAATCTTGGAAACAACCCAAGTGCCCATCAATCGAGGAATGGATAAAAAAGATGTGGTTTTTTTATATAATGGAGTACTACTCAGCCATAAAGAAGGATAAATGAGACTATTATAGGTAAATGGATGCAACTCAAGACCATATTCATAAGTGAAATAAATCAGACCCACATGTGTAAACATCATATTGTCTCACTAGTGTGAGAAACTGAACAAGTAAGTAAGATCCAAAATGTACAATAGATATTGTGAATTGGGAAGAAACAGTTCAAAAGAAAAGACAAACTGCTATGGGGGATAGTGGAAGGAAGGAAGGGAAAATTGTAAAAAATGTGTTTATACACAAGACAGTTAAGATAGTTTTACAGCTAGTTTCTCTTAGTTCATTGAAAAGAAAGGTTTGTGCTAATATTGTTGGGACATGATATCATGCCTATATCTTGTTCTCTGAATAACTACTACAAAGACAATGATACACAATGTCTTAATTATTGTAACTCTCCCACTAACCTGTTTTGAAACTCTGTTTTATTGTTATTTTTATTTTTTTCTCTTTAAAAGAAAAAAAACCTGAGGAGCTTCATGCCTACCATGTATCCATTTTCTATGTGAAATACTTAAGTTCATTTCATCTGTTGAAAGTAAAGGTGAGGTAGGTGGATATATGTGGGTATTGCACATATTGGAAGTCTGAGGTTGTTATTATCTGTAATTTTGTCCCCAAGGTTGTATTATTTTCTTCACAGTGATTAGCAGACTGGGTGTCTTCAAGGCAGAGGACACAGAAACATCTTGAATGATTTTCATAGCACCAGGTACTTCCTGAAAAATCATTTCCTAGAATATCTGAATTGGAGAGAAAAGGGCAGCTTTTTTGGAAGGGGAAGGGTGATATAAAGATTTTTCTTAACAAGCCAGCATTTTAGTTTCCTTTATCTGGTTTTGAACCTGTCCAGGCCACTTGAACCAATGCCTCACAGAACATGACAGAACTATGGAAAGAAAAATTTTTAAATGAACTATTATTTTACCAGGATGACATATTCTGAAATAGTTCACTTAAGTGCAAAATTTTTAATTTGGGGGTTGCTTTAATCTTGCAGAAGTTTGGATGACTAACATATTTTTTAGGAGAAACTGATCAGCAAGCATGATCAAAGATTCTCTTTGTGACTTTTCCAGATAAAGATGAATATGACATATGAATTATTATAAACAAACAGCTTGAGAAAGTGATGGGTTACTAAAGGAATCTAGGTAAAAGTTATGATCAAATGGCTCACTTAGAAAATAATCCTTCTAACTTGTAAATCATTGATTTCAAATATTATGTTTTCCTTTTTATTTTGTCATGTTATCATTGTGAAAGAATAAAACACTTAAATCAACTATAAAGCATAAGAATATTATAAAAATCAGTCAAGTCACTACTTAAGCACAACATTGTAAATAATTTGTATCTACTTCTGTATTCTTCCCTATCCAATGCTCCTACCTACCCACCAGAAGTATCTACTATTTTGATTTTTGTGTTCATTACTCTATCCTTTTATATAGTTTTATCATATGTGTATGTGTGCATGAGCCCTATATCATTGAAGTTCTCTGTTCTGAGTACTAAAAAGATGTACTATATATACCTTCTAATAAACTTTTGGAACTTAAAATAAAAGAAAAAGAAAAAACCCATAGACCTTTATGAAAATCTATAAATTATATATAAATTAAAATGACACTAGAGCCAGGTGTGGTAGTTCACAACTGTAATCCCAGCACTTGGGAGGCTGAGGCAGGAGAATTGCTGCAAGTGCAAGGCCAGCTTGGGCTACATAGTGAGTTCAGGGTCAGCCTGAACTAAAAAGTGAGACCCTGTCTCAAAAAAAAAAAAAAAAAGATGCTAGAAAGTGGTAGGTAGAATATACCATCAATTCAAATCTTTATTTCTTTATATTTGCATTGGAGAACAGAAAATCATTAATTCCCATTATTTCTATATGCTTTTTAATAGCATGGCAACTACAGTATCAAATTTTGGTGTTATTTTTAAGAGGTGAAGTAGGAATGTTAAAAATTATTATAGTAGAATATTAGAAGAAACACAGAATGCACACATGCCAAATTCAGAATTTCTCACAAAACATTAGGTTTATCAATGTGATGCGTGTCTGAGAATCTTATTCCCTGACATTTATAATGTCAGTACTTTAGCTGCAGGTGATAGGACAGGCTAGTCAGTGTGGAAACCTCCTCTTCTCAATTCTGCATAAAGACAAATATTCATCTAAATACCTCAGAGTGTTTACAAGAATAAGGGCAATCCTAGATCCTGAATATGAAGAATTATCTGCAACCAGAATATTAAGCAAATGGAAAGCCTATCCTACCCCAAGGCAGTCAGTGGTAGATAACTGACATTTACCTGATCTGAAAGGTCAAGTGCATCATTTTCAACAGCAGATGGCACTGTCAGAACTGAGGGGTGACACTCAGCATGTTCTCTAGGGGAAGATGTGGTGGGGTGAGAGGTGGCGAAGGAGACAGTAAAGCTAATCATTTTCTTCCTTGAGTAAGATAGTGGTGAGTGTTCTTCAAGCGTGCTTGGGTTTCAAATTTAATAATGTGTAATTTAAATATTGGATATTAATGCCCCACAGCAAGGAAGGGGTAAAAAATATTCATTCTCAAGAATTACCTGGAATATGATAAGCTATGTATAAATAAAATTTGTTAAACTGCAAAATATTCCAGAAGCTAATTTCTGCAGAAGATACAATATTAGATCTCCAACACTTCAGATATTGGAATAATCATATATATGATATAACTGTGATAAGTAGTAAAGCAATAAAGGAATTGTGAGAATTTTAGATTTGGCAAAAATCTTTGGTGAGAAATTGCTTAACCTACCTGAGAACTCAGGAAAGTGAACCAAAGCAGGCCAACTGTGGAGGAGCCAAAATGTGGAGATGAACCCTACAGAGGTCAGTTTTCCATTTCTTCTCTCTCATGAATGGGCCTGATAATGGTAATAAAAATGTGTCCTTCTGACAAGAGGAAACAGGAGAAGGTGTCTTGGAGGGCCAGTCTAAGAGTCTCTACAGGGAAATAATGAGAGTGAGGGCTCCCAAGCCTAGGTATGTGTGAATCCCAGCAAAACACCAGTCTAGTGGCAGGCACATGCGGCCCAGACCTCAACCACCACAGCTGAGGTTCGACAGACACAAGAGGAAGGTGAAGTGACTTACAGCTTGAACCTACCAGGGTAGAGCGCCCTCTGCAACAAAACCTACACATTCTCCACCACATTACATTACGACTAAGAACACAGTACAATGCTCCTGAACTCTAAGATGCAATTTAAAATTACTCAATATATAAAGAACCAGGAGTATGTGACCAACTGCAAGAAATACACACAATCACTAGATGCCAAACTCAAGATAATGCAGATAGTTAAATCAGCAGAACAGTATAAATGTACTCCTTAAGGTAAATACACTTAAGAGAACAGAAAGATAGAACTTGTCAGTAGACAAATTGTTTTTTTTTTTTTTTGGTGGGTACTGGGGGTCGACCTCAGGACCTCACGCGCCAGCAGGCGCCCGTGCCGCTGAGCGATGTCATCGGCCCCTTTTTCGTATGTGGGTTCCGGGAGTTGAATTCGGGCCCTCGCACTTGCCGGGCAGGCGCTTAAGCCTCTGAGCCATCTCAACGGCCCGACAAATTGTTTTTTAAAAGACAGAACTGACAACTACAATCCCTTAATGAAATTATTCTTGGTAGACTTAATAGCAAATTGAGATAACAGAGGAAAGAGCAAACAGGAAAACACACCAGCAGAGAAAGAGAGAAATGAGATTGGAAGAAGTAAGTAAATCTCAAGGACCTACCAAACAATACTGACATATCTAACACACTAGTAATGGTGTTACGATGCGAGGAGAAAGACACTCGAGCAACACAGATTCTTACAATCCACCATCGCTGGACATCTTTCCATTTGTATCTTTTTCAATTTCTTTCATCGAGGTTTTACAATTTTCAGTTTTTTAGATCTTTTACTTCCTTGGTTAAATTTACTACTACTTTATTGCTGGATACTATTTTAAATGGGATCATTTTGTTAAATTATTTTTCTGATAGCTCTTTCTTAGTATATAGAAGCAATAATGATTTTTATGTGTTGATTTTTTTTTTGATGCTGATGACTGAACCCATGGCCTCATGCATGCCAGGCAAATGCTCTACTAGTGTGGCACACTCCTCACACCTGCATGTTGATTTTTAACCTGAAATTGTACTGAAATTATTTATAAATTCTATACTTTCTTGATGGGCCCTTTACAGTTTATTATATATATGACCATATCATCAGCAAACAAAGAAAATTTAACTTTTTCCTTTGCTATATGAACACATTTTATTTATTGCTCTTGTGAATTGCTGTGGTGAGGACTCCAGACTATATGGAGTAAAAGTGGTTAAACTGGGCATCCTTGTCTTGTTCCAAATATTGAAGGAAAAGCTTTCAACTTCTCACAATTGCATAAGAGGTTAGCTATGAGCTTGCCATATATGGGCTCTATTGTGCTTAGCTACATACCTAATATAATTATTTTTGAGAGTTTTAACTGAAGAGATGTTGTATTTTGTTAAATGAGTTTTTTGCACTTATTGAGGTTATCTTGCGGCTTTTTGTTAATTTTATTAACATAGTGCAACACATTTATTGATTTACATATGTTGAAACATCCTTGTATCTCTGGATGAAATCCTACTTGATCATGGTGAATTATCTTTTTTTTTTTTTTTTATGTGGGTACTGGGAGTCAACCTCAGGACCTCGTGCTTGCCAGGCAAGTGCTTGTGCCACTGAGCGGTATCACCGGCCCTTTTTTCCTTTATGTGGGTTCCAGGAGTTGAACTCAGGACCTTGCACTTGCCAGGCAGGCGCTTATGCCACTGATCCATCTCACCAGCCTGAATTATCTTTTTAATGTGTTGTTGAATTCAGTTTTCTAGTGTTTTGCTGAGGAATTTTACAAATATGTAGTAAGACAACTTATGTTATGGCTTGTATCTAGATTTCCTCCAAAGCCTCATGTGGTCATAGGTGGGGCTTTTCAGAGGTGCCTGGATCTACAGTGTGTGACTCTGGGATTGATTCATGGTGCAGTGCTAGGATTAAGGGCACTAGGATGAAGGGTGTGAGTGCCACCCACCCTAAGAGCAGGTAGCCTGCATAAGAAATAGGGACAGAAAGAGACTTGTTACTTGTCTCATTTGCTTTTGCTGTCTTCTGCCTGCCATGAACTGTTTCTCCTCTGCAATGTCTCTCTGCCATCCACCCTGCCTTAGAGCCAGTTGGTTATGAACTGAAAGTTCTACAAACCTCTACCAGCCAAAATGAACTTTTCCTCCTTTAACTTTGGGTGTAGGGTATCCTGTCCCAGTGAGAAAAGTAACTAAGATAGCCTATGTTCGTGTATTGGAAGACTAAATATTTATGTGTCCATAATACCCAAGCTAATCTACAGATTCAATGCAATTTCAACAAAATTCCAATGTAAATTTTTAGAGATTGAAAAAAAAAGCCTCTTAAAATTTTTATGAAACAAGAAAATACCCTGAATATCCAAAGCAATCCAAGCAAAAAGAATGCAGCTGAAGGTGGTATAATTGGTGATTTCAAAATGTAGTATAAATCTATTGTGATTAAAACAACGTAGCAGTGGCCTAAAAGCAGACACACGTACCAGTGGAACACTGTGGAAGGCCCAGACATAAACTCAGGTATTTACAGTCATTTTCAACAAAGATGCCAAGAACACGAACTGTGAAAGGATAGTCTCTTCTGTAAGTGGTGATAGGAAAACTGGACATCCACATGCGGAAGAATAAAACTGGGCTCTTATCTCACATATGCAAAAATCAGCTGATGACAGAGTAAGGGCTTAAATGTAAGGCCTGAAACTGTAAAGCAACTACAAGTAAGTGTAGATGAAAATCCCCACCACATTGGTTTGCACAGTGGTTTCTTGGATTGGCCCCCAAAAGCACAGGCAACAAAAACAAGAAAGGACAAATGGGATTATACCAAACTGAAAACCTTCTGCACAACAAAGGAAACAGAGTGAGGTGAGAATCCACAGATTTGAAGAAATATTTGTAAACCATACGTCTGATGAGGGACAAATATCCAAAATATAAAAGGAACTCAACCAACTCAAAAGTGATCCAATTTAAATTGGGCAATGGAGAAATACGAATGGCCAACAGAAATATGAAAAACATCTCCACTAATCAAGGGAACCCTTGTACAGGGTTGGTGGGGCTCTAATTATAAGAAACATTTTATTTTATTTATTTATTTTTTTTGTGGGTACTGGGGGTTGACCTCAGGACCTCGTGCGCCAGCAGGTGCCCATGGTGCTGAGCGATATCACCGGCCCTTTTTTTCGTATGTGGGTTCCGGGAGTCGAACTCGGGCCCTTGTGCTTGCCAGGCAGGCGCTTACGCCACTGAGCCATCTCACCAGCCCAGGAAACATTTTAAAAATATGCTATCTATGGGCCAGTGATATAGCTCAGCGGCATAAGCACCTGCTGGCAAGAGCAAGGTCCTGAGTTTGACTCCCGGTACCCACATAAAAAAAAAAAAAATGTGGGCCGGTGAGATGGCTCAGCGGTGTAAGCGCCTGCCTTGCAAGTGTGAGGGCCCGAGTTTGACTCCCAGATCCCACATATGAAAAAAGGGGCCGGTGATATGGCTCAGCAGCACAGGTGCCTGTTGGCGCACGAGGTCCTGAGGTCGACCCCCCGGTACCCACACAAAAAAAAAAATGCTATCTGTAATCCCAGCACTTGGGAGGCTGAAGCAGGAGGACTGCCATGAGTTTGAGACAAGCCTAAACTATATATAGCAAGCCTCTGTCTCAAAAAAAATGTTATCTGACCACAGTTGATACTAATGTATTGTCTATTTCAAAATAGTTAGAGAATAATTTGTGATAGTCTCATTAAAAAATATAAGTTGGTAAGGAGATAGACATGTCAATTAGCTTGATTTGATTTTCCTCCAATGTACACATAAATCAGAGCATTGCATTGCACCACATAAACATACACAGTTATTTTGTCAAAATTTTTTAAAAAGGGAAACTCATTAAGGGAAAATATTTGGAAAAAAGGCATAGCCATGACACTGTCCAAATGTCATAAAAAGACATACATTTATCAATCTGGATGTTCTGCAAATCCAAATAGGAAAATTTAAACTAACCAAGACTGGGCAGAAAAAATAAAATTATTGAACTCCAAAGGTAAAAAACCTTAAAAGGAGCTGGAGATGATGATATGTTACATATAGGAAAACAATAATTTGAATGAATGTGAATTTCTCATCAGAAACAATATCAGAATGCAGTAAAAATATCTTTTGTGTGTGTGTGTGTGTGTGTGTTTGTGTGTGTGTGTGTGTGTACCGGGAATTGAATTCAGGACCTTGCGCTTGCCAGGCAAGCGCTTATGCCACTGAGCTATATCACCAGCCCAAAATATCTTAAAGTTTTATAAGAAAATAAAAAAAGGGGGCCGGTGAGATGGCTCAGCAGCTTAAGCGCCTGCCCGGCAAGCGTGAGGGCCCGAGTTTGACTCCCGGAACCCACATACGAAAAAGGGGCCGGTGATATCGCTCAGCGGCACGGGTGCCTGTTGGCGCGCAAGGTCCTGAGGTCGACCCCCCTGGTACCCACAAAAAGAAAAAAAAAATAAAAAAATAAAAAAATAAAAAAAGGGACCAAGGGGAGAAGGGGATGAGAAAATAATTAAGACCTGTTATGTACCTGCATCAACTCCCCACCGGGAATGTAATCATTATGTACTATAAATATACAATAATTTCAAAAGAAAATAAAAGAAACCTGTAAGCTCAAAGTTGTAGTATGTAGTAAAAATATTTTCAAGTGATACAGAACTGAAAGAATGATTGAAGTATTTCTGTTGCACAGGTTATGCTAAATAAAGTACATCCTGCTGAAATACAAAGGGACACTGAATGTTCAGGAGTTACTGGACAGAATAAAACTTGTAATATCTGGGCAATCAGAAAAGGTTACTTGTATTCCTTCTGAGATTTTCTTTAAAACATACATGACAGCATGAAAATGATTTATTACAGTCTAGTGATGACTTCTGCTTGACACACACTGATGATGATATACCTGAATGTATATGGTTTCAAAGTTTGACACTTTATATAAAGTAGTAGTATATATTTTAAGTAAACTTTGGAAAATTAGAGATGTACATTGTTATCCTTAGGGCATCCATGAAGAAAATATATCAAAAAGATACCACAAAAATGCCAAATGATAAATTAGATTATTAATGTTATTAAACAAGTCAAAGTAGAACAAGAAGTCAGATGTACATGCACACACATATGCACACACAAGCACAGGGAACACACAGAAAATTTTTAAAATGATGGATCTTAATCCAAGTACATTAATAATAACAAAATGCTTGTACTCTAAATATGAACAGTCCAATTGAAAAGCAAAGATGGATATGGTCCATTTCTTTAAAAGTCCCTACTGGTATTATGTGTTTTCTAAGATAGGAGCACTTAAATGCTAAACATTTTACTAGACCTAAAGATATATTTCAAATAATTAAAAATAAACCTCCTCACGAAGCCACAAAAATATAGGTATAAACGCACATTACAACATGGTCTTGAATGTGTGAAATAAAAATTGAGAGAAGTAAAGGGAGCAACACACAATTTCACAATTATTGTAGGACATATTTACATCTTCCTCTTCAAAATTAATAGGAAAAATAAGTTAACATAGTTTAACAAAATTATCATTGACTTTCTTCTAACTGATGGAGCTCTATCTTGGATACACCAAGACAGACCATATGCTGGGACTCAAAACAAGTCAGAAAAACTGCAGGAGTCTGAAAATTATACTGAATGTTTTTGTGGCCACACACATACTATATTAAAGTATGCAAAATAACATACATAGGAAGAAGGAAGGGAAGAAAAGGATAAGTGAATACACCAAGAAAAGTAATTTCACAATGGAGGAAACCAGTAGAGCCAGTTTCCATGAGGATAACGAAGGAAAACTCTTACCTAAATTGGTCAAGAAACAAACCACAAATCAGCATCACAAATTAAAGATGGGTTAATACTACTGATTCCATAGACAGTATGAGGGCAATATTTTAAATAATTTCATGCCGTGTTGTCTTTTCTTTTGTCCCTAGACTGGCCTTGTCCATCCATGATCAGGTAGGTTGTTCAGCACCTCTGCTGCCTCGACCGAGGGGACAATGAAAAGCTGGCTCAGAGTCATATATACATGCCTGATTACTTTTAATCATTTTGAAAAGTCTCTCGGTTTGGGGCAGTATGCCTTGTCTTACTTTTGACTGAAACAAAATAGCTATATGAGACACAGTATATCTTTGCATGGTTTACCTTTCTTACTCTATAGCTCATGTATTCCCATATTACATGAAATATGGCATGGCCTTATTTTTTTCTACTCTGTCAATATCTGCTGCTAATTAGATTATTTATACCATTAATGTTTTATGTTATTAATATAGTTGCACTGAATTTTGATATTTTATTATTTTATTTGTCCCCCTTCTTTGTATTCCAATCCTTTCCCTCTCTTGCCTTCTTTTTCTTCTTGGTATTCCAATCCTTTCCCTCTCACACCTTGTTTTTAGTATTGTTTTGGTGAGATGCCTTTGCATTTTTCTCGGTTGCCTTGAGGATTACAATACACACATCCAGCCATTCACAATATACTTATTGCCATGTGAGGCTCGGTGTGTGAGGCCAGTGATGTGGGTGGTAAAAAGAATTTACCAACAGTCAAGGAATGTAGAAAAGCTAGGGGTTGACTGGAACACTGTGAGAGAGAAGCAGGCAAATTCCAAGAGAGGAATGCGCCAGCCGCAAGAAAAGCAGGGACCTTTATATTTGATTTAATGTGAGAAAAGGAATACAAGAATGTCATCTTGGGAATGCTTCTACCAGGTCCTGATGGTTTTATTGTCCATTTGTTTCAGGAGGATTAACAATGTGCATAGACTAATTGGAGTTAATGGTCAAGGATATCAGAAAAATATATATTTGTGCCAAAAGGGGCCTTTGACATTACAGAGGGACCAGGAGGTGTGAGGGTTCTCTCTATGACATGCCAAGTGATCAGGACACCTAGGGACGTCTGTGTAGTTCTTGAGCCTAGGAGAAAGAAAATTGATGTTTCACTACAGACACATTGCTCAGCTACAATTTGGCCAAGAAGAAATAACCATAAAATAATGATGATTCCCCACACTTATATACAGTACCACTTCATGCAAAGGATCAAAATGTTTGAAACAATCATAGGTTTCTTTACCCACCATCACACTCTTCAAAATGTCCACTCCACAGTGTTATAAATTCTGCTTTCAGTAGTCACACACACGTTAAAGAAACTCTGAGACGGAATAGAAGTAGGCTTTTCTAGTTACTCGGATTTTTACCATTTCCATAGCCCTCCTTTCCCCCAAAGCTCTCTCTGGGTGACTTGCCTTCAGAATTAAGTACTTCATTTAGCATTTCTTGTGGAGAACAGTTCATACCAAATCACTGTTTCAGATTTACTTCAGTTGGGAATTTCAGTTTCATTCCTGAAGGACATTTTTAATTGTAGGTAAAATTCTGGTTAACAGGCTTTTACATTGTTTGAAAGCTCTTTAAAAGATATTTTTCCACTTTCTTCCGACACTTCCTTTTTTTTTTTAGAAATCCAGGTAATTCAAAATACTGTGTCCTTATATGTAATGGATCAATTATCTCCAGCTGCTTTCAAGATTGTTTTAATGTCTGGATTTCGGCTATTTATGATTTGCTAAAGTATGGTTTACTTTAAATTTTGTCTCCATGTGGTGGTTGCTGAATTTCCAACTCTATAATCTATTTCTTTGATCGCATTTGGAAATGTTACAGCCATTTTCTTAATATTTTCCTTCCCAGTCTTTTTTCTGCTATGACTGTAACTGCAATGCGATGTATTTTTAGACTTTTTGATATAATCTCACAGATCCTTGAAGCTCTGCTCCCTTCTTTCATTTCTCAACTTTCTGTGTTTTTCCACTGTTCTATGTTCAATCTCACCAACTCCTTAATTCACATGTAGTTTTTCAGTTCTAAAATTTCCATTTGTTGATTTTTAAAGATTGTATTTTTCTAGGAGAAATCCTGTTTTTATTCCCCAAATATTAAGTGTATTTCTAATACTTTATGGGGGTTGCAGTAGTTTATTTAATGTCTCTGATAATTTCAACATCTGTATGATCTTGGGGTTGCAATCTATTGATCCTATTTATGCCTTGGCTACTGTTGGCAATGAGCCCCAGACTCAATTTGTCGGAGCAGAAATAAAGCACTAGACACCAAGAAATCTCGACAAGGCAAGTTGACTCCTGCAGAAGGGTGCGAGCACACCACAGCAATGAGGCAGCAGGCGCGCAGAGAAGCAGCAACAGGCTCGTTCACATCCTAACACGGAGAAGCAACTGCCTTTTTCCCATTGGCTGGGGTGAAGGGTCACAGTGTATCCGGATTGGCTAGTCTAAGCATGGTGGGGGCAGGGCTGAAGCGTGGCTGGGCAGGGTCGCTAAAAACCAGGAGGGGGGGGGACTGAAAGTCCTTGGCTGTGTTCCTGGGATCCAAGCCAACCAGATGTTTCTTGTAACTATAACAACTGTAACCCTGGTGTAAGTGGTGGGGAAGGGCAGCCTAGGGTGAACTAGAGTTTATATCCTTTGATACAAAAGAGAGGGCTGCAGCTTCTCAGTTACTTTCTGTATATCTTTGTGTGTTGGGTACTTTTGATCTTGGCCTTCTCAAGATTATGCTGTATTCTGCACCCTATTACAACCTCTTGGACACTGTACGTGTTTTGTTCCTAGAAGGCCATGTACCCTGTTAGGTTCAGACAGTAAATTCTGCCCCCTCTCGTGGGTGCTGTGGCTGACAAGTCAGCTGTATTGGTTTGGTTCTGTCCTGCTCGTGCTCAGGGGTTAAGCTGATACTCGTACAGACACACGCACAGCATTAAGAGATTCATTTCTCTCGTGGTCTCCCCTCTGGGATTCTGTCCAATTTGCTCTGGCCTTGTATGTTGGGAGCCCAAGGCTTTTCCCCTGGACCTTTACAGGATGCTTCAGTGTTCTGCAATTTTAGATTTTTCACTCAAATGTAGATGTTACTCCCGGAGATTTTTGGAATAAATGAGAGGGGGGAAAGCCAGGAGAACACTGAAGTGGGAAGTGAGGCTCCACCTAGGACGCATCTCCATGGTTTACTCCCACAAACAGCCTGCTCTGATTACTTTTCAGAGTCCTCAGAGGGTGGTTTTTCATGTTTTATCCAAAGATTTTGGTTGTCATTAGTGAAAGAAGTGGGTACCTCTGCAGGGAAACAAATCCCTTTAGTTACTAGTTTGAATTTTTCAAATCTTGCTCTCATTTGTGAAGTCTCATACATGCCTGGTTATTTTAAGTCTTTTGATCTTTAGTTGTGTGGTAGAACCTCTTTTAACTTTTAAAATATTCCTGTTCATCCTCTATTTGTAGTTATACCAATATCTGGCATGTTGGGAGTCCAAGGCTTTTCTCCTTGACCGTCACAAGATGTTTCAGTGTTCTGCAATTTTAGATTTTTCACTCAAATGTAGATGTTAATCCAGAAGATTTTTGGAATAAATCTCACTTGCTTTTCCCCTGCTCTGGAGGTGGAGTATTCTGAAGCACACACATTCCTGTATTTGTAATCAGACCTGACAGGAAGGAAGTTGTCCAGCACCTGTGATACAAAGCACAGCAGGCCTGGTCTCCTTTGCAGCCAGTCACACTATACCTGAAAAGTTCCATTTCATGCTGCCTCTCGACTCCAGCCACCCGCCTGCTGTTTCGGAGCTGGTAAATATATCAATCATCAAGGCTGTTGCTAAATGTCTAAAGAAAGCAGGGTCTTTCCGGTTTGCTTAGGAGTCTGGACTTCGATCATTCTTCCTATTTGCACCCTGGGTAACATTTTCTGCATACCAGGTATTGAAATGCATGTTCATCCTATCCTACGGAGAACTGAGAGCAGTGGGTTTTCACACTAACTAGCCCGCTCTATCACCCGTAAGAGTAGTATCCCAATATACTTGTGAGGAAGGAGGGCCTCAGCCTCACATCACACCCAGAATTACAGGAAGATAGGGGAAGGGAGATGTCTGAGAAAAATCCTTACTTTGTAATGTTCACAATCCTGTGTTGTTTGCAGTAGTGTGCTGTAGCAATAATAATGTTTTAGGGACTTGACTGCACTTTAAAAATTGAAATAACACCAGAACATAAAACTGCAGTCATTATATCAAAGGGGAGACTTCAGTGGTCAGAGTTCTTTGCTCTGGTTTCCAAAGCTAAATGTAGACTAAAAGTTCCAACTTATATCCCATTTTACCCCCTTTTGTCTGACTTTGATTTGGAATGTTTATGTAATCTATATGTCTTCCATAGATGTTATAAATTGTGAATATATATAAATATTTCATACTTGTTATCTTACTAGCATATGTTATTAAAATATGCTTGGCAAAATATAAGAATTATGTCATGGAATATGGAGACATTTTCTCTATCTTGTATATGATCAATGTTTAAGCATTCTTCCCTATCGAATTACATATACTCTGTGAACATACAGTATACAGATGCAGGGCTGGTGAGATGGCTCAATGGCATAAGCACCTGCCTGGCAGGCACAAGGGCCTGAGTTCGACTCCCGGAACCCACATATGAAAAAAGGGCCGGTGATATTGCTCAGCGGCACGGGCGCCTACTGGTGCGTGAGGTCCTGAGGTCGACCCCTGGTACCCACAAAAAAAAAAAGAAAAAACAGATGCATGAACATGTACATCTTTAATTACTGATGTCTGCAATTTTTTTTGGTAAAGACTGCTTTTAAAACAATTTCTTGGGGTATAACTGACATAAATTGCACAGTTTAAAGTGTACCAGTTGAAACATCCTGACATGTTTAACACAGGCAAAAATACAGTAACACACTCATGCCCCTTGGTGATTCCTTATTTCCATCTTTCCTGTCCCCTCCTTTGTTTCCATCACTGATCGCTTCCTGTCACTTTAAATCTGACCTGGGTAAGAGATCCAGTTTGTATGAGTGATGTAAAATTCGTACACTTCCATATCTAAGAACTACTGATTCTGCGCTTGCCGTCTGCATCAGCACAGGTTTAATGGAGAACATCGACTGCATGTGTTTCCATTGCAGAGAGCACAGCCTGTGAGCGTGACTGATGCTCTGAAGCCGGCGCACTCACTCATCTGAAGAGAAGCTGATTGTCACAGACAATTGAACATCTTCTCCCTTCCCCAACATGGATTTCAAGAACTCGAGCATCCATTTTTCAGTATTGATTAGCACCAAGGGACTGATGGTGGCATAGCCATTGGTCACCAGCACCTGGGCACACAGATGAACTATATCTTTGTTCCACAGCATTCCTAAGGAGAAAGAGATAATGCAGCCCAGAAAGTACATGACCACAAAGAAACTCACGAGCCGCAGGATGGTCTGGGTGGCCCCTTGCTCTGGGGGTGACTCTGGAGATAGGCGGGTGCTGTGGAGATGGCCAGACTGACTCTCGTGCCTGCACAAGAGTCACTTTGTATCTGCTCGAGAGGGCCATGAGCCCTAGAAGGGAGATGTCCCAGAAGGTTACCAGTCTGGAAAACAAGTGTCTGAGGATATACTTCAGGGACCAAAGAGAGCAGGACTCCGTGACAAGCAGAAGACTGTCTGAAGTCACATTAGGGGTGGCAAGAGTGGAAATATGCAACAACTGATGAATAAATTGAGGAAAAAGAAGAAAAAGCAACACAGGTTTTCATTTGAGGACCTGTGTTTGAACTTCACCCAACAGGACCTTTAGGGGCTGAGGGTGATGGCATGGAGGACACAGCAGGCAGGTGGTACAGATGGAGAGGCCCCTTATTAACCTGTACAGGTAGGTAACCGAATTGCATGTGCCATCACC
This sequence comes from Erethizon dorsatum, assembly GCA_028451465.1. Classification (NCBI taxonomy): domain Eukaryota; kingdom Metazoa; phylum Chordata; class Mammalia; order Rodentia; family Erethizontidae; genus Erethizon; species Erethizon dorsatum. The sequence continues at coordinate 40,893,509 of CM051831.1, forward strand.
CCTGGAGCCCTGAGATCCAAACATATCTGTAGCTATGAAGTCCATGGTGAGCAGCATCAGGAGGTGGATCAGGACCAAGTGACTGATGGTCAGGTCAGGGGGCTTGGATATGTGCTCCAGGGAGCACGCAAACATATAGAAGAGAAGAAGGGTAGTATTGGCCAAGATCCCAATGTCAACTTGGAAATAAAAGGCATTTTTATGGCAGTGAGAGTGTAAAGCTTGCCACCTTCATCTGCTCTTGAGAGAAGCAGCATACAGTAAATGTCTAAGGTGTGTGTGGTAAATGTCTAAGGAAGGAGAAAAATCACCAATGTTACTATCTTGATCAGTCTCAGCCTGCACGAGTGCTGTCATCAGAAGCCATGGGTTCATTCTGATGCCTCTGTTCTGCCTTCAGCATCCAACTACACCTCACTCCCTGCTCTGCCTCTCACACCAGCCCTTGCTGATCTTGGCTGGCTCATGCCTACCACTGCTGGATGCCCACGGTAGCTGAATTACTGTCTACAATACAAATTGGTATATTTTAAGGGAGTGCCTTATTTGACAAAATGTGCAATGTCAAATCCTAGGTTACAGATCAAAAGAAACCTGTTCACTTCTATCACATTGGAATGACAAGAGATTGAAGTGTTGAATAAGCACTTATTTTTTTACTTGCCAAACAATGGCTTACTAACTTCATAAGACAAACACTACTGGAAATAAAAGATAAAATAAACACTAATACAGTCGTAGTGGCTGACCTAATATCCCACTTTCACAAACAGATCAACTAAACAAAAATTTGACAAAGAAATATCAGAGCTGAGCCACATTTTTGAACAGACTTCGGACTTGATAGATATCTACAGAATGTTCTACCCTACTACAACAGAATACACATTCTTCTCAGCAGCATGTGAAACTTTCCCAAAACTAGGCCACATAGTAGTCCACAAAGCCTACATAAATACAGAAAAATCAAAATCACCTGATGTACAGATCACTGCACATTGAGACTAGAAAGTGATCACAAAAGAAAGCACAGAAATTTTACAAACATTTGGCCATTAAACAACACACACCTGAAGACACAATGAGTCACAGAAGATATCAAGGAAGAAATTTAACAATTCCTAAAATCAAACAATAATGCCAGTACAATATACCAGGACCTATGGGACACAATGAAAGCAGTCCTAAGAGAGGAGTTTATTGATATGAATGCTTACATTAGAAAACAGAGTAAGCTCAAATAGATAACCTAATGATGTACATCAAGATCGTAGAAGAAAAAATGGTCCAAAGCCAAGCCTAGTACAGGGAAGGAAATGATAAAGATTGGAGTAGAAATTAATGAAATTGAGACTAGTGATATTAAGTATCAATGAATTGAGGAGCCAGTTCTTTGAAAGAATATACAAAATAGACCAACACTTAGCCAAACTTAGAAAAGTAGGAAAGAAATCAGTCACATCAATGCAATTAAAATGAAAAAGGTGAAATCGCAAGGGACACTGCTGAAATCCAGAAGATCATTAGTAACTACTATGAAAAATTGTATTCCAATCAATTGGAGAATCTTGAAGAAATGGATGAATTCCTAGACATATATAAATGAACAAAATTGAACTGAGAAGTCGTAAAACCTGGACAGTCCAATTATAGGCAATTAAACTGAGGCAGTAATAACAGACATACTGACTATGAAAAGCCCCAGATCTGATGGATTCACCATAAATTCTACAAGCCCTTCAGAGAGAAAATAATGCCAATATGCCTGAAACTCTTTAATGAAATTCAAATTGAAGGAATACCCCCAAAGTCATTCCTGGAAGGCAGCATCACTCTGATTCCAAAACCAGACAAGGACCAAATTTAAAAACAAAGAACCAAAAGTAAAAAACAAACAAACAAACAAAAAACCCAACAACAACAACAACAACAACAACAACAAAAACCCAACCAACCAACCAACCAACCAACCAAACAAACAAACAAAAAAACTACAGGGCAATCTCTTAAATGAACATAGACACAAAAATCCTCAACAAGACTCTGGCAAAAGAATGCAGTAAATCATCAAAAAGATCATACATCATGACCATGTAGCCTTCATCCCAAGGATGTAAGGATGGTTCAACACACACAAGTCAATAGATGTAGTTAGTACATCAAGTAAACAGAACCAAGGACAAAAATCAGACGATCATCTCAACAGACTCAGAAAAAGCCTTTGACAAAAAACAACACCATTCATAATAAAAACTCTGGAGAAAATAGTTATAGAAGGACCTTATCTCAATCTGATAAAAGCCAATTATGACAAACCTACAATCAACATCATATTAAATGGGGAAGAGCTGAAAGATTTCCCTCTAAAATCAGAAACAAGACAAGGATGTCCACTGTCACCACTCTTGTTTAATATAGTACTCAAAACATTAGCCAGAGCAATCAGACAAGAGATAAAGGGATATGTATAGGAAAGAAAGAAGTCAAATTATTATTTGCAGATAACATGATCCCTTACACAGAAGACCAAAAAAATTTCACCAAAAGACTTCTAGAATTAATAACCAAATTCAGCAATGTGGCAGGATAAAATATCAACACATAATTATTAATAGCTTTCCTGTACACTAATAATGAACCCACAAAGAAAGAAATTAGTAAACAATACCATTTACAAAAGTATCAAAAAATTAAATACTTTGGAATTAGCCTAATCAAGGAAGTAGGATCAGCAAATGGAAAGATAACCCCTGTTTCTAGATAGGCAGAACCGATATAGTCAAAGTAGCCATACTTCCAAAACTGATATATAGATCTAACTTAATCATAATCAAAATACCAATAATACCACAGAAGTGGAGAAAAAAATCCTAAAATTTGTATGGAACTGGAAGAGACCTAGAATAAGAAAAGCAATCTTGGACCACAAAGTCAAAGCAGGAGGCATTATAACCCCAGACTACAAGTTATATTACAAAGCTACAGTGCTGAAAACAGCATGGCGCTGGCACGAAGACAGACATGTGGATCAATGAAACAGAACAGAGGATGCAGAAACAATTCTAGGCATATTGAGCTATCTGATCTTCAACAAAGGGGTAAAAAATACTTTGGAGGAAAGATAGCACTTCTTCAGTATCTGGTGCTGGGAAAATTGGCTAGCCACATACATAAGATTGAAGCTAGATCCATATCTCTCACCATGTACTAAATTAAAAATAGATGAAAGATCTAAATATTAAAATTAGGAACACTTAACCTGCTGGAAGATAAAATAGGTAAAACTCTTGAAGACATAGGTGTAGGCAAGGACTTTCTGAATAGAACCCCAGTTGCACAAGAAACAATATAAAGAATCAACAAATGAAATTACACCAAACTAAAAAGCTTCTGCACAGCAAATGAAACAACTAGAAAGATAAAGAAACCCACAGAATGTGAAAAAAATGCTATTCCTTGGACAGAAGACTAACACCTAGAATATATAAAGAACCCAAAGAATTAGACCATCTGAAAATAAAAGACCCAGTCAAACAATGGGCCACTGAAATCAAGAGACACTTCTCAGAAGAAATACAAATTGCAAACACTGTAAATACATGAAAAAATGACTGACATTGCTGGCAATTACAGAATGGTATCTACACTCAATCGAACATCTGACAAGCACAAAAGAAAATAATTGCATGTATTTATGTGTAATTATCAAATGAGAGAAATTAGTATCTATTAAAAGTAGGACAAAGGAAGGTGGAGAGAGAGGTTAGTAAACATGTCCCCATGTTTTCTTCTAGAAGTGTTGTAGATTCTGGTCTCATGTTTAAATCTTTATTTTGAGTTGGATTTTAGTATGATATCAAGTAAGGTTCTAATTTTGTTCTGCATGTGAATATATGGTTACTCTGCCTCATTTGCTGAAGAGACTGCAGAGGCATAAAGGGCTCCCATTTCTCCTCGTATATTCTTGCCCCCTGTGTGTGTCCACCAATTCTGGACCACCAATTCTGTTCCACTGGTGTCCATTTGCCATTATTCTATAATCACAGTGATTTATTTACCTTCTTTTTGTAATACATTTTAAAACCAAAAAATGTGATGTCCTTAGCTCTGGTCTCAAGGTATTTTGGCTACTCGGAGTCTGTCTTAGTCCATCTCTGCTGCTATAACAGGGGGCCACAGACTGGGAAAATTTTAAAGAACAAAAATTTATCAAAGTTCCAAAGGTTGAGAAGTCAAGATCAAGGCACAAGCATTGGGAGAAAAGGGAACTAGAATCTCTTAATCAAAAATTTGTGGTGGTGCACGGCTTACAGTCCCAGCCACTTGGTAGGCTGAAGACCAATTATTCAAGACCAGCTTAGGTAACATAGCAAGACCCACCTCAGGAACAAAAACATTTTTTTTTTTTTGTGGGTACCAGGGGTCGACCTCAGGACCTCACGCACCAGCAGGTGCCCGTGCTGCTGAGTGATATCACCGGCCCTTTTTTCGTAAGTGCGTTCCAGGAGTCAAACTGGGGCCCTTGCGCTTGCCAGGCAGGCGTGTACGCTGCTGAGCCGTCTCACTGGTCCACAAAAACATTTTTAAAAAGGCACTATAAACTGCTGTCTGTTCTAGTCCTTGTAAATAGAAATGGTGATTTCTGAACATTTTTGCTTTTTTCTTTCTTATAACCTCTTTTATCTTGGAGAGATTGTGGAACACATAAAGACAGAGGCAAATGGGGCATGTGGGATTACAACTAATATATGTAACATCTATCTGATCTTTAACACTTACTTTCAGAAGTACTTTTCTATTTGTTTAGGTGTTAGTGAAAAAAGGATAAAGTAAAAAGAAATGTTTTCTTCTATGTTCTTTGGGCGTGGAGGCCAAATGTGCTAAACAAAATAACATTTAAATTATAACATTGTTTTATTTAGTGGTTATCTAATTTGTTGGTCATTTTCAAGGATCTGTTTGTATGTTAGTAAACATATGTTGTGATTCTTCTGCATTTTTAGTTCTTGTGTTTGTTTTAGTTAGGAACACTTAGTTAACAAAATTTCCTGATTTTTTGGCACTTTAAAAATAATTTAGAATATGGAAAAACAAAGCATAAGCATTTTACCTCAAATTTCTAAGTCACTCACGCCTGTTACCCCACCTATGAAGCTAGTAACCAATTTCTTTCACAACATCATGATGACAGTAATCCTCAGTAAGTATGTGAGGCACTTCTGTGTGTGTGACCATATCATCTTACTGTATAAAGCAAAAGAAATTGGCTAAGATCTCATCTCTAGGAGTTTAACATCTAAGGTAGGAAAATCGATACAGATAAGCATAAAGGTCACCCAGATAGTTTGCCAAATATTGTACAGTAGTTTGTAGTGCCGTATTAAAAATATGATTATTGTTTAGATCTAGAATGTCTCCCAAGATTTTCAGGTGCTCAGAAGCAGGGCTTTTAGAAGGAAATTGGATCACAGGGGTGCGCTGTACTCTTAACTAACACTCTGAGGAGGTGAGGCCTGGTCAGACAGGCTAGTTCACGGGGGGCATGACTAGAAAGGTTTTATCTCCCTCTCTAGTTCCTTTCTTTGCTCTCTGCTTCCTGACCACCATAGTGTGAGCAGCTTTCCTCTGCCCAGGCCCTATCAAATGCCATTTCTGCCTTGCAGTCCACTTACCATATAAGGACTGAGACTTCTTTTTTTTTTTTGAGGCAGGGTCTCACTATGTAGTGCAGGCCAGCCTTGAACTCACTTATGTAGCCCAGGCTGGCTTCAAATTCCTAGTGATATTCTTGCCTCAGCCTCCTGAGTACTGGGATTGCAGGCGTGTGCCACCACATCCAGCTGAGACTTCTGAAACTGAGCCAAATAAACCTCTCCTCTTTTACATTGTGAGTGTTGGGTATTGTGTCCAGAAATGGGAAATTGACTAAGGCAGATTTTGGTACTGGGGCTGTTGCAGTGAAAACCTGACCATGTGATTTAGAAGCCTTTGGAAGTGATCCTGGGATGAGTTATGGAAGGTTTGGATATACTAGCAATAGAGGCCCTAGAATGCTGTAAGCCAAGTTTTATGGGAAATTCTGATCAAAGTTAAGACCAGAATGCTGATAGAAATGCAGAGAGGAAGTGTCAGGATCAGGAGATTTCAGTTGGGAACAGATTCCATGGGCAGTTGGACTTGAGGTCACATGTATTGTGTTCTGGCAGAAAATTTGTCTACATTTTGCCCATGTCCTGAGAATGCAGGAGACTGAGATGAAAGCTGATGGTCTAATTAATCTGGTGGAAGGAATTTCAAGGCAGCCCAATGTTCAGGCTATGGCCTGGATACTTCTGGTTGCTTTCAGCCAGGTTTAGAGTAAGAACCAGGAGAATAAGGCCAATTTTAAAAGTTTATCATTTTATCAGAAAGGAAACACTTGCAAAGTTGGAGTGCAGGAGAAGCAAGATTGCTAAAAAGTTTAGCATTAAAAAGAAGCCAGGGCAGTAGGAAAAATTTCTTGAGGGGATCTCAGGAATCGGTGAGAACCCATCCTTCACTGGCTCAAAGCTGTGAGGGTATAGTAAGTCCCTAACTTACCAATGAGTTCCATTCCAGGAAAATGTTCTTAAGTCAGACTTACTCATAAGTCTGACAAAGTGAGACTTATTCACCTTTGACACAAATACACAATATATATTGCTTTTTACTTCCTAGCAATCCCCTCCACATCACCACTGCTTTTCTTCTTGCTTCTGGACATCCTGGGTTGTTAACAGTGAGGCAGGATGTACAGGGTTAAGCTCCTGTGCTTGTGGGAAGTGGGGGGAAGCACTGACTCTTAAAACCCCTTCAACTTCTTTGCTTCAGACCAGGCCCTCCAGAGAAGACCACGGAAAACAACCACAAAAATGGGTTAACTCGGCCCTGCTCTCTTCTTGGTGACCTCAACTAACCTCTGATCCCTCTCATTTCTTTGGAATCTAAATTCTCCATCCCACAGTGTCCGCCCACCACCTGTAAACATGCCATGTTGAAGAAGGTGACCTGAGGCCCGGCTCCCCTTCTCTGGTGCAGGTCTGTGGAAAGACCCCACCCAGAGCCCGGCACTCCTTTGAAGAGCTCTCCTACCTGAGTCTCTGCCAGGACACCCCCCGTGGCCCTCAGAAGCCTCGTGCAGTTGGGGAGGGTCACTCCGGGGCCCCCAGTTTCCACTCCCCCACACAACACTGATCCTGCCTTCTGGTGGTCCCCACAGCTGCCACAGAGTGAAGCCCAGAAGCCCCTGCTGTCAGTTGGCCCTGGTGCTCAGTGGGCCTGCATGTCAACAATGGGCGAGGCATTGCGAACACATGGGGTGGGATCAGGGAGGGGCGCGGCCTGCAAGGGCCTATCCCACTTGACCTTGCACCAAGGACTGCCCAGCTTGGTGGAAGGGAGGTTGTGTGGACATCTGGGGTTCAGAGGTCTGGCCCGGGTGGGGACCAGGAAGTCAGGCTACCTTAGGTTAAGTGTCCTCATGGAGAGGAGAGCAGGACTAAGTTCCAGGAGGAGACAAAATGTGTGCAGTAGGACTGGGGCCAAGTACATGGTGGCCTGGTGGCCTGAGGTGTGAAATATAGGGGACAACACCACAAAACCTGGGCACACTGCTGCACTGATTAGGCCTCTGCATGTGGCACATATGTGGGCAGGGGCCTGTGTTCCCTCTCCAGGCATCATGATCCTCCTTGCCCAGAGGACAAAGGGTCAGAATGGAGAGCAGAAACTGGCGTCCCAGGTGTGGGCACTGCACCCTAGAACACTGAGGAAGGAGGACCTGGGCAACTGAAGGCTGAGCTTGGGCAGCCCACAGTGCTGGGGCACTGAAGGTGGGCATGGGTCTTAACTTGCCTGTTGCTGGGCACAATAACCATCACCACAACTCACAGGACAGGTTTAACTTGGCTCACAGTTACAGGGGATTCAGTCCATGTTCAGCTATCCAAGGCAGAAACATCATGGTGGAAGGGTGCAGTGGTCCAAAACTTAGTTCCTGGCAGCTAAGAAGCAGATCAGGGGAACAGGTAAGTGACCAGATACAGACCTCAAGGTCATGCCTCACCACTAACCCAGACACACCCAGAAGTGTGGCTATCCAATCCCTTGGGCTGTCTCAAGCCACTCCAGTTGAAAATCCACCCTAAGCACCCCAGGACATGTTCACCCTCGTGAGGGTGGAGCTGACAGTTCAGCTCCCATGAGGGCCAGCAAGAAAGAAGTGCTGTCCTGCAGGCTGTGGGGTGTCAGCATCCCTCATCCCTATCGCTGGTGGCTTCTGTGTCCACCCTCACAAGGGAGAGGTATCTCATCCCACTATCAGACAGACCCAGGGAGGCTGGGGACTATGGGAGCCTCATGGTCCAGAAGGGGAGGCCTTGGCCCAGTGCTTCTGCCTGACTCTACTGGTCCCTGAAAACTCCCTGAAAACCATGAGTGACTGGTTGCTGGTTGCGCCCTTCCCAGCCCACTGTTCAGAGCCCTCTCTGTACCTCCGGGTGCAGTCCATGCTTTCAGGGGCCAGGTGTCTCTGCTGTCAGTGTCCACCTATCAGCACCTCTGCCTTGGTTGCCTGCTCTGGCCAAGCACTCATTCATCCAAACTGGCTGGAGGCCAGGCCCAATGAACCAAAATGGACTGTCCAACCCCCCACACTGCCCCGGCCTAGGGAGCTGCCACACACGGCTCCAGTCCCAGTCTGCCATCCTAGGGGCAGTACCTGATGCTCCTCTTCTTGGAGTCTGGGTCTGGATTGGGCTTGTTCACTTGATTGCTTTACTAGCAATCCACAGCCTGATGAAAAGCTGGGAAGGATTCTCCAGGGACAGGAACAGCCCTGGAATATCCCTGTAACTACTGGAGAATTTCTATGCTGAGAACAAGTTCTCTCTGTGTACAGAGCTGCTCGTCAAAGAGTTTGCTGTGATGCCCAGATCCTGCTGCTTCCGCTGGCCTGCACAAACTGCAGCACTGCACTCAGGAGCACTCTGGGGCCTGGGCCTGGCTCCTGGGCGGCTCAGCAAGGCTGAGAGACTGGCACGAGAGCTGAAGCCCCCACCTGAATCAGACAGCGAAGCCCCAAGACCAAGAAGAGCATGACCATTGCCAGTGGAGTGGACCCAGGAATGGAGCTCCCAGTTCAGCCTCAAGTGGTACGTTCTCCACATCTGCTCCCCCAACACCCACGGCCACCATGTATACCCACCAGCACCCTGTGTCAGAGGACACAGCCACAGCATCTTGTGGCCTCTGCAGCTAGTAGGTGGGCAGCCTCCAGATAGTCTGTCAGCTTGGATGGGGACCACAGCAAGGTTCTGAGGTGAAGACCCCTGAAGAAGCCAGTGTGTTCTATGCCATAAAATCTACCACCAAATACGATTTCATCCTGGAAAACTGGACCTTCCCGGGGTGCAGCTGTCAACCAGGGAGCCTGCTCAGCCCTCCCTTGCAGAAAGGACTGAAGATTTTCAAAGACATCTTCTAAGGATGTCTGCCCACCTGCCAGCCCAAGTCCTCCCCACTCTCTCTCATGGCCTGGATGGGCCCCTGCCACTCCACAGCTGACCTGGCTTCCAGGGACCACTCCCTACCTTAAATGCCTTCTGTGCCCCGGATCCAAAGGATCAGTTGACTTTTGCCAAGGAGTGCTGCCTGCAGACACGGTGCCCTCTAGCCCTGGGCACTGCCCTCCTGCACTTTCCTGTCACGTTCCCAGGTGCAAGTCACTGTGCCTTTGCCCACAGCCACCCCAGGACTCCTGCTCTCACATCCGGCCTGACTGATATAGGAGATAAGGTGTGGCAAAGCTGGCTGGGGAAAGGAGGAGGACCTGTCAATTACAAGATCCCAGGGCAACTCAAGGACCCCACACGTGGAACTTCTCGTGAGCTCCCACGAGATGTGCATGGCATAAAAAAAGAGCGGCCTTCACAGACAGCTGAGATCATGAGTTTCCATCATAGCCTGTGCTCCATTTCTCAGATGCGCATGTACTTTTATTTTTGCCTTTACCCTCTAATCCATATATATGTGTACTTAAAGTCAGCTGATCTTTGACAAATGAGCAAAAGCTAATCAATGGAGCAGACAGTCATTTCAACAAACCATGCTGGAACTACTGAATATCCATGTGTGAAAGATAAAATGAATCTAGACATACATTTTATACCCTTGGAAAATATTAACCTAAGTGGATCATAGAACTACATGTAAAATGGAAAACTACAAAACTCCTAAAAGTTAAAGTAATAGAAAACCTAGATGACCTTGCATATGGCAATGTTTTTTATAAATATAATAAGAAGGACACAATCCATGAAAGATATAATTGGTAAGATGGACTTATGATCTTATCACAAGGAATATAACATCCAGAGAGGGAGAAGATGCTGCACAGTACAGAAGAAACATTTGCAAAAGACACACCTGACAGAAGATTCTTATCCAAAACATATTTTATGAACCTCTTAAATGTCAACAACATGCAAATCAATAACCTGATTAAGAAATGGACAGAAGACTCAGCCAGACACTCACCAAAGATGATACACAGTTGGGAAGGGAGCGTGTGAAAACCTGCACCCAGTACACTGCTAGGGAGTTTCATGGCTGAGATTAAATGGACTAGTTCTTTGAAAGCCACAGACTACAAATTCACTCAAGAAAAAATATCCTGCTGTCTATTAAGGAAATTAAGGAAATTAATTAAGGAAATTAATTAAGGAAATATCCCTCTGTCTATTAAGGAAATTGTGCTTACATTTTAAAATCCTCCAAGGAAAATGTTTTAGTGTTCTGTCAAATTCTACTGAACAGTGGCCGGTGAGATGGCTCAGCGGCGTAAGTGCCTGCCTGGCAAGTGTGAGGGCCCGAGTTTGACTCCTGGAACCCACATACGAAAAAAGGGCTGGTGATATCGCTCAGCGGCACAGGCGCCTGCTGGTACATGAGGTCCTGAGGTCGACTCCCGGTACCCACAAAAAAAAAAAAAAATCTACTGAACATTAAAGGAAGAAAGAAAACAAAATTCACAGAATTTCAGCAAATAGAAGACACGGGACATTTCTCACTTATTTTACGTGTCTGTTAGCACACATACCAGTGTCAGGCAACAACACTGAAAGACCCCTGCACCCCAACACCCTCCCCATGAGTGTGTGCAACATACCCTGTCACCCTGTCAAATCTAGTCTCGTGTAACAAGCACAATCCATTGGGAGCAAGTGAGGTGGAAGCCCACCCAGATGGTAAGAATGGGGGAACATATTTTAATCTACATAATTAATACAAACTAGAAATATTATAAGAACTGCAGCATGATCATTTAAAAAGATACAGAAAAAGCTCTGACAAGATTCAGCAGCCATTCAAGATTAAAATAAAAAAATATCTCTGAGAGTTATGAACAAAACAGAGGTTTCTCTGATAAAGGTTATCCACAAGAAAACCTCCAGCAGTGCTATACATAATAAATCAAGGCTGACTTCCTCCCAATAACAGGAAAGGCCTGTAGGCTCTCAGTCATCCCATCTTATACATGATACAAATTTTAGTGTTGAAATGAGAAAACAAAATACAAGTGGCTGCATCCAGAGAGGAGGTGAGCTGCTGAAAGGGAGAAGCATGGAGGGAAACGAAACAATGCTGCCAACCATGAAAAAGGCTGAAGAAGCCTCAGGCATGCCATCCCTGAGTTGTGAAGAGGTAGAGCTTGTGGGGTTGCAGGGTGCACAGACCAAGAGAGCAAAGGAGCTGAAAAGTCAGAAACAGATGCACGCATCTGCGGTCTCCTGTTCTGTAACAAAGGTGCAGAGGGGAGTCAAGGGGGAGCAATTAGTCTTAAAACCCTGTGAGTGTTGGACATTCATAGATTTTTTGTTAAAAAGTTAACTTTGACCCATTTTACACCTTCCTTGGGGAAACACACACACACACACATGCACACACATACCACACTCAACAGTGGAAATGGCCCGTATGTAAAACACCAGGCTGAAAACACATGGAGGAAGTAAGAGTCCTTACAGGGTGCAGCCAGCAAGACAAGGCAGGACAACATGCCGACTTGGGATGTGGAGCAGCGCATGGGTAGCAGCTGCACCCCAGCCCCATGTGTCACCTCCTGCCAGCCCCGAGCCATGCTACTTGATCCCAGAGCTCGAGGAGTCCACGGGTGGACAGGGTCGGTTCCTACTGCACACGGGTGCACCAGGTCCTCACCTGGGGTAGCAGGCCCGGAGGAGTGGAGGTGGCCAGGCTCCCAAGGCAGCACCTGTGCTCTGCACCTGGGAGCTGCCCACCGCAGCCAGGTTGGCATCGCATCCACTTCTGTGCCCAGCAGGGCTGGTTACCACCTCTGCCCAGGTCGTGCTGACTCCGGGCATTGAGCTTCACCGAGGGGAACCACAGATGCAGCTGATGCGCTGAGCTCTGGCAACCCCACCACTGCAGCCCAAGGACAGGGACACCCAGAAATGAATGGAGATGCAGTGCACGGGGCCCTGCCACGACCTCCACAAACTCGCACTTGCCAGGACAAAAGGACTCTGCTGAGAAGCCAACATGGAGATGTGGTTCTCTGCAAGCCTGAAGCACTCATAGGTGGCCTGGTCCAAACAACAGAAATCCTCTGACTCTTCTGCAGCACCTGTCACCTGCAGTGCAGCACCACACTTCCCCTTAAGTAGCCCAGGTGTTAGCTCTGGTGCTGAGCCCACCCTAGGGTCTGTTCCCAGATCATCCTACCAGGCGGGCTGAGCTTTTGGAAAAAGCGCACACCTGGGGGTGGAGTTGGGCATGCTCAGGGCTTCTCAGTAGACGCCCAAACTCAAGCCTGATTCCCTAGCTGAGGTGTCCCTGTCACCCCCTCCAGCCCTTGTGATGGTTGTGTCCTGCATAAAGTCACACCTGCTCCTGCCCCTTGTATATAACTGCAGCCCAAGAGGGCTGTGAGGAGCGAGGCCTTAAGCCCTTTGTTAGCTTTTATTTTTGTTTGATTTATTTTTTGCATTTGTAGAGAAAGCAGTGTTTAATTTCACCTGTTTATGTTTCTAAATTCTGAATGTGTGTGTGTGTGTGTGTGTGTGTTTCCTTGTGTCAGTCTTTCAAAAAAATGGGAAGAAAAAAAGTACCCCTCTTTTCCTAGCGCTTGGTTCCCCCTTCAGTCCTTTCCACACCAGTCTTGCCCTTTTAATCCTTGTTTTTGCTTAAAATTCACATTTCTGTTTGCAATCTTTGCTTTTCTGTTTTCAGCAAAGTTTCACTACACTAAGGAATAAAGTAAGCCCTTGCAACTTTCAGGTGGAGTATTTTTCACCTACTGCACCAAAGGCACGAACAGTAAGAGAAAACTGTAATAAAGTGGACTTTGTTACAGAGTACTGGTCTGTGGGAAGAAAGAGAATGTGGAGACAAACTGATGACAGGAAACAAATATTTGCAAAATAAACATTACAAAGGTCTCTTACCCAAAACATGCACATATTCAAAATATTAATAAAACAACTCGATTAAAAATGGGTCAAACACTTGAACACTTAATCAAAGAGACTATCTAAGGCAAGTAAACATGGAAAGATTCATTATAATTAGCTACTAGGAAATGCAAATTTAAGCAGATGAGGGCAGTGAACATGCTGCGGAGTAAGAGTCAATACTACTCTTGTTTTTTGTAGCTGAGAAATTACTTGCATACACGAGATCCAATGAGAGCTGTATTACAAATAAAACAAATGCTGAGGGCCTTTCTACAAGGGTCAGAAACCAAGCCAGTGGACAGAAAAGCCACGATCTCGGTTGCCCCTCTGGCGCCATCTAGTGACACCAGGGAGCTCAGTGCTACCATACAGCAGAGGTGGATCCTGGGAGGGGCAAGGTGCCAGGTGGTGCGGACAGTTTGGGGGAGGGCCACGAAGACACAAAGAGGGGGCTCCTGAAGGTGGCCTTTCTATGATGTGCTTGGGAGTGATTCGGGCAGCGAAGTGACGAGATCAGAGGCATGTTTTAGAATAACGCAGGAGTGGAAATGGAGCCGTGGATGGTGACGAGAGATCAGGTGCCTCAGGAGTCAGTGCTACCTGCCTCTGTTTCCCGCCTGAATTGTGGGGCCAGACAAGGGGGACAGCAGCCTTGTAATGGAACCAAAGCAGGGATTCCTGGCCGATCTGTTCAAATCTACCATCCCTGCTGCCTAGAACACAGCTTGGGACATAGTAGGGTTTTTATTATTTTAATTTACAAATGTAAGGAGGGTATTCTTCCATGTGTAAGACTAAATGATCATACTGGCTAAGTACAGACCCCGGTACCCCAGCCATCGCGGCACCGTCTTTTAGAGAATGAAGAGTCAGGTGGTCTCAGCACAGCCTGACAGGCAAACACACGTGTGCCATTTTCCTCATTACAGGGCCAATAGTGAGGCTCTGCAGGCAGCCTGGTGAGGGCAAAGGCCCACTGCCCAGGTGCAGGGGAGCCCCAGCTGTATGTATCAATAAGTTGGGCCCTGGGATCACACACTTACCCTGTGACCTCAAGTTTCAGGGTTACACAGGAGATGCCAGGAGAGGGCTCTGTGAAGGAGGCAGGGGCTGCACCCCCAATGTCTCTACAGTGACAATCGCCAGGGTAGGTGGCCCCACACATCCCAATGGAATATGCAAGATCCCCCCTACTGACTACACTGAATGTCCACACCATCCCACCCCTCCTGCCTCTCTCCACTGCCCTAGGTCATAAGTGGGGAAATGGAGTTTGCCAGTGCAAATAGAGTCTCCTCTGTGGTTGTATCTTGGATGGGGGAGGCCAAGAGCTACGCTTTCCCACTGTGTCTCAAGGGCGACGCAGGATGGGGTTTCCGAAGCAGTCGCACCTGTCCCAACTCTCACTGACTCTAATATATCCCTTCCCCAATCCCTCTGTCTTCTCACCCACTGGGCTCCACACAGCCAGCTGGGGCTGCACCAGGCTCACGCTGTCCATCAGCATCTGGGCTGCACCCAATTGCTTGGGTGCTTGTGGCCACTAGCTCCACTTCTTCCATCAGATGGGACTACATGGGGTTCCATGTTTGCCTCGCTGCCCTGGACCCTGGCTGCCTGGGAACTTGGAAGTGGCCACCTAGGATGGCATCCAGCGCAGCTTGTTCCACCCAATAGGATTAATCTTCCTCTCATCACCAAAGAAGTCAAAACCCTTGAGAAACAGGATTGAAAAGACCTTCAACAGAATACTAGTCAACAAAATCCAGCACCTGCATAAAGCATACAACATGGCCACCGGGATGTATCCCAGCAATGCATGCTCATTTCATCATACAAAATTAATGTAATACATGGTGTTGATAGAAGAAAAGCAAAGAAAGACAAAAACACACACTAATCTCAATGGGGCACAATAGGTAGGAATGTATAAAGAACTCAAAAAATTAGAGCCTCCCAAATAAAAGACTGAATCAAAAACTGTGCAAATGAAATGAGTAAACACTTCTCAGAAAAAGTACACATGGCCAGTAAATACATGAGAAAATGTCCAGCATCTCTGACCATTACAGAAATGCAGATTAAAATAATACTGAGATTCCACCTTACTCCAGAAAGAATGGCCATTATCAATAAATCAAATAACAAATGCTGGACAAGCTGCAGGGGAAAAGGATTCCTTCTACATTGTTGGCAGGAATGTAAACAAGTACAACCATTATGGAGATCAGTATGGAGATTCCTCAAAAAACTGAAACTAGAAACTCCACTCAACCCACTATTCCCCTTCTAGGAATCTTCCCCAGAGTTAAAGACATCACATTATAGTGGTCCATGCACACCCATGTTTATAGCAACACAATTCATAATACCTAAATCTTGGAAGCAGCCGCTATATCCATCAACAGATGAATGGGTAAAGAAAATGTGGTATTTATATATAATGGAGTACTACTCTGCCATAAAGAAAGATAAACTTGAGTCATGTGCAGGAAAGTGGATGCACCTTGAGAACACAATTTTAACTTAAATTAATCAGACACACAAGATTAAATATTGTGTGTTTTCTCCTATATGAGCAACCCAAGTAAAATTAAAGAGCAAGATTAAAGGCAGGTAATAGGAAGTAGGGAGACAGATCTTTCTGAAATGGGAATGGGATCAAGAGAGGGAGGGCAGGAAGGGGAAGGAAGAGCAGTAAAGGGGATGAAAAAAGGAAGTAAGATGTGTTACGTACACGTACTAATTTCACACAAGGAATGGAAACTTTACAGCAAACATGTACAAAAAAGGAAAGGAAGAGGATCAAGAGATGGGTGAAGGTGGGAGGAAGGGAAGGGAAAAGGATTTTAAAAAGGGATCAAGCTGTGTTATGTACATGCACCAGTTCCCCACAAGGAATAAGCATTATGTACTGCAGACATGTATTAATAAAATAAAAAAGGAAGCCAAATACCTTTCCACAATAAAAACACCCAGCAAACTAGGAAACACACAGCCAGCACCATCCCTGCTGGAGAAAGCCTGAAAGTCTCCCCTCAGGATCAGGAATAAGATGAGGGCACCCCTCCCCGCCTTTATTCAAACTTGGGCAAAATATTTTCAGTGTTTGCTATGGTTTTCCTTCCCTTCTATTTTAGTGGTTTCCACTTTAAACTATGACAGACATTTGATAGTTCACTTAGACTGAAACATTTTCAAACTGCTTTTGTGATTTTTTTTGAAAAGTTACATAGAACTGTTTTCCTTACTTTTCCAATATTTACAATATTTATAAATCTTCTGGGTTTTTTTTCTGTATAATCTTGTGTAGTTGGAGAACTGTCCAATTTTGATTTTGGAAATTTCTCATAAATACTTAATGGTTACTTACCATGTTATAGTTTAAATTTAAAATGTTGCCCAAATGTCTCATGTGTTTGGGTGTGGGGCCTGGTCACAAGAGGTGGGTCACTGCAGACATGACCCAAAGGGTGTGTTCTTGTCCCTTGTTCCTCCTTTCTCATTATTTGCTTCCTGGCATCCATGGGTTGAACAGGTTTCCTTCACTATACCCTTTCATTGTACCATTCCTGCCTTGGAGCTAGGTGACCACAGACTGAATCTCTCAGTCTGAATCCCCTATAACCATGAGCCAACTTAAACTCTCTCCCCCTTAAATTTTGGATAGCAGGTATTTATCTCAGCAATTGGAAAGCTAATATAGAAAACTGGTACCAAGAGTGGGGTCTGTTTCTGTGATTACCTGACCATGTGGCTCCAAAGTCTCTGGAACTGGTTTGCAGGAGGGATATGGAAAGGTTTGGAGATGCAGGCTACAGATGCCCTAGAATGCTATAAGCTAAGCTGATGGGTAAGCCTGGTTGGAGCTCAGAAGACCAGAATGCTGAGAGGAGTACAGCCAGTAAGGCCAGGTCAGGAGGTTGGATTTGGGAACAAGGACTGTATTTGAAACTGGACAACAGGCTAAATGTATTTCATTCTGACAAAGAATTTGTCTAGGTTTTGTCCAAGTCCTTGGATTTTGTGTGAGGCTGAATTTAAATGTGGTGGACTAATTAATCTGGCAAAGGAAATTTCAAGGCAGCACAATGTTCAGGAGGTGACACGGACATTGCTAGCTACTTTTCAGCAGATTTACAATGAGAATTAGGAGTGAAAAGTAGATCTAAAATATGCAAAAAGTTTGCAGTTTACCAGAAATGCAGCACCTATAAAGTCAGGGCCAAGGAGAATGAGATTGCTGAAAAGATCAGGTCTAATGAAAAGAAGCCAAGTACTTTGGGTCAGGATAATAAGAAAATACTTTCAGGGCACCTTAGGAGATGGCCAGACCCCAACAATGGGGAGCTCAAGGGTAAACTCTTTTAAACGTGTATACACCTTTGAAAGACTCTGATTTGAAAACAGAGTCCCAGGGTATCCTGCTCATTCACATCTGCCCAGCAAAGTGTTTCTACTCCAGGCACTCACAAGCTCCTGCAGTCACAGTCCAGGGGGCGAGGATACCACTCAAGCTGGTGGCAGACCTTGATGTCATTCATGTGGTGCTGGTTTCTCAGGCATGCAGAAGGCAAGAGTTATAGGGCCATGCAGGCTTCTACCCAATTTTGAGAAGGCTTTGGAGGGCAGGCAAAAATATGTGACAAGTCTGAATCCATGCCAGGAACCACTGAGAGGACAATGCCTGAAGCTGCGAGAATAAAACCAAAGATACAGTAGAGAGTGCACAAAATTGGAGATGCCAGGAATGTGGCAGCAAGTGGACACATCCCAAGGGAGGGGTGACATGGGGTGCAACTAGTAAGGCCTTAGCGGCAGAGTTGCCCAAACCCTTCTGAGTTCACATCTCACCACAACCTGCTCCACGTGCTGGGCAGGGAGCTATAGAATCTAATGTTTTTCCTACGGAGTTTCAGTCTTGCTTGGGTTCTATGCAGCTATGCCTCCCTTTTGGAATGGAAATGTTTAATCTGTGCCATTGTATATAGAAAGTATTTAACTTTCTTTCTGATTTTTAGAGAGGCCACAGCTAAGAGTTTGCCTTGAGGTTCAGAGGAAACTTTGGACTTGGAAATTTTAGCAATGACAGCAAATTTTAGAATGGGCTAAATGCATTTTCATAATGAGACAGACATGAGCCTGTTAAGGGCTAGAAGAGGAATGTTATGTTTTAGATCTGAAACATTCCCCAAAAGTCTCATATGTTCAAAGATTGGCCCTAGTCAGAAAACATGAGTCACTGGGGTGTTACCTGGAAAGGTGTATTCTTGATCCTAGCTCTTCCCTTCTTGCTCTGCTTCCTGCCTGTCATGACTTCAGTAGCTCTTCTCTTCCATGCCTTTTCACCATGCCATTTCCATCTTGGAACTGGCTGATGACAGACTGAATCTCCTGAAACCATAAGTCAAATTAAACCTTTCTTCCTTCAGTTGTGAGTGTTGGGTATTTTGTCCCATTGATGGGAAATCCGACTAATACAATCTAACACAGACCTATCTTGGTGAATGATTCATGTGACTGTAAAAAGAATGCACATTTTACCCATTTATAACAGCACAATTTATAATAGCTAAATCCTGAAAACAGCCCATATTCTCATCGATGGGTGAATGGATAAAGAAAATGTGGTATTTTTATACAGTGGAATAATAGTCTACCATAGAACAGGATAAACTTGAGACATTTTGAGGTAAATGGATGTAGTTAGAGACCATTAAGTGAAATAACTCAGACACGTAAGTTTAAATATCACATTGTTTCTCCTGTGTGATAAACCCATAGGGTAAATAAGGACCAAAATGGAGGGCAGATATTGAGAAGTAGAAATAACATGTTTAAATGGGATGGGGAATAAGGTAAGGAAGAGGGGAAAGGGAAGAAGGGAAAAGGGATTTCAAAAAGAGAATGGAAGGAAAAAGTGGAAATCAAGCTTTTGTAAGTGGGGAGAGAATGAAGAGTTGAAAGAATGGGGAAAAAGAATTAAGATATATTATGTATAGTAGTCCTTCTATATTCTTTTTATCCTTTTATCAGTATGAAATATCCCACTTCACCTGATAACCAAACAGACATGCCAAGTCTGTTATGTTTACTGTCTGCATGGTGAGTCTTTTCCCTCTGCAGCTGATGTCTAAGGGACTACCATTTAGCAAGTTTAGTGAAGAATAAAGTGCAAGTCACATTACAAGTACACAAGTTGTGAAAACATTTCATTTACCACTTATGTCCTGGGTAAGACCAGGTTTTCTCTCATGCTTTGCCCACAACAGTATTTCATAACAGATTGACGAAGTGCTAAGCACAGGAATGCAGTTCTCTGCTCTTTTGCCAGACAGGCAAAACAGTAAAACAATGCCATCTCCTCACTAGATATTTTTCTTTGGAAAAATATAGCTACTTTTCACTAAAATGCCTTTTTAATATGATGGTTTTTATTTTTGTATTAAGTGACTTAACACAAAAGATTTTTAGTATTTCTCTTTTATCATCCAACATAATGTTTTGGTATATCTCCTGTGGGCATCAGTTTTTCATTGCTTTGAACAAACACCCAAGGAAAAGAACTTAGAGGAGGGGAGGATTATTTTGGTTCATGGTTTCAGGGGTTTCAGTCCATGGTGAACTGGTTCTATGGATCTGGGTAAGTATAAGCACTGTACGCTGATTGTGTCACTGGCGCTCCATGTTTCAGAGACTGAGGGGAGGCAGAAAACCATGGTGACACAGTGTGGCAAAACAAAGTGGCTCACCTCAGGCACCCAGGAGGCAGGAGGAGAGGGAAAGAACTGGAGAAAAAGAGATCTGAGACAATGTAAATCTTTCCCAAGGACATGCTCAGGGATCTAGTTCTTCTGACCAGGCCCTACCCCTAATACCCCATTCAGCTTATAAACTCATCAATGGACTAATCCACTTGATGGAGTCAGAACCCTCATGATCCAATCAACTCCCCAAGTAATGTCAGCTAACAACCACACCTTCAACACAATGAGCCCTTTGGGCGGGATTCTGAATCCCAGCTCTAAGACCTCTCACCCCTAACTCCACAGTTTTCTCAATGAGTTTTAAGTGTGCAAAGGGATGCTGAATGGGACCATCCTGGGGATCATCATCCTGCAGACCCTAATTAAATATTGTATATAAAATATAAAGCCTTCATACTACACTTCCTTCTACCATTTCTGTCTTTTGCTTTCTATTTTGATTCTACAGATATTACCAACCCCACAGTATTTTCATATTGTTTTCCTTTTAAACAATCTTTTGTTTCTAAAGAAACTAAGAAAAGAGAAAAATTGTAGTCCTGTTTTCTCAGTATTTATCATTCTTTTTTTTTTTTGTGGGAACCGGGGGGTCGACTTCAGGACCTTGCACGCCAGCAGGCGCCCATGCCGCTGAGCGATATCACCTGCCCCTTTTTCATATGTGGGTTCCGGGAGTCGAACTTGGGCCCTTGTGCTTGCCGGGCAGGCGCTTAAGCCACTGAGCCATCTCACCAGCCCTCATTCTTTTAATTTGTTTCTCCTTCAGTCCATTTTCCCCTCAATTTTCAATGATATGAATCCTTAAGAACCTTCCTTGGTTTATTTTGTGTCTCATGGTGATCAATGCTCCCAGCTTTCATATGTTTGAAAAATATCATTTCACTCTTATCATCAAAAATTATCTGTACTGCATGTGTCATTCTAGGGAATAAAAGGTTTTTGTTTTTATAAGATACAGTTTTGGAGATTTGACATGGCTGAATAAAGGAAGACTCACACTGGAGTTTCTCAGAGGAAATCACCTAAAAACACAGGTAACTGGAAGAAATGGAGGGACATACATCCAGATACCAAAATTAATCTGAAATAAGAGACTTGTAGATGAAACAAAACATAGGCATAATACTTTATAAAATGATAAACCAGCCCACAGGGCTGCCCTTGGGTTTCCTGCCGGTGGGATCGGGATCAGAGCAGGAACCAGCATTCCCAGGAAGTTCCTCTCAAAAAACAGAGAAATGGCAAAGGCGTGGAAAACTCAATCCACACATGATAGACCTAGAATATAAGGCCCCTTGCCTCTTTTGATTCCCTGCAAACAGAGGACACTGCTGCCTGGCAACAAATTTCACTGGCACACACAGGGGCCAGGGACTGCTTCCTGCAAAATCCAAACCCAGACATCCAGCCCACCCAGAACAAGCCCAAGGGACAACAAGATAGAAGAAAATAGAGGACACCCATTTGATATTTCTGAAATGACAGGAACAGAAGTTCAAAAAAAGGTGCATTAGACTATAGAGAAAATCACATAATATTCTCCCAGGTAAAAAAAGAGATGATAACAACAAGGAAGGACTTCCTCAGCAAGTCTAGAGTAGACATAGATTTAAAAAATAGAGGAGCATAGGAAAATAATGGAAGTCATGAATGCCCAACATAGGAAAGAAATGAAATCCATGAAACAGATTCAAACAAACATCCAGGAAATTAAAAATTCCATTCAAAATTTGCAAAATTACCTGAATGAAAGTGAAGACAGAATTTCAGACTTAGAAGACAAGATTGAGGCTAGCAATCATAAAAAGAAGGATTTCTTAAAAATAAAAGGAACCATGAGAAAACAATCCAACAGCTGCAAGATGATGCAAAGAAGAATAATATAAGCTTGATTGTAGTCAATGAAAAAGCTGGAGTCAGCACAAATGATGTATAAAACCTGCTTAGTGAAGTAATAGCAGAAAACTTCCCAAACATGGAAAAAGAATTTGACATACAGATAAATGAGGCATATAGAACTCCAATTACCCATGACCAAAACACATCTACATCAAGGAATATAATCAAGATTCCAGAAATTCAGCATAGGAACAGAATATTAAAAGCTGTTAGAGAAAAAAACAAATCACCTATAAAGGAAAGCTCGTCAGAATTACAGTAGACTTCTCAACACAAACCCTTTAGTCAAAGAGAGCTTGGAGTGAAGTATTTCAAGTCCTGAAAGAAAGTAACTTCCAACCCAGATTGATGTACTCTGCAAAACTGTCTTTCAGAATTAATGGAGAAATAAGATACTTCCATGACAAATAACAACTGAAGAAATTCATGACCACCAAACCAGCTCTACATTGTGTTCTGAAAGATATTGTAGAGAGAGATAACAATGTGCACAAACCCAAGAAAACCAATAGGAAGAAGCCACGAGGCAGGGCAAGCAATTAAACAGAGGGAAAAGACAAGGAACCAACAGCAGATAATAATATGACAGTGATAAGTCAATACATGTCAGTATTATAAGAATCAATGTAAATGGTCTCAACTCACCAGTCAAAAGAAACAGCCTGGCAGAATGGATCAAGAAATAAGAAACAATGATATGCTGCATACAAGAAACACATTTAACTAAAAAAGAAATTCATACACTAAAAGTCAAAGGATGGAAAAAAATACTCCATGCCACAGGAACCCAGCAAAAAGCAGGGGTATCTATTCTATTTGCAGACAATGTGAATTTCAAGCCAAGACAGACCAAAAGAGATAAAGAAGGTCACTACATTCTTGTTAAGGGGAAAATCCAAGAAGAAGAGCTTACAATCATAAATATATATGCAGCAAATACAGGGGCATCCATTTACTGTCTGCCTCCATCTGGGCACTGCCTCCACCACTATCAACCTCTAGCCGTATTTTTATACTTAGTTTTTAAATTCAGTGAACCTACATTACCCTCCCAAATTCCATACTTTACACATGGACATATTCTTGGTTTTATACATTTCATGACTTTTTGAAGATGGTTTAGTGACATACACCTACCATCACGTAGTTTACCTTCCCTACAACTCCTCTGCACATTGTGGCATGTCTCCTGCTAATCCCAGGAAAGCACTGATTTTTGTACACTGTCCATACTTTTGACTTTTCCAAATATCTTTTAGTTGTAGTAATACAGTATGTGGTTTGTTCAAATTAGTTTCCATGTAATATGACTTAATCTTTGTGTGTTCTTGAATTGATAGTTCCTGTCTTTTTACAGTGCTAAATAATACTCCATTTATGTACATAGTTTATTTGTCCATTCATCTACTGGAGGAAATCTTAATTGCTTTCATGTTTTGACAATTATGAATAAACTTGGTGTAATGTTTCCTGTGCAGGATTTTGTATATTTATATTGTCATTTCATTTAGCCAAACCCCAGGAGCACTGTTGTGAGTTCTTGTGGTAAGAGTATATTTTATTTTGCAAGAAATTGTCACAAAGTCTCTCCAAATACCTGTACTCTTTTGCATTCTTGCCAGCAGTGAATGAGAGTTTCTGGTTATTGTTTGGAATTTAGTCACTCTAATTGGGGTAGAGTTTCATTCACTTTGATAATTTCTCTGATTATAATTGATTGGTCTGAAATTCCCTCTCATTTTTTTGCAGTTATTCTTGATTGTTACATGTTTGCAGTGCATAAAGTTTACTTTCCTTGTGTGGAGTTGGTACATGTACATAACACATCTTAATTCCTTTTTCCCCCTTTTTCCTCTTCCTTCCCACCCACCGACCATCTCTTTATCCACTTCCCATTTGAGAAGGATCTGTCTCTGCTCTTCTTGTTATCTATTTTTGCTTTGCTCTTTATTTATAATTTGTGTTTCTCATTATTATGATTTGTCTTTAGACATTCCCCCAAAACCTCATGAAATCATAGGCGGGGTTTTGGGGAGTGACTGAATCATGGATGTGTGGTGCATGCTCTTCGGTGCATGATACAGGATTAGCTCACTGATTGGTTTAACATAGTTCTGGCTATGGGTGATGGAGTTGTAGAAGAGGGAAGATCAACTCTTAGTCTGGGTGTGCTATCAAATAGGCTTGTAGTCTGAATGGAACAAAAGGGAAAACAGAAGGAAGGCTGCTGCCTTCTGCATGCCACACCATGAACTGTTTCTCCTTCTCCACGATGCCCTTCCTTGGAACCAGCCACCTATGGACTGAAACCTCTACAGACAAAGCTAAAATAAACCTTTCCTCCTTAACTAATGGGAATTGGGTATTTGTCCCACCCATGAGAAAGTAACCCAGATACTCATATAAGAAAAATGTGGCATTTAAACTTGTGTATCTGATTTATTTCACTTATTATGGTCTTAAAATGCATCCATTTTCCTACAAAAGACTGAAGTATATCTTTCTTTGTGGCACAGTCATAGTCCATTCTGTGTAAATATCACATTTTCTCTATCCCTTCATCTGTCAGTGAGCATACAGGCTGCTTCCAAGATTTTGTTATTATAAACTGTGCTGTTATAAATGTTGATATGCATGTATCACTGTAATATAATGTCTTTAACTCTTTCGGGGAGATACCTAGAGTGGAACATTTGGTCAAACTAGAATGCAATTTCTGGTTTTAGTTTTTTAAGGACTATCCATATTGATTTCCATAATGGTTTTATGAGTTTACATTCTCACCATCCATATAGAAGGTTTTCTTTTTCCATTTAGGCTCATCAGAATTTGTTATTATTTGATTTCTGGGTATCCATTCCTTGTGTGGAATGATGGGATCTCCTTGTTGTTTTAATTTGCATATTTCCAATGCCCAGTGATGTTGAGCTTTTCTTCATGTATTAATTAGGAAATTGCTCTTCTTCTTCTTTAAAGTGTCTATTCATTTCACTTGCCCATTTTTTGATTGGGTCCTTTATATTGGAGGAATCTAATTTTTAAAAAATTCTTGATATGTTGTATATATTATTTCTCTGTCTGAAGAATAGTGGCATATTGTTTCCTATTCTGTAGATTTTCTTTTCACTCTTCGGGGGTATTTTTCTATGCAGAGCTTTTGAATTTGATATGACCCCATTCATTCTCAGTATTATTTCCTATGTAAACAGGTTTCCATTCAGAATGCCCTTGTGATAGCTTGTGATTTCAAGAGTTTTACTTATTTTACTTTTTAGCAGGGTGATTGTTTCTGTTTTAACATTTAGTTCTTTGATCCATTTTGAACTTAGTTTAGTACATAGCGAGAGATATGGTCTAGATTCAACCTGGTGTAGGTGAATAGCCAGTTTTCCCAATGCCATTTATTAAAGAGGCTATCATTCCCCAACTGTATGTTTTTGTCCCATTTGTCAAAGATCAAATAGTTGAATGTGCTTGGGGTTGTTTCTGCATTCTCTCTTCTGTTCCATCGATCCTCGTGTCTTTTTTTTCCCCCCGTACCTTGCTGTTTTTTATTAAATTAGCTTTGTAATATAACTTCAGGTCTGGTATTTTCATGATTCCTGCTTTGCTCTTGTTAAGGATTGCTTTTGGTATTCTAGGTGTCTTCTGGTTCCACATAAATTTTAGGATTGTTTTCTCCAGTTCTGGAAGAATGATGGTGGTATTTTGATTGGGATTGCATTAAATATCCATACCAATTTTGGAAGTGTGGGCATATTCACTATTTTGGATGTGCCCATCCAGGAACAGGGGATATCTTTCCATTTTCTGATGTCCTCTTCAATTTCCTTTTTCAGACTAATGTAGTTTTTGATTAAAGGTCTTTCAGTTTCTTAGGTTAATTGCTAAGCATTTAATTTTTCTTGGTATTATTGTTAATGATATTTTTTCCTAGTTTTTTTTAGTTGGTTCGTTATTAGTGGAGAGGAATTCTGTTGATATTTTTGTATTGATTTTGTATCCTGATATATTAGTGAATTTGGTTATTAATTCTAGGAGTATTTTGTGGGGTTTTTGGGGTCTGCTAACTATAAGATCAAGTGATCTGAAAAAAGACAATTTGATTTCTTCCTTTCCTACATGTATCCTTCTCTTTTTTTTTTCTTGCTTAGTTGCTCTAGCTAATATTATGAGCACTATGTTGAACAGGAGTGGTGATAGTGGACATCCTTGTGTTCTTTCTGAGTTTGAAGGAAAGTTTTTATTTAGTTTTACACCATTTAATATGATGTTGGCAGCAGGTTTGTCATAATGGCTTTTTATCAGATTGAAATAATATCCTCGTATATCTATTTTTCAGAGTTTTATCATGAAATGATATTAGATTTTGTCAAAGGCTTTTTCTGTATCTATAGAAATGACAGTGTGAATTTTTTCCTTGCTTCCGTTTATGTGATGAGTTACATTTATTGATTGATGTACCTTGCACCATCTTTTCATCCCTTGTTAAAGTCTACCTTGTCATGACATAGGATCTTTTTGATGACTTATTGCACTCTATTTGCCAGTGTCTTCTTGAGGACTTTTGCATCTACAATCCTCAAAAAGATTGGTCTCTCATTCTGTTTTTTGGTTGGATCCTTATCTGGTTTTGGAATCATAATAATGCTAGCTTCTAGGAATCAATTATGGTTAGGGTTAGGATTAGGGTTAGGAATTTTGATTAAGATTGCCTTAAATCTGTATATCAGCATTGGAAATATGGTCATTTTTTACTATATTGGTTCTGCCTATCCAGAAACAGGGAATATCTTTCCATTTTCAGGGTTTCCCTTTGATTTCCTTTCTCAGAGTATTTTACTTCTCACTGTAAAAGTCTTTCCCTTCTTTAGGTTAATTCCTATTTAATTCTTCTTAATGCTATAGTGAATATTTTTCTAATTTATTTCTCAGTGGATTCATGATCATTGTACAGAATTTCTTTTCATTTTTGTGTGTTGATTTTGTATACTTCTACGTTACTGAATTTGCTTATTAATTCTGAGATTCTTTTGGTGGATTTGAGTCCTCTCTGTATAGAATCATGTCATCTGCAAATAATGATAATTTGACATCTTCTTTATCTGTACATATCACTTTGATTTCTTTATCTTTCTTTATTGTTTGTGGTCATGTCTCCAGGACTATGTAGAACAGGAGGGGTGATAGTGAGTATCCTTGTTTTGTTCCTGATTGAAAAGGGAAAGCTTTCAGTTTTCCCCAAGTTAGTATGATGTTGGCAGTAGGTTTGTCATAAATGGCTTTTATCAGATTAAGATAAGGTACTTATATACCTATTTTTTCGGTGTTTTTATCATGAGAGGATGTTGGAGTGGATCAGTGCAACAGAATACAGGAAGCAGAAACAACATGAGGAAAATTCAGCTATTTGATCTTTGACAAAGGGTTGGAAAACAGACACTGGACAGAAGATAGAGTCTTTAAGAAGTGGTGCTAGGAAACGTGACAAATCTAGATAAATGTTTTTGTTAGCTTCATATACATTTATATTTTAATGCATTCTTGGTAAAGGTTGGCTTTCTTTATTGTGAAATAGATCTGTAGATGTGGGGAAAAGTTTAGCAGTTATGTACACTGCATATGCTATTAAAATTAAAAGCTGGGATATTTTATTCTTATTTTTTACCTGGCATATCTCTTTTATTTCATTTTCAAAGTGTTTTTATTTTATAAAATATGTCATAGGGATTTTTAAAAAATTCACTATGTTGCTCTTTGCTTTTCAATTGGACTATTTAGATTACAAGCATTTTATGAAATTGTTGGCATGGTTGAATTGAGATTTATCATTTCTTATTTTTAGTGTTTTAGCTATGATTGTGTGTGTGTGTGTGTGTGTATACACATGCAGGCACCCATGCATGGACTTCACTTCCTTTTCTCCTTTGAGTTATTACACATTTTAATAACCTAACCTATGATTTGGCAATTTTGTGGTATCTTTTTGAATTATTTTCTTCATGTCTGCCCTATGGAATTTTATATATATATATATATATATATATATAAATATATATATAAATATATATATAATATATATGGAATACATATATATATGGAATACATATATATGGAATACATATATATATGTAATTTTCTTCAATTTACTTAGAGTTAATACTTATACAAATTGCCAAAACTTTAAAACCATAAAAATCCATGTACCCCATCATCAGTTTCATATGTCACATTTTCACACAGCAAGTTATCACTAGGCTGTATTAAATTATCTTTATGTTTTCATGTGTATTTTAAAGATTTCAGAAAGAATATTATACTTTTCTGGTTGCCCAGATGTTGTAATTTGTGTTCTACCCATTAACTCTTGAAAATTCTTCTTCCTTCTGTACAAATTTTTCTTCCACATCAAGTATTTTATTTAGCCTATCTCATGTAACAGAAATGCTTGCAACAATTCTTTCAGTTATATACCAGTAGAGAATATTTTTGCTGCATATTTCAACTTTCAGCTTATTGGTTTTTTATTTCCTTTCAGAACTTTTAAGATATTTTCACTGCTTTCTGACATTGTTTTTGATGAGAAATGCAAGATAACGAGATCATTCAAATTACACTTTTCCCATATGTAATAGCATATCTATTTGGCTGCTTTTACGATGTTTTTCCTTTTGAGACAGACTCATTATGCATGTCAAGCTGGCATTCAACACACTATGTTGCCTAGGTTGGCCTTGGACTTGTGATGATCCTCTTTCCTCTCCTTTCCAAGTGCTGGGATTGTAGGAGAGTACCACCATGCCTGGCAAGGAGTTTTATCTTTGGATTTAAACAATTCTATTTTTTTTGTCTAATCATGGTTACTCTGAATTTTCCAAATAGGTTGGCAAAACTTCCAGATTGATAAATCTATGCCCTTCACCACATTTAGATAGGTGTCTAGCTATGCCTTTCTTCCAAACATTTTCCCCTTGGTGTCTTCTTTTTCTTTTGAAAACTTTTTAATTCACAAAATAAGTGTGCAGGGGCGGTGAGATGCCTCAGTGGCGTAAGCGCCTGCCTGGCAAGCGCGAGGTCCTGAGTTCGACTCCCGGTACCCACATATGAAAAAAGGGACAGTGATATCGCTCAGTGGCATGGGCGCATGCTGGCACACGAGGTCCTGAGTTTGAACCCCGGTACCCCCCCAAAAAAACCAAAAAACAAAAAAAACAAAACAAGTGTGCATATCCATGCACTTCTTTTTTTTTTTTTGTAGGTACTGGGGGTCGACCTCAGGACCTCGCGTGCCAGCAGGTGCCCCTGCCGCTGAGCGATATCACCAGCCCCTTTTTTTTTGTATGTGGGTTCTGGGAGTCGAACTTGGGCCCTCGCGCTTGCCAGGCAGGTGCTTATGCAGCTGAGCCATCTCATGGCCCCTCCATGCACTTCTTGTGGTGTTTTGATATATATGTACATTGGAGAAAAACTGAATCAAGTTAATTGACAGATCTAACACCATGCTAACTTACCTTTTCTGTGCTGAGAATATTTTTTAAAATTATTCTTTAACTATTTTGAAATAGACAATACATTATTATTAACTGTGGTCAGAAAGGATTTTTTTTTTAATGTTGGTAATTTAATTTCCCAAAACACTGTAAAATGATTCCTTGACTAGTGGAGATAGTGGGCATTTTTCATATTTCTGGTGGATATTCATATCTCTTCTTTTGAGAAATGTCTATTCACATTCTTTGCTCAGTTTCAACTGGATTATTTGTGAGTAGTTCAGTTCCTTATACATTTTGAATAATCACAGAATATCCAAAATGACTTGTAAATATTTTTTCTAAATAAATGGGATCTGTCTTCATTCCCTCGTTTCCTTTCCTGTGAAGATTTTTAGTCTGATGTAATCCTATTTAGCAATTTTTGCTTTTGTTGATGCTTTTGGAGTCCTCTCCTAGAAATCACTGCCCAGACCAATGATGTGATTTTCACCTATATTTAGTTCTAGTAGCTTTACAATTTTGTGTTTTACATTTAAGTCTATATCAGTATATTAAATTTCCATGCACCTAGAAGCTTAAAGCAGTACATATGTTTTCAGCTTAGTTTCTAATGATTTGGACTTCAGGTACTCTTTAGCTGAGTCCTCTGCTCAGATTCTCACAGGGTTGCAATCAAGCTATCAGACAGGGACGTTCCCAGCCTGACTCAGAAGTCTGTCACTCTATCTTGCCACATGAGCCTTTCTTTCACAGCTGCTTAGGTCAGGCCACCCAGAGGCATCCACAGAGCGAGCATGCTAAGAAGATGGAGTACTGTATAAGGGCCTGATCACTGAAGGACATCCCATCCCTTTGCTGTATTCTCCAGTTTATGAGCTTGTCACACAACTTGCTCACCCCCAAGGAGAAGGAACCAGGCAAAAGCATGCACAGCAGGAAGCAAGGGGTCTTTGTAAATCTTGTTACATTCCATAGGACATCAAATATTGCATTGTATATGCCAATCTTATTCACTCATGAACTTCTCCTTTCTGATATTCTTCATTACTTCATTCATTTATACTTTTCTTGGTTATGATATTGTTCTCCAGGAGAGTAATTTTTATTGTTGATACTTAATTTGTTTTGACTTGTTTCTAGTTTGTGTGCTTTTAATGAATTTTCTCAGTCTCTGTACAAATTTTTAAAATATTCTCCATTTTTGTTGGGGGTGGTGATGGTGGTGGTTTTGTTTTGTTTTGTTTTGTTTGCTGTACTATAGATTTCTACTCTGGTGGTTTTTTTTTCTTCAGAAATTTAAAGATGCTGGATGGTGTGGTGGCATATGCCTGTAATACCAGCAGTCAGGAGGCTGAGGCAAAAGATTAGAGTGCTGTGAGTTCAAGGCCAGCATGGATGACATAGCAAGACAAGTTTGTAGAGGTTTCAGTACATAATTGGCTGGTTCCAAGGCAGGGTAGCTTGGCAGAGGAGCAACACGGAAGACAACCTGTTCATGGCAAGCAGAAGACAGCAGAAGCAAGCAAGGAAGGGAGACAATAAGCCTCTTTCTGTCCCTTATATTGTATCCAGCCATTTAAGTCTATATTAATTCTATTCTGAGTTGATCTTAGGATGTGAAATAAGACCTTAATTTTATTCATTTAAATTACACATTTGTTAATTTTTAAATCTAAGCATGCCCAAAGAAAAATTCAACACTACCAAATCCAAGGCAAGAATGATTTACTTAATTGTCTCTTTTGCCGCTCATGACCCTGCCACATCCTCTTTGTAAAGATCTTGCTTAGTGTTGTTTCTCAGTTCTTATGGCCCCATCTGCTGTTGAAAATTCTGGACCTGGCCTTTGACATCAGTTATCTGGGTTATCACTGACTGCCTCAAGAGCAATATAGACTTTCAATTCTGTTAATATCCTAGTTGCACATAGTTTTTCATATTTGGAATTTGGATTTACCCTTCCTCTTTTAAATATCCTTATGTATTTAAAGGAATGTTTGTCCTTATGCAGATTTAAAAATAGGAGAGTTTCACATTGACTAGCCTTTCATATCACCTGCAGCTAACACTGATATAAAAATTAGGGAGCAAGATTCTCAGACAAAAAAGACACTGACAAAACATTGCAAAAAAGTAATGCTCTGTGAGGAATTCTGAGCATGTCGTGTGTGCATTCTGTGTTGCTTCTAATATTCTCATAGCATAACACTTTTGATGATTCTATTTCACCTTTTAAGATAGAAAAACAGGGCCGGTGAGATAGCTCAGCGGCATAAGCACCTGCCTGGCAAGCGTGAGGTCCTGAGTTCGACTCCCAGTACCCACATATGACAAAACGGGCCCATGATATCGCTCAGCAGCATGGGCACCTGCTGGCGTGTGAGGTCCTGAGTTCGACCCCCAGTACCCACAAAAAAAAAAAAAAGAAAGAAAAACACCAAAATTTGACAGTGTAATTGATGTACTATTAAAAAGTGTAAAGGAAGAATTCAAATTCATAATATCAAGTATATATTTCAAAAAAAAGAATTAATGATTTAAATTTGTAGTATATTCTGCCTCCCACTAGCTTCAGTTTTGAATATATGTAAATATATATGTCTTATAGATCTTCATAAGAAATTTATAGAATTTCAGAAGAAATGAAAAATTAACCTGCTTACCCCCTTGTTTTAATTCAGTGATATTATTAAATTATGATGAGTGAATTAACACCAAAATAACCTGACTTTATAAAATTTGTGGAGAATTTTCCAACCTTGTATGTACATAACCAATGTTAAAGTATTATTTGATAAGAAGTTATATTATGTGCACATGCATTATACACATGCCATTAAATTAGTTACTAAAGCCATCAACATGTTTATTCAGGATTTATGTTCTTATTTTTCTGAGTTTGATTTTCATTAGGTTTTCTGAAGAATCCCTGACATAAAATTAACAGTATAGAACAAAAGAATATAAATTGATAAAAACCAACATGCCCATCCAAATTTACTTTATGAATTTGTTGTATAATAGATTCTTCTTGCTTTTTGTTGGCCCTGGTCTATCCCCACAAAATTAGTGATGTGCATCCTGTTTTTTAGAGTTAGGCACTCAGTAAGAGCTTCAGTTTAATGTGAATATGATTAAAACAGAAGCCTCTGTTTCTTCAAAAATTATAGTGTTAAATTATCTATCTATTACTTGTCACCCACATACATTGAAGTAAATATGTTTGACAAAAAAAGTGTAACTACCTATATTTCAGTGATCCAACAGAAATCTAAAGTATTTGCTTATCTGAGGAAAAATTACCAACCATGAACATTTATTGTCTTTAATTACCTGGGTGGGAAAAAAATCAGTGAGTTGTTCCTCAAAGGACTAATATTGACAGCATATAAAGAACTGAAAAATCAGAACCCCTCAAATTTAAAGACACATCCAAAAATAGGCATCTGAGATGAATACACACTTCTCAGATGAAGAAGTACAAAAGCAAATAAATATATGAAAAAAGTTCAACATCACCGGTCATTTGAGAGATGCAAGTGAAAACAATGCTGAGATTCCATCTCACCCCAGAAAGAATTGCAATTATCAAGAAGTCAACTAATAACAAATGCTGGAGGGGCTGTGGGGAAAAGGAACCCTTCTCCACTGTTGGTGGGAGTGTAGAC
This sequence comes from Erethizon dorsatum, assembly GCA_028451465.1. NCBI lineage: Eukaryota > Metazoa > Chordata > Mammalia > Rodentia > Erethizontidae > Erethizon > Erethizon dorsatum. The sequence continues at coordinate 40,926,829 of CM051831.1, forward strand.
TGGTGCAACCATTGTGGAAATCAATGTGGAGATTCCTAAAAAAACTAGGACTAGAGGTCCCATTTGACCCAGCTATTTCCCTTCTTGGTATCTTCCCAAAAGAATTAAAAGCATCATAACACAGTGATATATTCACACCCATATTTACAGCAGCACAGTTTGTAATAGCTAAATCTTGGAAACGATCCAAATGCCTATCAACCAATGAATGGATAAAGATGTGTTTTTTTTTTATACAATGGAGTCCTACTTAGCCATAAAGAAGGATAAACTTGACACATTTATAGCTAAATGGATGCACCTTGAGACCATACTCTTAAGTTAAATAAATCAGACACACATGTGTAAACATCATATTGTCTGTCTGGTCTGAGAAAATGAAAGTGTAAATAAGAGCCAAAATATATAACAGCTATTGTGAAACAGGAAGAAACTGTTTAAATGGAAAAGGGAATTAGGGAAGGGGGAGAGGAAAAGGAAGGAAAGGAAAAGAAAAAAATGAGAAAAAAGGATAAAATGGAAACAAAGCCTTGTAAATGAGAGGAACAGGGGTTGAAGGGAGTGGGGGGGAAGGGGAATAAAGAGGAATCAAGACATATCATGTACAGGTACAAATTCCTAATGATAAATGTGATCATTTATGTATATCTAAATTGAACCAATAAATTTAATAAAAAAATAAAATCAATGCATGTAGCGAAGTCTCACATTATTTCATTAGTTCTAGTAGTTTTGGACATGCCCTGGAGTTTCTGATGTGAAGCATCATTACCTGCAAATAGCATCAGTTCAGCTAATTCCTTAAAATCTTCATTAATTTCTGACGCAAATACAGACATGTCAATCAATGGAAAAGAATAATGGAAGCAGAAAAAACCAGGAAAATTCAGCTATATGATCCTAACAGAGGAGACAAAAACACATTGGAGGGAAAATAGACTGTTTAATAAATGGTGCTGGAAAAATTGATGAGCCTAGATAAACATAAAAAATTAAAGATTTGAATATATGCTATATTATGAATTGTTATTTAGCCTGATTTTAATAGATATTATACATATAATTTTATATGTATGTCCATATATATTTTTACAGATTTTCGTAAAGGTTGACAGATTTTTCAAATGAATGGATAATTAATGTCCCTAACATCTTGTTTTAATTTGCTGGTATCATTAAGTTGTGTCTAGTGAATAAATACCACAATAACTTGACTACAAAATTTGTAAAGAATTTTCCAAACTTGTATGTACATAACCAATGTTAAAATATTATTTCATAAAAGTGTTATATTCTGTGTAAATACATTATACATTATGCATATGACATTAGTTATTATAGTCATCAACATTTTTATCCAGGATTTATGTTCTTATTCTTATCAATTTGATCTTTATTAGGTTTTCTGAAGTAAGTCTGATACAAAATTACAGCATATAAGCTGATAAATATCAATGTGGCCCAAGAAATTTTCTTCTTGCATTTCCTGTCTAATATGCTCTTCGTGTTTCTTCTTGGCCCTGGTCTATCCCACAAAGTTAGGATGTACATCTTGTTGTTTAGAGTTTGGCACTGGGTAAGAGCTGTGGATTTCATGAACAGGATTAGAACAGAAGTTTCTGTTTCTTCAAAGAATTATAGTGTTAAATAATCTATTATGTACTTGTCACCTAATACACCAAAAAAATGTTTCAACAAAAAAGCACAGCTACATATATTTCAGTGATTCAACAGATATTGAAATAATTTGCTTTATCTGGATGGAAATTACCATCACTGAACATTTACCATCGTTCCCTACCTGGGTGTTCAGCACCTGATCATTCGTTTTTCAGTGCTTATTAGCACAAAAGGACAGATTGTGGCATAGCCATTGCCCACCAGCATCTGGATACAATGATGAATTGGGTCGTTGTTCCACAATATTCCAGAGGATGAGAAAGTAACACAGTCCAATAAGTACATGAACATAAAGAAACCCATGAGCAGCAGAATGGTCCGGGTGGCCCTTTCTTCTGGGGATGCTTTTGGAGGAAGGCTGGTGCTGTAAAGGTGTTGGAACTGCCTCTTATGCCTGCACAGGAGACTCACCATGTACCCACTTGAGAGAGCCATCAGCCCTATAAAAGAGATATCCTGAACATTCACCAATGAGAAAAATATGAATCTGAACAAGTAACTAACAGGCCACTGAGAGCAGGACTCAGTGATAAACACGAGACTGTGTGAGGTCACATTGGGGGTGGCACCAATGGAGACTAAGAAGCGACCATTTAGGAGCATATTGAAAACCCATAAGAAGACAAGGCAACATGGGTAGTAATGTGTGGATTTATGTTTGAATTTTGCCAAACAAGAATTTCTGGGGCTGAGCATGATGGCCTGCAGGACACTCAGGAGGCAGGTGGTACAGATGGAGAGGGCCCTCATCAACCTGTTTACATAGATAACCAATTTACACATGAAGTCACTCCCCCAGTCCTCAAACCCAAAAGTGTCCGTAGCTATGAAGCCCACAGTTACCAGCATCAGCAGGTGGATGAGAGCCAACTGACCGACAGTCAGGTCAAGGGGCTTGGGCCTGTGCTTGAGGAGAAATGTGAGGATATGGAACAGAAGCAGGGCAGTGTTGGCTGCGATCCCAATGGTGACTTCAAAGAAAACTGTGTTTCTTATGTCAGTATACCTGGAAAATTTTCTCTTCTTATTCATCTTCATGGGGTTAAACAAAGGATTAAACAAACTCATCACATGGTTAAATAAATGTCTGAGGAGAAAAGCAAGAAAAATTATTTATCACAGATACCACCATCATCATCATCTCAGCCAACACTGTGGCTTCACCTGAACATGTGGATTTCTCCCACTCACCCTTTCCACCTTCAGAACTCAGGTCCACCTCACACCCTCCTGGAATTGCCACTGTCCTCGCCCCTGTCCCTGCCCCTGTCCCAGCCTTTCACATTGCTGGCTGGATGTCAATTTCATTTCTGGTTTCCCACAGCACCTCTGCAAAGAAACTGTCATGTAAAATGGAAGGTATTTCTGTGATTTTGTCCCAATCTTTAGTGTTCAAAATCAAGCACAATGTCTCATGTACCTTTGTGTCTCCAGAAAGTGAGTGAAGTGCTGGGTATACACTAAGAGCTCTTCAACTTTTAGTAAAAGTTGGGAAAAGAGAACTGCCTATACCATATATGAAAATAAGCTCCTCCCAAGCAGTAATTGTTGATGGGACAGCCATGCACAGTTATGCTGTTTTAGTGCTGTCTTCATTCTGGTTTATTTTCAGAACAAATATTCATAGAGAACAAATGGTGCTCAGTAGGTTCTGCCACAAGTGGCTCCAATTTATATCTCTGGTCCGACATTTATCAAAGGCAGGACTTGAAAAGTCAATTAACACATCTGAGCCACAGTCACCTGATCTGTAAAATGTGGATATTTATATCACTTCATTCCTAGAGATGTATGTGTACACATATACCAAACATGGCATAGGAATGGAACATCAATTCTCCTTATTATTCCATAGTTCATTATACATGTAACTTGAGAAATTTGATACAGTATATAAAATAACCCACCTCTGCTGCACTGAAAAGACCAAGGAGAAATGAATACCAAAATAATAGACTCTTAATAATGGCTGCTAATAAGGCACAAGAAATTTAAAATCTGTTTTGGAAATTTCCACAGCTATACAGCTTATACATTTTAGAAACTCATGCCAGAAAAACTGTCTGAACCGGGCATGGTGGTGCACACCTGATATTCCAGCACTCGGGAGGCTGAGGCAGGAGGATTGCTGCAAGTTCAAGGCCAGCCCAGGATACAAAAGGAGTTCAAGGCCAGCCTGAACTGCATAGTGCAACCCTGTCTCAAAATGACAAGAAAAAACAAAACAAAACAAAATGAACAAACAAACAAACAAACAAACAACAAAAAGACAGCATCTCAGTTATTATAGTGCAGTTCTTATCAGGATCACACATTCCAAATTTCTTTTCACTCCATCACAAGCATGTGGAATGAGAATAGGAAATACAACCACATTTTAAGGAAATTGTGATGATTCTTTCCTAAGGTTCAATTAGGTGAATGGCAAACATTTCAACCCTCAAGGTGGTTCACCATTAGTCCACAGTTTTATCCTTTCCTCAAGGAAGAAAGAATATTTCTGCAGAGCTATGGGCTCAAGCCTGAATTTTATACTGAAGAATTTGGTGATGACCAACTTGTAGAATATCTCCCTGTGTGATGCAGCTGTTTGGTTAAAAGCAAGCCTCTTTACAGGTATAATTTGAGGATCCTAACATGGTAACATGGGTGCAGAAACACATTCTCACAGATTTATCATCTGAACATCATAGATTAAGACTAGGTTTTCACAACTACCCAGAACATCATGCTTTACAAGTGATTGAGGGGAACCTGAAATAGTTATGCACCATGAGCGAGTGATCACATTGAAGAATTCAGAGGGGAGTACTTGGTCTAAATCCTGTGCAAATTTTGATTTATAAAATTGAAATTTCCTGGTAAGAATTAGAAAAACTTAATCTTTTCCAAAGTATCAGTAAGGGACGTGACACCACTTTCTCCATTTATACAGTCAGCAAATTAAAGATTGTTTCTGTTATACGCTGAGGGGCAACATCAGAAAATACTCACGTGACTACCAGATGTTTCTGACTCTTGTGGATCACGTGCTGCCCCTAAGCACATTCCTCAGAGGTCTCCTTGGTCTTTCGTGTACTTATAAATGAGAAACTCTTATTTCCTGCACATCTGTTTCATGTAATTTACCAAATGTATCCTCATAATATCTTAAAGAAATACCATTCAATTGGTACATAGCAACATTGAAAGATAATATTTTAAAAGAATTACTTGAAAAATGAAATATAAATCATGAACTTGTCTCCTCATGTTATTACTGCAAAACTGATGGCTTTGTTTCTAAAAACTGAGTCTGACAAAAAATTGTAAAATTGCCCAAGTAGCATGTTTAAATCTTCCATAAATCGAGGGAAGAGAACTACATTATTTTCACCATTGCTTAGGGAACTATGGTCCTACAGGCATGAAGGATTGAGGTGGGAGATCTGTGCAGATGCTCTAAGTTTACTCAACATTTAGGATGCCAGGGGACTCCAGGGTCCTTACCTGAAACTGGAAAATCTTCCTTAGAGCAGAAGACTGATCTCCAGAGCAGTAATACAAGAAAGTGCTGCATTCATGAGCACCCACTTATGCTTTTAATTCCCATGGAACCTCCGAAAGATCACAGAATGTAAGGCCAACCATCCAGCCATCTCCAGATTTTGTGGATCACACACCACTGTATTAGCAAAACCCACTCCATATAACTTTGCCCTGTATTTGTCTGTAGACATTATACGGAAAGGTATAAAGTTATTTCTATACTAATATTTTACTAGAACATGTATTCTGGAGACTGTGAACTCATGAAAACAGGCTGACAGAAATGGTCTAGCAGTGCCCCCACCCAGCCATGCCTCATCCAGCTCACACCTGCAAGGCTGAGCACAGCTTAGGGGAACAAGGGACAGGGCAGCAGCTCCTTCCATCCACAGGACGATGTAGAAGACACTTCCCAAATACAGCGGGTAGAAGGGGCAGTGCTGAGACAGAACCTGGCTCTCCCAAAATATCAAAAACACAACGGTCTCATTTCCCATATGGGAAAAACCAAGCTGCCCTCAGTGTAATCTGCATATCACGTAGGGTGAACTGATGTGTAATGATAGGATTTATGTCCAGAACTTAGCCAGGTTAAAAAAATGAATGAATCAATAAATTTCAGTGGGAAAGTAACATAGAAGAAAGTTGAAAATACATCACATTTTGAAGGTCATATCAAGAAAAGGGGAAGATAGGCCAAATGAGCAGGTTATGGAAAACAAAACATATGAGTCGGAAATGTCAGAGAAACTTCCATGCTCATTTGGAGGCAGTAACCACTGGGAGCTCTCATAACTCACACTGAAGGCTGTGATAGACTCTGAGAAATGCAACGTGGTTGAAAACCTAGTTAATACTCTGATCAAGAAAGCATTCACCATAGACATGGTGTTATCTTGCAATTACTGAGACCAGGGACAACTTGTGGTACATGGTGTCATCAGATGGTTCAGAAACTAGTGAAGAACGCACCTCACCCAGAGGTTAGGAGAGACCTAGAATACCGTGGGAAGGAGGGGCCTCAGCAGACTTCCTTCAAATTTGGGCACTTAAGGCCTTCGAGTTGGACAAGTTGCAGTGAGGAAAGCGGTTACGTATTTGATTTTTTATAGGCAACATGAACATAATCTGCGTATTACACAGGATGAAATGATGTGTAATAATATGATTTATGTTCAGAACCTAGCCAGGTGCCTTAGATACATGCAAGTGCATACCTTGGCTGTTATCCCTGTACTTATAGGTCACCTTCACCATCATGGCCACCATTATTGCCTTGTCTAGAATGTAAGGTGAAACTGAAAAAGGTCCTGTGAGCTGAGACTCTCCATGAGCATGGGAGTGGCTTAGTTTTGTGGGAATACTGGTCTACACTCCACACTTTTGACAGAATTTGAGCTGGAAAACTATAAAAAGAAAGAGGGTAAAAGAGCAGATACAACAGGGCATGAAACATCATCAGAAGCCACGTAGATGTTCCAAGTTCAATGCACAGTGTTTGTGAAGTGCACAGCTCTAGGAGAAATAAGAAAGCATGAAGACTGAGTACATGGACAGCAGCTGTGTACTTTTTTTTTTATGGGTACCGGGGATCAACCTCAGGACCTCGTGCACCAGCAGGTGCCCGTGCCACTGAGTGATATCACAGGCCCTTTTTTCGTATGTGGGTTGCAGGAGTTGAATTCAGAACCTCACGCTTGCTGGGCAGGCGCTTATGCCACTGAGCTATCTCACCGGCCCTGTGTACTTTTTAAAAATGCAGTAACACTACCTTTTCCAACAATTTAAAAGATGCTAATATACATATCTTGGTGCTCATTTATCCGTAGGTTTTTATATAATTAATATGTTCACATCTATTTCCAAAAAATCAAGAGAAGGCAATTACTGTTCCAAAGTAAAAAAAAGAAATAAAATAAAAGAGTAAAACCCAGAAAAATCCCAAAGACACTTCATCGCACATATGAAGCTCCCATCCCTCACAATTACTCATAGCCCTGGGTGAGGTTCTCCAATCACCCCTGGAGAGAAAGAAAGAAACTCTTGTGTTTTGCAAAATAGCTTTCAGATGCCTTTTTCTTCACATTTTTGAATTATCTTACAAAAAAGGAGAATGCTCAACATTTATCTGTTGGTAAAAATACTTAACCAGTAGGGGGTAGATCTAACAACACACACACACACACACACACACACTCACACACACACAAATACAGATCTGAATAGATGAAAATATTTGTTTCTAAATCATTTCTCTATTAAAAAAGGGGTTTGGGCATATCTACTACAAATGAAAGCAGAAGAAATATTTTTAAAATGAAGAAAAGTAGATAAAATATTCATGGGATATATCTTTTCCACTCAACAAAGTCTGGTATACTGTATTCTAGGACCTTAGCTAGAAACACAGGAAAAATCCCCACCATCATGAATTCATTGTACTTTTCATATATTTGCAATCCAACTTTCATTACTATCTGACATGAAATTTCCTAACAGGTAGAACACGTGCCTAAGAGCTGACACCATTTATGTGAAATTTGTGAAATGAACTCTGGGTCAAGCAAGCTCTCTATGGGGAAAAGCTCACACATAGTTGGTGGGAAGGAGGTTAAATTCTCTTTCACAGCTGATCCTTTAAACAAAGAACTTCATTGCATACTACATAATAATTTAAATACTACAGAGACCAAACTACAAGGGTCACTCATTCAAATGTTTTATCTATACAGATGAGAGAAGAGAAAATGAGTCAGTATAATGAAAACCTAAAGTGAAAATTTCTCTCTTTCACAAGGGGTGTAAATACAAATACAACAGCTTCAGACTAAAATGATGATATATTCCTTGAGAAATGATATAATGAAGAAACCATTAGTTCAGAGAAATAAACACATGCCTGAAGTTAATTTAGAATTTCTTATGAAAAAATGTACTAATTTTTAGAGTCACTAAGTAATGGCTGATGGCAACAAAAATCTGAGTCTACAGAAACCTCAGCTCAAAGCCCACTGGCCTCCTTCCACAGCCTGCCTTGGACCCTGCTCGCCCACTGATGCTGCATCTGTAGACACAGTGGCACTTACCCAGGGAGACACATGGCATATCTGGTGCTCCTGAAAAAACACTGCACAGCCTTAAGGAAAGGAGGCCATTAGCTCCCCTCCCTGCAGATGTGTCATTTTAGCATCTGTAGAAAGGTGACAAGATCCCGCTGGGGAGGACAGAACTACAGAATCCCCTGTGGAACACCTCACCTGTCTCTGGATTTTACTCTCCTCTCTCTTGGATAATAGCCATCTAGGGACAGATGTGCTAAAACTTTCTTCTAGGTTCCCTCCTTGATGCATCTGCATGAGGGGCCAGAATGGTCACATCAAATAGACATTGCTATGATCTCTCCTTTGATTCTAAATTCAGATTAGTCCAAATCCATTGCAAATTGCTCCAAACCCCTGATAAACTTCTCTGTGTGAGATGTTCCTGGTGCCTCCCAAGAGTTTGCAGAGGCTCTGAGGCTCCTCTCCCTAAGATGTGTGACAGGCACGCTCTTCCCTGTCTCTTCTCACACAGTGCACTTGTTTTCTGGGGATTTTGCTGTGTATTTTGTGTATTCCAAGATTTCCAAATTCTTAGTTTCAGGTTTGAACCTTGAGTCAAATTTCAATGTGAATTTTAATAGAAATAAAAAATGGAAGAGTAAAGGCACAAAAAGGGAGTTTGTGGGTTGAGATAATCAGAGATACAGGAACTGAATGGAAGCTGAGACAGGGCCAGAGTTGAACTCCATGCTTTGAAGAAGCTAAATGATCAGCCCTCATCCATACCAGTGGAGGGAAGAAAAGGCTTACACTTACTCTGAATTAAAAAATAAAATATTATACACAAAATTATACACACAATTATGAGATATATTATGAAAAGGGACACTAGGACTTATAGTTAAAAGAAAATACTATCTTTTATCTAGGCTACAGATGCGCCTGGTATTGGAATTAGAAGCCAGTAGTTTAAAACAACTATTGTCAATATAATAAAGGTTAATGCAGCTATAATGTATGAAAAAGGATTAGGATTTCTTTTCCTCTGGAGATAAACAGAAATTTAGAAGGAGCTTATTGGCAATAGGAAAAGTAAATATGTAATACTGCAATATGAATTTTCACATGGGTTGGTCAGTGGATGACAGGTCACAACAAAGGAACATTTAAAAATCTGTAAACAGGTCAGCAAATGTCAAAACTCAATTAAAATGTGTGAAAAAAATGTTTAAAAAGAGGGCCAGTGAGATGGCTCAGCGGCATAAGCGCCTGCCTGGCAAGCACGAGGGCCTGAGTTCGACTCCTGGAACCTACATATGAGAAAAGGGCTGGTGATATCGCTCAGTGGCATGGGTGCCTGCTGATGCACAAGGTCCTGAGTTTGACCCCTGGTACCCACAAAAAAAAAAAAAAAGAAAAGAAAATAAACTCATGCAGGTCATTAAACTTTCTAACATGTCTATAATTAGAGACTCAGGACAAAATGAAAAAGGGGAATATAACTATATTGAAAGAGTAGACAAAATTTTTCCAAGCCTTAACAACATATCAACCTAGATTCTGAATGAACTCTACATGAAAGACAAAGAAAACCATGCCTCAGCATGTCACATTGAAATTGCTGAAAACCTGAATAAAACAAATATTACAAGGAACAAAACCCAAAAACATAATAGAAAGAAAGATGAATAACACATCATCCTATCAGGAATAATGCAAGTAAAAAAAAAAAAACAATATCTGAAATAGTAAAATATTTTTCTCTATAAATTTCTGTTAGCAGTGAAAATATGTTTGAAAGATAAGACTAACAGTATTTTTAGATACACAAATCCAGTATTCATTCATAATAACTCCCTGAAGAAAATAGATGGACCTTCTCTAGATCTCATAAAAACCATTTATTACAAACCTACCCACAGCATCATATTGAATGGAGAAAAACAGAAAGCTTCTCCTCTAAAATCAGGAACAAGATGAGGATATTCATTACTACACTTCTGTTTAATATAGTGCTCAAAACATTAGCCAATCAGGTAAGAGAAAGAAATAAAAGAGATAAGCATAGGGAAAACAAAGAAGCCAATCTATCCTATTCTCAGATGACATGATCCCTAACTAAGGAAGTGAAACATCTCTATAATTAAAACTATAGTACTCTTAAATAATAGAATAATAGAAGAATAATGGAATAATAGAAAAAGACATAAAAAAATGTAAAAATGTTCCTTGTTCCTGGCTAGCCAGGACCAATAGGATCAAAATAACCACACTACCAAAATTCATATGTAGATTTAAAGCAATCTCAATCAAAATATAACAGCTATCCTCACAGAACTAGATAAAACAATCCTAAAACTCATATGGAATCAGAACACATTCAAATAATGAAAGGAATCTTGGGCAACAACAGCAAAGCAGGAGGCATCACTATCCTGGATTTCAAGTTATGTTACAAAGCTTCAGTCATAAAAACAGCATGGTACTGGTATGAAGAAAGACATGTGAATCAAAGGAACAGAATAGAAGATGCAGAAGCTACTCCGGGAATATTCAGGCATCTATTCTTTGACAAAGGGGCCAAAATAATATACTGGAGAAAATACAGTCTCTTTAACTAATGGTGCTGGGAAAACTAGCTATACACATTCAGAAGATCGAATCTAGACCCATATCTCTCACCATGTACAAAAATAAAATCAAAGTAGATCAAACACTTAGATATTAAAACAGAAACACTGCATCTGCTGGAAGATAAAACAGATAAGACTCTTGAAGATATAAGTGTAGGCAAGGACCTTCTGAGCAGAACCCTCATTGCATGATAAATAACAGGAAGAACCAGCAAATGGGATTAAATGAAATTAAAAAGCATCTGCACAGAAAAGGAAACAACAAACATAATGAAGAGACAACCTACAGAATGTCATTATACTGTCTTCAAAAAGCCATGACATGTATAACTCCAAGAATATGTCCATGTGTAAAAAGTATGGACTTTAGGGGATAATGTAAGTTCATTAAATACAAAAAAAAGTGTAAAACTATGACTGGATGTTGGGAGTGGTACAGGCAGTGCCTGTGAACCTAAAAGTGCTCTAAAAGTAAATTTTACTTTTTCAAGTGAAGGATAAGTAAAGAGTTTATGAGACAAAAATTGAGAGAATTTCTTGCCAGTGTACATGCTTTGCAGGAAGTATTGAGTTTTTTGGAAAGGAGGCTGATTGTATAGGTCAAATATTTTGATCCTCATGAATAAAGGAAGAACAGAAGAGAAGGAATAAGTATGACGATCAACAAGATGCTCAATTGCAACCATGCATTGTTGTTTTTTATGAAGTCCATTGGTACAATTTCGATTTACCAAATGATCACATTTATCATAGGGAATTTGTACCTGTGAATGATATATCTTGATTCTTCTTTTTTCTCCTTACCCTTCTCTTCCTTCAACCCCTCTACTCCTCCTTATTTACAAAACTTTGTTTCCATTTTCTGTTTTCTCAGTTTTTCTTTTCTCTTCCTTCCTTTGCCTTCCCTCTCCCTTGTTCCCCTTTCCTTTTGAATGATTTCTTCCCATTTCACAATATCTATTATGCATTTTGGTTCTTATTTACACTTTCAGTTTCTCACACCAGACAGACAATGCAATATTTAAACATGTGTCCGATTTATTTCACTTGAGTATAGTCTCAAAATCCATACATTTAGCTACAAACGTGTCAAGTTTATCCTTCTTTATGGTGGAGTAGTACTCCCTTGTATAAAAAAACCACATCTTCTTTATCTATTAATTGAGTGATGGACATTTGGACTGTTTCCAAGATTTAGCTATTAGAAGATGTTCAGCTATTTGAACTTAACGAAGAAGCCAAAATCACACACTGCAGGAAAGATAGACTCTTTAATAAATGGTGCTGCAGGGGCGGGTGAGATGGCTCAGCAGTGCACGTGCCTGCTTGGCAAGTGCGAGGGCCCGAGTTTGACTCCCAGAGCCCACATACAAAAAAAGGGCCGGTGATATCGCTCAGCGGCACAGGCGCCTGCTGGCGCCCGAGGTCCTGAGGTCGACCCCCGGTACCCACAAAAAAAAAAACAAACAAATAAATGGTGCTGCAAAGATTCACCAATCTAGATAAACATAAAGAATTAAAGTTGTAATTTTAGGTTATATTCTGCCTCATTATATAGCTTGCTTTTTAATATATACTATATATATCATTTTATATGCATATATATTTTTTCACATTTTCATAAAGGTTTATAGATTTTTCAAATTAATGGATAATTAATCTTCCCACCACCATGTTGTAATTTGCTGGTATTGTTAAATTACATCTAGAGAATTAAGACCACAATAAACCAGTATAAACCAGTATAAACATGGGTGTTCATGTATCACTTTTATTTCTTTTGGGAGGATACCAAGAATGCAAATAGCTGAATCAAATGGAAGCTCTAGTTTAATTTTTCTGAGGAATCCCACATTGTTTTCCTTAGAGGTTGTAGCAGTCTACACTCCCACCAAAGGTGGAGAAGGGTTCCTTTTTCCCCACATCCTTGTCAGCATTCGTCATTGGTTGATTTCTTGATAATAGTCATTCTTTCTGGAGTAACATGGAATCTCAGCATTGTTTTCATTTGCATCTCTCAAAGTACAAGTGATGTTAAACATTTTTACATATATTTATTTGCTATTTGTACATCTTTACCTGAGAAGTGTATGCTTTTCCTATGCCCATTTTTGGATTAGGTCTTTAAATTTGAGGGTCTGATTTTATTCAATTGTGTATATGTTCTAGATAAAATTCCTTTGTCTGAGGTACAACTGGCTAAAATTTTTTCCCATTCTGTGGGTTGTCTTTTCACTGTGTTGATGATATCTTTTGCTGTGCAAAAGCTTTTTAATAAGATTAGATCCAAGTAGTTGATTCTTTGTAGTATTTCTCATGCAATTGGGATTTTGTTTATGAAGTCTTTGTCTACACCTATGTCTTCAAGAGTTCTACCTATTCTCTCTTCAGGCAGATTTAGTGTTTTTGTGTTAATATTTAGATCTTTGATCCATTTTGATTTCAGTTTAGTGCATAGTGATAGACATGAGTCTAGTTTTAGTCTTCAGCTTGTAGAGATCCAGTTTTTCCAGCACTATTTATTAAAGAGGCTGTCTTTCTTCCAGTGAACATGTTTGCCCCCTTTGTCAAAGATAAGGTGGCTGAATTTGTTTGGAGTTGTGTCTGCATCTTCTAATCTGTTCCATTGATCCTCAAGTCTATTTTTTGCTGTTTTAATCACAGTAGCTCTGTAGTATAATTTCAAGGCAGGGATAGTGATGCCTCCTCCCTTGTCTTTGTTGCCCAGAATTGCTTTTGCTATTCTAGGTCTCTTATGTTTCCAATTGAAGTTTAGGAATGTTTTCCCTAATTCTGAGAGGTATACTAATGGTATTTTGATTGGGATTGCATTAAATCTGTATAACAATTTTGGGAATATGGTCATTTTCACTATGTTTGTTCTTCCTATCCATGAGCAAGGGATATTTTTCCACTTTCTGATATCCTCTTCGATCTCCTTTTTCAGAGTACTGTAGTTTTCAGTGTGTATAGATATTTTACTTCCTTTGTTAGATTGATTCCTAGGTATTTCATTGTTTTGGATGGTATTGTGAAAGGTGTTGTTTCCCTAATTTCTCTCTCAGTGAGTGTGTGATTTGTTTGCAGGAAGGCTATTGATTTTTGAGGGCTGGCTTTGCATCCAGCTATGCTACTGAATTTGGTTTTTAAATCTAGAAGTGCTTTGGTGTACTTTCTGGGATCTTCTATGTAGAGTACCATGTCATCTGCAAATAATAATTTAACTTCTTCATTTCCTGTCTTTATTCCTTTTATTTCTGTTGTCTAATTGCTGTGGCTAATGTTTCCCAAACTATGTTGAATAGGAGTTGGACATCCTTGTGTTATTACTGATTTTAGAGAGAAAGCTTTCAGTTTTGTTTTTTTTTTTGTGGGTACCAGGGGGTTGACCTCAGGACCTCACGCGCCAGCAGGCGCCCGTGCTGCTGAGCAATATCACCGGCCCCTTTTTTGCATGTGGGTTCCGGGAGTCGAACTCGGGCCCTCACGCTTGCCAGGCAGGTGCTTAAGCCACTGAGCCATCTCACCAGCCCAAGCTTTCAGTTTTTGAATATCTAACATGATGTTGGTTGTTGGTTTTTTCATAGATGGCTTTTATCAGATTGAGATAAAACCATCTATTCCAATTTTTTTGTAGGATTTTTATCATGAACAAGTGTTGGACTTTGTGAAATACTTTTTCTGCATCTATTGAGATGATCATGTGAATTTTGTCTTTGGTTCTGTTAATATGGTGTATTACATTTATTGATTTCCTTGTGTTGAAGCACACCTGCATCTCTGCAGTGAATCTTACTTAGTCGTGGTGTATAATCTTCTAGATGATTTGCTGCATTCTGTCTGCCAATATCTTATTGAGGATTTTTGCATCTATGCTCATTAGGGAGATTGCCTGTAGTTTTTTTTTTTTGGTTGGGTTCTTCTCTGGTTTTGGTATCAATATAATACTTGCTTCCAGGAATGACTTTGGGAATATTTTTTTCCCTTTCAATTTCATTAAAGAGTTTGAGGAGTAGTGGCATTAGCTCTTCTTTAAATTTCTTATAGAAATCAGCAGTGAATTCATCAGGACTTGGACTTTTCTTTGTTGGTAAATTTTTAATTACATTTTCAATTTCGTTGACTGATAATGGCTTATTTAGAATTTTTTTTACCTTCTTGATTTGGTTTTGGCAATTCATATGAATCTAGGAATCTATCCATTTCTTCTGTTGTTTCTTTTTTTTTTTTGGGGGTACCGGGGGTCGAACTCAGGACATCACGCGCCAGGCAGGTGCTTATGCCACTGAGCCATCTCACTGGTCCCTCTTCTATTGTTTCTGTCTTATTAGACTACATGTTCTTGAAGTAGTTATTGATGGTCTTCTGGATATCTGTAGGATCTGTTTTGATTTCAACCTTTTCATTCCTAAATGCATGGATTTGATTCTTTTCTTTCCTTTTTTTGATAAGGTTGGCTAAGTGTTTTTTGAATTTTATTTAATCTTTCAAAAACCAACTCTTTGAGTCATTGATTCTTTGTATTGTTTTCTTAGTCTCAGTTGCATTAATTTTTGCTCTGATCTTTATAATTTTCTCTCTCATACAAGCTTTGGGAATGACTTTTCTTTTTATAGAAGTTTGAAGTTTTTATAGAAGTTTCTTTTATTATTTTATTTTATTTATGTGGATACCAGGAGTCAACCTCAGGACCTCATGCTTGTCAGCAAATGCTTGTGCTGCTGAGTGATATCACCAGCCCTTTTTTTCCTTTATGTGAGTACCAGGAGTCAAACTCAGGACCTTGCACTTGCCAGGCAGGCGCTTATGCCACTGAGCTGTCTCACCAGCCCTAGAAGTTTCTTTTATAGAAGTTCAACATTATGTTGTTTATTTGAGCTCATTCTATTTTCCTGATATGAGAATTCACTGCTTTAAATTTCTCTCTTAGGATTGCTTTCATTCTATCCCATAAGTTCTGGTATGTTTTATTGGCAGTATCATTTAATTTTAGAAACTCTCTAATTTCTTCTTAAATTTCACCTGCGACCCATTGATTGTTCAGGAGGGTGTTCTTTAATTTCCATGTGCTGGTGTAATTTTTGTGGTTTCTTTTGCCATTGATTTCTCATTTCATTGCACTATGGTCTGATAGTATGGATAGGATAATTTCAATTCCTTTTCATTTACTTATGCCTGGTCTATGAGCTAGTATGTGGTCTATTTTGGAGAATGTCCTGTGTGCAGCTAGAAAGAATGTGTATTCTGATGTTGTGGAGTGGATCACTCTGTAGACATTTACTAAGTCCATTTGTTCACAGGTTTGTTTCAATTCTAATATTCTTTTTTTTTTTTTGGTCCAGTTGATCTATCTATTTGTGACAGTGGGGTATTGAGGTCCCCTATTATGGGGACCTTATTATTATTAATTGCTTTAGTGCTTGTTTTTTTAGGTCTATTAATATTTGTTTTACATAATTGGGTGCATTTGTATTTGGTGCATATATATGTATTTTTTTTATCTCTTGGAATTTTCCCTTGAAAAGTAAGTAGTGACCTTCTTTTTTTAAAATTTTATTTATTTTAAAGAGAAGAAAAAACAAAACAAATCAAAAAAGAACAAATTTTCAAAACAACATAATAGGAGGGTAACAATGGTTAATGCATTACGTATTATTATCTTTAAGTTAGTTATTCAGGATACCAGATGTTAGCATTCAATTGTCCAAACATTATTGGCACAAACCTTACTCTTCAATGAACTAAGTAAAATTGGTCGTGTATCTATCTTAACCATCTTATATATATATATACAATTTTTTTCCTTTCCCTTCTTTCTTTTCCCTATTCCCCTATTCCAGTCTCTCTTTCTTTTTGACCAGTTTCTTTTTGATTCACCATGTCTATTGTACATTTTGGATCTTATTTACTCTTTCAGTTTCTCACACTAGGGAGACAATATGATGCTTACACATGTGCGTCCAGTTTATTTCACTTATGAGTATTTTCTCAAGTTGCATCCATTTACCTACAAAAATCTCCAGTTTATCCTTCTTTATGGCTGAATAGTACTCCATTGTATAAAAATACCACATCTTTCTTATCCATTCCTCAGTTGATGGGCATTTGGGTTGTTTCCAAGATCTGGCTATTACAAATTGTGCTGCTATAAACATGGGTGCACGTATATCGCTGTGGTACAATGTTTTTAGTTCTTCTGGGAAGATGCCCAGAAGGGGAATAGCTGGGTCAAATGGGACCTCCAACCCTAGTTTTTTGAGGAATCTCCACACTGACTTCTACAGTGGCTGTACCAGTCGACACTCCCACCAACAGTGAAGAAGAGTTCCTTTTTCTCCACAGCCCCTCCAGCATTTGTTATTAGTTGATTTCTTAATAATAGCCATTCTTTCTGGGGTGAGATGGAATCTCAGTGTTGTTTTAATTTGCATCTCTCGAATGACTAGTGATGTTGCACATTTTTTTGTATATTTATTTGCCATTTGTATTTCTTCATCTGAGAAATGTGTATTCAACTCAGATGCCCATTTTTGGAGTGGGTCTTTAAATTTGGGAGGTCTGATTTTTTTGAGTTCTTTATACATTCTCAATAGTAATCCTTTGTCTGAGGAACAGCTGGCAAACATTTTTTCCCACATTGTGGGTTGTCTCTTCACTCTGTTGGTGGTTTCTCTTGCTGTGCAAAAGCTTTTTAATAAGATGAGATCCCAGTTGTTGATTCTTTGGGATAGTTCCTGTGCGGTTGAGGTTTTATTCATAAAGTCTTTGCCTACATCAATGTTTTCAAGGGTTTTACCTATCCTACCTTCCAGCAGATTTAATGTTTCTGTTTTAATATTTAGATCTCTGATCCATTTTGAATTTAGTTTAGTGCATGGTGAAAGATATGGGTGTAGTTTTAATCTTTGGCATGTGTAGAGCCAGTTTTTCCAGCACCATTTATTAAAGAGGCTATCTTTCTTCCAGTGAATGTGTTTGGCACCTTTGTCAAAGATAAGGTGGCTTAGTATGTCTGGGGTTGTTTCAGCATCTTCTAATCTGTTCCATTGATCTTCAGTTCTGTTTTTTTGCCAGTACCACACTGTTTTTATCACAGTAGCTTTATAGTATAATTTCAAGTTGGGGATTGTGATGCCCCCTGCCTTGCCTTTGTTGCCCAGAATTGCCTTTGCTATTCTAGGTCTCTTCTGATTCCAAATGAATTTTAGGATTGTTTTCTCTAGTTCTGTGAGATATGCTGTTGGAATTTTGATTGGAATTGCATTAAATCTGTATAACAATTTTGGAAGTATGGCCATTTTCACTATATTGGTTCTTCCTATCCAGGAGCAAGGGATATCTTTCCATTTTCTGATATCCTCTTCAATCTCCTTTTTCAGAGTACTGTAGTTTTCAGTGTATAGGTCTTTTACATCCTTTTTGAGGTTGAATCCAAGGTATTTCATTTTTTTGGATGTTATTGTGAAAGGTATTGCTTCCCTGATTTCTCTTTCAGTAAGTTTGTTATTTGTGTACAGAAAGGCTATTGATTTTTGAGTATTGAGTTTGTATCCAGCTACACTGCTGAATTTGTTTATTAAATCTAGCAGTTTTTTAGTGGAGTTTTTGGGGTCTTCTGTGTAGAGTATCATGTCATCTGCAAATAATGATAATTTAACTTCTTCCTTTCCAATCATTATTCCTTTTATTTCTTTCTCTTGTCTAATTGCTCTGGCTAAAGTTTCCAGAACTATGTTGAATAAGAGTGGGGACAGTGGACATCCTTGTCTTGTTCCTGATTTTAGAGGGAAGGCTTTCAGTTTTTGGCCATTTAGTATAATATTGGCTGTTGGTTTGTCATAGATAGCTTTTACCAGATTGAGATAAAGACCCTCTATTCCAATTTTCTGTAGGGTTTTTATCATGAAAAAGTGCTGGACTTTGTCAAAAGCTTTTTCTGCATCTATTGATTTGATCATGTGATTTTTGTCTTTGGTTCTGTTAATATGGTATATTACATTTATTGAGTTATGTATGTTGAACCATCCCTGCATCCCTGGGATGAATCCAACTTGGTCTTGGTGTATAATCTTCTTGATGATTTGTTGGATTCTGTTTGCCAGTATCTTATTAAGGATTTTTGCATCTATGTTCATTAGGGAGGTGGGTCTGTAGTTCTCTTTCTAAGTTGGGTCCTTCTCTGGTTTTGGTATCAGGGTAATGCTTGCTTCCAGGAATGAATTTGGGAGTATTGCTTTCCTTTCAATTTCATTAAAAAGTTTGAGAAGTAGTGGTGTTAGGTCTTCTCTAAATTTCTTGTAGAATTCGGCAGTGAAACCATCAGGGCCTGGGCTTTTCTTTGTTGGGAGGTTTTTAATTACATCTTCGATTTCATTGGTTCATATTGGTTTATTTAGGATTTTTAAATCTTCGTGATTCAGCTTTGGTAATTCATACGTATTGAGGAATCTGTCCATTTCTTCTGCATTTTCCATCTTAGTAGAATATAAATTTTCAAAATAGGTATAGATGATCTTCTGGATTTCTACAGGGTCCGTCATGATATCACCCTTTTCATTTTCAATTGCATGGATTTGAGTGTTTTCTTTTCTTTTTTTAATAAGGTTGGATAAGGGTTTGTCAATCTAATTTATTGTTTCAAAGAACCAACTCTTTGCTTCATTTATTCTTTGTATTTTTTTTTAGTCTCCAATGCATTAATTTCTGCTCTGATTTTTATAATTTCTTCCCTTGTACAGGCTTTTGGCTTAGCCTGCTCTTCTTTTTCTAGAAGTTTGAGGTTTGCCTTTGTTTATTTGTGCTTGCTCTATTTTTCTGATATAGGTATTTAACG
The DNA here is from genome assembly GCA_028451465.1 of Erethizon dorsatum. NCBI lineage: Eukaryota > Metazoa > Chordata > Mammalia > Rodentia > Erethizontidae > Erethizon > Erethizon dorsatum. The sequence continues at coordinate 40,946,544 of CM051831.1, forward strand.
CTATAAATTTCCCTCTTAGGACTGCTTTCATTGTATCCCATAAGTTCCGGTAGGTTGTACTGTCATTATCATTCAGTTGTAGAAAGTGTCTCATTTCTTCTTTAATTTCATCTGTGACCCATTGGTTGTTCAGGAGGGTGCTGTTTAATTTCCATATGTTTAGGGAGTTTTTGTGATTTCTTTTGCCATTGATTTCCAATTTCATTGCACTATGGTCTGATAATATGCATGGGATAATTTCAATTCCTTTGCATTTACTTAAGCATGTTTTATGGGCTAGTATGTGGTCTATTTTGGAGAATGTCCCATGTGCAGCTGAGAAGAATGTGTATTCTGATGTTGTGGGGTGGAACACTGTGTAGACATCTACCAAGTCCATTTGTTCAAAAGTTTGGTTCAGTTCTACTATTTCATTATTGATTTTTTGTCTAGTTGATCTGTCCTTTTTTGACAGTGGCGTATTGAGATCCCCCAATATAATTGCATTAGTGCTTATTTGATTTTTCATGTCCTTTAGTACTTGTTTTATATAGCTGGGTGCACTGGTATTTGACGCATATATATTTATGATCGTTATCTCTTCCTCTTGGATTGTTCCCTTTACAAGGATGTAATGACTGTCTTTATCTCTCTGAATCATTCTTGGCTTGAAATTCACTTTGTCTGCAAAAAGAATAGCTACCCCTGCTTTTTTCTGGGTTCCTGTCGCATGGAGTATTGTTTTCCATCCTTTGACTTTCAGTCTATGAATTTCTTTCTGAATTAAATGTGTTTCTTGTATACAGCATATTGTTGGATCTTGCTTCTTGATCCATTTTGCCAGTCTGTGCCTTTTTTTTTTTTTTGTGGGTACCAGGGGTCGATCAGGACCTCACACACCAGCAGGCGCCCGTGCTGCTGAGCGATATCACCGGCCCCTTTTTTGTATGTGGGTTCTGGGAGTTGAACTCGGGCCCTCGTGCTTGCCAGGCAGGCACTTAGGCCGCTGAGTCATCTCACCAGCCCCAGTCTGTGCCTTTTGATTGGTGAATTGAGACCGTTAACATTGATGGTTAAAACTAATATGTATTGACTTATACTTGTCATGATATTTTCCTGTTGTTGGTTCCCAGTCTTTGTTTTTCTCCTTTCCCTCTATTTAATTATCTGCCCTGCCTGGTGGATTCCTTCTGTTGGGGTTCCTGGAGTTGTAGTCCTTGTTATCTCTTTCTAGAATGTCCTTCAGCACATTTTGGAGTGCTGGTTTGGTGGTCATAAATTTTCTCATATGTTCTTTGTCATGAAAGTATTTTATTTTGCCATCAATATTGAAAGATAGTTTTGCGGGGTACATCAATCTGGGTTGAAAGTTATTTTCCTTTAGAGCTTGAAATACGTCATTCTAAACTCTTCTTGACTTGAGGGTTTGTGCTGAAAAGTCAGCTGTGATTCTGATGGGTTTTCCTTTATATGTGATTTTTCTCTTCTCCCTAACAGCTTTTAAGATTCTGCCCTTCTGTTGAATTTCTGGGATCTTGACTATGATATGTCTAGCGGAATTTTTTTTTTTTTGATCATGTCTAGTTGGAGTTCTAAAAGCCTCCTTTATATGGAGATCAAATTCTTTTTCTCTTCCAGGGAAGTTCTCCCTGATATCATCTGTGAATAATGTTCTAATGTCATTGATGCTATCTCCTGCTTTTTCATTCATTCCAATTATTCTTAAGTTGTTTATCTTTGAGTCATCTAGCAGCTGCTGAATTGATTTTTCATGGTCCCTTGCTATTTTTAAGAATTCTTTCTTTTCATGATCACTAATTGCAAGCCTGTCTTCTATATCTGAGATCCTGTCCTCACATTGGCTTAATCTGCTACAAATACTTTCAATGGAATTTTTGTTCTCCTGGATATCTGCTTGAATCTGCCTTATAGATTCCATTTCTTTCCTATGCTAAGCATTCATGGTTTGTATAATTTTCTTAAGCTCGTCTATTTTTTTTTTGTCTGTATCACCTATAGTGTCCTTAAGCATGGTCTTCATTGTGGACATTATCTCTGCAGTTATCTGTGAAATTATTTCTGTTTTAATTTTTTCCAGAGCCTCATTCAATTGCTTTGTTGTTACCACTTCAGATAGGCCAGGTGGGTGGCTTTTGGATTGTCCCACCTCATTGCCCCCTAGGTTTACCTTTGGTGAATTGGATGTGTGGGGTTGCATCTTGTTTAAGTGTCCTCTCATTTTGTTTTCTTTCTTTAGTTTAATTCCTGGGATGATGTTTGTAGGTTACCTATGGTAGGTTACTTTATTGCTAGTGTTCAAAATCCTTAGGAGATGACTACTTCTCTGCAGTATCTTCCAAGTGAAGCTTGTTTTTGGGTTTTGAGCTTGCTGCCAGATCCTACCTCTTCAATTTGTTGGATATGAGAATTTGCTACCTGTTTGGCTCAGTCCTTGGTTCTTTGGTACTGTGCCACTGTATTTTCTGTGTCCCTTAGTCAATCTCAATCATGAAATATCAGGAAGGAAAGCTGTTTAGAACAATTATTTCACATTTGGCTATAATGGTACCTAAAGCATCAAACACAGCCTAGAAAATGACAGACTGAGCTAACCAGTTATTTGCCACTTTTAACCATATAAAGTAGAGTTGCAGTTATATAACAAAATCTAAAATACACCAGAAAAATTATATGCAGTATACAAGTCCTATGTATGTCAATTTTTCCCCTCAGGAGTTTAAATTTAAAATGAGTTAAGGAGGAAATAGAGTATTGGGAGAAGAGGAAGGAATTAGATGTAAGGTTAGAGGACAAAGAGGGATCCCACTAACATTGGGAAACTGGTCCAGGGGACTGGTGGGAAAAAGAGAAGGAAGGGATAAAAGGAAGAACAGATCACAACCACAATCACAAAGAGGTTAAAGGTGTTGTTTACACTCATATAAAAACCAGAGAGAATAATGAAGGGAAGAGCAAATGGACAAACAGAAACAAATACGAAGACAAAAACAACAAAACAAACAGACAAAACAAAAATAAAACCCCACCAAAAAAAAAGAAAAAACCCTTCACCAGAACAAAAAACAAATGAGAGAGAAAAAAACAAAAAAATAAAAATAAAAAGAATCAGTCCCAGGTGTTGACTCTGCTGTAGGCAGGCATTGTGTGGTGACAGAGTCCTGTTCCGTGCAGGTCTGTCCCAGTAAGTCAGGAGGCCCTTTGGCTGGGCAGTGAGCAGAAGCATGTATTTTCAGGCAGAGACCAGTCTCGTTCACCTGCCGCTATCAGCACACTTTCTGCCTGAGAGGCGCGGTGCCGCGCTGAGTCCCGAGCACTGTGTTTTGGCGCTGCGCTGAGTTCTGAGCGCTGTGTTTTGGCACCGCGCTGAGTCCCCAGCGCTGTGTTTTGGCACTGTGCTGAGTCCCCAGCACTGTATTTTCCCGCTGCACTGAGTTTGGCTGTACCCCCCACAATGGCGCCCAGCCAGTCGCTCTCTGGCACGGGACAGCTGTGGCTGAGAGACACTCACCACTGGCCAGTGCAGCCCTCTGCTGCTCCCCTGCCCCGCCGCTGTTTTGCAATCCTCTGCAGGGGCTCCCAGGGCACCAGCTGTCGCCATGTGTCCACAGATTTGAGCTTCTGTTGTGCTGTGGTTCCTGGGACAGGGAGAGGGTGCCCCAGTCTCCTCCTCCTTCTTTGTCATTGAAAATACCCTTCACTGGCTCTGGGCATCCCAAACTGCGCTTTAGAACTTTCCTGGGTCCAGGAGAGGCATCTCCCTTCCTCCTGCGCTCTCCTGGTCACTATATTTCCGTGGTCCAAGGGCAACTTTTAGAGTTTTGCTGCCTCCTTCTTACACATCCGCCATCTTTTTTTTTTCCTATTCAGGAAGTTATTTTCTGATTGTGGCTATTTGGGATTCCATATCCCTCAGTTATCTGTATGTTAAATTCTTTTCAATGTTTCAAATGTTTTCTGCTATTATGTGTGTGAACTTTTTTTTCTGGCCCTTGTTATTTTTTTCAGATATTTTTTCCTGTGATTTTTTATTTCTTCCCATTGATGCTTTGGGATTGACTTTGGGGACTTGGGAGATTTGGAAGGATTTTTTTGCCTTGTTTTCTCAAGTTTATAGTTTTTGGTTGTTGTCTGTGCTGAGGGTTGTGGAATGATTATACTGGGTAGCTTTGTTGTGGCTATGGAGACTTATTTAATGTCTACTTTTCAGAGATGTTCTCTGGGCACAGGTAACTATTGACCTTTGCCTCTGTCCCAGCTACCTCTACTTCTTTGGAGGGGAGGTTGTAGCTTATTTGGCGCAGTAACCAGTTTTTCAGGAATGAGCAGGAGTACTGTTTGTGATTCTCAGGCAATCCAGGCTATCCATTAACAATATAAGTGTTCAAACATATTACAATATATTTAACTATATGTTCATAAAATTAATGCTTAAGTTTGTAAGCATAGATGTAGTGGAGAATGGGAGCTTGAATAAAGGAGTAAACAAAATTAGTAGTATTAGGGAAAAGTTATAGAGAAAACCAACAAAAAAAAAAAACAAATAAAAAAATGGACAGTAAACTAATGGAAAGAAAAAAATGGAGCAAATTAAAAGTTAGCAAGAAAATAAAAAAGAGAGAGAGCAAAGGAGTGAAAAGGTCCCAGTGAAACAAAGAAATATCATATTAATATAAGAGATGAAAAAGAAAATGGGAGATAAAACTTCAAAGGCTAACACACAAGCACAGACACACAGACACACACAAACACCAAAACCAAAACACCCCAACCCTAACAAAAACATGAACAAGAACAAGAATGCCACCACCACCACCAACAACAACAACAAAACCCTCAAAGATCAATGGAGAAAAAATTTGGTCAAAAGAAGAAAGAATAATAAAGTTGAATGTGCTTCCTTATGGGAGGTTTACTTCCAGTACCTGTAGTCTTTGGAATCCAGCAAGTCACAGTTCTCTCCACTCCTCTTATGGCTTGTGGATTTGTAAGGTGACCCCTCTGCTCATAACCCCCAGTCTATGGGAACTGTCCAAGCAGAGACTCATTCCTTCTCATATTGTTACAAAGGGAAGAACTAGAACACTGGTCTCTTTAGGGTGTAGGTGTTTGGTATGCAGTGTTTATACATGTATGTCTGATTTATTTCACTGAAGAGTATGGTTGCAAGGTCCATCCGTTTACCTAGAAATGTCTCAAGCTTATCCTTCTTTATGGTTGAGTAGTACCTCATTGTATAAAAAAACCCCACATCTTCTTTATCCATTTACCAGTTGATTGGATTTGGCCTGTTTCCAAGATTTGGTTATTATAAGCTGTGCTGCTATAATATGGGTTTGCATGTACCACTGTGGTATGATGCTTTAAATTCTTTTAGGAAGATACCAAGAAGGGGAATAGCTGGGTGAAATGGAACCTCTACTCCTAGTTTTTTGAGGAATCTCCATACTGATTTCCACAGTGGTTGCACCAGTCTACACTCCCACCAATAGCGGAAAAAGGTTTCTTTCTTCCCATAGCCCCTTCAGCATTTGTTATTGGTTGATTTCTTGATAATAGCCATTCTTTCTGGGGTAATATGGAATTTTGGCATTGTTTTAATTTGCATTTCTTGAATGACCAGTGATGTTGGATATTTTTTCATATATTTATTTTCTGTTTCTACTTCTTCATCTGAGAAGTGAGTATTCATCTCACTTTTTGGATTGGGTTTTTAAATTTGGGTTGTCTGATTTTTTTGAGTTCTTTGTCTGAGGAAGACCTGGCAAAAATTTTTCCTATATTGTGGGTTGTCTCTTCACTCTGCTGGTGGCTTCTCTTGCTGTGCCAAAGCTTTTCAATAAGAGGAGATCCTAGTGGTTGTTTCTTTGTGAAATTTCCTGTGTGATCTGGGTTTTGTTCATAAAGTTCTTGGATATGTTGATGTCTTCAAAATTTCTACCTGTTCTATCTTCCAGCAGATTTAAAGTTTCTGTTTTTATATTTAGATATTTGATTCATTTTGATTTTAGTTTAGTGCATGGTGAAACATATGGTTCTAATTTTAATCTTTGGCAAAAATTGGAAAGCCAGTTTTTCTAGCACCAATTATTGAAGAGGCTACCTTTCTTCCAGTGAACATGTTTGGCCACTTTGTCAAAAATAAGGTGGTTAAGTGTCTGGAGTATTTTCTGCATGTTCTATTCTGTTCCATTGATCCTCAGGTCTTTTTTTTGCCAGCACCATACTGTTTTTAACATAGTAGCTTTGTAGTATAATTTCAAGTAAGGGATTGTGATGTCCCCTGCCTTGCCTTTGTTGCCCAGAATTGCCTTTGCTATTGTAGGTCTCTTCTGGTTCCAAATGAATTTTAGGGTTGTTTTCTCTAATTCTGTGACATATGCTGTTGGAATTTTGATCAGAATTGCATTAACTCTCTATAACAATTTTGGAAGTATGGCCATTTTCACTAGAGTGGTTCTTCCTACCCAAGAGCAAGCGATATCTTTCCATTTTCTGATATCCTCTTCAGTCTCCTTTTTCAGCATACTATTGTTTTCAATGTAGAGGTCTTTTACATCCTTTGTTAGATTGATTCCTAAGTGTTTCTTTCTTTTTTTTGGGGGGGGTGCTGTTGTGAAGGGTGTTGTTTCTCTAATTTCTCTCTCAGTGAGTTTGTTGTTTGTCTACAGGAAGGCTATTGATTTTTGAGTGTTGACTTTGTATCCAGCTGTGCTACTGAATTTGGTTATTAAATCTGGAAGTCTTTCAGTGGAGTTTTTGGGGCCTTCTATGTAGAGTATCATGCCATCTGCAAATAATGATAATTTAACTTCTTCCTTTCCTATTGTTATAACTTTTATTTCTTTCTCTTGTCTAATTGCTCTGGCTAAAATTTCTAGGACAATGTTGAATAAGAGTGGAGACAGTGGACATCCTTGTCTTGCTCCTGATTTTAGAGAGAAAGTTTTCTGGTTTTGTTCATTTAGTATAATATTGACTGTCGGTTTGTCATATATGGCTTTTATCAAGTTGAGAAAATACCATTTATTCCAGTTTTCTGTAGGGTTTTTATCACAAATGGGTGTTGGACTTTATCAAAAGCTTTTCCTGCATTTTTAGAGATGATCATAAGGTTTTTGTCCTTGGCTCAGTTAATATGGTACATTATATTTATTGATTTACATATATTGAACCATCCCTGCATCCCAGGAATGAATCCTACTTGGTCATGTTGTATAATCTTCTTGATGATTTGCTGCATTCTGTTTGCCAGTATCTTATTGAGGAGTTTTACATCTATGTTCTTTAGGGAGATTGGCCTGTAGTTCTCTTTTTAGCTAGGTACTTTCCTGGTTTTGGTGTCAGGGTAATACTTGCTTCCAGCAATGAATTTGTGAGTATTGCTTCCCTTTCAATTTCATTAAAGTGTTTGAGAAGTAGTGGTATTAGATCTTCTCTAAATTTCTTGTAGAATTCAGCAGTGAATCTGTCAAGGCCTGCACTTTTCTTTTTGGTAGGTTTTTTTTTTTTATTTTAAAGAGAAGAAAAAACAAAACAAATCAAAAGAAGAACAAATTTTCAAACAAACATAATAGGAGGGTAACAATGGTTAATACATTACGTATTACTATCTTTAAGTTAGTTATTCAGGACACCAGACATTAGCATTCAATTGTCCAACCATTATTGGCACAAACCTTACTCTTCAATGAACTAAGTAAAAATGGTAGTGTATCTATCTTAACCATCTTATATATATATATATATATATACAATTTTTTTCCCTTTCCCTTCTTTCTTTTCCCTATTCCAGTCTCTCTTTCCTTTTGACCAGTTTCTTTTTGATTCACCATGTCTATTGTACATTTTGGATCTTATTTACTCTTTCAGTTTCTCATACTAGAGAGATAATAAGATGCTTACACATGTGCTTCTGGTTTATTTCACTTATGAGTATTTTCTCGAGTTGCATCCATTTACCTATAAAAGTCTCCAGTTTATCCTTCTTTATGGCTGAATAGTACTCCATTGTATAAAAATACCACATCTTTCTTATCCATTCCTCAGTTGATGGACATTTGGGTTGTTTCCAAGATCTGGCTATTACAAATTGTGCTGCTATAAACATGGGTGCACATATATCGCTGTGGTACGATGTTTTTAATTCTTCTGGGAAGATGCCCAGAAGGGGAATAGCTGGGTCAAATGGGACCTCCAACCCTAGTTTTCTGAGGAATCTCCACACTGACTTCCACAGTGGCTGTACCAGTCGACACTCCCACCAACAGTGAAGAAGTGTTCCTTTTTCCCCACAGCCCCTCCAGCATTTGTTATTAGTTGATTTCTTAATAGTAGCCATTCTTTCTGGGGTGAGATGGTATCTCAGTGTTGTTTTAATTTGCATCTCTCGAATGACTAGTGATGTTGCACATTTTTTTGTATATTTATTTGCCATTAGTATTTCTTCATCTGAGAAATGTGTATTCATCTCAGATGCCCATTTTTGGAGTGGGTCTTTAAATTTGGGAGGTCTGATTTTTTTGAGTTCTTTATATGTTCTCGATAGTAATCCTTTGTCTGAGGAACAGCTGGCAAACATTTTTTCCCACATTGTGGGTTGTCTCTTCACTCTGTTGGTGGTTTCTCTTGCTGTGCAAAAGCTTTTTAATAAGATGAGATCCCAGTTATTGATTCTTTGGGATAGTTCCCGTGAGGTTGAGTTTTTATTCATAAAGTCTTTGCCTACACCAATGTCTCCAAGGGTTTTACCTATCCTACCTTCCAGCAGATTTAATGTTTCTGTTTTAATATTTAGATCTCTGATCCATTTTGAATTTAGTTTAGTGCATGGTGAAAGATATGGATCTAGTTTTAATCTTCGGCATGTGTAGAGCCAGTTTTTCCAGCACCATTTATTAAAGAGGCTATCTTTCTTCCAGCGAATGTGTTTGGCACCTTTGTCAAAGATAAGGTGGCTTAGTATGTCTGGGGTTGTTTCAGCATCTTCTAATCTGTTCCATTGATCTTCAGGTCTGTTTTTTTGCCAGTACCACACTGTTTTTATCACAGTAGCTTTATAGTATAATTTCAAGTCGGGGATAGTGATGCCCCCTGCCTTGCCTTTGTTGCCCAGAATTGCCTTTGCTATTCTAGGTCTCTTCTGATTCCAAATGAATTTTAGGATTGTTTTCTCTAATTCTGTGAGATATGCTGTTGGAATTTTGATTGGAATTGCATTAAATCTGTATAACAATTTTGGAAGTATGGCCATTTTCACTATATTGGTTCTTCCTATCCAGGAGCAAGGGATATCTTTCCATTTTCTGATATCCTCTTCAATCTCCTTTTTCAGAGTACTGTAGTTTTCAGTATAGAGGTCTTTTACATCCTTCGTGAGGTTGATTCCTAGGTATTTCATTTTTTTGGATGTTATTGTGAAAGGTATTGTTTCCCTAATTTCTCTTTCAGTAAGTTTGTTATTTGTGTACAGGAAGGCTATTGACTTTTGAGTATTGACTTTGTATCCAGCTACACTACTGAATTTGCTTATTAAATCTAGCAGTTTTTTAGTGGAGTTTTTGGGGTCTTCTGTGTAGAGTATCATGTCATCTGCAAATAATGATAATTTAACTTCTTCCTTTCCAATCATTATTCCTTTTATTTCTTTCTCTTGTCTAATTGCTCTGGCTAAAGTTTCCAGAACTATGTTGAATAAGAGTGGGGACAGTGGACATCCTTGTCTTGTTCCTGATTTTAGAGGGAAGGCTTTCAGTTTTTGGCCATTTAGTATAATATTGGCTGTTGGTTTGTCATAGATAGCTTTTACCAGATTGAGATAAAGACCCTCTATTCCAATTTTCTGTAGGGTTTTTATCATGAAAAGGTGCTGGACTTTGTCAAAAGCTTTTTCTGCATCTATTGAGATGATCATGTGATTTTTGTCTTTGGTTCTGTTAATATGCTGTATTACATTTATTGATTTACATATGTTGAACCATCCCTGCATCCCTGGGATGAATCCAACTTGGTCATGGTGTATAATCTTCTTGATGATTTGTTGGATTCTGTTTGCCAGTATCTTATTAAGGATTTTTGCATCTATGTTCATTAGGGAGATTGGCCTGTAGTTCTCTTTCTTAGTTGGGTCCTTCTCTGGTTTTGGTATCAGGGTAATGCTTGCTTCCAGGAATGAATTTGGGAGTATTGCTTCTCTTTCAATTTCATTGAAAAGTTTGAGAAGTAGGGGCGTTAGGTCTTCTCTAAATTTCTTGTAGAATTCGGCAGTGAAACCATCAGGGCCTGGGCTTTTCTTTGTTGGGAGGTTTTTAATTACATCTTCAATTTCATTGGCTGATATTGGTTTATTTAGGATTTTTAAATCTTCTTGATTCAGCTTTGGTAATTCATACGAATCTAGGAATCTGTCCATTTCTTCTGCATTTTCCATCTTAGTAGAATATAAATTTTCAAAATAGGTATAGATGATCTTCTGGATTTCTGCAGGGTCCGTCGTGATATCACCCTTTTCATTTTCAATTGCATGGATTTGAGTCTTTTCTTTTCTTTTTTTAATAAGGTTGGATAAGGGTTTGTCAATCTTATTTATTCGTTCAAAGAACCAACTTTTTGCTTCATTGATTCTTTGTATTGTTTTTTTATTCTCCAATACGTTAATTTCTGCTCTGATCTTTATAATTTCCTCCCTTGTACGGGCTTTTGGCTTAACCTGCTCTTCTTTTTCTAGAAGCTCGAGGTTCACCCTTAAGTTGTTTATTTGCGCTTGCTCTATTTTCCTGATATAAGTGTTTAATGCTATAAATTTCCCTCTTAGGACTGCTTTCATTGTATCCCATAAGTTCCGGTATGTTGTACTGTCATTATCATTCAGTTGTAGAAAGTGACTAATTTCTTCTTTAATTTCATCTGTGACCCATTGGTTGTTCAGGAGGATGCTGTTTAATTTCCATGTGTTTAGGGAGTTTTTGTGGGATCTTTTGCCATTGATTTCCAATTTCATTGCACTATGGTCTGATAATATGCATGGGATAATTTCAATTCCTTTGCATTTACTTAAGCAGGTTTTATGAGCTAGTATGTGGTCTATTTTGGAGAATGTCCCATGTGCAGCTGAGAAAAATGTGTATTCTGATGTTGTGGGATGGAACACTCTGTAGACATCTACTAAGTCCATTTGTTCAAAAGTTTGGTTCAGTTCTACTATTTCATTATTGATTTTCTGTCCAGTTGATCTATCTTTTTGTGACAGTGGAGTATTGAGATCTCCCAATATAATTGTATTAGTGCTTATTTGATTTTTCATGTCCTTTAGTACTTGTTTTATATAGCTGGGTGCATTGGTATTTGATGCATATATATTTATGATCGTTATCTCTTCCTCTTGGATTGTTCCCTTTACAAGGATGTAATGACCGTCTTTATCTCTCTGAATCCTTCTTGGCTTGAAGTTCACTTTGTCTGCAAAAAGAATAGCTACCCCTGCTTTTTTCTGGGTTCCTGTGGCATGGAGTATTGTTTTCCATCCTTTGACTTTCAGTCTATGAATTTCTTTCTGAATTAAATGTGTTTCTTGTATACAGCATATTGTTGGATCTTGCTTCTTGATCCATTTCGCCAGTCTGTGCCTTTTGATTGGTGAATTGAGACCGTTAACATTGATGGTTAAAACTGATATGTATTGACTTGTCATGATATTTTCCTGTTGTTGGTTCCCACTCTTTGTTTTTCCGCTTTCTGGCTATTTAATTATTTGCCCTGCCTGGTGGATTCCTTCTGTTGGGGTTCCTATCTCTTTCTAGAATGTCCTTCAGAACGTTTTGGAGTGCTGGTTTGGTGGTCATAAATTTTCTCAGATGTTCTTTGTCATGAAAGTATTTTATTTCTCCATCAATTTTGAAAGATAGTTTTGCAGGGTACATCAATCTGGGCTGAAAATTATTTTCCTTTAGAGCTTGCAATACATCATTCCAAGCTCTTCTTGAATTGAGGGTTTGTGCTGAAAAGTCAGCTGTGATTCTGATGGGTTTTCCTTCATAGGTGATTTGTCTCTTCTCCCTAACAGCTTTTAAGATTCTGCCCTTCTGTTGAATTTCTGGGATCTTGACTATAATATGTCTGGCTGAAGTTTTTTTTTGATCATGTCTAGTTGGTGTTCTAAAAGCTTCACTTATAGGGGTGTCAAATTCCTTTTCTCTTCCAGGAAAGTTCTCCCTGATTATGTCTTTGAACAAGGTTTTAATGTCGTTGATGCTATCTCCTGCTTTTTCATTTATTCCAATTATTCTTAAGTTGTTTATCTTTGAGTCATCTAGCAGCTGCTGAATTGATTTTTCATGGTCCCTTGCTATTTTTAAGAATTTTTCCATTTCATGATCACTAATTGCAAGCCTGTCTTCTATATCTGAGATCCTGTCCTCGCATTGGCTTATTCTGCTACAAATACTTTCAATGGAATTTTTTATCTCTTGGATATCTGCTTGAATCTGCCTTATAGATTCCATTTCTTTCCTATGCTGAGCATTCATGGTTTCTATAGTTTTCTTAAGTTCATCTATTTTTTTGTCTGTATCAGCTATAGTGTCCTTAAGCATGGTCTTCATTGTAGACATTATCTCTGCAGTTATCTGTGAGACTATTTCTGTTTTAATTTTTTCCAGAACCTCATTCAGTTGCTTTGTTGTTACCACTTCAGATAGGCCAGGTGGGTGGCTTTCGGATTGTCCCACCTCGTTGCTCCCTAGGTTTGCCTTTGGTGAATTGGATGTGTGTGGTTGCATCTTGTTTAAGTGTCGTCTCATTTTTTCTTTCTTTAATTCCTGGGGTGATGTTTGCAAATTACCTATAGTAGGTTACTTTATTGCTAGTGTTTAAGATCTTTAGAAGATGACTACTTCTCTGCAGTATCTTCCAAGTGGAGCTTGCTTTTAGGTTTTGAGCTTTCTGCCAGATCCTACCTCTTCAATTCGTTGGGTATGCGAAGTTGCTACCTGTTTGGCCCAGTCCTTGATTCTTTGGTACTGTGCCACTGTATTTTCTGTGTCCCTTAGTCAATCTCAATCATGAAATATCAGGAAGGAAAGATGTTTAGAACAATTATTTCACATTTGGCTATAATGTTAACTAAAGCATCAAACACAGCCTAAAAAATGACAGACTGAGCTAACCAGTTATTTACCACTTTTAGCTGTATAGAGTTGCGGTTATATAACAAAATCTAAAACACACCAGAAAAATTATATGCAGTATACAAGTCCTATGTATGTCAATTTTTCCTTGAGGAGTTTAAATTTAAGATGAGTTAAGGAGGAAATAGAGTATTGGGAGAAGAGGAAGGAATTAGATGTAAGGTTAGAGGACCAAGAGGGATCCCACTAAAATTGGGACACTAGTGCAGAGGACAGGTGGTAAAAAGAGAAGGAAGGGATAAAAGGAAGAACAGATCACAACCACAATCACAAAGATGTTAGAGGCGCTGTTTACACTCATATAAAAAACCAGAGAGAATAATGAAGGAAAGAGCAAATACACATACAGAAACAAAAACAAAGATAAAAACAATAAAACAGACAGATCAAAAATAAAACCCCACCAAAAAACAAAACAAAACAAAACAAAAACAAAAAAACCCTTCGCCAGAACAAAAAAACAAATCAGTGAGAAATAAAAATAAAAATAAAAATAAAAAATAAAAATAAAAATAAAAAATATAAAAAGAATCAGTTCCAGGTGTTGACTCTGTTGTAGGCAGTTACCCTGTGGTGAGAGAGTCCTGTTCTGTGCAGGTCCGTCCCAGTAAGCCAGGAGCGCCCTCTGGCGGGCGGTGAGCAGAGACGCGTACTTTCAGGCAGAGACCAGTCTAGCTCACCTCCGCTCTCGCCGCCCTTTCATGATCCCTGGGCCTGAGAGGCTCAGCGTGCTGTCCGGAGCGCGGGTTCCCTGCACTGGTTCCCGCCGCTCTGGTTTTTCGCCACGCCCCCCACAATGGCGCCGGGCCAGTCGCTCTCTGGCGCGGGACAGGTGTGGCTGAGAGTCCAGTCTCGTTCGCCTGCTGACCTCAGCACACTTTCGTGGGCTCAATTGAGAGGCCCTGTGCTGCCCTGTCCGGAGCACAAGTTCCCAGAGCAGTTTCCGAGCCGCTCTGAGTTTCGCCACACCCCCCACAATGGCGCCCGGCCGGTCGCTCTCTGGCGCGGGGCAGCTGTGGCTGAGAGACACTCACCGCCGGTCAGCGCCGTTCTCCGCCGCTCCCCTGCCCCGCCGCTGTCTCAGGATCCTCCGTGGGGGCTCCCTGGGCGCCAGCTGCCACCGTGTGTCCGTAGAATTGAGCCTCCGCCGGCGCTCCAACTCCCGGGATATTAGAAGGTGCACGCGCGCGGTCTGCTCCTTCTTTCCTTCTTCTTTGTTGGAAGTCACCCGTCACTGGTGCCGGGGGTCCCAGATTGCACTTCAGAACTTTTCTGGGTTTCGGGGAGGCATCTCCCCCCCTCCTGCGCTTTCTGGGTCGCTATATTCCCGTGTTCCAATGGTAACTTTTAGAGAGAGTTTTGCTGCCTGCTTCTTACTCATCCGCCATCTTGAGGTCTCTCGGTAGGTTTTTAATTACATCATCAATATCATTGATTGATATTTGTGGTGGATTGACAAGTGGTGGTCAACTTGTAATACCCAGCTGAACTGAATCAGTTTGGTGCTGGGTGTAGAAGGCTCACCTGAGGATTGTTGCCAATAACATAAAAAGAACTGGAGAGGAAGAGGTGGTGCTGTTGATTCTCCTCAAGGAGCTTGTCATGCTGGCTTTCCTGATAGGAACTTGGCTGTTCTCATCATTGGAGGAGCTCAAAACTTCATTGTCGCTGAGGCTGGCTGAGGTTCTTTTTGGGGGAGCTCTGGTCCTTACTTTAGGCATCACTTCCTGGCTCCAGTGCAGACCCCTCAGCCTGCTGGCACAGACTTTCTGGCTTCCACCACTGCCCTTTGGGCCTTCCCAGCACAGATCTGTGAAACAGGCTTGCATGAGACATTGTTGTGGGCTCTGGACTTCCAGCTGGACTCCTGGGGGGCATTTCCATGGGCTCTAGGTCTTCAGCTGGACTCATGCAGGACATTGCTATGGAATCCAGGCCCTCAGCTGGATTCTTTGGGTCTTTAGTGTGTGGACAGATTTCCTGCACTCTTGTATTTGATTCTTGGGTGACTACTACAAAATAATCCTCTAAATTATGTGTCCTTTATTAAATCATTTTCCTTAGAAACACTGACTACAACAATATTGATTTATTTAGGATTTTTATATTTTTTCGATTCAGCTTTGGTAATTCATACGTATCTAGGAGTCTCTTCATATCTTCTGCATTTTCCAACTTATAAGAATACAAGTTCTCAAAGTAGGTATAGATGACCTTTAGGATTTCTGCAGGATCCATCATGATTTCACCCTTTTCATTCCTAATTGTGTGGATTTGAGTCTTTTCTTTCCTTTTTTGATGAGATTGGCTAAGAGTTTGTTGATTTTATTTAATCTTTCAAACAACGAACTCTGATTCATTGATTGTATTGTTTTCTTAGTCTCCATGGCATGAATTTCTGCTCTGCTATTTCTAATTTCCTCCCTCATATCAGCTTTGGGCTTGGCCTGCTCTTCTTTTTCTAGAAGCTTGAGACTCAACATTAAGTTGTTTATTTTTGCTCACTCTGTTTTCCTGATATGGGTATTTACCACTACAAATTTCCCTTGTAGGACTGCTTTCATTGTGTCCTGTAAGTTCCAGTATGTTTTATTAGCATTATTGTTTAATTGTAGAAAGTTTTTAACTTCTTTTTTAGTTTCATCTGTGACCCATTGGTTGTTCAGAAGAGTGTTATTTAATTTCCATATCTTCATGAAATTCTTTTGGTTTCTTTTGCCATTGATTTCCAATTTCATTGCATTATGGTCTGATAATATGCATGGGATATTTGCAATTCCTTTGCATTTACTTAAGCATGTTCTATAAGCAAGTATGTGGTCTACTTTGGAGAATGTCCCATGTGCAGTTGAGAAGATGTGTATTCTGATGGTGTGGGTTAGATCACTCTGTTGACATCTACTAAGTCCATTTGTTCAAAAGTTTGGTCCAGGTCCAATATTTCATTGTTGACTTTGTCTAGTTGATCTATTTGTGACAGTGGGGTATTGAAATCCCCAATACAACTTAGTGCTTATTTGATTTTTCATGTCCATTAATATTTATTTTATATAGTTGGGTGCTTTGATATTTGGGGCATATATATTTATGATTGTTATATCTTCCTCTTGGATTTTTCCCTTTACAAGGATGTAGTGACCTCCTTTTTCTCTCTTAATCAGTTTTGGCTTGAAACAAACTTTTTCTGCAAACAGAATAGCTACCCTTGCTTTTTTTTTTGTAGGTACTGGGGGGTTGATCTCAGGACCTTGCGCGCCAGCAGGTGCCTGTGCCGCTGAGCGATATCACTGGCCCTTTTTTCGTATGTGGGTTCCAGGAGTCAAACTTGGGCCCTCGTGCTTGCCAGGCAGGTGCTTACACTGCTAAGCCATCTCACCGGCCCCAATACCCTTGCTTTTTTCTGGGTTCCTGTCACATGGAGAATTGCTTTCTATCCTTTGACTTTCAGTCTATGAATTTATCTTGAGTTGAATGTGTTTATTCTATACAGCATATTGTTTGATCTTGGTTCTTGATCCATTCTGCCAGTCTGTTTCTTTTGCTTGGTGAATTGGCATCATTAACATTGATGGTTATAACTGGTATGTATTGATTCAACCTTTTCATTTTTTGTCCTGTTGTTGGTTCCCTTTTTCCCCCTCTGTTTAATTACTTCCTTGCCTGGTGAATTCATTCTGTTGGGGTTCATGGAGTTGACGTTGTCATCATGTCTTTCCAGAAAGTTTCTCATGATATTTTGGAGTGATGATTTGGTGGTGATGAATTTCCTCAATGTTCTTTGTCATGGAAATATCTTATTTCTCCATCAATTTTGAAAGATAATTTTGCAGGGTACATCAATCTGAGTTGTAGTTTGTTTTCTTTTAGGTCTTGAAATAATTCACTCTAAGCTCTTCTTGATTTGAGGGTTTGTGTTGAGAAGTCTGCTGTGATCCTGATGGGCTTTCCTTTATAAGTGAATTATTTCTTTTCTCAAACACATTTTAAAGTTCTGTTCTTCTGTTGAATTTCTGGAATCTTAACTATTATATGCCTGGCTTTAGATTTTTTCTTATCATGCTTAATTGGGGTTCTATATGCTTCAGTTATCTGTATGTCACATTCTTTTTCCCTGCCAGGGAAGTTTTCTGCCATGTTGTCTTTGAACAGGTATTTATATCATTTGTGCTATCTCCTGCTTTTTCATTGACTCCAATCAATCTTAGGTTAATTTTCTTTGCCTCATCTAACAGATGCTAGATTGATTTCTCATGGCCCCTTGCTATTTTTAAGAAATCTTTCTTTTCATGATTGCTAACCAGAGTCGTATTTTCTTTATCTGATATTCTGTCCTCAGAATGTTTTATTCTGCTGTGGATTCTTTCAATAGAATTTTTAGTGTCCTGGATATATGCTTGAATCTGTTTTATAGATTCCATTTCTTTTGTATGTTGCACATTTATGGTTTCAATCATTTTTCTAAACTCTTCTTTTTTTATCTGTATGTGCTCTAGAGTCACTAAGTATATCTTTAATTAGGATCACCATCTCTGTAGTTATCTGAGAAATTATTTCTGATTTGATGTTTTCTAGAGCCTCATTCATTTGCTTTGTTGTTACCAGTTCAGAGAGGCCAGGTGGGTGGCTTTTGGATTGTCCCACCTTATTGCCCCCTGAGTTTGCCCTTGGTGAACTGGAAGTCTTGTGTAAGTTTCTTCTCATTTTTTTTTTAGTTTAATTCCTGGTTGATGCTTGTAAATAGCCTATAGTGAGTTGCTTTGTTCCTAGTATTTAGAACCTTAGGAAATGACTACTTCTCAGAGGTGTCTTTCAGGTGTAGCCAGTTTTGAGTTTTGACTCTGTTGCAAGATCCTGCTTCTTCAATTTGTTGGGGATGAAAAGTTGCTGCCTACTTGGCCCAGCCCCTAGCTTTTTGGCACTGACCCACGGTATTTTCTATGACCCTTAAGCAATCTCAGTCTTGGTATATGAAGAAGAACAGCTGGTTAGTACAATTATGTCACTTTGGCTAAAGTGGTACAATCAGCAATAACAACAGCATCAAGCACAGCCTAGAAAATGACAAGCTGTGGTAACCATTAATTTGCCACCTTTAACTGTATGAAATAGATTGTGGTTACATAACAAAATCTAAGATAAACCAGAAAATTATGTGCAGTAAATAAGCTCTCAATGGTGCCAATTTTACCCTCAGGAGAGAAAATTTAGAGGGGTTAGGGGAATAAATAGAGAAATTGAAGAAGAGGAAGAGATTAAAAGCAAGGCTGGAGGACAAAGTAGGATCATGAAAACTTTGAGAAACTGGTGCAGAAGACAGGAGGGAAAGAGAGAAGGAAGAAATAAAAGGAAGAACAGAACAGAACTACAACCATAAAAAAACCAGAAACAACATTCACACTCATATAAAAAACAAGATCAGGGCCAGAGATATATCAGTGGCACAGTGTCTGCCTGGCAAGTGTGAGGTCCTGAGTTCAATTCCTGTTAACAATGAGAGAGAGAGAGAGAGAGAGAGAGAGAGAGAGAAATGTCCACTTCAAAGTTTGTCTTGGCAGTCACTGCGATAGAATGTGTGGAGACAGAGTCCAGATCCATATCGATTTATCCCAGCAAGCCAGTAGTAGCTTTATGGTGATGTAATGGATAATCTCAGTGAGCCTGCACCTTTATTTCCCCTGAAGTTTAGGCTGGTTTCTGGCCATGAGTTGGAACCAGGCCCATTCAGCCTGCAGCAGTCAGCACACTTTCTGTGGGCTTGAACTCAGCTGGGAGCTGCTAGATGGACCCTGTGGTTGTTCTGAGTTCTGAGCTCACTGGAACCCTCTCCAAGATGGCTCCTGGCCAATTGCCCTCTCCTTGGTATGTCTGATCCCACAGCGCTCACCACCAGCTTGGGCAGTTCTCCATGTCCACTGCTCCCTTCCACTCTCCATGGAGGCCTCCTTCTTCTATGTTGAAGTTTCTCTCTTCCCTTTCCCCATGGGCTTCAATTCTCACTGCAGATCCTTCCTCAGTGCAAGGGACCCACTTACCTCCTTCTCTTCCTCAGATGCTATATTCCAGTGTCTGGACAGCAAATATCAGGGAGGCTCTTTCTCTGCTGCTTACCACCCCATCTTCCCAGAAGCTCCTGACCTCTTTCTTGATCAGGTCAGTTGTTTGATAGTCATCTGTGTGGCCCTGTGCTGAAGGGAACAAAGATGTAGAGCCTGTTAGGATTTAGAAATTTGAAGTGTGAAGTCCATGGCTGGTGGGGTCTTTCCATCTTAATACTGTGTTTTGTAACTAAGAGAAAGTGGGAGCCATTATTTTTACCTCCACTGGTATGGATAAGGATGAACATTCAGCTTTTCCAAACTGTGTATTCCAGCTCCTGCTCTGCCTCAAATTCAGTTACATTCATATGCCTGTGATCACCTCAACTCACAACTTCCTCTTTTGTATCCTGTATTCTGTTTTTTATTTCTATTAAAATTCACATTGATATTTTACTAATAGCTTGAAACTAAGAACTTGGAAATTATAGAATACACAAAATCCATGGCTGGTAAGACCCAGAAACCAAGTGCCCCATGTGGGAAGACTGCAGAAGAGCATTCCTGTCACACCTCATAGGAAGGGGACCCTCACAGTCACTAAGAACTCTTGAAAGTTGAGGAATCTCTCATCCCAAAGTAGTTTGCAATCAGTTTGAACTGATTTACAATAGTTTTGGACTAATTTGAATTTATGATCAAATAAGACAACATGATGATGGCTACGTGGAGGGAATTTTCTGATACCTCATGCAAAAGTATCAGGGCAATTTAGGAAAAGTTTTGAGCACAGCTGGCACAAGATGGCTATTATCCAGGAGAGAATAAAGTAAAATTCCAAGACAAGTGAAGTGTTCCACAGGAGACTCTGTAGTTGTGTCCTCCCCAGTGGAATATTGTCACATTTGTATAGATGCTAAAATGACACTTCTACACATTGGTGCCATAGCTACTTTCTTTCCATAAATCTGGGCAGAGTTTTCTGATGAGCATCACATTCCCACATGTCCTCCCGGGTAAGTGCCTCTGTGTAGTATCTGTGGATGTGCAGGGTCCTAGGAAGGCTATGGAAGGACAGTGGGCTTTGTGGTCAGGTTTTGTAGACTGAGATTTTTGTTGGCTCCATCTTTTATTTCATTGACTCATAAAATTAGTGTTATTTTTCATAAGAAATACTAAAATTAGTTTCTGGATGTATGAATTCCCCTGAATTAAGTAGTTTTCATTTGCTTGCTATATTATTTCTCAAGGGACATCCATCATTTTAGTCTGATGGTTTTATATTCATATTTACACCCCTCATAAAATAGATAAAAGTTTACTATGGAGTTTCAGTAAATAGACTCACTTTCTCTCTTATCTATATAAGGGACTTAAAAGATTTTGAATAGTTAAAGATATTTAAATTTAATATAAATTATTTATTTTTTAATGGGGGGCTTTGTTTAAAGCATCAGCTCTGAAAGAGAATTTAACCTCATTCCTACAAACTATGTGTGAGCATTTTTTCATAAAGAGCCTGCTTTGCCAGTGCTGATTTCACAAATTGCACATTAATAGTGTCATCCATCAATATGGTGAAAAATAAAACAATGTTATGATGATAGAGTTTGTTCTGTTTCTAGTTGAGGTCTGGGAATACAATCCCAGCAGCATGTTTTGAGAGGAAAAAGTATGTCTGTTACTATTTTCTCTATTTTTCTTCATTTTAAAAATATTCTGCTTTTGTTCTTAGTGGATACACCAGAACCCTTTCCAATAAGGGAAACTGGTTGTTTCATTATTTTTATCAAAAGATAAATTTGAACTATTATCTTTCTCTGGGTATATCTATAAGTCAAGAATATGAAAACAAATAAAAATCAAAGCTATTTTGCAGGAACACAAGATTTTCTTGCACTACAGGGTTGATTGGAGATTCTCACACAGGGCTATGTGTATTTGTGAGGGATGACAGGTTCATTTTTGTGACAAAGTACCTCTGCGTTTCTTCTGTTTCTTTGGAATAGTAATTACATCATCTTGATTTTTCTGAAAATGGATGTAAACATATGCATGCTGTAAATACCTATGGATAAATGAGTACCCAGAGCTCTACATTAGCTTCCTTTATTTTTATTTTATTTTATTTTTTGTGGGTACCGGGGGTTGACCTCAGGACCTCGCGTGCCAGCAGGCGCCCATGCCGCTGAGCGATATCACCGGCCCCTTTTTCGTATGTGGGTTGCGGAAGTCGAACTCAGGCCCTCGTGCTTGCCAGGCAGGCGCTTAAGCTGCTGAGCCATCTCACCGGCCCTAGCATCCTTTAAATTGACAAATAGATGCTCTTCACTGCATGTTTAAAAAGTACACAGCTGCTATCCATGTACTCAGATTTTGTTCTTCTTTCTCCAGGAGCTGTGCATTTCACAAATTCTGTGCACCTAGCATGGGCCATATATGTGGCTGGTGAGGATTTTGCCTTCCCTGTTGGTATGCTGGTTCTTCCTCTTTCTCTTTGTAGTTTTCCAGCTAAAATTCTGCCCAGAGTTAGAGCATGCAGACCAATATCTCCATGAAACTAACCCACTCCTGTATTCATGATCAGTCTCACTTCACAGAACCCCCTTTTAACCTTATAGATAAAGACAATATTGATGCCCATCAGGGTAAACTTGTTTTGTAAATTACAGGAATAACAGCCTAGATATACTGTTTCATGTATCTAAGACACGACTGTGTTCTGGACATAAAGCTTATTATTATACACTGTCTTATTATGTTCATGTTTCCTATGAAAAAATAATTATGTAGCCCATTTTTTCACTTTGTAATCTGTCTTATTCAAGGCCATAAGTGCTGAAACTTGGTGGCCATCAAGCAAGAACCCTCTGCCTCCAACTGTCCTCCAGGTCTTTCCTGACAACTGGCATGGGTGCAGTGAGCTCAGTGATGCTCAGTAGTTTCTGAAATATCTAATTATACCATGTGTCACAAGATTGTCCCTGGTCTCAGTAATTACAAGTGAACAGAATATCTTATGTGAATCCTTTCTTGATCAGAGCATTAACTAGGTCCTGAACTGTGTTGAATTTCTCAGAAGGTATGGATAGCAGCCCTTACTGAGTTATGAGAGCTCCCAATGGTGACTCCTCAAAACAAATGCAGAGATTTCTCTTTAAATTTTCTCACTAGATTTCTGTTTTGCTATCCATGACCTGCCCACTTGGCCTTTCTTTTCTGTTTCCCAATGCGGCCTTCAGAGTGTGATCTGTTTTAGAACTTTCTTCCAGGTTACTTTCCCTGTGATTTATTTATTAACCTAAAGTCCCTCTGAGGGCAGCTGGTTTAGTGCAGTTTGAAAAGTGAGACTTTAGTGTTTGATAGTTTGGGTGAGGCAGGTCCTGTCTCAGCACTGTCAGAGCTGTATTTGGGGAGTGTCTTCTAGATCAATCTGTGGCTGGATAGACCTGCTGTCCTGTCCTTTGGTTCCTTAAGCCATGCTGAGCCTGGAAGGTGTGAGCTGGGTGAGGCATGGCTGGGCAAGGATTCACTACTAGACCATTCTTGGTAGCCTGTTTCCTTGTGTTCACATTCTCCAGAATATATTTTCTAATAAAATATTAGTACAGAAGTTGCTATACACCTTTCTGCATAACATCTACAGATGAATACAGGACAAAGATATTTGGTGTGTGTTTTGCTCATGTTGTGTGTGATCCACAATATTGGGAGATGGGTGGATTGTTGTAATATTTTCTGTCATCTTCCTGATGCTCCCCAGGAACTAAGAACATAAGTGGGTTCTTTTGAAGTCAGCACTTTCCTGGATTAATGCTCTGGAGAAAGGAGATTACTCTTCTCCTCCAAGGAAGATTTGCCTATTTCAGGTAAGGACCCAGGGGTCCCCTGACATCCTGAATGTTGAATAAACTAGAGCATCTCCATACATCTCTCATCTCAATCCTTCATGCTTGTAGGGCCATAGTTCCCTAAGCAATGCTGAAAATAATGTAGTTCTATCCCCACAGTTTATGGATGATTCAAACATGCTACTTCGCAAGTTTTACAAGATAATTTACCAGACTCAATTCTTAAAAACAGAATTAAAGCAAAGCCTGAATTTCACAATAATGACAAGGAAAATAAGTTTATTAATTATATTTTATTTTTATGTAATTCTTTAATATATTATTGTAGTTTTGGTATGCACCAATTTAATATTAGTCCTTTAAAATATTATCTGGATATATTTTTTAACTTTCATGAAATGTACAGGAAATAGGAGTCTCTCATTTATAAGTACATGAAAGACCAAGAAGACCCTTGAGGACTGCATTTAATGGCAGCATGTGATCCCTGAGTCAGATACCTGGTAGTCAGATGAGTATTTTTCAGTTTTCCCTTGAGCATATCATGGGACCAAACCTTAATTTGCTGACCACTAGAGTGGAGAAAATTGTATTATTTTCCTTTAGCAATATTTGAAGACAGATTAACCTTTTCTAAATTTTACTATGACATTTCTATTTTACAAATCAAAATTTCCACAGGATTATAACACATATTTTCTTTTCTTTGAAGTTTTAAATGTTATCATGTATTCAATGTGCCTAAATATTTCAGGTTTTCTCCAGCACTTATAAAGCATATGCTCTAAGTAGTTATGAATGTACTCTTTTTTTCTGTACTCATAATCTATGATGTTAAGATGATAAGTCCATGAAGATATTTGTCTGTTCTAATGTTATCATGTTAGGAGCTTCATACTGTAGCCTATAAAGTCTGATTTAAAGTAAATAGCTGCATCACACTGAGAGATAACCTAAAATTTGATTATCACTAAATTCTGTACTATAAAATTTACACTTGATCCTCATAACTCTACAGAAATATCCTTTCTTGCCTGAGGAAGGCATAAAAGTTTGGAGTCATGATGAACCAACTTCAGCGTGGAAATATTTGTCACTCCTGTAATTAAAACCACAAAAATGATTTTTTAGAATTTACTGAAAATATAGAAACATTTACAATTCTTATTCCATGTGCTCATAATGGAATTAAAAGAAATTTAGAATTTAAGGGTTTATTCATAGTTATTAACTGCATTGTGATGACTGGCAGTAGATTTGTCTGGCCTGAGTTTCTATAATATATGAGCTGTGTAGTCTTGGAAGATTAGATCACTTTAATTTCATGTGCCTCATAAATACATATTTTTAAGGGTAAACTACTTTGATATTCATTTCTCTTTATTCTTTTAGGATGAGACAAAGGCAGAAAATGTATTAATTCTTTCAAGTTGTATATGAGGAGCTATATAATAATGATAATAGCTGACATTTCATTCCTATGGCAGGCTCTCCTCATGTTTGGTACATTTGTACAAATTATATCTTTAGGAAGTAAGTAATATAATTATCCACATTTTACAGATCAGAGGACTATGGCTCAGATGTGTTAACTGATTTTAATTTGATAAATGTCAGATCATAGAGGTAAATCAAAACCATTTGACTTCAGAACCTACTGAGCAACACTTGTTCTCTATGAACATTTGGTATGGCAATAAACCCGAATGAAGATGTCACTGACATAACAACTGTATGGCTGTCCCATGAACAATTACTGCTTGAGAGGCTCTTCTTTCCAGATGTAGGAAACTCTCTAATGCCAACTTCCACAAAAAATGTAGAGACTGAGTTTGTAGTCAGAACTTTCTTCACATTCTATAGATACAAATGCAAATAGGACTGTGCCTGATTTTGAAAACTAAAATTGAGAAATAAACAAAGAAATATCTTCCATAATCTAGGGTGGTTTTCTCACAGCAGCACTGCGAGATCCCTGCAGTGAGATTTATAATCCAGAATGACTGGGACAGGTGAGAGAACAGTGGTGCATCTAGGAGGCTGTGAGGTAAATCTAAGTTCTGAAGTGGAAAGGATGTGTGAAGAGGAATCCACATGTTTTGATGAAGGCATAGTGTTGGCAGAGATGATGATGGAGGTGATATTTGCAACAAAGAATTTTTCTTGCCTCTCTCCTTGATATTTATTGTTTGTTTAACACTATGAAGATGGACAAAAAGAGAAAATTTTCCAGTTATACTGACATAAGAAACACAGTTTTCTTTGAGGTCACTGTTGGGATCGCAGCCAACTTTGCCCTGATTCTGTTCCACATCCTCACATTTCTCCTCAAGCACAGGCCAAAGCCCCTTGACCTGACTGTCGGTCAGTTGGCTCTAATCCACCTGGTGATGCTGGTAACCACGGGCTTCATAGCTACAGACACTTTTGGGTTTGAGGACTGGGGAAATGACCTTATGTGTAAATCAGTTATCTATGTATATAGGTTGACAAGGGCCCTCTCCATCTGTACCACCTGCCTGCTGAGTGTCCTTCAGGCCATCATGCTCAGCCCCAGAAATTCTTGTTTGGCAAAATTCAAACATAAATCCACACATCACTACCCATGTTGTGTTGTGTTTTTATGGGTCTTCAATATGCTCCTGAATGGTCGCTTCTTAGTCTCTATTGGTGCCACTCCCAATGTGACCTCACACAGTCTCGTGTTTGTCACTGAATCCTGCTCTCAGTGGCCTGTTAGTTACTTGTTTAGATACATATTTTTCTCATTGACAAATGTTCAGGATATCTCCTTTATAGGGCTGATGACTCTCTCAAGTGGGTACATGGTGAGTCTCCTGTGCAGGCATAAGAGGCAGTTCCAACATCTTCACAGCACCAACCTTTCTCCAAAAGCATCCCCAGAAGAAAGGGCCACCCAGACTATTGTGCTGCTTATGGGTTTCTTTATGCTCATGTACTTATTGGACTGTGTTACTTTCTCATCCTCTGGAACATTGTGGCACAATGACCCAATTCATCATTGTGTCCAGATGCTGGTGGGCAATGGCTATGCCACAATCTGTCCTTTTGTGCTAATGAGAACTGAAAAACGAATGATTAGGTGGTTAGCATCCAGGTGGAAAATATAGTAAATGTTCAAGTATTTAGTGATGGATAATTTCCTTTCAGATAAGCAAAACTACATTTCTGTTCGATCACTGAAATATATTTAGTTATGGGTTTTCTGTTAAAGATACTTAATTTGATGTGTCAGGTGACATGTACCTAAGACACAATTTAGCATTATAACCCATTGAAGATTCTCTCTAATCATATTCACAAAAACCAGAGATTTTACCCAGTGTCATGCTCAAAAGAACAGGATGCAGTCACTGTTTTATGGGGATATTCCACAGTCAATGGAAGTAGGAAGAAGGCATTACACAGACAATGCACATAAAATGTATCAAGGGACATCTTGATATTTACCTATTTATATGCTTTCCATATATAGTGTCAATTTTATATCACAGATTCTTCAGAAAACTTATTAAAAGTCAAACAGTATATAAGAATATAAATCCTTTGTAAACATGTTGATGACTTTATTTTTTTATTCTTATTAAGTTTATTGGTACAATTTAGATATACATAATTATCACATTTATCACAGGGAATTTGTACCTGTACATGATATATCTTGATATATCTTTTTGCCCAATCCCCTCCCCTCCTTTCAACCCCTCTTTCCCTCCTCATTTACAAAGCTATTTCCATTTTATCCTTCTTTTATCATTTCTTTCCCTTTCCTTCTTTTCCCCCTACCCTCTCCCTAGTTCCTCTTTCTTTTGAAGAATGTCTTCCTATTTCACAATACCTATTATATGCTTTTGTCCTTATTTACACTTTCAGTTACTCATACTAAAGAAACAGTGCAATATTTACATGTCTATCTGATTTATTTCAATTAAGAGTATGGTCTCAAGGTGCATCCATTTACCTAGAAATGTCTCAAGTTTTTCCTTCTTTATGGGTGAGTAGCAGTACTCCATTGTTTAAGAACACTACATCTTTTTTATCCATTCCTCAGTTGGTGGGCATTTGGCTTGTTTCCAAGATTTAGCTATTGTTCTACTATATACATGGATATAACTTACTATTGTGTATATTATGCATAATGTGTATTCACAGAATATAACTAACATTTTATGAAATAATTGTTTAACATTGGTTATGTACATACAAGTTTGGAAAATTCTCCACAAATTTCATAACTTAATTTTTTGTGCTGTTAATTGAGGAGACATAATTTAATGATACCAGCAAATTACAACAAGGAAGTAGCATGATTATCCATTCCTTTGAAAAATCTATGAACCTTGATAAAAACCTGCTAGAGGGTCTCATTGGTGTGAAACCTTCCTATTCTCCTTTCTGGATAAAGACAAACATTTGTTTAAATACATAGGGGTGCTTAAAAATTAAGAGTAATCACAGATTCCAAATGTGAACAATTGAGTGCAACCAAAATGTTAACAAAATTGAAAATCTATTCTATCCTTGAGGCAGTCAGTAATGACTCACATAATTGACACTGATCTGATGTGAAAAGTCAGTCACAGAATTTCCAAGAGCACGTGGGCCATGAAAACTGAAAGACAACCTTAAGCATGCCCTTGGGCCCTAAGCCTGGGCCCAGCTGACCCATCCCTTACTTTTCTATTGTAAATTTGTACTTTAGCAAGCTGTGTATCTCAGTTCCTTTCCCTGAGGTATATAGAAAACAATCTATGTGTTTACCCACTTGGTAGAACAAATGACAAGGAATGTGTATGTGTGAAAAAGTGGCAAAATGGGATTTGGACCCACCCTAATGCTCCATTAACTGGTTTTGCATATACTCACCTGAGCATTACAGAGGGTCAAATAGACCCACACCAATCCAGGATTTGTTTAAAAAGTTTTCTTTTGATTTTTCTGGTAGAAGTATCCCAGTTCAGTACAATGGTACATGGAAAACCAGGTTTGCACGTTTCAGAGGAGGTCAAAAGTGAACCATCAGATAACTCATGCATGGATGATGAATGTTGTACTCAGGGTTTGCAAGGGAAAAATTTAATACAGGACACACAATTTATAGGATTATTTTATAATAGTCACCCAAAGAGGCAAATGCAAAAAGAGTGCAGGTAATCTGTCTGCACACAAAAGACCCAAAGAATTCAACTAAGGGCCTGGATCCCACAGTAATGTCCTGCATGAGTCCAGCTGAAGACCTATAGACCCTCCCCATGAGTCCAACTGGAGGCCTAGAACCTACAGCAATGTCTCATGCAAGTCTGTTTCACAGATTTGTGTTGGGAAGGCCCAAAGGGCAGTGGTGGAAGCTAGAAAGTCTGTGCCAGCAGGATGAAGGATCTCTGCCAGCAGGCTGAGGGATCTGCACTGGAGCCAGGAAGCGATGATCAAAGTAAGGATCAGAGCTCCCCCAAAAAGAACCTCAGCCATCCTCAGTGACAGCGAGGTCCCAAGCTCCTCTGATGATGAGAACAGCCGAGTTCATATCAGGAAAGTCAGTGCAACCAGCTTCTACAGGAGAATCAACAGCACCCTCTCTTCCTCTCCAGTTCTCTTTACGCTTCTGGCCACAATCCTCAGGTGGGCCCTCCACACCCAGCACCATGTTGATTTGGTTCAGCTGGCTGTTACAAATTGACCACTAGTTGTGAATTCACCACAGTGAAGATGACCCTCTATGGTAAAATACGTGCTTTCATAATAAAAGAGTGGTGTGGGTGTATGATGATGATGATGATAATGATGATAACTTTGATGCTGGCTATGTGAACCAAAGTTCTTGTGACATGAAATGGAGCAAGAATTGACTGATACAGACACAGTAATGCAAAACTCCTTAATTCAGATGATGAAGAAAACAGCAATGTGAGTACATATTTGACAAGTCAAAATGTTGCAAAATGGCCACACAACCAAATGGAATGATCTAATGTTAGAACTAGGTCTGAAAATATAGTTAGGGTCTTGGCAGGAGTGAAATATATTGGACAGAAGGCCAGCACTGCCATTCAATGTTGGAAATTTTAACAGATGAAATGCTACAAGATGCTGTGAAATACACAAAGACTGAAATGCAAATAAAACATTCCATATGCACCAATAGCCACACTGAAAAATGTATTTATTATGACACCTGATTAGCTGAACTGAAAGAATTTATAGGTCTGCTGTACTAAGCAGGGATTTCTCAGGGTGACAGCAGGAATGTAAAAGACTTATGGAAAAGTGATGGGTCAACTATGGCATAAAAATGTATGCCATTGTAGAAGTGAAGACTTTTTATGCTTTCAGTTAAGACGTTTATCCTGGAACTCAGCCATCATGTCCTTATTTATATAGTAACAAACCAAGTGGTTTTGTGAACAGACTTGTTGTTCCCATCTCCTAAATTAATCAGAATGTGACATTTGACAAATGGTTTATATAGTTTCCAATTGATGTTACATTTGCTAACAGACCACAAGTTGACAAGTGGAGGAACAAAGCAGAAACTGCAAATGAAGTGTTGCAATTTCAAAACAGAGAATTGTATAGTAAAATCTTTGGATTTTAGAAAGATATAACATTGGCCTGGTATATGGCAAAGAAAAACAAACTGGTACTGCTGATGTCAACATTTCACCATGATGGAAATACTGATAGGGAAACCTCGACAAAATGGAAGTCTGAGATGGAAACTTTCTACAACAAAACCAAAGGTGGAGTAGATGTTGTTGATGAGTTATGCAGCAAGTATTATGTCACTTGAAACACAAAACATTGGCCAATTGTTGTGTTTTACTTGATCCTAAACATGTTTGGCATAGTTTGATAGTTCACAAAGAAAATAGCAAGTACAAAATATCACAGAGAAATTTTCTTAGAGGATTGGGACTGGAGTTCATAAGAGATCATTTTCAGCAGAGGAAAAACAAAATGTTTCTACCCAGGGAACTATGCAAAAAACTGTAAAGCACACAGTGTGACCTGACAGGTGAACAGGAAGGTGCAGCATCACAAAGATCCACTATGATAACAGGAAAACAAAAAGGATGTCAACTGTGCCCTCAAGAAAGTACAGGAAAACAAAACATATGTGCTATCAGTGTAAGTGTTACTTGTATATGGAACATGCAGTTGTCATGTGAAGACTGCCTTGGGTGTGACAGTTGAAGAAAAGGTTATTTCTGTTGTAGACTTTTGTTTGTGTTTACATTGCAGTTCACATAGGTTTTTACTTTTGATGGTATCTTTTAGGTTTCATAAGCAAATATACAGCTGATATGAAAATGTTGACATATTCTAAATGCAAAATACATATTAAGAATTTAATAATTTATTTTATTGATATTCTATATTCCTGTGAACTACACACTGCATAATATAATAAGACAGTGACAAAATAGTAAGACCACTGAGATGTCAAGTATGTCCTATAAAAAGGCCAGGAAAGCAAAAGACATGTGCTGTCCTTGTGAACAATGCATATGTATGGAATATACTGTTGTCATGTGTGCAGACTGCCTTAGGGGTGACAACTGAGGCACAGATTATATTTTTTTTGTAGAGTGTTATTGGTATTTTCATGGTAGTTCATATAGGAATTTATTTCTGATGTTCTTTTTTGGACTTTGTACATCAAAACCCAGTCAATGTTGAAAATTTTGAAGCTTTTAAAATAAACAATAAATATTAAAAACACAGTATTTTATTTTTGTGATTTTTTTCCTCTCAAGCACTCATTGTTTAATATAATAAAGCACATAAAATTAAAATTAATAATTCATCAATAGAAATATTCTAAAGAACAAATGTGGGTCTGGTTTCTGCACCTTGATGACAAATTTGTCTTATGCGACAAGGGCTATGAAGAGAGTGGGGTGGGGTCATGATTTACACAGGTGACAATAAAGCTAATCATTCTCTGCCTTGGATATGGAAATGGTGAATTTTCCTTCAGGCATGCTTGGATTTCAAAGTGAACAAATGTGTGATTTAAATGAATAAAATTAGACTCATCTCACATCATATATAAACATCAACTCAAAATAGTGTTAATATAGGGTTAAATGTAAGACATGAAATAGTAAATATACTAGAAGTACAGGTGAACATCACATTGTTAGTATGGGCAGTGATTGCCTGGAAGGGCCCCAGAAGTATGAGCAACAAAAACAAAAATTAGCGTATAGAATTACACCAAAGTAAAAATCTTCTTCACAACAGAGGAAACAATAGAATGAAGAGAGAACACATAGATTTGGAGAAAATATTTACAAATCAGTTTGGATATTTGATGATTGTTCAAAATGCATAAGGAACTACACTACTCATGAAAAACCCAGTGGAAATGATGAATCTGAATAGATGTTTCTCAAAAGAAGAGATATGAACATCCTCCAGAAATGAAAAATGCTGTCTCCACTAAAATAAAGCAAATCTTTTTGTAGTATTGTTGGCAATGGAAAATACCAACATTTTAAAAATATCTTTTCTGACTACAGTTAATAATGATGTATTGTCTATTTCAAAGCAGTTAAAGATAATTTTTAATGTTCTCAGCACAGAAGAAAGATGAGTTGGTATGTTGTCAAATATTTCAGTTAACTTGATTCAGTTTTTCTACAGTGTACATACAGATCCACACAGAGCCACATAGCAGTGCTTGATATGGACAATTATTTTGTCTACTACAAAGTATAAGAAAAAGAATACATTAGAGAAAATATTTGGAAAAAAAGGCATTGCTACAAATTTAGATGTGATGAATGGTATATAGATTTATCAATCTGAAGTTTGCCAACCTAACTGGAAAATTCAGAGTAACCATGATTAGACAAAAAATAATAAAACTGTTGAGATCCAAAGATAAAAATTCTTAGTGGGGGGCCGGTGAGATGGCTCAGTGGCATAAGCGCTTGCCTGGCAAGCACGACGGCCTGAGTTTGACTCCCAGAACCCACATACGAAAAAAGGACCTGTGATATCGCTCAGCGGAACGTCCGCCTGCTGGCGTGAGAGGTCCTGAGGTCGACCCACGGTACCCACCAAAAAAAAAAAAAAATCTTACTGGGCATGGTTGTGGTCTCTTATAATCCCAACACGTGGGAGGTTAAGGCAGTAGGACTGTCAGAAGTTCAAGGCCTGACCGAAATGCGTAGCAAGACTCTCTCAAAAGGCAAGGAAAAAAAAAGTCTGGAAAGCAGCCAGGTAGGTGGATCAGTTATGACATAAGGGAAAAAAATAACATGAATGACACTGAATTTGTCATCAGAAATGATGTCAGAAAGCAGTGAAATATCTTAAAATTCTGTCAGAAAATAAAGAAGAGGAGGACCTCAAGATGGCGGATGAGTAAGAAGCAGGCAGCGAAACTCTCTCTAAAAGTTACCATTGGAACACGGGAATATAGCAACCCGGAAAGCGCAGGAGGGGGGGAGATGCCTCCCCGAAACCCAGAGAAGTTCTGAAGCGCAATCTGGGACCCCCGGCACCAGTGACGGGTGACTTCCAACAAAGAAGAAGGAAAGAAGGAGCAGACTGCACGCAGGCACCTTCTATCCTACTATCCCGGGAGTTGCAGCGCCGTGGAGGCTCAATTCTACGGACACACGGTGGCAGCTGGTGCCCAGGGAGCCCCCACGGAGGATCCTGAGACAGCGGCGGGGCAGGGGAGCGGCGGAGAATGGCGCTGACCGGCGGTGAGTGTCTCTCAGCCACAGCTGCCCCGCGCCAGAGAGCGACCGGCCGGGCGCCATTGTGGGGGGTGTGGCGAAACTCAGAGCGGCTCGAAAACTGCTCTGGGAACTTGTGCTCCGGACAGGGCAGCACGGGGCCTCTCAGGCCCACGAAAGTGTGCTGAGGTCAGCAGGCGAACGAGACTGGACTCTCAGCCACACCTGTCCCGCGCCAGAGAGTGACTGGCCCGGCGCCATTGTGGGGGGCGTGGCGAAAAACCAGAGCGGCGGGAACCAGTGCAGGGAACCCGCGCTCCAGACAGCGCGCTGAGCCTCTCAGGCCCAGGGATCGTGAAAGGGCGCTGAGAGCGGAGGCGAGCTAGACTGGTCTCTGCCTGAAAGTACGCGCATCTGCTCACCGCCCGCCAGAGGGCGCTCCTGGCTTACTGGGACGGACCTGCACAGAACAGGACTCTCTCACCACAGGGTAACTGCCTACAGCAGAGTCAACACCTGGAACTGATTCTTTTTATTTTTTTATTTTTATTTTTATTTTTTATTATTTTTTTTTCTCACTGATTTGTTTTTTGTTCTGGCGAAGGGTTCTTTTGTTTTTGTTTTGTTTTGTTTTGTTTTTTGGTGGGGTTTTATTTTTGATCTGTCTGTTTTATTGTTTTTATCTTCGTTTTTGTTTCTGTATGTGTATTTGCTCTTTCCTTCATTATTCTCTCTGGTTTTTTATATGAGTGTAAACAGCGCCTCTAACTTCTTTGTGATTGTGGTTGTGATCTGTTCTTCCTTTTATCCCTTCCTTCTCTTTCTACCACCTGTCCTCTGCACTAGTGTCCCAATTTTAGTGGGATCCCTCTTGGTCCTCTAACCTTACATCTAATTCCTTCCTCTTCTCCCAATACTCTATTTCCTCCTTAACTCATTTTAAATTTAAACTCCTCAGGGGAAAAATTGACATACACAGGACTTGTATACTGCATATAATTTTTCTGGTGTGTTTTAGATTTTGTTGTATAACCGCAACTCTATACAGCTAAAAGTGGTAAATAACTGGTTAGCTCAGTCTGTCATTTTCTAGGCTGTGTTTGATGCTTTAGTTAACATTATAGCCAAATGTGAAATAATTGTTCTAAACATCTTTCCTTCCTGATATTTCATGATTGAGATTGACTAAGGGACACAGAAAATACAGTGGCACAGTACCAAAGAATCAAGGACTGGGCCAAACAGGTAGCAACTTCACATACCCAATGAATTGAAGAGGTAGGATCTGGCAGAAAGCTCAAAACCTAAAAGCAAGCTCCACTTGGAAGATACTGCAGAGAAGTAGTCATCTTCTAAAGATCTTAAACACTAGCAATAAAGTAACCTACTATAGGTAATTTGCAAACATCACCCCAGGAATTAAAGAAAGAAAAAATGAGACGACACTTAAACAAGATGCAACCCCACACATCCAATTCACCAAAGGCAAACCTAGGGAGCAACGAGGTGGGACAATCTGAAAGCCACCCACCTGGCCTATCTGAAGTGGTAACAACAAAGCAACTGAATGAGGTTCTGGAAAAATTTAAAACAGAAATAATCTCACAGATAACTGCAGAGATAATGTCTACAATGAAGACCATGCTTAAGGACACTATAGCTGATACAGACAAAAAAATAGATGAACTTAAGAAAACTATAGAAACCATGAATGCTCAGCATAGGAAAGAAATGGAATCCATAAGGCAGATTCAAGCAGATACCCAAGAGATAAAAAATTCCATTGAAAGTATTTGTAGCAGAATAAGCCAATGCGAGGACAGGATCTCAGATATAGAAGACAGGCTTGCAATTAGTGATCATGAAATGGAAAAATTCTTAAAAATAGCAAGGGACCATGAAAAATCAATTCAGCAGCTGCTAGATGACTCAAAGATAAACAACTTAAGAATAATTGGAATAAATGAAAAAGCAGGAGATAGCATCAACGACATTAAAACCTTGTTCAAAGACATAATCAGGGAGAACTTTCCTGGAAGAGAAAAGGAATTTGACACCCCTATAAATGAAGCTTTTAGAACACCAACTAGACATGATGAAAAAAAAAACTTCAGCCAGACATATTATAGTCAAGATCCCAGAAATTCAACAGAAGGGCAGAATCTTAAAAGCTGTTAGGGAGAAGAGACAAATCACCTATGAAGGAAAACCCATCAGAATCACAGCTGACTTTTCGGCACAAACCCTCAATTCAAGAAGAGCTTGGAATGATGTATTGCAAGCTCTAAAGGAAAATAATTTTCAGCCCAGATTGATGTACCCTGCAAAACTATCTTTCAAAATTGATGGAGAAATAAAATACTTTCATGACAAAGAACATCTGAGAAAATTTATGACCACCAAACCAGCACTCCAAAACGTTCTGAAGGACATTCTAGAAAGAGATAGGAACCCCAACAGAAGGAATCCACCAGGCAGGGCAAATAATTAAATAGCCGGAAAGCGGAAAAACAAAGAGTGGGAACCAACAACAGGAAAATATCATGACAAGTCAATACATATCAGTTTTAACCATCAATGTTAACGGTCTCAATTCACCAATCAAAAGGCACAGACTGGCGAAATGGATCAAGAAGCAAGATCCAACAATATGCTGTATACAAGAAACACATTTAATTCAGAAAGAAATTCATAGACTGAAAGTCAAAGGATGGAAAACAATACTCCATGCCACAGGAACCCAGAAAAAAGCAGGGGTAGCTATTCTTTTTGCAGACAAAGTGAACTTCAAGCCAAGAAGGATTCAGAGAGATAAAGACGGTCATTACATCCTTGTAAAGGGAACAATCCAAGAGGAAGAGATAACGATCATAAATATATATGCGTCAAATACCAATGCACCCAGCTATATAAAACAAGTACTAAAGGACATGAAAAATCAAATAAGCACTAATACAATTACATTGGGAGATCTCAATACTCCACTGTCACAAAAAGATAGATCAACTGGACAGAAAATCAATAATGAAATAGTAGAACTGAACCAAACTTTTGAACAAATGGACTTAGTAGATGTCTACAGAGTGTTCCATCCCACAACATCAGAATACACATTTTTCTCAGCTGCACATCGGACGTTCTCCAAAATAGACCACATACTAGCTCATAAAACCTGCTTAAGTAAATGCAAAGGAATTGAAATTATCCCATGCATATTATCAGACCATAGTGCAATGAAATTGGAAATCAATGGCAAAAGATCCCACAAAAACTCCCTAAACACATGGAAATTAAACAGCATCCTCCTGAACAACCAATGGGTCACAGATGAAATTAAAGAAGAAATTAGTCACTTTCTACAACTGAATGATAATGACAGTACAACATACCGGAACTTATGGGATACAATGAAAGCAGTCCTAAGAGGGAAATTTATAGCATTAAATACTTATATTAGGAAAATAGAGCAAGCGCAAATAAACAACTTAAGGGTGAACCTTGAGCTTCTAGAAAAAGAGCAGGTTAAGCCAAAAGCCCGTACAAGGGAGGAAATTATAAAGATCAGAGCAGAAATTAATGTATTGGAGAATAAAAAAACAATACAAAGAATCAATGAAGCAAAAAGTTGGTTCTTTGAAAGAATAAATAAGATTGACAAACCCTTATCCAACCTTATTAAAAAAAGAAAAGAAAAGACTCAAATCCATGCAATTGAAAATGAAAAGGGTGATATCACGACGGACCCTGCAGAAATCCAGAAGATCATCTATACCTATTTTGAAAATTTATATTCTACTAAGATGGAAAATGCAGAAGAAATGGACAGATTCCTAGATTCGTATGAATTACCAAAGCTGAATCAAGAAGATTTAAAAATCCTAAATAAACCAATATCAGCCAATGAAATTGAAGATGTAATTAAAAACCTCCCAACAAAGAAAAGTCCAGGCCCTGATGGATTCACTGCCGAATTCTACAAGAAATTTAGAGAAGACCTAACGCCCCTACTTCTCAAACTTTTCAATGAAATTGAAAGGGAAGCAATACTCCCAAATTCATTCCTGGAAGCAAGCATTACCCTGATACCAAAACCAGAGAAGGACCCAACTAAGAAAGAGAACTACAGGCCAATCTCCCTAATGAACATAGATGCAAAAATCCTTAATAAGATACTGGCAAACAGAATCCAACAAATCATCAAGAAGATTATACACCATGACCAAGTTGGATTCATCCCAGGGATGCAGGGATGGTTCAACATACGTAAATCAATAAATGTAATACAGCATATTAACAGAACCAAAGACAAAAATCACATGATCATCTCAATAGATGCAGAAAAAGCTTTTGACAAAGTCCAGCACCTTTTCATGATAAAAACCCTACAGAAAATTGGAATAGAGGGTCTTTATCTCAATCTGGTAAAAGCTATCTATGACAAACCAACAGCCAATATTATACTAAATGGCCAAAAACTGAAAGCCTTCCCTCTAAAATCAGGAACAAGACAAGGATGTCCACTGTCCCCACTCTTATTCAACATAGTTCTGGAAACTTTAGCCAGAGCGATTAGACAAGAGAAAGAAATAAAAGGAATAATGATTGGAAAGGAAGAAGTTAAATTATCATTATTTGCAGATGACATGATACTCTACACAGAAGATCCCCAAAACTCCACTAAAAAACTGCTAGATTTAATAAGCAAATTCAGTAGTGTAGCTGGATACAAAGTCAATACTCAAAAGTCAATAGCCTTCCTGTACACAAATAACAAACTTACTGAAAGAGAAATTAGGGAAACAATACCTTTCACAATAACATCCAAAAAAATGAAATACCTAGGAATCAACCTCACGAAGGATGTAAAAGACCTCTATACTGAAAACTACAGTACTCTGAAAAAGGAGATTGAAGAGGATATCAGAAAATGGAAAGATATCCCTTGCTCCTGGATAGGAAGAACCAATATAGTGAAAATGGCCATACTTCCAAAATTGTTATACAGATTTAATGCAATTCCAATCAAAATTCCAACAGCATATCTCACAGAATTAGAGAAAACAATCCTAAAATTCATTTGGAATCAGAAGAGACCTAGAATAGCAAAGGCAATTCTGGGCAACAAAGGCAAGGCAGGGGGCATCACAATCCCCGACTTGAAATTATACTATAAAGCTACTGTGATAAAAACAGTGTGGTACTGGCAAAAAAACAGACCTGAAGATCAATGGAACAGATTAGAAGATGCTGAAACAACCCCAGACATACAAAGCCACCTTATTTTTGACAAAGGTGCCAAGCACATTCGCTGGAAGAATGATAGCCTCTTTAATAAATGGTGCTGGAAAAACTGGCTCTACACATGCCGAAGATTAAAACTAGATCCATATCTTTCACCATGCACTAAACTAAATTCAAAATGGATCAGAGATCTAAATATTAAAACAGAAACATTAAATCTGCTGGAAGGTAGGATAGGTAAAACCCTTGGAGACATTGGTGTAGGCAAAGACTTTATGAATAAAAACTCAACCGCACGGGAACTATCCCAAAGAATCAATAACTGGGATCTCATCTTATTAAAAAGCTTTTGCACAGCAAGAGAAACCACCAACAGAGTGAAGAGACAACCCACAATGTGGGAAAAAATGTTTGCCAGCTGTTCCTCAGACAAAGGATTACTATCGAGAACATATAAAGAACTCAAAAAAATCAGACCTCCCAAATTTAAAGACCCACTCCAAAAATGGGCATCTGAGATGAATACACATTTCTCAGATGAAGAAATACTAATGGCAAACAAATATACAAAAAAATGTGTAACATCACTAGTCATTCGAGAGATGCAAATTAAAACAACACTGAGATACCATCTCACCCCAGAAAGAATGGCTACTATTAAGAAATCAACTAATAACAAATGCTGGAGGGGCTGTGGGGAAAAAGGAACCCTTCTTCACTGTTGGTGGGAGTGTCGACTGGTACAGCCACTGTGGAAGTCAGTGTGGAGATTCCTCAGAAAACTAGGGTTGGAGGTCCCATTTGACCCAGCTATTCCCCTTCTGGGCATCTTCCCAGAAGAATTAAAAACATCGTACCACAGCGATATATGTGCACCCATGTTTATAGCAGCACAATTTGTAATAGCCAGATCTTGGAAACAACCCAAATGCCCATCAACTGAGGAATGGATAAGAAAGATGTGGTATTTTTATACAATGGAGTACTATTCAGCCATAAAGAAGGATAAACTGGAGACTTTTATAGGTAAATGGATGCAACTCGAGAAAATACTCATAAGTGAAATAAACCAGAAGCACATGTGTAAGCATCGTATTATCTCTCTAGTATGAGAAACTGAAAGAGTAAATAAGATCCAAAATGTACAATAGATATGGTGAATCAAAAAGAAACTGGTCAAAAGGAAAGAGAGACTGGAATAGGGAAAAGAAAGAAGGGAAAGGGAAAAAAATTGTATATATATATATAAGATGGTTAAGATAGATACACTACCATTTTTACTTAGTTCATTGAAGAGTAAGGTTTGTGCCAATAATGTTTGGACAATTGAATGCTAATGTCTGGTGTCCTGAATAACTAACTTAAAGATAGTAATACGTAATGTATTAACCATTGTTACCCTCCTATTATGTTGTTTTGAAAATTTGTTCTTCTTTTGATTTGTTTTGTTTTTTTCTTCTCTTTAAAATAAAATAAAAAAAAAAACAAATGACACTTAAAAAAAAAAAAAAAAAAAAAAAAGAAAAAAAAGAAAATAAAGAAGAAACCTGTAAGCTGAAAGTTGTAATATGCAGCAAAAGTATGCTCCACTGGTGTCTGGTGTACAACTAAAAGAATTATTGTAAGCATTTCTTTTATACAAGGTATGCTAAATAAAGTACCTCATGTGGAAGGAACATAAAACATAGTGAAGTAGAATTTTCAAGATTATTGGATAGAACAGAAATTGCAATATCTGGGCAAACAGAAATGGGTGGTATTCTTTCTAAAATTTTCTTTAAAATACATGTGGCAGCAAAAAATGATTTATTACAGTCTAGTGATGACTTGCTGTGTGAAAATGTGATACAAGCCAGTGATGATGGAGTACATAGAAGTTATGGGTTTAAAGTTTTGGTAGTTTACATAAAGTATTAATTCTACTCAGTAATTTGAGAATATATATATATATTATTCTCCATAAGTCAAATATGAGAATAATTCAAAAATAACACAAAACTTGCCAAATAATAGGTTAGATGATTAACATTGTTGAAAAACACAAAAGAACATGAAGAAATAAAGTTCATCCATGGGCACCCACATATACTCATAACATAGAGAACAGACAGAAAATAAAAAATGATGACTCTCAATCCAACCATATCAATAATTACATGAAAATCTTGTGATGTGTACAGTCCAATTGAAATGCATAAATCGGCATAGTCAATTTTGTAAAAATCCCTATATTTTAAAAATAATAGCACTTTATAAATGACATGGACAAACTTCATGAAAAAAGTGAGTAGAAGGGTTTTCTGTTTTAATTTCATACACAGTATACATAACTGATAAGCATTTCCTCATGCCTATAGATCTATTTCGCAGTGATGAAAGCCAAACTTTATCAGGAAGGATAAAAATGTTAATGTATGTGTACCTAAGAAAATGTCCTCAAAAGAATGAAAGACAAATTTCAAGAAATAAAGGGAGCAACATACAATTTCACAGCCATTGTAGGATATATTTATATTCTTCTGTTCTAAACTAATAGCAGGAAAAAAACCAATAAAGTAAAAAAATATTTGAACAACATTATACAGGCTTTATACTAACTAATGGACCTGCACACTCCAAAACTGCAAAATATAACTTCTGTAATCAAGATAAAACAAGATAGACTGTATGGTGGGACATAAAATAAGCCTGACTATACGAGGTTCAGAATTTGTGTAATGCTTTCATGACCACATATGCTACATTAGAAGTATATAAAATAGTATATATGCAGGAAAAACAGGAGAATACATCAGGAAAAGCAAATGGGAATGAAGAAAGCCAATATGATCAAATGTCAATTTTTATGATGATAACAAAGAATAACATTTATCTAGATTGGTCAAGTTTTCCAGTACCATATATAAAAGTGTTTATCTTTCCA
The DNA here is from genome assembly GCA_028451465.1 of Erethizon dorsatum. NCBI lineage: Eukaryota > Metazoa > Chordata > Mammalia > Rodentia > Erethizontidae > Erethizon > Erethizon dorsatum. The sequence continues at coordinate 40,987,488 of CM051831.1, forward strand.
CCAGTGTATGTTTTTGACACCTTTATCAAAGATCAAATAGCTGAATATCCCTGGGGTTGTTTCTGCTTCCTCTATTCTGTTTCATTAATCCACATGTCTGCATTTGTGCCAGAAAGAAATGAAGATTTTAAAGAAGTAGGTGAGATGACCCTATCAACAGGTGATGATGGTTCATTTAGAAAACACTAGGGCATCTTGGAAAGAACTAGTAGAACTAATGAAAAACTAGGGCACATTGCTGCATGTTTTATCAGTTGCATTGTTATATTCTACCAACAGATTTGGAAAAGCAATTTTTAAAATTTCATTGCCATAGCACCAAAAATATAACAATCAATAAATATAACAAATACGTGCAAGAAGTCTACACACAAAGATGTTATCATGTTGAAATTAATTAAATAAATTGAGAGACAGATATATCATTTCTTGAATCTGAAGACACAGTATAGTGAAATGACAATTCTCTCAAAATTAAATCATGACTTAAATCACAGCATAGTCTTTGGTGAAAATGACAATCTGATTGTAAGATTTATATGTGAGGGCTGGTGAGGTGGCTCAGCGGCATAAGCGCCTGCCTGGCAAGCGCGAGGGCCCGAGTTCAACTCCCAGAACCCGCATACGAAAAAGGGGCCGGTGATATCGCTCAGCAGCATGGGTGCCTGCTGGTGCATGAGGTCCTGAGGTCGACCCCCAGTACCCACCAAAAAAAAAAAAGATTTATATGTGAAATCAATAACAAAATTGATTTTTTTTATGTGGGTACTAGGAGTCAAACTCAGGACCTCACGCTTGCCAGGCAGGTGCTTATGCCACTGAGCTATCTCACCGGCACCAAAATTGATTTTTTACATGAAGAAAAATGTGAAATTATTTCTCTCACCTGGTAAGTTTTATGATTCTCCAGATAGCTTGTTAACTTTACCATACTGCTGTTGAATACTCTACTATTGGTAGGGGAGGTAAAGTTGTTCCATTAATGGATATTTACTGTAGATCAATAGGAGGACAATATTTGGTTTGTCTTAGTGTTCATACTGTAATTTTTAAATTTTTATTTGTACACGTTTGCAGTTCATGTGGTTTACAATCATCTTGCAGAATGGCTACATGTACATATTATCGCATGTTTCTCTCTTTTATTTTAATCCCCTTCACCTTATCTTCCCCTCCCCTCCCTCCTCCTCCAGTTCCCCGGTCCCATTTTTCATTCCTGTTGATATTATTTGTCTTAGCTCAGGTTATGGCCTATGATGTTTGCATTAATTGGGGTTATTAGGTTCCTGTATGTGGCACATATTTATTCTTCTCATTTCCCCCTCACCCCTCACCCTTGTTCCCTTGGACCACTTCCCTATTGGCAGAGATCCATCCCCTCATAACTTTCTATCTATTGTTTATCATTTTGTTTATACATTGCCTCACTTGAATGAGAGGTACCATATGGTATTTAAGCTCTTGTGTCTAGTTTATTTCACTCATCATTATATTTTCCAGGTGCATCCATTTTCATGTAAATGCCTCAAATGTGTCATTCTTTATAACCTAGTAGTATTCTAGGACTTAGCTATTATAAATTGTGCTGATATATACATTGGTGTGCATGTCGATGTTTTAAGCTGTTTGGGGATGATATCTATTGGAGGGATAGCTGGATTGTACAGAATTTCTAATTTTAGTTCTTTGAGGAATCTCTATACTGATTTGCATAATGGTTGTACTAGTTTGCATTCCCACCAACAATGAAGGGGGGTTCATTTTTCACCACAGCCATGGTTCCATTTCCTGATGATTGCCACTCTTTCTAGAGTAAGATGGAATCTTAGCAATGTTTTAATTTGCATTTTGTTAATGGCCAGAGATGTTGAACATTTTTGCATATATATGCATATCACTTGTATTTCTTCTTCTGTGACATATCTGTTCATTCTCTTGTCCATTTCTTGACTGGGTATTTAATTTTACATGGTTTAATTTTTTTGAGTTCTTTGTATATTTTAGATAGTAGTCCTCTGTCTCAGAAGTAAATGCCAAAATTTTTCCCATTCTGTAGGTTGTCTCCGCTATACTGAACAATTCTTTTGCTGTACAGAAGTGTTTTATTCTGATATTATCCCATTTCTTGCTTCTTAGTGCTATTTCTTGATGCTGTTTAGAAAATTCTTTCTTACACCTATGTCTTCCAGTGTTTTATCTTCCAGGAGGTTTAATGTTTATTTTAATATTTATATCTTTGATCTATTTTGATTGAAATTTGGTATATGGTGAGAGATAATGGTCCAGTTTCATTCTTCTGCAAACAGATAACCAGTTTTCCTAAACACCACTTGTTGATGGACTTTCTTCCAACATATGCTTTGGGCCCCTTTGTCAAAGCTCAAATAGTTGAATATGTCTGGGGAGGTTGCTGTATCCTGATTTCTGTTCCATTGTTCTACATATCTGTTTTGGTTCCAGTATCATGCCGTTTTTGTCACTACTGTTTTGCAGAATAGCTTGAAGTTAGGTATTGCTGTCTCCTGCTTTGCTTTTATTGCCCAAAATTGTTTTGCTGTTCTGGGTCTCTTCTGACTCCATATGAATTTTAGGATTGTTTTCTCTAGAACTGTAAAATATGCTATTGTTATTTTGAGACTCCATTGAATCTGCATAATGGTTTGGGAAGTATGGCCATTTTGACAATATTTGTTATTCCTATCCATCAATTCTACCATCACACCAAGGGAGAGGAATAGCAAGAACTTGGAGTGGATCAGACTCTGCAAGAAACCCTGTGAGCTGGCAGAAAGAAGCTCAGAGGAGTTATTGGGGTGTAAGCACTCAGACTCTCTGGCAAAGAAGCTATATGTGAATCGCATACATTGTCTCATTGGAATATTTAATCTGCATTCCCACTGGATATCTTATAGGTCTGAGTTTTTTTTTCCTTGATTTAATTAGTGGTGTGAGGTTTGTTATGTTCCTTTATGTATTTTTGTGCTTATGAGGTTTTTACTTTTGTGTATTTTCTCTTCCATTGGCTCTGATTTAACAGATGCCTAGCTTCTGTCCTTCATCTCAGCTTCTTATCTAGCTTGTTCACCTCAAACACCCTGAACAGTACTACTACCATATTTCTTTATTCTTTTTGTAAATACATCAACTCCTCCTAGCATGTTTTTAATTTCTCATACTTAGCTCCTCCACAGTCATACTGTAATTACAGATCTCCTTTCTGTGGACAAGTGTGGTACTTTATTGGTCCTTTGGTTTTGTCAATATTTACTTTGTATTTGGTACTATAGTTGATGCTGATTTTATTACTATAGGCATGGTGTCATAGCTAATGCAATTAATATGTTGTCTTGAGAAGCCAATAACTACATTTCCTTGGGGCCATTAACAATAACATGGCCAATTCCAGGAAAAAGTGTACTGGGCCAAATACACTGCAATCTTCCATCTCGAGTAAAGAGATGTGGTTTGTTTCTGGGACAAGGCAAAGGCCAGTTAGCCATGTCCAGAGAATACCATGGAAAAATAGACATTAATCAAAGAGGTCTATACTACAAACAAAGCTTTTCAATAAAAATAACTCACCAGCCTCAATGGACATGTGTATGCACACACACACACACGCACACACACATTCTCACACACACAAAGAAAAACAAAAACAAATGAACAAAGAAACACAAACTAGAAAGTTTGAAAACAAATCAAAAAATGACTCCAAAACCTGCCAACTGCTCCAAAGCTCATTCATGGACCATTGAAGGGGAGGAAACAAACAAACAAATAAACAAAAACACAGCTGAATTACTCAAAGTGACATTGGGGGAATATCTAAACATATCAATAGAACACTTGATATGCTCACAGAAACTATAAGTAATAAGATATACGGCCAATTAAATAACATCATACACGAGTCTAATGAAGATAGTAACAAAAACTAGATGAGCTAAACAGAATGATGTGACACATGCATGGCTTGCTTAAAAAAGAACTAGAGTTCAGAAAAGTTCTCTAAATTAAAATTCTATTGAAAGTATGTGCAACAAAGTAACCAGTTTGAGAACAGAGTTTCAGAAGTAGAAGACAGGGTTGTTATCAGTGACCAATTAATGAGAGATGTGAAAAATGGATTCAATAGTTTATAGATGATACAAAGAGGATTAAGATAAATTTTCATTAGTGAAAATGGCACAAATGGCATAAAAAACTGTTTACTGAAATAACAGCAGAACACTTTGCAAATAAAAGAATTTAACATGCAGATAATAGAGGATTATAGAACCTCAGATAGATCCAATCAATAGAGAACCCCTTCATAGCACATCGTAGTCAAAATCCCAGGTGTCCAACAGAAAAACAGAATCTTAAAAACTGTTAAAGAAAAGCAATCCATCACTCATGAAGAAGAAAATATAATTACAGCAGGCTGCTTGACACAAACCTTCAAGGCCAGAAGAGTATCTGGTGAAGTGTTTCAACACTCGAAAGAAAACGATTTCCAACACAGCCTGTCATGTCCTGCCAAACTATCTTTTAAAGTTGGTGGAGCTGGGCATAGTGGCACATGCTGTAATCCTAGCGCTTGGGAAGCTGAGGCCTCCCAATAATTTGCTGCAAGTTTGAGGTCAGCCTGGGCTACATTGTGAGTTCAAGGCCAGCCTGAACTACATAGTGAGACCCTGTCTCAAAAAACCAAAATAAATAAATAAATAAACAAATAAGTTGGAGCAATGAGATCCTTTCATGATAAGGAGCACCTAAAGAAATTCATGACCACCAAACCAGCACTAGAATTAGTATCAAGGGTAGCCTAGAAATAGACAATAAAAACAACAATGACAAAATGTCTAATAGAATGAACTAACCAGGTAGGAAACAGTGAGGTAGAAGGTATGTAATCAGCAACAGGAAACTAAAGAAATGACAAGAATAGGTCAATACCTTTCAGTAGTAACTCATTGTGAATGGTCTCAATTCCCCAATAAAATTAAGGATCATTAAAATGGGTCAAGACACAAAATCCATCACTATTATGTATATAAGAAACCCATTTAACCCAAAAGAAACTAACAAAATAAATATCAAAGGATGGAAAAGAATATTCCATGCAACAGAAACTTGAAACAAAGCAAGTGTAGCTATTCTACAGTCAGACAGAGTGCACTTCAAGCCAAAATTGATGAAAAGAGGTAAAGTAAGTCACTACCTATTGGGTAAAGGCACAATTCAACAGGAAGAGATAACAATTGTCAACATATGCACTGATCAATGTTGCACACAACTTCATAAAAATGGTAGTACTGTACATGAAACATCAGGTAGACATAAACACAATTAGAGTGAGGGATCTTAATATACCACTACCACACATTCACAGATCAACCAGACAAAAAAATCACTGAAGAAATATCAGAGTTAAAGAAAACTTTCAAACAGATGGACTTACTACAGTTCTTTTTTTTTTTTTTTTTTTTTATAGCTACTGGGGGTCAACCTCAGGACCTTGCGCACCAGTAGGTGCCCGTGTCGCTGAGCAATATCACTGGCCCTTTTTTCGTATGTGGGTTCCGGGAGTCGAACTCGGGCCCTCGCACTTGCCAGACAGGTGATTATGCCGCTGAACCATCTCACCGGCTCCACTACATTTCTACAGAATGTTCCACCCAACAACCACAGAATACACATTTTTTCACCTCTACATGGAACTTTCTTCAAGATAAACCACATACTATCCAATAAAGCAAGCATATGTAAATGTAAAAGAAATGAAATTATACCATGCACAATATCAGCTCATACCACAATGAAGTTAGAAATCAATGAGAAAATAAAAACACAGAAATTATGCAAATGCATGGAAATTAAACAATACTTTTCAAACTAAACAATGGGTTACAGAAGAAATCAAGGGTGAACTAAAACATTTTCTAGAACTAAATAATAATGCTAGTACAATATACCAGAATTTATGGAGCACCCATGAAAGCAGTCCTAGGAAGGAATTTTATAGCTATGAATCCCCACATCAGAAAAAGGGTGAGCCTAAGTAAATAACGTAGCACTGCTTTTAAAGCTCCTAAAACAAACAAGAACAACTCAAGGCCAAATCTAGTGTAAACAAAGAAAATACAAAAATTGAACAGAATTCAATGAAATTGAGATAAAAACAATACAAATTATGAATCATACAGTTGGTTCTTTGAAAGCATAAAAATATAGACAAACCCCTTTGTTTGTGTAACCAACAAAAGGAGAGAGAATTCAAATCAATGCAGTTAGGAATGAGAAGGGGGAAATCACAGTGGACATTGCCAAAATAAAAATTATTATTAACAATTACTTCACAAACATGTACACAAATAAATTAGAGAATTTAGAAGAAATGGTGGATTCCTAGGTATTTATGAATTACCCAAATTGAAACAGAAAGATATAAAAATCAGAATAATCTAATAAAAGGAAATGAAATTGAAGCAGTATTAAAAAAGAAAAACTACCAAGAGAGAAATATTTAGTACCAGATAGATTCACCTTTGAATTCTAGAAAACCCTCAGGGAAGTTTTAACACCATTACTTCTCAACGCTTTCAAATCAGAGAGCATCAAAATCCCAGACTTGAAGTTATAGTACAAAGCTGCACTGGTAAAAACAGCATGGTACTGGCACAAAAACAGACATGAAGATAATGGAACAAATAGAGAATGCAGATACATGCCCAAGCAACTGTTTGATCACTGATAAATATGCCAAAATATATGCTGCAGAATTCCCTTCAATTAATTATGTTGGGGATAGTGCTATCTACAAGCAGAAGGTTGAATCTAGACTGATATGTCTTACCATAAGACAGCTACTCCTGCTTGTTATCAGGCTTCTGTTGCATGGAATATTGTTTTCCATGCTTTGAGTTTCAGTCTATGAATTTCTGTTTGGGGATAAGTGCATTTCTTGTGTACAGAACATTGTTGGATCTTGTTTCTTGATTGATTCTGCTAATCTGCATCTTCGATTGGTGAATTGAGATCATTCACATTCTGGGCTATAAAGGATAGGTACTGATTGATTGGTATTATTGTATTATTTTACTGCTGATCATTAATTGTCTGTCTTTCTCTTCTACTTTATTGCTTGCCTAGCCTGTTGCATTCATCGTATTGGGCCTTTTGACATTGTTAACTTCATTATCTCTTTCTAAGATATCCTTGAGAATTTTTGGAGTGGTGGTTTGGTGGGCCATTAAATTATTTAGGTGCTCCTTATCATGGAAATATCTTTTTCTCCATCAATTCTAAAAGATAGTTCAGCAGGATGTGTTCATCTGAATTGGAAGTTATTTTCCTTTTAGGGCTTGAAACACTTCACACACTTCTTGACTTCAAATTCTGTGTTGGGAAGCTTGCTGTAATTCTGATGGGTTTTCCTTTATAAGTGATCCATGTCTTTTCTCTACTAGCTTTTAAAATTCAGTCTTTGTGTTGGATTTCTGGTTATTTGACTTAAAATATATCTTGGGGAGGTTATTTTCAGATCATGGCTATTTGAGGTTCCATATGCCTCACTTATTTGTATGTTTAATTCTTTTCTTTTGGAATGTTTTCTGCTATTGCAGTTTTTTTCTGGCCTTTGTGGTATTTTCTGATTTTTCATGAATTCTGATTAACCTTTAGTCCTCTTTGCATCATCAAGCAGCTCTTGGATCCATTTTTCATGTTCTCTTGTTGTTTTCATGATGTCTTTCATTAACTGATCACCAACAAATGCCTTATCTTTTAGATCTGACATTCTCTCCTCACATTGGCCAATTCTATGGCCCATACTTTCAATAGAATTTTTAATCTCCTGGATTTCTGTTTGGAAACTTTTTTATTGATTCCAATACTTTTCTATGCTGGTGTGCTTGATTTGCATTTGTCTCTTTAGCTCTTCTAAATTTTTATTAGTTTGTTCTTTAGACCCTCTGACCACTTCTTTCATTAGCTTCATTTCCTGTTTAATTATCTTCCTAGAGTTCACAAAACACCTTATTGATCTAAGTTTTTGGGTTTTTATTTTTTATCTCCATGGTTGTCTTTTCAAATATTTCATCTGTGTTTCTTTTGATTTCCTGCCCTTCAATGCCTCCTAAATTGGCTTTGGGGGAGTTGGAAGTTTTTGGAAGCATATTTTGCCTTGTTTTGTCATGTTTCTAGTTTTGGGTTGTTTTCTTTGGTAGGGTTGTGGAATGATTATACTGGGCAGATTTGTTGCTAGTATGGAGACCTACTTAGTTAATGTCTACTTTTCAGAGATGTCCTCTGGGCATAGATAACTACTGGTCTTTTCCTCTGTCCCAGGATCCAACTACCTCTATTTTTTTGGAAGGATAGGTTACAGCTTATTTGGCCCCAGTACCTAGTTCTTCAGGAATGAGCAGCAGTACTGTTTATGATTGTCAGACAATACACATATTGGCACATAGAGAAAACTTAGCAACAACTTTGTCCTTTTGGCTAAAGTAATGAAACCAACAACAATAATAATATCCACTATAAACTGGGTATCAACAAAGCATAAGTTCCAATAATATTTCACTCTCAATTACATAAAAGAGATCTATAGTTACAGTAAAATCCCTATGACAATCCATATATTGATCCACCATAAGTATTTACTCAATAAAACCTCCATTAACAATATAACAGTGTTTAACCATAGTACAATATATTTAACTATCTATATATTCATAAATCCTAATGGTTATATTTGTTAGCATAGTGGTAGTGGAGAATGAGTCCCTGAATTAAAGAGTAAAAGGAAATTAGCAGTATCAGGGAAAAGTCACAGAAAAAAAACAATAAGAAAAAGCATAAATAATAACAAATGGAGAGTAACTAATGGGAAAGGAAAAAATATTAAGGGAACAAATGAAAAGTTAGCAAGAAAATGAAAGAGAGAGAGAGAGCAAATCATCCTAATCACACAAATAAAGATAGTATTAATAAAAAAGTGGAAGCAGAGCATAAGAGATAAAACTATAGACACACCAGGAAGCCATACACACAAAACAAAGCAGAACAAAGCAAAGCAAAACAAAACCAAACAAAACATCCCTAACTAAACAAGAACAAGTACAAGAAGAAGAAGAAGAAGAAGAACATCAACAACCACAAAATCAAAATGCAACAGAGAAAAAATTTGGTCAAAAGAAGAAATAAGAATAAATTCCTGTGTATTTCCAAATAAGTGGTTTACTTCCAGACCCTGCTGTCTTTGGAATTCAGCAAGTCACGCAGTCCTCTCCTCCCTTCTTTATAGCCTGTGCATTTGTGAGGTGACTCCTCTGCTCAAGAGGTCAGTCTGTCTGTAACTCTCTCTGTGGCAACTATTCAAGCAGACTCTTTCCTACTCATGTTGGTACACAGGCAAGCAGTCAGACCAAAAGCAGACCCTTGAACTCAACAACATCACCTTTAGATCCAGCCACTTCTGAAAACCAAACCCACAGGATCTCACTTCCCACCACAGAATGAAGGCCCTGGGTCGTTCCAGGCCTGAGCTTGAATTTCTCAGTGGATCTGGGGGATTTCCATCTAGCCTTTAACTTTTCCTAGTTCATCTCCATGGCTGTCTCCCACCCAGTCACTGTAATGGGGTAACACTTCAGTTGTGGAATGAAGCTTTGGCCTAAGTGTTTCATGACTTAGACCCACAAAACTAACCCCTTCCCAAAATGGCACCCAATTAAACTCTCTTTGGTAATATGGCAGGCACTGCATCGGATTTCTTCAATACTACACCACGGTGAAGAAGCCAGTCTCAGAATAAAGCCTCACAATGTTTTCTTTTATTATTTTTTTCTTTTTTACACCAGCTGTGGGCTTTTCTTGGGGCTACTATTGTTGACCCACCCATGGTTTCTCCCTCAAGGAACTGAATTTTCTGGGCAGGCCTAGCATTTCTCCTGGGCATTGGCCTCCTTCATAATCAGGACAGTTGTTTAATAGTCATCTGTGTGACCTTGTGCTGAAGGAACCAAGGTGTAGTGCCTGTTAAGATTTGGCAGTTTGAATTTTGAAGCCTATGGCAGGTGGAGTTCTACCTCCCTAACATTATATTTTTTATTTCAGGTAAACTGTGAGCCTTTTTTTTAACCTCCACTGGTATGGAGGGAGGCTGAATATTCAGTTTCTTCATAGTGTGGATTCCAGCTCCTGTTCTGCCTCAATTTCAGTTAGGTTCATGTGCCTGTAATCACCTTCACCCACAAACTCCTGTTGTGCATCCAGTATTCTGTTATTTTTAAATTTCTATTACAGTTCACATTGATATTTGAGCCTTAGCTTAAAACCTGAAACTCAAAACTTGGAAATCGTGGAATACACAAAATCCACAGCCAGTAGTGCTCAGAAGCCAAGTGCTCCATGTGAGAAAAGACTAGAGAAGAGTGTGCCTGTTGCACATGTTAGGGAAGGGAAACTCAGCGACACCGGGAACTTTTGGAAGCTGAGAAATCTCTTATCCCACAGTGGTTTGTGAAGGGATTCAACTACTTTACAATTTGTTTGGAGTACTTTGAAATAGTTTTGGAATAATTGGACCTTATGATAAGAAGACGGGAATACTGTGATGTCTACATGGAGGGACCTTTCTTGTCCCTCATGCAAATGTGTCAGGGGAACTTAGAGAAAAGTTTTGAGCACAGCTGGCCCAAGATGGTTATTATCTAGGAGAGTTTAAAGTAAAATCCAGAGACAGGTGAAGTATTCCACAGGGGACTCTGTAGTTCTGTCCTCCCCAGTGGGATCTTGTCACCTTTCTACAGATGCTAAAATGACACATCTACAGATTGGTTCACTAGTGACATCCTTTACTTAAGGCTGTGCAGAGTTTTCTGGGGAGCATCCAGTCACCACACGTCCCCATGGGTAAGTTTTTCTCTGTCCACAGATGTAACATCTGTGGGTGCACAGGGCCCTAGGCAGGCTAAGGAAGGAGGACAAACCCCAGGCAGGCTTTATGGTAAGGTTTTTATAGACTATTTTTGTAGACTCCAGCTTTTAATTCACTGACTCATAAAGGTAGTGTTATTTTTCATAAGAAATACTAAATTAGTTTCTGGCATGTGTTTATTTTTCTGAATCGAATGGTGTACATTTACCTGCTATATCACTTCTCAAGGGAGGTAATGTTGTTTTAGTCTAAAGCTTTTATATTTGTATTTATGGCCTTTATGAAATAGATGAACTTTCACTGTGGGTTTTCAATGTGTAGACTCACTTTCTGTTCTATTGTCTGTATAAATCACTTTAAACTTTTTGACAAAGTGGTCTCTGTAGTTTGGTTCATTTAAAGTTAATTTGAATTATTTAATATGCAGGGAGGTGCTTAGTTTAAAGGATCAGCACTGAAAGAGAATTTAACCTCATTCCTTCAAAATATATGTGAACATTTTCTCATAAAGAGTCTACTTGACACCATGTTGATTTCACAAATTTCACATTAATGGCATCCATCATTTATATGGTGAAAAGTAAAGCAAAGTGTTGATGATGGAGTTTTTCCTGCATTTCTACTAAAGTTCTTAGAATATAACCCACCAGAATTTGTTGAGCAGAAAGACTATGGCTATTAATATTTTATCTGTTTCCTCATTTTAAAAGAATTTCTTTTGCTTTCATTCCTACTGTGTTTGCCAGAACCTCTCTCAATAGGGGAAAAAATGTAAAACCAAATATTTTCATCTGTATTGATCTCTATGCTTTTTGTATTAGATCCGCCCTCTACTGGTTGTTTAAATGTTTTTATCAACAGATAAATGTGAGCTATTCTGCTTGTCTTAATATAATCCAAAAATATGAAGACAAATAAAACTGAAAGCCATTTAGCAAGAACACAAGACTTTCTTGCACCATCTAGTTGACTGGAGACTCATTGGTGAGGGATGACAGCTTCATATTGGTGACAAGGTGCCTCTGGGATTACTCTGTTTCTTTGGAATAGTAATTACTTTCTCTTGATTTTCTGAAAATGGATGCAAACACATGAATACCATCAATATCTATAGATAAATGAGCACCCAGAACTCTACATTATCATCCTTTAGATCAACAAAAAAGATACTGTTCACTGCCTGTTTACAACGTACACAGTTGCCATCCATGTACTGAAGTTGTACTCAGAATTTGTTCTTCCTTCTCCTGGAGCTGTGGAGCTGTGCATTTCACAAAGGTTGTGGAATAAACATGGGTCATCTGTCTGGCTGGTGATGATTTTTTCCTCCCCTGTTGTGTCTGCTATTTCTCCCTTTCTTTTTGTAGTTTTCCAGCTAGAAATCTTCCAAGAGTTGTAGAATGTAGACCAGTACTCCTACGAACCTAACCCACTCTTGTGTTCATGGTGTGTCTCACTTCAAGACTTTTTTTTTTCTTTTTTTACCTTTAATTATAGACAAGGACTATATTGATGCCCAGTGTGGTAAAGATAACCCACAAAGTACAGGAATAAGAGCCAAAATCTGGTCTTTAATGCCTCTAAGACACATGACTAAATACTGGACACAATTCCTATTATTATACACTGTCTTATTCTGCAGATTTCGTTCATGTTGCCTATGAAAAAATGAATATGTGGCCCTTTCTGCACCCTGTGTTGTGTGTCCCTGCAAGGTCATAAGTGCCCAAATTTGGTGGGAGTTTGCTAAGGCTGCTCCATCTCCCACTGTACTCATGATCTCCTGACCTCCATCTCAGGCCCATTGACTGGAGCTTTCCTCAGTCATTTCAGAACCATCTAAGGATGCCATGTGTCCCAGGATTGCCCCTGGTCTCAGTAACTGCAAGATAACACCGTGTCTAAAGTGAATCCTTCCTTGATCTTAGCATTAACTAGGTTCTGAACTGTGTTGCATTTCTCAGGGGGTATTTCAGCCTTTACTGAGTTATGAGAGCTCCTATTGGTGACTGCTCAAAACAAACACAGAGGTTTCTCTTTGACTTTCTCACTGCATTTCCATTTTGCTTTCCATGAGCTGCCCACTTGGCCTTCCTTTGCTTTTTCCCAATGCGGCCTTCAGAATGTGGCCTGTTTTGGAACTTTCTTCCAGGTTACATTCCCTGTGATTTATTTATTTGTTTATTAACCTAAAGTCCTTCTGAGGGGAGCTGGTTTTGTCCAGTTGGAAAAATGAAGCTTTTGTGTTTGATATTTTGGGTGAGGCAGGTCCTGTCTCAGCATTGTCACTCCTAAGAGCTGTATTTGGGAAGTGTCTTCTAGATCTGGAAGGAGCTCTGTCCTGTGCCTTACTCCCCTAAGCTGTGCTGAGCCTGGCAGGTGTGTGCTGGATGAGACATGGCTGGCAGGGTATTCACTACTAGACCATTTCTGTTAGCCGGCTTTCATGTGCTCACTTTCTCAAGATTATATTTTGTAATGAAATACTAGTATAGAAATAGCTATATACATTTCTTAAAAATTTACATACTAATACAGGAGAAAGATATTTGGAGTGTGTTTCACTAATACAGTTATGCGTGATCCACAAAATCTGGAGATGAGCAGATGGTTGGCCTTATTTCTGTTCTCTTTCTGATGTCTCATAGGAACAAATAACAAAAGCGGATGCTCCTGAATGCAGCACTTTCCGGTATGAATACTCTGGAGAAAGGAGATGACTCTTCTGCTCTAAAGAAAATTTGCCAGTTTCAGGTAAGGACCCAGGGATCCCTGGACATCCTGAATGTTGAGTAAACTTAGAGCATCTGCACACACCTCCCACCTCAATCCTTCATGCCTGTAGGACTGTAGTTCTCTAAGCAATGAGTGATGCTGAAAATAATGTAGGTCTTTTCTTCAATTTAAAAATGATTCAAACATGCTAGTTGACCCATTTTATGAGGTTGTTTTTCAGACTCAGTTTTCAAAAACAGACTTAAAAGAAAGCTTGAATTTTGCAGAAACAACATAAGAAGACAAGTTTATGATTTATATTTTATTTTTATGTAATTGTCTTAAAATATGATTTAGACATTGCTATGTACTGATTTAATGTTATTCCTTTAAAATGTTATCAGGACATATTTTGTAACTTACATGAATTAGATGTACAGGAAAAAGGTGTCTGTCATTTATAAGTACATGAAGACCAATAAGACCACTGGGGAATGTGCTTGGTGGCAGCATGTGATCCACAAGAATCAGAGGCACCTGGGAGTCAGATGAGTATTTTTCAGTGTTCCCCTGAACATATGACAATACCAGATCTGAATTTGCTGACTGTGTGAATGGAGAAAATTGCATAACTTTCCTTTACCTCTACTTTGGAAAAATGTTAACTTTTTCTAATTTTTACTAATCATTTCTATTTTAAAAATCAAAATTTCCATAGGATTTAGACCACATACTTCCTTACCTTTGATTTTTAAATTGTAATCACTTGTTCATTATGTCTAAACATTTCAGCTTTCTCTCAGTCACTTATAAAGCATATGTTCTAAGCAGCTATGAATGTAGTCTTAATCTATGATGTGGGAATGATAAATCTGTGAGACTCTGTGTCTGTATTGGACTTTCAAGTTATAGCTTTACAAGGGCTGTTTTAAAGCAAATAGCTGAATCACACTGGGAGATAACCTAAAAGATGATTATAAACAAATTCTGTAGTATAAAATTGACACTCGAGCCCCATAACTCTATCCTTTCATGCTTGAGGATGGCATAAAAATTTGGAATCATGGTAAACTGGATGGAAATGTTTGCCACTCATGTAATTAAAACCAAAAGAATGAAACTTCAGAATTTAATGAAAATATAGTTTACAATTCTCATTCCACATGCTTATGATGGAGTGAAAGACATTTGAAATTCATGGTCCTAATCATAGCTAATAAATGCAATTTTTTTTTTGTGAGTACCAGGGGGTCGACCTCAGGACCTCACGTGCCAGGAGGCGCCCGTGCCGCTGAGCGATATCACTGGCCCCTTTTTCGTATATGGGATCCGGGAGTCGAACTTGGGCCCTCGCACTTGCAAGGCAGGCGCTTAAGCCGCTGAGCCATCTCACCGGCCCTAATAAATGCAATGTGATGAGTAACACTAGGTTTATATAGCATGAGCTTCTAACAGAAGATAAAAAACATTTTAATTTCATGTGTCTCATAAACAGATATTGTTAAGGGTCTACTACTTTGTTATTCATTTCTCCTGACTCTTAGTCTGGGACAGAGGTAGAATGTATTATAAACTGTACTAATTCTCTCAAGTTATATGTATGAGGAACTATATTAAGGACATAATAACTGACATTTCATTCCTCTGCCAGGCTGTCTTCATGTTTGGTACATTTGTACACATTATATCTCTAAGAAATAAGGAGTGTAAGTGTCCCCATTTTACTGATCATATGATTTTTGCTCAAGTGTTAATGGATTTTTCAAATCCTGCATTTGATAAATGTCAGATCATAGATGTAAATCAAAACAATTTGACTTCAGAAACTACTGAGCAACATTTGTTCTCTGTGAACATTTAGTCTGGCAATAAACCTGACTAAAGATGTCACTGACATAACACAGCTGCGTGGCTATCCCATGAACAGTACTGCTTGGGAGGATCTTATTTTCGGATATAGGCAACTCTTTTCTTCCAACTTACACAAATATATAGACCTCTTTCTATGTAGCTAGCACTTTATTCACTTTCTACAGATGAAAAATCAAATAAAACATTGTGCCTGATTGTGAAAAGTAAAAATTGAGACAGAAGCAAGGAAATACCTTCCATAATCTGGGACAGTTTTCCATAGAGGTGTGATGGGAGGCCCACAGTGAGACTTCTAATCCAGCATCCATCCAGAAGGGCTGGGACAGAGGAGAGAACAGCTGTGCATGCAGGAGGGTGTGAGGGGGTCCTGAGTTCTGGAGGGGGGGAAGGGATGCATGGGGAGGAATCCCAATGTTTGAATGAAGCCATAGTGACGGCTGAGATTGATGACACTGGTGATATTTGTGATAAATAATTTTTCTTGCTTATCTCCTCAGACATTTATTGTTTGTTTAACCCCATGAAGATGAATAAAAAGAGAAAATTTTCCAGGTATACTGACATAAGAAACACAGTTTTCTTTGAGGTCACTGTTGGGATCGCAGCCAACACTGCCCTGCTTCTGTTCCACATCCTCACGTTTCTCCTCAAGCACAGGCCCAAGCCCCTTGACCTGACTGTCGGTCAGTTGGCTCTAATCCACCTGGTGATGCTGGTAACCATGGGCTTCATAGCTACAGACTTTTTTGGGTTTGAGCACTGGGGGAGTGACCTCATGTGTAAATCAGTTATCTATGTAAACAGGTTGATGAGGGCCCTCTCCATCTGTAGCACCTGCCTGCTGAGTGTTCTCCAGGCCATCATGCTCAGCCCCAGAAATTCTTGTCTGGAAAAGTTCAAACATAAATCTACACATTACTACCCATGTTGCCTTGTCTTCTTGTGGGTTTTCAATATGCTCCTGAATGGTCGCTTCTTAGTCTCTATTGCTGCCACTCCCAATGTTACTTCATACAGTCTCATGTTTGTCACTGAATCCTGCTCTCAGTGGCCTGTTAGTTACTTGTTCAGGTACATATTTTTCTCATTGGCGAATGTTCAGGATATCTCCTTCATAGGGCTGATGGCTCTCTCAAGTGGGTACATGGTGAGTCTCCTGTGCAGTCATAAGAAGCAGTTCCAACATCTTCACAGCACCAGCCTTTCTCCAAAAGCATCCCCAGAAGAAGGAGCAACCCGGACAATTCTGGTGCTCATGGGTTTCTTTATGTTCATGTACTTATTGGACTGTGTTACTTTCTCCTCCCTTGGAATATTATGGAAATATAATCCAATTTATCATTTTGTCCTGATGCTTGTGGGCAATGGCTATGCCACAATCTGTCCTTTTGTGCTAATGAGCAGTGAAAAATGAATGATTACGTGCTTATCATCCAGGTGGAAAAGGCAGTAAATGTTCAAGTATGCAGTGATGGATAATTTCCTTTCAAATAAGCAAATACTCTGAATTTCTGTTGGATCATGGAAATATATGTAGTTATGCTTTTGCTGTTAAATATGTTTAGATTGATATGTGTGGGTGTCATGTACATAAGAGCTAATTTAGCGTTATAACTCTTTGAAGAAACAGTGGCTTTTGTTCCAATCATACTCACATAGACTGGAGCTCTTACAGAGTGTCATTCTCTAAAGAACAAGATGTATATCACTAATTTTGTG
Source organism: Erethizon dorsatum (assembly GCA_028451465.1). Classification (NCBI taxonomy): domain Eukaryota; kingdom Metazoa; phylum Chordata; class Mammalia; order Rodentia; family Erethizontidae; genus Erethizon; species Erethizon dorsatum. The sequence continues at coordinate 41,004,724 of CM051831.1, forward strand.
GAGATAGACCAGGTCCCAAATAAGCAGTAAGGAGGCATTACACACAAAATGCACAGAAAAAATATGGAGGGACATCTTGATGTTATCAATTCACATACTTTCCATATATACAATTAATTTTATATCAGGAATTCTGCAGAAAACATTTTTTTTCAAGTTTCTTCTTTTTTTCTTTTTAATTAATTTTATTGGTATATTTTTGTTATACATATTGATCACAATCATCTTAGGAAATTTGATATACATGATGATGATCATAGTCATTGTACATATTTTTTCTTTTATTTAAGCTTATTGGTACATTTTAGATATACATAGTGATCATAGTCATCATAGGGAATTTGTACCTGTACATGATATATTTTGATTCCTCTTTTTTTCCCAATCCCCTCTCCTCCCTTCAACTCCTCTTCCCCTCCCTATTTACAAAGCTTTGTTTCCATTTTATCCATTTTTTATCATTTTTCCTTTTCTCTTCCTTCCTTTCCCCCTTCCCCTTCCCTAGTTCCTCTTTCCTTTTGAACAATTTCTTCCCATTTCACAATATCTATTGTACATTTTAGACCTTATTTATTCTTTCAGTTTCTCACACCAGGGAGACAATGCAATATTTACACACGTGAGTCTGATTTTTTCACTTAAGAATATGGTCTCAAAGTGCATTCATTTACCTATAAAAGTCTCAAGTTTATCCTTCTTTATGGCTGAGTAGTACTCCATTGTATAAAAATACCACAACTTTTTTATACATTCCTCGGTTGATGGGCATTTGTGTTGTTTCCAAGATTTAGCTATTAGAAACTGTGCTGCTGTAAACATGGGTGTGCATATATCGCTGTGGTATGATTTTTTAATTCTTCTGGGAAGATACCCAGAAGGGATATAGCTGGGTCAAATGGCACCTCTAATCCTACTTTTTGAGGAATCTCCACACAGATTTCCACAATGGGTGCACCAGTCTACATTCCCACCAATAGTGGAGAACGGTTCCTTTTTCCCCACAGCCCCGCCAGCATTTGTTATTGGTCAATTTCTTGATGATAGCCATTGTTTCTGGAGTGATAAGAAATCTCAGCATTGTTTTAATTTGCATCTCTTGGATAACCAGTGCTGTTGAACATTTTCTCATATATTTATTTGCCAGTTGTATTTCTTCATCTGAAGAGTGTGTATTCATCTCAGATGCTCATTTTTGGATTGGGTCTTTAAATTTGGGAGGTCTGATTTCTTTTTCAATTCTTTATGTGTTCTAGATATAAGTCCTTTGTCTGAGGAACAACTGGGTAAAATTTTCTCCCACTCTGTGTGTTGAATAGTATATCTTGATTCTTCCTTTTTTCCCCATTCCCCTCTCCTCCCTCCCACCCATCTTTTCCTCTTTATGTATAAATTCTGTTTCCATTCTTTTTATCTTCTATTCTCTTTTTTTCTTTTTCCCTTCCTTCCATCTCTCCTCCTCCATCCCTTGTTCCCCTTCCCATTTAAACATTTTCTGCTTACATTAGGGATTTTTCAGAAAACTTATTAACTTATTAAACTTATTAAAATCCCAACATTAGGGATTTTTCAGAAAACTTATTAAAAACCAAAGTGAGTATAATAAAACATAAATCTTTCATAAACATGTTGATGACTTTAATAACTATTTTCATATCATCTGCACAATGCATAATGTGTGTTCACAGAATATAACTAATGTTTTATGAAATGATACTTTTAACATTGGGTATGTACATACAAGTTTGGGAAAAGCTCCACAAATTTTGTAAAGTCAATTTATTGTGGTGTTAATTCACTAGACATGATTTAATGATCTCAGCAAATTACAGGGAAGTAGCATGCTTAAGTATCCATTCCTTTGAAAAATCTATGAAATTTTATATCAATCTGTAAGATATATCTATCTATACATAAATTCAAATTCAAGCTAAATAATGATAAGCAGTATATAGCATAAATTGAAATCATTATTTTTTATGTTTGCATTACATACCTGAAATTAATTTGAATTATTCTTAGATATTTTTTAATAATATGACAATTGTACTATCAAATTTTGTTGTTATTTTCACTATTAAAAGGTGAAATAGAATCATAAAAATTATTATAAGACTATTAAAACAACACAGAGTGCACACATGACATTTTCAGCCTTTCTCATAGTACACCAATGTTTTTCCAATATATTATCACTGTATTTTGTGTCTGAGAATCTATTCCCTAACTTTCATAAGGTTAACATGCTAGCTGTAGTTGATAAGACAAGCTAGTCAGTGTGAAACCCTCCTATTCTCAAATCTGAATAAAGACAAACATTCATTTAAATACACAGAGTTGTTTGAAAGAGTAAGAGTAATTTCAGATTCCAAATAGGAAGAATATTAACTGAAATATTAAGAAAATTGAAAGTCTATTCTGCCCAGTGACAATGGAGATAATTGATACTGATTTCATGTGAAAGGACAGTCAGAGAATTTTGAACACCAGATGGGGCATGAAAAATGAGAAACAATTCTAAGCATGCTCTTTATGAAGACATTGAGGTAGGGTCATGACTGGCAAAGGGGACAATAAAACTAATCATTCTCTGCTTTGAATATGGTAAGGAAGGAATGAAATGTTGTGACTTGTGTCTGGGTGTCCCCATAAAGCCTCATGCAGTCTATGGGGAGCAGGCTTTTTGGAGGCAGCTGAATCTAGAGTTTGTGACTGATTCATGGTCTAATACTGGAATTAATGGTGCCGGGATTAAGAGTGGGTTGTTGCTGAATCAGTCCACTGATTGGGCATTGCCCTAATCCCAGCAGTCTGGATAAGACACAAGGAGCAAAAAGAGGCTTGTTTCCTCCTTTTGCTCTTGTTGCTTTTGGTGTCTTCCACCGCCATGAACAGTTGCCCTTCTACCACACCACCCTGCCTTAAAGACAGCTGATTATGGACCAAAACATTTATACACTGCAAGCTAAATGAACTTTTTTCCCTTTAAATTTGGGTGTCAGATATTTTGTCTCAGCAAGGAGAGAAAAGTAACTAAGACAACACTTTTGAATATATGTACTTAATGGATAGATACAGAGTATTCCACCCCTCTGCAATAGAATATACGTTCTTTTCAGCAGCACATGGCACTTTTTCCAAAATATATCACATACTAGTCCACAAAGCCTGCTTAAGTAAATATAAAAGAATTGAATGACCTTATGCGTACTGTCAGACCACTGTGCAATGAAAATAGAAATCACTGAAAGAAGAAGTATCAAAAAAGGCAAAAGCTCCTGGAAAATTAACAATATACCGCTAAACAAAGAAAGGGTCACAGAAAAAAAATCAAAGAGGAAATTTAAAAATTTCTGGAAGTTAATGACAAGAAATGCACAACTCAACAAACCATCTGGGACACTATGAAAGCAGTCCTAAGAGGAAAATTTATCACAATCAATGCTCACATGAGGAAAGCAGAGTAAGCCCAAATAAATGACCTTGCAAGAAATCTTAAGATACCTGAGAAGCAACAACAAACCAGCTCCAAACCAAAATTAAGGAGGGAAATTGTAAAGATGAGAGAGGAAACCAATAAAATTGACACTAAAAAACTATAAAAATTCAACCAATCAAAAAGCTGGTTCTTCAAAAGAATAAATAAAACAAATAAGTATACTACAAAGTAAAAGTGACAATGGCATAGTGTTAGAACAAAAACAGAAAAGTGGATAATGAAACAGAATTGAGGATACAGAAACCTCCCCAGACATATTTAACTATTTGATCTTTGACAAAGGAGCCAAAAGCATATGTGGGAAGAGAGATAGCCTATTCAACAAGTAGTGTTTAGGAAAACTGGTTGTCTGTTTGCAGAAGAATGAAACTGGCCTATTATCTCTCACTATATACTAAATTACAATAAAAATGAATCAAAGATCTAAACATTAAAACAGAAAGATTAAACCTTCTGGAAGATAAAATAGATAAAACACTTAAAGTCATGGGTGTAGGAAAGGATTTTCTAAACAGAACATTCATTGTCCAAGAAATAGCACCAAGAATCAACAGATGGATTGTATCAGACCAAAAATCTTTTGTACAGCAAAATAATCAATCCGCAGAGTGAAGAGATAACTTACAGAATGGGGGACAAAACTTCACCAAGTATTCCTCAGAGAGAGGACTAATGTCTACAATATACAAAGAATGCAAAAAAGTTAAACCACCTAAAATTAAATACCCAATCAAGTAATGGGCAAGAGAAATGAACAGATACTTCACAGAGGAAGAAATACAAATGGTACACACATACATGCAAAAATGTTCAACATCTCTGGCCATTATAGACATGCAAATTAAAACAAAGCTAAGATTCTGTCTTACTCCAGAAAGAGTGGCAATCATCAGGAAATGAAACAATAACACATGCTGGCATGGCTGTAGTGAAAAATGAACACTCTTTCATTGTTGGTGGAAATGCAAACTAGTACAACCACTATGGAGATCAGTATGAAGATTCCCCAAGAACTGAAATTAGAAATTCTGTACAATCCAGCTATCCCCTTGCTAGGTATTATCCCCAAAGAGCTTAAGTCATCATACTACAGGCATACATGCTTACTATTTATAGCAGCACAATTCATAATGGCTAAATCCTGGAAGCAGCCTGTATGCCCAACCTGGCAAATATAATGTTGAGTGAAATGAACCAGACACACAAGTTTAACTACTTTATGGTATCTCTCATTCGAGTGATGCAGGATACAAACAAGGGAAATGATAAAGGATGGATAGAAAAGGACAAGGGGATGGATCTCTTGCAATAGGGAAATGGCCCGAGGGAACAAGGGTGAGGGGTAAGGAGGAAGGGAAGGAGAAATGAGAAGAATAAGGATATGCCATATTAACCTAATAACCCCAAGTGATATAAACACTATATACCATAACATGATGTAAGACAAATAATAACTACAAGCACCAAAAAAAAAAAAAATGTGCAGTGTAACTGTAGGAAGAGGAGGAGGGAAGCCGATTAAAGAAAAAGGAACAAGCTATAGTATGTACATGTGAGCACTCCCCAAATTGATTGTAAATTGCATGAACTGCAAATATGTACTATAAAATAAAAGAGTATAAAAAAAGGAAATTGTGCCTGCCACAATTTAACAAGCACAAAGTCCCTATTGGAAACATGATTATTATATATATACAATATAGATGGAGGGAGGGGGAGGAATGAGAGAGGAAGAGGAAGAAAGGAATTAAGTTACATCATGTACATGTACCAACCCCCCACAATGAATGTAATCATTATGTACTAAAAATATGTACTAATAAAAAAAGAAGAATCAAATTCAGTCATCTGTATAAAAATGGGTTCATTTTGAGACCGTAATTCCAAGTGAAATAAATCATACACAGAAACTTAGATATTAAATCGTTTGTCTTACATGAGGAAGCCAAAATAAATAATTTAAAGAGCAAAATAAAAGATAGATGATAGGAAACAGGAAGGAAGAGTTGTGGCAATGATAAGGGGATCTGTGAGAAGGAGTAAAAGGTGGGGTGGGGGGCAATAAAAATGATGAAGATGCAATATATATGTATCACTTCCCCAAGATTAATGTAGTTATTACCCATGGCGAACATATCCTCCTAAGAAATGCTACATAAGTGATCTTATGACTTTCTCAATGGATGTACATCATACTTTTTAATTTAAAAAAATTTTAATGAAGTAAACCAGATGCACAAGTTTAAATGCCAAAAAATGTTAATGGATAGAACAGAAATTGCAATATCTGGGCAAACAGAAAAGGGTAGTATTCCTTCTGAAATCTTTAAAATACATATGACCACCTAAAAATGGTGTATTAGAGTCTAGTGATGACTTGCTGTGTGAAAATGTAATATATGAGACATTAATGATAGAACACATGGATATTTATGGGTTTAAACTTTTGGCAGTTTATATAAAGAATTCGTTCTATGTAAATTGAAGAAAATTAGATATATACATTATTATATATGGGGCAGACATAAGAAAATAATTCAAAAATATCACAAAATTACCAAATAGGTTAAATTATTAACATCACTGTAAAATTCAAAGTAGAAGAGGAAGAAATAAAGTTCATGTGTTGGCATGCACACACGCTCAAAACATAAGGGACACACAGAAAATAAAAAGGATGGATCTCAATCCAGCCATGTCAATAATTACATAAAATACTTGTGATCTAAATAGTCCAGTTGAAAAGCAAAGATTAACATAGTCTATTTTTTTTAAATCCCTATATTTTCTAAAGTAAGAGCACTTTTAAAAGGACTGAAAGAGGAACATGATGTAAAAAATGAGTAGGAGTTTTTTATTTATTTATTTTTTGGTGGGTATCAGGGGTCGAACTCAGGACCTCATGCTCCAGCAGGCACCCATGCCGCTGAGTGATATTACCGGCCCTTTTTCTGTATGTGGGTACCAGGAGTCGAACTCAGGACCTCACACTTGCCAGGCAGGTGCTTATGCCGCTGAGCTATCTCACCGGCCCTGGTTTGTTAATCTTAGGTATTACAAGTTGGTTAGCTTTTTTTTTTGTGGGTACTGGGGGTTGACCTCAGGACCTCGTGTGCCAGCAGGTGCCCATGCCACTGAGCGATATCACCAGCCCTTTTCTCGTATGTGGGTACTGGGAGCTGAACTCAGGACCTCGTGCTTGCCAGGCAAGTGCTTATGCTGCTGAGCTATCTCACTGGCCCAGAATTTTTGATTTTTAATATCAAACACAGTATACATAATTGCTGAACATTTCCCCATACCTAGAGATCTATTTTACAATAATGAAAACCAAAATTTATCAAGAAGATCTAAAAGTGTTACTATATATGTACCTCAAAAGCATGAAACAAAATTTTGGAGAAATAAAGGGAACGATATAAAATTTTACAATCATTGTAGGATATATTTATATTGTTCTGTTCTAAATTAAAAGCAGGAAAAATGTCAGTAAAGTAAAAAGTATTTTAATAACATTAGCATAGACTTTATACTATCATAGATTTTATACTAACTGATGGAGCTGCACATACCAAACAGCAAAATATACCTTGGTGTCAAGAGACACCAAGACAGACAAAATGCTGGGACATAAAATAAGTCTTAAAAATATTTAAGAGGCTCAAAATTTTGTAAAATGTTTTATGACCATATATGCTACATTAAAATTATATAAAATACTATATACACGAAGGGTAGAAAAAGGACAAGAGAATACATCAAGAAAAGTGGTCTGAGAGTGAAGAAAACCAATACAGTTAAATGCCGGGTTTTATGATGATAACAAAGAAAAATATTTATCTACATCTGTCTATTTTTCCAGCACCATTTATACAAGAGTCCATCTGTCACTGTATGTTTTTGGCTCCTTTGTCAAAGATTAAGCAGCTGAATTTCCCTGGGGTTGTTTCTGATTTCTCTATTCTGTTTCTTTAATCCACATGTCTGTAATTGTGCCAGAAAGGAATGAAGATCTTAAAGAAGTAGCTGAGTAGACCCTACTTACAGGTGATGATTGTTCATTTAGAAAATTCCAGGGCATCTTTAAAACAACTACTAGAACTAATGAAATAGGACACATTGGTGTATGGATTGTTTTACCAGTTGTATTCTTATATTCTACCATCAGATTTGGAAAAACAATTTTTAAAATTTCATTACACTAGCACCAAACATACAGCAAGGAATACATATAACAAATATATGCAAGAAATCGACACAGAAATCATCATCAGAAAAATGATGTCATGCTGAAATTAATTAAATAAATTGAGAGACAGATATATAATTTCTTGAATCTGAAGACACAGTATAGTGAAATGGCAATTCTCTCAAATTTCAATCATGAATTAAATCACAGCAACATCTTTGGTGAAACTGGAAATCAGATTATAAAATTTATATGGAAAACCAAAGTGCATCGAGTAACAAAATTGATTTTTTATATGAATAAAAATATTGCATGAAAAAAATTACTTTTCTTAGCTGATTTTTATACTCATTAAACCTACAAGGATCCAGACTCTTTAATATTATTGAAAAGGAATATATGTAGAGGTGAGAGAGTTGATTCATGCTGGAGGAGCAGTGCCTAATCCTCACATGAGAGAGCCCACCATGCTGGAGGATATGTTCCCAGCCCAAAGAGAGAGACCCGACCTTGCCTCAGGAGCAGCTGCCAGCCCCCAAGTGAGAAAACCCTCCACACAGTAGAAGTGGCACCCACACCCCACGTGAGGGAGCTCACTGCAGGAGAAGTATGCCCAGCACCCACATGGGAGAGTTCACTATGATGGAGGAACAGCATCCACCCCCAGGGGAGCACAGGCCAAGGTAGCAGAGGCAGAGACCAACCAACTTACTGGATTATGGATGAGGACAACACCTGGGGAGAGAAGGGAGCAACCAGACCCTTAGCTGAGGACATTAAGTCAAACAGACTACTCAAACCCCAACCCTGTGGCCTGTGACCAGCAGTGAACCGAGGACCGATCGTGGTTCTCATCTGCCAAAGCGAGCAAGGGCGTACCATAGCTTGGACTTAACCACAGTCTGCAGGAATGAACAGAGGAGCCTCTAGTGCAAGGAGAGCACCTAGGAGACCCATAGTCCTAAAGCTAGGGATGGAAATTCATGATTGGCTGGATCCCAAGACTGCAGCTCTTAGGAATAAACCACTTATTCCGTAACATGGTAATTTTTTATTTGACTCAGTTTTTAAATTTTTTTTTTAAAGAAAATAAAAACAATGGTACAGAATTTTAAAACAAGATTTAGGAGAGTAACAATGGTTAGTACATTGCGCATCGTTACCTTCAATGTAGTTGCTCATATTACAAGATATAGGCATGAAAAATTGATCAATATAGGCACAAATTTTCAATGAGCTAATAGCAATTAGTAGTGTAACTATCTTAACTATCTTGTGTGTATATATATTATTTTTCTCTTTTGTCTTTTCCCTTCCTTCTTTTCTCCTTTTCCCCATCCCAGTTTCTCATTCCTTTTGAACAATTTCTTGAGGCCATACTCATAAGTGAAATAAATCAGACTCACATGCATAAACATTGTATTGTCTCCCTAGTGTAAGAAGCTGAAAGAGTAATATCCAAAATGTACAATAGATACTGTGAAATGGGAAATTTTTCTACTTTCTATTTCTTCATTGGATTTTTTTAGGGGTTGGTGTTTTTCTCCCCATTTTTCCTCTTTTTCTCTTCCTTTAGTTTCTTTCCTCTTTTATCCTTCCAAGTTTTTCTTTCTTTTTATTTTTATTTTAGTTGTTTTTGTTCTTTATCTTTTTTCTTTTTTATCTTATTCATTCTTTCCAGTGACTATTCTTTATCACTATTAATTTCCTTTTACTTTTCAATAAGACCCCCATCTCCTTTTCTCTCTTCCCGCTCATACTTCATTTGATTAAATTTTGAAATTTTGATTTTCATGCTCCAGTTCCCCACCACCTCCACCTTCAGTGGTGTAAATACTTAGCTTTATGATTCTCTAGATAGTTTGTTAACATTATAATATGTTTGATACTACATTGTTGCTAGTAGAGGTAAAGTTGTCCTGTTAGTAGATATTTGCTGTAGGTCAATAGTAGGCCAATATTTGGTTTGTGTTAGTGTTCATACTGCAATTACAGGTGTCCCTTCTATGGACAAGTGTGGTACTTCATTGTTCCTTAGGTTTTGTCCATATTCAGTTTGCATTTGATGCTACATAATTGATGCTGATTATATTACTATAGGCAAGGTGGCATAGCTGATGCTGTTAATTGCTTTTCTTGAGATGCCATTGGGTCAACTGGATTCCATGGGGTCATTAACAATACTGTGGACAATTCTAGGAAAAGAGCACTGAGCCAAATATACAGCAATCTCCCCTCTCAAATAAACAGAAATAGTTGGTTTCGGGACAGAAGGACAGGTCAGATAGCCATGCCCAGACAACCCCATGGAAAAAATAGACATTAACTAAAGAGATCTCTACACTAGAAACAATGCTCTCCAATAGAATTAACCCATAAGTCTCAGTGCACATGCAAGCCCATATGCATTCATGCGTGCACACACACACACACACACACACACAACCCAAATGAACAAAAAAAGTAGAAACATTTGAAAACAAACCAACAAAATGCCCCCAAATCCTGCAAAATACACCAAAGCTGGTCCTTGGGGCATTGAATAGAAGGAAACCAAAAAACACAGACTTTATTCAAAATAACATAGGGGAGATAACAAGATAGATCAATAGGATATTTGACACAAAATATAAAAGTAATAAAATATTTGGCCAGTTAAAATCATAAGCAAGTCTAGTGAAGGCACACACACACACACACACACACACACACACACAAAAGAGACAAGTTAAATAAAATGGTGCAAATATATGTGTGACCTGCACAAAAAAGAACTGAAATCAATAAAAGTGCTCCAAGTAGAAATTCAGGAGGTTTAAAATTCTATTGAAAGAATGGCAGCAAAGTTAGCAATGTCAGAACAGAGTCTGAGAACTAGAAGACAGGGCTGTTTTCAGTGATCAGTTAATGAGAGATACCTTTAAAACAATGAAAGAATGTGAAAAATGGATCCAGTAACTCACAGATGATGCAAAGAAGACTAATTCTCATTAGTGAAAATCAGAATATAGCACAATTGTTTACTGAAATAACAGCAGAAATCTTTGGAGATAATGTAAAAGAATTTAACATGCAGATAATGAGGACTATAGAACCTCAAATAGTCACAATCAGAAGAGCGAATCTTCATGTCACCTCACAGTCAAAATCTTGGAAATGCACCAGAACAGAATCTTATAAAGTGCTAGAGAAAAACAATGAATCCCCTGTAAAGGAAAACCCATTAGAATGACAGGAGATTTTCAACACAAAACATTAAGGCCAGATGATCTTGGAGTGAAGTGTTTCAATCCTAAAAGAAAACAGTTTCCAACTCAGACTGACATATTCTGCAAAACTGTTTTTCCAAACTGGTAGAGAAATAAGATCATTTCATGACATAGAGCACCTAAAGATATTCATGACCCCAAACCAGCAGCAGAAACATTTTCCAAGAATACCCTAGAAAAGCACAATGAAGATAACAATGACAATATATCTAATAGAATGAATACACCAGGTAGGGTGAACAGTTAAATAGAAGATACAGAATCAGTGACAGGAAAATAAAGAAATGACAAGAATAATTCAATACTTTTCAGTAATAACTTTCATTGTGAATGGTCTCAATTCCCCACTCAAAAGTAACAGATAGGTAAAATGGGCCAAGAAACAAAATTGAACAGTATGTTGTATACAAGAAACACATTTAACCCAAAAAGAAACTCACAGAATAAAAAATCAAAGGATGGAAAACAATATTTCATGCCACAGAAACCTGAAACAAAGCAGGTGTAGCTATCCAATATTCAGACAAAGTGCATTTCAAGCCAAAATTGATGAAAAGAGGCAAAGTAGGTCACCTTATTTTGGCTAACAGTGCAATCCAACAGGAAGAGATAATAATTGTTGACATATGCACTGATCAATGTTGCCCCAATTTTATAAAACAAATAGTACTATACCTAAAAGATCAGATAAACATAAACACAACTACAGTAGGGAAAATTAATACACCTCTATCACAAATACACATATCAACTAGACAAAAATTAACAAAGAATTATGCGAGTTGAAGAAAACTTTCAAACAAATGGACTTAATATTTATCTGTGGAATGTTCCACCCACCAACCACAGAATGCACATTCTTTTAAGCTGCACATGGAAATTTCTCCAAAATAAATCACAAACTAGCCAGGCATGGTGGCACACACCAGTAATCCCAGCACTCAGGAGTCTGAGGCAGAAGGATTGCTGTGAGTTCAAGCCAGCCTGGGTTACAGAGTGAATTCAGCTTCAGCCTGAACTGCACAGTGAGACCTGGTCTCAAAAACAAAAACAAAAACAAACCTAAGTAAAACAAAACAACATAAACCACATAGTATAAAATAAAGCAAGCTTAAGTAAATGTAAAAGAAGTGAAATTATACCATGTACATTATCAGCTCATAGCACAATGAAGTTAGAAATCAATGACAAAAGAATACACATCAGTTATGTAAATGCATGGAAATTAAACAATATGCTTTTAACTAAACAAAGAGTTACAGAAGAAATCAAGAAAGAAATAACAGTTTCTAGAAATAAGTGATGATTACAGTAGAATATACCAGAACTTATGGGACACAGCAAAGCAGTCTTAAGAAGAAAGTTTATAGCAGTGAATTACCACATCACGAAAACAGTGTGAGCCCAAATAAATAACTTAACAGTGCCCCTCAAAGTTCAAGAAAAGCAAGAACAATCCAAACCCAAGTCTAGTACAAAGAAAGAAACTGTAGAAAATCAGAACCGAATTCAGTGAAATTGAGATAATAACACAAAGAATCCATGAATCAAATATTTGGATCTTTGAAAGAATAAACAAAATAGACAAACCCCTAGACAAAGTAACCAAAAACAGAGAGAAAAGACCCAAATCAATGCAATTAGATATGAAAAGGGGGAAATCACAATGAACACTGCTGAAATAAAAAAATATTATTAACAACTAATTCACAAAACCTGTGTGCCAATAAATTGGAGATTTCAGAAAACAAATGGATTCCTAGATATTTATGAACTATCAAAACTGAACCATGAAGGTCCAGAAACTCTGCATAATCCAAATAAGAAGCAATGCCATTGAAGAAGTGATAATAATTTTTAAAAATCCAACAAGGAGAAGACCTGGTCCAGATGGGTCCACTGCCAAATCCTACGAAACCCTTAGGGAAGTTTTAACACAAATACTCCTCAAGCTTTTCAATAAAATTTAAAGGGAAGTAGTACTCCCAAAGACATTCCTGGTATCATTACCCTGTTCCAAAAGCAGACAAGGTTCCAAACAAAAAGCGAACTGTAGACCAATTTTTTTAATGAATATTGATGCAAATGTCCTCACATAGATACTGGAAACAGAATGCAGTGAATCATCAAAATGATCACCCATAAATCACGACCAAGTAGTATTAATCACAGGGATGGAAGGCTGTTTCAACACATGCACGTCAATAAATGTAATACATCTTAAAAATAGAAGCAGGGGGCCGGTGAGATGGCTCAGCGGTGTAAGCGCCTGCCTGGCAAGCATGAGGGCCCGAGTTCGACTCCTGGAACCCACATAAAAAAGGGGCCAGTGATATCGCTCAGCAGCATGGGCGCCTGCTGGTGCGCGAGGTCCTGAGGTCGACCCCTGGTACCCACAAAAAAAAAATAGAAGCAGGGATAAAAACCTCATGATCATCTCCATTGATTTGGAAAAAGACTTGGACAAAAAAATCCAACATCCTTTTATTATAAAAACACTGAAGAAAATAGGTTTAGCAGGACCTTATCTTAATCTGATAAAAACCATTTATGACAAACTTATTGCTAATGTCATATGAAATGGGGAAAAACTGAAAGCTTTTCTTTTCAATTAGAAGTATTAACACAACTATCACTACTCCTGTTCAACGTAGACCTTGAAACATTAGCAACAGAATTTGCTAAGAAAAAGAAATCAAAGGTATATTTACAGGAGAATAAGACACCAAATTATAACTATTTGCAGATGACATGATCGTGTACATAGAAGACTCAAAAAATCCATCAAAACTCTCCCAGAATTAATAACTAAATTCAGTAATGTAGAAAGATATTAAATAAACACACCACAATCAATAGTGTTCTTGTACTCTAATAATAAACCCACAGAGAAAGAAAGTACCAAAAAAGTACCATTCACAATAGAATGAAGAAAAATTAAATACTTAGGAATTATAGTAACCAAGGAAGCAAAAGACCTCTACAACACAAACTACAGTACTAGGAAAAAGGAAATCAAAGAGAACATCAGAAAATTGAACAATAGTCCGTATTCTTGGATAGGCAAATCCAATATAGTAAAAATGGCCACACTTACCTAGTTGATATATGAATTCAACACAATCACAATCAAAATACCAACAACATTCTTCACCAAATAGGAGAAAACAATCCTGGAATTGTGATGGAAACAGAAGAGCAAAAGCTATGCTGGGTAACAATAGCAAAACAGAAAGCATCAAAATGCCAAATCAAAAACTCTATTACAAAGCTACAGTGATAAAAACAGCAAGTATCAGAACAAAAACTGACATGAAGATCAATGGAATAACATAGAGAATGCATATACATCCCCAAGCACATTAAGCTATTTGATCATTGACAAAGTTGCCAAAAACATGCACTAGAGAGAAGATAGCCTCTTTAATAAATGGTTTTGGGAAAGCTTTCTGCTCATATGCAAAGCTTGAGTCTAGACCCATATCTCTAACCATTCCAGATATGAGTTCTCTGAATATCTGGCAAAAATATTTTCACATTCTGTAGGTTTTCTTTACATTCTTGGTTGTTTCTTTTGCTATTCAGAGCTTTTTAAATCAAAGTGTTGGCTCTTTGAAAAACAGAGACATAGTTAATCTAACCAAAAAAGGAGAGAGAGAAGACCCAATTCAACGCAATTAGAAATGACAAAGGTGAAATTACAATGGAGACTGCTGAAATTAAAAATATTGTTAACGACTACTTCACAACCACAGTGTATGCCAATAAATTGGAGCGATCAGAAGAAATGGATAGATTCCTAGATATTTATGAATTACCAAAATGGAAACTAGAAGATTTAAAAATCCTGAATAATCCAAAAAAAGAAATGAAATTGAAGCAGTAATAAAAAATAATAATAATACTAAAAACCCTACCAAAAAGGTAAAGCCCAGGTCCAGATGGGCTAACTGGTGAATTCTTCAAAACCCTCAAAGAAGTTTTAACACTAATACTCCTCAAGCTTTTCAATAAAATTTATAGGGAATTAGCGCTCCCAAAGTCATTCCTGTTAAATATTATTACCCTTATCCCAAAACCAGACAAGGATCCAAACAAAAAAGTGAACAGTAGACCAAACTCTTCCATGAGTATGGATGCAACAATCCTCACATGTATAGTGGAAACAGAATGCAGTGAATCATCAAAAAGATCACCCACATATCACGACCAAGCAGCTTCATCCCAGGGATGCAAGGATGGTTTGACATATGCACATCAATTAATGTAGCACATCACAAAAAGCGAAGCAGGGATAAAAAATACATGATCATTTCAATAGATTCTGAAAAATCCTTTGACAAAATCCAATATCAATTCATAAATAAAACACCAAAGAAAATATGTATATATGGACCTTATCTGAATCTGATAAAAGCCATTTATGATGAACCTACTGTCAATATCATATAAAGTGGTGAATAACTGAAAGTTTTTCTATTCCATTAGTACCACTATCACCATTATCACCAATCCTGTACAACATAGTCCTTGAAACATTAGCAAGAGAAATTAGGTAAGAAAAAGAAATCAAAGGGATATTTATAAAGAAATAGGGCATTTAATTCTCACTGTTTGCAGATGACATGATCCTGTACATAGAATAGTCCACCAAAACTCCCTCTCATAATTAATAACCAAATTCAGAAATGTAGCATGTTATGAAATAAACACACCAAAATCAATACTTGTACATTACTTGTACATACTCTAGTAATGATCCTATTGAGAAATAAATTAAGAAAAAGTACAATTTACACTAGCACTGAGAAAAATTAAATACTTAGGAATTAACTAAGAAAGTAAAAGACTTCTACAACATAAACTACAGTACTTGAAAAATAAAATCAATGAGGAGACTAGAAAATTGAACAATATCTCCTATTCTTGTATAGGCCAAGCCAATATATTTAAAATGGCCATGCTTATGTAACTGATACACTGATTTGAAGCAATCACGATCAAAATACCAACAGTATTCTTCACCAAATAGGAGAATACAATCCTGGAATTGTGGTGGAAGCAAAAGAGCCCCAGAAGAGCAAAAGCTGTGCTAGGTAACAAGAGCAAAGCAGGAAGCAGAAAATACCAGGCCAGAAATTATATTACGAAGCTGTAGAGATGAAAACATCAAGTACTGGCACAAAAACAGATATAAGGATCAATGGAACAGTACAGAGAATACAGCTACACCCCCAAGCACATTCAACTATTTGATCTTTGACAAAGGGGCCAAAAACACACACTGGAGAAAAGACGGCCTCTTTAATAAATGGGAAACTGGATATCCATAGGCAGAAGATTGAATCTAGATTCATATCTTTCACCACGTATAAACTAAATTCAAAATGGATCAAAGAATAAATTTTCAAACAGGCACACTTAACCTGCTGGATGATAATTTGTACAGATATATCTCTTTAAATTACAGGCCTAGCAAGTATTTTCTGAACGGAGTCCTGGTTGCAGAGAAAGTGGTACTGAGAATTAGCAAATGTGATCATATCAGTTTAAAATCTTCTGCACAGCAAATGAAACAACCAGCAGAGTGTAAAGAAAACTTATAAAACGGGAAAACATTTTGGCCAGGTATAGTGGAGTTCACGAATGGAAGCAAAATTTTTCAAAATGCTTCAGTTTGCAAACCAAATTATTTGCGAACAGAAGCATTCTCGAACTGAGGTATTACTGTTGCTTCTGTGAGCTTGCTAAATGCCTTATTGATCTGTTTTCTTATCTTCCTTGATATAATTTTGAATAACGTAGGTGTGTGGCTTTTGATTTCTTCTCTTTCTATTCCCAGTGGATTAGGTTTGAGGAAGTTGGGAGTTTTTGGAGGTGTTTTGTTGGCTTGTCTTTTCCCATTTGTATTTTTTGTTTTTGAGGCTTGTGTATTGATTGTAGTAGAAAACTTTGTTTCTAGTATGGAAACCATTGCAGTTAATGCCTACTTTTCTGTGGTGTCCTACACACATGGGTAACTACTGAATGTCTCCCATAACTACACTGGTCAGTTTTTATGACAGTTTCATTACCTTTTAAGTTACATCCCCTTGGAAATTTCTTCTTCTTCTTCTTCTTCTTCTTCTTCTTCTTCTTCTTCTTCTTCTTCTTCTTCTTCTTCTTCTTCTTCTTCTTCTTCTTCTTCTTCTTCTTTTTAACTTCCTCTCTAATCATTTCTTACAGCTCTGTTGAATGGTGTTTACTTTCCTCTCCACCATTGCTTCTTGGTTCTGCCTTGGGAGAGTTGAGAGTCTCTGGGGCATTTTGTTGTCTCATGCTCTTTTGTGGGATACAAAGGGTTGATATTGAATACAGCAAAGTATGTTTGTTGTTGACATGATGATCTCTTTAGTTAGATTCTGTTTTCCAGTGATGTTCTTAGCTTTATTTGTCCAGAGGTATTGTTTTCCATTTCAATCTATTCCACTTAAGTGGGCTGGACCCTGCCACTGTGTTGTAAGGAGAGAATTTCTACTGGTTATAACAGCATCAACAGATTAAAACATACATGAATTATAAACAAAAAAACTTGCTTTGCTAATTTCACCCTATTGTCAATATCTGTTACATACTATATTGTACTGCTAAATGTGGTTCATGTGGGAAATAGGTGTTGGGCGCAAGGGGAGATAAAGGCGAAAGGAAAGGGGGTATACCAGTGGGAAGAGAGGTAGGTTAGAGATATATACCAATAGGTAAAAATAGACAAGAAGTCAGACTCTGTTGGACATTTTAAATATTTGGGACAAGGGGCTGGTGTTGAGGGAGCTTGAGAAAGTGATTCATAGGCAGAAGGAGATATGCAGATGGGTAGAAGTGTGTTTATAGATTAAGAAGTGTTGCTCAGTACTTGGTACCTATTAATATATTTGTCAATAATTTTGTTTGGATTCTCAAAACCTAATTTTGTTAAGGATTACCCATACATGCCCTTAAATTGTACAGTTTACTTTACACTACTGATTAATTCTTATTCTCTAACTTATACAGGCCCCTATTATACTTAAGCTGTTAGATGTAGGAAGGAAGAGAAAGGCAAGATGGAGATATAATAAAGAAAAGAGGAAAGAAAATAAAGAATTAGAAGGGAAGAGAGTCAAAAGATAGCAGAGAAGAAACACTAAAAGATGGAACAGTTCGAAGAAGAAAATCTTGAAACTTAGAGTGTAATGATGAACCAGTGCCAATAAACTAGCATAACCAAAGTAGCAACAACCAAAAAAAAGAAAGAAAAAGCTAACAAAAAACACAGAGATTAGAAAAAAATCTGATGTATCCCAAATCCAGCAAGTTGATAAGAATACAATAATTATAATAACCAAAATAACATTAGAAATAAGAATAAAAGTCTCCACACAGTTGTTACAGGATTAACTCAGAGCTTCCACACAGCTCCCTCTACATGGGCATCATTTTCTGATTTTGCATAGCAAAGTTCCTCCTGTAGGCCAGACAATTGCCTGCCCAAAGCCTTGAGGGCTGTGCCTCCCTCCAAACATGTGTCCTGGTTGCAAGCTGTGCTCTGGGCATGACCCCCTGCAGTCCTCCACATGTATAATTTCACTCATCAGTTTGAGGGGCATATATCATGATTTCTTCATGTCTTCCCTCCATGGGCTTTCTCTTCTAAAAGCAAAGTCTTTCACATTTGCAAGTTTGAGGCTTCAAAGGGTGGAGTCCTGCTGGTTATTATGAAGCCCTCAGACCATCTTTTCTATTGACCTCTTCCTTCTCAGCAACCAAGTTCTCCTTTGCTCCATCTTAGCAGACTGCAACTTTACTGGAGTTTCCTTTCTGGCCAAACTCAGAACATTTTAAATCATCCTGCTGGCTCTTTGCTCCTGAT
Organism: Erethizon dorsatum; assembly: GCA_028451465.1. NCBI lineage: Eukaryota > Metazoa > Chordata > Mammalia > Rodentia > Erethizontidae > Erethizon > Erethizon dorsatum. The sequence continues at coordinate 41,023,566 of CM051831.1, forward strand.
TCTCAACATAGATCTGGCTAAAAGCCCCCAACAGTAGCCATGCTGCCATCTCAACATTACAGTGCCTTGAAATTTCTTCCACAAGATTAATTAGTCCAGTACATTTAATCTCAGTCTCAAACAAAGTCTCTGGACATGAACAAAATGCAGAAAAATTTTATGCCAAAGAATAACACACATGGTCTGGAGTCCAACAGCCGGTGCAGTCCTTGTTCATAACTGAAACCTTTTACCTTGGTCTTTACAAGACATTCTATCAACATTGAACTCTGACCAGAATCCCCCATAAAGTACAGCTTAAAGCATCCCAAGGCTGCTGCTTCAGCCAGCATCTCCAAACCTTTCCAAGCTCTTCCTGCAATCCAGCTCCTAAAGTTGTTGAGCAAAGGCTCAGACACAGCAATGACCCCACTCCTGGTACCAAAATATGTATTGATTACTTTTTTTGTTGGTGACACCTAAAAATAAAGGAAGAAAGGTTTATTTCAGCTCACAGTTTGTAGAGAAGTATCTTCTTTTTCCATAGAATTTTAACATTATGTTTTCTAGTTCTGTGAGGAATGATGTAGTTTGACAAGTATCTTCTTATTCCATAGAATTTTAACATTATGTTTCCTAGTTCTATGAGGAATGATGTTGTAGTTTGACTAGAATTGCATTAAGTCTATATATGAGTTTTGGTAGTGTGGTCATTTTTTTTTTTTTTTGTGGGTACCGGGGGGTCGACCTCAGGACCTCGTGCACCAGCAGGCACCCATGCCTCTGAGCGATATCACCAGCCCCTTTTTTGTATGTGGGATCCGGGAGTCGAACTCGGGCCCTCACGCTTGCCAGGCAGGTGCTTAAGCCGCTGAGCCATCTCACCGGCCCAGTGTGGTCATTTTGAGCCTATTCATCCTTCCTACCTGGGAAAAGGGAATATTTTTCTACTTTTTGATGTCTTCTTTAACCTTGCATTTAAGAGTACTATAGTTATAATTATAGAGATGTTTTACTTCCTTGGTTAGGTTAATTCGTAAGTATTTAATTTTTGAAAGTGATTGTGAATGGTATTGTTTTCCTATTTTCTTACTCAGTGGGTTCATAATTGCTGTGCAAGAATGCTATTGACTTCTGTGTGATTTCATATCCTGCTACCTTGCTGAATTTGGCTATTAAGTCTAGGAGAATTTTTGTGGAATTTTGGGGATCTTCTGTGTAAAGGATCATGTCATCTGAGAATTATGATAGTTTGACTTTTTTTTTTTATATGTATTCCTTCGATTTCTTTCTCTTGCTTGATTGGCTAATGTTTTTGAGTAACGTATTAAACAAGAGTGTGGTAGTGGACATTCTTATCTTGTTCCTGATTTTAGAGGAAAGCTTTCTATTTTCCCCATTTAATATAATTCTTTTGACTGTAATATAATACATTTTCTTTGGACCATTTAATATGATGCTATGCATAGGTTTTTCATAAATGGCTTTTATGAGATTGAGGTAAGGTCCTTTATACCTATTTTCTCCAAGGTGTTATCATCAATGGATATTGAATTTTGCATATCTAAAAAGATCATTGTTCCTCTCATCTTTCAAAGACATTTTAAGTGCTAATAAGAATTTATAGAGAAAAATATTTTACCATTTCAAATGTTGTTTCATTTTTTTCTGATTTGCATTATTTCTGACAGGAAGATGTGTATTCATCATTTTTTCTATTATAATGTTTTTGGGTTTTGTTCCTTGTAATATACATTTGATATAGTTTTTCATCAATTTCAATGTGACAAGCTGGGGCTAGGGTATTTTTCTGTCTCTTATATAGAGTTCATTCCGATTCTTTGTTGATATATTGTAAGAAGCTTGGAAAAACTTGGCCCATTCTTTTCTCCTAATGTATTCCTCATTTTTGTTTCTTCTGATGGGTCTAATTATAGACATGTTAGAATGTTTAATAACCTTCATGAGTTTATTTCATTTAAAAATATTTTTCACCCTCTTTACTTGAGTTTCGACATTTGCTGATGTGTTTGAAGGTTTTTTTTTTGAAGAGTTCCTTAATCATTTCATGCATTATATCTGCGGTAATCTTTATTGTATTGACAATAGTTGTTTTGACTACTGGCTTCTAATTTCAGTACCAAGGATATCTGTTGATCTAACTAAAAGATTATATTTCTTTTGACTACATATCATAGTGTTCTATTTCATTACATATCTCATAATTCTATGTATAATTTTATATAGGTTACTGAGGCATAATATTGTTTTTTTTTTTTTTTTTTGTGGGTACCAGGGGTCGACCTCAGGACCTCGCGTGCCAGCAGGCGCCCGTGCCACTGAGCGATATCACCGGCCCCTTTTTCGTATGTGGGTTCCAGGAGTCGAACTCGGGCCCTCGTGCTTGCCAGGCAGGCACTTACACTGCTGAGCCATCTCACCGGCCCAATATTGTATTTTTTAATTCAGAGAAAGTGCAAGCCTTTTCTTACCTCCACTGGCAAGTGTGAGGGTTGAACATTCAGCTTCCTCACAGCATGGAGTCCAACTCTGGCTCTGCCTCCACTTTGCTTATATTCCGTGCCTGTGATTACCTGAACCCACAACCTCCTTTTGTGTTTCTACTGTTCCATTTTTTATTGCTATTAAATTTCACATTGAAACTTGACTCACAGTTTGAAACCTGAAACTAAGAACTTGGAAAACACGTAACACACAAAATACACAGCCAGTAATACACACAAACCTAGTGCTCCATGTGAGAACAGACTAGAGAAGAGCGTGCCTATCACACATCATAGGGAAAGGACCCTCAAAGCCACTGTGAACTCTTGGGAGGTGTCAGAAATCTCTCACACTAAAGCAGTTTGCAATGGATCTGGACTAATTTGAATTTAGTATCAAAAGGAGAGAACTTAGTGATGTCTACTTGATGTGACCTTTCTAACCCGTCATGCAGATGTGTCGAGGGAACTTGGAAAGTTTGAGCAAAGCTGTCCCCAGATGGCTGTTATTCAGGAGAGAGTAAAGTAAAATCCAGACACAGGTTCCAGACACATGTGTTCCACAGAGGAACACTTGACAATAATTCTGGCCTCCCCAGTGGGATCTTGTCACATTTTTAGAGATGCTAGTTCTGTCCTCCCCAGTGGGATTTCGTCACCTTTCTACAGATGCTAAAATGACACATCTGCTGGAGGTGAGTTAATGACCTCCTTTTCTTAAGGCTGCATGAGGGTCTTCTCAGGAGCACTGGATCCCCACTTGTTCCCCTGGGTAAGTGCCTTTCTGTCCACAGATGCAGTCAGTGGGCGAGCAGGGTCCTAGGCAGGATACAGAAGGCCAATGGGCTTTGTTTGAGGTTTCTGTAGACTCAGATTTTTGTAGCCATCAGCCTTTAATTTAGTGACTCATAAAACTAGCATATTCTTTCACAGGAAACACTAAATTAACCTCAGGCAGGTGTTTATTTCTCTGAGCTAAATGGTTTTCATTTACTTGTTGTATCATTTCTCAAGGAAGATACCATTTTAGTCTGAAGTTTTGTATTCATATTAACAACCCTTGTGAAAGAGATGAACTTTCACAACAGGTTTTTATTATAGAGACTCAGTTTTCCAGCTCTCATATGTGTGAATTAATTAGAACTTTTTGAATAAGTGACCTCTATAGTTTGGGTTATTTAAATTTTTACTTAGTATGCCATGAGGTTCTTTGTTTAAAGCATCAGCTCTAAAAAAGAATTTAACCTCCTTCTTACAAAATATGTGCTAGTATTTTCTCTTAAAGAGCTTGTGGGGCCCACTGTTGATTTCACAAATTTCACATTAATGGTGTCAACATTTAAGCATTTTCTCTACTTGTTAGAAAAATTTATATCAGATAATAATGAAAGTTGGATTGCAACTCCACAAAAAGTAAAACAAAGTGTGATCGTGGAGATTTTTCCTGTGTTTCTAGTAACAGTCTTAGAATATAATCCACCAGAATTTATTGGGAGGAAAGAATATGTCCTGCAAATATTTTCTCTACTTTTCTTCACTTTAAAATATTCCTTAGCTTTGCATTGTGGCACATGCTTATAATCCTAGCACTTGGGAGGCTGAGGCAAGAGGATCATAGTGAGTTCAAGGCTGGCCTGAACTATATAGCAAGACACTGTGTCAAAAAAAAAAATACTTCTTTCATTCATAGTGAATATGCCAGAACCACTTTCAATATGGGAAAAATTTAGAGTCAAATATTTTTATCTGTCCTGATTTCTGGGATTTTGTTTTGTGTTAGACCCACTCCTCACTGGGTGTTTAAATATTTATATCAATAGATAAATCTTAACTATTCTTCTTTTCTTGGTAATATAATTCAAAGACATAAAGGCAAATGGATCTGAAAGCTAGTCTTCAAGAATATAAGGCTTTTATTCTTTTTCTATGGGGTTGATTGGAAAGCTTGACACAGGGCTATGCGAATTTGTGTGGGATGACAGCTTCATATTGGTGACAGCGTGCCACAGGGATTTTTAAGTTTCTTTACTTAGGAATAGTAATTACCTTCTCTTGATTTTTCTGAAAATAGACATAAACATATTAATGCTATAAATACCTATGGATAAATGAGCACCCAGATGTGTATACAAGCATCTTGTAAATTGGTAGAAAAGGTAATGTTTACTGCATTTTAAAAAATTACACATCTGCCATCCATGTACTTACATAGTCTTCAGGTTTTCTTATTCCTTTTCCTGGGGCTGTGCACTTCACAAAAGCTATGCCATGAGCTCAGACCATCTATTTGGCTTGTGATGATTTTACCTTCCCTATTGTGTCTGCTCTTTTACCCTCTTTCTCTTTACATTTTTCCAGCTTGAATTCTGCCAAAAGTTGCAGCATTCCCATAAAGCTAACCTGCTCCTGTAGTCGTGGAAAATATCAGCTTACAGGCCCTATTTTCCTTTTTACTTTAGATTATACACAAGGACAATATTGGTGCCCACAATTGTGAATCTGGTGTATAAGTTACAGGAGTAACAGCATTATCACTCCTAAAAGCTGTATTTGTGGAGTGTCTTCAAGATCAACCTGTGGATGGAAGGAGCTGCTATTCTGTTCTCTATTTCCCTAAGCTGTGCTGAGCCTGGCAGGTGTAAGCTAGATGAGGCATGGCTGGATCATTTCTGTTAGCCTGTATTCATGTGTTCATATTCTCAAGATACATTTTCTAATAAAATGCTAGTACAGATATAGCTGTACACTTTTCTATATAGCATCTACAGACAAATACAGAACAAAGATATTTTGGTATGTTTCACTAATATAATTGCATGTGATCCACAAAATTTGGACCTGGCTGTACAGTTGGTCTTATTTTCTGTCATCTTTCTGATGCTCCATGGGAACTAATAACATAAGTGGGTGGTTGTGAATACAGCACTTTCCTGTGTTAATGCTCTAGAGGAAGGAGATTGCTCTTCTGCTGTAAGGAAGATTTGCCAGTTTCATGTAAGGACTCAGGGGTCCCTGGACATCCTGAATAAACATAGAGCATCTGCACACACCTCCCACTTCAATCCTTCATGCTTGTAGGACTGTAGTGCCCTAAGCAATAATCACTGCTGAAAACAAGGTAGTCCTATTTAAGGGTGATTTATACATGCCACTTGGCCAGTTTTACAAGGTTATTTGCCAGACTCAATTTTAAAAAAGACAATTAAAATAAAGCCTGAATTTTACAGAAATAACATAAGAAGGCAAGTTTTTGATTTATATTTCATTTTTTGTGTAATTATTTTAAAATATTGTTGTTAAATGTTGCCATGTGCTAGTTTAAAATTTTATTCCTTTAAAATATTATGAGGACATATTTTGTAACTGGCATGAAATAGATGTACAGGAAATAGGTGTCTGTCACTTATAAGTACAGGAAATACTAGGAAGACCATTGAGGACCATGGAGACCACTGTGCAGCACGCAACCCACAAGACTTAGTGACACTCGGGAGTGAGATAAGTATTTTTCAATGTTTCCCCTGAGCATGACAAGACCAATACTTAATTTGCAGACTGTGTGAATGGAGAAAATTGTCTTTCTTTCCTTTATCGATGATTTGGGGACGAGATTAAAATTGTTTAAATCTTACTATGACATTTCTACTCTAAAAACCAAAATTTCTATATCTTTTAGACCAAGTACCCTCCTACCTCTGACTTCTTCAATGTGATCATTACTTCATGGTGCCTAAATATTTCAAGTTCCTCTCAGTCACTTATAAAGCATATGTTCTAAGTAGCTATGAAAGTATAGTCTTAATCTATGATGCTGAGATGACAAATATGAATGAATGTGTGTCTGTACCCATGCTACTGTGTTAAGATCCTCATATTATAGCTTTATACAGGCTTCACTTAAAGCAAATCGCTGAATCACATGCAGAGATATCTTAAAAGTTGGTCATCACCAAATTCCATAGCATGAAATTTACATTTGAGCCCATAACCCTTCAAATATCGTTTTTTTTTTTTTTTTTTTTGAGGAAAGTTGCAAAGTTTGGACTCATGGTGAAATACCTTTAGGGTGGAAATGGTTGACGTTCTCTTCATTAAAACAAAGGAAATAATCATCGACATTACTTAAAATATTTAGCATTCTCACTCTATCTGCCTGTGATGGAGTGAAAAGAAATCTGGAATTTGTAGTCCTGATAAAAATTAACAACTGCAATCTGGTGATTTAGACTAGATTTTTCTGGCACCAGTTTCTAAAATATATAAGATGTGTAGTCTTGGAAGTTTCCAAAAATCTCTTTTAAGTTCATGTGTCTTATAAGCAAATATTGTTGAGTCTAGTATTTTGGTATTCACTTCACCTTGCTCTCTTAGGCTGCAAAAATGATGGAATATTTTATAATATAATATAATATTTACAATAATTTAATATTTACAATATAATATTTTGTATCAGTTCTCTGAGGTTGTATGCATGAAAAACTGTATAATAATAATAACAACCAGCATTTCATTCCTATGCCATGCTCTCCTCACGTTTGGTATATTTGTATACATTATATCTCTAGGAAGTAAATAATATGGTAATTCATATTTTACATATCAGATAACTGCAGCTCAGAAGTATTAATTGTCTTTTCATGTCCTGCATTTGATGAATGTCAAATCACAGAGGCAAATTGGAGTCACTTGTCTGCTTAGCAAAATTCAAACCTACTGACCAAAATTCAAACCTATGAGAATATTTGTTCTGTATGAATATTTGGTCTGGCAATAAACCAGAATAAAGATGTCACTGAAATAACATAACTGTGCATGCCTGTCCCATGAACAATTAGTACTTGGAAGGATCTTATTTTCAGATATAGGCAATTCTCCTTTACCAACTTTGACAAAAAATAGAGTTCCTTTTATGTACCTAGGACTTTCTTTACTTTCTGAGATATGAGAGCAAATAAACAATGTGCTTGATTTTTAAAACTAAAAATTGAGGGGAAAAACAAGGAAATACCTTCCATAATCTGGGACAGTTTTCTAACAGAGGTGCTGTGAGACGCCTAATTTAGCATCCACTGGGAATGGCTGTTATAGGGGAGAGAGCAGCAGTGCATTGAGGAGGGTGAGGTGGACCTTAGCTCTGCAGTGGGGACAGAACGCATGGGGAATAATCCACATGTTCTGACGAAGGCATAGTGTTGGTTGTGATTCATGACAGTGACAATATTTCCCTTGCTTTTCTCCTCAGACATTTATTTATGCTCTTATCCCATGAAGATGAATAAGAAAAGAAAATTTTCTGGGTATACTGACATGAGAAACATAGTTTTCTCTAACGTCACTGTGGGGATCGCAGCCAACACTGTCCTGCTTCTGTTCCACATCCTCACATTTCTCCTCAAGCACAGGCCCAAGCCCCTTGACCTGACTGTCGGTCAGTTGGCTCTAATCCACCTGGTGATGCTGGTAACCATGGGTTTCATAGCTGCAGACACTTTTGAGTTTCAGAGTTGGGAGGATGGCCTCACATGTAAATCAGTTATCTATGTAAACAGGTTGATGAGGGCCCTCTCCATCTGTACCACCTGCCTGCTGAGTGTTCTCCAGGCCATCATGCTCAGCCCCAGAAATTCTTATTTGGCAAAATTCAAACGTAAATCCACACATTACTACCCATGTTGCCTTATCTTCTTATGGATCTTCAATATGCTCCTGAATGGTCGCTTCTTAGTCTCCATTGGTGCCACCCCCAATGTTACTTCACACAGTCTCATGTTTGTCACTGAATCCTGCTCTCAGTGGCCTGTTAGTTACTTGCTCAGATTCATATTTTTCTCATTGACAAATGTTCAGGATATCTCCTTCATAGTGCTGATGGCTCTCTCAAGTGGATACATGGTGAGTCTCCTGTGCAGGCATAAGAGGCATTTCCAACATCTTCACAGTACCAGCCTTTCTCCAAAAGCATCCCCAGAAGAAAGGGCCACCCAGACCATTCTGCTGCTTATGGGTTTCTTTATGATCATGTACTTTCTGGATTGTGTGACCTTCTCCTCCTCTGGAATATTGTGGAACAATGAACCAATTAACCATTGTGTCCATATGCTTGTGGGCAATGGCTATGCCACAATCTGTCCCTTTGTGCTAATGAGCACTGAAAAACGAATCATCAAGTGGTTAAAATTCAGGTGTTAAGACAGTAAATGTTCAGTGATGGATGATTTCCTTTTGGGTAAGCAAGTACTTTGAATTTCTGTTCTGTCCTTGAAAAATATATAGTTATTTTTCTTTTTGTGGGTACTGGGGGGTCGACCTCAGGACCTCGTGCGCCAACAGGCACCCGTGCCGCTGAGCGATATCACCAGTCCTTTTTTCATATGTGGGATCCGAGAGTCGAACTCAGGCCCTCACGCTTGCAAGGCAGGCGCTTACGCCACTGAGCCATCTCACCGGCCCAATATAGTTATATTTTTAGTTTATGTATTTGCTTTGATGTATATGGCATATAAGTACATAATAGATGATGTAACACTAGAAGTCTTTGAAGAAACAGAAGCTTCTATTTCTAACCATACTCGCAACTGGAGCTCTTACTGAGTGCCGAACTCTAAAGAACAAGGTGTATATCACTGATTTTTTTTTTTTTTTTGTGGGTACCGGGGGTCAACCTCAGGACCTCGCGCGCCAGCAGGTGCCCGTGCCGCTGAGCGATATCACCGGCCCCTTTTTCGTATGTGGGATCCGGGAGTCGAACTCAGGCCCTCACGCTTGCTGGGCAGGCGCTTAAGCCACTGAGCCATCTCACCGGCCCTATCACTGATTTTTTGAGGACAGACCAGGACCAAGAAAAATCAAGAAGACATTGTGTAGAAAATACACAAAGAAAATTGGAAATTTTCAATTTATATGCTTTTGTATATATTTTTAATTTTATATCAGGGATACTTCAGAAAACCTATTAAAAGTCAATGCTAGAAAAATAATTAAATCCTGGATAAATGTATTAATGACTTTAATAACTATCATGTGTATAATGTATAATGAATGTTCACAGAATATAAGTAAGTTTGTATAAAATAATACTTAACCAAGGTAGGATCCAACATGCCTGAATAGAGGAGGAGCCATCTTGGAGCTACTCAGAGAAAATCAACTAAAAACACAGGTAATTCGAAGAAAGGGAGGGACATACATCTTGATGCCAAAATCAATCTGAAATAAGAGACTTGTAGGTCAAATAAAACATAGACATAGGATTTAATAAAACAGCAATCTAGCCCAAAAGGCTGCTGGGGGGTTGTCTGACTGTGAGCAGAACAGGACCGCCATATTAGGAAGTTTAAAAGAAGAAAAGAAAAGAAGAGAAATGAAAAGAAAAGGCAAAAACCCTCAGAAAGACTGAAATAGTGTATCTAACTCAAGCCACACAGGATAGACTTGGGATATAAGGCCCCCTGCCAATTTTGCCTTCATCCAAACAGAGGACACTGCAGCAAATTCCCCCAGCATGCACAGGAGTGACTGCACTGCTCCTCCCCAGTAAGCCACCAGGTCTTTCTCTCTTTCTTTCTTTCTTCTTTCTTTCTTTCTCTCTCTCTTTCTTTTTTCTCCTTCTTTATTCTTTTTTTCTTTCTTTCTTTTCTTTCTCTCTCTCATTTCTTTCTCCTTCTTTCTTCCTTCCTTTCTTTCTTCTTTCTTTCTTTTCTTTCTCTCTCTTTCTTTTTTCTCCTTTATTCTTTCTTTCTTTTCTTTCTCTCTTTTCTTTCTCTCTTTCTTTTCTTTCTCTCTTTCTTTTCTTTCTCTCTTTCATTTCTTTCTCCCTTTCTTTCTTTCTTTGTTTCTTTCTTTCTTTCTTTCTTTCTTTCTTTCTCTCTCTCTCTCTCTCTTTCTTTCTTTCTTTTTTTTTTTTTTTGTGGGTACCGGGGGGTCGACCTCAGGACCTCACGTGCCAGTAGGCGCCCGTGCCACTGAGCGATATCACCGGCCCCTTTTTCATATGTGGGATCCGGGAGTCGAACTCGGGCCCTCGCGCTTGCCGGGCAGGCGCTTAAGCCGCTGAGCCATCTCACAAATGCACCAGAGCAGTTAACTGAAACCTCTAGGGACAAGTTTAGGTACTATAGGGCTGGCAGCAGAGGTAGTGAATGGGACAGCGTGACCCCTCCTGCACAGTAAACAGTGGCTTGAGAGAGGGACACAGTATTGAATCAGCCTTGTGTTGTGGCAGGGCAGTGGGTGGGAGGTTGGCGCTCCCCCCACAGGAGGGGAGATCAAACTGGGACTGAACCACCCTGGGCTGTCTCTGTGGCAGCAGCAGGAGCAGAGAGTCAGCCCACAGCACCACACACCACCTCATTCTGCAACAAGCGGCACAGCAGAAGCAGTGAGTCAGCAAGTTTAGGGACCACAGCAGAGGCAGCATTGGTGGTGGCACCAGGAAAGGTAGGGAGTGGAACACTGTGACCCCCTCCTGCCCCATGACCAGTAATTTGAGAGAAAGATGCGGGACTTAAGCAGCCTTGCACTAAGGCACAGCAACAAGTGAGAGGTTGGCATTCCCATCACAAGAGGGGAGATCAAAGTGGGACCATGCAGCCTATGGTGGCAGGAGCAGAGAGTCAGCCCACAGCATCCCACCCCACCCTGCAACAAATGGTGGGAGAAGAAAGAGATGCGCCAGTGGAAGTGTAACAGAGGATCCAAAGATACATGAGATTGGGAGCAGCCTCAGGCTGTCTCTGTCTGAGGGTACCGCAGCAACTGGGAGAGGGAGGCAGAGACAAACAGGGTAAGGAGTGGGTGTGCCGACAAGGGATGTACAGAAAGTTACTAGCTGAAGACTCTGTCCCCAAGCACCCACATCCAGAGGCTAAGATCACTAATTCTACTGCAGTTTTGGTGGGTTTACCCAGCAGTTTTGGGCTCTCTGACTTGGAGACTACTACACAACAGTAGACACCAGAGGAATTTTTTTTCTTTCTTTCATTTTCATTTGCATTTTCTTTCTTTCTTTCTTTCTTTCTTTCCTTCTTTCTTTCTTTCTTTCTTTCTTTCTTTCTTTCTTTCTTTCTTTCTTTCTTTCTTCCTTCCTTTCTTTCTTTCTTTCTTTCTTTCTTTCTTTCTTTCTTTCTTTCTTTCTCTCTCTCTCTCTCTCTTTCTTTCTTTGGTTGTTTAGGTTTTCTCATTCTATTCATCTTCTTTCTCTCTTTCCTCAACTATCTCTTTGATTTTATGATATTTTCATGTCAGTGAACATTGTCTCTAGTCTTTCTGTTTCACTTTGATTATCTTTTGCTCACTCCTTTATATTTTCCTCCTGCCCTCTTCTCTAGTTTCCCAAGGCTTGTGTGATCATCCTTTGTCCTCCAGCCTTGCTTCTAGTATATTTGTCTTCATTTATCTCTTTGTTTTGTTCCTTATCCCTTTTAAATTTCCCCACCACTGGGGAAAATTATTCTACCAAGGGGAAACTCTTTGCATACAAATTTCTGATTTGTGTTTGATTTTGTTATATAACTGTAGATCTTGCCCCTATTGTTAAAGGTACCAAATTAATAGTTACCACAGTTTGTCAGGTTCTAAGCTGTGTTTGATCCTATTGTTGTTGCTAATTGTACTACTTTAGTGAGGATGTCATACCAGTTATAGTTAGTTGTTCTCCCTTGTTTAAGAACACTGTGATTGTCTGGGGTCATAACTATCGCCATGGTCCAGTACCAAATTAATAATAGCCAAACCAAATAGATAGCAACATCTCATCCTAAATAAGTTGGGAAGGAGTGCTCTTGAGAGACAAAAATACCAAGAGCTGCCTGCACCCAGAAGGAATCTCTGAGGAAAAAACATTTCCTGGGGAGGCCTCAATACTAGGTATAATGCTATCTACTATAAGAAATTTACAAACATCAACACAGAAAATAAAATAAAAAAATAGAAAATTAGAAGACACAGAGGCAAAATGTGACCCCAGGCCTCTAGCCTACCAAAGACAAGTCCAGGGGCAAGTGAGATAGAGGGAATAAGAAGTCATCCACCTGAATTTTCTGAAAGGATAGCAGCAGAGGATAATAAAAAAGAAACAGATGTATGAGGTTATAGAGAAAATCAGATCAGATTTCTGAAAGGGTAGTGGGGAAATTTAATAGCGATAAGGGACAAAACAAAGAGATAAATGAAGATAAATATAGTAGAAGCAAGGCTGGAGGACAAAGGATGATCACACAAACCTTGGGAAACTAGAAGAAATCAGATCAGAAATGACCTGTCAGGTAAAAATAGAAATGATGATCATAATGAAGGACAAGCTCAGCAAATCTAGAGTAGACATAGATAAAAATAGAGGCACATAGGAAAATGGTGGAAACTATGAATGCCCAACATAGGAAAGAAAGAGAATTAATGAAACAGACTCAAACAAATACCAAGGAAATTAAATATTCCTTTGAAAGTTTGCAAAAGTGACTGAATGAAAGTGAAGACAGAATACCAGACCTAGAAGACAGGATCTCTTCAAACTATCAAGGGACCATGAAAACAATACAACAGCTTCAAGGAGATGCAAAGAAGGACAGCATTAGATTGATCAGAGTCAATAAAAAAGCAGGAGTCAGTACACATAGCATAAAAACCTTGTTCATAGAAGTAATGGCAGAAAACTTCCCAAGTATGGAAAAAGAATTTAACATACAGATAAGTGAGGCATATAGAACTCCAATTAGTCAGGATCAAAATAAATGTACACCAAGGCATATAGTAATAAAGATTCCAGAAATTCAGCACAAGAACGGAATATGAAAAGCCATTAAAGAAAAGAAACAAATCACCTATTAAGGAAAAACCATAAGAATCACAGCAGACTTCTCAACACAAGCAATTAAGTCAAGGAGAGCTTGAAGTGAAGTATTTCAGGTGAAGAAAAAAACTTCAAACAAGAATGATGTAACCTACAAAATTATCTTTCAGAATTAATAGATGAATATGATACTTCCATGACAAAGAAAACTGAAGAAATTCATGACCACTAAACCAGCTCTATAAAGTGTTCTGAAAGATATTCTAGATAAAACAAACCACAATTCCAAGAACACCAACAGAAAGAAGCCACCAGCAGGGGAACCAACTAAACAGAGGAGAAAGATAGGGAACCAACAGCAGGAAAATAATATGATAAGGATAAGCCAATATATATCAGTTATAACCATCAATATAAATGGTCTCACTTCACCAATCAAAAGAAGCAGACTGGCAGAATGGATCAAGAAATAAGATCTAAAAATATGCTGCATGCAAGAAACACATTTAACTCAAAAAAATTCATAGACAAAGTCAAAGGGTGGAAAATGATTCTTTATGTGAGAGGAGCACAGAAAAAAGCAAGGAAAGCTATTCTATTAGCAGACAAAGGAAAATTCAAGCTAAGACTGATCAAAAGAGATAAAGAATGTCACTACATATTTGTTAAACAAAAACTCCAAGAAGAAGAGATAACAATCATAAATATATATGCACCAAATACAGGTGCACCCAACTATATAAAACAAATATTAATGGACATGAAAAATCAAACACTAACACATTTGTAAAGGGAAACTTAATACCCCACTGTCACAAACAGATAGATCAACCAGACAAAAAATCAACAAAGAAATATCAGACCTGAACCAAACCTGTGAACAAATGAACTTAGTAGATATCTACAGATTATTCCACTCCACAACATCAGAATACACATTCTTCTCACCTGTACATGGGATGTTCTCCAAAACAGACCACATATGAGCCCATAGAACAGCTTAAGTAAAGGCAAAGGAATTGAAACTATCCCATCCATATTATATGACCATAGTTCAATATAATTAGAAACCAATGGCAAAAGAAACCACAAAAACTACATAAACACATGGAAATTAAAAAACACCCTCCTGAACAACCAATGGGCCACATATGAAATTTAAGAAAAAATTGAACAGTATCTACAATTAAATGATAATGCCAGTACAGTATCTACAATTAAATGATAATGCCAGTACAACATAATGAAACTTATGGGACATAATGATAGCAGTCCTAAGAAGGAAATTTATAGTGGTGAATTCTCATGTCAGGAAAACAGAATTAGCTTAAATAAACAATGAAATAATGAACCTCAAACTTCAAGAAAAAGAAGAACAAGTCAAGCCCAAAGCTCATACAAGGGAGAAAATTATAAAGATCGGAGCAGAAATTAATGCAATGGTGATTAGGAAAATAATACAAAAAATCAATGAATCGAGAGTTGGTTCTTTGAAAGATTAAATAAAATTGATAAAACCCTTAGCCAATTTTATCAAAAAAAGGAAAGAAAAGACTCAAATCCATGCAATTAAGAATTAAAAGGATGAAATTACAACAGAGCCTGTGGAAATTTAGAAAATCATGAAGACCTACTTTGAGAACCTTTACTCTAGTAAGATGGAAAACATGGAAGAAATTGACAAATTCCTAGAAACATATAAATGACCAAAGTAGAATCAAGAAGATAAAAAATTCTAAATAGCCCAATATCAGTCAATGAAATAAAAAATGTAATTAAAAATTTACCAACAAAGAAAAACCTAGGCCCTGATGGTCTCGCTGTTGAATTCTACAAGAAATTTAGAGAAGATGTAATGTCAATACTCTTCAAATATTTAATGAAATTGAGATGGAAGCACTACTCCCAAAGTCATTCCTGGAAGCAAGTATTACCCTGATACCAAAATCAGAGAAGAACCCAAACATAAAGAGAACTACAGGCCAATCTCCCTAATGAACATAGATGCAAAAATCCTCAATAAGATACTGGCAAACAGAATGCAGCAAATCATCAAGAAGATCATACACTGTGACCAAGTAAGATTCACCCCAGGAATGCAGGGATGGTTCAACATATGCTAATCAATAAATTTGCTACACCATATCAACAGAACCAAAGACAAAAGTCACATGATCATCTCAATAGATGCCAAAAAAGCATTTGACAAAGCCCAACACCCATTCATAATAAAAAACCCCACAGAAAATTGGAATAGATGGTCTTTATCACAATCTGATAAAAGCCATCTACAAAAAAGCCAACAGTGAACATCATGCTAGATGGTCAAAAAATGAAAGCTTTCACTGTAAAATCAGGAACAAGACAAGGATGTCCACTATCCCTACTCCTGTTCAATGAATTTCTTTTAAAAATATTTATTATATATTATTATTATTATTAGTAGTAGTAGTAGTAATAGTACCAGGAATTGAACTCAAGACCTTGTGCTTGCCAGGCAGCCACTGTGCCACTGAGCTATATCACTGGACCTTAAATGTATTTTAAAGAGAAAGAAAAAATAAAACAAAATTTCACAACAACGTAATAGGAGGGTAACAATGGTTAAAATATTGTGTATTGTTATCTTTAAATTAGTTACATTTGATATTAGCATTCAATTGTCCAAACAAATTAGCACAAACCTTTCTTTTCAATGAACTAAGTATATCTAATTAGTATTACTAATACTAAGTATTACTAAGTAATAAGTATTACTAATTAATTAGTATATCTATCTTAACTATATTATATATATATATATATTTGTTTTTTGCTTCCTTCTTTTCTCCATTCCCCCATCCCAGTTTCTCTTTCCTTTTGCTGTTCAATAAATTTCTGGGAACATTAGCAACAGCAATTAGACTAGAGAAAGAAATGAAAGGAATAAAGATAGGAAAGGAAGAAGTTAAATTGCCATTATTTGCAGATGACATGAACTCTACATAGAAGTTCCCCAAAACTCTGCCAATAGACTTCTGGACGTAATAATCAAATTCAGACTCATAGCTGGATACAATCAACACTCAAATATCAATAGCATTCCTTTACACAAATCAAAAACTAACTGAGGGAGAAATTAGAGAAACAGCACCTTTTACAATAGCATTGAAAAAAATTATATACTTAGAAATCAATCCAAGAAAGGAAGTAAAAAAATCTCTACATGGAAAACTACAGTAGTCTCAAAAAGATCAAAGAGCGTGTCAAAAGATGGAAAGATATCCCTTGCTCTTGGGTAGAAAGATCCAACATAGTGAAATGGCTACACTCCCAACATTGTTATACAGATTTAATGCAATCCCAATCAAAATACCATTAGCATACCTCACAGAACTAGACAAAACATTCCTAAAATTCATTTGGAACCAGAAGGGACCTAGAGTAGCAAAAACAATTTGGGACAACAAAGGCAAGGCAGGGGGCATCACAATCCCTGACTTGAAATTATACTAAAGAGTTACTGAGATTAAAACAGCGTGTACTGGCAAAAAAAAAAAAAAAAAAAAAAAACAGAGCCAAAGATCAATGGAACGGATCAGAAGATGCAAAAATAACTCCAAACACACTCAGCCTTATCTTTGATAGAGATGCCAAACACCTTCACTGGGAGAAAGATGGCCTCTTAAATAAATGGTGCTAGAAAAATTTGCTTTCCACATGTCAAAGACTAAAACTAGCCCCATGTCTATTATCATGCACTAAACTAAAATCAAAATGGATCAAAGATCTATACATTAAAACAGAAATACTAAATCTGCTGGAAGAGAGAAGAGATAGAACTTTTGATGACATAGTTGTAGGCAAATACTTCATGAATAAAACCCCAACTGCATGGGAAATACTACCAAGAATCAATAACTGGGAACTCATCTTATTAAAATGTTTTTGCTCAGCAAAAGAAATCACCAACAGAGTGAAAAGACAACCCACAGAATTGGAAAATATTTTCATCAGTCCTCCCTTGACAAATGACTAATATCTAGAACAAATAAAGAATTAAAAAAAATCAGACCTCTCAAATTCAAAGACCCATTCCTAAATTGAGCTTCTGTGATGCATACACACTTCTCAGATGAAGAAGTAGAAACAGTAAATAAATATATGAAAAAATGTTCAACATCACTGGTCATTCAAGAGATGTAAATCTAAACAAGATTGAGATTCCATTTCACTCCAGAAAGAATGGTTACTATCAAGAAATCAACCAACAACAAATGCTGATGAGGCCATGGGGTAAAAGGAACAATTCTCCACTCTTGATGGGAGTGTACAGTGGTGCATCCACTGTGGAAATCAGTGTGAAGATTCCTCAAAAACTAGGACTAGAGGTTCCATTTGACCCAGCTATTCCCCTTCTTGGTATCTTCCTGAAAGAATTAAAAGTATCATACCACACCAATATATGCACCCCCATGTTTATAGCGGCACAGTTTGTAATAGCCAAATCTTGGAAACAACCCAAGTGCCCATCAACTGAGGAATGGATAAAAAAGATGTGGTTGTTTTATACAATGGACTAGTACTCATCCATAAAGAAGGATAAACTTGAGACATGTATAGCTAAATGTATGGAACTTGAGGCCTTACTCTTAAGGGTAGTAAATCAGACACACATATGTAAATATCATACTGTCTCTCTGGTGTGAGAAACTGAAAGTATAAGTAAGAACCAAAATGTATAATAGATATTGTGAAATAGGAAGTAATTGTTCAAAAGGTAAGTGGAACTAGGGAGGGTGGAGGGGGAAAGGAAGGAAAGGAAAAGAAAAAATGATAAGAGAAGGATAAAATGGAAACAAACTTTGTAAATAAGGAGGGGATGAGGGGTTAAAGGGAGAGGAAGGGAATGAGAAAAAGAAGGAATCAAGATATATCATGTACAAGTACAAATTTCCTATCATTATGTATATATAAATTGTAACATTAAACTTAATTTTAAAAATACTTAACCATTGTTTATGTATATACAAAGTGGGAAAATTCTCCATAAATTTTATGAAGTAAAATTTTGGGGATCTAAATAAATAAATAAATAAATAAATAAATAAATAAAAGGTGAAGTAGAATCATTACAATTGTTACAAGAATTTTAAAAGTCACATCAAATTCACATATGACATTTTCAGAATTTCTCACAACACATTATTTTTCCATAATATATTCTCAGTGTGATGTGCTTCCAAGAATCTTATTCCTTAATATTTGTAATGTTAGTATTTTGGCTGTAGATGATTGGACAGGCTATCTGTGTGAAAACTTTTTATTTTTAGTTCTGGATAAAGATAAACATTTATTTAAATACCTAGGAGTGTTTAAAAGAGTAAGAGCAATCCCATATTCTAAATATGTTATCTGCAACCATAATATTAAGAAAAGTGAATGTATATACTGTCCTTGAGGAATTCAATGATAACCCGGATAATTGACACTTATCTATGTGAAAGAACAGGCACAGGAGTTTTAACAGCACCAGGGCTATAAGACCTGAGAGAACAGTAAGCATATTCTTTAAGGGGAGGATGAGGTGGGGCAACAAATGGTAAAGGGTACAATAAAGCTAATTATTCTGTGCCTTGGGTATGGTAGTGGTGAGTTTTCCTTCATGCATGCCAGGATTTCACATTTAACAAATGTGTGATCTAAATATCAATATCAGTGCTCCAGAGCATGGAAGGAGCAGACAGAATCCATTCTCAATAATTATTTCAAATATAATAAGTTATACATCCAGGAAAAATTTAAGTGGAGGATATTCCAAAGCCTAATTTCTGTAGAAGAGAAAAAGATCTCTAATACTTTAGATTCTTGAATAACCACATATGTGATATAAACATGATAAGTAGGTGTCAGTGTTCAGTAGAGGAACAGAATACACACACACACATTGGGCTTTCAAGGGCCGCCTGTAGAGTGAGGTGTGGAAGAACGCAAAAAGACCATCCACATACTGAAGATCTGAAAGATCCAGTGAAAATTCGAAGGCCTGGAGCCCACTGCAGAGTCCCATGAGACTCCGTATAAAGAACTGAAAGGTCTGTGTTGAAAAACTGAAGAGACTGAGCTAGAAGGCTGCAGAGTCTATGCTAGAAGTCTGGAGATGGACATCCAAAGATCACGGCGAAGACTGGAGATCCTCAGAAGAGACAGAGGTGAGACTTCCTCTTTCCCTTTTTATTCCATTCAGGCTACAAGCCTGTTGCTTGGTGCCACCCACACCCAGGGTGGGGCTTCCCTTTTCAGTAAGTCCATCCTTCAGCCACACTCAGAACTGTGCTAAACTAATTAGCTGGGCATTTCTTACTCAAGCTGACACTGCAGTTAACTATCACAATCCACCTCTTGTCAACCTGACAACCAGACACACTTTCTTAAACCATACTTAATCACCAGATACAATAGCAAGTTCATGATTACACCTAACATGGTCCAACTATCCTGCATACAAACAAAAGCACACTAATTTCCTCCCTAGGATAAAAGTAAATATTTTCTTTGGGTGATGATTACTCCTAACATTTCATAATTTAAATGTGATAGCATAGATTTAGTAATACTTATGAATCACTATTGAGTCCACCAACATTATGTTACAAAGGAAGCATGTTAGCAAAATAGGAGAGAACTATTACATTTACAACCTTGTTTCTGTAACTATTCATGGAGTTGTAGCTGATATTCATAACTTCTTACTGGGGGTGGTGATGCATACCTACAATCGCAGCTCTAGAGAGGCAGAGGCAGGAGGATCACCATGAGTCTGGGCTACATAGTAAGTTCAAGGCCAGACAGAACTATATAGTAGTAAGACCCTGTATCAAAAACAAAAACAAAAATGAAAACAAAAACCAAAACACTATCTTCTTATACTGCCTATTCTGTATTTCCATAGCCTTCAGCAAGGACCTCAGCAAGCCTTGGTTCTTTTCTTGGTGGGGTGACTCATACCTTCATTCCTGAAGTTTCTGGGCCATTTGTTTCCCTGGCTGGATTGGTTTGTTGTAGTTTATCATTGGCCTTAATAACAGGGTAAGATAATACTAGGAAGCACCTTAAGGGATCTCCTGTGGTCCAAGTATATTCTTCCTTTCTTCCATTATGGAGTAATAGTCCAATTTCCCCTTGATAGCATGGATCAATCACCCCTGATAACACTGTAACTCCCTTTTTTTGCTTGTTTGCCTAGAGACACAATGAGCCCAAAATGACTAGGAAGGTCTTAGCTTTCAGTTCAATGGAAACATTGTGCTTTCTGGTATAAGCCTTCCCCTCTCTGGAGCTAAGACTTCTAGGTGAGCAAAGCATAAGATCACTGGATACAGGAAGCAGAAATTTTGCTCGTGGTTCACTAGAGTAACAATGAGTGGTAATATTCCCACTTCCACCCCTTGACTCCTGGACCCAAGAATCTTGGCTATGGGAGACACAATACCATATAGTGGACACTGATTCAAGGCATATGCAGCCATTTGAAGAATCTTGCCCCAGCCTTGCAAACTATTGCCACCTGGATTGCCCTGTAGCTACATTTTTAAATGTCTATTCCACCTTCCCATCAATCTAGCTGCTTCTGGATAGTGAGAAGCATGGTAAAAGCAGTGAATTCTATGAGTATGAGACCACTGCTTCACTTTTTGTCTGTGAAATATGTTCCTTTGTCAGAAGCAATGCTGTGTAGAATACCAGAGTAGTGGATAAGGGATTCTGTAGGTCCATGGATGGTGGTTTTGGCAGGAGGATTACATGCAGGAAAGGCAAACATATATACAGAATAAGTGTCTATGCCAGTACGGACAAAGATCTGCCCTTTCCATGATGGAAGAGGTCCAATCCAATAGACTTGTCACCAGGTCACAGGCTGATTGACCCAGGGAATGGTGCCACATCAAGGACTCAGTGTTTGTCTCTGCTGCTGGCAGACTGGGCATTCAGCAGAGGCTGTAGCCAAATCAGTCTTCGTGAGTGGAAGTTCATGTTGCTGGAGCTCATGCATAATCTATCCCTGCCACCATGGCCACTTTGTTCATGAGTCCATTGGACAATGACAGGGATGGCTGAAGAAAAAGGTTGACTGCTATCCACAGAATGGGTCATCCAATCTATTTAATTATTAAAGTCCTGTTTTGCTGAGAAAACTTTTTGGTAAGAATTTACAGGAACTAAAAAATCTTTGCATCCCTTGCCCATATGGAGAAGTCTATCCATATGTCTCTTCCCCAAGTATCTTTTTCACCAATTTTCTAGTCACATTCCTTCCAAGTCTCTGACCATCTGGCCAAACCAGAATCAGTATATAGTCTGAACATTTTTTCTTCCAGGCAAAATGTTCAACCAGGTGCACTGCCTGAAGCTCTGCCCACTGTGAAGATTTCCTTTCACCACTGTCCTTCAGGGGTGCTCTAGAAAGCAGTGTAATGCTGCAGCTGTCCACATGTGGGTGGTGTCTGTATAACACGCAGAACCATCTATAAACCAGGCCCTAGCCTTCTCTTCTGTGGTCAGATGATCATATGGTACACCCCCATGAGGCCATAGGTGTGTGCTGGGAGACAGAAGGCAGTATAGCAGGAGTAGGGCATTTGGGCAACTTCTTCATATAACTTACTTGTGCCCTCTGGACCTGCTCTGGCTCGATCACATATATACCACTTCCATTTAATGATGGACTGTGGCTGTGTAATCCAACTTTACTACATGGTGGATCAGGTAATACCCCACCCATGATGGGAAGCTCAAGTTGCACGGTAACCTTGTGACCTATGGTGAAGGGTTTAGTTTCCACTAAGGCCCTACTGGGAGGTGCTGCTTTTCAAAGTGAGAGTAGTTGTTTGCAGATGATGGTAGACCTTTGCTCCAAAATCCTGAAGGCCTTCACTGTGATTCACCAGTGGGGGGCTTCTAGATATTCCAAACAGCATCCCTCTTTGCCACTGACACTTCAGTACCATTGGATCTGCTGGATCACTTGTCCCCAGTGGCAGTGCAGCCTGCATAGCAGTCTGGACCTTTTGCAGAGCCTTCTCTTGTTCTTGGACTCACTTTAAACTAGCAGCTTTCCAAGTCACTCAGTAAATGGGCTGGAGTAAAACACCTACATGAGGAATGTGTTGCCTCCAATATCTAAATAGGCCCACTAGGCATTGGGTTTCCATTTTAGTTGTAGGAGGAGCCAGATGCAACAATTGATCTTTCACCTTAGGGATACCTCTACATGTCCCACACCACTGAACTGTTAGAAATTTCACTGAGGTAGAAGGACCTTGAATTTTTGTTGGATTTATTTCTTATTTCCTATATTATGTCTTGTAAATGCTTTATTAATGAGTCCAGCATAATATCATCAATATAAGGGACCAATATGATACCTTGTGGAAGAGAAAGACGATCAAGATCCCAGCGAACTAAGTTGCGACAGGGCTGAAGAGTTAAGAGGCAGGACAGTGAAGCTGTACTGCTGGCCTTGCCAGCTGAAAGCAAATTGTTTTTGATGGGTCTTATGGATAGGCATGCAGAAGAATGCATTTGCCAAACCAATAGCTGCATACCGGGTATCAGGAGATGTGTTAATCTGCTCAAGCAAGGAAACCATGTCTGGTACAGCAGTTGCAACTGGACCCACCACTTGATTGAGTTTACAGTAGTCCACCATCATTCTCCAAGACGTATCCATCTTCTGCACAGGCCAAATAGGAGAATTAAATGGGGATGTGTTGGGAACCACCATGCCTATATACTTCAAATCCTTGATAGTGTCACTAATCTCTGCAATCCCTCCAGGGGTGCAAAATTGTTTCGGGTTTACTATTTTCCCAGGTAAAGGCAACTCTAATGGTTTCTATTTGGCTTTTCCATTCATCATAGCCCTCACACAACAGATTGGAGAGCTGGTGTGAGGATTCTGCCAGGTATTAAGTATATCTTCCCCAATTATGAATTCTAGAGCTGGGGAAATAACTATAGGGTGGATTTGGACACATACTGGACCCATTGTGAGTCGGAACTTTGCTAAAACTTCATTCATCACCTGAACCTTAGTCTTACTGGAGGTCCGCAATGATATTTTGGATCCCCTGGTAAATAGTCTTAGTTCAGAACCAGTGTCCAGTAGTCCCTGAAATGTCCCTTCCCCAAATGTACTGTTAGCCTGGTAAAAGGCCATAGGTCCCTTTAGAGAAGAATGAGAGAAAGATTGACAGTTTCCTCATGGATAGGAGAAAAAGCCAATACCTCAGGGCTGGGGGTGGGGATGCCTCCACCACTGTGCATGGGGGAAATCTCCTCAAGCAAAACAGTCTCAGTCTCAATCTCTGTCTCTGTCTCTGTCTCTCTCTCTCTCTATATATATATATACATATACATATATACATATATATGTATATGGATTTACAAGGTAGGCTTACAATGGCTGTCTGCAGAGTCAGATGTGGAAGAATGCAAAAGGGCCACTGCATGCTGTAAAATATACATTCTTCTCATCAGCACATGGGCATTCTCCAGACCAAAGCATATGTCACAAAATAAGTCAACAAATTTTTATAAATTTTTTTTTGAGACGGGGTCTTGCTATGTAGTTCAGAGTGGCCTTGAACTCACTCTGTAGCCCAGGCTGGTTTCAAACTCATGGAGATCCTCCTGCCTCAGCCTCCTGAGTGCTGGGATTACAGGCATGCACCACCATGCCTGGTTAACAAGTTTTTATAATTCTTGAAATCATAGCATGTTATCTTCTAGTACAACATGGAAGAAAACTAGAAATTAACAAAAGTAACTTTACTAATTGTACAGCTATCTTGAAATAAACTTTTTAATGACTATTGTATATATGAAAAAATAAATAAGAAATTTAAAAATGTATTGAAACAAAGGAAAATATAACTACTGCAGCCTGTAGGATGCAGCAGAAATTTTACTGAAAGAGAAGTTCATAGCAATAAATTCTTACATAAAATATTTTAAAGAAGACTTCAACAATCTAATAGTATAATTCACAGAAATAGAAAAGCAATAACAAACCAATCCAAGATTAGTAAAAGGAGAGAAATATTAACAGTCACACCAGAAATTTATAAACAGAGACTAAATATGTAATACAAAAGATCAAAGAAAGGAAAAGTAGTTCATTGCAAATGTAAAATTGATAAACTATATCTAGACTAACCAAGAAAATGGAGACAAGATCCAGGTAAATATAATCGGAAATTTAAAAGAAGATGTTACAATGGATACCACAGAAATACAAAGTATCATTTTGGACTGTTCTGAATTGGAAAAATTCAGAATTGGAAACATGTACAAAATAATGGAAATTTCTGAACATATATAACCTACCAAAATTGAGCCATGAGGACATTAAATACCTGAACAGACTAATAACAAGTAACAAAATTGGATCAGTAATAAAACAATCCCCCAACAAAGAAAAGCCAGGACTGGGATAGCTTCACTGCTAAATTTTACCAAGACTTTAAAGAAGAATTAATGCTAGTTCGCAAACTGTTCCTAAAGTATTGAAAGGAGGGGAGGAAACCCTTCCAAAAGAAACCTCATTCCATAAATCCTGCACTGCCCTCCTACCAAAACCAAAGACAGATCCAGAAAACTATAGACCAATAGCTGTGTTGCATATGCATGCAGAAACTATCAATAAAATACTAGTTAATCAAATTCAATAGCTGATAAAAGTATTGTACACCATGATTAAATGGGATTTGTCTCAGAGATGCAAGGATGGTTCAATATACACAACTAAAATTACATCAACAGAATGAAGAACAAAGCTCATATAATAATATTGATCAATGTAGAAAAGGTATTCAGTGAAATTCAACATCTAATCATGGAAAACCCCTCAAGAATAGGTATAAAAATGTACTTCAATACAATAAAAAGCTACATATGAAAAACCCACAACCAACATCATTCTGAATGGGGAAAAGCTGAAATCATTTCTTCTAACATCAGAAACAAAGATACTCATTTTCATCAGTCTTGACTCAATATAGTACTGAAAGTCTTACAAAGCAATAAAAAAGAGAGAATGGATAATAAATTAAGAAATAAGGGGATAAAATGATCCCTATTTGCAGATGATATTATTTTATATATAGAAAATCCTAAAGATTTCACCCCCACAAAAAGAGTTAGAGCTGTTGAAGTCACTAAGGTTTCAGGACACATAATCAACATACAAATACCAGTAGCTATCTTATCCACCAATAATGAAAGTACTGAAAAAAGGTCATGAAAGCAGTTCCATTTACCATAAGTTAAAAAAAAATCCCTTGGAATGAATGTAACCAAGAAAGTGAATGATCTCAACAATGAAAATTGCAAAAATTAATGAAAGAAAGTGAAGAACACACACACACACACACACAGATAATAGTTAAATTATCCACATCGCCCACAGTGATACTCACATTTAATAAATTTCCTATCACACTATCAATGACATTTTTCACAGAAATAGAAAACAAACAGTTCAAAATTTGTATGAAATTATAAAAGACCCCTAATAGCAAAGGCAATTCCGAGTAAAAGTAAAAAATTATGGATGCATTAAAATACTTGACTTCTAGTTTTAAAAGGTGATTCTTTTCTAGCTGGGTCTTATTTTTGGGAAAGAGGGTAGCTGTACTCACACCACAGCTTGAGCATTGGGCCCCCTGAAATTTCCCCCAGGAGATCAGCTTGTCACTTTTAAACTCAGCCTTGCACAAATATTAGGAGATGGACAAAACAGACAGTTTCTTTGCCAGAAGGTAACATCCATGTCCTCTAGTCTAATTCCCAGTAGAGTACCATGTGAAACCTCATGAGCACATTCTTTGCTGTCCACATTCCTATCGGCATTCTCTCCTGAGTTCCCACCAGAATCTCACATCAAGCTCCGTGTACAGCATCCTAGTTCTTCTATAGCCCACTTCTTCGTACTTCTCCCAACTTCTCCAGGAAACCAGTTCCAAAGACTTCTGAATCAGGCATAGTCACAGCAATGATCCCAACTTCTCAGTATTAATTTTCTGTATTAGTAACCTTACTATTAATGGGACAAAATACGTGACATACAGAACTAAAAGGAAGTGCAGGGGGCCGGTGAGATGGCTCAGCAGCTTAAGCGCCTGCCCGGCAAGCACGAGGGCCCGAGTTCGACTCCCGGAACCCACATACGAAAAAGGGGCCGGTGATATCGCTCAGCGGCACGGGCGCCCGCTGGCGCGCGAGGTCCTGAGGTCGACCCCCCGGTACCCACAAAAAAAAAAAAAAAAAAGGAAGTGCAGTTTATTTTGGTTCACAGTTTCAGAGGTTGGCCACTGGCTCTAAGGCAGAAACCTAGCACGACTTAAAGAGCAGCTGGAGAAAGAGAGCAACTAAAGGTGACTGAAAAGGATGAGCCTGAGAGGCAGGGTGTTAATAAAAGAGCCAGAGAACAAGACAGGAGATTGCAAGGTCAGACTTCACAGAGAAGGTAGGGAAGCCAGGACTGAAAAACCATCCAGTCTTGCCAACCTGGCACCCAAGGATTTATTATTTGACTTCATTTACAGAAAGGAAAGAGATAAAAAAAAAAGCCAGAGGACATCACACAAAATGAGGTTCCAGTTGTGTGTGTGTGTGCGCGCTGTGTTTCTTGTGTGTGTGTCTGTGCATGGGTGTGCATAATAGGATGTGAGCCTGTGGGTTGTGATTTAACAGAAGTTGAGAGAAGACACTCTTCCATTATTTCCCATGCCTCCAACACCTTTTGCCCTCTCTTCTATCTCTAAACTCCTAACTCATCCTCACAGTCCCCCCATCGCACCTGATCAGGAAAGCCTGCCTCCCTCACCATGGCTTCCATCCTGGGCTCATGGCCTCATTCTCATTCATCCACTGTCCACACATTTATGAGGATTAAAGTGTGCTAGGCCCTGTGCCACGTGCGTGGACACAGTGAGCACAAAGGTCCAGGTCCCTCCGTGAAGAGGGCATATTTTATGGCATTTCCTGCTGAGCTGATCTTGGCAAAACCCTTCCACCCCAAGCTGGCCCCCTCCTCCCTCTGTTCAAATGGAACCTCCCTGTGAGAAAGACCCTGTCACCTCCACTCCACTCCAGTAGTCATGCAGGTCCTGCCTCGACCGAGGAGGACCATAGCTTGCTAGAAAGACCGTGCATTTTGTGGTCAACTGAGCCTGGGTTAGACCCCAGCTCCCTGCTTGTTAGCTTCGTGATCCAGAATAGTTGTGTACGTGTTTGTTTGAATTGTTGGATTTTTTCTAGGGCTAGTAATCGCCAGGTCATTGAAAACTTGGGGGACTTGGGCTCCCCCAAAAAGAAAAACTATCCGATTAATTGTAAGACACAGAAGCAGTGTGCATAACTATTTTATGACTCAGTGGACTCATTGCAGAAGTTATCTTTTGGAGGAACCAGGCTCACCCAGAATCTCTCTCCACCTGCTCCTCCTGCTTGGATCCCTGAATGGAAGGAAATCGCCTCCCTCCTGAGCAGGTACGGGTTCCCTTTTCAGCCAGACCAAACCTTCCTGGGGCAGGTGCACAGTTGGGCAGATGCTTTGGCGCCACCTGCTGGAGATGGAGGAAAGGAAAGTAGTTTAAATCCTCAGTGCTGCAATATTACTGACGTGCACCCAGCCTGCCATCCATGACATGATGTAAATGAGGACTTTCAAGGGTGCAAGTTCTGGTTCCCCCATTTATGATCTCTTTTGACCTCGGGGAAGTTACTTACACCTCTCTTTGCCTTAGTTTATCTGTGATCTGAAGGTAGTAATGACTTCTTCCTCCCTGGTTTGTTATGTGGTCTGAGGTGCTACACATAAAGTGCTTAGAATGCAGCCGGAGCCACAGCAGGCATTCGGTGAGCACTTGTGAAATTAAGTTAAGGGAGCGGCCACAGCCTCCACTTGGTGGCACCTCTGACTGAGAAAAGATGGCCGAATTTCAAGTGGTCTTTGTTGATGTGCTCCATCCAACAGAGAGGAGGTCGCTGAGTCCTTTGCCCCTTCTTGGCACTCTCTGTATCACCTCCTGCCTGACTTTACTTATCTTCCTAGATTTTACACTACTCCTAACTTTACGTTGCATTTTTATTTGTTGATTTAGTTTTGTCTGTTTTGTGTGCTGCACTGTCAGCTCCAGAAAGTAGGGATATATACCATTCACACTGCTTTCCTAGAACAATGTCTCCACGGATGATGGCTAGATGAGTAATTGAGTAAATCTCATTTATTCTTCATGAGAGCCTCACTTTCCAGAAAAGCAAACTAGGATGTTGAGTTGCTGGTAGAGTCTAGCAGTTTCTGACGCATAATGGGTGCTTAATATAAATTCTCTCTCACTGCTTCCTCTCTGTCTTGCTCTGAATTGCCCCACCCTACCAAGAATGGGGGACTTCACACAGTTTTCATCCATATGGATTTCTTCTTCTTCCTAGCCCTCATACTGCTACAACAGATTCAGTGTGATGTCTATCAAAACCCCACTGGTTTTATGCAGTTATGGAGAGGATGGTCTTAAAAATCATATGGAGTCTCAAGGTGTTCTGAATAGCCAAAGAATAAAACAAAGCTGGAAAACTCGCACTTCCTGTTTCAAAGCTTGCTACAAAGCTACAATAATCAAAACTTTTGGTACTAGCACATAAGGATAGACAGACTAATGGGGTAGAATTAGGAGTTCATAAATAAATTCATAAATTTATAGGCAATTTATTTTTTTTACTAGAGTGCAACGTCATTCAGCAGGGAAAGAATAGTCTCTTTAGTGTAAGGACCCTGGACAACTACACAGTAAGGCCCTGACTTATGAATGCTTGAGTTGAGAACTTTCACAGATAACGTGGACCTTGCATTAGGAATATTGTAGATGTGAACAAATCGCGGAAGTAGTTCACGTGTCTGCCAGTCGTTGTCACAGTTGTGCTGGTGTGAGCTTATCGTACAGTGTGATAGTGTACAGTAGTACAGTGCTCAGAGCCCAGGATGTCCAGAAGTGTGTCAAAGGTGTATGAGACTCGCTTTACGAATGAATCCAACTTATGAATGTTCTCCCAGAATGGAACTTGTTCATAAGTCAGGGACTTACTATATATCCCATACAAAAGAAGGCAGCCAACCCCTACCTCACATCACATATAAACAAGAAAAGTAGACCTGAAGTCTGAATAGAATGGTCTTACAATGAGTCTTGTGAATTATAAAAGTCTTAGAAGGAAATATAGGTTTAAATCTTCATTACCTTGCACTGTGCAAGTCTTTCTAAAATGACATGTAACCAAAGAATGAATAGGTATATTTGGCTTCATCAAAATTAAAAACTTTTATGCTTAAAAGGGCACTATCAAGAAAGTCAAAACACAACTCACATAAATGGGAAAAAATATTTGCAGTCTGATAATGTTTAACATCCAGATTTTGTAAAGAGCTCTTACAACTCAACAACAGATGACCAAACAAATGAAAATATTTGAATAGCTATTTCATCAAAGCAGATACACAAATGGTTAACAAGCAAATGGTGCTCAATATAAGTGGGCATTAGGCAAATGAAAATCAAACACACAATGAAATACCATGTTATACACATTGTGATAACTATTTTCCCAAAAAAATAAAATGATGAGGATGTGGAGAAATCTCATATTGCTGGTGGGAATGTAAAATGGTGTAACTGTTGGGGCAAATAGCTTGGCAGTTTTTCAGCAAGTTAAACTAGAATTATCATATGATACAACAATTCTACTCCTAGGTATAGTCCCCCAAAGAATGAAAACGGGAACTCGAAGACATTCCTGTGTACAAATATTCATGTTTTAAAAGAATTTAATTTAATTTAATTTAATTTAATTTTTGAGACATAAGGTCAGCCAAGTTTGTGCTGGCTTCAAACTCCTGAGCTCAAATGATCCTCCTGCCTCACCCTCCTGAATATCTGGAACTGCAGGCAGGTGCCACTATACCTCGCTTGAAGAATTGTTTACAATAACCTAAAGGCAGAAACAACCCAACTATCTATTAATAGATGAATGAATGAAGATAATGTAGTGTATTCACACAGTGGAATGGTATTCAATCATAAAAAGAATGGTGTACTGATTTTCACTGTAACATGTATGAACTTCAAAAACACTAAGCTAAGTAAACTAAGCCAATCACAAATGGTACTACATTGTATGATTTGAATTATGTGAGCTATCTAAAATAGACAAAGTTATAGAGGCAGAAATTAGAATAGAAGGTATCGAGGAACTAGGGGAAGCAAGGGATTAAGTTATTGTTTAATGAGTACAACTTTTCCCTTTTGAATGATGAAAATATTTTGAAACTAGACAGAGGTGGTGATTGCACAACATTGTGAGTGTACTGAATGCCACTGAATTATTTATGTTGAAAGGGTTAAGTTATGGTATGCAAATTTGTCCTAATAAAGAACCCACACACGTGAAAAGCAGACACACATAAGATACCTTGTTTGCCAGAAGGCAAGTAAATCATCATAGGAAAGGATGAGGTCACATCAAAATGAACCAGAACCAGCTTGGACTTGTCAAAATGAGAATAATCTATGTTGTATCAATACAATGAAATACTGGATTATTAAATCAGCAACGGAAAGGAACTAGTGATACCCACAATGATATGGATGAGTCTCCAAGTCATGATGCTAAATGAACAAAAAGAACCACTGAAAAATGAACAAGGTGATCTAGAGCCTTTTCTGTTAAGTGGTGAGTTGTGACCTAGGAGAATTCACCCCTCCAGGTTTTAGTGACCTGTCCCCTGGATGAATGATAGTCTGGTTTTGGACCCTGGGGACTTGGGAGGAGTTGGTTGTCACACTGCTGTTTGCTTTGTTGCACTTTCCTTAGAGAAGTTAGTTAATGTTTAAACACTAAGAACTTTGAGTCTAAGGAAAGATCTATTTTTTAAGAAAGGCCTTTCATATAACACATATTGGTTAGGGTTCTCTAGAGGAGCAGATTCCATAGAGAGTATATATATAATTATGCAACGAGATTTACTAGGTAGACTTATAAGATCGAGGCCAGAGAGTACACAACAGCCCTCTGTGCACTGAAGAGCCAAGAGGTGAGTAACTGCTCACCCCAAGGAGATGGAAACCACAGAAAAAGATGGATCAAGGATGCAGGACTAGTCCAGAGTCAGAGATCTGATAGCTCACTGCTGATTCACTGCTGTGAGTCTTCATTGGAAGGCTGAAGAAACTGGAGACATTCCTGTCTCCTTCCCTCTTTCATCCCATCAAGGCTACAGCCCTGTTGATTGTTGCCACTCACATCCAGGGTGGGTCTTCCCCCTTCAGTTTGCTGATCTATAGGTCAGTCATCCACGATACATCCAGAACTGTGCTCCAGTAGTCTGCTAGGTGTTCTTTAATCTATTCAAATTGACACACAGTGATTAATGGTCACATAACATCTCGAAGGCACTAAGATTTACAGTGGAGTTAGGATGGGTTTGAACCCTCCACAAGGCAACTGGAAGCAAGTCTAACCAATGTTTAGAAGTCGCTTGACACACCTTAGATAGGGTTTTTAGAGTTTGATTTGGTTGGCTCTTTCAACCTTGCGAAAGGCCTGAGGGCTGAATGTAGAAAATATTGAATCTGAAGTTCTTTGGCCTGGAAAACAAAGGATGGACTGTTATTATTTTGGAAGGAACAAGGCAGACTAAAGTGGGGGTGTCTTTAAGCAAGGCCCCTGTTACTTCTTGTGTTCTCCCAGTCCTTCTGGGATAGGCTTCTATCTATCTAGGAAAGGCGTCTGTGAAGACCAGGAGATACTACAGCCTCAGCAAGGAGCCATCTAAGTCTAACTACCAATCTTCCCCAGGGTATGTCTACCACCTCCGGATGGGAGGCACTGGATCAGGGATTTTACTTCCTGAGGGTTGTTATGGATGCATAGTAGGCAGGCCATGGTTACCTGAGAATCAGTGTTTGAGATAATTTTCTCAGTGAAGATGGACTGGATCCAATGGGTTAGAGCGTCCTATCCAAGGTGGCAAGTGTTACTAAAGCCTTGACCATTTTCCACTGGATAGACTCAGGAAAGAGATGGTCAAGAATTGGACAGCCACCTAAGTTACACAGACATCCCTGTTCAGGTGCCTGCTGTGTTTCCTCTCAGTAGTATGATGGAGGTGGCAGGGAAGTGGGCAATTGGGAAATCAAGGCCCTTAGGAAGGGAAGATTTTCTTTGGCTCCCTGTTTGGCAGCTTGATCTGCCAAGTGATTACCTCTGCTTACCTCACCAGCTCCCTTTTGATGTCCACAGCAGTATATTATACCAATCTATTTAGACAGACTTACTGCCCAAGTATTGGAGAAGTTGATCACTGTATTCAACAGGAGAATTTTTGGCAGTTAGATGTCCTCTTTCCATATAGCCTCATGGGCATACAGCACCAGGAAAATGTAATTACTATCTGTATAGATGTTAATTTGCTTATCTCTGGCTAACTATAAAGCTCTGTTTAGTGCTACAAGCTCAGTGAGCCATGCTGAGGTGCCTAGGACTTTATATTCAATAATCTGAGTCTGAGACACAATAGGACAGCCTTCTTTCCTGGCCCCTTTTTCAGAAAAGCTACTTCCATCAGTATATCTTACTTCTTGTGAGTTAATAAGAGGTTGGTCTAAGACATCTATTCTGCACGTAAGCTCTGTGACCAAAGTACATGAGTGAGTGGGGCCAGGATCCTTAATGGGTGGGAGAATGGTGGCAGGATTCAGAGTTGAACAGATTTTAAGCCTCAGATTGGTGTTTTCTATGAGAAGTACATGATATTTCAGAACCTGACGGTCAGTAGCCAACACTGGCCTTTTTATTCTATGAGTGGTGTAATTGATGGGAAGTATAAATCTCTATTGCTTGGACCATTGGTAACCTGAGAGCCTCCTTTGTCTGGAGGTCAGTAACTATAACTGTTTGAAAGCAAATAGGCCATTTAGTACATTAGCCACCAGGCCCAGGTCTTTAGAAAGGTATGCTACAAGTTGTTTTTGTTTGTTCCAAACACTGAGTCAAGGCTCTCACTGACATTTCTTGCTTTCAGTGATGAACAAACTGAAAACCATGGCTGTAGCTGGGGATCCCCAGGGCTGGAACTGGAGTCAGTAGTGGTTTAAGGGAATTAAAACCCTTAGTTGTGGGTATTCCCAGAGAAGGGGCCTGTGATCTTGGCTTCCTTTAGACGCTGATACACAGGTTGAACTATGGATCTATAGCTGGGGTTCCAAAGGTGACGCTATCCTGTGGTCACTAGGAATGCATAGAGCTATCTTTTTGATGGTTGGAGAAGGAATTTGGATGATTAGTTATACTCTGTCTTTGGATAGTCCCTCTTAGCCTGGAGTTGGGATTAAACCTAGGTATTGAAACTTTTAGCTGATTTGTTGAACCTTGCATTTGGACATGTTATATTCCTGAGCTGCCAGAGCATGAGTTTGGAACGTATGGGAGAGAGCTGATTCTTGAGTGGGGCAACAAAGGAGAAGGTTATCCACATATTGGAATAGCCTTGAACCCTTAGCTTGAGCTCCTGTAGGTCTTGTGACAAAGCCGATTCAGACAAGTCTGGGCTGTGTCTAAAACCCTGAAGCAGGACAGTCCAAGTTAATTGACCAGTATAATGTGGAAGATTGATCTACTCCAAGACAAAACTAGGTTAACAAGAGAGGTGTGTAGGGATTCAGAAGTTCATAGTACTGGAGGAAGTGGACCTGGATAGGGTGGTACAGATTGGACGGGTGATTTTTGCTGAGACAGTGAGACTAGAAACTTTCCTAGAATTAGGTGGGGGAAGCAGAGCTGTAGGGTCAAGGTAGAGAGGTTTATTTTACAATAAGAAACCTAGGTTTTGTTTGAGCAACATAAAAGCCTGGACATAGAGAGCCTCAGACCATTTCCCTTGATATTTTCAAAGCAGCTCCAATAACAGGATGTTGTTAAAATCAAGTTCCTCATTGAGGGGCCATAAGACTACACCTGGAAATTTGTATTGCAGCCAGGTAGTGTTGCAAAACAAAATGAGTTTTATTTTCTTTGAGGTTTTGGGGTCAAACTTATCCCGGTTAGGGAGGGTGCCCTTGAGAGACACATCCCAAGGGATGAGTTGGGTGTTTCCCATCTATAATTAGAGGAAAGAATAGTTCCACAGAGGTGGAACAATAGTTCATGACATTTCAAAAGTGTCCCTGTCAAACCTACTGTGGGACCCGAAGACCATGTATCCTATGGAGAACCTTTTCCCAGAGATGATACAGCATCCTCCACAAGGTCAACCCCTCTATGTTACCCTTGGCATTTTGCCTCCCACTTCTGGGGTCAGGAGCTCATGAAGCATCGCTTCTGGCTCAGGACTCAAATAGGTAGTTGCCTTATTGGGACTCTTACTCTGTGTTCACTGGGTTCCTTTCCCCGTTCTTGAAGGTGTAGTTTTGCTGACTTTCTTTGGGTCAGAGTCCTTCAGGTGCTAGGAGGAGACATTGCATCCTAGAGGTTCCATGATCTTACTCCATCCCAGCTTCCCTGTCTGTGTGCCATAGAGATCAACTTAAAGGTGGCCAGACCTGTCAGAGGGTACACCAAGGAATCGAAGGTTGAATCTTCAATCTCAGTGTAGTGCTCTACTTTGCGTAGCTTACACTCTATTCATATAATCTGACCTTCATAGTTTCTCTCTGTGTCAATTGAAGGGTAGTAACCAAGTGACGATGGACAAGATGGCTCACAACAGAAACCTAGACTCTGAGATCTTTCTCTTGAAGATCCCTAAGAAGGTTTTCAAAGGGATTATGTTCCACTTTGATTTGACCCGGACAGACAAGACAAGAAATTTTGGACAGAAGGTTTCTTTCATTTGGTGGAAAATAGCATAAACCTTAGGTCACCACCAGAGAGAGAGAAAAGAGGCAGCTGTAATATTAGTGAGAAAATGGTGGAGATCAAGCACAGGAAAGGTGTGCTCAGCTGGAGGCCTGTGGCACTAGGAATAAGTCCTCCATGTGGCTCCTTTTTGGTTGAATCCCTCCAGAGATCATGTCCTGTAATTAGGTCTTTGGCCCCAGATGTATCCACTGGGATCTCTTGGAATCTATTAGATTCCAAGATTGTGATTGGTCCTTGATTCCCCTACTCTGAATCATGCTTTTTAAGAGTGGTTAAGGATGTTAAAGGGGGTATGGGTGAAGCAAAGGCCCAAATCCAAGCCCTGATCCTAATGTAGAATGTACTGATATAAAATATACATATGCATGATGATTAATACACTGAGGATCTTTGCTTTGGAGGTTCCTATTTCAGGTTCAGTGTAATTCTCTTCATTTGAATTCACAAAACTGTGGTGCTCTTCCACGTGCCTGACATACAATTAAGATATTATAGATCAGTTAAGACATCATAGTTACTTCTGAAATAATCAGAAATGAAGTAAGAATAGGGAAATATTTTATATAATTTGTGGAAAAGTATAATGGACAAGAAAGCTTATGTATTATGAGGGCCAGGAATAGCATACACAATTTCACCAGGATTTGGAAGTTGTTGAGCAAGGGTGAGCATGCGAGGTGTTATATAGACTTGAGCATTGAAAGGGAGAAGAGGCAGCAGAAATTACCCATATATTTTGATGATGACAAAAATGTTGAAATTATCACTTCTTAATCACTGGCACTATTTATATGGTATATTAAACTTATTGATTTATGCAGAGTTTAACTATATCTTTAATGTTCCAAGGCAGCTTTCTTATATGGACAGTAAATATTTGAATATATATGTATGTATTTATATATATATGCTGTAAAAGAGAAAGACAACAAAACCACAGGCATCTAGCAAATGTAACACCTTCAAAGGAGTGTGCACAGACATTTCTGTCAGGCTTAGGGTAATTTCTAAGAAATTCTGTTGTCAGCCAATTGGGTATTATACAGTTAGCCTGAAAAGGAAAATTTGACTCCAGCAACTAAACCACTTACCCAGGACAAACTTAATATACGGAATGGAATGTACATGACCCAGGCTGCAGCAGTCTATATTTTAGAAATGTTCTTTCAGTGTCCAAATACCACACTCTTATATTGGCAGTAAATGGTTCATTATAAAGATAAGCTGAGAAGAGAAAGGCTGAGAAGAGATAGGCTGAGAAAACTTCCCCGTTTGATACCGTGGGTATCTGGAAAACTTAACACCTTAAATGGAGTGTGCGGAGACATTTCTCATGCTGGCATAACATGCATTTTACAAATCCTGTTTAGTAATTTCTAAGAAACTCTTAACTGTCAACCAATGGACCATTACATAGATTGGGTAAAAAGGAGAGTGTGTTTTCAGCATCTAAACCATTGACATGAGGCAAATTTAATTAATTTAGAAGAGCGTACAGACACTGGCAGCAGGATATGATTGTATGCATTTCACAAATTCTCTTTCCCCATTCCAGTCTCTTATATTGACAGTTATCCATTATAAAGATAGAGTAAAAAAAAGAATGTGATTTCACCAACTAAACCACTGACCTGTGGCCTACATAACATGTTGAGTAGCCATGCAGACATACATTTCAGGATGTGGTCATCGGTGTTTTACATATTTTCTTTCCCATTTCAAAACCACTATCTCACAGTGGCAGTAAGTGGTTTATCATACAGATAGGCTGAGACGGAGAATATAACTCCAGCATCAAAACAATGGGTATATGGAAAACTTCATACCTGGATTGGAGTGTGCAGAAATATTTCTTCTGCAAAGATAGCATGCGTTTCACAATAGCTATTCATTGAATTCTCATAAAATCTCTTGTACTCAGCCACTGTGCTGACATACTGATTGATAGATTGAAAAGAAAATGTAACTAAAGCAATGAAAACTTTGGTATGAGGAGAACTATGTTGACTAACAATTAGAGACAGTGTCCCAGGATGTGGTAGTCTGAATTTTAAGTACGTTCGTTTCCTGTTCCAAAGCCAGGTTTTTAGAGTAGTGGTGATTGGTCCATTATACAGATAGGTTGAAAAGAAGAATGCGACTGTTGCATCGAAACAATATAGATCTGGCCATCCTAACACCATGAAGGGAGGGTGCAGAGACATTTCCCGTGCTGGGATCCTACACTTTTCTCAAATGTTTAATAATTTCTAAGTAATTCTGTGTCTTGTCAGCAAATGGCCATTATATGACCAGGCTTAAAAGAAGAATGTGACTTCTACAAAACCATTGGCCGAAGCCAAACAGACTCTGTGGAATGGGGTGTGCACGCACATGGTGAGGGCTGTGGCAGTCTGCACTTCACAAATGCTCTCTCATTCCTATGCCGCTCTCTTGTGTTGGAAGTAAATGGTCCTTTAAACAAATAGGCTAAAAAGGGTTCTGTGACCCAGCATCAAAACCATGATCTCTTCTGGGTGTGGTGGCGCACACCTGTAATCTCAGCACTTGGGAGGCTGAAGTAGGAGGGTTGCCATGAGTTCAAGCCCAGCCTGGCATACATAGTGAGCTCAAGGCCACCGTGGGCAAAACAGAGAGATTTGTCTCAGAAAAATGAAAAACAAAAAACAACAAACAAACAAACAAACAAACAAACAATGATATTGAGGAATGTGAACACCTTGCACGGAGTGTGCAGACGTCTTCTTCCCTGACACAGCACGCAATTCACAGATGGTGTTCGGAAATTGCTGAGAAACTCTCTTGTCAGCAAATGGGACTATTTTAGATAGAAAGGAAAGGAGAGCGGGAGTCCAGTGAAAAGCACGGGCACCAGACAAAACTAACAGTATGAACGGAATATGCAGAGACACTGTCAATGCTCTGATCACATGCGTTTCTCAAAATCTCTTTAGCAATTTTTAAGAAATTCTCCTTCTGCTCTGGCAATGGGCTCATATACAGATGAGGTTAAAAAATTGTGATCCAAACTTAATATGTTGAATAAAGTGTGCATAAACATATCCCATGCTGTGGCGATTTGCATTTCACAAATGCTCTTTCCACATTCCAAGTGCAGTGTCACATTGGCAGTGAATGGCCTACTGTACAGATAGGCTGAAAAGGGAATACGTTCCTCCAGGAAAAAAAAAAAACACGGACATGTAGCAAACTTAACACTTTTAATGCAGTGTGCAGAGACATTTCGCATTATATGATGGCACGTATTTCACAAATGCTTTTTAGTGATTTCTGAGAAACTCTCTTATATTCTGCCAAAGGCACCATCATATGCACAGGCTGAAAAGGAAAATGTGACTCAGTGCACAATCAGTGACCCAAGGCCAACTTTGTATGTTGAGTGGAGTGTGAGGACCCATGTCCCAGGCTGTGGTAATCTGCATTGTGTAAATGTCCTTTCACCTTTCCAATGCCACTGTCTTATATGTGGAGTAAATGGCATATCATACAGATATGCTGAAAAGGCCAAAGTGATTCCAGCATTAAAATCATGCACATTTTGCAAACTTACCACCACAAATGGAATGTGCAGAGGCATTTCCCACTCTGAGATAGCATGCATTTCACAGGTGCTCTGTAGCAAGGAACCTCTTTTATATTCAACAAAAAGGCCAATGTACTGATCTACTGAAAAGGGAAATATGATTCAGCACACAAGCATTGACGTAAGGCAAACATAATATGTTCGAGTGGGGTGTACAGACACATGTCCAAGGCTGTGGTAGTCTGCACTACACAAATGCTCTTTATGCTTTCCCAAGGTGGTGTCTTACATTGGCAGTAACTGGTAAATTTTGCAGATCTGCTGAAAAGGAGAGTCACAGCATCTACATGCATATACGGCAAACATAACAGCTTGGATGAAGTGTACACAGACATTTCCTATGTTGAGATGCAATGCATTTCTCAAATGCTGTTTAGCAATTTCTAAGAACTCTCTTTCTGGTCAAACATACATCATTTTATAGATATATTGAAAAAGTATATGTGATTTAACCAATGAACAATTGACCTGGGGCAAACTTAATACTTTGAATGGCATGTGTAGACACATTACTAAGTTTGTGTTAGTATCCCTTCCACGAATGCTTTTTCCTGGTAATAAAGCCACTGTCTTATATTGGCAATAAATGGTCCATTGCACAGACAGGCAGAAAAGGTGAATGTGACTCCACAATAAAGTGGTGGACATCTGCCAAACCTAACAACTTAAATGAGAGTGCAGGAGCTGCTTGAATTCTTGCTGATTTCTCTTGAATGGATGCTTTTGTTTTGATTGTTTTGTCTATGTAAGCTATTTTATTTTAATTGGAAAGTCTATCATAAACAGAAGTACTTGTTAATATTAGACTAATTTCTGATTCCAGTTGGCAGACAACCAGCTGCCGCTTCTCTTCCTTTTTAACATCTAAAAAAAATACAGGGCCTTGCTGGAATCATGGACCTCATGTTTAAAAACAATGAGCATTCCCATTGATGTGTAGGAATTCAATGTGCTCCTCAAAACACTATTTTCATTACAGGAATTTCCCATTATTTCCTAAATTAAAACATGGCTTTTCCTCTTAAATTAATAACTTACTCAAGTTATTTCATTGAGTAATTTTGACTACAAAATGTAATACTGCTTTCGTTTTATTGTTGTTGAATATTTAGTTTAAGCTCTTCTTCATGAAATCAAAACAACTATTTTGGTTCACTTAAATAGCAATTTGTAAATGCAAAAGGGCAAATTTTAAAACACAAGCTAAAACTACAATATTAGTGTTTTGACAATTACATTGTCACTCCTTCAAACTTGATTTCATGAATTTTTTACTTTCCAAACAATATTAAGTTATTCTGAATGGGATACAAATCATGCTAAAGCTGTTAACTTACACATATTGGACATTCCCCTTTCTTCTCTGGCTCCTAAGAAGAAAGGACTTCAGGATTGCTTCAATTCCCTAGCAGGATTTTATTGCACAGATGGCAGAGGATTGGGAGAAATCTAGACAAGTTTAAATTTACATACATCAGAAAGTGCTAGAGATTCAGTAAAGATAAAATATAAACAGGAGAGTTTGGAGGAACTTTCCTCATTATTTTACAGGAGAGAGATAAAGAAAAGGAGATAGTAAGCAACTGCCTTGAGATGTGAGACTTTAGGGAGAGAAGTGGATTAAGAGGAATTTTAGAGGAAGTTTTTATTTTTGTTTGTGTTTATGTTGTACAATGTAATTTTTCCTTTGCTGCCTTCTCAGACATTTACTAAGGATTTATCTTACCTTTTTATTGTCTCTGGAGTTGGATATGTTTGTTTTTATTGAGCTACTCTGCTAAGACCACTATTAAAGTAGGGTTTTAATTTAGGGTCTTTATCTATATTAGTTTATGAGGACTGCTATAATG
The DNA here is from genome assembly GCA_028451465.1 of Erethizon dorsatum. NCBI lineage: Eukaryota > Metazoa > Chordata > Mammalia > Rodentia > Erethizontidae > Erethizon > Erethizon dorsatum. Next base: position 41,064,243 of record CM051831.1, read on the forward strand.
AAATATCACAGACTGGGTGATTAAAACAACAGAAATTCATTTTCTTACAGTTCTAGAACTGGCAGCCCAAGGTCAATGTGCTGCATTGGGCTCCTTTGAGGTCTCTCTCTTGGCTTTCAGATAACCCCCTTCATCTGCTTCTGTACATGGTTGCACACACACCCCTGGAGTCTCTCTGCACATCATAATTGCATCTTCTGAGAAGGACACCAGTCAGATTGGATTAGGGCTCAACTTGATAACCTTATTTTTATTATTTACCTCTTTAGAGACTATTTCTGACTACAGTCATGTTTTGGAAGAACACAATTCAGCCTATGACATAATCCATGGAAGGAATATATAATTTATAGAAATCTAGGGCACACTGTGGCTTATTAATTATTTCAGGAATATGGACGATTAAAGTTATAAGGAATCTTAAGGATCACCTAATTCACTGTTACTCTATCACTAATAAGTAGGAAGCTGTAAAAAGTTTTTATTTACCAAGGTTTACCTGTTACTCATCTGTTTCCCTTGGTAGGGTTTTGAAAACTAATTGTACTCTTTATCATTACACTTCCTACAGTTATTTTTTTAAGCAACACACATAGTTTGTATTTTTGTTATCTTTCCAGTCATCAATTTCTTTTTCTCAAAACTGGAATGTGTTTATATTTACTTTTGTGTAGATTTTTCACAAGCTGGATAATTTCAGATACTATTTGTAAGAATTCCTAGATAATTCAAGGAAGTCATTAAAATTTTACTAAGTTTTTGGACAGGACTATAGATAGAAAAAGGCTTCTAACTATATATCTTAATATTTATGAAAAACTGCTTATCTCATATTGTTTATTTCCATGGAGTGGAGAAAATAAAGGTATTTCCAAGCAATTTATTACCAGTATACATGTAGTAAAAGAAGAAAAAACACTAATAAAATTAAAGCCTGTGGCAAGACAGGTTTAAAAAATGGGAGAGATGCAGTAAGAGAAGACATCATGATCAGTAGCAAGCATGAGAAGGAAACATCACTACAGACCTTATAGGTACTAAAAAATGTGTTGAGAGAACCTTATGAAAACTTTCTACCAAAAACTTACACAAAGTAGAAGAAAGAAATACCTTGAAACACACCTTATCCAAACTGACAGAATAAGAAATAGAAAAACTAAATATATACATATTTATTTATTTATTTATTGGAACCTATCATTTACAACTTTTGAGCAAAAAAACAAAAACAAAAACAAAAAACAATCATAAGGTTTTGTTGGTGAATTATTCCAAACATTTAAGAAAGAGAGAATATCGGTCTTATACAAACTCCATCAGAGAATAGAAAAAGAGAGGATATTTTTACAAAAAATTTTATGAGCTGATATAACCTTAATACAAACTCTGACAAGGACATTGGAAGAAATGACAATTACAAGCCAATCTTTCTCATGTGCATAGAGGCAAAAATTCAAAACAAAATTCTATAAATTGAATTCAATCAATTATATAAGAAGGGTAATAAATTTTAACCAAGTGAGGTTTATTCCTGGAATGCAAAATTAGCTTAAAATTTAAATATCTTGTACACATTTTGGATTTATTCCCATATCTTTTCAGACTTGGTGCAATTAAAATTTTATTTTAAATTTTATTTTATAATTGTTTATTGGTAACATATAGAAATCCAGTTGATATTTATATTCTGAAGTTGTTTCCAATGATCACATTACATTACATTAACATATTAAGTGCAATGGTTTGTTTATACACATTCTTTCAGAGGTTTTACACACATTTTTCAGACTTTTTAACATTCATTTGATATGTAAAAACAATAGCTTATTTTTCCTGTTTTATCTTCATACCTATTGTTCTTTTTAAAATAGCTTATATACTTGTATACCTTATTGCACTGGTTATGATGACTACACTGATAACTATAAAGCATTGTTGAGAAAATGAAAGAGGATCTAAAAAGATAGAGGAATACAGCATGTTTTGGTTTGAAGATGTACATTGTTGTGAATTCACCCCAAATTTATCCACAAAGGCCATGCAATATCAATAAAAATATGAGCAGGAAGTTTTATTTATTTTTGGTGAAAACCAACAAGCTGATTCTAAACTTTATATGAAAATGCAAGGAATCGATGTCTATAGTCAACACATTTTAAAGGAAGTACAAAAATGAATGGGTCACACCACCAGACACCAATTTATTATAAGTTATTATAACTTATTATATAAGTTTAGCAAGGTTGGTTTATATACCACTCCACAAAGCATGATTTTTCATTAAGATCACAGGACCATGGTAAATTAGTTTTGCTCATTTTTGAATTTCAGATATTCTTGTGCAAACACAAAAAATTGAAGCAATAAGTGTCAGAGTATTGGCTCCATTAATAAAATAGGGATTTTGTGAACACTTTCCAGATGCCTGTGTCATTATAGCAGTGTCATTGGTACCAATTTATTATAAGTTATAAGATGGAGGGTGGTGTTGGCAGAGAGATAGTCAAATCCACCTCCAGATATAGATCGAAACATATGCAGTCATCTAATATGTGACAGAGTTTCCACCACAACTCAGTGAATGACAACTTTTGACCAAAAAAAAAAAAAAATGTTCCTTGATCAAGAGGAATGCTTGATCAAGAGGAATGCAGTATGGTGGAGCATTTTCTACACTATCTGCATCTCTCAATATATTCCCAAATCAGTTCTAGGTTGACCGTATGTCCAAAACCTTAAGACTGATATAGGTATTTTCATGATCTTAGAGTAAGAATTCCTAAGCAGGAATTGGACTACATTGAAATTAAGAACTTTTGCTCACCAAAAGAAACCACTTGGAGGGCAAAAAGGCAACACAAGATGGTAGAAGATACTTATAATACATATAACTAGCAAGTGGCTCATTTATGAAATATATAAAGAATGCTTATAAATTAATAATACAAATATGCACATTCACCCCCAATAAAAAAATGGGCTTGATCAGTTGGATCAAAAGGAGTACATGTACTCATTAAAAATATCAAGATGTGTTCATCTAATTTTTAAACAGGCAAAGTAAAATTAAAACCTCATTGAGTTCCCATTGTGCATATACCAGAATGGTTAAAAATAAAAGGCAAATGAGATGAAATGTAGGTGAGCAAGCTAAGCGATTATGTCACATGTGCACCAGTGATGGAGATGGAAGTCCCAACAGTCACGTCAGGAAACAGCATCCTTTACCGTCGAGCATGTACATTCCCTGTGACTGGGTGATCGTGCGCTGGTTTCCGCCGCACAGGTTCCATTTATGTATACTTTCCTGGAATGCTTTTCAGTTTAGCACTTGTCCTAGATTTTCTCATTTTTAAGTAAAATTTTGTCACTTATAGCTGCATTAAATAATTTGGAAACGTTTGGTGGACTTCATCTTTATTCCTTTAACATCTGTCATGATCTTATCTATCAGTGTGGGACACACGTACACTATAAAGAGAGTTGGTATTTTAATCCACTGTTAACTCTTCAAGGCAATCAGGGATAATACCCTTTCTTTCTCCAGCTCTCTTTTGATGCCACATAAAATTTTCTCTTTTATGGATAGCATAAAGAGTGTTCTTTGATACCCCTTCCCCTCGCGGTTCCCCTCCCTCGCCCACATTTTAAAGTCTAAAAATCCAGTACCTTTCCTCGTCTGAAATTGTAGTGAAAGTTCTTGACACTGCTGCCCCCAGTGGCCACTTCGTAGAATAGCAGCCAACTGTGCCACACCCTCTCTCGGTGGCCTGCAGGAACTACCAAATGGTATGACCAATAGGGAAGAGAACTAGAGGGTAGGTGTACTTGAAATGTGAGCAAAAAATACAGGTTGAGCTGTTCTGCTAAAAAGTGAATCAAATATAATCTAAATGCTCTTGCTATGTAGGTTTTGTGATACATTAGATGGTATAAATCTGTATGTATTTATGTGAATATGATAATTTTAATTTCACAATAAATTCTCTTGGGAGCAATGATCAAGAATGAGCAGAAGTGCAATAAAAAATTAAATAGCATGTTTCAGATTCTCAAGGAAGGTGATGATAAGTGTACTATCTTTACAAAATATATGTGGGCACAGCACAGCGTGCTGAGGACAAGGGTGTATCTGAACACATGAAAACCAGAGGACATACATGAACTGCAGAAGTAGCTTCAAATCATATGTGTTTTAGCAAGGTTGGTTTATATACCACTCCACAAAGCATGATTTTTCATTAAGATCACAGGACCATGGTAAATTAGTTTTGCTCATTTTTGAATTTCAGATATTCTTGTGCAAACACAAAAAATTGAAGCAATAAGTGTCAGAGTATTGGCTCCATTAATAAAATAGGGATTTTGTGAACACTTTCCAGATGCCTGTGTCATTATAGCAGTGTCATTGGTACCTCAATTTTTATCTCAAAATCATGGAATCAAAGTCAAGCTTTTAAAATTCATTTTATCAAAAGGAAGGTGCATGATGTGTTGATTAACGCTTTTGTAGATTTAAACACCTAACATTGAAAATAATACAATCGCCCCTCAGTATCAGCAGGGGATTCATTCCAGGATCCTCTACAGAAATTAAAATCTGTGGATATTCAAGTCCTTTAAATAAAATGGAATAGTATTTGCACAGAACTTATACACATCTTCTTGTACACATTAAATCATCTCTACATTACTCACAATACTGAATACAGTATAAATGCTATGTGAGTAGTTGTTATAATGTATTTTTTAAGGACTAATGACAAGACAAATATCTGTATGTATTCAGATTTTTTTTCAGTTATTTTAAGTCCAATGTTGATCTTATCTTCAGGTGAGGAACCCATGGACATTTAACCCCAAACTGACTGTGTTCTAGTAGAGACACAGAAACAAACTTTGGTGGAGCATGGCATTGGGATCAAAACACTGTTAAGGGAATGAAAAAAAAATCTGCTGAATGGAAGAAAGTATTTACAAGTCATATATCTGAGCAGGGATTCATATGCAAAGAACTCAAATCACAACAACAACAAAAAAAACCTAATTAATAAACAGGCAATGGGCTCAACATATCTCCAAAACACTATAAATGGCCATTAGGCACATGAAAAGATGCTCAGCATCACTAATCATTGAGGAAATTCAATAAAAGCATCAATAAGATATCATTTAATGTATGCTAGGATGGATACAAGGGGTGATAATAGTGCATTGAATGCTTAAATTTTAAAACCTGATTAGAATAAAAGTTACATTGCCAATAATAATGGGATTAGTGTGGTTGAAGCAAGGAGTATTCTGAGGGGATTAATGACAATGTATTTTTTAGCATAAGACACTATTTAATCACTATTTTTTATTTTATTTTATTTTATTTTATTTTTGGAAAAAAGGTAAAATGGAATTTCATAACAAAATAATAGAATAACAATAGATAATACATTGCACATTTTCATCTTCAAAGTAGCTACTCAGAGTACAAGATATGGGCATAAAATTTTCTTCAATTGATATTAGCACAAACCTTCCTTTTCAATGAACTAAGAGACACTAATAGTGCAACTAACTTGCATTTTTCTCCCTTTTCCTTTCCTTCCTTTCCCCTTTTCCCCATCCTAGTTCCTTTCTCCTTTTAAACAATTTCTTCCCATTTCACAATATCTATTGTACGTTTTGACTTTACTTACTCTTTCAGTTTCTCACACCAGGGAGACAATACGATGTTTACACATGAGTCTTATTTATTTCACTTTGAGTATCGACTCAAGTTGAATCCATTTACCTACAAAAATCTCAAGTTTGTCCTTCTTTATGGCTAAGTAGTACTCCGTTGTATAAAAATACCACATCTTTTTTATCTATTCCTTGGTTTATGGGCATTTGGGTTGCTTCCAAGATTTAGCTACTACAAACTGTGCTGCTATAAACATGGGTGCACATATATTGCTGTGGTGTGATATTTTTAATTCTTCTGGGAAGATATCCAGAAGGGGAATAGCTGGGTCAAATGAGACCTCTAAACCTGATGGGAACCTTGAATTAACAATATAGGAAAGAAAGAGAATGCATGAAACAGAATCAAACAGATATCCAGGTAATTAAAAATTCCATTGAAAGCTGTCAAAAGTGCTTGAATGAAACTGAAGATAGACATTCAGACCTTGAAGACAGGATTATGGCTAGTGATCATGAAAGGAAAGATCTCTTTAAAATAATAAGGGATCAGGAAATAACAATTCAACTGTTGCAAGGCGATGCAAAGAAAAGCAATATAAGATTGATATGTGTCAATGAAAAAGCAGGAGTCAACACAAATGACATAAAAAGTCTATTTGCAGAAGAAATAGCAGGAAATTTCCCAAGCATGGGAACAGAATCTGACATTCAGATAAGAGAGGCATATAGGTTGTTTATTTGTGCTTCTGTTTTCCTGATGTGAGAATTCACTGCTATAAATTTCCCTCTTAGGACTACTTTCATTGCATCCCACAGGTTATTGTATTAGCATTTTCATTTAATTGTAGGTATTGTTTAATTTCTTCTTTAATTTCATCTGTGACCCATTGGTTGTTCAGGAGGGTAGTTTTTTAATTTCCATGTGTTTATGGAGTTTTTACAGTTTCTTTTGCCATTAATTTCCAATTTTACTGCACTATGGTCAGAAAATATGCATGGGATAATTTCAATTCCTTTGCATTTACTTAAGCATATTCTATGGGCTAGTGTATGGTCTATTTTAGAGAATGTCCCATGTGCAGCTGAGAAGAATGTGTATTCTGATGTTGGGTGGAACACTCTGTAAACATCTATTAAGTCCATTTGCTCACAGGTTTGGTTGAGTTCTGATATTACTTTGCTGATTTTTTGTCTAGTTGATCTCTTTGTGACAATAGGGTATTAAGGTCCCCATTACGATTGTGTTATTGCTTATTTGATTTTTCATGTCTATTAATATTTGTCTTATATAGCTGAGTGTTCCCATATTTGATGCATATTTATTTATGAATGTTATCTCTTCCTGTTGAAGTTTTCCCCTAAAAGTATGTAGTGACCTTCTTTATCTCTTTTTATCATTCTTGGTTTGAAGTTCACATTGTCTGCAAACAGAATAGCTACCCCTTCTTTTTTCTGGGTTCCTGTTGCATGGAGTATTGTTTTCCATTCTTTGACTTTCAGTCTATGAATTTCTTTCTGAGACAAACATGTTTCTTGCATACACCATATTGTCAGATATTGTTTCTTGATCCAGTCTGCCAGTCTGTTTCTTTTGAATGGTGAATTGAGCCCATTTACATTGATGGTTATAACTGATATGTATTGGCTTATCTTTGTCATGTTATTTTCCTGCTGTTGATTCCCTGCTTTTCCACTCTGTTTAATTGCTTGTCCTCCCTGGTGGTTTCTTTCTGTTCTTGTTCTTGGAATTGTGGTCTTTTTTATCTCTGTCTAGAATATCTTTCAGTACTCTTTGTAGTGTTGGTTTGGTGGTCATGTATTTCTTCAGTTGTACTTTGTCATGGAAGTACCTTATTTCTCCATTAATTTTGAAAGGTAGTTTTGCAGGGTACATCAATCTAGGTTGGAAGTTGTTTTCTTTCAGGACTTGAAATATTTCACTCCAAGCTCTTCTTGCCTTGATGGTTCAGCTGTGATTCTGATGGGCTTTCCTTTATAGGTGATCTGGTTCTTTTTCCTCTAAGAACTTTTAATATTCTGCTCTTGTGCTGAATTTCTGGGATCTTGATTATTATATGTCTGGGTGTAGATTTATTTTGGTCATGGCTGTTTGGAGTTCTATATGCCTCTCTTATCTGAATGTCAGATTCTGTTCCCATGCTTGGGAAATTTCCTGCTATTACTTCTGCAAATAGACTTTTTATGTCATTTGTGTTGACTCCTGCTTTTTCATTGACACATATCAATCTTATATTGCTTTTCTTTGCATCGCCTTGCAACAGTTGAATTATTATTTCCTGATCCCTTATTATTTTAAAGAGATCTTTCCTTTCATGATCACTAGCCATAATCCTGTCTTCAAGGTCTGAACGTCTATCTTCAGTTTCATTCAAGCACTTTTGACAGCTTTCAATGGAATTTTTAATTACCTGGATATCTGTTTGATTCTGTTTCATGCATTCTCTTTCTTTCCTATATTGTTAATTCAAGGTTCCCATCATTTTCCTGTGCTCCTCCATTTTTTTTTATCTATGTCTACTCTAGGTTTGCTGAGCAATTCCTTCATTATGGTTGTCATTTCTTTTTTTACTTGAGAGATTATTTCTGATCTGATTTCCTCTATAGCCTCATGGATTTGTTTCTTTACTTTGGTTGCTATCACTTTAGAAATTTTAAGGTGCATCTTCTATTTTCTTCTATCTTGATGTCTCCTGGACTTGTTCTGGGTGAGCTGGAGGTCTGAGATTATGTTTTCCTTCTGTATCTTGTCATTTTCTATTTCAAAAGTTTTTATATTGTTTTCTGTGTTGATCTTTGTAAGTTTTTGTAGTAGGTAGCCATATCACTAGTATCAAGGCCTCTCTAGGAAAATTCTGTTCTTCAGGGATGCCTTCTGTGTGTAGGAAGTTCTTGGTTTGTGTCTGTCCCAAGATCCTACCTTCCCAATTAATTAAGAATGAGATATTGGTATCTATTTGGCTCAGTCCCCAGTCCTTTGGTGTCAGGCTGTGGTGAGGTTATTACCCCAGAGCTTCCCAGTATTGTTACGGAAGGGAGAACAACCGATTACAACAGATATGATATCCTAGCTAAAGTAGTATAATTAGCAATAACAATAGCATCAAGCACAGTTTAGAAACTGACAAACTGTGGTAACTACTAATTTTGTACCTTAAACCATAGGAGCAAAATCTACAGTTATATAATAGACCCAATTATAAATTGGGAGCTTTTATGCTAAGTGTTTCCCCTTGGTAGAGTGGTTTTAACCTGTGGTGGGGAAATTTAAGAAGGATAGTGGATAAAACAAAGATAACTGAAAAGGAAGTAGAAGCAAGGCTGGAGGACAAATGATGATCACGCAGGCTTTGGGAAACTAGAGAAGAGGGCAGACAAGAAAGAATGAAGGAGTAAGCAAGAGATTTTCTGAACTTGGGCCGGTGAGATGGCTCAGTGGCATAAGCACCTGCCTGGCAAGCGCGAGGGCCGGGGTTTTTTTTTTTTTTTGTGGGTACCAGGGGTCAACCTCAGGACCTCGTGCGCCAGCAGGCACCCGTGCCACTGAGCGATATCACCGGCCCCTTTTTTCGTATGTGGGTTCCGGGAGTCGAACTCGGGCCCTCACGCTTGCCGGGCAGGCGCTTAAGCCGCTGAGCCATCTCACCGGCCCCAAGGGCCCGAGTTTGACTCCCAGAACCCACATACGAAAAAGGGGCCGGTGATATCACTCAGCGGCACGGGCGCCTGCTGGCACGCGAGGTCCTGAGGTTGACCCCCGGTACCCACAAAAAAAAAAAAAAAAAAAAGAGATTGTCTGAACTTGATCTCTGGGTTTGGGGGATGGGATTAGTTTTCTGTGGCTGGAGTTCTCCCCAACCATTTAAAAAAGAGAAAAAAAAAATAAGAAAAAAGCAAAGAAAAAAGGAAAAGAAAAAGAAAGAAAGATAAAAATAAAATTTAAAAAAAGGGGCAGCCCCACCTACCTGCTTCTATTCTGTATGTCTTTGTCCCCAAGTACAGTGCTGATTCACCTAACTTACCACCTTTTGGTCCATATTGTTCATGTTGCTTCAGTCTTTTCCACACTACTAGTCCTGCCTGTCCATCATGTGTGCCGTAGTTGAGCTCCCACTGTGTAGTTGCTGTTCCCCTGGTCACCTGGTCCCACCAATATAGGGAGGAGGAGCTGGTTACCTGTTTTCTTCCTACCAGGCCAGTTGCCAGGTCTTGCCTTAATCACTATTTTTTGGACATCCCTCATTGATCAAACATTTATGGCAATTTCTGTCAAATAAAAACATCACTGTGTGTCTTCATCCACCTTATTCACCAGATCCGGCACTGTGTGACTTCTGGCTCTCCTTGGAAGCCAAAATGACCATGAAAGGGAAATGTTTTGTATTGATTCTGAACACCAATGCAGCTGCAACAGCAAAACAAAAGACACTCATGGAAGAGTACTTCCAGACCTGCCTCGGAAAGGGGCAAGGCTGATGGCAAACAAGGAGGAGGATTTTGAGGGGATTAATGACAATGTCTCTTTCACTGTCATTTTAAAAAAATTGAAACATTCAATGTATTCTTGATGTATTTTTCAATCCCATCTTGTATTATTAAGGGGAAAAAAGGAAAAGGGTAAGCACTGACAAGGATGCGGAGAAACTGGAGTCCTCTCATATGCTTGGTGGGAATGTAAGATGGTACAACTACTATAGAAAGCATCCTGTCAGTTTCTCATAAAGTTAAACAGAATGAACATAGAATCAGCAATTCCACCAAAGGAACTGAAAAGCAAGAAATCAAACAGATTCTGTATACATATGTTAATAGCAGCATTATTGACAGCAGCCAAAATGTGGAAACAAACCAAACATCCAACAACAGATGAAGGATAAAGAAAACGTGGTCTATAGATGCAGTGGAATATTATTCAGCCTTTAAAATTGAATGAAATTCTGATACATACTTCAGCATGGATGAATCTTGAAAATATTATGCTAAGTATCCAGACAAAAGGACAAGCATCAGGTGACCACTCATGTAAAGTATCTATAATAGGCAAGTTCATCAAGTCAGAAAATAAAATAGAGGCTATCAGGCACCAGGTGAAAAAGGAAATGGAGAATTTTTTTTGAATAAGTATAGAGTTTCTGTTTGGGGTGATGCAAAAGTTCCGGAAGTAGAAATTGGGCAGTGGTTGTACAATATTGTGAATGCATTTAATGGCCCTGAACTGGGTGTTTAAAATACATTTTATGCCATGTATATTTTGCTACAATGAAATGTACTGTTCTACCAATCTAAATGGGAGGAAATATTTGGCAAAATTTTATGCATACAGCCCTACTTCACCCCCCAACCTCTTCTTATTTGTTTCCCATCATTAGTCAGGTTTTTAGAAATGTTTCACCATTTAAATAATTATTTTGTTGATAACCTTAATTGTTCTGCTGCAGTATTACACATTTTGGAAGAGAATGCTCTAAATTTTGGTTGAATTTGTTCAGAATCTATTAGAAATCTTAAAAAATGTTCAAAAGTTAAGCAGCTTTTGAAACTTAGCATACTGCAATTGTTGAAAATCAAGCTTGTAATCAGAAAGGGACTGAATTTTAGTCCTACAAAAACCATAGAGTTGAGAGGTGTGTTGGGGCGGATGATCAAGCAAGTTAAATGATAAGACCTCAAATCCTGTACAAGATTTAATGTCAAGATTTTGAAATTGTACTTGGAACCGTATGGCATGTTTGACAGCACGCTCATTTTTAATTGGGTATATTTGTGTTTTATATGAGAAATGAAATGGAATCGAGAAGGCCTAGACTTTTGCTGCAAACATATGTAGGCAAACACAAAAGTGTTACAGAGACACATAATTTTATAAGTTGTACTTATAAAACATTTGTTGAATAAAAGTATTCTGAATGGAGACAAAGAGACAGTATTTGTGGAAAGTGTTAGTCATAAGTATTTGTGCATTTCCATTGACAAAAATTAGAATTGAGAAATACCCATCACTGAGCAAACTCTGTTATGAGTTCTGTAGGTACCTGTAGAGAGAGCATTTTCTGAATGAAAAATATCTTCAAAGAAGAGGAAACATTAAAGGTGTCAACAACCACATTGACAAGCATAAAGTGTGATATTGATAAACTTTTACTAGCAATTTTACAAAAATTATGAAGATCATATTAAAATATAGTTTTAAGAAAAATACTATATGTGCCTAAAATTGATTTATGTATATAAATACATACTAAAAAGTTCTTTTTTAAAAGATACTCATAACTTCAACATAAATATTTTTAAAATATTGACTTTAAGGTACATGGATATATGCTATTTTAATATTTTAGAAGGGTTTATTTGTTTATTTACTTATTTATTTAGTTTTTTGAAACTAGGTCTTGGTATTCCAGGCTGGCCTTGAACTCACTGTGTAGCCTAGGCTGGCCTTGAACTTGCAGCTATCCTCCTGCTTCAGCCTCCAGAGTGCTGGGATTACAGGTATGCACCACTGTGCCTAGCTGGGGATTTTATTTTTGAAAATTTTATTTTTTAAATCAAAATCTTTTTCTTGGGCTGGGGATATAGCTCAGTGGCACAAGTGCCTGTCTGATAAGCGCAAGGTCCTGCGTTAGATTCCCAGTACCAAAAAAAAAAAATCTTTTTGTTTACCAATTTATTTAATCAATTTGATAGTCAATAAATAAATATTAAATTATTTTTAATATTATCCTTTATTTTCAAAAGCACCCCAATTTGTATTACTAAAAATGATTGTTTTTCTGTGACTGAGAAGTTCTATTCCTAAGTATAGGCTCAGCAAAAATGTGTACATGCAAACATTATAAGCCACGCAAGAATGTTTACAGCAGTTATTTGTAGTGATCTAAACTACAAAATAGTAAATAGTCACCAAAAATTCAAGCAGATAAGCAGACGATGGTCTCACCATGGCTGTGCACCAGAACGAACTAGAAGACTTCGGACACATATCCAAGGGTTCTGCCTTCAGCCCTAAGACTCACTGACACCCTGCTCCAGGGCAAGGAGAACCCGGAGCCCAGCTTCGCTTCCTGTCTACCCTCCTAGTCCAGCTGGACTCCAGGGGAGCCGGGTACTGGTCCTTGCGATCACTGATGGGGTTCCCGTTCTCTTCTCAGGGCCTTTTCTGGCCCTGCTACTAAAGGAACAGTAGTGCAACAAGACAGGGCCAGGTCAGACTCCACTTCGATTCTCTACTGAGAACTTAGCTATGAATGGCCCAAATCAGCAACATGAGTATTTCCGGCAGGAGGAGCTACTGGGAAACTACTCTTGTGCTTAAATTCAAGAAGGGCAGCTGCTGCTCTGCTATTGGCAGAGTTTGGGGGCAAAAGTCTGGTTCCAGGGATACCCACAGCTCAAGTTAGGGATCTCAATCCTATAACTGTAAGTCAATCACCCAGTAGTGGTGAAGGGTGAGACAGGAATTTTAATCAGCCTGACCATGCTGGGAAGTACAGATGAAGAGGTTCAACGTCTGTCTTTGAGGGGCTGACGGAAGTTTTGGGATTTTACAGGAAAGGGGAACAGAGGTAAGGGATTGGAGAGCTGGTTGATTGCTATCTCAGGACTAATTCTGGGAGAGCCACCATCACTTGAGGGGCCAGTTCCATTCCCATCATGAGATGGGGGCTTCTGCTTGGTGGGGGGCTGCCTCAGTTCCTGTCCTAGGGTCATTTTTCCCACTTTGGCATGATCTCAACATGGGGCTGTCTGCTTTTCCTGGAATCCAGCACAGGTGCAGATATAGGACAGAGACTTGAGACTTCTAGGCACTGCTCCAGGGGTTGTGGAACTTGATATTATAAAAGGTGGCAATTAGATGTCCATGCAAATCCTAAAAATCACTTTATTTACTCATACCTTATGCCTCAGTCATGAAAGGAGATGAGCTAGGCTCATGTGGGGCTAGTAAACCTCGTGGCACTCCTTAAGTGATTAGCATGTCTACATGCACAGTTAAGTGGGGATCTTGCCCCAGATTTTTTTTTTATGTGGGTACCAGCGGTCAAACTCAGGACCTCATGCTTGCCAGCAGGCGCTCATGCCACTGAGCGATATCACTGGCCCTTTTTTCGTTTGTGGGTACCGGGAGTCGAACTCAGGACCTCAGGCTCTCCAGGCAGGCGCCTATGCCGCTGAGCCATCTCACCGGCCCTTGCCCCAAATTTTAAGACAATAAGGAGGACATAAAGTGAAGACAGAGATGCCAAGCTTTATCCTGCTTTTAGTTACCCACTGACCATCTGCAAGGCCAGCCTCTGAGTCCCTGCTACACTGTCATATACCAAGCAAGTGAAAACTTATCATCGTTTTCAGAGATGGAAATGTTTGGGGAGATGAAGTGATTGGCTGTTTTACTTCCTGTTCAGGGAAAAGAACCAAGTGGTACCTGGAGCCTGAGCCCTGTGACCACATCTAGTAGCCCAGCAACCCCACATTGTCTGGGACCATGTTGAAATTGGCTATGCTCATGTGGGCATATTTACACCCTGAAAGGGGTAAGTGCTCCAAATGAGGGATCCTTCTTCAAGAAAACTAGCTGTTTTCTGATAGCTCCTGCCTACAGCCCCAGATTTCACTGCCATAGTATTCCGGAATAAAAGGTATTTTGATGGTGTCTTCCTGTGAGTAATATTTAGAGTGTGATAGTAGTTTATAGTTTGTTAAAAAAAAAAAGCAACCACAAAATGTCACATGAGTAGAAACACAATATTTACAATATTGACGTTACATGTTCCATTTTAATAATTTAAGATTGAATAAAATAAGTAATTTAGGCTGGGAGTCTAGCTCAGCGGTAGAGCATTTGTCCAAGGCTTCAATAACCAGAACTGTAAAAAAAATTCAATTATAAAAGTTCTGAGGCTATCGTAATTTTTGTGTGTGTGATACTGGAGATCGAACCTGGCACCTTCACATTGGGGTACCTCTCCAGCCTTTTTTATTTCTTAATTTTGAGGCGAAGTCTTGCTAAGTCACAAAGTTGCCCAGATTGGGCTCAAATTTCTGGTCCTCCTGATTCAGCTTCCCAGAGTGCTGGGATCACAGGTGTGCACCTCGTGGGTGTATGAGTGTTGTTTATTTTGCATTACTGAGAATAGTAGAAACCCAGGGCTCCACACTTCATTTCTGAGTTTCTGCAAGGACTTACTCAGGGCTCAATAGATGGCGCTGCTACACTGTCTTTTAGTAAAATTTCACAACTCTTGCTTATTTCAGTACAGGACTGAGGAGGAAAACCCAGCTCTCTTAACCTAGTTCTAGGCAGGATACAACTAGGATTCTAAAAATCTTCTTTTTCAAGCCCTAAAATTCTGTAGGGGAGTAAACCCAGGTATTTTGAAAGCAGAGGTAATGCTCACAGGGCGTTAATCTGTACTATCTCTTGTCTGAGAATCCGAAGGTGTTCTGCTAATGTACTTGCTCCAGGTCTTATAATTTAGATGGATAGGTCATTCCTGCCACGATCCTCCATTATTCTTTCCATACATAAGACAATGAAGTCTAAAGATATTGTGTTACTCTCAACACTGAAATTTTACAACTTTTTTTTTTTTTTTTTTTACTCATCATTATGTTTTGGAAAGTTACCCATGTTGATAACTATCCAGTTTGATGATTACCCAGTTTGCTCACTGTTACATTTGCACAGCATAGTGGTCCCTCAGTATCCACTGTGGGTTGTTCCAGGAACTGCACGGATGTCAGATACCAAAATCTGCAGATGCTCAACCCGTCCTATAAGTGGCAGAGTACTCACATGTGACCTAATGTAACTGAGGCATGCTTACACTTTCAATCATCTCTGGATTGTTCTAACACATAGAGCAAAATAAAGGTGATGTAAATAGTTGTTATTTTGCATTACTTAGGACATAATGCTAAGGAACAAAAGTCTTAACATGTTCAGAATAGACTGAATTTAAAAAAATTTTTTTTCCACACAGGGTTGGTTGAATGCAGAGATCGGGAGGGATGACCGCACTCCACTGAGTGACTGTTCCAAGCTTTGCTTAAACCAGTTATTCAGTTAATGCACATTTACATTGTTCCCAAATGTCCACTATTACATAGAACACGATCTTTTTTATGTGTAGGATACTTCTATAAAACTACCTAATTTATATGCCTTAATTATCTAGTATCAGCAAAATGCAGAAAATACAGTCATTGCCACCAGCTTATTTTCTCATTACTTCATGGAGTGTAGCTTTTCTTTTTTCTTATAAGAGTCAATGATTCAAAAAAAAAATCAGGTCATAGACTGGGGTTTTAAAAAGCCAATTAGAGGGCAAATGAGCCTTTCAGAACTTCAGTTTTCTAAAAACCTAGAAGTGGAATGATAGTCTTACCAGTATACACATATTCTACTTTCCTTCAAAATGTCAAATAGCTCTTCAGAGTACAGTAGTGGCGACAATTTCTATTCCTACTGGGTGTGGATGAGATATCCAATTGCTCATTCTCCTGCTTTTTTTTTTTTATTTTTTGTGGGTACCGGGGGTCAACCTCAGGGCCTCGCGCACCAGCAGACGCCCATGCTGCTGAGCGATATCACCACCCTTTTTCCATATGTGGGTTCTGGGAGTTGAACTCAGGACCTCGCACTTGCCAGGCAGGCGCTTATGCCACTGAGCCATCTCACCGGCCCTCTCCTGCTTTTTAACAGATGCTTTCTTACTGAAAAATTTCAAATATATACAAAAAGAGAAAGATTAAAATAAAAACTTTTAGGTTCCATCAAGTCAAACTGAGTATAAACAGAGCTTCTGCAAAGATGAATGGGACTGCAAGAGTGGGAATAGATGTGCTTTAGTAACCTGGGCGCATATTCAAGGAGACCAAGGCAAGGGGGAAGTTTTTAAAAGCAGAGGGAGGGGATTATATAAAATATTTTGAAACAATGATCCTTGGCTACAAGGATCAATAACAAGGAGCTGTCAATCCAACATTAGTGACAGTGGTTGGGCAGATGTCCATGAAGCAGTGTGTTTTGCTTACAGTTTCTCTGGTCTTCATGCAAGCGTGTTCTGGCAGTCTCGTGACAGTTCCTTTCATCAGGTGTATGTGCTTGAATCTCCCTTTAACCTCCTGACTTTACTTTTGGTTAGGGCTTGAAAAAAGTGACTCCATTTTTATTCTGACAACTTTCATAGTTCCCATCACCGAATTTTAACCATTGTTAATTCATGCCTGATCTTGAATCCTATCTTCTTATTCCCCTGCATACTTTCCTCCTCTGATTATTTGAAGCAAATCTGATCATTCCAGGACATTGCTGTAGAAGATAAGGACTCTTTCCTTTAAAATTAACCACAATATCACGATTGCACTTAAAAAAGTCATTTCTTAACAACATAAAGTAACCAGTAAGGATTCAAATTTTCAAAACTTCATTGTAACTCTTTTTTGATTGGTTTGATGCACAGTCGAAAATAAGATCCATACACTGCCATTGCCTTTTTGTCTGTGGGTTCCCTTCCCCATCTCTCTCTTTTCCTGTTGGTTTTTGTATGTTGAAAAGCTTGGATGGCTTGCCCTATGGAGTGTCTCACAGTCCAGATTTTGCTGATTGGGTCCCACGTTAATATACTCCCGTAACTTGTGGTGTCAGAACTTGATCAGATTTATTTTTTGGTCCCATAGTTTGCAAAGTACAAACTCTGGTACACTCTTTCAAGACATTTTTCAGTTAAGGACGTGGGCTTTCCTCCCAGGATGAAGTTCAAGTTTTGGAGAGAGAGAGGCACTGCTCCCAGTTTGGCACGTACATGTTCTGAGTGATTTTATACTTCTCTCTCTTCCTACATTTGATGATACTCTTGGAGGGGAATCTTCAGATCACAACATTTACTGCATGTAAATAATAATTTCTGAGCCAAAAACAACTCCGTGTGTGCTTTGGACCTGACAGGTTGCTGCTCTTTCTCCAACTGGTAATCTAATTTTGCTTTTTATTCCATCCAGTGCATTCAGGAATGGAGTCCAGGAAACTTAAAATATTCTTTTATTGTTCTCTTTAGTTAATGAAAAATAAACAACATATCACTCCATGTTTCCAGGCTATTTGGATAAGTTAGGAGAAGGCAGAACAAATAAAGTTTGATTGTTCCAAAATTACATCCAGAGTAAGCTAAGTGACAGTATGTTGTCTCGCACCATTTTTGGTCTCTAAAATTTGGTCTTGGTAAACAATTTGTTACCGAAAACATTGAAGTATTTAATGGTGTTGAAACTTAATGTCTTGTCTCCCTTTCTCTTTAAATTCCAGATGGAGAATTGACAATTGATGTAACTAACAAAATAAGCATAAAGGAGAAGACAGGAGCCTTCTGGTTTAATCTGATACGATCATAAGCCCAGAATGGAATCTGGCATTTCCATGCTTGGACTAAGTACTTAAATGATTTCAAATTGTGGCTGAAAACATAAATATAATAGGGAATTCTCTTATGTTCCTAAGCCTGGGGTTGATGTTCAGGGACTAATAATGACCATGAACTAGACTTTCTCCATGAGCTGGATGTGGTCAGGTAGGGCAGTATGTGCATATATTGGCATCTTTCTTGCTCTTTCACCATATACAGCAAATTCTTCAGATGTAAATATGTTTTTGCTGGGGAGCATTAGTTTTTGGGGGTAGCAAATGTCATTGCTTGTGACATTTTATTTTTTTTTATTTTTATTTTTTTGTGGGTACCGGGGGTCGACCTCAGGACCTCACGCACCAGCAGGCGCCCATGCCGCTGAGTGATATCACTGGCCCTTTTGTCGTATGTGGGTTCCGGGAGTCGAACTCGGGCCCTCGCGTTTGCCAGGCAGGGGCTTAGGCCGCTGAGCCATTTCACTGGCCGTGACATTTTATTTTTAAAAGTAATCATTTTCATTTCTATTTATTGTTGTTTAAATTCAGTTCCACAAAACATCCTTGTAAAAACAAGCTCTAAAGTAAATAAATAGATGATGCAGTGATTAAAATAACCTATTTTCTCTATGAGACTGATGAGTGTAGGAATAGACACACAGAAAGCATTTTACAGGCTGGAGATATTAACCAACTTTCTTTATGACTGAATGTTGAGTTTTCTAAATTTACAAAGGCTGCCCTATTGAAGAGTGTTACCTGTAGCAATTATGAACCATTCTTTTTTCTTCTTTTTTATGAACCATTCTTGAACACAGGGTCATTGGCTGGTAAACAATCCATATTCCACACCTGTGGGGAGGTAAGGAGCCAATGCTATGGTATGTTTACCACAGCAGACCTCAGATATAAGGGATACAAGGCTGTCTCAAAATAATGTTTTTGCCAGATGTGGTGGTTTGTGCCTGTAATCCCAGTACTTGGAAGGCTGGGGCAGGAGGATCGCCAAGAATTCAAGGCCAGTCTGAGCTATATAGTGATTTCAAGGCCAGCCTGAACTACATAGTGAGACTCTGTCTCAAAACATCAATCAATCAATCAATCAATCAATCAATCATCAGTCAATTATTTTTTTTTTGTAACACACTTGAAGACAAACACCACTGTCAAGAAAATCATCTTATAGGGATGAACAATACACGCCCACACATATTACAGCACTAATGGGTATGGGTCAGGCCCCAGGATGACTCTCCCTCTCATTCTTTATCCGCATTTCATGAACACGAGTGATCTTCATTCCTTAGAAGGACGGCCTGCTCCCCTGGGCCTGCCTTACTGCCCGCCTTCATCTGCTCAGGTCTGGGTTGTTCTTAGAGCATCCTTACAAGGCCCCTGCATTCTAGTCCTCCAGAGAGGTATTTATTTATCAATCCATTTTATTTTTATTTTTATTAGTACATGTTTGTAGGACACAATGATTACATTCATTGTGAGGAGTTGGTGCATGGACAGAACACATCTTAATTCTTCTTCCTTCCTTTCCCCTCCCTCCGTCTTTTGATCCTCTTCCCTTTTGCAAGATCTACCTCCCTATTTCTGATGGCTAGTCCCTTACTTCTGGCTATGTGTCTTTCCTGGTTGAGATCTTTCAAGAATAGTATTTTTCTACTGGGACTCAGTAGCATTTTGCTGTGCCTCTGTCTTAGTCACATGTCACTTAGAACGGCCATGGTTTATTTCTGTGCCCCCTTTCATACTAGCAGCCTCCTTTAAGATGGGGGCCCGGCCTCCACCTGAGCAAGATACCTGACATACATGTTGCTGCCTAAATGATCAGTCACAGCTGAGGAGCTTAGTGACCTACTCTGTTGCACTTTTGTTTGTTTGTTTGTTTGTTTTTGAGACAGAGTCTCACACGCATGCACCACCACCCCTGGCCTGAACTATTGCATTTTAACAGACAAATGAGTTCCCTCACTCCCTTTTTCACACCCTGACTCACATGATAGAAGGGAAGAGGGGCCTCAATCAGCGCATCTCTTACTCTGTATCCTTAAAGAAGCTCTAGAGTTGACTGTTTTTTTAAACATAGGTCTGTCTATTTAAAAATTAAACCCCTTATTCAGGGTTAGTTGACAGCTGAAAGCCCGAAGAGAGGGGCTGCTGAGAACTGGAAGGGGAAGGGGCCTGGAGGAGAGTGATCCAGGTGTCACAGGGAGGTTTCTGATGAAATTCTTCAACCTCAGGCCCCAGGCAGTGCTGGCCTGCATTATACCATCAGCTGTCCATCCCTGACCATTTTATTTTTTTTATGGGTACCAGGGGTTGACCTCAGGACCTCGCACACCAGCAGGTGTCCATGCCACTGAGTGATATCACCGGCCCTTTTTTTTTTTTTCGTATGTGGGTTCCGGGAGTCGAACTTGGGCCCTCACGCTTGCCAGGCAGGTGCTTACGCCACTGAGCCATCTCACCAGCCCTCCTGACAATTTTTGACACGTGCTCTGTTTTGTCAACCCCTGAACAAGACAATTAAGATACATGGTTGATTTGAAAAGTTCTAGTTCAGTGATGGTGAAGTTCTAGTTCAATGATACAGATAGCCTGCATGCATGCCATTGGTTCACCACCACTGTTCCAGTTGTTACTTGCAAGGTGGTGCATACCTATAATCCCAGCTACTTGGGAGGCTGAGGCGGTAGGATCACAATTTGTAGCTAGTCTGAGCAACTTAGTGAGACCCTGTCTCAAAATAAACAAGGGTTGGGGGTTTAGTTCAGTGGAACAGTGGTTGCCTCTCATGTGCAAGGGCCTGGGTTCACATCACCAATACCACACAGACACAGACACAGACACTGACACAGACACACACACACACACACACACACACACACACACACACACACACACACAGAGTTTTAGTTCTTTTTTTACCTGGTAATACATACACTTGGTCAAAAGAAATCCCAGCAGTGCAAAAGGATATGCTATGTTTTCAAAATGGCAAGCAAAGTATCTTGTTTTAATTTGTCCATTTCATTTTGCTTTATTTTTCTTTTTCCTCATTTAAAATGTTCCCCAAATTGTGAAATGATTCACTTAAAAAAAATTGTTCCACAGCCACCATAGTTTTAAAAATTCTCCCCATCAGAGTTTTACAGTTGACATTTAAAATGTGGTTATGCAGTCATTCCTACTTATACATCTTCTCAAGGCTGGGTTAACACAACTCATTGGCACATTTATCAAAATCAGCAGTGGACAGATAGGGTATTTGGCAAAAGTTAGTGTGGCAGGTGAATCAGATGTCTGCTATGTGAACCAAATGATTATAGAATCTAAGGTAGATTGACACTCTCAGAATGGCTGTCTAAGTTTGCAAAATTTTCCTTTTTACTTCTTGCTGGCAGCTGGTATTCAAGACAAAAAAGATCTAGGATTGAACAAGACGATTCCTCTGTTTTGTTAGACTGGAAACTCTGCCTAGACTCCTGGGAGTTGAAAAAAAAAAGTCAAAGTTATTCATCCATCAAAATAAGTCCCAGTTGAAAAAGATCATAAGACAAAAAAACTTCAAGGAATATCGATATTTCAAGGATGTACCATGAGGAGACTTTTATATCTTGGATTTGAATGAGTATGATTATTTTGAATTTACTTCATTTTGAGGACATACATTTTAAAAAAGGTGTCGATAATTCAAATATTTCTTAATGTGGTCTCCATTGTGTTATTTTAAAAATCTGTTGAAATGGGAAAAGGAGTTCAGCCTAGAAACATAAAATTTTGGGGAGAATCCAGTGTTTCAAAGGCATATGCTTAAAATGAATAGAAAGAAAAATGTTTTCAGACACAAACCATGAGAACCCAATGGATAAGGAGATTTTGGAAATAATCTGAGACTTCCAGAGCATCTTGGCTCAAATAGTTGCAGTCCAAGATGACAGTGTTTTGCCTGCTGCTCAGTAGATATTGTTGGTAATAAAAAGTTTATTATGGAGAAAAAGGGAATTCTGTAGATGAAGAAAAATAAAATTGTAAGGCAACATGTCCAAATGTCTTAGTAATGTCTGAACAATTAAAAAAATATATAACAGGGTAAAATCTTTTCTTTATTTCTTTTTATTAGTATATGTTTGTAATACATAAGAATTACATTCATCTTCAGGAATTGATACATGTTCGTACAGTGTCTTAATAGGATAAGATATTTTCTTCAAGTATACAAGAATTTAAAGCAAAGATCTGAGCCCATAATTAATTCTTGCCTAAAATATTCCAAGTAGAAATAAAGAGCCTTCATTAAAGTTTTATTTATATCCAATGTATAGTGATTCATGTAAACCTAGTAAAAGCATATGCTTCTGATAATTAACCACATTTGGGTTAAAGATTGACTATGTTTTCTGAATGCCCGTATGTTGAGTGGTTTCTTTTTTCATGTGGGTACCAGGAATTGAACTCTGGACCTCGTGCTTGCCAGGCAGGTGCTTGTGCCGCTGAGCTATCTCACCAGCCCTGAAGGTTCTGAAGAAATATCTTCAATTGGTTTCTTCCTTTGGTGTCCTTCCAGGGAGCAGCTTTTGCTGCAATCTTTATGTGGATGTAATACCTTGCTGCTTTTCCATTTTAAGTGAGCAAAATTTGTTGTAGGAGAGTTCAGAATGAGAAAAGTGATGACAATTTGAAAAGCCTACCTCCCCTATTTTAGAACTTTTTCACACTGGATTTCCTTGTATGGCCAAATTCCAGCTGGCCGGCCTTTCTCACCCTGCTCTGCCTTCTGAGATTTTGTCTGGGATGAAAGCACCCAGAAGACAGCTGACAGAGAGCTGAATTTAAAGTCAGCTGCAGGGCAGAGCAGGGAAAGTCCCCCTTTCCTCAGGGCAGGAAAGAGAGCCTGGCTACAGGCAGATCCCACACAGGTTTGATTTAGTTCCTTTCCCTTGGGTTCACAGTCTTTTGTGTCCTCTCCAGAGCTCCCTGCTTATCTTTACACAAACTCCAACTATCAGCTGGACAGAACTCCCAGTGAAAAGGCTCACTGACCTGGGATGTGCTGCAGAGTGGTGCAGTTCACTTTTGCAAGGGAGGGAAATGCATGAAGGACTTAGTCAGGTGATGGGACATCCCTGAGAATTTGTCCAGGTCAAAATTGAGTCATACAGCTCTCCTCCCCTTCCAGAGAGAGAAGCAAGTCTGAGCAAGCCAGGGCAGACTCACAGACATGGAGGAGAGAAGAATCCACACAGGGTTTTTCTTTTTGGCATGGTAGGACTTGTGTTAGGGATAGGAGAAAAAGAAATAAGAAGAGAGAGGACTTGCTCTTCATCAGCCCAAAGCAGGGCTGGCTGACATGGGAGCTGGAAAGTGGGTCAACGATAATTTCACTCGCCCTTCAATCCCTCCATTAACTGGAAAGCTGTTTCTGAAGTGGCATTTTTTTGTGGCAAATGTCCTAGGAACTATCTAGCACCACAGCGGTGAACAACCAAGGCCCTGCCATCATAGGAGTCATATAATATTTTATATAATGTACATTCTATCCCAATAAGGAGCCAGAAAATAACCAGGTAATCAAATAGACCACAATTTTAGCTAGTGGTAAGTGCTGTGAAGATAAAGTAGAGTCAGGGAATGATGTTATGTGTGTGTATAACAGTCAGGCTTTCTACCATATTTTCCCGAAAATAATACCTAACCAGAAAATAAGCTCTAGCGTGATTTTCTTAGGATGCTTATAATAGAGGCCCTACCCACAAGATAAGCTCTAATTAAGACCATCAACTAGACAGATGCATTTAGTATATCTATTGCAACACACAATGGATATATTGAATTATATGTAATAGTAATATGTAATGAAATGCAAATTAATGTTATTGACACTAATACTTAAAATAAATGATAACATAAATTACAGTTAAATATTTGTAAATACCCAAGCAGGTACCTTTGGACAAGAGGTTAATGCCTACGTAAACAGATAAGACTTACTGCTGAATGACCAATCGGAGTACAGATACAATGAGCAAATTAACATGCACACCTGAAAACAAATAGACGTGGTTGTGTCTAATACGAATCTTCATAGTTCGGTACATTCTATGTTGTAATGGATGTACTTAATGTACTTGTGTGAAATAAACATTTCCTGAATTTTAGCACCTGCAATTTTTTGTCGCTTTCCTGTGGACCATCATTCTCAACTGTTGTCATTTTTGTTTCCACTTTCACGCCCTACGTAGAAATTCGCTACAAGAGCCAGGAAAGGGCACCAGGAGGGGCCATGAGATCTGCCCTAAGGATACCATGTTGTCCTAGAGGACAAAGCAGCTGGCCTTTGTATTTAGGTTTCAACAGGACAGTTGCAGGAGCTTGGGGTGGGCCCTGAAGATGCTGGCTTCAAGAAGCCAGATGAACAACACCTGTATTATAAGAGGCCCTGTACCACCCTTGTGAGCCATCATAGGGAGGTAAGCTCAGGGCTCGACAGTGGGAGATATGTTAATGAAGACGACACATGCAGACTTTATTATGTTCTAGGTGTTGTTTTAAGGACCTGACATATTAATTAGCTTATTAGCTCCATTAACTCTAACAAAGGCCCTGTGACAGAGCGATCCTCATTAAGTGCATCCATGAAACTAGTGCCCAGAAAGATGATAAATAACTTGCCCAGGGCCCCAAACTGCTGAGCAGCAGTGCTGGGATTTGAACCCTATACTTCCAGAGCCAACTATGCTCCTTCTTTCCCCACCTAGCTTGTAGCCTGGGTAGCAGATCCATGGGTAGCAAATCCATGGGGACCTGAGGCTTTTTTGCCCCCCTTCATCCCCATCTCTCCACCTCACACCCAATCCTCATATCCCAGCCTCAACTCTGACCCCCACCCCCCACACACACTTGATGGCGTAGAAGATGGCACAGAAAATGGCATAGATGATCTCTCTGTGATGTGAGAACTGAAGCCATGGTCCCACACTCTGGGAATAAGACACACAGTACTACTTGTCAAGCTGGAGGAAGAGGAAAACACTCCCTGGTTTGTCCCCCCCACCATTCCAGGATCACTGTTCAAATCCTGGCTCCTTATACCCTATTTCCCAATAAATAAGACTGGGTCTTATATTAAATTTTGCTCCAAAAGATATAACAGGGCTTATTTTCAGGGGATATCTTATTTTTTCATGTACAACAAACTACACTTGTTTGTGTACAACAATCTACATTTTGGGAAATGAGAAAAAAATGTTCAAATGGGAAGGGGAACAAAGGAAGAGGATGAGGGAAGGAAGGACAAGACAAGAAAAAAGAAAGAAAGAATAGAAAGAAAAAATGAAAACAAAGCTTTTGTAAATAATGAGGGGAAAGGGATTGAAGGGAGGGTAGGGGAATGGGAAAAAAGAAGAATCAAGATATATCATAGGCAAGTACAAATTCCTTATGATAAATGCTATCACTATGTATATTTAAAATGTACCAATTAAAAAATATCAATGGATGGGAAAAAAACAAATACAGTCATGTCATCTTCTTCTGGAACGTCATAAGTCTCCAAACCCTGAATTCTGGCCTGATTTTCTGCGACTTCATTTCCTGTGGAACCGTTGGCCCCAATCTCTCACGTCCAGCAGTAGAGCTCTCCTTAAATGAGCATTTGTCTATGTAGCCCATTCATAGTGCATTTTACCCCATAAATTTTTCACCCAAGTCACGATCTCTTGCAGGCTAGGCTTCACAAAATTTCATTTAAATCGAGCATTAATTGAGGACTTACGAGAAGTGGAACAAAGTGACAACAGTTAAAATAATGGTCTACACAAAAGCAACAAAAAATTGCAGGCACCAAAAAGAGCTGAAAATTATGATGAACACATGCAGAACTGTGTAGCAAACAACATGATGAATTCCTTCAGTGAGTGGATTTCTGAGAAAATTTTGCCCAAATTTAGCTTCAGCTTAGAGGATGGGGCAGGCAGTGGAGAGAAATGAGGTGGAGAATCAGGTAGGAGCTGATACTAA
This sequence comes from Erethizon dorsatum, assembly GCA_028451465.1. Lineage (NCBI taxonomy): Eukaryota > Metazoa > Chordata > Mammalia > Rodentia > Erethizontidae > Erethizon > Erethizon dorsatum. The sequence goes on from CM051831.1 coordinate 41,090,365, forward strand.
AGGCTTTTGCAAGCTTGATTATAGAGTTCAGATGTCACTGGGGGACAATGAAGAGTCAAGGGAGACTTTTGAGCAAGGGAAACTGGCCATCCTTTAACTAACTGGGACGAAACAATGACATGCATCTTCTCTGTCGAGTCGTCCAAACTTAATTAGCATCTATTCCTACAAAGCACTGGGAAGCCTCAGATTTATTCGGAGTTGTCATATCCCAGCTCTGTCCTTTATCAGCTGTGTGACATCTGCAAGTTAGTTAAGATCTCCAAACACTCAGGTCCTCATGACTAACGGGAATGAGAGCAGAACTTGCTTCATGGGGATTTGTGAGAATTAAAGGAGCTCATTTAAGTTCACTACTTGCTGCAGTGACCGGAACAGAAGGTGAGGGTTTCAAGGCTCTGGTCAGTAGTAGCAATAAGAGCAGCAGTAACACTACTACTACTAATAGCAGGGACAGAGGTACTCTTTAAATGTAACAGCCTAAAAGGGCTCCTGTAACTCTGGGAATTGTGGAAGAGGCCACTTATTTAGCACATGCCTTTTCCTGAGGGTTGGCCATTCCTTTTCCTTGTTCCTCTTTCACTTGCCCAGGATTGATCAGGGATCTCATAGAGCTGAAGGACTAATAAGAAGCAGGCTCTGGAGGCAAAGAGGAGAGGGGAGAAAAGGACAGAGGGCCAGAAGAGGGTCAGAAGAAGCAAGTCCAACAGGAAAGAGACTTCTTTTCCTGCAGTGAGTGGGTTAGCCTTGTTTGTATTCAACATGGCTTGAACGCAGACACACACCAGCAAGTTTACACATGTGTGCACATGCAGACATGCTCTCACATACCAGGAAAAAATCTAGGGGAGGAGGAGCTTTGTATAAAGTGGAAAAAATATATCACATCTCTCACCTCTCCTTTTGGACTGTGTAATTGACTAAAACATACTGGAAGTTTGGGTCCAAGTACAATTTTATGTGTTTTCCAGTGCCCCGGTTGAGTGTGAGCTTTAGGGCTTGTGTGCCACTGTTCCCTTTCCCCTCTTTCCAGCCTGTGTTAGGAGCATTATGAAATTACTGTTGCTGTCACTGAATTGATGCAAGTGGGGGGAACTTCCATTGAAGTTATGAGAGTCCTGGATTTCCTTGGGTGATCAAAGTGTAGGCCAAAGGTGTGAAAAATGGAAGTCAACTTGGGGTCAAGCCTCCCTGGAAATGTGTTTTAAAATTTGAAAGCAACCTTATCTAGAGAATTATGAAGAAAGGCAGTCACCCTGTGTATTAAGCTGCCCGCCCCCCAGGCTCTATCCTCTCTGCAGCCTCCCTCCCCCAGCCGTACACCCCTACACAGGCAGGAGATGCTTACTTCTGCTATTTAGATTCAGATCTCTTTCTAAAAGAGATTGGCACTGAGAAAGGTTATTGAAATAGTTTCAGCTTTTCTCTCTCCAGGAAGAAATAGATTGCTGCACTTCTGCTGCATTGCCCACTTCCAGTTGGGTGCGACTGGCCCGACCTTTGATGATTATGTAGCCTCCATACCAGTCCTGGGTCACCTTTCCAGATTTCTATGAGAGAGAAGTAATCTAGTGGACTGCAAACTGCGATTGGCTTAGATCTCACTCTTACATCAGTAAAACCCACCATAGCCTGTACACTTACATTTGAGGAATAGAATGGCTCAAAACTATGGTTTTTCTTTTTGCTCAAGGAAGATAAGAGAGGGGAAGGGAAGGGGATATAAAAATTGAGAGGTGTTATGCACATGTACTAACTCCTCACAGTGAATGTAATCATTGTGTACTATAATCATGTACTATAAAAATAAATGTTTAGGAAGATTTGCTTTTATTTTGCCACACACACTCCACATGTAGCCCTGCATTAATTTGAACAAAAATAATAGATTTTGCCATTTTGCTATTTCAGTGTTTCTTGATTCTGCAGGATGTAGGCAGCTCGCCACTGCTTTAGGTGATGTTTCTGTTCTCGTGTGATGAATTAGATGAATTGGAAGGTGTGGCTTCACCGTCAGATGTTTGACAAGTCTGTTCTGCAAACCGACTGATGTTTAGATTTAATGGACAGGACAAAACAGAACAGAGCATGTGCAAAATACATGCCATCTTACCTGGTAGCAACTTTAGTTCATTGAAGGGATATTTTGGGGGAAGGAAAAGATAGACTGGGTCTGTATCAAAACTTAATTCCTTTTAAACTTCTTAAGTGTTGATTTTAGAACTCAGCTTATTTTGCACAGCAAGAGAAACCACCAACAGAGTGAAGAGACAACCCATAACGTGGGAAAAAATGTTTGCCAGCTGTTCCTCAGACAAAGGAATACTATCGAGAACATATAAAGAACTCAAAAAAATCAGACCTCCCAAATTTAAAGACCCACTCCAAAAATGGGCATCTGAGATGAATACACATTTCTCAGATGAAGAAATACTAATGGCAAATAAATATACAAAAAAATGTGCAACATCACTAGTCATTCGAGAGATGCAAATTAAAACAACACTGAGATTCCACCTCACCCCAGAAAGAATGGCTATTATCAAGAAATCAACTAATAACAAATGCTGGAGGGGCTGTGGGGAAAAAGGAACCCTTCTCCACTGTTGGTGGGAGTGTCAACTGGTACAGCCACTGTGGAAGTCAGTGTGGAGATTCCTCAAAAAACTAGGGTTGGAGGTCCCATTTGACCCAGCTATTCCCCTTCTGGGCATCTTCCCAGAAGAATTAAAAACATCGTACCACAGTGATATATGTGCACCCATGTTTATAGCAGCACAATTTGTAATAGCCAGATCTTGGAAACAACCCAAATGCCCATCAACTGAGGAATGGATAAGAAAGATGTGGTATTTTTATACAATGGAGTACTATTCAGCCATAAAGAAGGATAAACTGGAGACTTTTATAGGTAAACGGATGCAACTCGAGAAAATACTCATCAGTGAAATAAACCAGAAGCACATGTGTAAGCATCATATTGTCTCTCTAGTATGAGAAACTGAAAGAGTAAATAAGATCCAAAATGTACAATAGACATGATGAATCAAAAAGAAACTGGTCGGGCTGGTGAGATGGCTCAGCGGCTTAAGCGCCTGCCTTGCAAGTGCGAGGGCCCGAGTTCGACTCCCGGAACCCACATACGAAAAAGGGGCCGGTGATATCGCTCAGCAGCACGGGCGCCTGCTGGCACGCGAGGTCCTGAGGTCGACCCCCCAGTACCCACAAAAAAAAAAAAAAAAAAAGAAACTGGTCAAAAGGAAAGAGAGACTGGAATAGGGAAAAGAAAGAAGGGAAAGGGAAAAAAATTGTATATATATATATATATATATAAGATGGTTAAGATAGATACACTACCAATTTTACTTAGTTCATTGAAGAGTAAGGTTTGTGCCAATAATGTTTGGACAATTGAATGCTAATGTCTGGTATCCTGAATAACTAACTTAAAGATAATAATACGTAATGCATTAACCATTGTTACCCTCATATTATGTTGTTTTGAAAATTTGTTTTTTTTGATATGTTTTGTTTTTTCTTCTCTTTAAAATAAAAAAAAAGAAAAAAAGAAAAAAGAACTCAGCTTACTGTAGAAGAGCCAAGTAAGGAAGACAGTGATCTACCAGAAGGATGTTCCATCCAGAATTTTAGCTTTGTGGGAACCATTGGAAAAAGAATGTTATAGTTTAGATCTAAAATTTCCCTCTCCCAAATTCTCATGTGTGTGGAAGGTGATTGGATCATGGGAGTGCTATACTCATCAGTGGTTTTATCCATTGATGATTTTAGTAATTCAGAATGTGCCATTAGGAGGTGGGCCTGTTTACAAATGGTCACTGAAGGTGGCACCTATATTCTTGTTCCCAGCTCCTCCTTCTCTCTCTCTCATCTGTGGGATGAGGACCTAGCCTCTGCCCAAGCCCTCCCGCCATGCCACTTCTGCCTTGAAACCAGCCAAGCATGGACAGATACCATGAGCCAAAATGAACCTTTCCTCCTTTAAATTGTGGGCATTGAGTATTTTGTCCTAGCAATAAGAAAGTGACTAAGACAAAGAGCTGAAATTTCCTGAGCATTCATGTGTCCAGAATGATGCCAGGGGTTTTGTGTGCAATATGTCAGATAATCCTCACAGCAGGAGATGGGTAATGCTATTATCATCCACAATACACAAATGAGGAAATTGATACTTGGACAGTTTTAGTGATTGGCAAAATTTGCACTTTTAGTAGTGGTACAATCAGGACTTGAATCCCAGCCTGACTGCTAGGTGTCAAACTCTCAAGGGGATTCTATACTACATATTTGCATGAATGCTTAAAATGGACGTTTTACGGTGTTCCTCATGGCTTCTTTCCCTAGTTCAGCTATCATTACACTGTTTTTACCTATCACTTGTGAATGTCTTGTTGTTAATGTAAAGAAATTGATTGACGACAGGTTGGAAAATTACTAATAGTGGACCGATTATATTAATATTGTGAACATGAAGAAATATTTGACTTTGCTTGTGGTGGTGAGGGATGGTTGGTAGCAGTGACAGATTTGCAAAACAATTAGCTTTTTTTTTTGTGGGTACCGGGTGTCGACCTCAGGACCTCGCACGCCAGCAGGTTCCTGTGCCACTGAGCGATATCACCAGCCCTTTTTTCGTATGTGGGTTCCGGGAGTCGAACTCAGGACCTCGCGCTTGCCAGACAGGCGCTTATGCTGCTGAGCCATCTCACCGGCCCCCAACAATTAGCTTTTAATGTAACTAAATGCCATCATACTATAGCAATGAAGTTACTTTTTTTAATGAAGTATATCCACAAACTATGTTACACATTTATGTCTTATGACCTATGTGCTTTTTGCACAGCTTTAGAAGAGTCTCATTTCAGATGAACCTTCAAAGTCTATATCAATCAGATGTCCTTTATGGGTCAAATTTGGGCCCATACAAGTATCTTTTTTTTCAAAATGTCCTTCAGAATCAAGACTAGTGAATAAAGTATAAAACTAGAGAATACTATTTGATTCTTTAAAAAATTCTAGGTGTAAAATAAGATCCAAAATGTACAATAGACATGATGAATCAAAAAGAAACTGGTCAAAAGGAAAGAGAGACTGGAATTGGGAAAAGAAAGAAGGGAAAGGGAAAAAAAATTGTATATATATATAAGATGGTTAAGATAGATACACTACCAATTTTACTTAGTTCATTGAAGAGTAAGGTTTGTGCCAATAATGTTTGGACAATTGAATGCTAATGTCTGGTATCCTGAATAACTAACTTAAAGATAGTAATACGTAATGTATTAACCATTGTTACCCTCCTATTATGTTGCTTTGAAAATTTGTTCTTCTTTTGATTTGTTTTGTTTTTTCTTCTCTTTAAAATAAAAAAAAAATTCTAGGTGTAAAGTAATGAGACTAATTTTCTTATGTGTGAGTGGCTCTGAGGACATTGTTCTGAAAATATTTTAAGCATGAAAGCAATATCAAAATAGTTTTAGGTTTCTGACCAATACTGTAAAGGAACCATTGGGATGTACTGGACCTCTGGGATATATATATATATATTTTTTTTTTTTTCTGTACTGAGGATTAAACCTAAGACCTTTGCACTGAGCTACATCCCTAGCTTATGTCTTGAAAAAGCAATACAGTGCACAAAGTCAGCTCATGGACAGAGCAATTAGAGGAACCTACAGCTTCATTTTTGACTAAAATTCTTCCAACCACCAAAGTACTTATTTATTTGTGCCTCATTTGGTCACTGAATAACTAGAGGAATTTCTCTTCTTTCTCTAATTCTCTATTTTAGACTAAAAAAAGTCTAGCATTTCTTATTGGAAGACTACAGCAATGAAAGAGTTACTGGTCTTCCTGTTTGACTCTTCTGTGTTCTGGGAAATACATGAGATTTAGAATCTAGTGATAAAGAGAGGTGACAGACATCTGAAGAGGTGTCAGGAGCTCTGCTTGCAAAGGGCGATTTGCTGCAACTTCAGTTATTTTCTTTTCAAGTGTGTGACAATGGTGCTATGCTCACATTTGTATTGAAGGCCAACAGGACAGCCTTAGAGAATGGTCGCAGATAAGACACCCTCAGCCCTCCACAAGCTGAAGCTTATTGATAAGCACTCAGTAAATCCTTGCATTAAGAGCCTGTCCTCCCATTTTATAGGGAAGCCAGTTTACACCAAATGCACAAATAACAGGTTTTCGAGCAGGAGAGAAATGGTTATAAACACTCTCTTCTTTTTCTCTGAGTCCCTTGCAGTGCAAAAACAATGACAGTGTCACCAAAATCCTTTCCTGGGTCTGCGAATCATTGTCCCTGAGACTAAATACCAACCTTTTCCAAGTCACCTAGCATGTCATGTTCAGATCATTAATCTCTGTCCATAGCACTGGAGGACCCTTTGGGAGATGGTGTTACTTCCTGAGCTGGCTTCTCACTATCAGCAGGATTTAAGCCTCATTATTCTCTTGGCTAAATGAGTCCTCAAATTTCATGAGGCTTCCCTCTTCCCACAGGAAAAGGAGGAGAGGACAACTCAACTCCCTTTCTGGGTTGATTTTTCTTTTGTGTTGTAAGTGATCTATGCTCCTCGCCCTCTTTGGCTGTCACCATAATTGATGGGCTTCTCGGTTTATTGGTTCAATTAAGACTGTCTACATGACAGCAACTGGTGGATTTAGTCTAGATTCTGAAGTGTTAGTTAAATCAGTGGGGGAAATCACCGATCCAATTGCTTATCTGTTGAACAGAGTCTGTCAAAGTAGCCCCTAAACAGTGGCCTCTTCACCATATTTATCTATGGTGTAGCAATTCTCATTGTGTTTCTGCCAAGGAGAGTATTATTATATAGCTACCTTTCTTATTTTCCATGAGCTACCTATCAGGCTAAGTAAAATGTGGACTCAGAGAGATCAGAAATTACCACCCCCTTAAATAAATACCAGGCTAACTATGTTCTTTGGGTCTTATGTCATAGATTATCCAACCTTTAGAAAACCATCAGATTGGAAACATAATTGATTAAAGCACCAACATAAGCACCATGGTAGACACACACATAGTCAATAGTGTATCATTTCCTAATCTTGCTTCCCAACAGAACTCCAGTACATGGAATTACTTGGTGGCAATTGTGTGTCCTCTGCAGCCCCAAGAGTGGATAGTGGCATGCAAAGTCCACTTTTTTGTCTATTCCAGGTTAAGGCAGGGTCTTGTGCCATTTGTGAGTGAGACACATTTGCATCTGCTAGGAAAATTTTGAGGACAATTTTCTACCTTCATAAAATTTGATATGAGCAACCATGGCCCTTTTCTGCCTCTGGACAAGTCTGCAAGGAGGTGACTTTGGAAGCTACTGCAGAGCATCTTGCCACCATTGACAAGAAAATGGTGGGATGGAGCTTCCAACAAGCTGAGGGCGACAGAGGGGAAAGTGAGAAGAGACTGATGCCTTTCAAGATATTGGTCAGATCCTGAAAGGTGCTGGAACCACCTTGTTGTTGATTTCTTGTGGTAAAGGAAAATAAGCCTCTTATTGTTTAATGTATCTTTAATTGCGCTTCCCACAACTTGCAGTTGAGAGGCAATCTAAAGATAGAAGCACAAAACCAGTGTCGGGTTACACGTGGAAGCACAAATTCACACACTCCAACACTTTGAGGAGAACTAATCTTCTTGGCTCTAGTATGACTTGAAGTCCAATCAGAGAAGATAAAATTAAATTATGGGTTAAATATCAGAAACCCAGGGAGAGATTGTAATTAATAGAGGGAACCAAAGCTAGAACTTAATGTGAGGGCAAACATGACGATGGGGCCCACTATCCAGACTGAAATAAGGCATGTACAAGATGCTGAGTGAAAGAGACCGGATGTAAAATGCCACATGCTGGTGGTGACATTGTAGGAAATAGCCAAACTCAGCAAGTCTGTAGAGACAGAAAGTCCATGAGTGCTGGCAGGCTCTGGGGCTGGAGTGGGGGAGTGCAAACAAGTGTTTAATGGGGAGAGAGTTTCCTTTGGGGGTGAGGAAAGTGTTCTGGAACTAGACGGAGATGATGGTTGAACAACACTGGCAATGTACACAATGCTGCTGAATTGGACGCTTCAAGTGGCTAAATTGTAAATTTTATGCGTGTTTTACCACCATTTAAAAAACCTGAAATAAAGCATAGCACAACATGACATCATAGAAAGAAACTATCCTTTTCAGGGACTCAATTCATCATTATTATTTAAAATTATTTTATTTTTGCAATTTTGAAATTCCTGATTTTCTGCCAAACTTTAAGATAAATTAAATGATGGCTATTTACAAAATATGTTGTGAATTAATTGATTATGTTTTAAATTCTAAATATTTTTACTGAAATAAAATTTCTAAAGTCAACAAAAAATATCACCTGTCTTTGGTAATTGCCTAGCTACTATTATGTCCTGTGGGCTACCAATCAGTGTGAAATATTTCTCTCTCTCTCTCTCTTTCTACACACACACACACACACACACACACACACACCAGCCTGTTCTTGGCACCAGAATTATGAAGCTCTGTGTTGCTTGAAAATGGAAATTTTGATTCTGTAGTAGAATCTCATTTTATGGACAAAAGCCATTCTGATACAAGTAGGAAGATTTGCTGGCTCTTGACGGAGTAAGATAAAATATTACTTGTAACTGGAAGTCAATATGAAATGTGGATTGATATGTTTTAGCTCTGGAGAAAGCGGGGATCAATGTTGCTAATATTTTAGGAAGTCTATTAGAATAAAATTTTATTTTCAATTCAATATGATTGTTCAGAAACAGCTTGAAACACTTAGCTAAAAATAAGCTATTGTTTCATATAAATAACTTGTAACAGCCAGTGCAGCAAAATCCTTTGTCCACTGAGGGTTACATTTGTCAATTAAATAATTCAAAGACCTAAGATCTCATTAATTGAGGTGAATTATATATTTGAAGCAACTTTCCTCCTTCCCTCCTTTCTTCCCTTACTCCCTCTCTTCCTCTTCCCTTTTCCTTCCTCTTCTCCTAATTTTTCAGTGCTGGGGATCAAATCCAGGGTCTTGATCATGCTAAGCATTCATGTTACACTAAACTACACTTCCAGCCCCCACTTACTGTTTCTTCCCATTTGTTTCTCATTTTTCAATGAGTATTAATAATTTTCTTTCCCCAAAACCATTCTTTAGGAACACAATTGAAAACTGACTAAAGTAAGTCAATAAGAAATAGACTGCTTGGAGGAGTTGGTCTTCCAAATTGGACTGGAAGCATGAGTAGCTTTTATTTCACATCCTTAAATGCGTACTTGATTTGTAAACTGCGTGTGGTGGCATGCACCTGTAATCCTAGCACTCTGGGAGGCTGAGGCTAGAGGATTGCGAGTTTGAGCTTAACTTGGGCAGTTTAGTGATTTAGTGAGACAGTCTCCAAACCAAATCAAAACAAACTTAACCGGAGATGTCAGTCAGTGTGAAGACCCCAGGTTCAATCTCTAGTACGACAAAAAAAAAAAAAAAAAATGTACTTGGTTTTAAGAACATCTCTCATGGAGGGTAGATACTATAACTTCCTGAATGTGGATTAGTTTTGAGTGAATGTGGGTCATCAATGTTGAATTGGGGGGGATATTGTCCCCCTCAACTGAACAAACCTACAGGGAGGGAAATACATGTTTCGCCTTAGATGTAGAGCATAGAAAATTATTTTGATGCCCATTTGCCCATAGTGGATTTGGTTTCTCAGCTCATAAAAGTAAGGTGTATGTGATTTAGAAGATCTTGAGGTGAAGTCCTTTTATAGAGTGTCATACTCCAGTAGGGAAACAAACACAAACTTGGGACTCTCAGTGACTTTGGGAAAGATTATTTCAGAGTGACTCTATTTCTTCTTGTTTTTGTATAGAGGTGTGATGCGGAAATCCTGTGTAGTTGAATTACTGAATTTTTGTTTATCAAAAGAGAAGAGAGAAACCTCTGTGCTGCGGATTCGTGCCCAGTGTTAGTACTTTTCCAGTAGGTGACTCTGCACTCTGGTCATAAATCTCAATTAAAATGGTTTCCTCCCCTCTGTGGCAGCCAGCCTCTTTCACTCAGATCATTAGGAGCTGGGAAGCATCCTTAAATCTTCACTGTCCCTTTCTTCCAAGTCACATTGTCTGCAAGAGCCAGAGAGTACAACAGACAACGATGTATGTTTTCTCTTGTGTAGGAGCAACCTCCCTTTGATCTCAACCCTTGACTTTATGGCAACCAGCCACATCCTGGAAGGAAGGGGCTGATAGAATTAGGGCGGGTCGTGTTTATTCTAGAGGAAGCCAGAGGGGTAGGAGAATCTTCAGCAGATGGGGCAGAATGGGCAGAAGTTTGGAAAATATAAGACAGAGACACTTGGAAGGTTTGCAAATTCCAAGGTACTGCCATTCACAGGGACCTAAAAGGATGCACAACCTTTTAGCATGTTTTGTGACAGCCAAGGGGAGAGTGGCTCGATATCAAAGGATTCACCTTCCTCGCTGGCATGGTCCCTGGGTCCCTAATTCCCTGCTTTGTTATGGTAACTGGATTCTTGTGTGATCCTCCAGCCGCCAACTCCAACACAGTGTGTATCAGGGAGACCCAGTAGGTAGGGCTTTCTCCCAAACAGCTGCTTCTTGTCTTGTTTTGAGAACGTAACTTTATATAAATCAGCAGGAAACTCTCTCTGCCGGTCTCCTGCAGAGAAGGGTAACTGTGTAACTTCCTTTCTATAAAACGAAGCTGAAGTCATCTGTCCGTGCCCTGGAGGACCCAGCCCTGGCCTTCATCTGTCCCTTACTGGATGGGGCCTCCTTCTCTTCGGAAGATGCAGATGGGTGGGTATTTGGCTTTTAGATCAGGTCAGGTTACTAAGTTTGTTTTCTCTGTGACAAAGAAACCAAATTACAAATATTGGATTGTAGTTGAGGAGCTCTTTATTTGGAAAATACTTGCTCTCCTGGGAGGATGCTGTGCAGGCCTTATGCACACCATCATTCACCCCGATTTAGAATTTAGAGACCCTTCAAATATCTTCAAAAGTATTTGCTGTTTCCTTCTCTGATCTGATTTGGTTGGATGGTCTATTTGCTGTGTCTGGGCAGGTTGAGTTACTGCAGAAAGAACTAGATCATTTTCCCCTAAGTAACTCTGTCTTGAAGGAATAAGATGTGAGTTGTTGAACCCAAAGTAATCTGGGCTTGAGTTGAAATTGAAGGAACCCTTCAATTCTTAAGTAAACAATTCCACTAAGTGAAATTCCTTCAAGAAATTTTGGAGGATTGTTGATGAACTTTTGTCATTCTGTTAAATATTTAACAATACTCCCTATTATTCAAATTCTCCTAACAGTGCATTTTTGAGTAACATAAAAAAAATGTTATAAAAGTGGATTTAATGTGTACTTTAATGAAGGAATAACATTTGGATGGAGTGTTATGTTTAGGTGTCCCTCTCCCCCAATCCTTGGTAACTACTAAGATGTTACAAACCTAGTACTCTTTGCATCTTTATGGTAGACAACTTCTCTGCTTTAAGTAGGAGAATCTGGATATGAAATCAAAGTGCACACTTGCTACACAAAAGTACTAAAAATTTGACATACTTCACATAAGATTGTTTTATGAGTACGTCAATAATGAGATTAAACTAATTTAAATTATTTTCTTTTAACAATGTTAATTATATATCCTTAGTGTAATAACATGTGTTTAATACTGAATAATAGAAAAACCAGAAAGTACAAAGAAAAGAATAAATACCAGCAGTAATGTGAATTTCCAGAGATAAACATTCCAAAATTTTGATATATACATATAGAATCACAAAATTTAGAACATACTTTATATCTACTTTTGTGTCACATAGTAACACTTGTAGAGCTTTAAATTTGGTAATTTAATTTTAATTTATTATGTCATGAAACCATCTGACAGAATACCTATAATAGACTAGTAGGTGAATTAGCATTATTTCTACTGCTTTCTTTTACAGCATTCAAAGTCAAACTGTGTTTTTAGTTGTTTCTCTATCAACTGCTCACACATATGTCTGAATATTTTTTGACCTCTGCTGCTACCCTTTCACTTTCTCTGAGCTTCTGTTTCTTGACCGTTTAAGAAGCAGAATCCCCAGCTTCCATCAGCAGCTCTTCCAGTCCTTGGTGATCTCTACTAGACTATGAAGCCTCTCAAAATCCAGCTTTGTCAGCCTTCTGCACACTTACAGAAAACATGGTATCCAACTTCTGTGCTTAATCCAAGAGCAGTGTAATATTTTGCAGTTAATTCTGTTATCAGCACCGTCACTCCATGAAGTGTCACCCAGCTGGGAAAGATCACCTTTGCCTCTTGTCTTCTAAAAGCACAACAGAAAAGGAAGTGTTTGACCAATCTATTCTTCTATTATCTTTCGGTGTTTTATACTAAAAATTTGAATATATGTGTTGATATATATATGTATTCCTGAAAATTCTATTTTTATATATGTAGATATATGTGTATATATGTTATATTAGCACATGTGTATATTTATACATACATATACCCTATATATATATATATATATATATATATATATATAAAATAGAATTTGAGAAAATAAATTTCCTTTTTGTATTAGCTTATTTTACATGAAGTTATGTTATCTGGATGAAAACTAAAAATTCACTCAATAATACCAATTTAGAAATTTAGAAATGAACTTCCCAGAAATCTCAAGATATTTGTGGAATTCATTCGAGTAATTTAATGCCTGGATTTTTCCACACTTCTCCAGATGCACCATCACTATCTTAATATACTTTTTTATTGCATCATTTTCCAAAGCTATTTGATTGTCATAACATTTTCATGGTTATAAAACACAGAGTGTCATTTCAAGCGTCTGAGAGTAGCCCTTCCTCCACATCCCCACTGCTGTGCTCCTCTCTCTGGCTTTCTAGTTCAGTGGGGTGTGTGTGTGTGTGTGTGTGTGTGTGTGACAATGTAAAGGAATTTGACCTCAGTGACTCTGCCATCTGTGATGTGGTCAACTTGTGTTGTGTGAGCCTAGTCATGGTGGTTTCTTGGTCAACTAATCTGGGAATGGCTTACTAAGTGTGTTGTGGAGTTGGTTCATCCCAGGAAATGCAGTCCAGCTGGAGGAAGGAGCCTGCCAAAACACCAGTCTAGGATTTAGAAGACTTAATTTACAGGCATGGCTCTGCTATTCAGCTGTATTATTTTTAAACAAAACCCTTTAACCTTCCAAAGACTTTTTTTCCCCTAACCTGTTATATTGGTCAGCTTTCTCACTGCTGGGACAAAACGCCTGACACCTGCAATTTAAAGGAGAAGAGGTATAGTTAGGCACATGCTTTCAGAGGGTTTAGTCCATAGTCAGCTGGCTCCAAGGCAGGAACGTCATCAAGAAAAGGCATAGTGGAGCAAAGCTGTTCACTTCACGGTGACTAGAAGCAGACCACAGGGGAACAGTGCCAGGGAGGAATGGGCCAGGAACCAGATATAGTCCCAAAGTCACATCTCTATGACCCACACAGTCATACCCCAAAGTGTGTTTTACTAATCTTCTCGATGGCTCTTCAGACAGTCAAGTTGACAAGATTAACTGTCACACCTGTGAAAGGGAGTGTTGATGCCAGTTCTGCCTGCCTCACAGAGTGTGATGAGAATTCAGTGAGGTGATAGGTATAAAGGCATTTTGTAAAGGCTAACACTTTATATAATTCCAGTGTGTGATTTATTATTTAAAGTGGGATAGAACCAGAGTGGCCACATATGAACATGTGCCACATATGAACAGATTTGACTTTCTTTTGTGTAATTTATAATTTCATATTGTACAAATTTTGTTTATATTCTGACAGCATGTGTTTTAAACTGCATAAATGATAATTGTTTATATAGGCAGATTGGGAGATACTGATGTATATGTTGAGAGTAATTCATTTACAAAGGATCTTTTGAAAAGGAAAACAGGTAATAGCAAAGCAAAAATCCCAAATATGAACATTTAGCTGATGATGAGCTCAGTATGATCACTGTAATTGTTTAGTTTTAATTCCTGCTCTTCTTTTGCTTCTGGTCTGTAGGTATTCAAAACTTGTTTTAATTTTATGCTACTTAATTTTTCTCCTGATTTGCTTTTCTTAGCATCAAAAATTAATTGATTAATTTTTCAAATTTAAATAAAATCTACATGTATAACACTCATCCTTTTAAAGCATACAAGTTGATATTTTTTGTATAGTCACAAACTTGTACACTAATCATCTCTATCTAACTCTGAAGCATTTTCACCACCCCTAAAAGAAAACATGTACCTATTAACTATCCACCTTCTACCATGTCCTATCCCTGACCACTATCAATCCACTTTCTGGCTCAACTGATTAGTCTATTTTGAACACTTCATACAAACGAAATCAAGCAATGTGCATTTTTTGTGTCTATTTTACTTAGTGCAATGTTTTCAATGTTAATCCATATCATAGTCTGAATCTGTACTTCACTTTTAATGAATAAATAACATTCTTTTATTTGGATATACTACGTTTTTGTTTATTCATTCATCACCTGACTGACATTTTGTTTGTTTTCACTTTTTAGCTATTACAAATAATGCTGAGGGGAGTACTGGTGTATAAGTTTTTTCTGTGAACATATGTTTTCAGTTCTTTGGGTACATGTTTAGGGGTGAAATTGCTGGATCAAATAGTAATTTTCTCTGTTTATCTTTTTGAGGAGCTACCAAACTGTTTTTGCATAGTAACAACACATTTTAACATCCCCTATAGCAGTGTGTGAAGGTTTCAATCTCTCTACATCCTTGCCAACATTTGCTATTGTCTTTCCTTTTGAGTATATGATGTGATTGTATTGTGGATGTGACAGGGGTGACACTGTGGGTTTATTTGTACCTCTCTGATGAATAGTAATGTTATTTTCATGCGCTCACTTGCCATTTGTATATCTTCTTTGGAAAAATATCTCTTCAAGTATTTTGCCCATTGAAGAAATTGTGTTGTCTTTTTATTCTTTTTAAAATTATAATTATTGGTACAATTTATATATACATAATGATCACATTCATCATAGGGAATTTGTACTTGTACATGCCATATCTTAATTCCTCTTTCTTCTTTATTCCCCTCCCCTCTCTTCAACCCCTCTTCCCCTCCTTATTTACAAAAATTTTGTTTCCATTTTATCCTTTCTTTCTCATTTTTTCCCTTCCTTCCTTTCCTCTTCCCCCTCCCTAGTTCCTCTTTCCTTTTGAAAAATTTCTTCCTATTTCACAATATCTATTATACATTTTTTTTCTTATTTATACTTTCAGTTTCTCACACCAGAGATACAATAAGATATTTACACATGTGTGTCTGATTTATTTCATTTAAGAGTATGGTCTCAAGGTCCACCCATTTAGCTATAAATGTCTCAAGTTTGTCATTCTTTATGACTGAGTAATACTTCATTATATTAAAAAAAACCCACGTCTTTTTTATCCATTCACCTATTGATGGGAATTTGGGTTGTTTCCAAGATTTAGCTATTACAAACTGTGCTGCTATAAACATGGGTGCACATATCATTGTGGTATGATGCTTTTAATTCTTCTGGGAGGATACCAAGAAGGGGAATAGCTGGGTTGAATGGGACCTCTAGTCCACACTGATTTCCATAGTGGTTGCACTAATCTACACTCTACCAACAGTGGAGAAGTGTTCCTTTTTCCCTACAGCCCTGCCAGCATTTGTTGTTAGTTGATTTCTTCATAATAGCCATTCTTTCTGGAGTGAGATGGAATCTCAGCATTGTTTTCATTTGCATCTCTCAAAAGACCAATGATGTTGCACATTTTTTCATATATTTATTTGCTTCTTCATCTGAGAAGTGTGTATTCATCTTAGATGACCATTTTTGGATTGGGTCTTTAAATTTGGGGCGTCTAATTTTTTTCAATTCTTTATATGTTCTAAATATTAGTCCTTTGTCTGAGGAACAGCTGGCTAAAATTTTTTCCCACTCTGTGGGTTGTTTTTTCACTCTGTTGGTGATTATTTTTTTGTTTTTGCTATGCAAAAGCTTCTTAGCAAGATGAGATCCTAGTTATCGATTCTTTGTAGTATTTCCCATGCAATCAGGGTTTTGTTCATGAAATCTTTGCCTACACCTATGTGTTCAAGAGTTCTACATATTCTCTCTTCCAGCAGATTTAGTGTTTCTGTTTTAATATTTAAATCTTTGATCTATTTTGATTTTAGTTTAGTGCATGGTGATAGACATGGTCCTAGTTAAATCTTTGACATGTGGGAAGCCAGTTTTTTCAGTACTGTTTATTAAAGAGACTATCTTTCTGCCAGTGAACAGACATGGACTGCTTCACAAATTTGCGTGTCACCCTTGCACAGGGGCCATGCTAATCTTCTCTGTATCCTTCCAATTGTATTATATGTGCTGCAGAAGTGAGCACTGTCTTTTTATTCTTGCATTTCGGTAGTATTTTATATATTTTAAGATGAATTATATAAAGATGAGATTTTTTATCAGATATATGATTTTGAAATATTTTCTACCATCTCTCACTGTATCTTATCATCTTGGTAGTGCCCTTTGATGCATGAAAACTTAAACATTTTCATGAAGTCTAATATATCGATTTTTCCTTTTGGTAGCTTGTGTATTTGTTGTCATATTTAAGAAACCATTGGAGGGTTTCATGCACTCTACTGCAGCCCTCCCATGGTGGTATTAAAGGCTTTTCTTAGTCTCCTTTCTTTGTCTTTACTCCTGCCAGACTTAACATTTCGGTGCCATAACTCGGATTGGTTGGGGCGTGTAGCTCCTGGGGTCTCCCCAGTTCGAGCTTCCCCCACCAAAGAGCCACCCTTTCTCCTTTTCTTGTGAAAAAAAAAAAAAGGAAACCATTGCCTGTTGGAAAGGTTCTGGGAATAGACAGAGGAGATGATGGCATGACATGTGATTATTCTGTCACTGAATTATGCAACTTAAAATGCTTAAACCGGTAAATTTTCAGTCTTGTCTACTTTACCATCTTAAAAAAAAGAAGGAAACCATTGCCTTAGCCATGGTCACAAAGATTTGCATCTATATTTTCTTCTATTTTTATGGTCCATAATGTTTTATTCTTTTTTTTTAATTAATTAATTTATTTATTTTTTGTGGGTACCGGGGGGTCGACCTCAGGACCTCACGCACCAGCAGGCACCCGTGCCACTGAGCGATATCACTGGCCCCTTTTTTTGTATGTCGGATCCGGGAGTCGAACTCAGGCCCTCGCGCTTGCCAGGCAGGCGCTTACGCCACTGAGCCATCTCACCAGCCCATAATGTTTTATTCTTTTTGAACTAATTTTTCTCTGTGCTATGACCTAGGTGTTTATTTCTTTTTTTTTTTTTTGCCTGTGGGTAGCATTTTGTATCACTACATCATTTATCAAGTCTGTTTGGTATGTAGGTTATTTGTGCATGTGCCTGTCCACCCCCCAACTCTATTAGGGCTCCTTGGTTGGGTTTGTACCTCCTTTTACCTTCTGCCACACATAGCTGCCAGATGTATCCAGGATGCTTCCCTCAGTAGGCGGTCAATGAGTTCTTGATTTGAGTTGACATTGCACACAAACAAAATATGTTCTTAGTGATCTTTTATTAATTTTTTTGCTTTATCTCATTAAAAGCTGTTTTTCCTCTCAATAGCTGTCAATTGATATACTTATAATAAAAATGTTTCTTCCACCTGTGTATTGGGACTTTAAGGAGTCAATAATTAGCATATTTCTCTGTATCAGTCAGTATTTACTAGAGAAACAGATATAAAACAAGATATACAAATATATAAGAATTTACAATATTGGCTCACAATGGTCACCCACAGAGTCAGATGTGGAAGAGTGCAGAGGGTCCGTCTGTACCCCGGAGACTGAAAGATTTGGTCAAAGTTCCAGAGCTCACTGCACTCTACTGCAGCCCTCCTGCACTGGTATTAAAGGCTTTTCTTATTCTCCTTTCTTTGTCTTTACTCACTCCAGATTCCCATGCGAGTCCATATCAGGAGGCCAATGAAGGGCTGAAGAAAGGTGAAGATGAGCTCCTCTGAAGAAACAAAAGTAGATCTGTCCTTCTTCATTTCCCCTTTTTACCATCCAGGTTACAAGTCACCCTAGTGTGGGTCTTCCACACCCTAGAGCATGGAATTGCTGAACCATTTAGTTGAGCTTCTTTTATTCAAGTTGACACCTTCAATCACCCATCACACTCTATTTGCTAATTTTAGAAGCAATTTAAAAATAGACTGAGGTGAATACTTAAAAAATAGTCCTGCCGTGTGGTTGGAAGAAGGAGGCTCAGGTCTGCAGCTAAATCGGTTTCCTAAGGTGTCACCTGGGTTTAGATGTACTTATTATAGAGCTGCTGGTATAGCATGGAAACTATAGACCTTTCACATGGGGCAGACTCTTCCCCTTAGTATGGAGCAAATCAGAATTAAAGTTACTAGAGAAGAAAGGAAGGGTGTGAGATGGAATGTTTAGTTCTCTCTTCCAAATTCGCTGATCAGCTACTTCACTGAGAGAAGTAAGTGAAGGAGAGAGAGGTAGAGAAAAAAAAAAAAAAAGAAACAGAATCCCCTGTCTTGTAGATGTGTTTTGTCCAGTTGAGAAATTAGGACCAATTCCATCACCCAAAAGTGTGTAACTTTTCCTGTGCACAGGAATGAAGAAGAATGGGGGAATAGGATGAGTGTGCTCCTCTAGTGGGGGTCCCTCCACAGGAAACATGGAGTGAAGGAGAAGTGTTCCATTTAACAGGAGGCTCAACTGGTACCTCATACTAAGGCAATCCTTTGAAATCTCACTGGGTTGCAATCTCAGGTGCACCATTGAGCTACTGAAGAACCATAGATGGTTTAGGGCTAGGAAGAGTTTGAAATTAAGTGTGGATATTTCCATAGCTACTTTTCACTCCTGCCAAATTGTGTTATAAATTTTGTGACTGACCTCAAGAAGGAAAACATTTCCTTGTAGTCATTTAGCTAAGAAAAAGAATTAGCTTGACCATTTCTTACCACACATCTTTTAAAATCACCTTCTATAATAACATTTAACATTCCTTAATTTTGTGAGGGAGTCTAATGTTAACTGAAATGAGTCATGTGAAGTCAGATGATAGATTATATCTGGAGTCCACCAGGCCATTCATTTTATATTTGTTAAAGTTAAGGAAGTTCATAATTCTGTGTTTTATGATGGAAACCTTTTTAAAAGAACTGTAATTTCCTTAATCAAGCAATAGTTATATAGAGATCCAATGCCTCTTCTGTGATTTTATTATTATCGTTTTTTGACATAACCTTTAAACTTAAATTCTTGAGATAGTCACTAGAGTAACATAAAGTCATTGTTCCTGGTTTGAAAAGTATATTTTTCAAAATGACATTTATGAAATTATTAACCAATGTATAACAGTTCCTCCTAATAACCTGGTCAAGATCCTGCCACCCAAGTAGTCACCCTATTGAGGGAAAACTTCTACTAGGGCTCCAAGATCTTTGAGGAAGGACCCTGTACAATTCCTGGCTCATTGTAGGAGTTAAAGGAGTGTGTGTGGAATGACTGAATAGCTTATTTGGGTTATACAAGGGAATCTTCCTTACAGGAGAAAGGAAAAGAGGAAGAAATGAACAGAAAACCCAAAGGAAGAAAAATATGTGGAAAGGAGAAAGTAAACAGAAAGAAGTTATGGAATTATGATAATTTTTAAACATCTGCAAATTCTTTCACACTCATGCCATTGAGGGATGGGGGTCCTTTTGTCCCCTGCTCTTGATTCTGAGCAGACCTTAGTAACTTGCTTATAATCAGCAGAATGCAGTGCAGGTAATACTTGTTAATTTCTGAGGTTGACCAAAGAGGAAATTTAGTTTTCGCTCTGTCTTCTGGGACATTTGCTATGGGGCTTTGAACAGGTATATATTGTGTGTGTAGTATTTCTTATGGCAGCTGGAGGAGACTGCTTCTCCTTATGTTCAGCTTTTTTTTCTATTTTTTTTGCTTGAACACTCCCACATAGTCTGTGACATTTCCTATTTTTTCCTGCAGAGGTCACCAGGCTACACTTTGTAAAGCATAACTCTGGGGCTGGGGGTTCAGTCAGTGGTAAAACACATACTTAGACTGTGTAAGGTCCTGGGTTCCATCCCCAACACCAAAAGCAAATAAAAAAATTAAGCACAAACCCTATCATACTACTCCGTGGCTCAAAAGCATTTCAGTCTCCTATTATTTCTAGCATTAAGTGACAATTGCATTATTGAAAGTGTAACAATCAGTCCCAAACCCTGATGATGCCCTTTTAGCCTCACACATTCAACACCCAGGATTTGACCTAACCACCAAGGCCATTCCCCATGTGGGGCCCATTTGTTTTTGTTCCCCTGCTTTTGCTCATGCTGGGCCTTCAGACTGGGGACTCATCTGTCCTCTTCTCTTCTTAACAAAATCATAGGAATTTCCCAACTTCAAATGTGATTCCTAATGTAACAACTTTCTGGTTCCCCTCAATATGTTCTTTTCTTCTTTGAATCCTTGAATACTGTTAAAAGATGTGCCATTTATACAATCTTTTAATTAAAGTTTTATTTTGTATATTTTCATCGCCCCCTGACTTCTGTCCATATTCTAAGGACCCTAAGGCCATTTTTATAATTTAGATCTAGAGTGTCCCCCAAAAGTCTCATGTTAAGAGGTGGGGCTTTTAGAAGATGATTGAATCATGGGGTGTGATACTCATCAGTGAATTAATCTTTTGATGAGTCCATGTACTGTTAGGAAGTAGGGACTGGTTGGAGGGGTGGGTCACTGGGGGTATATTCTTATCCCTGGTTCCTACCTTCTCTCTCTACTTCCTGACTGTCATGGGTTGAGCAGCTTAATTCACCATGACCTTCCACCATGCCATTTTTACCTTGGACCAGCCAGCTGTGGACTAACCCATGAGCCAAAATAAACCTCTCATCCTTTAAATTGTTAGAGTTGGGTGTTTTGTCCCAGCAACAGGAAAGCTGGCTAATACAGGCATGATCAGTGATTTCATTCTGTTACCATCCTAGGAAGATTCTGGTTCAATCTTGTACTTAATAGGTACTTAAAAAATACTTCTTAAATAAAATTCTTCCTTTCTCTTTTGATACTTTATTTAAAAAGTCAATATCCATGGAGAGCTTCTCTTTCCTCCTATCTTTCCTCTATTATAAATGATTTCTATGAAGTATTTTTTTTATTTTTCAAAATAACTTAAATTTAGCATGAAGTGTATTGTTCATAGGTGGAATATCTGTCCATGGTTGGAAAGCTGGAATGGTGTTAAAAGACTTGTAACAAAAACAGTGGTCCTATGTTTCCACCTACATTTTTTTACCCAAAACCATTTCAAAGGAGCAGTTGCTTTCAACCTGAGTTCTAGTGTGGTTTTTGACAAGAGGTGCTATTGGGCTCCAGTCCCCTTTGATATAGCCATGTCCTAAATCACTGTAACCCTTTGAAATGACTTAAAAAATGATCTAAAATCCGATATTGAAAGCAGACAAATTGAAAGGTATAGAAAAGTAAAAACAAACAGTAATTTTATTAACCAGCAATAATTTTTCTGCATATAATTATGTGTGTGTTTCTTTTCAAACAGAATTGAGATTATACACAATATGAGTTTGTATCATGCCATCAATTTTATTTTTCAAAACATTGCTTTTAGTTAGCATAGCATTTCCTTATTTTATTTGGCTGGATGCTCAATGCTGAACATTTATGTTTCCAAACAACCTCTTATAAAAATACATAAGCATCACAATCATTACAAGTAAGCCTTTATTCAGGTGCCACAGGTAGTGTTTGATCTCTTGTCTGAGGCTAGCTGGAGTCCTAGAAAATAGACTCACTCAAATGTCTTTGTGCTCAAGGGACAGTATGCAACAGACTCTTGCTAGGTGTTTATAAATTGCTTTTCAGATAGTGACACCAAGTCACACCAAAGGAACCGATGGAAATGTTGGCTCCTCGATAGAATAGCGGTTTGGCGATTGTACTAGGAACTAGTCCTTATTCTCAAATATCCTGTGATGAAAGTTGGTGAGTTCTATGTTAATACCAGGTAAGATTTTTTTTTTTTTTAGTATGTAGTAAGTAGTTACAGTCATTGAAGATCATGGAACTGCAGCAGGAACAGGAAGTAGAAACCCAGGTAAGATTTGATAGTTAATTAATAAAGTAATGACTTGTGGAATCTCAAAGAAGTGTGCTCTCCAAAATCTGTTCCATAAAAGCAAATGAGTCATATAGTATTATATCCAAAACACGTTTAAGATGGCACATGTCGTATTACTTCCAGTGGCAGGGATTGCAGGCTGCTAGCCCAAGAAACGGTACAGTGTTTCTGGATTTCAGCAAGGCATTTGATGAGACTGCTTATGATATCTTCAAGGGTGAAATGGAAGAATGTGAAGACATGCAAGATAGTAAGAGGGATATGGTTTCCACAATAGAACTTAAAGTTGAACAGAAGTCATAGGGAAGCATATTTTAGCTTAGCATTAAGATTCCTCAGTAGAAGTAACTGCCCAATAAGAAAGGGCTTTCCTCAGGTCCTGGAGACCCTACAGGTTGACTGGACACTTGCAAGGCAAAGTCTAGAGGGGACATGAATACTGGATGCATATTAGAATTCAATGTCCTTCTGGGTTTTCAAACATTTAGGGTCTGTGATTTTTGCTATAGTTAAAGGCATGAGATATGAGGTATATCCTCAGTTTTCAGATATGACATAACCCACATAACCCAGCCGTGTCCTTCTAGGCTGTCACCATGGGTATTAAGAGAGTGCCAAGGAATAAAAGCAGATGGTGCCCATCACAGAAATAGTCCAAAGAAACTTGTCTCTCTCTGACAGTGACTCTCATCATACTGAGGCCTGGACAGCTTGTGTATTGTCAAAATCAGCCTGGGTTGGCCACAGGCTGGTCAGGAGGGGACAGCAGGGCACAGTTCATGGAGGACATAATGTCAAAGTAGTCTTAATCTAAGGTCATAAGAATGGGCTCAGAGACTGTGTACATTTCCTGTCCAGCTCATGAGTCCATGACACTGTTACTCAGTGACCCAGAAGAAATGCAGATTTCCTGTGAAGCCAGGACTCTGAGCCTGCATCTGACCACCCACTCCACTCCCCTGGGGAAAGAAGAGAAGTCTGTCCCCTCTCTCTCAACCCTAGAAACAGCAGTCCTGGCCCCTGGCCCCAGAGCTTCTGTCTGGTGTTCTCCCAATGCTCAAGGAGGAAGCAGTCACCCTGAACTTTGCATGTAGCTAACAGCATTCTCATGACTTTCACGCTCCAGGCTGCCCCCTCACCTCTTCTGATTAGAGCTGCAAGTTCAGAGTCTGGTTGGCTGGCTTCCTGCAGACCAGGCTGGGAGGCTGAGCTGCAGCCAGCAATTCTTGGAGGTCACTAGGTCGTCATCCTCCTCTTTGTTTTCCTATCCCCTGAAGCAGCATTTTGAGTAAACAGCTCTTTCCTTTCACAAACCAACACATGAAAAACATTTTTGGGGTCCTGCTTACTGCTTTGCTGGACATATTTTGGGTGCTCTGTTCATATTTTCCTCTGAGTTCTGTCTCTTTGGGGTGTATCATCATGACTGATATGAGAGGGGCAGATAGGCCACAGCGTTAGTACTCTTCCATTTTGGGACTGCTCTTAGTTACAGGAATCTTTTCTGTGTTTGGAAAGATACTGTGTTTGCTTAAAGATCTTTTCCTTGTAGGAATCAAGATTTGAGAAATGCCACCAAGAAATATTTTCATTCTTGGTCATGCTTGATATCATGCATCACTCAGAATTGAATGGACATAATTAAAACAAGCTCAAATGCATGCAGAAATAGCAAGACTTCTCAATGCGGTTCAGGGGTATCAAGTTGGCGTCTCTCGTCAGCAATGCCTGTGTTCTATTTTTCCAGCTTTATTGACTCTCTCAAGGGCCACATACATTTCTGCAAAACCAACAGACATGCATGCATGACTCAAATATGCAGTTGCTAACTACACCCAGATCCCCAGATTTTTGATGAAGATAATGATGTCTTTAGGCCAAACAAACATAAAATGCGTGGAGAAAAAAAAATGTTCTTAAAACGTAAATAACATTTTGAATAGCAGTCTGGTTGCTGCATGATTAAAAATCATTCCTTTTTCTTGTTTACTCTATGTTCATTTCTTACAAACCACTGAACCTGGGAATGCAGAATAAGTTATCTACCCTTTTAGCCTTCTCTTTGGGAGTAATAGATGGGATTTTTTTTTTTTCACTATATGTATGTGTCCAAAGATGGGAGAATTTGTTGTTGTTCATAATTTATTTGATCTAAATGGTGATGATGATTCCATTCTCTTGAGGATAATTTTGGTAGGGGGATCCTAGCTTTATTCAAAGTATCATCATTTCTTGCCCAGATGAATAAGGGGCCTCACAGTCTTTTTACTGTTCTTACTTTTGCTCCCTGATAGCCTATTCTCCACATAGCAGCAGAAGAAATTTGAAAAAGATTCTATAATTCCCTTTCTTAAAAACTTGCCTATGCTCTACATATACTTACATCCATATTCCTAACCATGTCTTAGGAGGTCTTATCTGATCCAAACTCTGCTTCTTCCTCTGGTCTTGCTTTTACAAAATGTTTTATGTTTTGAGTTTTAATACAACAATCGTCACCACAATCCAATTTTAGAACGTTTTCATTATCTCAAAAAATTACTATGAGACCACTTGTTGTCAATATGTACTCCCACCCTCAAGTTCCAGGCAAGGAAAAATCTGCTTTTCACCTTTTTAAATTTACCTTTCTGGAAATTTCTTATTATTGGAGTTATATACTATGCAGTGTTTTATATCTGGCTTCTTTCATTCAGCATCACATTTTTAAGATTCATTTATGTGTTATCATTTATCACTACTTAATTTGTTTTTATTGCTGAATAACATTTCATTGTATAGATACACCATTCACCAGTTCATTGGCATACAGGATGTTTCCAATTTTTACCTTTTAGTGATGATACTACTACGAGCACGCACAGACAATCCTTTGTGTGGATGTATGCTGGATGTACATGATCGACTTTTTTGAGTACATTCCTAAGAGAGGTTCTATGGTTAATTTTTAGAAACTGCCAGATATCCAAAGTGGCTACACCATTTTTATATTCTCATCAGCAGTGTGTGAGGATCCCAGGTTCTTTACATCCTTAACAGTACTCTTGGTGTTTTCTTTCTAATCATAAACATTTTAGTGTTTTTTCTATATCTATTGAAATGATTGTGTGAAATTTATCCTTTACTTGTATGGTATATTACATTAATTTGTTAGGTTTTAGGTTAACCTTGCATTTATTTTGTTAATATTTTGTTAATTAGATACACTGGACTGTATTGGTATTGTTTTTTTCCTTGAATATTTGAGAGCATTTACTAGCAGAGCCATTTGGACCTGGGGCTTTCTTTGTGGGCAGGTTTTAAGTTGCTAATGCAAATTCTTTTCTTGTCAATAGACCTAATCAAATTTCCTATTTCTTCTTGTGTCAATTTGCGTCTGCCTAGGAATTTAAAAATTTCATTTGAATCATGTACTTTTTTCACATAATGTGGTTATAATATTTCTTATAATTCTCTAATTTTTGTAAGGTTGGTAGTGTTGTTCCTTCTTACCTCCTTGATTTTAGTAATTTGTGTCATCTCCCTTATTAATGAAACTGCAATTTGGACAACTTGGTTAATCTTTTAAGGTAAATAATATATGGTTTTTATTGACTTGCTCTATTGTTTTTCTGTGTATATATTCATTGATCTCTGCTCTAATTATTATTTCCTTTCTTCCGTTTGCTCTGGGTTGTCCTTTTTTCTAGTTTTGTAAAGTGAAATCTTAGGTTATTGAGTTGAGACTTCTTTCCTGACACAGGCATCAAGCTGCAAATTTCTCTTTACATAATGGTTTAGTTACATCTCATAAATTTTGATGTTGTGTTTTCATTTTCATATAGTTCAAAACACTTAAAAAATGTCCTCCTGTTTTCTTTGCTCTGTGATCTTTTAGAAATGTGTTGTTGAATTTCCAAATATTTGGTGATTTCCCAAATTTATTTCTCTTGTGAATCCCTCATTCTGTTGTGGTCAGAAAACATACATTGTATGAGTTTAATATTTTAAAATATATCAAGACTTATTTTGTGCTTCACCATAAGTCTATCCTGTGATGTGTACTTGATAAGATATGTGATTTCTGAAATTATTGACTAGGAAGTGTTCTATAAGTATCAATTTGGTGGGTAACATTTTCATTTCTATATCCTTGCTGAGGTATGTGTGTCTGTCTGCTTAATGATCCTACCAATATTGAGAAAGGGATGTTGAACTCTCCACTGAGGGCCCAAGCGTAAAGGAAGCATGAATTCTCTCCCTCCCTCGCTCTTCTTGAAGTGGTGCCATTAATATTCTCTTGTTCTTGGACATTGGAGCTCTTTACCTTGGACCTTCAGACTCCAAGACTTTCACCACTACCCTTCCTACTTTTGTTATTCTGAGACCTTTAGCGTTAGACTAGGATTTGTGCCAATAGTTCTGCTTGTTCTCAGGCCTTCAGACTTGGAGTGAATTATTATATTACTTTTCTGGTTGTGGTATAAACAGTTTGCAGGTGAGATAGTGTGAGACATCTCAGGCTCTGTAACCTCATGAGCCAATTCCCATAATAAATCTCTTTTATGCGGAAGTCTCCCTTATCCAAGGGGGATATGTTCTAAGACCCCCAGTAGATGCCTGAAACCATGGATAGTATTGCCCTGTATACTACGTTTTTTCCTGTATCTATGATAAATTTTAATTTACGAATTAGACACAGAGAGGAACAACAAAAATACAATGGAACAATTATAACAATAAAGCTATAATAAAATTATGTCAATATGGCATCTTGGAGGACTGTAGTTTCCTGCAGATAACTGAAACATCAGAAGGTGAAACCGCAGATAAAGGGACTACGCTGTCTCTTTAGCCATTAGTTCTTTTCTCCGGGGAACTCTGAGTAATGCTACCTTTACCATTTAATCTTCTAGGAATGTTATTTCTCCATATCTTCTTTGATAGTTTCTTCGTCATTATTCATATTTCTACTGAAATACCACTTCCTTAGAAAGGTCTTCCTTGTCCAAACTTCAAAGGGCATGGATTTTGTCATGTGGACTATTGTATCCCCCGCACCTGGAACAATTCCTAGCATGTAGAACATCTCAATGAGCACCTGTTGAAAGAATCGGTTGGCAATGATGTTGAACTTTGTCCTCTGCATAGTTGTCTCTTCTCTATGTATGCCTGAAACTCATTTTTCTTTTTCTTGGTTTGAAAATGTCTACTTAGAGTGTCTTGTCTTAAAATCAAAGCTCTTTCAGGGGGCCCCAAATGTCTTCATAAACAATGGGAGTATTTTGTCAACTATGAGGCAATAGGGATGGAGAATTCAACCACAATAATGGTTGATAATATGATGCAGGAGACCGTTAATCCACTTGAGCAACTTCTGGTATAATATCGTTGCAGTGATGGTGGGCAAACCTCCTTTCTCTAGGCTCACTGTACTTTCTTCAATCTCCTCTTCCTCTTTCGCAGCCCTTAGCTCTGGCGTGTAAATTAATTCACATCTCATCAATCTGGGTTATAATGGATGTTTGCTATAAAGACAGGTTAAATAGTGTAGATGCACTAATAGGAAAATAAATAAAACCATCAGGGATACAAAAGAGAAGTTGAAGGAGTATAGTTAAAAGAGCCTGTGCTTAGGTGATTGTTGATGGATTGGGAATTTACCTGTTGTTTGAATGAGGTTAAGCAAGACAGAATGGGGAGACCGAGGAAAAGGTGCTACCACGAGAGCACAGGAAGAACTGATGTGTGGAAAGTGGTGAGGCTGGGAGCAAGAAAGTTATTTCCAAGGAGATCAAGCCTCATGTCAGTTCAGGGGTCTGCTGGGGTTGTTGTGGAGCAAGAGGTAGGACATTTCAGGCATAGTTAGCAGAGATTAGCGAAGAACAAGCAATCCACTTAGTAATCACTTGGCAACACTGGTCTTCAGAATTAGGCTTGTTTGGCTCAGTCTTGTGGAGGACCACCTGGATGGCTCACCTTGAAAGAAGAGCAATTATCTCCATCTTGGCTGAACCTGGCCCTATTTCCACATATTGATGTGTACAGAGCTGGCTAGGACTTTTCCTTATCTCTTCAATTGTCTTTAGGCAATGCAAATCAGTCCAGCCGAGGTCCTGATATGTAGTCTTTGAAGCAAGGCGACAGGCCTGTGTTTCCCCGCCCCTTTACTCCCAATACATGGTTGAGCCTGGCGGGATGGAGAGCCGTGCTCCAGTGCTCCACGCTGTCTGTCGGCTGGGATCGAGCCTCGAGAAAGAGGCTATGACTTCACAGGTCATAAAAGATTACACATCAGAGCTGAAGCACCGACCCCAAAACATTAGATACTATCTTGAATTGTGATATGTAGATTACTCCTTCTGCATATCCTTCCCTCTGCATATTGCAAAGGTGATTTCAGGCCACCTACCTAGCCCAGCTGATGGTACTCACGTACTTCCAGCCACTCTCAGAGTCACTCATCCCCGAGCCACTCCCCTCCTTGAGAATTAATAAAACCCGGGTTCAGCCCTGGGTCGAGGCCTTTGTTCCAGTAACCAGCATCTTGGCTGGACTTAGGACCCCTTGGCTCCCCACAACAATAAATATGCCTTAGTGTCTTGATTCTCGCCATGCATTGCACTGGAAGTGGTAGATTGGAATTAACTCGCTAGAATTCCAATAACTTTTCCATGGGATTACAAACATAAACTTCCCGGACCACAGTGAGGACTGGGAAGGGCTCGCTATACAGTCTGATGGTTGTGTTAGCTTTGAGCGCATAACAACAAAGCATGAGGAACGAGGTTCCTAGGTACATGCAAAGTGAGTCAGTTTAAGATTAAAATGTCCGAAGGCAACGTTCTAAAAGAGCAACTCACAGGTATATTTGACTGATGATTACATTGATGTTTTACTGTGAAATATCTATCAAGCAGCGCAGGTGCAGGATGACTTCTCTAACATTTCTTACATGAATGGTATGCGTAGTGCTTTTGCTTTGTTATAAAACTGTTATGTGTTTATTCATTTCGATGAAATTTTAGGGTCACAGTTGACTATTGAAATAAGTAGCAAGAATAGAAACTTAGAGAGGTGTGTGGAGAGCCCTCTGATGAACTTTGATTACATGAGGAATTATATTCTAGAGGACCCCAGAGTCATTGCAAAACCAACCAGGCCTCAAGCAGTGAGTGAGTGTTAGGGAAGACATCACTGCCAGTATTAGGTTTAGTAATGGCTTTTACTAAGCTTTTAGTAATGGCTATTTTCTGTCTCTGTCGGTCATCTGCAGTTAAAATAACACTGTCTCTTGCTCAGTGTTTCAGAAAGGATGATTAGGAAGCCAGAGACAATGGATAGTCTTTTAAAAAAAATCTTAAATTATGCTATTTTTTATTACCAAAACTTATACTTTTAAAAATCTTGATTTAAAACTTTCTGTTGAAGCAATTTAAAAGATCTGTTTGGAAGTTCAATTTATTCTAGTACTTGAACTATCACCAAGCAGATTTGATGATTGTCAGAGTTAAAATCCTCTCACAATCAAAGGTAGATGCAAATGAAAAAAAATATAATATTTGGGCTGGTGAGATAGCTCAGTGGCATAAGCGCCTGCCTGGCAAGTGCGAGGTCCTGAGTTCGACTCCTGGTACCCACATACGAAAAAAGGGGTGATGATATTGTTCAGCAACATGGGCACCTGCTGGCACATGAGGTCCTGAGTTCGACCCCTGGTACCCACAATAAAAAAAAAATATATATATATATATATATATATATATAATATTTGGACTAGAAAACTTACCTTCAGTTTGCAATCCCCTCTATGAAGTTATGTGCAGAATTTGATTTATGTGCAGAAGTTTTATTTGTGTATTTAAATTTCCAGGTTTTCTGATGTCATTTAGTAGTTCTTACAAAGTAATCAAAGAATTGACTGTTTTATTTTTGACAAATGCCCTTCAAAAATGAGTAGTCTTAAAATCAGGGAGGTATCTTACTAGCTGTCTTTTTTGACTTGCTGTAAAGGGTTAAAGTCACAGGAGACAAAGTACTAAGCTGCTCTATACTTACCCCGAAGAATGGGTCCATAGCTGAAGTGTAAGATAGCAAGTTAGAGCCCTATAAGGGCTTTTTATAAAGACAGGCCTAGGAGTGGCACAAATAGAAACTATTGGGGGGTTGCCATTGTAACTCCCCTGAGTCTAAGGCTCTAAAGAATTTGGGTGTGGGAGCCAGATTGGGCAAGGGTAATAATTTGATGGTACCATCATTTTCATTTTTCCCTATGTACCTTTTGTTTTCCCCGAAGGAAGGGACTCTGGTTACTCCTCTGTCTCCCTTAGCAAACAGCACTACTGCTGACAGGGTCACAGGCCTCAATGTGGGAACTGAAGGCTTCAGCCTTATGCAGCAGAACCTTGGTTCATGAACTTAATTCTTTTCAGGATTCTGGTTCAAACACAATGTGGTTGCAACTAGAATCGTGGAATGAATTCTGGGATCAGAATCCTGGAAAGAATTAAGTTCGTGAACTGAGGTACCACTGTATACCAAGCCATGTTTCACCTCATTCCATCTTCTCTTCAGTATGTGGTCTTCAGGTTTAACTCAGTTATTTTCTTCTTTGAAAAACATACTGTGGTCTTCAGACTAAATATTCAAACACCTTTTGAGTAACCAGGGTACAGATTCTTTGCAACATCTATCCCCTGCAAAGAGTATTTTGGGAAAATGAATCGCATGTGGCAGTCTCCTGGTGGCAGGGAATCTCCAGGGAGATTTGGGTTAGATAGTTAGTCACCAAGTCTTATGGACTGTGCCTTGGAAATGTCTCTCTCATCTTTTCTTTGAAATGTTTCTCTTCTCTTCAACTCTCCGTGTTGCTATAACCACCATGTTTTCATCTTGACTCTCGTTAGCCATGCTGGATGTTAGCACTGGTTCTACTCACTGTTTGGCCTGATTCCCTGCTTAGAAACTTGAAGGAACTCTCTATTTTCTTATTAGAAAATGTACACAACTCTGGTGGCATTAATGTCTTTCCTCATCTGGCCCCATGTTACCCCTCTATAATGTTTAGTGCCTTCCTCCATCATCACAGACCCTCTGATCTCACTGGGCCAGTGTCCTTGCTAACTCCGGACCTGTTGTTTGAAGCCTTCTTTGCTATCTTATTTTATTTTTTGTGTAATGAAAAAAGGACATTCCCTCTGCCTTGTCACGTCTTCCTCAAGCTTCCAAATTCAGTCTTCAAGAAAACATTCCTGTTCTTACTCCCCTACAAGTTACTCTGGGGCTTCTGACTATACCCTTAACTTACATAGTTTCGCACTGACTTCTGTTGCTCACTAATTGTTTTCAAAACTTGCAAAAGAAAAGAAAAGAAAGAAATGAAAGAAAACAATTGTTGATGTAAGAAAAGAGCAAGCCAGATGTGGTAGTATACACCTGTAATCCCAGCTCTTGGGAGGCTGAGGCAGGAGGATCCCCATGAGTTCAAGGCCAGCCTGGACTACGTAGTGAGTTCAAGACCAGCTGAACTAAACATTGACACCCTGACTCAAAAATTTTTTTTTTAAAAAAGGACCAAAAACAATAATATGTGCCCAATAAGAAGGCAAGGAAGGGAGAGACACCATATACTCATACCATATCTGAGTGCTCATATACTTATATTTCACAAAGGCATGGATGGAAAGTCAATAGATACTGATGGTGCATGAAGTTGCCATTAAAATCTTCAGGAGGACATGGTGGCACATGCCTGTAATCCCAGCACTTGGGAGGCTGAGGCGGGAGGGTCACCATAAGTTTGAGGCCAGCCTGGGCTACATAAGTGAGTTGAAGGCCAGCCTGGACTACATAGTGAGACCCTGTCTCAAATACAAAAACAAAAACAAAAACAAACAAACAAGCAAAATATTCAGAGGGCAGATCCTGGTAAATCAAAAGTTGGCCTGTTTGGTTCTGGATGCCTATATGTATCTGGCTGAGGAAAGCAGGTTTGGGGGCTGAGTTTGAGAGCATAGACTAAAGAACTTGAATTGCTATGTAGAGTGAGTTTCATGTTTCCCCAAGCCACCCAGCAATCCAGGAGGAAGAACAGACAGGATAGATCAGAGGGCCCAGGGAGCCAGCAAAATTGCAAGAGGCAAGCGCGTTTCAGTCTTATTTGTATTAGTACATTACTGTCAGATGACATGGTCAGTAAGATATCCTGTGAAGTTTATTACAGCTTCTTTTGTGGCCAGTGTAAATGTTCATCTGGTGCTTTAAAATAATTTTGTATTCGCTATTGGGTGCGGAGCTCTGTTATACCTAATAGAGTATATTTACCAATTGTATTATTTAGCTCTTCATTACCCCTACTTATTTTCTTTGTATGCTCTCATGGCTTGTAAGAGGAGTGACTTTGGAATTACACAGATTTAAGGATATTTATTTAAAAATAAAGAAATAGCCAGGCATGGTGGTGCACACCTGTAATCCCAGCATTCGGGAGGCTGAGACGGGAGGATCTCTGCGAGTTTGAGAGCAGCCTGAACTACACAGTGAGACCCTGTCTCACATACAAAACAAACAAACATAAACCAAACAAGTAAAGTATTCTCTTAAACCAGGCAAGTTAATATGATATCTAGGAATTTACTCTTTGTAAATATTCACCCAATTGTTCCAAGCACTTTGAATAAAGATGTTGAATTTTGAAAACAAAAAAAACAAAAAAAACAAAAAAAAAAACTTGCCTTTTAAATTTAAAAATGTTTTTAATGATAATGATTCGAGGACACACTTCTCTGGTGTATTTATTTTTATTTTTTTTTATTATTAGTATTTTTTATGTGGGTACCGGGAGCCGACCTCAGGACCTCGCGCTTGCCAGCAGGCGCTTGTGCCGCTGAACTATCTCACCGGCCTCTTCTCTGGTGTATTTAAAGTGGCTCCAATAGCAAGGAAATTCTTCTTGGTTGATTAATTCTGATTTCTAGCACTAAAGGAGACTACTGTAGTCAGTTCCACAAAGACACGATATCACCTGTTCCTGTCTTCACAGTTACTTGAAGATAGTTTAACCATCTCTAAGGGACTGTGGATTTGGGCTTTACCGGGCAGGATAAAGTGGCTTATGCTATTCATTTTGGAAATCCTGTTTCAAAATATAGTCACTTTTATGATCAGCATTCCATTTTTCCCTCTAAATGTCACTGAAATATTACCCTCACCCTTTCTCCTTTCCAGTGAATGCTAAAATCTTCTCTTTGCAAGAATTTCCACCTATTATGATACTACATTCACTCCATTCTTCCCCAAAGTTACTTCAGTCAAAACATGTATGTTGAGCTATTAAAAAATTTCCATAGCTCATTGCCTTTATTCAATGATTCAAGTCCACATCAATGCACAAACATTTCTAGCTCTGAAACATCACCGCAGCGTTTGGGAATCATATTACCTATCATCATTGAGATAGCTGAGGTCTTGAGCAGTCCCAGTATCTGTAATTACCAAAGACAGCCCAAACTAATTTCTATTGTTCTAAAGTCAGTGAAATTTAGATTCTCTGTTTTATAGAATTGGAAGTAAAAATTATTTGACTCGCAGGGAGTAGGAAAAATAATCTCGTTTAAAGGAATAGTTTCATGAATTCCCAAAGAATAGTGGTCTTCAACTTTTCTATTACTCAGCAAGAATGCACCAAAGATTTCTCCACAACCCCCTCAGGTTTCTTGCCTTTCCTGCAGTCTTACCTGTATGTAGAGGTCTGCAGTGGGGTAATTCTATGTAGGATGTAGAACTTTTCCTGGGTTAAAATGCCACATCTTTAATTCTATTTCCTTTCTCTCTGGCTTTTCCTCAGTTTAGTTTACTTTCTCCTCTTTTCATCTTCCAGGCCATTAATAAAGATTCCCAGTGGTCAACTCTAACACCTTCTTCAGAGGAACTTAATCTTGATTTACACACCAACCCAATTTCTTAAGAAAATTATATGATTTTAATTTAGTTAAAATTTAAACTAAATGATCAAACTATTGATGTGATATTTTCATACTATCCTACATATATATCTTAGGACCTCCTCATTTCATTGTACTGCCTGAGTTAATGAATTTAGCTTCTTGTGGTTTCTCAGGGATGTATGTAGCTATTAGTTCACCTGCAAAGCAGTGCTCCATTTCTGAAATATTCTCTAGAGATTTAAATGAGTGAGATAAACAACCTAAGAGGTTGCTTTGAGGGAAGCATTGTCCATAGTATAGCATATCTAATGTGTCCAAAATTCTCAAACTCAGTTACAGTAAGGAGCATCTCATTTCTTTTCTACCCTTCAGGAATTTTTGTAGTTCCAAATGCTTTGATGTGTTTCTTTATCACTTTAGTCACTAACTCGAGGATTGTTTCTTACCCCTCACTCACCACTTGAGTTCTTCTATTTTAGGAGATTTGCAATAGAGTTTAGATTTAGAAAGAATACTTTTGGCTGGAAGGGGTTGCAGCCATACCAGTAAGCATAGAATTCCTTAGTTCTTTGTGAGGCTGTTTATAGCCCAGGATTAAGCTTGATGAACAACAAGTGTGGAAGTTTCAGAGTCAATGTACTAAGCGAAACCCAAATCTTGCCTGAAAGGTGTATGAGGAATGTAGATACCAGAAAGATATTTATACTCAGGAACTGGATTTCTTTCATGTGTTGCAAACTGACCACCTCTTAGTGGAGCAGGAAATGAGGTGGTGTGTGCTGTTGAAACATGCATGGATAACCAGAGGAACCGAACAGAGTTCAGCAGGTTAAAGAGATCAGCTCCTCCATCCCCCATGCTGGCCTCCTGCCTGCTGCTGAGAACAAATAGCCTTGTGCTCCTTGCCATCTCTATCTGAGCCTGTGTTTTGGTCATATGGGTGTTTATTTTGGAAGTGTCACAATAGATAACTGAAGAGAGGATATTAGAGAAGACCTCCTTGAGAAAGGCTGAAAATTCTCTGGGGACATAAAGCCCCATGCATGTGGCCTCT
This sequence comes from Erethizon dorsatum, assembly GCA_028451465.1. Lineage (NCBI taxonomy): Eukaryota > Metazoa > Chordata > Mammalia > Rodentia > Erethizontidae > Erethizon > Erethizon dorsatum. The sequence goes on from CM051831.1 coordinate 41,125,651, forward strand.
GATAAGAGGAAATTGCTATAGATAATATTTGCTTTTTCTACATTCCCTGTGGACAATAAAATGCAAACAGGAACAAGCAAATGAAAAAAAAATGTTATTTTTTTTGCCTAGGAAACGTCTTTATTTTAGTCATTTTGGTTAAACAAGGGAATAAGGACACTGATCTCAAGCTGACTCAGTGCCCTGAGAGGCACTGATCAGATCCACTGGAAAGCTGAGGGGTTACAAGGTTCTGTCCACAGGGGTGAGGCCCCCTCTCACCACTCCACAACTGGACGAGCTCTTTGGGGGAACTTGTTAGGGGTTTCCTGCATGGATTTCATCTCTGGTCCATCTTGTCTGCCAAAACCTGAGACTTTCTGATACAGAGTGTATTTGGAGACAGGTTTGCAGTCTTGGCTAAGGGTGGGGGATAGAGAGCAAAAATCAAAGCACCTCTCTTACAATGGCACGATCTTGTTTGTGCACATGCAGGGTTCTTTCCTTCCTAATCTCTTTGAGCATCATTCTATAAGGGTTTTGGCTCAGTCACAAAAACTACCACAAGAATCCATGAACTGGAGCCAAGTCTTACATCACCATGAAGTTGAAACATTCCCTGTGCAAAATCTGCAGCACATGCCCACCACTCAGGGGAGAGAAGGGGGTGCTGCTGCCCACAGCCAGGGCCATGACCCTCCTTAGGACTCCTGCTGCTCACCAGGAGGAGGAAATATCCCCTAAGGAGTCCCTGAGTTACTCATAGCTCATCAAAGAAAGAACTCTCCTTCTCCTGGAGAGCTGTTTCATTTTCTTTCTAATTACCAAAGCGTAAGGGTATCTTTTCTGAAATGGTGATTTGGAGATTCTGAGTTTAGATTTTTGAAGCTGCCTTCATTTAGCTTGAAAAAGTGTTGGATCCTAAACAGCTCAGCAGGAAGACTTGGATTCCAATGTCCTTCCCAAGGAAGAAGTGGGCAGGAGAATCAGTAAATGTTGAATCACTATTAAAGTGAACAAAGACCAACTAATTTCCATGAAAAGGGACAGAATCCATTGCATTAAAATTAGAGAACTTTAGCAAGAAAAGGCCCCCTAGCTATCTAAAAGGAGGGTCACGCTGGGATGAAAGGGATTAATTATACTTTAAATCTCAGAGGAAGCTTCCTGTCATGTTGTAAATGACAGAAATGAAAAACTGAATTTTATTATCTGGGCTGAAGTAGGGAGTTGGAAGTCATTGAAGAGACGCACATGCCTGATAGGGAGGAAGAAACCAGGACAAGTTTAACAGGAGCCCAAGAAAGGCAATTTCACTGTTTGGGAGGATAGGTATCTAAAAGCAATAGAGTGCTACCCTGTTTGGACCGCAAAGAACATGTTTTTAAAGGGAAGAAAACAACAGTGTCAAGAAAGAAAGTACCTGCCAAGTGTCTGGGCCCTCCCAAAAGCCTGGGAAATCTTCCCGATCTTTCTAGCCAACATGGAAGTACCATGGAAGTACCAACTTCCAACTTTTATGGAAGTACCAACATGCTGGGTTCATCTGGGTCCTCAGAGAAGCAGATGCCAAGATAAGATTAATGTGCAAACATTTGTGTAGGGGGAGTGCTTGTATGCAAGAAAACACACCAGGGGCCAGGACTGGCTGAAAGCCATCACGCCACTATGCAAAGCTGACCTGGAGTGAGTTCCAGGGATGGAAGGCTGGGGAGAAATGTCCAAGACTGCTGTGCACCTCAGGAAAGGTTCAACATGAGTATTGGGATCCTTGAGCAAAAGAAAATCCCGTATCGCCGAGAAGTGTTATGTCTCCATGCATGCCCTGCCAGACTCTATCATTGGCTGGGATCAGCTGATGAAGGGTGACCTTGATGTGAGTTAATGATGGACCTCAGGGCATGAAGCTGGACCACTTTATCAACCACATTCCTACAGTTGGAGGTTTGCATGCTGTGTTCTCATGAATGCTTGAAGAATTAATTTTAATCCTCTATGTTAGAGATTTCAATAATTTCTTCCCATTTCATAATTCACTCATAAAGAATTTACTCCATTCTTCATCTTAGATAGGACAGCTCTAATTACTATATGACTTTGTCCTTTGGGGCCCAGATAATAGGCTATGGGTTGGCAAATGTCTAAATTGGACCATCAGTAATCTTATCCAGAAATCTGTAAGGGGGAAAAGAGAATGAATTTGTTATACATAGGCAATGAAGTCCAACGAGAATGTAGACTGAAGTGGTTATATTTCATTGTGAGCCATTTATAAATAAATAATTAAGCAGAGGAACATGGAGTGAAAATAAGAGGATGTAGAGAGGAGACAGAAAGGGAAATGGAGAGACAATGCCCCTTGGGGGCATGGCCATAGTATACACAGAAAGGCATACTGGCACTCTGTCTTGGGAATCTGTAAGTACCCCTTTTAGGCTCCAGAAACTCTGACCAGGGTATTAGCTTTCATGTTGCTGGATACAATACCCAAAATCTACAACTTAAAGAAAGAGAGGTTTAATTTGGTTCATGGTTTCAGGGAATTCAGTACATGGTCAGTTGGCTTCAAGGCAGAACTATCACAGTGGAATGGTGTGGCAGAACAAAGCTGCTTAGTTCACAGTGGCCAGGAAGCAGAGCAGGGGATGATTGCCAGAGAAGAAGGGGGAAGAGACCACATGTAGTACCCAAGGCCAAGGCATCTTCTTGACCCACGCAGAACACATGGGACTGTGCTTTACTAATCACCTCAAAGGTTTCCAAGCCAATCAAGTTGACAGAATAAAGTTTAACCACCACAGGTGCCTTGTCCATCCTATACATGTCAAGGGAGCGCAGACTTGCTGCTCTTCTTGAATAACTGAGGGCAGTGTCTGTGGCTATGTGGTGCTCAGTGCAGGGGGGTTCAGTGAGATGAGAACATAAGCCAGGCATTTTTCCTCTGGTAACAGCCTTTTAGCCCTGCTCAGGCAGAAGAGGAGCCAGTCTTTGGAGCCATTTCAAGAGAAGGAAGGAATTTGGGTTACATTGCCTAAGAGGTTACAAGGGGCCAGTCGTATGAGTAGAAGTTAGAACTGCACAGTGATGGAAAAGGAGAATGTCCTACATCTTTCAGATAATGTTGTTTTCTGAATTCTGTCCCCTTTTTGGCTTCTTTGTGACACTGGGAGTTTACTGATCTGTGGAACCTTTGAGACTAAGACAGGAAAGCCAGTGGCTTCTGCTGGCATTTCAGGAGTGGCATGTAGATGGAGCACTAGGTCTTAGTGGATTCTATCTAGCCATTGAGATTCTGGGCTTTCACCAGCCCATTACAGCCCTTTTATGCTCTTCACAAAGATACATAGAAAGTGCCACTTATGATGAGCCATGCTAAGAGACTGGGAAAGGCCCAGGCAAACCAAAGCCAAGGGATCATTTCCTTCCCACAACAGCTCATCAGAGGACACAGAGGTGCAAAGTCTCCTTGCTCACCTCATTGTTTCTGGGAGTGAGTTAATAAAATGGCACCATGGGAGGCAGCTCTCCTGATCCTAGCCAGGGGCAGGAGCTCACCCAGCTGAGCCTGAGAAACATCAGCACTAAGATTTTGGCCATTGTTGGTAGATATGCCACCACCACATAAAGATGTCTGATCCTCTTCATAGGAATAGCTAGAATAATTGCAAATAGACTTTTCAAAAATAAATGGTGGGCTTTGGGTACTATCTCCAATTACTTAGAGGCATTAGAAACATTGATTGGAGCTGTCTGTATAGTCATTACACTTATTTCAAAAAGTATCTCATAGACCATCAGGAATTCCAAAATCTTGGTAATTATTAAACATTTATTCCAAATGTCTGGCATATTTCTGAGAGGAGACTGAAAAGTCACTTAATGTCTTGAGAAATTCAGAGTTAAAAATTAAGCCCATTTTCTGTCAGACAGCTAGAGGAGTTGCCAAAATCTTCAGCAATGATGGAAGTTACATCTCTAAATGGTATTTGCTGTTGAGAATACTACTTGATTTAAATGCCAATCAAGTTAGCCGTTCCAGTGACACATGAGCTATTTAAATTCTCTACACATAACTTTGATTCTCCGTCAAGCCCAAGTGGCTCTTTTTGCTTTCTTAAGTGGGAAGAAGATCCATGGATTCATGTATAGGTTGTTAATGGTGTTGATTTTTTTCTGCCAAAGGGTAGGATCAAGTAGTGTCTGCCTGTATGGTTTTTATTAGTTAAGACTGAATTAGAATAAAGTCAATTCTGGAAAGGAAGATCAGATGGGAGAAAAGCAAAAAACTTACATGAAATACCACTAACAAAGAATTTAGGGAATGTTAAAGCATGCCAAGGCCAGTGTGGACTGATGAAGATAGCCTTGGGTGGAAAGTTAAGAAACGTGTTCTTCAAATGTATGCTGCGTCACCAAAATAGCTATGAACTTCAGGAAAGTACTTAATACTTTCCTTTCTACTGCTTTGTAACCTTCAGAAGGACACAGTCATCATCCGGTTTGTCCAAGTCCTAAAAATTGCTTAGCAGACTCCTTACATTTCTAACATTCTAGTCAGGAATTCTGGATTTACAGATTATTTTGGCTACCGTGAATTAAGCTTTGTATGTCTCACATGGCAGTTTTTGGACAAACATCTTATAAAAGATGGAGGAGAAGTGTTCCTCCTTCCCTACTCTACACTCACACTGGAGAAGCCAAGAATCACTTACCATGGCCCATCCACTTTTTGACCTGGTATACCCTTGGCTTTTCTATTTGTAATACAGTGCTTCTGTTCAACATGAATCACAGTGATCATCAAGCATCTCTTCTTTGTCCACTGACTAGAGTCATTTAGGACCCATCTGCTTAATACTCTTAATCTCGCCATGCAGGTTTCCTCCATGAGGTCCTGCAGATAAGAAATGGGTCAATATTTGTTTCCATATTGCAAGTAAATCAGACAATATTTCAAGGATAGCAGTAAGACAGAGATAGGTAGTAGGAGCATGGAGAGCTTGTGAAGGGATTTCATTGCTTGGTGGCAATTTCCTCTACTGGCTCAGTTGACCCCCAGAATGAAGGATGGTGTCTGTCTTGGATATCGCCATGTATCTAGTGGGAAATAATTGGCTGAGTAAGTGACTCAATGAATTCAGGCTGAATATTTTTTCCTGGTCTCTCTGTTTCCTTTTCTCATATTTCTATGTGTCTCTCTCAGGCCATGAATGGTTTGTTAGTCACAGCTATTGGGTTTGTAAAATTCACCACATTAAATTTTGGTATAGTTTTAATGCTAGCATAAATATCTGAACTTAAAACCAAATGAAACTCAAATCTCTACCCAAATAAGCAAGCATATGATAGCTATCATCTCCGTGAGTCATTAAAAGATGATTTTAAACAATGGGAAACTTGAATACAGACTAGATATCAGCAAATTATCAATAATTTTCTTAGTGATAATAATCATGATTATGTAGGAAAACATTTATTTTTAGGAGATGTGTGATCATATATTTAGTAGTAAAGAGTCAAGATGTTACTTTTAAGTAACTTGCAATGTCCATTATCTATTTAATCCACCTATCATTTAAATTAAACAAATATGGCAAAGTATTGACCACTTGGGGTTTTAGATGTTGGGTCCATATATGGTCTTTATGTTTTTCTATATGTCTGAAAAGTTTTCATAAAAGCATTGGGAAAAAAATGATAAAACAGATGTTTCTGATCTTGGGGTCAATATGACCCCAAAGAATTATCTTGTTAAGGCTTGCCTCCCCCCAGGATGACACTTAAACCAGGAGTGTCGGGGAATAATCTTTCCTTCCAGCGGCCATTCCTCCATTTTTTTGGCAGCCTATTCTGTCTTTTCACAGTCTTTGCTGTCAAGAAGTTCCTTCTTATGTCTATTTCAAATGATAACTAAAATATTTAGGGCTCTTGGCTATTTTGATCTCTCCTGATTTCCAGACTTAAGTGGTGGTTTGGAGAAAATACTACATTTCTACTTTTTTCTTGAGGAGTCAAGTTCCGATTGGCATTCTGGAGGGGCTGGAGAGACAGACTTCTCTCCAGCGTGGTCTGATGTTTATCTCGGAACTCCGAAGGGAAACAGAATTCAGTACTGTGGTTCTCAACCAGGCAGCCACACGTCCCCCTCCCTCTGTTTGTTTATGATTCTGCCCTGGTGACATCCCTGCTGGGAGGCCATTCCTTCCCTGACTGCCTTATCTAAAATAGCACCCCATTACTCTCTCACTGTTTCCTTGATTTACTTTAAAAGTAGCATTGTTCATTGCCTGACATTATATTGCATATTTCAAAATTTATTTATTGCCTACCTCTTCCAATAGAGTGTGCACCCTGAAGATAGGACCTTCGTCTATGTCAGTGATTCTTCAATTTAACTTTTTCGAGATGGGTTTTCACAGTGTTGCCCAGGCTGGTTTTAAACTCCCGTTTGGTGTCAGATTGAGTGGAGATACTGCAATCATTAATTTAGCAGAGCATGCTGGGCTCAAGCAATCATACTGCTTCAACCACCCAAGTAGCTGGGACTATAGGAGCACACCACTGGACTTAGCATGATTCTCCAATTTTACTATGCATTGGAATTTCCAGGAGGGCTTGTTACAAAACAGACTGCTGAGGCCCCACTCTCAGAGTTTATGGATCAGTCGGTCTGAGGTGGAGCCTGGAAATGTACATTTCTAGCAAGACCTTATCTGGTATTGATGCTTCTCTTCTGCACCCCACATTTTGAGAGTCATCCATGTATTTTTCACCAGTGTACTGCAACATGTAGAGTAGAGAGTGTTCCACAAGTATTAGTTGAATAGATCAATGAACAATGGCTGAATGGGTGAAAACTGCCTTACGGATATTGTTATTGGCAAAGAAAGATTTTTAAAAACCAAATAATGAGCAGATGAGGAAAGCAATACAGTACCCATTCTGGAGGTCTTGGGGTCTGCATGCTTTTCTGGGAAAAGCTTGGGTACACAGTCATTGCCTTAAGTCACTAACAATCCTTGGCAAGAAATTGAAGAATGCTTTTTTTAAGCTTTTGAGGACTCTGTTATAGAGGATAAATACCATCTAATTTCCTTTACTAGAGTATGTATTAGAATACAGTATAGAAGGACGTAGATGATCCAATGATCTCACTCTGTAGGACCTTTCTTATTGGCTTTAGTGCCTTCCCGGGATGTTTATCCTTTATTTAGAGTATTTCCTTCTAGTCAGTTCCATTCTGAAGAAAACACCATTATAAGAGATACTTTATTCAAAGTTACATACTTGGCAATATCTGAGCGACCACCAAGAGGTTTGTCTCCAGTTGTTTTAAACTTTAGAATCTCACAGAAACAGAATAGGCCCTTAGGATAGCTAAGTGCTTCAAATTCTTTTCCTCAAGCTATATTTGTTTTCCTCTGATATAAACAAAACATGTTGTCCACCATGTAGAGAACTAAGTTATTGAGCTGAGTGCCAGAGAATAAGAACAGAACCATCGTAGGTATTATTAGTAATGTGTTGTATTTGTCTAAAATGATAGTTTCCAAATGACACAATTGTTCTCATTTTTCTCGGCATTATTCTGTAGCGGACAGTTTAGTGTCTAAGGAACTTTGGGCAAGTTAAGCAATTTATGTTTCTAGATGTACATTTGTCAGTTGAGACTATGTGTGCACATACTCTATGGTACAGGTAAGTTCTAGTCGGAAAACGCATTCGTGTCCATATGCACTCACACGTGTGCACACACATGAATGCACACACATACACACAGAGGCACTAACTGAATACATGTGTCCACATGCTGGAATCCAGGCTAAAGAAGCCCCACTGCCTTGGTGTGCTCTGATGGTGGGGGAGTGAGGGTCTGGTATATTTTCAAGGTTCTGTTTTGGTGTCAGATTGAGTGGAGATAGAACGACCATTAATTTAGTGGAGCATCTGGGATCTTTAAAGCCAGAAAGAGCCATACAATTTATCAATCTTAATTTGCTCACACTGCAGTTAGGCAGAGAAGATCTCTGGGAAATTGTGACAGGACCCAGATGTTCTCCATTCGCCTGCTGTCACACACATCAGCAGAGGCTGTGCAGCCCCCACCCCCAGCTTCCTCAGCCCCTGTTATGCCTCATCCCCTGGACTTAGGCCTGGATAGTGTGGAGAAGCAGAAACGTATCCAGTAGGCACCTCTCCTTACAATAAGCCCCTAGCATTGGGGAGCAAGGAGGAAACTTTCAATCAAATGGACATTAGGGTTCTTAATTGGAAGATTGAGAGGGACTTGGTTAACATATTTAGTGTCCAAGATATGCTCAGCGCTCCAAAATGCTATCCTGAGTCAGCCAGGTTTGAGGGCCAATAGAAGGTCCTTCTTTCATTGCATTATTATTATTATTATTTTTATTTTTTTTTTTTTTGTGGGTACCAGGGGTCGACCTCAAGACCTCACATGCCAGGAGGCACCCATGCCGCTGAGCGATATCACCGGCCCTTTTTGCATATGTGGGATCCGGGAGTCGAACTTGGGCCCCCGCGCTTGCCAGGCAGGCACGTACGCCGCTGAGCCATCTCACCAGCCCTCACTGTATTATTTTAAATTCTTTGAAGAGAGGAACTGAATCTTATGTGTCTTTTATTTTCCTACAGCTTCTCCTTTAATTCCTTATATAGCAATACTCAGATCATGTGTGTGGCTGAATGGGATCACTGGACTTCCACCTACTTGTCCATTTTCACAGATTCCTCTTCTCCTTGACAATGAGGTTATTAGCTGCATGGGATTAACATGCATGCACACACACAGGTGGACACATGCACACACACATCTCTATTCTTTAGGCTGTTGATTTCCTATTATGTGTGCCCCATCTGAACCAGGTTCTGGGCATACAGGATATACAACAGACAGCATTTTTGATTTCACAAAATTTAAATTCTGGTAGTTAGGATGGAGGAGTAAAGAGCAGATGCACTCCATATGATATAAGGAAAGCACTGAGTTTTATGAAAAGGGGATATTGATATTTTATTCTAACCTAGAAAGGCAGAAAGGAGGATGCAGCGTTTCTTTTGATTCCTAATGCATGAGAAAGAGTGAGTCAGCTAGAGGTTGGATGATTCTTAGCACAGAGTTTACAAAGAAGCTGAGCAGGGTAATTTGCTGTTCCTGCAGTTGCTTAGATGGTGTGGAGAGAGGGAGTAGCCTCCTTTTGCTTTTCTAATGGTGACCCTAGGCAGGGAAAGAGGAAGTAACTTTTCTCCTGCTATACGTAGGCAAAAAGTTCTTGGCATTTGCACAGTTCCTTTCAACTAAGGCCTCAGTAAAAATGTAAATGCCCAGGGACCAGGGAGACGTAGTACAAAAACCATTACACATTGGCAATTTCAAATGAATTAAATTATTTCTTCATGTTTTCTGGTCATCACTACAGGCTTTAAGGAAGTGAGCCCTGAAGCTGTTGATTTTTAAAGATAGGAGGTGACTTTCAGAGGTAGGAATCGAAAACAGATACGGTAAGGTTCCCCAAATGTGTTCTGGTTAACATTATTTGAATCTGGCATGGCTAGGTCTTAATTTTACTCCTCTCAAAATGTCCCTGACCAAACAGCTTGTAGAGCACAACTTTAAAGAAAATGCAGGTTTATTTATAAGGGGACTTTTTGGAGCCACCATTATGCCATGGTGCATTGTGATGCTTGGAGAGATATAACATTAAACATTTCCTAAATGTATTGACTGTGAAACCCCTTTTTTTGGTAAAGACTTTTTTAGACCAGTGTCCCAGCCTACATGCTTTTGGAAATCCTGGTTTGGTCTATGGAGTTCTCGAGAAGGAGTAACTTCATTGTATCATTGGACTGGCCAAAGCATTACACGGCGGAGAGTGTTGAGTTGGCTCATTTTCATCAACAACCAGCCTTACGTCCTGCATAAATATTTGTTTGTGCCTGACCTACTAAAGAGTTAGGAATATTTTAGTTTTATAAATCATCCTTCCTTAATTTATTTATTTTTCTCATTTTTTTCCGAGATCAAAGTTTTACAGCATGCTCCCTCAAACAACGTAAACCTGTAGAGTGTCGGTGGTGTCATACAATTCCTTTCCAGCAAAATGTGCAAACTGCATCTATAAAGTGCCGTGCAATTCATCATGTCCATTTGATCTCCTTTATCTTGCTTATTTTATCAGTTCATTTTGGAAACACAGTTTTACCGAGCTGACCATGACTATTTAGATACACTTGGAAGACATTCCACTGGCAATTACTCTCAAAATGTTCTGCTCAGTACAGCAAGGAACTGGTAATAGGAGCCCACTGTTTCATTGATGTTTTCCTTAGGATAGTTTGCTGGGACATTATCAGCCAGTTAAGGATTAAGAAAATGTCCTGTGGGCATTCCAAAAGGTCCTTCTAACTCTTCTGGTTTCTTCTGGAGCAAGAAACATTTATGATATTTCTGTGCTTAAAGCTGAGAAGGCAAAAAAAAACTAAGGAGAAAGAAGGGAGATGTTTATTTTCTTTCAACTATTTAGATATCTGCCACACACAAGAAACTCTGTTGGATATTGCAGAAAATATGGACAAGGGTACGATGTGGCCATGGGGCCCTTGCCATGGGGAGGTTGAAAAGGGAGGAAAGCACAGCTATCCGTGCAAATGATTAGCTATCAGGCAGATAGCGCAAGTAAGAGATAACACAAGGCTCTGGAAGTTTCCAGTGAAGACTTCATGAGAGAAGTGGCATTTGAGATGGAGCACAGGTGGGGTTTCATCTTGGAGATAATAGGGGGTGATGTTTGGAAGGAGGGAAATATAGCAGCAAGGATGAGGAGATAAGATGTGTTCAGCAGGCACTAGGCAATTTTTTTTTGCATATCAGCACACCTGCATTCTATGATGACAGACAAAAATCAGGGATCATTCAACTCCTCCTCTACCTCTTCCATAGTCTGATCAAGTCCCCAAGTCTTATGCATTGTATCCCATCAGTATCTTTCAGTCCCACCACTGATTCTTTCCCAGTTCATCTTTCCTAGTCCATCCTGACTGTTTCCCTCATTTCTGCCTAGGATACCTCTGATCTGTTCTCCATCTGCCACCAGAGAAAACTTCCCAAATGGCAAATCTAATGACGCACAAGCCTTCTGCTGCAGCCCATGGCTATAAGGATAGAGCCCACATTCCTTACTCTGGCCTGAGGTTCATAATTAGATGGACCTGAGCTTGATTATTCCATCTCTATCCTTGCAAGTCATGTGAGCGGCTGTGTTAACCTTACCCATGAAATGAGCATGATTTGTAGCCATTATTAATATGCGTGTCAGTGTTACTTCCCCAAAGCTTCCCAATGCCCCAGGCTTTTGACTGTAATTTTATAATATTCTATCTTGGCCTCACCTCCATCCTTATATCCTTTTCTTTTTCTTTCCACCTGTCTTTTGAAAGTCAACTTCAGCATTCTCTTCTCTTGGAAATCTCCCAGAATCCTCTGCCCTGCTACTTAGTCCGCAGAGCCTATCAAGTATCTGTTCTCCCATCCCACTCTGCATAGCTTACAACCTGGTGTGCCTTCAACTTTCCCTATCTGGCTATTTCACTAGGATAGAGTTCCAGAAGTAGAACTGCTGTTCAAATGACAGGTGTATTTCAAATTCAGATACCCAGTGCCAGATTTCCCTCTAAAAAGGGGTATCGATTTCCACTCCTACAAACAGCAGATAAAAGGGTCCTATTTTCCTCCACCTTGCTAACCTATGGTAGGATCATTCTTTTCAGACTCTGCCAATCTGATAGGTGAAATATAATATACCATTGTTTTATATGAGATTCTTGGATTTCTAACAGCATTTCTTGGTGTCTATATTTCTATCATTGTGAATTGCCTCTTTGTTTATTGCCCATTTTTCTAATGGGGATTTTCTTTGTCCCTTATTGATTCACAAGATTCCTATATTTGCCTATAAAGAGGTGCATTGGAAATATTTCCCCTAACATGTTAGTTATGTTTATATTTACAGTATATTACATGTTGTATGTCATTTTCATAGGGCATTTAATGGTTTTTATATTGTCAAAGCTATCCATCTTTTCCTTTGCAAAATTAGAGTATTTTTAATACTTAACAAGATTTCCCTCATGGTAGGATTATAAAAAATATTCTACTCAAATATCTTTGAATATTTTATGGGATTTGAAAATATTTAAACTTCACTTTATTCAGAACATATTTGGATAAGAGATATAAGATGGGGACCAACATTCATTTCCTCCCTAAACTGGTAGTCCATTATTCTATTAGTATTAGGTCACAGTCGTTTTTCCATGAAACACCAATTAAAAATATTTGCATTATACAATAACTTTGTGTGTTGGGGGGCATTTTTGTCTCTAGTTCCTGGACTCTTCATTCTTTACCATTGGTCTATCTTTCCACTAACTACGTGCTTTAGTTAATAGGCCATGATAGTACATTTTGGTAGCTGGTAAGTCAGCCCTCAGCCTTATTTTTTTTTTTTCTGTAATTTTATTATATCCCTGACCTTGTCAACTGGGGTGAGGAAAGGCTTCACAAACATCTGAGATCCCATGAAGGTTCTGGGGATGTTGGTGACCTGAGCAGAACTGAATGCCTTGTGTTCTTTCATAAATCCTCAGGATGCGGGGATGGATTCAGATTTCAGGATACTTGCAGAGTCCTTGGTTCTTGGGGATGGACCAAACCTTTGCAAGTACCTGCACTTTTCGATTTTTCTATAATGATGATGGTTATGGGAACTCGTATGTAAATTCAGAGAACTGATGACAGTTGAGGGGAAAAATAGGGGTGAAGACAGGTCGGCAAAAGAACAATAAGATTTTGATCTTTGCTGTCATTCTGATCTCTACTTTGTACCAACATGTTCCTTACAAAAGGAAAATTTCAGCATCCATAAAATCATGATACTTGTTTTATTTTCTTAAGAATGTGGGAAATGACAGATTGCAAACATGAATGTTAGTGACTAGAACACTGTGTGAAATGTTCAGGTACAGAAAGAATGAGTTGTTGTTCATTCATACTCTGAAATTCTTTTAACATTTTTAGGGCAAAAAGGAGAGGGACTTTGTCCCTGTACCTTGTATGGGTCCCAATCCTGCCTTTCTTGGAGAGAGAGATTACTTAGGTTCACCATGCCTCCATTCATACACTCACATTTCTAACCACTGAAATTTTCTAGTTATCTTAACTCAGTCCAGCCCCACAAAATACCATCTGCCAGAAAAAGATCAGGCAAAGAAGCAAACCAGGTTTGGATTAAGCCAGTGAAGAGGCCTGCTGCAGAACTGTTACATGAGGAGGGGGAGTGGTTGCGCAGGTCAAATTCTGCAAGGCAAGACTTGGGCTAAATCTTCCATGCTCTGTGCTTTCCTGGTGATCAGTGGATTTCCTCTAAGTAGGTTATCCCCTTGGGGCACAGCCATCTTTTGTTATTGTACATTTTTGTGGTGACCAGATTTAACCTATAAATAGAACTTTCATGACTGTGTTCTTCTGGGAATTAAGAGCAAATCAACCCTAGGCTCAGCTTTCATAGGTGACTTGTCAGATTACGGGCAGTGTACAGTTTCTCCTTCGTGAGGAAACGACACATTTCTGAGTGGGGGTGTCACCAGAAACTGCAATACATGGAATTTCCCTAAAATGCTGTGACAGTGTCAGGATGTCTTCAGGCAGCTGATTTCTGCTCTGAGTTTACAAAATGAAACACAGATTTTCCTTCTAGAGATGTAAACAGAATTACTCCCATGTAACAGCATGACCAGGCGAGTAAAAATGAGTACTTCATTAGCTTCCAATTGTGTTTTATTATTTTTTGTGCCTGCATTCTTGAATACAATCAGTCCTCAGGGAAAGGAAAAATAATTCTTCTGGTTTAATTCTTCTAGTATGGGAAAAGATCTCACTTAGCCATACTACAAAATAATCAATCTTTCCAAATCAGAATGAGATTTGAGTATGCAAAAAAACAGGTCAATGTATATCTGGTGTTTTTTGTGTGTTTGGCTTTGCTGCTTTGTCTGGCAGCTTGTCTTTATTACAAATCCCAGAAAGTAATGGCTCTCCTTTAGTGGTGAACACAGGGCATTTTGGGTGCCTGGACATGCCAAGACATTGTAATGTGCTCCAGTGACACAAAGGCAGAGTCCTTACCCTCTGTAAAGTCGGCGGGGACAGCGGGGAAATGGACACATGATGAGTGGCCATGATGCTATAAGATTGTGTAGGAGGCCAACTAAGCCAGGGTAGGGATGGGCCCAAGGGTGGTCACCAAAGACTTTCAGGAAGTGGCTATGCCTTAACTGACTCCTGGGAGAGAAGGAGAAGTAGGCCAAATAAAGGAGGAATTAGGAAGGTGGGCCAGGCAGGGAGGCAGCATTGGCAAAGTCACAAACATGTGCTGAATAACCAGGGTAGGGGGACACTGGGTCCTTGTTGGAAGGGGTGGTATGGGCAGGCAGTGGGCAGTGCTAGTGTTGTAAGCCATTACCCCAAGCGTGGTGCTCAGATTCTGAGAAGTGGTCAGAGGAGTTGGGGTGAAAGGCACGTAATACCTGATCAGATTTATACTTTGGAGTGATGGTTTCGGCAAAAGGATAGAAAAAGAAAGAAAAGAGATTGAAGGTAGTGGCAGCAATTACTAAGTTGCTGCAGTATTGAATGTAGAAAATAAAACAGGCCTGAACTAGCCTAGCATTACAAGGGACAGGTAAGATGCTTCTGATTTAACAGATGTTTTGGGAGGTGGGGGTGGAGAAAGAGAGGAGTCTAGAACAATTCAGATGCTTAGACAGCAAAATGCAGGACCACTGACTGAGACAGAGAGCAGAAAAGGAGTGGCAGGGCAGAGGGGTTGACAGAGGGAGGCTGAGGCTGTGTCCAAGTTGGATGTGTGTAGCCTAAGAGTAATTTTTTGCTTTTGACTTTTTCTGTAGCATGGTTATGAGTGCTGGCCTAGAAACACTCGCCACCAATCCCTGCTAACTACTCCTTCATTTTCTGTCTCTATTACTTTGATGACTTCAGATATTTCATATTGGTGGAATCATATAATATTTATCCTTTTGCATCTGGATTCTTTCACTTAGCCTAATATCTTCAGGATTCATCCATGAGTCCAAATTCCCTTCCTTTTTAAGACTGAATATTATTCCACTGTATGTATAGACCTTGATTTGTTTGTCGATTATTCTGGTGATGAGCACTTGGGAGGGGTTTTACCTTTCAGCTATTGTGACTAATGCTGCCATGAACAATGGCAGGAGAGCATATGTTCAATTTTCTACTTTTCAATTCTTTTGGGTACATACTTAGGGGTAGCATTTCTCTGCCCTATCAGAGTCCTGCCGGTACTTTGATTAATAAAGACTTTGACTAATCAAGCAATAGAAATGAAATTAAATGACTAAAAAGATGCAACTACAAAGTTTTGGGTAGGAGAAGAACATGGAAGGTGGATATATATTTTAGGCCTTGTCAGCAATCTAACCAAAAATCTTTGGTAATAAAGAAATGTATTGAATAAAATTTATAGTTGATAACACTCATATTTTGATTTCAAGAGAAAGTTAACCAGTTATTTCAGCAATTACTATAAGGTGCTTGCTCATTAAGATTTAAAATTTATGACCATGTGCTGCAGTACAAAATTATCTTCCAGGATGAATATTTGTATTATTTCTGATTGGCGAAGAAACTGTACTGGAAAATGAGGGAGTATATGGTGCTGCTGTCAACACCAAATTAAAAGGAGTTTTTCAAGGTCATGTTTTTAGGGACCCATGGTTCTTGTGTCATAAGAAGGGCAAAATGTGGCTTGAGCTATGGAAGTATTGAAAGAATTTTTAGTGCTTGTTTGTAAAACCCTTTGACCTGTGTCCTAAGACTTGTCGCAAGCCTTAAACTCATTTAAAAATAACCTCACTTATAGCTGTAAGAGGATTGCCACATATCTACCTCCCTCCTACAAATGAGGACACTCGACATAGCCATGGCCAAAATGATGCAGTTGAAACATGGAATTAACAGTTGATGCTTCTTATGTAATAGTATATTAATTATGGACAGATATTATTTAGAGTGGGGATCTACCTTACTTATGACTGTCATCTTATTGTTCATGCAGTTGCTTCTGGAAACTGTCCCTTTTCTCCTCTCTAATTTATTCTGAGCAGTTTTTCTACTTTGCACTAATTTAACCATCATGATGTTAGAGAGAACATGATTACAATGTAAAATACCCTTGAGTTTCTGCTGTGGAAGTGGGTGGGGAGCATGGCAGTGGAGAGGCACTGTTGATGAAAGATTTATATGGAGGGTCCTGGTCACTTATTTCAGCTGGGCCTCCTGGCAGCATGTGCCAGTGTTTATCCATCATATTTTAGTGAAGGCCATCTCCTTTCTTCAGTGGCCTGACCACCCTGGAATGATGCAGACACAGAGTTAGAAAAACAGAGAGCAATAGAATTTCCAAAACAGAGCCAATATCCATTTCAAGCCAATTTGAAGAAAAATAAAGCTTCCATAGAAATAGACAGATAATAATTATTTAATATTACTTATTGGTTACTTTATTTATGCTATGTTCATCAATAAGACTGGAAACTCCATAAGGGAAGGGAATATCTTGCTTATCTTTGCATACTCAGTGCCTGATGGGGCTTGGCCTATGGTAGGTACTCAGTGGCTGTTTATTTATTTTATTTATTTATTTATTTATTTATTTTTGTGGGTACCGGGGGTCGAACTCAGGACCTCGCGTGCCAGCAGTCGCTTATGCCGCTGAGCTATCTCACCGGCCCAGTGGCTGTTTATTAAGCTAACGAATAAAAGGATGGATCAATGAGCACAAAGAACCTGAAGAACAAGGGAATTCTGACTATAGCATAGGGCTGGTTATATCACCTTGAGATCACAGAAGACAGTTTTGTTCAGACTTTTGGGTAGGCAAAACAGTAGCCTCTCAAACACATCCGTGTTTGAATCCGTGGGACCTATGAATGTGCCCTACTACATGTCAAGGGAGAATTAAGGCTGGAGAGGGAACTAAGACTGCTGATTAGCTGATCTTAGAGTAAGGAGCTTATCGTGGATATCTTGATGGGCCCAGTGTTAACAGGAAAGGCCTTTTCAGTGTCAGGTGGAGCCAGAAGTTGAGATCAGAAAGAAATGTGAAGGTTCTCTACTGCTGGCTTTGAAAATGGAGGAAGGGGCCACGAGCTAAGGAATCCTGGCAGTCTCATGGAAGCTGGAAATGGTAAGGAAGCAGACTCTCTCCTAAAACTAGAAGGAACAATGTCCTGCCCACATCTTGATTGCAGCCCAGTGAGACCCATTTTAGACTTCTGGTCTATGGAACTGGAAATACATTTGTGTTGCCTTAAGGCACTCATTTTGTTGTAACTGGTTACAGCAAGAACACTAATTTCCCAGTTGGTTTTCACCTGTTTCTTACTAACACTACCCTGATCTTCTTTGGGGAACACCCATGTACTTTGGGCAAGGTTAATTTTCTCCTTCATATCAGACATAAGCGTGTGAGTCAGACAAGGCCAATTGGACCATTGCATTTGCCTGGTCACGATGATTAGTTAATGGTTGGACATTGATGGACCAATGTAAAGATTTGTTTTTCCAAGGACCTTCAAGAATAAGGCTCGTAGGCTTGAATCTTGGGGATGTGATAGACATCTCACCACCTCAGAGATCCTACAACTGAAGGCATCACGGAGGTGCTCAGAGTCAAAAGCAGGAGACAGCTTGGGTCCCTGGATCCAGCTGCTCCTGAATTATTATATGAGCCAAAATCCCATATTTTTTTTTGCATAAGCCATTTACATTTGGGTTTCCAATTCTCCTTTTCTTTTCTTTCTTTTGTTTGCAGTTGTGGGGATCGAAACCAAGGCATTACTTATGGTAGGCAAGTGCTGTGCCACTGAACTATATCCTGTCTTTTTTAAATTTTATTTTGAGACAGAGTCTTGCCTAGGCTGGCCTTAAGCTTGTGATATGCATGACTCAGACTCCTGAGTAGCTGGGATTACAGGCAGATACCACAGAATTGGTTTGGTTTTCCAATTCTATCACCAAATTTTCAGAAAGGAGGTATAGGAAGGTTAGAAACAACACTGTCTTTAATAGTTCATATGTACACATATATGTGTGTCTAAATACATTATATTTATGCATATCATACACTGCATATATTCTCATCATAGAAAATGTTATCATTTTTTTCATCTTTATAAAGATCTCAATTAAATGTCCCCTAACCCCAACACCACCAGTACAGAAGACTGACAGCTTGAACCTTCCTATTAGCATCGAGACTGTCTCTCTATTGTAGACATTTTCTGTAACAAGTCTTTCTTATGCTTTTGTGTGTTCTATAGTATAATTATTGTACACCTTAGCCATTAAAAGTTTCCTTTTTCCTTCCTTCCTTCTTCCTTCCTTCCTTCCTTTTGTTGAGATGGTGTCCTGCTATGTTGCCCATGTTGATCCTGGCTCCTGAGCTCAGAGGATTCTCCCAAGCTGCTAGAACTACAGATGCATGCTACCACACCTAACAAAAGTTTTAATTATTACCAGGAGGTCATTTTAAAAGTGCAATAATTGTTCTAATGCTTTGTTATTGCTAAATAATTTCATGTGTTGTCTTGTGGTCTCTCCATGTTTTACTAATTTATTTCATAAAAACTCACCAGCTTGCTTTTTTTTTTTTTTTACATATCAGTGAGGCATATCTTGTCATTGAATTATTTAGCATCAAGAAGTGAAGTTTCCTCTCTGATTGTGTAGAAGCCTCTTTCATCAGGCTTCATTTTAGAGTTTAGCCTTTCTTTTCAAGGGCTGACCTCACTAATTCAAGAACTTACAATGGCCAGTATATAATGAGAAAAGTGTGCTGGGTGGTGATTGTGGTTGACCAGAAAGCCCACATCAGTCCAAAAGGGGCCTGCCACTGAGAACCAGTGCTAGATGATGTGAAGAATTCAGACCCTGTTGTGGATCTCTAAGCTTTTCAAAGAGGCCAAAAATTTGGATATTTATGTGTAGCTCCAAAGTGTCACACATAGGATTCAAATAATACACTGACTCAATTCTGTACCAGCAGATAGTAACTTTGATCATTGGTCAAGTTTTCAGGTATTTGGGGACATTGTTAACCATGGAACAATCAGCTAGTGCAGATGTAATAACTCTGGTGAAAGCACCAGTGATGAAAGGCATACCTTTATTATGGAGGGATATTAGAAGAACCAAATCCACAAGGAAGTGGAGAGAGGCCAAAAGTTGCCCATGTGGGCTGGGTGAGTTATCTGGGGAGTTGGCATGCTTCTGAAAGAGGAAGAATAATTCCTGCAGCATGGGAAAAGTCCATAACCCTGCCATCCACAAAAAAAGCAAGAAGAGAAGAAAAATGATTGACAAAATAGAAAAAAATTTGAATTTTTGGTGAACAATTTACATTAAAATAAATGTATATTGGCCTAACATTAATTCAGGAAAAGTCTAGTAATTTTCTGGAAGAATGTAAAGATTAAACATTCTGAAAGTGCTGATAAAATTCTTGTGGGCAGCTATTGTATCCATTCAATCAAGGTCAAATTTGATGATGAGGTGGTGAAAGTCTGAATGTTATAGTTAACACGGAAATGGCTGTAACATTTATGGATGTCATCGGTGAGGAGAGTTATTTGCTTCAACTTCTTTTTAATATCAATGAAGGTTTTTATTGTAGTAAGAATATACAAAATAATACGTACCATTTTGTGTGTATAGTTCAGTGGCTTTAAATGGATTGAAATTATTATGCAACCATCACCACTATCCATCTCTCTCTTTTTCATCATCCTCAAATGAAACTCTGTTTCTTTCTTTTTTTTTTTTTTTGTGGGTACCAGGGGGTCGACCTCAGGACCTCGCCCGCCAGCAGGCGCCCGTGCCTCTGAGCGATATCACCAGCCCCTTTTTCGTATGTGGGATCCGGGAGTCGAACTCGGGCCCTCGCGCTTGCAAGGCAGGCTCTTATGCCGCTGAGCCATCTCACCGGCCCTGTTTCTTTTAAATCCTACCTCACTATTCCTTCTCTGTTCAGCCCCTGGTAATCACCATTCTCTTTTTGTCTCTATAATTTGACTATTCCAGCTACCTCATATGATATCAATCATATAATATTTAGTTTTTTTTGAAGCTGTAGGTTTTCACAAAAATATTTGTTCACCAAGTTAACAGATAGTTTTTAAACTACTAGTATGTTCAAAACATTAATTAATTGCTGAGGAAATAGTGGTGAAAACTGCAGGCATGGCCCTTGCTGTTGGGTGGGAGTGGGGCAGGGGGAGGGCAGACAATAAAGAAAGAAACATAAAACGAACAAGGCAATTTCTCAGTGTACTTTGAATATGTAAAGTTTGAGATTCCCACTAGGTATTCAAGTGAAGGGGTTGACACAGACTAGCCTTCTGTGTGTATCGAAGGAACAGAATTGGTGATGTTAGAGAGATGGTATACAAATTCAAGGGCTAGAGGGGAGTGCAAAGATGCCAAAGGAGAAGTGGAGTACTCCTGAGCCCCACGTTTAAAAATGGACCATGAAAAAGGAGACGCAACAGAGACTAAAGAAGAACAGTGACTTGAAGACAGGTGACTGGTGAAGAAAGAGACAAAAAAAGATAGGTGATTCCTCGCAACATGGGTTTGAACTGCAGGTTCACTTATATGTAGATTTTTTTTTGAGATGCAACAATTTAAAAAGCTCAGAGATCAACTTCATGGCCTGGAAATATTGAAAACATTAAGAAAAAGATGCTGTGAATGCATAAAATATATATAGACAATAGTATATTTTATCTTTTACTGCTTTAGTATCTGAATATCTATTACAAAAAGTTAAAATTTATCAAAATTTGCCAACCCAAACATGCCATTTGCAGTCCAGGGAAATGTAAACAAACATAAAGATGCAATATTAAATCATAAGTGCATACAGTTAATTTCATAGCCACTTCTTGCTATTGACTCCTAATCAAAAAGTTACATGCAGATTTTTGACTGCATGGGAGTCAGTTCCCCTAACCCCCATGTTGTTCAAGGGTCAGCTTTTACTTCCAAAAAGACAGGGAGGCCAGCTGGGCTGAATACATTTGCACATGGAGGGTGAGGAGCAACAGATGGAGTTAACTTTGACCTCAGTGTCACTGGTGGCCTGGACCAGGCTGTTCCAAGGCTTGTGGGAAACAGAGATGGTAGCTGTGGACTCTTGGAGAGATTATGTTGTAAAAGAGAGACATGGAATTACAGGTAAATCCCAGAAGAGTACAGTTGGCCCTGTGTATCTGTGGGATCTGAATCGGTAGATTCAACCAACCTTGGATCAAAAATATTTGAGAAAATGTTGCATCTCCATTAGACACATACAGACATTTTTTATCATCATCATCCCCAAACAATATAGTATAACAAATATGTACACAGTTTTTCCATTGTATTAGGAATTATAAGTAATCTAGAGATGATTTAACATATATGGGAGGAAATACATAGGCCATGTGCAAATGCTATACCATGCTACATAAGGAGCTCGAGCACACGCAGATTTTGGTATCCTCAGGGGTCCTGGAGCCAATCTCTCACAAACACCATGAAGCAGTATTTCTCAACAAGTGGGGGGAGTTAATGGCCAGCTTTCCAGATTCAAAGAGCTGACTCACTCTTTTTTTAGAGGAAATGCCGCAGGCACTGCTGTCTTTGAACTTACAAACTCACTTATAAACTGCTTCTAGGAAACTAACTTATTTGTAAATAAAAGAACTTTCATCAGACTTAAGAAAGGGCTGAAAACATTTTGGCAATTTCTGTTCTCCTTTGAGCAATTTAGGGCAGTGATTTGCATGGTATGTTGGTCATGTTTTAGTATAGGTAAAATGCTCTTTTATACTCAGATAGAAACTTTTGTATCTTGGGCTGGTGAGATAGCTCAGAGGCATAAGCACCTGCCTGGCAAGTGTGAGGTCCTGAGTTTGACTCCTGGAACCCACATACAAAAAAAGGGCCCGTGATATCACTCAGTGGCATGGGCGCCTGCTGGCATGCGAGGTCCCGAGTTCGACCCCAGTACCCACAAAAAAACAAAAAAACTTTTGTATCTCAAATGATTTGATGGGCTAGAATTGTTCTTTTTCATTAATCAAATGGTGCAGGAAGGCAGACAAGAGAGGATGAAAGAGGATCATAAATTTTCAGATGACTCCAATATATGGAGGCTCAGGGACATTGTCTGTGGTACCATTAGAGACCATTAGCCACCATCTCTCATGGCTTTAAGCCTGGATTATCAGAGCAGGTATCAAGCAGGAATTTAGATACATAAAGTTTTTAGATTTTCAAGTCATTTAAAATAAATGCTCCACAAAATCTCATTGAAAGCTCTACTTGTACCCAACAATTAGGTGCTACGCAAGATTTAGAGTTTTTCTAAGACCTCCCAATTTTAGTTAATAGTACCTTCCTAGTTAATACATTCAGGGCAAAAATTTGTTTAACAACATAAACAAACTGCTTAATTTCCTCTGTGAAAGCACACTATATTTTTCCTCTCCCAATAAAAGTCCTAAATTAGAAAACACACATTTTCAAGCTAATACAAAATGACTGTGAGAGCGAAGAAGACACCACATTATTCTCCTCTCAGCTGCTTCTCCAGCCACAGAATTTAACTCTCACCAGATGTAAACCTTCACTCCTTCTCCCTCCTCATAATTTTTGTCTTGAGTGAAATAACTGAAGAAGATTTTTTTTTTTTTTTTGTGGATACCGGGGGTCGACCTCAGGACCTCGTGCGCCAAGCAGGCGCCCGTGCCACTGAGCGATATCACCGGCCCTTTTTTTGTATGTGGGTTCCGGGAGTTGAACTCGGGCCCTCCTGCTTGCCAGGCAGGCGCTTATGCCACTGAGCTATCTCACTGGCCCCGTAAAGAAGACATTGTTTTCCTCTCATGTGAACTAAAAAGAGGAAACCATGAATTGCAACTCTGGTGGTGAATACTTGGTAGAGTGTGATTTATCTCTTGCCCCTTGGATGTACCTGTAAGGGCAATGATGTGAGGGAAAAAGAGGTCTTAACAAAGATGGTCTAAGGACTACTAGACTTTAAAAAACTATGATCATTCTCATCAAAGGAAAGTTTAGATATAAACTAGAGAGGACAATTCACTTGTAACAACTCTCTTACAGACAGTAATATTAAGGAGGAAAGATAGCCGGACGCTCTAGTTAGGTGGCTGGCTAAGACAATCATCTATGCGCTGGCTCATTCAGGTGGTGAAAGCTGGCTGACTTTAAAAACCAGAGGCTAACAGGACATAACTTACTGGATGTAAGGAATCCCCATATACCTGTGCAGTTACACACAAAATATTTTAAATGTTCAACACATAGATGTGCATACATTATTATACTTAAATTATAATGTAGGCAATGTACTGGTTAGTGTTCTCTAGAAAAATAGAATTGATAGAATATGATGCAAGGGATTTACTAGATAGGATTTCAGGATTAGAGATAAGATAGTGTACAACCCTCTGCATGCCAGACATACAGATGATCCAGTAGTTGTTCAGTCTAAGAAGCTAGAAACCTCAGAAAGATGCAGGGGCTGTAAGAGGCTAAAGGTCTGCAAGCTTCCTGGAGAGTTGCTGGTCCACCCTGAAAGTCTGAAGAAGCTGGAGTCTGATGTCCACAGACAATGAAAGCTGCAAAAATGCACTCGCTCATGCAGAATGGAGCTTTTCAACTTTAGGCCCCCTTCCTCCTTCTTCCCCTTTCCAATCTACCTAAACTCTAAGCCTATTGTATGGCACCACACACAATCAGGGCAGGTCTTCCCTCCCAGTTGGCTGACTTCCATGACAATCAGCTCTGGAAGCAGCCTCGCAGACACCCCCAGGAGTGTGATTTACTGATCTGCTAAGCTCTCTCAACCCAGACAAGTCAATAATCCAGATTAACTGCCCAAGAGGGGTTATCCCCTTTTTGTAAGGGAACCCTCCTCTGGTGTACTTTAGGGAGGTTAACTCAAGGCCCTTCATCTCAGTGAGAGGGTGCATGAGCAGGGGCTGGTCCCAGTTCATGGTAGACCCTGCTACCGCCAGTTTTTCCTGGCTGTGGCCACTTCAGTCACTGCTTCTCCCTCCATTTAAGCTATGGTGGAGGTGAGATTTCAGGGCACACCCCACTTCCCTTTATTCACTCTGCACATGTATCCTCCAGAGCAATTGCATGGCATAATGGTTAAGATCAGCCTCAGAAATCATGCTCATGCTCTTCTATCTCAGGCAAGATATTTTAGGCAAGATATATATATATATATACAAGATATATATTGTCTCCCTCCTTATTTACAAAAGCTTTGTTTCCATTTTTTTGCTTCTTTTCTCATTTTTTTTTTCTTTTCCCTTCCTGTCTTTCCCCCTCGTTGAAAGGAGGGTAGGGGAATGGGAAAAAAAAAAATCAAGATATATCAGGTACAGGTACAAATTCCCTATGAAAAATGTGATCACTATGTATACCTAAAATGTACCAATAAACTTAATTAATTAAGAAAAAGAGGCAAAAAATAATATTTTTGTGAGTGTACTAGGATTTGAGCCCAGGGCCTCACACACGGTAGGTAGGTGCTACACCTTGGAGCTGCATGCTCAGCCCTTCTTATTTTGAGAGAGGGCCTTGTTATGTTGTCCAGGCTGTTCTCCAACTGGTGATCCTCCTGACTCATCCTACCTAGTAGCTAGGTTTACAGGCTTGTACTACCACACCAAGATAATATGTGATTTATATGTATACAAATTTCTTGTGAGTCTGTGGGTTGGCAATAGGTCCTCTAATCTGTACTGGGCTTGGGTAGAGAGGGTTCTGTTCCTTGTGCTTCTCTTCCTCCTCCTGGGATGAGGATCCTTGCCCTGGCTTATCCTTCTTACAGTCCTTCCTTCTTAGAGAGGAAGGAGACTAAACTTTATTAAGTATGTGGTTTTGAAAACATGTTTGCTCCCCATTTTCTCATAGCCCATTGACAAGAGCATGCTACATGGATGAACTCAAAAACAAGTGTCAGGAAAGGACAGGTAGCCAGGGAAGGACAGGTGACCTTTTGAAGAGAGAAACAGCAGAAGCCACAAGACAAAGAGCACTGCTGCAGAGAAGATAAGAACAGGGCCATGAACACAAATGACCATGGAAAGGAATACAGATCCCACCAAGATGGATTCACTGAAGGCACTGCTATATAGGAGGAAGGAAGTTCTCAGTGTTGCATTAAACGTCACTTTCCTGTTGTCCATGTGAGGAACAGCCACAAGATGCAGCTCCTTAGAGGGCTTTCTCTTCATTGCTCCCCTGTCCTCGGTTCCCTTTTCAGATCTCCATGCTGCGGAGCTCATCCACATTGAGGGAAATGCCTCTTCTGCCTCAGAGACCTCTGCACAGGCTCCACCTCTCTCCACGCCCTGCATGGCCCCATGCCTGAGCATTTAGGCCAACAGAATGTTCTTAGGATACTTTTGTGTACATTTTGATTCTCCGTTGTGACGTACACTCTTCACACACATCCTTCCAAGGACAAAAGCTCATTCTTAAAGACCATGGTCCAAACACATGGACAGAAAGGAAAGGTATATTTTGGATTTCCTTCTCTCTCTAACTACCCCAAATGCAGCCCTCCCAGATGGCTTCATGTTATAACATCAGGCAATACAATGTCATTGTCATTCCTTGACCTAGTGGCCGAGACAGAAACGATCATCATTTTCTTCCTTTCTCTGTCCTAAGCGGAGGTGAGTTAGAAGACATTCATTCTTTCAGTTATATGTGTAGCATTTTGACTTGAAAAAATTGATGGCGTTTCAATGTCACCTGGATTACTCATGAAAAGTGATTGATGTTGATGCAGTTAGCAGAACCTCTTAGGTTGAGGATTAAATTGGAATTCTATTTGTCAGGGTTAATCCTTCATTATTTCTAGTTTCCAAAAGATGAAGATGAAATATTAGAGTGATCTTCTAGGCAATAAGATCATTAGACAGACAGTTTCTTAAAATGAAACAGAAAAAGTAGTTTTTTCTTTTATAAATTAAGTTTATTCTGTGATTTAGAATTCTAATGAGTGGCTTTTTGGCATAAGAAAAATGATGTAAAATACATTGTTTGTAAGCCCAGAAATTCCTGTGGCTTTGGGGATTAACTCCACTCTTCACAAATGACCCAAAGCATGAGAGTTTCTCTACCCAGATATCTTGAAAGTTAAAATACCCTTTGTTGAATTTGTAGGTGGCAAAGGATGTTGGACATGGTGAGCCATATATGTGAATCTAAATAGAATTCCGTAAGTTGAGAGGACAAACATTTTATGATCCTAGTTTCCAATGCTTCTGGTCTCTGGAATTAGGCTGATCTGGGTCTAAATGTCTGTTGAGCCAGTTACTACGGTAGAGCTACTCACTCTTCTTAGAACTTGATTCATCTATGAATGAGGAAAATTCTGGTATTGAGAAAGATTCTCTGCTGGATTAGACTTTAGTCAGGCTCCTCTGAGCCCACAGATCAATTAGAGCTGAACTTGGGCTTTGATCTCTGTCCTTGCAGAGTCCAGTTTTCAAAAGAATCCTACTAAGTCACTTTAGAAAGGACCCTCCCCCTTCCCCAAGTCTCCATATCTGATCCAATTCATCCTCCACCATCCCCCAGGTGATAGCTAATCATCTTGGCTGGCCCTTAGGCAGAATCCTCCCTTACCCCTCAGGTTGCCTCTGAGTACATTTCCATCCCATTGTCCTCCATCCTATTCCTTGGCTATAAATTCCTACCTTTTCTTATTGTATTTGAAGTTGAGTCTAGTCTCTCTGCCCTACCACAAACCCTATACTTCCTATGATGATCTTGAATAGTCTGCCTTACCTTCTAGGAAATGTCAGAATAATCTGTTTTCTTCGACACAGTCTGCCTCATGTGGTTATGGTGAGGATTAAATGCAAAATATATGTAAGGCACTGAGTATAGTCTGGCAGGTAGCAAATTATTACTGCTGGTATTATTTCATCCTCAACTCCTTTCTACTTTACTTCCTCTTTCTAATAACTGATTTTTGGATGCTTGTGTTATTTCCCTCAGACATTCCCTTCTCTGGGTTAAACAACCCCGGGTCTCTCCACAGATCTTCACATGGTATGTGGAGGGGTGTCATGGTTTACACTGGTGCCAGATGGTGGTGCTACTGGGAGATGGTGGAAGCTTTAGGCCATGCAGTCCAGTTGGAGGGAGCAGGCCACTGAGGACAAGACATTGAAGGGGTTATTGTGACTCCAGCCTCTTCCTCCCTCTCTCTGTTTCCTGGCTGCCAGGAGATGAGCAGCTCTGCTTCCCACATGTTCCTACCATGACGTCCTCATCACTGTCTCAAAAGCAATGGAGCCAGGTGATCATGGAATGAAACTTCTGAAAAAAACTGTGAGCCAAATAAACCTTTCCTCCTTTAACTCGTTGTTCTCAGGTATTTTGCTACAGCGGTGGAAAGCAAATGAATAGAGGGTAACTCCTATTCTTATTGCTTTACTTTTAGGAATGAAATACAGTCAGTGTAGCTAATGTCTGGGCCTCCTGGGCTTAGATGAACTCCTGCACCTGAGTGTGTGTGGAGAGAGAGGGAGAGGGAGAGAGAGAGCGAGAGAGAGAGAGACTAGAAGGATGGTGAACTTAGGGAATCTCTATCCCTAACAGGCCTATTGCCCTACCTGTAAGATCAGACTGACACACTTGGACAGGTTTCTCTTCCTCCCATCTGTGACACTAAAAGACCTGACTTTGTTTGACAAATTCCCTACCACAAGTCAGTGGCCCAGTGCTATAGGCAACAGGCATCCATAAAATGTTAGCTATCTTCGTTTTGTTTTCTTGGTTGTCATCCCTTATGATAGCTATTTTTCTCAGCTCCAGGGCACTGCAGATTTAAGCAATGCCTTCTCTGTGTCACTGAATGGTGGGGCTAGGGATCAAGCCCTCTAGCTTGAAGATAGGAGTTTCCCTTCCTCTTCCCACTAACTAACAGAGTTATCAGTGCCTTTGTTTTCCAACCAGCAAGGAATCTACCTATTTATATCACTGTATTAGTCAGCTTCCTATTATTATAACATAACAACTCAGTTATTAACTTGTAAGAGAAAAGGTTTATTTGGCTCACAGATTTGCAGGTTCTAGTTCACAATCAAGTGGCCCCATTGCTTTGGGTCTCTGATGGAGGTGCAAATGCTGATGGTGAGGAGCTTGTGGTGAAGAAGGACCACTTCCATCACGAGCTAGGAAGCAACAAAAAGAGGAATGTTGCAGTTGGTGACATAAGGATGTCCCATTAGGCTTCATCTCTTAAAATTTTTATCACTTTCCAGTAGGGGGAGGCATCCATACTGGAAACCAAACTGTTAGCACGTATTTGTCTGTGCTGTCCATGAGAATAAATTGAGAATTAAGCAAAAGAAAAGTTGAGAATGACAGTGTGGATTATGCTGGTAAGTAGTTCAAGAGCAGAGTACGAAAGATGAGTAAATTCTATGAAAAATGCAGTTGTCCCAACGTTTGCATGGAGGTAGCAAGCAAAAAATAAGTAAATGTTGATAAATCTATTATTACTTAGCATCTCTATTACCTGGATTAGCAAAAATCAAAAGACTGATATAAAGGCTTTCTTGAAATTCTTCAGCCTATTGTTAGTTCGAATATACTTTATCATCTTGGGTTCATTTGTCAAACTCTCTTATATGATACACTTTCGAATGAGGATATTATGAGTTGAACTGTGCCCCCCCAAATTTGTTGAAGCCTTAGCCTCCAATACCTCACAATGTGATCTAATTTGGGAAGAAGATCCCCATAGAGATAGTCAAAATGAGAACATCAGAGTGGATATAATTCAACATGACTGGTGTCCTCACAAAGGGGGGAACATGAGCATTACACATACAGAGGAAAGATGATATGGGGACATACGGGGAGAATGCACATGAAGGCAGCATCTATCTGCAAGCTAAGGAACACCTGAGACTAGCAGAAGCTTGGGAGAGTGGTAGGGAACAGGGACTTCCCTGGTACCTTCAGAAGGAGCATGGCTCTGCCAACACCTTGATCTATCCTATAGTTAACTAAGTGGATAAAAGTTGAAAGCTAAAACTTTAAAACCAAGCAGTTCCACAGTTGTTTACTACTTTAAAAAAATCCCACCTCACCATTGGATAGCAAGACAATTTACTGATGTCTTCACCATTTCTGCAGCACAGGGCACAGTCAAAATAAGCAACTGCACCGAGATGTTAAAAACATCCCCACTGTGTCACATCCTGGCATCAATAGAACTTAAATCTAAGATTACTTGTTATCAAGAGGCCCTGGTATCAGACTACATTTCTTTGTGGATTTTGGCCACCAATCGTAGATAACAGAACTTGCTAATAGACAATTGCAAAGGTGGTGCATCAGGCAGATGGTATTTTGGTTGTGGTGTGGGGAATGTTCCATGTGGCATGCAGAGCTGAACCTATGTACATTGGCCGTTGTGAACTTGCCACTGATTTAAGCATCACCAGGGGAATCATGGTTTTACTCAGCTTCCAAATAAGGCTAGGGTTTCAGTGCTTTAGGTTTTGCATGCTAAAGAAATGAACATTTTAACATAATCAGAGTTCTGTGAAAGAAAACCTGTTATATTTGTGAAAAGAACATTAGACCATAGGGAGGTACTGTCATAGCATTCATGAATATCAGACCAATGTCCGCATGCTTTGGCTCTTCCCGATGGCACCAGAACGCCCCTTCATAGGGCTAATATGCAAGGGTAATAAGGAGCCTTAACTCATATTGCTTATCTAGACCCCAAACCTCAATATTTAGAAAGTAAACATTGGTTCAGGTAAGTGTTTACATATAAACTGGTTGTAAGT
Source organism: Erethizon dorsatum (assembly GCA_028451465.1). Taxonomy (NCBI): domain Eukaryota; kingdom Metazoa; phylum Chordata; class Mammalia; order Rodentia; family Erethizontidae; genus Erethizon; species Erethizon dorsatum. The sequence continues at coordinate 41,155,657 of CM051831.1, forward strand.
GGCAAAGATATTAACAGAATTTTTTGAGAAGGCTGAGCTGCCACCCCGTATGTACAACTATAAAGCATTTATTTCTATGAAAGACCAGTAAGAGTTTCTCTTCTGCACCACAAGGAGTGCACGCTTTCACTAGCAGGTCTGACCCAGGATAGTTCCTTTGTGCGCTCCAGGCAAGCCTAGCCGCACATGGTCTATCTAGTTTGTGCTGGGTTGGTTACTTTCACTTTGACCTTCAGCACTGATTTCACTGAATCTTAGCTTTGATTTTGCATATCTTCCTCAGGGATACTCAGATACATCTAGACCATAAGCCTTTAGATATATCTAGGTTTTGAAGTAAGAGCAACATAAAATATAAAGAGAAGGACTCATCCTACTCCTTGCTCTTTTCTATAGGAAAAGTACTCAGATGTAGCTTCTTTTTAGTAGATTCATGAATGCCAGCTAAGGAAGTGGCAAGTATTTAAATATCTTGTAAGATAGGACCAAGAATGGTCTGTGTTGAGTGGCTGATAAATGTTAGAACGCAAAATGAAATGTGTACATTAAATTTGCTGAATTCTAATGAAATACAAATTAAAATAAAGTAACATTTGAAAACAATCACCAAATCACTTAAATAATGCTACCAAAATAGTGAAGGAAAGAGTACATTTAGGTTGATGCAAATAGATTTTATCCTTTTAAGAGCAACATGTTAGTATCAAGAACAACAAACATCTTCGTGTATTTTGACCAGAAGGTCTCGTTCTTGCAAAGTTCACTTACTGAAATAAACAAAAAGAAGGCCCACATAAGAAAGTATTCAATACAATGATATTCATTAAATAGGAAGCTGGGAACTTTTACTCCCAACAAGAGGGAGATGATTAAGCAATTGAATAGAGTACTTGATAGTGATACCTGGTACCAAAATGCTGAGACCAAAAGTGCTTTGGATTTTGGATTATTTTGGAGTTTGGAATATTTGTACACAATGAGGTATCTTAGGGAGGGAACCCAGGAGTAAACAAGCATTTCACTTATGTTCCATATACACTTTTCACAGAGCCTGAAGTAATTTTATGCAATATTTTGAGTGTGCTTGTGTTTTGACTTCACAAAGTCCAGGGTGAAATTCTCTACTTGTCACATGATGTTGATGCTCAAAAAGTTTTGAGTTTTGGAGCATTTTAAATTTTGGGTTTTTGGGGCCGGTGAGATGGCTCAGCGGCATAAGCGCCTGCCTTGCAAGCGCGAGGGCCTGAGTTCGACTCCCGGATCCCACATACGAAAAAGGGGCCGGTGATATCGCTCAGCGGCACGGGTGCCTGTTGACATGCGAGGTCCTGAGGTCGACCCCCCGGTACCCACAAAAAGAAAATAAATAAATAAATAAATAAATAAATTTTGGGTTTTTGGACTAGAGATGCTTAAGCTGTAATCGCATTGTATGAGCACTATAAATACAAGGAGGTACACATATTTGTATGTACTCTGGTGCTTAGTAATTGAAGTGGATTACAAAAGTACATTTTAGCCAGGATTATTACTATACACATATGTATATATGTGTATTAATTTATTTCATTCTAGAATTGTGGTGGGCACTGGCCTTAACTACATACCAGGTGTGGTTATTAGGTGTGAGAAACACACAGCTGAGAAGATGAGCTTCCTGCTCTCATTAAGGGTGCAAGGTAGTCACATAAACAGATGGAAAAGTGCAGAAATTTACAAAGTGCTATTGGAAGACAGGAGGAGTCTGGACATTGGGCAAAGGTGCAAGAGAAGGCTTCATAAGGGAGCTAAGATGTACACGTAGACAAAATTCAAAAGGCAATGTGCACAAATCAGTTGTAAAAGGGTGAAAGTATTAGAAGTAACCCATTAATCTCTTTATTGAGATACAATTCACATACCATAAGCTTACCTGTGCAAACTACACAATTCAATAGTTTTCAGTATACTCAAAGAGCTGTATGACTATCCCACCACGATCTCAGTGCAGAACGTTTTCATCATTCCAAGGAGCACCCTAATTTTGCAGTTTCAAATATCTTCCAGTGTCAAATGTTTTCATAATAAAGAACCAAGGTGTAAAGGTGGCAATCTTTGATGCCTGGCCATTAGGAGAAAGCTTTATGTTGCACGTAAAATAAACCGTAAAAATGCCATCATGTCTTTAAATTTTAATTTTATTAGTGACAAGGTAAATAGTTACATGAAAATCTTCACAGATATCTACACATGTATTTAAATAAAACAAGTCAAGTTCTAAGAGTAGAGTTTCAGTGGTGACTAGTACATGTTACTTATTTACTATATAAAAATGTCCAAATTTATAAAGCTAATTTACCCATTTTCCTGTGTCCTAAAAAACAGCTGCAAGAATTGGAAAAGGAAATTATTTGAAGAGAAATACAGATAGGCACTAAGAAGAGCTCAGTTCACTATGACTTAGGAAAGAAATGGGCAATCCCTTCGCATTGTACCCTCAGTGCAATGTCAGTCTTCTTCATGTGGAGAGGATGTGGAAGACTCATCACTGGAGGGCTCACCTGACCTCAGTTTTCTCCCTCCCTCCATTTGGTTCCGCATTCTAAGGGTGCATGCCTGCGTGTGATGGTCCCCTCCAATCCCTGTAGGTAGCAGTGCCCTTGAGCAAAGGATCTCTCTTGGCTGAGACTGGGAAGCTATGGTTTGCTTTTGAAGCCCCTATGCTTTGCTGTGCTCTGGGTCCCAGTCTTCCCCTGGCATCTCTAGTTTCCTCCAGGTGTCTGTAGCAACTTTCTCCTCAGGTCTCCATGACTGGCTCTGTGACGTCTGAGTTGCTTCACCAATGCTATCTTAGAGGCAAAGGGTGTATTCTCTCAGGGACCTTTTATGACCAAAGATCAATCTTTCTTGGTCATAAGTCTGGCATGACAACAATTAAGACATTATCCAGGGAAGACAGAGATATCTGGCATTCCTCAAATCATATCACATAGAAGATCATCTACCTGTTAAGCTAGGTCTACCTAAAGGACTAACAAAGGAGACCCCAGGAGCTGGTGTGAGACCCTTAAATTCTTTGAGGCAAGTGCTGTGCTCATCATCACTAGACCTGCAGAGCGGCAGCGAGAATTGAACTCCTGACAGGCACCAGACGGCTACCATGGCAGCAGTTAATTCACAAGCAGGAAGAAGATGAACTGCAAATGTGTGTTCTTCCATGTGCCTTTGGCTCGCTTTCCAATAAGGTTCCGCGGCTGAGGCCAAATGGCTCCTTTCCAGGTTAAGGCACATAAAATTTAGTGTCTGTGAGTTTGGTTTATCTTTCAAATAAAGTGTGACTGCTGAAACTGGGACACAGATTTTTCCAACTGGTTTGTAAACTCAAAGGTCTTGGTCAGTTTGTTCTATCATACTTAGTATTCAGGATATTCATTTAAAAATAACTAATGCCAGTGTAAACATGCCTTAGATACCTAGTTTATAAAATATTGCACATAAAATTTGTTTAGCATTTCTTCATAGTAATTTTTAATTGTTATAAAAAGGATACAGAACTGTGCAGACTACCTATGGATTTGGCTGGTCAGTTGTTCTTCAAAATAACAACACTACACAAGATTATGGATTATTTATAAGGGTTTTTAACAACACATTTTAATGATGGTTAAATTAAAATGAAGGAAAAGTAGCTTAAATAAAAGATTATTCTCCAAAGTTATGTACTGTAAAGATTAGCAGTAAAAAATGAGTAATAAAGTTGGATTAAGCAATTTTAAATAAAAATCCTTAGGATTCAGTTGTCTAGGTTTGTCTCACACCTGTAGAACTTTGTTTCCATCCTATTTATGTTCAGTATTTTCTCTGTGCATCTAAGTATGAGGTGTAGCAGGAAAATAAGTATTCAATTCCAAGCTAAGTATTGGTGTTGCTTTATAGCTATTAAAATAATATTTACCTATACTTTTAAATTTTTCATTAATGGACTCTAGACATTTTACTGTGACTTTTAAATAACACACAGAGTGCTGAGTACCTTGAAATTCATATTTTAATTAAATCAGTGGAAAGATATTTTTATATATATAAAAGGAAATATAAATGCAACATTTTATAAAGCTAAATTGAGCAGATGTGAGTGCCTGGATGGTGTGAATAAGAGTAATTCCAGGTAGAAAGAGGCAAGACATTAAGCAAATTGATTCCTAATACCAATTTGCTTTTCCTTAATACTGCCTAAATTTTGAAAAAGCTGTATTAAATGAGCTATCTGAACAAAGTGGTTATCATAGGAAGGAAATGAAGTGATTTTGAATACTTGCTAAGCAAATCTTAATTTCCAAATCCTCTAGACAACCAGAATCTTAACCTAGAGAAATGGAAAATAAATAAATAAAATTTTATCGTCACTTACAAAATTATCTTTGTCACTTCAAGAGTACTTTTACAGTACCAACAACATATTGCTTGTCTCCCTGAGCCATCGCACCATTAGAAACACTTCTTTTCCATAGGGAGGTGTTGAATGTTCTGTTGGATACAGTAGTGTTGGACAGTTCAGTCTTAATTCACCCTCTAAATTCTGTTGTAATTCAGATGTCTCATCTTTGCAACTCAGGCTGGATTTACCTGGATAGCAGCCTAAGTTTCCATGCCCATTTTAGTATGTCCACCCAATATGGAACGATGAAAGCAAAAGAAATCTTCCAAGACTGCAGACTGCTTCTAGTGCTGCTGTTTCCATTTCCAAGAGGGTGCTCTGGGCTCCATGAAAACTTCCTTCCCCAAAGGTAGAATAGATGAGGTGATAATCTCAGGGCCCTTCCATTTCCTAGGTCACTCCAGGCACAGGAAAGCTGTTATTATTTAGCCCTTTTGTCCTTTCTTTTCTTTGAACAGGGTCTTTGTTTTTCCTTGTCATGACTCTGGGATCTTGTCACTGGTCAGCTGTTCCCTGTCAGCCGAGTCATCCTGAGGAGGTCTTGCTCTGTCAAAGAATCCGCACTGCGAGAAAGAAAAACAGATTACAGGGTTCAGTCAAACCTCTTACTGAAAGAATGTTCACTTTATATATTTTCTGAGGAACTTGGGGCTCTGTGAATGTAATCTGTTCAATTCTCCAAATTAAGAGACGCAAGTAATGTATTTGTTAGTGGCTATGATGTGGTAGTGGAAAAATGTCTCTACATTTTATTTATTTATTTATTTTGTGGTACTGGGGATTGAATCCAGGGCCTTCACACTGAGCTACATCCCCAGACACCCTCACTCCCTTTTATTTTGAGATAGGGTCTTGCTAAGTTGCCTGGGCTGGGCTTGAACTTGCAATCCTCCTGCCTCAGCTCCCTAACACACTGGGTTTACAGGTGTGTGTCACTGCACCAGGCTATCTGAATGTCCCTATTTTATACAGACCACTCACAGACCTTGGATATTTCCCTGGGATTCCAGCAATATGTCCCAGAGTTCCCTCTCCGCAAGTTTGCTGAGCAGCACTAACTGCTGACCAGAAAGGGGACATCGTCTCTTGCTGTGGACTCCAGGTGACCTCAGTGAGAAGTGAGGAGATCACTGCTTACTACTCTGTACTTGGTGGGACATACAGTATAGAGAGGAAGATTGGATCTGTCCTTTATCTCAGTGACAGGACCAGCTAGGCACGAATGCCCCAGTGACTTTCCACAGATTAACCAGCAATTGTGGGAAGAAATGTTTCTAGGATTTCCTCCCTCTTGAATTTGAAATTAGCATTCTGCCAAGGAGGATGTGTCTTTTCTTAGAACCCAGGAACCTCAAACCTTATTTTTTGTTTCTCCTGTTGGAAACCCAATATGGGCTCTTCTCCAGGGCTAGTGCAGTACTCTGTCAATTGGAATATATGATTGTAACTTACGTTCATTGGAAATACAGTCACTATAAACAAAGAAGAACACAAGAGTCATTTCTAAATGTGTGCCACTTATTATGTGGGCTCAGAATAGCACAAAACAGCTGATAATAATTAGAAAAGCTAGTCTTTACCATAAAACCAAGGTTTTCTCAGTTTATAGGTCTACTAAGAATCCTGCATATTGTTTCAAAATAAAAATACACTATGATTTTAGGGAACCATGACAATAATGGTTAACTAATATGTGACTGGATTAACTCCTTTTATAGTCATGTAATTGCAACATTGGCATCTGGAATGGAAGGCTCTGTGCGGCCTGGCAGTTGCGTACTTCGTTGAGCCAGATATTAGTTTTTATTGTATTCTTTTAGAACAAACCTTGGTAGAGCACATCAAAGACTAAGTTAGTGCTTCCTAATAAACGCAGACTAAGCTGGGTGTGGTGGTGCCTATAATCCCAGCACTCTGGGAGGCTGACGAAGGAGGATCACAAGTTGAAGTCCAGTCCAGGCAATTTAGTGACTTAACGAGACCTTGTCTCCAAATAAAAAAATAAAAATTAAAAGGGCGGGGGATGTGGCTTAGTACAAAGACACTGAATTTAAAAAAAAAAGATAGATTAATAGGCAAGATTAAAAACCAAGTCTAAGCATTTTATAACATGCATGATCTATTTGACCTCATTAATAGAATAAAAAATATGATTGAACTATATTAATTGCATCAGTGCTGTGCTTATAAAGAAAAATCTCAAAGGATTAATGATAGGATGATAAGAAAGCTTAAGACCTTGGTTAATTAAACCAGAAAGAGAAATGTTTATATTAACATTATGAGTCCAAGTGACATGGCTAAAGTGACTCCATTTTCTTTTTAGACTCCATTTTGTCTTCACTTAACTCCTAGATGAACCCACTCCCCAACCCTGTTAGATATTAAGGCACTAACTGGTAGATGAAGCCACTCCTCAGACCCCCTCCCAGTTAACCACAAAACCCATAAAAGGAGGAACAAACAGTTACAGCAAACAATGGTCAGGCTCATCATTGACTGCATCCTATGTGACAAACAGACCAGATGTTTGGAGAGGGTCTTGTGATAAATCCCGTGATGTTCCTGTGAAATTCCAGAAAGATGATGTGGTGTAATGTGGTTGCTATGGTTACAGGGGAAACTTGTGGGGAACTTGTAATGTATAAAAACCCCCAAGAACAAAGACTTGTCAGTGCCTCAGTTGCTTGCTGACCGCCATCCGCCAGCTGAATAAAGCCAGCTTGCTTGTACCTGTACTCAGCCCCTGTGAGTGGCTCTCACAATTTTGCCATAACACAAGCAAATTGGAAAGATCACAGGTCTTAGTGAACAGAGCGTAACTCTATTCTTCACAAGAAATCTCAAGATTAAAACACTATTAAACACCACTTGCATTCTTAAACATTAGCTACATACACATATTAAGTGTGACAGAGCAAACAAGATACATTTTTCTTTGTCTTTCAGACCTTTCAAAATCTCTCAATTATGCCTTTAACATCATCTTTCAAAGTCCCCACCAATACCCTTCTAAATCCCCTCAGCGGCCACTGCAGTACAAAAGGAAAAGCAAAGGAAATCAACTTACCTTCCACAAAGCTAAGGTCAAAATGGCCAGAACCAACAACCCAAGAAGTATTGCTAGTAGTATGACCCATAATGGGATTGAGAAGGAAACATTTGGAGTTGCCCAAATAACTGACGTCTTAATCTGAAATGAAAGTAAAGCAAATGAGCTTGAATTAGAAAACTATTTGGTGAAACAGTAGTCATGGCCAGTATGATACTGAGGATCATTCTGAAAGGGTCTGTGCAATAACTGAAATCATTCATGGGGAGACTTGTGGGGTTATAGCAGTCAAACATGGCCTCTTAAGAAGAAGTATATTCCCACGCCTGGCAGGTTGGGACTCTGAGAGTAGAACTGAAGTGGGCCAGGAGCCAACACTGTGGAAAGGAAGGACTTTATGTTGGGTTGGCCCTTTATGGTGACTGTGGTCAAAAGCAGACCATAATGAACACTGAGTCTCTACATGCATCTCCTCACAGAACTCAAACGAGAGGCAAGCGTGTGAACCACTGGATGCGCAAAAGAGTTAGGAATCATCTAAATGAATGTTTTCATTTTATAGATAAGAAAATTGAGTCCCACAGACACCAATTCATACCACTAATTAATGTCAGAACCAGTTTCTTTAGTCCTAGATTCTGTGTCCTATCGGTAAGGATAGCTCAGAACTTCAGGCTAGCCATCTGGTACTTTATGGAAGTAACTGCTGTGAAAATCATCCAGACGGAAATGGAGTCACTGTGTGAATCCTAACAAACAAAAAAAAGTCAGGAGGAAAGAACAGAAGAAAGGGAAGAAGAAGTAAGGAAGAAACAAGGAAGGAAGGAAGGAAGGACAGAAAGATGAAAGGAAAGGAAGGAAGGAGGGAAGGAAGGAGGGAAGGAGGGAGGGAAGGAAGGAAGGAAGGAAGGAAAGGTTCTGATGCATGATTGCCTAATAGTGACTGTGACAAAAGACTCTGCCAGGACCACAATCCTGCACAAGGGCCACAATCACCTTATACACAAAATCCTTCTGCAAGTTGTCTGCCTGTAACTATCTATTCAATTTCAGAATAGCAACTCCTTTGTTATTTATTTATTTTTTTTTTTTTTTGTGAGTACCGGGAGTCGACCTCAGGACCTCGCGTGCCAGCAGGTGCCCGTGCCGCTGAGCGATATCACCAGCCCTTTTTTCATATGTGGGATCCAGGAGTCGAACTTGGGCCCTCGCGCTTGCCAGGCAGGCGCTTACGCCACTGAGCCATCTCACCGGCCCAACTCCCTTGTTATTAATCTGTGTGGCTAATGATTATTGTTTCAAAATACCTTGTGGAATCTTCCTCATTTTGCCATTAAAAATTCCCTCTGCCTCAATTTCTTTAAAAAATGCATAGTTTACTATAGCATGTATATTCCCATTGCAGTGCTGTTCTACTCCCAAGCAAGTATCACTATTCCTTGCAGAATCGCTCTCCGATTGTTATTTAGATGGACGCTATAGTGCACAAAGTGAACACTGTCCTGTTATGTTGGAGCAGCCTTCAGTCCTAAATCCACTTTTCAGGTGCAGCATTGAACTGAGGTTCTAGAGATTGGAGTCCATTTCATTTCCCACTACTGCAAAGGAGCCTGGAGGAACATGAGATCTCCCCGCCTGGACAGCAAGCTCAGTGTCTAAGAACCTCCCCACCCTCGGCAGGTGGGCTTGTATGTTGGGAGCTTGTGCATAAAAGCTGCAGACCTCCATGCTAAATCAAGGGGAGCCCCAGCCATGTTGCTAAAATCTGTTGTCAAACAAAAGAGAAAAAAATCTATTCTTGGACGCAAACATTATTTACCAATACAGGCAAATCTAGTGTAACAGAGTAGCAAACACTGTTTCCATTAAATTGATCTATGTGCTACTAGTTTTAAGTGTGATTAAAACAATCCACTTTCAATCCTGGAACATGCTTAAGAACTCTAGACCACAATTGTAAAGACCACCCCTTCAGGACAGAATGAAATCATTACTAATGCTGCTACCTCTGGAACTTGTTCTAGCAGGAAATCATCTAAACTCTAGTGTTGGGCTTTAACCATGCTCTCCCTTTCCTCCCTTCTGCCTTCTTAAGTAGATTTGAGCACTCTGCTGTTGTTCTTCTGGGCTTATCCTGCTTTTTAGTCCCCCTATATAGCACATCATTCACTCAGTTCTCCAGCCACGACTATCATTTCTATCTAGACTAAACAATGGATTCAACAGGGCGGGGAGCCTGGTGGTCGCTCCACTGCGACAAGCGTGCCTGGGTTTAGCCTCCTCACTATTATACTTTCTCCCTTTCCCTTCATTACTGCTCTTTGCCAAAGTTAACTCTATTTCGTCTGACGTATCAGTAAGAAGTGTGACATTCCCATGATGGTGTCACACCTGCTTGCCACAGTTGCACATTGAGAGACATATTGTTCACATATTGAAGAATTTCATTTCAAGGACTTGAAGTGGTTGCAATGCCATCACGATTCTATACCCGAAGTATTTTGTTCTAAAGTGATCCTTTGCATGTCTATGACTACATGAGCCAATTAGGACCTAGTTATTTCTCTGCATATCTTTTCTCCTTAGTTAATTACATCTCATGACATCTCTGCTCAATCCTAACATTCTAATTGATCACAGAAAGGGTGAGAAGTAGTATTTCAAAATGAATCTAATTTTGCTGGAAGTAGACTGATGGTTTTGGTGATGAGAATTTCAGAACTTTGGAACTGAAAGGGACAATAGTGATCGTTTACTTACAGGCCAGATATAATGACTCAGGAGAGAGAAATCTGGAGTCATGGAAAAAAAATTTTTTTTTTTTTAATAAAAGGTTTCCTCCTCCTCTGTTCTAAGTCTACCAAAGAAACCACACACTTTTAATCTATATTCTGTGCCTGCGTTAGCCTCCTAAAATTTTCTTACAAGAAATTCAGGTAAGATAAGCAATGGATACTTACGAACCTTTACTCTCTTGATTTACCTAATTCAAATCTTAAGTGATCTCCTACTACTTCATTTTAAACCTGGAGAACAATCTTGGTTTTGTGAATTAAAAAAAAAATTCTAAAGGAGTTGAAATAAGGGGCACAGCCACTTCCATTGCTACTAGTTTAATACAAAGGAAATAGAATGGAATGAGTGGGTGCCCACCGAGTCCTCTGCCTGGTACCTTTGCCACTTGCTTACTGCAGATTCAATGCATTGTCTACAGAACTGTTCTATCTGTAAAAACAAGCCAGGAGGGACACTAACAAAGAGCTAATAATGATATTGGGAAAATTTTTTTGCAATAATGATGAAAAAATACAACAAAATAAAACATGAAATTGACAGGGTCGCTTGAAGCCATAGACAGTTACAAAACCTACTGGGTTTTTGTTTATATTTGCTGCCAGAGATTTTGGCAGCAAGGCCTTCAAACAGCCTGTGATGAGATGGTCACTATGCAGTGATCCAAAAATCTGAAATTCTTTTTTAGTGCCAAGATTCTGAAATTCTTGTTATTGAAACAGTGGCCAGTCTGCTTTGGGTAACATTAGATTCGTTTTATTTTTATTTATTTATTTATTTTTTATTTATTTTTTTTTTTGGTGAGTACCGGGGGTCGACCTCAGGACCTCGCGTGCCAGCAGGCGCCCGTGCCGCTGAGCGATATCACCGGCCCCTTTTTCGTATGTGGGTTCCGGTAGTCAAACTCGGGCCCTCACGCTTGCCGGGCAGGCGCTTAAGCCGCTGAGCCATCTCACCGGCCCCTAGATTCATTTTAAAAAGCACCATACACTTCTCTGAGTACTTTAAAATGTTGGGATCATGCATGTCATGCAGAGCTCTTGCAAGTCGGCCTAGGCGATTCCCTAGGGGGAAGGGATGCAGAGTCTATGGTTCCGTTTTCCTTGATCTCTACCTTTAGGACATCTGTGTGGTGTTGAGGCTGCCCAATTTCAGTCTAAAATTGGTCCAACTGCAGAGAACTTCCTTTGTGCTGGTGTCTTTCTATAGTTATTTAGGCTTTTGGTTACTAGAGTAACAGTAAACATGCTAATAAAATTTAATAATATAATTTATTTTACACCAAATAGCAACTGTTATCTATTAATGATAAACCTATTATTTCGGTGGGTAATTGATATAAAATATTTATAATTTGATATAAAAATTTAAAAGATATTTTATATATTGCTTCACTATCTCCAAAATTCAGTGTGCATTTTGAATTGGTGACATATAATAATTGCTAAAATTTCAATGGTAAAAGTGAAATGTAGTTCTATAAAATCAATAAAGCTATGTTTAATGGAAGAAATGTTTTATATACTTCAGTATTTCAGTTTTCATTTCAACGAGTTAAAGTAAAATGAAACTCTAAATTCAGTTCTTTAGTTCCGTTGGCTACATTTCAGAACTGAAATGTAGACATATGACTAGTAGTTACCTCACTGGACTGCACAGCTCCATAGCATTTTGTGTAATTTCACATAATTATGAGATTAGTGGAATTACTAAATGCTTCATTATAAAATTCTTTCATCAAACAAGTGTCTCAAGGCAGAAGATGGAATGCGTGAAATACCAAAGGCTTCTTTTCAAAACAAGAGCTTGTGACTTAGTATTTCAACTTTAAAAAAGATTAATGTTGAGTAACTGGAGTAGTTAAAATTTAGGGGAAAAATGCATTTCCATGTCAATGAATCAACAATCTGTTTTAATACATTATTTGTTTGGCAGAAATTTGTACCTATTGAGACAAATAGCATAAAATTGTAACAACTCACTTATTACCACTATCTACAACCTCAGGGAGTGAAATTCTTAAATTGTAAGCAGTTTAGATTTTTCTGAAAGTGATCTTAAGTTGGGAACGTTTAATCTTACCTTCACTGTGTCATAAATCTTGTTGTTCTTTTTTATGGTTGAAAGGCCATAAATAAACTTTAAATGTGTCTACATTTTATCATTGACATTTATGATATGTTTTTGTATATTTTGACAAAAAATACCAAGGTAGAGGGAAAAGCTTCCTTGCCTTTGCAACCGTAATTAATGTTGACATCTCTATTTATGTATCATAAAATCTTCTGTAAACATACTTCAGTGGGGTCAGAAGAATGTTTAAATAATTGTACCAAGACACCCTACCTGCAGTGCAATTTAGAACAAAATAATAACACACAGTGGATCAGCTGAATACACATTTAACGACATTTAAAGAGCTCTTCTGTGACAAGTAGTCCCTACAATAAATCTGCATTCCAAGCAATTGTTCAATATAAGAATTCCATTTTCAGGTGTTGAAATTTTGCTACAATTCTGCAAATCAAATGGATTTACAGTTTACTATGGCTTTTTTTTTTTTGTGGGTACTGGGGGGTCGACCTCAGGACCTTGTGCGCCAGCAGGCGCCCCTGCCGCTGAGCGATATCACCGGCCCCTTTTTCGTATGTGGGTTCCGGGAGTCGAACTCGGGCCCTCGCGCTTGCCAGGCAGGTGCTCAAGCCGCTGAGCCATCTCACCGGCCCCCTACTATAACTTTTAAAATAAGGATTTCCATGAAATATTTTGTGATAGCCACCTTTGGAATTATACTATGCAGTGATACTTTCTTCCAAATATAAAATACAGAGTTAGATAATATTGCATGGCATGCAAATGCCAAGGTTCATTGGTGAGCCAAAAAATTGTTCAAATAGTTGAATCATTTCTTCTTTGTTGTGCTGCTATGATTCAGTGTTCATTCTTATCCCTCTGAATCATACAGCTTTTGTCTCACCTCTGAACAGGACAAATGCCATTTCACAAGAATTCATTTGTTATAAACACAGATGCTATGCAAGTAGCTGATGGAAACTACTTTTCCATGTGTGAAGCTTACTTAGGTCTCAAGTGATGGCTGAATTATGACCATGTTGAAAAGGAAGTACCAGCAAACTAACACACAGGAGTCTAGGAAAACAAGTACATATTATTTTGTCTCATTACGAAGACCTTCCTGAGTGGCCAATTGGAACTCTGATAACCCCTAGACTACTTTTTCCAATTGATTCTATAACCTTATAGCCATCCTCTTCTGGTAGCATTCTTCGAAGGAAAAACAACACAACCTTTGCGAAGAACTTGCTATAAAAATCTCTGCCTGCTCCAATCAGAGTTCTTCTCTCAAATCAAGCCACAAAAAGATTGTTTCTCGGTGTTACACAGATAACTTTCTGCGGCAATATTTTCTCCAGTTAAATATTGGGAGATTCGAAAGCACTTCCATTCCCAAATATTTTTCCAATAATCTTTACATACACAGTGTGGTAAATCATCTAAATTAGATAACAGGACATTTTTTCCAGTAAGGTAATGGGTGGTGCAAGTGGGGGAAGCAAGCATTTGAACATTTTGTGGATCTTTTGAGATAGTTGAGAACAGCAGGCCATCACCTGTGGCCAGCACAGAAAGAGGCAGTCCTGTTCATGGAATCAACTGTAACATGTGTTTCTGTTATAAAACATGTGCTCAGAAAAAACCAAAGGGCCTGGATTTGTCTCTCTTAGAGCAACGAGCCTTTGAACCTCTTTGGATGAATACTCCATGTTAAAAGCCCAAAGCCTCTGTTTTCTGGGCTGATCATAAATTCAATCCACAGCAGACAGCTCATGGGGAAAAGAGAGTGATCCAAATGAAGAAAGATGTGGCCATGCTGGCTTTAGAATACACTGACTGTGTAAATCTTAATTGTCATTTCCAATGTGGACTAACTGGATTTAGCCAGAGAAGGCGAGACATTTAAGATTATTAATATTTATTGAGACTTCCTTCTTCCAGGTGCAATACCAGTGTTTTATGGGCATAAATTTATTGATCTTCTTAACAAGTCCATCAGGTAGGTATGCTTCAAAGTCTGGTATAGTTTAGATCTAACATGTGCCCCCAATTCTCATGATCAGAGGTGGGGCTTTTGAAAGGTGATTGGATGATGGGTGTGCTATACGAATTAGTGGTTTAATCCACAGTTGAGTTCGTAACAAGAATGTGTTGTTAAGAGGTGGGGCCTGGTTGCAGGTGGGTTACTGGAGGTAGAACCTGGAAAAGTATATTTTATCACCACTCCTCTCTTCTCTCTCTGGTTCCTGGCTGCCATAGATTGAACAGCTTTCCTCCACCAGGCTCTTCTACCATGCACTTCTTGCCTCAGAGCCAGCAGACTATGGACCAAACCCTCTAAAAACTGTAAGTCCATATAAACCTCTCCTCCTTTCAGTTGTGGGTGTCTCACAGGTGATGTCCAAGACAACCTGGCTTCAATACCAGATCTGTCCTTGTAAGGCTTTTAAAGCACAGCAACAAGGCCCCTAAGTTCAGATACTTCAGGTGAGGTCTTCTTAGCATGTACATATTTTTATATGTTTGCATGAGTGATGATTCTGTTGTGTGCTCAAAGCTGACAATCACTAATCAGTAGATTAATTTAAATTGCTGAAAGTAGATTAGGCTACAAGGATTATTATAATGAAGTTTGAAGACCTAGGTTGCAAAGAGAGGACAACAGGATCAGTTCATACACCACCTATAAAGTAGTGCTTCTCAAACGTGACTGTGCATATGGATGCTCTGATGATTTTGATAAAATTCAGATTTGGTCTCAGCTGGTCTGGAATGAGGCCAGGTTCTGTATTTCTAATCCTCTCCCAGGTGATACTGAAGATTGTGGTCTTTTGCAGACCATACGTTGAATAACAAAGACCAAGAGTTCCAGTTGGGGGTTATAAATATCCATGGAATGACCAAGAGATGAAGGCTTAAATCTTAATATTATTTTCCAGAGGTTTCCAATAACTTCACATATAATTGGAAAAGCAGTGTTTTGGTAACTGTGGCTGCTGACCCCTCTTTCCCATGCCTCCTTCCCCTCTGCACGGCCTGGCCACATCACTGAGGATGTAAGAAGTTGTTCTGTAACTGATACTTGGGTGTTGGTTTAGATTTTTGAAACATGACATTTTATTGAAGGGAAGATCATAGTGTAGTTTTATATTCTTTGCAATCAGAGTGTGGTCCCTTGGACAGAAAGCAAAAATGAGTTTCTAAAGCCCGCCAGCCAGTCCAAGACCAACTTCCCCTGCAGAAGAGCTTCCTCCCTCTGCACCTGACTCACCACGTTGTCATTAAAATTAAAATTAATTTTGGTATAGTGACCATTGCTATCTGGACTTCTCTGGGTCAAAATGGTTTGACTAAAAAATGCTGAATGGTCTGAGTCCTGCCCCATAATTTTTCAGCTAGATATTATATCAAAAATTTAAAAACTAGGCCAAAAGGCACTAGGAAATTACCAGACTGAAATAAAAGTGATGTGAAAACGGGAAAACTTTCTTGAAACGATGTAAGCAGCTAAACTAAGTACATGTTGGATAGTAGTTAAAAAATACTTCATTTATGTTACATTTGTCTTTTTGTATTTTAAGGAGATACTCACTGCTATGCCTCCTTCTGGGAGTTTTGCTGGCTGATCTCTATAAGGCATCTTCTGAACTTCAAAGGACACCAGGGATGCAAGAGCATAGGGATCATTTTTCCTCTGAAAGCAAAAATATGTATTTAAATGTATTTCCTGTAAAGTTTTTACAAGTTCTACTGGTAGCCACCCAATTGTTTCTATTTTTTATTAGTACTGTACATGTTTGAATTACATCATGTTCACATTCCTTGTGTGGAGTTGGTCCATGTACAGAACACATCTGAATCTTTCTCATCCCCTCTCCTCCCCTCCCCCTTTATCTCTTGATCTCCTTCCCATTTGAGAAAGATCCAGCTCCCTATTTCCTAATATCTATGTTTCATTTTGCTCTTTATATGTCCATCAACAGATGAATGGATAAAGAAAATGTGATATTTACACACAATGGAGTACTACTCTGCCATAAAAAAATAAACTTGAGTCATTTATAAGAAAATGGATGCACCTTGACATCCAATTGTTTTTGGTGTTTTCCATTTCTAAAGCAAAATTTTTTCTCCTTTCTTCTATTTCTCTTTATCTTGCTTTGTTCCTTCCATCTATCTATTCATCCAACCATCCATCCATCCATCATCCATCTGCTTCTTATTTCTAAAGGTAATCTGTCTTGTTAATAAAAGACTCATGTACAAGGGTAAGATTAAAAAAAAATACCAGAAAATGGTGGTCCTAAAAAAGGAGTAAGAAGAAAGATTAAAATAGTTACCACTAGTGAAGACCAAAGGGGAGACATAGTGGGTTATAGAATTCTCATTATCTGATAGAAGAAAATATTTTAGGAGAGAGACTGGCACTCAGTTTTAAAGAAATGAGAACATTTGGCTTTATATGGAAAGTTCGAGCAGGTTTCTTAGCCTTGGCACTGTTAGCATTTTAAGGTGGGCAGGAGTCTGTCCTCTGCACAGTAGGATGCTCAGCAGAACCTCTGGCCTCTTCCTTCTAGATGCCCCAGTTGTGACAAGCAGGAATGCCCCTGGTTATTGCCAAATGTCCCTGGGGAGCAAAATGGCCCCAGTTTAGAATCCCTGACCTACAGCATACAGCGTTTCTGACTGAACTTTTCCACAGAAGGTCTTTGTTAACTGTTCCTATATTGGTTCTTGTGTTAAATGTCACACACACACACACACACACACACACACACACACACAGAGCAACCATGTAAAAGTGACTCAGGAAAGCTGCCTTGAGAACTTCAGTGTCTGTAGTCTCCCCCGGCTGAGACAATGATTAGATCTAGCAGTGCTGTGCTGTAGCTGGGCTCAGAATGGCGCTAGAGGACCAACTATTAAAATTTTAGGAATTTTAAAGCCAACTCTTAAACAAAGGTATTATTAAACCTTAAATTACATCAATGTAGACTTAAGTATTATATTTCTAGGAAAGTAATATATACTCAAAACTCAATACTTCCTATTGTATTTTACTATTAACCGCGCTCCTTGTGTTATTTATGTCTATTGCATCTCTAAGGGGAAATACTATACAGTCGTGTGCCACTGAGCACCTCCTCCCGGATTTGCATTTCACTGATGCTGGTGGCCTGAAATCAGGCATGGTGGAAGCACTGACACCATGAAAAATGGAAACTGCTATAGTTCAGAGCTTTTTGTCTTCATTTCAGAGAGCACTGTATTAGACATTTAACAGCACATCAACATCTATCACACAACAAGCTGGATTGGAATCATTTTGTTCAAATATTTTTACAAAGTTCATTTTTCTCTACGATTAATTTTCTTCTCCCTTTAGTGAACTCTATCTTCTGTACATCATAAAGACTGGCTATAGATTTTATCTTTATATACCTAGAATTGTTATAGCTTTGTTTTCCTGCTTTCTACCTCTCTAGGGTAAATAACCCCATTCATTTGAAAAAATTATTTTAAAGATGCTCTCTTGTGTGCTGGCATTTCCCTCTTCATTGAAAGTTGGATTTTTATTTGTACATTTGAGAATTGTTCCATCATATTTGGAAAACATTGCTCATAAAGTCTTGTGCGCAGTTGGTGATTTTGATCTCATTTCCTTACTATCCTCACTGGCAGATAAAGGAGAAATTCTAGTAGTGAACTTCTGTGGGTAAAGACTATAATTACCTATTCAGGTGGATGCTCATGCTCCCAAAACTTCATATAAGAAGCTTCTATTCATTTCCAAGTTCAACAAAAAAAATGGTAGGAAATAATTTTTCTGCATTTGAAGTCATATGTTTGGTAAACAAATTGTGTGAGAACTCCACCTCTCTATCAGTTCTAGGTAGAACAATTTCTTCTTACTTGATTCTACTTTTGTGATTATGAAAGTTTCTTAACACATAAAATACAGGATTTGAACTGTAGGAAGTAGAATGTGGAGAAAACTGTTTCTTGGAGGGAACTTTCTAGTTGAATTCTTCACAGGTTCCATTCATTCCCAATGTTTACTGTTGGTTCCAGTTGTTCACAAGCCACTGGGCTTTGGTGGAGTTTCAGAAACCCCTATGATCCATCTCAGAGGTTCTGATTCAGTAAGTCTGGCATGAGACCATATTTGTAATATATTTTTTGGAAGTTTCTATTAGGGGCTTTTTGGTTTTTGTATTTTTGTCTTCATATCTTCATAGTCATGAATCATATAATGGTGTTTTGGGCAACAATGGACACATATCTGCTGGCAGCTCCATAAGACATTATTGCCTAGTGGCATCGTAGCTGCCTTAGTCTGAGTAAATACACTCTACAGTGTTTGCACAATGATGAAATTGCCTACTGACATATCTCCCTGAGCGTATCCTTGTCATTAAGTGATTAAGTGTATTTTTCTTCCCAAATTGATGGTACTAAAATGGAAGGCATAGCCAGTGGTGGTGAACTTATTTCACATGTGTTGTTTTCCTTTTAAGACAAAAGATGTCAATGTGTGAGTTGTTTTTTCCTAAAGTAAAACATCAATATGCAGGTTTAATTGAAATATTGGCACTTCACAAAAAATAAGTGGGTTTAGGGCTGCAGTTTGGACACTTGTCTCTAAAAGGTTTGCCATCACTATAGACCATGGAATATACATTTGTATCATACAGAGCACTTAGAATTGTGCACTAGGGCCTAATAGATACTGGCTGACCAATCACATGAATGCATGTTAAATTCACACATCTAGTGGTTTTCTCTTTTGATGACTCTTTAACCCTACATACTACCCATATGATAACACCTTATACAAGCTTAATTTTTTAAATTATTGAATTGCACACCGAAGTTGCCTGAGAAGGGAGTGCTATCAATGGAGGCTGACCTGATGTGCCATCACCTTTATTAGCTAACTCAGCCTTGCAGGGTGACACAGCCTAAAGCCTAAGCAAACAGACAGGAGGCAAGTAACCCATAAGGACCGTGACTCATAGATCAATCTGTTCTTTATTTTAAATCTATTCTCCAAAAGCAAAGTTTCTTCTATTCTTTTCAACTGGAAAAAAGGGCATCTTTTTCACTTAAAAAATACTCTGGAGCTCCCAGGAGTGCAAAATGTGGGTTTCTAGGTCATGAACAACCGGGCTGGCATCAAAGATACACTAGTCTTACATTGTCAGTTAACCGCAAGTTGTGGGTGACTATTTCATTCATGAGAAACAATTATTTGCAGAGTAATAATATTGATTCCACTTTCAAAATGGAATGCTTTCAGTTGTGCTTTTTACAAAACAGTGAATATTGTTCTTATGTTAAAATTAAGCCCCTCTTCTGTACAGTAGCCTACTCATGTACTAGCAATCACTGCCATAGGCAATTTCGGACTGAAAAAGTGATACTTTTTGACAATGTCTTGGACCTTCATCTTGCTCCAAATGGCTATTAACTGTCAGCAAATGTCTGTTCCACTGTCATTACTGCCTCATTTAAATTGTGGTTTGTAACACACTGCCTGTCCCTATTATATGCTTCCGTGCAATGGTTTGCTTATAATATCAGCACTAATAAAAGTTATAGAGTTGGCAACAAATATGGAGGAGCAGAAGCTTCTGAGTTGATTAAATACCAAAGCATGTCTGCTAATGTCAATACCTCTCCCTTTCCCACCTTTGAATCACTTAATTCCTTCTGAGTAATTATTTTTAAGAACGTATGCATTTTATGAGCATTTATCTGGTAAATATTCAACATTTACCAGAAACTAAGTGTTACGAGGTGACCAAACTCAAGAAATTAGCGATGAAATTTTCTGGTGTAAAGAAGCTTTCTGCTTTAAGCAATAATTAAAGAACAGAGGCTCATTTAGGGTTCATCTAAATAAAAATCTCTTTTTATTGGTCAGTTTGCTTGTTTCCCACAGGGACAGAAACAAACAAAGCAGCAAGTCTTACCAACCGAGAATTGTAAACTTTCTAGACTGGGTTAGAAAGCAGAAAATATTTACCTCCTTCTGGATTATGTGGCGAAATTAATAAAATAAAACACTAATGCATGGTGTGTATACACACAAGTGTTTTCAGTAATGCATTCCTCTTTGGCATTAGACTTCTAAGACTGAAGTAAATAAAAACTGTATAAGTATGAAAATTTGAGCTACAGGTTTGGGTAAATATGCAGCAGTGGTCTCATCTTGTCTCTCCCTCTATGTGTCTCTGTCTCTCTCTCTCTCTGCCTCTCTGCATCTCTTTCTAGTCTCTGTGTCTGTGTCTGTCTGTCTGTCTGTCTGTCTGTCTGTCTCTCTCTCTCAATCTCTCTCTTATCCCTAGAAGTAACCCTTTCCCTGGAAGGCCTTCAGAATATTGATACATGTTGTTTTTGTCTGCTATTTATTCTTTGGACAGTCCTTCAATTACCAGTGGCCTCTTCTAGACCCATTGGGTCTTCTTTAATGGGACAATTTAGACACAACTTTCATTTCATTGACTTTCCTGCTGGGATAGAATGTCTTGTAGTCTAAAAGAATCACTTTCCCCTGAACTATAATGACAAGTCCTGTTTCATTGGAAAATTACCCTCCTTCATTTCAGTAGGATGCGATGCCCAGATAGGGGGAATATATGGTTGTCATTTAGGCTGTCTGGGCTTGGAATTCCCCAAGATACCTCTCTTCCCTCTCTTAGTTAAGTGACAGCCAAAAGGCAGAATGACTCTAAGCAAACTGATGGAATGCAAGTAAGTGGGGAAGTCATTCTTCTGGCTAGTCATTGGAAAGCTGTAAGTTAGGAAAATTAGCACTCTGGGGTGGCTATATTACTTATGAAAAGTGGATCTGATTTGAAAAGGCCAATTAAAATATTCTAATTTATGCCACTTTGACAATATTAAAATGACATAATTTTTCTTGCTTAGTCTTTTTATTTTCCTTTATGTGGGTACCAGGAGTCGAACTCAGGACCTCGTGCTTGCCAGGCAGGCACTTACACTGCTGAGCCATCTCACCAGCCCCTCTTGCTTAGTCTTTACAGATACTAATACCAAAAAAAAAAAAAAGTATGCCAAAAATAATTAAATGATAAAAGTGTAACATGGCAATTTATCATTAAGAAACTCATAATTGGATTCTCTAAATTATTATGCAGTGAAAATAATTTTTTCTTGAAACTCTCTTTTTAAAATTTCTTTCTTATTTGAAGTTCCAAATTTTATGGAAGGCCTTTCAAGAAACCATAGGACCTTTTAACAAGAATTTTTGTTTTTAAACTTCCCTTAGAAGGCAAGGAAATGATCAGATAATTACACAAAGATTGATATGCAGCATTCCCAGAAGATGAATTATTCTCATATATGTAGAATACTTTGAAAAGTCTCTTTGGAGTGCACATTTGCTTCTTCTGCACATTTCAACTACAAAATAGAAGGAAACTTGCCACTCATTTCCTTAAAGTGGGAAAGGTCACTTAGCCTGCCTCAAACAAGGTATCGGAGTTATAACTGGATGTCACCGAAGGGCTCTAATGTATATTAGCAGAAGAAATAAGAGAGATCATCCCAGCTGGGCATGGTGGCACACACCTGTAATTCCAACACTCTGGGAGGCTGAGGCCAGAGGATTCCAAGTTTGATCCCAACCTGGGCAATTTAGTGATTTAGTGAGCCCCTGTTTCAAAATTTAAAAAAAATAAAGAAGAGTAGGGATGTACCTCAGTGTGAAGGCCCTGGGCTCAATCCTCAGTACTGCAAAAAGAAAAAAGAGGGAGAGAGGAGAGAGAAGGTAGGAGAGAGAACTTATCTTCATCAGACTTCTGAAGCTGTCTCCCTTTTGGAAGATGGTTGCAAGCCGTAAGACCTAACAGTAATGGCCATTGTCTTGAACAGGGAATAAAGGATCAACAGTGATTCTTTGAGCTTGTCCCTGTCCCTTGGTATCCTGAACTATCTAGCTTATTAAACTGACAGGAATCAAATGAGGGCATGGTTCAGAGCAGAGAGGGAGCCTCACTTCTGACTATCTTAAAACACCAAGGCTTCCTCCTTAGTGTGAAAACATTACCATCCTCCCCCATAGGGTTGAGAAAGGCAGACAATGAAATGTTCACCTCTTTGCCCGAGGTGCAAGAGTTTTTACTGAACTCATAAACCAGATCGGTTTGGGGTTTGAGCACACGGGGTTGGGGTTGGCAAGAGTTTGGGAGAAAAGCCAAATATCAGAGCAAACATGAGCCAAAGCTCCTCATGGAAGGCCTTTCCGGTCCACTAGTTGGCTGTGTGCTTCTTCACGGAAGTATTTGCACTTTGCTTCACAAACTGACCAGTGAAGGTGGCCTTACCAACACTCCAGGGAAGGCATTTCAAGTCACTTCTTGGTCATGTTCTCTGGTAGACCACATTCTTGCATTTCCACAATGCTTGCTGTTTTAGGGTTATTAGTCTTGGGCCAGAAGGGCCAATTTGTTATGATTTGTTTGTTGTTTAATTTGACTGGCTTTAGTCCAAATAGTCAACAGGCCATGGCCCAACCCAGACTAGCACTTGACCTTAGATGTTTCGTCCATTCCCAGTGGGATGAGTAGCTTGCCCGGCTCAGGTGCTGCAGGGGGTGGTGGGAGAGTCTGAGATAGACGTTCTTCCTGTCTCAGAGAAGCTCAACTCTGCCATCAGCTATAGACAGATTTGAGGGAGGCTTCCTCCAAATCCAGCTTCCAAAAAACTTCTTAACACAATCCCCCAATTTTTTTTTTATTGCATATAGCAGAATTGCTATGTTTTATTTGCTTAGCAGTTCTGAATCCAAAAGTTTACTCACATGGTTCATGTGTGTATCTAAGCTTTGAAGTAAAGCCAACACATTAACTCCTAGGTCTGAATATCACATCATCTTGCTGTCATCACTGGCTAGCTGGGAGAGAGGGAGCCTGTCGTGTTTATTCAAACCTGTAACACTGCACTTAGTGAAAAGGAGATTCTTGAGAAAGGTCTTGCCTTTGAGGTGGCAGATGATACAGTGACAAGGCAAAAGGGGCCTCAGTTTTACTTGATGAGGGAACATCGTGAAAGTCAGAAACCCAATATTAAATCTCATCCAGGCCTTCATTCAGAGATATTAGAATGGACTTGACAATCTGATCCTGCAAGTCTGAAGGGAGATACACTTCCCTAAAGTTCCAAAACCAATTTTTCAGGGAAGAAAACTTACTCTATTTCCACCATCCTATACAGCAGTCATGAGTTGTGATTGTGGAACACTTGAAATGTGAAGAAAGAAACCAAGGAAGTGAATGACTTACTTCACTTACATTAAATACGTTACATTTAGATAGTCACATGTGGCTATTACTGCTAATATAACTCAAGAGTTATGCTTCCTTTACTGAATTCTGAAATAGCATGTTAGGCAATTTATAGATCTTTTAAAAAGTTATAAAGCTTTAATACAAGGTATTTAAAAACATCTATAGGTGGTTACTGTAATCTATAAGGTTATAGTTTAGCAGTCTGTAGCTTAGTGATTGTGATATAAAATGTATAACAGGCTGTTACCACAATGATCTCTAGTTCAGCAGTATAGCATGATACTATACACAGGACAAAAGCTCACAGATTCCTCCTCTTATAGCTATGTGGCCTTGGCAAAGCCACTCAATCCCTATTCACTCCTTTGTAAGATGCAGCTGGTGATAGAAGTACGTATCCCATAGGATTGCTGTGAGAATTAAAAGAGTAATTCATATGCAAGCATTTATCCCGGTGCTTAGCTATGTGTCCATCACTCAGTAGGCAGCTGGCTCTTTGCAGAGTCTAGGCCTCTTTGGGAAGGGTGGCTGTTCCTTAAGTTTACAGAACCATTTGGACATAGTCTGTTTTCAGTCAATCAAAGTGTCGACACAATACAAAATAGGCTATTAATAAAGTGTACGTAGTTATTGCTGGTTTCAGCTGCATAGAATAAACACTATAAATAACGAGTAAGTAGAGGTTCCAGGTAAGCTGCTCCCAGATCAGTGAATCTTTGAGAATAAAAGGAGCCTTTCATCCAATCCCTTCATCTCACAAATGAAGAAACTGAGGCCTATGAAGGCTAAGTGCCTTGAACACAGCAGCTCAGGAATGGAGGTGAGCTCAGGGCTCCTGACTGGAATCCACTGAGAAGAACAAAAAGAAATTCTGTCTAATTTAAATCAGGGTCCTCACTCCTAGAACTTGATTTTAATGTATGTATGTAGTTTTCACACACTTTCCTCCAATGTCCAAAAGTAAATGCGTGCATATAAAATGCAAAAACATGCTCACCCATCCATTCACACACACTTTTATCAATATGTACCAAATAGCAAGAGAATTTACACTGAATTCTCTGATTCGAAATTTTGCCCAAGATTACTAACGATTTGTCTTAGAGTAGATGGAAAGAGTATGTAGTGAATGGAAAGAACACATTTATAACCAAAAATGCCTAATTACTTCCCCCCATACTATTATGGCTAGTGAAGTATTTTGAGCATATTTAGTAAAGAAATTTTTACAATCTTGCAGCAAAATGGAGTAGCAAAGCTTGCTAGTAGGGATGTGAGAGGTTTTTTTTTTTTTCAGTTTTTGGTTTTATTTGCTAGTGTGTGTTTGCAGTACATAATGATTACATCCTTCATGGGGAGTTGGTACAAGCACATACCACATCCTAATTCTTTTTTTTTTTTTTTTTTTCATTCCTTTCCCTTCCCCTTCCTTCTCTTCCCCTCCATCTCTTGGTCCCCTTCTATTTTACAAAAGACCGATCTCCCTGTTTCCTACTAACTATCTTTTACATATTTTGCCCTTTGGGATATAAGACTGTTCATTGTAATGTAGACATATCCAACTTGTGGTCTGAGGGCTGCATGTGACCACAGACAGTTAGCGATGGTGCCCCCCAAGATTGTATACTTTTAACATCATCGTGTGATGTTTAGTGATATTTTTCATGGCCAGATTGCACAAGGATCAAGTGCAAACTGCGTAGGTGACAATGGAACACTTGTAGGGGAGAGTACAACGGTAACTGCATCTCCTCCGCCCACAGTCAGTCAAACCCAAACCCAAGTGTGTCACATTTTACATGTGCTTGTGTGACTTGGCCGGTAAAATATAACGATTATTGATTTCAACCGTCCTACATGCCTGTGTGCCTGTGAAGACAGACATTTATTGTTATTAAGCAGACACATACATTTTCTTATGTAATTATTAAGCTTGGGCTGTTATGTTGTTTTGTAAAATGATTTAATAAAGTAAAATATTTGTTTTAGCAGCTGTGGTATAGGAGGCACAAAGTTGTATCTAAGAGATTTTGCTCATGATATTGTTCTTTTTTTTTTTTTTTTTGTGGGCACTGGGGGTCGACCTCAGGACCTCGCGCGCCAGCAGGCGCCCATGCCGCTGAGCGATATCACCGGCCCCTTTTTTCGTATGTGGGATCCGGGAGTCGAACTCGGGCCCTCGCGCTTGCCAGGCAGGCGCTTACACTGCTGAGCCATCTCACCGGCCCTCATGATATTGTTTTAATCACATATACATTACTACTAAAAACAAATGGCTGAATTATCTGGTCCAGAATGTTAATAGTGTTGAGAAACCCTACCTTAGGTTGAACAAAAAAAAAAAAAAAAGGCTTCAAAACAACCTTAAAAAATAACTTCAACTTTCCTTACATTCGTTTTAGAAACAAAATTAAAAGATATGTGAGACTATAGAAGTATTTTACATAGGGCTGGTGAGATGGCTCAGCGGTGTAAGCGCCTGCCTTGCAAGCGTGAGGGCCCGAGTTCGACTCCCGGAACCCACATACGAAAAAAGGGGCCGGTTGATATCGCTCAGCGGCACGGGTGCCTGTTGGCACGCGAGGTCCTGAGGTCGACCCCCCGGTACCCACAAAAAAAAAAAATAAATAAATAAATAAAGAAGTATTTTACATAATAGAAATGGAAATTTAGAGAAACAAAATACTATATTTATAGGTAGACCCAAAAAGATTTTACTATTTGATTTTCCATGGCACAATGAACTAGATGAGTTTTCATGTAGTGAAACTGCAAACAAGAATACATATACTTGGTGGGAGTTGTAATTTAGTTTTTTAAAAAAATCTTGCCCAAACAATAAGGTCTTAACATAGCAGTATCAGTTAATTGAATTACAAGTTCTTAGTGTAGAAGAGATTGTGAACTTTTAAAACGCGCCACTCAGCAGGCTTATCCAAGGTAGGCTTTTTTTACTCTACATTTGTGCAAGATAGGGATGCTTTCCAGATTCAGCAACCTCCCATTGGCTGGTAGTCACTGAGGACCTACTCTGTGCCCGGCACTGGGCACACAGTGGTGAGCTAAGTCCATTTGTATGACTCTAAGTTACGATCAGAAGGCACAGGGCCTCAGGATGACTGAATTACCTTCATCTGCTGGGAAAGATGGCCAATGAATCTTGGCTCAACCGCACAGAAATTTCCTTTAAGATATTTACAAATTAAACAACTAAAATTTTTATATTAAAAAAATTTAAAATTGAAATTTAAAAAATCAATCGTTTAAACAAAATAAAAAGTAAACATTAAAAATATTAAATTAACAATCTTTTAAGAAAGGTTTTCTGCTGAGCTTTTGAGAGTCCCTGGGAGTGGGATTAATGATTTTTGTTACCTGGAGGAACGTGTGGGCCCATAGTCGTGACCTGACTTTGAGAACAGCGCTTTCACCTCTTTCTAGTCGTCCCACCACACAGGAGATTTGTAAACACTCGATATTTGTACAGTTCTGGAAAATACAACAGTAGTAGCAGCCCATCAGTATCTCTCAGGGGTGGCAGAGAATCCATAGTGCTGTCAGTTTATTTACATTTTATTTCCTTACCTGGAAATTTAATTTAACTCATTTAATTTAAAGAAAGAACAAATACATTGGAACAACCAAGCAAGAGCACGGCGTGGTGGTCACAGCAATTCACAGACTTTAGCGATAACAGATAAAATGGAGCACAAATACAGCATAGGACTTTTGCTCCTTCGTAAGGATTTAAATCATCTTCCTGAAGCTGCCAGAGAGTTGTTCTGTTTCATTTTCTCAGAACTCAGAAAGATGTTTCTTACAGACAGCCACAAAATCTGATGCTACAATGGGCAAGCCTGGAAATGGGTACAGAGAAGCCCCACAATTCCATGTTACTTCAAAGACTCAAAGTCACTGAGGCATGGATGGGCATTTATTCCATCACATTCTCCCTCTGTTGAAATGACTTCCTGGTTGGGAGCAGCCCCAGTTGTGAATTCCATTCATTAGGTGTTTGTAAACCAGTTCTCAGAGTGGCTCAACTTATCATGGGTCACTTTTAATACATGAAGTGGGCACTGGAAAGTATTCATTGTGATGACATCCTGCCTATCAAATTATATTTTCTGATTGGAACCCAGTGTGGAAATAAGTGGATACCCCACAATCTATTTTCTGTGTGACATGCAGAGAATGCTACTTCGTGTGCACTCCCTCACTGATGTGAATTTATCTTGTTGACTATTCCTATTTATAGGGATATAGGTGCTTTATAAGGATGTAAGTGGACTATCCTTATTTATAAGTGCTTCATGGCTCAAGCACTTGCCAATGGACTATATGTGCTCAATAAAAATAAAATTATTGGATATTATGTGAAGTTCTTGACTGAGGCATTTCACTTTAATGAAACTGATAAACTATAGAATAACCCAAAGAACATAAACCATGAGAAACTTGTTTGAGCACTGAAAATTTTTCTAAAAACAAAACAATTAGTAATGTGTATGAGAGAAATTCTGGTAATGCCAGATTCTGCATGATGATTCCAAACACAGCAGACATTTGAGTTACTACCAGCCTCACATATGAACAATTTGGGTTATGACTGGAATTTCAGGTGTGACCTAGGACCAAAGTCTTGAGTTACAACCTGAGTGCCGGTCCCTTGTGCTGTCATAAACAAAGACTCACAGTGCTAGAAAAGTATATGTGAGTGTATGTAAGCATCAGTCTGAGCCCAGATTCCTGATGTTCTTATGGAAGGGGACTCTCCTCCCAAACAACAACTACCTTCCATTTCATTCTCCCTTCCTGCAAGCCAAAGATGTCAATTTGAATGGTGAGTACAGTATGAAATTGTTGTTTCTGGTACTAGGCACATTTTATAACTTTGGTGAATACACTAGGAAAATTATTGGTGTTTCTGGTAAATTGCATAGATTATACAACTCTTTTTATTATGAAAAGGTTAGTTAAGGGGTGCTTTGGGAGGTTCAGAATGCATTATGGGTATTTCTATTATTTCTTATGGGAAAAATAGTCTTGACTGACAACCAACTTGAGTTACAACCAGCCCTCCTGAACTAATTGAGTTTGTAAGTCAAAGGTCCAGGCTGTCCTTGTACTATCAGAGTTGAGCACTGAGGTTGCTATGACAGGAACAGGACATTGCAAAGCTCTGTGGTCCCCGGCACCTGTGAGGACTCTCATGTATCCTGATTGACATGATGAGTACCACCCATCCCACCCATGGAGGCAAGGGGGAAGCCAGTTGGCAGTTACAAAGTCCTTGGAGAAGGTGGTCCCAGTTAACTAGCTCTGTTGGAGGATTCTGTAGAAGCTGGTATCTGGAAGGACTTTAAGAGTGAGGAAGGGTTACCTAGCAGCATGGGATGACTGACACTTGGTTGTCTCATATACGTCATGCATGCTCAGGAAAGAAGAAGGCAGGGATGTAGGGGTGAGATGGACAGATGGAAATAAGATGGGAAGGAGAGAATGTCTAGGTGGTGAAGAATCTTTCTACTGTGCTAAGTAAGGAGCTTAGATTTTTATCTAGAAGACACTGGAGAGCCCATGAAGGGTTGTAACCAAGGGCCACAATCAGGTGTGTATTGTAGAGGGCCAGGTGGTATTTGAGGAGAGAATGGAAAGGGCAGAGTGGGAGGCAGGAGAATGACTAAGGGCCAGGGCTGGGACCCAAATGAGAAATGCTGGGGCCCTGAGCTGACACAGTGGGATGGAGAGAAGACAAATTTTAGAGAAGGTTGGGAAGCAGAACAGGTACTTGGAGCCTGCCATTAAAAAAAGGAGGAGTGGGGCCGGTGAGATAGCTCAGCGGCATAAGCACCTGCCTGGCAAGGGCAAGGTCCTGAGTTTGACTCCCGGTACCCACATAAAGGAAAAAAGGGCTGGTGATATCGCTCAGGGGCACAAGGGCTTGCTGGCAAGCGCAAGGTCCTGAGGTCGACTCCTGGTACCCACATAAAAAAAAAAAAATAGAAGGAGGAGTGGAGGAAGCTCTTTGGACTGGAATGGGGTGGATGGGTACCGGTATTGCTGAGAAGTTATATTCCAGAGAAAAGGCACACCTGGGAGTCGCTGGAGACAAGAGTTTTGTACATATTGGGACTGGGATGGCTATCTACATCCAGATGAACCTTGCAAGTCTTGAAGGCAGTAAGGTAGGGCTAAAATGGCAGGAGGCAGCTGGAATGATTGGAATATGGTCATGCACACATTTCCTGGAAAGAGAAAAATTGACAGGAGAGGAGTGGAGGGGGCTGAAGGTGGTATCCTGAGGTACAGGACATTCAAGGATGGGAAGGCGAGATGCCTATGAAAAATTAAAGATAGAGCTAGCGAGAGGGTAAGAAGAGAATCAGAAGAGAATGTTCTGGGGAAGCCAAGGAATGTGATAGTTTCAGGAAGTGACCAAGAGTATCAAATCCTGAAGAGAAAGTAAGAAAGATGAGGTTGCACTAAGCTGAGTAGTAAAAGGGAAGAGAGAAAAGTTTGGAGAAGCGGAGACAGAGATATAGTGACAAAAGCAGCAGGGGCCAAGATGAGATAGGCAAAGATATTCTTAGGATGGAAGAGAATGATACTTCAGTGTTATAGATGCATTTTGAAATTCAAATTGGAAATTATGATCCCAACACAGGATGTTGGCATACTGTACTTTCAAATTCCTAATCAGAAATGTGATTCACCAAGTTGTTTTTAACCAAACAAAAGCTGTAGGAGGTCTTATTTCACTTTTGATTTTAGAATAAACTTTGCATAATCACTCTTTATCCAGAGTTGTTTCGACTTGATGACATGGGAAGTCGTGATTTGAACCAATAAGAGAAAACAAGAATAAAATATGAATTAAAATCAGATATGGAAAGCAAGGATTGCCATGCTAATCATCTGTGGGTTAATATACTTTGTCTTTTTTTTTTGTATCAGGAATCGAACTCAGGACCTTGCACTTGCCAGGCAGGAGCTGTGCCACTGAGCTATATCCCTGGCCCTACTTTGATGATATTCAGAAACTAAAAATTATCTATGCCAAAGATATTTAATGAGAAACAAGGAAAAGCATTTGCCCCAACAACGCAAATACATAAACTTTTCAAAATAAATTGTTATTGATATACATTGCCTCAGTGAATTCATGAGACACAGAATGGAAATTTAAAAAGATAAAACATACACAAAAACAAATAAAATACCCATAAGGCTGGGGTGTGGCTCAGCAGTAGAGTATTTGCCTAGCATGCACAAGGTCCTGGGTTTGATCCCCAACACCAACAAAAACAAAACAAAAAACAAACAAAATCTAACATATATGAGTTTTCATTGGACACTGGTTTTCCAGAGTGCCTTTCCCATTTATACTGTACATATGAGAATTCCATAGGTACAAATTATCATTGCCTGTTCTATTATCCCCTCAGAAGCTTTTTCTTAGTGACAGCATGCAGAGTTTTATTGATTTATCCTAAAAGAGATAGTGTATGTACTCCCTACTCCTACCTTTCTAAAAAACACTACGAAAAACACTTTCTAAAAAACACTAAGTACCTGTCATGAATCATAATCTGCCACCTAGAGCTTTTTGCCATGTAATTTCAGGTATTTCTATGACAATATATGTTCCTTGTTTGTTTGAGGTTTAAATGACTATTCAAATTTTACTTGCTTGTATTTTTCTGTCTACTTCCATATTTAATTTATTTTTTACTGTCAAGAACAAAAAAAAAATGAATGCCAGAGAACACTTAAAACATAATTAAAAAAAAATCCATTTAAACTATTTTGAGAGTACAGTTCAGTGGTGTTAAGTACATTTACACCGTTGTGCCATCACCACCACCTATTTCTAGAACTTTTATTTTATCATCCCAGACTAAAACCCTGACTCCTAGAAACCTGTGTGTCAGTGAGGCTCAGTGCTGGAATTGGTGTCCTCTATTCCGATGACTCTTTACTACTAATTAAAGGTGACCCATATAATGGGTCACATGTTCAGGACTTCCAGGACTATGATTGATTCGATATGGCAATGTCCTACTTTATTGGACTGAAATAAACATTAGGATTATCACCTTTTTATATTCGTTTCTAATTTCTAAAGATGAAATTAATTCAGGGTCAATGCAGCATTAGAAAAGAAGTCAGTTTAAGACTTCCCTAGTTCTCCACTTACTGTCCCATTTATCTAGACTCTGTGGCATTGGGAAGGGGTTCTGGGGAAGGAGGGACAGGGGAACGTGGTAGGGAGATTAAAATGATCAAGATGTGATATGTCTGTGCACCACTTCTCCATGATGAATGAAGTGATTATGTATTGGAAACATATACTAATGAAAACATGAAGGATTCTGATGCCTTTAAAAAGAACCTCATGCGCTTCTCTATCACATCTGATGACTCAGTCTGAGGCCCCTGGATGAACTGACCTGGGCTCAGGACTCAGGGGGAGAGAGAGCCTACAGGCAGGGGGCGCTCATCTGGGTTTTGGGAACTTGAATCCCAAGTCTATGGATTACAAAACCAGTGCTTCTTTGGCATGAAGCAAATGACCTCATGGCTGCCCATGGCTGGCCAGACCCAGCCCTTATTCTAAGTCTGGCCTCCTTTATTGGAACATTTTTGCCTCTGCCCTCCCCAGCATACACACACACGCACACACACAAACACGCACACAATTCCACAAATTTGGCTGCAAGTGCAATGCTATTTATACCCAGTGCATTCTCTGTTTTGGGGGAAGTGATTGTTAAGTTTACACACACTGTTGCTTTACATTTTATCTTCTGCAAATCCTTTCTAAACTTCAACCTTTCAATTTTTTAAAATTAAGATTATTATTATTCCTTTCAGTCATACAAATGCTAAAGTCAGGGGTTCAATTCCTCAGGCGTAGATTTGCTCCTTTGAATTATTTCACTTTGTAATTGAATGGAATAATTAGATTCCCCAAAGCATACACTGCTACATTGTCATAATAGCCATTTCATTTGAATTTAGACATTGCCAACACTAACTTTCAAACTGCTTGTATATGTTTGCTTATAATAGGGTTAAAAGTGCCCTGAAGACCATGAAGGAAGAGTAAGGACGGTAGAATGGCACACCAAGGGCATTTTGAAGGTGACTCCAAAAGCTGTTAGGAGTGGCTATGGGTTCAAGTTCAAGTTTATCTGCTGTCTTGTTCTCATCTCAATGAATGGGCCAGGTGCTGAGCTGAACCCTGAAGAACCAGTGTTGAGCAACTGCACAAATTCTTACGGACTTTTAAAAGGGTGGAAGATGAGACAGAAGAATGCCCAAGTGCCAGAGCGCAGTGGTGCCTGGTGGAGCCTCTGGCAATTGCACATTTCTGGCATAGACAGCCTGAAGAGGGTTCACAGCACTGGGGTCGGGTGTTTCACGGCTCCTGACCTGGCAAGGACAGTGACCATGGCCCATGTAGAAGCAGTTGCAGAGCCCTCCTCGGCTCGGGGTTGTCTCTGGCTTCATCCTCCTTTCCTTATTCTCCCCTTGCCCTGAGGCCTCCCGCCAAGGGTCTCTCCCTGCCGCTATCCTCTTTGGAGAGAGAACTCTTGGCTTGGGAGTGTGGCTTTTGCCACAGTATCACCCAGAGATGATGCATCTCGGGCTGGGCTTCTGCAGTGCAGCTGTGGGGCAAAAAGCACCCATTCAGTCCCCACCCCATCCAAGACACTGGGACACAGGGTTCTCAGGCTGTCCCCATGTCAAGCCCCTGCATGTGTGTTTGCTTGACTTGGAGGAGGATGCTGGGTTCTGAGGTGCTCTCTGCTTCTGCATAGCTAGAGAATGTGCTTGTAGCCTCCTATACTTTTTGGAGTTGATCTGTGACCCACAGATGAAATGAACCTTGCCACTTACTTTGAGCCTCTGCCACATGGTTAGGGAAAAGGATAAATATTCACCTGAAGAGAGAAAGCTCTACATCTAGCAGAGGTGCATCAGAGAACCAAAAAGTGCTACTTCATGGATGCTGTTGACAGTTTTGCAAAGTCCTAATGAAGCTCAGGCTAGACCTAACATAGACCCCAAGGCTAAGACTCTCCAGGGGTTTTGGCCCAGGAAACCTGGCTATGTCATCCTTTCCTGGAAAAGCAGAAGACCCTGAGATTCAGTGACAGGTGCAACTTTCCAAGAGCCTATTGGCTGAACAGTGCTCCACCAAGATAACAAACTCTCACCAGCTCTGTCCCTATGGATGAACCAAGAGCTGAACCTTTACATTCTTGAAATGGATTAAAGGTCATAATGGGTGTTTTCATCTGTATTTCTTGAAAGTGACCTCCATGTTGAGTTTTAGAAGATTGAAAATTTTATATTACAAATGCTTCTTTGTCCTCATAGAAAGCTCACTTTAATTTCTCACAATTTGTACTGCCAAGAAATGTCAGGCATATGTGAGTATCAGAAGAGATGGAACACAAGACTTGAAGTGAAAACCATCTGTAGCAGGGAATTCTGTTGAATCCAATCCTTCCCCTCGGTTCTATGCACATAGCAGCAACTCACCAGTATTTTTGCAGGGCTCTGTCTGTGGAGCTGGACCACAGGCACATCTCGCTTCCTGACAAGATGAGGGATGGTAGAGTTTCGCAAAAAGGCGCTGAGCTCAGGGGTATCCTCTGGGGAGGCAGCGGGCTGCAAACAGAAAGCAAAAGGAATCAATTGCGTTAACAGTTGTTACCTTTTTATGAGCTTTCAGCTCCAGACAGTCCCCCACAGCTCACTGAATTGGATTCACAGGAGAGTTCAGACATGAGATTTACCCACAGCAAAGTGACCTGCCTTGACAAAGAATGAGCTTTCCACTCTCCGATAACAGCAATTCACTCAGCAAGGGGAATACGTTCTTGGGGCGTTTATCTTGTAAGGGTAAGATTTTAAGTAGAAGTGATTTCCCCGTAAGGGCAGAATAGGTAAAGCTGACTTTTCAGGCATGAACTATTCTCTTGTTATTTTCCTCTTAGTATATACTGGGGCTGGCTAAACTGCACTGGGGAGATGGATCCTGAGGTGGAAGGAAAGCGGAGAAGTAGCTCAGCGTGGTCAAGGATCTGATGTCCACATAGCTGTATCCCCCATCTCTGTGCTTGTGAGCAGTGCTCCAAGGGACAGAACTGGTTCTAATGACAATGAGTTTTCCAAAGTACGCCCCTGCACTTCATGCTGTAACAGAGCTTGTTTTCAGCCCAAGTTTGTTTTGCAAGTGTTCTAGAACTGGTGATTTTATCTCAGACTTCATGCTGGGTACATCTGGTGGCTAAAAACTACTTTGAAAGTTCCAGTAAGTCACACATAATAACCCCATTCTTTTTGTTGGACCAGCTAAAATACAGAAACCCGATTTTCTGACCCCCTCCCAAGTCCCAACCTGATCATTATGTGTTCTTATACATGAGTTTTGGTTTAAGCCAGGGGAACAATACCCTATGCCCATCTCTTGGAATGAAAACGGAAATGCCTACATTGTGTTGTAGGATGCACCACAAAAGGTGAAAAGACAATGCTCAGTGTATCATAAGGACCTGGAAAAACCCACTGGCACCCATGGTTGTCTGTAAAGCTGAGCCACCGTTGGTGCTGACTGGTCTGAGTTGTCCAATGAGAAGATGTAAACTGAGAAGCAGAGAGTCACACATAAGCTTCCAGGAAGCTCTGGAATAATAGGCAAAGGAAGAAGACCCCGCACAGGAAACTCAGCTGAGGTCATCAGATAAAAAACCACCCAGGAAAGCGTGGTTTTGTAGATGCCCAAGGAAAAGACAACTGCAAAACAAGAGGGAATGACAAAGAACACTAAACAAATCCCAAAGAGGGGTAAAGAAGGGTAAAGAAAAAAAAGCATTCATTAGTCCATCCACATCTCAGATGCCCCTTTCTCAGTAGGGGATGTGGTGCAGGTAGAAACTGAATTGCAGTCGCTAAAGGGTTGAATGGGTTTTGACAAATGGAGAGCTATTTGAAAAAGTATGAAATTAAGCTCTTCTATCATTAATTCTCATATTAAAGTCATTCTTAGTGGCTCTGAATTGAGAACCTTGTCCAGAATGTTGTCCTCCAAATAAAGCACCAAAGCAAAACATTAATGTTCCTAGGAATACTATTTATAAAAAAGGAAAAGCTAGCAATCTAAAATTTAATGAGCATCTATGGGTTACTGGTTAAAAAAAATGACACATGTATCCAAAAGACTTGATAGTTTTTTAAAGTGGTGATATAGACCTACACTTTAATTTATAAAGACTCAAGATACTTGTAAGGGAAAAGACAGTTACATAATAGCATATATAATAAGATTATGTATATTATATATCTGCAAATAGAAAAGCCTGGGGGTGGTCATGAAAATGTTACCAGTCATGGAGATTTGGTGACATCAAGGAAGTTTTGCTAATTTTGTTTTAGGAATGATAATGATATTTTGGATTTTTAGAGTATTCTTGTCTATTGGCAGTATATCGCACAATGTTTCTGGTTGAAATGGAAAAGTTAGAGTGTAAATAAATAGAAAACATAATAAATTTGTGGGAAAACCGGAGAAATTGAATTTTTTTCTTTATGTTTTCGCATAATGTCTGGTATATTCTTATGTGGACATTTAGTATCTTTTAATATGATAATTTTAAAAAATGAGTAAATGAGGAATGAGGAAGTGGAGATAGCAGGTTCAATCTGGCTATAAATGGAAGGAAAATGTGCCCTTTCTTGGAAGAGGATATAGAGCCATGTGATTTGATTTAGTATTTGTTTTGAAGATGGAGGAAATTTAAGTAAGTTTATAGGACCTAAGGAAGGGACTAGTAGAGAGGAAGAGATTGAAGTTACAAGAAACAGGGGATATTTATTTGCAAAATTAAACTCGGAGCAGAGGGAAGAACTATCCTTCCTTTGAAAGTGTTGGAGAAGAGTTGAAGATGGGAGAGAGGTGACTAGAGGTGTGCAGGGTAGGGCTGAGTAGTTGTAATAGGGAAATGGACCATTTTAAGATTCTCTTGTGTCACAGTCATCTAACAGTAATGTGAGAGAAAGTAGATAGGAAGTAGATAGTAGATAGTCGTGAAGTCAGCTGAAACCAGTGAAGAGAATGAGAAGGACAGATCTTCAGAAGAGCTGACTTCCTCACAACACTGGCTGGCCCATGAGCACTTCCCACCATCAGTCCATAATGCTGCCACCAGCTAAGGGTAGAGAAGCCAGACTGTGGAGCTGTGCATGGCTCAGAGTTCAGGGCGGAGACTTGGAAGACACTGGAGAAGGGGGGTTGCAATGTCATGAAAAAGGATGTTTCAAGTAAGTCATCCTGGATTCTGGTCTAGTGGGGAAAAAAAATGTGGCCAAAGGCAGTCTTGAGTAGGTTAACTGCCTCAGAGAAAGTATTCATAAAGGAAGAGAAGGTCTAGTGGAGAGAGAAAATGAGAACACAAATAGGAGAATGAAGTGAGGAAAAGGATGTTGAGTATTTCAGGGGCAGCGTACCTAGAGCTCTTATTGAAGGCCAGTGTCTGAAGCACTGGAATGTGTGAGGTGTGATCTTGGAAAGGTCAATACCACAGATATCCCAGGATCATGGCAGGGCCCAGTCTAGGAAGGAGGAAAGGCCAAAAGGTGGCTGACAAATGCTCAGTGATGGAGGATGAGATGGAAAAGACTTTATAACCCAAGATGACCTGAACTTAAGCCAAAAATCGAGCACTGTGGAAATGTCTCATGTGTTTTCTATCATAGTCTTTGTTTGTCTGTTTGTCTATGTATAGTTTTTGCTTTGAGATTCATCACACACACTTGTTGTCCATATAGGCTGCTGAAAATTGGATTATAGAAGTTAACTCTAGCTAACCAAACTACAGAGAGGAAGTAATGGAAAGAAGTAGGGACCGATTCTTTTTTCTCAAGTTGTAGCTTATAATTATTAGTAGTAATATCAGTATTAGTATTAGTAGAACAATAGCCCAAAGACAAGTACTTCCTGTGTGGTTTTATAAGATGCAGCTTGTATACATATAAGGAATGTATCTTATTGTGATATGTCATCATTCACTAATATTTATACATGATCTCTCAATAAAACACAAGACTTAACTCTGGGCTAGACAATAAGGCCAACATAAAGCAAAGGTTGATGGGATATGTTTCTTCCTCTTTTGTAACGCTATTTTATAAGCAGAGGAATGCCACCCTTAAACACCATAGTCAAAAGATCTTCAACTGCTTGTAAACCAGTGTTTCTCAAATGGTATTCCAGAAATTGTTTCAAAGAACAAAACAAAACAAAAAGCAAGGAAGAAGTTATCCAAGAAATGTAAACAATAGTTAAAGTCCATTTTCTACACAAACATTGGAGCCATTTTCACAGCTGGCCACGACCCACAGGCCATGTTTTTCCTCCATCTGAGATTGAGGGAGGTGCAGGAGGCCAGCCTCCTCCCACCTGCGTGAGACAGACACTCAGGTCAGAGTATAAATTGCTCAGTGCTATGAGGGGCTGGTGGTAAACACTGCAATGCTTCCTCAGAACAACTGAAGTGGCCTCTTTCTGCAATAAGAAAATAATTGTTAGTAAATATGCTTCTCTCTTCAGCTGCTACTCGGAATTTGACCCCAACAAGAGGTTTCTATTTGCATAACTTTTCACCAAAGTCTTCACTCAGGCAGAGGTTTAAATTAATGGATTAAAGGATATGGATCAAATTTATGAGTTAAAGGCCAGAATGTATAGTAGAGCTGGAAGTGTAGCATTTGAAAAAAGGGGTTTGGCGAAACAAGATTAAGGACTCTGAGAACCCAAACAATAACAGTACATACTTTTTCTTGTTTGAAATTTGTCTTTGGGTTTCAGGTATTCCTAGCACAGAGAAACAGTAAACTACTCTCATGAACTTCTTTGTCTATAATTAAATCTAAGTGGAGACCAGTCCAGGGGGTCTTCCCACTGTGTAATTAAAACATAAATGTTAAGGATTTGAGGGGAGTGGAAAAATGCCCACTTTTTTTTTTCCTTCTGAAAAGTTCATGAGAAGCATAACTGTAAGATTCATCCCATTGTCCTGGTGATGTTGAAGCTTCTCTTATCTTTGGACATGGTGTTTTTATATTTTAAAATACACATGGGCTGACCAGCTGAAGTCCCCCTATCTGAGGTCAAGGCCACAGGAACCAGGTTAGTTTTAATTACAGAATGCAGCTAATCTTGGAACTAGTATTTTCATATCATTTATCTAAGGTGGGCAATTATTGCTTGTCTTAGTTACTTTTCTCTTATTGCTGAGACAAAATATCTGATGCCCAAAATTAAGGACGGAAAGATTTATTTAGCTCACAATTTGTGGAGGCTTCAGTCCATACTCAGCTGGCTCCAAGGCACAGTGGCACATAGCAGAGGGCACCCATTCAAGGCAGCAGCAGACAGCAAAAGCAACAAGAGAAAAAGGGGCAAAAGAGGTAAAAGGGGAGGAGCAAGCCTGTTTTCCTCCCTTATATTGTATGCAGGCTACCCGCCCTAAGGTGGGTGTAGCACTCACACTGCCAATCCCAGCACTAGACAATGAACAAGTCAAAAACTCTAGATTTGGCCGCCTCCGAAAAGCCTGCCCCCCATGACTGCATGAGGCTTTGGGGGCACATGCAGACACAAACCATAACATTGCTTTAAAAAGTGTATACATGGGAGCCTGAAGACCCTCTCAAGGAGCAGAAAGGCAAAAGGCAATGGGTCTCAGGGAGTAAGAACTGGATCTACAGGCGCTATAAGAGCAAAGGTGATAAACTCATTGATCAAAGGGAGCACTGCTGTCAGAGAGCATGCGTATGGGAGGCTGGAGAGGACCACTTCAAGAGCAAGTGGTAGTTGCCACTACAGAATCACGGTTGGAAGAGAAGAGAATTAAAATTTGGTACTGCTCTCCTGATCAGACCTTTTGAATGAGCTGCTAGGGCTTTTATTTTCTGGAAGAAGAGCTTGTAGGAGAAGCTGCAGCGCTGAAGTGGCAAGAAGCAGACATAAATAATACTTTAGCTGTGAACTAAAGTGTGGCTGCAAAGGTTCAAGGCCCACAAAAGAGTGCACAAAGAAAAGAAGTCTACAAAGAAGAAGAAGAAAAAAAAATCAGTAGCTAACAGCACTAAATGGTCTTCCTTTTTATGTCTTGATTTTTAAGTTGTCTGTGTGTCTGTGAAAAAGGGAGGGAGGGAAATGACAGAGAGAGAGAGAGAGAGGCAATGAATCAGTGAGTGTTGTTAGGGACTAACAAGTGTCCTTCCATTCTGAATTAATGAGAACTAGTAAGCAGAGGCAGTTATGAAAGAGCAAAGTACTCTTAAGGATAAAGCAAAACTATGCAAATTTGCCAAGCCACTGTCTGCGGGCCCACTTGATTCTAAAGAACTATTTGCAGGGCTATAATCCTTGACGAATGAACTGGTTCTGCTTCTTTTGTCCACGTTTGTACTATTTGGTTGTAATGTGCTCTTCCTGTGGGATTGGTCTTGCTGAAGAGACCAGACACAGTGGCGACCTCCTGCTTTCCACGGCTCTGGTGACAGTTCTTACAAACGGCACTGACTTCTCCCCTGTGCTGCGCTTCCTGGTTTGGTCTCTGTGAAATCATTTTTACCTCAGGGTTCTTTCTTGCGTTAAACCCGCTCTGCTCTTAACGAGGCTGACATTTGGGCATCGCATTTGCCCTCCTCTCCTAGGCACAGCTTCTCACTCCAAAGCCTTTTCCCTCAGGATCTCACACTTGGCTGTGTATTATGCAACCTCGCCCACTGGGGGAAAAAAAATCCTTTTCTCCTAATGAAACATTTGGTTCCTTAGTACTGTTTACTTTTTCAACCTCATCTTATCTAAAGATCATCCCCTGTTTGAATGGCTTTCCAAACACCAGGAGAAAGCCCACTAAAACAACAAAATTGATAGTTTGAAATAATTATTTTACTGCCTTTAGTATAGTTGAGAACTACTTTACCCCACTCTAAAATTTTATTCCAAGAAGGATCTGGAATAAATTAGATTTAATGGATTGGTCTGAATGCTGCAGACAGTTTAATGTTTCAAAATGTTTTAGATGGTAGAACGTAAAGAAACTGCCACATTGAAATCCTCTCCCTCTTACCTAGACCAAGAAACCTAGAGGCAGAACCTTCAGGGACATCTGCTTTTGCCCCCAAGGTTATGGAAGACAGTGGTTGGTTATGGCCATGTGGAAACCATCATGGCTGGAGACAAAACTCAAAGGTAAACACCTTTACACTGGGAGGCCGAATTGAAGGTAGGAGGGAATGAGCCCCAAGCACTCCCTCACCCCTCCGCCGAATTCTCTTGGGCCTTGGTTTCCGCTGGTGAGAAAATGAGGGGTTGCAGAGCTCACCCTTCTTTACCTAAAGCCGTAATAACATGATACTTCTACTACTTTAAGACTGAAGTTTGAACAATGCTAAAAAACCAAGTTGAGTAAATCTTCCACGAAGCCTGACATGAGATAGGTGTGTACACTAACACACACACACACATACACACACACACACACCCCTCTAGTAGCATCTGTGTGTGTAGTAGCCCTTGCCTTGCCTCAACTTAGTAGTTGATGCTGATGCTCTGTATTTGGAGAAAAATGAGGTGGATGTGGGTGAGAACTTTTGCCCATCATTTCCTAAAATAGCCACAGGTTAGAAAGATCATGCTGGTGGCTTATACAGTACCCTCCTCGAACCTTAGGGTAACTTGTTTGGATAGCTGAACTTAACCACTTACTATTGTGAAAACTAAACCTCGTGGGTCTTACTGGATTTCAAGAGTTATGCAAGGAAATGTTGAGGCTTTATTGCCTTTGGAACACATCTTCAGTTGGTAGATGGGATGGATTTCAGATGGGTTGGGCTCAATGTTTAGCATTCAGAATACATTTCTCTTTAAAAATGATGTTTTAAATGGTAGTTGAGTCTTCAAGCCATTCCACAAAAAAAACCTACTTAAGCCTCAATATGGTTTTGATGCCATAAAACTGTATTTGCAATAAAAATAATAATATCCAGGACTGTGGCCATATGAGTAATTTTAAAAAATAGAAAAAAATCATCGTGTGTAGTTCATTCTCTTGAATGTTCATATTTAGGTGGAAATAGACTTAAGTAGAGGGAAATGAGGAAGTATGTGGAAGCTTTGTAGAGATTCTGAGGGGATATCTGGCACATTTCAAAGGCTTCAGAGCTGGTGGCACAGGTTCCTTGCAATGGGTGGCCCAGGAAATGATCCAAGAACATAGAGATGGTTTCTTTTTCATAAGTAGAATTTTTTTAGAAATCTGTGAGAGGGTTGGGGAGGTACATTGGAGAAGAGCACTCTTCCACGGTAAGTGAGCAAAATGAGACTATCAAAGAGAGGGAGAAATTGACTAAAAAGTGCATCCAAACCCAGGAAAAAGGAAATTGGCTGAAAGAGCATCCACTGAGTGGCTGAAGAAGAAAACATGGTGGGAGAACCATGAAAATCCCTCAACTTCAGAAAGCTGAAGTTCTTCTCTGACAGGCCCGGGGTTGGTGTGGAGTGGTCCTGTTAGACCTGGGCATTGTGAAGAGGGACAGCTAGTGAATGCAGAAGTTTCTCAAGTGCTGCCCACCTCTCTCTCTCTCCTCAGAAGGAAACTGTAGAGTAAATTATCTGACCCCATGCTCTGCTGCTATAACAGAACCCCTGACATGATCTAATTTATAAAGGAGAGTTTATAAACTCATGGTTTATAAGCTCGTGGTTCTGTAGGCCAGGAAGTCCAGGAACATGAAGTTGGTGAGGAGCTCATGAAGGGGTCATGTGTTGAGAGCAGATATAAGACGAGTTCTCTTTCATGACGACCTGCTCTCACCATAGTAGCTCCTTCAAAGTCAAATAACACTCGGAGAGCAGCATTAATCCCTTCATGAGCACAGAGCCCTCATGACTCAAACAATTCCTGACGATCCCATCATTTCTCAGCACACTGAGAGCCAGATTTAAACACTTGCTTTGGATAGGACAAACCACACAACAAACCATGGCACAAATAGCAAGGAGTTGTACCTTAGTCCATTTGTTAAATGCTGGGACTTAATTCTTGCCTTTAGAAATACAACTCTGCCTCCCTGTTCTTTTTACTAAGTTCATTTCCTTTGCTTCCTACTAAAAAAATTATCTATATACTACATTTTTTTAAAGCAGTTAACTTGATGCAAGTGCTTAAAATCTTAAAATTGATATTACAATTAAAAATTTCCCGGGCTTATTGTGTTAACAACAATATATAAAAATATTATAATTTTTCACTATATTTTAATCTGTATTTGAGACAGAGAAAGATTATTTATCTTTGCTTCCTCTAGGAAGATATCAATTGCTGAGTAAGCTAACAGCAGCCTCACCATGAAATTATTTAGTATCATAAGAGGAAAATAATTTTCAAGTGTTCTGAATTGTTTAGAACCACTGATATAAATATGCTGATTATCTATATAAAATCTATTTATTAATAAGAGCTTTTCTGGACTCTGGTAGCTCATATTAAAATATATGTAAAAGTACATTGAGAATTGTTAAGAATCTGAAAGCAATGTCACTTCAACTTTTCCATGAATTCAAAATTTCAAGAATTTATGCATGGTTATGATTAGTTAATGTAGGCAGCAAGTGCTTCATAGTATAATCAAATCTCATATTTAGGTT
Source organism: Erethizon dorsatum (assembly GCA_028451465.1). Classification (NCBI taxonomy): domain Eukaryota; kingdom Metazoa; phylum Chordata; class Mammalia; order Rodentia; family Erethizontidae; genus Erethizon; species Erethizon dorsatum. The sequence goes on from CM051831.1 coordinate 41,199,045, forward strand.
TTACAGCCTGAGAGTTTTTTTTTTTTAAGGAAAGGAGCCTAATTAAGTTGTATTTGAAAAATTCCTAGCCTCAGACTGACTTTTAATGAAAGTCTATGAATACTTTAAAGAATGATTGGGTAGCAGACAATGCCAGGTGCTCAGTCTGTATGCCCACTTGGTTTGCAGAAATCTGTCATCCTTTCAGGAAAGTTATCAGGAGCGCCTCAGTCACTGTAAATAGTTGTTAAATTACCACAAAAAAAGTAACTCACAACCAACATGGTACACATTAAACAAGTTACATTATATATATATATATATATATATATATATATATATATATATATACACACACACACACACACACACACACGAACATAGATAAATAGTGTCAGATATAAGCTAAACATTGTACTCAGAGAGAGAAGTCTTCTGCATGATCATGTGCTTCAAGAATCTACACCAAACTATAGTACATGTTAAATAGAGCAGGATATGCGAAGATTGAGTTACTTAAATGTTTCATATTAACATTTGAAGATGATGTTCTATAATAAGCTACTGTCCTTAGAGATGGAGACCAAAGAAAGAGGAAATAGGTGTCCTGGGGTCCTAGATGGCAGAGTCAGCACTTCGTAGAGTCTGCCATGGACAGTCTGGTTCCCCATTGGAACCCCCCTCCCAGGTGATTTAGATGCATTTCAGGGCAGAAGGGCTTTGGGTTTCTCTAAGAGCTTCACTACAGTGGGGTTCTCATGGCATCGAGTCAACCTTTGGTAAATTCTCGTATTTTACCACTTGCTCTTGTTGCCAGCTGGAAGACCCCCACTTGGCCAAAGATCCTCATGCCTTTTGTCAATATACCAACAGGACTTTAAAAATAACATTTGGTACTAATTCTCCAAAGCATGACATATCTATTGATGATTTTGGCTTGGTTGTGCTGTTAGTCAAACCATATATAAAAGGTGTATATTGAAATGGGCTAAATAAATGACAGGTTACTAGGAGCAATAAGACTAAGAGAAATTTAAGTTTTCTAGGAATGATATTTTAAATTGGATTTAGCACTTTATAGAACTAAAAGAAAATATCTGGTCAACGACCACTGAAGGAACTTATAATTACTTTATTTTTTTTAAAAAACAAGGAACCATTTCATCTTTTTCTTACCATAAAAATAACAAAACCACTGGTTGGCCTGGATTCCTACCTTTATATCCTGTGGGTTGATATCAGGATTTGTTTGACACCGCAGAGGTCCTAGAGTTTGAATATGAAAAATATAGAGGAGAAACTCATCCCGTGCGGAGAATGGCCAGCCGACTTCCAAAATGGTGTTGCTGATGGTGCTTGGTCCAATATTGTGCAGCTGCAAGCAAGTGACACATTATGAAATGGTAGGAAGATGAAATCCAACTCTACATACCCTGAACATGTTTTAGAATGCATCTATTATTGGTGTTAAGTCAGCAGGATTATGACTATTAATAAGAAAAAGAATAAGAAAATAAGAAAAAGAAGACAAATGGACAGGAAGAGTTTAGAAAGCAGGATGTGCTGGTGTTTTGAGAAGACTCCAGTCTGAGGAGCTCTAAAAGTGGATTTCCTCAATGAGGATAATACGGATTGAGCACCTTTATCCGAAATTCTTGGGTCTGGAGTGTTTCAGATGTCATATTTTGGAATATTTGCATGTACGTAATGGGACCCAAGTGTAAAAGCAAAATTCACTAATGTTTCAAATATACCTTATGCACTTAGCCTGAACGTCATCTTATACAATATTTTTAATGTGCTGTTGTTTTGCACCACAACCCATAGCATGAGATCAGATATGGAATTTTCCACTTGTGGAATTGCGTCAGTACCCAAAAAGTTTTGGATTTTGAAGCACAATTCCTGTTTTCAGATTAAGGATGCTCAACCTCTGTTAACTATGTCTATTTCCCATGACTTTATACTAATTTAATAGTAGCACTAGAAATGCAATTTTAACTATGTGCTTTCAAAACTCAGTAACTCTTTCTTTCCATTGGAATCTGCCTCTTCTTGACTACTGACTTGTCAATTGCAACCATATGTGATGCACCCTCTTTCACCCCATGGAAAACTGGGCATCTATCAAGTGCCAAAGCCATCTGGGCTTGCTGCAGTTCGCTTCCAGTGCGTGTTTCAAAGCTGAGCTCCTTCTGTTTTAATCAGCAAATCTCAAGGCAAGAAGGGCCGCATCTCATAAAGAGATGAATGATTTTCATGTATGAATCCCACACTCACAGCAGACTAAACAGTGAGCCAAAAACACTGAGTGTGTTCACATTTATTGTGGATTTTAAAATTCACTTTCAAAATTAGCAGGGATCTTTTTCTCCCCCACAGTTTGACAATTATCATGATTCTATGAAATAATGAATAATTGTTTTTGCTTATGAGTGGCCTATCAAAGAGGTATGGCATCTATTGATGCTGTATATTTTGAGATATGAAATTAACATGTAAGAAACATGTGAAGATTGCTTTTGGTACAACTGGTAATTACCCTAAACTTTTATAATCAATTTATGCTGAGCTTAGAAGCAGGACTGCTTTAAGTATGATTGAATCAGAGCATTTTCACAAACTTTAAAGTCTCACTTGTCTGCTTCTGGAAAATATACTACTAATAATAAGTGGACTCTTTCAAATCTCAGAATAAGTTATTCATTTCTAAGCTGAGTTATGTAGCTGAAAAGTAAAATTATTCTTATCTCTTTGCCATGCACTCATCTTATACACACATTTTTTTTCTGCACAATAGAAAAACATTCATTAAACTTTTCATCAAGTACCTTGGATTTGGTGACCTTCAGTTTAAGAGACTGGTGAGGTTTGGAGAGATCCAAAAATGCAGGAAGAATTAAAAGAAAGTCTAGGGAGCAAGTCATTTTTATGCATGGTCTGTCCAAATATTAAAGAAAGGAAAAAAGAGCTTTGTAAAAAAGAAGAGCAGTACAAGATAAAATGTTTCCTACCATGTAATGGCTCTCACCACTGAAAAGCAAGTGACCAGGTCTGTGAGTACTAATACCACCCACTGTGACAGGAGAATGGAATAACATGAATCTAAGCAGCACATAAAGCTTGGACCTTGGATTGATGTTGTAAAAGATGCTATATGTTTAATTAGCAAAAAGCAGAGGAATAAAATCCTAACAGAGTTTAAACATAGAAGACAGCTACCTCATAAATATGCTCCACCAATGGCCCAACTTCCTCTTCTTTGTGGGGCTCCTTTTCCGGTTCCCAGTTATGAATGGGCAGAACAACTTGCGGAGGGTGGGATACTCTGGAATATGGAATGGTGGGTTAATTGCTGATAAGGGCCCAGGTAAGGAATATTTCATCACAGTGTACAGTGACAGCAGAAAAAACACGTGTCTCTTTATGCATTTGAGAAAATACTGCCTACATGGAGAAAATTCTGAAATTGACGTTTAGCAAAATGACTAAAATGATAATGAAACATCTACTATTGCACACTCCTAATTAGTGGTCTTTAGTTCAGATCAACTCTTTTATGTCATCTCATTTCTTGAACACTAGGGGGCAGAGCAGAGAGCTGCTCTTGAGATGAATAATTTAACATACCCATACATAAATATATACATTTATCCTGTCTGCGTTTGTGTGTGCACATGTCTGTGTGTGGACAGGCCGTATAATCCACCTTTAAGCCATATAAAGAAATTACTTTTTTGAGTGTGTGGATAAATATCTAGTAATTCTGTGTGATACATTTAATACCTAGTTGTAAAGAAATACAGTTTCCGGTTAAAGACTTCAGAATAGCAAAGTGGTCATCATATATCTCTTCTTAGATTTCTTTGACTTTCTATTAATGCAACCAGACCTCTCCTGAGAGCAGGCTCAGAGCTAAAACCAAATAAAGCATGATATAGTCCTAGGGTTGTCTTATAGATAACTCAAGGGCAAGAAAGAGTTAAGTGGTGTTATCATGCAAGTAGGAGGTTAACTTAATGTATGGGCATATTTTTATGCAATGCTCATATTGAGGACACTGGGATGAATGAAATTCATTATGTAGCATTATTCCATGTTAAAAGGAGACTCTAAACCAAATTGTTATTTTAAATAAATCATAAAAAGAACAATTCTCCAAAAAAACCCCAATGCTTTGTAGGAGTTTTTAGGTAAGCATGGATCCTTAAAAGAATTTCTAGACCTTTGGCTAAAAGTAACTTCAACAGAAAGCATCTCTTGAGGCAATTAAATATCTCAAATGCCTTGTAGGGGTATCCAGTAATTACTGCAGCTCCTGCAACTTCAGAGTTATCATTTTTCTCCTCCTCTCGGTAATCTCCTTCTGAAGCAGAAAGCATAAATTTTATTGGGTTAAATTCCCACCATAGGGCAAGTAATTTAAGGTTGGTATGTCTCTATTGACTCATCTGGAAAATTGTGATACACTCTTTGGATTGTCTACCACAAATGATTGGAAAACATCTCAAATGCTTTTGGTCAAAGTTAATTTGGCTGCATTGTTTTTTAGAAGTGGGTGGGAGAAGTATATTTGAAAGTGGGCGATCCACAGAAATGTTACTAAATTATAAGCCCTTCATATATAGCCTTCACTTGTACCTGTTAAAAACTGTGGGTCACAGCTATCCTGTGCCGATCCCTCAAAATTTTCGAGCTTTATTTTGGCTTCTCGAGATGCCGTTCTCTTTTCCTACTTGATTTGATTAAATTACATTCAGCTCAAACGTGGGGACATGGTAAGAGGAGGACAAGACGTGGCGGGTTGCTTTCATCAGATGGAAACCCAGAGAGCTTGGATTTTCCTTCCCACAGGGTCTTGCTCACTTCCTCACCCAAATCTTCACTTTCTTGTCCACCTGGCTACAGAGTTGGGTTCATGCTCAGCATCAATTATCCACTGTGAAGTGCTAAGGAATTTTTTTTTAAACATAGAGAAAAACTAGAAAAGAAGCTGCATACATTTTCTCTGCAAAGTCTTGTTCATATGGTCCTCGATCATGTACGACTGGTAGTAAATTCTCTAGGATCACAGAATCATGCATCTTTAGACCTTGATAGGTATTGTAGAGTCAGTGTAGTCAAAAAAACTCTCTTCGAACAGAGAATTGGTGGATCAGTTACAGGAAAGGACTACAATAATGTTTTCCTAAGACCTTCTACTCTGTTTCTAATATGCTATGTATCCTAGGGGGTCCTAAACTTCAGTAGTAGTTAGTGAACACAATTTAAATTTCTTGGCACAGTTCTGTAGCAAAATCAGATAGAAATCTATGAAGAAACATATAATTTATCACAAGGCACAACAAAATCATTCAAAAAGTATGGTTCATAAATCTAAGTTATTTACCTATTGAAGAAGATTCAGATCTGGGGTAAAACATTGTGAAGAATGACTTCCAACTAACTCAATGACACACTAAATCAGTGAATGTTTTAGAAAGAGGGAAGCAAGCCAGCAAGAAAGAATGTAATCAACTAAATTACTTGGTATTAACAGTCCGTGCAGTAATGTAACCACCCCTAGTGAATAGCGCCCCTCCTAAGATAGAAGGTAGAGTATCATTCATTGGGACCCGCAGGTAATAAAAAGACTGGGGTATTGTTAATGGTAACATTGGATATTAGGAGAGGCTTTGGGGAGAAGCAAGGAATTTGTTTTTTAAATTAAATTTCATTTGAGATAATTGTAGATTCATATGTGTTTATAAGAAATAATAGAGGGAGTTCTCATCTACCCTCTAACCAGTTTCCCTGATGGTAACATCTTACAAAACCAAGATGTGGTATTTTGTATAATATCACAACCAGAATATTAGCATTGATGTAGTCAAGGTACAAATCATTTCTTTCACTTCAGAGAGATCCTTTTATAGCTATACTCACTTCCCTCCATCCTTATTCCCTCCTCATCTCTTGGCAACCACTAATCAGCTTTTCTCTTCTATAATTCCGTCATTTGAAGAATGTTATGTAAATGAAAACATATAGCATGTAATCTTTGGGGACTGGCTTTTTTTACTCTGCATAACTCTGTGGAAATCCATCCAGATTAATCCATCTGTCAGCAGTCCATTCTTTTTCCTTAAGTAATATTCTGTGGTGTGGATGAATGACAGTTCATTTACTGTTCACCCACTGAAGGACACTGGGGGTGTTTGCAGCTTGGGGATGTTACAAATAAGTTGCTATAAACATTAATGTAGAGGATTTTGTGTGAAATGAAGTTTTCATTTTCCTGGGACAAAGTTTATTTTCTGGAATGAAGGATTCAGATTTTTGCTGTCAGGTAGTTCAAATCTGAGCATTTATTAATATGGTGTGAATCCTATTTTCAAAACCTTGTTTTCAAGTCCCATGAATTCCAAATAGCAAGACTACCACTCCCTGTCTGGAAGCAAAGTTAACTCTCTCTGCTGTGGACAGTACTGTGTCCTGTGCAGGCCTTGGTTATTCATGATCTGATCTCCCTTAGTACAAACCTGTTCAATAGTGATTATTTTTCCTATCTATCCATCTATCTATCTTTCTATCTATCTATATCTATCTACCATCTCTTCAGGAGATCAATACATGTGGTGTTGTCTCTGATGGCCAAGTTTACTTCTTACACATCTCTACTAAATTCACCCTTTGTACCAGCAAATGCCACGTAAATCGGCTCAAAGACAATGTTCATGCTATTTAGCTATGAAACAAAAGGAACTGTTTTCAGTATTTTCCCCCACTCAAAAAATCCATTTTAGTGTATTTTTAAACTATAAAATAACAGTAAATTAAGAAAAAACACACTGTGTAACATAATGCATGTTAAAGTACATCCGAATAAACACCATTGGCTAAGAGAAAATTAGATTTTCCTGAAAATTGAACATGGAAGATTTTCAGCATAGCAGCTGTATTCTTTGAAGAATTAAACATGGGAACCAATATTTTTGCTGCTTATTCAGACAAAAGAATTTTCCTATGTAAAATGACCAAAAAGAATAAACTGTGGTCAGTTATTGGGCATTAACTTAGCAGTTAAAACAACTGCACCCACATGAGAAACCTAATTTTAATTAATTGTTTGGCTTACTGGCAAAAATGATAGAAATGTCCTTTGCTTTACTGTGATGGTAGAAATACATTTGAAAACATTAACTTCATGACATGGATAAATGAAAATAAAGAGTTACATTAAGCCTTTAGCTATATTGGATAGAGTTGGGGCTTATCAAATAAAATAAAATTTTACACTTATTTTGGAATTATGAAACAGTTTAAGCATATTTTTGGTTAGCAAAACTAAGCTAAGCTAAGCTTTAAGAATAAGAAAAAAGTTCACATGTCCTGGCTGAAATTTTTGAAAAGATATAAAAATAAGATAGTAAAAAGTAATGCTTGTGGTTTCTTCTCTGACTTTTAAAAATGGTGTTTCTCTATCTCTATAGGGGAATGAAACTAGAAATCTACAAAAATAAAACAAATACTGGCACCCAGATACCAAATTAATGAACTCCCATGAATTAACTAATGGCTTAAAGAAAAAATCACTAAGAAAATTTAAAAAATATTTTGAAGTGACTTATAGTGAAAACCCAATAGAATGCTGCTAACACAGCAGTATAGTACCGAATGGTTATGTAAGAAGAGAAGGGGGTTTTTAGTCACTGTTCCCTGGTGTTTCCTGAAAATAAGGCCTAACTGGAAATAATTAAGCTGGAAATAATGACCAGCTGTAATTAATAGCTGGCTGTTACCATGGTGATGGCCAGCGTCATGCAGACTATATCTCACTTCTCTGGTTGGGTGGCTACTCTGTAATGGCAGGTAAGGCAAGTGTTACGGCTTCTGTCTAGATGTCCCCCCAATTCCTCATATGGTCATAGGGGGGGCTTTTCCGAGGTGGCTGGATCTAGAGTGTGTGATGCTGGGATTAAGGTGTGATGCTGGAATCTAGGGTGCGTGATTACTAATGCAGTCCACTGATTGATTTGGCATAGTTCTTGGTGTGGATAATGGCAAAGCCTTCCCTGGATGTGAGCGCTACCTGTCCTAAGGTGTGGAGCCTGGATAAAATATAAGGGACAGAAATAGGGCTGCAGTTGTTGCTTGCTGCTTCACTACTTTGCTGCTTCCTGCCTTGCTGCCTTCTACCTTCTACCTGCCATGAACTGTTTCCCCTCTGCAATGCCCGTCTGCCATGCTACCCTGCCTCAGAGCCAGCCAACTATGAACTGAAACCTCTGCAAACTGTGAGCCAAATAAACCTTTCCCTCTTTAAATTTTGGTGTCAGCTATTTTGTCTTAGCAACAAGAAAAATAACCAAGACAGCAAGGTTAGGCTGATTGGGACTGGTGCTTTTAATCTTTAGTTAGGTCTTACTTTCAGGAAAACATGGAAATTTCTACATAGAGGACCTAGAAAAAGAAGAGAATATCAACCCTACAGCAAGAAGAAATAAGGAAATAACAAAAAATGGAGGACAGTGGAATAGAAAACAGAAGCAAAAATCAAGAAAGAAAGAAAGAGAGAGAGAGAGAGAGGAAGGAAGGAAGGAAAAAAAGAAAGAAAGGGAAAGAAAAGGAAGGAAGGAAAAAAAGAAAGAAGAAAGATATATTTGGTTCTTTGAAGAGATCATTAATTCAGGTCAGATTGATCAGAAAAAAAAAAAAAAAGGAGAAGGTGCAAATTGCCAATATCAGGAATGATGGGGGGGATATGCTACAAATCCCAAGATATTAAGAGAAAAATGAGAGAATATTATGAACAACTTTATGCCAATATGTGGAACAAGTTAGGTAAAATAGACAAAGTCCCTGAATGACAAACTACTTAGGCAACTCAAGTAGAAATAGCATTAATAACTTTGTATCTAAGAATGAAACTGAGTTGTTAAAGCAACTTTATATACATATACACGTATATATTATACATTATATATATATGTGTGTGTGTGTGTGTGTGTATTATCACCAGACTCTGATGGCTTCACTAGTGAATTTTGCACAATATTTAAGGAAGAAATAATAACTAATTCTACGCAAATTCTTCTAGAAAATAGTGGAGATGGAGGAACACTTCCAACTCATTTCATGGGGCTAGTATTCCCCTGACACTCAAACCAGAATAAAAGAAGAAAACTACCTATCCATACACTTCATCAAGTTAGCTTTGGAGGAGTCCCTAACAAAATTTTAGCAAGCCGAATTACAGAATATATAAAAAAAAGGATAATAAAAAAGGGCTTCTCCTGAATGCAAATTCAGTTTAAAATTCAAAATAAAAAATGAATCAATTCACCACTTTCATAGAAAAAAAGAAAACCATTTATTCATATTCATAGACACAGAAGAAGCATTTGAAAAAATTGAACACATATTCATGTTTAAAATTCTCAAGAAAAACTGGAAATAAAAGGGCAACATCCTCAACTTGGTAAAAGCTGTAATCAGTTTTTTATAAAATCCTGCAATCAGAGTCAACTCTTAGGATGCATGGAGACCAATAGGGCAGAACATAAAATCCAGAAATAGACTCTCACATATGAAGAACTGATTTTCAGCAAAGGTGCTGAAGCAATTTAATGGGGGAGAAGGATGATCTTTTCAACAAAATGACCCAGGAACAAGTGAATATTCATAAATAAAAGAATGTTGGCCCTTAACTCTGACCGGATACAAAAATTAACATCAAATTAATCATAGACCTACACATAAAACATAAAATACTAAACCTCTAGTAGAAAACATAGGAGAAAAATTTCATGACTTTGGAAAGGCAAATATTTCTTAGCTTGGACACCACGAGCCAAACCATGAAAAGCTGATCAGTTGAATTTGATCACAATGTTAGACTTTCGCTCTTTCAACAGCATAGCTAAGAAAATACAAAGTCATATCTTAGACCTGGAGGAAATATTTGTAGGATATGTAAATGAAAAGGGATGTATCCAGAATAGATAAAGGAGTTGTACAACTCAATAATAACATGAACAACCCAACGAATAAATGGGTAGATGATGGAAAGAAATATTTCAACAAAAAGAGACATTGATGGCAAATAAGCCTTGAAAGGAAACTCAACATAACTGGTCACTAAGCAAATGGAATTAAAATTTCCATGAGATTCATGACACTCATTAAAATGACTTAAAACAGACAGATATAAGGCGCACGTTGGCCAGGATGCAGCAAAACTGAACTCTTGCTCATTGCTAGAGGGGGTGCAAAAGGGAAGTGTCCAGCCCCTCCAAAACAGTCAGGTAATTTCTTCCAAACATACACTGACCACCTAACTCAGAAATTCCATGTGTGAAAACAAATGCTTCAATGAAGAGCTGCATGTGAATGCTCTTGCAGCAGCTTTATTCTTACTGGCCCCAAACTGTTGACAATGATCCATGATCCATGATCACTAGTGAATGAATGCATATTTCATGGACAGCAATTCAGTGGAGTAATTCTCAGCCTTAAGGAAACAGGCTGTTGATACATTCAAGAATGTAAATGTTTCTCAGATTCATGATAGCAAGTGGAAAAAGCCAGGCTCTTTCTGAATGAGTCACTTATGTGACATTCTGGAGCAGGAAAAATAAAGTGACAGAAAATAGACCAAGGTGGCCAGAGTCTAAGGGCAGGAGAAGGTCTGACGACAAAGGAACCACTTGGGATGAAGGTACAGTTCTGTGTTGAATTTTCTTGTGATGTTGTAACTCTTCAAACTGGACTCCCAGAAGAGTGAATTTTACTTCATGAAGTTTATATATCAGTAAACTGGACTTTAAAAACAAATCCCACAGACCCCATAAACTGTGAAAAGATACTTATTGTATGTCTAGACACTAATTTAGATTAGTGTCTAAATTCTTGAGTACAAATGAATTCTTGTGCACTAACAGGAAGAACTCAATCATCTTAGAAATATGTACAAAAAATTAACAATCTTCTTGAATAGGAAGAATAAAGAGTCACAACATATACTTGAAAAGCATCTCTATTTCACTTAGAAATTAGGGAACTACACATTAATCTTCACCTACATACTATTTCTTAACTATCAGACATGCTTAAAATTAAAAACAGGACTATTGTAAGAGTTAGTTGATAATGTAAAGCAATGGAAACTTTCATCCACTTCTTGTGGGAGTGTAATTTGCTATAACTATTTTGAAAAAGATTTTGGCATTATCTAGCTAAGTTAAATGGTGTAAACACTCTGATCTGAAATTCCACTTCTTGACATACACTCTGCTGACATTCTTCCATGTATATAGCAGAAAACACGCATGAAAAATATTGCCAAAATTTTAGAAAAGTACCAAATTTTCATCGAGTGGGACGGGTGAATTACAGTACAGTATATTTTTACAGTATAATGCTGTTGTGCAATTAAGGTGAGTGAGCTACAAGTACATGCACTAAAATGAGTGAATATCAAAAAGTTCATTTGAATATAAAAAGTCACAGAAGTGTTCATAAATATGCCCTTATTTACATAAAATTTAAAAAACCCTCTGTCTCTGTAGGCAGGATAGCACAGTCATTTCTGAGCATGAACTTTGGAGCGTGGTTGTCTGAATTTACATCCCAGCTCTCTATTTTCTAGCTGTGTAATTTTCAACTTGTGCCACAATTCCCTCACTTTCACATTTAGGAATCTAACAGATGAATGGATAAAGAAGATGTGGTATTTACACCCAATGGACTACTACTCTGCCATAAAATGGATAAACCTGAGTCATGCGTAGGAAAACGATGTACCTTGAGATCATGTTAAGTGAAATAAATCAGACACACAAGCTTAAATATTGCATTGTTTCTCTTATATTAGAAACCAAAAATATAGATAAAGAGCAAAATAAAAGATAGACAATAGGAAATGGGGAGATAGCTCTTTTGGGAAGGGAAAAAGGACCAAAAGATGGAGGGAGTGGGGAGGAGGGGAAGGAGATGAAAAAAAGAATTAAGATGTGTCAAGTACATGGACCAACTCCCCATGAGGCATGTGATCATTATGTACTTTAAACATTTACTAATAAAAAATTAAAATTAAAAAAAGAATGTTTAACATAGCTTATGAGGAAAAAAAGATGTGCTAACATGGAGTAGCACATAGAAGGCACCAATAAATGCTAGGTAGCATTATTATTTTCCAGTCCACTAGGGTAAGCCTCAGTAGTACCCATGCAGCAAGGAAGGGCCCTCTGTGACAGCCTCATAGGACAGCAGTAAGAGGGCCTGTGCATACAGTGCAAAATCTACAGTTGTCCCCACAGAGGAATGACAACCACACAGGACCACAGGACCTGTAGAAAAGGAAGGGAGCCAGAATTCTGGAACCCTAGGGACAATCTGGTCCAAAATACTTGTTGACATTTTTAGTCAAGTCTTCAATTTTTTCTAAAGAAAGCAGAATTACAATAACAAAATCAAAATCTACATTTGTGCAAGATAGGGATACATGCAGTCCATTTCTGATTTCCTTTCCCTCAGGCTTGGATGTTCCAGCTGATCATCATTCCAAGCCTTTTCCTTGAGCAGTTTCCTCCTGTAGCTCAACTGAGAGACCAAAGGGAAAAGATATGGAATGTAGATCCCGTACGCCCTTCCATCTAAGAGCTGTTTATTAAACCCAAGATATAGTAGGGTGAGGCTAAATGGCCATTATGCTAAAATAATTATTTTGAAAAGTGAGTTTTTTTTTCAGTCACTCATGTGTTTGATGATTTTATTAGCTTCTCCTCAACTGGTTTTTATAATTTGATTGCTGACTTCTCAGTTTGGGGAATTAAGTGACCTCTTGTTTTGATATCCTTAGAGCTAATTAATAAACGGGGCTTACTATACTTTCCGATAGAAGCTGGGATGCATAGAAAAGAATAAAAACTGATAATCAGAAAGAACTGTGACCTCCAATGCAGGAGGAATACTCTGTATAGATTTTACTAGTATTCCATAAGGCTTTACATGCAAAGAACTATTGCTATGCTATTGAAATGCCTTGTTTATTACTTACCCTCTTATTTCTACTTGAGCGACAGCAGTGATGTTGATTTGCAAACTCACAAAATTGCTATCTGGATTGTCCTTGTTGGAACTAAAACACAATGAAATGTAATTTAAATACATTTTCTCAGATGTGTTGCACACGATGATCATGAAATCATTCTGTATACACAATCGAAACACACATTCCTAACCTGGTAGTTTGGAAAACAATGGCATATTCATTCTACAAAATCATAACCATTTGTACAAGGAAATGTTAAGGTGGTTTATGATCAGAGGAATGAAACAACTTCCTATCAGGAGATCATTTATCTGGAAATACAATAGATTTCTGGAGATGCTAACACTTTTTAATTTCAGGGGCTAAACCAAAAAGGCAATGAGCTGAGTTCATTTTCCAGCTTGTACCATAAACAAATTCCTTAACATATCTGCACATCATGTTCATCAACTCCTGATTTTCTATGTTAATAAAGAGGAGACCTGGCATGAATAATCCAGAAGAGCATATAATTGAAAAAGCGTTTGCATTTGGCTCTGAAAGACATCATGCCATGCATTGTTTTGGGAGCAATTTTATCTTCCTTATGGTTTATTTCTTGAGTTAATATTAAAACAAGAGTACATCCACTGCATATTCAGTGGCTGTCTAGGGTGTGGAGTGGGTGTGAATTAGAAACACAGGTAATGGCATGAAGAAACAAGACCCAGAGAAGCTGGACAGTACGTCCACAGGCAATCTGAGATGACCTGAGTGTTTATGAAATGCATCAAGAGTCTCAAGATGGAAGGTGTGTGTTCAATACTATTTATTTGAACAGTGGCAAAATTATTTTTAAGTTTGGTGTTTCATTCCTTCAAGCAAATATAATTACATACGAAACTTAACTTTTAAAAAGTACATGTGTAAAGCAGTCAGTGCTATAAGGAAAATAAATTGTACCTTCCAAGTGGTTCAGGCAGTGACTAAGTCTTGGATGCAGGTGCTACATATCTGCATTTTTTGTCCCTCCGTGCATTCATCAGAGTCATCCACAGGATCAAACAGTGTTTAATAAACAAGCACATGGCTATATCGCCACTTCAAAGCTTGTTGAGATTCAGGTCTCCTTAAGAGAAGAAAGCCTCCTCTGTCTGACATGGAACCTTGCTCAGATTCAGTGGATAAGCTACAGTATTATGATGGTGGGAACGGGCTAGCTTCACACTAGATTTTAAAACTTTCCAAATGTGAGGACTGGAAAGGATCTGATAAAATTCTGCTTTCAAAGGAGGAAGAGGCAGAATTGTTCCCAGAGTACTTTAGAAAAACCCTAGTTGATTGCATATACTGATAAGACGACTTAAACTGCAAACACATAGGAAAGATATAAGCAGGCAAATGTCAGGCTCATTTCCTGTCATGGAGTACTTATCACTGCTGACCTTGTGACAGTGCCCAGAGGGATCTGTTCACCAAAGTTTGAACCCCAGATTCCTGGCCATTTCATTTTACTATTATTACGTATGGGGAAAAATCTTTCTTTCTTTCTTTCTTTCTTTCTTTCTTTCTTTCTTTCTTTCTTTCTTTCTTTCTCTTTCTTTCTTTCTTTCTCTTTCTTTCTTTCTTTCTTTCTTTCTTTCTTTCTTTCTTTCTTTCTTTCTTTTCTTTCTTTCTTTCCTTCTTTTTCTTTCTTTCTTTTTCTTTCTTTCTTTTCTTTCTTTTTCTCTTTCTTTTCTTTCCTTCTTTCTTCTTTTTTCTCTTTCTTTTTCTTTCTTTCTTTGCTTCTTTCCTTTCTTCTTTCTTCTCTTTCTTTCTTTCTCTTTCTTTTAATGGCATGATTCAAAATTCTAACCATTGACAAATCACTCCACTTGTTGCAGACTTAATGGTGCCAAAAATATTATGAGAAATTCTCTAGTTTGGAAATTTAAATCTAGTTGCTTGGCAGATCAACCAGATTTTATTCTATTTCCAGCTCACTACTGCTTTGCAGCAATGCATACTAGAATTATGATAAGATGTTTTATTTAAGCCATTTGCATAATGATTCTATTGCCTCTTGTTCACAAATGATAACACAATTCCCATTACTCACAGCAGAATGAAAACATAAATAGATGTCAGACACTGAAGTCATCTTTGAGTGTGAGTGTCAGATGAAGATCATAGAGGTAGAATTGCTGAAATGCAGCAAGAGCAAGTCTAGACCTGTTTGGCTAATTAGAATTAGCTCCTGTCACATAGATGTGCTGTGATACTTGCTACTGCCTGATGGTACTATCAACAAATCTCTGGTATGATGTACAACTTGGATGCTTCCTTGACCTCTTTCCTGGAAGGAAACCTCCTTCACTAATGTCACTGCTCCATTCAAACAAGCCATCCATCACTGCCAGAGAGGCTGAACTATTTATGCTGCTGGTGTTTGTTCTACGCAAGCAATGGCAAATTTCCTCTACTACACCCTATGTTGTACATGAAGGATAGACATGTGTTTCACCTTATGACTCCAGTGCCCTTTGCTTTTTCCTATTGTTTTCTATTTTCTCATATTCCTTTTGTTTTCTGTGGTCTTTGGAAAGTCAGCAAAGACAATACCCTGTTCATTTCAGCATTGCTGAGGAAGCGACTTCAAGGGTGATCTTCCGAGCCTGTCTGTACATGAGAAGTGCAGTGTGAGACCTGCTTTGCCCAGGGAGGAAAATGTTTGCATCATACAGATTGAGGGCATGGAAAGACCATTTCATGCTAATATTTGGTAACAGGAAATTTTTTAATTTTATTAATTTATAAAGCCCATTTTTCTTTTGGCTTCTATTTATGGAATAGCGCACTAAATGTGGGTAACGGAAATCAATATATAGTTGTAAGAGTTTAGACTTTAGATCACTTGGATTACTTTATTTTTGATTTGAACACATTCAAACTGAATCTAAAACTATGCATCTAAATGCTTATTAGCATCTTTGAAGGTTGCCAGCAAACCATACAGATAAGTGCTCACATTCCAAACACCTTAGTACCTGACTTTTAAAAGTATTCTCAAACACTTTTACCTCTATTATGCATGTTTTGAGTTTTGTGCTTTAATTGTGTTCCAGTTCTTTCTGCATTTCTGCATTTTTATATTTTTAGAATAATGTTAAATAGTCATTAGTAGACTAGAATATAATCATGACTCATTTTTAGATCAAGGTGAATGTTTAAAATGTGGTCATTTCTGTTTTCCATCAAATTCAGCACCTAGCTATTAATTCATTATTTTAAATGATGATCTACAGGACAGATGTTGGGATGGAATTTAGAACATTATCTAGTGTCTTTTGTTGGTTGAGTGAACTACTATTTGCATCTTTTCTCTTATTTATAACTACAGTCAAGAGAAAAAAGAAAATTCTGATGAATTTGCATAGTATCTTTGTACCAGGCTTTCTTTCTAAAAAATGGCATGCATTCTATGAGAGATGTTACTTCCTTCTAAATGACGCAAATCTTCCTGCCACTACAGAAGCAATGGGACAGACAACGATGGAGAGAAATAGAAGCTTCAGACTGCTGTGTGGGGTGACAGTTGTCCTTCACTTTGGCATTCACCCACATCAATTTAGTAATACAAACGTAAGATTTCCAAAATGGAAATATTTAGGGCTATGTGAGCTTTTGGGGAAATACATATTTCTGTAGATGCAATGAACTAATTTAATAATCTTTTGATAAAATAAAGAGCTATTAGGAAAGAATTCATTCTGTCTGCATTTCATTGCTAATTTGCATAAAGTAAAAATGTTTTAAAAATCCAGAAGAAATTATTTAAATTAAATTCAAGGGGAAAAAAAAAAAACCTAGGTAAGGTCAGAAAATTAAGCTAAATTAGAAAGCTTTCCCCTTAGAAAGCTGGGGAAGAGGCAGTTTGCGACACAGATTACAGGTTTTTAAAATCTGCTACATTCTTATAACTTCATGTATTTTTTAAAAATCCTAGACTTTTCACCGATGTAGCTATAAAAAGGTAATGTGGCCCACAGAGTAATTACTCTAAAAGTTATCACAGTGTGGTTACACATCTTGCAAGATATTAAGATAAATTTAGAGATTAGCAACATTGCATTTTACTAGAAAACCAAGCTGTAGATACTGGCACTACCATGTTTTCTGTAGTTAGAGTAAGGTTCAAATAACTGGGCAAGGTATGAATAACCATGAAAGGTTTGCATGTGTTGTCTGTATCAGTGCTTTGCAAACTTTTTAAATTGGAGACTTCAAAAAATATAACCATGTCACAGGACATCTTGCCAACACATTTACATTTACCTGAATGGAACATTTCATGAACAATTTAAATTACATTCTAGTCAATTTCCTTTTCTTTTCATATGGGTCTAGTGCCATTAGATTGATTCCATTACTGGATAATGGCTGAAGCTCATAGCTCAAAGGCTCTGGCCAGCATTCCTCGCTACTCTGTGGGTCTTCCTGCTCAGAACATATCAATTGTGACCATGAAGGACCAAAAACAGTAGATAGAGAATGGGTAAAGTCACAGTTCAATTCTCTTTTTTTTTTTTTTTTTTTGTGGGTACTGGGGGTCGACCTCAGGACCTCACATGCCAGCAGGCGCCCATGCCGCTGAGCGATATCACCGCCCCCTTTTTTCGTATGTGGGTTCTGGGAGTCGAACTCGGGCCCTCGCGCTTGCCGGGCAGGCGCTTACGCCGCTGAGCCATCTCACCAGTCCCACTGTTGAATTCTTAAACAAGGTCATCCTTAGAAAAGGGAGGCAGTGACCTGCAAGTTCAGTTTACTGTTGTTAGATCATTGTTCTACCCTTAGAATATAGTACGTCACCTGCATCCTGCCCTGGTGCTCCCACATAAACCATAAGACTAGGCCGGTGAGTTAGCTCAGCACCTGCCTGACAAGTGCAAGGTCCTGAAGTTGACTCCCGGTACCCACATAAAAAAAAAAAAAAATAAGTAAATAAAAATAAAAATAAACCATACAACTCATTCATTCTTGAAAATTTAGGAGACTTTGGGATTGCATGTGTAAAATCTATGCTTTTGCTTTTTGTTTTCTGTCTCATAAGTTGGCCTACATAATCTCTTTTTGAAGACTTAAAGCACTGAAAAAAATGAAATAATTGAGAAAAATCAAAGGGTAACAGGGCCATGAAAGTCTAGTGCTAATGTCAGAAGAACTTTAAGGTAAAAACCTTGACAAGCGGCCTATCCTTCCCCGTGAGTCTCTGTACTCCTAAGTGCTGTCCGTAATTTAGTTAGGGAAAGGTCTAACCTTCTGATTTGGAGATTGAAGTTAATGCTCATGTTTGTTTTCTCCAGACGTGGAACTGCAAATCGGAGGCCCAGAGAATACTGAAAACAACAACAAAACACACAGTATACGAAGTTATTACATGGGAGGGGCCTGATATACAGCATAAAAATTATTCCTAAGTAATCCCTCCAAAACCCCACCCTGTATCTCAGTAATATTGTCTTATCTGTTTCTGCACTACATAGCTTAGGGTTAGGGTTAGGGCTAGGGTTAGGGCTAGGGTTGGGGTTGGGGTTGGATTAGGGTTAGGGTAGCTGGGAGCCAAGAGGAAGCTATGCAACGTGCGCCCGGATGATTCAGCTAAATAGGCAGAAATGAAGTCTATTTTATATTAACGCAATTTCTGAGTGGGATAAAATAAAGATCTATTACCTGATGAAACACAATCAAAAGATGAGAAATTACAGTGAGATAGGAAGCATGCATTAACTGTAATATATAACACATAAAATTATGACTTGAACAGTGGCAGGTACATAGTATGTGCTCAAAAATACTTGCTAGATGAATCAAAAATGTTTCAAGAACTTGGACAAGAAAAGTAGTTGTATGACAAAGGACCTTTGGACTGTGTGGGTCAAGCAACCTGGATTCTCCCTCTTCAGGTAGGTCCTTCTCACTTCATGGGCCTTGGTTTCTTTATATATACAAAAACTTTAGATCACCCAGCACTCAGTTCTACAATAGTGATGCAAACCAAGTATCCCACATACTATATTTGTATAATATATTTTTCTAAGAACACATAAATACGCATTCCATATATGTCTTTCAATAGAAAACTGCTAACTACAAAGTGTATACAAATCAACTCTCTATATAAAGAAATATACTGTATCCTATAATATTATGATGCATAACGTTTAGTATCTGATGGGTAAACTTTGGTAACTTTATGATGTATGCTGCTCTGAAGTTAGTTTATTTTATGAGCTAAGAAATAAATTCTGTTTTGTTTTGTTTTTTTTCCAAAGATCCACTTCACTATACATTTTGGTTCTCTTTACCCTTTTAGTAACCTCTCTTTTTCTGCCACCTCTCTTTGGTACTAATTGAAAACAACCCAAATCTAAGAGAGGAGACTGATTTATGAGTCTATAATGTTTCCGTTTGATGGACATTATGTGGCTTTTGAAATTATAGCTGTGAGGTTAAGGCAATAATGTAGATGATGCTTCTAACATAATTATCAAGGAAGAATACAGGTTATAAATTTCACTGTGCAATGTGTGTCAGCTGTGATTTGAAAAGTTTATATGTGAAAAACCTACTATATAACAGCGGAGACATATTGCAAGGAACTATTCCAAAATAGTATGTTAGGATGTTTGTATAGGTTATTTTTTTCCTCCTTTATTTTCCAAATTTGAAAAACTGCTCTTATTTTTATAATTTGAAAAATGGATTAAAAGTGGAGAGAAATAAATGCAATGATGATACAAAGAAGGAAGTAAAATAGTAGCTAACATGTATACAAAATCATGTGACTTACTATCCCGAGCACTGTACTATGCTTTACAGCCTTATCTCACATAATTAGGACAACCCTGCTGAGGTACGTACTGTACTGTTGACATTTTACAACTGGGCAGCAATCTGAGAATTAGAGAGGTTAAGCGTCTTATTCCAGGTACAGAGCAAATAAACTACAGAATTGGAATTTAAATCCTTGAAAGTTGATTCCAGAATCTGTATTCACAGGACTACAGTTTGAGAATCAAATCAGTAATAGAAACTCATGTTAAAAACGATCAGTAATAATATGAAGTAATACTAAATTGTCATTTTTATCATGGATCATTCTCCCCATGTGTGATGAGCCACACGCTGTCCTAGAAGCTTTACTTATGCCACAGCGTTACATTGCTCCCCACTTTCCTACAAGTAAGTGTTTTCCCATTTCAATGTGACTTACTAAGCTATCACAGCAAAGCTGCTCTCTAAACTCCGATGTGCCTTGATTATAAAATATGCACCCCCTCGGCCCCAGGAGTTAGGAAATTCTTTATAATTCCAAATGTGCAATTTTCCATCAGGCCTCCTTTGCACACACTCTTCTGTCTTCTTTGGGACATGTTTTCCCTTTTCTTCTTCTTTTTCTATTTGGAAAACTACTCAGACTTCAAATGTCCTGCAATGAATTCTCTGATGCCAGAGGCTGAGCCAGGTAGAAATGGTTTCCTTTCTATCCTCTGTCTCCTTCTTTACTACTCTCTCATCACTTAATTTATGACATGCTAATTTTGAATTTTTTTATTGAACAGGTATTGTGTGTTTTCATATTTATATTGCCAAACTCCAGTTTGCTAGAAGGCACAGTGAAGGGGCTGAAGAACAATTGTTGAATGAATGAATGACCAACAATTGTTGATGGTACACGCCCCATTCTGGGAATCTTACTGCACTGTGATGCAGGCTGCCTGAAGCGGCCTTCACTGAACGCATGGTATGAAGACACAATAAGGTGCATCAACTTCCTATTGGTAGGAGGTACATGTGTTCTTAACTCATACCCAATACCAGATCTCTGGACGTTGATTCTAAAGAGGTTTTTTTTTTTTTTTTTTTTTTAATTCTTGCTAAGAAAATTTGCAAGTTGTTATGAACCTTATTGATATATAACTATTTTATATTACTACAGCTACTATATGAAACTGACTTCACTATTTAAATATCAGGAGTACAACTTCTAAATGCTGCCTAGAATATTTTGTTATATTAAAATTAAAAATCACTCGAAAATGATCTCTTAAAAAATATTGGGACTCAAATATCTGCTCATTTACCATGCTTTTTAATATATAAGACTTCACTTCCATTTGGAATTTTACTACACTGCACTGAAAGTCTTTAGAAAGTACATAGAGAAGAAGTAGATAAATCAAAGTATTTTATAACAAAACAGAATGCAATAAAATTTGATGTGTTTAAGGCATTAAAGAGAAGATAAGAAAGCCCCTAGGTTTGTTCTACTATAGACCTCAGAGACAAGTGAATATAAACAATTTACTTTCCTGACTTCTAAAGATTATTTGCTGATAAAATGGATTGGCATCCCTTTGCATAAACACATTCATGGTTAAGACTACACTGTCACTTTTATACTTCTCTTTGAATGACATGGGTGGCCAGATTTTGTCCCAAGATTATTCTGAGTTATTGGTGTTCTTAGACGGTCTTTGGTCTAGATTTAACACTTTTTATGTCACTGGAAAAGGAAGGAACGACTGCACCAACAGACACTAAACCTATTTTCACCATGTCAATTCATGTCTATCTGCTCCTAGGTAATTAATCCTCTTTATATCAAATTGGGTAGTGGATTTTCTTTTTGAAAACTAGCAAAAGGATTTACTAACTTCTAAATAGAAGGATTGTAATGAAAAATGTTCTCACACCTCAGCTTAGACACTCTGTCTCTCATAGCATTAATTAATTAATTAATTTACAATACTGGGGATTGAACCCAAGGCCTTCACACTGAGCTACATCCATTTTTTATTTTTTTGATTTTGAAGCAGAGTCTCACTAAATCGCTAAATTGCCCAGGCAGGGTTTGAACTTGCAATCCTCCTGGCCTCAGTCTCTCAGAGTGCTGGGATTATACTTGGGGGGTACTACAGTTGGAATGGCTTTTTTTTTTTTTTAAGTTTCCTCTATTATTCATTAATCTTTATCCAAGTACATTCCACAGTTTTGTAGACCAGATAGAACATGGGCTTTGTGGTCAGGCACGGTTTGAGACCTGGTTCTGTCCTTTATCATCTGTGTGACTTTGGTTCGTTTGACTTTTTTTAGGCTTCGATCTCCTCATCCATAAAGCAGAGAAAATACTTGATACATAGGGTTGTTTTAAAAATTCAATGTAACATAAAAAGGAATCCCCTTAAATAGTGAGAAGTTTATAACAGGATAATCAATAGTAATCTGTTAAAAGAATTTACCTTTTATTTAAATATTTTTTGACCCACGAAGTTTACACTTGGCACATTTTTAAATAACCAAGGCTACTGCAATATTAATAGCATAAAGGAACAAAAATATTAGTCTAGCATAATATCTTTTTTTTTTTTTTTTTGTGGGTACCGGGGGTGGTCCTCAGGACCTCGTGCACCAGCAGGCACCCGTGCCGCTGAGCGATATCACCGGCCCCTTTTTCGTATGTGGGTTCTGGGAGTCGAACTCGGGCCCTCGCGCTTGCCAGGCAGGCGCTTAAGCCGCTGAGCCATCTCACCGGCCCATAGCATAATATCTTGATGTATAAATTATTAATCAGTAGTATTTGAGTTTCTAATGCTTAGGTAAATATGTGAAACACTGGGCTAAGAGATTTATTTACTGGAAGATTTTTCACACTTTTACAATGCAAGTATCTGACTTCCTTGGGGAAGGAAGCATGTTCAGCAGTAACTCAGAGCTCCTTTAAAAGGATGGCTAAGGGACCATCATTCTTTGGAACCTATTGAGAAGTTGTCCTAATATAAATTTATGCAACTTTCACAAAATTTTTTCAAATAGGTCATTTCACTGATAAGGACAAATATCTAATTTTAAATAGAGGAGTATGTCAGGTTCAGTTTATGCAAGTTTTCATTATGTAGCATTTTCAGGTTTCAGAATTTTTTTCTGACTTAAGACTTCATAAAATACTTGGCACTGTGATATTGATTACAAGGAGTTACTCTGTGTGTACTTAAACTATGATTGCATAAAATAAATTTATTGTCCATAAGTAATCATGAGCAGAAAGTTCCTAAACCTGGAAACAGAAGAATACAGAAAAGGAAGACGGAGGAAAACAACTCCTATTCTTTTGCAAGCATATTAGAAACTAATATGCTTATTAATTTTTTCCTTTGCTACAAAACAATTTTCTGTATTGTTCTTCAAATATAGACTGGTAGAACTGATTCAAAATTGGAGTATGGCAGTGTTTTATGAAAATACTATGAAGGCTACTTATATAACAGGTATAATGGAAATAGATTTTTCTCTGCTAAAATCATTTTTAATTAGCTTATTTTAAGGTTCTTTTTTTGCTTACATCCTATTTCTTTCTTAATTCAAAGAAATCTATAGTAAAATTCAACGAAAAATATTCAGAGAAAATAACTCTAGTAAGAAAAAAGGTCTTCATAGCTTTGTTACAACTAAAAGCTCCATAAATGTAAGATCTAAAGAGCAAGCACATAAAAGCATACATCTTTTTTTTTTTAATCTGTGATTATGACTCTGTGTGGGTTAAAATGCTAAATCCCACTCCCCTGATGATTTTCCTAACTTATTTTTCTGAATGTTGAGTTGTTGAGTGCTAACTGAGGAATTTCCACTCATTCTCTCTAAAATTCAGTTAGACAAAAATCAGTGCTGCAGGCTTCTCTTACATTTGTCGCAGCCACCATAGGGTTCCCGAGGTCACACACCACCATCCTGGTCACATTTTCCATCTTGTACTCACAGCTCAGTGGCCGAAATCCCTACAATGGGAAAGAAGTTCAGGGGGCAGAATAAATTACTACGTCCTGTCACGAAGCCATGTGGGGGCCTGGGAGCTCGCCTTGATTTCAAGCACCTGTGCGGAGAACTGTGCACAAAAACTACTCTGTGACCATTGCCTCAGAAGAGAAACCTGAGAGAAAAGCATAGAAATTTAGGAAGAAAGACACTGAGTGGTAAACGTATAGTTTTCATGGAAGAAAATAATGCTTAAATAGCATTTGTATGAACATTTTGGACATTATTTTCACTATTGTTAATGTTAAATTCAGGGCATGAAGATCACAAATAATTAACCACGAATAAACAGGCTTATTCCTTATGTTATGAAAATAAAATGACAGCAATATGTATAGATTATCCTAAGACTCAACTACTTGCAAGAGAATTGCCCCAGACAGAAATTTCTCCCCACGTAGTCTCCTTTTGAGATTATATAATCAATTTTGTTCGATCCTTCAAATAGTTAAGACGTAAAGAGAACCCCTTTATGTTTACCCAGTGCTTCTAATCTCCTTCTATCTCCCTATATCATATTCTGATTAGTGTTTAGAAAATTATGTTTGAAGACATGCTTGGAAATATATGCTGGAGAAGGTCTCAAGGTTATGCTGATGAGAAGGGGAAGAAAAAGAGGTTTATTTTCACTGCTCTCTGCTTTTCCGTGTCTGTGTGCTATTCCCCACTGCTTAGAAATCCACCCCTCGGGCCGGTGAGATGGCTCAGCGGCGTAAGCGCCTGCCTTGCAAGCGCGAGGGCCCGAGTTCGACTCCCGGAACCCACGTACGAAAAAGGGGCCGGTGATATCGCTCAGCGGCACGGGCGCCTGCTGGCGCGCGAGGTCCTGAGGTCGACCCCCCGGTACCCACAAAAAAAAAAAAAAAAAAAAAGAAATCCACCCCTCATTTCCCAGCCAGGTCCTCTTTCTCTATTTCAAAACCTAGTGGCCCTATCCCCTGTTCTCCATTTGGTGAGAGCAACTTATGCTAATCCATTATTTCACTCTAACTCACAATGTGTTGTAAACCTGTTGCCTGTTACTCTCATTCCCAAAGATAAACTTGCAATATGATAGTGTGGTGGTTAGGGTAGAGTTTCAGCTTCGTTGGCTATGGAATCTGCCCCACAGATTGGTAGAGCACACTTCTGGGTGTGTCCGGAGGGGACATGGAGGTGTGGCCTTGGGAACTACTCCCCTTCCACTCTGGCATTGTTTCCCTGCTCTGTTTCCACCGCACCCTTCCACCGCGTCTCTTCCTTAGAGCCCGCCAATCATGAGCTGAAACTGTGAGCAAATTAAACCTGCCCCCTTTAAGCTGTGCAAATTGGATATTGTGTCTCAGAGAAGAAAAAGCTGAGTAATGCAGATGCACAAAGAAGTACCCTTTTGGGAATTTCTGTTCTTGGGAGAAGTTCATGCAAGAGGCTCCCAATATGATGATCATTTACCCATCCGTCAGCACCATTGAAATTTTATATAAGTAACATGATTTTTTTCAAATAAAAATTTCACAAATGATCCTCCATTCTTTTCTACTTTATTAAGAAAAGCCCCAAACTAAACCTACGAAACAAACAAAAAACCTAAACAAACTCCAAATAGCTAAGCAAAAAATTCCCCACATATATCACACACTTCAAGACTGTACGCTTCAGGAGGGCAGGGTTTTTGCAGCTGTTTGTTCCCAGTGCCTGAGGCAGAGTTGGGCACGAAGCATCAGGTGGTGTCAGAAGACACAGGGCAGAAGCAGCTCACACAGGGTAACTGAGTCCTCTCCTAGAGTTATGTAAGTAGACATGGACACTATTTAACAGGGAACAAATCCTTGATATTTGGAGCACTGTATAACACGTGCTCTCACAGAATATGCTGAATGACATGTTAGTAAACCAGAAGGAGCTAATAAAACTTTTTCCAAAAGCTGGTAATCTTCTCTTTTCTTAAAGATAGGTTTAGCACATATTCAACTTCTTAGGAACTCATAAGCTAATCCTAATCATACAGAGATATTTCATGTTGAGATTATTAACCCAATCATGAAAACAGAAAAAAGAAAAGAACCCTAGAAAAGCTTTTAACACTTCACAAATGTTCCTTGAATAGGATTCAAGGGTTTAGTTTCTATAGTGAATATTTTTATCTTACTTAAAGGCAAGATAGAAATAGTTCTTTGACATCAATCAAAGATTTTTCTCCCTCCCACATCCCTTCCACCCTTTTTTAAAAAACCCTATTTCCTCTCTACGATGAGAAAAACAGTGAATGTTTTTCTAGATATTTTTAGATTAGTTTTCTTCAGGGTATTTTAAGTTCATTTATAGCTCTTAGAGCTATATGAATCATTCAGTAATTCATTCACTAAAATTATTTACTGTGGACCTGCTAGTTACTAAGTCCTGATAAACAAGACTTTTGTCCTTACTGAATTTCTAATTCTTACAATTACAATAAGTAATTACAAGCAATTGTAACAAGCAATGGAAACACACAATTTCAGTAGAGTGTGGTAAGTTTTATGATAGGAGAAATAAACAGTAATAAAGGAGGACATGCACACAGACTTCAGAAATCAGAGGGCATCCTGGAGGAGGTGACATTAAAGCGGACAGGAGGGTGTAACAGTGATTACAGTGGGGATCATGGCAGTTTCCACATAAAGTTGTTATGAAGATTGCCTCAAATACATGTGAGAACTCAGAGCAGTACCCAGCACACAGCAATTGTTCAAATGCCAGCAGTCTCAATTATAATTAAGCATTAAAAAAAAGAATAGAAAAAAAATTAAAACAACACTGAGAGTCCATCTCACTCCAGAAAGAATGGTTATCATCAAGAAACCAACCAATAACAAATGCTGGGGAGGCTGTGGGGAAAAAGGAACCCTTCTCCACTGTTAGTGGGAGTATAGACTGGTGCAACCACTGTGGAAATCAGTGTGTAGGTTCCTCAAAAAACTAGGATTGGAAGTCCCATTTGACCCAGCTATTCCCCTTCTGGATATCTTCCTGGAAGAATTACAAGCATCATACCACAACCATGTTTATAGCAGCACAATTTGTAATAGCTAAATCTTGGAAACAACCCAAATGCCCATCAACCGAGGAATGGATAAAAAAGATGTGGTCTTTTTATACAGTGGAATACTACTCACCCATAAAGAAGGATACACTGGAGACTTTTATAGGTAAATGGATGCAACTAGAGACCATACTCATAAGTGAAATGAATCAGACTCACACGTGTAAACATCATATTGTTTCCCTGGTGTGAGGAACTGAAAGAGTAAATAAGGTTCAAAATGCACAATAGATATTGTGAAATGGGAAGAAATTGTTCAAAAGGAAAAAGGAACTAGGATGGAGGACGGGGAAAAGGAAGGATGGGAAAAGGAAAAAAACCAAAATACAAGATAGTTATTCTACTAGTTTCTCTTAGTTCATTGAAAAGATATGTTTGTGCTAATATGGTTTGGAGAATTTTTTATGCTCATATCTTGTACCCTGATTAACTACTTTAAAGAAAACAATACTCAATGTATTAACTATTGTTATTTTATTATTTTGTTATGAAGTTTTGTTTTACTTTTTTCCATAAAATAAAAAAAGAAAAAAATTATTATTAAGCATCAATTATTACTGAGTTTCAGTTGTTATTAAGTCCTGAGGATGAATAAAGCATGTATCAGGGAGAAGATACATAAGACGGTGGATGAACTGAAAAGAATTTCAGTCTGGCTGGAATTTTGGGTATGTGGGCAAAGGAAGGGATCAACTACTAGGGGAGAGGCTGAAGAGATAAGCAGATGTGATAGAGGTAAGAGACTCAGAAGTCACCTGAATGACCTGGACCTCATGCTAAGTGCAATGGGAACCAGTGAGGGGCTTAAACAGAGAGTGTCAGATTTGCACTGTAGGAAGATGGTTTTCTCTGTAGTTGAGGGACTGGAGGCAGGGCGATGGAGAGAAGGATTAGGAGACTGTTGCAATAATGTGGGCAGAGGTGATGCCAGTCTGGAGGCAGGCAGTGACAGTAGCAGTGGGTGGAGAAAAGGATGTGGACTAGAGAGACTGAGGACTGATTTGGTTTCCAAAGCTGATAGGAGGGTGTAACAGTGATTACAGCTGGGATCATGACAGTTTCTATATAAAGTTGTTATGAAGACTGACTCAATTAAATACATGTGAGAATTCAGAGAAGTACCCAGCCCACAGCAATTGTTCAACAAACGTCAGGAAACCAGGTGGACAATTCTCTGAGATGGAAGGTGCACGAGAGAGGAATGTGGATGGGAAAAGGGCTGGTTATGGACAGGCTGAAGGCGTGGTGACTGGGGGAGGTTTAAGTGGAGATGTGTCCCAGGTTGTCAGAGAGACGGCAAGTAGACTAGTGGTTAGCAGGGCCAGGAGAGGAGAGATAGGGAATCGGTTTTTAATGGGTCGAGTTCCGGTGTGGGATAATGAAAATGTTCTGGAGGTGGATAGTGGTGATGGCTGCACACCAACATGGGTATTACAGCACTGCACACTTAAAAATGGTGAAAATGGTAGATTTGATCTTATATAAGTTACTACAACAATAATAACACAGGTACTCCTTTATTCCCGGGAAAATTTAGAAGAAAGGTCAATAAAGGAAAGTATAAACAAAGGCTGGCTCCATTCAAGTTTCTGGAGAAAGTAATGATCAGAATCTATTTCCTAAGAGACAAATATTTTCCATAAGAGAACAACAAAATTACACTTAGATAATTCCTCATATTTTTCCCTTCAAGGAAAAAGATTTATACTTATGTATAAATTACATATATATATATAAAACAGAGTTCAAATAAAAGGCACACAAACCCCAAACTGCTTAAATGCAAAGAAGAAAAAAGAATGTAGTTTAGTCATTTAAAATTTAAAGACTGAGTTAAGTCTCTTCCCAAGGGAAGTTGATAAAGGAAAAAAAAATAGTTAAGGGCTCACTTGAGATTATGGATAAGGTCTGTTGTAAAGTTTATAGCCAATGATAGAATGATAAGTGCTCACTCATATTTTCCAATGCAACGAAGTGAATAGTAAACTGAATATTTTGCTAAAAGAACATTCTAGAATAGTTGCTTTGTTCAGCAAAATCAGAGGTGAGGTGGCACAAAGGGAATTTAAACAAAAATTTGAGTGGAACCCTGGAATATTTAAAAAAATAACATATGTGAGCTTCATTTTCATGTTTATCTTTGCATTTTTGCACGTAAGTATTTGTAGGAGGTGATATTTTTCTTTCTTCCTTTCTTTAGTTTTGTTTGTGCATATTCTTATGAGATGACATTTTCAATTCAAAATGGTTATTAAACACCATCTTTATACGTTGTGTGTATAGGTGCTCTACTTGTTCCCATTGATTTCTATATTTTGAACTAATAATTCTAATAGAGAGATGAGTATAAAATCGCATAAGTAGAGGAACAAGAAAATGGGGTAAATGCGGATCATTCCCTGGAGAAATTAAGGCACAAATTGATATTCATGTTTGAAATGGGGGAAGGCATGTTGTACAGCTGCAAATACTTTTGAAAAGAAGTGAGATGTGTTTTCTTCTAACCAACTTCTCTGCTAACAAGGGAGTTAGAACATTTTTAGACTTTTTAACTATTTTATTGTGGTATGACGGACATACAAAAATCTATACACATTTAATGTATACAACTTGATGTGTTTAGAGTTTTTTCCATTAATTTCTTCAATAAAAATGCATCATGATTTCAAACGGCTGTCAGAGACACTTTCTTGCTATTAATCTGGATTGTTTTTAACTGAGAAGATAATTCAAGTAAAACAAAAATCTATGAGACTAAAAGTTTGAATAGATAATTATATATTCCCTAAGCCTTTAAAACACCAACACATCACAAAGAGGAATTCCTTTTCATTAAATTACTCGATCATTAGAATGTGCAAGATCCTCAGAGCATGCACTATTTGAAAACTAGTAGACATTTAATAATCTTTAGTTAAATAAACAAGTTCATCAGCGAGTACTTAGAGGGCACCTTTGATGTGCCCAGGCCTGTGAGAGAAATGTGAAATGTAGTCTTCGCCTTTGAGCGCATATATTTCTGAAATGGAAGGACTCTCTCCTGTTAATCTATAATATATTTACAATGGTTCCTAGACCAGGAGAATAAGAACACTGCAGGACCCGAGGTTACACAGAGTGGGAAGATTTATGTTCTGATAATGAACCGGAAGATTATAAATAGCATTGGTGTCACTATCATAAATAGTGGCCTGCGCACCAGCAAATGTGGAAGATCAGGCTTTTCTGGGTCACCATCCCAACAAGGTGGACCAAGAAGAAAGAGAAATGAACTTGTTTTCTTCTCCAGTTCTGGTCCAGGCTGTTATCAGTGCTCAGCAGGGATTGGTTGGACCTTTTTCCCTAACCAATAATAAAAACCGGGCTTCCTGCAACCTGCCTGAAACTTAAAAGCAACTCAAAACAAAGCATGAGAAGCCAGTTGAGAATAAGGAGTTAGTCTGGGAGGTTAGCCGATCCATTGCATTGGTTAATTCTGTTTTCTTCCTTGTTTTAATTCTGAATCTTTGGCCAATTTATCCTCACAATTGTAGCAAAGAAATACATCAACACAGGGTGTGCCCGTCCCTCTTCCTAGCTTATTGCTATTAGGACTTGACAAAATAAGATACGATTTTGCTTGCTTTCAGTTGAAAAGAGACTCAGTCTAGAGGAATTTACTTGAACTCAAATATATTCTAGAACTCCAAACTATACTTAGCTCTTTATATAATTTGCAGATATTACCTTGTTATTGCGTTCAATGCCAACATAATCTGCCTCTTCTGGTATCATTACAAAGAGTTCGGCTTCATAGGCTCCTTCCCCTTCATTTTTTGCATTTATTGTGAGCATAAGGTGATTTTCATCTCCAATGATGATCTGATCCTTATCTCTGAAAATGCCATTTAAAAAGAATTGTTAGGTATTCTACTTTTCTGATGATATGGATATTTTATTTAAGGTTTTAAGAGAAATATTTCTTTATGAGGTTATGAAGCCATGGCAGGCTCTGTCCTCGCCGGTGGATTCACGTCACTTTGTGGGAGTCAAACAGTTATCAAGAGAATGGCTTTGTTGAAAAGCGAGTTTGGTCTGCTTTCTTCTCTATGTACACAAATGTTATTCTGCCATGTTGTGACACTTATACGTAGGCCCTTGTCACAGGCTGCTGACATATTCTTGGACTGCCCAGTTTCTACAACTGTGAGCCAAAGAAACTTGCATTGTTTATATATTTACAAGAATTTAGGAAAAAAAGAAAGAAAATGGTGAATGCGAGACTAAGATAAAGAAGATGGGTCGTCATGAAGGGAAACCATTTCTGGATGGGAAGGGCAGGAAAACATCCAGTGGTGTGCAGACAAATGTTGAACAACTATATGGGAAAGAGAAAGAGAGAGAGAGAGGAGAGAGACAGAGAGAGAGGGAGGGGAGAGAGAGAGACAGAGACAGAGATAGAGACAGAGACAGAGTAAATCCTCCCAGTGTGGTGAATTTTTAGCTACTAACATTCTTAACCATCTGTTAGCAAAATTCATGCAAATTTAACATTTGTCTTACAAGCCAGAGAGGCAGCTTCAGCACATTGTACATTAGGAAACACATACGTTAGGAAGAAACGAGCTATGGGGGAAAAGGAAGAGAGATGGTTTAGAGCAAGAGGGGGACAGACTGCAAAGTGAATGATAAAGAAGGAAGGAATAGGCGGATGGAACAGGATCTGAAATGGCTGATAGAGAGTCTTGAAGTATTCTGAGGAAACTTAATTGACTTTGAACTCCAAATCAAACCAACATTGGGGAAGGCCTCTTCCACTTTTGACCCCTACTCAAAGCTATTGCTTTTGACACTTGTTAAATTATAGAGTTTGGGGAAAGTCCCCTGGAGAGATTACCAAGCAGAGATTCCAAATGTGGCTGTGAGATAGTTCCAGAGAGGGAAAGGAGCACAAATCCGCTTTTTCTATTCAAGGATGTTTCACATCCTTGTTCCATTTCTTCCTATAACATAACACAATGCAAGAACCAGTGTTGGAGTTGGGCTCCCCATGACTAGCAACTGTGAAACTATGTGACTTTGTGACACATTCTGCTTCACTCCCTAGTGTGCCTTTTAAGTTTTTTTTCCCAGCAAATTAAAATTAATTTTGTTTTGACAATTCTAAGGATGCCTTTGAATCATGGGGTGCTGTGAAATTCATTTGGTTAAGGTGTGGACAGACCCAGCCTGCCTGAATCCTTTGCTCACTTGACTGAGGCAAGTAAATATAACCTGAGACACCCTACACACATGTTTAGTTTGAGCAGAAACACTTTTTTCTCACTTTTGCTGAAAGATAAAACGGCCCAGGCAAAATCTCAGGGTGTGTCACTTGACACCGATGACAAACAACTGACCTACCCATGAGCTAACGCAAAGTGTGGCCCGGATCAGGGATTTCACCCAGTGTTTTGCCTCCTCTTCTTTACTCTGTAGTTGTTGGAAGTGTGTCCTTTCTTCAGCAGAGTTTTAAACAAACACCTGTATTCCATTAGCTATAACCTACATGTTTATTTACTTAAACTTACGGTCTAGCCGACAGCTTCAAATCAGGAACACACAGATTATCTTCTCCACAGTCCACCAGGATGTGAGCCTACGTCCAACAAACCATGAGTCAGCGGTAAGCTAGGAAAACCTGAATCATATACTTTCTCTTGAAAATTCCAAACAACTGCACGAACAAAACCAAAGCTTTCATTTCACCACGTACGATTCTACCTGGCTCTACACCCTATGTCACAAGGCGACCTCTCAATATAGGCTAGTTGACTTGGAGTCCAAATCCTATTCTTTCCAGAACATCTGTAAAGAATGCTACCCTGGCACTGTTTGTAGGCATTCAGGCTGCTTTGCTCCCATTAAAGCCACATTTTGAACATATTAATATTGGTTGCACAAGAGGAAGGGCTTCTGAAAACATGATGCTGCACTCTTTCAGGAAATGTGTTAGGAAAAACTCCCAAATGTTGCAAGTCTGATTACAGCAATAAAAACAGAAGGCGCTGACTTTGGTCTTCAGATCACAGGAACAACTGCGCCCACCCCAACCTCACTGGGAAAGTACCCCGAGGACATACCTGTTCAGTAACGACATTGTCCCTATAGTGGTTTAATATTGGTTTCACTTCCAGGCCTTTTTTAAAGGTGGAGTCATTCAAACTGTAATTCAAACTAATGTTGATCGGAGATAATTTATCTCGGAATTCTGTTTCATCCTAGGGAAAATGAACACAAACTCAAATAGCTGCAAGATATTAGTCTGTGAAAGGCAGGTAAAAACTTGACTTTAGTCAGTGAAAGTGAGTGCTTACGAAAGGAAACAGATCTCCTCCAAGGGAGGGATGAGCGCCAAGCAGCAGGCACTAAGCACAGAGCAGACAATGGGACCATTCAGCTGTGTGCCAAGCAGGCCATGATCGGACAAAAATGTCATGTGTGTGACTTTCCATTCTTGAGTGTGGTAGTGAATGTGGACTTCCCTAGTCCCTTAGAGGAGCGGGAGAAATGATAATGAGTGGTCACAGCCTAACACTTGGCAAAGTGAAGATGGGATGCTGTGTTATAAATATTTTTACTTTTAAAATTTCCTGGTAGGTTTTGGAGTTGTAAAAGCACATTATTTTTTAAAGTGCACAATTGTAAATTGCATTTAATCAAAGCTTTGGATGCCTGAATGTGTTCCTGAGTTGGATCTGAAATGTACACTGATAACATCTAAGAAGACGTACTGACAGGATAAAAATTCAAATAAATCGTGTTGAACTTTTATGTTTTTTGTGGGGTAGGGAGGCAGTTAGAAATGAAAACCACCTGAGTTGAGTGCTGTTATCAAGATTTTATTTAAAACAAAAAGAAGCCTTAGAAATTAATAGCAACAGATCCTTAGGTTAGTGGAAGTCAGGGCCAAGAAGAGAGCAGTCAGTCGTAAAGTTTCCTCCTATGAAAATAAAAATAGACAGATGGGGTTCTTTGAAGGCAAAGATGATGGTTCATTGGAGGAAAATGGTTGGAATTCAGATTTGCATGTGAGACGCCAAAAATATGATTTCTGGAGCACTTACTAGAAGGTAAACGATGAAATCCTGGCACTGGAGGGATTTCTGCCGCTTTATCAGCAGAGGGAAGACCAGATGGGATTGACGGTTATTGAGGAAGAGGGTCCGTTTGATGGCTCCTTTTTGTTTCAGAGAATCTAACTGCAACTCAGCCACCAAGGCTAAAGGACAGAAAAGAAGTAAATATAATCAGGGGAGGTAAAAGTGAACACAGTGCCCTATCAGGGATATAAACTTCCATTTCAAGTTTCTTATTTCAGGAAGCATAAATGTTCATAGTTGAAATCGCACATAATACATGAGGCAAAAAGTTTTATAATATACTCTCTGAGCTAAAAGTTTTAAATGTACATTGTCATTTTCTCCATAATTACGTGTTTATAGATAATACTTCAACCAATTATTAAAATCGTATTTATGTAGAAGGTTGTGCATATGCAGTAGACATCTAGGTGTTAATAAACAGCTCACTAGTTTTCTATGGTCTGTGCAGAGAAATGCTTACTGTTCAATTTTCTTAGTACAGTAAAAGAGTGTAAAAATGAAAACAAGCTCACCTATTGTATTTGGAATGCTCTGACCTGCTACAGATGCACATACTGTTAAAGAAAAGCTATGGAAAAATAATAGTTGATAATTTATTGGTTAGTAAATTTTAAATCTGAAGTAGAAATCTTCCTTTCCTTCATTTCATTGAATACATGCATGATTTTCCCCCATCTTTCTAATTCTATATACATGTGCACACACATGGACACACACACACACACATTTCTATAACCCCTAACAGCAGCCACAGCACTGACACAATTAAGACAGGTACCACTGTATAGAAGGCAATACTTGAAAATAGTACTATAGATTACTGAATTTTATCAATTAATATCCTGCTGTGTCTATTCTGTGAATACATATGAGTATCTTCCACATGCCAAAAAATGAAGAATGATCATAACAGAGAGGACAGTAGTCGTGAAGTCTGGAGAGTAGCATGAACATGGCCCCATTTACAGCACCTAAAGATAGCTAGTGTGGCTGCAACATTCAGCTAGATGGGGAAGTTCAAGGAAGCATGGTTGATTTCCTGATTGGAACAGGGCTTTGAACTCATGTTAAAGAATGTGGATTGAATCCTAAGAAGCATCTTCGTTATGCTTAACTTGAACCACACACTTGGAAGGAGACTGGAACTTGGTGGTACTTTGCTATGGGTGAGGTAAGACTGGAGGTAGAGAGGTAAGAAAAGGGAACAGGGAAAGAAAGTAAATAAGGAACTCAAAGCAGCTGTCTCAAGCTAGGTAGGGACACTGACATGGGTATAAAGATAATAGAGGATATATATGCATGAAAGACATCTCATAGTTTTGCCTTGCACATGCTCTAACTGATGAGGAAATGTCTACATGGCTTGTGGGATGACCTGCACTTGGCCCTGATCTGTGGCCATGGAGTGAAAGAGGAATGTCCAGTTGTCTCTGTCCGACCTTGCTGAATGTTCTCACCTCCCTCCTGAAAAATTCTAACGGTCAGCATAAGAGGTGGGGTCTTTCCACATTTCTAAGAAAGTAGAAATACAAAAACTACATATTATAATTTAATGACAAAGCTTTTACTAATAAAATGTTATAGCACAATTTGAATATTTCTATGGAAATCAAAACAAGTAAATAACCCCTAATCTTACTTTAATTACGTGTCAGCTTCCTGTGTCAAACATAATGAAAGTGTGTCACATCTGGGATTCATTTATCTCAGTGACCTCGGTCAATGTCTTCCTTCAGGGTAAATAATTCGCCACATACCATTAAGCCAAAAGTTTCTTGAGATGCCTATGCTATTACAAGTGTTTATACCACTTCCCTGGAGAAATCACAAATTCCAGCTCACTTCTACTTAGTTAGAATTATTTATGGAAGATGAATAATTAATCACATCTTTAAATTTTGTAGCAGTTTTAGCTTCCAAAGTTGGAATTTATTCCCGTGCCCAGCTTTTTTGGAATACTTGGCTATGTCTTAAAGTCATCTGTTGAGCTTTTTTTCTAGTTATCGTTCCTCTGCATAGACAAAACTCATTAGCTTTAATAAGGTAAATTCATATTTATAAATGAAATGGTCAACATATAAATTAAAATAACTTTAGATACAGTGATTTGTTTAACATGAACAAATCAAAAGTAATATACTTTTTGAAAAAGGGATACATTAAAGCTAGGAAAGAACATTATTTGCTCTTTTGTGAGAAGGTATTTGATAAATGATGTTGGCTCAAGGTTACTCGATTTATAAATTCTGTGTCAGTATACATGTATATTTCCTTCTTAATTCTCCTTTTCTGTTACTTCAATATCATTAACAAATGATATTGATTTTTCATACAAAAAACTTACTGAATTGTTGGTAATAGTACTCTGACCTAAATCTACTGGCTTTAAGATGTCTTTAGCAGAAAAGGCTTTTTCACATCACAAACTTTCAAGAACAGTGTTTTGATCTAAAAAGAAAACCTCAGGCCGGTGAGATGGCTCAGCGGCGTAAGCGCCTGCCTGGCAAGCGCAAGGGCCCAAGTTCGACTCTCCGAACCCACATATGAAAAAAGGGCCGGTGATATCGCTCAGCGGCACGGGCGCCTACTGGCGCGCAAGGTCCTGAGGTTGACCCCCGGTACCCACACACAAAAAAATAATAAATAAATAAATAAAAAGAAAACCTCGAAATTGTGTAGCAGTGAAGTGACAGAGTCATTCTAAAAATAGAAAAATGTATTTCTATACACATATACACATTATATGCTTTTATATATCATGAAATTAGGTCCTCTTGCCAGTCAATATTTAATTAGTAGATGTGAGCTGTCAGCAAAAGCCATGAACTATTACTGAATTAACACTGAAATTTCAAATTAGATTTTATGGTCATACTCAGCATAGTCCATTATTCTGAATGGGTCTGATTGGAACAAAAAATACGGAAATTACACAGGTCCTTCATGTCATAAATTTAAATCAAACTGTGGATAGTGCTTCTGATATGCCTAGAAGACAGGAAAATACAACACAGGGTCTTCTCGCATCATCTCCCATGCTCGGCTGGAATACCGATCCCATGAAGCAACTCCACTCAGTTGTGTATGATGGAGAAGGAATGAGATATACACGAAGCATGATTTAAAAGTATAAAGCGATTCATTTTTCATCCTCACCAATTCAATCTTGTGCCAATGACGGCAAATATCAGATTTCACATAAAGCCACTCACATCTGGAACTTTTTTTTCAGGTTGGAAAAGTGGATCGTTACACTTACAAAATGAAATTTCTTATTCTTTTTATAGGTATATTAATATTTATCAAGCTAGATTTTATTTTCTTTTTCTAACTTAGAAATGCCAATAGCAGATGTTTTATAAAGCTAGGTAGCCTACTGAAAGACAGAAATCCACATTGATGGAAATGAACTATCTGTAAACTACAGCTTACAGTGTTCAGATTTATAGTACAAGCTTATATCAAATACAGACAAAAATTACACCAAAGACAATCAACACAGGCCTCTCAGTCATTTTGGAAAAACTAAGCTAAATTCCTAGGATAATAATAATAACGATAATCAGAGACACATTCTATAATGAAACAGCTATTAACTTTCTATCGTTTAATACTTTGAGTCACACTTCAAAATTTTTATATGTGAAAATAAAATCTTTCAGGAAAATGTATGCAATAGCATAAAATAAATAATGTAAGGAATGCAGTACAATTTGCTCACAAAACAGGTTGCACTTTGTCTTAATAAAATGATTTAAAGCAACAAGAAAATGGCTTATGAAAAGAATGAGATTTTCTGGTTAAAAAGTAATATTCTTTTTACAAAACCAAACAGGTCTCATAATGTTGTTAATGTTAGTCACAACTTATAAAAATGTCCATAAAACTAAAGATACTTAGGAAAAAAAAAACTAGTTCAAAAAAAGCACGTCCTATACGAGAGTATGCTACCTGTGATTAGAAGAAATCCACGGAACTAGACACCTCAGATAGAGGACTGCTTGGGGCAATATGAAAGTTTTGTGCTACTTATGCTCAAGTAGCATTCACAGTCCATTTAAATGTTCATTTAATCACAGTAGGGTAAGGGGAAATGCTGGCTCTTTCGCATATTTTCTCAGATCAGGTTTTCATTATACTATTTTATGGTTTTAAACCATTTTAAAATGTGCTCAGGGCATTTCCCAACTCCTTTTAAAAGCAGTTAAAGGCCAGGACATGCCTCCCTGTGCAGGAGTTCCCAGCAACAGGATGTTTTTCAAAAGAATCCTTAAGGGTCCTAGAAACTTGCTACCCTCCACTCTTGAAAGTTCTGACTCCTGCATGAACTCCTGTCAGAAGGCCATCAAAAACATGCTAACATGGGCTGGAAATAACTTCTCCAGGTCAAAATCGGCTTGCTCTACATTCTGATATTCTCAGGGACTGGACATATTGCCTAAGTTAGACCGCGTTTCCTGCGAAATGAAGGCAAATCTCCAACATCCCAAAACTTTGTTTTTTCTTTATGGTACTGGGGACTGAACCCACGAGAGTCACACTGAGCTACAACCCCAGCCCTTTTCATCTTCTGAGACAGGATCTTACTAAGTTATCAAGTTGTGCAGCCTACTTTCAAACCTGCTATCCTCCAGCCTCAGCCTCCCAGAGTGCTGGACCTGATTTTCCAGAAGATATGATGTGATGACATATCTAATGACATCATCTAATCTGATGACTTCTGACATTTGAGGATCTATATACATATTTAAAAGCAAAGTAGCATTTTCTTGGGCTGTGTTTCAATCAAGTTTCATTTTGTTGTTTGAGGTAACTCACATGAGTCAGAGGGAACACTTGAGCCATGTCCTCCTAGGTCCAGGCAAAAGAACCATGATTACCCCACTATTCCTGATGATAGCTGTATGGCCACAATAATCCGGGTCAGGGCACAGAATTCTCCATATTTATGTTGTTTACCTTCTGTACATGCTAAATAACAAAACTAGCATATGTTTTTCCACATAGGAAACTGAGTAATTTAACCCAAATGAAGCCACTAAAACAGGGGGACATAAAATACATCCAAAAAGTGGTATCTGTAAGCATATGCAAATGCAAAAGTCAAGGTATTGTGTTTTATTTTTAGTTTGCTTAACATTTATTTGAGAATGCCAAGAAACTCAAAGACATAGCTGAGATGTGTTTCAGTGGGAATTTCCCCAAATGTTTTTGTGCTTCTCATCTCGCTTAGAGCCTGTAGGTCAGAGAACTTGCTTTGTATGGTAAATCCAGAGCCAAACAACAGCATCACATCATAGATTCTTTTGAAAGACTACTTCCTTGCTACTCAGACTTGGTCCACAGACCTCCAGCACCAACGCCCCCTCTTGAAGCTTTTTCTAGACACGCAAAGCTTCAGGCCCTACTCTAGAATTACTGCACCAAAATCCGCATTTATTTTACAAGATACCCAGGTGATCTGAATCCACAGTAATCAATCCAAGAGCTCATGCATGAGGTGTCCACGAACCAGAGCTGGCTGTGAGAGGAACTGCTCATCATACAGGAAGAGCTTTGTATTAGTGTCTGAGAAATACTGGGTTGACTCACCAGGCCACAGATGTCACAGATTCTGGAATTTGGCAAGTTTTGTTTTCAAGATTGATAATCATTGGGTTCAAGAGAAGCTGGGCATCCACGGTCACAACTGGCCTTGCTCTGCAGGGAAAAAAACAAGGTCTTTATGGCCTCCATGGGCTACAGGCAGAAGCTCACTGCACAGAGGAGGTCCCTGCAACATTGCCAGACTGTGCCAAGAATTCAGGTTATGCATGGATAGGTGGGCGTCACTCAACTGATTATCTCTAAACACTCTGGTAGCACATGAATCTAAATGAAGGATGAGTGGGTGCTCTGGGCACAGCTGCATTCACAAACCTGCTGTCTTTAGGGAGCAGACTTGTGATATTGTGACACTGTTGCTGTAACATTGTGCTCTGCAATTTGCTAAAGTACCTGTATCCATATTTGAAAAACATACCTTATCTTATATCCACTCATAGTAAATACTTGAATTTTACAAATTTTTTTGGCTCATTGATAGTGTTTTACTTCGAATGGTAACTTTGTAGCTGAGTTTTGCAGCTTTAACTAAACACATGAGGGTGAGTTTACAGAATAATTCTGTACTTCATCCCGAGCAACAGTTCTCAACCCTGACTGCACAATATAATCACCCAAGGAGCTTTTAAACAAACACTCTGCTCGGACCCCACCCTATGGACCAATGAACTAGAATAGAACTTCTGGGTTCAGGGCTAGGCTTTGCAATTTCAGACATGCTCTCCAGGTGATTCTAGAGGGTCGCCACATTTGAGAAGAGGAACTGACACAGAGGAGAAGCCATTCCAGCCACCCAGGCGAGGATAATAAGACAAGAAAGTAAATCACAGAGGAAGGGAGTGAAGCAATTTTTAAAGCTTGATTACAAGATATGATTGCTGGGAGCCAGAGCTGCCAGATTTCTGCATGCAATGAGCCACGTTGGATGAATTTTCCTCCAACGGACACAGAGCATGGTTGTGTCTTGGGGCAGAATGCTGTGTAGGGCACTACTTCAAACAACTTCATGATTCCCACGTGGGGCCCACTGGGTTTTTTCCTAAGCTCCTTTATGGTATTTATCTGTACTTTATTTTATATTATTGTTAATATTGTGTTCTAATCCTTGAAAAATCAGATGGTAAAATAGAATTAGACATGCATGAGGTTTATTGTGGTAAACCCATATCAGAAGAAAGGGGAGGGCCGGTGAGATGGCTCAGTGGCGTAAGCGCCTGCCTGGCAAGTGCAAGGGCCCGAGTTCGACTACCGGAACCCACATATGAAAAAAAAAAAGGGCCGGTGATATCGCTCAGTGGCACTGGCGCCTGCTGGCGTGCAAGGTCCTGAGTTCGACCCCCGGTACGCACAAAAAAAAAAAAAAAAAAAAAAAAAAAAGAAAGGGGAGTGAATGGAGGAGAAGGGGAGTTCTGATTCTTGGAAAAGTAGAGGGAAGAAGATGGGGTTGGACAGGACATTCAGTTGTGGGTGATCCATGAATCCATGCATGAGACATCCATGAGCCAGAGCTGCCTGTGAGAGGAGTTGCTATCTTACAGGAATAGCCTTGCATTTATTACTTGTTGTCCTCCTACCTGAGTGGGAGCAGCTCATGGAAAACACAGTGTTGATACAAAGGCTGCAGTAGATTCGCAGTGTAGCAGTGGGGATGGGGCTGGGACATGGTCAGTTTCTCTCCAGTAGCTCCGAGTGATACGTGGCCACCATGAACCCAAGCCCCATTCTGTACCCAGAGGCTTTGAGAGTTTCAGCCTTCTGATTCTTTAGAACCTGAGGTGGGGGGTGATTAGTATAAATCTGCCCTCAATGATTACGTCTTGAGACCGATGAAGAAGAAAATTTTTGAAAACTGAACCTTAGACTCTGGGAGCTGAATGGACTAGCATCACATGCCCAGAGCACTTACCTACGTTCTGTCTTTTGTTTAGATATCTCGATCTAGTTTCTTGAATTCCTGTTAAACAGTTTTTAAAGAAAGTCTAAAATTTTTGAGCATCAACTATCTAACCAGTTACTAGTCCATGTATTTTACATGCAGACTCTCCCTGAATCCTTTTAATAAAAGTAATCTTATAAAGGAAGTATTGTTACCCCCATTTTACAAATGAAAATGCTAAGGTTTACAGAGTTACAGGAATTTATTTGTCCAAGATTACAAATTTGTAAGTGTATAGAATGACCAGGCTTTCAAGCTATACTTTTGTGTATGAATTGCTGTTCAATACTTGCTTTTTGAGGAAACCAATTCCTGGTGTGTCCTATTCCTTAATTTAGCCTCCAGACTTGATGACAGAAACCAGGGAAAATGCATCATTCTCCCATCCTGCACACCTTCTCTGCAGGTACACATTTCATTGATTTTGAAAGCACAGAAAATTAAAATAATCTAACATTTAAAAAGTCATTTTAAGATTGGCTGAGTTTAATATCTTATTTAATGTTACATTGTTAGGGGCTGGAAATCTGATCATAAAATATGAAAATAAAATATAGAAGGATGAAAGAAAGGTTCAAAACTGAGGGCAAATAGACCTCCAGACTTTAAAATAGGTACATAAATATCCTTCAGAATAAATAGTTGGAATAGAGTATTTAAGACCAAGCAGCAAAAGGAAATGCATTTAAAACAATTCAAAGAACATCTGCACACCACCAGTCGCATACCTGTAAACAGCCACTTTTCCTGCTCCAAATGCACCCACAAGTAAATCTAAAAAAGACAAAAACATGCAATGCACACATAGGTTTTATAGACACAATCTGCAGCTCGAGCATTCCTAATCCAAAATCCAAATGCTCCAAAACCTGAACCATTTGGGGCACTGATGTGACACAAGTGGAAAGTTTCACACCATGAAGCTTTGTTTCATTCACAAAGTTATTAAAAATACTGTATAAAATTATCTTCAGGCTGTATGTATAAGGCGTTTATATAAAACACAAATTGATTTTATGTTTAGACTTACATCCCATCCCCAGATATTTCATTACGTGTATATAACCATTTCAAAAGTCCAAAAACCCCAAATCCTAAACAGTTCTGGTCTCAATCATTTTTGATAAGGGAGACCCAACCTGTACTAAGCTTATGACCATGAGTCGCACATAGAGCATCCCGAAGTGCTGATTGCAGTGTGACAGCCATAAAACAAGAGCAAACCGCACCTTTATTAGGACATTTTGGATAGGATGTAAGAGCTTCAGAACAGCCAATTTAACATGACACATGAATCAGATCTCAAACCTTTCAGCATTTAGGAAGGCCAGCTTCCTAGAAAAGCTTAAGAACCTCATGATAAAATCATTTACCCCATCTTTTAGACTCAAGGTAGACACCCAAGGAAAGGAAAAAGAAAAACGCAGGCACTCAGCACCTCTTATGTATCAGGCTCATTGCAAATATTGTCTCATTTCTCCCTTCCCAACAACAACCGTATGAAGTGAGGTTATTACACCTAAAGTGGAACGTTCTGATTTTCATTTTGAAACAACCACTTGCTCTTTACAAATAGTGACGATGGTGAATATACTTTTGACAGCAATAAGTAGGAAATGATATAACTGATATATCATACTAATGATCTTCCATAACAACAATGGAAATAAATAGCGTATATTGGACACTTCCTCTACACCAAAAATTTTTTCTAAGTGATGTACTTTGATTCCTCACGAGAAGTTAGGAGCTTTATTATCATCACAGTGTTACAGATGAGTAACATGAGGCTTAAGAAGGTAATCTATGAATCTACTAAGGTTCACATAACTAGGTCCATTGTGGACCTGGGTTACAACAATAGGGCAATACTGGACTACTAGAGGGGTAATGTTCACAATTATCTCCCCGACTGGCTAATATCTAGGTAAAATTATCTGCTTTTCTTAATCCAATTTACAATGGTTTTTCTTAGTGGAAGCAATCAAAGAAATAGAAATGACAATGGCTAAATTGCAGAATAAAATCTAAGTGTAAGAGAATTGGATGTGGTAGAACAAGGGCCACAGAAGAAAACAGTTGAAACTATAATTGCTTAACTAAAACAGAAGTGAAAAATGGAAACAAAATTTTAAAGAAAAGACCCCCATCAACAGCAAAAAAGGGGAAAGAAATTTTAGCTTGCTGCTCATACGTAAACTGAAAATGGAATTACATTGACATAATAGAGTTTGCACTGAAAAATGATTTGCAAAGTATGATAAAAAATACGATCATGTGACTGTTGAGTTCCATCCAATGGAAAAGCAGGCTCATAAAGACTTCAGGGTGTGTCCTCCACCTTATTCACCCAATCTGGCACCTTGTAACTTCTGGCTCTTCACCAAAGTCAAAATAACCATGAGAGGTAAACATTTTGAATCAATTCAGGACATTAAGGCAGGTGTTGTAAACTGCAAAAACAACATGGGGTTTTAACCTGAGTGACTTCTTCATGGGAGGATAGAGTTGGAGAAGAAATCCATATGGCTTCCTCTGCCGTATAGGCAGAGAGAGTTTAATCAGGCACCATTTTGGGAAGGGGTTGATTGTGTGGGACTAAGCCACAGAAAAACTACAATATAACTTCTCTCCAGGATCGTCAGTGTTACCCTACTACAGTGACTGGGTGAGGAGAGCTGTGGGAGACAGCCATAAGAGGCTAGACCTAGATCCCCTGAGAAGTATAAGCTCAGGCAAGGAAAAATACAAGGCCCTGCACATCATGTTGGGAGGCCAGGCCTAGTGGTTCTGGCTTTCAGAGGTGGCTGGATCTGAAGGTGATGACACTGAGTCCAGCAGTCTGCTTGAGCCCCTGCCCTGCTGCCAATATCCAGTAGAGACAGGTGGTCTGATTGCTTTCCTGCTTACCAATATAAGCAGGGATGCATGTCAGCTCGGAAGTTTGCCACAGTCTGGGGTTTATGGACAGAGGGTCCTCTGGAGCAGGGAGGGTACCTCACAAACCCACGGGCCATAAAGCTGGGCAAGGAGGACTGTGACTTGCTGGATTCTAAATACTGCACGTTCTGGAAGGAAAACACTCAATTGGAAATACAAAGAAATTTTTGGACCCATTTTTTTTTCTCCTTTATTTATCTAAATATACATAATTAACTATAGTTAATTACATGCTATTACTCTTGTATAATCTTCTGTTATTGGTGGAGGTAAAGTTGTTCCATTTAGTAGATATTTACTCCAGATCA
Source organism: Erethizon dorsatum (assembly GCA_028451465.1). Lineage (NCBI taxonomy): Eukaryota > Metazoa > Chordata > Mammalia > Rodentia > Erethizontidae > Erethizon > Erethizon dorsatum. Next base: position 41,243,860 of record CM051831.1, read on the forward strand.
ATATTTAGTTTGTTTTAGTGTTTATGCTACATAATTATAAGTCTCTTGTTTATGGTTAAGGGTGGCACATTATTGGTTCTTATGGTATGTCAATATTCAGTTTGTCTTGGATACTAATATTGTTGCTGATATTATTACTATAGCCAAAATGACACAGTTGTTGCTATCAATTGGCTATCTCTGTATGTCACTATCTGGATTGTCTTAGTGTGACTAATAATACTGTGGCCCATTCCAGAAGAAACACGTTCTGAACCAAAAATACTGAAACCTCCCCTCCCAAATAAATTGAGATGGAGAGAGGGGTGATTCTGGAACAGAGGCAAATGCCTATAGTTAGCCAGCCAACAGTGCATCATTGAAAAGCAGACATTAACTAAAGAGGTCTCCACAAGCAAAATGTCTTCCACTATGATCCACCCACAAGCTCCAGCACAGAAAACAAACCAACAAACAAACAAAAATAGAATCATAAGAAAACAAGACAACAAAATGCCTCCAAAAACTCTCAGATCCTCAAAACCAATCCAGAGGGCCTTGAGGAGGAAGAAATCAAAAGCCATACAGCCAAATTATTTGAAATGATAACAGAAGAGATTTCAAAAAATAGATCAATAAGGTGCTTGGTGAGTTCAAAGAAGATATAACTAAAGAGATAATGATCCTAACAAAATGATCAGAAAGTCAACAGAAGACACTAATTAAAAGCTATCTGAGATAAACAAACAAATGCAAAACATGAATGACCAGACAAAAAAAATTAGAATCCATGAAAATGTACCAAACAGAAATTCAGGAGATTAAAAGATGCTACTAGAAGCATGGGCAGCAGAAGTGACCACTGTGAGGACAGAGTGTCAGAACTACCTAGAAGACGCCGGCTGTTGTCGGTGACCAATTATTGAAAGATACCTTAAAAACAACAAGACATCATGAAAAATGAATCCAAAACCTGCTAGATGATACAAAGAAGAGTAATCTAAGATTAACTGGAATTAGTGAAAAAATCAGAAGACAGCACAAATGACATAAAATATCTTTACACAGAAGTGACGTCAGAAAACTTTCCTAATATGTGAAAATAATTTAACACACAGATAATTGAGGCATATAGAACTCTAAATAGCCCATGATCAGAAAATAGCCAATCCATGACATATCAGAATCAAAATCCCAGAAGTCCAGCACAGGAGCAGAATCTTAAAAGTTGTTAGAGAAAAGCAAAGAAAAACCATCAGAATTACAGCAGACTTCTCAACACAAACCTTAAAGGCAAGGAAAACTTGAAGCAAAGTGTTTCAAAACCTATAAGGAAAACAAAACAAAAACAAAACCAAACAAACAAAAAACAACTCCCAACCCAGACTAATGTATCCTTCCATGACAAAGAGCACAAAAATTCATGACTACCAAACTAGCACTCCAAAAAATTCTTAAGGATATCCAAGAAAGAGACAATGAGGCTAACAATGCCAAAAGGTCCAATAGAATGAATGCATCAGGAAGGGTGAGCAATTAAGTAGAAGGCAAAGCAAAGGAATCAGCAACAGGAAAATAACGCAATGGCAGGAATAGGTCACTCTCTTTCAGTAGTAACTCTCAGTGTGAATGGTCTCAGCTAGCCAATTAAAAGACACAGACTGGCAGAATGGGTCAAGAAACAAAATCCAATGCTATGCTGTATTAAAGAAACACATTTAACCCAGAAAGAAATCCATACATTAAAAATCAAAGGATTGATGCAATAAGAATCCAAAAAGAAGCAGGAGTAGTTATCCAATTTTCAGACAAAGTGGACTTTAAGCCAAAACTGATCAGAAGAGGCAAAGAACGGCAATACATAGTGGCTAAAGGAACAATTTAATGAGAAGAAATAACAATTATAAACATACGTACTGAACAACGGCATGCCCAAATTCATAAGACAAACACCCGTAGACGTAAAAGATGAGACAAACATTAATACAATTATAGTGGGGGATCTCAGTACCCCACTATCACAAATAGATCAACTAGACAAAAACTCAACAAGGAATTATCAGAGTTGAACCAAGCCTTCAAACGAATGGACTTAAATAGATATCTAGAGCATTCCACCCAACAACAACAAAATACACATTCTTCTCAGCAGAACAGGGCACTTTCTCCAAAATAGACTACATACTAGCCAAAGCCTTTTTTAAGTATATGCAAAAGAACTTAAGCTGTTGCATACATATAATCATAGTGCAATGAAACTAGAATTCAATAGCAAAAGAAACCACAGAAGTAATGCAAATGCATGGAAATTAAACAATACACTATGGAATAATGAATGTATCACAGAAGAAATCAAGGAAGAAATAAGACAGTTCCTAGAATTAAACAACAAAGCCAGTATAACATACCAGAACTTATGGGACACAATGAAAGCAGTCCTAAGAGGGAAGTTGATAGCTGTGTATGCCCACATCACAAAAATAGAGCGAGCCCAAATAAATAACCTAATGATGCACTTCTAGAAAATCAAGAACAATCCAAGGCTAAAGCTAGTACAAGAAGGAAAATTATAAAGATTATAGTAGATATCAGTCAAATGGAGACTAAAATATATAAAAAGTCAATGAATAGGAGAGCCGGTTCTTCAAAAGAATAAACAAAATAGACAAATCTGTACTGAATCTTAACAAAAAAGGAAATAAAAGACAAATATCAATGTAATTAGAAATGAAAACCTTGAAATTACAATGGACACCACCAAAATTCAGATGATTATTAGCAACTACTTCACAAACTCGTGTACCAGTAAGTTTGAGAATTCAGAAGAAATGACCATATTCTTAGGAACACAGGAACTACCAAGACTTAACCAAGAAGATTTATTTGCAGATAACATGATCCTCTACCTAGAAGACCCAAAAAATTTCACCAAAAGACTACTAGACTTAATAGCCAAATTCAACAATGTAGCAGGATAAAAAATCAACACATAAAAATCAATAGTTTCTTGTACACCAACAATGAATTCACTGTGAAATTAGGAAAATATCATTCACAATAGCATCAAGAAATATTAAATACTTAGGAATTAACCTAACCATGGAAGTGATAGACCTCTGCAACAAAAACTACAGCACTCCAAAAAAGGAGATCGAAGAGGACCTCAGAGAGTGGAAGACATCCCCTGTTCCTTGATAGGCAGAATGAATATAATCAAAGTAGCCATACTTCCAAAACTGATATACCGATTTAATGCAATGCTAATCAAGATATAAACAGCATCATCATAGATCTAGAGAAAACAATATTAAAATTCATATAGAACCAGGAGAGACTCAAGAAAGCAAAAGCAATACTGAGTAACAAAAACAAAGAAGGAGGCACCACAGTCCTGGATTTAAAGTTGTATTACAAAGCTACAGTGATAAAAACAGCATGGTACTGGCACAAAAACAGCCATGTGGATGAATAGAACAGAATAGAGGATACAGAAACAACCTTAAGCACATTCAGCTGTTTTATCTTTGATAAAGGGACCAAAAACATACACTGGAGGAAAGACAGCCTCTTTAATAAATGGTGCTGGGAAAACTGGCTACACACAGGCAGAAGATTGAGTCTAGACCTATATATTTTCCCATGTACTAAACTATAAATCAAAATGGATTTTACAAAGTCAAACAAAAATCTAAATGTTAAATCATAAACAATGTGTTGGAAGACAAAATAGGTGAAACTCTTGAAGACGTAAGTGTAGGCAAGGTCTTTCTGAACAGAATCCCAATGGCATAAGAAATAGTACCAAGAATCAACAAATGGGATCATCATATCAAATTAAAAATTCCACATAGCCAAGAAGTAACCAACAGAGTGAGGAGAAAACCTACAGATTGGGACAATATTTTTACTAGCTATTCATTAGACAAAGAACAAACATCTACAACATACAAAGAAATCAAAAACATTAGATTACTCGAAATAAAAGATCCAGTAAAAACACAGGCCACTGAAATGGATAGACACTTTTCAGAAAAAGAAGTACAAATGGCCAATAAATATATGAAAAAGTGTTCAGCATTGCTGGCCATTAGAGAAATGCAAATTAAAACAACACTGATAAAATCTTACTCTGAAAAGAATGGCTATCATCAAGAAATCAAGTAATAACAAATGTTGGCAAGGAATCGGGGAAAAAGGGACCCTTCTACATTGTTGGTGGAAACATAAACTACTACAAACACTATGGAGATCAGTATGGAGATTCCTCAAAAGCTAAAACTAGAAATATTTCTTGACCCAGCTATTCCTCTTTTAGAGTATTTTTCTGAAAGCGTTACAGACATCGTATTACAGTGACACATCCATACCCATATTTATAGCAGCACAATTCATAACAGTTAAATCTTGGAAATGGCCCACATGACCATAAACAGATGAATCAATAAAGAAAATATGGTATTTATATACAATAGGCTACTACTGTGTGATAAAGAAGGGTAAGCATGAGTCATTTGTAGGAAAATGGAGGCACCTTGAGACCATAATGTTAAGTAAAATAAATCAGACACAAAAGCTTAAATATTGCATGTTTTCTCTTATATGAGAAACTCAAAATATAAATAAAGGGCAAAATAGAAGATTGATAGTGGGAATGAGGACAGTTTTCAAATGAGAAGGGGATCAAGAGGTGGAGGGAGGGCGAGGAATGGAAAGAAAGGGAATGAAAAAGGAATTGAGATGTGTGATGTGCATGGACGAACTCCACAAAAGGAACGTAATCATTATGTACTGCAAGCATGTACTAATAAAAAATAAAAATTGTACATAAAAACAAAAACGACAAGAATGATGGATTGTGTCCAAAGTGAGACAATATTCTGAGTGGCGTTAATGGCTATATGCCTTTTACTGTGATAAATTCTTTAAAATATCATCATTCACTGTATTTTTCAGTCATACCTCACGTAGACACATTCCCTTGGCACTCATCTTTCCAAACAGTAAGCACCTGGCTCTTCCCCTTAGTGTCCCCAGCAGTAGCTCTTGGCCATTTATGGATGGACACTGAAAGACGAGTAGCTCAGCTTCCTGACCCTCAAGGTGGGTCACCTGGAAACATGTTCATCCCTGTTTCCTACATTCCCCAGCCAGATGGAGCCCTGGCTACCCACAGTGGCAATTAGGTTGGTGACTATCCTTTTTGGATCCTTCCTTTCCACATCTGTCTGCCTTATTCCCTTACTAGTATTTCTTGGGATCATTTCTCAAATAAGCTACTTGTTTCCTAATTCTTATCTTAATGTCTGCTCTGGGACAACTTGACCTAAGACACAGTAATTCTTGTTAAGATTTTTTTGTTTAAAAAAATGAACTCAAACATCTTCAGGATCAAAACCACAGTCAGATGTTTTATATTTTATAGGTACAGAATCAGATTGCAATAATAAGCTCAGGATTTGACTCCAAAACTCTGCAGTTAACAAAACGGGTATGTTAATGCTCAAATAAGTCAAACAAAGGTCACCTAAAGAGTCCTGTATTAGTGCAATTAAACAACACATTAAGAAAAGGGCTTTCAAATAGCTGAGTATGGCTCATGGGATAAAACTCTTTTCTAAGAGAAATCTTTGAAGCTAGATGCCAAAGTTTCGAGGTCTGCCATTTTTAAAAATTATGATAAATTATACCAAAATTTCAACCCTGTCAACTGTTTTCACATAACATTTTGTTGCATTTGTCTTTTTCAGACTATCATTGCATATTTGCTATGTCACAGGAAAAACAGCCACTGATTTTCAGGAAAGCGACCTCTGCACTTCCTGTGTAATCACAGGTTCCAATATTTAGACAAGTGTAACACAGGTGTCCCTCAGCCTGAATGTGTATCTGTCTACATGGCACCAGATAGGAGAGCTCTGTTACACATGCTGGCTCAAGAGGAGTTATATGCTTCATCCTTGGCTCCAAGAGTAAATAACAGGTGAATTTTAAGAATCGGCTCTCTAGAAAAGGAAAAGAAAATCAGACTGCACACCTTTCCAGGGCAGGAATGTTTAGGTTTGCATATCCTAAAGACTTCATGGAATGGTATGGGTTGAAATGAAGAAATAACTTTGGCATCCACAATATCAGGAAAAGTGACAGATACAGAGCAGACACTTCAGAAATGCCTACTAGATAGAATAAGTAATAATGTGATAATATACCGAAGAAGGGCACGAAGAAGAAATGAAACAGTTATTCAGACAAGTTAGTGTAAACCTCAGTTAAATTCTGCTGGGGTTTTTGCTTGTGTACTTAAAGGCACTGGGAGATCAATGTGCTCAGACATGGTCCAGATTCTAGAAAATAATTAAAGACTCCATGGCAATCAGATGTCACTAGAGGTGAGACTTGGAGAGTCACCTCCTAATGGTAAGGAGGAAGAGGACATTTCCTTTAGAAACTTTGATTTCTGTGCCTTAGGGTGGGAATTTTCCTACTCTGGAAAAAGAAAATAACTGGGAAAATAGGCCACAATTTTCTTTGTAAGAATGTGGCCACAGTTATTCAGAGGCCAAGAAAATAGTTATCTACCACGAAAGTATGTTTGTCTTTTGAGACACCACCTTGGTATTGTGCCTGCTGAAAAAGGCCAAAGCATTTATGCTCAGGACCTTAAATTTGTCAGATCTTTCTAGGGGAGGAGAACTGATTTCCTGGATTGAATTTCTAACCAATTTGTTTTTCCAAAATGTGTGCTTAGTTTTGATAAATTCTGTGTAGTCTCTCTCTCTCTCTATATATATATATGACATATAAATGTAACATGTTTCTGTGTACAGGTATTTGTTATATGTTCTCTCTGTGTTTGTGTGTATATAAGCATATACACATATATGTATATACTCAGAAACTGTACTTTAAAAAAACTTGAATAATTTGGTTCTTAGTAATTTAAATGATAATCTAGAGAAAAACAAATTTTCTCTAGATTAGTGATATTTGGTAGTGATATTTGCATTTGTACCTTCGTTATCCCTTACTTTGAAATAACAGGTCTTGTACCAGTATCTACTTTCCTTTCTCACAGAAATGTCTTAAAGGTAGATCTAAAAACAAACTCATGAAAAACACTGCCCTTCTTTATATGTACATACTTAGCTGGTTTTTTTCCACCTGGAAGAAATAACTGGCAACTAAAATTGGTTCTTTCCACTCAGTAAAAAAGCGTTCTCTAAGTGGTTGAGGCCTTTGCTATTGCTTTGCATTGCCTGAGAAACACAATTTATTTTCCTTTTGGCTTTGAAGGAACAACTAAGCACTTTTAAGGAAACAAAAAAGAGACATTAGCATAAACACAGGATCAGTTGGCAAGAAAAAAAATTACCCTAAAAATGGGAGGTCATAGGAGATGTATTACACCTATGTTTTGTATTTTGTTCTCCAAATTTGTTATTTTTTAAATGAGGAAGGAGAAAAGAGCCAAGCTTTTAAAGTAGTGCTTGGGCTGTAGAGCCTGATTTCACTAACAACAAAGAAAATCTTAAAAGAGTGCAAGAAGTTCTATTTGAAAACATTAGCTTTGTTTTCAGTGTGTATTTGAGGTTTGGTATTTCACTATAGCAAATTTCATTCTTTTTAATGTATAATCTAAGAGCTTGATAAAAGCATCCAGCCACATAACATCTGCCACGATGAAGGTAAAGAATAAATAGTTCATCACATCATCCCAGGGTGTCCCTCATGCAGATGTGATGTCCAACCTGCCCTGTCTCCTAGTCCTTGGCACCTTCTAATGTGCTTTCCAGAATGTTTTGTAAATGGAGTTGTACTGTATGTACCCTATGGGCCTGGCTTCTTTCACTCAGCTCAGTGTGTTAATATTCATCCATGATGTTTTGTGTATCAGGAGTTCATTCCCTTTCATTGCTGGAACACTTGATGGCCTGTAGTTTGATTGTCCATCTTCACTGAGAGACCCCTGGCTAAGGGACCACGGAGTTGTTTCTGGTGTTCGGTGAGACCTGTAAACATGTATGTACAGGTTTTTGGGTATCTACAGGCCATTTCTGATTTGCACACTGTCTCTCATTAAATCTTTCAAAAACCTCTGAAGCCCTCTTTCAAATGCAGTGTGCTATTTAAGGTGGAAGAATAATGAGTGAAGGGTGAAGAATCAGGGATTCTAAATTCCAGTTCATTGAGTCCCCTGACTTCTGAGTCCCCTTGGACAAAGTCCCATTCATTGCTAATCTCTTGACGAACGCTTAAGAGTGCCCGGATGAGAAAGCCAAGAGCTTAGTAGAATTTTCTGGGGCTGGACAGTTATACTCTATGTGTCCTGATACACAATCCAGGCCTCTCCTTCACTTCTTGATGTGGCATTTCTGTCCAGGTATGTGCGGGGACCCTTCTTGTCTCTGTTAAGGGGCAACCATTTTCTGGTTTCCCAGCGCTGTACATGAGACCCTACACATCCTATCTGTGGCTCAGCCCCACCCATTCCTGGCTCAGGACATTGCTGCCACCTACACCTCCCACAGTCTTTTCCAGACACTTCCCATCATGGCCCAGGGTCCATTTCTGCTAAGTCTCTTCCCCCAGCATGCAAGTATCTTAAAGCCAAATGAAGGCTGCTAAGTATAATCACTTACCACGGTCCATCAGGGTCTGCCCACTTTCACACAATGATGATATCAAGATAAGCCACAAGGTTGGAGATATTGTATAAAATGCTAGGGTTAAAGACAAAGGTGCATAAAACAGGCAACGTCCAGTTGCAAGTAGATTATGAAATTGGTGTGTTTGGCACTAGAAAAACAGCTCATGCCTTTGGGAAGCAGGCTTTCAGATAAGTCTCCTCCAGTTTGGCAAATGTGTTAATCTAAAAATAGAGCCTCCCTTTCTTCCTTGCTTTTTTTTATTGCAACATGCAAAATATTACTGAAGGGAAGGTTATGAATTGAGGAAGAAATGCTTTAAAAAAATGCATGATTTTATCCCAGAAAACAATAATCCTAACAATCTGTCTGAAATGCTTCCAAATGAACTCTGAAGAAGAACATTTATGAGGTTGAACATGGCATTAGGTTGCAACTTTCTAATTTACCAAGGGTTTATTTTCCTTTAAATAAAATCCCACAAAAAATAAGAACAAAATATCAAACAATGAGCCTGCCTTATGAAAATAGTTTTCTATACATTATTAGCATCCTGCCGCTACAAGGATTATCCTTCTCCCTATTCTTGTTTGATGCTCCATTTGCTACATTCCTTGTCACTGTATCAAAGGCATTTCATTTTGTCCTTGTCCTGACTATACTGATACACAGTATGGGTGCTGTCGCTCAGTTGCTAAAAGTCCTAGAGAACAGTTTGTTTCTTTAGGACGGGCATCACTTGGAAGTGGCTGCCTATTGGGAACAAGTTCAGGGTCTTCAGAAAAGCCTGATAGCTCACAAGATAATTCCCCCCATCCAGCCTAAAGGAGAAACCCCTCTGATTACAAACTTTGGGGCTTCATGTGTTCTTTAAGTATTATGGGCTGAATTGTGCCCCCCAAGAGGCATACATTGAAGTCCTAATGTCTAGTATTTCAGAATGTCTGTATTTGGGCATGAGGTCTTTAAAGAGGTAATTCATTTAAAGTGAGGTCATGTAGGTGGGAGTAAATCCAGTAGGCCTGGTGTGTTATAAGAAATCAGAACATGGACACAACTGGAGGAAGACCATGAGAAGACACAGGGAGACAATGATCCACTACAAGCTGTGGAGGGAGACTTGGAAGACACAAACCCTGCTGACACTTTGATTTTGGACTTCTAGCCCACAGAACGGTGAGGAAACACACCCAGTTGTTTGAGTCACCCAGTTTGTGGTCTTTGTTATGTTACAGCACGATATGCAAACAAACATCCTAAAATACAATCTATGGATGCAATTGGCAAGGCAAGTAAGGAGGAAAGGAAGAATATTCACACTGGTGGTTCCTCGTGCTGGACACCCTCCTTCAGCTACTCTTCTGAACACTCACCATGAGCCAAACCCTCCCTGTCTTATCTGCCCAGGACTTCACAGTGAGCAAGCAAACCAGCTTTCCCAGCCCTGGAGGCACTAGGAGTCCACCAACCAGCTCGCATGCTGCATGTTGCAAACACAGGCCAGGACCCACTGCACCAAAGTCTCTCCATGTGACTTACCTGTCTTAATTGCTTCTATCCAGATGAAAATGAGGCTGTTAGATTCTTCCTCAGCACATGTTTGAGAAAGGGAAATAGTGCTTATATCTGCAGTTGGCGTGAGGCAGCCCTCAGGGACAGAAGGGAAAGGAAGCCAAGGAAGAGAGGAACCGGGCACCCCCAAAAGAGTTTCACCTACACAATTTCATCTGAGGTCTGGCCAGACCCCAGGCTTTCTGCTGTGTATTTACTCTCTTATGAGCAGCAATTAGGGTTGACAGATTTTAGATAATAAGTACTCATGTCGTCACAGGAAAATGTTGATAAAATGTGTAAGGTGATTACCATACAGAAAGAATGAGCAATGTTTGCAAATAGGAAGTACCGAAGAGCACTTTTGTTGCTTTACTAGTTATCCTAAAAATTGCTCATTATCTCATATTATCTCATAGATGGCTTTAGACATAGACTACTCAAGTCAGCACCTTATGGCAGACAGGTAGCTCAGGGCAAAGAACCCAGACCTCAGCCTTGGAACTGGATTCTATCCCTCCCATCTCCGTGTGACCAGAAGAGTTAAGAAATAAGGACAGCTGACTGTGCAGAGCAATTTTTGAGTTTGCAGATCATCCCTATAACCTGAGTGGTGGGGCTCTGCCAGGACACCTTGCTTTTGTGGCTGAAAACGCTAAGGTTAACAGGTATAAGTACACCCAAGGATGCAGAGCTGGTCCTCAATGGGTGAAAAAAGAACAGGGTCTCCTGCTTTTGACATGATGAATGAGTTTCACTTTGAGGGGAGCCTCTTGGGTGCACAAGGGAGGGATGCCAAAGCTTATTTTTATCATCCCTACTTATATTTTCATTCTTGTTTTGCACAGAGATAAAGTAGCACACTGAATTTTAGTAGAGATGGAGGGCAGTGACAAAGTAAAGAGAGATGAAAGCAACCGTTTACACATGAATGTGTATGGCTGTGAAGAAGCTGGTTTACTCCTCCACTTGTGTTTTTCTGTCATTCATTGTCAGTCATTCACTCATTCATCTACCAGCTACCAGGTTTCTCAGCATCAGTCACTGCGCTGAGTGCCAGGATTCCAAAGTAAGCACAACCAAATCCAGTCCTAGCTTTCAACTAACACCAGCACCCAGTCTAGCAGAACGAAAGAGACATTTATCAAATGCTCACACACTTGCATATCTCATTTCCATCTGAGATACATGCTTCTAGAGGAAGAACTAGGGTCAGGGAAGGCTGCTGAGGAAATGACATTTGACCTGAGGGGCTCTGGGCAATGCGAATTACTGGGAAAACGGCCACGGTGTGCAAAGACTTTGAAACAGAAGAGATTCAACAAGAGCATGAAGCTAAAATATGGCTTCTCATTTGCATACTGGCGAATTAAAAATGTCGTAGCAAAAGTCGTCAGTGGGAGGGCAGAAGAAATGTCAAGTTAGAAGCACAAGGACAGCTAGTTCCAAATCTTCCACAGCTCACTCTTCCTACTCCTCCTAGTAAAAGAAACCATGGCGAGGCAGCAAGTGCATTCAATGTATCTTACAAGGAAGATCAAATGTAAATGGTAAGTTACCATCTTCACTCATGTCCTGGGATTCAGAAAGAAGCCAGTGTATACTATGAATATTTGGAAGGAAGTTAGTGCAAGCTTAAACCAACAGGCGGGATGTGGCATATAAATACAATAACTGTACAGTTAGATTTCTTTTATCTGGTAACAGAAATGTGCTATGTTTACTACTTTCAAGTAGACTATTACTTAAATCTACTCTAGAAATAACTTTAGGGTGAATAATTCATAAAAGGTTTATTACATGTGAAAGGTTTTATCCTAGAACTTGATTCAGGTGTGCAAGGGAGTTCTGATTCTAGTTATAAGGCCATGGATAAGCCTTGAGTGGAAGAGATGGTATTTCAATGTGGCTGCTTCTTTCAGGATGAACCAGAGGTAAGGCAGATGGAGGGACTCACAGGTCTTCATAGCAGAATAAACAAAATAGAAATACCTGCTGTAGAGATGTGACCGTTCCCAGCTGTAATGTCCTACTCTAAGTTTGGGAAAATAAAGTCAGCATCTTATATTATTGGACTTGAAAATGACCTCAGGTAAATATTATTTAGGTTTTGTATAAATGCAGTTGTAAGTATAGACAATGGTAATTCTCAACTTGGATCTGTGAATTACTGAATAGGAATAGAAATCCCCCCTTGGAAAGACATCACAAAAACAGGAGGCTTGTGTATTTGTGAGTGCAGGGGTCTAATAGCAGGTAGGTGTGTCAGGTTCATCTCAGCTGTACGTATAGCACTCATATAGGTCTTACCACAGCTTAAAGTCAGTAGTGGTCAGATATGAACCCATGAAAATCAGTAAATGCTAAAACCTATGCCTTTTCCTTTTTCCTCTGGAAAGTTGGTTGCTAAACATTTGCCAACACTTCTCTGAATATAAAGATACATTTCAAGACGAAAGATACAGATAGCAGGGCCCTGCAGAATGCTCCCCTTCAACTGTCTCCAAAGGATGAGAGGCTGGGTAGCGCCTACCAGTTCTCATCCTGCAGCAGAAGCTAGGGGTGGCCCTGGGCCATTCATTCCCAATCACCTCCAGCTGCCCTGGCATTGCCCCAGCACTCACTTGGCTTAGTTTATTACCCTCACCTGGGACGCTTTAATGGCTTTTGAACTCCAATTTCTTTTTTATGACAACTCATTCTAAAGATTGAGGTCCTTAAAGTGACACTTGGAAATATAAAACACACTATCTTTTCCCATAAGGCTATTAATTATTTAACATGCTATTCAGTGCTTTTAATTATCTGTCCCCAATCTACCTTTCAGTTTTACTTCTCTCCACTTAATATTCTCATTACTTTGGACCAAACCACTTCCAAATTGCCTTTTTTAAAGGTAGGAAGTATTTTCTTTAATTTGTGTATTAAGTTTCTTTCTTAGCATGATCAAAATTACAAGAAGGCGTGTTTTTGAAATTGTGCAATGTATACGAACAGAGACAAATTAGGCAACGCTTTCATTACATAAAACAGAAACCACCCACATTAATTGTTTATGCCAAGACCCTTCCAAAAAATCCCTACCATGTGGTCTTGGAAATTTGTGGGTCTCTTTTTTCCTCACTCATGTAACACTGAGTCAGATATTAACTCGCAATGTTGTATCCCTTGGAACAGTGAGGGCTTCTGAGAGTAGGAAGTTATCAGGGTCAGATGATGAGCAGGATACATAATATGCATGGGATGCTCTGCCTTGGTCTCCTCTGCACCTTCTTTTACCACTTCACTACTAAATACCACGGGAAGGCTTTTTCTTTTAATTGTAGCAGAACTTTTCACATAGCATCTCTGTCTTTGCTCACACTGTGTGCCTATTCTGGGATACCTTCTACATATAACTGCTTATAATCATATCATACTTACATCTTAGGGTCCTGCTTATCTCTCCATAAAGCTTTATTTGATCACTTTAGCAAGAAGAACTCTCTCCTTCTAATTTGTTCATTATTTTTATCCTTCTTTAACTTCTTTTTGCATGCTGCCTTGTATTACAGTTAATTGCTGGCTGCCTCATCTGCAAAATTAGATTGCTCCTTTAGGGCATGGATTATGACAGTTTAGCACCAATAAATCATACATGACTAATACTGAATGGCTGCTACTCAATGCTGTTCACAGAGCTACATGCTGAGTACACATTATTCAATGTATCCTCCAAAGTGCCCCTTAAAGAAGGGGGAGGAAGAGGAAGGAAAGTGGATCGAAAAAGAGGAATTGAAGAAAAAATGGAAATAGAGCTTTTGCAAATAGGAAGGAGACCAAGAATTGGAAGGAGTAGGGAGGGATGGGAGGGGTAGAGGATGAGAAAAGAATTAGGAAGTGTTGTGAACATTTACCAACTGCTGAAGTGTTACCAACTGTGAACATTTACCACTACATAATAAATGTAATCATTATGTACTGCAAACATGTACTGATGTCCCATATCCAGCTGTTGTCATAGCTAGGATTTGAACACAGGTCTATGAAACAGGATCTTTGTTAAATTTAGTGCTGTATCCTCAACATCTAGAACAGAGTCATGCATGTAGATCCTCAATATGTATTTGTTGAATAATGAGTAATTACTTTCCCCAAAGCACAATCTCCTAAATATCATATAATCAATATATTCTATCATCATCATCTTTAAAAATGAAAAAAACTGGTAGCTCTTCTCAACATTAGCTCAATAATATTAGCATTGCCCTAATATCTGCTGTTGACCACCAAAATGTAGAAAGCCTGACTTATAAAGTATAGGTTGAGTTAAAAAAAAACATGTAATTTGTTGATTTAGATTAATACTGATGGCTTGGAATATAGCTATAAAATATGAGAACATGACAATCTATGTAATTTCTGCATTACAGGTTTTATCTTGACATCTTAGCAAGCATGAGATCTGGTAGCTTCTTGAATAATGCTTGATTCCAGGGCTGGAGAAGAGAAAATACAAGATGAGCGTGGAGTATCTTGTGGTGTCAGAAAGTAAGGAAACACTCATAAAAGGATGGGCATCGTCAAAGGGACCCTGGAGCCAACTGGAAGGATTTCCCAAAGGCCAAATATGGGACCAATTTGGCAACAAAAATAAGTAAATATAGTAAGGCATTATGACTCATAATGGAAAATAAATCTCCACGAGTCCATACCAACATAAATATATGAATGAAAAATAACTGGAGGGGAAAAGACATCTTTTTCTTACATTAGAATCACAGGTAATCAATATGGGGGAATGATAGAAATAGAAAATCACAACTAAACAGTATTACTTATTGCATGTGAGGTTCATTATGGAATTTAAACTTAGTGGACAAAAGCATGATGGGAAACAATATATTTGCATAGACTTCTAGTATCTTTCAAAGATCCTTACTGTTTGAAGGGGGAAAATAGCAAATTCGCAGTGAGTCTGCTGGCTGATAGCACCTTATGCAAATGATTGAAGTGTAAAATAAATAGAGATCTGTGACCTGCTGATCGGATGCACCAAGAGGTCATGGCATCACTGTGAAGTACTCTTGCAAAAAATATGTGTCCTCAGTATCATGATGAGCAAACATTGACAAACCTAATCCAGGGCAGTCTTCGAAATATCCAGACAGTATTCTTCACAAGTGTGAAAGGCTTGACAGTAAAAGTAAAGACAAGCCAGGCATGGTGGCCCACATATGCCTGTAATCCCAGCACTCAGGAGGCTGAGGCGGGAGGATCACAGAGAGTTCTAGGCCAGCCTGAACTACATAGCGAGAACCTGTCTCAAAAAACCAAACATAAAAATAATTAAAAATTGGGGGCCAGTGAGATAGTTCAGGGGCATAAGCACCTGCCTGGCAAATGCGAGGTCCTGAGTTTGACTCCCAGTACCCACATACGAAAAAAAGGCCAGTGATATTGCTCAGTGGCATGGGCGCCTGCTAGTGCGTGAGGTCCTAAGTTCGACACCCGGTACCCACAAAAAAAAAAAAAATTAAAGAAAAGCAAGGGACAGTCAGAGAATTGAGGAAAATAAGGATATACAATGAAATTCAATGTGGGATTCCAGAAAAGAACAAAGAAAACAACAAGATCAAATGGTAAAATTGTGTAAGGTTTCTGATAGGTTTATCGATTAGTTGATAGTTCATTGTGCTAGAATTATACAAGATGCTACTATTAGGGGAAGCTACTACTGGAAATGCTCTAGAATTTTTTGTAACTTTTTGACTAATTTTTTTTCCAAGAAAGAGTTAAGAAAAAAGTCTTGTATAATTTCACTAAATCTTTTTTTTTTCCTCTCTAAGATAAGGCTTTTAGTAATGTATCCAGTATTACAGTGCAGTCTCAGAAGGCGGTACACTTAGGATTATGGAATTGAAGTTGAGAGTTAAAAGACCCTTGGAGAAGAAACCCCTACACCCCCTTTCCTTTCAGGTGAGGAAAGAGGGCCCAGAGAGGTTGGGTTACTAAAATCCCACCAGGTCGAACTCAGGTCCTTAACCTCTCCACTTCTTTTTGCTTCCCTTTCATGAGAACACCCAATACAAGTCCAAGAATGCTTTCAGTTGAAATAATCGGTTGAATCAACTCAATCTAAATTCATGGGCTATTTTTTATGAGAAATGTAACAGTCTAATTGCTAATGTGTTTATAATGAAATCATGAAAATCTTGCTCAATTAGAATGTAATTTTTCACACATACAAATTTTTCATACAAAGCATACAAATGCTTTTCATACAAACTTGAGTAGCACTTTGAGAAGGAAAAATAAACTTTCACTACAAAATTTGAACTTAGTTCAACCAAATTTCAAGTCAACAATTTCAAGGAGCTCAAAGTTTAATTAAAATGCATTATTCCCTTTGGGTAAAGCCATCCCTTTATTTCCTCTTGTGTGTAGGTTCTACCTTACTCACTTACTTGTTTACACTCCACACACACACACACACACACACACACACACACACACACTCGTTAAAACAGATGATGAGCTATTTTATTTCATTGAGTCTAATTGTCTGAAATGACTTCGTGATAGAGTCATCATATATTAGGGGCCTGAAGGAGACACTGATAGTCTTGGCATTTGGCCCATGTTTCCTCCAGTTTTTATTGCCTGTACGATTTCTCTCCTTGACAGAACCTCCACACCCCCACGCTCCTCCACCCTCTCCTGCCTGCGCTTTGCATTTAGCAGATGGTGCTGTTATGTGATCATGGCTAACAGGATTAGACGAGATCATTGCATTGGAGCATTCTTGAATATCACAGCTGTTTCTCCTCTGCCAGGATTCCACTCAATTAATGTCTACAAGATACTGCTCTGGTCAGTCCTAGTTTTCCAATGAACACCAACATAAAAGTCTGAATACATCTACATTTTGAATAGGAAAAAGAATTTTGGTGCTAGCAATGAAAATACTTGGGACTCCTATCTATGTATGAATCTGTCTCTCTTTTTTTGGTAATGGAGTTGAATTCAAGGTCTACACATTGATCTACATCCAAAGTGCCCCCTCCCCACCTTAAATTTTTTTATTTTGAGACACGGTTTCACTAAGTTGCCCAGGCTGGGCTGGAACTTGTGATCCTGTGATCCTGTCTCTGTTTCCCAGAATGCTGGGAGCACAAGTATGTGCCACCATGCCTGGCTCAGAGTCATTTTTTACACTCACCTTTTCTTACTCTCCATCACTCCTCTGTCTTCCATTAAGGCCAGCATCACCATGCCTAGTTTATTTTTAATTTACACAATTTTGGTAGTTTCTTCATTTTGATCCCCACTGTCGTCATCCCAATTCATGCCTCATGTGTTTGAAATTTAATATTCTTGAATGGCCAAGAAGCTGATGGAAGACCATTTTCAGTAATGGACAGCAGTGAGAAATACCCGATACTATCACCTACCTAGGGTTGGGCATGGGGTAGGGTGGTGGTGGGTTACATCATGGTGGGGCAGAAACCTCCTGATGTTGGGGGCTGCTTCTTCAGAGGGTCAGCAACAGTGATATCATGAGTGGTTCTCAGTCCAGCAGGGTCACTGTAGCTACACCCTTACTCTCATGTTCCCATTTGTGCAGGGCAGAGAGAGCAAATGTAGTACTGGAAGTCAAACTTAGGGGACTGTGGGAATTTGCTTACTCAAATGAAAGAAAAGAATATCAACTAGTGTACAGAGGACAAAGAATACCTCTAAAATATATGGAATCCAAAGCTGATTGAAGAGCTGTTTTCTATTAAACTTTGTCTTATATGAGGTTCTGGGAAGATGGCAGAGTGGTAAGCAGCAGAGAAGGAGCCTTTCTGGGATTTGGTGTCCAGACAATGGAATATAGCAATGTGAACAAGAGAAGAGGAGGGAAGTGGGTCCCCTGAACCCAGGAAGGATCTGAAGCGAGAACTGAAGCCTACAGAGAGAGTGAAGAGAGAGACTTCAATGAAGAAGAAGGAGGTGGCAGGTGGCACCTTCTCTCTGAGCCAAGATTCACTGCAGGGTAGGGGAGGTTCAAACCCGCAGACACACGGTGACTGCTGGCAACCCCAGAGGTCTCCATGGGGAGACACACCAGTGGAAGGGAGCAGTAGATGCGGAGGACTGCACTGGCTGGTAGTGAGTGCTGCAGGATCAGACATCTGGCAGGAGAGGGTGATTGACTGGGAGCCATTTTGGAGAGGGGCCAACTGAGCTCAGAACTCAGAACAGCTGCTGGCTCCATCTAGTGGCCCCCCAGCAAAGTTCAAGCCTGCAGAAGGTGCTCTGACTGCTGCAGGCTGAATGGGTCTAGTTCCAGCCTCATGGCCAGAAACCAGCCTGAACTTCAGGGGAAATAGAAGTGCAGACTCTCTGGGATTAGTCACTACCCCACTGTAAAGCTACTGCTGGCTTGCTGGGATTACTCAACATAGATTTGGACTCTACCCATGTTGTTCACCAGTGATAGCAGAGACACCTTGAAGTGGACTTTTTTCTTCTTCTTCTTCTTCTTCTTCTTCTTCTTCTTCTTTTTTTCTCTCTCTCTCTTCTCTTGTTTTTTTGTTTGGTTGGTTTTTTTGGTTTTGTTTTGTTTCTTCATTGTTTGTTCTTGTTTTTATGGGTGTGAACATGATTTCTAGTTTTTTCATGGATGTTATTCTGTTGTGTTCTTTTTATTTCTTCCTTCTCTCTTTCCCTCCTATCTTCTGCACGAATTTCTCAAAGTTTGTGTGATCCTTCTTTGTCCTCCAGTCTTGCATCTGATCTCTTCCTCTACTATTTCTCTATTTGCCCCCAACCCTTTTTAAATTTTCTCCCCTGAGGGTGAAATTGCCATATTAAAGGCTTATTTACTGCATACGATTTTCTGGTTTGTTTTAGATTTTGTTATATAACCACATATCTAGTTCATATGGTTAAAGGTGGCAAATTAATAGTTACCTCAGTTTGTCATTTTCTAGGCTGTGTTTGATGCTACCGTTATTGTGGATTGTACCACGTTAGCCAAAGTGATGTAACTGTTATAATCAGTTGTTCTTCCTAGTATACCAAGACTGAAATTAACTAAAGGTCACAAGAAATACTATAGGCCAGTGCAAAAGAACCAGGGGCTGGGCCAAGAAGGCAGAAACTTCTCATCCCCAATATATCGAACAGATAAGATCTTGCGACAGACTCAAAACCCAAAAGCCAGATACACTTGGACGATACCTCTGAGAAGTAGTAATTTCCATAAGGTTCTAAATACTAGCAATAAAGCTAACACCATGGGCAATTTACAAGCATCAACCTAGGAATTAAACTTTTAAAAAAATACAAAATGAGAAGACACTTAAACAAGACTCAACCCCAGACATCCAGCTCTCCAAAGGCAAACCCAGGAGGCAATGAGGTGGGACAGTCCAAAAGCAACCCACCTGGACTCTCTGAAGTGTTAATAACAAAGCAAATAAATGAGGCTTTAGAAAAAATCAAATCAGAAATAATTTCTCAGATAACTACCGAGATAGTGATCGTAATGAAAGACATGCTTAGTGACTCCAGAGCAGATACAGATTTAAAAAATAGAGGAGTTTAGGAAAATGATGGAAACCGTGAATGCTCAACATAGGAAAGAAATGGAATCCATAAAATATATTCAAGTAGATATCCAGGAGATTAAAAATTGCATTGAAAGTATATGCAGCAGAATGAGCCAACATGAAGACAGAAACTCATATATAGACAGCAGGATTGTGGTTACCAATCATGAAAAGAAAGATTTCTTAAAAATAGTAAGGGACCACAAGAAATCAATCCAGCAGTTGCTATATGATGCAAAGAAGAATAACATAAGATTGATTGGAGTCAATGAAAAAGCAGGAGGTAGTGCACATGACATAAAAAATCTCTTCACAGACATCATGGCAGAAATCTTTCCTGGCAGGGAAAAAGAATTTGATATATGGATAAGTGAGGCATATAGAACTCCAATTAGCCATGATGAAAAAAATCTACAGCAAGGCGTATAATAGTCAAGATGCCAGAAATTCAACACAAGCACACAATATTAAAAGCTGTTACAGAAAAGAAACAAATCACCTATAAAGAAAAGCCCATTAGAGTCACAGCAGACTTCTCAACACAAACCCTCAAGTCAAAGAGAGCTTGGAGTGACATATTTCAAGCCCTAAGGTAAAACAACCTCCAATCCAGATTGATGTTCCCTGCAAAACTATCTTTCAAAATTGATGGAGGAATAAGATACTTCCATGACAAAGAATACCTGAGGAAACATAAATATATATGCAACAAATACAAAAGCGCCCTACTATATAAAACAAATATTAATGGACAAGAAAAATCACATAAGCACTAATACAATTGTCTTGGGGGGATCTCAATATCCCAACATCACAAATAGACATAAACTAGACAAAAAAATCAACAATGAAATATTAGAACTAAACCAAACTTCTGAACAAATGGACTTAATAGATGTCTACAGAGTGTTCCTCCCCACAACATCAGAATAGACATTCCTCTCAGCTACACACAGGATGTTCTCCAAAATAGATCACATACTAGCTCATAGAACATGTTTAAGTAAGTGCAAAGGAACTGAAATTATCCCATGCATATTATCAGACCATAGTGCAATGAAATTGGAAATCAATAGTGAAAGAAACCACAAGAACTTCGTAAGCACATGGAAATTAAATAACACCCTCCTTAACAACCAATGGGTCACAGATGAAATTAAATAAGAAATTAGACAGTTTCCACAATTAAATGATAGTGACAATACAACATACCAGAATTTATGGGACACGAAGCAGTCCTACAAGGCACATTTATAGCGGTGAATACCCATACCAGAAAAATATAGTGAGCTTAAATAAAAAATTTAATATTGAACCTCAAGCTACTAGAAAACAAGAGAAAATCAAGCCCAAAGCTTGTACAAGGGAGGAAATGGTAAAGATCAGACCAAAAAATTAATGCAGTGGAGACTAAGAAAACAATACAAAGAATCAATGAATCAAAGATTTGGTTCTCCAAAAGATAAAATAAAATCGACAAACCTTTAGCCAACCTTACCAGAAAAAGGAAAGACTCAAATCCATGCAATTAGGAATGAAAAGGGTAAAATTACAATGGATCCTGCAGAAATCAGAAGATCATCTATATCTACTTGGAGACTTATATTCTAAAAAGATAGAAAATGCAGAAGAAATAGACAGATTCTTAGATACATATGAGTTACCAAAGCTGAATCAATTAGATACAAAAATTCTAAATAAACCAATATCAGTCAATGACATTTAAGATGTAATTATTAACCTACAAACAAAGAAAAGCCCAGGCCCTGATGGATTCACTGCTGAATTCTACAAGAAATTTAGAGAAGACCTAACACCACTACTTCTCAAACTCTTTAATGAAATTGAAAGGGAAGCAATACTACCAAATTCATTCCTGGAAGCAAGCATTACCTTGATACCAAAACCAGAGGACCAACTAAGAAAGAGAACTACAGGCCAATCTCCCTAATGAACATAGATGCAAAAGTCCTCAGTAAGATACCAGCAAACAGAATGCAACAAATCATCAAGAAGATTATACAGCATGACCAAGTAGGATTCATCTCAGTGATGCAGGGATGATTCAACATATGCAAATCAATGAATGTAAGACACCATATTAACAAAGCCAAGGACAAAAACCATAGGATCATCTCAATAGATGCAGAAAAAGCATTTGACAAAGTCCAACACCCACTCATGATAAAAATCCTACAGAAAACTGGAATAGATGGTCTTTATCTCAATCTGACAAAAGCCATCTATGACAAACCAACAGCCAACATCATACTAAATGGACAAAAACTGAAAGCTTTCTCTCTAAAATCAGGAAAAAGACAAGGATGTCCACCATCACCATTCTTCAATGTAATTCTGGAACCATTAGCCAGAGCAGTTAGACAAGAGAAAGAAATAAAAGGAATAAGGATAGGAAAGGAAGAAGTCAAATTTTCATTAATTGTGAATGACATGATACTCTACATAGAAGACCCCCAAAACTCCACCAAAAGACTTCTAGATTTAATAACCATATTCAGTTGCATAGCTGGATGCAAAATCAACACTTAAAAAGTCAATAGCCTTCCTGTACACAAATAACAAATTCATTGAGAGAGAAATTAGGGAAACAACACTTTTCACAATAGCATCCAAAAAATGAAATACCTAGGAATCAATCTAATGAAGGAAGCAAAAGAACTCCACGTTGAAAACTACAGTACTCTGAAAAAGGAGGTTAAATAACATATCAGAAAATGGAAAGATATCCCTTGCTTTTGGGTAGGAAGAACCAATATAGTAAAAATGCTCATACTTCCAAAATTTTTATACAGATTTAATGCAATTCCGATCAAAATTCTAACAGCATATCTCACAGATTTAGAGAAAACAATCCTAAAATACATTTGGAATCAGAAGAGATGTAGAATAGCAATGGCAATTCTGGGCAACAAAGGCAAGGCAGTGGGCATCACAATCCCTGACTTGAAATTATACTATAAAGCTACTGTGATGAAAACAACATGGTACTGGCCAAAAAACAGACCTGAGGATCAATGAAACCAATTAAAAGATACAGAAACAACTCCAGACATACTCAGCCACCTCATCTCAAAGGCGCCAAACACATTCACTGGAAGAGAGACAGCCTCTTTAATAAATGGTGCTGGGAAAACTGGCTTTCCACATGCAGGAGATTAATGTCAGATCCATATCTTTCACTATGCACTAAACTAAAATCAAAATGGTCCAGGTGTGGTGCTGCACACTTGTAATCCCAGCACCCATGAGGCTGAGGCAGGAGGATCTCTGTGAGTTGCACACCAGCCTGGGCTACAAAGTGAGTTCAAGGCCAGTCTGAACTGCATAGTGAAACTCTGTCTCAAAAAGACAAAAAAATAAAGACTAAAATATAAATGGATCAAAGATCTAAATATTAAAACAGAAACACAAAGTCAGGTGGAACAGAGAATAGGTAGAACTCTTGAAGACATTGGCATAGGCAAAGATCTTATGAATAAAACCCCAATTGCACAGGAACTATCACAAAGAATCAACAAGTGGGATGTTATCTTATTAAGAAGCTTTTGCATAGCAAGAAACCACCAACAGAGTAAAGAGACAACCCATAGAGTGGAAAAAAAATTTTGCAAGCTATTCCTCAAAGGACTATTATCTAGAATACATAAAGAACTAAAAAAACCAGACTTGCCAAATTTAAAAATCCAGTCCAAAAATGGGCATCTTAAATGAATAAGCAGTTCTTAGATGAAGAAATAGACATGGCAAATAAATAGATGAAAAAATGTTCAACATCAATGGTCATTCAAGAAATGCAAATTAATGCTGAGATTCCATCTCACCTTAGAAAGAATGGCTATTATCAAGAAATCAACCAATAACAAATGATGGTGGGGCTATAGGGAAAAAGGAACCTTTCTCCACTGTTGGTGGGAGTGTAGACTGGTGCAACCATTGTGGAAATCCATGTGGAGATTCCTCAAAAACCTAGGACTAGAGGTTCCATTCGACCCAGCTATTCCCCTTCTTGGTATCTTCCCAAAAGAATTGAAAGCATCATACCACAGCGGTATTTGCATGCCCATGTTTATAGCAGCACAGTTTGTAGCCAAATCTTGGAAACAACCCAAATATCCATCAACTGATGAATGAATAAAGATGTGGGTTTTTTTAATACAGTGGATTACTACTCTGCCATAAAGAAGGATACATATGAGACATTTCTAGGTAAATGGATATACCTTGAGACCATACTGTTAAGTGAAATAAGTTGGACACACATATGTAAATACTGCATTGTTTCTCTGGTGTGAGAAACCGCAAGTGTAAATAAGGACCAAAATGTAGAATAGGTATTGTGAAATAGGAAGAAAATGCTCAAAAGGGAAGGGGAACAAGGGAAGGGGGAGTGGAAGAGGAAGGGAAAAGTAAAAAAAAAAAAAATGTGAAAAGAAGGAAAAAATGGAAACAAAGCTTTTGTAAATGAGGAGGGGAAGAGGTGTTGAATGGAGGATAGGGGAATGGAAAAAAATGAATCAAATTATATCACGTACAGGTATAAATTCCCTATGATGAATGCGGTCATTATGTATACCTAAAATATACCAATAAAAATCATTTTCTTAAAAAAATAAACAATATAAAAAACTTTGTCCTATATAACCTCATTTTACCTTGAACATATAATCTCATTTCATATTGTACAAATTATCTCACTTGATTATTACACCAACACAGTCGCATACAATTTTGCAAACGAAGAGACTGAAGTTCAGAGAGGTTGAGACATTTTCTGACTCTTACGCACTTAGGAAGATGCAGTCCAATTTTAAGCCTGGGCTGTGTGTCTCCAGCATGCTAGAACACAGTTCTTAAAAACCTTCCCTGTCTCATTATGACTGGGAAGTAGGAACTTTTGATCCTTCTCATGGTAATTGCATTAATTGCCATTGCTGTCCTATGCTATTCATAATATTTTGGAAAAATCCTCTCTAAACCTAGAATTGCAGGCCCACACAACACTGCAAAATAGGCATTATGAGCTCCATGCACCATATAAGGAAATGGATGCTCAAATAACCAGTTATGTGTCAAGCTATCCATGTTGGATGGGAAGCTGAATTTAGGCAGTCTGATTTCTCTTCTGTTCACTGCCATTCTGTTAATTTCACTATGGTTATTTTCAGACTGGTTGGATGTCTTCCAGAAAGAAAGAAGTGCAGTGTCATAAAATCTTAGCCTGCACACTCTCCTGTTGCATGTATGCACACACATATAAAATACACACGTACATGTGTAGGAGAAAATAAAAAATTATATTACAAGGGATATACCATGTATTTCTCTTCTATGCAGTGGCCAGTACGCTTTGGACTTCTACATACCCATAATTATAATTGTAAAAATGTTAACAATGTAAATAATCTCACATGTTTGGTAGGATTCCTACCTCCAAAGACAAGACTGCGTGGTCTTGCGTGAACACCGAATATATGGAGCGTGCAGAACAGATCATGTCACAATGAGCAAATGTAACACAAAACCGCTTTTTACTTATCTGTGCTTTTAGTTATTTCAGGTACTAGGTTAACTTATTTCTGGAGGATGAGCCAGCTAGAATGTACAACAAGGAAACATAAAACATCACGATCAGCCCTACTTTCTCTCTGTAAAAAGCAGCCGGGTTGTATAAAGAGCGTGTATCATGCTCATGGCTTTCTGTAAGTGCAGCACTGTACGTGTCCTGCCATGATTCTAGGTAGGTTCCATAATAGGCTGCCCAGAAGGGCTACACACCAGGCAATGAAGACCTGGGGAAGCCAACACTATGCTTTTCAATAGACCTGTTAAGCCTTTTGTCACCTAAAAAAAGGAAAAGTATTTATCTCAAGAATGGGAAACCAATCCATCACAGCCCCATCAGAAACTATCATGGTTGGTGAGCACTACTTTTCAGATGTTTTGCAATTTACAAATACTCCAAGGACTTCAACTTGTTTCAGTCCAGCATTTCAAAGCTGTGTCTTTGCATTTATCTTCTCATGGATTCTGTAGGTAACTAGGTAGACGAAGTGATGAAGTTTGGGGTTTTTGTTTCTGATCTGTTTAGAAGGAAACGCCTTCCACAGAACACTGAGAGCATGCATGCCTGTATGTGAATTGTAAAATGTGCCCCTGGCTTCCCCAGTGGAGGGAACGCCCTGTCCCCACGTGCTCCTTGGCCAGGCACAGCCTGTGCCCCGATCCTGGAATTAGCTCAAGTTCTGGAAGTAATCGGGGGAATTGAAGGTGCTCATATATGGAGCTGCAGAGTCTGTTTTCCCCTGGTAATGCATTTAATCAAGACCAAATGATTATAAAATTTCTGAAGGCCTATGATATTTTCCTAATAAAACATTTTTAAAATTCACAAGCATAGAATCCAGCAATATGTTTGAATTTTTTTCAAGTAAGTAATTCTACTGCAAAAAGGCTTGCATTTTTAAGACTCAAGTATTTCATGAGTTTGCAAATTCTTACATTCTAGGGATTTCTTGCAGAAAGCCAAGAAAATTGCCAAAGATAACAAGAGAATGATCTGTCGACCCAGTGCAAAGGCTGACTTTCATGTGTTGAATTTATAATTTGGCGGAACTGAGAAACAGATACTGAACATACAAAAAGAGCTCACGAGACCTTGGGCAAGGACGCTGGAGGACAATTCACCAATGGGCAGATCTTGCTGAAACTGAGTCCCTCTGCAGGCTGGCATCAAGCATGGCCTAGATCCCAGGCTGAGCCCCATGCCTCCCATTTCTTGGAGCATCCCATCCACCCTGCTACTCTGCATCATGCCTCAATGGGCAAAGTTATCACAGACTCACAATGTTTAAAATCATCATTTCCCCACAGTTCTGCTCCTTAGTGTTTTCTGTTTCTATAAATGGTAGCACCCACCATCTAGTTCTTCACTGAAGCCAGAAAACTGGAAGTCATTCAAAAGTCCTCCCTCTCCTTTACTCCTCCTCACACACACAACAGCCACCATATCCTGTTGATTTGACCCATGCACTTCCCCACATCCATAGTGTCACTGCTGGGATACAGGTCACTGTCATCTGTAAATGCACTGCACCAGTTGGGCTCCCTGCCAGTCTCTCCTCCACACTGAAGCCAGAGTGAAATTTCCTAAGTGGCTTCTCATTGGCCTCATTAAAGAGTCCAAACCCAAAGTGACTTCTCCTTCTGGCTCCAGCCTCCCTCTCCAACATCCCACTCTGCTCAGAGACCAGTGATTCCAATATTTCTGCTGTTCTGGGAGGCAGGGTGTTCTCATTATCTCTGGCCTTTCCCACACGAGGCTCCTCTTCCTGCCTCCATTCCACTGTTGTCTGTCACTGGTCTTCTCATGAGGTCAGCTAGTGGTCCTCTGTAGGCAGGAAGAGATGTCCTCCCCACCAGCCCCATCGCAAGCTCTACTTCACCAATTACAGAGATGCTGTCCATCTTTCTCACCCAGAACTCAAGCTCCGCCCACATTCTCCATCACAACCGCCTACTCCCCAGCACAATCCCCAGCCCAAAGATCAGGCTAATATGTTCTTCTTCGCTCAGTGAAGAAATGCCTTGCTTATTTTTCTTTTAGATCTTGAAACTAAAGGAACAAACATAAAATAATGCCAAGTAATGTAAATAACATTTTAAAAAATTAACATTTTCCTATTAAATTATGTTCCTCATTTTTTACTAGGATTCTCATTTCCTAGGGCCACCTTTTCCTGCTTTTGTTTCGTACAGGGTTCTCAGAGTGGATATCTACTGAGACACCTGCGCAAGCCACAGGTCAACTCATGCTGTCTTTGGAAAATGTCACGCTTTGCCTCAGAGCCCATCCAATTCCCACCCCCATCCCCAACCCAGGACTTGGGACCGGGATGAAGTGCAGAGTCTCTGAGTGGGTACAACTGTAGCACGTGAACTCTGGAGCTGTGGAAGAGAAACAGGCTGTTGTATGCTCAGAGAAATCTGGTCTGGATGGAAAGGCAAGCACACACACACACACACACACACACACACACACGGGGCTGGGTAGAGCTGACAACAAGTTCCAGTCACTCCTTTCCAGAGGCTTGGTAAATCTCTGCCCTTGATTACCCTTGAGAAAGGTCCTTTAACCTTAACATAAATATCCCCTTTTATGGCTTAAGCCAGGTTAAGGTGAGTTAATGTCTAACAAACATGGTAATATGTTTTAAATCCAGTAAAGTATCATTTAAAGTATCATTTAAATACACAGATAACTTTCAGTGCATGAAAGATTGAATATTTATCAAGGAACCTTCCTTTGTCTTCCCAGATGAGCCCACAGCACGTTTTGTGCCCGAGCATCACAATGGTGCCACCACACAGAGGTAGCCTGGAGAAAAGGGCCACTGTCTGGGTGGATGTCTTTGAAAAGAATAAAAGAAAGAAATGTCAGAGCTTAATAATGTAGGTTCTTGCCAAAAGGGAAAAGTGTGCATCAGACTGCTGTAGACACGAGAGTAGAACTTCAAGGGCTCTGGAGTGGTGTTCCTCCAAGTAGAGTGCCAGGTGAAAACTCAAATCTCTGAGCCCATCCCAGAGATGGCAAATCAAAATATCTGAAAGGGGGCCATGCCTTCATTCTCTGTGAACAGGCTCTGCAGGTAACTGGTATGCTTGGCACATTTCAGATACACTGCTCTAATGCCTGTGACCCTAAAACTCATTGCAGGGTGTAGTGGGAAGACCAGCAGCAATGGTGGCACTTTGGGAGTTTATAAAGGAACACAATTAAGAGGTGATCAATTACTAACATTGCACTAATTTTTTTCTCTTCCGTGTCCTACTCGTGTTTTCTCTCTCCCCAAAGGGACTATTCCCTCAGAGAAACTTGTTTCTTGTTCCCTTCATTTGGTCCTTATTCAGCCTTCAAAGGAAGCAATGGACCAGCTACTTGATCGATACATCCTTTACTTCCTTTGCCTCACAAAAGTCACAGCTATTCTGCCTGTAAAGTTCCCTGGGCCTGACGGTGGGGAAAGGAAGCCTACAACAAGCATAATGAATAGCATTAACTTTCTAAATTCACTGTTTATCTAAAATCGCTACCCAGGAGTTGAATTTCATTAATCACCCTGACATACTTTGGGTAGGAATAACAAGGGATCTAGATATTTGAATCATTTAAAATTAGAATATATTATGCAGGAGACTTGTTTTCACCTACTCCCCCCACCAACATTAACCTTAGCTGACTAGACTGGGAAACATGACTTGCGAAAATGAATTTAACTTAATGCTCTTGCAAATTGTCACAGGTAGAAAGCATTAGTACACAATATAGTATCAGTCCTCTTTGAGCCTACTAGAATATCTGTGTTAGCATTGTGACAGGTTTCTGGCATATTTTTAAGTTGTGTTACCCTTTTTACCTAATCCCGGAGGAGAAGAGAAAGCCAAAGGATTGAAATTAATGATGTATATTTAGGCAGTCAGCTTATTGGACTGCTGCCCCAAACCAGAAAAAACCCTATGCATGGAAAATTCCCAAGTAGGGGAGGGGCTGGTGGAAAGAGACAAGGTTTTAATAAACAGTTGAAGCTGTCAGTTAACTATTAATGATTTCTAAACACTTATTGAGACCATCTTAAAATAACCAACATAAAAGTGATAAAATGAACCATAAAACCAAAGAGTATAATGTTCTCTGCTAAAAACTGCTAAAATCTCTGATTACTGAAATAATCCTATAAGACAAAATCCATATTTTCATATAGCATGCACTAAAAGTGAATTATCCATCTCTGCTTTATGAATTTCCGTGTATCCTCAATATGAGTTAGATCATCAGGAATAATTTATAATTCCTGTCATGAAGCACTTCTTTTTTCTCCTTCAAATATTCAATTTATCTTTGAAAGCCCCAAAATATGACTGGAAAATATGATCTAAAACCACAAACTTTATGAAAGTAAATGTTGAAGGTCATATATGGATTAATAAGAACAATCATCTTAAAAGGGAATTGCAGGGTTAAAACAAATCGCTTGGGAAGGCTGTGTGGTGTGCGCTGTCTTTGTTAGTGGAGACCAGATGACTGCAGGATCTCAAACAAAAACTTGAGCTGCAAAGCTGACAAGTTTTATGTAGAGTGCAGGTTTTTAAGCCATCTTTTCTCTTTATAGTTGTCCCTTGACTGGAAAAGGGGTGTTTATCTTGTCTTCCTTTAAACGCTCATGGACCACACCAAGAAATTAAAACTCAAAAAACCCACCTAACCCTGTGCCATGTTAAACCTGACCTCCTTCTTTATGAGAGAGGAGCTTACACATGATGCGTTTTCCAGAGGATGGACTCATGCCAAGAAATGAATTTCCACGCGGGAAAAGAAAGCAAACCTTACCTGGGTAATCATTCTTGTCTATGTCTGAGTCCCCTCTTAAAGCAAACCCAAATCCAGAAGGGACTGTCTGTGAGGCCCACACTCCTTGCAGAATTTGGGAAGGCCTGATGTTTAAGCCATCCTGGTTCCCATTGTAAACAAGCACTTTGCCTCTCTGCTCCTTGCCTGCAAAGGGCACACCGATGGCGATGTCTAGAGACAAACGTATTTGGAGATAAAGAAGAATGGTTTAGAAACAGTTAAGCATAATCAAAAAAGCAATACTATAAATCCGAAGGGCTTATTATGCTTTGCATGAGAGTTCTGTAGTACTGCAGCAGTAGTCATTATCATAAAGGGCTTAAGGGAAAAGATAAATCAAAGAAAATACAATCAAAAGACAACTCAAATAATTTAGCATTATTCATTTCTCTTGGATGATAGGGAATAGGGCAGTTTGGGAAAGCAGCAAGTCACTTAACGGGGAACTTGTCTCTTTATTCCCTTTGAAACTTAAGAATTTAATATGCACTTATGATACTTTAAAAATTACTAATTGCTAAGATTTTGTCCAAAGAAATCATAAGAGTACAACACACTTACAAAAAAGTATCAATGGATACTGATCTGATTTTTTTTTTTTTAACATGGGTACCGGGAGTCGACCGCAGGACCTCGCACATGCCAGGCAGGTGCTTGTGTCGCTGAGTGATATCACCGGCCATTTTTTTCCTTTATGTGGGGTCCGGGAGTCGAACTCAGGACCTCGCACTTGCCAGGCAGGCATTTGTGCCGCTGAGCCATCTCACCAGCCCTGATCTGATGTTAATACCTCCTAGATAGCATGTTAGACCAAGAGATATACTGCAGTATGGTTCTTATAGGTCCTGAAAATGTATGTAAAATTTCGTGTGTACATATACGTTTTTCTGAAGAGAGGGTACTTAGAAGGCATCTATGAACTCCTAATTTAAGGAACCACAAGCTGCTTTATTGCAAACATTGAAACTGCCTTTCTGTTGAAGTTTGTAGACAACGTTTCAGCATAACCTATATGTAACTGATATATGTTAACCAGAATGTACTCTACTTGCTAACATATCAGCATGTATACATTTGTCTTGACTCCATACATACAGAAGATTCTCTAGTTCCCTTCAAGTCACTTTTGAGAGCCATTAGGGAACACCCTAAATCGAAACATGAAAAAATTTCCATGTGACATCTAGATTAGTCAAAATATATCTTGCTTTGAGAGTTTTCCTAATTTATTAAAAAACAATAATAACAGCGCCCCCACACTACTGTATTTAAAAATATCCACTGTTTCTTTCATGTAGCAGTAACATAAAATTATGACATGCAGGACACTGGTTTAAATTACCATTGTATCCATCTTGGTTCAAGTCCCCCAGGTGCGCCACAGCACTACCGAATCTCCCGAAAGTCTCGGTGCCCACGAGAACCTGTGGGTCCCGGAAGAGGAGGGCGCTCACTTGCAAGTACAGGTAGACTCGCCCCACTTCTCTTGGGTTACTCTCAAATTCGCGTTCCATGAAGAGCGGTGCCCCGATCAATATGTCGTCCATTCTGTAGGGAACGAAAACAACAGTCAACGAACAGGAGCCCGGAGATTCTTTTCGTGTATTGGTAATCAACTAGATTAGTACATTTCCACTGGTATTCTCTTTTTCCAAGGGTCTTACAATCATTGTATTTCTTTCCTTGCTTTGTTATGTCTACAAAAGAGAATGTTGTAAGAAAATTAGTTGTTAAGTTATCATATTAAACTTCTTAACTTGTTAAAAACAACCACTTTTGGGGAAGTAGATATAGCTCAGCGGCACAGCACCTGCCTGGCAAGCGCAAGGTCCTGAGTTCAATTCCCGGTACCCAAAAAAAAAAAAAAAAAAAAAAAACTTTAAGAAAACCACAGATATTTTTCTTTTTAAGCTTTTCAAGTGTATTCACAGAAACTGTAGTTGTACAAGGAAAACATATTGAAAAGACATAAGCAGGTTTTTCAAAAAAGGAGATTAGAGTTTGTTTGCAATTTTGACAACTATTTGTTAAATTATATAGTTTTCTTGCAGTAATAAGGCTTAAAAGAAATTTTGTCCTTTCTTTTCCTCCTGTTACCTATTGTTAAATAAAAAAAGAGGCCAGAGCAGTGAATAATGTTGACTAGAAAGACAGAAAACAAAACTTTCATCCCAGACAAAAATTTACAGTTATTTTTTCTATATGTAGATGATACCAGGAAACAGATGATATTCGAGGCCTAAAATACTCAAGAAAGAGACACCTAAGCAAACTACTTAGAGATGAAGCATAATCTCCAGACAAATAGAAAACAAAAGTTATTAAAGTTAAACAAGTTTCCTTCACAGAGCCAGAGGAATAGAAAACATTTTTGTCATGAGCCCTCTAAGATATCTGATTTTTATTTTAAAAATTTTAAGAAAAGTCACACCAACCAAAATGCATAATTTGATGTCTACTAGTGACCTTTCTAAAGTTTGTCTACAGACAGCTCCATACTGGCGGATGCAATAATATGAAAATAAGAGACCACTTGAAGCTGAAATATAAATCTGCATTAACTTTGTATCTAAGTAGATTGAGAATACTGAAGTTTGCCAATTAAAACAACAATGAGATGCCATTACAAATCTCTTCAAATGGCTAAAATGCTGACAGCACAAAATATTAGTAAGGACATACAGCAAGAACTCTGATTCCATACTGGTGGGTGGGGATGCAGAATGATGGAGCCACACTGGAAGTCAGCCTGGCTCCTTACAAAGCGAGACACAGGCTCACCATGTGATCGCACATTTGTGGTAGTTGCTCAACCTACACACAAATGTTGACAGCATATTTGCTAAAACTTGAAAGCAACCAAGATACTCTTCAAAAGGTGCATGGATAAATAAGATTTTTGCCTCCTGCAATGGAGCATTATCCATCAATTAAAAGAAATGGGTTATGAAGCCATGAAAAAATATGGAAATACTATTAAGTATATACCACTAAATGAAAGAAGTCAACCTTAAAAGGCTAAATACTATGTAAGTCCAACAATATGCGATTCCAGAAAAAGCAGAACTATGGAAATAGTAAGATCAGTGGTTGCCAGTGATGTAGAGAAGGGAGAGGGATGAGTGGGAGGAGAAAGGGATTTTAGAGCAGTGAAACTATTCTGTATGATACTGTAATGGTGGATACATGTCAGTGTGCATGTGACAAAACTCCCAGACACACATAACATGCAGAGCAAACCTTAAACTATGCTCTTGTTGATAATGTATGACATAGCTTCATCAGTGGTACCAAATGGACCACACCAATGCAAGATGTTAATAATAGGGGAACCTGAAAGGGAGGGAGGAGGGTAAGTCTATGGAACCTCACTGTACTTCCATACCCAATTTTTCTGTAAATCTAAACAGCTCTAAAAACAAAGTGAAATCATAGAAAGATAATTGAAAAAGTTGAGTTTAGATGAAATGAGAACATTGACTTTTGGTATGCTATGATAGAGATTTAAACCCAGCTCTTCTTGTACTTGGATGTGTCATAGTGAAGAAGTCATACTGCTTCTTTAAAATGTGGATAACATAGAAATGGGCTACTTCATTGAACATATCATTTAAGGTTGACTCTCTCTCTCACTTGCTCGCTCGCTCTCTCTCTGTCTCTACACACACAAATATACTACACAGTAGCATTTAATAAATGATAGGTATTAGATAGGCATTAGGCTGGCTGTTGAAGGAAAATACAATATTTTTGTATGTTATACCAATGAAAACAGGAAGACTTCTTGTTAAAAAAACTCAAAATGCATTTGTCTTTTCTTTCACCTTGCAGGAGCCAGAAAAAGACAAAAGTAACTGCCACAGTCTGGAGCCTAGAGCTACTTCTAAAACAGGCTCCTCCCTGCCAACCCTCAGCAGCAGACACACTGTTCAGAAAAGCACCTGGAGAGTCCAGGTGGCCAAGCTAACAGGGAAGTGGGGAATTGTAGCACAGACCTAGGGGTGGCTGTTATTTTCGTCTCAGATTCCAAAACACAAGTTGGATTGCTAAATTTAGGTAAAAATGTTCCAGATACATTTACTTCAAAAAAAAAAAAAAAAAGTAAAATAGAAGCTTGTATTGTCATCATTCCGCTGGGCTCCAGGCTTGGAAGAGAGCAGGGAGATCAGTGCTCTTCCAGCGTCTGCCGTGATACTGGGGAGCCCTGGTTGTCTCTGTTTCTACCTTATTATTGTCAGTATGAAGTGGCATTTGCTAAACAGCTACTTTTGTGTGTGGCTGTCTTGTAGCTTCAAACTGAGGCATCTGTAACTGTTGATCTCGATCATCAACTTGACTGGATTAAAAGATCCCTTGGGCCGGTGAGATGGCTCAGCGGCGTAAGCGCCTGCCTTGCAAGCGCGAGGGCCCGAGTTCGACTCCCAGATCCCACATACGAAAAAGGGGCCGGTGATATCGCTCAGCGGCACGGGTGCCTGTTGGCGCCCGAGGTCCTGAGGTCGACCCCCTGGTACCCACAAAAAAAAAATAAATAAAAATAAAATAAAATAAAATAAAATAAATAAAAGATCCCTCGCCAGGCCTGGTGATGCACGTGGGTAATCTCAGCGCTCTGGGAGGCCATGGCAGAAGGGTGACAAGCTTGAGCCCATCCTGGGCACCTGAGCAACTCAGTGAGATTCTGTCTCAAAATAAAATAAGGCGGGGAATACAGTTCAGTGAGAAGACCCTAGGTTCAATCCCCATTGTGTGTGTGTGTATCATCTATCTATCTACCCATCTACCTATCTATGCCTAGAGAGGTGACTGGATTGTTAGGAAGCTAACTTTCATCAGTGAATTAACCCATTGATAATTTTGTAGCCAATGGACTATTAGGAGCACATAGATTGCCGTGCCATGCCTTGGAAGGGTGTAGCTCTTCTAGGGTTCTTTCTCTCTCTACTTCCTGGTTGTCATGGGGTGAGTAGCTTTGTTCCACACCCTTCTGCCATGATATAATGCCTCACCTCAGATCCATACTAATGGAACCAGCCTGCCATGGACTGAACCTCCAAGCCAAATAAATCTTTCCTCCTTTAAATCGTGAATGTCAGGTATTTCATCCTAACAACAGAAAGGTGACTAACATCACAGTCAAAGTCACTGGTTCTCTAAAGCAGAGATTTAGCAAAGCAATTTTTTCGTTCTGCAGAGAAGGAACAAAGCCTTATAATGGGCCCCTAATGGTATGAGCACAATATGAGCCTGACACAATTGGCTCTTTCTAGAAGAACCAGCTTCTAGAAATGGGAAATTATCAGACGTATCACTGTGAAAGACTTGCGTGTCACTGGAACCCATAGATTCTGAAGGAAATATGACTCCACTGATCTACTTTTTTAGATATATATTGCCCTGGACACTTAAGTAAAGTCACCTAAAGTGTTCTAAATCCCAAAAGAGAAAAAGGCATTTGCTCTTAATTTATAATTATGCTTATATAGAACTGAGAGACAATAACTGTCTCAGATTTAATTGGTACAATGTGCCTTGCAGAATAGTTTGCACTTAGTGTGAATATTATTTTATATTAGCAACACCACTTAATCACAGTACATATTATTGTTTAGCTTGTGTTTTAAAATCTTGATTTACAACCCATTAGTGGATTACAAAATCAACTTAGTCTCTATCAGCAATTTTAAAATAATAAAATAGAATACAGCTGGTTGTTGTGGTGCACACTCCTGTAATCCCAGCACTCTGGCAGTCAGAGACAAGAAGTTTGCAAGTCCGAGCTTAGCCTGGGCAATTTAGTGACTGTCCCAAAATAAAAATAAAGGGGCTGGGGATGTAGCTCAGTGAAAAAGCCCTGGGATCGATCTCCAGAACCACAAATAAGTAAGTAAATAACTTATGCTTAAGTTTTGTGTGTATGTATATATGTATCTATATAGAGCGATTTTAAATATATCTTAATCTTAAATATAACATGGATGGAGAAAAAAATTGATGATGTGATTTCACTAAAAACTATTTTCTCAGAGCTGGTGAGATAGCTCAGTGGCATAAGCGCCTGCCTGGCAAGCACGAGGTCCTGAGTTCGACTCCTGGAACCCACGTAAAGGAAAAAAAGGGCCGGTGATATCACTCAGTGGCACAAAGCGCTTGCTGGCAAGCACGAGGTCCTGAGGTCGATTCCCGGTACCCACCAAAGAAAAAAACAAAAACAAAATCTATTTTCTCAGTTTGGGTCATGTTGGTGGCTTGAAAGAGATGTAAGTTATTATATTAAAACATTTTATAAAAGTAAGAGGTATATATAAACTTCATTTTACCTGAAATGTCAAATACTTAAGCACAATTTTCTTTCAATATCTGTCTAGCATTTACCCAGGTTTGATTTTTGTCTCCCTGTTATGTCTAAATCTACTCTAATAATCTAACAGAAGCCAAGGTTCAGTATCTCATACTTTGCATGTCATTTGGCACAGAACATTGCATTTTCCTCAAAAGGTGAGCATAAACATGGTAATAAATCGTGAGAGCTCACCAGTGAGAATATTCACTATGAAGAGTCTGAATTCAAGGTTTTTTTTGCAGTTAAATAGCATTAATTAATTGATTCAACATTTAAATTTTTCTGTTTCTCTTTTCCCAGTAGTGCATTTTGCATGCTAATACCTGTGACTAATATTCAGGATGTAGTTGTTTATTAAAAGAATGCAGTACAGATTAATAAGACTCTACAGTACATCTGATATCTAATCAACCTCATTAGTTTGACAGACAACAGGCAAGAACAAATATAACTTAACCAATTACGTTGCAGAAATCAGTTTAACTTACAAGTTCTTTATGCTTTAGTTTTTTAGATTTTCTATCTAATTTAATTGTAATGATATATTCTATATGAAAGAACATATTTGGGCTAAATCTACATAAAACCATAGTTACCCAAACTGCTTCCTTTCAAAGAGATTTCTTCCAAAATGTTCTCAAGTTAACCAAAATGCTAGGAATCCATATAAATTTATCTCCTTTTTGGCCCTGCAGAGGCTAAAATAATAGGTATGTGAAAATGTCCAGTGAATTAATTTGTAAATCTATGAATTTCTGAAATAGTATGACTATGTTAAGTTTTGTTCAAAATCAACAAGGAAAAAAAAACAGATTTGCTTGCTTGGGCATAAGATGAAAAATACCATTTTCATTTGTTGTTAACAAGTTTGTTCAGAAATTCCTAACAAAGTTCACACTGAGAATTTGGGCTGCTTTCAGATAGCTAAACTGAAGTTAATTTTGCCAGTTTGTTTATATCGTACATTGAAAATAATCACAGGTCTGACAATATCACCCACCAACCAACAGGCATATAACTGTTTGATCTAAACTTTTAGAGTCCGCACATAATACTGGGAGGTACTTCTTAATAATAAGTATTGGGAAATTTCCAACCGTTTACTTATTTGGTTGCTTCACTTTAAAACACTGGCTTTTTTTTTCTGATATTGAGATTTTGGAGCATTTGCAGAGACCTTGATTTTGTTTCAAAGTCACTAGAGAAGATACATATTGTCAAAAAGTACTCATTGGGTGCCGTGGTGCACAACCACACTTGATTATCTCCTGATTGGAGGAAGTCTGGTTCAATCCCATCAGTGTATGTGTGTGAAGGGTCCTCACTTCTGAACCATGAACAATCACCTGGCCACGTGATTTAAAAAAAAAATATATATATATATATGTATATACATATATACACTGTTATTACACTACATACACCATTGTTACTGCAATCTCAGACTTCCTTTGAGTTCCATGTCTTTATCTGGGTCTTTTCTTGGCTAATTGCAACTGCTTCCAGGATATATTCATTTATAACAAGACTTTGAATTTCCATAGTATGGAAGTAAGTAAAAGTAGCAAGTTATCACATTTAGAATCTACGGACGCTTTATCTTTAAGAATGGATCTATTCTTTAATGTGGCCTAAAGAATGCAGAAAATTTTGCCTAATAAAAAAAGAAATAGTGTACACAGAGGTTTTGAAGAATATCAAGAAAGAACAAATTTATCACTTGAAAATTCCTGCAGTTGTTATTACCACATTGTTTTGATCAGCAGGAAACCACCGAAGTCCTTTCCTCAAAAAAAAGTTTTTTCCTTAACATGGCAGGAATAGGTACTATAAATACTGTCACACAACTTTGCTGTAGTCTAAATCGGGCCGTTTCCAGGAAGGAAGAGAGTACCCCCAGGGCATGCTGTGAAACCTGGGAAAGACACCAGGGTTCAAAATGGGCCCCGCCTACGCGGGGGAGCGCGTGAAGGACTCTCTGCACTAGAAAATGCTGCCTGGCCCCCAGGGTGAAAAGCCCTGTGCTTGTGTGACTGGCTATTGAGATGACTGTCCATGCACATCTGAAAGGCCACCATGGTCTGGCTGTTCTCATTGTAGAAGGGATCTTGACTGATGGCCCTCAGACAACTGAAGATTAAGGCAATTTGCCATTAAATCTCACCAGGGCAAGATGGACACTCTGCTAGACCTTCAAAATATGTCCACAGTGCAACTATCATTTCTCGCCACTCTTTCTGCTCTGGTCCAAACCATGGTCCTGCATTCCCTTGCCCATGACAATAGACCAGGCAGAGCCTACCTAGGAAATCTTAGTCTGAGCCAGTCATGCCCTCACTTGAAATCCGCCATGGCTCACTGAGAGCATATCCATCGCTCTTGGGGACAGACTCATTTCGTCCCCGGCATAGTGGTGTGTGTGGCACTGTGGACAACTGTTTGCAGTAATTCAGTGACCCCTAGGCACCTGTACTCTTATCACTGAGCCCTTCACCATGTGTTTGATTTAAATTTGCATCCCTCTTGATCCTCCCTCTCTCTTCCTGAAGTTTTTCTTTTTAAATTGTAATTAATAGACTTTATTTCACAGAGCAGTTTTAGACTCAAAGCAAATTTGAGCAGAAAGGACAGTGTCCTCACATTAATTCCCTATCACACAAGCCTTTCCCACCATCATATCCCCCACCTGAGAATGGCACATTATAATCTATCTACATTTCATACATCATTATTGAGCAAAATTCACAGTTTACACAGGTTCATGCTTGGTGTCATGCATTCTGTGGGTCTTAACAAGTGTACAGTGACAGTGTCTTACAATAGTTTCAGCATCCTAAATATCCTCTGGCCTCCACCAATTCATCCCTGGACTACTCACTTCATAAAATTAAAAATAAAATGACATAGTCCTCTTTTAGAGATGGCAGATGTGAAAAATCTCAGTAAAGATATAAAAACAGGATGATAGAATTCTTTATTAGAGGCATCCCCTTGCCCTGAGTAAAAAAAAAAAAAAAAAAAAAGTTAAAACAAGAGGGCCTCTCTCTTGTTGAGGAAGTATGGAAGGAAGTGCTTCACGAAGGAAAAATAGAACATCTTTATGGATGAACATACTATCCAGTGAGGAGGAAGTTTGTACAAACTTACCCATCATTGTTAACATCTGATACTACAACAGTATATCCAAAATAAGATGCCATCTGCAAAAGAAAACCATAAGAATGATATATTTTGTAGTCCAAAAGTCCTTTTTATAGTCACCTCTTATTTTGCCTGATGGATGTATCTCATTGTGGTACATTTTTGCATGTAGATTCATTGACTCTTGGATATGGTCCGATTCTTCAGGTCATTTATTCTAACCCCTGGCCCAGTGAATAATTTTCTTTGTGAGAACCCTGACATCTGCTTGGACTTCCTCTGGATATGTTCAACAATCAGCCCATTCAATTTGTGGACACAGTTATTTGAATCTTCATTGCTAAATGTGGTCCTTCCACAACTTCTAGTCCTTAAGCCCTCCTAGTTCTGCGGTTTTAAATCCCATCAAATAAATCTAATCCCATCTCCATATGACGTCTCATATGAGAATATTTTTGGATTGTGTACCATCTGGCCCCTCTTTCTTAGAGATACTACGTGTGATAATCAAGAGCACAGAAGAATTAGGTGGCTTTACACTCTCTGCTTTGCTCTGTTTATATTACTGAAGCATAAAAAGTTTCCATGGGGGGCGGTTCACATCTCAGTATCCATTTATATTGAGTTTAGAGCCAATGAATGCTCCCAAATCTTTTCCATGAGTCTAAGCAGTGTACCACAATGTTCCCACATTTTAGGAACAGTTGTTCAAAATTTACACGTCTAATCAACTTCACTCAGGGTCATTTTTCCAAATCTTCTACAGAAAATCATGAGGGCTATGAAATGCTTTGTAAAAATTTCACAGTATTAAGTAGACTAAAGCCCCAAAATTTGGCAAAAAGATGTCAAAAGTATTTTGTGTTCATTTGTGTTCATAACCTTGATGATCAGTTTTTGTGGCATGGCTCGCTTAGATGGCAGGACCATATTCAGTACATCGTGTGCCAAATTTCACTATGTCACAATACCCAGGAAAATACAGGGTGGCAGATGAGGTGTGACCTCAAACCACATTTAGTTAAAAAGGTGGTGGATTATTTCCAGGCCCATGACCCATTCACAATAGGGCTTCAGCTCACCACAGTGTGTAAAGATCAATACCTAGTCTCTGGGGGGAAGGGCTCAGAACCAATAATTTGTCGAGACTCCAGATAACATTGAGACTCAGGAGAGGGTTCCAGCTACTATGAACAACTGAGGCACAAGTCCAGGCCCATGTGCTCTGACATATAGGACAGAACTTCAGAGTGGCCTGTGTCATCTAAGAAGAGCAGGCGCCAAGAGTCCACCACCTTGCAGAGCACAGCTCCTGAAACAGCAAGGTCACTCTCCTGTCCCAGCAATCAGTGGCATTTTGCTTTTAAGAAACAGAGTCCAGCACCCTGTGCGATCTTGGCTCCATGCCCAGCACCGAGAGAGGCTATGAGAGTCCTAGACACCAAGTACGTGCTCTAGCCTGCTCTCCCAGGATCCTTTATTTCCTAAATCCCTGGCAATACATGCGGACAAGAAAGGAGCTCCTACCTGCATTTCTTAACATTTCTTTCAGTTCTTTGCCTTGAACTTTTTGGTTCTTAGAGATGTCTGATGTATTTCTTTCAACAACAACAACAATAACAATAACAGTAACAATAACAAGACACACACACCCTTATGTACACTGTCAGCAAGAGCTTATATCCTCCATGTCACTGAGGACCTGCACCTACCTGGACCACAGGGCCCTTTATCATTCCCAGCTGCTTATCTAACAGGTGCTGCTACCTGCCCGGGCTGCCACTTCCTTTAGTCTTCACTTCCTCACTTCACTGAGACCCTGCTCCATTCTACCCATGGCCTCAACGAACTCTCATTTTTAGATGCAGTGTACAGTGGCCAGGAGACCTTGCTAAGTAGGATGTAGAATTCTCTCTATGCTTTCTCCAGAATGGGGTTCCCTGGAGGGCCACATGCCCAGCATTTTGCAAGACAGGAGCTCACACAGACTTCAATGCCAGCTTCAAGGCAAGGCATGAATTCTGAACGTGAACTTACTGAAAAAATAACTTGAAATGAGGGGGTTGCTGACTAAGGCTCATGGAAGAAGCCTCTGTCCCCATTTCCAGAGCTCCGACTTCTCTCCTGCTTGTCATAGCCACTGCGGCCTTCTCTATATCCCTCAGACATGCCCAGCTGGCTCCTGTTTGAAGACTGTCTTGTCAGCTGTTATTGTCTTTGGATTAGATGTTGCCCCCCTAACACCCCTATTCTTAGAGTGTCTTTGCCACTACCACCGTGTTACATAAATATTCTATTTTCTTTATATTCCTGAACATTATCTTGAATTATCACCAGCATTTATTTGTTTGTGAATTAACTGTCCTGTTATACCTCACCCACCACACAGCTGTGCAAGAGCTGGGATCCATTGGTCTGAAGCGCTGTCATAACCCTAGTGCCTAGAACAGTTTGCAGCATACAGTATTTCCTAAGTGAATTAATAAATGACATGAGTATTAAAGTATATTGCTAGCATAGAGTGACATTAATTATTTCATACTAAAATTTTTTACCTGTTCACCAGTGAAATTCTGAATAAAAGTCATATCTGTAGAGTTAATGATTGAGACCTGAAATCATAGAAATTTGATAGGCACATCATTTGACATAGAACTGTAGAAGATTTTTTAAATTACAATTTAAATCAGTTAAATTTTGTGTGAAAGGGGCCGGTGATACAGCACAGCTGCATAAGTGCCTGCCTGGCAAGCGCGAGGTCCTGAGTTCAACTCCCAGTACCCGCATTAAAAAAAAAAAAAGAAAAAAAATTTTGTGTGAAGAGTAATTAATGGTTAGTTATATGTAACACAAAAATGTAAGCCCACAAAGATGATAAGAAAGCTCATTAAACTTTTTGGTATGGTTAAGTCTAGGACATTTTCAGACAAAACTCATGCAGAAGTGGTAAAGAATAGTTGAATTCAAGTACATTGAAAGTAATTAATCTGATGGTCAGTTAATTTATTTAATCATAATTTTGTTCTAAATCTATTTCTGTTCTTATGTTATTATAAGAATTCATAATTATGACTCTTTGCAAAAAACAGGTTTTTTTTTTTGTTTTTTTTTTGTGGGTACCGGGGGTCGACCTCAGGACCTCGCGCATCAGCAGGCGCCCGTGCCGCTGAGCGATATCACCGGCCCCTTTTTTTCGTATGTGGGTTCCGGGAGTCGAACTCGGGCCCTCGCGCTTGCCAGGCAGGCGCTTATGCCGCTGAGCTGTCTCACCGGCCCCCAAAAAAGTATGTCTTTTAATTCTATTCAGCCAAACCCAAATCTATAAACAGTTATGCTTTCTAAATGTCTATGAAAAAGTAGATATTGTTTAATATATATATTAAACAATATATATATATTAAACAAGTTCTATACATATTCTTTTCCTAATTTCATGGTAACTAGTTATAATGGGCTTGAATAATATCCATCCCAAATTCATATCTACCTGCAACCTAAGAGCATGACCTTATTGGGAAATAGGGTCATTGTAGATGAAATTAGATGAGAATCTCAGGATGAACTCATTTTAGGTGGCCCTAAACCCAATGGCTGGTGTCCTTATAGAAAGAAGAGAGGATACGCACAGAGATAGAAGGAAGAAGGCTGTGTGGAGATGGAGGCAGAGATTGGAGTGATGTTGCCACAAGCCAAGTGAAGCCAGGAGCCACCAGAAGCCAGAAGGGATAAAGACAATCCTCCTCTAGATCTTTGGAGAGAGCATGACCCTGCCCATAGTTTGATTTCAGACTTCTGGCCTCCAGAACTATGAGATAATAAATGTATGTTGTTTTAAACCACCTTAGTAAAATAGCACACTAGTGAAATAAAAATTGACTTTATCATTCCTACCACATGAGATATATTAAGGGGCCAATGATAATAAGGGCAGCCTACACAATACTTCTAGAATGTGCATGTAGACAGGGCCATCTGCCTCCATGACTATGGGCTTAGATGGATCACACCTTGGTTTAATGCTCTGCTGTTGCTGCCCTGAAGTTTTTAATAATTTAAAGCTTTTGATAGCTATAAGTCTTTGCAAAAAAGAAATGCACCTCACATTTTAATTTTGCACTTGGTCCCACAAATCATGGAGTTAATCTAGCCTCACTTATTTTCTTCCCTTCTTTGTAATTATTTGGAGGAATTCATTATTAAAGGAAACTTTAGAAGACTTAAAAGTTACATGCAAGAAAACATTCCTTCGTGTAAACGAGAAAATAGAGTGGGTCTCAGTACTCACATATCCAAAGTTCTGTGCTCCTCTTGGAACTCCGGCAACCAGTTCTAGACATAAAGGTAGACATTGAGAGGGGAAATTGCGTATGTATCTAAAGCTGTAGAGCAAACGAGAGATGGTACCTCTTAAATGAGTAACCATTGTGGTGAAGGTTAGAAGTTGAAAGTCAGGGTTTTGCATTTACTTTTCAATTAGTTTTTTTGTTTTTTGACAGACAACAGAAAACAGATGAACAAAAGTTGTACTTTGAGATTTTCCAGTTTTTATACCAGTTTGCTTGCATTTCTGCTGCTAGAACTCAAGTTTCATTTCTTAGTCTGCGTGTGACTTCTAATCTAAACTCCTTACTCTGATGTTGCCAGCTCTCACTCAAGGGACATCTTTTATGCTGGCACAAAAGTACAGCTCCAGTCACACTACTATGCTAAAACA
Organism: Erethizon dorsatum; assembly: GCA_028451465.1. NCBI lineage: Eukaryota > Metazoa > Chordata > Mammalia > Rodentia > Erethizontidae > Erethizon > Erethizon dorsatum. The sequence goes on from CM051831.1 coordinate 41,288,237, forward strand.
ATTTTGGTTACCAAGCAAAAGCCACGTACCATAAATTACAGGAAACTGGCCGAATGGACCTGCTGGCCTCATACAACTGCATTAGGGGCAACATGGCTGCCCAGGTATCCCAGGAAGGAAGCATCAATGGTAGAGGATACAACTCTGGGGGAAAGGGGAAACATACTCCAATGGACGTGGCCTGGCTTTAGATTCAGAAAACAATGGTTCCAATGTTGAGTCTGCCATATCCCTGGGTTGAGTCACTGAACCTAATTTTTCTGCAGTATCTTGCCTTATGTGGAAATTGGAAAAGCCAATTATCAAAAATATTTTCTGCTTTAGATTCTAGAAACTGAAACTTTTTTGATTCATAATGGTTTAAAATTAAGTATAATTTAAAGAAAAAGGTCATCAAAGAGATTCTTATTCTATCCAAATCACCTGCCCTCCAATACTGCCCCCAAAAGTACAGCACAAATCTAGTGTTAAATATATCTGCCATGCCGTGCTCCAGCAGAGTTGGGTGCTGTGGGGTTAAAATTAATAATCATGGGAGATTCACTTAAGATTAGATGTCACATATTTCAGCAGTAAATTCATTCATTTAGTCAATAAATACAAAGTCCACCCCAAAAAAATGTATACACATGTCAGCAGTTCCCTGTACTAACAAATGTCTGCAAGCTCATGGCCACCATTTTGAGCACCTCTTGTCATTGTAGAGGCTAAAGGTAACTTGTATTAATCTCATGATGTGCTAATAAATTTAGTATTATAATATTATACAACTTTTTCTTTTCCTCATGTGTGTATACATTTTTTGGTGGATTCTGTATTTACAGATGACTGAACATAGGATATAGTAGTGAACAAAACAAAATTCCTTGCTCTCTTGGGGCTTATATTCTAGTTGGAAGAGGTAGTGAATTAAAAGAGTCAATTAAATGGCAGGAAAAGACAAATGTCATGGAGAAAAATTAAGCAATAAACTGGTATAGGGTGTGCTAATGTTAGAATGGAAAAGGAATTGCTATTTATTAGGTAGTCAAGGGAAGATCTTAATGAGAACATAATATGGGAGTGAAGACTGAAGAGAGGGAGGAAGTAAATACAGTGGATGTCTGGGAGGAGTGTGTTCTGGTTCCAGGGAGCATCAAGTGCAAAGGCCCTGAGTTAGGAGTGTGTTTGGAGGGATTCAGAGGGACGCAAGGAGGCCAGGGTGACTTGAGTAGTGGGAGTAGAGGTAAAGGACTGGGAAATGAGGTCCAATTAATCATAGAAATGAGCCAATTAACAGAGCCTTTTAAGGCACTGTAAACACTTGGGTTCTACGCTGAATGCTGGGAAATCACTGGGAGCAAGGTACCTGATCTGACTTCTGTTTTGAGAAGAGCACTATGGCTGCTGGATTTAGATAAACCATAGGAGAGCAGGGAGACCAGGTAGGAGGCTACTGCAGTCATAGGGAGGGTGAACTTGGGTCAGAGTAGAAGTTATAAAGGAAGTAAGAAGTGGTCTAATTCTGGTAGGATTCTGAGGGTTTAGTGAGCAGAATTCACTTACGGATTGGATAGGGGGTATGAGAGAAACAGCCCAGTCCACAGCTGACTTCCAAGGCTTGAGAAACCGGGAGGGTGGTAATGGCATTCGAATGCAACTGGCAGGATGACAATGGACTGTGTTTTGGTGGGAAGGTCAAGTGGTTAGGTACCAGCACGTGGAGTTTGGGATAGCTATTTAAACAGAAATTCCAAGTACCGAGTTGGATCCATGAGCCTGGAATCAAGTCTAAACTAGAGAAATGAATGAAAGCTGGATGAGATCACTAAGAAAGAACTCATATGGTAAGGATGGCCCATAAATTTAGTTCTGGGCACTCCAGGGAGGGGATGGAAATAGGAGAGCTGTCAGGGCCAGGGAAGCCAAGTGGACAAATGAGGAGGGAAGTGTCTTTCCCCGAATGCTCCCAATATCAAGGAAGATGCCTACACAGGGCCCTTGGGATTGCTTGACAAGAGTTGTTTCAGTAGGGTAGAAGCCCAGTGCAGCAAGAGGAGGACTAGTGGAAGGGACCTGATGATCAGAGACTGGGGTCACAGAAAGGAGCTCCTTCAAAGCAAAGAAATGCAGGTGGTAGCTGGAGAAGGGAGAGGGGCAAGAGTTCTGCTTCTTTTTCTAAGATGGGAGAAATACCAGTATGCTTATCTGTTAGTGGGAGTGATGCAGGAGAGAGTGAAATGTGGATATGGTAAGACAGAAAAGCAAGAATTTCTAGAGTCTCATCTCTGACGGGGTCAGACCTAGGGCAGGGTTGATCTGCAGTGACAGGAGGGAAGATGAAGCGTGCTCTTGAAGATGAAGATGAGGTTCAGAAAAAACAAGTCATCTGGATGCATTCTCCAGCCAGGGAAGTTTTCAGAATCCCAGCACGCTGCTTCGTTTCCCATAATTTTTTTTTCTTTTTTTAGTACATGACAAACCACAATCAGATATAATGAAGTTGAATGATTTCAGGGCCAAGCCTGTCCATTAAGATAGATTATGCCCTCCAAAATGCAGGGCAATCACATTACTTTTCATGTCCCACAAACATTTAGAATTTTGTTTTTTAAAAAAATCAGCCATCGCACCCAGTAGCTTTGGCGTCTGCAACTTCCTATGACCCCCCCAACTAAGGAGCTATTAAATGTAATGTTGATTAAAGACATTCATAATTGTTTATAAATGATTAGGACAGTTTAATTGTTTGAGGTCTAAGGCAAATTAGAACTGTCACTCAAGTACACAAATTTTCATTTGGAAGGGAAAATAGAGTTGTGTTAAATCCACTCCAATAATTCATGATGAAAGCTTCAGAAGTTTCTTAATATCAACAATATGTTCAGGAAAATTTTAGATCTTTGACCTGGAAATTCATGACTTGAATATCAAACCCACTGGCAAGAAGCAGAAAGGAGGCTAGCATTACTGAAAGTGTTCCACCTCTCAACAACAAGCCATGTGCTTTATCATATTTCCTTCTTTTTGCTTCTGAAGTGGAGACATTAATACCCATTTTGATATACAGGGAAATGGAGCTAATAGTAAGTAGTAGAAGAAAACAAATGACAGCAATGTCCAATTACTTTGTTTAGACCAGGCAGGACCTGATCACTTTGTTGGGGCTTAGCTCACCACATCTGAGGTCAAAATGAGAACAGAAACTCTGAACATTTTTTGAGTCATGAATGCATTTGAAATAGGAAGAAAATTATAGACTCTCCTGCCAGAAAAATTCAAACACATATAAACTTTCCATGTAATTCCTAGGAGTTCAAGTCCAGTGAAGCCCAGCTACCTAAGGGTCCCTCATCCAGAGGACAGCGAGTAATTTTTCATAGAATTCTCACTCCTTCTTGTCTAATTAAGTACATAGGAGACACAGCTTTGGATTTGTAATGGTCTTATAAATGGAATGTGATTTTCTTATAGTGCTTTCATTTTATATATCCTCATATCATTAAAATTTGGATGTCTTTTTGAGAGCCAGTGTAAAATTACTATTATTTTCAATCATTGTTCCATAGAATGCACTGTTGTACATCATCACTAATTTCCTTGAGTCAGAACTGAGTGGTATTTTAGAGAGTTTCTGAACAAAACCCCTAATGCCTTATTTAAAAAAGTCATTGGCATATTATGCAATTTCCTTTGCTAAGTTGCAAGGTGAGTGTTCATAAGATTTGACTTTTTAAAATATACTATTTATTTCTCTCTGATGGCCCCTAATCCAATGGTTATTTCTTATGTACTAGGAATTGTTCTAGTTTATGACTATAAAAATTTAGCTAATTTAGTCCTTAAAATCCTATGAGAGAGGCAATATTATAATCATCAATCCCTATTTTAAGAATGAAGACATGGAGGCACCAAGATATTAGATAATTTGCCTAGGATCTCAGCACTAGTTAGTAGTAAAGTCAGTCTAAACCCAAGAGGTTCATATCCAAATTTTTATCCCCTTAGCCACTACAATATACTGCCTTTAAGAGCTTGAAGTAAACGTCATGGAAAGAGAGGTTCTTTAAGAATTAGCTTATATTTAAAAGAAAAATGATTATTATTAACCTCTACCAAACTACAAAGATTTATGAATTTCTACTTACTGTAACTTGTCAATATGAAACTATTAAAAAATCTGTGCTGATTCCTAGAGAAGACCATATTTCACTTATGCTTAATTATTTGTGATTAGTTAAAACATTAGCGAGAGCTAATGTTCCTATGAAAATGGCAAATATTGATTGATGACTGGCTCAGTCACTACACATTACTAGTTAGTAAAAGCAACTATTTATAGCCTTGTGTATGAAAAATATTTTTCATGCATCATCTCGTGCAATCTTCAGAATGATATTTTGAGTTACACAGGATTAGTGTCATTTAGAGATAAACAAATGAGAATCAGAGAGGTTGTCAATCCTAAGAAATATAGCCAGTGAGGTCAGAATTTGAACCTATACAGATCTTGATTCTAAAGACTCAACTTACTTTTCTCAGACTATTTTGGATACAAGTCTATTGCAAGAAGAATGTGGTCTAATTGTTGTGAGGGAAATAAATGAGAATAATACATAGATTTTGCCTTCAAGGAGCTAGATGGGAACGTAAAAATTCTACATACAACAACACACTTCCCTCCCTCATCCCAAGCAAGTCTGCACAGGAAGCAGCCTGTGTGATTTTCTCTCTTCCTTCTCTTCCTTTCATCTTTCTTTCCTTTCTTTTGTTTTTTTTAGATTATAATTGTTATGCTGTAAATATGACTCATCAAAGGTTTAATTCCCCCATGCAACAACTGTTCAGAGGAGGGGCCTAGAGAAGTGATGTATCGTGCAAGCACTGATCCATTAACTGAATGGGCTGCTAGGAAGTGAGGCCTGGCTGGTGGAAGTAGGCCCCTGGGCCTGCGAAGGCTGCATATCTTCTTGGTCTCTTTCCTACTTTCTGTTCCCAGGCTGCCAGGAGCTGAGCAGCTCTCTGCTGCCACACCCTTCTGCCACGATGCTTCTGCTTTGAAGTCAGCTGACCGGTGGACTGAAACTTCTGAAACTTTGTGCTAAAATAAATCAGTCCTCTTTAATTAGTGTATGTAAGGAATTTTTTCCCAGCAACTAAAAGATGACAAATGCAGCAATATAATTGGATTATATTTACTACTGTGCTGAAAACCCTCATGGCTTCTCTGTATTTTTCATAAATTCCAGAATCTTTTCCATGACTATAACATCCAGCACGATCTGGGGCCCATTCTCTTTCTCTAACTCAATCTCATTTCATGATCAGTACCAAAGTCTGGCCATCGATATGAGTTCCTTGAATGCTCCAATCTTTTTTATATTTTAGAATGTAAAAGTTGGCTCTTTGGTCTGCACCCTATTCCAGTTCTATTCAAGTGTTTCCTCATCACCAAAGCTTCCCTTACTCTATATTTTGAAGTTTATTCTAGCACTTTCCACAGTATTTAATCAGATCTTCTGTGTTCCTTCTTTAATGTCTACCAGCTCTAGTAGACTGTAAACTCTGAGATTAAGGATCATTTGGTCTCCTCTATATATTCAACAGTTGCCAACAGAACCTAACACTTAGTAGATGTGTAAAAATGTTTGAGAAAGCTGGATATGGGAGTGCATGCCTGTGGTCTCAGCACTCTGGGAAGCTGAGACAGGATAGCAAGTTTGAGCTCAGCCTGGACAATTTAGCAACATAGTAAGACCCCATCTCAAACTAAACTGAACTAAACTAAACTAGTAAATATTTTTTTTTAAAAAAAAAAAGGTAAAATACAATGGGCAGAGATATATCTCAGTGCCAAGACCCTGGGTTCAATCTCCAGTACTGAAAAAAAAAAAAAAAAAAAAAAAAAAAAAGCTTGAGGAATGAATAACAAATGTCTTAGACGATAGAAAAATGAAATGACATAGAAGTTTACAGGAGAAAGCTAAATAAGGCTTTCTGGGGATGGTGACACTTGAAATTGGCCTAAAAAGACATAAGTAAAAGCACGTGGCCACTGGTAGATAAGATGGTTACAAGATCAGGGGATTAAAAACATAGATGAAGTCAAAGCAAAGTACAGAAGACAGATGATGAAGGACATGTAGGAGAATAGGAATTAGTTTCTCTTCCACTCGGACTGGGCATGTCCTAAGAGGAAAGGGAAATAAAGCTGGCATGTTGGACTGGAATCAGGAGGGAGGGTAGTTTTGGATATGTCCAATATGCGATCCTAGACATCAAGGTAAAAAGAGGGATCTTAGTCTCTTACATTCCATCTGTCACTAACAGTGCGGCTATTGTCTAAGTCATTTAATTATCTGAACTATGTATTTTTCATTCATAACACAAGATAGCTGCTCTAATTTTGTATTGCTTAACTAGATTTTATAAAGTTTGGTATTGTTTCTTATGAAATTCTTTGAGACTTAAAACTGTGTACCACATTACATATACATTTCTAAAAATATATGCAATTTGGGATTTGATTTATATTCATTTTACATAGCAAAGAAACACACATTTACAGAAGGACTTTTATGTCATTTTACCTTTCCCCATGCTTTTAAAATGATTTAAACTGGATGATGTCTCTCACCTTGCTGAGAGTCTCCGGTAAATTCCCCAGCAGCAACTGAGTATCCTGTTTTAAAGAAAAGAAACAAACTAATCACACTTGATGACACAACAAATAAGTTATAGCTAGAAAAAATGAAAGTATTACCATGGTACTGCTTTAGTCACAAATCACTACAAATATTATAAAAATTCAGGTTTCTATAAAAGGAAAACTTAAGCACACTGATATGAAAGTTTCATACTAAATCCTAGATGCACAATAAATCTGCTACTGTGATTTTAAAAGAGAACAAAGCAAAACAAACAAAACAAAAACTATATTCAGAGGCCAATTTTCAAAGGATAAACACTTCATAATCCACCTTGAAATGTAAATGTCAGCCTTTGTATTTTAAGAGCTGCAGATTCATGGTCATCAAACATGATATTCTGAAAGGTAACTTTGGGGCTTGGGCTTTGCTATTTCTGATCATAACAAGATCTGCTTCCTAATTCCTTTAATGGTGGTATTCCATAAATTTCACTTACCTCTAAAGCGAGGTGTCAGCTACATTGACCAAAAATAAGTGTCATTCTTTACTTTTCAAATTTATCAAGCTATCAAAATGCCATTAAGGTCCCCAAAGTGGGAAATAGTAGTGATGAAATACCATTGTATTTCAGTTTGCACATAATAAAAATTGAGAATGTAGTAGCATGCTATGGCTTACATCTAGATGTCTCCTTCTACCCTCATGTGCTCATAGGTGGGGCTTTGGAAAATCATGAGTGTGTGGTACCGGATTGGTCCTTTGATTGGTTTAGCATAGTTCTGGGTGTGGATGATAGCTTTACTCAAGAAGACCCACTCTGTACCAACAAATAGGATTGGAGCCCGGATGGAATAAAAAGGGGAAGAAGGAAGGCTTGGTGCTTCCTGCCTGCTATTGCATGAACTCTTTCTCCTCTGCCACACCCTTCTGCTTTACCACTCTGGCTTGGAGCCAGTTGAGTATGGACTGAAACCTCTACAAACTGTGAACTAAAATAAACCTTCCTCCCTTAACTTGTGGGAGTTGGGTATTTGGTCCCAGCACTGAGAAAGCAACTAAAAGACATACTACGTGGGAAGTCTCTTCCTGCTGCTCTAGAACCTGATTAGGACTCCTATCATGTTGCCCCCATAGCACTGATTAACCTCTCTAATACATACTGTCTACTACCAGCAAAATAATTTATGTGCAAAAGAATGTTATAGAGCCTACAAAAGAGTTGCTAGAAAAATATAACACCCAGCCTATGTAGATTATATAAATGATGGATGAAAGCATAGCTAAATGTATAAAGAAAAGCTGAGTCTACTCTAAACTAGAAAGAAAACTTTCGTAAGATGTCAAACAAGTCAGGAATCAAATTTGCATCTACGTTTAACTTGTTTGTCTTTTAAGAAACCATAAATGTCTTCAGCAATGGATCTTACCAAGGTAACTATCATCATAGGAAGCTGGAGCCACTTCTGTCTGCTTTTCTCCAGCCAGTTTCCTTAGAATATCCTTGAATGAATAATTTGCAATGACATCTGCAATACCAGCGGTGATCACCTGACCTGTGTTTAAACAAATTAATACATTAGCTGAATGAATGCTAGAGGCAGGCCCTCCCTCTGCAGTCCCAGAAGCACACAGTCTCTGAAAGCTATCATGTTATTGCTTGTGTTTTGATACCAATTTTCCTGTTTACCACTAGAGCTGCAAGGTAGAGCTGGTTGCCGCTGGTTGGGGCTTCCCATTTTGACAGAATGTTGTCAAAAATTCTGATGAGCTACAATAGTTCTGTCTTCCTGTTGCTTTCATTATGCATACTCCCCTCACGTTTAAATGTTAAAAGTATCAAAGAGTTACTTGCAGTGAATTTTATATGATTAAATTTTTATTCTAGAATGTCCTAGAAGGAAATTTAGAGATCATCTAGCCAAATATAGCTTTTGTTATAGGTGGCACAAAATGCTTAAGCATGTTCTTTCAGGTTTCATTAGCAGGATATTTGGCATCACAACCAAAGTGTCCTTTGGCATTCTAATAAAACTTTTTGTATTCTTGCAACGTATAGACATAGTATTAAATCTAAATCACACTCAACTAAGAGATTATAAATATAACAGCTAAGTTAAAGAAAGGAGTTGTACAATCTTTGACACTTTTCATGCTAATATATGCTAATAAATATATACAAATATATATAATAAATTTATAATAGTAGGAAGTAGCCAGATCCAACAAGATCCAGAATTTCAGCAAAACAGGAACCAACGGGCACTGATATTGATACGTTAAAAACTTTGGCTAATCAAGTCACTCACAGATGTCATGAAATATGATTGTATTGGGGTACACAAGTGTCTACAATATCTCTAACAATTTTCCACCAAAACTTCTATCTATTCCCATACTTATTATGGAGATCTAAGGCAAAAGTGTGATTTCATGCTGTTTGGGAGAAAACTGGAGAAATGTTTTCAAAACACTAACATTTAACCTTAATTTTAAAGCCAAATTATTCTTTGAAAATTGACACATAATTCCCATTTTCTTTCTCTTTGAAGTCCAAAAAATGATAAAGCTGTCAAATCAGGTCATAACTATTGTCAAGTAACTAGACTGAAATGACTGTTCTAATATTAAGATACTGTGTTTACACACAAATTTATGAAGAATGTGAGTAGAATTTGCCAGTATTTTTAAGGTTAAAGCTCAATAGTCCCTTCCCTTTCTCCCGCATATACACTGCTTTTATTTGTTTCATTTAGCTTGGTTTATAATCTTTATACTCTTGAGCCTGTATGAAATTTTAAATTAGATATCTCAGGCAAATGCTTCTGCATACCCTTGCCATAGCTTATTTTCAAATCATTTGTATCAGATATTTTTTACAACTTAAATAAAGGAATGGCTTATAAAATTAACCAAGTGAATTAAAGAAAACCTAAAACAAATATGACTTTATATCCATCTGTTGGATATTATATTTTGTTTGCAAAACAATTCCTAAAGATCAAAATGATAATTATTTGATGTTCTTGATTATCTATGCATGAATTAAGCTTAAGAGTAATTACATGTAAATGTTTATCATAAATTCATCTTCCTGGATTTTTCCCATGGGTTTTAAATTTGTTCAGGTCTCTTTCATGAAAAAAAAGTCTTCCCTCAATTATTCATCTGTCTCATGTTCTACTCTATTTTTATCCTAATTTTACAGGCAAGATTCAGCCTGGATTCTCTGTACTCTTGTTAAGCATCTCGTTCAGCCCCATGGCTTCAGTTACTGCCAATGCCTAAGTGATGCAAGTTTATGTTTTACCCAAGACAGCTTCCTGGAGATTAAGCCTGTATCCCTAAATACTCGTGGGAAAACTCTTGGATATCACATTTCCATACTCTGCAAAGCCAAAACCAAACCCATCATCTTCTCTCTCCCTCTCTGTTCTAACCTATTCTCTTCTAGTATTTTCTATTTCAGTGGGTGGTACAGGGGAAGAAATCAGAAACATATCTTCGACATCTTCCTGTTCCTCACCACCACACAACCAACCCACCACTTAGGCTGTTTATTTTGCCTCCAAAATATCTCACATATTTCTCCTGTTTTTTGTTTTTTGTTTTTTTTAATCTACACCATCACCACTCTACGAAAGCAAACATGTTTACCTGAAACTTACAGCTAGTTGAACTTAGAAACGTGCAATTAGTTCATAACTTTATAACAATCTTTTTTTTTTTTTAATGTGGGTACCGGGACTTGACCTCAGGACCTCGTGCTTGCCAGCAGGTGCTTGTGCCGCTGAGCGATATCACCGGCCCTTTTTTCCCTTTATGTGGGTACCAAGAGTCGAACTCAGGACCTCGCGCTGAGCTATCTCACCGGCCCCCTTATAACAATCTTATAACTACTACAGTTTGCTGGTACTTCACTTTGGCCAACTTTCAATATTCTTTCCATACTGTAGCCGAAGTAATCTTTTCAAAACATGAATTTGATTATAACATCCTGTGCTTAAAATTCTCCAGTGGTTTCCCATTATTCTTAGGACAAATACCACCTTCCTACTCTAGCTAAACCCATCCACTTAAATTCTAAATCCACCAGTGGTTTCTAGTTGTTGGGAGGACAAAGACAACTGTTCACCTTGGCCTGCAAGCCCTGCGTGCTGGAGGGTGGGGCCCTCCATACCACTCTGGCCACTCTCCCGTTTCTTTCTTAACTCCAGTCACTTTGACTTTCCTCCAATATTCCCTGCACTGCCATCCTTCATGGCACACAACGTTTGATCATTGCCTCCTCTCTTTGCCTAGGAGACTCTACTCAAGGTTCAGATGGCAGTTCAGTTCCTTGCTTCAGAATCAGCTGATTTTTGGGCTGGTGCTGGCCTAGGCAGCACCTTTAGAAAAATTAGAAGTCATCCCTCCTGGGCACACGCTGTCCTGCACCAGGTCCATGGCTTCGTAAGCAGAGCACAAGTTGTATTCCAGCTCCCTAACACTGATGGTTGGAGCACAAAATCACCTGTGTGCAGCCACACGAAGGCCTCCTGTGTTCTCAGGGCCCCATCACGACACACCTTTCCATTGTGGTGTGTATCACGGTTGCAGCATTGGAGATACTCCAAAGCTATCTGATTTATGTCTAGATCTTTCCCTAGATATTAGTCTACATTAAAACCATGTGTGCTTTCACTCATTATCCCCACCTCTCACACAAAGCCTGGCATAGGCCCAATAAATGCTTGGTGGATAAATGAATTGTTCAATTGTGAGGATATTTTAAAATATCATGTATATAACAAAGTAAAAATTGAAACAACGCTATATTCAAGAAACTATGAATAGAAATACAATATCAATATAGTAAAACGTCAACATTCACTGTTATATTTGCTTCATTTCCTTGTTAATAACAACAAACATGCTTTTTTTTTCTGCTGACAGAACATACCTTGCCAGTAAAAACTTCCAGGTCCTCCTACTATAAGGTCTCCATTCTACAAAACAGAACAAATGGAAACAAAAGAACAAAACAGGAACAATTGGAAAAGAAACACTGAAAATTTTTAAAGGGTGATGAATTATTGCTAATAAGCCTGGATCTAAGAATTTGTTATGCATAAAAAAGCAACTTTTCAAAGAAGTCCTTATATGAGGGACCTGCAAGTCATTTTCTTTCCTTCTTTGTTTTCAATTATTTAGTATGTTATCACATTAAATAATTTTAATTAAATGCAGTTAGGTAAATTGAACCCTCTCCCTTGAGAATATATAAATTTATATATATATATATATATTAATTTTTGGCACTGTCTGTAGTAAGGAAAATATCTCCATGTTTAATGTTGTACAATTAGCAGACATGGTCTTTTGAAATGCCATTGTAATAAAAAGCAAATTCTATTCCAATGTTTTTCAAGGCCAGATTTCTTTCTTCCATAAATCTGCAAATCCACCCCTTTCTCAGGAGAGAAATCAAAAACTGCAGGCCATGGGTCGGTGAGATGGCTCAGCAGCATAAGCGCCTGCCTGGCAAGTGCAAGGTCCTGAGTTCAACTCCCGGTACCCACATACGAAAAAAAGGGCCGGCGATATCGCTCAGCGGCACGGGCACCTGCTGGCACACAAGGTCCTGAGTTCGATCCCCGGTACCCAAAAAAAAAAAAAAAAAACTGCAGGCCAGCAAATATAAACATTTTCTCATCTACTTACAGACCTGCTTCCCTATCCCAAATCTATAACTTTCAGTGGAATAAAATTAAAACAATACAAAGAAGCAGTGATAAATACAGTAAATAGAAGTGAAACAGAACATATATTGACATTTTCTGCACAATTTTCAAGATCATCAAATCCTTGTCTTTGTATTTGCACTAGACATCTCTGTTTTTAATTTGGTAAGAGGATATGTGACTTTTAATGTAAATATTAACTTCAAATCAGGCAGTTTCAGGTAAGAAATAAGACAATTTATAGCTTCTTCTGACTTTTTAGAAACTTTTTTTGACTTTTTGAGGTTTTAATTTAAAAATAATTGCTACAAGGGGTATGACTGAATTTCATCATATGTGTTTCTATATAGGTTGTCATATACACGTATTACTTAATAAAAATAAAGAACAAACATAAAAAATCTAACATGTTGCTACATATGGCTAGTTAGGTACATAAAGATTATTTTTTGCAAGGGTATGGGAATAAAAGAGCAATAATAACATCAATGAACATATTAAATATTAGAAACACAACAACCATGAAAATATTAAATATTAGAAGCTGAAAGACAAAAACAATTTACCTTATAAAAATCCAGACTAAATCCTGCTTGGCAGTAACCTTGACCTTCAGGATCAGGATTGCCTTGAATGATCAAAATATATAAATGTTATAATGTCATCATTTCAAAGATCTATGTTAATAACCAATTCAAGATATTTTGTTCTTTATAGACTTCTAAATTTTCCCAATTAAAATATGTGCTTTATAGTTATTTTTCAAAATCCATTCCAAGTAATTTATTAAATACATTTCCACGTATTTTCTTACCCCAAATAGTATTGTGATTCCACAGTAAAATCCATAGGACTTACGTTTGGAGGATCGTTACTTTAGGTTTATTGAACACATTGAGTACTAACTACACTGTATTTAGGGAATATATACAGGAACAAGAATGCTTATTGGGTTTTATAACTCATGTTCATTTGAAGAAATAGTCTTCGTATAGTCTGTGCTCCACTTTCTATGGGGTAGTAATGTCTCTCCTTCGCCCATCTCAGTATGTCTGCTCTTCCCAGCAGGTGTCCCTTGAGAAAGACGTTTGTGTGCCTTCTGGGGGCACCAACAAGGATTTCCATTTTTATGCTTCTTAATAAAATAATTCTATTATGGTATGTTAGGTAAACTGGGAGATTTATGGTCATAAATCTCATAGGAATACTTCAATGATCATGTTCACAAAAGAAATAGTAATAGTTTATTTTGTATTCCATGCAATGTAATTTACTAACTGAACGTTCAATAAGATCTCATCGTAAACTTTTGTAAACTATAGGCAGGCTGACATAGGACGCCAAGGCTATTGTTATTAAAAACCTTTAGGACCTTAGGATCAGGAACTTATTACTTATAAATTATAATTTAAAAGAGATTCTACAGCTTCTAAATGCTTAAATTATAGCCAAAAGGTAGTTAAGGAGCAGGAATCTCAATTGTTGTACAATTAAATATGAACATGATAAGAACTGTTTCATTCTTATAAAGGCTTACTTTCCCAATGGAAAGTAAAATGAGAGAGCAGGAAAGGAAACAAGGAAATGCACATCATCACAGGAAACATTTATAGGCTTAGGCAGGGGCTTGTTTTGCAGTGCTGGGGCCCAGACCCCCATGGTCCTGCACATGCTAGGCAACTGCTCTACCACTGAGCTAGACCCCAGCCCACAGAAGTTTTTTTGAAATGTATCCAATCCTTTCAGCTCTCCTAGAATGTCTTGTATGTTCCTCTCTTTGGTCAGTACTTGGCTAATTTTAGCGTGGTCCTCAACAGTTCTTTTCATATGCTCTCTTTATTTTTCAAAATACCATTTCTACCTCATATAATATATGTTAACAAAATTCGTTCCTTCTTTTACAACTGTATGTTGTGGTTTATGGGTATAAATTTTATAGAATTCTTTCACAGCTCATCTGTATAACCTCAAATGTCTGGGTAGTAGTTCTCTAGACAGTCATGGTTGTAAACATATGCATCTGGAAATACATGTAAACACATGATATTACTATATATATATTACTATGTGAATCTATCTATCTATCTATATATATATATTGAGTAGTTTAAGAAATGTATTTTAAATGCACAAATCATTTTAAATCCATTTTAAAAATCAACTTTTTACTTTTAATAATGCAAATTATTCAAAGGGGAAAAACATGACCATTCTTTGAAGCTATTTTGCTTTGAAACAGGAAACAAAAAGTGAGAAAATATTTCTTAAATTCATTGAGAAAATAATCAACTTCAACTATTTATTTCTTAGTGGCAATTACCATAGAGTGTGAAGTTCTTTCCTCTGAAAGCCATTTTTTGGGGTTGAATTATTATTTGTGAGAAGTAAAGGAATCTTTCTTCCTGGAACTTCAGAGCATTTCTGAACTGTACAATTATTTCCCAGGGTGAACTCAGGAATCCAGGGACACATGCTGATTGTTCACCACTATTTGTTGGCTTCTAAAGGAGAATTGAATGGTGTGTGTGAACTGTCCTCACCTGAATTATGAATGATTGTAAGAGCTGAATGTATGTCATTAATATGAATGAGGTCAACTCTCAGACTGCTCACTGTATCCGCTCAGTTCATTGGGTTTGTGGCATAGAATTAACATAAATTCTCTTTTGAAAATAATATTGCTGATGTTCCTGTTCTGTGATATTGACCATATGCTCATGAACAAGTCGGCTTTGTGTTAATGAACTGTGAATGTCTTAGCCATGACAGGAAGTCTGCTCCTTGGATGATTTGAAGAGAAAGAAGTATGTATAGGAATAGGGATCTCATGAGGATGTGAAAACAGCCGAAACCATTCTGGGCAATTTATTCAGCTATTCTGAAATTCAAACTGAGCACCATTTTAGCTTTTTAGCACTTTTCTTCTATGTAGGAAAATAAATAGTAAATCAATTGACATTGCAATGTGCCAGGGAGCTGCAACTGTGAATGTACTTTAACTTAATATATTTTAAAATAATGGCTCAAAGCACACTGAAACTTGTGCCTCACAAGTCTAGATTCCATAGGGCTGTATTTTAATCTGAGATGTCAAGTCACGCAGGCAGTCAGGCCAAAGGGCAGAACTAGAAGCAGTGACCAGTTTCACTAATGATCATCCTCGATATCAGTTAGAAGAACACGATGTATCATCATGGCAAAAGGCATGAGAAAGATGGGCTCATCTTTTTAGTTACAATGGTTTGCTGTTTTGGGGAAGCATCATTAGTCAATCATGAAAAATATAAAAATAGGTGTAAATGTTGATGAAACAAATTAAGTATTGAATCTCTTTGGCGTGATAATACCAACCTTTTACCAAACCCAAAAGCCAAGCACCCTGAATGCAGCGTGATCCAAACTCTGCCTCTTCTTGGATGTTGCCTGTGCCTGGGAAGTGCCTTCTCTCCCATCTTTAATCATCATTTGCTCAGTGTTTCCCTTCCTATCATCCCGGCAAAGGGTTTTTTCTCTCCCTGTTCTCCAGGCCCAGGTCACTCCTTTCTCTCTTGCCTTGCTATGTTTTTCTTTGTAGCACTTTTCACTACCTGACAACATATATGAACTTATTTATCTATACATTTGTTGCCTGTCTCTCCCACTAGAATGTTAGTTCCCTAAACCCAGTGATTCATCTTTTTCCTATCCATTGACGTAGTCCCTGAATGTAGAATAGTTAGTAAGATTGTGTTCAGTAGACACGTGTTGAGTGAATAAGTAACGGAGCCATTATCTACAAAGCACCCTCATTTTAAAGCTGTTTAAGATAAAGTCCTTATTTCACAGACTATCCATTCAACTAACATTCAGAAGACCATAATCTTGTCCTTGCCAAAATTTCAGCAACAGCCATCAGAGTTAAAAAGTTCCATTCCCAGATCTTTGGAGCTTTGAATCTTTTTAACCTTCTCTTGTCACTGAATGAATCTTCATCTTCAATGTGTTGGTTCTGATATTTACTCATTATCTTGCCTAAGTTAGTTCTGAATTATAAAAATATTTATGCAAAATGGGCCTTGCTGTTTGGACCTGGGCCTAGCCAGAAGCAGTGGTTCGCTGGGGGTATGGCCTGGAAGGTTGTAAGTATCTCCCTTCCCTGCTCCAGCCTTGACTCCTTTCATTTTCTGGATGCCATGATGTGAGCGATTCTCCTCTACTTGCCCCTCTGCCTGTCCCTCTGCCATGCTGCCCAGCCTGGAAGCCAGCCCACTATGAACTGAAATCTCCACAAACTGTAAGTCACAGTAAATCTTTCCTCCTTTAAATTGTGGGTGTTGGGTGTTGTGTCTCAGCAGTGAGAAAGTAAGACGGTAACTAACACCATTCCTGTAATAACCGAGCCAAGTGGACAGCCAGCATTCTTCAGAACACAGAGTGCACATTTTCAACAGCCACTGACAGTTTAAAGCCTAAAATAAGGAACCAATCAGTTCCACTGAAGAATATCTAAAAACTGAATTCTCAAAAACGTGGAAAAAGATCACAAGAATTCCAAGTCTTGGCCCTCCTATCACAGCAAGACATCCGGTAAAGCTGTCAATAACATTTGCCCTTATCTCATTTCTGCCTAATGCTATAACTTATTGATGGTATTTTGCGCTTTCAATTTCAAGGAATAAAATAACTTACTGTTCCGACAAGGGGAGTACTCAGCATATGCACTGAAATTCTGAATTGCTACGTAGCAGGTGCCAACTGGATCCTTTTCTGGTGATGGTTTAAGAGTTCTCCAGTGATATAAAGGAGCACAGGCCTGTAAAACATCAAAGGCACTGATCATATTTTTATCTAGACTTCTCACACAATAATTTAACTTGAATTATTGACTGGTGCACCTAAACTTATGACAAATGATATTAAATGAATAGGTGAATTAATTGCTCCTCGGCATGCTGGACCAGCACCATGGTAGTCAGAGTTAATTAAACCTCCCAAAACAATTTGCAATATAAATACACTATAGAACCGGTAAAAACTAAACATACGAAAAGGAATGAGTTCTCTTGCCATAGAATTGTAAATTAAAAGTAACCTGGCAAAAGGAAATTACCTCCTAAAAGCAAAGATTCATATTTTCTTTTCATGCCTTTTTTTTTAATTGTGCAAAGATGAAAGCAAATGATCATTCAAACAGAGAATAAGTCAGTGTAATGTGTTAAAATAAGAACTAGATTCTTTCTTTGTCTTCTTGTTGCTTTTTTAAAAACTGGCTTTCAAATCAAAGGATGCAGACAAGTTTATAAAGCTCTGTTTTGTGGATTCCCCTACTTTACTACTGAAGTCACATCTTATGAATTTTAAAATAATGACTTTTCTAGATATGTTACTCCCTTGTCACAGTGTTTTGGGCTTTATTTTAATTTAACAGTTTTTATTCATGGGAAAACTAAAGGTAAAAGACAGCACCTAGTGCCTATTTTAGCACTGGAAAGAAAGGCATTCAAAGAGCACATGTTAATGACCTACAAGCATTTCGAGGCATTGATACCGAGTATGAACTAATCCAACAGTCTGACTCTGCTTCTTTAGAAGAAATTTACTGTGATAAACTCTAAGGACTGCAGACAACCTTTTTTAAGGGAGGTGAGTTAGCCAGATCATTCCATAAATGTGTTACCAATTCTAAGAAGGCAAAAAAAAAAAGAAGAAAAAAAAAAGCCCAAAAGTTTAGAAGTAAATGTTACATGCTTATTACCCACTAACCTGTAGAGTGCTAAATTAGATAAGGGTGCATACTATACAAACATTTGCTCACACACTGGAGCCTCTTCTAGAACTTATTTAACTGCCAACAGTACCTAGCACAGAGATCTGCATTTAAAATTTGATTGATACATGAGGGGTCAGTTAAACTATATGGCTGCTCACTGGATAGAAGTTGAAACATAATCTTACAATGCCAAATTATTATGCATTAGTTGCTATGTCTTGCTTTTATGACATATAATTTGTCATACCAGAAACTCATTTGAGACCTCACTAAAACCTTCTAATTTTAAGAATGTTCCCCTGGAGAAAATAAGGCATATTGCATTCTGCCTTATGATGCCATTGGTAGGAATATATTGTGAAAAAATGGAACTGACTCTAAATTAGCTTACCTAGTACTGGGTATTTTATCAGCAAAAAGTAATTTAAACAACAGTGAACAACAAAGAAAGTGTTCATGGTATGCTCTGGTTTCTTCTTCAGAAGTTAATATTCTAACAAGAGCCCAATATTTAAAAAGAAATCCTCTTTAAATTAAATAACATTAATTTTGCTGGGAATGAGAGAGGCAATAAATGTACACAAAACACAGGCACCTTTTTTTACTTCTGTTTTGAATCCTCTGTGTGTTTCATCTGATTGTCCAAACTGTCAACTCTAGTGACAGATTTACAGAACCCTAGAACATGGAACTACTGAACTATCTTCTAAGCTGATGAAGAGTGAAAAACTGACAGTATTCTAGTTGTACAAATTTATAAGTACAACTAAGGTCTGGAAGTAGTCAATGGCATCCAATGTGAATTTTAGTGTCCCAGGCAAAGGCCTTTGCTACATGCTTCTGCAGCAAAAGGCTACATGCCGGAAATACTCACCACATGGGACTAGTCCGTGCGCCATGGTTCTGCTTCCTTTCTGGTACATAGTCCAGCTTCCTGCTGAGACTGTGGCCTTGGCTTAACCTCCACACCACTTACCTGATGCTCTGATCCTCTTACTTTTATTTTAGTTTTTTTTTTTTTTAACTCTACTTTAAAGTCATTTTAGGTTTCTAAACATGTCCTTGATAATCTAGCCCAGTGTATAACTACTTTTAGTAAAGATAACAATAATCTCAAGTGACTCATCCTTCCACAAATTAAGATTTATTTGTTTATTTATTTATTTTGGTTTTGGTTTCACCATTCTGTGTTCTGTAAAGCCTTGGCCAGCGCCTCCAAACTCTGCAAGTCATCTAGATTTCCTTATCTTACGGTCTTTCCAGCAAACTGACAAGTTATCTGCTTAATAAATTCAGCCTAAGGTGTGAATTGTGAACAAAGGGAGTCTGGATGGCGACACAGTCACTTGTGGATTCAATATAATCCAATTGCCTTCATCTTCTATCTCACCAAAGGAAATTTAACGCCATCTCATAATTTAGAAAATGCAAACTTACTGAAAACCAAATATTTTTACTATGACATGTTGTATTATTGTACTTTCAATGGTTTTGAAGGTTTCTACAGCTATTGAATAAATGTGTGACAACTGCATGCTACAGATAAATTTTCAGGATTAAAAAAAAATGAATACAATACCCAAAAGATTTTGTGAACCCTGAACAGTTACTAGAATGGAATTAGCATTTTCATAATAATTCCTATAAGCAATATATTAGTAAAGAATAAAAAAGGTCTTACCAATTCTGAAAGAAAAATACACTAATGTAAATACAATTCTATAGGTAGTACATTGTAAATGCTGAGTTTCTAACTGGAGAGCATTGTCTTTATTTTATTTGTCTCTATTTTATGTCAGAGTCTTTTAAAAAGGTTAACCACAGACTAAATAAAATGAGGCATCTCTTTTGGGTATTTAGTATCATTAAGTTAGAATTCAAGTATTCTTAAATCCTAAAATCCAATGCTATTTCTCTGTTATTGTAAGGGAATTAAAGCTAAAAAGTTTTTAAAAATCCCCAAACTAAAAAAATTTTCCATATTCATCCAGAAGCCACTGATTTTTCAGTAACCTAGACATACATTATGGCTTAAAACAATAAAAGAATAGAATCATAAAGTCATAACACATCACATAATTCATACTCACCACGACTTTCCCTTTGTGAGCTTTCACTGTTGCTCCAAACCATTGATTTGATTTAAATTCTATAGGTTCTTTAGTTCCATTAACTCTGATCTTTCTGTTGTCTGACAAGGAGGATATGAATTATTAATAGTTTGTAAAATGTAGCAGCCAGTTAAATTACACAGCAATACATTTCTGCATTTAACATACTAAAAGAATCTAAACATACTAAACATACTAAACCAATCTTTTTAAACTTGTCCATAAAATTGATGAAGAATAAATATTTCCAAAGCCAGTAGTACCCTAATACCAAAGCCTGACAAGGACACTATAAGAAAAGGCAATTACAGGCTAACATTCCTGATGAGCATAGATGCAAAAATCCTCAAAAAAAATACTAGCAACCTGAATTCAGTAGCACAGTAAAAACATGCAAGGGTGGTTCAACCAATGCAAAAAGATCACCATGATTCATCCCATCAACAGAATGAAGGACAAAACTCATATGATCATTCCAATAGGTACAGAAAAAGCACTTGACCATACTGAATATCCTTTCATGACAAAAATTAAA
The DNA here is from genome assembly GCA_028451465.1 of Erethizon dorsatum. Lineage (NCBI taxonomy): Eukaryota > Metazoa > Chordata > Mammalia > Rodentia > Erethizontidae > Erethizon > Erethizon dorsatum. The sequence goes on from CM051831.1 coordinate 41,308,981, forward strand.
CAAATTAGGTGTAGAAGGAACATACTTTGATACAATAAGGCCATATTTCACAAGCCCACAGCTAGCATCATACTCAATTGTGGAAAGTTGAAATCTATTCCTCTAAGATCAGGAATCAGACAAGGATCCCCACTCTCATCACTTCTAACCAACATAATATTGGAAGTCCTAACCAAAGCAATTGGGCAAGAAAAAGAAATAAGAGACATCTAAATCAGAGAAGAAGAAGTTAAATCATCTCTGTTTGCATATGACATGGTCTTATTATAGAAAACCCTAAAGATTCCATGAAAACTATTCAAAATAATAAATTAAGTAAAACTGCTGGATGCAAAATTAACATACAAAAATCAATGACACTTCTATGCACCAACAATGAACTATCTGAAAAGGAAATCCAGAAAACAATATCATTTACAATAACAATTCTTTGGAATAAATTTAACCAAAGAATTGAAAGATTTGTATATTGAAAAACCATAAAAATTGATGAAAGAAATTAAAGAAGACACAAATAAATGGAAAGATATAATAGGTTCATGGATTGAAGAATTTATATTGGTAAATGTCCATGCTACCCAAATGATCTACAGATTTCATATAATCTTTATTAAACTCTCCCAGTCCCATCCTATTTGACACTGGGGGCAAAGGTTCTTCTTGCATGTGGGGTTTATACCCCTCCCCTGATGAACAGAGTAGTAGCTGGGAGATATTAGATGTGGTCTCCCCTCAGGCCCAGAGGATGTGGACGTGGGCCTCGTCACATGCTAGCTCATGTCCAATACTGCTTTGCCTATTATAGGAGAGAATTGGGTCTTTGTCCTCCAACACAGCTTCTGTGGCTGAGTATAATACTGTACAGCTGTTTCTGACCATTAAATGCTGTTGTACTCTGAAGAACTTTTTTTTTTTTTGGTACCAGGAATCAAACTCAGGACCTTGCATTTGCCAGGCAGGCACTGTGCCACTGACCTATATCCCTGGCCCTGAAAATGTCTTCATTAAAATTTCAGCAATATTCTTCACAAAAACAGAAAAACAACCCTAAAATTTTTATTGACCCAAAAGAGACCTTAAATAGCTAAAGCAATTGTAAACAAAAAGAAAAAAGCTAGAGGCATCACACTACATGACTTTAAAATACACAAAGCTACAGTACTACAAAGCTACAGTAATCAAAGCTCTAGTATACAAAATAACACGGTACTGGCAAAACACTGGGGACATGGACCAATGGAACATTATAGAGAGCCCAGAAATAAATTAATGCATTTATATTTGATTGATCTTCAACAAAGTGTCAAGGACACACAAAGGTGAAGGGATAGCCTCTTCAATAAATTGTGTTAGGACAACTGGATATCCATATGCAGAAGAAAAAACTTGACCCTAACCTAACCCCAGATACAAAACTCAACTCAAAATGTATTAAAGACTTAAATGTAAGACCTAAAATCAAACTACTAGAAGAAAACAGAAGGAAAAGGTTTTTTGTTATTGGACTTGGGAAAGATTTTTTGGATCTCACTCCAAAAGCACAGGCAACAAAAGCAAAAATAGGCAAATCGGATTGCCTCTAGAATCTTCTGCACAGAAAAGGAAATAGTCAACAGAGTGAAGAAACAACTTATGCAATGAAAGAAAATATTTGTAAACCATTGATCAGTTAAGGGGTTAATGTCTAAAATATATAAAAAGCATTTCAAACTCAATAGCAAGACAACAACCCAATTAAAAACTAAGCAAAAGATCTGAATAGATAGAATGAGAGAAGAAATGCAAACAGGTGTGATACCTCTAGCTTTTTTCTTTTTGTTTAAGATTGCTTTGGCTATTTAGGGTCTCTTTTGGGTCAATAAAAATTTTAGGATTGTTTTCCTGTTTCTGTGAAGAACATCACTGAAATTTTAATGAAGATTTTTTTCAGGGCCGGGGATATAGCTCAGCAGCACAGTGTCTGCCTGGCCAACAGGTACTTAGAAAAAATACTCAACATCACTATCATCAGAGAAATGCAAATCAAAATCACAATGAGATATATCACCTCACCTCAGTAAGAATGGCTATTATTAAAAAGACTAAAGATAATAAATGTTGGTGATGATGTAGAGAAAAGAGAACTCTCACATGCTGTTTGTGAGAATGTAAATTATTATGGCAATTATAAAATAACAGTTTGGAGGTTATTAAAAATATTAAAACCAGAACTACCAATGATCCATCAATGCCACTTCTGAGTGTATAACAAAAGAAAATGAAATCAGTATGTTGGACAGACATCCAATTTCATATTTACTGCTGCATTATTCACAATAACCAAGACACAGGACCATCCTAAGTGTCCATCAACAGATAAATGTATAAATAAAATTAGCCTTGTAAAAGAAGGAAATTCTATAATTTGTGATAACGTGGATGAACCTGAAGTACATTATATTAGTCAGGCACAAGAAAAAGACAAATAGTAGGTGATTTTATTTATATGTGGGATGCAAAACAGCTGAACTTACAGAAGCAGAGAAGAATGATGGTTACCAGAGGGTACTGGGGAGTTGGAGGATGGGGAGATACTGGCCAACAGATAAGAAGCTTCAGTTAGAGGGATAAGTTCTGGAGATCTGTTGTATAGCGTGATGACAGTAGTAACAATAATGCATTGTATACTTGAAAATTGCTTTAAAAAAGTAGATTTTAAATGTTCTCACCACAAGAAAAAGAGGTAGCTTGATATATTAATTAGTTTGATTTAATCATTCCATAATGTTTACAGGTATTAAAACATCACATTGCATACCATAAGCATATATAATTGTTATTTGTCAGTTTAAAAAGACTTCAAAACCAATTTTCATACACAGGAATATAATTTTTCTTGATCAAGCCTAAGTTAGGGATGATCTTCCTTAGATAAATACAAAGTCAAAATATATAAATGACATTTCACAAGTTAAAAAAGGAGCATTTTTGTATGTTCTACATTTCAGAGATAACCATAGATTAAACTTAATGCGGACTCTGATAGTCTTGAGTCTACATTTCAGTTAAGTATTCATTGGTTGCAGATAGGAGACCAAATAATTATAACTGCTTAAAAGAATTCTAAATCTTTCCCGATAGTGAAACACTTTCAGATGCTCCTAGTCCAAAAAGCACATTTCTCAGCATTCATTACCAGAACCAGCATGAAGGACTCCAAGGTCTTGGCTCTTATGTGACTAACATGTGTCCACACAGCCACCGTAGATAACGCCCCACCACAGTTTTTCACACACTTTGCAGATGTCAGGAAGAGAGGGGCCAGCTGGAGAGAAACTCAGCCCAATTATACACAGTTCAGATCCTAATCAAAAGCAGAGCTCTTTTCTTTCCCTCTTGGTTCCCCAGTGCACTAACTTCCCACACAGTTTAAAGTTCTCTGTCCTGACAGCAACTTCATCAGTTATAATAGCCAATGAATTTCCAAGGACATGTGTGACCAGGCATCTTATTTGTATGTATTTCCTTTTGTATGTATTGTATTTTTCTTTCTTGACTAATAAATACATTACAAAATGAACTTTTAACTCCTATTAGGTAAGGCCAAAATAAACATGTGATTACAGTTTCAATTAAATTTACTTATGATTACAGACTTAAAAATTACTTACACTCAACCTAGAATTTACATTTTGACATGTTAGAAGAAAATCTTGAATTTTCTTCTTAAAAATCTTAATGCTTTCGATGGTTCTGGACTTTGAAAAAACAAAACAAATTCTGGAAATCTTCACCCCAAGTGCACACAACTGGCAAAGAATTAGAGAAGCTGTACAGCTTACAGCCTGACAAGGAAAATATAAACATTTCTATTTGCGTCTAGGCAGCTGGAGTGCTTATAGAACTCAGAGCCGAAGGATCTTGCCACCACAAACTGGGTGACCTTGGGCAATTCATTTAATCTTCCGGAATTTTAACTTCTTCTCGAAAGTGAGGCTGAGAGTGCCTCCTCCGCGCCTTCTTCACAGATGGTCAAGTCACTAAACTCACACTGGAGAAATGAGTGTGAACCTTCTTGATAAACTGAGAAGTCACATAAACGGAAATCTCACATCAATACAACTGAAGGTCCACTAAAATTCTCGTAGTTAGAAACCTGGGAACTCCACCTAAGTCTAAGAATCGGAAGGACTTCACAGACACACAAGTGCAACAAGTATTATTAGCAATTTGTGGCACTCAGGAATGGAACTGGTGATAGTTCATGAAACTGGCAATGTGGCTTTGATTAAGCATGGGGAAAAGTACTATAGTGGCTTTGAAACTTCTAAACTACTAAAACACCATGAAAAGAAAACTAGAACCTCAAAAATTCAAATATAGTTAAGGAGATCCCAAAAGAACTTAAATTTTAAATGCAGGCTTCTGTGATGAAGAAAATGAAATACGGGGTAAAACTATGCCAGTTCCAAGCTGATCCTTGCTTTGCTAGATTAAATGATGCAATTCTCCTAATTCCGCCTGAATGGTTCCTGAGGCATCTTTTCTGCTACCAGACATTGAACTGTGGTTATTTCAAGCGAGAATTTTTTTTTTCCTGGATGAAAAGTACAAATGAATGGACTTCATTAAGTCCATATCCAGTCTGAGGAGTAAAATAGAAAAGAATCCTAATGTCCCAGGTCTCTTACAAAAATGAGTTTTGATCTAGGGGTATCATCCTGTCACTCATCCTTGAAGTCAACAAAAGACCTTTTAAAATACTGTTTTATTATTTTATACAGTTTTATAAATGTTCTGCCTTTAAATCTAACATTGTAATAATGTAAAGTTTCAGATAAGTAAGAAGGATTTGAATTGAGGTGAAGGTAACCTTTCCCAATTTCTTAGTTTCCTTTCATGCCAAATGAAAGGATTCTTTCATGCCAAATAACCCGATGCAGAATGCAGGGCCATCTGTGTTCAACAAACCTCTCTGGGCATGGAAGATGTTTCTGATTTGATTTGATTTACGATCCCAAGTAAAATCTGTCAATATGCCGTGCACTTTCTGCCCTTCTTATCTCGCCTTTATATGGCAAGGGCTGAAAACCTGGAAAACACATTTTCAAGACTCTCTTACTAGCAGGATTCTGAATGGATGCGAAGCTCACGAGAGCTCTGGGAAGAGGGAAAGACAGAGAAGCTGTTGCTTTCTGGTGGCAGCTGTAGGCAGGCATGTGGGCATCCACAGTGACAGATGTGATGTTTAGCCAGCAGCTCCAGATGTCCTGCTGACAATCATGTCTTTGGTGTGCTTGGGGCGGCTAAGATCATGCTTGTGATTCCTAAACTTCCAGATTTGTTGATCTGGCAGAGACTTTCTCGACCTTAGCACCCTGCCTTTTCCACAGCCGTGCAGACAGCTCAGCCTCTCTTTGAAATCCCTGTCTACTTGTGACCTTCAAAGTGGCTTCTGTTTTCCTAGCGAAGCCAAAATCCTGACTGATGCACTGATGACATGGGGCAAAGGATCTAGGGCAGGGCCACATGTCCTCTGGAGCAAAGGAGAAGCAACTGGTAACCACAGGATACAGTGGACACCACGGAAGTCATGAAAAGACCAGTGGTACTGGGAGATGGTGGACGGAAACCATCCATTGCCTAACAAGTCTTCCCTCAGCATAGCATGAACTACAGAGAGAGCAAAGTCCAAAGCTGGGGAAAAAATGAATAACATTTTATTTATGGACACAGAAATTTGAATTCATGTAATTTTATGTGTCAGGAAATACTATTTGTTAAGAAAATTTCCCAGCCATTTAAAAACATAAGATACCCTTAGCTTATAGACCATACAAAAACAGATGGTAGATCAGCTTTACTTGTAGTTTGTCGGCAATTTATAGAATATTCTTTAGTGTGTTTCCTTTAACTGACAAAAAGGCATTCTACTGTATTATCTGTATGTAGCAGTCTGTATTTGTGTTTTACATTCAATTTTACATCTGTGAGAGATGGCCATGAATAACTAGCTAACTAAGTAGCTAGCTAATTTGATAGTGAGATACATAGAGAGACACATAGATATATAGATGAATGGATGGATGGTCGGACGGATGGATGGATGGAAAGACATATATCTACATCATACATTTTTAACTCTTACATAGTATTATATCCCACTGAATAATCATCTAAATTTTATTTATTCTCTTCATTACACATAAAAGCTTAGGGTTTCTGTTTTCAGTGTTGCCACTACTACAAACATGAGCTCCAAGCATCCTCATATCCATTTTATCTGTATAAATGCAAGGGTTTCTCTCTGGTACCAGACCAGAAATGACATTTCTGGGTCATAGAAAGTAATCATATTCATTTTGTCAGAAATACCAACTTATCTCCAAAGTAACTGCAATTTCCAGGCCCATCGGCAGCACACGAGATGGCATCCCCTCTTCTTAGTGTAGAACTTCGAAGGTTTTCCTAATCCAAGTGACTGTGAAATGGTATTTCACTATATTTTCATTCATATTTCCCTGATTATTAGTAATTCTGATCTTTTTTTATGTTTATGGACCCTTTTTTTCTTCTCTGAGTTGCCTGTTTATATCCTTTTGTCATTTTCTCATCTAGTTATTTGTTTTATTGATTACAAATAATTCATTATGTTTGGGGTATTGATTCTTCCTTCCACATATGAGGTATCACAGAAAAATGTGGTGTGTGTTAAAATTTTTAAAAATTTTATAGTAAAAGACACATTGTCATTAATCCCCCTCAAAATACTATCCCTTACTCTGAACTCACTTATCCCATCATTCTTGCCACTTTCTGAAGCAGTTCTAGAAGTCCTCTTTTGTGAGTGTCTTTCATTGCACTGTTATGGCTACCTAGATGTTCTTTCTGAATGCAGTAGATTCAAAATGTTTACTTTTCAAGGTATTTTGGATTGAGGTGCCAGATCTGGTAAATATGCCAGATGAGGATACAGTGTAATGTTTTTAGGAGGCTGCCTTTCTGTTGGATGGCACTTGGCAGCAGCATTAACCATATTCTTTTATCACATTTTGTAAACGCACTCAGAATAAAAGGACTTCCAGAATTGCTTCAGAAAGTGGCAAGAACGACGGGATAAGTGCATCCAGAGAGGGGTAGTATTTTAAGGGGAACTGACGACAATGTGTCTTTTACTGTTATGGATTTTTTAAACAGTGAGTTTCCCTAAAATCTTCAGTCATCACTTCTAACTCTGTCCCCTGAGGGACTTTCTTAAAACTGTAGCAGGAGCTATCCAGACAGTTTTGATCAGGAAAAGGGAAAAAGAAACCCTTAAATGTTTGTATTTGCTTACAATCTAATGTATGCTGTAAGAGCTACATTTAAATTGAAACTATGTACAGTTTCCCTATGATGAATGTGATCATCATGTATATCTAAATTGCACCAATAAACTTAATAAAAAATAAATAAATAAAATGACCCTGATGACAGGGTTTGATAGATATCATTTTGAAAGTTAAATTGAAACTATGTATCTGAGAATAAGGAGTATTCATGGGTAAAATTCAAAATAAAATAGTTGCCAGACAACTTCTTGTCTAAAAGAAACAAATCTGAGAAAATGAGTTGACTTTTTATGCAACAAAGAATTAAACTTCTCGATACATAGGGTTCAAAATACTCCAAAAACATAATACCTCTTATTAAAGAATACCTCTTAGCTTTCATACTCTTGATCACCTTAGTGTGAATTTTCAAGTATTTAAGGAAACATCACAATGATTTCTTTCTCCCTATGATGTTCAAAATCTGTTATTCTGATTAAATGAATATTCTGTGTAACTGAGATTAATGTTTGTAGTAATGACAACACTAAAAACAAACCCTAAGCTTTTATGTGCAATGAAATGAATAAATAAAATTCAAATGATTTCATGCTTTATACATGTAGATGCATGTGAGTGTTACAATTAATAAATAAAGTAAATAATTTTCTTGTCTTTATTAATACATTGGATCTAAATGCTCTGCCCACCATACCTGGGAATGTTGAGAACTAGCCCATCTCTAGGTATGAGGTTTCCTTTCCAGTCTATCAGGTAACTCTCTGCCTCTCTGTCTCTCTCTGTCCCTCTCTCTCTGTCTATCTCTCTCTGTCTCTGTCTCTCTCTCCACCACACTGAATCTCATTCCATTTCAAACATTCTATCAGATATTTTTCTTTAGAAATTCCTTTCCTCCTTGTTTTCAGTGCATCTGAATCTTTTCCTTAAAAGCCTGGTTTAAAATGTAAGGCCCAAGAGTCTTTTCTCAAGTTGAATTCCTTAAACAAAGAAAATTTTCAAATTATATAAATGAAAAAACTGCTATAAGCAAATATATGCATGAAACAAAAAAAAATGTAGAACTTGGAGGAGTGTGTGGCAAAGTGGGGTAGGGGTAAAAATGATCAAAGTATGTTATGAGCATGTACAAATCTATCAAGATGAAGTCTATTAATCTGTATAACCAATATGCATGAATAAAAAAAGATGCAGGGAGAAAAGAATTGTAAAGTAACAAGTGAAAGGCCATTAGAACTCAATTCCCTGGCGGCTGTTGGTAAACTCGGTAAACTCATTCAGCTGTTCAGAATTTGTCTCTAACTCAGTTTCCTAGTTTATAGAGAAACAAACTATTCTTTTCTGGAAATTATGAAACTTTTATTCTAAGCCATTTGTTCAGTCACTATTTAAATACTCAACTTAATGCATAACTAAACACTAATAAAGCTAAGTGAGATCATGTATGCTTTTAGCATTTTAATAAGAATTTTAATGATGTTCTTAGGTATGGGTTTGGAATAGTAATAGTACAGATTGTATCACGATCTTCCTATTATATAGCTTTCCTGCTCTGAGTGAGAATACAAATTTTCTGCTATAATTATTTCCATATCTAGATCATCTTTCCTAGAATAAATATCACACTTCCAGTTCTCTGTTTTGAATAAGCAATGGTAGTCAGCCAGTGATCTTTAGAGTTCTGTTTAGTAATAAAAATGAATGAGTTTTCTACATCATATAATATTTGAAAAAACTTTTATATGTAAGTTGACTAAGGTATTCTATAAGGTTTGTTTTGGAAATACAAATGGATTTCCGTTGGTAAAATGCAAACAATTTGGGTGGTAGGTAGTCTACTAATTTATATAATACAAGTAGAGAAGCAAGAAATTAGGAGTAAAGAAATGTATCAATTATCTCCCCAACAGGAAATGACAAACCAGGTGCGGCACATTAGATTAAAAACAAAAACAACTTCCAAGCATGATACACAGTTGGAAAGGGGAGGCAGCAGTTGGAGTGTACTGATTGAACCATCAGCTTTGACTGCATCTTCTACAACTTCTTTCACTGCATCCCAGTGGCTGGACCTGTTCTTCGTCTTATCTGCCATCCTAGAGATGGACATGTGCACATAAACACATATTCTTGCACACGCACACATACATGCACACACATGCACACATCACTCTTCAGCTCTGACCTTTCTCTGCCCTCTCTGAAAAGCCTTCCCTGACACACAGAAGCATGCCCTTCAGTCAGGGGAAGTCTTTTTTTTTGCACATTGTTCTCATTTAGATCTAAAATGCCCCCCGAAAGTGTGACTTGTGGAAGGGACTTGGATCATGGTGCCGCTGCAGTCATCAGTGAATTCGTTCATTGAGTTAGTAGCCCAATGTGCTGGTTGGAAAAGGGAGCCACAAAGCCAAAAAGGTGTGACCCAAAGGGTGTATTCTTGTTTCTGGCTCTTTCCTCTTTCTCTGCTTCCTGGCACCATGTGTTGAGTATCTGTTCCTCTGCCAGGCCACTCTGCCATCCTGTTTCTGCCTTGAAGCCAGCTGACCATGGACCGAAACCATGAACCAAAATACACCTCTCCTCCTTTAAAGTTGTGGGTGTAGTATTTTGCCCCAGCAATAGAGTGGCTAATATACAAACCTAATGTCTTAACTTTCTGCTGTTATGGCACTTGTACCTGAATTAGATGTGCCAGGTGCTAGTCTTTGATAGGACTTGAGCATTGCAAAATCATGAGATTATGTCTGTCTTGTTCATTAGTTTTACCCAATATAGTGGTAACCCTGTTAGCCGTACTAGAAGCCCAGAGTGCATCCTTGACAATCGCCAGCCCTGTCCTCTTGAATTTCACTCAGTCATTGCTTCTGTCCACTCCTTCTTCTAAGTGTCTCTCAAATCCATCTACTTCTTTCCATCCCTGTTACCACTTCCCTGGTGGTAACCACCACATTCTTTAGCCTAAGTTACTGCCATGGCTTTCTGGCTGGCCTCCCTTGCTCCAGGCTTGTCACCTTCAAATTTAATCTCTATCCTGGAGCCAGAGTTTTTTCTGCAACATGGAACCAGACACACAATATCCTCACCTTGTCCTTGTAATTCCCAGCCATAGCAATTTTCTTTCAGCTCCTTGAATTTCTCATACTTTCTCTCATCTCTAGATTTCCTCACACGTGGAGTAATTACCTGGGATCAGACATCTTGGAATTCTTCAGCACAACTGAGGATTGAAAACTCAATATGGCTTAGCTGTCACCTTTGGGTTGTCAGGAGCACATCATGCTTCTGTTTAGTGATGAATCATTTATTTTTTTCTTCAAGAAGTAATGAAAACCTCTCAGCGTAAGAATCTCAGGAACCCAACTGACTGACACAGATTTCTTCAATATGACCTCAAAAGAACACTTTTAAGAACAGGGTATGATTGGGTTTCAGGATGAAGGCTGTATAAACTTGCTTCTCAGTGGCACTTGAAAATCTGTTTACACTACCTCCTGTTGCACGGTTCCTCAGGACTTCAACCCTGTTGCTAGAAGAGGTAGTGAAAAGAGTACTAACCATTTATCTAACAAAACAGTTCATTTGTGGTTTTTAAAAATCCCTGCTCCTTGTGTTACACAAAATAGGCAATGAAAATCTAAACTTTCTATGCCAGCAATTGTCCTTTGGAAGATTAACACCCAGGATGGAATGGTTCTCTGGGAGACCTCCTGAAATCCTTCCCTAAACACGGAGCACCATGCTATGGGGTGAGCAGAGGCAAACATTTATTCATACAACAAGTAAATTCATATTTACACGGTCCTGTGTGCTACCTGACCATCTTATTACTTCATTACCCAATTTACTCTGCCATTCTGTTATTACTATTTGCTTTTCCATGTCCTCTGCTTCCAACCTTCTCCTCTGCCTCATCACTCTGGCTGATGACTTGGTTTTTCATTTCATGGCAAAAATACAAGAAATGAAAAGACCGTTTGCTTTCCTCCCATCGACCTGCAGACCTACCCTTAGTTGTTTCCTTCTCTCTCATTCCCCTCGACACCAAGGGTGAACCACCTTCCCTTCACAATGCTCTGAGCCCAGATCCCCATCATGCTAGAATCCCACCCATTCTCATCTGTGCAGAGATGTGGCCCTGCACGAGTTCCCTCTTCCATCATCAATTCCCGCTGGATAATTTCCACTGAAGTACACCATACTCTGATATCTTCCTGCTACAATTCTCTGGTCCCATTTCAGCAAAACTCCTTTAAAAATGGCTGTACATACTTTTTGTCTCCTAAGCCCTTTTGACATATTCCCTCATAACTGCTATGTTTAGCGGTCAATAACCTTCTGTTGCCAAATCAAATGTTTGAATTTCAGTCTTCATTTCACTCCACCTCACAAGTCATTCTCCACTGGCTTCGTGACCTTTAGCTAAGGAGTGGCTCTTTCGTGTCTTTCACACATCCTCACTGTTCTTGTGTTTCTCTAAATGTCAGGGTGCTCCAGGGTGCAATCTCAACCTTGATCTCATCTCCTTTCCACTGTTTTCTCTTCACTTTGCTTCTCTTCTCTCCATCCACACACACACTCCTTAATCAGGGTGTTAAGTATCATCTACCTATTCATGATTTCCAAATTTAAATCCTCAGACTTCTTGCCTGAGGTCTGGGTTTATTTTTCCAACTGCCCATTTGACATCTACTTGAATGTGTAATAAGCATCTCAAATTTCACATTTCTGGATTCACCTCTTGATATTTCCTCCAAGACATGCTCCTTCCTCACTGTTCCCTCTAACAATCCCATTCCTCCAGTAACTCAGGTCAACATTTTCTTTTTCTTTCACACTCTTCATCTGATCCATAATGATATACTGTCAACTGCACTTTCAAATAAATCCCAATCCAACCATTTCTCAGCCCTAACTGCTATCATTGAAACTAAGCTACACTTCTTTCCTCACACAATGGTAATAGGCTATTGCCTACAGGCTGTTCTTCATCCAGAAGCTAAACTGATCCTTCTAAAAATGTAACTCAAATCACATTACCTGCCTACTTAAAACTCACCATTGGCTGCCCTCCATTCTTAAAATCCAAAATCCTAATTCTGGCTGTTAAGACATTTTAAATCTGCTGCCAATCATAACTGTGAAATACACAATCTCAAATGCTGTAATCCTGAAGGTTGAAATTCCCAAAAATCAAAATCCCTAAAGTCTACAATCTCTAAAATTTAAAACCCCCAAAGGCATAATCCCAAAAGATTAGAATCATAAATGTTGATATCCTGAAAGCTGAAATCCCACAAACCATTACTCCTTTTGGGGGGAAAAAAAGGGTACATTAGAGGGAAAGAAAGTCAAATTCTGGGGAAATGATTTATGTTTGGGGTTGTAAATAGGATAGTCATTATCACTTTGGTGGGATTAATATGTAAAAGCCTGCTAAAGCAGTATTTTGAGTTTTTCCTGAGGAGATTGGTGAAACCAGTTTACCAGAGGCCAGGAGAGAATGTATATAAAAAGCAAATTGGTCTCCGAAAGCTGGGACAGAAATTTTCTTTTGCCACCTTGGACATCAGAACTCCATGCTGTCTGGCCTTGAACTCCAGGATTTCAAACAGTACCGCATTAAGTCCCCAGACTTCTTCATTTTTCCCCAGTATTTTAAATTCTAACATTATTATTTTGCAATTTTCTTTGCAATGTATTTTATTGTTGCATCATTTCAAACAGTGGAAGTATAAATGGTGACTTTTCAAAAATTCTCATCCACTTCATGTATTTTTTTGCAAATATGACTCCATGAAGTTGCATTATTATAATGCTGACTTAGTTTGTAAGCATTATGCATACACGTAAGAATGTTGATGTTTCCTCACTAAATACAGATATATCCATGTTGTGCATCTGTATTTGTGAAAGATAAAATAGCTTGAGATCTCAGCCCCTTGGGGGACTGCACAGGCAGTGGTGACCCACAGAGGTTCCTGATGGATCCTATCCAAAACTTACATAGTCCACCACCATATTTCAGATGACCACAGATATAAAATGGGGTACATGCCATTACCAACCATTCTGAGATACATTTATTCATTTCACTTTGGGACATATGTCTTTCTGCATATGGTTCATCTGTTTACAGCTGTCATACCTGTGCAGCTGTTGTTAGTATACCTGAGTGTTCATGCTCACAAAAGTATGTATTATTGTCTGTTTTATTATGTGAAGTGGCCTATAAAATATTCAGTAGTGGTTTTTGGTTTTTTTTCATTTGGTTTTTTGAGGCAGAGTGTCACTGTGTACAAGGTGTGGTTGAAATATATAATGTCTAAATAAAAAGATACATTAAAAGTAAAAGATACATTGCCATTAATCTCCCTCAAAGTAGTTTCCCTCATTTTGAACACACCTATCCCATCATCCTTGCCACTTTCTGAAGCAGTTCTGGAAGTCTTCTTTCATGTCTTCCCAAGGTGTTATCAAAAATACATCCAACGGAAAGTCAGATTCATAAAAACATAACGATGTGTCCTCATCCACCTTCTTCACCAGATTTGGTACTGTGTGACCTCTGATTCTTTCCAAAGTCAAAATAACCACGAAAGGGAAATGTTTGGAATTGACAGAAGATATCACGGCAGCCATAATGACCAAAGGTCCTCATGAAAGAGGATTTCCAGAATCACTTTAGAAAGTGGCAAGAATGATGGGATAAGTGTGCTCAAAGTGAGGGAGTGGATTTTGAGGGGATTAGTGTCAATGTAATTAGTGTAATAATATTTTAAACATTCTCCGTCTTTTTCAATACCACCACATATATAGTCCAGGCTGGCCTCAAACTTGAAGCCATCCTCCTGCCTAGGATTACAGGCATGTACTACCACACCTGAGTTTTAGTCATGTCTTTATGTTTCAAATAAATCCCCCTTTTAAATGTCAGTAACACTCTTCTAAGTAATTTTTAAAGTTTATTTCTTCCACAATTATATTTTTAGAATTTTTATCTTTCAGATTTTTAGAGCTTAGGGATTTTAGAGCTTAGGGATTTTGAGTTTTTGAGAGCTCAAACTTGAGATTGTGGCACTTGGGATTGTGGTGGAAGGGGATGTTTGTGGGGGTGTAGCCTATTTCTGGCTCTCTGGCCTAAGTTTCTATCTCTCTTTCCCTGACTTAGTTTTCTGTAAGCCAGGGACTCTTTCCATTTCCCAAGAAGACTCTCAATCCCAACCATGACTTTTCTGCAATCTAGGACACTCCTCCCCTGGAGGTTGTGGTGACCCAGAGAGGTTCCTGATGGATGCTGTCCAAAGATTATGTAGTCCACCACCATACTTCAGATGACCACAATTATGAAGTGGGGTATGAGCAATTACCAACCATTGTGAGATACATGTATACATTTCACTGTGGGACATATTTCTCTCTGGAGACCTCACTTCATTTAGGCCCTGCCAAGTCCTTGATTTTAGCTGAGGGAGACCTATTTTGGACTTTGGCTTCTAAAACTCCAAGAGAATCAATTTGTGTTGTTTAAACCCACTAAGTATGGGATACTTTCTTAAAGGAACACAAAAAAATAATGCTGTACTCAAAATAGATGTGAATACACTTGCGCACACTCTCCACTCTGCCCCCTGGGCCTTCAGCTTGTCACTGCTATCTACCAGGGGGTGAGGGCTCAGATTTTTTTTTTTTTTTTTGTGGATACCAGGGGTCGACCTCAAGACCTCAGGCGCCAGCAGGCGCCCATGCCACTGAGTGATATCACCGGCCCTTTTTTCGTATGTGGGTACCGGGAGTCGAACTCATGACCTCGCACTTGCCAGGCAGGCGCTTATGCCGCTGAGCCATCTCACTGGCCCTAAAGTTTTTTGTTGTTGTTGTTTTGTTTTTTTTGTGGTAGGGCTCAGATCTTGTTCATGCCCATAGTCCCAGGACTTGAGGAAGTTCTACTTGTGCAAAGTCATGAACATGAAGCTTATTTTCAACTCTACTGTTCTCTTTAGATATCATTTTATAAGTAAAAATTAGTTGGAATTAGAAGGTAAAATCATTTTAATTAAAAACATTATGAAGAATAACTTCACTTGAGTGACAGGAGGAGGGCATCCAGTCTTCCCAGATGATGTGTGGAACAGAATGAGGACTTGGTGGAACAGGGTGAGGGTTGATTGCTGATACGAAAGTCATGCTCACACCTTCGAGTCTGTTGACACAATCACCTCCCTTTCCTTGCCACATGTCTTGCTCCCTACCACAGATGTGGAGCCTGGGATGAGAGCCTTAAAGTTCTACGTCATTTGAGTGTCCCGAAAACATGCGTTGAAGAAGACCTTCATTAGAAAAAGAAGTAAAATCAGTTTGAATTCCCTAAAAACATTCTTTCATTGTACTTCCTTTTAATCCTCTTTTAGAGGTTTGGACACCATTTAGATCTGTGCAGATAAATACAATATCCCACACTCAAACAAGCTAGCACGGCCGACCTCCTAGGCATGCTTTGTCCTCTGATCTGTGAGAACTAACGAATGTCAGTTCCAGGTGGAAACTTTGACAGAGCGGGCAACCACATCCCCTTCCCATTTAGGGTGGTCTTGGATGCAGGTGCCACAGGGAGTCTCCATGAGCCTGGGCCCCTGTGTGACATCAATGGATGGGGCCTCCCTATCAACAGACATTGAGCAAATAATGTGACCAAGAAATTAAGCCAGAGTTTTCCAGTCATTCATTTCCAAAACTTTAGCTGGGCTCTTCATTACCTAATGGTACACCTGAGGAGAAATAATGAATGTTAATAAACGTCCTATCATAAGAATCCAGCACGTTTTGATGTCGTTTTTGTTTTGCTTTATCATTTCTTAGTACTTTTTCTACGAGAATCTGCATTGTGAATTTCATGGTAGGGAAGCAAATGCAACCATTTCCAAACTTACTCAGCACAGACCTTTTATTACAAATGCACACAGGACACATGTAGAAGAGATTTTGGAAGCTTGCCAGTTCCCTCCCACCCCACCTCCCACCAGCTTCTAACCCTTCTCTGCAAAACTCAAATTGTGAACAAGTATGTTGAGATATTTGTCGCAGACACAACTTTACTTCATGGGGTGCTTACGAGCCTTGCTTGCCTTGAGTAGAACAGTGTACCCCTAAAGAAATGATCTAAATAGATCCCATCCTTGGTACATCTATAATATTTTCATGGGAAAAAATCTTGGTATTGAACACAACAGGTTAAGAGCGAATCATCAACTCATGTTGGGAAATTTAGCATTCTTAAATGAGTTAACCTGGATCATTTGACTCTACTAGATTCTTTCCATACTCTAAAGCCCACGGAAATATCTGGACCCACCGTCATTCTGATTTCTTTCCAGCAGCCCCTTGTAACAAGTTCTGTGAACCAACTGTGCAGTAGGATAAACAGATGAATTACCACTTTGGCATGCTCCTCTGCCCAGGGACACTTGAATCAGTGCTAATTACTAAACATCTATAGAAAATGCTGTGTCAGACTGCCATGTCTGTATTTCTATTGATTTGAGAGACAACTCAGAATGAAAACAGGCAAGGCACATTGCATCTTCTTATTTTTATATGTACTATTGCTATTGGAAATATCCTTAGTCTCCAGTATTTTGAAACATAAGCCTGTATATTTACATGAACACATTTCTAAACAACTCTACCATCAACACTCAAGCTAAAAGGGAGCAGCTAAAATTGCCATCTTCCAATACAGAGATTTAGTTTGGATCCATTATTGTTAATTCTTACAGCACCACCGTGAAATCAGTAAGTTCATTTAGAATATTTTCTTTTCTCTTTTTTTTTTTTTTTATGTGGGTACCGGGAGTCGAACTCAGGACCTCGCACTTGCCAGGCAGGCGTTTATGCCACTGAGCCATCTCACAGGCCCTAGAATATTTTCTGTGTTTATTTTTATCATAACTTTTCCTGACCATAAATAAATACCTGGTTTTGAAAAGAATAAAAATACATTATAAAATGAAGAAGAAAACTACTTTTTCATCACATTTTCCAAAGATGGCCTCTGGTGGTCTGTCCCTTCTCATAGTCTTCAAAAAGGTGTAGATATAATTTTGAATTTTATGTTTTTTACTTAATATTAAAACAGAAGTTCCTCCCCATATGAATGCTGATTCTTTGTAGACTTCATTTGCACGGCTATATAATATTTAATTGTGTGGCCAATGGCTTCATTTAATTGACTATTCATATTTAGGCAGCTCAAAAAATATTACCTGTTAGTGTTATATACCCTTTCTTCCAAAAAAAGGATATATAGCAGCTCTAGAATTCATTTCTGAAATGTATATCCTGGTGGAAAATGCAGGAGGAGAGAAGCTGAAAGTACTAGAAAATCATAACTGGAAGATAAGATGCTCTGGGGGAGTAAGGAAGAGCGAACAAAACAAATGCCAGGGTGAGGGGGGACAGCGTGTGGCATGGGTTTGCTGTGTCCAAGGGAGAAACTGAGCTGTCCTGTGAGGGACTGTGGTAAGGAGAGTGGCTGTGCAAGCGGTGTGGCGAGAGGCTGGCTTCGGCTAGAAGCATCTGGGTAAATCGTAGGCAACAATGGAGACAGCTGGAATGGAGCTGCTGACCCGGTTATTTGGAGTTGATTTTCGACACTACCCAGGGGTGGGATGCTGTGCACAATGCGAGCCATGTAGGGTCCTTGAGTAAACCCATTTCTGGAGCAAGATTGTGATACCTCTGCCCTAATCTCTGTATGTCTTAGAAATGACAGCAGATTGATACAGAGGCTTCTGCAACATCACAGGCTAATCTGCGTGCATATGTCACATACCAAAGCTAAAGAAAAAACTGCCCTAATGTAGATAAGTCAATGCCCTGCAGTGCTCTTGTACTAATTTTGAGAACTTCAGTCATGTGTTTGAAGTGAGATCTCCTTTGATTAGTGACTACCAATGAAGGCATCCCAGGCCTGAATTTCATAAGCACAGGGGAATTTCAACATGTTTTCATTCAGTTCTCTTAACAAACACATTCTGAATGTACTATCCTCTATGTAAAGAATGATAAAGCAGATCCTACGTGATGATCCAATTGCTTGCCCTCATTTAGGGGCAGTGGCCTATGTTCTTCAGGCAAAACAGTTACCCTTATATCTCCAGGTATTGTTATATCAGAACTTCCACAGTCTAAAGAGCTTAATGCCCAGGTGCTCGTGGCAATGGCCAGAAATTCAGACTTCATCAGATCAAATACACAGCTCTCTTGCATTCTCCATATAGATTCTTTTCTCTTCATTTCTATTTTTTTTTTTACTTATATACAGTAAAATTCACCCTTAGTGATGTACATTTCTGTTGGTTTGACGCACACCATGCAGCCATGAATCCATCACCACTCCCAAGACACGGGAAGTTACACCACCCTCTCCAAATTCTCTGTGCTGCCCTCCTCCTTTCTGTGCAGTACTGGGGCACTGGCTCCAGGGCCTCACCACACATCAGGCCTCTACCACTGAGTTACATCCTTAGTCCTTTTTTCAGTTGTTACTTTGAGGCAGGGGCTTGCTAAGTTGCCCAGGCTGGACTTGAACTTGTGCTCCTCCTGCCTCAGCCTTCTAAGTAGCTGGGGTTACAGGTGTGAGACACAGCACCTGGCTGTGCTGCCCCTTCCCAATGCCTAAATCATTTTTATAAAGACACATTTTTTGTAATCTATGCCTCATCTTTACTAAAACAATCAAAAGGGTGAAAGATCACTTTCACCAATGTCTATGGATGTAGAAAAGTTTCTCAATTTGGCAGCCTTTTATGGTGCTACACTAAATGATTTAAGCTCTGGTATTTCTGAATGGCTGCGATTGACCTCTATTCTGTCCAGACTGGTGACATTCTTCTGAGAGCCAGCTGCCAGAATTCCACAACACTCTGTAAGTGGTGCACTAGGTAGAATGCTTTAAGTACAACTAATCTATCAGCAAATCATGATTTGCTTGCACATCTTAAATCTCCTTACAACATAACCTAAAACTGACATTTTAAAATCTATTTTAGGATTCACTATGCAGGAACACCTTGCTTCTTTAGTAAGCATGTACTAGAATTGAATTTTGAGAAAATAAATACTAATTTATAAATGTCCTAAACATGCTTGCTCATTAAAAGATGAATGTGTGTTTTAATTAAACTCAATAATTAGTTTTTTTTACATCTATCTTTCTCAGAAATCCACATTCCTGTATCCCGATGGTGTCAAGCTGGGCTTATGTGAGCAGAGCACTTAGTAAGGCTGGCAGATTTGTTCACCAACACATCTCATATCAAGGATTCTTGATACACAGTGTGTAAAGTTTACATGCATACATCTCGACGGCCAGCTTCAATGTCCAAGTGCATTTTTCTACTTTCAGAATAATTTCAAGACTGTTTTCAACAATTCCCCCAGAGTCCTCCAGCTGCTGTTGGGTGTATTGCTGCCAAGAACCTGGAAGCCTGCTCCGTCTCACAGACTCCAGCTTCCTGAAAGAATTTTGCAGATCAAGCAATAGGCGCCTACGTTCATACAACTCAACTTGCTCTCCACAGAGTAGGTCTGGCTCCCATTTCTAGTTGGAGTTTCAAGGACTTCCTTTTTCTAATTGCTTCCTTGGTTGCTATGGTCTGTAAGGACCACGATCTCCTCTCTTCTCCTATCTGGACTCAGTTGCATTCTGTCACATGGGAGTCAGAGCCAATCGAGATTTCTTTAGGGATGGATTGCTCTTGCCTCTGTCAGGCCAGCCTATTCAGGCCAGTAACCATCACGAATCACTCCCAGAGACAGGAAAAATCAGCTGAACAACTCTCAGTGGGATCAGTGGAAGATTTCTGCGTGTGTGTGTGTGTATGTGTGTACTTCTGTATGTGCTGTGTATATTATGCATATGTATATATGCATATGTACATACAGATATATAGAGAATGATTTCTCCATGCACCTATGTGTGTGTCATATGTGTTATATATATACATTAATATGTACATACAGACATATAGATATATAGATATAAAATATAGGTATATAGATGAATAGCCGAACTTACTCTGCTCATAGTATTATTTATTCTTAAAAGAGGTAGGTTATCTTTGGGCTCCCCATTCCCCACCTTTTAAACTTCCAATTGAACTTACTAGAGCACAGATTTCTGCTGTTCCTAAATTCTGTCACTTGTATGTTATTTTTTCTGTCATTTACTTGGGTAGCTCTGACCTACATTTTTCTTTTCTTTTTTCCTGGAAAAAAGAAAAACAGCTGATTTCTTTCTAGGAAAGCTAAAAAAAAAAAACAAGATTTATGTGACCAATATGTTTCCCACCTCTCACAGGAGACAAAGGGGACACAGACCATCAAAGCCCAATCCTGCACCAGTCACAGAGCCAGATGCTTGGGGGTGCTCCTTACTGTAGGCCCCCTCAACACAAAATAAAACAGACCCCCCAAAACAAAGGATTCTGGTATCTAAACCGAAACAGAATTCCAACAAAAAACTATCATTCTGGAACTTTAGAATGTCCTGACCAAATCAACTTCCGTTTTAAATTCTAAAATATATATATATTTTTTGAAAGAACCAAGATAATAAATTAAGGCCAGGCAAATTCTAATAGTCTTTCTCAGATGACTTCCAAATCTCAGTGGCACCTCCCACCTCTTCCTGTTTGCTTTTAATGTGGGTCCCTAATTGCGAGTGGCTCCCAGCTGTACTGCCTCTGTTATTATTAGGGCCGTGATGATTATCTTCATTTATTAGCGTACTCCATTATTTTTCTCTTCAAAATGTATCATTTGAGCATTGAGAACAATCAAGTATTTTGTGTTCTATGCTTTGGTCACTACTGTTGCATTCAGCCTTTCATTATTCCAAAGATGTGGTGTCTGTTTCATTATTTTCATTCATTCCCCCTTTTAGAGGAAAGGGGGCCAATCTAACAACCATTAATGCACAGACTGGTTTGCAAAGAGGAAATAAATGCTGGAGGGATCTTAGCAAAGAAAGGCATGAATTTGGCAGATGTGATATTTTAAATTGTTTAAGGCACAGGGCATGGTTTTTAGAGCTCCTGGGGCAAAAGTGAAAGAAACCAATTTGGTGGGGTGGGGGAGGGAATCTGGTTCCATTGAAGTAAAAGAGAAAGACAAGGGAGATGAGAGAAGTGCTTTTTTGGAGCCACTTGATTTTGTACAGAGCAGGGAAATTATCTACTCTTTGTACCTCCCCCACTGCCATATGCTTCCTTAAAATTTCCTTTTTCCATACTTGAAAGGACCAGAGTTTAATAGTATTTGTGCATTTGAAATGCTAGCAAGCTTCCTCTGTTTTTGCATTTATCTTAAGAAGTAATAGCAAAAAATCCAAGTTGTATGATAAAGTGAACAAAGAAGGTGAATAACGATTATTTAAGGAAATAAAGTAACAGTTTAAAAAGAAAAGGAGTTGAGCTTAAATAAATGGAGATGCAGGATCAGAGAGAGAGACTGAATTACAGGCCCAGTCTACCTCAGAGCCTTGGCTCAGAAAATGCGTTAGATTTCACCAGCCAAACACTGAACTGTAGACACTCCGGGGGCCTGCATGACATTAAAGGTCAAATTTACTTTGGATGTCTGGAGGTCAGACATGGCAGTAGCAGTACAGATATCTTTACGGAGGAGTACAGGCAATCTAATACTAAATGTATTTATGCCCAACGCACCACTCACTGCTGGGTGGGTGTCAGTTTGTATGAGATAGAACATCGCTGGCACTAGGCAGAAAGGAACTCAGAGGCACCTGCCTGGGGATCCTGAGAGGGGATCCGGGGGAGCTTGAGCAAACCAGGGATGTATCCAACCCATTATTCCCACTGAGAAAAAGCCTGCTTAGAAACTTCTGATTCCTACCGAGCTCCTACTGAGACTGCTTCTCCCCTTTGGCTTTCTCAGGAACCAAAGATGGGGTGGGGGAAGCCAAGGAAGATGAACAGTGCCCTGGTGCCCACCAGGGAGGGCATCATGGAACCCGGTCATGACCCTGATCTTGCACTCCATGAGGACCCATCTTCTCCCCATTTCTAGAAGGTAGATAAGGTGAAAAGGCTTGGGAATAAGCAGACCTTTATCACAATCTCGCCATTGTCCAGTCTTGGAAATACCTTTGATGTCCATTTCCTTACTCAAAAAACTAGTTTTACATAGTTGGTTTGGGTTCTAAATTAGAAAGAATGTGTATAAAGTGACTGGTACACAGTAGTCATCAGTAAGTGTGATGCATACGGCAATCCTAACTGCAAAACCCACAGTTGGCAATGTCTGCTTCCACCATTCAGTTTTGGTTCCAAGAGTCCTTGCCACCCACGAAACTGATGCTCACGTTGCAACTAGCTAGACTGGTTCTGCCCTCCCTACCTTCTTCACCTTCACAGCTTCACATCATGTGGCAGCCACTGCCAGTTCTGTCTTCTCAGAGCACATGGAGAAAGTACCTGGTACAGGGGAGGGATAGAGCCCTGCACGCACTCAGTAGCAAAGGCCTGATCTGCAGTCCTCAGTCATTTTTCACCCACCCACTTTCAGGCCATTCCCAACAGCCATCAAGGTTTCTGGGCCCACAGTACCCCCTGATGGCTGACAGGGGGAACTTTCTTTCCCCAAAGATTCCTATCTTTCTCAGTGAGACTCCCCTCTTTCATAGATCCCTGCTCTGTTCATTCTATCAGGGACCATTCATCTCTCCCAAACTTTCTGCACCCTTCCCTGCCTTGTTTTTTTTTTCTTTTTTCTTTTTTTTTTTTTTTTTAAGTTCCTGCTCAGTTATTTCAGGGACATACATTTCTCCCATTCTTTCCCTCACTTTTTTCCATACATGAATAAATGAATCCTGAAATTACTGTGATTATGGTTGGAAGTGAAATCATAGGATGTGTCTATCTTCAAGAAAAAAAATCCCATGTATTTAGAAGTAAGACATAGTGTAAATGCAGCAGCACTAATCTCTAAAACCTTTTGAGAATCCAGTTGTCTTCTTCAGGACCAGCACAAAAGAGAGCATCTCTTCCCTCATCTTTCTCCAAGTGACACTGATCTTTTCTGGATTATCATCCTATTTATTTAATTGCCAACACAGTATTAGTTTGACTGATACTGTTTCGCTGCAAATATAATCCCGCTACAGCACGGGTTAAATGCATTCCTGTGGGTTACTCTGGAAGTGAAAGTACAATCTTTTAGCCTTAGTTTTCCATGAGAAAGTGAATTCAAAGCTACAAACAAGTGTTTTAGAATGAACCTTGGGAAAAAAAAAAAAAAGGAATGAACCTTGGAAAACATTACCTATTGTCATTTAACACTGGAAAATTTTGATTGGGAGTGGTCAGTTTTTAAAAATTCATTTGGATGCCTGGATTCTTTGGCTTTTATCTATTGAGCCATGATGTCTCCTGGGGTTGGTGCTTACAAAGCTATTCAGGTGTCACTTGTCCGGGCAGATACGGATTCTTCCTTTAACAAAGGAAAAATATGCTGACCAGATCCTGATCTGATGTGTTGTGGAATGTCTTAGAAGGTTACTAAATTCATTTCCAGGACTACATGTTGCTTCTTGGTGAAAACACATTAAGCATTTCTCATGAATGCTTCTTTTCCTGAATGTAAATTAAAGTAATACCAATGATTTGTGTTTTTCTGTGTCATTGTCTGAGTTTAAAATACTTTTTAAAATACAAATGATTAGGCCAAGAATGATTACAATGGCATTAAATAATTATTTCTTCTGATTTAGGAAGTTTACTCTTAAGCTAGAGATCAACAACTGGAAGGCATCTCAAGTCCTGATAAAACAATTAATTAAAAGCTTTCTGTTACAAAAGAACAACAAAAAGCTTAATTTTCCCAATTGTTAAATTTAAAAGTAAAAGCTGGGCCGGTGAGACGGCTCAGCGGCTTAAGCGCCTGCCTTGCAAGCGCGAAGGCCCGAGTTCGACTCCCGGATCCCACATACGAAAAAGGGGCCGGTGATATCGCTCAGCGGCACGGGCGCCTGCTGGCGCGCGAGGTCCTGAGGTCGACCCCCCGGTACACACAAAAAAAAAAAAAAAAAAAGTAAAAGCTAATAAAGCATAGTATGAAATAACTGAATCATTTAATGAAAAGGCAAATAAGCTATTGTGACCATATATAGATAGGCATGAAAAATAAAATTTTAAAATGCTTTTATAAAAGACTTCCTTAATTTGGTCATAATTCAAAGCAATATTTGCATGGATTTTTTTGAAATAATTTCCATATTAATAGAAAACTGAAATTATTTTTTCTTTCAACATACAAATTAAAGGAACAAGTGCATAACATCTAAGCAATTTCACCAAAATTCTTTTGAAAATGGACATTTTAATACATTCTAAACACAAATATAACAAAAATACACAGAAATCAAGAATGATGTCATGGAATAGTTCTGCAGTGCACTAGATATTTTAGACGATTATCAAAGACTGTTATTTGAATTGACACATTCACATTTTTCTGGAAAGAGTTATTTGCTTTCTGATACTATATATCGTTTGAATTCATAAAGTTTTGGTGGTACAGATTAAAACATTCAATGTCTGTTTTCAAAAGCATTATGTTTAAATTATTTTCTCAGGACCCAAAGAGAAAACATAACCAGACTGAATCGTTTAAAGTGTATTTTCCCTTTAATTAAATAAGAAACATCTGTCTAGGGATTTTGGAAATGAATGTAATCCATCCACACTGCCTGTACTAGTTTGCATCCGATGTCCAATATTTTGAAAGAAAATTCTTTCTTCCTGTAAAGAATTAAACAGCAACACAGAGTGAGGGTTAGGTCTGCTGCACTATCTCTTGCCTCTGGAGTGTGGGAAGTGGAAATGCTCAGAAACTGTCCTTTCACACACCTCTCCCAGTGAAGCAATCAAATTCTGTTCGAAGTCAAGGTTAGAACACAGGACTGCTGTATTTTTCCAAAGCAGGCCCTCACCCTCAAAACGCTCACCTGAGATCAGTAAGGAAAGAGGTTGCGAGGATGCCCCTAAACTCAGAGTGGAAATTCCGTAGTCTTTCCTTGGGGTTCACTAGACATTTTAACTCAGCGTTGAACAACCTGAACGTGTCACACAGGCAAAACGAGCACAAAGGAAGTGGGCAGTTGACTCCGGGCTGGCTCTGGTTCCTACAAACCAGGGCCAGAGTCCCCGACGACAAACATCACTTACTGGTGGTGTCAAATGGTATCTGCTTGCATGGTGCAGACCCCTCAGCGGGCCAAGGACAGTAGTACACGGCTCCCCCTTCCACGATATCTGGCTGGCTGGTGTTGGCTTTGGGCGCCCCCACCAAGACGCTGGCTCTGCGGAAGGGTTGGCTAAAGTCACTCCTTGGAGGTCACAAAAGCGTAGGCAAGCAAGGCGGTCAGGAGCAGGGGTTGGAGGGTACCGTTATTGGAGATGGGGAGATTGTCAGACTTAAAGCGCTCTTGGGAAACCCAGTTCTTCTCTAGGTGGAGCTGTGTGCACACCCTGAGATCAGAAAGAAGAGGACAGAGCCCAGCTGCTTACAGCCCGCGGCACTTGCGCCCAGACACTGAACGGTTGCAGGCTCTATGTAAACAAACGGCGTTGTGGTCAGTGTCCTAACTGGCTTGAGTCTGTGGGGTCCCCTTGTCTTCCTTTGTATGATGCACAACCTTTGCAACTGGGAATTTTGCGCGAGAGGCATGTCTAGTTCAAAGTTCGTAAGTCACCTTCAGCTCGCACCAGGACAGGGGTGGCTGGTGGCGCGCGGGGAGTGGGACGGGACCGTGCGTGGGCAGCGGGGCTGGGTCTCAGGCTGCGGGGACCCGCGGGATACCCTGCGCGTGGGGGTCGCGAGTGACTTACGTGCGAGGGTCGGGGAGGTGGAAGTCCACCGCGTAGCCGAAGTAGCTGCCCTCGGGGCCGCTGTACACCGTGACCTCGTCCGCGTCCAGGTTGAATGCCTGCGACGCTGGGGACCACAGCATCCCCAGCGCGGCCGAGAAGCACCAGAGGGGCGCGAGCGACTGCGGCCGGCTGCCCCGCGCCCCGCGGCGCGCCCCGGCAGACATCGCCCTGCGCCCCTGCGGCCGCCTGCGCGGTGACAGTCCCCGCGTCTGGTCGCGCCTGCTGCCCCGCGCGCGGCTGGCGCTGGGGAGGGAGGGGACCGGCGCGCTCGCGATCCTGCAGAGCGGGCGGGGACCGGCGTGTGCGCAGCGCCTCCTGGCGGCCGGTCCGGATTGGGACTGCTGCGTGTCCGTCTATTGCACCGGCAGCTGAAGAACCACGTGAGTCTTGTCGTAGCCACCTCAAGCCATTGTTTTCAGAAGCAAAGTCCCACAAGTGGGACGAGAGCTTGCTTGTTTCCCTCACTTGCGGGCTCTGGGTGGAGGAAGAGGGAAGGGTACTCAACCCCCCGCCCAGGTCAGGCAGGTAGAGCCCTCATCTTATCACCTCGGTAGCCCGTGGAGCCTTCCTCTGGGACTGGGAGAAAAGCTGCAATGCAACAATCCCCTCTTCCCTCAATACGCCCCGCTTCTCCGCAGAGGTACCTGAAAGACAAAGCGTTGAGATTTTATCTAGGTCTTTCTCAAGGGTGTCTCTGGGCACTTACGATGACTTGGTAGTCATCCTGTGTGAGTGTGAAGATTGACAAAGTTAGGGATGAGACAATGTACAAGTTATCCAAAGCTGGAGTAGAAGGCGTAGGTTTTTCCAAATCCCCGGTGTTAGTTACTCATCTCTTTCCACGTCCCCTGTTGGAGAGGGAGGGAGGGAGGAGCCAGCAGGTGGAGGAAGGAGAGGAGAAATGCAGCGCTGGGGCCCTTGCGTAACACTCCCAGGCACACAGAACCGATGCTAGGACAATGTGGGCCTGAGGTTAAATAGAAACGAAGAGTACAGCCAGGAGGTAGGTCGTTTCTGAGGTGTTTAAAGGAGATTTGGCGACAGATGTACACTTAGATGAGAATTTGAACAAGACAGATTTGGGCACTGTGGAAAGGGCAAGTGAGAGACAATATTAAAGACACAGCGGCTGGAATTAAATGGTTGTGCACAGGATTGAGATAAAAGGAGTGGACTAAGAAGGGTTGGGAAATCAGGCTGGACGGATCTCCTGAGGCCGAGGATCCAAGATCTAGATCTAACAAGATCGTATATTGAAGCATAGGGAGCCAGTTCTAGAGCAGAGACATGAGGTGCCCACAGGGATTCCAAAAGTTTAGTGGCGAGGGTGTGTGTGTGTGTGTGTGTGTGCGTGCGTGCATTGGGAGAGAAAGCAAAGAAGTTTTTTCCCAGTTGCTCAAAGCGACAAAGGTCCATCTTAGTTAACAGAAGGATGACGCAATGTTGTTAATATAGATATTAAGGAAAAGGAAAAGGATCCAGGGAGAGATGGCAGGAGGGAAGGATCCAAGGTGTGTCTGACAGTACCTCCTTAGAAGAAAAGAGTAACAAACAGTAGCAGAGAGGTAAGGTGAGTGGGTGTGGGAAACCAACGGTGACTTCCATGCCAGAAATGAATGAGTTACTGGCCTGAGATTCATGACATCAATTGCGTGTTGGGGAGCTGTCAGTCTACTGATACAGATTTGGGAAGCTATTTCAAGAAAAATATCTCTGAGCCCCCTGAAAAACCAGATTTTCTCATCTCCTTTCCATCAGAAACCACTTGATAGACTAATTTTGAATATTCTGTCTTTACCTGTCTTGCCCCTGTAAAAATGCCAAAAATCAGGCCGGTGAGATGGCTCAGCGGCATAAGCGCCTGCCTTGCAAGCGCGAGGGCCTGAGTTCGACTCCCGGATCCCACATATGAAAAAGGGGCCGGTGATATCGCTCAGCGGCACGGGCGCCTGTTGGCGCGTGAGGTCCTGAGGTCGACCCCCGGCACCCACAAAAAAAAAAAAAAAAAAAAAAAAAGCCAAAAATCAGTTGTCAGAAGAATCCCTGGCAAATTGCTACATCTGGATCATTTTCTAAATGTGTTTTCCTTTCTCGGATAAGGAGTTAAGAGTAGATGGTGGAACTGCATCTCTACTGGACACAGAGCACTACTCTGGTCAAGTTACTATGTAAATAAAAAGTGATATTTCACAAAGCAAATTTCAGTGAGGAATTCACGTGTAGCATATACATGGGAAAGCTCAAAGCCGTTGTGGCCAATAAATAGGGAATAACCTCAATTTGTTCATTTCCTGACTGGCGGGCTGAAATCTGTCACATTGCAGGCAAGCCTTAGGTTGATTTGTAACATCTAAGTGGTTAGAAAGTAATAGCGCGATCCTAGATTGCACCTGACTTATGTACTGACTTCCTGGGCAGAACTAGCCACATCATGCACAAAGCCTCGATTCACATAGGTCAGCACATCACCATGGCGTCTCCTGTTGTACCCACTTGCTTACATCTTTGCCATAGTCCTCACTTCTCTATTCTTTTTGTTGAAGACAAGTATGTAAGGAAAAAATTGAGTTATGGTCACATACGTGGATGTATTCTTGTTCCTTTCATCTAAAACTCACTTGCTCTTGACTTCTACAAGCCTATCTTCTTCATAGTATCACTTTCCACTTTGCAGATTAAAGTTCAGGAGGTGCACATAATATGCATGTTCACAAATCAAGTTAGTGGTAATATTTGAACCAGGCCTATCCGTTGCCAAAGCCTATGGATTTGCCAAAGGGTTGGTTGCCAAAGTTTCTAAGGTATAAAAGCTACCCTTGTAGAGGCAATGAGTTCTTTGGGACTGCCTCTGTGGGCATGTCTATGAGTGGTGCTTGTGAGGTTCCCTGTAACAGCTGTGTGCTTTTAGAAAAAAGTTTGGTGACACCTTCATATTGAAAGGGTGGAGGGAAAGCAAACTAACTCAGAGCTCTTTGACCTTCCAGGAGGCCAAATGCCTGAGACAGCAGTTAATCTTACAAGAAGCCAGAAAAAAGAAAGCCTTCAATAATTGCAGGGAAGGGACAAGTCCGAGTAGGCGTCTTGTACATTTCAGCATCCTGACACGTGGGAACCGTGCCAATCAGCAAGATCTGGGCTATTGTCAAAGACGCGCTTGGACAGTGACAGGTCTCACACTGAATGAGAAGTTTGACATTTTAAAGATCCTCAGGCACTGATTTATTTGTCAGGAAAGCAAGTCTGGGAATTGTTTATCGTGCATGAGAGTACATGTGTACATTTAATAGTGAGAAAGGTATACATAGTTGTTTCCCTAAAGAGAAAAGAACTCAGAGGTCAAAGATGGAACAGATTTGGCCCAAACATTCCAAAAATAAACAAAAAGAGTACCAGAGGAAAAAGTGATCTTGGAATCATAGCCATGTACAGAGTTCTTAAAAATAGAGATGCTGTAGCATTTAACCAGTTAGTGCATACTTCCTAACTAAATACATTCATATCCAAATGAGCGACTATCACTTCTGATTCTGTTTAAGTCTATTTCTTTATGTGATGAAATGCGATGCTTTGAAATCAGGAAGTATTAGAGTCCTGACACGATTATTTCATTAATGCAACCACACTTCCAATACGTTGACGAAACCATTTATAAAATAAGCCAGTGTAAAGGCAACGTGTACTCGATGGCTCTCTCAACATTGTGTACAAATACCACATTTTCTTTATCCATTCATCTGCTACTCTGCCATAAAGAAGGTTAAACTTGAATCATTTTAGGAAAATGGATGATGTGCCTAGACACCATAATGTTAAATGAAATAAATCAGATACACAAGCTTAAAGATTGCCTGGTTTCTCTTCTATGAGAAGAAACCCAAGGTATAAATAAAGAATGAAATAAAAGATAGATAATAGGAATTAGAGAGATGGATCTTTTTCAAATGGGAAGGGGACTAAGAGATGGAGGGAGGGGGAAGAAAGGGATGAAAAAAAGAATTAAGATGTGTTACATACATGCACCCACTTCCATAGTGAATGTAATCATTATGTACTGCAAACATGTGCTAGTAAAATCAATGCACCAGAAAGGGAAAGTAGGTTTCCAAACTCTTCTTCTAATTTGGTCAGTTGAGTTGACTTTGGATTTTTCTTTTGCCCAACCTTTCCCAGTTTTCCTGCAATGTTAGAAACAACTAGCAGAAACTGGCTAGTGAAACCTACGAAGAGGAAAAAACTTTGAAATCCATCAAGTTCTCGGCTGACATCAGCTTATGTCTGCACATTTTCTATTCTGGTCTCTGGAGGGTGAGTTTCATCATAGTCAAATCATTGTTTTTCCTTTTTGATGATTTTTGTTTGTAATTCTCTTTTATGATTTTCCTTCATGATTTTATTAGCCACTTTTAAGTTAAAAGTGCTGCGGCGAGCAATGTCGCCCCTATTGGCAGCAGTTCAAGCTCAGCCAGCAGTCCCTTTAGAGGAAGGAAAATTCCCACTAGTCAGAACCAGACTCCAACTTGATCTCTTTTTAGAACAAGGCTTTAAAAACAGCCTTGCTTTATACAAAAATAAAAATCAGTAAAACAACCTTTCCTCTAAAGGGAAGGTAACAGAAAAACCATGTTCTTTCCAAACATTGATATTTGGGGACAAATTTTCTGGAGAAACCAAAGCCTGGGGAGAGTCGAACTTATAGTCAGGACCTTCAGTGAGGGTCATTTCACCCCAGAATTCTGAAACACCTGCTGATGGGGTGTTGGGAGGGGCTCTTTTACTAATCATTGCCCAAAAGGACTAAAGGGAGCATGTGGGGGATGGGAGGGGGTTCACAGCATTTTAACTGTAAATTTAGAGTCTGACAGTTGGGGAGTCTCATTCCCCCAAAGGTTTGTGTTTGAGTTCAATGTAAAAAGTGTCTTGGGAGCCGGTGATATAGCTCAGCGGCATAAGTGCCTGCCTGGCAAGCACGAGGTCCTGAGTTCGACTCCCGGTACCCACATATAAAAAAATAAAAAAAACAGGGGCCGGTGAGATGGCTCAGCAGTGTAAGCGCCTGCCTGTCAAGCACGAGGGCCCGAGTTCGACTCCTGGAACCCACATACGAAAAAAGGGCCGGTGATATCGCTCAGCGGCATGGGCGCCTGCTGGCGCGCGAGGTCCTGAGGTCGACTCCCGGTACCCACAAAAAAAAAAAAAAAAAATCAAAAAACAAAAAAAAAAGTGTCTTCAAGGGGTTTTTTAAATGTCTGAATCTCTTTAATGTGATAGCATTGAGGGCAGTGCCACTCTGGTGCTTGAATATGAGGGCCCTTAAAATGGGAACCAAGGAATTCTCCCCACCGATGCCCACATCAGAGAGCAGAGGGCTTCCTGGAGCACAGTGCAGCAGTCCCTGTCAGAGATCACCAACAAGGGCACCTGCCCTGGACATGGGGGAGGGGGCAGGCAGCCAGATGTTTCTTCAGGCAACTTTTGGGGGAGGTTACAGGAGTCAGGCAAGATACCCAAGGTCTCCTACTTGGAGGAAGTCATGGATGAAGTCACGGAGGAAGTCATCCAACCACAGAAAGCGGTGAAGCCTGGAGTATCAGATAGAGTGAATAAGGGTGTGTTTGAAACCCCAGGCGAGGTTGCTGTGTTTATTCTGCCCGTAGAAAGCACCAAAGAGGTGTCTAGGAGTGCCCTCTAGTGTCGGTGCTCCTCTGCAAGCAGTGGGATTTTCCCATGAGTAATAAAAGTCTTCCTGGTGAAAAATGATTGTCTCCTAACCACACAGATGACCCTCACAAATACATTTTAAAAATATTATTCACTAAAAAGTTTCCAACTATTGGGGTGATCTCTCCCACATTTATTTGGATTTTTATTGCCTTGTTATAGCTTTGCAAATCATCAAATAAAAAAAGGAAAGAAGAAAGAAAGAGGAAGAAGGAAGGAAGGAAGGATGGGAGGGATGTGGGAGGGTGTTGCCCATAAAAATACTGCTTAATATTTTCCCAATTAATGGCAAAATCCAAATTAGATTTCCCTGCCATCTTTGCAAAGCCTACATCCTACTCAACCTCACTGGCCTGCCTGATTTTGTGGATTTATTCATTGCTTTTCTCCTTGCAACAAGTCTGAGCACCAACTACCTCTTAGGCTCTGTGGCAGTCATGGAGAGACAAGGTACCCGGCCAGTCCTCCACAGCTGCAGGTCACAGATGCAGTCAACTGTGGATCAAAACTAGTTGGGAAAAAAAAGACACTGTACTACACATTCTCAGACTTTTCTTCCTTTTCTTCCTTGTCACTACCGTCTGAACAATACAGCATAACAACTGTTTGCATAGCATTCACATTATATTAAATATAAATGATGTAGAGATGATTTTAAATATACAGGAAGATGTGCATAGGTTATATGCAAATAGCACACCATTTTATATAAGGAACTTGAGCATCCCTGGACTTGGGTCTCCATGTAGGTCCTGAAACCAAACCCTGCAGATACCAAGGGATGGCTATAATTCTTCCTTTCATGGAACTAATGATTTAGTGAGAATAGAGGTAGCATATAAGCAAGCAAACTGATGCCAGGGGTGAGATTAAAAGCCAGTAGTGTTAGAGAATGCTGAGGATAGAGGTAAGTTGGGGAAGACTCTATGAGATATTTTTTAACAGAGAACACTGAAACCAAGTGACAAGACAAAAAAAAAAAATACAGACTGTTTGTGACATGGCTTTTTAAATGTTATATGGTTGTAGCCCACCTCATCCACTTTGAAAGACAAGGAACTCTATGGCTTCTCTGGACCCACTGATTTAGAAAAATCTCTTAGCAGAATTCATCCATACACACCAAACCAAGTTGAGACATTTAGCATTCCTGAAAGAATGCCTCCTATAGAATCCGTGAGCTTGGGTGTCTGTGTAACTTACATGAAAAAGCCTCCTGTTTAGCATGTACCAGTTTTCTGTGACGGTGTCTGCCTGAGTTATTTGTGACGATGGCTTTAGTCATTTTATTCTCCCTGCACGGAATGCCGTAGCTAGTTTCCAGAGTAATCTTTGAAAGAATAACTTGAAGTTGGAAGTGAATTTCTTGTCTTCTACAATACGTAGATTAGCTAAAATATGACTGATTGTCTTAAATTTATCTTCCGATCTTTTTGTGTTCTAACCTAATAAAAAATGTATCCTTTTCCCAAAGGCCTCTGGGCACATGCACAAAAATAGCAATATGATAAGTTAAATTAAAAGCAGCAGATGAATGCTAAAATCCCCTGATAAAGAAAAAATGAAAGACAGCAAGTAGTATTACTGGAAGGAGAAAGAAATAAATCAAATGGATTAAACTTGATCCATTTGTCAACTGATTTACAAGAAAGACTTGTTCAAAGTAGGTGTTAGAGTGACTTGCTATAAAATCCATGAAAAACTATTTGTCATTATTTATGCTAGTGTACCAAGTCTGGGAAATGACAGTAATCCCAGGGACAGAAGGAATCTACATTGTGCTTCTTTTTATTTTTAGTTTTATTGTTTATTATACAGCGCTTAGTCACTGTGTGCCCCACTTATTTGCATCTCATTCAGGGGAGGGGAGAGATGAACTCTAAACACAGTGAACATTTCAATCTGGCTCTAAGTCTTGCATCAGTTTAGCCATGGTGTGGTTCTGTTTGGAAACCAATGCTGTTCATAGATAGAGAGGCATGACGTAAGGCAAGAGTTAAGAGACTGGATTCTGGAGCCAGATACAGGGGTTTATAGCCCTGTTTTGTGCTAACCTGTAGTACCCTGTGCATGTTACATACCATTTCTCTGACTCAATTTCCCTATCTGTAAAACAGTCATGCCAGAAGTATATCACATGGACTTGCGAAGACTCAGTGGATAAAAGCATATGAAAAGAATCCATATAAAAAGAAATATGTGCTAGTCATCACTACTACTTACATTTCTAATTGGGTATGGATTGTTTCTGAAATGATGTTAGATTTTGTGTTCAATTTCCAACACATGTGGGAAAATACTCGCTATTTGCTGAAACTTAGCCTGGAAATTGTACTTTTGAGCACAATGTCCGGCTGTCTTGGTTGAGCCTTCTCAGTTCATACTCTTTTAGGCAATAGTGGGTTGTAGGGAAGTTGCCAAATTATTTTACATTTTTCTTGAGATATAAATGATGATTTAGGAATATTAATCTGACAGTTATATGAATGGAAGAAAATAGGGAATGCATAGTGAGTATACACTTAGATTTGTCTGTATATGAAAAAAATCAAGGTCATTAGGATGGTGTAATACAGTGAAGGTGGGTAGGTCTGATAAACATGAAAAAGAGCCAACAGAACTCTGCCTGGGTGGCAGGAAAGACAGGAGAGAGACGTCAAGTGTTTGGGTTTTTTTTTTTTTTTTTTTTCCACTTTTTAAATGTCAGAATGTAACAAACATAAAGAGTTGCAAAATATAAATGCAATCCATACTGGATTATTATAAAGCAAAATACCCTGTAACTACCACCCACATCAAGGAAGATAATACTAGCAACATCCCAAAATCTCCTTTTGTGTTTCTCCCAACTCCTACCACTGTGTCTTCCAAGCTAACTACTACCATAGCTTATAAAGCATAGCTTTGTCTGTTTTGAACTTTACATCAATGGAGGTATACAGTCTGCTTCTTTAGTTTAACCCATATTTGAGGTTCATCTGAGATACTGTTTTATCATGGGTGCATTATTTTGTATTGGTGAATAGTATTCCATTGTATAAATACATTATGGCTTATTGATCCATTCCCCTGTTGATAAATATTTGGATTGTTCTTATTTTTGTGTTTTTACAAACAATGCTGCTATGATCACCTCTGTACATGTCACAGTGCTCATTTGCGTGCATTCAGGCTGTGCAGATGCCTGTCAGTTGCTGTTTGTGTTCAATCCTTTTCATTTGCATGACACATAAGTGGATTCTGTTGTTTTCTTCAGACCGTGTTCGTCTTTTAATTGTCCCATTTGGTGAATTTCCATTTAATATAGTTAGTAATAAATTTGGATTTAAATCTACAATCTTCCTACTTGCTATCAATTTGTTCTAATCATTCTATATTCTTTTCTCGCTCTTTTCTAGCCTGCTTTAAATTGATGAAGTATTTTTATTGTCATTTTCTCTCTATTAGCTTTATAACATCACATCCTTTTACTATACTTTTAAGATGTGCATCTCATTCATAGTTCTACTATAAATTAACAATTTTACCTCTTTCCAGAAAATTTCAGACACTTTAGACTACAATAGTGCCATTTATCCCCTTCTGACATATATACTATTATTGTCACATATTTTAATTCTCAAAAAATTTTAACACCACAGACAGTACCATTCTTTCCTTACATGAATAATGTTTGTTGATGTATTTCCACAGATTTAACCCTTTTGCTGCTCTTTACTCTTCCCTGAATTTCTGAGAATTCATTTACGATCATTTGTCCTCTGCCTGCAGAACAATCATTAGAATATTTTAGTGAGGTTCACTAATGACGAACTCTCATGGTTTTGGTTTGTCTGAAAATGGCTTTAGTTCACTTTCATCCTTGGATGATATTTTCAGTGTGTATCGAATTTGATTATTTTTAAGTTTATTTGTGCATTTATTTCTGCCACTTTGAAGATATCATGCCATTGTCTTCTAGTTTTAATTTTTGTCTATTGAGAAATCAGCTGTCAGCCTAATTGTTGCTCATTTAAAGGTAATATACCATTTTTTTTCAAAACTCTCCTGCTTTTAAAATTTCTCTTTGGGGCCGGCGAGATAGCTCAGTGGCACAAGTGCCTGCTCGGCAAGCACGAGGTCCTGAGTTCGACACCCGGTACCCACATAAAAGAAAAAAAAAGGGCCGGTGATATCGCTCAGTGGCACAAGTGCCTGCTGGCAAGTGCAAGGTCCTGAGTTTGACCCCTGGTACCCACATAAATAAATAAATAAATAAATAAATAAATAAATAAATAAATAAATAAATAAATAAAATGAAATAAAATTTCTCTCTGCCTTTGGTATATAGTGGCTTCAATATGATGTGCATAGTCATAATTTTCCTTTTATTTACACTTCTTGAAGTAAAGAACTTCTTGAATCTATGTGTTAATATCTTCCACAGTTTAGAAAAAATTTTGTTATTCAGAGTATGTAGCTTCATATAGTGATTCTGTTACATTATCTCTATCATCTTTTGAGAGTCTAATTCTTATATAGCTTCTCACAGAACAACTTATATTTTTATTTTATTTTTATATTTTAAATTCTGTGTGCTTTATCTCAATTTTTTCTTTTAATGTCTCCCAGTTCACGGGTTATCTCTATAACTGTGACTAATCTGCTGCCAAATCAGATCACTGAGTTCTAAATTTTGGCTGGTGTATCCCTAAGTTGCAGAATTCCCAAAGGTTATTTTGTTTTTGTAGTTTCCATTTTTCTGCCAAAATTTTCTATTGTGTTTTAATTCAATGAACGTGCTCAGAGTTATTTTAAAGTTTGTGTCCATTATTGTTTCTATAATGTACAACATGGGGTAAGAATATGTTTGTATTTTCTGCTTTTCCTCTTGGGTTCTGCTCGTACTATCAGGTCTCTTTGTATGGCTCTCACATAAAAACATTTAAAATTAAATGATAGATTTCATATATGAACAATGCTATCTTCGTTCACGGAGTTTAATACATCTGGCAGGTTGCTCTGAGCACTAATTCTATTCAATCACTTTAACCAATTTTCAGGGATTGAACTTGAGCTTTGGTTGCTGAAAGGGTGAATTTATTTCTGGTTCATCTTTTATATGAGGGGGTAAACTTTTGGGATTTCAAATGTAAGTGTGGAGTATTTACCATCGAATCCTTATAATACCATAGATTAAAATTTTTTACCTCTATCTGAAAAGCCCTTCCCACCCACTACCTATAAGTATTCCATTTCATTAGGAACCCAGAAGGATCTCATAGGGATAAATGTTGGATTCTGCTCTGAATTTCCTTCTTTCTTTAGAAATTAGCCCTGTAACTCTTTAGTTCATTTTAATCATGCTCTGATTTTAAGAGCATTTAAAAAATACTTGCTCAACATTTCATAGGTTTTTTTTTTTTTTTTAAAGCAGCAGTATTAGCCTGAGTTTGAATCTGGATAATTTGGGTGGATTATTGTGTTTCTATAAAAATGGAAAAATCTAATGTAAAATGTGGCTTAGGGAAAACAATTTAGCTTCATATATAATAAATCAGTGGTAATATCCATATACCCATGTGGATTTGCTCAATAGTTGGTTTGAAAGACAGGAAAGAATATCAACAAACAGGTCAACTGACTCTTGCATTGTGTTTTCTCTGTGGAGAAAAATGTTTATTAAAGCAGTTATTTCCTTCTTAAAAGGTCCCAAAAGGGGCCAGGGATATAGCTCAGTGGTACAAGTGCCTGCCTGGCAAGTGTAAGGTTCTGAATTTGAGTCCTGGGTACAAAAAAAAAGGTCCCAAAAACATAAAGAATGGTTGGCTCTTTTATGTTAAGAAGTTACTAATATTTTTCAATCGTGTACTTGTGCTTTCTTTTACCCTTTGTATATATAATCTCTTTTAATATATTTTAATTATTCACATTTTTAAAATAATGAGGCCTTGGTTTGATGGAGTTAAGTAATTTGCAAGAGGTTACATATCTGGTAAGCTCGAAGGTAAATTACAGAATAGCTATCTACTTTTTTTCCATTACCCCATTACCACTTTTCTCTGTTGGGGACAAGGCACTAACATCAGATTCTTTTTGTTTGCTTGTTCTTGAGATGGGGTCTCACTTATGTTGCCCAGGCTGGTCTCTAACTTGTGACTTCGAGTAATCCTCTTACCTCAGCCTCTGAGTAGCTAGAAGTTAAAATAAGGAACGTTAAGCCAGGCACGGTGTCATTGGAGCACAGCTGTAATCCCAGCACTCTGCGGGGGCTGAGGCAGGAGGATCACAAGCTCATGTCCAGCCTGGGCAAATTAGTGACTTAGGGAGACCTTGTTTCAAAACTGAAAATGAAAGTAGGGCTGGGGATGTAGCTTAGTGCAAAGGTCCCAGGTTCAATCCCAGTACTGCAAAAATAAATAAATAAACCATTAAAACAAGGGTTACCACTGAGATGGCCTAGAACCAATGATACTCCATAGCAAAGAGCACAACCAGACCCAGATCATGGTTTCTAACACAATTGTCCAATAAAAAGAACCAGGTCCTTTGGAGAAATATGACTTATTCAAGGGCTGAGGCAAATAATATTCAAGTTTAACCTGCTGTATCTTGTGATGCAGAAAATAATGGAGGGCTCAGAGAACAAATTGATGGGAGTATTGCAAAAGGACACAGGAGTCAACTGAAAGAGCTCCCCATGTCCAAACTGGGATGACTTGAACAACAAAATAAATAATGTGGTGATGGACTATAACACAAAATACAAAATAAGTATCAGTGAATGTGTACTACCTGTGGGAAGCCACTTCGTATTGCTTCAAAGCCCCAGGCGTCTGAGGACACATAAGGACATGACCTCCCTGTTTAGCGCAGGTGCACGGTAGGGTACACTTAGATAAGCGTGACTTAGCATAGACAACCGCGCATGCGCTACACGGTTATGACGGTACACAAGAATGTAACCCTTGATAAGGGCCGATATACATGAGCCAGACAATAGAGATGCTGCTTGCTGTTGTTGCTGATGTCAGCTCTGAGTGCTTTCTTTTCTTTGGGGACCTCACCCAGGCAAATAACCCTTCAGCCTCCCGAACCCGACACTGGTGTAATTCACTGAATGAACAAATAAACAAATGGGGAGATTAGATAAATTTTCAAACAAAAGAATTTCAAAACATGTGTGTAGATACTTTCTTGTCAAGGAGATGGAGCATCATTCCCTCCTCTCACCTGTGGGTTCCACTCAAGGTACGGAAAGGGAGTAAAGGTGGTGGAGATGGACATCATCAGAGACAAGTCAAGTTGCTGAAATAGCCTTGATGTGATGTGATGAGAAGGCCACTTGCCCTCTGTGGTGTTCCTTCGCCAAACCAAGAACATCAGTCTGATGGGGAAAAACAAGCACGAATTGAGAGATGCTCTATGAAATATCCCATCAGTATTCCTCAAAAGTCTCAAAGTTTTCAAAAAGAAGCGAAATCTGGAAAACTGTCACCATCTGGAGATTAAGGAGACATGATGACTAAATGTCACGGGATATCCTGGATGGAATCCTGGGACAGAAAAAGGACTGAAGACATCTGAGTAAGGCATGAGCCTGTTTAATAATGTTCTGCCCAATAATAATATCGGTTCTTTAATTGTGACGAATGTATCATATTTGTGTAAAGTCTCAACATTGGGCACAGAATGTGTCTTGAAACTACCTGTCCCTTAGTATCTCTGTGAGATTGGTCGCAGGATGCCCCAAGGAGGTCCCAAAATCTGTGGACTTTCAAGTTCTTAATATAAAATGGCATGGTATTTGCATGTAACCTACACATATCCTCTTGCATAGTTTAAATCATCTCTAGATCACTTGTAATATCTAACAAAAGTAGATGCTTTGTAAGTGGTCAGTATACTGTATTGTTCAGAGACTGATAACAAGAAAAAACAATCTTTATATGTTTAGTAAAGACACAATTTTATTTTTTAACAGTATTTTCTGTCCCTGGTCTGGTTGGTTGAGTCCATAGATGGGGAACTCAAGAATATAGAGGGCCAACTGTACATACTATGTTCTGTAAATTTTCTGTAAATCTAAAACTACCCTAAGGTGAAATGTTAAAAGTAAAAATGAAAAATAGTATATGGTATTTGTTATATCTCCCATATGACTTTTCTTTGCTATTGTTTCTCTGAATATTCCAAAAAGAAAATGTATTGCTTATCTTGAGAATAGTTTTTGTATGCTTGTTTGCTTTTGTTTTGTTTTGCAGTACTGAAGATTGAACTCAAGGCCTTTGCACTGACCTACCAGCCCTTACCTTTTGTTTTGTGATAAGGTCTTGCTCAATTGCTAGATTTCCAAGGCTGGGCTTGAATTTATAATCCTCCTGCCTCAGCGTCCCCGAGGACTGGGATTACAGGTATGTCCCACCACATTCTTGAAGTCAACATTCTGCCGTGTGTTAGCAGAAACCCTGGGTGTGAGGAAGTCTTGCGGAGGGCACGCATGTCTGGGTGGATGAGAAACAATGCACAGTCTCCATATTTGGAAACTACAGCTTTTCCCCTCTCCCCTTCAGTGATCAGCCTCTTCCTTTATAGAGAATCTCTGAAAATCCCTGAAAACCCACATTTGCTTTTACATGTTTTGGATTATGTCCTCTATCATCTTTTTCTTCTGAATCTCCCTCTTCTCTCTTTTCCTAGAGAAACTCCCAGATTTTTTATTTTAAGATTTTACTGAACCATAGGATCCATCTTGGTCCTTTGCATCTCAGGCTGAAAAAACAAAAACAGAAACA
Source organism: Erethizon dorsatum (assembly GCA_028451465.1). NCBI lineage: Eukaryota > Metazoa > Chordata > Mammalia > Rodentia > Erethizontidae > Erethizon > Erethizon dorsatum. The sequence goes on from CM051831.1 coordinate 41,349,730, forward strand.
AAAAAGCAAGTACCCATGCTGTGGGATTTGGCAGACATGCCTACCTTTTCGTTTCCCAACTTTGCCAGCTGCACTGTCCCAGCAGCACTCAGTGTAGACTGCCCATGCCAAACTCCTTTCCTCCTTCATTGTCCTGCTGGCTTTCCACCAACAACTCGCTCCAGCTGTGAGGACCCTCCACTTTCCTTAACCCTTTCCTCTTCTTTATTCTCTTTGCGAGAGTCAGAGATGCATGGAAGGAGATCCATTCACTCATTCTTCCCACAACTGTTTACCGGCCAGCTATTCTGTACCAGGCACTGCAGTGCCTGCAGTAGTTAAGGCAGGTGACGTCCCTGCCCACAGACAGGGCTGGGTAACGACATCTATTTGTATGTGAGATTTAACTCAGCTCATAAGGCACTGTTGTCATCCTCATTTACTGAGACACAGAGACTGACTCACCCAATGTCATGCAAGTAAGTAATGCAGGTACTGTATAAATCCCAGGACTCAGATTCCAGGACACTCAGATTTCTAAATACAGTAACATTGATAAGATTATTCTTTAAGGTAGATAAATACTGTCCTTCTATCATCTTGCTAAGTTGCCTAGGCTGGCCTTGAACTTGTGATCATCCTGCCTCAGCCTCATAAGTAACTGGAATTACAGAAAATGTAGTTATTTTGTTTTGTTTTGTTTTTAAGGAAAATGGCGTGGTTGGTATTTGGTAGCTTCTTATGTAGCAGCTCTCATCCGTCTTTCCCATTTCTAGCTTTCATCCCCTCTTCTGCTTCCCTGATTACAGGCTATCAGGTGGGACGTACTCACCATCAAGTCTGTGAGTAGGATCTGATTGGCATAAGCCAAACAACATATGCCACCCTTCTGCCCACAAAAATTGGCCCACAGAGGGACCAAGTTTAGTCCTCCAGGTGTAAACTAATCACTGCCTGGTATTCAAATAGCCATGATGGCTGGTTCAGGTTAAAAAAAGCCACACAACTAGGACAGTGGGAGGTGAGGCTTTTTCCTGCTGGTTGGGAAAGAGGAAGTAGATGACCTAATTGCTTCCAACAGCTGTCAGAGAGGAGGGCAGAAGTGAAGGAAATACAGATAAGTGGAGCCAGAGTTCTAACTGGATCATGCCTAATGGCTACCTCGTTCACTTCTGGACATTTCTGTTATGTGAGTCATAAATGCTCTGTATTGTATAAGTCACTTTGAATTGGAATTTCTTTGACTTTCATCCCAATCCTACCATCTGATACGAATAATTTATTATATTTTAGACATATAAACTTTAAATGTTTAAGTAGGTTTTTAAAAAACAAATTTCATAAGAAAACTAAAACAACAGAAAAATGTTTAATTATCCAGGGGGTTTCAAATATCAGGAGAATATTTGCAAATAAATATGAACCTCTACTTTATGGGAAAAAAGATAAAATAAAACACAGCCTGGGTGATTGCTTTGCTTCACATACGAGGACAATCAAGGTTGGGAGTGAGAAGCTGAGGCCAGATGTAACAGATGCTCACTTAATTGGCCCACACTATGCTGGTTTCAGATTTCAGCATACTTGTCTTGGATTTTGTTGCTAAAAACACTCCTATTTTTGCCAAACAACCCCATTTTGGAGGTTTGCCCACACAAACACAGAGAGCTCGCTGTGATGAAGATTTATGCTTTTAGCGAGGCTTCAGGGCACCACTAGATTATAATAATGTGAGAGGTTAGACATCAGCCTGCATGTGCTCAATTTGCCACACATTACTCACTATATTTAAAAGCACAGCTTCATTCTCAATAACCCGTCTCTCAGAGGGGAGGTAACAGTGAGGGTGCATGGGAAGTTACATTCTATCTAAGAACCATGCACATCCAAGGACATTCCTTCCGTGTCCACGCTAATGTTCTGTGGAGCCCTTGCCACACAGGACAGGAGGCCAGAGCTAATCAAGACTCAGTTGGGATGGAGCACGCTGAGGCTCGAGTTTTACCAAATTGGGAAGCCAGAGTCTGGAGAGGATTTGTTTTCCAAGCTGAGATATCCCGTTATGCTTTCAGCTTCCTTGTTAGCATTGTTGGCCCAAGATGGTTCTGCAGACAAGCATAGTAAAAATGGAAGCTTTCTACTCTCCTCTTAGAACAAAATATTAAGAAAATAGAGGTCTATCTGGAAGTGATAAGAACAAAAGTGTCTAAAAGGTTTTACTTCCTACGTTTGTTTCTTTTCGCATGAACTCCTGCATCTGACAATTAAGACATGGATAGACATAAGCCATGATCTTTCCCTCAGGAATAAAATACGTCTGGATCTGTGTTTTATTCCTCTAAAGCAAACGAAGGTAAAACTCTTGTGGACTGTGACTGTAACATCATAGCAAGTAGAACTGAGCTCTGAACAGATTGGGCTCCAAAAGCCAGGTTTTATGGTTTATATGGAATTCGGAACACATTTTCTGATAGGAACAAATCTGATTGTCAAAACGGCAGCTCCCTCGCCCTGGTTTGCTCACAGTGGGCTCAGAATGGAACAGTACGACACTAAGCCTGACCCTGTGGCCCACAGGTACTGCTGGTAAGAACGATCGGACTTGCTGTGGCTTGCTGTCCTTCTCTCCAGCTGCAGGAGGATTGCAGTGCCCTTGACAGTTCCTTGGGACAGTGTGGAAAATGTCGGAGATGGCTGGAAATGGACAAGGATGGGGTATGGAACAGAACAGAACTGAGGGGAACAGAAGCATTAGCAAGTCAGGATAAGTCTCTGGCTCCTAACAGCGTACCCCTGAAAGTCTCTGCCTAGGATTTATAACTTTTTTAAAAAAACTCTTGTCATCTTCGAGGACAGCATTAAAGTTACAGACTTTGCCTAAGGTCACTTCACTGGCAAAGGAAATGATAAGACTCAAAGAATGGGGACGGGGGGGCTATCAAGCGAACATGAACCTGAATTCTTCTAACACCGTGAGCTAAAGAACTCTGATTCCACTCACTACTGCGGTGTTTTGTTTTGTTTTGCTTTGTTTTGTTTGTTTGTCGAGACAAGGTCTCTACATAGTTCAAGCTGGCGTTGAACTCACTATATAGCCTAGGCTGGCCTTGAACTCTCTCCCTCTCAGCCTCCCAAGTGCTGGGATTACAGGCATGTGCTACTACGCTCAGCTTTGCAGAGTTTAAAGTATTTAAATGTTGAGCCTTTCTGGTTACCTAAAGAAGAAGGTCCCTTGAATAGATACTGGGGCCTGGGATGTGGCCCAGCAGTAGCACAGTTGCCTAGAATTCACGAGATCCTGGATTTGATCCTCGGTAACAACAGCAGCAGCAAATCCCAAATCAAATAGATGTCAAGCATCACCCTGAGACGGAAGTCACTGTGACAGAGGCCTTATTATAATTTCATTTTTTTGGTTCAAAGCTAACCACATTCAACTCTTCATCACTGCTCTACAGAGAATGAAAGTGCAGTTATTAATTATAGGCTCATTTCTAATAATTGTGCAGTGGGTAGTTTTTGAGAAGAGCATTGAGACTTTCCAAAAGAATTTGTAATAGTTTAGGGCTCACTCGTTTCAAAGTTATGAATGCCTCAGTTTCTGTTTTAGGGCAACAAAAGAAAAATTTAAATATACTCATGACATCTTGTATTCATGTCTTAGCTCTTTATTAAGGAGAAATATAAACATATAATATTGACATCAGAGGTATTATTTAAAGGTACTTAGATATGAATCACCAGAACTGATAATCCTGAATATTATTTCTTGCTGTGACACTTGGTCCAGGTTATCGTTAATGAAAACAGTATGAGGTGTAAGCTCTTTGAGACAGGTAGCTCTACCTCCCTTGATCATTAAATTCCCCTCAAGACCTCATCTCTTGCTCTCCATTATTTTGTATTTGTATATTGTAATCTGTTGCTCATCCAAGTAAGATCATTATTCATGGTTGTTAGTTACCTTTCTAGCCCTTTGTCTTCTTACTATCTCCACCTACTCAATGTCCTAGCGATTCTCTTCAAGTGTTATTCCCTTGCTCAGTATTCTCTACTACCCCTGTAACTCTCCCCTGAATTCTCTGGTCTCCAATTATATATAATCTTTGCTCTCTTTGTCAGTTTTCTGGCGATCAAAACCATCCTTAGATATCCCCACTTCCCATTCCTTCCACTTGGTAAGAAAGAATCAAGAGCAGGGGCATTTAATAATTATTTTCTGAGCACACTCTGTTGATATCAGGCATTATGGCTGGTTCTGTGGATAAAATATGGTCACTGTCCTCAAGTGTTAAAGTGTAAGCAGATGAAACAGCCTGGAAAGATCACCCAAGACCTTCTGTCACTCAGCAGCTAGAGAAAGGGCTGTTGTGAATGAACAGCTTGGGTGCTACCCATTCTGCCATATTTATCTGTCATATAGCGACCCCAAGCAAATATGCCACTCTCCAGTCCCATTTAACAGAAGGGCAAGCCCACATGCAGAGATGGTGACCATCATTTTACAAATATGTGTATTGTTTTTAAAAAATTAATCAGGCCCGGAATATAGCCCAGCGGCACAGCGCCTGCCTGGCAAGTACAAGGTCCTGAGTTTGATTCCCAGTACCAAAAAAAAAAAAAAAAAAAAAATTAAAAAAAACTTTGAGAATATTTCAATTTTTTCTATACCTCTCCCCCCAGAAGCCAGTCCCATTCCTTTTCAAACATCGTGAGCAGTGTCAATATTTGAGAAAGATTGTTTGGAACTTTATTTATTCAGCCAATGAATGTTGACTGGGCATGGATTATTCGATGCTGGGTATTGGGGACCCAACAAAGAATAGGACACAGCCCTTGCTGTCAGGAATTTACAGTCTACTGGAGAGAAAGCAAGTGGAGGGTCTATTATATTGTCCCTTGCCACATTTCTCTTAGGCCTGGTCTAATTTCCTTCAAGTCATGCAAGTCCTGTAAATAGCCAGTTTGGTCCACTCGTGGACCCAAACTTGGAACTCCTCACTTTCAAGCCTCTGCAGTGTGGCAGGCCCCTTGGAAAGGATCACGCAGTACCAGTAGCAATGACCTGTCTGCTACTGAGACTAATTTTTACTGCTGTGGTGATGACTTTTCCATAGAGAGACAACTGTAACCTTACCTGCACTGAGCTGAGTCACAACAATATTCTTTTGCCAAATTCTCCTACAAGACAGATGGTCTCCCATTTATGTTTGCTTCTGTAAAACTCGTAAAAGTGGCTGTGATCCATAACATTACTAAGGGGTTTTCCAGACATATCTTAATTTGATTTCTGGAAGAGCCTATGACACATCTTCAAAACCCTTCAAAGTAAATATTCCATCAGAGTGCAGTTTTAATTATATCAGACTCCTCTCACCTTAATACAGCCTAATACATTTTGCTGCAATGCATTAGACATGACACGGGTCCTTTTATCCTCGTTCAGTACCCTAAACAAACACTGTCAAAGCGAATACCTTCTGCAAACGTCACTCTTGGTCTTTTTATTTCTTTACAACACTGTGGTTTTCACAATGAAAGAATTCCACCCTTCCCAGATTGGTAACTGTCCTAGAGCATTTTGTCTTGCTTAACTGGATACTAGGGGCTGGGTAATTCATAAAGAATAAAGATTTATTTTTCATGGTTCTGGAGGCTGGGACATCTAAAGTCAAGAGTCCAGTATCTGCATTGTGGAAGGAGGAAAGGCAAGGAAGCGTGCATGTGAGAGAGTAGAAGAGGGGACCAAATCATCCTTTTATCAGGAATCCACTCCCAAAGTAACTGACTCATTGCCACAATAACCATCTTAATCTATTCATGAGGGCAGAGCCCTCTTGACTTCATTACCTCTTAAAGGTCCCACCTCCCAATACTGTTGCACTGAGGCTTAAATTTCCAATATATGAATTTTAGGCACAGCAGTGCTCTTATACATTTTGGGCCTATCTATGTCTAGTTCTTTTAGACAATCCTTACAACCTGAGTGAAGGACAGCACTCCCGCTATTTACCACCTGTACCTGTTTCTTACTCTCTGATGCTTGAGGTGGCTTTCTAGGCTGACTAGAGTGTCTATTTAGCACTGAGACTGATCACTTGGCATCTTAATCAGCTTTCTCATCACTGAGACACAATACTGCATGCCCACAACTTCAAGAAGCAAAGATTTAATTTGGCTTGCAGTTTTGGTAGGAGAGAGGAGATTCAGTACATGGTCAACAGGCTCCATGGCAGAAACATCATGGAAGAAAGGAATGGTGGAGTAAAGATGCTTAGTTCATGGCAGGCAGGAAGCAGAGCAGGGGAACAGTGCCAGACAGGAAGGGGCCAGGAACCAGACATAGACTCCAAAGCCACAACTCCATGGCCCACCCAGATACACTTGCTAATATATTTCACCAGTCTCCCAGGTGGATTCCAAAGCCAATCAATTTGACACCTCACCCTAACCACAATACCTGGTCAGCAGATGTCTGGAACACCAAGGTTCCCTCATAAGGAGTCTTTTGGCTCCTCATCATCCTAGTATTGTATAGCTAACAGAGGGGTAGCATATGTGTAATGATCCTTCCTTGAAATGAAGCTGCAGTTGTGGAAGGTAGAGAATGCAGAGGAGAGGAGGTGGGGAGATGTGGAGTGACATGTACCATCCATGGAATATAGGTACTTTGCCCATGTACTTTGCTTGTGCCTCAGCATCACCCAAATGACCACTGTGCCCATTTAAAGCATTAAATGTGATCCAAAGGGACTTTTGGTGGCCTTGTATATGCCATGAAATCTCATTACACTGCCCATTAGTGACATGTACGTAGATTGATTAATTTATTTAGAGGAACCTGGAGCGTTGGAAATCACCCTCCTCCTGATCAAACTGAGCTTCCAGCATCAGGAACTTTACAATGAAATATGACCTTACTGGGAGTTGTGGCTCAAGAAGGAAGTGTGGCAGCAATGGACTGTCTACTATCTATTCCACCACCCACGGATGCAATGCATGTGGCTGCCACAGGATGATGTTAAGGATCCCATTGCACCTGGGCTTAATTGCTGCTGTGATATCATTTTTTCTTTGCTTTTCCTCTGGGAAGAAGATGAAGAAGTTGAGCCTCTTCTTGAACATGTTCCCTCCAGGAATCCCACTACTCAAAGGGCTCTGCTTTCTCCCAGCATCTGCCCTCCCCTCCCATTGCTGTCAGTGTAAAACCTTGTTTCTGTTGGTTGCACTTCTTGTTGCAATAGGAATGTTGGTCAGCCATTGGGTTATTTACTAAAATCAAACCAAGAGAGTAGTGATGCAAATCCTATTAACGCATCTTTATTTAACTTACTGAATTAAATACAGCGGCTCTTTGATTTATGATGGGTTTAGGTCCTTATAAACCCATTGAAAATTGAAAATCTCTTAAGTTGAAAATGCATTTAGTACTTCTACTGAACGTTACAGCTTGGCCTAACCTACCTTAAATGAGATCAGGACATTTTTGCCTGAAGTTGGACAAAATCATCTAACTTAAAGTCTACTTTATTGTAAAGTGCTGAATATCTCATGTACAAAATAGGCATTGTGTGCCCATCAACTGAGGAATGGATAAAAGAGATGTGGTTTTTTTAATATATAATGGAATACTACTCAGCCATAAAAAATAAACTTGAGACTTTTATAGGTAAATGGATGCAACTCGAGACCATACTCGTAAGTGAAATAAACCAGACCCACATGTGTAAATATCGCATTGTCTCACTAGTGTAAGAATCGGAAAGAATAAACAAGATCCAAAGTGTACAATAGATATTGTGAATAGGGAAGAAACTTCAAAAGGAAAGAAAAATTGTGACAGGAGAAAGGGGAAAGGAAGGAAGGGAAAAAGAAAAAATATATATAAACACAAGACAGTTAAGATAGTTATACAGCTGGTTTCTCTTGGTTCATTGGGGGGAAAGTTTGTGCTAGTAATTTTCTGGACAATGTTTCATGCCTGTATCTTGTACTCTGAACAACTAATGTGAATATAAAAATATGCAATGTGTTGATTATTGTTACTCTCCTACTAACCTGTTTTGAAACTCTGTTTTATTGTTATTTCTTACTTTTTTCTGTTTAAAATAAAAAAAATAGGTATTTTGTAGCCATGAGGGGATGTGAAAATACAAATCACAGTATCCAAGAAATTTAGGACACACAGGACACATGTAGATTGTTTCCCCTTATGATCTCGGGGCTTATTGGGAACTGCAGATCACTGCCACTGCCCAAGATCACAGGAGAGAATTGTACCACATCTCACTAGCCCAGGAAGAGGTAGGAACTCAAAATTCCAAGTACTGTTTCTACTGAATGTGCATATCACTTCACATCATTGGAAAGTTGAAAATTGTAGGTCAAATCATTGTGAATTTTGGATTATCTGTTCTTAGGGGTAAGAGCTGTATCTGGCTAGGTTAAGTGACCAAAACAAGGTTATCTCAGAATAATTATATATTTTAAAATATTATCTAACCTTAAACATGTACATTCTTGCACTTTCTCAGATAATCGACTCTTTGGAAAATATGTGAGTGTGCAGACTAAAATTTTTCTTTCCCCTGTGCCTCCTCAAGTGAAACAACTTCAAACAGAATCTGAAGTCTTTGCCTGTTAACCTCGTGGTGAAGGCACATTTATCTCCTCCTAATCCCACCTGATGCCACCTGTGTGAAGATGCCCTCCTGCTTCCATGGGTTTCCTAAGTATGGAACACCTCCCCAGGTTACCTGGCTCTGCAGCATCCCCACATATTTACTACCTGACTCCACAACATTTCCACATTACAGTACCTGACTCCGCAACCACATAAGCTCAGGAATCAGCCTTCGTTTTTATCCCAGTGTTGGAAAGCATTGTTCTAAAGCAGAGGTTTCATATCTGTGTGTGTGCCTCTGAAATCTATTAGGGTTTTTTAAAAATGCTTGTATGCCAGAGTTCCTCCCCTGAATATTCTGATATAGCAGACCCAGGAGGAGGCCAGTGGTCTGCAGTCCACAGATCAAGAATCTGTTGATCCAGCAGAGATCGGCTAAATCTACCATCAGACCAATTAGTAGACTGTTCTAGACTTTCCAAGTCTGGTTCTGTATGTTCTGCCTGCTTCACGCAGATGATTCACCAGGTGGGCTGTATCTGTCGATACTCAGATAACAGCTCCAGAGCGACACCTCTTCCTACACAGAGACAAGTGCTCCATGTATTCACAACAGAATTCAATCGTCGTGACTCACCATAGTTCCCTGGCCAGAACACTCCTTTTGGTATCAATCATGGTTCCACTCTGCTGGTTCCCTGCCATCCCTGGCACCAGTGTTACTCTAACAGCTGGTCTGGATTAAGGGAGCTGTCACCATATACATATAAGGAGTTCAATGACTAGTGCTGGGCCCTGGTGCAATGGGGGCTTGAGGAATTTGAGTGTCTGGGCTTGCCTCCAGATACAGTGCACGTATTCCAGCACCAGCTGCTGGAAGGCCACAACTTCTAACTCTCTAAGGTAACAGCAGATGCTGTACTCAGAGTCTTTGAACCCCAGCATTCTGTTAATCCTCATCCAATACTCAAAGACTCCTTTCTCCACCTTGAATCTTAAGTGTGTGTTGGAAGAGTCATAGGGAAGTGTGTCAGCCAGAGAGGGAGGTGAGGGAAGACTTCTTCCACCTAAGAAGTGTTTTAGGGAACATTAGAGCCTTCCCTGGGTGAATCTAGGGGGAAAGAGTTTGACCAGGTGGGAGGCGATGTCTGAGTTCAGTGCATCACTTTTGCAACACATCCCACTAAAGCCAAGGGTTCAATGCTCTGACCTCCTTTCCCCCTGAGTTTTCTCTCCATTTTTTAAAATCTCCTTTTCTCCAGTCCTACCCAAGAGGATTGAATAGATTCAATTTCAGATACCACTGTACAGGATTCTGATGCAAATTTTTCTCAAGAATGATGCTTATTGAATCTCCAGTGATCAAGTGACATTTTTCTCCAACACCCTTCCCATGCTCCTTGGATAGAACATTAAAACTCAGGCCCAAAACACAAACTCCCATGTTGTCAGTAGGTGGAGGAGCTAGACACAAAACCTCCAGTGAGACTGTAAGAAAAACGAATACTTCTTTCTGCATGTAGGGCTGACACTGCAGAATACCTAGTCCCAGGGGGCTTCCTTCCTTTGATCCCCTAAGCACCACCAGCCCTGAGTCATTTCTTAATTGCTGCGTGGTTACTTCATTTGTGACATTTTGTCTTGCGTTTTTCATCTTATTAGCTCTTTGAAGGCAATCATGTGCTGTGTAAACTTTGTTTCCGCACAGTATCTGGTACTGTCTGATACTTGGAATGGGGGCCAAATACCAATACATACAAACACTAAAAATATGCAAATATACATCACTAGCATTCTCTCTACATACAACTAGGCATGTGATGTGTTCAGAGGGATGTCTGTGATTTTAGCTAGAATGTACTAGTTGAGTGATGAGGGGTTCGGCCCACACAGGAAGGGGAGGCATGACAAATGTGACAAAAGGATTTATTGAGAATGGCTGACCGCTTACTCCAAAATAAGAACCGTAGGCAATTTGCTATAGACTTTCCAGTTCCCTCCTCAGAGCTAGAGGAGCATATGGTGGGTTGTGATAACCATCTTCTGTCTTTCTCATCCATGAACTATGATGGTTTCCACCAGAGTGGGCACAAGACTCTTGTCTGGAATCTTCTTTTTCCAGGCTCTGCACTTTGTTCTGCCCCAGCTGTATTGTGACATCCTTTGTTTTTCCTTCCTCCTTCTTCAAAGCCCACATAACTCAGCACAGAAACTAACCAGCCTTTGCTCATAATTGCTCCCAGTTCAGCCTTTCAGTCATGAGTCTTTATCAATGGACTTTTATGGAAAGTTTTGTTCTTTTCAATGTGCTCTGCAAAGTGCCAGTTATTTGCTTTTTACATCAATGTTGTATCTCTCTTGGTTTTTTTTGGTTTGTTTCTTTTCTGACCTGGATTAAGTGTGCCTGGGTTCTTTTCTCATGTGTTATTCTCTGTGGACAATGAGGATCTGTCCGACTACTTCTGTGCAGTTGTTTTCAACAGCTCTGGTGGGCGCAGTCACTTGCTGCTCACAGTGCGAGTGGACAAGGATTTTCCTCTGTGCTGCCATGACACGCCTGTGGCCCAGAAGGAAGCAGCTCAGGGTCATTGTCCCTATCCACTTACTCCAAGCTGGATGGTAGGATGGCAGGGTTAATGGCAGGACATGAAGGAGACTTAGAGTTGTTGGTGATTGGAGATGAAGAGTGAAAAGTAAAGATCCCTATACTAGTTTGATTTGATTAAAACAATATAATTTAATCACCTTACAGCCAGTGACAGTTTCTGAGGACTGGATGGCAGGTATAAGATGACGTTAGAGGAGGCAAGATTGGTAGGAAGCAGTTAGGTCCTGTGGCTGCATAATTTAAGGGAAAGGGAATATCTAGGATTGCACAATAGGCTGGGGAAAAAGGAGGGAAGACCAAGAATCCAGAAGCCCCAAAGAATGTTGGTGTCACTGCCAACACTCCGGGTACCTGAGAAGATGGAAGTTGGCCCTGAGCGAATGAGCTGTTGGATAATCTTTTGTCTGTCTCTCTGTCTGTCTGTCTATGGTACTGGGGAATGAATCCAGGGTCTTCTCACTAAGTGGCATCCTCAGCGCTTTTGATTTTCTATTTTGAAATAGGGTCTGGCTGAATTGTTAAGTTGCCCAGCCTGGGCTCACACTTGGGATCCTTCTGACTCAGCCTCCCAGAGTGCTGGGATTATGGGCATGTGCCATCACACCCAGCTCGGTGACAGTCTTTTGAACAAGAAGTTAAATGCCCATGTTCTTTGGCTCATGTGTTCCCTGGTCTTGGGCTTTGAGTTAATGTGAGTCCCCGCACACCACTGTGGGTTCAGATTTTACAGTCTCATTTACTCCCTGTGACTACTGCTTCAGGCTTTCTACCACCTGATCATGGAACTCTGCTGGCTGAAGCCTGTGTGTTGTTTCAAGAGCTTGTGTGGCTTTCTCTCTGCTGAGGTGCTATACCACAAGGCTGCGGCTTCTTTGGAGTGATATTCTATGTACACTTCATATATCTTCTAGAAAGATCATAAGAGTGATTTTCATATACCTTATGTGAATTCTTCAAAAAATACCTACTGGCATTCTTCTTCACTTTGCATATAGAGAAACTGGGGAGAGGGGTGAGTGAGGTAGTAGAAAGGAGGGACAACCTGGGAGATGTGTTTGTGGCACTAGGGGAGGAGTATTCTCTGGTGCATTCCTTGGCTTTTGTTTTGTTTTTAAAGCAATAAAGCTGAAAGCTCAATTTGTTTTTGATTAGCTACAATTGCTGAAAAGAGACCCTTTGTCTCTGGCAAAGCCAGGGAGGAGTTTATATAGCAGTAATCCAATCCCAGATATTTGATTTGGCTCCATAATGAAGGCCAACAGTGATAAACACGGACCATTCTCAAGAGGGGCGCTGAGGCGATAATGTGTAAAAGCCTGTACATGGTGCTAGATTCGAAAGACAGGATTTCGGATGCTTCTGCAATTGTAAGTTTACTCTTGTGATGTAGGTAAGTTGTTTAAATAAGAGGCTCTGGACTTGTGAATAATACCAAGTTGCATCTCAGTTCTCATGAGGGTCTACCCTACAGCTCTGTGTGTGTGTGTGTGTGTGTGTGTGTGTGTGCATTGTTTAGCTCTAAGAAGTAGAGTTAGGATAAGAGGCTTTTTATGTTCTGTCAATGTCCAAAAAAATTTTTTTTCTCTTAAGAAGTTGGACATTCTTAACGTCATGTGGATGTATTCAGAAGTACAGGAACTGGAAAGGCTTTAGTGAAGCCATTTCCAGATTGCCAGTGCAGAATAAGGATATGCAAGATGATCCCGCTGGTACTGCTGAAATTTTGTGTGGACTGTGAAGCTTTTCCTGGTCACAAGACATGGCTACCTGCCCTGCTGTTTGTCCTCCGGGGCCACATCTGTCTTCCATGCATCATGCAGCTGCAATGAGATCTGGATACTGAGAGAACACTGAGACATCCTTTTTGTTCTCACCAAAGTTCTTACACACACACACACACACACACTTCAAAGTATGTCTTTAAATTTAAAACACTTCACATTGTAAGGAAATTAATTTTAAAAATGTAAAACCTCATTTTAAGTGTAAATTCACAAAATGTTTCATTTATGTTGACAACTTCATCATATAATCCCATAATCTTGGCAGCCAATGGGCAATGTTTGAATATGAAAGTCAAAGTCTTTGAAACAAGGATATCACATCATATGAAATGAATCAGATACACAATCTGCATTTTTTCCCTGGAAGTACAAAAATATTATATGCTAATATAACAATATAACTTGCCTTTTATTAAAGCAGTTACTTTGTATTTCCTGTGCTAATTGCCAACACATAGAAATAGGTATATGTAGCCTTTCTACAGTGCTGGCAAATTTATACCTACCAGGACATGGGGCAAGAAGATGTTCATATGAGTTGCTGTGGTGGATTAACTAATGGTCAGCTTGTAACACCCAGCTGAACTGAATCACTGTGGTTCTGATTGTGGAGGGCCCATCTGAGGGTTGCTGCCAACACCACAAAAGGAGAACTGGAGAGGAAGATGGTGTGCTGTTGATTCTCCTGGAGAAACATGTTGCGCTGGTTTTCCTGATACGAACTCAGCTGTTCTCATTGTTGGAGGAGCTTGGGTCCTCACTGTTGCTGAGGATGGCTGCAGTTCTTTTGGGGGAGCTCTGATCCTTACCTTGAGTGTCGCTTCCTGGCTCCAGTGCAGATCCCTCAGCCTGCTGGCACAGATCCTTCATCCCACTGTTGCAGACTTTCTAGCTTCCACCACTGGCCTTTGGGCCTTCCCAGTGCAGTTCCTTGGTACAGACTTGCATGAGACATTGTCGTGGACTCTAGGCCTCCAGCTGGACTCGTGCAGGACATTGCCATTGGCTCTAGGTCTTCAGCTGGACTTGTGAAGGACACTGCTGTGGGACCCAGGCCCCCAGATGGATTCTTTGGGTCTCTAATATTTGGACAGATCTCCCACACTCTTCTGCATTTGACTTTTTGGGTGAATATTATAAAATAATCCTATAAATTATGTGTCCTGTATTAAATCTATTCCCTTAAAAAAAAGAATCAAGTTACATCATGTACAGGTACAAATTCTCTCTGATGAATGTGATCACTATGTATGTCTAAAATGTACCAATAAAATCTGATTGAAAGAAATAAAATAAATCTATTCCCTTATAAACCCTGACTACAACAGTTGCTAATATTATCCTGAATATTTCTAATATTCAGCCTGTATTTTAGACAAATTTCCACACATATTGATATTCTAGAGCTGTATGCAATTACTTTAAAATGTCAAATTGAAGTAGATGTATTATTTTCCTTATAGAACTAATACATTTGTGGAAAAATTAGAATATACAACTAAGCATAAAATAGAAAATAAAGAGTCTAACTTTCCTTTCTGGAGTTAAGTACTATTAAAGCCTTAGGGCACATTCTTCCAAGTGCTTGGCTTTGTGTGTTCTTAGTGGAGTGGCCACCTGCCCTAGCTTGTCTAGGGCAGAGGTATTTCCTGGGATACTGGGCTTTTAATTTCACAACTGGACAGTCCTGGGTAAACTGGGAGATTTGGTTCGTATAGAGACGCTATTATTTGCACACATAGTAGTATATAAAATCATTCTTACTGAGGACTTCAAGTACAGGGCCAACTCCAAGCTCTTTTTATGGATTATCATCATTCCCAGTTTTCAAAAGGACAATCAAGGTGCCGAGAGGTGGTTTTTATTAATAAATGTCCTGTGATACCTGAAGTCTATTTTGCTACTTGGGTAGAGTATGGATTGTCATACATGTATTTTTTTTCTAGTTTGCCATTTCCCTTTCTAATTTACTTATGATTTTCTATACATAGAATTACAAAAATGTATCTCAGTGCTATAATTTTCCAATTTTGTATAAAGCTTAGAAAGTCCTTTTCCTTCCTAAGCCATATACTTCTAGCAGCACCTTAGAAACTTTACCAGCACTCTAATGGTGTCAAATCCATTCAGATTGTGTTTTAGTACCAGGCGTGAGGTGGGAATCTAATTTTTTTCCTTATATGGATACATAATGACACAGAATTAAATAACCTATCCTTTCTCCTTTGATTGAAATCCACACAATAAACACACACGTGTAGACTCACATGCATGGGCTCATTTTTAGACCTATTCTGCTCCACTGGTCTCTCTATTTCTGAGACTGTATCATACCACATTAGTTACTGTAGCTCCAGGATAGACAGAAGTGTTAATTCTAGCCCTAATTTGGGAAATAGGGGAGCAAAGATGGTTCCACAGATAATAAGGTAGCCATAAAAGACTTCCTCCAAGTCAACCATGGTTATTATGTTCAGTGATGGGAGCAGTCTGTGTTTCAAAGTCATGTGTTGCTGTTTTGCTGTTCCCGTAGAGATGACAAGGAGACCTATGATGAGATTTATCCTTGTAAAGTTTTTAATAGCCGTAACAGACCACTTTTAGCCTTAGCCTCTTGTTCATTTTCTTGCTACAGAGGGACTGAGCTTTCAGTGTTCTTTCATCTTGAAGGTTCCAAGTCCAGCACTCTTTGGGCGGGGCAGTTCTTTCCATTGTTTAGACAAACATGGAAATTTAAAGGGATGATGAAGGCAATGATCATGAAACTGCAGAAAAGTTATGGCTGCAATTGGAAGGGTCTCACAAAATCTAAACTTCTGATCACATTCTCAAGTTCCGGTCTTGGCTTCCTTTACATCCTTAGCAATAAAGGTAACAATAATAAGACAAAAATGGAAATACTAGTGGCACTGTTTAATTGCAGTAATAAATATGTTTTCCCTCATTTAGTAGTACTGCTAAAAGCCTTAAGCTGGTTTGATCTGTTTGCTCAGTAAATGTAATTTTAGCTTTTTCACATTTTTTTAAAATCATTGAGAAGACAGACAAGTGATTTATATTTTGCCTATAACATCTTTGTAGTAGCAAAATAGATATCTTACCAAAACATGCTTGGCCTGTTTGCAATTTGTTTTGGCTATAAACTAGTGATAAAAGTAGCTTGAAAAGTTTATCAGGTTTTGATAAACATGCCAATTGTTTTGTAGTCAAGTTCTTGATGTGTGTACAATTTTATGTTTCCTTTCAGATGTGGTGTTGTACTGAGCAGGCAGAGACATCCAAAAATAGCCAACTGAAAGACAAAATGCTTCTACAGTTAAGGCTTTGTGGGAGTTTATAATCAACTCCATGCATGCTAAAAACTTAATTTAGTTCATAAAGAGTGCATTAAGCAAACAAACTTTAAAAGTCAAACGTAAATAAAAGATGCAAAATCTATACCAGATTGGTCACTCAATATACAATAACCAAAAGAGGCAGGCACTTTCTTGATCAATACAGTGATAGAGTTTGTGGCCAAGATAGGAGACAAGCCAGCAGCCCTAGTTTCTTACTTTTTAATTTCTTTTTCATGTTCACCTTAAAAAATTGGAAATGTCTTCAATTCACGCATCCATTAATCTGTTCAATAATTTTCAAGTGCCTGGGGTATGCCAGATACCAGGTGCTAAGGATATAACAGTGAGCAGATGACAGTCCTTGCTTTCATGAGGCTTATATTCGGGAAAGAAAAGACAGGCAATAAAGTAATAAATCAGTGCAGACGTAAAATGCCAAATAGTAAAAAATGCTATGGAGAAAGATAGCCCATGATAAGGGAAACTGCAAATATTTGCCTGATTGTTAGTGGTTGTGGGGCTGCTGCTATCTGATTTGGAGGAGACTGAGGACTCCACAGGAAGATGTCATTGTTTAAATCTCTGGAGAATACCAGGGTTAATCAAAACATATGGTATATGTCTAAATTTTTTTTTAAATTGTTACGGTAAAAGACACAATGCCATTAATCCCTCTCAAAATATTCCCCCTCGTTTCTAACATGCTTATCCCATCATTCTTGCCAGTTTCTGAAGCAGTTCTGGAAATCCTTTCATGAGTGTCTAGAGGAGGTGTGATAAAAAATTTGGTGAATGCTGTTGTCACTTGCCATTCAATGGAAAGTCAGGCCCTTAAAAGCATGACTGTGTCATCGTACACATTTTTCACTGGATCTGACACTGTGCAACTTCTGGCTCTTGTCCAAAGTCAAAATGACCGTGAAAAGTAAATGTTTGGAATTGATTCAGGACACTGAGGTAGCCAGGACAGTGCAACTAAAAACACAAAAGAGAACTTCCAGGTCTGCTTCAGAAAATGGAGAGAATAATAGGATAAGTGTATTTGGGTGATCAAAGACAGCACCACTAAAAGTGTCACAAATATAATCTATCATTTACCTTTATTTTCAATGCCTCTTCTTTGGTAATAATCTGAAGATATTCTTCTGATTGCAATTCTTTCACTGACTCAAGAGCTTTAAAAATATATTCAGAATTGTCTGAACAGTTTAAAAACTTCACAAGAAACAGTTCTTGGTTATTTGTGGACATGGTTGAATTTGATGGAGCCTGGGGATCTTTGGGCAGTGAGTTGAGGGGACAGGGCCCGCAGGACAGCGGCTGGGTTCAGGCGCCACCCCAGCATACAGCTCTCCAACCTGGCGGCGCCCCCAGCCTTGAGCGAACTCGACAGAATCTGGAAATTGTACGGATAAATGTATTTGAAGCAAGGAGGAGTATTTTGGGGGAGGGGGGTCATGGCAGTGTGTCTTTTACTGTAATAATTTTTTTCTAAAAATTTAAACATTCACTGTGTTTTTCAATGATCCCTTATATGAAGCAGTAAGCCACGTGGGTGCCCTGGCCAATAGCATTACAGGCAGAACTAGGCAGAAGCTCAAAGGCCATGCCCAGTGAATTGCAGGGAGAGCAAGGAGGTGGCATTGGATGGCATTCAGGCAAGACCAGGGAGAGCCAGGAAGAGGGCAAGCAATGTGGGAGCTTTTGGCCATGTAAGGATGTTGGTTTTACTTCCAAATGAGATGGGAAGACTTCAGGGGATTTTGAGTGGAGATATGACTTTTGGTAGGACATAACTTAGGTTTTCATAGGTTCACTCAGCTCCTATATTGAGGATATACCCTAGGGGCTCAAAGGGGTATTCGAGGGTCTCCAGAAGCTGGTGTAATAATCTGAGAAGGTGAGAGGGCTGGATCGTGAAGATGGGGAGCAGTGATTGGCTTATGGTGCATTTTGAAGAGATGGCCAATGACATTTGCAGGTGATTAAATGATGGGTATAAGAGAAGAAGAGGGCTGAAGGAGGCCTGTGGCTTTGGCTTGGGCAGCTGGAAGAATGGGGATCAGCTAACAAATAGCGACACCTGTACTTCTCTCCCTTGTTTTCTTCCTTTTTCCCCCATCTGACCACTCTACACATCCCATTTTTTAAAAATTAATAAAATGGGGCCGGTGAGATGGCTCAGCGGCTTAAGTGCCTGCCCGGCAAGCGCGAGGGCCCGAGTTCAACTCCCGGAACCCACATACGAAAAAGGGGCCGGTGATATCGCTCAGTGGCATGGGCACCTGCTGGCGCGCGAGGTCCTGAGGTCGACCCCCCGGTACCCATAAAAAAAATTAATAAAATGTATTTTTAGAGCAGTTTTAAGTTCATCACAAAATTGAGAAAAAGCACAAAGAATTCTCATGTGTCCCTCTACCCCATCAGACAACTACCCACCCGTGTAGCGTTTGTTATAATTGATGAACCTACACAGATGCTTCATTATCAGCCAGAGCACATAGTTTATACTGGGGTTTGCTCTTGGTGTTGTATATTTTATAGGTTTGGACAAATGTATCCACCATTGCAGTATCATACAGAATAGTTTCATTCACCCTAAAATACCCTCTATGCATCTATTCATCCCTCCCCTACCAACTTCCGCTGGCAACCACTGATCTTTTTCCTGTCTCCCTGGTTTTGTCTTTTCCAGAATGTGATACAGTTGGAGTCAGAGAGATTGGCTTCTTTCACTTAATAGTCTACATTTCATTGTCCTTCATGTCTTTCCATGGCTTGGTATTTTCTTGCTGTACCAAATAATAGTCCATTGTCTTGATGTGCCAGAGTTTGCTCATCCAATCACCTACTGGTATGGGTTGGATTAAAAATCTCCCCCAAATGTTTTGTCCATGTGTTCACAAGTGGAGCTTTTGGAAAGTGATGAGATCATGGGGTGGAAGGTGATTCATCATTGATCAATCTACTGATGAGTTCATTAGCTGAATGGACTGTTAGGAGTGAGGCCTAAACAGAGGAAGTAGTTCATGAAAGGGGACATGACTTTCAGGGGTGTATCTCTTCTCTGCCTCTTTCCCTCACCTTCTCTGCTTCCTGGATGCCATGAGTTGCACAAATTTCTCCCACAGTGCCTTTCCACTATTATATTTCTGCCTCAGAGCCAGGAGATCATGGACTGAAACCCCTGAAACCATGCACCTAAATAAACCTCTCCTCCTTTAAATTGGGTATGTCATGTATTTGTCCACAGTGATGAAAAGTTGACCAACACAACTACTGGAGGGCATCCTGATTGCATCCAGGTTTTGGCAATTATGAATAAAGCTGCTATAAACATCCACATGAACGTTTTTGTGTAGATATGTTTTCAACTTACTTGGGCAAATAGTACTAAGTTAGGTAGGTCAATGTCACCTCACATTGTAGCAGAAAATGCCCCCCAGCCCATCTGTTAGTTGCCCAGGTAATAGTTCCTGTTACTTCTGTCTCCTAGAAACGGCTGGTCACTGTGATGCATAGCTGGTCACTATGATGCCTATTGTAAGAACCAATCAAAGACAGCCAAGTACATTACCTCTGTACTTCCCCTTTACAACCCCATAGAAACCCCCCTCCCTGGGCCTTCGAGGCCTGACATTTTTTTCTTGAGGTCAGTGCCCATCAATGTAAATAAATCTGCCTCCAAATCCTGGTGTCATCTTGGAGTTTCTGTTGCCATAGCATCATGGTAAGGGTAAGTGTAGTTTTGCAAGAAGCCAGCAAATTATCTTCCAAATTGGCTGTAACATTTTTCATTTCCATCAGCAAAGCAGGAGGGTCTCTTGCTCCACATCCTGGCTAGCAACTGGTATTGTCACATTTTGGATGCTGTCCATACTAATGGGCATGTAGTAGTATCTCACTTTTTAAGGGTTTCTGAGATTTTCTTTAAAAACTTAATTGGTCCCTTCACAGCCCTCATGCTCCTGTTATCACTAAGACCTTTGGAACTTCCTCTCAGTTTTCAGAAATTCTCTTTTGGGTCTCCGATTAGATAAGCCAACAAACAAGGCCCTGCGATGAGCATTGCTCTTAGACAAAATCCTCTGAGATCTGGTGTCGGTCTCTACACAGGTCCAGGCACTTGACTTTCTTTCATCCTTTACTTGCTAAATAAGAGTTCCCCTTTGCCTGGATTACTGTTCCCCTTCCATGCTTAGCCAATTAGTGTGTGTGAACATTTCAATCACCCAGGCCCTGTGATAGCCCTAATGGTCTCTCTCCTCCACTTTTGCTCCTTTAGGACACAGAGCAACCCCAGCTATCTTTAAATCAGACCCAAACACTTTCTCGTTTAATGTTTTCCAATAGTGCCCCATCACTGTGAGACTAAAACCCAAACTTGTCACCATGACCTAAAGCTCCTATATCAACTGACCTCTGCCTGCCTTTCCCAAACTAACCTTTTTCCCTTGTCTCCCTTGTCTCCATCTTTCTAACATGCAAACCTGGTTCCTGCCTCAGGCCCTTTCCATTTGCTCTTCCCTGCTTTCCCTGTTTCCGAGCTGGCTTATTCTTATCATTCAGGTCTCAGGCTTTCCCTGACCTCACAGGGCAATGCAGCTACCACCTCCCCATCAGCCCCATTCATTTTGTAGCCTGTTTCCTATTTTCATTTTTTATGTAGCACTGATATGTTACTACTGGAATTATCTTGTTCACTTATCTGATTGCAGCCTGCGCCTCTCCATAGAATGTTAGCTCCCCAAGGGCAGATACCAAACATTATTTGTCAGTGAGGTTTAAAAGTTTAGAATAGTGTCTGGCTCATACTCAGACCTTAAAGAAATACCTCCTAAAGAAGTAAATGTTTTGAAACTCAGTACGTCCCCTGAATAACTCATCATCCTTTTCCTTCCATTTGATTACAAATGATTTGCTTTCTCAAATTCCTTCTCCTCACTCAAATACAGCAGTGCCTCGGTTCACGAACTTAAATTGCAAGCATATGCTTGCAATTTAGTTGCAACCAGAATTGTGGAACGAATTCTGCGAGCAGAATCGTGGAAAAATTAAGTTCGTGAAAAAAAATTTTTGAGTCATACTTAATTCTTCCCTCTTTTTGTATACTGCTCAAAGTCCTGCTCAAACCGTATCCAATACTGCTCAAACCAAGTCCTGTTCATCTTTTGATCTCTGTGCTTTTTAGATTCCTTCTTCCTTTTGCTAGTCATGGCCCACATCATTGTTTGTTTTTTTCATCTTTGGTCTTTCTATATTTTCCTAGCATGGTGATGAGTGATGCTGAACCGATGTTTCTAAGCATTTGTTTGCAAATTTCTGCCCTTATAGGGCATACTCCTTTTAAGAATTAGAGGCATGTGCAAAAATATCATCTTGTGCCACTGATACAGTATTAACAAGAAACATCACGAATCGAATATGATTACCTGCTAGGGTAAATAATCAACTATGAGGTGTTCCATAAATATTTTGCTATTAAAGCCAGTATCTTTGAATTTCACCCAGAAACTAACAGTTTAAATTTAAATAATTTCAACTTAAACTAGTGGAAGATGTGTCCTTGGTAACTTGGAGGTATTTAAATTCTGAAACAATATTTGCACGGGTCCATATTAAGTCTTCAAAGAAGAAATGTGGAGAGTGAAATTTGGCTTTGCTGTCTAGCATTGTACAGGGGCTCATTACATTGACTGTAATAGCCAGTTCCAGTGATTGAGATGGAAATATTTTTGACTCCAAACATAACATAGTAGGTGTCATTAGCTTACTGTAAATGGTTTCTGGACAACGCACTTTCCTATATTCTGATTCTTTGCTGACCAACGACTTGCAATTTGTTCTCCTGGTGACCCTCCCCACCTCCATGGCCTACTGCATGTATATCTGTATATTTGGTATTAAGTTCAGTATAGGCAAATGTCTCATGAAAAACTAAGAAACTGACATTCTCACTTGTAAATCTGGCTTTTGTGAAGTGGAGTGTGTAAAATGATCTGGATTAGTCTACGCTTGAATGAAGTGACAAGTTTGAGGTTTTGGGTGTTGAGCGGGTATTTGGTACAGGTGCCACCTGAGATGCTGTGGTGGACCGTTACCTTGGCTGCCCCCAGTGACTTGCACTTCCTGCTGCACACACCCTGGTGTAGCCACCAGGGTGCCCTTTTGGATCTGAGCTTGGTCATGTGGGCTAACTTTGGGTAAAAGAACATAAGCAGATGAAACACAAGTGGAGGTTGCCTTTCTTGTACACTTTGAGACTTGTCCCCTTGGAACACTTCTCTTTGGAATCCAGCTTCTGTGCTGTGGAGATGTCCAAGCACCATGGAGAAGTCCACACAGAGCAGAACTGATGACCCAGGAGGCTCAGTTGAATTTCCAGCAACTGGTACCTATGCATAAGCAGGGCCATTCAGAAATTTTCACTTTTCCAGTCACTCAGCCCCAACTCAGTTCTGTATTCTCAAAACACCTTCAGTATTCATACCACAATTTCAGTTATATAGAGTCTCTGCCATACCAATAATGATAACAGGCACAGTAACTGAAGTTTACACAGCATTTTCTATGCAGCAAGGACCTCGTTAGTGGTTGACTGTGTGAGTGTAACTCTGCAGCAGTATTTGTGTAAAAAAGTTTTATTTCTTTTTCTTGATCACTATTTAAAATCATACTTTGACAATTAATGCATTCCACAAATACTTACTGAGTTCCCACAGTGTATTACATACTGGTGATTTAATAATGAACAGGAAAGTGAACACATCTTATTCTAATTAAGCATATATCATAGTGAAAAACTCAGAAAATAAATAAATGGAATGCATTATAGGATGGTAACCACCTACGAAAGCAATTAGAATGGTTATGTTAGGTGGTTTTAGTAGGCGGCTGCTGTTTTCTCTTTATCACATTCAGAGTATAGGAAAGACCTCTTCCTGGGACAAACTGGTTTCCAAGCTGAGGGGAAAGGAAAGTGGAGAGCCTTGCTATGATCCTCACAGCTTCTGCTGGGGAGCCCAACGTGTCCCTCTCTCTCACACTGTATTGGTCAGAGCAAGTCATAGGAATAATCCTTACTGGGCAGGGAAGCAGGTAATTGGGAATATCAATATACTCTATCACATTTCGTAAAATATGGTAGACATAGATAAGGGCTAAGTGGAAAAATTAAGAAAATGTAGAGAGGCAGTGCTATAGGACCTCAATGGGGAGTTAGAATTTAAATGGCATGGTTAGGAATGGGCTTATTTGGAGATCTAAGAAAGATGCAAAACAGCTAATGGAGTGCATTGTTCCATCTTCCACTGCTATAACAAAATGCCTGAGGCTGGGTAGTATATAAAGAAGAGTTCATTTAGCTCACAGTTCCGGCATAGGCTTGGCTTTGGGCAGGACCTTGTGGTAGATGGTATGACAGTGGCAGGACAGGATGCCGGGGTACAGAGAGGCCAGTCTTGTGCTTGTATATCAACAACAATGAGAACTAAGCAAGGTCACGTGAAAAATACATTAATTTCTCCCAAGGGCAGTTCCCCTCGATGACTTAATCACCTTATACTAGGCCTCATTTCCTACAGGCCCCTCACCTTCCAGCATCACCACACTGAGGACCGAGCTAAGAAACCAAAGCAGGGAGTGAGGCTTGGAAGATCTAGATAGAGTCTCAGTAAGAGGAAAAGAAGTGCAAATGTCCTGAGGCAAGCACATGCAGAGTGACTAGAAGAGGAGAGAACATGGAGGCCAGTTGCAGCTGGAAAATGTGAGTGCTTTTGTGAGCTAGTTACCAAAAATAAGGTCAGAGAGGAAATGAGTGTAGTAGATGCAGACCATGTATATGATGACCCCGGGAGGGTTTTGGATAGCAGAGTGCCTCCATCTGACTTGCATTTTAGTAAAGTCATTCTGTCTTCTGTGTTACAGATAGGTCATGATGGGACAAGGCTAGAGGCCAGGATACAAACAGAGATTCCTAGAAATTCTGTTTGACCCAGTGTTTCCCCTCCTAGGTCCTGAAAGAGCTACAGACATCATACCACACTGATCCATGCATGCTCATGTTTATAGCTGCACAGCTCATAATAGCTAAATCTCAAAAGTGGCCTTATGTCCATCAACAGATGAATGGATAAAGAAAATGTGACATTTACATGCCATGGAGTACTACTCTGCCATAAAGATAAACTTGAGACATTCATAGGTAAATGCATGCAATTTGAGACGATAACACTAACAGAAATAAGCCAGTCCCTCTCCTCTCCCTCCTCCCCCCGCCACAATATAGAAGATAGAAAAAGAGTAAGTAGGGAGACTTTTTTCAAATAATGGGGTAACAAGAAATGAAGGGAAGGGGAAGAAAGGTTAGGGAAAGAAGATGAAAAAAGAATTGAATGGGGAAGACAATGAAAACAGAACTTTTGCAAATGGGAAGGGGACCAATATTTGGAGGAAGAGGAAGGGTAGGGGATGAAAAAATAGAGAAAAAAGGATTAAGATGTATTATGTACATGTACCAACTCCCCATGATAATTATAATCATTATGTACTGCAAACATGTACTAATAAAAAGAAAACTGAACAAACAGCAAGGCTTTTTTCAATACTCCAGGCAAGACATAATGGTGTCTTGTATCAGAATGGAAGTTGCATGGTGGTGAGAAGTGGTTGGATTGTCACTATTTTTGAAGGTAGAACTGACAGGCTCTTGTGGGATGCAGAGAGTGTGAGATTAAGATTAATTTTAAGGTTCTTTAAAAATGCACTTCTTGGTCCTGTTCTGGTGCATCATTAGCGAAGGGTTGCCCTCTGCCTGCTTCCAAACCCTGCAGGAGGACATCTTGACTATTACACTGCCCAAAGACGACAATCTTAGAGACCTCTCTATACCACTTCCTCCCCTCTAATTTTCTTCCACAAAGCAAAAGGGGCAGGAAGAGGCAGAACTATGGCTTGGGAACCTAGAATAAGTTGAAATATTAGTGGTCCAGATGACAGGGTATGATTGCAGAGAAATGGTAATAACCTTCTTAGCCCCTGCCCTGAAGACCATGGACTCTACCTCGCAGTGTAGCTTGGAGACAAGGAGGTCCTGTTGAAAGGCCGCTGTTGGAATCCCTACTAGTGTGTGACCTTGGGCCTTAACCTCTTGGTTCTACTTTATCTTCTGTGAAGAGGCAACATGAACTTTGCCAAGTATGCTCTGCCTCTTTCTGGATGGAGTCTACCCACCTGGTGTTTGGAAGTTCTGCCATCTTGTATTCTTCCCTTTGGGAATCATTTTGGCTCCTAACTACCCCTTCTCTTACCTGTGCTGGTTATGATAACTTTTCTTTAAAATATTAAATGAGGGTGTTTGCATCTGGTCTCTTCCCACCTCCCTTTCAGCCAATCCTCTTCCAATTTCCACAGCTTCTTCCTGAGACACGTAGGCACCGTGTTCATACTAATCTCAGCTTCTCCATTCAGTGGTCCATCCCAAGCCCCATATACTTCTCCAAAATTGCAAAACCCTTCTGCAGCCAAACCAAAGCTTTGATTCCCTTTAGATTTGGGTATAGGAGAGATATGTTATCTTTACCACCTAAAGCTGTAACTCCTATCTCACTTGGCTAGAGGCTTTTACCTAATCTTCCAACCAACCCTGCTTCAAATTTCACTAATGAAGAGACATGTGGGTGGTCATCATTTGCGGAGTAGGAGAAATGTAGTTAGTTGAATCTTTAGTATGTTACCTCCTTTCATTTTCAGCTTTTATCCAAAGGTAAGACTGGATGTTACATTCCTGAGGACAACTGCTGAAACCTCTTTGAAACCCCAAATTTACGAGAAAAATCAACTCATGTAATTGTCTTTATTCTGTGGATTCAGTGGATGAGGACTATGATGGGTGACAGATGGCTATTATGCTGAATAACAATTCAGTGCACCACTGTGGAGTCCCAGTTTTGTTCCATAAACTGATACTAAATCAATGTATTGCAGTGATTATTAACATTGTCAGTGAGGTCACAGACAATCGGCTGAAAACTGTTCCCCATTGGCTCCATTCTCTAAGAAGGTGGGTTATTTGGGAGCCTGATTATTTTAAATATAGTTATACTTTTTGTCTACTGCACAATATATTGTTTGTACACCATCTCTTTTTGGGAGTAGCACCCCCATCCATGCACATACATACCTATAGTTGGGATGAAAGGTAGTATTTTTTTTTTATTGGTTGAGTCATTGGTTGGAAATACTGAGTGTTTGGTAATTGAGTAAACTGATAACTGATAACAATGATTATAATACCTACCCCTTGTTGAATACTTAATTTGAGCCAGAAAATTCATACCCAATATTTAGAAAGCTTACAATAGCCCATTTTGCAGATAAAGAGAACAGAATAATTTTTTTTTTTCTTGTTGTGCTGGGGATTGAACCCAGGGCCTTGCACGTAATAGGCAAGTGCTGTACAACTAAGCCACATCCCCAGGCTCTCAGAATAGAAGACAAATAACTTTCCAAGGATATGTAACTGGTGATGTATGCACCATGCTAACTTTTGGTTCCAAGCCCTTGCAAAACAAATAGTATGCTGTTAGGATTTGGGGGCTCTGCCAAATAAGAAAATATAACACTGGCTTCCTTATAAAAAAAAAAAAAAAAAAGTAGATAAAAAGTGTGAAAGTAAGTAAATAAGACCATACAGGAAGCATAGTAAATAAAGAGAAACAGTGCTTTTTTCCCTTTTCCCAGAGCAGTGTGGTTTTGATATGCCATGTTTCCCCTAATAAAATTTTAGCAAGATTATATATGCATTTATAGACAAAATGTTTTAATTTAATTCCATAAGACAGCTGGGAATTATACACATTTGCTTTTTCACTCAAAATATTTGTTTAGAATTAATCAATTGGCTTAATATGTAACATCAGTTAGTGCAAACAAGAAAAGAAGGCTAATTGACAGGGGAGAAAATATTGCATAATGTAACCATGGTGTTGATAGAATGAATTAGTGTTCTTCAGAAGAAACATTTATTAACTCTGATTTGGAATGCAGTGAAAAAAATATTGGTACTGTGTCTCAGATCAAAATACATGGCAGAAATGTTTTATGCTTAGAAAATTGTAAATTACATAACCTGATATAATTACTACATTATATAGCAGTGCCATGAATGTATTTTTCAATTAATTTGATACCTCTATAAATTGTATATTGCAATTGCAAATTGTATCTTTTTTAGTCCATGTTAATAACGTAGAATTGTGGGGTTCTTTCTGGGAGTTTGACACATGCATTTTACATATCTTGATCATTTTCAATCCCATGACTCCTCCACTTTTCCCCTTCCCCAAGTCCCTTCCCCATCTCTGAAAGTCTACCTTCTAGTTTTGTCATTTTTCCTTTAATTTTTAGTTTTCTCATATAAGAGAAACCATATAATATTTAACTGAGTTTGACTTATTTTGCTTAATACTATGGTCTCTAGTTCCACTCATTTTCCTGCAAATAACATGGTTTTATTCTTCATTGTGGCTGAATAATATTCCATTGTATATGCATACTACATTTTATTTATCCTGTCATCTGTTTACAGGCATCTAAGTTGTTTCCTTAGCTTAGCTATTATGAATTGTGCCACTATAAATGTATGTGCATGTATCACTATAGTTATGTTGTCTTTAATTCTTTTGGGAATATACTCAGAAGTACAGCTGGATCAAATGGTATTTCTATTTTCAGTTTTTGAGACGTCTCCATACTGATTTCCAGTGCTTATACTAGTTTACATTCCCATGAACAATGTAGACACCACCACCACCCCAACCTCTTTGCATCTTTGCTGGGATTCATGGATTTTTGTACTCTTGATGATAGCCAGTCTGATTGGGATGAAAATGGAATCCATAAGTATTTTGATTTGAATTTTCCTAATGGGTAAAAATGTTGAACCCTTTTTCATATTCCTACTGGACATTTGCACTTCTTTTGAGAAGTGCCTGTTGAGTTCATTTGCCCATTTTCTGATAAATTTGTTTTGGGGAAGTTAATTTTTTTTTTAGTTTTTCATATAGTCTAGATATTAACCCTCTATCAGAAGCATAACAAAGCTTTTCTCTCATTCAGTAGGTTGTACTTTTACCCTAATTGTTTCCTTTGCTGTGCAGCTTTTTAATTTGATGTAATCCTGTTTGTTGATTCTCAATATAATTCCCTTGCTTTTGGACTCCTATCCAGGAAGTCTTTGCTTGTGCCTATGGCTTCAAGTGTTTCCCCTACATTATTTTCTAGCAGTTTTGTAGTTTTTAGCTTTATGTCTAGGTCTTTGATACACTTTAATATGATTTTAGTCCAGAGTGAGAGACAAGAGATCTAGTTCGCTCTTCTGCTTGTAGATACGGTTTCCCCAATACCCTTTGTTAAAGATGCTGTCTTTCCTGCTGCATATTATTTTGGCCCCTTTGCAAAAACAAACAAAACAAAACAAAACCGAACCAAAGAACAAAACAAAACACAACACAACCAAAAAAAGAAAATCCAACCAGGTGGCTGTAGGTGCATGGGTTTGTTCTATGTCTGTGCTTTATTCCAATGATCTGTTTTGTGCCAGTACCATGTTGTTTTTGTTACTACGTCTTTGTAGTATAACCTGAAGTCCAGTATTGTGCTTCTAGCACTGCTCGTCTTGCTCAGGATGGTTTTGGCTATTCTGGATCTTTGATTTCATATGAAGTTGAGTCTTTTTTCTAGTTTTGTGAAGAAAGTTGTTAATATCTTCATAGAGGTCGCATTAAACCCGTGTATTGCTTTTGGTACTATGGCCATTTTGACAATAGAATCCATGAACCTAATTTGACTTCTTCCTTTCCTATTCATATTCCTTTTCTTTCTCTTGATTGCTCTGGTTAATGTTTCAAGTACTATATTGAAAAGGAATGCTGAGTCTGCACAACATTGCCTCATTCTAGACTTTAAAGAAAAGGCTTTCGGCTTTCCCGATTCAATGTAATGTTGGCTGTGCATTTGTCATATATGGCTTTTATCAGTTTGAGGTACAGTCCTTCTATACCTATTTTCACCAGAGTTTTTAATCATGAAAGGATGTTGGATTTTGTCAAAGGCTTTTTTTGTATCTATTAGGATGACTGTGAAATTTTTATTCTTGATTCTATGTGGTTTATTACATTTTTTGATTTACATATGTAAAATCATCCCTGGACAGAAACCAACTTGGTCATGGTTTATTTATTTTTTATTTTTTTGATATGTTGTTGAATTTTGTTTGCAAGAATCTTATTGAGGATTTTTACATCTATGTTCATTAAGAATACTGTTCTGTAGTTTTTCTTTTTTTGTTGAGTTCTTACCTGGTTTCAATATATAAGAAAGAGCAGATATTTAAGCAAATCACTCAAATGTATATTGGGAAGAGGTAGTCAGGGGTGCAATCTATTCTTGTCCTCATCATGCTGCGTTATGCAAAGCTGCTAGATCTTTGAAGTATGGGTGATGCTGACTGTTCTCAGGACTTGGCACCACCATGATTCACAGGAGAGGTTGGGGGCAGGTGTGAGGGCAGATTCAATTCTCTGGCCCAGTTTTAAATTTAGTTGTCTTTTTCTTTGATCGGTAGGAGTTCTTTATATGTTCTGGGTAAAGTCCTTTTAATACACATACACAAGCACAAACACACATATGCAATGCAGATGTCTTTTTCTGTTTAAATTGTTTCCTTTTAAGAAATTCTTGACTACTACAAAGTCACAAAAATATTGCCCTGCATTCACCTCTAGAAGGCTATAGTTTTATATTTCACATTAGGTGTATGTCCATTTCAATTAATTTTTGTGTATAAAATGAGGTAGGTCTTAAGGTCTATTTAAAAAAATACTGATATACACTACTCATTGACTAGATTAGTGATGGCAAACCTTTTAGAGCTTTCAATGTACAAACAGCCTGCTGTGCCATGCACGCCATAGGTTCGCCACCACTGGACTAGGCCATCCTTCTATAACACGGTTGTACAAACTTGGCTTGCCTTGGCTGCACTAAGTGAAGAGGAATAGTCTTAGGATGCATATAAAATATACAATACAGTTAATGTATATAAGTAACAAAACTTCCTTTTTTATAGTTTTATTATAACATTAAAAGGAAGGCAATATAAACATAAGACTAGTGGGATATTTTACCTTGTTTTTGTGAAACTACTGAAGCAATATCTGGTTTGACAGAAGTGGTTGCCCAAGCTTAGTGATTAAATAAGAAAACTTACGTAACTGATTAGTAACATAAGCACCTGTCTTCATAGACACACGTGTAGGTAGGTTGAAATACTATTATTGGTAATCACTATGTTTTATTGCCAAGTTGCACAAGTACATGTAATGTCTGATACACAAAGGTTTTGATCAGACTGTATGTGGCAGGCGTGGGAGGTAGAGTTAGCATGACATGTGCTCTGCCCTACACAGTGCTCCTTGTCACCTACAAAGTGGGCCCTCAAGCACTGCAAAATTATCATAAACATAAAAAAAACACAGTAATGTTAACAGTTCACCGTCTTGTGAGGCTGCATCACAAGCCGTCTGCGGCCACATGTAGCCCTTGGGCCGTGGTCTGAGGATGCTACATAAAATTGCTGCACAGCCTTTGCTGAGAATCAGATGTGTCTGTGAGTCTGTTTCTAACCTACTGGCGAACACCCCTAATTTGAATATCTGAAATCCAAAATGCTCCAAAAATCCAAATTGTTTTGAGTACCACTATGATGCCACAGGTGGAAAACTTCACACCATGAACCCTGTTTCAGGCACAAAATTATAAAAAAAAAATCGTATACACCCAGGCATGGTGGTACACACCTGTAATCCCAGCATTCTGGGAAGCTGAGCCTGGAGGATCAAAAATTCCAACCCAGCCTGGGCAACTTTGCTTTTTAGTGAGACCCTGTTGCAAAAAACCAACCAACCAACCAAGCAAAACATGAGTTGGGGTTGTAGCTCAGTGCAAAGGCCCTGGGTTCAATTAGTACTGAAAAAAAATTGTATAAAATTACCTTTGGCTGTGTCTATAAAGCATATATGAAACAAAAATGAATACTGTGTTGACTTGAGTTTCATCCCCAAGATATCTCATTACTATATGCAAATATTCAAAAATAAAACAAAAATGAAACACTTCTGGTGTCAATCATTTTAGATAAGGGGTATTCAACTTGTATTTTGTTTTGTTGGTTTACGTGTTCATCCTTGTACAGATGCTGCATTTAATTATTATAGCTTTATAAAATATATGAAGACACATTAGATTTTCCAAATTTGTTCTCCCACTTTATCCTAGCTACTTTTGATCCCTTGCATGTGTAAGTTGAAGAATCAGTTTATTAAATCCACAAATTAAAAAAGAAACTTGATGACAGATTTTAATTAGGATTTCACTGAATTAAATTTTAATTTGGGAAGAACTGACTCTATAATTCTAGGAACATGGCATATTTCTCCGTTTACCTATTGCTGCATCCTTTAGCAAAGCTAATTTTCAGCATAGAAATGTGCACCTCTTCCATTGAACTTATTTTTAGGTAGTTAGTATATTTTGATGCTACTGACAATGATTTTTAAAAAATTATTTCTAATTGCATGTTTTGTGACTAAAATATTTTTAAATATTGACCTTGTATCTAGCAATTGACTGAATTCACTTAAGAATTCTAAATGTTTATATAGTGTCTTTTGTACAAATAGATTATGAGTCATTACCTATGAGTGACATTTTAACTTTTTTCTTTCCAATTACTTCAGAGTCTTTACTGTACTGTCTAGGATGTCTGGGGGATAATGCTGTACAGAAATGAAAGCTCATATCTGTCACTCCTGAATTTGGGGGAAAAAAAACACTTAATATTGTACCTTTTTTTTGTAAACAGCCTGCATTACAGTAAAAAAGTTTCCTTCCGTTTTTAGTTTGAGATTTCTTAAAATCATGAAGTTTTAAATCAAATTATTCAGTGTTGAGATAATGATTTATTTTCTTTTTTTTGTGGGTACCGGGGGGTCGACCTCAGGACCTCGCGCGCCAACAGGCACCCGTGCCGCTGAGCGATATCAGCGGCCCCTTTTTCGTATGTGGGATCCGGGAGTCGAACTCGGGCCCTCGCGCTTGCAAGGCAGGCGCTTATGCCGCTGAGCCATCTCACCGGCCCAATGATTTATTTTCTTAATGTGAAAATACACATAGGTATCTATAATTAATTCCTGTATTTCATATTTGTGTAGTACCTTGTGTCCATGATCATAGGAAATAATCATTCTCGTCTGTCAAGTTTTGCTATTGTATTAGGGTCATTCTGGATTCATAAACTGAATTGTGAAGTTAAAAGTTTTTTCTATTTCCTGGTAGCATTTGTTTAAAATTGGTATTATTTTTTTTCCTGATGTGTTTGGAAGCACTTGTCAGTGAGGTCTGCTTGGATGGTTTTCTTGGAATGAAGGTTCTTAATTATTGACTACATTTGTTTAACAAATACAGGAATTTTTTTTTTAATTGTGTCAATTCTGCTATGCTGTGTTTTTAGTTTATGACTGGAGCTAGAGAAATTAATTCTAGCATAATGTACATTATATACATTTGGAAGCAGCCAAGGTGAGGCCAAATATCATTTATAGCTAGTAGTATATTCCCGGAACAGAATGTCATCAAAAGTTAGACATAAAATCTCATGCCACTTTTCCCCATGGTAAAATCTACTTAAATAAAACCTCTAACAGAGATTCATACAGGAAATATATTATTGAAGGTAAAGTTCAGTTATGAAATGTAAAAGAGAATATTGAATAACTGTCTCTTCCCGAGTGAAGGAAAGAAAGTATTTCTGGTTATTCAGATTTTAAATTGCTGGGCAGCAAACCTATTGGGATAAAGCAACCACTGCTCTAAAGGAAGCGGATGGGGCTTCCGGGTCTTTGTCTCTGGTCCAGACAGCTGCCGAGCTCTGGCGCTTCCGGCTGCGGGTGCTGGCAAAGCTCTTACGTAAGCGTAAGTTTTGGTCTCTCTGTCAAGTCCTCGGAGTCTATTAGGAACTATTGGTACTCTCAGGGCCCTGAGCAGACTATTTAAAAGTGTCTACTTTGAACCACTAATGTAAAAATGCAAGGATAGAGTTAAAGAAAAAAGTCTTTATTTAGACTATCAATTAGGATCATAATAAATAATGCAGTATACTAATGTAATAACAGATGTTCTCATGCATTCATCACATTTATAAATATACAAGAAAGCTGGCTTACAGGGCTGTTGGAACAAATTTGGAAAAGTATATTTGGCAATACAGAGAAGTTAACAGTGTCGAGACTATTGAACAGATTCTCTTTTCTATCATTTAAAAAATAAATACACCCCCATATTCCTGTGAACGAATGGGAAGTTCCCATATAGTTTCTATGTTTTGTAAACATGCCAGAGCCAAGCCAATTTTCAAAGGAAACGGGCTGATAATTTGTTATTTATCAATATTTCTAATGGAAAGCAGAGTTTAGAAAAGAAATAAATTTAATTCTTCTGCATTTCAGTGTGGAGCTGATATAAGCCAGAATTATTCAAACAACAAAATATGGCCAAATGAAATAAAACCCAAAAGTGAAAGTTGAAAAATAGTGATTTTGATATTATAAAAACGCTACAGTATTTTGGTTTTAAGTAAGTATTTGATAAGTAAATGACCAAGTTATCTGACTGCAAAAGTGATGGACTTTGATTAAAGCTTAATTTTGCTAGTAAAATTCACACCAAGGGCTAAAATAGTATAATCTTTAACATAAAGCTTTAAAACAAATAACTTAAACATATCTTAAACACTGAAAAGTTGTTTGTAGTTATATTTACAGTTAATCAGTGATACCACTGTTCAGCTGAGTTTAGCCATGTTGCTAGTCCCGAATCCCTCTGCGTATCTGTGATTACGATTTCATCAGTACTTAGGCAAATCAGTTCAGAGAAGGAGAGCGATCTGTGGTCCACAGCAATTCAATGTATGGCCATTTGGTTTGGAGACAGCGTTTAATAGGAGTGTCGTCTGTCTGCAGCCTGGGTTCTTCAAAACCCATAATGACTGCAGTTCCTTCTATATACATTACCTGTTGGGGGACAAAAAAGACACAATGTCAAGCAATATTTTTAGCACATTCTTATGTGAGATACAATTTTTAAAGGCTGTCAAATAAGTTATTGCATGCCATTTTGTGTGGAGCTTCATATCTAATTTTGTTTTGACAGAAATTATGAGCAAGAATATCTGCTACTGATTAACATGAAAGTAAATTCAAGAATGAGATGGTGACAAATTTTAATTGCTAGATGACCAGGTGATTTTTAGAATTCAATAGGATTTTTTAAAAAGTATATGTGAATCACAAAACGCATCCTAATAGTTTCAGATAAGAAAAAAAATTACTTTTCAAATGATATATGCTATTTAGAAGAAATTTTAATGTTAAATTTACATGTCACATTTATGTAGTTTCCAGTACTGCAATACTGAGGCACTTGGACATGCATGCTACCTCATGAAATAGAAATCCATAGTAGAAATAGAAATAAATAGAAATAGAATAATTGCTTTTACACACCCTGAGGAAGGTTTTGCTCCTTTCAACTTAAAGATTGAATTTTCAGAGCTGAACACAACTGGCATGTTTGTCAATGACATTTGCTATTATTGTATTAAATATTTCTGAAATGCAGCTGAGTGTACTTTGTACTACATGAAAAATTATGGAGGAAAAAAGGGGATGTCAGCACAGAAGCAAAAAAAAAGAGGTTGACTGATCAAACTAATCAATATTAGCTATGCCATGGTAGTGATCACATAAAATATAAACTGGCAGACACCAGAAAAAACCTATTCTGATTTCTTTAAAAGAAAGTATTTACAACATAACATACCAAAAAACTCCCCCCCCAGCTCCTTACCGAGGGTTCACTGTGTACATTAAAGCACTCTCATTCTTTTTTTAGTACCAAGAGAAATTCTAAGTATAATTTAAAAGGAACAGACAGACAGACTGTCTTCTTACAATGTATGACTACTTATACACGTTCAACGGCTGATACGTGCTTGTAATTACATTCTTCCAACACAGAAGCCATAAACTACTTGACTAAGGAGGCAAAAGAAACAGCCTTAAATACAGGTTCTGTAAAAAAACATTAGATGGTGGAAGTAGAGTATATTTTACTAGGTCAGATAATTTGGTTTCATAAACCTCATATTTAACACAGTCTAAAGACATTGTTGAATATGAAACGCATTTTTTTTGCGTTTTTCTTTTGGCTAGTTTTGATGAAATAAATTTACTATTCAAACTACAACTCTCATTTTTCAATTCCCCAAAGCAAAAGTGCCTTTTCTGAAAAGTTGTCTACAAGGAGTACAACTCAAGTTTTTACACTTGACAAATAAGACAGGGTCTAATTTTCTAAAAAAAACAAAACTTCCATTGCGCTCAGCACTGGACAGAAGTGCCTGGCCACAGGACAGTGACCTCCTCTGGTGGCTGCCAGGGGCTGTGCTGCTGGTGGCTTAGGCTCAGTGGTCCTTGGGTATCTTAAATAGTACCTTGCTATAAGCTTTATCATGTTTCTGGCTCCTGAGTAACTTCATAACATTTTATTTCTGCAACTTAATGACATACATGCTTTGCTTTATCATTATTATGTACTCTTGTCTCATTAATATTATTTTGATTTCTGATCTTTTTGTTAGTTTGCTAGATGCCTGTCACAAGCATGATTTGCAAACTTACTATAGACAGGTCGCGTGGCCAAGCAGACCAAGGACACGACTGGGAATCAGGAACTCAGTTCCAATCCCTGCTCTGTCAATGACTGGCTGTGCGACTCTGAGTGAGTCACTTAATCTCCCTGTCTCAGATGCCTCATCTGTAAAATATGGATAATATTCGACTGGCTACCTTGCAGGGATTGTGTAAGTGAATAACTATTTAGTGACTATAACATACCTATTACAAAGCCATGTGAAACTTCAAAGTCTAGATGAAGCACGTATTAACACACATTGATAGCATCCAAGTATTCTTGTTGACAATTTTTATGCTCTGCTATATGTACCAATAAATTACATTTTTGTGAAAAAGATTTTGGATCTTATAGTACTTCTCATTTATATTTTGCTATGAATATAAAAGGAAATTTTAGTTTTTTAGATTCGGTTTCACTAAAAGTTTATGTTTAATTTAAATTATAATTATTTTCTGCAAGCATTCTTCAATTTAGATACTTATGAAACCAGCAGTATAGATCAAATTAAGAAAGAATGTTAGGTATTATTCCTTGTAAAATTAGCTCTATGAACATTGTTACTTGAATAGATGTAAACATAATAAACACATGGCATATATACACAAAGCTGGTATCTTGTCCAGAAATGGTGAAGAAGTTAGACAAAACTTCTGCTTTACATGAGGTAGGTACATCCAGAAATGAGTCACTTATGTGCCCTTGTCATAATCTACAAGGGAAAGTAACAACTGGGTGAAAATACAGACTTTAAGCCAGACTTTCTGTATTAATCCTAGCTTTGCTACTTTCAGGCTGCTTGACCTAAGGCAACGTTTACCAGTTCCCTGCTCTGTAAAATGGGGATATACTGAGATATTTACTTCATAGTATGGTGTGCAACTTAGGACAAAACAAAGTACTTAAGACAATTCCAAGTAAATCCTCAATAAATCCTCATTACAGTTATTTTAATTCTTTAAAATGCTACTTTCCATCAGACATCTCCATTACCTTTCTGAACTTAAGTGGATTAGTATCAGCTTTCACTGGACTAACCGTAAATGTTGATTTTCAGATACATGCATGGCCAAGAGTAACAATATCAATGAGGATGTAATTATTTTGTCACAGTGAATTTACTACCCCAAAGTCCAATGAAAATCTTTAATACAGAGTATCCTCTATTGCTTAAAATGAAATATGACCAATTCAAAAATACGTTGTGATAGTAAAGAGAGGTTTGGAATAATCTCCTTGGGTAGCACCTGTATGGGAATGAGTCATTGCTAGATACTTGTATATTTATTCCATCAACCCAGTGGAAGGTACGTTACTATGTGAATTATCATACCTTTTCATTATAATTTGATTGCTTCAATCCATTGTAGTGGTAGACAGTAAAAGATTCTGGACCACTGGAGCCCTATTATAAATAAAGTACTATTAAAATTAAAATTTTATCTTTATATCAGGCAATTTCTAATGAGCAATGAATGTAAATTGCAACTTTCTTAAATCTTTACCCTCTCATAGAGGAAGCATTTGGTAAAGAGAGAGACTTAGATGGAATTAACCACCAGAAAACCCAAAGCTGAAGTAGCTGCTTCTGTAGAGAGGCTGGAAAGCGGGGCCCTGCTGACTTTCATTATGAGTTCTTCTGCACTTGTTTATGACTGTGTGCACGTATTACTTTTTTTAAAGGACAAGCTTCTAAAACACAGTATTTCCCATAATATATCTGTGCTTTTTCTCTGTCAATAAATTATTCCTCTCAATAAATACGGAAGAACAGTAGTATCACTTATACTTAGATTACAATATATATGCACAATAACTTCCAATTTATTACACAATAATGAATTAGGGTTTGCATTCCAAAAAATATCTTTGAATATTGTTAACTTTTAATTAGTGTAAAGAGTACTGTGAGAAATGAAAACATTATAATGCTTAAAGAGACATTAATGATATTCAATAAAGCAAGGATATCCTAAAAATCACTATCCCACTAAATTGGCAGAAAAATTGATCACATTATGCTTACTGTCCTAACCCTGCTTTTCAACTAGATAAACACCAGGCTCAACTCTCTCCCCAGCATTCAGGGTCACTGATGGTCTGGCCCCACTGAAGGTGTCTGTCTCCCCACGATCTCCCTCAGGGCCCAGGGCACTGTCTTCTGTGCCCACGCCCCTTGTCTTCCTGCCATACCTGACTCAAGGATATACGTGTGACCCAAGCCGGGGCACAATGCCTCCTTAGGACTTCTGCCAATTGCAACTAAGGGAAGAGAGCTACTGTGGTTTTAACTCCTAGAGAAAGATGAGCGAAGAAAATGCGGTTGCTTTACAGAGAGGGAGGAGGGGAGATGGACTCTCCAGCAGGGTCCAAGGGCTCTGCTCCAGGCTCTGAGGCACCAGGAGCCACCATTCAGGGCTGGATTCTTTGATTCCTCTGAGCTATCCCTGCCCACCTGCACATTTTCCCCCCATTCAAGCCAATTCAGGCTGGGTTCCTGTGATTTGCAATCAAGAATCCTAAAATAGTGCAGAACTTAAACTACCCTTTCAGTCTTATCTTCAACTACTCAACTTTCTGAATTCTGTTTTAGACAAGCACATGATCATTTTCCCATGAATAGGCCTTTTGTTGGCCTTTTGCATATTCATGATCTTTTTACTCCTTTCTAAAATTCCTCCTCTCCTTCCTCCTTTACTTTTTATGTAGTTTTTCCTGAACACACCAGTTAGCTTGACTAATTTGGATGTTTTATAAATAAAAGTTGTCTGAGTAATAAATTTGAGAATAAATAATATACTACCTTGTATCGACTCTATTATTTTGGAAGACTGTTTACATTTTTAACACTTTTAACTTCTCATGTTTTGTATTCCCAACTAAAATCTAAGTGCTCTTACATTTTTTGTATCCCACTCAAAATACACGCAGAAGAAAAATTGATAATTTATTTGATGATTATTTCCTTAATCATAAACATGAGTCAATTCAATTAGCTATTTAGATGAGTAATTTGGCTCTTGACTTTTAGAATTATTTTAACTTAAGAAATTTTTACTCTATCTGAATATAATTTTCTCTAGCTTCAGTAACTAACAATTGGCATGAAATACAGAAACACCAACAAAAGGCAG
This sequence comes from Erethizon dorsatum, assembly GCA_028451465.1. NCBI lineage: Eukaryota > Metazoa > Chordata > Mammalia > Rodentia > Erethizontidae > Erethizon > Erethizon dorsatum. Next base: position 41,389,005 of record CM051831.1, read on the forward strand.
CGTAACACAGAGGTGAAGTGCTGAGACGCAGGCTAGACAGGCCTATGCTGGATTCCTGGACCAGCCACTGGAGAGTTAGTGCTTTGATCTTAAGCAATTTTAAGTTCTGTAATCCTCCCTTCCTCACTGTCAAAGTGAGGCAAATAATAGCACTTCGTTTATAAGGTATATAGTGCCTGGTGTGTACTATGTGCTTAATAAATGGTAGCTGCATCTGCAGGTTTCTCATTATACACAAAATGCCCTGAAAGGCTTGAGTATTCCCACTACCCCCCACCCCAGCACCAGCATCTACCTTGTAACACAGAAGTGCTTTTCCATTGCATCTGCCTGAAGCATCTATAAAGCCTACTGAAGTGAAGTATGTCACTGGCTGTCCTTCTGACTAGTTTTGCAAATTTATTTCAATTATTCATGCTTGGTTAAGGAAGTGTTTACTGAGTTACCACTATATTGATCTGTTAGGTGCAAGGCAGTCTGTGAATAATGGCCAAAATGAGGGATAGAGCTACTATGCATTTGTGATTACAGAGATACAGGCTATCAGTGGTGTGGGCTATGCGAGACAAGATGGGTATTGCAGAAGGCATCTGAGCTCTCACAGGATGTGCACAGATGGAGATGGGACAGATCGTTCCCTAGAGCAGCTGTTCTCAAACTGGGTTCCCCATCAGAATCATCGGCAGTGTTCTGAAGACAGATTGCTGCACCCCACTTCCAAACCTCCTGATTCATTAGGTCTGGGAAGAAGCTTGAGAATTTGTGTTTCTAACAAGCTCTTGGAAACCACACACTGCTCTAAAGGAAACTAAGAGCAGGATGAAAGGCTCTGGGTGAGAAGCAAGCATGAACTATACAGGGGCAATGAACAAGTCAGGTTCAATGGAGAGTTTGTTCAGAATAACAAGAAATAAGCAGACAGGAAGAGATGAACTCAGAGGGAACAAGCAGGACAACTAAGAACAGAAATCTGTTCTATGCAAAACAGAGGGGAACTGGAACACTCTTTTACTACCTTAAGGAATAGTAGAGTTAAAAGAATTGGTAATGGCCTCACATTATATTTCCTAAGTACTTTTCAAAATCTTGCCAAAATTACATTAACAACAGGAAAATTACCTTATTTCATTATATTTAAAGCCAACAAATAATTATTTTTTTCAAATGTTCTGATAGCAGCCTTGAAATATAATGAAGTAAAATTAATATTATTGCCTTAAAAAGCTTTAAACACTAGTTTTTAAACATTTATCAAGACATCTAAGACATTAGATTCCAAGAACTTTCAAAAAAAATTTTAAAAGCCTAGTAGCTGGAGTATGAACAAATAGGAATCATAGTCCAATGTCAAAAAATAACAATATAAGAAAACAAAATGAATCTTTTTTTTATAAAGCATCTACCAAAGTTTGAAAAAGTCCAATTGCCTATACTGTGATAACCTCAGTTGCTTTTTGAATTTTATCTTACTTTATTCAAAATGACTATAACAATTAGATACAAGCTCAGCAACTATGGGTTCCTTTCTAATTACAAAGATTGAGCATGACTAATACTGTCTACCCTGATAAAGGTAATTTAAATCTAGATATTACATTAATAATTATATCATGGAATTTAATAACTATATCTTGATGTTTTCCACGCTGTCTTTTTTTATTTTTTACCATTTTTCTACTAGTCAATATATTTCTTTTATAATAGAGGTAGAACAGAAATTGGCATTTCTATTGGAACAATGAACTTCAACTTAAACTATGCTGCTATCTGATGAAATGACCACAATATACCTAGCTAAACAATTCAGTTCAATGGTAATGTACTTCATTTAGGTAAGAAGCAAAGAAGAAAAAGGAGGGGTAGGATATAGGAATGGCTTGCCAGTAATAGACATAACTCAAGGGTTTTGAAACAAGTATAGATTCTTAATAACTGAGCTATCAAAGCCATATAGAAAATGTCCCAATAGCACAGTTTCACTTAAACATAAACATTTTCTTCTACTCAGGTGAAATTCTGCTAGAAATGAGGTTCACTGGTAGGAGTTACCACTACCTACAAGCATCTTTACTTTCTTTTCCTGTATTTAAAAAGTTCTAAAAAGATACTTATCTGTTAACAAGAGCTACCTGAGAGAATGAACATGGGGTGGGGAGTCGTGGAGAATCTTTTTATTCTGCATACCTCTGAATTTCATTCTTGTTTTAAAAAACTAGTATTATGTGTAAGTGTTGGCATATGGACCACTCCCTGCTGGCCCTCCGCACCCGTGTCACCGTGCTGGCACACACATACCCTTGTGACCTCTCTGCATGGAAGGGAGTTATGTAACAGTGGCTTTTCAGTGTCATATTTGCATGTTAGGACATCTTAAAGGCAGATGATCATCCCAACGAAATAAGCAATACATATATCAACTCTGTTACCTGATCAGGAAAAAATTCTTGGAGAAATGGACCCAATAAAATGATTCCTAATCCTTCTGGATCTAATTTGTTCTTCATGAGGGTTATACTATGGGAAGAAAAAAAGAAAAACAGTAGACACCAAAGGGGGAAGAAAACTCTTTCTCCTTTCATGATTAAATTACTGGTACTATAACACATTTGCTGCCAAAAATCTTAAGAGCTGTTCTTTTTAGATCTTTAATGACAAATACACAGGAATGACATTAAATTTGCCAAAACTTGGTTATTTTTAATCCCATGTAATCTGTTACTATTTAAAATTTAAATTATGACGATGACTTCGGAATATTGTTCCTTATTAGGTAAAGTAATTTAAAAATGAAGGCTTATAAACCCAAGCTTGTAGCCTTCCAAAGGCAAATCCCCTTAGCATCATCGTAGGTATGTCAGAATTTACCAACCAAATGAAACGTTTAACTTAAAAAATTTATTTTAAAGTCCAAGAAGAAAAAGAAACATGTCAACAGGCAGTGGTGCCTCAGACAATCTCTTAAAAAGCTTACTTTCAAGAACTAAATGAGGCGGAGGCTTAAAATTCTTAGCCAGTCTAAGGGGAAGGCTAGTGAGTAAGACAGTTCTAGAGCTCCAGTTCGGTGACCTGCAGCAGCGGCGCGCACTCCACCGGCCCAGCACAGCCTCAAGTGGCCGGAGCTCTGAACAGCCTGTCTGTTTAAGCATCGATCAGCGAACAGTGTTGTTATGTGTGCCTGAAAAGGAGGCCGAGGAAAGCAGACAGCAATTGGAAGGGTTTTACAAATGAAAACAGTCTTTTCAGAAAAGGTTTTTCTCCATGTTATTTCCAACTAGAAATGGCAAGTGAAATTTAGCTTATTATGCAGCAAGCAAAGCAGTGACTCAGGGGGATTGGGGTCTTAGCTAACCAACTTTCCCCCTTGACTTCAATTCCTGTCAAAGACGAGTCTAGACCCCTTCTGTGGCTCAGGGTCTCAAGAGTGGGCAGCAGGAGCAGGCAGGTGGCAGCGCCAGACACAGTTGGGTCACAGTACCACCTGCCAGGAAGGTCTCTGTCTGGGGACCATTCTCAGAGTTTGGGGGGTCCTTGCCCCTTTCCTGGCCTGTATTCAGTCTGGGTCAGCTACCAGCTGTTTCTTTCATAAAGGGAGGCTAAGTGTCCTTACAGTAAGCTTTGTTTCATTCAAGCTTTCTTTGCCTCCTGGGAACTCGCGCCAGGCAGCCTCGCCCCGCCATGTGACACAGTGTCAGCACTGTGAGAGGTCCGAGTGGGCTCGCATCAGTCCTACAGCCAGGACCTGCTGCTTCCAGCTGGAATACCATGCTGAGAGGCGGCACAGTCCTTTGGGTGTGAGCTAGGCCTGGCCCAGGGACATACACAGAACAAATGAAGGTAAAGTCACATTATATTTGCTCTACTTAACTTAATCTTTCAAATGACCTGTTTATTGGCTATTACATTTTTTAGAAGTGAGTAGGCCAAAGTATGAGTAAATAACTCAGTGAAATCTTTCAGCTACTTCTCAAAATACAATCTGAATAAATCAATTGTACTATGCGCTTCAGGAATCTTATGTATTCTGACAAAACAAGAACAATTAGCTATCTAGGTAAGAATTTGAAAAAAAAAAACCTCAGTGGAAAAAAAAAAAAAAAAGCCTTTTTCTTTGTCATCATCCCCATCTGAAGAATCATTAAAATTATGAATTTGATTCACTTGTGAATAAGAGCAAACAAGATGGTCTCTATTTGCAAATCTGATCAGAAGAAATATAGCAATTACTATATCACCATTTATTGGACTAGTCCAGTTGTTTCTGACCTTTTTCTCTTTAAGCTGAAAATGACATTTATATCCAACTACTGACAATCCAAAAACCCATATCTGAACTTATTTAAAAACAGAACAAGACCAAATTCTAAAAACTGTGCCATGCTTCATGGTGCTTTTGCTGGACTCACTGTGTTTATAAGCTAAAGTTTGTTCAATGTCAGAAAAAAACTTGCAAAAAATACAAATTGTGCAGAAAAAAATGGATGTTAGTATAGATCCTAAATTAGTACAGATCCTTTATTTGTACTTTCATTTTCAATCAATTCATGTATCCTCTTTAACAAGAAATATTTTCTGATGAACAATAAAGATATTAAATTGTCTAGCTGCAGTGGTGCACACCTGTAATCCACCACTATGGGAGGCTGAGGCAGGAAGACTGCAAATTCAAGTCCATCTGGGCAACTCAGCAAGACCCTGTCTCAAACAAAAAGGGCTGGGATGTAGCTCAGTGTGAGGACCCTGGCTTCAATCTCTAGTATGGCCACAACGGGGGAAAAAAAAAAAAAGAAATGCTAAATCAATGGAGGAAGTTATAAACTTAACAGTGTATAAAACATTACAGTAAGGAATGAAAACAATGCCAAGACATTAAGATAATACTAAGTATCTATATTCTGTGATATACTGAGGTGACTCTGAGCTCAGAACAGTTAATTCAATCATCTGGAAATGCTCGGTGTCTTCAGTCATCTTTAAAATGGAAAATTGAAAGCCTGCTGGCTACTTAAGCAGCACAACCAGCAATACTGTATTGACTACCCAGAACTATCATTAGACAGATCATTAGCTGCAAAAAAAAATACATATAATCTTAAAAAACGGAAAAGTCTTTGCAGAGAGAAAAATCATATTTAAAATTAATAGAAAAAGACATTTTTAGTACTTTTTAAAAAGCAAGAAAAAAAGTACATGGTGGGAAAGGACATTCATTGTAAATATCTTAACATCTCTGGTACCATGGTAGATTAGGCTGATTTCCTCCTATATCTTCGTTTTGCATAAATTGCTATTATTTTGTGCATATAGGTTTAGGTATTTTTTTGAAAAGGTATAAATGTATCTATGTCCTAGATTTAATGAACTCTTTCCATTTAGCTTACTATTCGGGTTCTGAAACAAGGTCCAAAGCTTTCATCACATCTTCCAGAAGTGAATCAGGTATGAATCCATTATCTGGAAAAAAAATCAGAAAAATTGAAATAAAATTTTATTTCAAGAAATAGTATTACTACTGATCAGATTTTAGAAAAAAGTCACATAAAGGGAATAGGAAAAGTTAAGGAATGCATATTATTGGTACAATGCATATTATTTTTAGGTACTCTCATATTAGTTTTCTTAGATATACAGATAAGCAAAGATTTATTTTCAAGGGAAATTTCATATAAAAAATCAATCATGTAACTTCTACCAGAGAACTCCAATGAAACTTTAAAGTCAAATTACTTCTTTAAGCATCTTACAAATCTGTACTTTTTACTTAAAATTATAATAGCTGCGTAATTAGGCATATCTTTCAACTAAATAAATTTTTAAATTCCCATTATGAAATCCAGTGCAAAGAATTTTTTGTCACAAATTTTGCTTTGTTGCAACATTATTTACATCTTAAAGGCATGTACTGATCCACTGTTATTTACATAACTGACAACATAAGAGCAAGAAAAGATCCAACAGCCTTGGTGATTTAAAAAGCCATAGATAATTAATGAGAAAAATTCAAAGTTGAAATACAGAGTAAAATCAAATGTTGATGGTGACCTTTTAAGGAAGGTTTTTTTTTTTTTTTTTTTTTTTGTGACTAGATGAGGAAACAGCATTGGCAAATGGCCCAAACTCTGATTGACACAATGGCACATGACACACAAAATACCGTAGTTTTAAACAAATAAGTTGTTCACTCCCTTAAATGTACAGTGCCCAAGTTCCCATATCCATTTATTCATTCTTTTTCTTTTTTTTTTTTTTGTGGGTACCGGGGGTCGACCTCAGGACCTCGCACGCCAGCAGGCGTCCGTGCCGCTGAGCGATATCACCGGCCCTTTTTATCGTATGTGGGATCCGGGAGTCGAACTCGGGCCCTCGCGCTTGCCAGGCAGGCGCTTACGCCGCTGAGCCATCTCACCGGCCCCATTTATTCATTCTTAAATAAGCATCCAACACAATGTCTTTTCAGGGATTACATGGATTAAAAAAAAAAAAATCTTGCCAAGGCAAACAAGATGTGTAGAAGCTCTGGTCCTATAACTAAATTACAGAATAAAGTATGCAGTTGCTTGTTCAGGACATGCAGTTGTACCCTCTCTCCATCACAAAGGAAATGGAGAAGTTGTATAGTACAAAGATCTTTCCTGGTCTTAAACACTGTAGGCACTTGTTTACCCATTTGGAGGCAGATTTGCCTTGACTAAAATGCCATGAATCACTTAGGATAATTAAAAATGAACATTTGTTTTTTTTCATACAGGGAATTGATCTCAGGATCTCATGCTTACCAGGCAGGTGCTGCTCCACTGAGTTAAATCTCTGACCTCAAAAATGTACTTTTTTAAAGGGAAGTATTAGAGTAGTAATTCTAATTCATTAAGTTCCCAATAATTTGAGATAAAGAGAATAAAGAATTTGTTTGAAGGCACTTGTGAAAACATTCAAGCTTTGAGAGCTTAGCTTTGATGAGTCTAAAGGTGGAGAAATTATTTACTTTGCTTAGTTAAGTCACAGCTGAAAGTCCATAATCTTCAAATGTAATACAACCTTTTTTTGTCTATCAGCAGTCAAGAGCAATTATTTGGATAAGTTCCTGTGTTTATGGTCTATCATGTGTATCTACCTGATATTACAATGTTCTGAAGGAGGTTCTACAAAACTCCTCTGTGGTACAATGTCTCTCATAATAATTAATTTACTTACATCCCGATTCTTCCTGTTATTTTACAAAACTTCTCATATATACTTGAGTACAAAACAAGTATTAAAAAACTTTCCCTGACAGAAAGATGAAAGAAAGAGGAAGAGAGAAAGAGAAAGAAAGAACTTTCTCAAAAGTGTAACACTTCACATTTGCCAGGTACCTGATTCTTTTTTAGGCTCTGAGCACACATACTAGTGTTTATTTTCATTTCTTGAGTTGAGATTACTCATTAAACCAAACCAAGTAATTTGAGTGATATATCAAGGTCCTGCAGAAATTAAATTTTGGTAGTATTCCAAATGAGAAATTAACACTTCAAAAGTATATTTTTGACTTTGTAAGTATGCTTGACATACTTAAACTAGCTCCTAACAGCCTAAAGAATCTGAAATGGAGATTACTATAATTACTCAAGTAAATGAGAGTCAATACCAAATCTTTATTCCACTAAATTGAGAATGACAGTTCAAAGTGAAGTCAAATTTAGAAAGATTAAAAGGTGCTGTTTTATGCCTTTAGCCTTTACAAAAGATACTGGTAGTGGAGAGGGGAAGACAGCACTTCATCTTCTAGTAGAACACTAGAATCCTACTCTAGGTTCTCACAACTACATAAGTAGCTCTGGGGAAATGACTCAAATTGTCAAAAAGTTGGTTTTCCTAAGAGCAAAACAACAATGATAATTCCTGTCTATCTCCCAGATTCACAGTGAGGCTTAATGAGATGATGGAGGAAAAACACTTTATAAACAGTAATGTTCCACACAAATACCAGTCATTGTTACTATTTTTATACAGGTCCCCTTATAAACGAGGTGTATGTTCCAACAGATCAACACTAAGTTACTTATTTAGAACGTGAACGATGTAGTCTCCTAGAGGCAATGCTATATAGGGTGGTTAGCCTGCTGGACTAAGTCCATTAAATTCTCAACATGCCTAAGGCATATGTAACACCAATGTTACAGGTCTACCCAACTGTCAGAACCACAAGGAGCAGTCAGTAGTGGGAACTAAGGTGGCATGAGGAATAAGATAAAGACACAAATGCTCATGGGTACCAGAACTTGACCTTTCTAGATCAGTATCAGTTATGCTTTAAGTATTCTGAAAGGAGGTGAAAAAGGACAACAGTCCCCAAACCAGCCTTAACTAAATGGAGACTAGAAATACTCAGAAGCTGGTAAGGACTGTTGGTGTATTACCTGTTCTGAGAAGACTTGATTTGCTTTATTTTGAAACAAAGCATGCTATGTTTGGGAAAAAACCACATTGGCGATGAGCAGATTAGTCTGTAAGTGACTGAAAAGACTAAAAACAAAAACTTATTTCAGCTTCTAATCTGTCTGCTTCCTAGAGTGGACTACAAGTAGCTAAACTATTAACAGTGACAGTCAGATGAGAAAGTAAAATTTATCTCCATGAAAAATCATACGTAGAAAAAGATATCTATTCTGAGGTAGCTGAACAAATTCTGCTTGTACTCTTTTTAATAATTCAGTTTATAGTTCTGCTAAGCTGACATACATAAAACTTTGTAGATGAAAATCATTTTATTCAATGAATAATTTTCTTTCTGTAGTAGAAACACAACAAATTTTCATATTGCACTTTGCATCACTCAATTTGGAAAAACTGTCACTGTTAAAAATTTGTGACTTAGTATTGGCATTGTAAGAATTCTAATTTTCTTTGGTAAATTGGTAAAAGAAAATAAATAGTGCAAGCCTGCTACCTTATGAATGATTCAAAAATTTGCAAAAAGCAAATATCCAAACCTACCTGTGATAAGTATCTCCTAATATAAAAAAATCTCAAGTTCTGGTATCTTTGCATTATCGATGAGTATTTTTTTCATCTAGACTTCCAGCAAGCATTTCAAAGTTCAGACCTCCTCTGTCTATGAATACTCCTTTCTCTGAAGACAGATCACTGTCAGTATGGGTAGAAACACGTCCCCACTAACGTACTGAATGAGAGCAGGCATTTATGTGTATGTGCAGGGCTGTGAAGTGGTACTCTCCATTGGAATGTGAGGTATATAAAAGCTTCTAAAAGGAAGTTAGATATATCAGGCATATTCAAAAAATGGGCAACTAAAATGAACAGATCCTTCTCAGAAGAGTAAGTACAAATAGCTAGTAAATACATGAAAACATGTTCAACATCTCTGGCCATTAAGCAACCCTGAGATTCCATCTTATCCCAGAAAGAACGGCCATCATCAAGAACTCAGAAAACAATAAATACAGGTGAAGCAATGGGGAAAAGGAACCCTCTACACTGTTGGTGGCAATGTAAACTAGTACAATCACTATGGAAATGAGGATGGAGATTCCTCAAAAAACTAAAAGTAGAAATTCCACTTGACCTAGATATTCCCCTTCTAGGTTTCTTCATGAAAGAATTCAAGACATCATATTACAGTGATACAAGCATACCCATGTTTATAGCAGCACAACTTATAATACCTAAATCTTGGAAGTGGCCTGCAGGTCTATCAACAGATAAATGGATAAAGAAAATGTAGTATTTATACACAATGGAATACTACTCTGTCATAAAGAAGGATAAATTTCAGTCATTTGTAGGAAAATGGATGCACCTTGAGACCATAATGTGAAGTGAAATAACTTACACACAGAAATCTAAAGATTGTGGTTTCTTTTATATGGAAAATCCAAACCATAAATAAATTAAAGAGCAAAATAAAAGATGGAAAATAGGAAGCCAGGAGATAGAAGTTTCGCAAAGGGAACTAATAGATGGAGGGAGGGGGAAGGGAAAGAAGGGGAAGGAGAGAAAAAAAGAATTAAGATGCATTATGTACATGTATCAGCTTCCCACAATGAATGTAATTATTATATACTGCAAACATGCACTAATAAAATTTTTTAAAAGGAGGTTAGAGATGACAGAAAAAACATATGTCTTAAACACATCTTTAAGAGAGTATGCCACCCAAAATTGCTCAGTTCATTTCCTAAAATATGTTGTGTAAAAATAGAAATCAAAGCCTTTATTGCCATTATATTCCTTAGTTATTCCAATAACATCTTGCCTCTAGCAACACTTCAATAAGTCTATCTAATTATTTTTTTTGGTACTGTCTTCCTACTCAGGTTAAATACTTTACTGGCTTTTCTGGGATATAAATTGCTATCTCCTGCCTATGTTCATAGTTATAGCACTTTCTCTTCTTTTAGCTTCCACATAGCAATGTGACCTTCCCTCCTCAAGTCTTCATGATAACCTTCCAATTTATGTTCAATTTATTTACAGCATTTCTTTCAATCTTGTATTATACTTTTTGTATCAATTTAATTTTCATATTAAATTGTTACTATTTCTAAACTCATCTTTTATTAGATTTGGTACTTAGCTTGAAATATATTTAAAAAAACTGGGGGACAGAATGATTTTCTATCTTTTCCAGCAAAGCATTGAAAGTGGCAAGAGAATGATTATAAGTTGTTACTTTCCATGGTATAATTCAGTGTGCTACACATAGCAATGATTCTAGTTAAAAGTCGGTGTGCTATAAGGCTAACATCATTCAGAGGTGGGAAAATATGAGTGTGTAAATCCCTTTAACTTCTTTACAGAATCAGAGAAACACTTCAAAAAATTTAAAAGGTTATTAATTCTGAGAAAAAAGAATTTTCTTCAGTTAAGGAAAAGGCATAATGAGCAATGATATATTTCTGGAATCTGCAGGATTCAAATTTTCAGAGAGGAAGACAGATTGCAAAAAGTAAAAAGTTTCAAGAGAGAAAAAATGCATCAATAAAAATTCTGAATCAATTCAAAAGTTCACAAAGGATTTTACCTATCCAACAACTTCGGTTTCGCATGGTAATCTACAATGGAACCTATGGCATTAGTTTTTAAATTATAGTTGAAAAGTTAGTGAGTTGACTGTGGTAGTCAAGGCATAACTATTTCTTAAGTACATGAACATAAAGGTGATCAAAACAATTCAGGTGACAGTAATAAGAGACATTTAAAATATAAAATGTCTTAAAAAATATATAATAGATTTATATATATATATATGTCTTAAATTTAAATATTTATATTTGATAATTTAAATATTTATATTTTATATTTAAATATTTAAATTTAAACATATGCTTAAATTTAAGACAATTGTTTAGAAAGTGAACTTTTCAAAACTACACTTTGGAGAGTAAATAAGCACAAACTCAAACGAGAATGATACAGTTGATATTCTTCCACATCCTTATCCTGGCACAATCACTTATACAGAAATAACCTAGACGGTCTGTTTATTTCGTACTCATTTAGGTAAATAACTGAAGAAAATCATTTATTTAAATCTCAACCCTGATATTTAGTACCAAACAGGAAAAATACTACTCTCTGAAGTTCTTTGAAAAGTATCACTTCAGGAGCCCAAGAAACACAAAATCCTATGCCACAGTGACGAGCACTTAATGTGCTATTTTTCTTTTTTTGGTTCCCATTTTCATTATTTCCCTTCTAAAATTTTCAAGAACTGCAAACTGCACTTCATTCAGTAATTCAATAAGTCTTTTGAATAAAGCTCAGAAAGTACCAACATATTTCAAATACATAAAGATATAAACACAGAGTTAACGCATCTTTTACCTTCTGGATCATAGGTTTGAAAAACTCTCCTGGCTTGTTCTGAAGGCGCTTCAGGAGCAACTAAAGCCATATCCTGAAAAGATAAAATGCCTGCTGTCAAGCAACAATATTAAGAGGTTAGATATAAAACACTGGGGCAGGTAGGGTGAAGAGAGGATGACATCTGGAGTCAGAAGACTTAGAGCTACATTTCTGTCGTAGGTCACAAACTCTCCAGGCCTTCATTTTACATGTGAAAATGGGAATAACACTACTTCCACCACAATGAAATGTCGTGAGAATTAAATGTGAAACTTTATGACACTTGGAAAATCTATCATCATACCAGTAATTATTCTAATACAGTCTGAAATAATCAATGATTTATACATTTACATTACTGTACAGGTGAGAAACATAACTTAAAATATATCCTAGCTTTTAAATACTCAAAAGGATGGTAGCGATTTTTGTAGCAAAGGATAACACAGACAATTACACATATTAATGCATTTGGAATTCATCACTTTAGTAAACACGATTTAGCAATACCTAACCAAAGATTCATCAATCAAGTCTGTATGTCCAGCATTTTCTTTTTTCTTAAAGGAAACTTCCTCAGGCAGAAAACAATTATAATGGCTAATTTCTTTGTCACAGTGGGAATTACCACTTTATCAAAATTCAATAGCACAAAAATTCAGTGTTGTCTTTGATTCTTCACAAAGCTTTATTCCCCATATCTAAGCCATTATAAAAAAAAATAAAAGGGGGGTGCCGGTGATATAGCTCAGCGGCATAAATGCCTGCCTGGCAAGTGCGAGGTCCTGAGTTCAACTTGTACCTGCATATTTAAAAAAAAAAATTCTATTTGACCTACAAGAATATAAAGTTTAGGTTCTTTTTGTTTATCTCTGGTCAGAGCTTTGGTCTGAGCCTTTGTTTATGACTGTGTGCACTCAGGCAAACCTGATGGAGAACAGTTTCCAAGTATCCTTTCCAACTATCTTGAAATATTTTATAAATGTTAAATAAAATTTAAAGTGCTTTTCTCCTATTGAAAATATTTTTGTAAGAAATGTGCTAGCTTTTGTCCTAATCAACCACATTTAGCTTGATCACAGACAAATGCATGAACCGTAAGAATCAATTAGAGTAATTTTTACTGACCATGACGAATAGATTCCTGAGGACTTTAACGGTATATTGTTTTTATGATAAAATAGGATCAGGAATCAAAACAACGCAAATTATAAAACCCCTTATACATTTTTATGTATTCTAATCAAAGAGGTGACAAGAAGGCCATCTGATAATTTATAGTAAAGCTCAGTAATATACAGTTATTTCCCATTTGCCATCCCTTGACCACAATTTCTCATTATCTCGCTTTCCTGCACTGTAATGTTATTTTGCTGATAATACATGTGAAGTGACATACATACTTCTGATCTACCCTTCAATGCCTTTCTAATCTTGTGATCCAATCTCTTATTACTATATACTAGATTGTATCTAATCTCTCGCTACTATGAACAAAATTGCATCAAATAAACACAAATATGTAATTTTACACATTTGTAATTGCATATTAGATCAACATTGCGGGATTGCTGGATCAAAGGAAGACTATGTTTGTAATTTCGGTAGATACTGCCAGATTCACAAGTTATGTTTGCTTATTTAACCTATTTCAAATGCTATTTCTTAAAAATCTCTCTCTCTCTCTTTTTTTTTTTTTTTTTCCTAAACCATTGCCAATACAGCCTTTGCTCTATAACTGTGTCAAATCTAGGACTGCAGTGTCAGTTCTCAGACTCAGGGACCAACTGCTAACATGAAAGTTATTATTCCTTTGCTTCCTTTAGCATTGTCAAACCTTAATTGCAAAACTTTTCCACATTTATTCTAGTATAAGTTTTAGCTCCCTAACTATTTAGAACCCCACTGTTTTCTTTTTTAATTCTCTTCTTTGGAACAGATGTTGGGACTTGTGGATGAATATCACAACTAAGGACCTATGATAGAGTGATCCATGTAGCGAATTTGGTAATATACAGATTTAAAAATCTCATATTTGCATAGCAAAGTTGAACAAAAATATGGAATTCTATTTAACTGACAGCATTTTACAATCCTAAGGCAAAATATTTCAGAGTATTATAACTTCCATTATTTTTCTTACTATATATAAAGGAAATTATTTGATTAAAAGGAGAAGTAAAATGGAGCTTTCATATAGTAAGTGGTATGAAGAATATGAAAAGGATTCTATTCCTCAGATTTTCCATTTTCAAGATTTCCATTTCAAGATTAATATAGGGTTTAGATTTCATATTGAGTATATTTTCCCAATCTAACCATCCACACCCTCATACACACTCACACACACACACACACACACACACACACACACACACAGAGTCAATTCTATTAGATGGTAGAGACTGTGTACTTGAGGTCAAAGCTCAATACATGAAAGAGGAAAGTATATAACTATACTTCCATAGTTATTAAAATTAAGGAATTAAGATGTATTATGTACACATACCAACTCCACACAAGGAATGTAAACATTATCTACTGCAAACATGAAAAATAAAAATAAAAATGAAAAATAAAACATACATTGACCTTCCACACCTCCCAGAAAAACAATGAACTGTAATGAAGTAAAGAGATTCTAATGATGTTATTCTAAATTATTTAAGTTAGAAGGGTTACTTGTAAGTTTTTTCTTCATCCCTAGTGGTACCATTTAGGAAAAACTTTCAATGAGTAGATGAAACTGAAACTCTCAGATACCTTTCCTAGAAAAACATCTGAATTAGAAGAGTCCAATATCTAAGTACTGTTTTAGTTAGCTGTTTAGGTTCTCACTTACCAAAATTACTCTCTACATTAATCAGATGCTTTGGTCAGAGACTATTAAACACTTTCTATTCAGCCAGTTTACTGGCCAACAGGGATTAATAAACAATATGGTTTTTAAAATGATCTAGTCTCACCCACCTTTACTGGTTGGCAAAGTGCTACTGAAAAGGGGGGCCGGGGGCAAGCAGTAATGGGACTATCTAATATCCTACGATCATGAATCATGTATCTTTTTCACATAGCTCTTTCTGTATTATCAGTGTAACTATTCACTGATCACCACAAACCTTTTAAAATGTAACATTAGCTACACTTTTAAACGTGTACTGAAATATAAGCTCTGTGTTGGCTAGATATAAGTAGTTCACTACTCAAAAGGTCTTTAAAATTTATTCATTATACTGTCCTCACTGTCAAAAGCAATCTGCTGTCAGGAGTAACTAACCTCCAAGAGGCTTAACAAATGACTTACCTAACTGCAGGAATGACACTGTAGCTTGTGTTTTATAGTGTTAGTAAGTGCCCCTCCAAAACATAGAAGTTAAATGGTGTACAATTTAAGTTTTTTTTTTTTTTTTTTGTGT
Organism: Erethizon dorsatum; assembly: GCA_028451465.1. NCBI lineage: Eukaryota > Metazoa > Chordata > Mammalia > Rodentia > Erethizontidae > Erethizon > Erethizon dorsatum. The sequence continues at coordinate 41,404,262 of CM051831.1, forward strand.
GGGTACCGGGGGTCGACCTCAGGACCTCGCACGCCAGCAGGCGCCCGTGCCACTGAGTGATATCACTGGCCCTTTTATCGTATGTGGGATCTGAGAGTCGAACTTGGGCCCTCGCGCTTGCCAGGCAGGCGCTTATGCCGCTGAGCCATCTCACCGGTCCCACAATTTAAGTTTTAAGTAAAACTTTATTTTAAAATCACTTTATAATCTGTGTTACACTGACTTTTTGCCCATTAACTATAGTCACACCACCTTGGTACTTGACTGCTTTGAAACTCTTTGGATTTGGTACTCTATACATTTTTTTGTTTGTTTCTATGAAGCAGGGGATCAAACTCAGAGCTTTGTTTGTCCCAGTACTCATCCTTTGGTACTCAACATGCAAGCTAGGACGTGTTGGTGTCGATTGCCTCGTGCCTTGTCACCATCTCCAGCCCAAATAACTAGACTGGTACTCATCGTTTTTTGGTACTTACTGTGCCTCTGAGAACCAATTAAGGACAATTACCAAGGTACCACTGCACTTATAAAACTGATTTGGAAACTGCTAAGAAATAAATGTCAAGTCAATTATCAAATGCTCTTAAAAATATAATATCACTTATGAGTAGAGAAGAGGTGGTCTGTTTTCTTTGCCTTTATTCTCCAAATGATGTGCAAAGCCCCAGGCCATCTGCAAAGCCCACTGCTGTGTGGCACCAATTTGTGTTCTATCAGCAAAATTTCTGGTAGAAAACAAAGAAGAGACTTTTGAAGTTCTTCTTCCAGAAAAACATACCCTAAATACACAAGTAAATATAAGGCGGTAGGAGGAAATGTCTCTGAGGGCTACTCTTACACTGTAATCATTGAAGTTACTAATATTGAGTAGGCTTGCTTTTCTCCCTATTATCCTAACTGTAAAACTCACTTTAATAATCTTTCTACAGCTTTTCTCAACCAGTTTCTGCCAGAGGATTTATTCTTAATACCTAAAGCGTCCATGTTGGTAATGACTGTGCTGTGCATCTAGAATGCTATTACTTATGGGCCACCTTTGGGAGGACTGAGGTAAGTCTTTCAAATCACTTTCTGTGTTTTCTCATTCAGATGAAGGAGCTAGTAAAGAAGAGCTGTTAGCATTTTAACTACTATATTTCTTTAAGAAAACAGCTAACATAAGCCACTATCTCTAGGCATATGAATACCCACATTGTAAAAAAAAAAAAAAATCTGGGTTTTATAGATGGTAGAAATTAATATACACACATACCTGGGTCAAAGGTTTAATAACTCTGATAGCCAAAAACTTCCTCTTTATTTCCAAGTAGAGACGGGATCATCAGAATTCAAACTCTGTTAAATTGCCTGGCTGGCTACACAGTAATCTTTGGTGGTAGATGCCATTATTGTCCGCAGCTCCTCACTTCCTTATAAAGGAAGGCTTTACAGGATTATATATCCCTGTCCGCTGCTGAGGTCCTAAAGGATATTTTTTGTGGCAAAGGTCTACTTACTTGTCCCACTGACATCACGTTCGGCCAAAGAAACACAACTGAAAAACTGGGATGCCAGCTCCCGAAGAAAGCTACAAGCGCTACTGTCTGGCTGTTCCAGGAGTCTCACTCTTTTCCCTCAGTTACGAGAGCCATGCATCCAGAAGGGACTGCCCCTCATCCCAGACCTTAGAGGGAGGAGTCATGGACCAAGTCTTTTATATAACTTCAATATTTTTGTTGTGTTATTTTAAGAAGGTAGTTATTAAAATCTCTCAAATTATAATTTAGACTTTAAAACAAATATATTTTATACTCTGCTTTCTCTTCATATTGTATAAATATTTTGCCTTTCAAAACAAATACTTCAGGGCCGGTGAGATGGCTCAGCGGCTTAAGCGCCTGCCTGGCAAGCGCGAGGGCCCGAGTTCGACTCCTGGATCCCACATACGAAAGAGGGGCCGGTGATACCGCTCAGCAGCACAGGTGTCTGTTGGCGCGCGAGGTCCTGAGGTCGACCCCCTGGTACCCACAGAAAAAAAAAAAAAAAAAAAAAAACAAATACTTCATTCAGCCTCTTAAATCCATTTCCTTTTGTAATAGATAAGGCATGAAATCTAAACATATATACAAACTCTAAAATTTAGTTAAAATCAATATGTGGATGACTAAATTGAATGAAACTGTAGAAAATAAACTTACAAAATGCTTGACTATGAATTTTCTTGTAACAGTAAAAGCAATAAAGCATCATTTTTGCTAAAGCAGAACTGCGCGATTTTCAAATGACTAACACAAAGGGCTCTGAGACTAATTGCAGTGTCCTTCCTAATGTTACACCACAGAGTAATGCACAAAGCAGGCTGCTCTGCATGGATAATTCCAACTAGACTCCCAGTAACCGACACCACTGTAAGAGCACTGTCAGCTCACACAGGAACAGTTAAATGTTTTGTTTCTCCTTCACATTAAATTCAGTTTCTTTATATGTTTTGAGTTTAAATGGTAATGCGTTGCCATGTGTTCTTACCTGAAAGGAAAACTGCTTTATTCTGTGAAAGGTCAAATGTGATGGTAGGCACACATATACAAAGAGTCCTTTATAACCGTAACAAGAGGGAACAGAAAAAGGATGTAAAACTCATCCCAACTTCAAAAGAAAGTTTGAAATGGATTACAAGGAAATTAGCCCCTGATCTTCTGAAGATAAAACTAGATGCTATAGGTAGGGTCCAACTATTTTAATATTCAATCAGCAGCTGTCACCCCACATTGAGATTCAAATGCACAATCAAAACAAAAAGACAGCTATTTTGCCCACCATTTATACATATAATTCTAATATGAAAAGTATATTTTCAAATTTAAAGGCCTCATCTTGACTTCACATTGCAAATTAATTTCATTATTAGTTTACAAAGGAGAATATATGAAAATGGTTCAAATGTTTTATTCTTTTTTTTTTTTTTTTTGTAATGTGGGTACCAGGAGTTGACCTCAGGACCTCGTGCTTGCCAGCAAGCGCTTGTGCCGCTGAGTGATATCACCGGCACTTTTTTTCCTTTATGTGGAGTCCGGGAGTCGAACTCAGGACCTCGCGCTTGCCAGGCAGGCGCTTATGCTGCTGAGCTATCTCACTGACCCAAATGTTTTATTCTTAAGACCCAAAAATAAAAGACAAAGAATCAATAGGGAAAATGATGGTCAGAGAGGAGAAAAACAGAACAAGTGTCCAAATAGTCAATCAGGTAAAACTTGAGTTTTTAAAATATAGAAATATATATCATGAAAAGACCAAACTCCTAAAAAAGAAAATATTTACCATATTATAAAATGTTATACAGTACATCCTTGGAATGGAAAGCAATTTTAAAAGATAAATAAATTTAAATATAGGTTCTAAATTCTTTAAACATCTACTTTTAAATATATATTTCTTTATATCTGTTCAGGTTAGCAAGTTCTCAACTACCTTCATCTAAAGTACCACGGCAAGATTTCTCAAGACCTGTGCCCAGAAGGCACGTTCCCTCTCTGTACACAGATCTGAAAGTTTTGTACTGCCAGGGCTCAGCTGACCTGTTTGGAAAGTTCCCCGACCTACTTAACAGGAGTTAAGTTTCCTTCTCTGAAGAGGTCCATTTATTTCCTACATTTCACCTCACCCACATCCTTCTATTAGAAGGGTCTGGTGGGAATTCGCTGCTTGATGTCTTTACAGTTCCTATAAAGTTCCTGCAGTTAGATTCTGTGATAATCCCCCCGATTACTAACCATAAAATGCCCATTTGCATAGGATGGCATACATGCATTTCTCATAAGTAGACTCCCTAAGATACTGTGCCAACTGAGTACAATATCAGTTTTGTTGTTTCAGAGGCTGAAGTTTAGATTTTAAAAAAGACCACTTCTTCTGTATTAGGTAGAAAAGATGATTTACAAGATATGGCCATTAATTTTCAAGGTTTAGAAAAAATGTCTTCATAAAAAGATAGAAAAGCTGTGTGTATGGCACACGCTTATAATTCTAGCTACTCAGTCAGCTGAGACAGGAGGATTGCAAGTTTGAAACAAGCCTGGACAATTTACTGAGACCTTGTCTCAAAAATAAAATAAAAAGGGTTAGGGATGTATTAGAGTGCTTGGCTAGTACACAGGAGGCTCTGGTTCAAACCCCAGTACCACATTAAAAAAAAATTCAAATATATAAGATATGATCTATCTGAAATTTTACAACCTGTTTATTCAATTATTAGATTTATTTTTACTGCTGACTCAAAAATAAAGCTGACTTGTGAAAAATATCATCCAAACCTATAAAATGTCTTTGATAATTCTCTACAGATAAGATGGTTCAACTGAAATGCTAAGTTCTAGGCCACTGAACATCTCAAATATGAAGTAGTAACTGTTAAGGAAGACCAAAATAGTTGAGGTTATTTCACCAAAGCAATCTAATTTTCTTATCTATTCTCACACTATGAAATGTTAAATATAATAGAGCAGACAGTTTAATAAGGCTTATTTATAAATACTTAAATACTATATATTAATACTTAAAGCTATTCTATTAGTTATGTAGCTGGATACAAAGTCAACAATCAAAAATCAATATCATTCCTATACACAAATAACACTCATTGAGAAAGAAATTAAGGAAACTACATCTCGCACAATAGCATCTAAAAAAATGAAATAGTAATCAATCTATCAAAGGGAGTAAAAACCTTTACACTGAAAAATACAGTAGTCTGAAAAAGAAGACCAAAGAGGGTATCAGAAAATGGAAAAATATCCCCTTTCCTTGGGTAGGAAGAACCAATATATTAAAAGTGGCCATACTTTCAAAGTTGTTATACAGATTTAATGCAAACCAATCAAAATACCAACAGCATACCTCACAGAACTAGAGAAAATAAACCTAAAATTCATTTGGAACCAGAAGAGACCTAGAATAGCAAAAGCAATTCTAGGCAACAAAGGCAAGGTAGGGAGCATCACAATCCCTGACTTGAAATTATACTACAAAGCTACTGTGATAAAAACAGCATGGCACTGGTCAAAAAACAGACCCAAGGATCAGTAGAACAGATTAGAAGATGCAGAAACAACTTTGACAAAGGAGCCAGACACCTTCACTGGAAGAAAGATAGCCTCTTTAATAAATGGTGCTGGAAAAAGCGGCTTTCTATATGCCGAAGATTAAACCTAGACCCTTATCTCTCACCATGCACTAAACTAAAATCAAAATGGGTCAAAGATCTAAACATTAAAACAGAAACACTAAATGCATTGCAAGATAGAATAGGTAGAATTCTTGAAGACATAGGTGTAGGGAAAGACTTACTGAGCAAAACCTCAATTGCACAGGAAATAATACAAAGAATCAACCAATGGGATTTAATCTTATTGTACAGCTTTTGCACAGCAAAAGAAACCATCAACAGAATGAAGAGACAACCCAGAGTGGGAAAAAAATTTTGCCAGCTGTTCCTCAGACAAAGGAATAATATCTAGAATATATAAAGAACTCAAAAAATCAGACTGCCCAAATTTGAAGACCCAATCCAAAAATGGGCATCTGAAATGAACAGAAACTTCTGAGATGAAGAAATAGAAAAGGCAAATATATATAAAAAAAAGTTCAACATCACTGGTCATTCAAGAGATGCAAATTAACACAACACTGAGATTCCATCTCACTCCAAAAAGAATAGCTATCATCAAGAAATCATCCAGTAACAAATGCTGGTGGGGCTGTGGGGACCTATAGAATTCTTATGATCAAAGAAGTATTTAGCATTCCTAAGACTGTACCTTCCTCTCCACACCCCTCTCCCTGACTTATAACAAAATTGGGGTAAAAATTGATCTTCAGTGTTTGGTAAAATCAATCTGGTGATCTGATGGCCTACTGACACATAGGAGAAAGCAAAACGTGGAACTTGTAAAGAGAAACACTGTCCAAGTGGGTAGGATTTGTAAACCTCACTGGGGTGTTATCTGGCCTGTTTGAAAACAGATACCCCAAATTGTGGTCTCAATTGTTTTTCTTGGGCTGGTCAAAATATCTAGAGAAAAGTTCTCTAGTTTCCTGCTCTCAGTCTCCATAATTGAGATTCCACCAACCAACTCACCATGTATCTTGTTCCACTGCCCAAAAATGATATCTTCATGGTTGCTTCCAGGCTCCCCCATATAATCCCTGCTACCAAAGAACTAGCGCATTTCTAATCGCTGAGTCCCAGGGGTCAGTCTGTCTGTATAAGATCAGGTGAATGGTTCTGAGAAGTCACTGAATCTTCATTTTATCTAACATTTGTCAATGTCTAGCTTTGTAATCCTGACCAAATCAATTTGCCTTCCTCTTTTTTATGTGAAGGGATACAAGTAAAAATCAAACATTTATGGCATCATTAAGAATGGAGCCTATTAAGTCAAAAACTCTGAAGCTTGATGATGCAAATTAAAGTACTTTGACATTTTTGAAGATTGTTAAATGGGTTTGTACGTATATAAAACTACTTAAAATAAAAACAACGTATTGACACCAGATGAGTGATTTAGGAGAAATGCACCCTGGAAGAAAGCATGGAATAGATACCTCCACAGAGAAACTCATAGATTTAAATAGCGTAGGTGATATTTTATCAAGTCACCAAAAGAAGCAGGGTATTCTAAGCCATGCTTTCTCATATTATATTTAAGAGGAAATTTTATATTTTAGTGAACTTTCAAAATAGTGATAGATTAAATGGTGATAAATACTAGCATATGTATATAAAAGGTACCACACTAAATTTAATGTACTCTTGAATACTTACCAAATAGCACTCAGTCTGGAAAATTACTTAAGGCTTAAGACTAAATTTTGCAGTTTGCATTATTGCCAAGTTTCAACTAAAGAGATTTACTATACCTCTAATTCCTTCTGTGGCTCATTTAGTTAAACAAGATATGTACATGATTATCTGGCTGAAGTAAAAATAATGTCAGTAAGATAAATTAAGATTGTTTACAATTAATGAGATGCTATTATTTCCTCTACTCCCTCACCTTTGTTACTTAAAGTCTTAATTTTTCACTATGCACAATAAAACACTGTATCAAACCAATATCATTCTGTTAGAAGGAAAACTATTCATTGATAATTTTCCCTTCAAGATGAATCAGAAATAATTATAATTTGATCAGTGGGTTATCTATAAACATAAAACAAAATAAATGCCATAAAAATCAACATCAGAAACTGAGGTCAAATTCTAAATTAAAAGAGATATAAACAACTACACTACAGAAATTTAATTGGATCTATTTTTAGAGAAAAAACACTGAAAAGATCATCTCTGGAATTATTCAGAAGGTTAATTACTATTATTTAGGTGGTGAAATCATTCAATTCTTATGTTTGTATCATACTTTTCTGTATTTTAAAATTAAGCAAGCCAGGAGTGGTGGCACATGCCTGTAATCCCAGCACTTGGGAAGCTGAGGCAGGATGACTGCTGTGAGTTCAAGGGCAACTTGGGCTACATAGTGATTTCAAGACCAGCCTGTACTACATAGCAAGAACCTGTCTCAAAAAACAAAAATCTATAAGTAAATAAAATAAAATAAAGCAGTTTACATACATTAGTCTTGCAATTGGAAAAGAAGGCATACTGTTATAAAACAATACTAACTAAACTGTTCATTTCCCAAACAAGTTCATTATTTAGATAATACAAGTTGGCATGGGAAAATAGCTTCAACTTCTAAAGGAAAGATGGTTGGACATATGAAGAGTAAAGAAGAAATTAGGAAAACCCAAAGTAAGAAGTTAAATTTGAATAAATGTAATACAAAATCAAACTGAAGTTGAAATTTGAAAGATTTTTTTCTAGGAAAGGGCATGCTAGAATCTTAAAAGTTCATCAGCCTTTGTTCATTTTGTACATAAACATATCAATATCTATTTGGAAAATTGGCCCATTTACAAAACTGGGAAAAATGAGCTAAAGTCATTAACCCTTTGACACTGGAATATTTTTAGCCAAGAGGCTATGTGAGGATATTAATGAAAAATTAAAAGTAATATTCTTTGGCACAACATAAAGCTAGCACCATAACCGACAAATTGATGAAATAGCTGATGATATTGAGGCACAGTTGTTAGGATTAATGAATCGATATGACGTGCAATCCAGGTTGATGAGTATACTAATGTTGACAACAAGGCAACAATGCTTGTTTTCGTGCATTACATTTTTCAGGAGGATTTACTTGAGGCTATGGTATGTACACTTTTGTTGGCAATCAATACCACAGCTGCAGAACTCTTCAAGTCTTTGAATGATTATGTACTTTGAATGATTATAGTGACCCTAAATACATGTTTTATCCATATGTTCTGGATTAAAGTCAAGGAAGACTACCCTGAGATTGCCACAAAAGCACTAACAAGCCTCCTTCCATTTCCAGTATCCAGTGATTGTGAAGCAAGGTTTTCTGCAGTAATAGCAACTACAGCAAAATTCTGGAGTAGATTGGACATAAGCAACACATTTTGGGTGTCTCTCATAACCCCCAGATAGAACTGTTTAGTTGCAGGAAAAGAAGCTCAGGACTCTCCCACTGATCCTGCATCATGGTGAGTTGTATAATTACAATGTAATAATAATAATAACAGAAATAAAGTGTGCAATGAATGCAATGTACTTGATTCATAACCAAAACTATCCTCACTCCAGTCTGTGGAAAAATTATCTTCCACAAAACTGGTCTTTGGTGCTGGAAGCCAACTGCCTTGCAACACTTAGAATGATTAATGGTATGTTAACCCACAGATATGTTTCTTAGTGTGTAAATTGTATAGGACACATTTTTAATCATAAAGCATAAAATGGAAATTAATTTTTAAAAGGTTAATACAAAAGTTAGTTGGATGTGGTGGTGCACACCAGAGATTGAGGCAGGAAGATTTGGAGTTTAGGGCCATGCTGGGCAACTTAATGAGACAATGTCTCCAAAGAACACAAAACAAAAAAGCATGGAGAGCTGTGAACGGAGTGCAGTATACTCTGGGTTCATCCCCAGTACTCAAAAAAATTAACTATTTAAGATATATAAAATACATTTTTATATAATTTCTGGGCTAAAGTTAAAGTGCTAACTTCAGGAAATATTGGTCTTGGTGTTTATTAGCCAACAAAATGGCACAAACATGAACAAACTAAAAATACCATTCCAAAAATCCTACTAAGAGCACATTAAAATATAACAAAGCATTATAGGGAAAGGTATGGAGAGAAAAGCAGAAAGTAATGAATTAAAGCAGTGAATAAAAAAGTTAATTTTTTAAGTTAATTTTTAAAATTGTATAGAGCATATGGTAGGAACTCTGAATAGGTTAATAATAAAAGAAGAAATATAAAAATTATGTTGGAGGAGTGATCACCCAAACGTTTGACTCAGGAGGTGGACAAGTTCTGTAAAGAATTCTAGGCACACAAGCTGCGCTAACTGAATCAGTTACAATGTTCCTCTTGAAGCAAGCAAGCAAGCAAGCAAACAAAGTCCCTCTAAGCATAAATGGCATTTTCTGTGTTCATTTCAGTGCATTATCTAGAGATCCATCCTGAAGATTTTACTGTGAAATGGCATGATACTTGACATTTGATTTTGTAAAAAAATATTTTTAAATGGAAAGGATAGATTGAAAAATATTGTAAAAAGCATAGTCATTGTTGAAGCTGATATGAAGTGAGGGGTTCATAGTACTTTGGTTTACAGTTCTCTCTAATTTTATGTTTGAAAATTTCTATAATAAAACACCGAAAGCATATACTATAAGAACCAGTATTTCTTTGAGGGTGTAAGAGTAGAGAGGGTGTGGTTATCACTGTTAGAGAAGGGATGAATGATAGAACAGAACTCCATTCTGTAGTTAACCATTATTAGAATTAGAAAATTATATTTCTGAATTTCTTGATAGCTAAGATAGCCATATTGTAAGCTTGGAAAAAATGACAGAAAAATATAAATTACAGATCAAAGTTACTTATAAAAATAGATCTTAAAGTTTTTAAAAAGAAACTAAATCATATATTAAATTATAACAAAATTAGATTTATTCTAGGGTTTTAAGGATAATGGAAGATCAGAAAATATATTAATGTAATTTATATCATCAATAAGTCAAAGGAGAAAAAATTAGCTCCAGAGATGCTGAAGAGGCATTTGAATAAAGCTGTATTTGATATCCCCTCCTGTAAAAAGTACCTGAGATAAATCCACTTAAAAAGAAGAAAGTTTTGGGCCGGTGAGATGGCTCAGTGGCGTAAGCGCCTGCCTTGCAAGCGCGAGGGCTCGAGTTCGACTCCCGGATCCCACATACGAAAAAAAAGGGGCCTGGTGATATCGCTCAGCAGCATGGGTGCCTGTTGGCGCACGAGGTCCTGAGGTCGACCCCCCCGTACCCACAAAAAAAAAAAGAAAGTTTTGTTTTGTTTCGAAGTTTTTTGGAGATTTCAGTGCATGTTGCAGTTGGCCTGTGGGGAGGCACCACATCATGGTGGAGTACATGTGGTAGAGCAAAGATGCTAATATCATGGCTGAGAAGCAGAAGAGCGACAGGAAGGGGATAGATTCCCACAATTCCCTCAAGAAAATGACCCCAGTAAACTAAAACCTCCCATCAGGCTCCCATTCTGAAGGTTCAAACACCTCTTAATAGTGCCAAGTTGGGGACCAACCCTGTAACATACGGGCCTTTGGGAAATATTCTGGACCCAAACTACAGCGAAGATCCACTTTTAATCTGCAGAAAACCTCCCAGGAAACTGAATAATAAATGCTTTGTTAATATAAACAATGTGTGTCTGAGTGCAATTGTCAAACATCATGCTTAATAGAAAAACCCTGGATGCTGGAACAACATGTAAGATGCCTAGTATTCATGCTATTTTATTCTAGTATTCTTTTAGAAGTTCTAGTCAATGCAATGAGATGGAAAGAAGGAAATAAGGAGGGAGGGGAGAAAAGGAGGGAGGAAAGGCAGGAAGGAAGAAAAGAAAGGAAGCAAGGAAAGGAGAAAGGGAGGGAGGAAGGAAAGCTCCTAGTCACTTTGTTGTTGGTTGCTGGGACAAAATACCTGACATCCACAGCTTAAAGGAGAAGAGGAAGAGGTTTAATTTGGCTCACAGTTTAAGTCCATGGTGGATTCATTCCAAAGCAGGAATAGGATGACAGAGGGGCATGGTGGAGGAAAAAGTGCTCAACCCATGGCGGCCAGGAAGCAGAGAGCAACGGGAGGAGCAGGAGACACGAGCGCACCCTTCCAGGTCTTGCCCCTAGTCACCCACCTCTAACCAGGCCCCACCTCCTAACAGCACGTTCAGCTACCGAACTCATCAAGGAACGAATCCACTGATGGGTACAGCACCCTCATGATCCAGTCACCTGCTAAACACATAGGGCTTTTGGGAGACATTTTAGATCTAAACCATAATAGGAAGGAGGGAGAAAAATAGTTTTAAATAATAGAATAGAGATGAACATATGAATATATGATTATTTCCCTGGAAAGACTAGAAAACCAACTAAATGGTCATATAATCTTGGAACACAAGAGATACTTCTAAGTTTATGCTCAGAAACAGAAATGTAGATGCTGAAGATTGCTCTAGGTTAAGTTCAGATAAATTTGAAACAAAATGCTCATAAATCCACCATACTGAAACTAAACATCAAATAACACTGCAGGAAATATATGTGCAACACACATGCTAAACAAAGAGCTGATATTTTTATATTTAAAAGACCTTTATAATCAATGAGGAAAATATGTATCCTTACAAAAATGAATTAAGAATAAAAATGTGTAATTATAACTACAAGAGAAATAAAATGACCCATGAGTGAATGAATATTTTATCTCTAGTGATCATGGTACTGTGCCTTAAAACAAAATACTTCTTCCTACTTCTATTGAGCTATCTAATGTTTATGACTATTTCGATAAAGTGTTACATATTTTGGACAATTATGCAACATGTCTAAAACATTTTCAAAGATGTATCTACTCTTTGATATAGCATCTTTACTGCTATAAATATATCCTGAGAAAATCCTCAAATTAGTAGGTAGATATATGTGTATAGATTGTTTATGTGAATAAAAGACAGGCATTGGTTAAATAAACTGTAGGGCTTTATCAATGTAAAACTAATTTTGTGGTAATTAATGTACATGTGATAAAATTATACTTTTTAATATAAAAATGTCCCTAATATATTACTAAATGAGAAAAGGCAGTTTACCAAACCTCTGTGTTTGTGTGTGTGTGTGCACACGTCATTGCAAATGATGAAGCCAATTCTAACTAGCCAAAGAAGAGAAATGAGGAATCTATTAAAAAAAGGAAGAGAGAGCTCAAGTATCCCATGGCCACTTAGGAGAAATGTCTCAAGAGAAGTCTCAACCATGTATTAAAAAGCTGTGTTCTTTATTTTTCATTTTTCTTTTACTATGTGTATTTAAGTCCATGATTCATGTGGTAGATTATATACATCCCAGAAATCCCAAATTCATATATTATAGTCGAGCTGTGTCTAGAAACTGCTTGGCATTCTATAAATTCCAGTTCAAATTCCCAGAGAGAGCTGGGCAAAGAATATGTGAATATAAGATGTCTATCCTTAGGGTAACAATGAAATAGACGTGTGCGATTACAGATGTGGCTGCTAGAAGCCCAGTAAGTTTGGGGAATTGATGCTGTTACTGTGAAAGGGGGATCCTTTTCACTCTCTGTCTGTGAAATACCCGTATACAGTAAATTTTCAATATGTATGGTCACTATGCTGTGCAATACGACCCCGAGAACTTATTTCTCTTTTCTTTCAATAATATGCATTTGTTGTAACATTAAAAAGATACACGCTATGGAAAATATATAGATACTTATCTTGAGCAAATGATTCTCAATAATATTGCTAACACTTTGTATCCAAAGCAGATAAAATCTTCTAAATCAAAAACTTCTTTTTCTCCAATGCACTAACAAAACACTTTATGTGCAATAGTGTGCTAATAAGTAGAAAGAACAAATAAATGCACAAATATATGAAATAAAAATTCTGTAGTTTTACATGGCAATCTGAACATAAAGACCTATAATAATCATGTAACCAAGGATAATATTTTTAAATTGCAAAAGGCCTAGTTAGAATCATTCTATGAAATTGATTTCTACCAAGAAGTAACTCCATCATTCTGCAAAATGTTGACAAAATTAATATTCTTTTCTTAGCAGGAGTTGAATAAGACTTTAACAAAATCCACTATTTCATTATAAATGCATTATATTATACATTGTCCTGTCTATATACTGTATGTTTACTGTAGTGCACACAGTACTGTAATGATGTAACGTACTAGAAGCTACCGTGGAATTTTATTGTTTCTTGTTCCTATAATTTGGAATTTAAATGACCTCCACCAGAGACCTGTGTGTTGGAGGCTCTGTCCCTAGCTATTAGGAGGCAGTGGAAACTGTAAGATCTAGGTCCTCATGGGGGGTCATCTGGTCATGGCCATGTCCATCAAGGAAATAGTGGGATTCCAGCACCTTCTTCTTCTCTTTTGCCACCTTGCCCTGAGTTGAGCAGTTTTGCTTTGCTGTGTTCTCCTGCCATATTGTGTGCCTCATTACAGGCCCCAAAGTAATGGGACCAATAGTTCTGGATTGGAAGCTCTACAACTGTGAGCCAAAATAAACCTTTTCTCTTTATAAGTTGATTATCTCAGGCACTTGTTATAGTAACAGAGTGCTGGCTAATATATTTGTTTAAAGTTGATTTTCTCTTTTGGTGTTAGACTTTACTTTCCATATACCTATTCATATTATGAGAAACCTTGATAGACTTGAGACTGGAGTATTTCCCAGAGTGGTATTTGTATGTTTTTGCCCCAAGCACCCACCCTATGCTACCTTTCTTTCACTTGATTTTAGCCAAGCTCTTTTCCTCTCTACTCCTAAACCAAGCTGGCCAAACAATGGCTGTTCAGATGCAAGAATAATCTCACTACCCTTGACACTAGCTATTTTGCTGCTGTCCTCCTGCAAGAGTCTTGGAAAATATTCCAGAGTTCTCTGTAACAGGAAGTACCCCTTTAGAAATGTCTCCTGATGTTTCCAAAGGGGCCTTGTTAAAAGCTTTGGCTGAGAGTGCTCTGATAGATTTTTTCCAAAATATAAATGATGATTAATTTTAGGGAAATCAAGTTAAAATATAACTTGCTAAAATTTTGATCTAATAAGAACTCTGATATGTTAGAACAGTGGAATGTAGTTGTATATGGTAATTATGTCGTTATTTTTGGCATGTCTATACGTCAAGCAAAATGTAAAATTAGGTACCTAAAATCAAGAAAATCACTCACAAATCAGCTTCCACTGTGCTTGATAGCAAGGGTAGAAACTATTTCCCAAGCAGCAGAACTCCTGCCAAAAGATAGGTGCTTTAGTTTGCATCAAATGTTTGTAATTTGGACTCTGTTGACAGACTAAACAAATTAAATTTTATTCTTGAGGACTATTATTTAATTTTCCAGTGTTCAGAAAGCACTTTATTTAATTCTCCAAAATATCTGAAATCTTCACTAATATATTGAAATAAAGATTTAATAAATGCTTAATAAAAAGATTTTTTCAATGTGAAGGCAAATTTTCTAATTATCATATTTTTAGGCAAGGAGGAGTTGACTTTCCAACTTGTAAAACTGCACAAGGACCTTATTGTATGAAATTTGCTTGCCCTTCTTGTGAATGACAACTACCTGGAAAGTATTCTTGAATAGGTTAAGGCATCCCTTAGATTCTAGAAAATCTGTTTTCTAATATTATATCAGAAAATAACATACCATTCCTTAGTATGATTCAATAGGCTTTATGTTTTTAGGCCATTTTGTCAACCTTGGAAAAGGTGATAACGCTGCAAGATCCTACGAATCGAGTGCTGTGAGTCTCTAAGAAACTCCTTGGTAAAAAAAAAAAAAAAAAAAAAAAAAAAAGCAAAAGAAAACAAAAATAAAAAAACTCTTGTCAGGATTACTCTTTCTCCACATCATGTCCTTGGAATCTTTATCGTGTTAGTGAAGTTATGTATAACAAAATATATTTGACCAAAACATTTCCATTTGACAAATATTTTCTTCTCATTTGTGCACTGAGGGCTGGAGAAGAAACAGGAACAGTCTGTCTCGTAGATTTGCAGTTCAAACAAGGGCCTGTTTGGGTGGGTCAGGGTGTAGCAAAGTGTATTAGTATAATAATGGTGATAAATTGCATAAATGATTTGAATATGAAGAAAAATAGGCTAAAGGCTCCAAGAAAGTTAAAAAATAAAATAAAATCTATTCCTCACAGATGGAAGTCATAACATCAGGTTGGGAGGATTGCTAAAACTTCCTGGGAGGGGATGATGTTGGGGTTCGAAGGCTGGACAGGACATAGACTCCCAACACCCATGGTTAAAATAGAATCTAACAAGGAGGCTACCTCAGTACACTTCCTGCACATGGTAGGCACTCACAAATATTTTTCTTGGATAAGCAAAACAAAATTCTTCTTGATAAATTTAGCTATCAGATATTAACTTATAAAAGCCCTACAACTTTTTATTACCTTGAAGTGATATAGATTTTTAAAAGTAATATCTATGGAGAAGATAGCATTATGCTACTTCCTACTTTAGAAAGGTTGTCCTGTCTTCTTGGCAGTTAGAAACTTTGAAAGCTCAGGTTTTTTCCATTTCTCTGCCTCATGGATTTTAACAGAAAACTCCATTGTGGGAGGAGGGTAGTTGAGTTGAAACTTCAAGTAGAATCTCATGAGTCACACACATGTCTGGTAATAGGAGGAAGAACAGGGTGGATATACAAGCCTGGAAAGTAATGGAAAGGGAGTTGCTTGATTTTTTTCCTTCTCATATTAATCAGGAAAAATCCTTCTGCTTCTGTTTTTTTAAACAATATGTTCCACTGAAAAAGAAGTACCTGAGTCACTTCTCAGAGGTAGGGATTTGATTTTCTAAATACTTAGTTCTTTGTAGTTAGAAGAAATCCAACAGTGACATTTAAAAATTATTCTGTTTCTGTAACTTGGCCACTCTTTAAACCAAGAGAACTTTTATGTTGAATGGTGTACACCTACATGATAATTCATGTCAACCATGTACTTACTACAAAATCTCAAATGCCTTCCTACATAAATCAGTTCTGAGACCTGAGAAGCTAACTCATTAAAATTTACTTGAGATTCCTGTAACCTTTCTCAGGAAGCAACAGCAGGTATAAAATGTGCAGGCTTTTTTTTTTTTTTTTTTTTTTTTTAATGTGTGCAAAGCTTTCACTCTAGCCTATAAAAGACATTCTTTTTGGGCCGGTGAGATGTCTCAGCGGCTTAAGCGCCTGCGCGGCAAGCGCGAGGGCCCGAGTTCGACTCCCGGAACCCACATACGAAAAAGGGGCCGGTGATACCGCTCAGCGGCACAGGCGCGCAGGCACCCGAGGTCCTGAGGTCAACCCCCCGGTACCCACAAAAAAAAAAAAAAAAAAAAAAAGACATTCTTTTTTTATGAGTAGTTGAAAAGTCTGGCAGAGGGTGGGCAAGAAAGTCTTGGAATTTTGGAAGGGTGACATAGTAAATTATGGTAAATTAGAAAATTGTCACAGACTATTGATGGAGGAGCTGTCAGTCTGAGTTAGATTTTTCCAGTGATAAGTGACAATATGGTTATAAATTGGGTTCTTTTGAAAATTGCATTAATGTTTCTGGCCACTAGGTCGATTGAATTCATTTCTCTCAGGAGCAGTAATGAAAGAGTTAATTTTGTATAAACCCGAGCCCTTTGTCTCATGAAGTTGAAGGATAAAATCAAAGATAAAAGGAGGAAGTTAGAGGGGTGTTTATTAAAAATAATAAGAACAAATAATAAGAAAAAAGCTCTTGGTGGACACCCACAAAGAGGGGATAGAAATCCTGTGTTCTTTCTTTGTTTGGCCTTATATAGATAAACAGAGCAGGCGACTTGTTTTAAACAGGTGGTTTTGTGGGTTCAGGATTTGAAGAAAATTAATTATTTAGTGGGTTGACCGCAAACTGAGTTCAAACTGGTTACCCTGCATTTCTAAGTTTTTTCAAGTCCAATTGGGAAGTGAGGGAGGAGCTGTCAACTAACTTAGCATTCCTTCTTCCTGAGAAGATAGGTCCTTATCTCTCTGTTCTTGTCCTAACCTTCTATTCTCTGCTCTTGTGTTTTTCTTTTACATTTCTAAGTTTAACCAGCTGCTTGACTTACTTTTTAATGATGGGCTATTTTCTTTTATCTGACCCTATTGTCAGGCTGCTCTGACTGCCTACTCTTAATAACTAAACTGAACTACCCCGATAACAATAATAGTGGGTCAGTCTGCCTAGGTCGTAGCTGGTTTGTACTGTTTGTTGGTAGTGACGATGTTAAAATCTGGGCGTCTGCTGTTTGAATCTCATTTCTTGCTTAACAGTCTCAGATGACTTTATATCAACTACAGAATAACTTCTTTAGCGTGAAGGCCAAGGCCCTCCTGCCTGCTGGTCTGCTGCTTAGATCTCATCGTCTCATGTCAGTATCCACTTAAGTCCCACAGCAAAATTCAGTGCCATCTCTCCCTCCTTTATGCCACCACCTTATTTAGAGCCCTCTACTAATGTACTCATCACAGTTAAAGACTTACCAATAAATCAATCGCCTTGAGGGCAGAGGTCATGGATTATTAATCTGCACAAATAAAACCTGCTAAATAGAGTGCCATAAAATGCTTGTTAAATAATACATATATGCTCAAATTTTAAAACAAAGCATAACAACCAATAAAGAAATATACTTGATGTGTATAATAGGTCTATGAAAGACCTTAGTGACCCTCATCTTTGTACAATTCCATGGTCTTTTAGTAAGGTGAAACTTCTGCATAGGATAAACTATCACTCCCACTTTATAGATTATACACATTATATATAATTATAGGTTACTTTTTGTGCAAAACAGCAAATTATCTGGTTGGGCATAATCTAATTACATGAATCCTATACAAGCCAGGCTTTGACTAGTAAAAAAGAGAACTCAGAGATCAAAAACTTGAGGGAAGGAGGTTGATGCTCCTTTTCTGGTTTTGAACAAATGAAAGTATAGTTTTGAAGATGGAGGAAACCACATGCCAAGGAATGCTGATGGCCTCTAGGAGCTCCAACTGACAACCAGCAAGGAAATGATAACCTCAGGACCACAATTGCAAAGGAAATGAATTCTGTCAACATCCTGGATGAGTTTTGTGGATTCTTCCAGATCCTGCAAACAGAAGACCAAGCTGCTGACATCTTGATTTCGGTCTTAGATCCAAAACAGAGAACCCGTCAGGTTATCTGAGACTTCTGATCTACCTAACTGATATATCGACCTAGTGTTGTTTAAACTAAGTTTGTAGGAATTTTCACTGCAGCAGTGGAATTCTGGTATACTTAGTGTGTACTTCTGTCAGATAAATTGGATATGTATATTCTGCTCTGACTTTATTTGTTTAATTAATAGTTTTTCCTACATCAAGTTAATGCTTGTGAATTAGATCAGAGTGCTTCGTCCAAGGCATTCGGTCATTGGAAATCAAGTAACGAACTGTTACTGAGTATATTTCATGTCTCATTCACTAGCTGTGTTCTGGCTGAAATTTAGTCTTGAATATAACACGCAGAGTCAGAATAGCTTGATATGTCTTCAAATAGACACATAATTGCAGACACAAACATTCCTTCAAAGTAGGGAGCACAATAGACTTAAAGTTTGAATGTTTTTGGGCTTCTGGAGTATCAAGTACATTTATTTTCTTTCTTTTTTTTTTTTTTTTTGTGGGTACCAGGGGTCGACCTCAGGACCTCGCGCGCCAGGCGCCTGTGCCGCTGAGCAATATCACCGGCCCTTTTTTCGTATGTGGGTTCTGGGAGTCAAACTTGGGCCCTCGCGCTTGCCGGGCAGGCGCTTACGCCGCTGAGCCATCTCACCGGCCCAAGTACATTTATTTTCTAACTACTGTTCTTTTTGACTTTTTGTCTAATACGACTGACATCTTCAATTTTAAAAAGTTTTGGATACATCCTCTTTTTACTGTGTACTTAAAAACTCTACTTGAGGGCTGGTGAGATAGCTCAGAGGCATAAGCGCCTGCCTGGCAAGCACAAGGTCCTGAGTTCAACTTCCGGTACCCACAGAAAAAAAAAAAAGGGCCGGTGATATCATTCAGTGGCATGGGCACCTGCTGGCGCGTGAGGTCCTGAGTTCGACCCCCGGTACCTCCCCTCAAAAAAACAACCTCTACTTGATGCGTTTAAAATGTTTGCTAAATTTTGTCTTTTCTAATGCTTTACTCTTGGTGTTTTCAGGTTAGTCAATAATATGGGTAGAAATGAAAGTATTAATTCTATAAGCTTGGAATGGCTGAAGTGACTCTATATTAAATTGGACATGCTTTTATTAAAGATACACACACACACACACACACACACACACACTCATATATGGTATGTGAAGACTTCTACACCAGCAGCCCGAAAACGTAAACATAATATTATCAAACAGTCAATTTATAACATCTCTAAAACTTCTGAGCTAGATACGTGAGGCAGCAGTATGGTGATGACTACCCATGATTATGGTAAAACTCATCAAGTATTGACTGGGAACATTAGTGTACACTGAATCATAATAAATCCCATGGTAAATGCATAACATTGGAATATCTAGGCATTTTGGCTGGGAGCCAAGACCTGCTTGAAATATAAATAGAGCTGGCTGTCTATGGATTAGGCTAGCCAGGCAACTGTGCTATTACATTGGTAGGGTGTGCCAGACATTGGTAGAAAAACAAGACCAAGAAAATCTTATTATTCTAACTGTTCTAAGAGTAGGTATGCATTCTGTGTACTTGGAATGAATACTTTGAGTAGTTTCTTGGGTAGGAGGAGGAAGAGGATGGTGAAATCATTAGAGGATATGCCGTACTGCTGGGCTCGTGTTTTGGGGAGAGCAGTATGAAAGTTTTGGGAACTGTAGTGACTGAGCCCTGTGTTCTTCCTTCTCTGTTCTTCCCCATATCTTCTCAATCTCACCTATACATAAGAGTTGGAGTAACATTTAACCACTATCGAAAGGGTGTCAAATTATTAGCCTGTCTGGCTTGCCCACATACATGCTGGCCCATCAATTGACAAGAAAGCAGTAAATACTACACAGCATATAGGAAGGAATCTAAATATGAAGAATATGTAGGATGTAGAGTTAAGACCATAGTAAGCCCGTAGCAATTAATACAGTAGCTGCTGAGATTTCAGTAGACTTTGAAATAAGTAAAGTTCCATTTTAATGCATGGGTGATTTTTCTGCAGGGAGACACATGCAGAGTGGGGACCTATTATAGATTGGATCTTGAATGTTCCCCCAAAGGCTTGCACATTGAAGGTGTGGTCTCTGGCTGGTGGTACTACTGGGAAGTGGTGGAAACTTTAGGATGTAGGACCCAGTGGGAGGAAGTTGGTCACCAGGCATGTGCCTTTGAAGAGCGCTGCCCCCTGCTATGGGGAAGGAGTTCCAGCCACCATGAACAGAGCAGCTTTTCTCCACTATGCTCTCCACCATGATCCTCTGCCTTACTTCAGGCCCAAAACAACGGAGTCAGCTGACCATGGGCTGAAACCTCTAAAACTGTGAGCCAAAATCAACTTGTCCTCCTTTAAGTTGCATATCTCAGGCATTTTGTCACAGTGATGGAAAGCTGATTAACACAGGACCAAAGAGAGAAGCCTCACTGGAATTGGGGCTTGGGATAGGGATATGAGCAGGTGAGACGAGCCCAGCTGGCGGAGAGACTGAGTTTCTGCCAGGGAGAGATTTTAGAGTTGATCTAATGGGCCATCGGGAACTAGTTACTTTTGCTAAACAGGTGGTGCTAATTAATTGAGGATACTCAGGAGACAATCAGCTGTTCAGCAACAAGTTGGCAGCCAAAAAGTTTTATTTATTGAGGAATATTTGCATTGCAGAAGTGCTTCTCAAATGGGTTTGGTAACAGTCACTTAGGGACAGCTGTTAAAGCCAGAGATTGCTAAGTCCCTCTTGTGGTGCTTATATTTTACTGAGTCTGGGATGGAAACAGTACTTTTACAAGCTCACAGAGTGAGTCTTATTTACACATAACTCCCTTCTAGGCAATTAGACAATGTACTTAATAACAGATTTAGTGTTTTCCCTTGTTGTGAATATCAGCTGGATTATGCAGAAAAAAACCCCAAAAACTTGGTAAGGAAAGCAAGAACTTCCTTGAGCTTCATTGAATCCATTAGACACGAACTATTTAATGGTGAATCCTCAACTTTAGAGACTTTTTTCACTAATTAGTTTCTGAATTATGGTATCTGGGAAGAAGAAAACACTTGTGAAGTTTAAGGCAGTCCATAAAATTGTCAATATTGACAAGTGATTTATAATGACATGTTTGATTTGTGTTGTTTTGGTGTCACCTGTGTTTTTCTTTTTCCCGCCAGTAGAGGGAGCACTAACTCTTGATATAAGTAACTGTCTTTTTTCCAGGCAGAAATAACATCACCAACGTACATAATATTATTAAATTATTATACTCTTGAATTTACAATTAATATACCAGAAATGTAATGTGGTCTATGTTTATTTCATAATTTATAAGTTGGGCGGCTTACATACATTGTTTATGATAGGCTTTGCTACATCTCTCCCTATATGAGCTCCTGTGCCAGCCCCAGCGGAAAGCATTCCCAGAATATGTGTGGCCCTCTCTTGGCTTCTACTTTTACTCGTGTTTTCCTCCTTCTTGGGAACATCAGTAGGATCATCTTCTTGCTGGAGATACAACTCAGAAACAGCTCTAAGAAATCTTTCTCTGACCTTCCACCTCTTGAGCATGGTTAGGTTTGTATTTTATGCACTTATGCCTATTTGTTTTATGTTTATTAGAAAAAGAAATGGTTTTTATTACTCTATTACATCATAAATGACTTGCCAAATAAAATACAGAATGTCCAGTGAAATGTGAGTTTCTAATGAATAATAATTTCACTTTTTAGCATATGTCCCATGAAATATTTGAAACATGCTTATATTTAAATTTGTTTATCTGAGATTCATACTTTACCAGGCATTTTGTATTTTTATTTAATGAGCCTGGCAACTCTAATCATAAACACTTTTCACTGCAGGGTTTTTTCCTTGTTCATATGCATAACTGGAAAGTACTGTGTCAACCCATGGAGGTTGCTCAAAAATGAAAAGGCCAAAAAGTCGTATGTGGCAAAGTTATGACAGGATAAAGGACTAGTACTTTTGAATGCTATACCTGCTTTTAAATAACCTGCATTAATAGTACATTAATGTGTCAACAGTTAATTTTATTCATTCTAAAAAGAAAATAATCATTTGTGCTAAGTAAAAATTTAAGGATTTAAAAATAAAAATTGGAGGGAACATTGAAAGATATTTAAGTGCCTTAAAATATCTCTTTGAGTTGTCAAGAAACATTATGTGGGTTAAGAAAATTCTCTTGCAAAATGATTATGGATCCTTTACAAAAAAAGTGTGATTTTAAAAGATGCATTATGTGTTGAACTAAGACAAGTTATAAAAAGATGGTACTAGTACTATTTATTGTTTAGGATAGTGAATTTTTTCCCTTATTTTGACCTGAAAAAGAAAGAAAAGTGTTGCTTCATTATGACCCCAATTGAATAAATATTCTTTACATACTTAATTTAAAATGTCTATAAGTCTGGTTACCTTAAAACCAAACATGGGGCATTTCTCTACCAGCATCTTAAGGTTTTGACTTAACTGATCCAGAAAAAAGTAAAGCAATACTCACAATTTCCCCCATTAATAAGCAAATAGTATACAGTTTCTAAAACTTCTCTCTTGCAACTGCAAGTTGTGTTGAATAATCTCATGACCAAGCTTCATTATATTCAGCGTGACTGGACATTAGTATGTAGAGAGATGAAAATGCACTGATGTAGCCAGTTCGAAAGAACAGCAGTCTTAACTGGGTGTGGTGGCACTTGCTTGTAAGTACAAGCACTTGCTTGTAATCCTAGCATGGTGGGGGGAGGTGAGGCAGAATCATAAATTTGCGTTTAGCCTGGGCAACTTGGCAAATTAGCAAGACCCTGTCTCAAAGTAAAAAACTCTTATCCCAGAAAGAATGGCCATCATTAAGAAATCAAAATAACAAATGCTGGCAAGGCTACAGGGAAAAAAGAAACCCTTTACATTCTTGGTGGGAATGTAAACCAGTACAACCACAATGGAAATCAGTATGGAGATTCCTCAAAAAAGTAAAACTGAAATTCCATTTGACCAGCTATTCCCCTTCTAGGTATCTTCCTGAAAGAGTTAAAGACACCATATTACAGTGATACATGCATTCCCGTGTTTATAGCAGCACAATTCATAATAGTTAAATCTTGGAAGTGGCCAATGTGTCTATCACCAGGTGAATGGATAAGGATATTTACATGCAATGGAGTACTAATCTGCCATAAAGAAAGATAAACCTGAATCATTTGTAGGAAAATGGATGCACCTTGAGACCATAATGTTAAGTGAAAGAAACCACACACACAAGCTTAAATATTGCATGGTTTCTATTATGTGAGAAACCCAAATTATACATAAAGAGCAACATAAAAAGATAGAAAATAGAAAGCTGGGAAAGAGATCTTTCTCAAAGGGGAAGGGGACCAAGAGATGGAGGGAGGAGGGGAGGGAAAGGGCATGAAAAAGGAAAGTAAGATGTGCTATATACATGTTCCAACTCCGTACAAGGAATGTAAACATCGTGTAGTGCAAACATATACTAATAAAAAAAAAGACCCTGGGGATGTGGCTCAGTGCAAAGGCTCTGGGCTCAACCCCCAGTATCACAACAAAATAAACAAAAACCAAAACAGAACAAAACCGAAGCAGGCAAACACACACACACACAATCACTAGTGACTGAAAATTGAAACTTTCAATTCTCATTATCAACAAACAATGAAAATACAATTTATAGCACTGTGATAAAATTCTTCACTTATTAGCTGCCTTGGTTGTGGTTATGTATACACCTATGTACATGGTTGTGTATATACATATTACAGGACTTTAATAAGGGGGCCCTTTCATAAATTGTCACTAAGGAAATAAACAGAAGCTAGTGCAAAGGCATGTGTGCAGATAATCCCACTACATTTAGAGAAAGGAAGGGATATTTATTGTTCTTGGTGGCAAGGCCGAGCAGAAGTGACCCTCAGAGCACCCAGTGCTGGCCTGCATCTGACAGTGGTGGTCAGGAAGTGTGAGCCCAGGTGTGACTTTTTCCCTGGGACTTTTCCCTCGGCCCTGCTGTTTCCTTGTATTGAGATCTCACTCACTATCCCTCCTTAATCCCCAGCAGCCTTTTGCAGATGGCCTCATGGACTCATTGTGTTTTGACTGGGAAAATTACTCTTATTTCTATGACCTGGAAAGACAGACTCCCTTCCTTCACCCCTCAAGTAACAGCTGAAATAGATTAGAGGATTAACAAGGAGGTACTCATACCCATCTACGCTGATTGCTGAGGTGGATCCAAAGGACCTATGGAAATGTGGACCATTTGGATAGATTTTTCCCACTATTCAGAATTCTGCTAGCAATAGATTACACCTAGTGCTTCTGATTATTTTTCACTCCTAGTTTTTTGGCCTGAGGAAGACAATAATTACAGATTTTTCTATAATTATATCTTACTCTGAGAATGAGATGAACTCCACTCCTTGACACCTATATGTATGTTATCCAATTTGCAGACATTTATATTTTAAATGCATTTTAAAGAAAAATATTTATGCAATGAATGTTCCATATTAAACAACATTTGGGACTATAGATCCTAGATTAAATGTTGTCTCACCCTTGCTTGCCTTTTTTTTTTAATCTTCAAAAATGTATTCTGCAATTTTGTAGATCTTTTGGTATTCCAAGTACTTTCAGCATTCCTCTAATTAATTTGATTAATTCTTTATACTTTATTACACTAGGATAATATAGTTCTACATTATTCTTCATGATCATTAAAAATTTTAAATATCAGGTATCTGGTTCTTACCTGTTCAAAATGAATCCAGATGTTCACCTACTGAAAGGGTGCCAAGTTTTTTTCTATCATAGATTTAACTTGGGAAAATGAATTTGGAACAATTCTGTAGGGACTATTGGTCACAGATGGCTGAGTGATAATAAATCCTCATGTTGAGATAGTCCTTCTGGCTTACAATACTTGTACTGATTTTAATAATTTAAAATACTCTACTCTGCATCCTCCAAGTAAACAAAAGGTATCTCTTAAGTTTTTCTTTTTTTAAAACACAAGATATGAAATGGTTTATGACATCTTAACTTTGTTCTTCCTCTTCAAGTATCTCTTTCAGAAATTTGCTCCTTCTCTCTGAGCTGTATAAAAGGTTGAGTTTCTTCCATGTTTAAAAAATCCTTCTTGCTATAGGCAACTTTCACTTGTATCGCATGCTGAGCTACGGGGTACTTTCTCTCATTCATTGCTGTCCTTATCACGTGGCGTAGTACTTACTGGCTATTCTCTGAGCCTCTGAGAGGGGGGTACTACTTTTCATCAATGGTTACATCTCCAGTGCTTAGCAAAATGGCTTGCGTTAATAGGTGCTCAATAAAGAACAGAAGGTAGTCTTTTAGGTCCATGATTTATACTGAATCATTTAAGTTTTCCTGTAAAGGATAAAAGAAAGATTTAGTAAGCTCTTTAGTCACCTTAGTTAAAATAACTTAACTATTTATTTTATAAATGAAAGAAAGCTTATGTACTCCAGATTCAAAGAAAAATTGGAACATAATGTCTAGATGTGATTTATTAAATTTGAGAGCTTAAGAAATTTCTCTGATGTTAATTTTAACAACCAAATTCAAGTATAAACTGATGGCACATTCCAATTAAGATAATTCAAATTAAGATAATTCATGTATGGGCGGGGGTGTTTCTAAAGAGATTACATAAGAGAAGTGGTCGGGAAGTAGAGAAATTACGACAGCAGTGCTCTGGGGCTAGTAGAAGGAATGTATCCAATGAGAAGAGTAGAGATAGGGTGTTGGAAATTGGAAGGAGAAAACCATGTGTTTTGAGAGCTGTGACCTTCTGTGGAAAGAAATGACCACCCCGAGTCAGCCCAACTGCACTTTCTCTATCCCTGTGGTCTCTTGCTTGGGTTTCCCACTGCCCAAGAGCAGACCTGAGGAGAGGGTCAGGAGAGCCTGTCACTGTGGCCCTTGCCTGTTGCCCTCCCAAGGCAAGGGCAGGATGGAGAGAGGATCTGCAGGGGAATTAGATGTCATGGGCACAGTGATGCTGTTTCTTATAATAAAGGTACTTTCTCTGTGGAATGTCCACATTGCTGAAAGAGAACCCGAAACCAGCAAACAAATGCCCCATGTAGCAGGACTTGCCTTGTATTTAATTTTTTTAGAAGAGATTAAGGTAATACTGGTCTTCAGAAACTTCACAGGGTGACAAGATATGACAAGCCCATGAAAATCTTCAGTTGTACAATGTTAGCCCAATTGTGGGTAAATTGTGCTCTACAGATTGCATTGCCTGTGACCTCAGGTCTGCCTTCTTATGAGAGTCCAGGATCACATTTCCACTAATGGGATATTTTATCTCATAAGGGAATGCATTTCTCAATGCACTAAAATGCTTTCCTCTTGCATCACTCTTTTTTAATAATGTGGAGAGATTTCTCCAATGGGGTTCACTGTGGATTGCCTGCAGTATGCAATTTTTTTCCAAATGCTAATAAATCTTCAATTTAAATTTGAGTAAATGATGCTTTAGTTCTATGAGAACTCTCTTTATGCTTTGTGTTGGACTTAAACAGATAACAGTTTTCACATCTGGTTAAAGAGAATATTGACGTCTAAATAAATTTGAGAACAGAAGGTTTTATACATATTGATTGTATCATATCACAAATTTGAAGCATATATTTGTTATGTGAAATTGGCATGCTGACATAGCAAATAAATGCCTTTAATGTAGGTATGTGTAGAATAGAAAATACAGTTTTCTATTCTGACAAATATGCCAGTAGCTTTCAAATGGGAAGGGCAACCAGTTTAGGCAGTGGGGCTCTTGACTGAATCTAAAAGTTTTAAAAATAGGACCATGTGCAAAAATGGAGTAGTCCAACTACTACATCATAAGGAAAACTGATGTCTCATCACTGTGCAGTGCACAAGATTTAAGGTTGAAAAAATATGAAGTCTTTTGAGAAAGATTAATTTAGCATGGCCAGCCAGTTAACCAGCAGTTTTAAGTAAAACTTCATGAAGTGAGAATGTATTAATCATTTTTACATAGTTGGACTTTGTCCCAGTTGGACTAGATTTTGTAACAGGTCTGACTGGTTTTCACTAAAAGGTAATTCATTTAGGTAGCAGTACCTTTTGATTCAATGCCTTCAGAAAGTGGGTAGAATAGGTAAGCCTTTTACTGCTTATGAAACAAATTTAAAAATTTAAGATATACTTACAAAACCAATAAGATTTGAAATCAAGACAGTACCAATTGAGCAGATTGCATTTTAGGAAAGGGACAGCATAGTATGAGAAAGAGGAAGCTAAGGTTACATCCATAAATATTCCCATTGAGTTGGAGGTGGTTAATAGCTTGGACTCTGAGGCCTGGCCATCTGCATTTGAATCCCTACTCTACCTTTTTTAGTAATCACTAAATCCAGAAAAAATTACTTAGTTTCTCTGTGTTTCAGTTTTCTTATTTTTAATGATAAGGATACTCGTATAACTACTAAATAGGGCTGTAACGGTCCTCAAAATTTCATATATATATACTTTTTTTAAAAAGTACTTGATATATTGTAGTGTTATAAAAGTATTACCTATTACAGTTATTGTTGACTTGAGTACCACTCTATTCACTGACATAGGTAGCTGTGAAGGTTACTTAATCTCAGTACATGTCAATTTAATTAGTACATATATATATGGAGTGCCTCCACCATCAGTGAATTTTTGTGACTATATCTATGCAACAAACATTTGTTGAACCCTCCACTGAGTACTAGGTACCATGATTAATGCTGGGAAAAGCACATTGAGTAAGAGAGACAAAGGCTCAGGTAACATGAAGCTTTAGGTCAAGCAGGCCATGAGGATACTATGGCAAGTAAAGTTCATGGTGATATGGTTGGGTCTAAGTGTTGGAGGTTGTCCAGTATCTTATCTTATGAATGATGAATGAACAGCCATCTTGTTTTTTCTTTTTTATTTTCCTGGTAACATTTTAGATTATACATAGTGATAACATTCATCATAAGGGAGTATGTACCTGTACATGCTATATCTTGCTTCTTTTTTTCCATTCCCCTCCTCCTCTTTCCCCTCCTTATTTACAAAAGCTTTTGTTTCAATTTTTTCCTTCTATTCTTCTTTTTTCTTGTCCCTTCTTTCCTTCCCACTCCCCCCTCCCTTGTTCTCCTTCTCATTTGAACATTTTCTTTCAATTTCCCAATATCTATTATACATTTTGGTCCTTATTCACACTTTCAGTTCTCACACCAGAGAAACCATATGATATTTGAACATGTGTGTGCAATTTATTTCACTTAAGACTATGGTCTCAAGGTGCACCAATTTAGCTAAAAAATGTCTCAAGCTTATCCTTCTTTATGGCAAAGTAGTACTCCATTGCTTAAAAAAAACCCCATAACTTCTTTATCCATCCATTGGTTGAAGGGCATTTGGGGCTCTTTCCAGGGATTTGGCTATTTGGCTACAAACTGTGCTGTTTACAAACTGTGCTGCTATAATATTGGGTGTGTATATATCACTGTGGCATGATGTTTTTAATTTTTTTTGGAAGAGTACCAAGAAGGGGGAAGAGTTGCATTGAATGGAACCTCTAGTTTGCAGTTTTTGGGGGAAATTGTCACACTGATTTCCAGTGGTTGCACCAGTCTATACTCCCACCAAACAGTTGCAGAAGGGTTCCTTTATCCTCACAGCCCCCACCAGCATCTGTTTTTTGGTTGATTTCTTGATGATAGCCATTCTTTCTGGAGTGAGATGGAATCTCAGAGTTGTTTTTAATTTGCATCTCTTGAATGACCAGTGATATTGAAACATTTTTTCTGTATTTATTTGCCATTTCTACTTCTTCATCTGAGAAGTGTGTATTCATTTCAGATGCCCATTTTTAGATTGGGTCTAAAGATTGAGGAGTCTGATTTTTAAAAATTCTATTGTATGTTCTAGATATTAGTCCCTTTGTCTAAAGAACAGCTGGCAAAAATTTTTTCCCATACTGTGGGTTGTCTCTTCACTCTGTTGGTGATTTCTTTTGCTGTGCAAAAACATTTTAATAAGATGAGATCCCAGTTGTTGATTCTTTGTGATAGTTCTTGTGCAATCAGGGTTTTGTTCATAAAGTATTTGCCTACACCAATGTCTTCAAGGGTACTATCTGTTCTGTCTTCCAGCAGATTTAGTGTTTCTGTTTTAATATTTAGATCATTGATCCATTTTGATTTCAGTTTAGTGCATGGTGAAAGATATGGGTCTAGTTTTAATCTTTGGCATGTGGAAAGCCAGTTTTACCAGCCCACTTATTAAAGATGCTGTCTTTCTTCCAGTGAATGTGTTTGGCACCTTTGTCAAAGATAAGGTGGCTGACTGTGTTTGGAGTTGTTTCTGCATTGTCTAATCTGTTCCATTGCTCCTCAGGTCTGTTTTTCTGCTAGTACCATGCTGTTTTCATCACAGTAGCTTTGTAGTATAATTTCAAGTTAGGGATTGTGATGCCCCTGCCTTGCCTTTGTTGCCCAGAACTGCTTTTGCTAGTCTAGGTCTGTTCTGGCTCTAAATAAATTTTAGGATTGTTTTCTCTAGTTCTGTGAGATATGCTATTGCAGTTTTGATCAGGATTGCATTAAATCTGTGTAACAATTTTGGAAATATGGCCACTTTCAATATCTTCATTCTTCCTATCCAAGAAAAGGGATATCAACTGAATTTGGTTATTAAATCTAGGAGTGTTCTGGTGTAGTTTTGGGGATCTTCTACGTAAAGTATTATGTCTTCCACGAATAATGATAATTTAACTTCTTCCTTTCCTGTCATTATTCCTTTTATTTTTTTCTTTTGTCTAATTACTCTGGCTAATGTTTCCAGAACTATGTTGAATAAGAGTGGTGACAGTGGACATCTTTGTCTTGTCCCTGATTTTAGCATGAAAGCTTTTCAGTTTTTGTCCATTTCATATGATGTTGGTTGTTGGTTTGTTATAGATCGCTTTTATCAGATTGAGATAAAGACCATGTATTCCACTTTTTTGTAGGTTTTTTTTTTATCATGAATGGGTTTTGGACTTTGTCAAGTTCTTTTTCTGCCTCTATTGACATGATCATATGGTTTTTCCCTTTGGCTCTGTTAATATGGTGTATTACATTTATTAATTTACATACACTGCAACATCCCTGCATCCCAGGGGTGAATCCTAGTTGGTCATGGTGTATAATCTTCTTTATGATTTGCTGCATTCTGTTTACCAGTATCTTATTGAGGACTTTTACATCTATGTTCATTAGGGAAATTGACCTACAGGTCTCTTTTTTGGGTGGATCCTTCTCTGGTTTTGGTATTAGGGTAATGTCTGCCTCCAGGAACGAATTTGGGAGCATTAGTTCCCTTTCAATTTCATTAAAAAGTTGAGCAGTGGTATTAGGTCTTCTCTAAATTTCTTATAGAATTCAGCAGTGAATCTGTCAGGGCCTGGGCTTTTCTTTGTTGGTAGGTTTTTTTTTTTTTTTTTTTTTTGTGGGTACTGGGGTCGACCTCAGGACCTCATGCACCAGTGGGTGCCCTGCCGCTGAGCGATACCACCAGCCCTTTTATCGTACGTGGGTTCCGGGAGTCAAACTCGGGCCCTCGCACTTGCCAGGCAGGTGCTTACGCCACTGAGCCATCTCACTGGCCCTGTTGGTAGGTTTTTAATTAGTCCTTGAATTTCATTGACAAATATTGGTTTATTTAGAATATTTATATCTTCTTGATTCAGTTTTGATAATATATGTATGAAATATATATATATATATATATATATATTTCATACATATATTATCAAAACTGAATCAAGAAGATATAAATATTCTAAATAAACCAATATTTGTCAATGAAATTCAAGGACTAATTAAAAACCTACCAACAGGGCCAGTGAGATGGCTCAGTGGCGTAAGCACCTGCCTGGCAAGTGCGAGGGCCCGAGTTTGACTCCCGGAACCCACGTACGATAAAAGGGCTGGTGGTATCGCTCAGCGGCACGGGCACCCACTGGTGCATGAGGTCCTGAGGTCGACCCCCAGTACCCACAAAAAAAAAAAAAAAAAAAACCTACCAACAAAGAAAAGCCCAGGCCCTGACAGATTCACTGCTGAATTCTATAAGAAATTTAGAGAAGACCTAATACCACTGCTCAACTTTTTAATGAAATTGAAAGGGAACTAATGCTCCCAAATTCGTTCCTGGAGGCAGACATTACCCTAATACCAAAACCAGAGAAGGATCCACCCAAAAAAGAGACCTGTAGGTCAATTTCCCTAATGAACATAGATGTAAAAGTCCTCAATAAGATACTGGTAAACAGAATGCAGCAAATCATAAAGAAGATTATACACCATGACCAACTAGGATTCACCCCTGGGATGCAGGGATGTTGCAGTGTATGTAAATTAATAAATGTAATACACCATATTAACAGAGCCAAAGGGAAAAACCATATGATCATGTCAATAGAGGCAGAAAAAGAACTTGACAAAGTCCAAAACCCATTCATGATAAAAAAAAAACCTACAAAAAAGTGGAATACATGGTCTTTATCTCAATCTGATAAAAGCGATCTATAACAAACCAACAACCAACATCATATGAAATGGACAAAAACTGAAAAGCTTTCATGCTAAAATCAGGGACAAGACAAAGATGTCCACTGTCACCACTCTTATTCAACATAGTTCTGGAAACATTAGCCAGAGTAATTAGACAAAAGAAAAAAATAAAAGGAATAATGACAGGAAAGGAAGAAGTTAAATTATCATTATTCGTGGAAGACATAATACTTTACGTAGAAGATCCCCAAAACTACACCAGAACACTCCTAGATTTAATAACCAAATTCAGTTGATATCCCTTTTCTTGGATAGGAAGAATGAAGATATTGAAAGTGGCCATATTTCCAAAATTGTTACACAGATTTAATGCAATCCTGATCAAAACTGCAATAGCATATCTCACAGAACTAGAGAAAACAATCCTAAAATTTATTTAGAGCCAGAACAGACCTAGACTAGCAAAAGCAGTTCTGGGCAACAAAGGCAAGGCAGGGGCATCACAATCCCTAACTTGAAATTATACTACAAAGCTACTGTGATGAAAACAGCATGGTACTAGCAGAAAAACAGACCTGAGGAGCAATGGAACAGATTAGACAATGCAGAAACAACTCCAAACACAGTCAGCCACCTTATCTTTGACAAAGGTGCCAAACACATTCACTGGAAGAAAGACAGCATCTTTAATAAGTGGGCTGGAAAAACTGGCTTTCCACATGCCAAAGATTAAAACTAGACCCATATCTTTCACCATGCACTAAACTGAAATCAAAATGGATCAATGATCTAAATATTAAAACAGAAACACTAAATCTGCTGGAAGACAGAACAGATAGTACCCTTGAAGACATTGGTGTAGGCAAATACTTTATGAACAAAACCCTGATTGCACAAGAACTATCACAAAGAATCAACAACTGGGATCTCATCTTATTAAAATGTTTTTGCACAGCAAAAGAAATCACCAACAGAGTGAAGAGACAACCCACAGTATGGGAAAAAATTTTTGCCAGCTGTTCTTTAGACAAAGGACTAATATCTAGAACATACAAAGAATTTTTAAAAATCAGACTCCTCAATTTTAGACCCAATCTAAAAATGGGCATCTGAAATGAATACACACTTCTCAGATGAAGAAGTAGAAATGGCAAATAAATACATGAAAAAATGTTCAATATCACTGGTCATTCAAGAGATGCAAATTAAAACAACTCTGAGATTCCATCTCACTCCAGAAAGAATGGCTATCATCAAGAAATCAACCAAAAACAGATGCTGGTGGGGCTGTGAGGATAAAGGAACCCTTCTGCACTGTTGGGTGGGAGTATAGACTGGTGCAACCACTGGAAATCAGTGTGAAATTTCCCCAAAAACTGAAAACTAGAGGTTCCATTCAATGCAACTCTTCCCCTTCTTGGTATCTTCCAAAAAAAATTAAAAACATCATGCCACAGTGATATATACACACCCATATTATAGCAGCACAGTTTGTAACAGCACAGTTTGTAGCCAAATAGCCAAATCCTGGAAAGAGCCCAAATGCCCTTCAACCAATGGATGGATAAAGAAGTTATGGGGTTTTTTTAAGCAATGGAGTACTACTTTGCCATAAAGAAGGATAAGCTTGAGACATTTTTAGCTAAATTGGTGCACCTTGAGACCATAGTCTTAAGTGAAATAAATTGCACACACATGTTCAAATATCATATGGTTTCTCTGGTGTGAGAAACTGAAAGTGTAAAAAGGACCAAAATATATAATAGATATTGTGAAATAGGAAGAAAATGTTCAAGTGGGAAGGGGAACAAGGGAGGGAGGAGGGGGAAGGAAAGAAGGGACAAGAAATAGAAAGAATAGAAGGAAAAAATTGAAACAAAGCTTTTGTAAATAAGGAGGGGAAAGAGAGAGGAGGGGAATGGAAAAAAAAAGCAAGATATAGCATGTACAGGTACATACTCCTTATGATGAATGTTATCACTATGTATATCTAAAATGTACCAGGAAAATAAAAAAGAAAAAAACGATGGCTGTTCATTCATCATTCATAAGATAAGATACTGGACAAACCTCCAACACTTAGACCCAACCATATCACCATGAACTTTACTTGCCATAGTATCCTCATGGCTGCTTGACCTCTAAAGCTTCATGTTCCTGAGCCTTTGTCTCTCTTACTCAATGTGCTTTTCCCAGCATTAATCATGGTACCTAGTACTCAGTGGAGGTTCAAACAAATGTTTGTTGCATAGATATAGTCACAAAAATATCACTGATGGTGGAGGCACTCCCATATATATATGTACTAATTAAATTGACATGTAAGCTTGAGATTATGTACCTTCACAGATACAAAGTTGGGTCAGTGAATAGCGTGGTACTCAAGTCAACAATAACTGTAATAGGTAATACTTTTATAACACTACAAATATATCAAGTACTTTTTAAAAAAAGTATATATATATGAAATTTTGAGGACCGTTACAGCCCTATTTTAGTAGTTATAAGAGTATCCTTATTCATAAAAATAAGAAAACTGAAACACAGAGAAACTAAGTAATTTTTCTGGATTTTGTGATTACTAAAAAGGTAGAGTAGGGATTCAAATGCAGATGGCCAGGCCCTCAGAGTCCAAGCTATTAACCACCTCCAACCTCAATGGGATAGTAATGGATGTAACCTTAGCTTCCTCTTTCTCATACTATGCTGTCCTTTCCTAAAATGCAATCTGCTCAATTGGTACTGTCTTGATTTCAAATTCTTATTGTTTTTGTAAGTTCTTATCTTAAATTTATTAATTTGTTTCATAAGCAGTAAAAGGCTACCTATTCTACCCACTTTCTGAAGGCATTGAATCAAAAGGTACTGCTACCTAAATGAATTACCATTTTAGTGTAAACAGTCAGACCATGTTACAAAATCTAGTCCAACTGGGACAAAAGTCAACTATGTAAAAAATGATAATACATTCTCACTTCATGAAGTTTTACTTAAAACATGCTGGTTAACTGGCTGGCCTTGCTAAATTTAATCTTTCTCAAAAGACTTCATATTTTTCAACCTTAAATATTGTGCACTGCACAGTGATAGAGACATCAGTGTTCTTATGATGTAGTAGTTGAGACTACTCCATTGCACATGGTCTATTTTTCAACTTTTAGATTCCAGTCAAGAGCCCACTGCCTTAACTGGTTGCCCTTCCCATTATGAATGCTCTGGCATATTTGTCAGAATTAGAATAAATGTATTTTCTATTCTACACATACCTACATTAAAGGCATTTATTCCTATGTCGCATGCCAATTTCACATAAACATATATATGCTTCAAATTTGTGTTGAGATTATGATACAAACAATATGTATAATCCTTCTGTTCTACAAATTTCATTTAGACGTCAATATACATCGTTTAACCAGATGTGAAAACTGTTATCTGTTTAAGTCCAACACAAAATGCATAAAGTGAGTTCTCATAGAACTAAAGCAATCATTTACTCAAATTTAAATTGAAGATTTATTAGCATTTGGAAAAAAAATTGCATACTGCAGGCAATTCCACACAGTGAACCCCCATTGGAGAAATCTCTCCACATTATTTAAAAAAGAGTGATGCAAGAGGAAAGCATGGTTAGTGCATTGAGAACTGCATTCCCTTATGAGATAAAATATCCCATTAGTGGAAATGTGATCCTGGACTCTCATAAGAAGGCAGACCTGAGGGTCACAGGCAATGCAATCTGTAGAGCACAATTACCCACAATTGGGGCTAACATTGTACAACTGAAGATTTTCATGGGCTTGTCAATATCTTGTCACCCTGTGAAGTTTCTGAAGACCAGTATTACCTTAATCTCTTCTAAAAAAATTAAATACAAGGCAAAGTCCTGCTACATGGGGCATTTGTTTGCTGGTTTCGGGTTCTCTTTCAGCAATGTGGACATTCCACAGAGGAAAGTACCTTTATTATAAGAAACAGCATCACTGTGCCCATGACATCTAATTCCCCTGCAGATCCTCTCTCACATCCTGCCCCTTTGCCTTGGGAGGGCAACAGGCAAGGGCCACAGTGACAGGCTCTCCTGACCTCGCCTAGGTCTGCTCTTGGGCAGTGGGAAGACCCAAGCAAGAGACCACAGGGATAGAGAAAGTGCAGGTTGGGCTGACTCGGGGTGGTTCATTTCTTTCCACAGAAGGTACACAGCTCTCAAAACACATGGTTTTCTCCTTCCAATTTCCAACACCCTATCTCTACTCTTCTCATTGGGATACATTCCTTCTACTAGCCCCAGAGCACTGCTGTCGTAATCTTCTCTACTTCCCGAACCTACTTTCTCTTAGGTAATCTCTTTAGAAACACCCCCCGCCCAGTACATGAATTATCTTAATTTGAATTATCTTAATTGGAATGTGCCCATCAGTTTTATACTTGTATTTGGTTGTTAAAATTAACATCAGAGAAATTTCTTAAGCTCTCAAATTTAATAAATCACATCTAGACATTATGTTTCCAATTTTCTTTTGAATCATGGAGTAACATAAGCTTTCTTTCATTTATAAAATAAATAGTTAAGTTATTTTAACTAAGGTGACTAAAGAGCTTACTAAATCTTTCTTTTATCCTTTACAGGAAAACTTAATGATTCAGTATAAATCATGGACCTAAAAGACTACCTTCTGTTCTTTATTGAGCACCTATTAACGCAAGCCATTTTTGCTAAGCACTGGAGATGTAACCATTGATGAAAAGTAGTACCCCCCTCTCAGAGGCTCAGAGAATAGCCAGTAAGTACTACGCCACGTGATAAGGACAGCAATGAATGAGAGAAAGTACCCCGTAGCTCAGCATGCGATACAAGTGAAAGTTGCCTATAGCAAGAAGGATTTTTTAAACATGGAAGAAACTCCAACCCTTTTATACAGCTCAGAGAGAAGGAGCAAATTTCTGAAAGAGATACTTGAAGAGGCAAGAACAAAGTTAAGATGTCATAAACCATTTCATATCTTGTGTTTAAAAAAAGAAAAACTTAAGAGATACCTTTTGTTTACTGGGAGGATTGCAGAGTCAGAGTATTTAAATTATTAAATTCAGTACAAGTATTGTAAGCCAGAAGGACTATCTCAACATGAGGAATTTATTATCAATCAGCCCATCTGTGACCAATAGTCCCTACAGAATTGTTCCAAATTCATTTTCCAAGTTAAATCTATGATAGAAAAAAACTTGGGCACCCTTTCAGTAGGTGAACAATCTGGATTCATTTTGAACAGGTAAGAACCAGATACCCTGATATTTAAAATTTTTAATGATCATGAAGAATAATGTAGAACTATATGATCCTAGTGTAATAAAGTATAAAGAATTAATCAAATTAATTCAGAGGAATGCTGAAAGTACTTGGAATACCAAAAGATCTACAAAATTGCCGAATACATTTTTGAAGATTAAAAAAAAATAGGCAAGCCAAGGGTGAGACAACATTTAATCTAGGATCTATAGTCCCAAAATGTTGTTTAATATGGAACATTCATTGCATAAATATTTTTCTTTAAAAAATGCATTTAAAATTTAAATGTCTGCAAATTGGATAACATACATATAGGTGTCAAGGAGTGGAGTTCATCTCATTCTCAGAGTAAGATATAATTATAGAAAAAATCTGTAATTATTGTCTTCCTCAGGCCAAAAAACTAGGAGTGAAAATAATCAGAAGCACTAGGTGTAATCTATTGCTAGCAGAATTCTGAATAGTGGGAAAAATCTATCCAAATGTCCACATTTCCATAGGTCCTTTGGATCCACCTCAGCAATCAGCGTAGATGGGTATGAGTACCTCCTTTGGTTAATCCTCTAATCTATTTCAGCTGTTACTTGAGGGGGTGAAGGAAGGGAAGTCTGTCTTTCCAGGTCATAGAAATAATAGTAATTTTCCCAGTCAAAACACAATGAGTCCATGAGGCCATCTGCAAAAGGCTGCTGGGGATTAAGGAGGGAAGTGAGTGAGATCTCAAGTACAAGGAAACAGCAGGGCCGAGGGAAAAGTCCATGGAAAAAGTCACACCTGGGCTCACACTTCCTGACCACCAACTGTCAGATGCAGGCCAGACTGGGTGCTCTGAGGGTCACTTCTGCTCGGTCCTTGCCACCAAGAACAATAATATCCCCTTCCTTTCTCTAAATGTAGTGGGATTATCTTGCACACATGCCTTTGCACTAGCTTCTGTTTATTTCCTTAGTGACAATTTAATGAAAGGGCCCCTTATTAAAGTCCGTGTAATATGTATATTACCACAACCATGTACATAGGTGTATACATAACCACGAACCAAGGCAGCTAATAAGTGAAGAAGTTTATCACAGTGCTATAAATTGTATTTTCATTTGATGTGTTGATAATGAGAATTGAAAGTTTCAAATTTCTCAGATCACTAGTGATTGTGTGGGTGTGTGTTTGGCCTGCTTCGGTTTTGTTCTGTTTTGGTTTTTGTTTATTTTGTTGTGATACTGGGGGTTGAGCCCAGAGCCTTTGCACTGAGCCACATCCCCAGGGTCTTTTTTTTATTAGTATATGTTTGCACTACACGATGTTTACATTCCTTGTACGGAGTTGGAACATGTATATAGCACATCTTACTTTCCTTTTTCATGCCCTTTCCCTCCCCTCCTCCCTCCATCTCTTGGTCCCCTTCCCCTTTGAGAAAGATCTCTTTCCCAGCTTTCTATTTTCTATCTTTTATGTTGCTCTTTATGTATAATTTGGGTTTCTCACATAATAGAAACCATGCAATATTTAAGCTTGTGTGTGTGGTTTCTTTCACTTAACATTATGGTCTCAAGGTGCATCCATTTTCCTACAAATGATTCAGGTTTATCTTTCTTTATGGCAGATTAGTACTCCATTGCATGTAAATATCCTTATCCATTCACCTGGTGATAGACACATTGGCCACTTCCAAGATTTAACTATTATGAATTGTGCTGCTATAAACACGGGAATGCATGTATCACTGTAATATGGTGTCTTTAACTCTTTCAGGAAGATACCTAGAAGGGGAATAGCTGGTCAAATGGAATTTCAGTTTTACTTTTTTGAGGAATCTCCATACTGATTTCCATTGTGGTTGTACTGGTTTACATTCCCACCAAGAATGTAAAGGGTTTCTTTTTTCCCTGTAGCCTTGCCAGCATTTGTTATTTTGATTTCTTAATGATGGCCATTCTTTCTGGGATAAGAGTTTTTTACTTTGAGACAGGGTCTTGCTAATTTGCCAAGTTGCCCAGGCTAAACGCAAATTTATGATTCTGCCTCACCTCCCCCACCATGCTAGGATTACAAGCAAGTGCTTGTACTTACAAGCAAGTGCCACCACACCCAGTTAAGACTGCTGTTCTTTCGAACTGGCTACATCAGTGCATTTTCATCTCTCTACATACTAATGTCCAGTCACGCTGAATATAATGAAGCTTGGTCATGAGATTATTCAACACAACTTGCAGTTGCAAGAGAGAAGTTTTAGAAACTGTATACTATTTGCTTATTAATGGGGGAAATTGTGAGTATTGCTTTACTTTTTTTCTGGATCAGTTAAGTCAAAACCTTAAGATGCTGGTAGAGAAATGCCCCATGTTTGGTTTAAGGTAACCAGACTTATAGACATTTTAAATTAAGTATGTAAAGAATATTTATTCAATTGGGGTCATAATGAAGCAACACTTTTCTTTCTTTTTCAGGTCAAAATAAGGGAAAAAATTCACTATCCTAAACAATAAATAGTACTAGTACCATCTTTTTATAACTTGTCTTAGTTCAACACATAATGCATCTTTTAAAATCACACTTTTTTTGTAAAGGATCCATAATCATTTTGCAAGAGAATTTTCTTAACCCACATAATGTTTCTTGACAACTCAAAGAGATATTTTAAGGCACTTAAATATCTTTCAATGTTCCCTCCAATTTTTATTTTTAAATCCTTAAATTTTTACTTAGCACAAATGATTATTTTCTTTTTAGAATGAATAAAATTAACTGTTGACACATTAATGTACTATTAATGCAGGTTATTTAAAAGCAGGTATAGCATTCAAAAGTACTAGTCCTTTATCCTGTCATAACTTTGCCACATACGACTTTTGGCCTTTTCATTTTTGAGCAACCTCCATGGGTTGACACAGTACTTTCCAGTTATGCATATGAACAAGGAAAAAACCCTGCAGTGAAAAGTGTTTATGATTAGAGTTGCCAGGCTCATTAAATAAAAATACAAAATGCCTGGTAAAGTATGAATCTCAGATAAACAAATTTAAATATAAGCATGTTTCAAATATTTCATGGGACATATGCTAAAAAGTGAAATTATTATTCATTAGAAACTCACATTTCACTGGACATTCTGTATTTTATTTGGCAAGTCATTTATGATGTAATAGAGTAATAAAAACCATTTCTTTTTCTAATAAACATAAAACAAATAGGCATAAGTGCATAAAATACAAACCTAACCATGCTCAAGAGGTGGAAGGTCAGAGAAAGATTTCTTAGAGCTGTTTCTGAGTTGTATCTCCAGCAAGAAGATGATCCTACTGATGTTCCCAAGAAGGAGGAAAACACGAGTAAAAGTAGAAGCCAAGAGAGGGCCACACATATTCTGGGAATGCTTTCCGCTGGGGCTGGCACAGGAGCTCATATAGGGAGAGATGTAGCAAAGCCTATCATAAACAATGTATGTAAGCCGCCCAACTTATAAATTATGAAATAAACATAGACCACATTACATTTCTGGTATATTAATTGTAAATTCAAGAGTATAATAATTTAATAATATTATGTACGTTGGTGATGTTATTTCTGCCTGGAAAAAAGACAGTTACTTATATCAAGAGTTAGTGCTCCCTCTACTGGCGGGAAAAAGAAAAACACAGGTGACACCAAAACAACACAAATCAAACATGTCATTATAAATCACTTGTCAATATTGACAATTTTATGGACTGCCTTAAACTCACAAGTGTTTTCTTCTTCCCAGATACCATAATTCAGAAACTAATTAGTGAAAAAAGTCTCTAAAGTTGAGGATTCACCATTAAATAGTTCGTGTCTAATGGATTCAATGAAGCTCAAGGAAGTTCTTGCTTTCCTTACCAAGTTTTTGGGGTTTTTTCTGCATAATCCAGCTGATATTCACAACAAGGGAAAACACTAAATCTGTTATTAAGTACATTGTCTAATTGCCTAGAAGGGAGTTATGTGTAAATAAGACTCACTCTGTGAGCTTGTAAAAGTACTGTTTCCATCCCAGACTCAGTAAAATATAAGCACCACAAGAGGGACTTAGCAATCTCTGGCTTTAACAGCTGTCCCTAAGTGACTGTTACCAAACCCATTTGAGAAGCACTTCTGCAATGCAAATATTCCTCAATAAATAAAACTTTTTGGCTGCCAACTTGTTGCTGAACAGCTGATTGACTCCTGAGTATCCTCAATTAATTAGCACCACCTGTTTAGCAAAAGTAACTAGTTCCCGATGGCCCATTAGATCAACTCTAAAATCTCTCCCTGGCAGAAACTCAGTCTCTCCGCCAGCTGGGCTCGTCTCACCTGCTCATATCCCTATCCCAAGCCCCAATTCCAGTGAGGCTTCTCTCTTTGGTCCTGTGTTAATCAGCTTTCCATCACTGTGACAAAATGCCTGAGATAAGCAACTTAAAGGAGGACAAGTTGATTTTGGCTCACAGTTTTAGAGGTTTCAGCCCATGGTCAGCTGACTCCGTTGTTTTGGGCCTGAAGTAAGGCAGAGGATCATGGTGGAGAGCATAGTGGAGAAAAGCTGCTCTGTTCATGGTGGCTGGAACTCCTTCCCCATAGCAGGGGGCAGCGCTCTTCAAAGGCACATGCCTGGTGACCAACTTCCTCCCACTGGGTCCTACATCCTAAAGTTTCCACCACTTCCCAGTAGTACCACCAGCCAGAGACCACACCTTCAATGTGCAAGCCTTTGGGGGAACATTCAAGATCCAATCTATAATAGGTCCCCACTCTGCCATGTGTCTCCCTGCAGAAAAATCACCCATGCATTAAAATGGAACTTTACTTATTTCAAAGTCTACTGAAATCTCAGCAGCTACTGTATTAATTGCTACGGGCTTACTATGGTCTTAACTCTACATCCTACATATTCTTCATATTTAGATTCCTTCCTATATGCTGTGTAGTATTTACTGCTTTCTTGTCAATTGATGGGCCAGCATGTATGTGGGCAAGCCAGACAGGCTAATAATTTGACACCCTTTCGATAGTGGTTAAATGTTACTCCAACTCTTATGTATAGGTGAGATTGAGAAGATATGGGAAGAACAGAGAAGGAAGAACACAGGGCTCAGTCACTACAGTTCCCAAAACTTTCATACTGCTCTCCCCAAAACACGAGCCCAGCAGTACGGCATATCCTCTAATGATTTCACCATCCTCTTCCTCCTCCTACCCAAGAAACTACTCAAAGTATTCATTCCAAGTACACAGAATGCATACCTACTCTTAGAACAGTTAGAATAATAAGATTTTCTTGGTCTTGTTTTTCTACCAATGTCTGGCACACCCTACCAATGTAATAGCACAGTTGCCTGGCTAGCCTAATCCATAGACAGCCAGCTCTCTTTATATTTCAAGCAGGTCTTGGCTCCCAGCCAAAATGCCTAGATATTCCAATGTTATGCATTTACCATGGGATTTATTATGATTCAGTGTACACTAATGTTCCCAGTCAATACTTGATGAGTTTTACCATAATCATGGGTAGTCATCACCATACTGCTGCCTCACGTATCTAGCTCAGAAGTTTTAGAGATGTTATAAATTGACTGTTTGATAATATTATGTTTACGTTTTCGGGCTGCTGGTGTAGAAGTCTTCACATACCATATATGAGTGTGTGTGTGTGTGTGTGTGTGTGTATCTTTAATAAAAGCATGTCCAATTTAATATAGAGTCACTTCAGCCATTCCAAGCTTATAGAATTAATACTTTCATTTCTACCCATATTATTGACTAACCTGAAAACACCAAGAGTAAAGCATTAGAAAAGACAAAATTTAGCAAACATTTTAAACGCATCAAGTAGAGGTTGTTTTTTTGAGGGGAGGTACCGGGGGAACTCAGGACCTCACGCGCCAGCAGGTGCCCATGCCACTGAATGATATCACCGGCCCTTTTTTTTTTTCTGTGGGTACCGGAAGTTGAACTCAGGACCTTGTGCTTGCCAGGCAGGCGCTTATGCCTCTGAGCTATCTCACCAGCCCTCAAGTAGAGTTTTTAAGTACACAGTAAAAAGAGGATGTATCCAAAACTTTTTAAAATTGAAGATGTCAGTCGTATTAGACAAAAAGTCAAAAAGAACAGTAGTTAGAAAATAAATGTACTTGGGCCGGTGAGATGGCTCAGCGGCGTAAGCGCCTGCCCGGCAAGCGCGAGGGCCCAAGTTTGACTCCCAGAACCCACATACGAAAAAAGGGCCGGTGATATTGCTCAGCGGCACAGGCGCCTGGCGCGCGAGGTCCTGAGGTCGACCCCTGGTACCCACAAAAAAAAAAAAAAAAGAAAGAAAATAAATGTACTTGATACTCCAGAAGCCCAAAAACATTCAAACTTTAAGTCTATTGTGCTCCCTACTTTGAAGGAATGTTTGTGTCTGCAATTATGTGTCTATTTGAAGACATATCAAGCTATTCTGACTCTGCGTGTTATATTCAAGACTAAATTTCAGCCAGAACACAGCTAGTGAATGAGACATGAAATATACTCAGTAACAGTTCGTTACTTGATTTCCAATGACCGAATGCCTTGGACGAAGCACTCTGATCTAATTCACAAGCATTAACTTGATGTAGGAAAAACTATTAATTAAACAAATAAAGTCAGAGCAGAATATACATATCCAATTTATCTG
Organism: Erethizon dorsatum; assembly: GCA_028451465.1. Classification (NCBI taxonomy): domain Eukaryota; kingdom Metazoa; phylum Chordata; class Mammalia; order Rodentia; family Erethizontidae; genus Erethizon; species Erethizon dorsatum. Next base: position 41,448,220 of record CM051831.1, read on the forward strand.
ACAGAAGTACACACTAAGTATACCAGAATTCCACTGCTGCAGTGAAAATTCCTACAAACTTAGTTTAAACAACACTAGGTCGATATATCAGTTAGGTAGATCAGAAGTCTCAGATAACCTGACGGGTTCTCTGTTTTGGATCTAAGACCGAAATCAAGATGTCAGCAGCTTGGTCTTCTGTTTGCAGGATCTGGAAGAATCCACAAAACTCATCCAGGATGTTGACAGAATTCATTTCCTTTGCAATTGTGGTCCTGAGGTTATCATTTCCTTGCTGGTTGTCAGTTGGAGCTCCTAGAGGCCATCAGCATTCCTTGGCATGTGGTTTCCTCCATCTTCAAAACTATACTTTCATTTGTTCAAAACCAAAAAGGAGCATCAACCTCCTTCCCCTCAAGTTTTTGATCTCTGAGTTCTCTTTTTTACTAGTCAAAGCCTGGCTTGTATAGGATTCATGTAATTAGATTATGCCCAACCAGATAATTTGCTGTTTTGCACAAAAAGTAACCTATAATTATATATAATGTGTATAATCTATAAAGTGGGAGTGATAGTTTATCCTATGCAGAAGTTTCACCTTACTAAAAGACCATGGAATTGTACAAAGATGAGGGTCACTAAGGTCTTTCATAGACCTATTATACACATCAAGTATATTTCTTTATTGGTTGTTATGCTTTGTTTTAAAATTTGAGCATATATGTATTATTTAACAAGCATTTATGGCACTCTATTTAGCAGGTTTTATTTGTGCAGATTAATAATCCATGACCTCTGCCCTCAAGGCGATTGATTTATTGGTAAGTCTTTAACTGTGATGAGTACATTAGTAGAGGGCTCTAAATAAGGTGGTGGCATAAAGGAGGAGAGATGGCACTGAATTTTGCTGTGGGACTTAAGTGGATACTGACATGAGACGATGAGATCTAAGCAGCAGACCAGCAGGCAGGAGGGCCTTGGCCTTCACGCTAAAGAAGTTATTCTGTAGTTGATATAAAGTCATCTGAGACTGTTAAGCAAGAAATGAGATTCAAACAGCAGACGCCCAGATTTTAACATCGTCACTACCAACAAACAGTACAAACCAGCTACGACCTAGGCAGACTGACCCACTATTATTGTTATCGGGGTAGTTCAGTTTAGTTATTAAGAGTAGGCAGTCAGAGCAGCCTGACAATAGGGTCAGATAAAAGAAAATAGCCCATCATTAAAAAGTAAGTCAAGCAGCTGGTTAAACTTAGAAATGTAAAAGAAAACACAAGAGCAGAGAATAGAAGGTTAGGACAAGAACAGAGAGATAAGGACCTATCTTCTCAGGAAGAAGGAATGCTAAGTTAGTTGACAGCTCCTCCCTCACTTCCCAATTGGACTTGAAAAAACTTAGAAATGCAGGGTAACCAGTTTGAACTCAGTTTGCGGTCAACCCACTAAATAATTAATTTTCTTCAAATCCTGAACCCACAAAACCACCTGTTTAAAACAAGTCGCCTGCTCTGTTTATCTATATAAGGCCAAACAAAGAAAGAACACAGGATTTCTATCCCCTCTTTGTGGGTGTCCACCAAGAGCTTTTTTCTTATTATTTGTTCTTATTATTTTTAATAAACACCCCTCTAACTTCCTCCTTTTATCTTTGATTTTATCCTTCAACTTCATGAGACAAAGGGCTCGGGTTTATACAAAATTAACTCTTTCATTACTGCTCCTGAGAGAAATGAATTCAATCGACCTAGTGGCCAGAAACATTAATGCAATTTTCAAAAGAACCCAATTTATAACCATATTGTCACTTATCACTGGAAAAATCTAACTCAGACTGACAGCTCCTCCATCAATAGTCTGTGACAATTTTCTAATTTACCATAATTTACTATGTCACCCTTCCAAAATTCCAAGACTTTCTTGCCCACCCTCTGCCAGACTTTTCAACTACTCATAAAAAAAAATGTCTTTTTTTTTTTTTTTTTTTTTTGTGGGTACCGGGGGTTGACCTCAGGACCTCGGGTGCCTGCGCGCCTGTGCCGCTGAGCGGTATCACCGGCCCCTTTTTCGTATGTGGGTTCCGGGAGTCGAACTCGGGCCCTCGCGCTTGCCGCGCAGGCGCTTAAGCCGCTGAGACATCTCACCGGCCCAAAAAGAATGTCTTTTATAGGCTAGAGTGAAAGCTTTGCACACATTAAAAAAAAAAAAAAAAAAAAAAAAAGCCTGCACATTTTATACCTGCTGTTGCTTCCTGAGAAAGGTTACAGGAATCTCAAGTAAATTTTAATGAGTTAGCTTCTCAGGTCTCAGAACTGATTTATGTAGGAAGGCATTTGAGATTTTGTAGTAAGTACATGGTTGACATGAATTATCATGTAGGTGTACACCATTCAACATAAAAGTTCTCTTGGTTTAAAGAGTGGCCAAGTTACAGAAACAGAATAATTTTTAAATGTCACTGTTGGATTTCTTCTAACTACAAAGAACTAAGTATTTAGAAAATCAAATCCCTACCTCTGAGAAGTGACTCAGGTACTTCTTTTTCAGTGGAACATATTGTTTAAAAAAACAGAAGCAGAAGGATTTTTCCTGATTAATATGAGAAGGAAAAAAATCAAGCAACTCCCTTTCCATTACTTTCCAGGCTTGTATATCCACCCTGTTCTTCCTCCTATTACCAGACATGTGTGTGACTCATGAGATTCTACTTGAAGTTTCAACTCAACTACCCTCCTCCCACAATGGAGTTTTCTGTTAAAATCCATGAGGCAGAGAAATGGAAAAACCTGAGCTTTCAAAGTTTCTAACTGCCAAGAAGACAGGACAACCTTTCTAAAGTAGGAAGTAGCATAATGCTATCTTCTCCATAGATATTACTTTTAAAAATCTATATCACTTCAAGGTAATAAAAAGTTGTAGGGCTTTTATAAGTTAATATCTGATAGCTAAATTTATCAAGAAGAATTTTGTTTTGCTTATCCAAGAAAAATATTTGTGAGTGCCTACCATGTGCAGGAAGTGTACTGAGGTAGCCTCCTTGTTAGATTCTATTTTAACCATGGGTGTTGGGAGTCTATGTCCTGTCCAGCCTTCGAACCCCAACATCATCCCCTCCCAGGAAGTTTTAGCAATCCTCCCAACCTGATGTTATGACTTCCATCTGTGAGGAATAGATTTTATTTTATTTTTTAACTTTCTTGGAGCCTTTAGCCTATTTTTCTTCATATTCAAATCATTTATGCAATTTATCACCATTATTATACTAATACACTTTGCTACACCCTGACCCACCCAAACAGGCCCTTGTTTGAACTGCAAATCTACGAGACAGACTGTTCCTGTTTCTTCTCCAGCCCTCAGTGCACAAATGAGAAGAAAATATTTGTCAAATGGAAATGTTTTGGTCAAATATATTTTGTTATACATAACTTCACTAACACGATAAAGATTCCAAGGACATGATGTGGAGAAAGAGTAATCCTGACAAGAGTTTTTTTATTTTTGTTTTCTTTTGCTTTTTTTTTTTTTTTTTTTTTTACCAAGGAGTTTCTTAGAGACTCACAGCACTCGATTCGTAGGATCTTGCAGCGTTATCACCTTTTCCAAGGTTGACAAAATGGCCTAAAAACATAAAGCCTATTGAATCATACTAAGGAATGGTATGTTATTTTCTGATATAATATTAGAAAACAGATTTTCTAGAATCTAAGGGATGCCTTAACCTATTCAAGAATACTTTCCAGGTAGTTGTCATTCACAAAGAAGGGCAAGCAAATTTCATACAATAAGGTCCTTGTGCAGTTTTACAAGTTGGAAAGTCAACTCCTCCTTGCCTAAAAATATGATAATTAGAAAATTTGCCTTCACATTGAAAAAATCTTTTTATTAAGCATTTATTAAATCTTTATTTCAATATATTAGTGAAGATTTCAGATATTTTGGAGAATTAAATAAAGTGCTTTCTGAACACTGGAAAATTAAATAATAGTCCTCAAGAATAAAATTTAATTTGTTTAGTCTGTCAACAGAGTCCAAATTACAAACATTTGATGCAAACTAAAGCACCTATCTTTTGGCAGGAGTTCTGCTGCTTGGGAAATAGTTTCTACCCTTGCTATCAAGCACAGTGGAAGCTGATTTGTGAGTGATTTTCTTGATTTTAGGTACCTAATTTTACATTTTGCTTGACGTATAGACATGCCAAAAATAACGACATAATTACCATATACAACTACATTCCACTGTTCTAACATATCAGAGTTCTTATTAGATCAAAATTTTAGCAAGTTATATTTTAACTTGATTTCCCTAAAATTAATCATCATTTATATTTTGGAAAAAATCTATCAGAGCACTCTCAGCCAAAGCTTTTAACAAGGCCCCTTTGGAAACATCAGGAGACATTTCTAAAGGGGTACTTCCTGTTACAGAGAACTCTGGAATATTTTCCAAGACTCTTGCAGGAGGACAGCAGCAAAATAGCTAGTGTCAAGGGTAGTGAGATTATTCTTGCATCTGAACAGCCATTGTTTGGCCAGCTTGGTTTAGGAGTAGAGAGGAAAAGAGCTTGGCTAAAATCAAGTGAAAGAAAGGTAGCATAGGGTGGGTGCTTGGGGCAAAAACATACAAATACCACTCTGGGAAATACTCCAGTCTCAAGTCTATCAAGGTTTCTCATAATATGAATAGGTATATGGAAAGTAAAGTCTAACACCAAAAGAGAAAATCAACTTTAAACAAATATATTAGCCAGCACTCTGTTACTATAACAAGTGCCTGAGATAATCAACTTATAAAGAGAAAAGGTTTATTTTGGCTCACAGTTGTAGAGCTTCCAATCCAGAACTATTGGTCCCATTACTTTGGGGCCTGTAATGAGGCACACAATATGGCAGGAGAACACAGCAAAGCAAAACTGCTCAACTCAGGGCAAGGTGGCAAAAGAGAAGAAGAAGGTGCTGGAATCCCACTATTTCCTTGATGGACATGGCCATGACCAGATGACCCCCATGAGGACCTAGATCTTACAGTTTCCACTGCCTCCTAATAGCTAGGGACAGAGCCTCCAACACACAGGTCTCTGGTGGAGGTCATTTAAATTCCAAATTATAGGAACAAGAAACAATAAAATTCCACGGTAGCTTCTAGTACATTACATCATTACAGTACTGTGTGCACTATAGTAAACATACAGTATATAGACAGGACAATGTATAATATAATGCATTTATAATGAAATAGTGGATTTTGTTAAAGTCTTATTCAACTCCTGCTAAGAAAAGAATATTAATTTTGTCAACATTTTGCAGAATGATGGAGTTACTTCTTGGTAGAAATCAATTTCATAGAATGATTCTAACTAGGCCTTTTGCAATTTAAAAATATTATCCTTGGTTACATGATTATTATAGGTCTTTATGTTCAGATTGCCATGTAAAACTACAGAATTTTTATTTCATATATTTGTGCATTTATTTGTTCTTTCTACTTATTAGCACACTATTGCACATAAAGTGTTTTGTTAGTGCATTGGAGAAAAAGAAGTTTTTGATTTAGAAGATTTTATCTGCTTTGGATACAAAGTGTTAGCAATATTATTGAGAATCATTTGCTCAAGATAAGTATCTATATATTTTCCATAGCGTGTATCTTTTTAATGTTACAACAAATGCATATTATTGAAAGAAAAGAGAAATAAGTTCTCGGGGTCGTATTGCACAGCATAGTGACCATACATATTGAAAATTTACTGTATACGGGTATTTCACAGACAGAGAGTGAAAAGGATCCCCCTTTCACAGTAACAGCATCAATTCCCCAAACTTACTGGGCTTCTAGCAGCCACATCTGTAATCGCACACGTCTATTTCATTGTTACCCTAAGGATAGACATCTTATATTCACATATTCTTTGCCCAGCTCTCTCTGGGAATTTGAACTGGAATTTATAGAATGCCAAGCAGTTTCTAGACACAGCTCGACTATAATATATGAATTTGGGATTTCTGGGATGTATATAATCTACCACATGAATCATGGACTTAAATACACATAGTAAAAGAAAAATGAAAAATAAAGAACACAGCTTTTTAATACATGGTTGAGACTTCTCTTGAGACATTTCTCCTAAGTGGCCATGGGATACTTGAGCTCTCTCTTCCTTTTTTTAATAGATTCCTCATTTCTCTTCTTTGGCTAGTTAGAATTGGCTTCATCATTTGCAATGACGTGTGCACACACACACACAAACACAGAGGTTTGGTAAACTGCCTTTTCTCATTTAGTAATATATTAGGGACATTTTTATATTAAAAAGTATAATTTTATCACATGTACATTAATTACCACAAAATTAGTTTTACATTGATAAAGCCCTACAGTTTATTTAACCAATGCCTGTCTTTTATTCACATAAACAATCTATACACATATATCTACCTACTAATTTGAGGATTTTCTCAGGATATATTTATAGCAGTAAAGATGCTATATCAAAGAGTAGATACATCTTTGAAAATGTTTTAGACATGTTGCATAATTGTCCAAAATATGTAACACTTTATCGAAATAGTCATAAACATTAGATAGCTCAATAGAAGTAGGAAGAAGTATTTTGTTTTAAGGCACAGTACCATGATCACTAGAGATAAAATATTCATTCACTCATGGGTCATTTTATTTCTCTTGTAGTTATAATTACACATTTTTATTCTTAATTCATTTTTGTAAGGATACATATTTTCCTCATTGATTATAAAGGTCTTTTAAATATAAAAATATCAGCTCTTTGTTTAGCATGTGTGTTGCACATATATTTCCTGCAGTGTTATTTGATGTTTAGTTTCAGTATGGTGGATTTATGAGCATTTTGTTTCAAATTTATCTGAACTTAACCTAGAGCAATCTTCAGCATCTACATTTCTGTTTCTGAGCATAAACTTAGAAGTATCTCTTGTGTTCCAAGATTATATGACCATTTAGTTGGTTTTCTAGTCTTTCCAGGGAAATAATCATATATTCATATGTTCATCTCTATTCTATTATTTAAAACTATTTTTCTCCCTCCTTCCTATTATGGTTTAGATCTAAAATGTCTCCCAAAAGCCCTATGTGTTTAGCAGGTGACTGGATCATGAGGGTGCTGTACCCATCAGTGGATTCGTTCCTTGATGAGTTCGGTAGCTGAACGTGCTGTTAGGAGGTGGGGCCTGGTTAGAGGTGGGTGACTAGGGGCAAGACCTGGAAGGGTGCGCTCGTGTCTCCTGCTCCTCCCGTTGCTCTCTGCTTCCTGGCCGCCATGGGTTGAGCACTTTTTCCTCCACCATGCCCCTCTGTCATCCTATTCCTGCTTTGGAATGAATCCACCATGGACTTAAACTGTGAGCCAAATTAAACCTCTTCCTCTTCTCCTTTAAGCTGTGGATGTCAGGTATTTTGTCCCAGCAACCAACAACAAAGTGACTAGGAGCTTTCCTTCCTCCCTCCCTTTCTCCTTTCCTTGCTTCCTTTCTTTTCTTCCTTCCTGCCTTTCCTCCCTCCTTTTCTCCCCTCCCTCCTTATTTCCTTCTTTCCATCTCATTGCATTGACTAGAACTTCTAAAAGAATACTAGAATAAAATAGCATGAATACTAGGCATCTTACATGTTGTTCCAGCATCCAGGGTTTTTCTATTAAGCATGATGTTTGACAATTGCACTCAGACACACATTGTTTATATTAACAAAGCATTTATTATTCAGTTTCCTGGGAGGTTTTCTGCAGATTAAAAGTGGATCTTCGCTATAGTTTGGGTCCAGAATATTTCCCAAAGGCCCGTATGTTACAGGGTTGGTCCCCAACTTGGCACTATTAAGAGGTGTTTGAACCTTCAGAATGGGAGCCTGATGGGAGGTTTTAGTTTACTGGGGTCATTTTCTTGAGGGAATTGTGGGAATCTATCCCCTTCCTGTCGCTCTTCTGCTTCTCAGCCATGATATTAGCATCTTTGCTCTACCACATGTACTCCACCATGATGTGGTGCCTCCCCACAGGCCAACTGCAACATGCACTGAAATCTCCAAAAAACTTCGAAACAAAACAAAACTTTCTTTTTTTTTTTGTGGGTACCGGGGGGTCGACCTCAGGACCTCGTGCGCCAACAGGCACCCATGCTGCTGAGCGATATCACCGGCCCCTTTTTTTTCGTATGTGGGATCCGGGAGTCGAACTCGAGCCCTCGCGCTTGCAAGGCAGGCGCTTACGCCACTGAGCCATCTCACCGGCCCAAAACTTTCTTCTTTTTAAGTGGATTTATCTCAGGTACTTTTTACAGGAGGGGATATCAAATACAGCTTTATTCAAATGCCTCTTCAGCATCTCTGGAGCTAATTTTTTCTCCTTTGACTTATTGATGATATAAATTACATTAATATATTTTCTGATCTTCCATTATCCTTAAAACCCTAGAATAAATCTAATTTTGTTATAATTTAATATATGATTTAGTTTCTTTTTAAAAACTTTAAGATCTATTTTTATAAGTAACTTTGATCTGTAATTTATATTTTTCTGTCATTTTTTCCAAGCTTACAATATGGCTATCTTAGCTATCAAGAAATTCAGAAATATAATTTTCTAATTCTAATAATGGTTAACTACAGAATGGAGTTCTGTTCTATCATTCATCCCTTCTCTAACAGTGATAACCACACCCTCTCTACTCTTACACCCTCAAAGAAATACTGGTTCTTATAGTATATGCTTTCGGTGTTTTATTATAGAAATTTTCAAACATAAAATTAGAGAGAACTGTAAACCAAAGTACTATGAACCCCTCACTTCATATCAGCTTCAACAATGACTATGCTTTTTACAATATTTTTCAATCTATCCTTTCCATTTAAAAATATTTTTTTACAAAATCAAATGTCAAGTATCATGCCATTTCACAGTAAAATCTTCAGGATGGATCTCTAGATAATGCACTGAAATGAACACAGAAAATGCCATTTATGCTTAGAGGGACTTTGTTTGCTTGCTTGCTTGCTTGCTTCAAGAGGAACATTGTAACTGATTCAGTTAGCGCAGCTTGTGTGCCTAGAATTCTTTACAGAACTTGTCCACCTCCTGAGTCAAACGTTTGGGTGATCACTCCTCCAACATAATTTTTATATTTCTTCTTTTATTATTAACCTATTCAGAGTTCCTACCATATGCTCTATACAATTTTAAAAATTAACTTAAAAAATTAACTTTTTTATTCACTGCTTTAATTCATTACTTTCTGCTTTTCTCTCCATACCTTTCCCTATAATGCTTTGTTATATTTTAATGTGCTCTTAGTAGGATTTTTGGAATGGTATTTTTAGTTTGTTCATGTTTGTGCCATTTTGTTGGCTAATAAACACCAAGACCAATATTTCCTGAAGTTAGCACTTTAACTTTAGCCCAGAAATTATATAAAAATGTATTTTATATATCTTAAATAGTTAATTTTTTTGAGTACTGGGGATGAACCCAGAGTATACTGCACTCCGTTCACAGCTCTCCATGCTTTTTTGTTTTGTGTTCTTTGGAGACATTGTCTCATTAAGTTGCCCAGCATGGCCCTAAACTCCAAATCTTCCTGCCTCAATCTCTGGTGTGCACCACCACATCCAACTAACTTTTGTATTAACCTTTTAAAAATTAATTTCCATTTTATGCTTTATGATTAAAAATGTGTCCTATACAATTTACACACTAAGAAACATATCTGTGGGTTAACATACCATTAATCATTCTAAGTGTTGCAAGGCAGTTGGCTTCCAGCACCAAAGACCAGTTTTGTGGAAGATAATTTTTCCACAGACTGGAGTGAGGATAGTTTTGGTTATGAATCAAGTACATTGCATTCATTGCACACTTTATTTCTGTTATTATTATTATTACATTGTAATTATACAACTCACCATGATGCAGGATCAGTGGGAGAGTCCTGAGCTTCTTTTCCTGCAACTAAACAGTTCTATCTGGGGGTTATGAGAGACACCCAAAATGTGTTGCTTATGTCCAATCTACTCCAGAATTTTGCTGTAGTTGCTATTACTGCAGAAAACCTTGCTTCACAATCACTGGATACTGGAAATGGAAGGAGGCTTGTTAGTGCTTTTGTGGCAATCTCAGGGTAGTCTTCCTTGACTTTAATCCAGAACATATGGATAAAACATGTATTTAGGGTCACTATAATCATTCAAAGTACATAATCATTCAAAGACTTGAAGAGTTCTGCAGCTGTGGTATTGATTGCCAACAAAAGTGTACATACCATAGCCTCAAGTAAATCCTCCTGAAAAATGTAATGCACGAAAACAAGCATTGTTGCCTTGTTGTCAACATTAGTATACTCATCAACCTGGATTGCACGTCATATCGATTCATTAATCCTAACAACTGTGCCTCAATATCATCAGCTATTTCATCAATTTGTCGGTTATGGTGCTAGCCAAAAGAAGAGCATGTACTACCTTTTGGACTTCAGCCTCTCCCAAAAGTTTATGTCAAATGTCCTCAGCAGCAGGCAGGATTAACTATTCACCAGTAGTAAAGGGCTTCTTAGCTTTACCCATGCAATTAGCCTCTAAGAATGATGCTCTCGATCCAGACACATTTGATGAAGTGGTGTCCTCCAGTAATCGTTTCTGTTCATGTTCACATTTTTTCTTTTGAAAAACTCCAAAGATTGTTTTTTAATACAGGGTGCTTGGTCTCCATGTGATGAAGCAGTTTTGAAGATTTCATTGTTCTGTCGGGTAGCTGGTCACCACGTACTTTACAAAACAGGATTGTAGAATGTAAATCATCTGTTGCAGTGAATCTGTAATTCAAGTAGGATTCTTGAATTTTTTTAGATGCAGCTTTCTTTTTGTTGGCAGTCTTAGAGTCTGCTGCTGTCTCATCTTTGGGTCTTTTCCACTTTTCAAAGCAGCACTCCAGTGATGTTTGTTTTTACTCACTTTGTCTAGTGTTAGCTTGTAGGCTTACCAAAACTTTGACTGAGACATAGTGCAGGAAAGAGGCACAGATGAAAGTGGTAAATAAAGTAAGGGATGGGCTACATACAGACTACAGTAAGTGCCTGATTGTGATTTAAAACCTTCCACTAGATGCATCTTAATTGTCACTTTTCACTCACTTTCAATAGGGTTTTGATATGAACCTGTAAGTAATTGATTTCTTATGGTCTATATGCCATCAAACAGCTCCACTAATGTTAATCTATATTTGCAGCTGCTCCCCAGTGCTAGCATCATTGCCTCAGCCCCATCTCAGATCATCAGGCATTAGATTCTCATAAGGAGAGGACAACATAGACCCCTCACTGCGCAGTTAACAGCACAGTTCCCACTCCTATGAGAATCTGATGCCCCAGCTAATATGACCAAAGGTGGAGCTCAGGTGGTAATGCAATGCAAGAACTCAGGAGGACTTGTAAATACAGATGAAGCTTTGCTTGCTAGCCTATTACTCACCTCCTGCTGTGTGGCCTAGTTCCTAACAGGACCAGGACTGGTTGTGGCCCAAGGGTTGGAGGGGTGCCCTTTTCTAAGGAACTATTAGAGGAAGTGTATATAACTATTCTTAAAAACAAACCATATTATATTCATACATGCATAAAACTGACATATTTATTATATTAGTTGTACTCATATTTCTAGGAATTTGATGGACTAGACATCCTAAAACATTCTCCTACATCAAACTAACTAGAAACAATAGGTAAAACACACCTATTTAAATGAATAGCTCTGCTTCCAAGAAAGCAAGGAGAATTCATAGGGGTAAAATACAGGTAGGGTATGTGTGTGGCAACAACCAGAGTGGTCACTAAAGCCAAAGTTTATTGATCAAGTGTTTTATGAAATTTGGGTGTGATAAAATACAAGGCCTCATACCTACTTAATGCAGTTGGAAATGATACACCCACTCCCACAATCATTAAAGTTTGTTGGGTTTATAACTGTAAAAGTAAAAGGTCTGGCAATAGTACAGAACAGAAAAGAGGAAATCAAAGTATACTGTTGTGAAGTTCACATCTTCTGCATGAGGTGGTAAAGGTACACTGTGCTTAAAGATAAGTAGTAGCTCTAACTGCAGACAGCCTTCAGCTGCCAGTACCCTTCTGTATTGCTTCAATACAGGAAGACCGTCAATTAAGTTCATGCTCCTTCCCAGAATGGCCTATATACAATGACTGCTTGTGGCAGAAATATAAAGGCGTGGGATCTCAGTGCAAGTCAAGACAATGGTGGGCCATTTTGGCTCTAGAAACTCCTGTGCTATTGGCCAAGACTGATATTAGGTCTGCAACCCGGATAGATCTCTATGTACCCAATGTTGCCTCCACAACTTCACAGGTGTTGATTCCATGTTTACTCCTAATGAACATTATACCATCTAAATGTCCCAGAGCCTTCTTTGCAGAAAATCCAACCTGCAAAAGTTGGTACCGGAGCAGTCTGTGACAGGAGGAGATGAAATGGAGGGGGTCTCAAAGCTGGCACTTGCTACTGCTTGGCAATGAGGACCACATCACTGGTTGCAGGCAGAAAACTGGTGGTCCCAGGAACTTTCATTGGTGGGAAACTGAGATGGCAAAAGAGTAGAAGAGAATCAACTACCTAATGTGATGTGTCAGAATTTGAGAAATGTGGGGAAATGGCTACACAATGAAATTGAATGGATATTGTTACATTGTATTAAACTTTAGAAAAGGATAATGAAAAGCTAAGAGTGATTAATGGTCAATTGAAAGCGGAGTTGGAAAGCCAGCAGATAGCATCCTAGGTAGTACACCAAGCATTGAGGGGGTCATGATGTCTGAGAATCGTGCCCAGGGACAAATCACTGTTCTAGAAAAAGAATGCAAAATAAAGATCAGTCTATTCTGAGGTCAGGATTTGTTTTGGAAAGAATTGTTTCTGACACATAGGAAAGGGATATCTGGCTTAATGTTCCCGAAATCTTGAATCTCTAGGTTCCTTTGAACTCTGAGCCTGCTGCCATTCTCTGTCTTAGAGTTAGCATTCCCCACCTTACTTAAGGACAGTGTAGAAGTTTCTTTCTTGTAAAACAAAATATGCCCCACTTAGGATTTGCTCCTATCAGCTTTGCTGATTTCTAGGCCCACTACTAGGGTTAAGTCACAATATACCAGTCACGAATACACTGGACCTGATAAGGAAAGACAGAAACTTCAGGATTTAGCCTGTATACACTCAGAATTAAATACAGCAGTGGGAGCTCTCATTCGTCCCACTACTCCTTCTCTTTTAAGTTTCCTATGGGGTGAGAGGTATGCTGTTATAGGAGAATCTCCTTGAAAGTATATGATGAACCATATATAAAAGCTAGACTGCACTGAACACTCAAGCGCATCATCCATGCTTCCATACTAAAAATCTCATTGCACTAGGTCCCAGGACTGTTAATGTCAGATAGTTTTCAGATGCAGAACTCTTATGGGATTAATTTACCTGGAGAGTGCTGTCTCACCCAAGGTCACCTGCCTTACCCAAGGTCACACCCACTGATAGGTAATTTTATATGTTAACTTCAGTGGCCCATAGGACACCCAGATATCTGGCTAAACATTATTTCTGGTTATGTCTGTGGGGGTGACACCAGAAGAGATTGGCATTTAAATTGATAAACTAAGTAAGAAAGATGGCCCTCACCAATGTGAGTGTGCATCATCCAAACTGCTGAGTGCATGAACAGAAAATATGGTGGAGGGAGACGGAATTTCCTCTCTACCTGGTTGCCTGGGGTGGGAGCTCATCTTCCCTTGGAAGTCTGTTTCTAAGACCTCAGACTCAGACTCAGGCTGGGATCTACACCACCAGCTTCTGAGTCTCCAGTCTACTGGCAGCAGAATTGCACCTGTCTTCATATTCAGCATCCAAATGCCTTATAATCATTTGAAGAAATACCCTGTAACAAATCTATTTCTAGAGAAAGCGAGCTGGATTTTCAGACTTCCCCTTACTTCTTTTCTCTAGGAAGCCCTGACTGATGCATGTCTATGGCAATCTATTCCACTGACCACTGTGGGAAACGAAGGCCTGGCCACCTCAGCTCAATTGCAGGTGATGCTCAAAGACCATTCTTGTTCACTGTTCACCATGGGATCAGCCCGGCCTGCGTGTGTGTCTCCCTTGCCTGCTGCTGCTTTCTTCCCTTTCTACTCTGTGAGTGTCAATCCCAAGAGCATATCCGAATAAACACTCTGCTCTCTTCCTAGGAAACCTGACTGTAGCCGCTGATCATCACTCTTGCCCTTGTGAAATCTCCCAAAATCCCTGCAGGTCAGACTCTCCTAGACACAATTCCAGTTTTGGTACTGATCGCGGTAATTATTTTCATCTTGCTTCTGAGTCTTACAGTCTGCTTCCTGGCCTCTGCCACCCTGGTATGTAGCATCCCTGTTGTCACAAAGAAGTTCCGTTCTGCAACACAACCAGCTACCTTCACCCCCCACCTACAGAAGATGGATACTAGTGAGGTTCTCGAAATGTTATTACCTCTTCCATCACAGAGGAATTTCTCATCAAATTTGTAAATGTAATATTTTTCAGGCCCTCCTGAAGAAAGCTATCGGCAGTTTATCTGGTATGGTAGAATCATACTAGCATTGTCATTTCTTTAATACTATTGATCCCCTGAAAAGCTTTTATAACTGTTCTAGCATCTCAGCTTTACTAAATGTAGGCCATTAGATTTTCCAAGCTAAGAGCCATGCTCAGTAACCGTTACATGTTAACACATACAGTAAGTTTATATTCAGAAAGCCTTATGTAATCAAAAGGAAAAGCGTGAGATAAGTTGAAATCACATGCCACCAGAGAGGTCACAGTGAAGACAGTGTACCATCACATTTGTGACACTTGCCACCAAAGATACATAACTTGAATTTCATTGTACAGAAACATAAAACAAACTCAAAATAAGTGATATCCTACAAGAGACATGCTTGGAATTTTGAAGCTTTCAAGGACATTGTCATGGAGTATATTGTGTCTCCCCAAAATTCATATGTTGAAGCTCTAACCCTCACTGTAACTATATTTGGAGATGGGACTTTCAAGAAGATAATTAACTGTTAAATGAGGTCATGAGGATAGACCACTAATCTGATAAAATTGGTAATCTTATAAGAAAAGGAAGAGAGAGAAAGCAAGCTCTCTCCATGCATGCGCAGAGGAAAGACCATGTGAAGACAGACAGAAGGGGGCCATCTACAACGCAGGAGGTAAGGTCTCACCTGACACCAAACCCAACACCACCTTGTTGGAATTTTAGCTTTCAGAACTATGAGAAAATAAATCTCTGTTTTTTAAGCCATCCCATGTGTCCTTTGCTGTATGGCAAACCAAACATACAACCATGCGGTTCATGGAGAAGACTTCAAGTCTGGGCATGAAAGTGACAAGAACTGACATCATCTTCCTCATACATATTCATGAAGAACTAACATCACCTTTCCTATAATATGCATGAATCTTCAGCAGAAAAATATTAAAAATTACCTCTCTGCTATATTGTTTTCCTCAACCTCTTCTTTTCGGAAGTTTGCAAAAATTGTTGTAGTTAACTCCTCAAAGTCCAGTTCTACTCTTCTGGCATCCTGTAACAAGATGGTTGGGAAACCTGGACCAACCTCCAAAAATGGCTTCTAATTTGTTGACTGGTTTCTAACTTCAAGCCTAAGCCAATCACAGTATAGCAATAGCCTGGCAAGAGTTGGGGGCGGGGAGATGTATGAACTACATTGCCCAAATTAAAAGAAAGAGCACTTACTTGTTCAAAGGTCGAGGGGAGGTATTATCTTTATCTCACTGTGTGTGGCTGAGGGAGTTGACACTGGAGAAACCAGCCTTACAATGAAGCACAAATTTAAAATACTAGAGAAGAGGATAGTTAGAATACAGGACCCTGATGACATTGATGACTCACTGGATCAACCCATCCTGAGCTTTATCCTATTCCTGGGCTTCTAGTCATGCTAACTGTATTTGCTAATATTTTAAGTCACTTCAAATACAGCTTTCTATGGCTTGCAGATAAAAGTATTGATGAAGTCATTAATTATTCAATAACTTTCAAAAATTCAAATCATATTTTCAAGAGATCCATAATACATAATGTTACATAATGAAATCACATTTTCAATGATACATAATCAAACGTAATTATGATCCAGATACTATCTTATAGGCAGTGAACAAATCAGAAATAATTTCTCTCCCTTCATACAGCTTAATTTAACCAATGATCTTTGTTTTTTCATTTTCTGTTTACCTTACCTATAACTATTCTATGCATTGCTTGAATCTTTCATGTGCATTTTGGAAGGATTAGTCAAATTGGTCTACTTCAGTGCTGAATTGATTTTCTACAACACTATGCTCTTTATTGCTTCTTTTGTAGATCTTTATTCTTGTGCTATTTTTAATTTTTTTCAATTCTTTCCCAACTAAATTACTTTTGTATCATTCCCCTTCCTTTACTTTCCTACCTATTGATATGTTACATAGTGTTTTCTATCCTTATGATTTTTTTCTAAATAAAAGGCACATAGTCTTATATCAGACTAAGGATGCAAACAATGTCCTGAAATTTAATTCTTGGTATATTTTCCAGTGGAAGCATTTGTCATCCTTGAAGCTCCAATTTCATTTTTTGACCTTCAACAACAAATTAAACTACTTTCATCTGTTCTTTAAATCATATAAACTCCAATTATTGGATGTAATATGTCATATCTAATAACAACTTTCATAAAATTTCTGAGAAAAAGTTGAGCCACATTTTTTAGTTATGGCTTATATTTTTATGTTCCCCCAAAGCCTCATGCACTCATAGGTAGGGCCTTTGGGAGGTGGCTGGATCATGGGTGTGTGATACTGGTTTAGTTTGCTGATGGGTTTATAGCTGGGTATGGCATTGGGAGAAGCCTGGTGGGAAGAGGTGGGTCACTGGGAGTGTGGCCTGGAAGTATATATCCTGCCTCCTCCCTTGACCTATCTCTGCTTCCTGCCCACCGTGACATGAATTGTCTCCTCAGCCATGCCCCGCTGCCATGCTGCCCTGCCTCAGAGCCAGCTATCTATGGACTGAAGTCTCTACAAACTGTGAGCCAAAATAAACCGCTCCTCGTTTTACTTGTGGGTGTTGAGTATTTTGTCTCAGCAGTGAGAAGTTAACTAAAACAATGAAGAGCTATATTATTTCAAATGCTTTCTACTATCAAAAAATATAAAGACAAAGTAAAAAAAAAAAACACTTCACCTTCATTTTAAAAAATCATCATTCACCTCCCTAATGTAAAAAATAAAGGTCAAATGCATACACTGTCTCTTGCAAAAATAGATTGTGAGGGGGCTGGTGAGATAGCTCAGCGGCATAAGCGCCTGCCTGGAAAGTGCGAGGTCCTGAGTTCGATCCTCCGTACCCACACACCCACCACACACACACACAAAAATTGATTGTGATAGTTAACTGATAATGTCAACTTGAGTAAGAAATGCCCACTAAGGCTGGTGAGATGGCTCAGTGGCTTAAGCGCCTCCCGGCAAGCGCGAGGTCCTGAGTTCGACTCCTGGAACCCACATAAAGGAAAAAAAGGGCCAGTGATACCGCTCAGCGGCACAAGTGCTTGCCTGGCAAGCATGAGGTCCTGAGGTCGACTCCCAGTACCTACATGAAAAAAAAAAAAAAAGAAAGAAAGAAATGCCCACTAAATTGAATCATCATAGTTCTAGAAGTAGCTGAAGGAATTTACTAAGGAGGGAAGACCCACTGTGGATGTGAGTTGCACCAACAAATAGGCTTGTAGCCTGAATGGAATAAAAAGGAAAGGAAGAAGGAAGGCTCACTTCTGTTCCTTCAGAGGAGCTCCAGTCTTCACATTCACCTTGGACATTGTCTCTTGGCTTCCAGTGCAGACTCTTCAGCCTTCCATTGCAGACCCCTTGGCCTCCTGATATGGATCAGGGCACTACAGTGGGCTTGGGCCTTAGATTTTTTACTGGATCCTTAGCCTCTTCAATGTGCACACAGCCCTTTCACACTCTTCCACACCTGACTCTGTGGGTGGCCATTGTAAGCCTACCTTGTAAATCCTTAATATATATCTTACATTAAATCTGTTTCTCTAGTAAGCACATACTGTTATAAATTTTGATACCAGATTTTGGGTTGTTGCTGTAACTGTACCTGACCATGTGGTTCAGAAGCCTTTGGAAATGGCTTGTGAGGAAAGTTTGGAAAGATTTGGAGATGCTGGCTGAAGAAGCAGTCCTGAAATGCTCTGAGCCAAGCTTGATGGGAACCTAGAAGACCAGAATATTGACTGCAATGCAGCTGGAAAAGACCAGGCTTGAGAGGTTTCAACTGGGAAGAATGACTCTACTGGCTATTAGACTCCAGACCATGTTGTCATGCTTTGCAGAAATTTATCTGCATTTTGCTCAAATCCAGAGACTTTACAGGAGGCTGAGATTAAGTGTGGTGGACTAATTAATCTGGTGGAAGAAACTCCAAGGCAGTCTAATATTGAGGCAGTGCCATGGCTAATACTGGGGGCTTTTTAGCCAGATCTATATTGAGAACTAAGAGCAAATGGTCTACCAGGATGATTTTAAAAGTTTTGAGTTTGGCCACAAAGAAAGCTCCAGTAAAATTGTGGCCTGCAATGATGGAACAGAGAAGAACTTGGTTTCTGGAAAGATTAGAAAAAAAAAGCCATTATTTTGGAACTGGACAATAGAAAGGATGGCCTGAGGGTATCACAAGAACCAGCAGGACCCCACCCTTTGCAGCCTCAAAATTGCAAAGGTAAAAGACTTTGCTTTGAAGAGAACCCCAGAGCACCATCTTCCAGAATGGTGGTGGCCTAGGGAATTTGTTCCTAGGGATTGGGTTCATAGTGCTCAGCAATCCAGGCACTTGACCCCTACAGCCAAGAGAGAAGGAAGCCTGGCTACTGCTTCAGCTGGTGGCAGACCTTGCCATCATCCACATGGTGCTGGTTTTAGGCACATGTAGAATACAAGAATTGTGGGGTCACACTCCAAAAATGGGCATCTGAGATGAATAGACATTTCTCAGATGAAGAAATACTAATGGCAAATAAATATACAAAAAAATGTGCAACATCACTAGTCATTCGAGAGATGCAAATTAAAACAACACTGAGATACCATCTCCCCAGAAAGAATGGCTACTATAAAGAAATCAACTAATAACAAATGCTGGAGGGGCTGTGGGGAAAAAGGAACCCTTCTTCACTTTTGGTGGGAGTGTCGACTGGTACAGCCACTGTGGAAGTCAGTGTGGAGATTCCTCAAAAAATCTAGGGTTGGAGGTCCCATTTGACCCAGCTATTCCCCTTCTGGGCATCTTCCCAGAAGAATTAAAAACATCGTACCACAGCGATATATGTGCACCCATGTTTATAGCAGCACAATTTGTAATAGCCAGATCTTGGAAACAACCCAAATGCCCATCAACTGAGGAATGGATAAGAAAGATGTGGTATTTTTATACAATGGAGTACTATTCAGCCATAAAGAAAGATAAACTGGAGACTTTTATAGGTAAATGGATGCAACTCGAGAAAATACTCATAAGTGAAATAAACCGGACGCACATATGTAAGCATCGTACTGTCTCTCTAGTATGAGAAACTGAAAGAGTAAATAAGATCCAAAATGCACAATAGACATGGTGAATCAAAAAGAAACTGGTCAATAGGAAAGAGAGACTGGAATAGGGAAAAGAAAGAAGGGAAAGGGGAAAAAAATTGTATATATATATAAGATGGTTAAGATAGATACACTACCAATTTTACTTAGTTCATTGAAGAGTAAGGTTTGAGCCAATAATGTTTGGACAATTGAATGCTAATGTCTGGTATCCTGAATAACTAACTTAAAGATAATAATACGTAATGCATTAACCATTGTTACCCTCATATTTTGTTGTTTTGAAAATTTGTTCTTTTTTTTATTTGTTTTGTTTTTTCTTCTCTTTAAAATAAAAAAAATTAAATTAAAAAAAAAAAAGAATTGTGGGTTCAGGAAGGTTTCCATTTAGATTTCAGAAGAAGGCATGGAGGCCAGGCAGTGTGACCCATGAGAGGGTAGTGTGTGAAGCCAAAGGTGCACTGGAGACCCAGAAGGTTGGAGAAGGCCAGGAACTGGATCATCTGAGGAAAGCTATAAGGAGTGAGCAAAAGCAGCCCAAAAGGAGCAGCTGTGAGAGCTGCAACACCTGCAGTGCCATAGGGGTGGAGCCACCCAAACCCTTTGTAGCTCACATCATGGCCAAATATTGCCCAGGATGCTAGACATGGAACTACATGACTTAATGATTCCCCTGATGGATTTTGGGTTGCCTATGTCCCATTCCTTTCTATCCCCTATTTTTGGAATAGAAATGTTTATCTTGTGTTACTGTTATATTGGAAGTGTTTAACTTTCTTTTCATTTGTACAGGGCTCATAGTTAAGGGTTTGCTTTAAATCACAGAGAGTGACTTTTCAACAATGCTGATACTGTTAGGATTTTGGCAACTCTTGGAGATGGACAATGGCACTCTGCATAAAGGGATGATCGTGAGTCTTTTTTAGGGGTAGCAGTGGAATGTTATGGCTTATATCTAGCTGTCCCCTCAAAGCCTCATATATTCATAGGTGGAGTTTTTCAGAGGTGGCCTGGATCTAAGGCAGTGGTCTGGTAAAACCATATGGCATGTATGCCACAGCAGGCTGTTCGTATACTGAAAGCTCTAAAAGGATCGCCACCACTGATTTAGGGTATGTGATACTGGATTAATGGTGTGTGATAAAACTGAATTGGTTTACCATAGTCCTGGATGTGGATAATGGAAGGCCCCACCCCTGGGTGTGGGTGGCAGTAACCCTATAGCCTGAATGGAATATAAAGGGACAGAAAAGAAAGCAGGCTCATTGCTTGCTGCCCTCCCTGCTTGCTTTGCCATGGACTGTTTCTCCTCTGTGATGCCCCTCTGCCCATGCCAACCTGTCTTGGAGCCAGCTGACTATGGACTGAACCTCTACAAACTGCAAGCCAAATAAATCTCTCTTCCTTTAACCTGTGGGTGTCTCAGCAAGAGGAAGTAACTCAGATGTAGATAAAGAACTGCAGGGCCAGTGAGATAGCTCAGCAGCATAAACACCTGCCTGGCAATCACGAGGTCCATGAGTTTGACTCCCGGTACCCACATAAAAAAGGAAAAAAAGGGCCGGTGATATCGCCTCAGTGGTACAAGTGCCTGCTGGCAAGCACGAGGTCCTGAGTTCGATCCCCGGGTACCCACATAAAAAAAAAAAAAGAACTGCAAACAACCCTTAAAAGAGTATAATGACACATGGGAATATTAGCAAAATAATTCTTGGGTTTTCCCTACTTATTCTTGCTCAGTCAAAATTATATTCCCACCCTTTACCTTACTACTCAAATTAGAAAGAAAATCCAGATCTGAAAGCTGAAGAGATTCTAACCCAACCAACCTAAACCTTAAGACATAAAAATATGGTACCACAATTTGTGGAGAGGATAGGGTAAATAATTTCTATTATCACAATTTTACTAAAGTGATATCTGTAATATTCTAGAAAAATATTGCCATTTTTGCTAAGTTTCTTCTCACTTACTCTACCATAGAGTAAATAAAGTTAGTTATACTTAAAATTTAATCTGTCCAGTCCACACTGTGCAACAAGAGCACATAATTTTGAGCTGTGGCATTTAGTCTGGGCTCCATAATTTACTTTCTGTGTTAACTTTTGAAAATTTATCTTAATTGTGAAATGGGCATTGTTAACAAGTGGTTTAATAAGAATGAATAGAATAAATCTAAGAACAAATTTTTAAAATATTTCTGTGAACCACTGAAATATGCTATGAGAGTTGCACATTCAAAATTAGACTAAGCCACACGTGGTGGTGCACGCCTGTGATCCTAGCACTCAGGAGACTGAGGCAGAAGGATAGCCATGAGTTCGAGGTCAGCTTGAGCAACATAGCAAGAACCTGTCTCAGAAAAACCAAAAAGAAGAAGAAAAATTAGATGAAATAAAATTAAGAATATCTCCTAGTTTATTAATAAAATGTCTCTAGTGTATTGATAACTGCATCATTTAACATGTATCTCCTAACTTACTTTTCTGCTCCAAAATATATTGTTTCTGTACGTTGAAAGTTAATTTTCCATCTGCTAACCTGCTCATGTATTTGATCGAAATGATTCTAAGTACATGTATTTATTCTTGATATTTGAGCTGTTTACAGTTTTAGTATTGCTCAAGAACTGTATTATTTTCAAATGCTTTTTTTTTTTCAGATCATCCATAACAACAGCATAGGACTAATTAGCTTGGAAAATCTTACTGCTTGTGAAATCCCTAAGGATAATCACAAGAATCCTTGAACCAGTCGCTCTGTTAGAGATTTGTGCCAACTTCTTATTACCACCTTCTGTGACCGTGCCGTGACTTTGACAACTACGCTTGAGCAAAGAGCATTTTCCACTCACAGAGTAGATGGAAGGCAGAGCTAGGAATGTGGGAGCCCAGTGTCATTCTCTTCAGGACAGGGCACATGGGGTTACCCATCCTAAGCCCTCCCGAGTGACTTGCAGCAACATGGAAGGAATCTCTAGAATATTATTTCTGGTAAACTTAACTACAAAGAGGTCTCTTAGAAGAGCTGTTACCAATGTTATATTTAATAGCATTTATGAAAGAAGAAACACAAGAAGCTATTGGGTATTGTCTTAGTTATCTTGAAATAAAAAAATGGAGGTTTCCTTTTACAAATACACAGCAATATTTGTAAAAATGCAAAATGAAAACAGTCATGATCTAAAATATTAAAACAAATCTCTAGTTATCAAAACATTTAGTTACCTATTATAAATGTTATTTTGGTTACTAATTGATTTTTAGACATAATAGACGCAACAGTCCTATAGTTTCTAGAATTGTATATTAGACGAATCTAGTCAGTTTTGTTTTTCAATACAATTTTAACCATGTACATTTTCTTAACTCTAAAATTAATTTTTTTGGGGGTGCAAAAGCAGAGGCCAAAATACCTACAAAAGGCAAGATGCTTATAGCTGCAACACAAGTGTTTTTTTCTTTCACAAAATTGCAACTATATACAATGGCACCACCTGTTGATGGAATGGCAGAATTGAAATCCTAAAATGAGAACGATATCAAATATTTACTGGAATTAAAAATCAAGGAGTAGAACATAGGAAAATAATCAAAAGCGTATAACTTGAACTTGTGCAGTGTCACCACTTGGAACACAGCCACTCAAACGGTTATATCCTTAGCGAAAGTCTGAAACAGAACAATTTTGCCCACCAACTCAGAAAAATATTAGGAAGCTTGTTTGTCTAGATCTGGGATCTAGATGGCAAATAAAATGTCAGGTTGAAGAATTTATGATGGAATATTCCTTATGTGAGCTGAAGTTCTCTTTTATGGAAAAATTTCATTTTGTTCGCACACGTTTGCAGTACATAATGATTACATTCATCTTGGGGCATTGGTCCATGTACATCACACATCTTTATTCTTTTTCTCATCCCCTTCCCTTCTTCTTCCTCCATCTCCTGGTACCTTTCCCTTTTTCAAAGATCTGTCTCCCTGTTTCCTATTATCTTTTCTTGCTCTATAATTTATTTGTATTTTGTGTTTATTTGTATTTCGAATTTCTTTTATGAGAGAAATGCTGAAATTCATATTCCCACTATGTCTTCCAGGAAATTTTCAGCTGAGAATTAAGATAAAACTTATTGACAGCTGCATCACTGCATAGCATCATGGGAAATACCTGGAAGAAGCAATTCAAACACCTCTGAGAAACTCACTTTAACACACACTCACTTTAGTCTATACATCTATGTAGGGCTCCCGTAAATAAATCCCCACTGAAGATGAGCTCATAACTCAAAAATCAAAAAACTAACAAGGAAACCTTTCATTGATAAACAAGCTTTTATCATAAAAGCTCAAGCAAATTCGGAAAACAAATAGAACTTGTATAAATAAAAAATATAATCATTGAGATTGAAAACTCCAAAGGTTGTTTATAAGCAGAGCTAAACCAATACTTAAATAAATGGAAGGCCGTGTTACAATTATATAATGCACAAGAGTGGTAAAAAATAGAAAATATCAAGTGCAGCTGAGACACAGAAGGTGGGATAAATAAGCCCAACATATATCCATCCAGATTTCCAAAGATGGACAATAAATGGAATGATAAAGTGAAAATATAAAAAATGAAATGGCTGGGGCTGGTGAGATAGCTCAGTGGCATAAGCGCCTGCCCAGCAGGCACGAGGGCCCAAGTTCGACTCCCGGAACCCACATACGAAAAAAGGGCCGGTGATATCGCTCAGTGGCACGGCGCTGCTGGCATGCGAGGTCCTGAGTTCAACCCCTGGTACCCACAAAAAAAAGAAAAATGCAAATCACGTTTCTTTTATAATATAATAATCATAAAAATTTCTCATTGGAATAATTTTATAAAAAGATATGATTGAAAAAATGAAAAATTAAATCCAAAAAGGAGGAATGGTAAACAGAGAAAGTGGTAACTATCCAAACTATAATGATAAAAAAAAAAAACGTGAAGACTAATTTAGGGATTACACAAACAACAAAGAACTAAATATTGGACACAATAACTATTTATTCTAGTATGTTATTACAGACAAAAGGAATAATTTTTCAGATAAATATAGCATTTCTAAATGTGTAGGCACTTAATGCACAATATAGCAATCTATAAAGCAATGTTTGACACAAGAAAAATCTAGTACTTGGAAATAACCGATAGGTTCATGAAGAAAAAATAACAGGAATCATTAAATATTTGAATAAAATAATTATGAAAATACTATATGTCAAAATATGTATGAGGGCCGGTGAGATAGCTCAGCAGCATAAGCGCCTGCCTGGCAAGCACAAGGTCCTCAGTTCGACTCCTGGTACCCACATAAAAAAAATGTATAAATCTTAGATGGAAATTATATAGCACTAAATGCTATAGTAGAAAGCATTAGAAAGTTTGAAAAATAAGGAATTAACCACCCAGCTCAAAAAGTTAGGAAAAAAAACCCAAATAATTACAATGTGATCATTTTGCAATTCCCAAGGTAGTAACTGGCTACAAGAAGTTTCAGTGACTACATATCCAGTAAGTAAAGGGGTAACAGATGATTAAATTGACACAGAGCTACTCAGATTATGCACTGTGACAACTGTACTCCCTGATCAATATTAACAACACTCTTAATAGTTGCCCAGTTTTGATACGGTGAGTAAGAAATGGATAGCATTATTCTGAAGTTACTTTTACAAGCATTTTGCTAACTACTTTATTCAAATGAATTAATATAGCAAAACCTTTACATGTAAACTTCCAATTTACAGGACATTTTTTTTTTTTTTTTTTTTTTTTTTTTTTTGTGGGTACCGGGGGGTCGACCTCAGGTCCTCGCGCGCCAACAGGCACCCGGGCCGCTGGGCGATATCACCGGCCCCTTTTCCGTATGTGGGTTCCGGGAGTTGAACTCAGGCCCTCGCGCTTGCAAGGCAGGCGCTTATGCCGCTGAGCCATCTCACCAGCCCATAGGACATTTTCAAGAAAAAAAAAATCTAGAGTCTTGTACAACCCCAACCAGGAAATAATCACACTTGTTTATAAAATTGTGTGTACTAAAGGAAAATTGAGCCAGTCTCTTCAACATATTAATGTTAAGGGGAAAAAAACTAAAAGAGAGGGGAATGTTCCACACTTAAATGTTCTATAGAGAAATGTCATATACTGTCATTGATTGAATCATGGCCTGAAACTGACTTTAAAAAGCACATGGAATTCAGTGGAGACAAGGGTAAAGACAGATATTAACTTATTTTAGGAAACTATTGTTAATTTTGTTACATGTAATACATCCATACCCATGTGTACAGGAGCACAATTCATAATAGCTAAATCTGATGGTGGCAAAAAAAATTTTAATGGGGTAGGGGAAGGGGGAAAAGAATTGAGATGTGTTATATATATGTACCAATTCATCACAATGAATGTAATCACTACGTCCTGCAAACATGTACTAATAAAAAAATAATGTTGTAGAAATATAGAAAAATGTTTAAACGTTTAGAGATACATACTGAAATGATTAGGGGTAAATATTTATATCTGTAATTTATATTTTAAAATGTACCAAAAAGAGATGAAACTCATGATGTACTTATTAAATACAGGTGATAAATTTATTACATTCTTCTGTTTTTTTTTATGTTTGAAATTTTTATAATAATATATTTCAAAAATAAAAACTAGACAATGGGAGCAATCCTGGGGCTTCATTATCATTTGCTTTGGAAGGTACTGAGAGCCAGGACTCTGTCTGTCTGTCTGTCTTGCTTTCTGTCTGTCTAGGACCCAGTCCCACCTAAGCCTGCTTCTTACAGCTGTAGAATCCAGGAAATGTCCAGGGCAGAAGCCATTCCTTCTTCAGCAAACATGGTCTTCTGCCTGGACAGCAACCACGCTGATGACCACGACACTAATTGACCCGGGGAGTTACTAATCAGACAGCGCTTCCTTGTCTGTGCGTTAGTACCGAACGGACCATCTTGCAATGTAAGGCAAGCACTCTAGCGCTAAAGCAACAGCCCTGGCCTTTCTAGTTTTTATTTCGATACAGGGTCTTGCTAAATTACCCAGGCTGGGCTTGAGTTTATTCCAACACCAACCCTGAAGCAAGCAAGTTTGGATACTTTCGTGTTATTCATCTTTTCGTTGCTATAGAAAATACCTGAGTTAAATCAACTTCCTATAAAGAAAATGTTTATTTTGACTTACAGTTTAAGAGGATCTAGTAGTCCATTACTGATCTGCCCTGTAGCTTTTGGACCTCTGTTAAAGCAGCACATCATGGCAGGAGATGGGATAGGAGCTGTGAAGAACTTCAGGTGGACGAGCCCAAGAAAGACAAGACACCATCGCTGTCCTACATGAATCAATATGGAAATCAGCAAATCCTCAAACCTCAAATGCACATCCCAGCTCCAGGAAGATTCAGGCCTGGGTGAGATTTGATGTAAGCACCAGGATTAAACTGGTGGCAAAAAAGACCCCAATTCTTCCTGCCCCTGCCCCTGCCCCTTGCAATATGACTTTGCTCCTCCCACCCAAAGATGGAGTTCAGCTCCCCATCCTGTGAATCTGGGCCAAAAAAAAAAATTTTTTTTTTTTGGTACTGGGAATTGACCTTGCACTTGCCAAGCAGATACTTGTGCCGCTGAGCTATATCCCCAACCCAGGGCCAAACTTCTTGTTTGTTTGTTTGTTTGTTTGTTTCAAGACACTGTCTAGGTATATAGCCCAGGCTGGCCTTGAACCCAAACCAGCAAAGAAGCAGGACTTACATGGCTCCAGGTGCCAGTGCCACGCACCAGGTCCCTACCCTGTCAACTTGTGGCTCACCTGTTCTCAAACAGGCTGCAGTGGCTGTGTGCTGAGCTGCTCCAGCGGGGCTCCCAGGAGCTCTGCGTCTCTATGCTTCACTCTAAAACTAACCTGATAGCATGGTGGAGGCACAGGTGGGGGCAAATGGCATGGCTTCCATGATCCAGGCAGCTGGCAGCTTGGAGTAACACCGTCATTTATTAGCTGTGCACCCTCAGGGAGATTACTGAACTTCTCTGAGCCTGTATTCTCACACCAAAGATGGAACAGACAACCATGGGGTGGAAGCAGCATTTCAGGGGACATAAAGCCTAATGGCAAAGAAACTAAAGAATGCAAAGCCTAATGGATAGCAAACAATAACTTTAACAAGAAAGAAATGAAGGGAGGGAGGAAAGGAAGAAAATGGAAAGGCAGCAAGTTCAGATTCAAAGAAGAGCTCAGTAGAAGATTTGAAGGAGCTGCTTTTTTGTTTCTGTTTTTGTTTTTAAGCCAAGGTCTGGCTATTTGGTGCAGGCTGGCCTTGAGCTCACTTTGTAGCCCAGGCTGCACGATGATCCTCCTGCCTCAGCCTCCCCAGTGCTTAGATTATAGTCATCTGCCGCCTGGCTGAAGGTTATTTTAAAAGCCACTCTTTTAAGATACTTGAAACAGTAATGAAAATATTTTTCAAAACTTTTACAAGTTACTTTTCCTTTCATTTCCCTTAGGAAGTAATTATTAAAAGTTTTTCTTCTTTCCTTGCTTGTTTTAGTCAGTTCTCATCCACTTGGACAATCAGACTTCAGTAGAAAGAGTTAGCATTTGATATAAACAGTGGGTAAATTGTTAAAATTGTCCTGGGGGCACCTGAGCTCAGCCCCCTTTCTCGAGGGATTTTCTCAGCTGCCACATGGGGTGTCCGGCCCACCCAAGGCAGGGGTCAGGGACAGGCACCCTGGCTCACTCTGGTCCAGGGCCCGAGCCTCAGGGCTATCGCCGCTCTGTGGCTGCAGCCTCTTCCTGAGCAGGTAGCTCAGGACTGTACTGTACTGTTCTGTACTGTACTGCTGCGTACAGACGTCTTCTTGCACAACTCTTCTCTCCACCTGAGGGTCCAGGGCATCACGCATGGGCAGCCCGAGGTCAGGGGGGCACTGACACAGGCCGATGCAAACCACCTGACCTGCTAGGTCAGCCAGAGCCGGAAGCTGTGTCTCCAGCACCACACCCACAGGCAGCACCGCCGCTCCTCCCTACAGAGAGGCACATCTGTGCGCTAATACATCTGTCCTTTCCCGCTGTTCCCGCCCCCAAAGCTCCTCTGTGCCATGTCCTTTCCCTTCCAGTCCCCTCCACCTCCACCCTGGCCACCCGACCGGTCACTCTGTCACATCTCTGTGTCCCACCCACCCTGCAGCTTGCTGAGGAAGGGACTGGAGTCTACTCTGGGTCCCGGGTGAACACAGTGTCTCTCCAAAAACAAGGCACCCCACGGACCGCAGGCTCTGATCTCATTTAGATAAACGCGGTGCAGTTACAGGAGCCGCATGCGCACATCCAAGAGCGAAGGAGGTCAAGGAGGGTGCCGGGTGGGAGAGCCACGTTCTGACGAATGTGGGCAGTGCCACACAGCTGTCCCTTCGCCTCCATCCTCATGGCCCCGGGACCTGTCATGTTCTGCTCTCCAGCACATCCCTGGACAAGTACAGCTGCCAAGGGATCCCGGCTTGGCCTCCTTCCGTCTGGTCCCACAGGGAAACTCGCCTGCCCCCTCCCCGTGCCTACGGCGCCTGCCAACTTCTGAATGCCATTCCTGCGCCAAGCTCCTGGGGCTGGGAAAGTGGCCTCCAGCTGAGCCCCCTCCCTCACTTCCGCTTGTCCAACATGGGACCCGCACAGGAACCCCAGGCTCTGGGTCAACTTAAAGGAACCCCCTGAAGCCACACCTGCCCTGTGCCAGTCCCCTGCTGGACACAGGAATGGCAGGGAATTGGGCTGCACCGTGGGAGCACTTGAAAGGTAGCTGGGGTGAGTGAGAAATTTCACTGCTTTTTCCTGTCAGGAGACGAATCCAGTGCCTCATGCATGCTAAGTCCTCACCACTAAGTTCCACCTTAACCCCAATTATTATATTTTATCTCATTTTTAATTCTAATTTAGTTTTAATTTCAATCAGCCCATATGGCTAGTGGCTGCTGGGCTGAGAAGCTGGGTTCTATCCTCCCCTTGGAGACTGCGCCCAGAACTAAGCCCAGCAGCCGCTGCACATGGAGACTGGCAAGGACTGGGGACATAGCCACTTCCTCCTGATGGGCCCGACAGGCTTCCCGGATGGCACGCAGGGCACCACCTGCGGGGCTGGTCTTCTCACATGGTCAGCAGCAGGGCATGCAGGGGGCTGGTGGAGCCGTGGGGCTGTGGGAACAGGGGTCGCGGAGGTGAGAAGCCATCAGAGGCTCATGGAAACTGGTGCTCTGTCACTGCACCGCTCCATGTCTGCCCCTGCTGGAGCGCTCAGACGGACACCAGGCTGTCACTGAGGCCACGTGGGGCACAGTAATGGTCCCTGCACTCTCTGGGCACAGTGCACCACTCTCTGATCCTGGATGCCCTGCAGCCCACATGCCTGGGAGCTGATGAACAGCAGGTGCAAAATGGATTCCACTGTGCCCATCCCGGTCACCCCAGAAGCCTGGCTTTCACCCACATTCCCCTTGGGGGTCATTTTCTCCACTCAGGTGTGTCTCATGGGGCCTTGCTCTAGACCTCGAGCTCCAGGTCACAAGGCCAGACTGGGTCCTTTTCCCTTTGGAGACACCTGAAGCAGCATAACTGCCTAGTCATTGAACTTAATGTCACATGCACAGGGCAAGCAAAAGGAAAGATGAGCCTCTTATAAGTTCTTCCTCTTGTGCATTTAAGTGGCTGCCACTAAGGTCTCAGAGAGAAAACCAGACTGTTAGGGCCAGGGTATAGCTCAGGGGTAGAGCACTCACCTAAGGTGCATGAAGCCCTGGGCTCAATCCCCAGCATCATAAATAATAACCACAATGAGGATTAGGATGATGATGAGACTGATGGGATTGTTTCTCCCACCCAAGCCATGCTGAAAGCCACCAGACAGCAAAGCTGCCCTGCAGGTCTCCGGGGAGCTGCACCAGGCCACTGTGTCCTTTGCTCGTGAAGCAGAGACACCAGGAGCTCTGGCCTGTACAGCTGATTGAGGTGCTCCCCTCCTCCAAGACAATCCAGCCCAAAGGGAAAGACTATCACTTAAAGAGAAAGTCAGGACAGTCACTTACAGGGACAGGAGGCAAAGAGCCAGCAAGAACACAGCAGGGATTTAAAGAGCAGGACGGGAGAAGCTGAGGCAGGGGGAGGCATGCCTGCAGTGCAAAGGCTGGGGTGGAGATGAGCAGGTACAGGGACCACGGTCCTGTGGCAAAATGACCACGTGGGACCTCTGGATCCAAATGATGCAGAGTTTCGGGATGGTGCTAGCAGAGCAAGCACAGAGCACAGGTGACAAGTGTCCATGAAACCATGAGGACAGGCAGAGGACCAGAGAGGAGCCAGGGACAGGAGAGGAGCCCGTTCTGGACTCCATGAGTGCCGCTGAGATGCTGGAGCACCATCCTGAGGGCAAGCGGGAACAGCCAGGGTTTCAGGCAGGGTAGGCATTGTGAGTGGGTCTCTGTGTAAGAAGGAGGGTCCAAGTGTGGGTGTGGTGACACACGCCTGCAATCCCAGCACTCAGGAAGCTGAGGCAGGAGGATTGCTGTGAGTTCAATGCCAGCTTGAACTACATAGTAAGACTCTGCTTAAAAAAAAAAAAAAAAAGCCTTCAGAAAGCACTGCAATGCTGGTTTGGAAAGGGCTGGGTGAGAAGAAGGAAGGGAAAGAGGAAAGGAAGGAGCGAAGAAAAGAGAGGGAGGACAAGAGGGTCTCGGCAACTGGGCTGGGTTCTCTAGCGTGTGCTCTTGTAGTGCTACCTCCTAAGGAATTTTTACAGTGTCATATGAAAATCTACACACACGTGCACACACACAGAGAGCAGTCTGAAATTGTGTAAAATGCTGTGCTAACCAAAGCTTAAGTTTCTATGCTTTAAGCTTTCTCGTAGTCTTTTACAAACTACTCTGAAAAGTCTCCAAAAGGGAGGCACGGCAGGGAGCGTCCCCCCACACGTGTTGGCCACAGAACCCCTTTCCCTAGGAAGCTCCTGGCTTCAGGAGGGGCTGCTTTAAAAGCCTTTCTGTAAATAAATATGTGATAAATAAATAACAGCATCTTTAGTGTCTATTAAATCCTCTAGCTTGCTGCTCCCTCTGAGCAAAGACAAGTGAGTGACTCTTCTGTCGCCTGCCAGCTCTAACTGTGTCACTAAACCACTCCGAGGCATGACCTGGTGTCCTTGTCTACAGACCTGGCTTGGTGGGACTCGGAATCCTGCAGCCCTGTAGAGGGTCATCCCTAGGGAGCAGACGTGTGTCTGCCCGAGAGAAAAACGCAGTTGGATGCCGGTCACCTCTGCTATTCCACAGCCCCGCAAGCAAACCCAGCACAATTTCGACATCTGGCCAGTCTGATGCCACCTGCACCTCCCTTAACCTTTTCTGCCTCCTACCTTAGAGGTTCAGATGCCAGAAGTTTGCTTTCTAGCAGTAACTATGACACCCAATGTTGGCAAAAGATGTAAGAAGGAAAGCCTGTCGGGCATCTGAAAATCTTTCATTTTACTGTCAAAAGAAACACATGTGATTGGTCCCATCCTTTCTGTCTTGTGATACATGGAGTCACAGCAGCCATACTGTGACCAGGAGGAAACAAACGTATGGACAAAAGCCACAGGTAAGGTGGGAAGAGTGGATCTACCTAGCCTGGATCCTTGACACATTACTGAGCTGTGACCAAAACCTAAAATTGTGACAAGTATATATTGAATTTTTTTTAATAAGCATCTATAGTCATTTCAGTTTGATACTGTCTTGTCTCACATCCACTTCAACTGAGCATTCATCTTGGTTCCAATTTATGACCGATGGCAACAATATAACTCGGCCTTGCTGCAGCTAGCTCCACCCTTGCCGTGCCTTAGGCTACCCTCTTAGTGGAGGGCCTATTGGGTCCTTGGAGCTCTTGCTCCGCGCTGCGATGCTACCAACACACAGGCTAGTACCCACAGCTTTCCTATGGCTTCTGTTTGCGTGTTGGTAACAGCCCAGTCAACTGCCCCACTCTGCAAGTGTGGAAACTGGCCTTGGTGAAAATGAACCACCCTTCTCCAGAGCTGAGAACAACACCCTTAAACCCTTAAACCTGCTCTGCCTCCGAGGTGAGAAGCAGGCACTTGAGGCTAGGTGGGCACTGGGGGTCCCCACCCCCCAGGACACCTGACTCTTACCTGTGATGCATCCGGATGCTCATCCTCACTCTGTCCCTGTAGCAGCTTGGGGGCCTTGAAAGGAGCAGCCTCTAAGTGAGAAACGTGGTTTTGGAAAGAAAGACATCGGGCCGCAGAAAGAAAGGCTGACCTGGGGCAGACCACATAGTCCGAGGAGTCTGCAACCAAGGCAGTGACGGGGTGTGGAGACAGGGCCGCCCCGAGGGCTGGTGTAGGGCTGTGTCTGACTACACGTAAGGCAGGGGAGACACAGAAAAGAAAGAATCTTCTCCGACACATGGAAACAAGGATCACAGCAGGCCACCGTGGCCACGGTCAGGAATTTAGACCCTGCATTCATCGGATGTTGAGAGTCTCAAGGGCACCTGGAAATTGGCCCAAGCCTGAGTTCTCTGCAGCCAGACCAGGACCCCAGGCAGCAGGACTGAGAGCTCTGTCGCCATTCTCAGAAGCTCCCAGGCAGGGAAGAGGGAGTGAGGACTCAGGGAGAAGGTGAAGACCATGGCCCAGGTGCATAGCCTCCTGTCATCAGCCACCCTGATGGCTTGTGTGATCCCACACGCCAGAGCCTCTGCACACGCTGACCTGTTGTCCGTGTGGGACTTACAAGCTGACGCCTGAGTATGGGCTCTCTGTTGGTTTCAGCCACCAATTTAATGCCTCGGGGCTTCAAATCCATCTCCAACCCCTACTCCTTTAACGTCCCTGCTGCACTGAGAGCACAATGTGCAGCCTCACCGGTAGAGGGCGCTGAGGAGAGATCGCCGCGGGAAGCGCTCTCCTGCTGTTTCAAGCGGTCAGTGGTATGGGCGGGAGGCCACCAGGGGATGGCGCTGTGTCCTGGACTCAGGCCCAGGAGACAAGGCAAGGCCTGGCCACGTGATCACCTTTTGGTGACCCTGTCTACATAGCCCTACTGCCCACACTACCCAGCTCACCGGTCACCTACTCACACTCCCTCTGCGCAGTTACCTCCAAACACCAACCCGCAAAGGATTCCCTCTATGCCTGTCCCTCGCTGGGGACCAGGTGGACTTTTCCTGTATCTTTCTGTTTGTCTTACATGGCAGTTTAATAATTATACTGATTTCCCCTGGGCTTTGTCTTTGATAGGGCACAGATGAGCCCAGCATCTGGCAAACAGATGTGGAGTGTCCCTGGTGACTGTCCCCTGCCTCCATCTCCAGTTATGCCCAGATAGCCCAGCTGCCAGAGGGCCCATATTGCCGCAGTCTCTCCCTGAGCACAAGTGATTCGAAGCAGGCTTTTCAGTGCTGCCATGTGGCCCGGTCCCAGTAACAGGCCAGCCTCCAGGGCAGCTGCTTGGGGATGCCCTCGCCTACTTCTTCTGACCCCAGGACCAACCACAGCAGAGAAGCAGCAGCCAGAGTGACCCACAGGAGAAGGGAGTCAGCTGTCTGCTGTCTCTTGCCATTGCAGAGGGCATCCAGGACCTTCTCCCCAGCCAGCAACAAGAGGGACCAGATTTCCTCCCCCGACAGAGCTTCGCCCCTGACTTGCAGGGCGCTGGCCAGCATCACTGAGGCCTGGCTCATGCCTACAATGGGCACATGGTAGGGCCAGCACTCACCACTCTAGCCACCCAGAGTGCACAGTGCCTCCAATACACAATGTATGTCTTCCATATTCGGCTGCTGCCCACAGGGCCGGCAAGTGTTCCCGGGAGCAAAAATAGCTGGCCCAGAGAGGGTGAACCAGAGGCTGGGGGAGGAGGGCAGGAGTGTAGCCTTGCCTTCCCTCTCTTCCAAGCAGCATCCATTTCCATGTCTACCCCGCCCCTTGAGTGGCAACCCCCCCCACTAATCTCAGAGCTCCAGGAGCTGTGGCAGCAGGAAGAGGCCAGGTGGGCTTCACCTAATCTGATATCATTGAGCTTTTCCTGCAGCCAGAGCACAGGAGGGCGGGTGTGCTGTGCTGGGGCGGGGTGGGGAGCCCACCACAGCAGCCCCATCTTTCCATAGGTGCCAAGCCAAGCTCTCCACTCACCAGCTGCTCAGGGACCTGGGAAGAGAGACAGAGACCGGCTGCGTCTTCCCTCTCTACCTCAGCTGCAGAGGCCTTTGGGATGCCTGATCCGAACTGCTGTGTGTCACAGGGGCCCATGCAAGACAGCAGGTGAGTAACCAGGTGAAGTTCCAGGCGATAGGTGCGCTCTTGTCCCTGATTCAGTCACTGCACCTGCTATACAAGCATCAGAAATCACACTCTACCACACGCATGTGAACAGCTACTGCGTATCCATTAAATTGTTTTTAAAAAGTCATGGATTGGAAGCTCAAGTCCAGGCTATTTTCTTTGCTTTTCCTCCT